>CM046881.1:55176099-57871026 GCA_025667525.1 Glebionis coronaria
AGCCGCACAAAGAACCGGACCCCGAACGATGAATTTCTAAGAAGTCCTTGAAGTATTGAAGATTGACAAGAATGGTCCCTCAACTTTTGAAGACTTGTTAATTTTGGTCCTTGTAAAACTCAAAAATTAGAAATATAGTCCTTAAGTTTCAAGAATATGCCATATAAGCCCTTGAAGAATGAAGAAATTACACTCTGAGTCCTTTTTCAATGCTATATTAAAGAAAGGGCCAAAGTTGTAAATATGCCTAAGTATAATACAAAGGAAATGATGGTATGCTGTTGGAAACCTCATATGACATAAACTTAGAAGGATGGGGACCATTTTTGCCAAATTACAACCCATACCCATAGTATACCCGATCTGAGCCCACCTTAAACCCACAAGCCCAATACAAATACCCCAAAACCGACCCAAACCGAATCTAACCCAGCCCCAACAACAAGACACGTTACCTCACTAATATTCATTGAACAAGTTAAAATCAGTTTATTAATAATATTTAGTGGGGGAAACACAATACTGTGCGAATCTCACCCCTAATTCCCACCTCCTTAACACAAACGAACCCTAAAACCCTAGATCAAATTAAACCTCCCCCTCTAAACCCAATTAACCTTGGGCAAAATATTAATTACCAAATCCCTAACATATATCCCCACACCCAAAAAATAACCCCTTCACCTTTTGTCCCCTCCCTTGCTACACCAGGAAAAACATATACATGTGATGAATAGTTCATCAATGGCTCCTTGTGCTTTCTTCCTCCCAAAGGTTTCATTTAACAGTCAAGATCAAGAGAGGACAACTGGCATGTCACCATCCATCACATGGAGCATTTGACAAAAAAAATTCAAACGAATCATCCAAGGGCAAATCAGGGATTGCAATTGCTAGGGTTTACTAGTTAGCTTATTTTATTCAATGTTCTAGTATTTTTCATAGATTTTATAAATAGGGTGCATGTATCTTATTATTATTTGTTCCAGTCTTGTAATTTTTTATTAAAGTAATGAATATGAAATTTTGAAAAATATTGCAAGCTGAGTTTCATTTTACTTTCATGTTTCAAGTAGTTAACTTTTAATCTTTTACGCAATTTGGTTTAAGTTTTTTTTTACTAAAATTATTTTCTTGTTTAAGAACTAGATTGTGTTTATAAAGACTTGTAATTATGTTTTCTTGACACCAAAACAGAATTTAACAAGTTTGTACAAGCTACTTGTTAGTTGTTACTTTTATGTTGGTTTACAATTTGGTTCCAAAAGAATTTGCTCTTAAGTTGAAGTGTTCAAAGATTTTTCAATAAAATCTTGTTTTATTTGATCATCTTACTGTTCACATAAGCCAACACAATAAGCTGTCTGACACACAACTTATTGGTTGTTTATGTGAGCTTATTTTCTTCTTTTTGTGTTTTAGATACTCACAGGATTAAAGATATAAGCTTTAGGGACTGTTGTAGTCCCTAAAGTACTCTTTCTCTACAACAGCTTTCTCATAAGCTTCTTATAAGCCCAAGGATCTCATAATTTTCTAAGTGGAAGATGGCATTAGCCATCCATCTGGTTTGGATGTAAACCAGAGTGGTAAATAGGCTTGAACACTTTCATTTTTAACTTATGTATTTTTTGTGATTTATGTGATGTTTTCATGTGGACTTTGCCTTGTTAGTTTTATTGTTAATTAGCTTCACTCTCATTATTCCCTCATGTTCATGTTAATTTAGAAGTATTTGGTAGTGATTTGCAAGTTTAAGCTTTGAAAATTTTCACAAGTCATATTAAAGGGGTGTTTGGCATAGGGCTTTGTAGGATCTGTGAGTGACACACATGCCCTATTCTTGGTTCAATCATTTCTAACTTGGATAGTTAATAGCAAGATTGAAGTTGGTTTCAGGACTTGTAGTGTAGAAGGATTTTTAAATTCTTTGGTAAAAAAACTTGCTAAGTCCATCACAGTAGGTTGGTATAGAGCATTTAGGACTTGAATTTGTGTTTTTGGTTTTGAGGATTCATTCATTGTTAGAACTAGGTAGCTACTTTTGATTTATACAACAACATTAGGGGCTAGTTAAGTTTAAAACCAAGATTTGGTGTTCTAAAAATCATCAAATGGTAAAGTAGATCAGTGAACTCAATTTCTGTTAACTTTTGTTCATCGACAGAGGTCCTTTAGGCCTTGTGGTTTTACATTTGGTTTGTAGGTTTACTTTTAGGTAATTCCTAGGATGGGCTCAGGTTTTGTGCACCCTGGTTTGGGAGTTTTGGTGAATCTAAATCATAGTCTTGTAGTCTAAAATTCACAAATTGGTCAAGCTTCTCAGCAAACCTTTTCTTTGTTTTTCCTTTAGGAAGTTTACATCAACTAGGTTTTGAGTCTTAATTTTGTATTTTATAACTTGTGTTCTTGGAATCTGGTAGTATAAAGCCATAGATAGGCTCTGTATCACCTGGTGGTAGGAGTTTTGGACGATTAAGAGGGCATCAACAACATAGTAATCCACTGAATTCCAACAACAACCACGCCCCCCCATATTCTGTCACACAGACTTTTAGGTCTTGGTTTTGAGTTTTGAAGCCTAATTTTTGGTTCAACAATAGTGCAAGGTTAAGTTTAGGTGTCCAATATCTAGTTATTTAAGTTCGTTAAGGTTTTGGTGGTCTAGCATAGCGTAGAACCCACTGTTACTCAGCTTTGAGTCCACATACCCCCTTTTGTCAACAGTAGGTGTATTGGCGCGATTTTTGGCTTAATCTATGTCTGTTATCTGGTGTTTGTGTGTTTGTCCTTGACTCCCCACACCTCAATTGGTGTGGGGGTGCCGTTTGCGCCCAAGCAACTACATCCTTAGCCGGGCATCCAATACCCCTCAAAACAGCATAAACAAGAACATAGAAAAGGGAAAAGTCTGATGTTGTTTGAGCATAAATTTTAGCTTAATTCATAGCTAATTGGACTCATTTTAGTGTTTTTGTAGTGTAGGATCACTGTTCAACAAGTGGAAAAAGAAAAAAAACTATAAGTTTTTTTGTAGAACCCGACTTGGCCTGGACTCGAACACGCGACCCCTCGCTGGGGGACTAGCGTGCTTACCAGTGATCTAAGTGGTTTTCCTTGTCTAACCTCCCACTTACTTTGTATTTAAGGGATAATTCAGTTTCCTTAATATTAATCATTTCGAGCTTTAATAAGCTGTTCCCAGCTTATTGCTTTCCTGTTTTATAGCTTTTTCATTTTTCCTTTGAATATTATTTAGTTTAAGATTTATTGAAACAAAAATTAGATTTTTTACTTTATTAGTTAATTTTTTTATTAATATTTTAATTTTAAGTTTTAGAAATTAATTTAAAAATAGCAAACAGTAGATTAAATTTTTAGAAAAATAATTTTTAGACTTGAACGTTTAATACTTGCCAATTATACGTCTTTTTCTTAAAAGCGTGTATTCATACCACAATCACTTAGTATCGGATAAAGTGTAAGCGACGTAGCAGGGACTTGTTGTACCCATGTGAAAGAACACGACATCATAGTTTAGGTGCCGGTAAAGATTGTACGCTAAGTGTAACAGTTTCTCCACCGGTGTAAAGGAGATTGTTGATTAGTGAAGTCGAACTCTCGAGTAGATGACTCGGGGAGTGGATGTAGGGCAAGGGAGGCGTCCTTGTAACCGAACCACTATAAGTCATTGTGTCGTTTTGCATTTACTTTTCCGTATTACTTTATCCTTATACATGCATTGCTTGATTCATATAGTCTTTGATTCACTAAATGTGCTACTTGATTCATATAGTCTTTGACTATAAATAAACACCTCTTATACTATGTCCACTGAAGGTCTACGATTTCTTAGGATTTGGTAATTAATGGATTGATCTATTGATTAGAATGGTGGAGATGGGGAAGAAGGAGATGAGGTGTAGAGAGAGAAAGGAGAGGAAAGAAAAGTAGAGAGAGAAAGACTAATTTATTAAATGAAAGTATGAAAATGAGAAGGACCACCCCTCCTAACATGCTAGGAGGGGTATATATAGCCCACCCTACATGTGGGCTATATGGACTATATTTACTACAAATTGGATCACGAGCCTAATACAATAATATATCGTTGGTGCGACCGATCCTTCATAAATACGTAAAAACGTATTTCCAACAATCTCCCCCTAAGGGAGGTCGCTCCAAGTTACAAAGTTCTAAATATTCTATAGCTCGTGATCTATGCTAATAATGATGTGACTGAGACTTTCTTTGGGAAAACATATTTACAACAATCTCCCCCTAAGGGAGGTCACACCATTTTACAAAATCTTAAACCAAGCATCTATGCTTCAGTCTTCGATCTTGTTCTTGTGAATATGCTTGATGTGATCTTTGACTTTAGTCTTGAGCATGTTTCCTTGCCTTGACCTTGTGTATTCATCACTTGTGAAATTCGCCTCTTCGTGACTTCATGTTCCACATACTTATACCTTTAAATTCTTGAAAGCTTCAGAGTTTGATACAGCGGAAGATTTGACCTTCAGGCTTTCTTGAATTTGTTGAAGTACTAATTGTATGTAGTATAAGCATGTGGTGACGACTTCTTCTGGATTGTACACCGCAATGCCACCTTCTTGTTACGCTGCATAAAACAGTTAGCAACAAACCATATACACGGATGAAATGGCCTTGAACATTTCATTCTAATTCGGTAGCAGTTTACCTCCGGTCGGTGAAGACCGTTGGACGATATTAAATATCGTACTTGTGGCAGGTAGTTTCAATAAAGAACCTCCTTGACAAGATTTCGCGGGTAAACCCGTTCTCTTTACTCGACCGTCCAAAGCTGACTACGAACGTAAAGAGTGAATCATTTGGATAATCTTATCCGCATGATTTGAAGCCGTCAATTCATGTTCCTGGAACAAGTGAAGTTCAATTAAGAACCGCACCGTCGTTGCTTTCCAGTTGTCACTAGCTTGATTCATATAGAATCTTGCAAGTTACCTACCAAGTGCTGTTGGATGTTAACACTAGAAGGATTTCCATTCGTCATTGTAAATACTTAATAGTATTACTCTGAATGTTCTGGAAAGATCACTAAGATATTGCGTAGAGGCCTGGAACGTGTTTAAATTCATTTAAGAATTAAACCACTGTTGCTTTCCAGTTATCACAAGTTTGATTCATAAAGAATCGCACAAGTCACCTACCATGAGCTTTTTGATATTCGCTCAAGAAGGATTTCCATCTTCATTGTAAATACTTTCGTATTACTCGGATGTTCAGGCAAGATCATGAAGATTTTGCGTAGGACTCTTAAGATCTTTCTTACTTTTCACATTGTGTGAACAAGCAAGGAATAATGAAAGTGTGTCCTAATGAGATATTTGATGATCTCAAATGGCTCTAGACTCGATCGTGCATTTTGGATTTTTAGTGATCGGAGGCTGGAGAGGAGTGCCACCTTTTCAATACCAATTTATTCGGAGTGAATAAATCAATAGATAATGTGTTGTCTCCGTGTGATTAAAACAAATATCTTTTAAGAGATACCTGAGTTAGCTGGGATGGGTTGTGCCTTGCATCACTGGGTCCATGATGTCTATCTTCAATATCAAGAATCATTAAAATGATCTCAATAGCATATGAATTGACCCGGTTTCTGCCTAAGTTGTAAGGAGGGCTTCTTTCTTTACACCCTTTATCTTTACAATTCTTTTTCATTCTTCAACCCCTTCAATGCTTACCAATACGTCATCACTAGCACCTTGTTGTGATTGTTCCAGTGCTAACTTAAGTACTTGGTCGGCATTCAGCTACGTTCACAATCTTTCTCCATCTTTCCTAAGGACTACTATTTCTAGCTATGGAATGTCCTTGGGAAGATTCCTCCGGTTCTAGAGAAATCATTGGACTTTAACCTATCCTACCATCCTTATGTCACCACAATCTTCATCGTCGTGAAATAAATGGGTTGCGGGTAAGTATAAATCACCATGAAATCCATTTTGAAGTGCAAATCCATTTTGCTCCCCCTTAACATATGCCACGATATTCGAAAACATTTTGCACATGTCGGGATGAGCTAGCACGTTAAGTCAAACCATTTGTGATTAATCATTTCCCATATTAAATCACATTTTCTCCCCCATATTAAAAATATTAACTCAATCAATGTTTTTAATATCAATTGATTTAATAGCGTTTTAAGAAAATTTGGGAAGAAAAATGCAAATCCAATTATCTTCATGAGTTACACAAGCTCCCCCTCAAATTAATGAGGGTGTACTGAAACGTAAATTAAATACCTTTTAAACACAAGTGTAAGGTATTTATCACGTGCAAAGATCATATATGATAATGAATTCACAATATTAGCAATTTACGAGGTTGGACCTGAATGATGGAGAACATCATATGAAAGAAGCACATGGTTCTTGTTCACGAATGTTGGTCTTCCTCGTAACTTCTGAAGTTATCTCTTGACTCCATGTGTATGATTGATATCGTTGTCTTAACACCAATATGTGAACTTGGCACTCTCGGCATCAAGGATTCTGAATGCTGGACAATTGCTCCCCCTCAATTGTTGACCCGTGTTCTATTGAAAGAGCTGTAGTCACCGTTTGAGTAGTCGCATCGTCGAGTATGTAGATATCAATTGCAACGAACTTCGGATTGTGGAGTTGATAACTTCGGATTTTGGAGTCAAAGCTTTCCGGTGAAATGCTTGACTTCAATGTGAAAAGCGGGTTACTATTGGAAATAATAGCAAACCATATGGAGCATGTTTTAAATCTTTTAAACTTCTGCTCGAACTTTATTTACAACCCCGTGTCATTATTGAATGACATTTCTAGGTTCGTAAGTATTATCGATTCCAGAAGACATGCTCGTTTTATCAAAACGTTTTTGAACACACAATTTTGAAAGATTTAGAAAAACCTTTTGAGAAATTCTTGAAAAATTGTGTTCAAAGTTTTGAAAACCAATTACTTGAGCTTAAGATTTGGAATATCTTGGGAAAGCTCAAGTCCGAGAAGTTGTAAACTTCTCGTTGTAAGGATAAGTTATCATCGGCGATAAACTTTCCTTTTATCTGAAGGACGAGTCCTAAGCTGACATTTACTTAGAAGTCGTTTTTCATGAGCTTGAAAACTTTGACTGTCTTAACGGAAAGCTCATGACCGAGAAAGGTTAATTTCTCGTTATGAGGAAAAGTTTTCTTATTAAAAGATACACTTTCCTTTCTGAGCTTAAAACTTCGAATGTTTTAAGACAAGCTCATGACCGAGAAAGGTGAATTTCTCGTTAAGAGGATAAGTTATCATAAAAGATAATCTTTCCTTTATTTTAAGTTCGAGTTACAGTCTGACATTTAACTGTAAGTCATTGTGCATGAGCTTAAAAACTTTGAATGTTTTCGATATAAGCTCATGCCCGAGAAAAATTAATTTCTCGTTGTAAGGATAAGTTTATCATCGGCGATAAACTTTCCTGCCTTTGAAGAACGGGTTATAGACTGTCATTTATCTATAAGCCTTAATGCATGAGCTTAAAAACTTGGAATGTTTTTGATATAAGCTCATGCCCGAGAAAAATGAATTTCTCGTTTTTAGGATAAGTCATCATCGGGATGAACTTTCCTGTCTTTTGAGAGCGAGTTACAGTCTGTTATGTGACTGTAAGTCCTGTGCAGCTTAACCATGAATCCCCTGAGACATTTGTTTCTCCGATATCTGCTTCTTCAGCAACCAAACTCTAAGAGTGTCCTTAGTTGAACGGTATGCAACGATTGGACCGCTTCGTTCTTTTGGAACATCAACTTTGGTACCTGCATTCTCATTAGAAATTTGCTTGCTTTGACATGGGTTAGCGATATCAATTATAGAAGCACGTGGGAGTTCACAGTTGGCTTTACTTGTGTCAGAGGCGACCTGAGTAGATGATTCACTTATCTTAGCTGGCAAACGTTTCCTTTTATAGAAAACCTTAAGTTTAGGCTTAAGTGAAGTATCATCTTTATCAATTTCCTCCCTAGTAGTCTTAGTAGAATCGGAGACTATCCTAGTTAAAGGGCACTCGTTTCCTACAAGAGTGAAAGTTCTACCAGTGGGGCGCCACATTTTACCAATGGGTTTGATTTTAGCGACCCACTGGGATTTAATTCTAGCACGGGAGTTCACCTCATTAAGTAGTTTCTTGATACAAGAATCATGATTTGCCGTAAAGACACATTTTCTACATGTTTTACAAGTAGCATATTTAATGTCCGAGTATTTCCTAGATGATTGATCGATGCTCCTAGGAGATGACATGCTATGGTTAGCAGTGTTGGGTAATCTAGAAGGCATCTGACTAGGTTGGACATTACTATCTCTTACATGTGTCTTTTGAATAGCTTCCCTTTGACTAAAATCATGGCGCACATCAGTTGAACTAGTTCTAGACGTGTTCATTGAACTATTCTTAGAGAAACTAGGGGCAATCATGTGATGAGGTCTTGCTAAAACTGATTTAGTCACATTAGGCCTAGTTGGTGGAGTGACTGTTCTAGAAATATGTCCCAAATCAACTTGGGAGGCAAACCGCGGTCTCGAGGATTGTGGTCGCTCGGATCTAAATGCAGTAGGTTGTCTAACAATCGGTTGTCTGACGAACTGATTTGTAGGCGGTTTCCCCAAGATTGATGGTTTTTCAAGCTTAGTGTCCACACTAGGTCCTCTATTTCTCCTTAACTCGTTTTTCAACGCAGCTATAGCAAACACCTTTTCTTGAACTTGGGCTTTTAACATCTCATTTTCTTTGAGCAATTCATCTTGGGATGCCAATTTAGACTCTAATAACTGAATTTGTTTCAAGAGATTATCCTTTTCAGCTTTCGAATCTAAAACTTTTTGATCCAATTTTCTTTCAAGAACAACGTTTGACTTTTCAGGTTTTTCAAAGTATGTTTCAAATTTGTCCGTTTTCTTAGAAAATTCAAGTTTGGCATCCTCAAGATCTTTTGATTGTTGAGCTACAATCGTTTCGAGCTCTCTAATCTTGGAATCAGAAGCAGTCAATGAAGCAGTTATAGTACAATTATCATGATGTACTATAGCATTCTGAACAATCTCTCCCCCATTATGACTTACATCGGATGAATCAGAAGTGGTATTGCTATCACTCTTTTCCATCCCATGTTTGTCATAATTAGGTTCAGAATGCTCAATATGCGGCATATCATCAGCATATACATCATAAAGAACATTACATTGTACCATGTTTGCAGGCTCTTCGTCATAAACGGGCAAGGTGTCATCAAGAAGGATCTCGTGAACATTCCCTGACGTGCCACTGGTATCATGTTGTCCTCCTGATTCCGTGCTCTTGGCATTGATAGGCTCCAAGTTTTCAACCGTATGACCAGTTTCCTCTTGCATCGAAGAGTCTTGCACTCCATTATCATACCCTTGCTGAAGTCGAGATCTTTCATAAATCGAAGACGAGACCGATGTCATGAGTTTCAAAATTGTATCACGGAAAACTCGAAGCTCGGTATGTGTATCTCGAAGAAACGATTGGCAAATCACTGAACTTTCAGACTTGATGATATTGAATTGGAGGAAAGGCGTGAGTTGTGTCACAAGATCCTTATAAGCAAGTGACGATGCAGATTGATTAAAGTTGTCACGGTTGAGTTGCTCGGCGAGTTCGGTCAAAGTGGTGAACATTGAGTCGATGAATACATGACGATCTTGACCAAAGATGGTCACAAATTCGCTCCCTCCTTGAAGCCGCGAAAGAGTAACTAGATGATATTGAAGCATTTGAAATGAATTTATACCACTTTCTCTAGCTTTGTCGTGCATTCAATGCAAGTCTCCCTCTTTAAGTGTCGAGTCCATTGAAAATCGAGGAAAAATGATGTGGATGTTGTAGTTTTCAGGATTTTACAATTTGATTCGGCTCAAAAGATGTTGTCGGCTCAAACGATTATGAATTAAACCTGATCAAAAATCCGTAGCCACTAAAAATAAATCCCGTCACTATCACTCGTCAGTTTTGACTTCAAATCCGGCCAGAAAAACTTCTAACCCGTCAAGTATTTTACCACTTTGATACTTTTAAAATACCCGCCTCAATACGATGAACCAAAAACTAATTATACAAAATTAACTGAATTAAAAAATTAACTTTAAAATATGTAAATATAAAAAGTTTAACTTAAATTTTATTATTATTTTTTTTAACTAAAAATAGAAAATAAAATAAAAATAAAAAAAAATCTAAGATTTGAAAATAGAAAGAGAAGCATAAATAATATCTTCAATGGTGTAAAATAAGATTCTTGAAAAACGTAAATAATATCTTAAAAAATATGTGATAAAGACTTTCAATTAAATCAGTAGTCAACCCTAAAACTCCTCGCAACACGTGGGCATGGGCAAGTTATACGTGGGCACACTCTAAAAAAAATAACCATAAATAATATACCCCATCTCTTTCTAGTTATATCCGCCTCCTGTAACTCTCTCTATGCTATCTCTTCTCCAATCTCATAACCTCCCAAAAACACACACATTCTCACTTCATAACTCTAACCTAATTTTCTCCGCCCCCTAACTAGTCTGATTCTCACAAAAAAACCTGATCCTCATCATCTATCAATCCCAATCTCAAACAATGTATAAACCCAATCTAACCGAATCTAGTCAAACACCCCTAATCACTCTCACAGTTAACCCTAAACTTACACCTTTATTTGAAGAAGGCTTCAAGATCTTTGAACAAAGATCTCAGGTAGGTATTTTCTGCATGTTGGTTAATCTTGAGATTTGTCAAATCTTTCTACTGTCGAGTCTTTCTGTCTAGCGAGGATGTCGTGTCGAGTGGTGAGTCGAGTCTTGAGTGTTGATTGTGAGTGTGAGATCGAGTCAGTTTAAAAAAAATAGAGTCTTCTGTTGTGGGTTTGATGTGTTAAGGTGATGAGGGTGAGGCTGTGAGGTTTTTTGTTTTGAGTGTAGGTGTAGATGTCGAGAGTCTAGATGTCGAGAGAGGTGTGATTGTCGAATGGGTGAGGGTGGGTGAGTGATACGAGGGGTGAGTAAAGATTTGGGTAAAGAGGTGGGTGAGGGTGAGTCGTGGTGAAGTCAGTTTTAGAGTTGGTTGTCGAGGTTGAGTCTTGAGTCTGAATTTGAGTCGAGAGTCTTGTGAGTGATTTTGGTTTTCGAGTCGGTTTGGTCGAGTCAGGTTCTGTTGGTCAAAAAAAAAAAGTTTGAGTCAGTTGAGTGTATTGTTGTTTGGGTGTGGGTTGTAGGTCAGTTAGGTCGAGGGCGTGAGTCTTGTTGGTCTCAAGTCGGTTTAAGAGACGAGTGTGTTGGTTTTGTTTAGAATCTGTGTGTGAGATCGAGTGTGAGGGTGTGTCGAGTCAAAATCTAGTTTCCCGTTTTGTTTGAATTGTCGAGTGAGGAGTCGGTCTATACGGAATAGTCTATTCGAAAAGGTCTATGCGGAAATTCTATGCGGAAAGACTATGCGGAAAGACTATGCAGAAAGTCTATGCGGAAAGTCTATGCGGAAAGTCTATGCGGAAAGTCTATGCGGAATAAACAGAAAAACTGATATGAAAACTGAAAGATTTGGATTGGTTTGGACAGTTTTTGGACAAAAAGATGATAACCAGGAAACTTTTGACAGTTGACTAAAAAAGAAAACCCAGATATGATAAACTGATAAACATCGAATCTTTTATTAAAAAGGTGATATCAAAAATTATAAATAAATTATATAAAAGACTGATTATAAAAAAACTGATAAAAGAAAAACTAATAATAAAAAATTAATAAAAAAATTAAAACTGATTTGATGATAAAAAATGATAAAACTAAGATTGATAAAACGGATGATTTAAAAGATAGATTTAAAAGAAAAACTGATTAGTTTAAAATTTGATAAAAAAAACTGATTAATTTGTAAAATTTTAACACGATCCAAAAATAACTTTATAAAATTGAAAAAACTTTATAAAATTGATAAACTTGATAAATAACTTTATAAAATGGATAGATAAAAAGATGATAAAAAAAAATAGAGAGACAATTAGAAAAGAAAAGATTTTTACCACTAAATCAAAAGATAAAAAAAAATATGCAAATCCTAAGATTCAACCATGGCTCTGATACCAATTGAAGGTCTACGATTTCTTAGGATTTGGTAATTAATGGATTGATCTATTGATTAGAATGGTGGAGATGGGGAAGAAGGAGATGAGGTGTAGAGAGAGAAAGGAGAGGAAAGAAAAGTAGAGAGAGAAAGACTAATTTATTAAATGAAAGTATGAAAATGAGAAGGACCACCCCTCCTAACATGCTAGGAGGGGTATATATAGCCCACCCTACATGTGGGCTATATGGACTATATTTACTACAAATTGGATCACGAGCCTAATACAATAACATCCACATTAATGGACATTTGATACAAGAAGTTTTAAGAAAACTATTCAACTCCCTTTCTAGTTTTTTACAGTTGGTATCAAAGAGGGTAGCTCTAATTTCTTAAAAGGAACATGATTTATCCTCCTACTTTATGTGCCTACATATCCTCCTACTTATATGATTATGACAAGTGGATTCATCAAAGGATAAAATGAAGAAAGAGAATCAGTGGATTACACATACTATAATTTGATGTGGGTAGGAGGATAAGTAGTATGATATTGTAGGAGGATTTAACATTACACTTTTTAAAAACAAATGGTTTTTAAAATAGGGCACGATCCATGTATCAAATTACCTGTGAAGCGAGATACAATATGATAAGCGTTTATTTCTTTGTTGCTTGCACATTTTATTGTTTAGTATACTTTGCTCTATTAGCTTGAAGATTTCCATGAAACATAAATAAAGATGTTTTAAAAAGGATTGGTGAGTGTCGTTAAGTGTCCATCAAGAAAACTTACAAAATACAGTTTTTAATCAGTGTTTGGGAAAACTCTTAATTTGTTGAAATCATTTCCGTAAACTCATAGATAAGTCTCATAAGTAGAAATGATGTGTAAGATGTGTATTATATGTTTGTTATCAAGTGTAGTAAGTCATATGCATTTCTGCTATGTCAAAACATAATTTTTTGGGGAAAATTGCAGTCTTTCTCAAAGACTCAAGGACCAAAATTAGTGGTCGACGGACCCCTTTCAATAAGGGTCCACGGGTTCCGTGATCATCTATGTTGCAGTTTTTCAGCCAACTTCAAAATGCCATAACTTTTTAACTGTAAGTCCGTAGAAGTCGTGCCACCTATCAATTAGTAGGTAACTGAGTCTACTTTCATATAAAAATGCTTTTAAGTGTTGGTTAGATTAATAGATAGTTAAACAAGTCAAAAAGCAATAAAGTGTCTAAAATTATGAACTTACTTTAAGCATTTCATCTAATTTCTCTTGAGTCGAACATATCAAACTAGTTTGTTATTGAATAAGGTTGTGTCCACATTATAAAACAATAATTTTGTCATACAAAGGAAACTAATCAAGCTTGACATACATCGTCATAGTTAAACACAAAGCAAAGAAAAATATGTGAATGCTAAATGTTACTTGCTTTGGTTTATGAGTTTGCATATATCTTGTTTGATCATTGCAAGTTGTGATTACTTCCATTTGTGATACATATGTGTCAACCTTGCCATGTTACTCAATTTCCTTGCTTGTCAATTACATGATTATGCACAATAGGACATTTTCTAGAGTTTGTGCTTTAAGTTGGAAAATTGTCTTTCACATTAATTGTAGACTTTGCTCAGTCTCTTTGCATAAGCTATACTCTTATTTTCACTTAGTAAGTTACCTAGAAATAGGAACTAAGTAAACTTGTGATGTACACCACCGTTAATTATCCTCTAAACATATAGTGCTCTTGAAAAATGGCGTTTCGTATAAGATCAAACAATGATGTTAAAAAGAATCTGTAGGATATCTATGTTGTGTGCTAATGAACATTTGTGCATATGAACATCTTGCTTATGTCGAACTTTGTATGCTTATCTGTTTTTATGAGCTTTTCTTTTACTTGCATATCACTATATTTTCATTTATAGATAACCATTGCATTACACCTATATGCTTATTCTTGTTCTATTTTTCTTTCATTCTATATGCATATGTGCTTTTGAGTCGACATTTTGTGCACATGTTTAAATCAGTTTTCAATGAGAAATATAGTTCCATGGGATATGTTTGGTAACACTCAAATTGGTATAGCTATGAGAGGTATGATCAACCCAAACGAACACATAAAACAATAGGGACCGAACACTTGAGTTTCATGATTTGTAGGTATATTTGAATTCTGGACTTGAGCCCGACGAATGGATCAAGGATAATGGTCGTTCAACGCATATGACAGGTAATATGAACCTCTTTAGTACATACAAATTCATGGATAAAGGTAATGTAATCATAAAAACGTGCTTACCACCCGAGTATAATATGCTTGCTACAAAGGTACATTCTCCTGTTCCTTAGTTTAAATTACAACATACACATGTGGAACATGGTTGTTGAACAACTCCTCAAGCCTATCTTCAAAATTAGGGTCAATAATTACGTTTTCCTCGAAACTGTCTCAGAGGTTCACGGACCCCGCCAGACCCTTTTTAAAAAGGGTTCGTGCCCTTACAAAGGGTCCGTAACCTGCACAATGTCAAACATTTTTTTTCCTAAAATAACGTGAATCAACCCATGTACAATGAGTACATAGTTTTTGTAATCCTTGTGTGGATATACTCTTCACTCAAAAACGAATGTTCTCAAAAAACATGTGTCATACATCTTCATCACTAGTTTTTCAATTATGCCAAATAGGACTTATGTTTGATCCTTTGCATTAAGATTGTGTGTTTGTTGTTACATTAGATATAGGCATTAATTCACAAATTTGACATAAACATCTTGTGAGTCAGTTCATATGTTGTAATCCACTTCGTATGTAATATAGTGGAAAACATGGTCATAGTTTTGTTTAGTAAAAATAGGTCACTTAAAGTTTTTCAACTCTTTTTCTTTAGTTCACAAGATCAATCAAGGTGAGTAACCTTAGTTTGATATTTGTCAAAAAAATATGCAGTGGTGCATTCTTAAAAAGCTTTCTTCTACATAGACATTACTTCTGTGCCTCTTTGCATACATCTTGCTCTAATTAATTCTTTCTTGTATGTGCCTCTATATGTCGCTTGGTTTCTTAGTTAATCCCTGTGCTTGATTAAGATTTTATGAAACATGATAAATGAGTCACTCTAGGATAATCATTAATGATCAATGCAAATCAAATCCTTTATTCACTTCATTAGGCAAATATAAGAATTGCATTTTGTCTAAAATAAGAATGACTACTAGAGAACCTATTGCACTAGAAACTTAATTTGACCTAACGGTTGTATTGCTTCGAGGAGAAGTCGGGTTTGGTATAACCCGTAAACATGGTCGTGTTTAGCCTTAATTGAGCACCACTAGTGATAATCTCATACTCATTCTATAACTTGACTAAATGGGTTTTCCTAAATATGCCTAATGCTAGTTTACATGGATGAACTTTGTATCTCATTAAAAGTACATAACAAATAAGTTGTAGTTGGATATCCAAAGTATCAATTGTTTGTTACGCAACGTGCTCATATGTCTTCATAAATATTTGCTAAAACACATGCTTACTATAATGTCTTGTTCTCGTCGAAACAATGCCAATATAATACATCTTAGCTCATCTAACTGATTCATGTTCTCAAATGCTAAAATGCCTACCTGTTTTACATGATATTTTCATTTTAAGCTATGACGTCTCTTATGTATGTCTTATGTGTTACACTATGTTCGTTCAATTCATAGAAAATTAGTATGCATATCACAATGTTCTTTTGGATGTATTTTAGTCTCTTAACTTGGTGTGATTAAATGTGACTTGCATGATTATGTATATGGTACATACGTCATGATTTTTGAATTATTTTGTTCTTTCTTGTTTTCAAGTGTCTCAACCTAAAAAATCATGGTAATACAAGTTATGTGCCTTTCCTATTCATTCACGCTTTCTTGAATTATTCATTATGCACTAAGTATACATTCTTATTTAAAGTGATTGATAGTTATGACTTTATTTGGGTGTTTGATAGCTACTTGATTAATTGACAAATGTGTAAACCTTTAAAAGACTTGTATGCTTGTATGTTTCATGCCACTAAGTGTTAATGTTTAACCATGACTTGAATGATATATCTTTTATATGATGTTTTACATGATCAACATGCCTTTTAATATGGATGCATCTATGTTTTAAAGCTCTTGTCTTTTGTTGGCATTTCTCAAATCAATCGGTAGGATGGTCTAAATAACACTTGTTCTAAAATGTTATGCTTTGAACATGATTTTCGTAAATGGTATATCTTGCTTATGTGATGCTATTTTCTATATGTGCATCTATATGTCTTCATAGTATGTTTGGCATGCTTAGCATTTAGAAGTTCTTCCATCTTTTCTATAACTTTGTTGAGTATAGAAATGTATGCATGTGTGTCTAAGCCTAACGACAAAATCATTTTACAATAAAGTGTTTCAATGTCTTTGTCTTGCTACAGATGATTCTTAGTCTTGATGTTATCTTGTTAAGTGGGGCTCTCTATTAAATGTTTGTTGTCATAAGATTTCTACCTCATTGACATCTTTTCCACCATCTTGTTTGTCTAATAGGTTTATGACAAATCATCTACTATCTCATCTTGTCTTAATACTTATCTCTCATTACCTCAATCTATTTATGGCTAATAGAGTATAAATATGTTTTAAGGGTTCCTCACTTTACATGAAAGATGCCATCTTGCTATGTGGTAATCTTGTAGATGAATGTGCTGTCGTCTTAGGACATCTTTTGTGACTAACCTACTTGTATAGGTTTATAACAAATAACTTGTTATCACTCTATAATAGTCATATCTCTTGTCGTAAAGACCATTGTTAGTGCAAACGATATTTTAACTAAAACCAACATTCCAAACATTTACTTAACACGTTAGTGTATCCGATACCTCTGTAGCATGACACTAAGTTAAGTTGTGACATCTTTTCACCTCTATGCCTAGTATGCGAGTTTTTCTATTTGAGTGTCTACTTGAAAACATATTCTGTTCATATGTGCCTACCTCTGTCACTTCTATCAAAATTTTCATGCATCTATGTTCATGTTTTAATGTTCGTGATTTCATGCTTGTGATTATAATTATTATGATTAATAATTATCGTGTATTAATACGTACTTAATAATTATCATGCACTAATACATACGTAGTATTTGAATTTAACATTCGTGTCACATGTTCATGATATAAAAGGAAATTTTTAATTTGTTCGTATGTTTATGTAATGTACTTTTCATGCCATTTAGATGCGGGTTTTACAACTCTTCCCCCTAAAAGAATAATTCGTCCCCGAATTATAGATAAAGTAAACTGAAAGAGGAACATACCCGAATTCAAAAATTGAAATGAGGGTAAGAAGTCCGAATAGACTCCTCAGTCTCCCAAGTGGCTTCCCGCTCGGTGTGATCCCTCCAAAGGATTTTGACGAATAGAATCGTCTTCTTTCTCATGACTCGTTCCTGTCTGTTAAGAACTCGTTCGGGTTCCTCGATGAAGGTAAGATCTTCACGAATCTGTTCAAGTGGATACTGAACCATGTGAAGGGGATGATACTTGTATCCTCTGAGTAAGGACACATGGAAAACGTCATGAACGTGAGAAATTTGTAGAGGTAACGCTAAACGATACGATACTTCACTGACTCGCTCGATGATATCAAACGGTCTGATGAATCGAGGACTGTGTTTTCCTTTGATTCCAAAACGTCTAACACCACGTGCCGGTGATAACTTAAGAAAGACATGATCTCCCACGTTAAAATGCAAATCCCTACGATCCTTGTCGGCATAACTCTTCTAACGTGCACGAGCTTCTTGCAATTTTACCTTAGCTACAGTGACCTTCTCGCTGGTCAACTCTATCATCTCCGGTCCTTCAAGTGTTCGCTCACCAACCTGATCCCAGCAGATTGGGGCGCGACACTTCCTGCCATACAACATCTCAAACGGTGCATACTTGATGCTGACGTGCCACTACCAACTGTTGTTGTATGCAAACTCTACCAAGCAAATATAATCGTCCCAATATCCTGTCCATTCTAAGGCACATGCTCGAAGCATGTCTTATAATGTCTGAATGGTTCGCTCTGATTGTCCGTCTGTTTGAGGATGAAAGGCCGTGCTAAGCTTAAGTTTGGTACCCCAAGCTTACTGCAGACTCCTCTAAAAATCGCGAAGTAAACTGAGGATCTCTGTCCGAGATGATGCTGGATGGACCACCATGAAGTCTCATGATCTCTTTCTTATAAGTATCAGCCAATTTGCTAACTGAATCATCCTTGCAGATCGGTAAGAAATGGGCTGACTTGGTAAATCGATCAACGATAACCTAAATTGCATCATGCTTCCTCTTGGTATGCGGAAGTCCGATGACAAAATCCATGGTGATATTTTTCCACTTCCACTCTGGAATGTCTAATGGTTATAGTAGACCACTAGACCGCTGATGCTCGATCATAACCTGTTGGTAGGTAAGACATTTAGAGACGTAAGTAACAACATCATGTTTCATACCACTCCACCAAAAGTACTTCTTGATGACGTGGTACATCTTGGTTGAACCAGGATGAATGGAGAATGGGGAGCTATGAGCTTCAACCAATAACGCTTCCCTGAGTGTAAGATCATCAGGAACACAAAGTCTAGTGCCCTGCCGTAAGATACCATCGTCATCTAACCGAAACTCTGTCTGCTGCTCTAAGTTCTGAATGATTGTCCATATTTCACCATCATCCTTCTAAGCTTCCTTGATCCTAGAGAGTAAGTCAGGTTCCACGCTAAGATTAGCCAAGTAACCATGTTGTCCACGTACCATGATCTCAATGTCTAGTCACTCCAAGTCTCGTATAATCTCTTCCTCTATCTTAATGTCGTTGATCATACCTGACATTCTACTAAGAGCATCTGCCACTACATTAGCCTTTCCGGGATGATACTGCAGATTAATGTCATAATCCTTCAACAACTCTAACCACCTTCTTCGCCTCATGTTCAATTTACGTTGAGTGAAGATGTATTTCATGCTCTTGTAATCTGTGAAGATATCACATGATTCGCCATACAAGTAGTGCCTCCATATCTTCAGTGCAAACACGACTGCTGCAAGTTCCAAGTCATGCGTAGGGAAGTTCTCCTCATAAGGCTTAAGCTGATGTGATGCGTAAGTAATCACTTTCCCGTGTTGCATGAGAACATAACCAAGTCCCTTCCCTGAAGCATCACTTTAGATTTGAAATCCACCCGTACCAGATGGGAGAGTAAGAATCAGTGCAGATACCAGCCTCTGCTTTAGGTCTTCAAAGCTCTTCTCTATTTCTTTAGTCCGCATCAGTTTGGTCAATGGCAGTGCTAAACAGGAAAAGTTCTCTACGAACCTACGGTAGTAACCAGCTAAGCCTAGAAAACTGCGAACTTCACTCACTGATTTCGGTCTTGTCCACTTGGTAATAGACTTAACCTTTGCTTGATCCATGGTTATTCCTTCTTCGGATACTATGTGGGCTAGGAACGCCACCTTACTTAACCAGAATTCGCATTTGGAAAACTTGGCATACAGCTGCTTCTGGCGAAGTATATGTAATACTGTACGAAGATGGTCTTCGTGTTCCTCCTTTGACCCTTAGAGAAAATCAGAATATCATCAATAAAGACAATGATGAACTTGTCCCGAAACTCATGGAAGATACGGTTCATTAAGTCCATGAAAACAACTAGAGCATTGGTAAGGCCAAATGGCATGACTACAAATTCGTAGTGTCCATAACATGTACGAAAAGCAGTCTTGGCGATGTCCTGCTCTTTAAACCGTAACTGATGATAGCCCGACCTCATATCAATCTTGGAGAAATGTTTGGCCCCTTGGAGTTGGTCAAACAGATCGTCAATGTGTGGAAAAGGATAACAATTCCTGATGGTGATCTTATTAAGCTCAC
This sequence comes from Glebionis coronaria, assembly GCA_025667525.1. Lineage (NCBI taxonomy): Eukaryota > Viridiplantae > Streptophyta > Magnoliopsida > Asterales > Asteraceae > Glebionis > Glebionis coronaria. Next base: position 55,196,186 of record CM046881.1, read on the forward strand.
GATAATAAATGCAAAGACGCATACAGTCGTCCTTCTTCTTTACGAATAAGACCGGTACACCCCATGGAGATGCATTAGGTCGGATGAAACCTCGTTTCAAAATTTCCTATAGTTGTTCCTTTAACTCCTTCAGCTCTATGGGAGCCATGCGATAAGGAGCCTTGGAAATTGGCTCAGCTCCTGGGATGAGCTCAATATTAAACTCTACCTCACGAACAAGTGGTATGCCCGAAAGTTCTTCTAGAAACACGTCTAGAAATTCTGACACGATCGGCTAAGTCTGGATAGATGGAGATTCAGCCTCCATATCATGAACAATATCTAAGTAGCCCTCTCAACCATGTGACAGTAATGCACATGCTTGTAAGGTTGAAATAATTTGTACAGACCTTCCGGGTATAAAACCATTGTGAATGTACTCTGGTACGTTTACATCACCGAAGATGATCCGATATGAATGGCAGTCAATGATGGCGTGATGTTTGGATACTCAGTCCATGCCTAATATCATGTCGAAATCGCACATGTCCAATGGAAGTGCGTCAACTGGACGAATTTTATCGTCAAACTCGAGGGGAAGACCCTTGTACCCATGTGTTATGCGTATAGAGTCTCTTAAGAGCGTGGAAATGTTTAAGACATTTTCTAATGGCATAGGGGATATCCTAACATTCTTGGCATAAACAGTAGAGATGACCGATTGAGAAGCACCCGTGTCAAATAAGAAGCATGCAGCTTGACCATACATATACAAGATTCCAGTGATGGTACCTGTTGACTTGTTGGCCTGATCACGCGAGGTCGTGTACACCTGTCCATTCGTAGGAGGTGGCTTGGAATCGGCATTTCCAGAAGTGCCCTCTATCTCACCCTTACAGAAGTCCTTCATGCGACGGCCTGGCTAACCACACTTGAAGCAAGCATCGCTATCACGGCGACACGACCCTGGGTGCCTGCGGTTGCATGTAGTGCAGAGAGGGTGAGTATACCCTCCAACAGGTGCCCTTGCTGGCTGAAGCCTGTTTAGAAAAGTATTCATGAGACATGATTTATGGGTACAAACAGGACAATGCAAAAAATTGTAAGACATAATACCAGCTATAGCTGCACGGTTGGGCTGTGAACCTCTGTTGTCCTGCTCCCTTCCGTTGCCATGATTCCTGGTAGTAGATGCTGAAATGTCAGAATTATGAATGATAAGGCATATAACATAAGAAATGAGTAAGTTAGGGACATGCTGCTGTTGGAGTTATTAGAATTGTTACGGTAATTGTCATTACCGCCACGCCTATCCGAAGCAGAACGGTCTTGGGTCTGACCATTACCCTTGTGCTCACTCTGTTGCTGCTGAGTGGCCGGTTATGACCGGTCTCCAGTCTTCTGCCTGAAAGATGCAGTTGTATAGAGAAAGATAAATATTTGGATAGTATTGAATGAATTAAAATGATCACTGCTGAATGACAATATATACCTCTTGTCGAGTCTCTCTGCCTCTCCAAACTCATCCCTCTCTTGCATCATTTCCAACTTACGGGCTGCATCAGCTACTTGTGCCACCGTGTTAAAGGTAGCACATACCAAGGTATTGGCGACCGATGTACGAAGAGCCCAACGAAAGTGGTACGCTTGCTCCTCTGCAGTCCCTGCTGCTACGCCAAGGAAACCAGCCAAACGAAGAATCCTCTGCATGAATTCATTGCTATTCTCCCTAGCTCTCTGCCTAATCCCATGATACTCCCTCATAAGCTTATCCTGCTCAGCCTTTGGGAAGAACTGTCCCATAACCAACTCCCTGAACTGTGCCCAAGTCAAGCCAGCCACCCAATTGTCTCCTCCCTCAGATTGTTTCACAGACTTCCACCATCCAAGCACGTCCCCTTCAAACTTGTAAAAGGCTAACCTTTCCTTAAAGACAGGGTCGCATCCCATCGCATCAAAGATCTTCTCAATGTGAGCTAGCCAGCTCTCAGCCTCATTGGGGGTGTCAGTCTTCTCTAAGGATCGCGAACGCTGCTTGTTGAATCGCTCCAGTCATGTGATCAGTGTAGCTGGAGGAGGAGGAGGAGGATTCTTATGTGGTGCTGGTGCTGATTGTTGGTAGCTTTCACCCCGGCCCGTATTTTATTCCTTAGTTGAGGAAGCATGGCCTGTATCGCAGCTTGAACTACTCTATTGAGTTGATCTTGTTCACATGTGAGAACCATCTGACAGTACAAAACAAAATGCATGATTAAACTGATTAAAATATAATATATATATACATAAAAAAAATTTATGCATATAAACATGAAAAAAAAATTATGCATGAAAACAGTGTATGAATGCATGATGATGAAATAACATAAGTTTGGGTGAACGCCTATGGGTCGGTTCACCTAAACAAAATGACATGAAGAGGATGAACGCCTATGGGTCCGTTCATCAAAACAAAAATGATTCGATTAAAAGCACATGCGACTAAATATGGCCAGTCCTGTACCAACCGTTACTTAGTCAAAATTCCTGCAACAATGATACATGAATAAATGCATGAAAACAACTGTCAGTTCTAGGAAGACCATGGTCATTACCCACTAATTACAGGTCATGTTTTAAGAGCCTATAGGTTGAAGCCTTGGCTCTGATACCATAATTGTAACACCCCGTTTTGGTAAATGGAATGTCACGCGTAATTATGGCGTGTCATCAAAGCATGCAAGGCAAATGTCTAAAAACATTAATTGACCATGAATGGAAATACCGGAAATAAACATCTATAGTCCAAGTATACGCTCATCACACATAAACATAAGTATTGAAATGGAAAAGGACTAAACAATGTCCAAAGAAATAATGTAGCAGAATGTATGGAAAATGCATAAACTGATGAAGGCTAGATAGCTTCCAATCCGTATGCACCTACTCTTATAGTCTACGAGCACCCTTGAGTACATGTCGTTTGGGAACATGAAAGGAAAACGATTGAGCATAACGCCTAGTGAACAGATATACAAGTATAGCATGAAATGACATAAGAATAAAAGACCAATAGCAGCGGAAATGTATAAGTCCTAGATAACCTGGAACATGTTCATAAAACTGGTTTTATAGTTTGAAAAGACTTATGTTTTTATATGAAAACCTGTAATAATTAGCCAATAGCCCATATAGGTCATGAGGTTCCACCGTGCATGAATACTTAGAGGGGAGACCTTGTCATGCAATTAGAGGGGTTGCCTCTAATTAAATAATATGGATATGAGGGATCAACTCCCTGTGAAGGATGTAAGGCACACATCGCATTCACCATGAAAATCCTGTAAAACATGTAACTAGGATGCACCCATACGCCCCACATGATAATAAATATAAGCCAAAACTAAAAAGGAACGCCACGAGCAATCACTCCGCCGTGGGGAAGTCATAACACTGGTGCCTCCAGTGTTATGGTCATGGTACCTCCATAACTAGGTGATATTGGTCATGCATGTATATGGCTTAGGCATTTAAATTAACATAAGTAATCAAACATATAAAAGAATACTGGGAAAACAGTTGGCTGCAAACGAGGAATCCTAATAAGGAAAGAATGTCCATACTGAAGGACGGGAAATCCGTACCTTGTGTCCAGTGAACGAGGAAAGACGAAAGGATGAATAGTCCTACTCTGACCTCACTTATGCTACGTAAACAGGGGACATGTATAAGTTTTCTGGTTACTGAGTACGTAACTGATTATAGCATGTTCTTAGCTTGTTTTATATGTTCTTGTCTTGTTTACTGTTTTAATTGTTATACCGTGTTAATCATGTATTCTGATTAAGTATTATCTTGTATTCTTGTATTATTATACTTGTTGTGTATTAATTAGTAACTTTCTAAAAATAGTAGGTTTCCTAAAATAGAAAGTTTTCAAAAATAGAAAGTTTCCAAAAATATGCCAGTTTCTAAAAACAGAAAGTTTCCAAAAATAACAAGTTTCCTGAAATAGAAAGTTTCCATATTTAGAAATAAGCTGGATTAATAAGCCAATAATATAAGCTTAAGTTTACTGGTTAAAAATCACAAGTCATGTAATTAATAGTATAGTTTAATAATAATGTCATGATAATTAAATAAACTATAGGTTATATGATTTAATTAAATAAAGGCACGATTTAATTAAATTAAGACATATAAAATACTTAGGTTAAACGTGTATTAATAATTTATTTATTATAACCCAAGTCATTATTTGTTAATTAATTATAGTCCATATTTTCAATAATTAATTAATACTATAGTCTAAATTAAATGGTAAAATACTTAGGTTAAAACATGTATTATTTATTAGAAATAATATAACCTAAGTCATGATTAAATTAAATTAATTACTAGTCATGTTTTAATTAATTTATTTTTTCTTGAAAAATAATATAACTTGTATATAACTTGTAAAAATGTATAACTTGTAAAAAAAGTTTAATCCCGTGACCGAACCCGTGTTTTAATTTAGACCGAACCATGAACCAGACCGAACTGTGAACAGTACCGAACCGTGAACTAGACCGAACCGTGAACCAGACCGAACCGGCCCGACAGTGGCTGAACCTGTCTAGCCGGCAGCCACTGCCGTGGCCTGGCTAGCCACTGCTGGACCAAACACCACTAGCTGCTAGCCGGTGGTTCCCCCTGTTCTCGCCGCGGTTCCCACTGTTAGAACAAAGCAGCCACCGACTTGAGCCGGTGGTGCTGCTGCGCTGCCGAGACCCACAGCAAACCACAAGGCCACCCCGACGCGAGGCAGGGTCCTTGTTTCTTGCTGCCGAACCAACACAACCACGCCGAGACTTGTTGTCTCGGTTGGTGGTGCAAACAAGAGAAGCCCAAAGCCTAGGCTCTCGGTTGAGTGTCTGCCGAACCAAAAACCAACCCAAAACCAATTCTTTATATGTTTTCTTGATTAACTAACATGTGTTCTTGCTTGTTTTCAAGATTTATATAACAAATGTTCATGATTCCAATAAAAAGAATAAAAAGAAAAGAGTTAATAGGTTACCGAATGCGTAGATGAATTTGGTTAATAAACACGAACACGTATAACGAAAATCAAAGATCAAAAACCACAATCACACTCTTGGTAGTGTCTTGAAGCCGACGACAAAAGGGAAAGCAAAAAGAAAGGCTAGGGTTTTTCTTTTTGTCAAATTTTAAGTGTTATGTTTTTCCTGTGTTTTCCTTTTTCTTAATTTAGTCAAAAGTCAAATGGGCTGGGCCCTTTCTTCCTTTCCTGTCCGCGGCTACCATGGCCCACATGGGGCAACCCGAGCTTTGTTCATGTTTAAATAATTTACGTGCTCGTTTACTAATATATTTGTGTTAGTTCGTGGTTAACCGTTCGTGTTATAATTAATACTTGTACGTAATCTGTAAAACCCGCATACTTTTACCATGAACAGTACACTTAGTAAACGTATATACCAATTAAAAGCTTCCTTTTATAGCACGAACACGTGTCATGAATATTAATTACAGAAATTATGTACGTATCATAGAACGGTAATTATTAAGTACGTGGTATTACACGATAATTATTAATAATAATAATTATAATCACGGACATGAAATCACGAATATTAAATCACGAACATGTAACTACGTATATAATTATTAAATACGATATATATCTATTACATACAAGTACTAATAATAACACGAATAATTAATTACGATATAACACGAAAACACCAGCGAATGAACACGTAAATTATTAGTCATGAAAATTTAACAGGTTTCCATTGTGGGCCCCTTATAGCCGCGGACACAAGAAAAAAAGAGGGCCCAGGCCCAATTTGGTTTTTAACTAAATAAGCAAAAAGGGAAAAACCCTTTTCATTCTACAGAGTTTTTCATTAAAAAAAAATAAAACCCTACCTTGCCTCTTGCTCTCCTTGGCCGCCGGCTACATCAACACCAAGAAGGTGTTCGTTTGATTTTTGGTTATTGAATTCTACTGTTAGTGTTCGTGTTATTAATCCTCATTCGATTCACGCATTCGGTAAACCTTTTAATTCCTTTTCTTTTATTCTTTTATTTAAATCAAGAACACAAGATTATGTAATCTAATGAAAAACAAGAAAACATGTTAGTTAATCATGGAGTAATAAAAGAGGGGTTTGTGGTTCGGGTTTGGTTTTGGCCGATGCAAGAACCGAGAGCCATTGGCTCTCGGTGGTCGTTGTATCACCACCAACCGAGACCTTAATGGTCTCGGTGTGGGCTTGGTGTCTCGGCAGCAGGGAACAAGGACCCTGACGCAAGTCGGGGTGGCCTTGTGGTTCGGTTGGTCTCGACGCAGCAGCAAGAACATCACCGGTCTAAGACCGGTGGCTGTTTGGGTCAAGAAGGGGGAACACGCGGCAACAGGGGGACCACCGGCTAACTGCCGGTGGGAACTTGTTGTGGGCAGTGGCTAGCGGAGGCAAACCAGGGGCAAACCACCGGCTGCAGCCGGTCGTGAAATTGCACTAGCAGTGGCAACCGGCTAGGCCGGGTAGCCACTGCTAAGGGGGTGTTTGTTTCGGTCCGGTTCATGGGGATTTGGTCCGGTTCACGTTCGGTCTAAATTAAAAACACGGGTTCGGTTCATGGGTAATTTTTACAAGTTTACATTGTTACAAGTTATATTATTTTAACAAGAAAAAATAAATTAATTAAATCATGGCTAGTAATTAATTTAATTTAACCTGGACTTAGGTTATTATTATTTAGTAAATAATACATGTTTTAACCTAAGTATTTTTATCATTTAGTTTAGACTATAGTATTAATTAGTTATTTAAAATATGGACTATAATTAATTAATAAAACATGACTTAGGTTATAATTAATAAGATATTAATATATGTTTAACCTAAGTATTTTATATACTTTAATTTAATTAAATCATGCATATATTTAATTAAATCGTATAATCTATAATTTATTTAATTAACATGATATTATTAATAAACTATACAAATAACTACATGACTTATGATATTTAACAGTAAACTTAAGCTTATATTATTAGCTTATTAATCCAGCTTATTTCTAAATCTGGAAACTTTCTATTTCAGGGAACTTACTATTTTTGGAAACCTTCTATTTTTAGAAACTGATCTTTTTTTAAAAGCTAATCTATTTTTGGAAACTTTCTATTTTTGGAAACTTTCTATTTTTGGAAACTTTCTATTTTAGGAAACCTGCTATTTTTAAAAAGTTATTTATTATTACAAAACAAGTATAATAATACAAGAATACAAGTTAATACTTAAATAGAATACCAGAAATACATGATAAGCATAATATAATATTAAAATCAGTAAACCAAGACTAGAACATATAAAACAAGCTAAAACATGATATAATTAGTTACATACTTAGTAAACAGAATACTTATACATGTCCCCTATTTATGTAGCATTAGTGAGATCGGAGTAGGACTTTCATTCTTTCGTCTTCTTCGTTCACTGGACACAAGGTACGGATTTCCCGTCCTTTAGTATGAACATTCTTTCCTTATTAGGATTCCCCGTTTGCAGCCAACTGTTTCCCTGTATTTTTTTATATGTTTGATACTTATGTTAGAATAATTGCCTAAGTCATATACATGCATGACCAGTGTCACCTAGTTATGGAGGTACCATAACCATAACACTGGAGGCACCAGTGTTATGACTTCCCCACGGCGGAGTGATTGCTCGTGGCGTCCCTTTTCAGTTTTAGCCTATATTTATTATCATGTGGGGCGTATGAGTGCATCCTAGTTACATGTTTTTTTTTCAGGATTTCCATGGTGAATGCGATGTGTGCCTTGCATCCTTCACAAGGAGTTGATCCCTCCTACCCAGACTATTTAATTAGAGGCAACCCCTCTAATTGCATGACGAGGTCTCCCCTCCAAGTATTCATGCACGATGAAACCTCATGACCTATATGGGCTATTGGCTAATTAATACAGATTTTACATAAAAACATAAGTCTTTTCAAACTATAAAACCACTTTTATAAACATGTTTCCAGGTTACTTAGGACATATACATTGTCCGCTGCTATTAGTCTTTCATGCTTATGTTATTCCATGCTATACTTGTGTAGAACAATGATAATCTTGTGAAACAAGGGGGTTGATGTTTTTCTAGAGAGAGAAAGTTAGAGAGAGAAATGGAAGAAAACACATATATTAAAGTGAAAGAATAAAACAACCAACACCTCTTTCCATGGTGGAAAGAGGTTTAAATACCCCAAGTCCTTAAAGGACTTGGGCTTCCGGCCCATGAACATGCTCATGGGTCGGGCTATGAAATAAATACTACTTAACTTAACTACGAGCCTATAACTACATGGTTGGAGTGACCGAGACTTTCTAAATGCGTAAAACGTATTTCCAACAATCTCCCCCAAAGGGAGGTCACTCCAAGTTTACAAAGTCCTAATCTAGCATGTTAGATTCTGTTCTTGAGCTCGTAGTCTTCTTTTCTTTCTTTTTCTTTTCTTTTGTGAATATGTATTGAATGATATCAGCCTTTTTGCTTGGAACATGTTCTTTTGGCCTTGCACGTGCGATCTTTGCCTTTCTTGTGAATTTGCCTTCTCGTGACTCCATGTTCCACACACTTATGTCTTTTTGTTGAATTCTCGAAAGTTTCAGAGTTTGGTGCAGCGGAAGACTTTATCTTGTACTTTCTTGAATTTTTGTTAAACTTTGATGCAGAAAGACATAAGCATGTGGGAACGACTTCTACAGGTACACCGCAACACCACCGTCTTCACTGGTACTCAGCAACGCCACCGTCTTCAACAGGTACACAGCAACGCCACCGTCTTTAACAGGTACACAGCAACGACACGAATAAAATGGCTTTGAACATTTTATTCTAATTCGGTAGCATTTTACCTCCGGTCGGTGAAGACCGTTGAACGATATTAGATATCGTACCCGTGACGGATAGTTTCAATTAAGTAACTTCCTGACAGGATTTCGCGGGTAAACCCGTTCTCTTTATTCGACCGTCCAAAGCTGACTGCGAACATAAAGAGTGAATCACTTGGATAAATTATCCTTGTGATTAAAAGTCGTCAATTCATGAAACCTGGAACAAGTGAATCTCAATTAAGATTTTCACCATCGTTGCTTTCCAGTTGTCACGAGCTTAATTCATAACGAATCTTGCACGTCACCTACCAAGTGCTGTTTGATGTTGACACTAGAAGGATTTCCACTCGTCACTGTGGTCAATAAAGAGTCACTCTGAGTGTTCTGGCAAGATCATATGATAATGCGAAGAGGCCTGGAACGAGTTTAAGTTCAATTAAGAATTAAACCACTGTTACCTTCCAGTTTTTCACAAGATTGATTCTAAAAGAATCGCACGTGTAACCTACCATGAGCTTGTTTGATGTTGGCTCAAGCAGGATTTCCATCTTCATTGTAATACTTACGTATTACTCGGATGTTCTGGCAATATTACCGGAATACTGCGTAGGACTCATGAAAATCTCTTACTTTTCACAGTGTGTGAGAAAGCAAGGAATAAATGAAAAGTGTCCTAATGAGACTTTTGATGATCTCTTGGCTCTAGACTCGATTGTGCGTTTTGATTTAGTGAGCGATGGCTGGAGAGGAGTGCCACCTTTTCAATACCAGTCTATTCGGAGTGAATAAACCAATAGATAACGTGTTGATCTCCGTGTGATTAAAACAAATACCTTTTGAGAGATATTTGAGTTAGCTGGGAAGGGTTGTGCATTGCATCACTGGGTCCATGATGTCTTTCTTCAATACCGAGAATCATTAGCAAAAATGACCTCAATAGCATATGTATTGACCCGGTTTCTGCCTAAAGTTGTAAGGAGGGCTTCTTTCTTTACACCCTTTATCTTTACAATTCTTTTTCATTCTTCAACCCCTTCAATGCTTACCAATACGTCATCACTAGCACCTTGTTGTGATTGTTCCAGTGCTAGCTTAAGTACTTGGTCGGCATTCAGCTACGTTCACATTCTTTCTCCATCCTTCCTAGGACTTCTAATTCTATCTAGGGAATTGTCCTTGGGAAGATTCCATCGGCTCTGATGAATCATTGGACTAAACCTATTCCTACCACCCTTTTGTCACCACATCCGTCGTGAATTAAGCGTGTTTTGGGAAGGAATTGCCACCATGAAAAATCATTGAAAATCACCTAAGGTACTTGTGATATTGAAATCAAAAGTTTTGTACCTTAGGTGTTTTGTTTATCAAAAAACGCTCCCCCTTAACACGTGCTTTACACATATTAAGTTGGATTATCATTAAGTCTTTTTCATCTTTTAGCCAAGTATTACTTAAGTCTCCTTAATCCCATTTTCTCCCCTTATCCAAAATGTTAACCATTAATATTTGGGATATTGAATGGATTAACCGGTCTTTGGGTAAAAATGAAATTGATGTTTGGCCATAGAACATGTTAATGCTCCCCCTTAATTAAATAAGGGATGGTTGTAGTGCTTTAGTATGATGTATTTTGAAAGATTTAGAATCTCGTGAGAAATTCTTGAAAAATTATCATACCTTAACACTACAACAAGCCACAAAAGTTGATAAAGTAAAAAGATAACAGATTCACAATAATGTACATATGGAGTTGACCTGTAATGAGACGAACCTAAATTAATTGGTTCGTTCCGTAAGCCGATGGTGAGCTCCATATGGTCCTCCACCGACGAATCGTTCTATGCTTCGTAGCAATCGGCGCTTCCTTAGCACTTCCTCAATTTTCCTGATTGCATACGAAGATCCTTTTCTGCACTGGGCTGTCCAGGTGTATGTGACTGCCGGAAGAGGTAAGTTGGAATTGAGAACCGACAAATCATCTCGAACATTCTTTAGCGTTCCATCACTGAATTTGTGCAGTTCTGAGAATCGCATGTATTGCATGACGCCAGTCTGATTCGGATAAAAGATTCCTGCTTCCGGCTTGGTAGTTCCCATGTAGACCTTCTTGTCCTTGTGGAAGTTACTAAGTGGAGTCGTATGGGGACGTTGCAGGTTTAACTTCTTCTGATAGCTTTCTACCCCAAGTTGAAAATCTTCCACCCGGTGTTGAATGACAATTTTCCTGGCATATTGACGAAAGTTTGAACTCAAGGCTATGACAATATCAGGTGATAGATGATCAACTTTCTCTTGAGCCAAAAGCAGCAATAGATCTTCTATGTCTTCGAGTTGAAGGTACTGGAGATCACTTTCGTCAATGCGGAATTCTTTCTCATCGGTACGTTTGAGCAAGATTACATTTAAGTAATCGTAACCGAAAACCGTCTGAGTAGTTGCCCCAAGGATACTTTTGATTCTGTGAGATGAGACGATAGAAGCACCTCTCTTAGGACGATGGAAATGATTATAGGCTAACTTCTTCTTTTTGTCCCAGTGAGATATGCCAAGTGAAGCATAGGTGTCATAAAATTTGAGCAGCTTCTTTCTCCAGATTGAGGCAGGCACTTTGTCTTCTATCCAAGGAACATTCTCCAAATTGACAGCCTTGAGCATTGTTAGTGACGTGGCATACTTCTTTGCTCCATTTTCAAGGTATTCAAGATCGTGAGAGACAAAATGCTCGATTGGGATAGTGGCAGAACTAGCGATGACCGTTGGTGTAAGAGGTTGCAATACGGGAGTTTGAATTCCTGTAGTTGTCGCTCTCATTGCTTTGGTAAGCTCATTCAGGTGATATTCTGCTTCATTATGGGTGATCTTTAAGGTATCAAAGAAGTCCACATTTGCAGCTGCCATTTTGATCAGATCCGGGGTCATCGTTGGTTTCCCATGAGAGTACCTTAGAAAAGCCGAGAAGTCGATAGGGTTGTTGAGGAATTGAGTCATCTCCATTACAGTTGCAGTTTCAAATGGATGATGTGGTGCTGCGTTTGTTAGCCAAAGTTGTTCTTGTATCGTATCATCAATGATAAGAGACTCAGCAAATGTCGGTTCTGGAACATTTAAATCTTCAACTTCCATGTCATCATCATGCTGAGCTGTAGAGGATGTGGAAGGTTGAGTTTGCGTCACCGGTATATCATCGTGATGTTCTTCTTCAAGCATTGTGTCTGTCGGTTCTTCTGCTTGCATGTATTCTACAGTCTCAATATGAGAATCAGTAGTGAATTCTGGTGCAGTAGATATACCTGAAGCAGCCTGCTGAGTTTCTGATACTGTTGTTTCCAGTGGCTTATCTGTGGTGTCAGCAACCGTTTCTGCAATGTCCTCGAAACCTTTCTCGGTGGCCGTTTCATTGTCATCCTTGTTTGTCTCGTCGGCATTTGTACCAGTGTTGTCATTCTTATCACCCTTGCTGACTTCATTACCCTTGTCATTATCGTCATCGTCATCCTGACCATCATCTGTATCCTCGTCCTCGTCCTTATCGTCATCACCATTCTTATCCTTTCCTTGTGCATCCTCCTCATCTCCTTCCTTATCCTTATCCTCATTCTCATCATCCTTTTCACCATGTTCCTCGTCATCTTCCTCTTTTAGCACATTCTCATCATCAGACTCAGAGTCAGTAGTGTCGGCAGGATTCTCTTCATCAATTGCGTAGTTGAGATATTGCAGAACTTTGCGTTTGTATTTTGATTTATGAGCTCCCAAGTCTAGCAGACGTTTCTGAAGCAATGTCATGATTTGAAGAGTAGATAGACCATTACCGACCAGATGTGGTAATTGTTGATCAACATAAGACTTGACTTCGCGTTGAATGATCGCGGTCATCTGCTCGTCAATTGACCCGAGAAAAGCAGCGTTTTCTTTATCCCGAGTTTTCTTCTCTTTACGAAATGCTTTATGTTGTTCTTTGAGCTTTGACACTTTGTCTGATAGTTTTTGAAGAATGGGCTCATCAGAATGCGGTTCCTTTGGAGGAGTAGCAAACTTTTCTGTCAACGTAGCTATTTGGGTAGCTTGAGCCTCTAGTTGTTGTTGAAGAGACAGGATCAACGGATCATTGATTGTGAGAAAAGGATTTGATGTAGAGGAAGCTTGTGGTTCTGTTGGTGGAGGTGTAACCAAAACCGTTAAAGTGGTCGTGGATGATACTGGTTGTACCGGGATAGGTGATGTTGTCGATGCCGTGGTTAGGACGGTGGTTAATACAGGTTGTTCAACTGTAGATGCCGGTGTAGATTCCGTGGTAATGGTGGTGGTTGATACTTGTTGTTCAACAGTTGCAGGTGTGATGGTGGTGGTCGGGACCTCACTGATAATTGGGGTTGAAAGTAGGGAAGTGTTGGTCGATGTAATAGTAGTTATAGGGACATCCACCATTTGTTCGTTTGTTGACGGATCAGTGTTGGTGACCTCAACACCCTCCCCTTCGAAATTAAGATATTTCAACACATCATCAGAATTTGAAGTAGACTTACTTTGAAGTTGTGTGTCTGGAATGAAAGTTGCATGAGCATCTTCATTTAGTACCATGTGAGTCGGTTCAGGCAGAGATGTGGTGATATTTGCATCCCGATACATCATACTTGTATCTGTGTCAGCACTGCTCTCACGGTCTTCACTTGGTTCCCGACTTTCAAGTTGAAAGGTATCAGTATCTTCATACTCAGCTTCATAAGTATCTTCTTCGTCGAAGAATTCCGTATCATCATCAGGATTACCGAAATCTTCTAAGTCATCAAATACCCTTGAGCCTGATCCACCAAAGGCTTCCTGTCGACTTTGTTAAAGAATAATACGAAGTCTTTTTTCTTCAGAAAGTTGTTGTTGAACAGGATCATTTTGAGCAACACTTGCCTCTTTGCCTTTAGCTTTCCTTGCTTTCTTAGGCCTGCGGAGTGGTACTTCTTCTTCTTGTTCATCTTCTGTGTGGATCAGCTCATCTTCATCATCTTCATCAACAATTTGCATTTTTCCTGAGCGTTTATCTTTAGGAGCAGCTGGTTGACGCTGTGACACTCGTTTCTTGCGTTTACCTTTTTGTTTCTCTGATGGTGGTAAATTTGCCCGCTTGAATTGTGCGTCGATGTCACGAAGCATTTCTTGGTATTTATCACTCTCCTTGATTCCATCATTAATCATCGTGTCAGGTACTAGTGCAGGAAGTAATGCATACTTTGTGGAATTTGTGTCTGCATTCATTGAGAGAATCACATAATCATCATCTTTCGTGTGATAAAAGAACTTCCCGCGAGTGTCAATGGTTGGGTCATTCTTCATTGAATAATGGATAATGAGCTTGGTGAATCTCGGGAATGGGAGATGCACGGATTTCTTCTTCGTTCCAGTAATTTGATAGCAAAATTCTTGCCAGAGAAGAAGTGCATAATCGACTTTTGATGCAGTATACAATCCCCAAAATAAGTGAGCCTGTGGTGGTCTCATTGCATCGGTTCCCCTAGTTTTACCAGTGAGACACTTGACGATGATGGTGATAATTGCTTTCCAGGGTTGCCCTATGTGTGAAGTGTTAAATTGTGATGGACTGTTAATTGCACCCTCATAATTCATGGCACGAATAACTCGAAGCACTTCATCATTCTTTGGGTTAGGCACAAATTGTTCTCCTTGTGCCAACCTAGGGAGCTTAAACAATTTCCTAAAAATGCTCAAGTTGAGTACCCTTGGTGTTTTGTTCAGTTCGAAAGATATGATCTTGTTATCGAAAGATGCAGTATTCCAGAATTCATGGATGTAGACTTCGGGGACAGATGCAGTACGTCTGAGTGTGTCGCTGATGGGTGATATGTCTAGGATATCCGTGGCAATTTTGAAGGCAGGTAAAAGCGGATCAAAATCATCTTGCAACCTAGTGTTGTTCTCGGCATATGGGAGCCTATGACTGAGTGGAACAAGTTCAAGATCACGGATTCGTTGTTCTTCCTCGGTGATTGACATTTCCTGCTTTGATGACATATTCACAAATGATATATACAACACATGTAGATATATTCAAGCAATGCCAAATTTAAACACAGGAAAAATATCATTACACTTATTACCACAACATTCACACATACATCAGATGAACAAGGTCTTTACATATAGCAATGCACTTAGGAAAAAAGCATGAATGCCAGTGATAATTTTATTCTAAGAAGAAACTGTCCTAGCCTTAGTTCTTACAATATTTGGATTTCTTGGTGGTCATGACCAAAACCTCAACAGGTTTTGGGTTGATTTCAACCAAAACTTCAGTGGGTTTTGATTTAGTTTCAACCACTACCTCAGTAGGTTTGGATTTGATGTCTACTAACACCTCAGTAGGTCTTGGTTTGATTTCAACCAAACTTCAGTGGGTTTTGATTTAGTTTCAACCACTACGTCAGGAATTGTAGGATTACCCTCAATCCAAATGATAGTGGGCTTGAACAAAGATGAAGCTTTGTCTGCCATGGCCTGGAAACATAAACCCAAGATATTGAGTAAGTAATTTGTATCTCTTTTGTTTACATCGGAATCAACTTATTAACTAAGATGAACTTTTGTAATAAGAAACCGTTCAAGTATTCTTATGAGATAAAAATTGGCTTATTTCAACAACACTTGGTTTCGTTTAAATGGCCCTAAAGAACTTAAAGCTAAAGAAAGATTAGTGCAATCTAGGCGAAACTCATGGTATATCCTAAGGCAATAGCATAAGAATAAAGGACCAAATTCCATCGTAATGTAGCAAATTATCAAAATCCTAGCCATACCATCGCAATGAAACATTCATCGTAATCCTAATGAAATCCTATCGCAATATCTAAGGCTATCGCAATATGTGCATTTCCATCGGAATAACTGAATAATCATCGCAATATACCCTATCGCAATACATAGTGCGAAACCATCGCAATGTCACATCGGAATGTGCCATCGCAACATTCCATCGCAATGAATCAACGAAAGTCCATCGCAATGAGCCTGTCGCAACAAACCATCGGAATGATTCGTCGCAACAACCCATCGCAATAGAACCATCGCAATGACTCATCGCAATGAGTATCGCAATGAGTCATCGTAATAACTCATCGCAATGCCCATCGCAACGAATCATCGAAATGACTCATCGCAATGATGTCATCGCAAAGCAGTATCGCAATCTGCATCGAAATCCGTGACTGGGATTCGATCTCATGTTTGACTTCACGATCTGGAGTTTTAGGCAGCGTTTTAGACGATTCTGAACAAAACCATTGTGTAAAAAGGTATCCTTAACAAATCCCAGCACTAAAACTACATGTTCATCGCAACAATTACAACCCTAAATCGAAAGATTTGAGACAGTAGTTTCTATGTTTGATTGATGATGAAACAAGTTAAACGAAGGTGAATAAGCCATAAATTTACCTAGATAAATGAAGCACTTAAGCAGTTCTTGAATCAGGTTGAAGCTTTTGATATTCTTAACAATGGCAGAAAAAGAAATATGTTTTGTGTGTGTTTGAAATGCGACGGGAAGAAAGAGATAGGGGGGGGGGGGTTTGTTGTTGACTTGGTCAAAGTTAATTCAAGCCCCTCCCATTTTTGCCAACTTGCAAAACGAGTCCCCCTATTTTGTAAGTGAAAATACAAGTTATCTTGGCACATAAGAAACTTATTTCCAAACACAAACACAAATGCTTTTCGCCAAAATGTTAATAACCTATCCAGGATCTACTTAATTCTCACATAGCACACGTAACTGAAGATGATGGGTAGGTAATATTTTCTGAGTATCCTGTTGAACGACCAAATTTGTTAACTTTAAGGAATTAATATTTGCTCCCCCTTAATCCTTGACCCGTTTTATAATTAAAGAGCTGTAATCAAAGATATTAGGGACACAATTATTAATGAGGACATTTGCCGATTAAGTGATTGTATAGAACGATTCTGGTGGAAATAAGATTTCTCTTATTTTAAACAAGATAAGTGCACTGAAACGTACACTAATTTGTGTTAGACCAAGTTATTAAGTAAACTTGGCCCCTTACAAGGTTTTAAAGTAAAAAACCTTGCCCGAGAAACTTAATTCCCGTTGTGAGCCAACGTTTTCAAAAGAAATACGTGACTTTAATATGAAAGGCGGGTTGCAGTCAGAAATAACTACAAGCCATAATGGGCATGTTTTAAAACTTGTACAACTTTTATACGGACTCTACTTATGGCGCCGTGTCAATAGTAATCGACATTTCTAAAGCCGTAAATATTACCGTACTAAAAGACATGCCCGAAATTTGACAAGAAAAAAATATTTTTGGGTTTTCTTGATTTTATATTTTTTATGGATTTTCTTGGTTTTATATTTTTTATGGTTTTTCTAGGTTTTATATTTTTGTATTTTGCTTTTGATGGTTTAAGTATGTACTATAATATACAAGATCACGATCAAAAGGATACTAGAGAATAGTTTACCAGTACTATTCTTCAGACTCTTCTGCCAACTCCTTAAGTGTCGCTGGTGAAAATGATTTCATGCCTAGCTTTTCGATCAAGAACTCGATGCGTGCTCGATCTAAGGCCTTTGTGAATATATCTGCCAGCTGATACTCAGTGTTGACGAAGTATAATTCGATCACTCCATTTTCCACTTGCTCCTTGATGAAATGGTAGCGGATGTCAATGTGCTTTGCTCGAGAGTGTTGAACATAGTTGCAGCATAGAGCGATTGCACTTTTGTTATCACAGTACATCGGGATTTTGTTGAAACCAAGGCCGTAGTCAGTCAATTGTGATCTCATCCAAAGAACTTGAGCACAGCAACCGGACATAGCTATGTATTCAGCCTCAGTACTTGATATCGCAGCGCTTTTCTGCCTTTTTGATGCCCAACTGATAAGTCTATCTCCAAGGAGTTGCACACTGCCAGAAGTGCTACGTCTTGTATCTTGACACCCGGCATAATCTGCATCTGCATATGAAATTAATGCAATAGAAGAATCCTTCGGATACCACAGACCACGATTAAGTGTTCCTTTTAGATACCGAAAGATCCTTTTCACAACATGTAAGTGCTTTTCGGTAGGCCGAGCCTGATACCGGGCACACATGCCTATAGCAAATTGCAAATCAGGCCTGCTAGCAGTCAGATAGAGAAGGGTGCCGATCATTCCACGGTAAAGTTTAGGATCGACAGCTATCCCTTCCTTATCTTCATCTAACTTGGATCGCTCCACCATTGGAGTATCCACGGGGTCACAGTTTTCAAAGTGATATTTCTTTAAGGATTCAAGAGCAAATTTGGATTGATTAATAAAGATGCCTCTGGGATTCTGAGAAATTTGCAACCCTAGAAAAAATGAAATTTTTCCCATCATCGACAT
The DNA here is from genome assembly GCA_025667525.1 of Glebionis coronaria. Taxonomy (NCBI): domain Eukaryota; kingdom Viridiplantae; phylum Streptophyta; class Magnoliopsida; order Asterales; family Asteraceae; genus Glebionis; species Glebionis coronaria. Next base: position 55,214,459 of record CM046881.1, read on the forward strand.
CTTAAAGCGTGTGGACATAATTTTCTCAAAACGGTCAGACAAACGTTGATTAGTAGCAGCAAATATTATATCATCAACATAAATTTGTACCAGTATCATGTCGTTGTCCTCCTTGAGAATGAATAATGTGGGGTCCACTTTGCCTTTGGAGAAGCCTTTGGAGATGAGATACGTCGATAAGAGATCATACCACGCGCGTGGAGCCTGTTTCAACCCGTAAAGAGCCTTCTTGAGCTTGTACACATGATTAGGATACTCTGAATTGACGAATCCATTCGGCTGGCTTACATAGACATCTTCCCTTAATTCACCATTAAGAAATGCCGTCTTAACATCCATTTGGTATACGATCATATTCATATGAGCAGCATAAGCAAGGAATAGTCTAATTGCCTCCAAACGTGCAACCGGAGCAAAGGATTCTTCAAAATCTATACCCAAAGCTTGTTTGTAACCTCTAGCGACCAATCTAGCTTTGTTTTTCAGAACACTACCTAACTCATCAAGTTTAACCTTGTATACCCACAACAGTGTCAAGATTTCCACGTTGCTGGGTAACGGAACTAATTCCCACACTTCAAGACGTTGGAATTCATTAAGTTCCTCTTGCATTGCTTCAATCCATGATGATTTGGTCATGGCTTGTTGCCAGTTTTTAGGTTCAGTGTCTGATAGAAATGCATCAAAATAGCAATATAATGCATGTTCTTGGAGTTGATGACGTGTTAAGACTGGTCGATCGATGTCACCAATAATATTTCGGATTGGGTGATCCTTTGTCCATTTAGTGTTGTGAGTTTCAATCCTTGGTGGACGGGAGTGAACGATTGCAGGAGCTTCCTCTGAAGTAGACGCACCCGTAGGGTCATCAGGTATGTGTGAACCAAAGAAAGGAAGCTCTTGTAAGTGAGCGTATTCCAGATCGTGATCATATAATTCCTCTTCAACATCATTAGGAACGAGTGGGGGTGATGATTCAGGTGTTGTTTGAGAATTGGTAGGGGATGGTATATCTTGATCAAGAGTAACAGTAGTTGCCTCGGATTCATTTCCATTATCTTGAGCAACAACTACGGGAATCGGAGCCACTGCTACGGGTACTGAAGAATCATTACTCTGTGGATCAAAGAATTCATCAAACATAGGTTGAAATAACTTATCCCACTCGGACCTTGTTGGTGGTATGAATGATGGAGAAGTAGGGTTGTTGGGAAGTAAGCCGGAACTGATTGTACCGGTTCCCATCTCGTGTAAAGCGGGTTCAGAGCTGTGTTGCTCAGAAGCCATCGCTGTCAGCTCATCAAAATCGACATCCAAAGTTTCTACAATCTTGCCAAGACGACGGTTATAAATCCGGTAAGCCTTCTTTGCAGGTGAATAGCCAATGAAAATTCCAATATCAGCCTTCGGTTGAAGTTTTCCCAGATTTTCACTATTTGTATTTGGATAGCAAAGTGCACCAAACACATGAAGAAAGGAAATATCGGGTTTATGTCCATGAAGAAGCTCATATGGAGTTTTACCATGACGTTTGCGAATGATTGAGCGGTTTTGGGTATAACATGCGGTTGCCACTGCTTCTGCCCATAAGAATAAAGGTGCATTCGCATAAATCAACATAGTTCGAGCAGCTTCCATAAGTGTACGGTTACGTCTTTCAACGACACCATTTTGTTGTGGAGTGCGAGCCACAGATGTTTCATGAGAAATACCAACCTTTTCATAATAAGTGCGAAGAGTCTGATTAACGAACTCAGTGCCGTTATCAGTCCGAATGCGGCGAACAGTAGCATTACAACGTACTTGGATCATCTTTAAGAAGGTAATGATATACTCTGGTGCTTGATCCTTAGATGCTAAAAATTTTACCCATGTAAACCTTGAGAAATCATCCACTATGACGAGGATGTATTTTCTACCACTCACACTTGCTGTACGCATTGGCCCACAAAGATCCATGTGCAAAAGATATAGTGGTTCTTGGTTGGTGTCTTCTGCTTTAGGTTTGTAAGATTTCTTGGTGCTTTTCCCCAATGAACATGCGGAACATAAATGATCCTTGTCGAACTTAAGTTTCGGAAGACCACGAACAAGTTCGTTTCTAGCCAAATGGTTAATAGCATCAAAGTTAAGATGAGATAACCGACGATGCCACAACCATGACTTGGTCTTCGATGCTTTGGAGAGTAAGCAAACAGGAGAGGCGGCCAACATGTTTTGAATAGACAAAGTATATAGATTATCCCCTCGAGAACCCTTTAACAAATCATTTCCTGCAAGATCGCGAATGAAGCAAGTATGTTGTCGAAAGGCCACTTCAAGGTTAGAATCGCAGAATTGTCCTACTGAAAATAGATTGTGACCAAGTCCCTCTACATAGTAAACCCTTGAAATCGTGACATTCCCAATTTGATATTCACCATAACCCATAATCTTTGCAATATGGTCGTTGCCGAATTTTACCGTTCCTAGAAACTTGCTGACGAAATTTTTGAGCATCGAGCGGTCTCCAGTCATATGTTTGGAGCACCCCGAGTCCAAATACCAAAGAATAATTTGGACGACCTGAAAATTTTACCAAACATAGACGATGTATCGGATTCTAATTGTTCTTCTGAGTTAGCAGGTACAGATATAGTTATCTTAGATTTGCTATCAGACAAAACTTTAGGTTTCCAGATTTTCTTACTAGTGATTGGCTTAGATTCTAGTTGTCTAGTATTCTGAGGTACTTTGTGACTGGGGACATTACCACTGGTAGGCACATTAGTGGAGGCAGACCTAGTTAAAGGGCGCTTGTTCCTTTTCTTAGTGCTAGTGTTCCTATTTAAAGGACGCTTAGACCTAACTTCCGTGGATGTGATCCTAGTTAAAGGGCACGTAGTTCCATTTGCAGTAAAGGTCCTACCAGTGGGTTTCCATTGCCACCCAACGTGAGTAAATTTCTTACCTGTTGGCTTCCATTCAAGATTGTTCTTAATAGAATGCATTTCATTCACGTGATCAATAAGGCATAAATCATGATGCTTAGAAAACATACATTCGTTACAATTCCAACATTTAGCATTAGAATTCACATTTTGCTTAGGTTTCCACTCATAAAGAGGACCTTTTGTCTTAGCTACATGATTCTTTTTATTTAAAACTGAAACAACGTTCCTAGGGTGCACTTCTACTTTCTTCTTCTCAGTCCTATTAGTGGAAGGCTTGATCCTATCTTTCTTTCCTCGAGATCCTTTAGCCTTAGTGGACACTTTTACTCCTGTAGAAGCCAAGGGAACATTAGTGACAGATTTTAAAGGTGCCTTGCTTGATAGTGTCAATGACGGTTTTGCTCCTGGAGTTTTATTGAATGGAGTGACAGCAATGGGCTTATTATTAAGTAGTGCAGAACCTGGTGTACCTATGTATTGCAAATATGCTAGGCAATATTGAACTCGCTTAACATATTCATGAGCCGAATAATAGTCGCTACTTAAGGGATCTAAGGCATACAGATCGTCTAAAATATCCCTAAGAAGATCGACATGCTTAATGGCATTCCTCATATAATCATCATAGGTAACCTGGTTTCTCTTGTGAAGTGGATTCTTGTAAAGCACTACTGACTTGGTTGTTGGAGCACTAGTGGACGGGGCAGAGTCAGTAGCTAAGTTATCAACAACTTCTTGTCGGGTGACGCGAAGTGTCTCCTTTAACTCGGCCAAAACCATGTTTTTATCTATGAGCTGAATTTTTAGGTCAGAGGTTTCCTCACATTTCTTGTTCAGTTTGTCAATTAAAGACTTTCGCTCTGTCGCATTAAACGCGATGTGTTCTTCTATTGAACCAGAAATTTGTGAGTCTCCCTGCCTTACTTGTTCACGCTCTCCTAGTATAGAATTAATTCTTGTTTCTAGGACATGATTATTAGCCTCTGCAGCCTCTAGTTCCGTTTTTGTTTCTACTAATTCTCTCTTAAGTCTCATCATTTCATCTTCTAAAGTTTGAACCATCTGAATCATCTTGTCACTTATCTCAACGGAGTTTCCACCTTCATTTAGTTTTGAAAGAGTTTCATTTATAGATTGATTCTCAATTTCAAGAGATATAGAATGTTGTTGAAGCTCGTTAAAACTTTTTGAAAGTGTATTATATGAATCCTGAAGCTTTAAAAATTCAGCGTTGGATTCATGACAAGAATGATTTTCTACAGTATTCACATGTTCAATATTATTCACAGATTTATGCACATCATCACAAATATTCACAGTAGATGAAATTTCACGAGTATATTGAGTAGTAACAACTTGCATCACTTCAAGAGACACCATATGTTCTAAAAAGCAGTCATATTCTGATAAAATCTTTTCCTTTTCGATTAAGTGTTGTTCATAAGCATCATCCATGTTATTGAAAACTTTTTGAACTTCACCAAGCTCAAATTGTAAATTACACACTAGATCATAGACTCCTTGTTTAATATGGTTCACAAATGGAACGATCGCTTCTTCAAACACCGATTTCATGTGTTCGAATGCCCATTCTCCAGCAGTTTGAGCCGTTGAAGTCGTACATTCCAAGATGACCTTGTCAAAATCGGTAAGGTATTGCCCAATTTCTTCAATACTGAGCCTTACCGTACTAACCGGGGGAAGATTCTTAGGAATTTCCTTTGGTTTGTCCGAGTTGACAAGTGTAGGAATTATACTAAGGCATTCTCTAGTCGGCATGAAAGTGGATGTTTGGAGAGTTTTCTTTTTCATATTGAAACGAGTTCTAAGATCTATTGTGGCATTTTTTGCATTCATTGAAGCATAATCATATTCAGGATATGTCAAAAGTAATTTTAACTGCTTTTCATCGTATGGTGATATAGAATCACTTGAGAACACTATCGGGTCTAATGCTAAACCTAACTTTGTTGCATCATACAGTCGGGGGTTGTGGTTAAGTGCTTGCTTTGCATAACCCGGGTTAGGTGGTAAGTCTATGAGACGCGATAAGTTGAACTCTTTAAATGAAGCATGAAACAAGTGTACTAGATGTGAAGCGGCATATTGTTTTAAAAGCTTAAGTTCCGTTTCTTTTATTCTGTTAGACGTCTTAATTTCCAGTTCAAGCTGTTTGGATTCCAGAATTTCAAAATCTGTTTGAAGTTGTTGAAAATTAGTGACGACTGACTCTTTTTCTTTAAGCTCATTCGAAAGGTTTGCTCTTAAACTTTCAATTTCAAGCAGATTGTCCATTTGAACTTTCCTAAACCTATCAAATTCAGGATTGGTTAAGGTAGTGGACACAGGAGTCATTTCCAAGGTTTTTACCTTGTCTTTATGCAAAGCAAGCTCAGCAGATAAAGTCTAATTAGCATTAAGGGTTTCACGGACTGCAATATTCATTCTGCTAAGCAAAGATGCAGGGACCATAACCAAATCAGGTTGAGCAGACGAATCAATAGTCATAGGAGCTTCCGGTTGTGGTTCACTCAAAATCTGAGGACTTGCAATGTTATTGCTATCATTGTTTGTCTCATCGATTGAATTACTAACCACCGGAGGCTCTTCCGAATACTCAGACATTTGCTCAACTTGATAAGGTACAATGCTAGTATTTGTAGCAGTATTTGGTACCTCAGTAATGGTGTCAGTCCCATAGAGTGAAAGATTTGCCATAAGAGCTGCTTTAGCGGTGTTAAAATCATCACAATCCGAGTCATATGCATCCAAATCATCACATTGATAAGCAGCATTGTTGGTGATGACTGTTGTGGGATGATCAGTTTCCGCTACTCCTGGATCTGCAAGGAATGCCAATTCTTCTTCATCAAGCTCACGACCTTGGGCTTGAGCATTCACCAAGTAAATCTTTTCCTTAAACCAAGTGTCGTCCCTTCTCCTCTTAGGCTGCTTGCATTCTCGGGCCATGTGCCCTTCCCCTTTGCAGTTGTAGCAAATAACCACCTTCATTTTACCAGTGCTGTTGGCCCTTGTAGCCGTAGTATTGGATGAACGTGCACCAGCATTAGACGAATTTGATCTCCCTTGAAGTGGTTGCACCATGACCCTGCCGTCCTGAATTGTTGCTTGTTGTCGAGAGTTAGACGAGTTCCTTAACTGATTGTTAGTTGGTGCTGAACCTCGGTAACCTCTTTTGTTTAAAGTTTGACTTAAAAATGCAGACAACAGAGCTAGGACTTCAGTATGGCTATCTCCTTGTTTAAATTCAGGGACAGGGATGTCATCTTCACAGTATAATGCTGATGCTGGTTGAGCAACAAACTGATTGGTTGGAACACTTTCTTGATGTGAGTAATGATGTTGAGGAGCCTCGAGTTGTGGATAGGTACTAACAGGGTTGGTAGGAGGTTGATACGGTGAATACTGGTGTGACGCTCCTTGTGATGATGATGTTGCTTGTTGGTGATAAGATGTTGGTGGCGGTGGCAGAATCGAGTACTGTGGAAAGCTTGGTGTTTGATACACAGGTTGATATGAAGATTTGTGTCCTACATCAAGCTGAGAGTTGTGATATGATAGTGTAGGATGATTTGCCAATAATGCCATTGGTTCATGATAAGGTCCTTGAGAAATTCGGTTTTGGATCACATGCTTCTCATGTTGTTGTAAGAAAGCATATAGTTGATCTAAATTGGACTTGTGTAGATCACGAATCATTTTGACATCCGTCACATATTGACTCCATTCAGGGGGTAGTGTGTTCAAAAACTTGGTGTTTAACTGAAATTGTTCAATCCTTAGATTATAGACATTCATGTCATTCATCAGAGTAGTGAAACGCCAGTAAAAATCATGAAGAGTCTCCCCTGGAATGTATTGGAATCGATCAAACAAATCATATAATTGACATTCTCGTTCTTGCTTAGTGAGAGATGTCCCTTGTAGCAAAACCGCAAGTCGATCCCAAAGATTCTTAGCCACTTTATGTTCACTCACCATTCTGAAGATATCAGGTGGAAGGGCTTGAAGAATTGTTTGCACAGCCCTTTCATCGGCATCTGCAATGAGTTTGTTGGCATCGGTTAACTCATGATACTGCCTTGGCCTTGTCACATTGTTGACTGTAACCTCTCCCCAATCTAATGGACCTTTGTCAATTGATTCTAGCATAAGTCGACCACTTTGTTTGCCCATGATGTATGTTCTCATTCGACTTTGCCATGATTCAAATAAGTCTTTGATGAGCAAAGGCGGGCGAGTATCGGTACCCGAAATGATCGATATATCGGTGAGTGAAGTCATAGTTGGCATAAATGAATGTGAATTCATTTTGTGATCCCTTGAATAAGATTATCAAAGATGATCGAACAATGAAATAAAGGTTATGAGTTTTTTGTGTTGTTAACTAAAAGATGTTGTTATCTTGTTGTAGTATTAGCTTTTGAACGTTTCCAAATTAAATGCCAAATAGAAGAAAATCCACTAAGTATCTAAAACCAGTTCTGTCGCAATGTTTTTCTGTCGGAATACCTAGATCGGAAAATCTCACTATCGGAATCAGCTCAGATCGTAATGATTTTAGATCGCAATGTAACCTTGTGGCAATGATGATGGTATCGGAATGTTTCAGATCGCAATGAGATGCCTATCGGAATGCTTCAGATCGCAATGAGATATCTATCGGAATGCTTCAGATCGCAATGAGATATCTATCGCAATGATCTTAGATCGCAAAGTGGTTTGCAAATTTTGAGCAGAGTAACGACTTAATACACCTTCCTTATACCCGTCGGAATCTCAGATCGCAAAAGCTATCGGAATGATTCATATCGGAATAAGTAATGAAAATCCAATGATCGCAAAGTAGGACCCTAACCCTTTCCGATGGTTAAAGTATTGCGATGGAGGCCAAAGTACTTTTTGTACTTTCCGATGGAAGCGTCTGCTGAAATTTCGGAATGTTGAAAAACACACTTTCTAGCACTTTTGATCCAAGAAACCTGAAGTTTTAATGAAATCTAAGATACCAAGAACACGTTTAAGCCCAAATTCCTATGTTACACTACTTATCACTAAGATCAAACGAAAAAAAAAATTTGAAAGTTTCGGCCAAAAGGTAGTTTACACTCTACGAATGTAAATACACAACACAACACAAAGAACAAGCCTTTATCTCATCCCATGCTCTTGATACCAATTGTAGAACAATGATAATCTTGTGAAACAAGGGGGTTGATGTTTTTCTAGAGAGAGAAAGTTAGAGAGAGAAATGGAAGAAAACACATATATTAAAGTGAAAGAATAAAACAACCAACACCTCTTTCCATGGTGGAAAGAGGTTTAAATACCCCAAGTCCTTAAAGGACTTGGGCTTCCGGCCCATGAACATGCTCATGGGTCGGGCTATGAAATAAATACTACTTAACTTAACTACGAGCCTATAACTACATGGTTGGAGTGACCGAGACTTTCTAAATGCGTAAAACGTATTTCCAACAACTTGTATATCCGTTTACTGGGCGTTATGCCCAGCCGTTTTCCTTTCATGTTCCCAAACGGCAGTACTCAAGGGCGCGCGTAGACTTTAAGCGTACGTGCATATGGATTGGAAGCTATCTAGCCTTCTCTACTTTATGCATTTCTTCATACATTATGCTACTTATTTCTTTGGACATTGTTTAGTCCTTTTCCATTTCAGTACTTATGTTTATATGTGATGAATTATACTTGGACTACCGATGTTTGTTTTCGGTATTTCCATTCATGGTCATCTAATGTTTTTAAGACATTTACCTTGTATGCTTTGATGACACACCATAATCACGCGTGACATTCCATTTACCAAAATGGGGTGTTACAATTATGGTATCAGAGCCACGGTTTAGACCTGTAGGATCTTAAAACATGACCTGTGATTAGTGGGTAATCACCATGGTCTTCCTAGAACTGACAGTTGCTTTCATGCATTTAATCATGTATCATTGTTGCAGGAATTTTGACTAATTAAGGGTTGGTACATGACTGGCCATATTTAGTCGCATGTGCTTTTAATTGAATCATTTTTGTTTTGATGAACCGACCCATAGGCGTTCATCCTCTTCATGTTATTTTGTTTAGGTGAACCGAACCAAAGGCGTTCACCCAAACCCATGTCATTTTATCATCATGCATTCATACACTGTTTTCATGCATAATTTTTTTTCATGTTTATATGCATAATTTTTGTTTCATGTATATGTATTATGTTTTATTCAGTTTAATCATGCATTTTGTTTTATGCTGTCAGATGGTTCTCACACGTGAACAAGAACAACTCAATGCAACAGTGCAAGCTGCGATGCAGGCCGTGTTTCCTCAACTAAGGAATGAAATTAGGGCCAAGGTGCAAGCTGCCAACAATCATCATCAGCACCAACATCAGAATCCTCCTCCTCCTCCAGCTACACTGATCACATGGTTGGAGCGATTTAACAAGCAGCGTCCCCTATCCTTCGAGAAGACTGACAACCCCAATGAGGCTGAGAGCTGGCTAGCTCATATTGAGAAGATTTTTGATGCAATGCGCTGCGACCCTGTCTTCAAGGCAAGGTTGGCCTATTACAAGTTTGAAGGAGACGTGCTTGGATGGTGGAAGTCAGTGAAGCAGTCTGACAGAGGCGACAATTGGGTGGCTTGCTTGACTTGGGCTCAATTCAAGGAGTTGGTTATGGGATAGTTCTTTCCAAAGGCTGAGCAGGATAAGCTTAAGAGGGAGTATCACGGGATTAGGCAGAGATCTGGGGAGAACAATAATGAGTTCATGCAGAGTTTTCTTCGTTGGCTGAATTCCTTGGCGCATCAGCAGGGACTGTAGAGGAGCAAGCGTACCACTTTCGTTGGGCTCTTCGTACATCGTTTGCCAATAACTTGGTGTGTGCTACCATTAACACGGTGGCACAAGTAGTTGATGCAACACGTAAGTTGGATATGCTGCAGGAGAGGGATGAGTTTGGAGAGGCAGAGAGACCCGAGAAGAGGTATATTTTTGTCACTCAGCGGTGATCATTTCAATTCATTCAGTACTATCCAAATAGTTATCTTTCTCTATGAATCGCATCTTTCAGGCAGAAGACTGGGGACCGGTCTCAACCGGCTACTCAGTAGTAGCCTAGTCAGCACAAGGGTAACTGTCACACCCCATCATGGCCGAATGTGGGGCGCGACGTATGGATATCATCACAACATGGCGTGTCTATAGAGATAACTATATGAAATAAGAAATGTCATAAAATGGTGACACAAAAGTCATGACAATATCTCATCAAATGCAGGTGTCTAGGTAAGTAGGTAACAGTCCTACCTCTTACCCAAGACAAATAAGTAACATAATCAAAACAAACATATGTGTGCCACAGCATCACTTATTTAATTGAACAAATAAAAACTAAGAAGGAACGGGGATCTCCTTCTAAATGCATTCCTACGGGACTCCAATCCTAGCCACATAAGTTCTCACGCTTAACCACGTTATTACCTGAAAGAGACACTAAAACACGTCAACATAAAGTTGGTGAGAGTCATAGGTTTAGACTCCAACACTAAATCAGTTACAAGCTGTGAATAACAAACACCAATACAATAACATATGGACAATGTGTTACATGTATGCATCAACAACTATCAATTCAAGATCAAACATTTCAAACCAAAACCAAGGCCCACAGCCTTACCAAACATCATGGTACCATAAATGATCACACTATGTACCTATCCCAAGGCCACCACCTTGTCATTAACCATTGGTCCCATAGACGATCACGCTATGTACCTATCCCAAGGCCACTACCTTGTCATTAACCATTGGTCCCATAGACGATCGCGCTATGTACCTATCCTAAGGCCACTACCTTGTCATTAACCATTGGCTATGTACCTATCCCAAGGCCACTACCTTGTCATTAACCATTGGTCCCATAGGCGCCCATACATCTATGTACCTTTCCAATCCAGATCATACACAAACAAGAATCACATAGCAGTTAATCACATAATGTACACACAAGTCCATCTCAACCTTAAAAACATTCAAAGCATCAATTAAAAACAACTCAACATAGTGTCTCTTCCATCCCATCTGGAAGTCAAAATCAAAAGTAAACATGGGACTATGAAACTCACCTAATAGCTTCTTTACAAGTCCTCGCACTAGCTACGAGCTAACAAACCAAAAACACACAATCAATACCCGAACCAATCACCAAGATAGCTCATCAACCTATGATGGACATCTAGCCTATTCCCATATAATTACCTCATTGTTAAGTTTTAATCACCCCATTACCCTTCCTTAACAAGTCCCTGACTTGGTTAAGTTTAATAACTATCCCGTTCATATTTTACACAAAACAGTCCCAGTTTTAGGTCTCAAAACTTTAAGTCAAACGTCCACTTAAATATACCCATGGTTTCTATAAAAGGAATATTCACACTTTTATACATGTTAGTTAAAACCTCCCACTTTCCCTAACCTTAAAGCTACTGTTAAGGCCCCGATATATGTGTATATATTGCTACCTATCCAGAATTCACTGATTTTAAACGTATGAAAAGTTCATTACCATTAGAGGGTCTTACCCTAAACCACAATCTTAGCCCAAGTGTAGATACTCACTAAAATATATAAACCATCTCTCATGTTCGTGAGAAGATCCCAATGCGACCCTAAGTACCCCAAACAACCCAAAACTTAAAAAGAAAACATGCTGAATTCAAAACTGTTTTGACCTCCGACTGTTGTAACCTGTTTTTCACCCACTTCCCCACCCCCAATTTAGTTCTAGTTTCTTGCATAGGAAGCCACTTCAATTACCTTTTCAGGGATACTTGGATCGCATCTTGAATGTACCTAGAACTCCAGATATGATCAAAACAATTGACTCAAAATTCTGCCTAGTTTTTAAAAACGAGTTTAACAAAATCAACCTCATTAATTAACCCTAATCCCTCTAATTACAAGCCCTAATTTATTTATTCATTAAAATATGATTAATATAATGGTTTTAATTAAACCCTAATCTAATCCATCATATGATCATAGAAACATTAAAAACATTTAATATGAAAAGGGTTAAGAAGGTTTTACCTTTGAATTAATAGAAGATGAAGAAAACCTAATTTTGAAAGAACCCTAATTGGCCACCATTGATGAATTTCGGCTAGGAGATGTTATGGAGGTTAAAAACCTGATTATTATGGTTATGAGTTAGGTTTGGTTAAGTCCTAAAGGCCCCCTAATCCCATTACAAGTCCATTGGGCCTGTTTTGGGCTTTTCCCTTCTTCCTTTTTTCTTTGGTGCGTCTAAACCGACCCAAACACCCCTAAATTCGTTTTTTTATTTTTATTATTTAATATTATTTTATTAATATTACTTCAATTTTCCTTAATTTATTTCAGCTCCTAAAGCTTCCAAAAACGTAAAACTAGTCAAATTTACGCGTTTTACCGTAAAAGACGTAAAATATACACTTTTAAAAAAAATCTCAGATTTTGCAATAAACTTTATAACTAAGTCCTAAATGACTTAAAACCATCCCGAAAAATATTCATATGACTAATTACCTCATCCGCGACCTCTAAATGCTAAACCGTAAATCGTAAAAATACGATTTTCTATAATACATATACGTATACTTAGAACCACCAAATAACACCATCTCACTTCATAGTCACTACCATGTGAACTCATGAACATGAAATCATCACACATCGTTTCATTCACAAGGTACCCCGTACCGGAAACGATATCCAAACCACAATCTATACACACCAATAAGCACATAAACCCATAAAGACACGTAACTAGCACAAAATAAAACTAAGTGACGAACCTCAAAACCAGGGTTGTCACATCACTCCCTCCTAATAGAAATCTCGTCCCGAGATTTACTCCTTAGGATCAACACACAACCAACAAATCACACGAGGATACTTGTTCTAAATGAACTCCCCTCATTTCCACGTGAACTTTAGTTCAAGTTGCAAAATACCACATATACAAACCAAACATAATTAAACTCATTGCCAAACTCTCGACCTCACAGTCAATAAATCTCACAGATGACTCTTTGATAAAACAAAGACTCTTATTAACACAAGTCCCGAATAACCGTACATGCAAAATGCATTCTCAAACAACCTTTACCAATCTCAATACCTGAAATGTATCATGTATACAACTCATTTCCCCCAGGTAATTTCTATGCTCATAAGCTAATGGTCCGATCTTTCCAAAGATCATAAATGGACCTACAAAACTCTACGTCAAATCTTCCATTTTACCAAAACATACCACCCGTTACTATGGGTGAAACTCCCTTTAGTCCGTACCCCAAACTACTTAAAATTTCCAATTTCCTTGCAAAGGGACCTATGACGGTCTTTCACATACCCATTAGTTCTTCCAGTCCAAATCAACCTACGATCTATACTCATCCTCAAAAGGATGGTTATCTCAGTTAGACCAATCCCTTCGTCCCTATGGCATATCACACCTATAACTCCTCATCCATTCGATTACCGATACTAATCCTCCCAAACAATCAGTATAGATCAGTGCCATTTCCTTTTCCACACTACGACAACATTAGCCTGTGTTGTGCTTTATTCTACTCATTAGGCTTTACCAAAGTTTTACCTTCGGTTCCTATCTCGACCTATTTCATTCATGCTTCGCTTCTATACACACTTCCTTCTCCTTCCTCGACTCCTACCATACATCACGATGTGATGCTTTCCATCTTTTCTTCCCTTGCCATAATCCTTCATAAGGCATTCCATACATATTAGGCTATCTCTTACGCAAAACCCTCTATTCCATCACATCCGTACGCAATCCTTCCAACTTCTCAACTACGTGACTTCTCATTCCTCTTGAAATATGAGATGAATTAGTCAGTCTATCGACTATCACCCAACTCTCATCGTACTTAATCCTCCACCGCATTATGTATCCCTTCCACCAACTTCGTCCTTACATCTCCCTTTCTAAACTAATCCTATCTATGTAGGAAGTATAGTCTACGTCCCATTTCTCCATATGATTGTCCAAGCCACGCAACATACATGTTGACGCGTTCTCTGCTTTAGACAACTCAACTCGTGCAACCTATATCCTTTATCCAAACCACGCTAATACGTCATCCCTATAGTTCAAGTTCGTCTCAGTTTCACCTCATCCTTCTTATTCCATGTCTCATCGACCATGCTTGCCTTTCCTAGATGGTACTTGGCCTTGAAATTTTCTTTTGTCACTTAACTCCACCCACCACCTTTGCCAAAAGTTCAATCAAGATGATTGAATATGTGTTGGAGACGTTCATGATCCGTATAGATCATTCTCCACGTCTCGTACACCAAATGCCTCTAGCATTCTAGACAGATATAACAGTCCAGCTCCACTAACTAAGTCTATCCAGTTCTTCCAAATCTCCAGTTCCTGCAACATATAAGAAATCGCCTTTCTTGTCGTTCTCGTACACATCCAAATCCTTGCTCCACGTATCGTCATGCTTCGCAAATTCATCTGGTCCTTCCGATAATGCCAAGATCGGCTCATTATCCAATCCACCTCTTCAGCCTCCAAAATGCTTCCTCATCCTTCCTCACTTCACCCTTGCTGGTTCCACGATATGCCACCACCTCTACTGCTCATCCTCGTAAACTTAATCCTAAAAACTTACTCTTGAAAATCTCACGTATAACTTCCTCTTATCAGACCACTCAACCGCTTCCACATCACATTTACTACCAGGCAACTCAACCTTTATCCTGCATCCCTTGCCATTTCTAACCACCCTCTATGGCGCATTACTTGTGCCAATATCCCTACATTATACAAATCTCTATTCCTCTCACTGGTACTCCAAGAGACCATATATTCACATTTGTTCGTCTACGAACTTCTTCCCTCCCCACTAAGGGAATTCCGACCGTTCTCTCATGGTCACCTACTTAAGCGTGTAGGCGCGACCAAGTCTTTCATACGACTACCTCAACGCTCCCAAACAATACGAAACCAAAACTACATCCTGAATCCATCAGATATGATCAACGAATCAAACCAACGGATAATTGACGACATTTCACGTGCACCAATTAAAACAAGTCAAAAACCACGAGACTCAAAAGAAAACTCAAACCCAGAACATGTATCAATTCAAAATGACCCATGACAACGAAAAATAATCCAAGAAACACCCAATGGCAACCAAAACATATTACGCCCCGCAACATATTATTTAAACCGTGCAAAAGACCGACCTTTCCAAAAGAATATACTCTTATTTATTATTATTATTATTATTTTTATCTCCCCACATCTATGTGACTCAAACCATCTACAAACAACCTTCTAGAAGATCTCAAAACTCAACTCAAAGACTAGGTATCCCGTGCATCCCAAATCATAAAAAAAATAAAACTACTATTCAAACTCAACCTTGAACCCGACACTTGTAAAACAATTCCGACCAGTCCACTGACCTCCCATGACTATACATTCTGAGTATTTGAAAAGTACGTTCCGAGTACATAATTTTAGGCTTTTGAATCACCCGAAAAGTTTAAAAAAAACGAACAAGTTATGACCAAAACAGTTTTTTATTAATGAAAGATAAAATTATATGTGAAATATTCATAAACTCAATTTAACCTTGTACTAATAATTATAAATGACGTGCATCGGTTAAACCCAATTATATAAACTATGTAAGTAGAAAGAAATTTTACTTCGCTTTATTTTAAAGAAATTCTTTTAGAATTTAAAATAAATAAGTGTTGATTTAAAAAGAAATCTTATGTTACATCTTGTTTCAAACACGACCCCAACACCTTACCCTTATTTTACTGAATACGACCAACTATCTAACCCTATACTAGATTTCCCAGTCCTCCTTTTCTCAATATATTCCGACCAAAAGAAATGTAAGACCCAACACAAAAGATTTCATTATCTCAAAAGAAATCCCAAATTATTTCAATAGACTTAAAACCAAGAACACCATTTTAAAACGTACACGTGAAATACGAAACTCAAAGAATACGCTACAAGACACGCTTCAAAAGATTCAAAACGTCGTTGAAACTCCACCAAACTCGAGCACTAATAAATTGTTTAAACACAAGAGAGCACTAGGTACGTTCAAGTTATAATAACTACTAAACGACCGTAAATCATAACATAACATCTATCAGTATATATACATCCGTATATGTATACCTATTGAATCCCCCAAACATACTCGTTATCATACACGTAAGTCAATCAATCGCTTTATACGCTCGTTTTTTCCATACGAGTAATCACCATCTCACCGTGCCACAACAAGGCATAAAGCCCACCTCCAAAACCAAACCATATCGTGTGATCCCATAATCACACAACACAACTATAACCCAAAACATATAACACAAAAAGAACGATAGCCATCTCATAGGCAACCATTACATAAACCCATAAATTATACGTATACCCAATTTCTACATCTCATCATATACAAGCATTTACTAACCCTCTTTCATGCAATCATACTTGAGAATCCATTGAAGTTGTGGTACTTGTATAACTATGTTGGCCACCATACTTATACAATTACCCTTCCCCCAATGCACTCCCTCCTATGATGACACTTATAAGAATCAATACAACATATAGCACATAAATCCATCTACTCACATAAGCTCATAACCACATAAACAATAAAGTACAAAACTCCATCTATAAAATAACATAATAAAACTCTTGGAATACCGAAATCCATAGTCTAGCTAAAACAACATAGACTAAATCTAAAACGAAAACATCATCAGTTATAAGTCATGTCGCCCGTAAGAGTGGAAAGCTTAAAACCCTTCCTATCCACCTACTCCTAGTAACTCGAACCACCACACGATTCTTAGGGAACATGACTTAAACATCAAAAGAAAAATAACATACCTCCGGTATGTAGAATAACTCGATAAAAGATAGAAACTACCTTGTACTAAATTATGTACTATAATGTACCATTTAAGCAAAATACAACAGTGACTAGCGTGGACGATTATGGTTCAACCCGCACTAGTCACAAACCCGAAAAGAAAATAACATGTGACTAAGTATGAACATGCTACGGTTTAATTCATACTAGTCAAAACATCGCAATAAATAACATCCAAACACATCAATTAATATAAAATGCACACATACTCCTATGACGCCTATATGCAGGGACCCTTAAGCTATAGACTAGGCTACGCGACTAGGCAACCTAATTCTCTATAACCATTGGCTCTGATACCATTCTGTCACACCCCATCATGGGTGAATGTGGGGCGCGGCGTATGGATATCATCACAACATGGCGTGTCTATAGAGATAACTATATGAAATAAGAAATGTCATAAAATGGTGACACAAAAGTCATGACAATATCTCATCAAATGCAGGTGTCTAGGTAAGTAGGTAACAGTCCTACCTCTTATCCAAGACAAACAAGTAACATAATCAAAACAAACATATGTGTGCCACAGCATCACTTATTTAAATGAACAAATAAAAACTAAGAAGGAACGGGGATCTCCTTCTAAATGCATTCCTACGCGACTCCAATCCTAGCCACATAAGTTCTCACGCTTAACCACGTTATTACCTGAAAGAGACACTAAAACACGTCAACATAAAGTTGGTGAGAGTCATAGGTTTAGACTCCAACACTAAATCAGTTACAAGCTGTGAATAACAAACACCAATACAATAACATATGGACAATGTGTTACATGTATGCATCAACAACTATCAATTCAAGATCAAACATTTCAAACCAAAACCAAGGCCCACAGCCTTACCAAACATCATGGTACCATAGATGATCACACTATGTACCTATCCCAAGGCCACCACCTTGTCATTAACCATTGGTCCCATAGACGATCACGCTATGTACCTATCCCAAGGCCACTACCTTGTCATTAACCATTGGTCCCATAGACGATCACGCTATGTACCTATCCCAAGGCCAATACCTTGTCATTAACCATTGGCTATGTACCTATCCCAAGGCCACTACCTTGTTATTAACCATTGGTCTCATAGGAGCCCATACACCTATGTACCTTTCCAATCCAGATCATACACAAACAAGAATCACATAGCAGTTAATCATATAATGTACACACAAGTCCATCTCAACCTTAAAAACATTCAAAGCATCAATTTATAAACAACTCAACACAGTGTCTCTTCCATCCCATCTGGAAGTCAAAATCAAAAGTAAACATGGGACTATGAAACTCACCTGATAGCTTCTTTACAAGTCCTCGCACTAGCAACGAGCTAACAAACCAAAAACACACAATCAATACCCGAACCAATCACTGATACAAGGCTTTTGACACCCTGTAAGTAAATTAAAGTTCGTTGTTTTGGTCTAATCGAATTGATCTAGGCTCTCTATGTGACTCTATTGTTTTTGGTGGAAACAAAGATGTGTCGTTGTAGTGTTTAAAATAAAAGGTGCAAACAATTAAAGTAAAGGTGCTCTTAAAGTAAATCTAAGTCTAATTAAAATAATGGTGCAGGTATTTAAAACGTGACTGAAACTAAAGGGCACTAAAGTAAATAACGCAAACTTAAATCTATCTAAGGCAAACTTAAAACGAAACTAACACTTAAACTAAGGCAAGGCTAAAATAAAGCTAAGGCAAATAAACTTAAAGTGCAATTAAAATAAAGGCGGGAAAAATAAAGCTTGAAAATAAAAATCAAAGACAAAAGCTAATAAGAACCTGAATACAGCTCATTCGGAATTATCCTTCGTTTGGAACAATCACTCGTCCGGAATGTCACCTTCGGTTGGAATGATTCTTCTTCGCTCGGAATATTACCAAAATCCTTGATCCGGAACAAATTGATCTAAATATGTCACTTATCCAAAACAATCCTTCGTTCGGAACTTTGCTGATTCGGAACTTCTAAAATTTGCCTTGATTCGGAACTTTTGATTAACCCTTGATTCGGAAGATTCCGAATGAAGCCTCCTTGATTCGGAAGTTTTAAACTTCCGAATGAACACTCTCTGATCCGGAACTTGCCCCTTCATTCGGAAGTTTATTCGGAACTTTTAAGTTCCGAATGAACAGTCCTTGGTTCGGAACTTTGGAAACTTCCGAATGAACAATCACTGATCCGGAACTTTAGGAGTTCCGAATGAATTGCTTGATCCGGAACTTTTGAGTTCCGAATGAAGCTTTTCTGGTTCGGAACTTTTAAGTTCCGAATGAATGATTCTTGAGTCGGAAGTTATCCTTCGTCCGGAACTTTGAATGTTCCGGATGAACAAAGCTTGACTCGGAAGTTTTTCTGAGCCTAAAATCTTCCGGATGAAACCCTTGATTCGGAACTTTGAAGTTCCGAATGAACGCTTTCCCTCCTTCTTGGTTCGGAAGTTTTCCTGGAAAGATCAGAAACAAAACAAACACTCCCGAAGAACAAGGGGATACAGTAATAGCAGATCTAATAACAAATTAATCAAAATAAAAACACACGATTTAAATAAACTAATGACGAATCAACAGTAAACACAATCAAACAGTTAAAATCAATAAAACAAACAAGTTTAACCACAATAATCAAAAACCATTTGGATCAAAATAAAAGCATGAACATAAACATAAACATAAACACAAAGATCAAAGATTAAGAAAGGTAGATAAGAGATTGACAAGATAAAGTAAAGATTGACAATAATTAAATGAAAGCTTACTTGAAATTAAATGAATTTAAGGTGCAAGACAAGGTATTTAAATTTGACAAGAAAAGTAAATGACAAGGTAAGTAAATGGTGGAAGAGCTAATTGTCACACTTAGCCAACAAAGAAAAATAATGACTATCCTAATCTATATATAGGGGATGATTAGGAAGCTTCCTCCCCTCCTTCATTTCTTGTTAATTGCAAGATTAAGCCCTTAAGCATATAGTCTTCATTAATTGCACCATTAGTCCTTTTTCCTTCTAATCTTCTTTAAACTTGGACTATAATGACTTGTGGCTTGGGATTTCTTTTGAACTCGTCTTTAAATTCTTCAATAAAATAGACTTGAATTCTTCGACTTTTGATAAACTTCCGTCTTTTGACTTTTTCTTCGATAAATCTTCAGAATTGGTCGTGGACTTCCGTTCCTTTTGCACTCTTGATTTCTCGACTTCGTCTTTCATCTTTTTCTTCAATAAAAGTCCGTAAATGCCCGTGAATGTCCGTCTTTTCTCCACTTTTCACCTTTTCGTCCTAAATCACAACAAAAACCCAAACCACGCATAATTCCGACATAAAAGACATAAAATACACGTTTTGGTCCGGTTATTATTGTAATTAAGTGGTAGAAAAGATGGGTGTTTACACACCTATCAAATCCCCTACACTTGACCATTGCAATGTGCTCATGCAATGCATTAGTTACAAAGCAAGATTATACTTTTCATCATAATCAATCCACGATGGCCTTTATTAAAGAAATAGAAAATTAAAAACATTCAGAATAAAGAAATCAAAAGCATACCTTGGGTTTTGGAAATGTCATGAATAATTATCATTCTCAAGTTTTCACTTTCTCCAAACCAAGCTTAAAAACGAGATCATTGTTATTATAAGTTAGTAAACTATTACGAACTCATGTGGGCCAATTACTCACTTAGACTCCCTTATTCCTAGGGGTATCTCTTATATTTTATTATTGTCTTGAATGATCACGAGGATGCATTTTTGACTTATTTCGATAGTTATTAAGTCTGAAAATAAAGTGAACGATTTAATCAATAGTTAGCTAAAGGAAAAAATCTTTTAAAACTGCTTCTCGGGACCTCATAAAGTTCATATCTTGGCATAACTCGCTTCGCGATTTGAGACCTTTCTCGGACCGATATTTGGCAGCGACTTCATACTTCAAATCTTGAGAGACGTTTAGGAAATTATGGTCTTCTCTTCATATAGGAATTTCTTCACTTGAAGTTTTGAGAGATTCATACTTGGACCACGACTTCTTCATTTTTCTCCAATCTTTATTTTGGACTTTGATATACAACGATCCGCCTCCTTTTATGACTTGGATCTATTTATCCTCATACCTTGTTAGGGTCTTTTCGGATACACTTCTCCATGACTTTTGGGGAGTTTTGCTTTACGTCGTGTGTCTCGATCCTTCATATTGATTTTCGATAAATGATTCTTCACATCACTTTGGATCTTTAGCAACAAAATATAGCCCTCATGCCTTGTTAGGGCCTTTTCGGACTCGCCAATCTTCGCATCCCGCTTCAATAAGTTATGCCTTGGCTATGAACTCTAATCCATACCGAGCAACTTTTAAACGATCTTGGGCTAGAAGCTAAGTAACTTTTCAAATCGTACAACCTTATTTATTAGAAGATAAATTTATTAGCAAGCGATGGGAGAATAGGCTCATAATTAACTCACATAAATTCACGAAAGAATACCGAACTTATAATTGCCTCTATCATCTCTCGTCCTCCACAGTTTAAAATCTCAAGGAATGAGACTCGTGGATACTTAGCCTATTAAATCAAAGTTTTGGGTTTTCGAGTCGCCTATAGGATCTTGCAAATTCTTAGACTTTTTCAAGTTTAGAAATCGCGTTTTAAAGTTCCCTTGATAAACGACTCTCTAGGATCAATTATAGGAACTTGCAAAAAGTTCTTGTTCTTAACCCGTGAGAGTTAAGACTTTCGCGTTTTATAGCTCCCTATATAAAAGCCTAGCAAAACTTGACTTAAACACGTTAAGGATACTAGCTAGAGTAAACTTAGATAAGTAAACTCGGGTTGAGTCAAAAGATTCACAACGTTTAAAAATTAAAACCACTTATTAAACATTTATTCAAATAAGGAAAGAAAATAAACTATACAAAAGGAAAAACTAATAGGCCAAAATAGATTAAAAAATTTTGAAAAATGTCGAAAAATTGATTTTCCGGTTAAAATGAGGACAAATACAAGGAAAAGACCACTTAACTTCGATAGAAGTCCCCCATACACTTAAGATAAACATTGTCCTCAATGTTTAAGCATGTAGGAGTAAACTCCCCTACACTTAGGACATTGTGCACTTTGTTTAAATCTCGCGAAGGAAAAGACAACTAAAGAGATTCCTATTTTAATATTGAGAAAATATAAAATAGTGAATCGAAAAGAGTTTAGGATAGAACCGGGAAGAAGTAGAACACGGAATCACGGGTTGTCAAGAATCATCAAGAGTGGATCATTGAAGCTCGAATCCCCGATTAAGAAGTGAGGAGAGGAAATAGCAAACCAACGGGTCTCCCCTACACTTATGGTAAAGAAAGTAAAAAGATAGATGCATGGGTTGCCTCCCAAGAAGCGCTTGATTTTTGTTAACCGAGTCATTAGCCTGACTCGACCTTGATCATCAACGGAAGAAGCATGAAACATATCCACCAGGATCAAAGACATAGTTTTCATCCATCAATAAGCACGAGCTTAAGGCGAACAAGGCAAGCCAAAGAAGAAGTGGCAGGGTTCCCTTAAGCAGTGATGGAGCACGGTGGAAGCAAGGGTGAAGTGCAAGCATGTCTTCAAATTTTCCAAATATTTTTCCTTTTATTTCATCAGGTGGATACTGAGATGGCTTAAAGACTTCAATACCGGGGTCGAACACCTTTTCCTTCAGGGGAAAATAGCACTCAGGCTCGGCCGAGTGTGAAGAACATCCGCAAAGAAGCACAACCTCGTCCTCAGAAGGGGGACAAAGAGGTGTCAAATCATATGTGCAATGGATTTCGGTGTCGACTGGTTTCTTCTCCTTTGACAGAATGGTCTTCAAATCCAAAGTAGGATCAAGACGATAATCTTCAAAGTCATAAGGAGGAGCATCACTCTCATGAGGGAAGTAAGTGTTGAGAAATTCAGAGAAATCTTCCTCAAATGAATAATCGTCCAAAGTAGGATCGAGTGATGGCGGAGGATCTTCATCATGTGAAGAATCGCTCGATAGAGTATCGGCCTCATCAAAATCATCGAAAGTGGGCAGCTCGGGATACTCAGAAGTACAATCAAAATCATCCGAATCTGAGCTAGAATCATCATCATCATAAGGATCAAAGACCGGTGTCGAATCATAAATGGGAGAAGCGTCCAAAGTGGAGCGAGAATCATCCACATTATCTTCAAAGAGTGGATTATCAGTGGATGACTCGAATAGAGGATTTTCATAGACGTTAAAATCATCGAGCACATTTATCATATTCACTGATTCTCAGCCTCCAAAGGATTTGCCTGTAAGCTTCCCCATTTTAAAAACTTTTGAATCATCCCCGACTCGTAAGATTAACTCACCTTCGGCCACATCTACTAAAGCTCGTCCGGTTCGCAAGAATGGCCGACCAAGTATTAAAGGAATACGAGGGTCCATTTCATAATCAACTACGACAAAATCGACCGGGAAAGTAAATGTGCCCACTTTGATAAACACGTCTTCGGCTATACCAACGGGGTAAGCGAGAGTGTGGTTTGCAAGTTCGAGAGTCATCTTTGTTGGAATGAGGTCGGGCAATGATAGTGTTTTCCAAACACTTAATGACATCAAATTAATACTAGCCCCGAGATCAGCAAGGGCAGTAAATTCTTCAGTTTTGTTGAACACGCAAGGCAACACAAAACGACCGGGATCTCCAAGCTTTTCCAGTAATTCTTTAAGAATAACTGCTGAGAAGTTTTCATTTAAGCGTGTGTTGGCTTGTTCAATCAGCTTTTCCTTCTTGCTAAGCAATTCCTTGAATGCTTTGACAAATTTCGACAGGTGGCAAAGTGCTTCAACAAGGCTAATGTTGATGGTCATTTTAGATAGCATTTCCACATATTTCGATACTTGACAGTCATTCTTGGTTAGATCATTGGTCTTGCCTATGCGAGAAGGGTATGGGATTCTGGGTTGATAGGGAGACGGTGAAGGTGTAGTTGGTGAAGGTTGTGATGTTGAAGGGTCCTTCCGAGATTCATCGTCATGACGAGGCGGAGACGGTAATGGTGCACTAATACTAGGTGTAGGAGGAGTAGGGACACATGGTGGTGGAGGAGGTGTAGATGATGGTGGTGGGATAGGTGGATTGACAATGGTAATTCCACTACGCGTAGTTATAGCACTCACATTAGCTCGCGGATTGGTGACGGTGTTTGAAGGTAGAGAACCCGAAGAAGAAGGTTGAGCTTCGGGCAAGAAACTAGCCAACAGATTCTTTAATTCAGTCGTTTGAGTGCTGAAGGAGGATTGAATATTATCACGAACCTCGGTTCTAATGTCATTTCCTTGCTTCAAGATATCTCCTTTCAAATTGATTATTTGGCTCTGTAGATTCTTGATTTGCTCACCTTGAGTTCTCATGATGGCATCAACATCGGGATTAATGGGTGGGTGTTGTTGGGTGGGTGGTTGATAAGGGTTAGAAGCTCTTGGTGGGATTTGGTTGCTTCTATTGTAGTTGTTGGCGGGGTTTTGGTTTTGAGGAGAAAAACCGGGTGAAAGGTAATTGTTGGAACGGTAGCTCAGCAGATTTCTATCCCCTTGTTGTCTAGCTTGGTAATTTTCCGGTGGATAATTACCGTAAGCAGCATACACATTTTCCGGATTTCCTTGTGTCGAAGGACAATCGGTGTATGAGTGAGGACCGCCACATGTTTCACAAGGATTAGCAACCGCTTTAACTTGTTGTTGTTGTTGGTTTGAAGCGAGAAGCGTAATACTTTTGCTCATTTCAGCCATCATGCGGGTGAGTTCGGTCATCTCAGGGTTTGCTGAGGTAGAGGAAACATTGACTCTCGGGTTGTTCCTAGAAGAAGCAGAGGAATCCCAGTTTTTATGGTGAGTAGTCATGTTCTCAATTAACTCTCTACACTCCTCGGGTCTCCTTTTCATGAATGTGCCACCGGCGGCTGCATTAATCGTATCACGATCTCGAAAAGTCAATCCGTTGTAGAAAGTATCGATTAAGGTCACAGGGAGCATGTTGTGGTTTGGACATCTATCGATCAAGACATTATATCTCTCCCAAGCGTCAAAAAGAGATTCATCAGGGTCATGCATGAAACCGTTGATCTGATTGCGAAGGCTTGTGACCATGGATGGTGGAAAGTAGCGCGACAAAAAGCGTTGAGTCATGTCATCCCAAGTGTGAATAGAATTCTTCGGGAGACGATCAAACCATTTCTCGGCATGATGTAATAAGGTGTGTGGAAAGAGTTGTAGGCGAAGTTCATCCATTGTGGCACCGGCCAGCTTCATGCTTTGGGTGATTGTAATGAACTTGTCGAGGTGTTTGTTGGCATCATCATCAGGCAATCCTCTAAATGGGTTTGTTTGTACTTGCTGAATCATGTGGTGCTTCAACGAAAACTCAGGAGCGTTGATTTGCATCGGCGCAATCGGTCCTCCTCGTCCAAACATTGTTGGTTGACAAAGTTCCTCCATGGTCCGAAGATCAGGCTGTGGAAGAGCATTGTTGTTATTATTATTATTATTGAGGTGCGGTGGAATGTTGTTGTTGTTAACACCTGCCATACTTAAATCTTCTTGAGGCTCGGGCTCTTGATAATTAGAAGATCTAGTACGCATACACCTGAAAATGCAAAAGAAAAAGAAACCAAACACAAAGACAATATATACACAATAAAGATAAAATATTTTTGGATTTTTGAGATTTTTATTTTTTATGGTTTTTTATCAACTTTAATTTTTTATGATTTTTTGAATTTTTTAGGCAAGAAAAATAACGCTCACAAGTGAACGGATCCCAAAAAGCAACGTGTCTCTCACAGAAAACCGTCAATCTTAACGAAAAGAGCCGGCAGCGGCGCCATTTGATACAAGGCTTTTGACACCCTGTAAGTAAATTAAAGTTGGTTGTTTTGGTCTAATCGAATTGATCTAGGCTCTCTATGTGACTCTATTGTTTTTGGTGGAAACAAAGATGTGTCGTTGTAGTGTTTAAAATAAAAGGTGCAAACAATTAAAGGAAAGGTGCTCTTAAAGTAAATCTAAGTCTAATTAAAATAATGGTGCAGGTATTTAGAACGTGACTGAAATTAAAGGGCACTAAAGTAAATAACGCAAACTTAAATCTATCTAAGGCAAACTTAAAACGCAACTAAAACATAAACTAAGGCAAGGCTAAAATAAAGCTAAGGCAAATAAACTTAAAGTGCAATTAAAATAAAGGCGGGAAAAATAAAGCTTGAAAATAAAAATCAAAGACAAAAGCTAATAAGAACCTGAATACAGCTCATTCGGAATTATCCTTCGTTTGGAACAATCACTCGTCCGGAATGTCACCTTCGGTTGGAATGATTCTTCTTCGCTCGGAATATTACCAAAATCCTTGATCCGGAACAAATTGATCTGAATATGTCACTTATCCAAAACAATCCTTCGTTCGGAACTTTGCTGATTCGGAACTTCTAAAATTTGCCTTGATTCGGAACTTTTGATTAACCCTTGATTCGGAAGATTCCGAATGAAGCCTCCTTGATTCGGAAGTTTTAAACTTCCGAATGAACAATCTCTGATCCGGAACTTGCCCCTTGATTCGGAAGTTTATTCGGAACTTTTAAGTTCCGAATGAACAGTCCTTGGTTCGGAACTTTGGTGAAGGTCTACGAGATTAATGGCCTATTCTAGATCATGGATTTGGTGGATTAGGTTGGTTGATTGATTGATTAATAAAGAAGAAATGAAGGAATTAGATGAGGGATTAGAGAGAGAAAGGAGAGAAGGGAGATAATTAGAGAGAGAAAGTGAAAGTGGAAAATATGATTAAGAGTAAAATGGAATCAACAACCCCCTCCTAACATGCTAGGAGGGGTTATATATAGCCCACCCTACATGTGGGCTATATGGACCATACATAAAGTAAATAGATCACGAGCCCATTACATGATTATCGTTGGAGCGACCGATCCTTCATAAATACGTAAAACGTATTTCCAACAATCTCCCCCTAAGGGAGGTCGCTCCAAGTTACAAAGTTCTAAATAGTCTATATCTCGTGATCTATGCTAACTAAGATGTGACCGAGACTTTATTGGGAAAAATGTATTTCCAACAATCTCCCCCTAAGGGAGGTCACATCTTTTTACAAAATCTTAAACCTAGCATCTATGCTTGAGTCTTCGATCTTGCTCTTGTGAATATGCTTGATGTGATCTTTGACTTTAGTCTTGAGCATGTTTCCTTGCCTTGACCTTGTGCATTCGTCACTTGTGATATTTGCCTCTTTGTGACTTCATGTTCCACATACTTATACTTTTAAATTCTTGAAAGCTTCAGAGTTTGATACAGCGGAAGACTTGACCTTCAGGCTTTCTTGAATTTGTTGAAGTACTAATTGTATGTAGTATAAGCATGTGGTGACGACTTCTTCTGGATTGTACACCGCAATGCCACCTTCTTGTTACGCTGCATAAGACAGTTAGCAACAAAACAATATACACGGATGAAATGGCCTTGAACATTTCATTCTAATTCGGTAGCATTTTACCTCCGGTCGGTGAAGACCGTTGGACGATATTAAATATCGTACTTGTGGCAGGTAGTTTCAATAAAGAACCTCCTTGACAAGATTTCGCGGGTAAACCCGTTCTCTTTACTCGACCGTCCAAAGCAGACTGCGAACATAAAGAGTGAATCATTTGGATAATATTATCCGCATGATTTGAAGCCGTCAATTCATGTTCCTGGAACAAGTGAAGTTCAATTAAGAACCGCACCATCGTTGCTTTCCAGTTGTCACTAGCTTGATTCATATAGAATCTTGCAAGTTACCTACCAAGTGCTGTTTGATGTTAACACTAGAAGGATTTCCACTCGTCACTGTAAATACTTAATAGTATTACTCTGAATGTTCTGGCAAGATCATTAAGATATTGCGTAGAGGCCTGGAACGTGTTTAAATTCATTTAAGAATTAAACCACTGTTGCTTTCCAGTTATCACAAGTTTGATTCATAAAGAATCGCACAAGTCACCTACCATGAGCTTTTTGATGTTCGCTCAAGAAGGATTTCCATCCTCATTGTAATACTTACGTATTACTCGGATGTTCAGGCAAGATCATGAAGATTTTGCGTAGGACTCTTAAGATCTTTCTTACTTTTCACAGTGTGTGAAGAAGCAAGGAAATATGAAAGTGTGTCCTAATGAGATATTTGATGATCTCAAATGGCTCTAGACTCGATCGTGCATTTTGGATTTTTAGTGATCGGAGGCTGGAGAGGAGTGCCACCTTTTCAATATCAGTCTATTCGGAGTGAATAAACCAATAGATAATGTGTTGATCTCCGTGTGATTAAAACAAATACCTTTTGAGAGATATTTGAGTTAGCTGGGAAGGGTTGTGCATTGCATCACTGGGTCCATGACGTCTTTCTTCAATATCGAGAATCATTAACAAAAATGATCTCAATAGCATATGTATTGACCCGGTTTCTGCCTAAAGTTGTAAGGAGGGCTTCTTTCTTTACACCCTTTATCTTTACAATTCTTTTTCATTCTTCAACCCCTTCAATGCTTACCAATACGTCATCACTAGCACCTTGTTGTGATTGTTCCAGTGCTAACTTAAGTACTTGGTCGGCATTCAGCTACGTTCACAATCTTTCTCCATCTTTCCTAAGGACTACTATTTCTAGCTATGGAATGTCCTTGGGAAGATTCCTCCGGTTCTAGAGAAATCATTGGACTTTAACCTATCCTACCATCCTTATGTCACCACAATCGTCACCGTCGTGAATAGAGATGTTTTTGGGTAAGTGTATGTCACCATGAAATCCACTTTGAAGTGCAAATCCATTTTGCTCCCCCTTAACATATGCTACGATATCCGAAAACATTTTGCACATGTCGGGATGAGCTATCACGTTAAGTCAAACCATTTATGATTGATCATATCCCATATTAAATCACATTTTCTCCCCCATATTAAAAATATTAACCCAATCGATGTTTTTAATATCAATTGATTTAATAACATTTTAAGAAAATTTGGGAAGAAAAATGCAAGTCCAATTATCTTCATGAATTTAACAAGCTCCCCCTCAAATTAATGAGGGTGTACTTGAAACGTAAATTAAATACCTTTTAAACACAAGTGTAAGGTATTTATTACGTGCAAAGATCATATATAATAATGAATTCACAAGATTAGCAATGTACGAGGTTGGACCTGAATAATGGAGAACAGCATATGAAAGAAGCACATGGTTCTTGTTCACGAATGTTGGTCACCTCGTCACGTCCCCGAGAAAATTAATTCTCGTTGTAGAGTCAAAGCTTTCCGGTGAAATGCTTGACTTAATTATGAAAAGCGGGTTGCTATCTGAAATAATAGCAAACCATTTTGAGCATGTTTTAAAGGTTTGAACTTCTGCTCGAACTTTATTTACAACCCCGTGTCATTATTGAATGACATTTCTAGGTTCGTAAATATTATCGATTCCAGAAGACATGCTCGTTTTATCAAAACGTTTTTGAACACACAATTATGAAAGATTTAGAAAAACCTTTTTGAGAAATTCTTGAAAAATTGTGTTCAAAGTTTTGAAAAAAAATTACTTGAGCTTAAGATGTTGAATATCTTAAGAGCGAGCTCAAGTCCTAGAAGTTGTAAACTTCCCGTTGTTTAAGGATAAGTTTATCATCGGCGATAAACTTTCCTTTTATCTGAAGAACGAGTCCTAAGCTGAAATTTACTTAGAAGTCGTGTTCATGAGCTTGAAAACTTTGACTGTTTGAACGGAAAGCTCATGACCGAGAAAGGTTAATTTCTCGTTATTAGGAAAAGTTCTCTTATTTAAAAGATACACTTTCCTTTCTGAGCTTAAAACTTCGAATGTTTTAAGACAAGCTCATGACCGAGAAAATTGAATTTCTCGTTATGAGGATAAGTTTATCATTAATGATAAACTTTCCTTTATTTGAAGTACGGGTCATCGTCTGACATTTAACGATGAGCCATAATGCATGAGCTTAAAAACTTGGAATGTTTTTGATATAAGCTCATGCCCGAGAAAAATGAATTTCTCGTTTTTAGGATAAGTCATCATCGGGATGAACTTTCCTGTCTTTTGAGATCGAGTTACAGTCTGTTATGTGACTGTAAGTCCTTTTGCAGCTTAACCATGAATCCCCTGAGACAGTTGTTTCTCTGATATCTGCTTCTTCAGCAACCAAACTCTAAGAGTATCCTTAGTTGAACGGTACACAACGATTGGACCGCTTCGTTCTTTTGGAACATCAACTTTGGTACCTGCAATCTCATTAGGAATTTGCTTGCTTTGACATGGGTTAGCGATATCAATTATAGAAGCACGTGGGGGTTCACAGTTGGCTTTACTTGTGTCAGAGGTGGCCTGAGGGGATGATTCACTTGTCTTAGTTGGCAAACGTTTCCTTTTATAGAAAATCTTAAGTTCAGGCTTAAGTGATGTATCATCCTTTGCAATTTCCTCCCTAGTAGTCTTTGTAGAATCGGAGACTATCCTAGTTAAAGGGCACTCGTTTCCTACAAGAGTGAAAGTTCTACCAGTGGGGTGCCACATTTTGCCAACGGGTTTGATTTTAGCAACCCACTGGGATTTAAGTCTAGCACGGGAGTTCACCTCATTAAGCAATTTTTTGATACAAGCATCATGATTTGCCGTAAAGACACATTTTCTACATGTTTTGCAAGTAGCATATTTAATGTCCGAGTAAGATCTAGAATCCTTAGATGATTGATTGATGCTCCTAGGATTGGACATGCTACGGTTAGCAGTGTTGGGTAAACTAGAAGGCATCTGACTAGGTTTGGAATTCCTATCTCTTACATGTGTCTTTTGCTTAGCTTCCCTAAGATCAGATTCATGGCAAACGTCATTTGAACTAGTTCTAGACGTGGTCTTGGTATTTTTAGGGAAACTAGAGGCAATCATATGATTTGGTCTTGCTAAAGCTGGAGTGATCACATTGGGCCTAGTAGCTGGAGTGACTGGTCTAATAAGATGAACCAAATCAACTTGGGAGGCAAACCGCGGTCTCGAGGATTGTGATCGCTCGGATCCAAATGCAGTAGGTTGTCTGACAGACGGTTGTCTGACGAACTGATTTGTAGGCGGTTTCCCCAAGATTGATGGTTTTTCAAGCTTAGTGTCCACACTAGGTCCTTTATTTTTTCTTAACTCGTTTTTCAACGCAGCTATAGCAAAAACCTTTTCCTGTAATTGGGCCTTTAATGTTTCATTTTCTTTGAGCACGTTATCTTGGGATGCCAGCTTAGATTCAAGCAGTTGAATTTGTTTCAAAAGATTATCCTTTTCAGCTTTAGAATCTAGAACAGTTTGATCCAATTTTCTTTCAAGAACAACGTTTGACTTTTCAAGTTTTTCAAAGTATGTTTCAAATTTGTCCGTTTTCTTAGAAAATTCAAGTTTGGCATCCTCAAGATCTTTAGATTGCCGAGCTACGATCGTTTCGAGCTCTTTAATCATAGAATCAGAATCAGTTAACGAGGCAGTTATAAAGCATTTATCATGATGAACTGTAGCATTTTGAACACTTTCTCCCCCATTATGACTCACATCGGATGAATCATAAGTGGTATTTCTATCACTCTTGTCCATCCCATGTTTGTCATAATTAGGTTCAGAATGCTCAATATGCGGCATGTCATCAGCATATACATCATAAACCACATTACATTGTACCATGTTTGCAGGCTCTGCGTCATAAATGGGTAAGGTGTCATCAAGAGAAATCTCGTGAACATTCCCTGACGTGCCACTGGCATCATGTTGTCCTCCTGATTCTGTGCTCGTGCCATCGTTAGGCTCCAAGTTGTCAACCGTATGACCATTATCCTCTTGCATCTGCGTCATTGATTCTTGCCCTCCATTAACATACACTTGCTGAAGTTGTGATCTTTGATATATCGAAGACGAGACCGATGACATGAGTTTCAAAATCGTATCACGGAAAACTCAATTGTCAGCTCAAGAAATTTTTGTCGACTCAACCGTTTGATAAAACAAATCGGAATCCAATACTCCCTTGATTCGGAACTTTTGGATTGATCCGGAAGATCACCTTGATTCGGAACTTTTGGATTGATCCGGAACTTATTGGTTCGGAAGTTCTTGGTTCGGAACTTTGGCTTGATCCGGAACTTCTTGACTCGGAAGTTCTTGGTTCGGAAGTTTTGCTTGATCCGGAACTTCTTGACTCGGAAGTTCTTGATTCGGAACTTTGGCTTGATCCGGAACTTCTTGACTCGGAAGTTCTTGGTTCGGAACTTTGGCTTGATCCGGAACTTCTTGACTCGGAAGTTCTTGGTTCGGAAGTTTTGCTTGATCCGGAACTTCTTGACTCGGAAGTTCTTGATTCGGAACTTTGGCTTGATCCGGAACTTCTTGACTCGGAAGTTCTTGGTTCGGAACTTTGGCTTGATCCGGAACTTCTTGACTCGGAAGTTCTTGGTTCGGAAGTTTGGCTTGATCCGGAACTTCTTGACTCGGAAGTTCTTGATCCGGAACTTTGGCTTGATCAGGAACTTCTTGACTCGGAAGTTCTTGGTTCGGAAGTTTGGCTTGATCCGGAACTTCTTGGTTCGGAAGTTTCTTGATTCGGAACTTCTTGACTCGGAACTCCTTGATCCGGAACTCCTTGATCCGGAACTCCTTGATCCGGAACTCCTTGATCCGGAACTCCTTGATCCGGAACTTCTTGATCCGGAACTTTTGCTGAATGAACAGAAGATTGTTCCGATGAACAGTCGAACAGTAACAATGAAGATTAAGCCCGGATTTTGACCAAATAACCCAAAAAGTTTTGTGCTTTCGACTAAAATAAGTAACAACTAATACTTATCCACTAATCCCAATCACAAAAATACCAAAAACACTAAGAATCAAGATGGTTTTTCTTAAAGAACACTAATACAAACTTTTTATGATTTAAGCATGATTAAATCAAAACCCACCAAAATCAAAAAGAAATAAAACAAGAATAAACCAAACTAACCAAGGCTCTGATACCAATTGAAGGTCTACGAGATTAATGGCCTATTCTAGATCATGGATTTGGTGGATTAGGTTGGTTGATTGATTGATTAATAAAGAAGAAATGAAGGAATTAGATGAGGGATTAGAGAGAGAAAGGAGAGAAGGGAGATAATTAGAGAGAGAAAGTGAAAGTGGAAAATATGATTAAGAGTAAAATGGAATCAACAACCCCCTCCTAACATGCTAGGAGGGGTTATATATAGCCCACCCTACATGTGGGCTATATGGACCATACATAAAGTAAATAGATCACGAGCCCATTACATGATTATCGTTGGAGCGACCGATCCTTCATAAATACGTAAAACGTATTTCCAACATTTGGAAACTTCCGAATGAAAAATCACTGATCCGGAACTTTAGGAGTTCCGAATGAATTGCTTGATCTGGAACTTTTGAGTTCCGAATGAAGCTTTTCTGGTTCGGAACTTTTAAGTTCCGAATGAATGATTCTTGAGTCGGAAGTTATCCTTCGTCCGGAACTTTGAATGTTCCGGATGAACAAAGCTTGACTCGGAAGTTTTGCTGAGCCTAAAATCTTCCGGATGAAACCCTTGATTCGGAACTTTGAAGTTCCGAATGAACGCTTTCCCTCCTTCTTGGTTCGGAAGTTTTCCTGGAAAGATCAGAAACAAAACAAACACTCCCGAAGAACAAGGGGATACAGTAATAGCAGATCTAATAACAAATTAATCAAAATAAAAACACACGATTTAAATAAACTAATGACGAATCAACAGTAAACACAATCAAACAGTTAAAATCAATAAAACAAACAAGTTTAACCACAATAATCAAAAACCATTTGGATCAAAATAAAAGCATGAACATAAACATAAACATAAACATAAACACAAAGATCAAAGATTAAGAAAGGTAGATAAGAGATTGACAAGATAAAGTAAAGATTGACAATAATTAAATGAAAACTTACTTGAAATTAAATGAATTTAAGGTGCAAGACAAGGTATTTAAATTTGACAAGAAAAGTAAATGACAAGGTAAGTAAATGGTGGAAGAGCTAATTGTCACACTTATCCAACAAAGAAAAATAATGACTATCCTAATCTATATATAGGGGAGGATTAGGAAGCTTCCTCCCTTCCTTCATTTCTTGTTAATTGCAAGATTAAGCCCTTAAGCATATAGTCTTCATTAATTGCACCATTAGTCCTTTTTCCTTCTAATCTTCTTTAAACTTGGACTATAATGACTTGTGGCTTGGGATTTCTTTTGAACTCGTCTTTAAATTCTTCAATAAAATAGACTTGAATTCTTTGACTTTTGATAAACTTCCGTCTTTTGACTTTTTCTTCGATAAATCTTCAGAATTGATCGTGGACTTCCGTTCCTTTTGCACTCTTGATTTCTCGACTTCGTCTTTCATCTTTTTCTTCAATAAAAGTCCGTAAATGCCCGTGAATGTCCGTGTTTTCTCCACTTTTCACCTTTTCGTCCTAAATCACAACAAAAACACAAACCACGCATAATTCCGGCATAAAAGACATAAAATACACGTTTTGGTCCGGTTATTATTGTAATTAAGTGGTAGAAAAGATGGGTGTTTACACACCTATCAATCACCAAGATAGCTCATCAACCTATGATAGACATCTAGCCTATTCCCATATAATTACCTCATTGTTAAGTTCTAATCACCCCATTACCCTTCCTTAACAAGTCCCTGACTTGGTTAAGTTTAATAACTATCCCGTTCATATTTTACACAAAACAGTCCCAGTTTTAGGTCTCAAAACTTTAAGTCAAACGTCCACTTAAATATACCCATGGTTTCTGTAAAAGGAATATTCACACTTTTATACATGTTAGTTAAAACCTTCCACTTGCCCTAACCTTAAAGCTACTGTTAAGGCCCCGATATATGTGTATATATTGCTACTTATCCAGAATTCACTGATTTTAAACGTATGAAAAGTTCATTACCATTAGAGGGTCTTACCCTAAACCACAATCTTAGCCCAAGTGCAGATACTCACTACAATATATAAACCATCTCTCATGTTCGTGAGAATATCCCAATGCAACCCTAAGTACCCCAAACAACCCAAAACTTAAAAAGAAAACAGGCTGAATTCAAAACTGTTTTGACCTCCGACTGTTGTAACCTGTTTTTGACCCACTTCCGTACCTCCAATTTAGTTCTCGTTTCTTGCCTTGGAAAGCCACTTCAATTACCTTTTCAGGGATACTTGGATCGCATCTTGAATGTACCTAGAACTCCAGATATGATCAAAACAATTGACTCAAAATTCTGCCCAGTTTTTAAAAACGGGTTTAACAAAATCAACCTCATTAATTAACCCTAATCCCTCTAATTACAAGCCCTAATTTATTTAATCATTAAAATATGATTAATATAATGTTTTTAATTAAACCCTAATCTAATCCATCATATGATCATAGAAACATTAAAAACATTTAATATGAAAAGGGTTAAGAAGGTTTTACCTTTGAATTAATAGAAGATGAAGAAAACCTAATTTTTGAAGAACCCTAATTGGCCACCATTGATGAATTTCGACTAGGAGATGTTATGGAGGTTAAAAACCTGATTATTATGGTTATGATTTGGGTTTGGTTAAGTCCTAAAGGCCCCTTAATCCCATTACAAGTCCATTGGGCCTGTTTTGGGCTTTTCCCTTCTTCCTTTCTTCTTTGGTGCGTCTAAACCGACCCAAACACCCCTAAATTCATTTTTTTATTTTTATTATTTAATATTATGTTATTAATATTACCTCAATTTTCATTAATTTATTTCAGCTCCTAAAGCTTCCAAAACCGTAAAACTAGTCAAATTTACGCGTTTTACCGTAAAAGACGTAAAATATACACTTTTAAGAAAAATCTCAAATTTTGCAATAAACTTTATAACTAAGTCCTAAATGACTTAAAACCATCCCGAAAAATATTCATATGACTAATTACCTCATCCGCGACCTCTAAATGCTAAACCGTAAATCGTAAAAATACGATTTTCTGTAATACATATACGTATACTTAGAACCACCAAATAACACCATCTCACTTCATAGTCACTACCATGTGAACTCATGAACATGAAATCATCACACATCGTTTCATTCACAAGGTACCCCGTACCGGAAACGATATCCAAACCATAATCTATACACACCAATAAGCACATAAACCCATAAAGACACGTAACTAGCACAAAATAAAACTAAGTGACGAACCTCAAAACCAGGGTTGTCACAGTAACAGTCAGACCCAAGACCGTTCTGCTTCGGATAGGCGTGGCGGTAATGATAATTATCGTAACAACGGTAGCAACTCCAACAGCAGCAGGTCCCTAAACTTACTCATTTCTTATGTTAGATGCTTATAATTCATAATTCTGACACTTCAGCATCATCTACCAGGAACCATGGCAACGGAAGGGAGCAGGACCGCAGAGGTTCACAACCCAACCGTGCAACTATTACTGGTATTACGTCTTACGATTTTCTGCATTGTCATGTTTGTACCCATAAACCATGTCTCATGTATACTTTTCTAAACAGGATCCCAGCCAGCAAGGGCACCTGTTGGAGGGTATACTCACACTCTTTGCACTACCTGCAACCGCAGGCACCCAGGGCCATGTCACCGTGACAGTGATGCTTGCTTCAAGTGTGGCCAGCCAGGCCATCGCATGAAGGACTACCGCAAGGGTGAGATAGAGGGCACATCTGGACATGCCTACTCCAAGCCACCTCCTACTACTGGACGGGTGTACACGACCTCGTGTGATCAGGCCAACAAGTCAATAGGTACCATCACTGGAATCTTGTTTATGTATGGTCAGGCTGCATGCGTTTTATTTGACACAGGTGCTACTCATTCGGTCATATCTACTGCTTATACCAAGAATGTTAGGATATCCCCTATACCATTAGAAAATGTCTTAAACATTTCCACGCCCTTAAGAGACTTTGTACGAATAACACATGGGTACAAGAGTCTTTCCCTTGAGTTTGACGATAAGATTCGCCCAGTTGACACACTTCCTTTGGACATGTGCGATTTCGACATGATATTAGGCATAGACTGGCTATCCAAACATCATGCCACCATTGACTACCATTCATATCGGGTCATATTCGGTGATGTAAATGCACCAGAGTATATTCACAACGGTTTTATACCCGGAAGGTCTGTACAAATAATTTCAACCTTACAAGCACGTGCGTTACTGTCACATGGTTGCGAGGGCTATCTTGCTACTGTTCATGATCTGGAAGCTGAATCTCCATCTATCCAGAATCAACCGATCGTGTCAGGATTCCCAAACGTGTTTCCAGAAGAACTTCCGGGCATACCACCTACTCGTGAAGTAGAGTTAAATATGAGCTCATCCCAGGAGCTGAGCCAATTTCTAAGGCTCATTATCGCATGGCTCCCACAGAGCTGAAGGAGTTAAAGGAACAATTACAGGAACTGTTGGAATGCGGTTTCATCCGACCTAGTGCTTCTCCATGGGGCGCACCAGTCTTATTCGTAAAGAAGAAGGACGACATTATGCGTCTCTGCATAAATTATCGTGAGCTTAACAAGATCACCATTAGGAATAGATATTCGTTACCACGCATTGACGATCTGTTTGACCAAGTCCAAGGGGCCAAACATTTCTCCAAGATTGATTTCAGGTCAGGTTATCATCAGTTACGGGTTAAGGAGCAGGACATCGCCAAGATTGCTTTCCGTACACGTTATCGGCACTACGAATTTGTAGTCATGCCATTTGGCCTTACCAATGCTCCAGCTGTTTTCATGGACTTGATGAACCGTATCTTCCATGAGTTTCTGGACAAGTTCGTCATTGTCTTCATTGACGATATTCTGATTTTCTCTAAGTCAAAGGAGGAACACGAAGACCATCTTCGTACAGTATTACAGATTCTTTGCCAGAAGCAGCTGTATGCCAAGTTCTCCAAATGAGAATTCTGGTTAGACAAGGTGGCGTTCCTAGGCTACATTGTATCAGTAGAAGTAATAACCATGGATCAAGCAAAGGTTGAGGCTATTACCAAGTGGCCAAGACCGACATCAGCGACTGGAGTTCGTAGTTTCCTAGGCTTAGCTGGTTACTACCGTAGGTTCATAGAGAACTTTTCCCGTTTAGCACTGCCATTGACCAAACTGTTGCAGAACGGAGAGAAATTCGTCTGGACTGAAGAAAAAGAGAAGAGCTTTGAAGACCTAAAGCATAGGCTGGTATCTGTACCGATTCTTACTCTCCCATCTATTACAGGTGGATTCCAAATCTACAGTGATGCTTTAGGGAAGGAATTGGCTGGGTTCTCATGCAACATGGGAAAGTGATTGCTTACGCATAACAACAGCTTAAACGATATGAGGAGAACTACCCTACGCATGACTTGGAACTTGCAGCAGTTGTGTTTGCATTGAAGATATAGAGGCACTACTTGTATGGCGAATCATGTGATATCTTCACAGATCACAAGATCCTGAAATATATCTTCACTCAACGTGAACTGAACATGAGGCAGAGAAGATGATTAGAGCTGTTGAAGGATTATGACATTAATCTGCAGTATCATCCCGGCAAGGCGAATGTAGTGGCAGATGCTCTTAATAGGAAGTCAGGAATGATCAACGGCATCAAGATAGAGGAAGAGATTATAAGAGACTTGGAGCGACTAGACATTGAGATCATGGTACGTGGGTAGCACGGTTACTAGGCTAATATTAGAGTGGAACCTGAATTACTCTCTAGGATCAAGGAAGCTCAGAAGGATTATGGTGAAATTTGGGCAATCATTCAGAACTTATAGCAGCATACGGAGTTTCGGTTGGATAACGATGGTATTTTATGGCAGGGAACCAGATTTTGTGTTCCTAATGATCTTACACTCAGGGAAGCGTTATTGGCTGAAGCTCATAGCTCCCCATTCTCCATTTATCCCGGTTCAACCAAGATGTACCACGACATCAAGAAGTACTTTTGGTGGAGTGGTATGAAACAGGATGTTGCTACTTATGTCTCTACATGTCTTACCTGCCAGCATGTTAAGATCGAGCATCAGCGGTCTAGTGGTCTACTACAACTGTTAGACATTCCAGAGTGGAAGTGGGACAAAATCACCATGGATTTTGTTACCGGTCTTCCGTAGACCAAGGGGAAGCATGATGCGATTTGGGTTATCGTTGATCGACTTATGAAGTTAGCTCATTTCTTACCGATCCACAAGGATGATCCGGTTAGCAAACTCGCTAACACTTATGTTAGCCCTATATTTTATATAGTCGAACAAGAATGTAATAGGTCATCTTAGTCGTAAATGGTCTTGTTTTGTAATAGGTTAGTCGGGTTAACCGAGCTTGGTCTTTAAGCTCTATGCCCAAAGAACCAAGCCCGGTCCAAGAAACAAGACCATGAGCCCACCAAGCTCATGGGTATATAAACCATCCTTCATGTGTGGAAGAGGGTGTTGGTTCATTTTACTTTCTTTCTCTAGTAAAGTTTAAACCTTCCATTATTCTCTCTCTAACTTTCTTCTCTTTCTCTCTCTAAATTCGTCTAAATCTTGTGTTATGGATTGAAGTGGGATTAACATTTGGTATCAGAGTCTATAATGGATAGGTGATTGAAGATTTATGGTGTGTTTTTATTGGATTCGTGAGTTTTTGATAGATTTTACCTAAGTGTTAAACAAATTTCGTATTTTTGTTGTTCCAAATGATCCACATATCTCCTACATAGTTGTGGTAGGGACTTGGAGTGGTTAAAATTACGGATTTCTAAGCAAAAATCTCATTTTTTCTTTCAAAGTACGGAACAGTAACCATATTGCGAAACTTTTGCTTGAAATTCCATCGCAATGTGCTAGGGTTTCTGTATTGCGACAGTATTGCGACAAAACATTCCTTTGGTATTGCGATGAGTTATTGCGATAGGGTT
Organism: Glebionis coronaria; assembly: GCA_025667525.1. Lineage (NCBI taxonomy): Eukaryota > Viridiplantae > Streptophyta > Magnoliopsida > Asterales > Asteraceae > Glebionis > Glebionis coronaria. The sequence goes on from CM046881.1 coordinate 55,254,466, forward strand.
TAAGTTTGGTATTGCGAAGAGTTAAAGTGTGGTATTGCGAAGAGTTCATTTCTGGGTATTGCGAAGAATCTATTTCCTGTATTGATAAGACTTGCATTGAGACACTGCGAAGAATTGGGATTTTGAACATTGCGAAATTTGGGAATTTGAACATCGCGAAGTTTGGGATTTTGAAAAGTGTGAAGTTTGGGATTTTGAACATTGAAAAGTTTGGGATTTTGAACATTGCGAAGATTAGTATAGTAAGAAATTGCGAAATCTGTTCTCAAAGACATTGCGAGATCATAACTTGGCCAAATTTTGTTCGAGTACTTTTTAAACTTAGCCACTATCTAGACTAGTCCCGAAACATAGTTTACCCAAAAAAAAGAGTTTTTTGGCGGGAAAACCATAGTAAATTTTAGTTTATAGACTCAAGTGCAACTCTTTCCTTCACATGCTAAACTATTCGAATATCGATGCATGTGTGTAGGAGGAGTATTTCGGAAATGTAAAACTTTCAAAGTGTTAAAAGTTTTGATTTTTATAAAGCACTTTGAATGGTTTTCAATGGTTTTATGGTTACGATCTATACCCAAAACAACCTACTATGCACGACGGATCGATGGAGTCAAAAGGTGGTTTAGGATAGGAAACTAAGTCCTATGATCCAACCAGAACCGGAGGGATCTACCCAAGGACATTCCATAGCTAGAAATAGTTGTCCTTAGGAAAGATGGAGTGGAATGAAGCTGAATGCGGACCAATTACTTAAGTTAGCACTAGAACAATCACAACAAGGTGCTAGTGATGACGTATTGGTAAGCATTTAAGGAATTGAATATTCTATGCAACCTAGGCATAAACCGGGTCAATACATCTATTGAAGATAAGTGTCATGGACCCATTGATGTGATGCACAACCCTTCCCCAACCATTCGAGTTTCTCTCAAAAGAAACTTGTCTCATTGTCACAGAGATCAACACGTATCTATTGACTTTCTCACTCCGAGTTAGTTAATATTGAAAAGGTGGAAGTCTGCTCCAGCCTCCGATTACCAAAATGCACTTATCGAGTCTAGAGCCAAAAGGAGATCTATCTATCATCTCATTAGAACACAATCGAGTCCCTACGCATTATCCTTGTGATATTGCCAGAACATCTGAGTGATACGATTCAAAATGAAGATGGAAATCCTACTTGAGCCTGCATCAAACAAGCTCATGGTAGGTAACTTGTGCGATTCTACATGAATCAAACTTGTGAGAACTGGAATGCAACTAAGTTTGGATTCTTAATTGATTTAAACTTGATTCTAGGTATCTTCGCAAAATCCGTGTGATCTTACCAGAACATTCAGAGTGACACTCTTCAGTGCTCACAGTGACGAATTGAAATCCTTCTAGTGTCAACATCAAACAACACTGCGGTAGGTAACTCGCAAGATTCTCTATGAATCAAGCTTGTGACAAACTGGAAATCAACAATGATGCGATTCTTATAGAATCAAACTTGTTCCAGGAACTCTGAATTGACGACTCTAATCAGACGGATAATTTATCCTTACGATTCACTCTTTACGTTCGCAGCCTGCTTTGAGACGGTCGAGTAAAGAGAACTGGCTACTACCGCCGGGAAACTCTGTCAAGTAGGTTCTTAATCGAATCTACCTGATCACAGGTACGGTATCTAATACCGTCTAACGGTTTTTACCGACCGGAGGTAAAACGCTACCGAGTTAGGATGAAATGTTCATAGCCACTTTATCTGTGTCTATATATGTTGTAACACCCCATTTTGATAATGGAAATGTCACATGCAATTATGGCGTGTCATCAAAGCATACAAGGAAAAATGTCTAAACATTACTTGACCATAAAAGGAAAATACCGGAATCAAACATCGGTAGTCCAAAAGTAAAGCTCATCACACACAAACATAGTATAGTAAAGGAAAGGACTAAACAATGTCCATAGCAAATGTATCATAAGAAAGGAAATGCATAAAGTAAAGAAGGCTAGATAGCTTCCAGTCCATATGCACGTACTCTTAGTATCTACGAGCGTCCCTGAGTACCTGTCGTTTTGGGAACATAGAAAAGGAAAATGGTTGAGCAAATACGCTCAGTGCACGGATGTACAACAAAGCATGAATAAGATAAGCATATAACATATAACAGCGGAAGAAAACTAAGTCCCGAGTAACCTGGTTAAGTATGGATAAAACTGGTTTATAGTTTGAAAGTCTTATGTTTATCTTATAAAAACTGTTTGTCATATTTTACCATTAGCTAATATAGGTCATGAAAATCCACCGTGCATGAATACTTGGAGGGGTGACCTCATCATGCAAATTAGAGGGACTGCCTCTAATTTAATATACTAGTTTTTGGGTAGGAGGGATCAGCTCCTTGTGAAGGATGCAAGGTACACACCACATTCACCATGAAATCCTGACTAAAAACATGTAACTAGGATGCACCCATACGCCCCACATGATAAATATAATATAAATGGCCAAAAGCTGAAGGGACGCCACGAGCAATCACTCCGCCGTGGTGAAGTCATAACATTAGTGCCTCTAATGTTATGGTTATGGTACCTCCATAACTAGGTGAAACTGGTCATGCATGTATATGGCTATAGGTAATCTTAATTAAACATAAGCAATCAAACACGTAACTTATACTACGGGAAAACATTTGGCTGCATACGGGGAATCCTAATAAGGAAAGAAAGTCCATACTGAAAGGACGGGAATCCGTACCTTATGTCCAGTGAACGAAGAAGATGAACTGAGAGAAATCCTACTTCCGAATCACTAGTGCTACATAAATACATACATGAATAAGTATCTGCTTACTAAATACGTAGCTGGTTTTATGTCATGTCTTAGCTTATTTTATGTGTTCTTACCAGGTTTTACTGTTTTTAAGCCTTAAACCGTGTTTATCTTATATTCTGTTTAATCTGATTAAGTATTTCTGGTATTTCATGTGTTATTATACTTACTGTGTAATAATAAGTAACTTTCCAAAAACAGCAGGTTTCCTAAAATAGAAAGTTTCCAAAAATAGAAAGTTTCCAAAAATAGAAAGTTTCCAAAAATAGAAAGTTTCCAAAAATAGAAAGTTACCAAAAATAGAAAGTTTCCAAAAATAGAAAGTTTCCAAAAATAGAAAGTTTCCAAAAATAGAAATACTGCTTAAAATAGATAAGTTTCTAAAAATAGAAAGTTTCCATAAATAGATCAGCTGCCTTAATTAAATAAGTTTCCATAAATAGATTAGCTGCCTTATTTAATTAAGTTTCTAAAAATAAAAAGTTTCCATAATTAGAAATAAGCTGGTTAAATAAGCTAAGTATATAAGCCTAAGTGTTTTCATGATTATTTTCTAAGTCATATGATATAATGTATAGTTTAATAATTATTCATGTAATTAAATTAAACTATAGGTTAAAATATTTAATTAAAGTATAACATGTTTTTAATTAAATAAAGTTAAATACTTAGGTTAAAACATGTATTATTATATATTAATAATATAACCTAAGTCAAGTTATTTAATTAATTATAATCATGGTTTTTAAATAATTAATTAATTATAAGTCTAAAATATAAAATACTTAGGTTAATTAATTTCATGATTATTAATAATTAAACAACCTAAGTCATGCTATTAAATTAATCATATCATTTTATTAATTTAATTTTTAACATAAGATCATAAAATATAAAAAAACTAAACATACACCATGAACCGGATCTAGACTAAAAAGCATGAACCGGACATGAAATCGACACCGTACCCCGAACCAACTCGGGGTACCCCATGCCTTGATGCTGCCGTGGGACCCACACACACCAACCAAGACCATATGGTCTTGGTGGTGGTCGGTTGGCCAAACCAAAACCCCTTCGGGTTCGGTGTAGCCTGCGGCCAAAATAAACACCCCTTAAAAACATACTTTTGATTTTATTAAACCCCAAATCATGTTAGATCCATGTTTATTTATTAGGTTTTTGTAAAAACATAACATGTTCTTGATTTATAAAAATATCAAATCAAAAGAAAAGGTTTAAAAAGGATTTACCGAATTCGTGGATCAAAAGGATGAAGAACAAACACGATCACCAACTAAAATTCCAAGATCCAAGATCACAAACCACCTCCTTGTGGTGTTTGTAGGGTGGCGACACAAAAGAACAAGGAAGGAGGGTTTTTAGGTTTTTGCTAAAAATCTTCTGTAATTGTAAATGAGTAGTGAAAAATCCCTTTTTCCCTTTTAGTAAAATTTGACAAATGGGCTTGGCCCATTTGTCCTTGTAGCCGCGGGTAGGGGGCCCCACTTGGGGTACCCGTACCTTTTTCCGTGTCTCGATGTTAAGTTATACGTTCGTGATTATTTGTGTTCGCGTTTTAAGTGTTCTCGTTACGTAAATATCGTGATCTAATATATTTAATTACGCTCGTAATAAATATATATACGTAATTAATAATAGTTAGTGTTTTAATTACGTTCATGATTTCATGATCGCATGTTCGTGATTAATTATTGTCAAATATTATTACTTGCTCGTGCGTAGTAATTACTTATCGTGTTCTAACACGTACGTAATACGTAAAATCCTAACACGTAATCGTAATCATGCTATCTTAGGAAAGTTTTAATCTAGTACGTACGATCTTAAGGGTACTATTCATGGTAAAAGCATGCGGGTTTTACAAATCTTCCCCCCTAAAAAGAATAATTCGTCCCCGAATTATAGATAAAGTAAACTGGAAAAGAAGAACATACCCGAATTCAAAATATGAAATGAGGGTAAGAAGCCCGGATAGACTCCTCTGTTTCCTAAGTGGCTTCCCGCTCGGTATGATTCCTCCATAGAATTTTGACAAATGGAATCGTCTTCTTTCTCATGACTCATTCTTGTCTGTCAAGAATTCATTCGGGTTCTTCTATAAAAGTAAGATCTTCACGTATCTGTTCCAGTGGATACTGAACCATCTGAAGGGGATGATACTGGTACCCTCTGAGTAAGGACACATGAAACACATTGTGCACATGCGAAAGCTGCGGAGGTAACGCCAATCGGTAAGATACCTCACCGACTTGTTCAATGGTATCAAACGCTCCGATGAAACGAGGACTGAGCTTCCCTTTAATCCCGAAGCGTCTAACACCACGTGCCGGCGAAACCTTAAGGAAGACGTGATCTCCTACGTTAAAGTGTACATCCCTACGATGCTTATCGGCGTAACTCTTCTGACGTGACCGTGCCTCCTGAATTTTCTGCTTAGCTACTGCGATCTTCTCATTGGTCATCTCTATGATTTCCGGTCCTTCAAGTGTTTGCTCACCAACCTGATCCCAGCAGATTGGGGCGCGACACTTTCTGCCATACAACATCTCAAATGGAGCACACTTTATACTTGCGTGCCAACTGTTGTTGTATGCAAATTCCACCAAACAGATGTAATCGTCCCAATCACCCGTCCATTCCAACGCACAAGACCTCAACATATTCTCTAATGTCTGAATTGTTCGCTCCGACTGTCCGTCCGTTTGAGGATGAAAAGCCGTGCTAAGCTTAAGTTGTGTACCCCAAGGTTTCTGCAGACTTTTCTAAAAGTGCGAAGTGAATCGAGGATCTCTGTCTGAGACGATGCTGGATGGTGCACCGTGGAGTCTCATGATCTCTCTTCTGTATGTATCTGCGAGTTTACTTACCGAATCTTCCTTGCGGATCGGTAAGAAATGAGCTGATTTGGTAAGTCGATCAACGATAACCCAAATTGCATCTTGCTTCCTCTTGGTAGGCGGAAGACCAGTAACAAAATCCATGGTGATTTTGTCCCACTTCCACTCTGGGATATCTAACGGTTGAAGGAGACCTCCAGATCGCTGATGCTCGATCTTAACCTGCTGGTAGGTAAGACATTTGGAAACGTAAGTGGCCACATCCTGTTTCATACCACTCCACCAAAAGTACTGCTTGATGTCATGGTACATCTTAGTCGAACCAGGATGTATAGAGAATGGGGAGCTATGAGCTTCAGCTAACAAAGCTTCCCGGATTTCTTGGTCATCAGGAACATAAAGTCTCGTGCCCTGCCATACGATACCATCTGCATCTACTCTGAATTCTGTCTGCTTCTCTAAATTCTGTACTATCGCCTAGATTTCTCCGTCATCCTTCTGAGCTTCCTTGATCTTAGATAGCAACTCGGGTTCTACTCTAAGATTAGCCCAGTAACCGTACTGTCCACGTACCATGATCTCGATGTCTAGTCGCTCCAAGTCTCTGATGATTTCCTCTTCGATTTTAATGCCGTTGATCATTCCGGACTTCCTGCTAAGAGCATCTGCTACTACATTTGCCTTTCCGGGATGATACTGTAGATTAATGTCATAATCCTTCAACAGCTCCAACCATCTCCTCTGCCTCATGTTCAATTCACGCCGAGTGAAGATATACTTCAAGCTCTTGTGGTCCGTGAAAATGTCACATGATTCTCCATATAAGTATTGCCTCCATATCTTCAATGCAAACACGACTGCAGCAAGTTCCAGGTCGTGCGTGGGGTAATTTTCTTCATAAGGCTTAAGCTGCCGTGAAGCGTACGCGATCACTTTCCCATGTTGCATGAGAACACAGCCAAGTCCCTTCCCCGATGCATCGCTTTTGATTTGAAATCCACCCGTACCAGATGGTAGAGTAAGAATAGGTGCAAATACTAGCTTCTGCTTCAGGTCTTCAAAGCTCTTCTCTCGATCTTCAGTCCAGATGAATTTCTCCCCTTTCTGCATCAGTTTGGTCAATGGTAGTGCTAGGCGGGAAAAGTTCTCCACGAACCTACGGTAATAGCCAGCTAAGCCTAAGAAACTGCGGACTTCCGTCGCTGATGTCGGCCTTGGCCACTTAGTAATGGCCTCAACCTTCGCTGGATCCATAGTGATTCCTTTTGCTGATACAATGTGACCCAAGAATGCCACCTTGTCTAACCAGAACTCACACTTGGAGAATTTAGCATACAGCTGCTTCTGGCGAAGAATCTGTAGTACTGTACGAAGATGGTCTTTGTGTTCCTCCTTGGACTTTGAGAAAATCAATATGCCATCGATGAAGACAATGACGAACTTGTCCAGAAATTCATGGAAGATTCTGTTCATCAAATCCATGAACACTACTGGAGCATTTGTCAGGCCAAATGGCATAACTACAAACTCGTAGTGGCCATAACGGGTACGAAAGGCAGTCTTAGCGATGTCCTGCTCCTTGACCCGTAGCTGATGATAGCCTGACCTAAGATCAATCTTGTAGAAGTGTTCGGCCCCTTGGAGTTGGTCAAACAGGTCGTCAATGCGTGGTAGTGGATATTTATTCTGAATGGTAATCTTGTTAAGCTCGCGATAGTCTATACAAAGACGCATACTGCCATCCTTCTTCTTAACAAACAAGACCGGTGCGCCTCATGGAGATGCGCTCGGTCGAATGAAACCTTGTTCAAGAAGTTCTTGCAGTTGATCCTTCAGCTCCTTCAGCTCTATGGGAGCCATGCGATAAGGAGCCTTGGAGATTGGTTCAGCTTCTGGAACCAGCTCGATACTGAATTCCACTTCTCGTGCAGGTGGTATGCCCGGAAGTTCTGCTGGAAAAACATCTTGGAATTCCGACACTATAGGTTGATCCTGAATTTATGGGGATTCAGCATCCATGTCGTGAATCGTAGCTAGATAACCCTCGCAGCCATGTGACAGTAGTGTACGCGCTTGCAGGGTGGATATGACTTGTACAGACCGTCCGGGTATGAACCCATTATGAATGTACTCTGGTGCATTAACATCACCGAAGATAACTTGATATGAATGGCAGTCTATGGTAGCATGATGCTTGGATAGCCAATCCATGCCCAAAATCATGTCGAAGTCATTCATGTCCAGCGGAAGTGCGTCGACAGGTCGAACCTTATCGTCAAATTCTAGGGGAAGACTCTTGTATACATGGGTGATTAATACAGAGTCCCTCAAAGGCGTGGAAATAGTAAGCCTATTTTCTAGTGGCATGGGAGGCATCCTAATGTTCTTAGCATAAGCAGTAGAAATAACCGAGTGAGTAGCACCCGTATCGATAAGAACACATGCAGCTTGACCATACATATACAAGATTCCAGTGATGGTACCTGTAGACTTGTTGGCCTGGTCTCGAGATGTCGTGTAGACACGCCCGGTAGTAGGAGGCGGCTTGGTATCAGCATGTCCCGATGTACCCTCCATCTCACCATTACGGCAATCCTTCATAATATGGCCAGGAAGACCACACTTGAAACACGCATCAGTATTATGGCGACATGGTCCTGGGTGCCTACGGTGGCAAGTAGAGCAAAGAGGATGAGTGTATCCTCCAGCAGGTGCTCTGGCTGGCTGAGAACCTGATAAAACTTTTTACATAAGACATGGTAATTGGGTACAAAGGACAAAGCGGATAATCGTAAGATTGAATACCAGTGATAGCTGGACGGCTAGGCTACGAACCTCTCTGGTTCTGGTCCCTGCCGTTTCCATGGTTCCTGGTAGAAGTTTTGCTAAAGTGTTAGAATATGAGTTATAACATGAAAACATAAGGAAATGCGTAAGTATTAGGACCTGCCGCTGTTGGAGTGCCCAGCGTTGTTACGGTAGTTATCATTACCGCCACGCCTATTTGTAGCAGAACGGTCGTTAGTCTGACCGTTTCCCTTGGGCTGATGAGGCTGCTGCTGAGTAGCCGGCTGAGACCGGTCCCCAGTTTTCTGCCTGAAAGATACATTTAAAGAGATGAAAAATTGACATATGGAAAGTATACGGATTGGTCACCGCTTGAATACGGATGTTTACCTCTTGTCGGGTCTTTCAGCTTCCCCGAACTCATCTCTCTCCTGCAGCATCACCAGTTTTCGTGCTGCATCGGCCACTTGTGCTACAGTGTTGAACGTAGCACACACCAGATTGTTTGCGACCGATGTGCGAAGAGCCCATCTAAAGTGATGTGCCTGCTCTTCAGGAGTACCTGCTGCCGCACCAAGGAAACCAGCTAAGCGAAGAAAGCGCTGCATAAACTCGTTGCTATTCTCCCTAGCTCTCTGTCGGATCCCATGGTACTCTCTCTTGAGCTTGTCCTGCTCAGCCTTGGGAAAGAACTGCTCCATCACCCTGTCCTTAAACTGAGCCCAAGTCAAACCAGCAACCCACTCGTCACCACCTTCAGACTGCATCAATGCTAACAACCAGTTGAGTACATCTCCTTCGAACCGATAGCATGCCAACCTCGCCTTGTATGCGGGGTCACAACCCATAGCATTGAAAATCTTTTCGATGTGTGCCAACCAGCTTTCAGCATCGCTGGGGCTATCTGTCTTCTCAAAAGCTTGAGGGCGGAGCTTTTTGAATCTCTCCAGCCATACTGCTAATGTCACTAGAGGAGGAGGAGGAGGTGCCTGATTATTCTGCTGATTGTTGGCAGCTTGAACTTCAGCCCTGATGTCATTCCTTAGTTGAGGAAGCAAGGCTTGTATGGCAGCCTGAATTGCAGCATTGAGTTGCTCCTGTTCGCGTGTGAGAACCATCTGACAATATAACATAAAACATATGATTAAACAGATCAAAACACAAAATATATATATACATGAAAAAAATTTATACCAAAATATCACGAGAAAATTTTTATGCAAGAAAATTTTGTGTATGAATGCATGATTCAGTTTTATGAAAACTTTTGTATGCTCGAGAGTGAACGCCTCTGGTCAGTTCACCCAAAACAAAAGACATAGCGAGGGGACGCCTATGGGTCAGTCCCAAATCTAAAAGTTTCGATAAAACACATGCGACTAAATAGGGCCAGTCCTGTACCAACCGTTACTTAGTCAAAAATCTGCGACAATGACATGTATATGTATGCTTAAAAATGATGAATGCATGAAAACAACTGTCAGTTCTAGGAAGACCGTAGTGACTACCCACTAATCACAGGTCATATTTGAGAGCCTACAGGTCGAAGCCTTGGCTCTGATACCATAATTGTAACACCCTATTTTGATAATGGAAATGTCACATGCAATTATGGCGTGTCATCAAAGCATACAAGGAAAAATGTCTAAACATTACTTGACCATAAAAGGAAAATACCGGAATCAAACATCGTAGTCCAAAAGTAAAGCTCATCACACACAAACATAGTATAGTAAAGGAAAGGACTAAACAATGTCCATAGCAAATGTATCATAAGAAAGGAAATGCATAAAGTAAAGAAGGCTAGATAGCTTCCCGTCCATATGCACGTACTCTTAGTGTCTACGAGCGTCCCTGAGTACTTGTCGTTTTGGGAACATAGAAAAGGAAACGGCTGAGCAAATACGCTCAGTGCACGGATGTACAATAAAGCATGAATAAGATAAGCATAGAACATATAACAGCGGAAGAAAACTAAGTCCCGAGTAACCTGGTTAAGTCTGGATAAAACTGGTTTATAGTTTGAAAGTCTTATGTTTATCTTATAAAAACTGTTTGTCATATTTTACCATTAGCCAGTATAGGTCATGAAAATCCACCGTGCATGAATACTTGGAGGGGTGACCTCATCATGCAAATTAGAGGGGCTGCCTCTAATTTAATATACTGGTTTTTGGGTAGGAGGGATCAGCTCCTTGTGAAGGATGCAAGGCACACATCACATTCACCATGAAATCCTGACTAAAACATGTAACTAGGATGCACCCATACGCCCCACATGATAAATATAATATAAATGACCAAAAGCTGAAGGGACGCCACGAGCAATCACTCCGCCGTGGTGAAGTCATAACATCAGTGCCTCTAATGTTATGGTTATGGTACCTCCATAACTAGGTGAAACTGGTCATGCATGTATATGGCTATAGGTAATCTTAATTAAACATAAGCAACCAAAAATAGAAAGTTACCAAAAATAGAAAGTTTCCAAAAATAGAAAGTTTCCAAAAATAGAAAGTTTCCAAAAATAGAATTACTGCTTAAAATAGATAAGTTTCTAAAAATAGAAAGTTTCCATAAATAGATCAGCTGCCTTAATTAAATAAGTTTCCATAAATAGATTAGCTGCCTTATTTAATTAAGTTTCTAAAAATAGAAAGTTTCCATAATTAGAAATAAGCTGGTTAAATAAGCTAAGTATATAAGCCTAAGTGTTTTCATGATTATTTTCTAAGTCATATGATATAATGTATAGTTTAATAACTAATTCATGTAATTAAATTAAACTATAGGTTAAAATATTTAATTAAAGTATAACATGTTTTTAATTAAATAAAGTTAAATACTTAGGTTAAAACATGTATTATTATATATTAATAATATAACCTAAGTCAAGTTAATTAATTAATTATAATCATGGTTTTTAAATAATTAATTAATTATAAGTCTAAAATATAAAATACTTAGGTTAATTAATTTCATGATTATTAATAATTAAATAACCTAAGTTATGCTATTAAATTAATCATATCATTTTATTAATTTAATTTTTAACATAAAAAAACTAAACATACACCATGAACCGGATCTAGACTAAAAAGCATGAACCGGACCTGAAATCGACACCGTACCCCGAACCAACTCGGGCTACCCCGTGCCTTGATGCTGCCGTGGGACCCACACACACCAACCAAGACCATATGGTCTTGGTGATGGTCGGTTGGCCAAACCGAAACCCCTTCGGGTTCGGTGCAGCCTGCGGCCAAAACAAACACCCCTTAAAAACATACTTTTGATTTTATTAACCCCAAATCATGTTAGATCCATGTTTATTTATTAGGTTTTTGTAAAAACATAACATGTTCTTGATTTATAAAAAGATCAAATCAAAAGAAAAGGTTTAAAAAGGATTTACCGAATTCGTAGATCAAAAGGATGAAGAACAAACACGATCACCAACTAAAATTCCAAGATCCAAGATCACAAACCACCTCCTTGTGGTGTTTGTAGGGTGGCGGCACAAAAGAACAAGGAAGGAGGGTTTTTAGGTTTTTGCTAAAAATCTTCGGTAATTGTAAATGAGTAGTGAAAAATCCCTTTTTCCCTTTTAGTAAAATTTGACAAATGGGTTTGGCCTATTTGTCCTTGTAGCCGCGGGTAGGGAGCCCCACTTGGGGTACCCGTACCTTTTTCCATGTCTCGATGTTAAGTTATACGTTCGTGATTATTTGTGTTCGCGTTTTAAGTGTTCTCGTTACGTAAATATCGTGATCTAATATATTTAATTACGCTCGTAATAAATATATATACGTAATTAATAATAGTTCGTGTTTTAATTACGTTCATGATTTCATGATCGCATGTTCGTGATTAATTATTTTCAAATAATTATTACTTGATCGTGCGTAGTAATTACTTATCGTGTTCTAACACGTACGTAATACGTAAAATCCTAACACGTAATCGTAATCATGCTATATTAGGAAAGTTTTAATCTAGTACGTACGATCTTAAGGGTACTATTCAAGGTAAAAGCATGCGGGTTTTACATATGTTGCTGCATAACAAGATGGTGGCGTAGCTGTGTACTAACCGAAGTCGTCTTCACATGGTCATACTAAAAGTTAAAGCCTTCCGCAACTGTGATGGATATTTAAAGGACTAACTAGAATTATATTTGTATGAGAGATTGTTAGCCTTTCGAATTAAATAAAGTATGAACATGTCGATTCAGAAGTCACAAGAGCACAAGATGGCGATAATCAAGATACCTAAGAATGTAATAGGTCATCTTAGACACAAGGAGCACAAGATGAAGATCTCAAGCACTCAAAGTTAAATGACAAAGGCTCAAGATAAAGATCACAAAAGCATGAAGGAACAAAGCTGTTACAATCAAGATCAAGACCAAGATACAAGACCAAAGAAGGAAGATCACCTCCACAACAATGTATTCACTTAATCATCTTAAGTATTTAAAGATGACCGGTACATTGGGGGAGATTGTTAGCCCTATATTTTATATCGTCGAACAAGAATGTAATAGGTCATCTTAGTCGTAAATGGTCTTGTATTGTAATAGGTTAGTCGGGTTAACCAAGCTTGGTCTTTAAGCTAATATTGTATAAGTTAGGGGCTTTATGCCCAAAGGACCAAGCCCGGCCCAAGAAACAAGCCCATGTGCCCACCAAGCTCATGGGTATATAGACCCTCTTCCATGTGTGGAAGAGGGTTTTGGTTCATTTTATTTTCTCTCTCTAGTAAAGTTTAAACCTTCCACCATTCTCTCTCTTTTCTCTCTCTAACTTTCTTCTCTTTCTCTCTCTAAATCCGTCAAAATCTTGTGTTATGGATTGAAGTGGGATTAACATTTGGTATCAAGAGCCTATAGTGGATAAGTTTTTGAAGATTTGTGGTGTATTTTTATTGGATTCGTGAGTTTTGATAGATTTTACCCAAGTTTCAATATTTTTTCGTATTTTTGTTGTTTCAAGTGATCCACATATCTCCTACATAGTTGTTGTAGGGATTTGGGTGCTTTGGAGTGGTTAAAATCATGGATTTCTAAGCAAAAATCTCATTTTTTTCTTTCAAAGTACGGAACAGTAACCATATTGCGAAACTTCTGCTTGAAATTCCATCGCAATGTGCTAGAACAATCCTTTGGTATTGCGGTGAGTTATTACGACAGTTATTGTGATAGGGTTTAAGTTTGGTATTTCGAAGAGTTAAAGTGTGGTATTGCGAAGAGTTCATTTATGGGTATTGCGAAGAATCCATTTCCTGTATTGCGAAGACTTGCATTGAGACATTGCGAAGAATTGGGATTTTGAACATTGCGAAATTTGGGATTTTGAACATTGCGAAGTTTGGGATTTTGAACATCGCGAAGTTTGGGATTTTGAACATGCGAAGATTAGTATAGTAAGACATTGCGAAATCTGTTCTCAAAGACATTGCGAGATCATTACTTTGCTAAATTTTGTTCGAGGACTTTTTAGACTTAACCACTATCTAGACTAGGCCCGAAACATAGTTTACCAAAAAAAAAGAGTTTTTTGGCGGGAAAACTGATACATAGGTTTTCATTGGGTTCAGATTAGTTCTCGGTATCTTCTCAAATTGATCACGGTTCAAAGTGGAATAATTTGTTCTTGGTTACTAAAAAGGGGTTGGTTTGTTATCTGTTTTAAACTAATAGTAAATAAATGTAAATGTCGTTGAGTGAAAAGAGTTTTTAAAGATTAAATTAAAAAGACGAGTTAAAAATAAATGCTTAGAAACTTAAAAACTATATTAAAAAAATACTTGAACACTTAATAAATCTAAAACTTAAAACTTTGTAAAAAACAAGAAATTTAAACAATCGGAAAACTAAGTCAGAACTTGATCGGAATGTACGGTCGGAAAGACTGATCGGAATGTTAAAACCAAGCCAATCGGAATATGGGAAACAAGTTTGATCGGAATATGCTAACTACACCCGTCGAAATACTGTTGTCGGAAAGGCAAATCGGAATACATGAAAAATGAGGCAATCGGAATAATTGTAAACACCTAATCGGAATAACCAACAAGGGATTCAAATCGGAATGCTATGCAAGAAACACCCAATCGGAATACCAAGAAATCAAGCCAATCGGAATATGTCACAAAACAAACCAAATCGGAATGTTTAACCAACCCACCGTCGGAATAATAAACCCTATTCCGATCCAAGGTGATCGGAATAAATGCTGCAAATCGGAATACAATAACCCTTTTCCGATCTTGATGATCGGAATAAGGAGGGGCACTACTCGGAATGTTATGATCGGAAAAGGGTTTTACCCTTTCCGATTTATATTGATTCGAAAAATAAGCCAAGGCAATAAGCTAATATAATAAGCTAATCACCAAAACTAGCACGAATTTAAAGTGAAAATGACTAAATAAGCACTAATAACAACTTATACAAACTTAAAATAATCAATCTTATAAATCAAACAATAAAAAGATGAACTTTTTAAGAAAACTTTTTAAAAAGTAAATAAGCTAAACTTACAAATAAGCCAATAAGCACAAAGATCTTAAAGCTTATTCGTATGAAAACTTAAGTAAGCATAAAAAGATTAACTTTTTAAGCACGAAATCATTAAGAACAACACGGATCAAATGAAATTCGCACCAAAATCAATCTAAAAATCAAAGAAAGGTAGAAAGAGATGAAAGATTAAAAGCTTAAACTTAAACTTGATTAATGAAATCAACAATACAAAAGGTTTAATCTTGAAAGATTAAAAGAAAGAAAGATGAAAACTTAGTGAGAGAAAGTTGAGAACTTTCTCTCTCTAAAACTAGAAAGAAAAAAAATGAAAAGTGAAACTAACTACTAAAAACTAACTAGTCTCTAAAATTGTGAGGAGAAGTCCTATTTATAGGCGTTTGCTTGTGGGCTTGTGAATGGGCTTTGTCCATGGGCTTCTTTTCTTCTTTCTTCTTTAGTCTTTACGTTTCTTTAAATAAACGTTTCCGACTTTGGATTTTGAGAAGTGTCGGTGAATAATTCCAACTCGTCTTATAATCTTTTGTTTAATAGACTCGAGTTCTTCGACATATATGAATCTTCCATCTTTGGCCCTTTTCTTCGATAAATCTTTAAATAGGCACAATGACTTTAAATCTTTTGCATCTCTTGGACAATAGACTTCGTCTTGAGTCTTTTTCTTTGATAAAACCCGTGCAATCCCATGTTTTCGTCAATATTCACCCGGTAGACTCTGAAAACACAATAAACACAAAAACCACGCATAATTCCAAACAAATGATATTAAATACGTGTTTTGGTCTTGTTTTAGCCAGAAATAAGTGGTAAAAGGATGGGTGTTTTCACACCTATCAAATCCCCTACATTTAACCATTGCCATGCCCTCATGCAATGCTTAGTGATAAAGCAAATTTACACTTTTCTCATAATCAATCAACCTTGGCCTTATTAAAATACCACTAAACAAAAATTAAAGTATTAAGGGGAATTAAAATCTTTAAAGTAAACAAAAGGATAGAAAACCATTTTCACTTGAAAATAGCTATATGGAAATAACTTGCAAAGAGATCAAGGACTTACATTAGGGCTTCGGTGCTGCGAAGATTTATCACCCTCAAGTTTCATGTTCCCCAAACTAAGCTTAAAAACGAGATCATTGTTATTATAAGTTAGCAAATCAAACACTTACACACATGGCTTAATTATATGCTTAAACTCCCTTATTCCTAGGTGTATCTCTTATATTTTATTTTTGTCTTAGAATGATCATGAAGATGCATTTTTGGACTTATTGCAATAGTTTATTTAAGCTGAAAGCAAAGTAGGACGATTTGATCAATAGTTAGCTAAAGGACAAAATCTCTTAAAACTGCTTCTCGGGATATCAAAAAGTTCATATCTTGGCGTAACTCGGTTCACGATTTGAGACCTTTCTCGGGCCGATATTTGGCATGTACTTCATACTTCATATCTTCGAGAGACGTTCTTGAGATAATGGTCTTCTCTTTGTTAATAGATTTTCTTCACTTGGAGACTTTTGAGGGGTACTCCAACTTTGTTGACCACGACTTCATGATTATTTCTTCAATCGCTAATTGGGATTTTGAGATACAACGATCCGCCTCCTTTTCGGACTTGGATCTGTTTATCCTTATACCTTGTTAGGGTCTTTTCGGATAGACTTCTCCATGATCTTTATGGGAGTTGATTGCTTTTCGTCGTGAGTCTTGATCCTTCATATTGATTTTGGGAATAATGCTTTTCACATCACCTTGGATCTTTAGCAATAAGATTGAATCCTCATGCCTTGTTAGGGCCTTTTCGGACTCGCCAATCTTCGCGCCCCACTTCATAAGTTATGCCTTGGCTATGAACTCTTATCATTACCGAGCAACTTTTAAACGATCTTGGGCTAGAAGCTAAGTAACTTTTCAAATCGTACGACCTTACTTATTGCAGATAAATTATTAGCAAGTGATGGGAGAAAAGGAAAATAATTACACCAAGTGAGCTTGTGCAAGAATACCGACTTATAATTGACTCTATCATTTCTCGTTCTCCACAATTTAAAATCTCAAGTAATGAGACTCGTGGATGCTTAGCCTAATAAACCAATTAAGGTCTACATGGTTAAGGATACTAGCTAGAATAAACTTGGATAAGTCTTATTCGGGTTGAGTCAAAATAATCGCAACGGGCCTAATATGTCAAAGACTTCAAAACTAGCTACACCACTTTATTAATATTTTTGACTTTATTGCGGGATATATACATATGAAAGCAACGATAAAAATTTAAAAATTACGACTATATGGCCAAAGTTAATTAAAAATTTGAAAAATGCTGAAAAAGATGATTTTTCCGGTAAAATGAAGGCATTTTCATGGAAAAGTCCACTTAAAACTTCAATAGAAGTCCCCCTACACTTAGGATAAACATTGTCCTCAATGTTTAAGCATGTGGGAAAAATCTCCCTTACACTTATGACATGGTGCATGTTGGTTAACTCAAGTTAAGGAAGAGACGACTAACGTGATCAATTTCAAATGTGAGTATGAAGAGAATTGAATCACGATAGTTGAGAGATAGAACCGGATTTGCGGATAACACGGGAGCACGGTTCTTCAAAGGTTCCAAAAGTGCATTCAACCCTGTAATCACATCACCACACAAATACAAACACCTATATAGGTCCCCCTACACTTAGGAGGTTAAAACGGAAAAGGATAGATACTCGGGTTGCCTCCCGAGGAGCGCTTGAGTCACGAGCCTGACTCGACCCAAAATTAGTTCAAGGGGAACGTGGTGAGGGATGGAATCATCTCCTGAGAGATGTCCTCACCAAAGTACAACTTCACTTGTTGGCCATTCACCTTAAAATTAGGTCCATTAGGTTGAGCGAGCTCGAGAGTACCATATGGAAAAATTTGGGCAATGGTGAATGGGCCGGACCAACGAGATTTCAGCTTGCCCGAAAAGATTTTCAACCGATATTTAAAGAGTAAAACTTTGTCTCCAACTTGGAACTCTCGGTTTTTAATCTTGGAGTCGCGAATGAGCTTAGTCTTTTCCTTATAGATCAAAGAATTTTCATAAGCCTCATTCCGGAGTTCATTGAGCTCATTGGGTTGGATCTTGCGTAGGTCACCGGCTTTGTTGATATCGAAATTAGCCCATTTCAAGGCCCAGTAAGCCTTGTGCTCCAACTCAATGGGGAGGTGGCATGCTTTCCCGTACACGAGACGACATGGTGTACAACCAATCGGAGTCTTGTATGCGGTACGAAAAGCCCACAAAGCATCATCAAGTTTATCAGCCCATGAGGCACGATGCTCTCCCATGGTTCTTTCAAGAATTCGCTTTAATCCTCGGTTAGAGATTTCAGCCTGGCCATTAGTTTGTGGGTGGTAGGCGGTGGAAAAACGATGATTTACACCATACTTAGCCATGACTCTTGCAAATTGATCATTGCAAAAATGAGTCCCGCGATCACTAATAATGGCACGAGGCACACCGAATCTAGCGAACAGCGATTTCAAAAAGTTACAAACCACCCTTGCGTCATTAGTGGGTAAAGCTTTGGCTTCAACCTACTTTGAAACGTAGTCAACGGCTACAAGGATGTATTTGTTTCCTTTAGATGAAGGGAATGGCCCCATAAAGTCGATACCCCAAACATCAAAGATTTCACATTCTTGTATGAAGTTTTGAGGCATCTCATCTTTATGTGTGATTTTGCCTTGTTTTTGGCAAGCATCACAATGTTTAACCATCTCGTGAGCATCACGATAAATGGTGGGCCAATAAAATCCCGAGTCAAACACTTTTTTGGCGGTGTAGTTAGGACCAAAGTGACCACCGGTGGGTCCTTTGTGGCAAGCGTCAAGGATTTCTAAAGCTGCCGGTCCATCAACACATCGGCGAATAATCAAATCAGCGCATTGTTTGAATAGATACGGGTCATCCCAAAAGTAAGTTTTAATGTCTTTGAAGAACTTCTTTTGTTGGGATGTTAACCCGTCAACGAGAATTCCACCTGCCAAGTAGTTTGCAATGTCCGCAAACCACGGGGTTTCATCAGAAGTCGAGTTGATAGACATTAAGGTCTCCAGGGGAAAAGAGTCATTGATCTCTTTGTTCGGATGATCCCCTTGGCAAGGATCCTCAAGTCTACTGAGATGATCCGCGGCGAGGTTTTCAGCTCCTTTCTTATCGCGAATTTCGATTTTAAATTCTTAGAGTAGCAAAACCCAGCGAAGAAGTCTTGGTTTGGAATCTTGCTTAGTCAACAAGTACTTCAGTGCAGAATGATCGGTATACACGATGGTGGTAGAAAGGACAAGATAGGGGCAGAACTTTTCGAAGGCATAGACAACAGCTAAAAGCTCTTTTTCGGTTGTCGTGTAATGCAATTGAGCCCCTGTCATTGTCTTGCTAGCGTAATGGATTGGTTGGACGTGTTTATTCACTCTTTGGCCCAAAACCGCTCCAATAGCATAGTCGCTAGCATCGCACATCAACTCGAAAGGCAGCTCCCAATTAGGGGTAACCAAGACCGGTGCCTTAGTTAGCTTATCCTTAAGAAGGTTGAAGGCTTCGATACACTCGTTGGAAAAGATAAAAGGAGTATCTTTTTCCAAGAGGTGGGTCATCGGGCGAGCGATTTTAGAAAAATCTTTGATGAAACGACGGTAGAAGCCCGCATGACCAAGGAAACTTCTCACACCCTTCACGGTTGAAGGTGGAGGCAACTTAGAAATAACATCGACTTTAGCACGGTCCACTTCAAGACCGGCTTTGGAGATCTTGTGTCCTAGCACGATGCCCTCTTTTACGATGAAATGGCATTTTTCCCAATTAAGAACAAGGCGAGTGTCTTCACACCGCTTAAGCATACGTTCTAAATTGGCAAGGCAAGCAGAGAAAGAATCGCCATAAACCAAGAAATCATCCATGAAGACTTCCATAGTTTCTTCAACCATGTCATGGAAGATAGCCATCATACACCTTTGGAACGTCCCAGGAGCATTGCATAAACCGAAAGGCATACGTTTGCAAGCAAATGTTCCGTAGGGACAAGTGAATGTGGTCTTTTCTTGGTCTTTGGGATCGATGGGAATTTTTAAAATACCCGGAGAAACCGTCTAAGAAGCAGTAATAGTCATTACCCGCTAGACGTTCGAGCATTTGATCCATGAAAGGAAGAGGAAAATGATCTTTTCTCGTGGCATCATTGAGCTTGCGGTAGTCGATACAAACTCTCCACCCAGTAACGAGACGAGTGGGAATCAACTCGTTGTGTTCATTGGGAACAACGGTTATTCCGCCCTTCTTGGGCACACAATGGACGGGACTTACCCACGGCGAATCCGAGATAGGGTAAATCAAGCCGGCATCAAGAAGTTTGATAACCTCTTGTTTGATGACGTCATGAATGCGAGGATTAACCCTTCTTTGGCTTTGGATTGCGGTTTTGAAGTCGTCTTCCATGAGAATCTTGTGAGTACAAAAGTTCAGATCAATTCCGCGGATATCGGAAATTTTCCAAGCAATTGCCTTCTTATGATATTTAAGCACGGCGATGAGGCGAGTTTTCTCGTCTTCTTTCAAGTCCTTCGCGATGATGAAGGGAGACTTCTTCTTATCTTCAAGGAACACAT
Organism: Glebionis coronaria; assembly: GCA_025667525.1. NCBI lineage: Eukaryota > Viridiplantae > Streptophyta > Magnoliopsida > Asterales > Asteraceae > Glebionis > Glebionis coronaria. The sequence goes on from CM046881.1 coordinate 55,275,121, forward strand.
ACTCAAGATGGGGCGGCAACTCCTTAAGTTCTAAATCCGGAGGATTTTCGATGGTAGGCGTATTCAAAGTCGGTTCATCGATAGCAATATCCTTGGGAGATGGTGGAGAAATATTGTCTTCTTTAAGAAGGTTCTCAATGACGCGAAGATCTTCATCCCAATCGGTGGGAGAATCGTCATGGTCTAAGTTCACATCTCCCATGGTGGCTTCCAAATCTTTCCAAAGGAAATCACTTTCTCTAAATAGAGATAGTGATGAATCAATAGAGGAAACGGTCTCAACATTGGGAAGAGAGGTAGGAATACTTTTACAAGCATCTTTGAAGTGTTCTTCACAAGCCTCATCAAGAACATCAATACAATTAACACTCTCGTATGAAGAAGGCTGTTTAGAAAGCGTTCCCATGTTGAAGACGATTTTATCGTCACCCACTCTCATGATAAGCTCACCTGCTTCAACATCGATGAGAGTGCGACCTGTCCTCAAGAATGGACGACCAACAATTAATGGCACACGAGGGTCCATATCGTAGTCGACGACGACGAAATCGGCAGGAAAAGTGAATTTGTCGACTCCTACAAAAACGTCTTCGGCTATCCCCACTGGATAAGCAACCGTACGGTTAGCTAATTCCAAAGTCATTTTGGTGGGGACTAGCTCAGGGAGAGATAATTGCTTCCAAACGCTTAGAGGCATTAAATTAATACTGGCACCTAGATCGGCTAGGGCCATGCAATTCTCTACTCCTGGGAAATGGAAAGGGATTAAGAAACGAACCGGATAACCAAGTTTAGTTGGCAATTTCCTTAAGAGCACTGCAGAGCAATTCTCATTAAGTTGGGTGTTAGCAATATCAAGAAGCTTCTCCTTGTCGCTAAGAAGATCTTTGAACATTTTCGCGTACTTAGGCATGTGAGCGAGAGCCTCAGCGAAGGAGATGTTGAAATTCAATTGTTTAAACATTTTTAGAAAGTTCGAGACCTGAATATCATCCTTGCTTTTGAGCTTCTCTTTCCTCAACCTTGAGGGATAAGGTATATCAGAAGAAGAGGAAGGCTTGGGGATCGAAGGATCACTCACATCCTTGGGTGGAGGAGGGGTAGAAGTAAGAGGTGGAGAAATTGGGGAAGTAGCAGGATGAGGAATAGGAGCAGGTGACTCGTTTTCCTTAGTCACAATCACCGGTGGAGGTATAGGAAGCTCGGGTTCCTTGGTACCTTTGCCACTGCGAGTGGTGATTGCTTTCATCTCCCCTCTTGGATTCGCAACGGTGTTACTCGGAAGAGTACCCGAAGAAGAGGGTTGATTACCTTGGAAGAAACTAGCCATCATGTTCCTTAAGTCATTCGTTTGATCGTTCCCTTGTTTCACCATGTCTGCTTTCAAGTTGAGCACTTCCCGCTGGAGATTGTCCACGATCACATCATTAGTCCTCATGTAGGTTCCAATATCTTGAGGTAATGCGGTGGGTTGGTTGGGAGGAGCATTGTAGGCGGGTGGTTGATAAGCAGGTTGTTGGTAAACTTGGTTGTTTCTTTGAGGTGGATATGGTTGTTTGTGAGGTGGTTGGTATGGTGCACGAGGGTGTTGTTGAGGAGGGCGATTAAGGTTTTGTTGTTGGTTTAGGTTGTTAGGAGGAAAACCGGGTGGGGAAAGAAAGTTGTTAGAGCGGTAGCTAAGCAAGTTGTGGTCTCCTTGAGGGCGAGCTTGATAAGCGGCCGGAGGATAGGTACCGTATGCTGCATTAACATTCTCCGAAGGATAGTCTTAGGTGGCGGTACAAGTGGTGTAAGAGTGAGGACCCCCGCATATTTCACATGGTTGGCTAACAGCATTAACTTGAGCGTCTTGAGCGTTTTTAGCATTGATGCTGTTGGTGTTGTTAGCGGTGTGGGTAACAAGCGATTCAAGAAGCGTAGTAATTTTGTCAAGTCGCTTGTCGCTGTCACTAGTACTAGCACTAGCGGCATTGGCCCGCACACTCTTGGTTTGCACACGAGACTTATTTTCAATAATATCCCAAGCGGCATTGGAAGTCTTAACCAAAATATTACCCCCCGAGGCACTGTTTAGTGAATCTTGGTCATTCATGCTTAAACCATTATAAAAAGTATTAATTTGGTGCACTTTGGTAAAACCATGTTGTGGGCACTTTCTTAAAAGATCTTTAAAACGGTCCCAAGATTCACTAAAAGACTCATCGTACTTTTGTTCAAAATTAATGATTTCATTCCGCAAAGCGGTAGTACGAGAGGGTGGGAAAAAGTAATTTATAAACTTGGTCTCCAAATCCGTCCACGTCAGAATACTTTGTGGCGGTTCCTTTGCAAGCCAATGCCGGGCTTGTCCCTCTAAAGAAAAGGGAAAAAGTTGTAAACGGATTACCTCTTGTGGAACACCATTGAATTTGACCGTATTCGTGAGTTGCAAGAACCGTTTGATGTGGTCATGAGGATCATCAATGGTACGCCCCAAGAATGGTTGAGCAGAGACCATCTGAATAAAGCCGGATTTGAGCTCAAAGTTGTTAGCTGCAATCGCGGGTATGACAATTGGATTATTGTTGCCCTCCACATGTGCTTGTAACAGTTCAATCATAGGGCGATTATCCGGTAGAGGCTCATTGTTGTTGTTGTTATTGTTGTTGGGAGGTGGATTGTTATTGTTGTTGTTATTATTGTTGTTTTGAGGTGGGTTATTGTTGTTGTTGTGTACACCGGCCATGTCTAAGTCTTCGAGAGGCTCGGGCTCTTGATAAGACGTTGATCGTGTACGCATGCACCTGCAAAAGAACTAACAAAGCAAACAAGAAATATTTTTGGTTTTTATGGTTTTTTAATTTTTTTTGTATTTTTGGTTCAGCGGCGCCATTTGATACATAGGTTTTCATTGGGTTCAGATTAGTTCTCGGTATCTTCTCGAATTGATCACGGTTCAAAGTGGAATAATTTGTTCTTGGTTACTAAAAAGGGGTTGGTTTGTTATCTGTTTTAAACTAATAGTAAATAAATGTAAATGTCGTTGATTGAAAAGAGTTTTTAAAGATTAAATTAAAAAGACGAGTTAAAAATAAATGCTTGAAAACTTAAAAACTATATTAGAAAAATACTTGAACACTTAATAAATCTAAAACTTAAAACTTCGTAAAAACAAGAAATTTAAACAATCGGAAAACTAAGTCAGAACTTGATCGGAATGTACGGTCGGAAAGACTGATCGGAATGTTAAAACCAAGCCAATCAGAATATGGGAAACAAGGTTGATCGGAATATGCTAACTACACCCGTCGGAATACCGTTGTCGGAAAGGCAAATCAGAATACATGAAAAATGAGGCAATCGGAATAATTGTAAACACCTAATCGGAATAACCAACAAGGGATTCAAATCGGAATGCTATGCAAGAAACACCCAATCGGAATACCAAGAAATCAAGCCAATCGGAATATGTCACAAAACAAACCAAATCGGAATGTTTAACCAACCCACCGTCGGAATAATAAAACCTATTCCGATCCAAGGTGATCGGAATAAATGTTGCAAATCGGAATACAATAACCCTTTTCCAATCTTGATGATCGGAATAAGGAGGGGCAGTACTCGGAATGTTATGATCGGAAAAGGGTTTTACCCTTTCCGATTTATAATGATTCGAAAAATAAGCCAAGGCAATAAGCTAATATAATAAGCTAATCACCAAAACTAGCACGAATCTAAAGTGAAAAGGACTAAATAAGCACTAATAACAACTTATCCAAACTTAAAATAATCAATCTTATAAATCAAACAATAAAAAGATGAACTTTTTAAGAAAACTTTTTAAAAATTAAATAAGCTAAACTTACAAATAAGCCAATAAGCACAAAGATCTTAAAGCTTATTCGTATGAAAACTTAAGTAAGCATAAAAAGATTAACTTTTTAAGCACGAAATCATTAAGAACAACACGGGTCAAATGAAATTCGCACCAAAATCAATCTAAAAATCAAAGAAAGGTAGAAAGAGATGAAAGATTAAAAGCTTAAACTTAAACTTGATTAATGAAATCAACAATACAAAAGGTTTAATCTTGAAAGATTAAAAGAAAGAAAGATGAAAACTTAGTGAGAGAAAGTTGAGAACTTTCTCTCTCTAAAACTAGAAAGAACAAAATGAAAAGTGAAACTAACTACTAAAAACTAACTAGTCTCTAAAATTATGAGGAGAAGTCCTATTTATAGGCGTTTGATTGTGGGATTGTGAATGGGCTTTGTTCATGGGCTTCTTTTCTTCTTTCTTCTTTAGTCTTTACGTTTCTTTAAATAAACGTTTCCGACTTTGGATTTTGAGAAGTGTCGGTGAATAATTCCAACTCGTCTTATAATGTTTTGTTTAACAGACTCGAGTTCTTCGACATATATGAATCTTCCATCTTTGGCCATTTTCTTCGATAAATCTTCAAATAGGCACAATGACTTCAAATCTTTTGCATCTCTTGGACAATAGACTTCGTCTTGAGTCTTTTTCTTCGATAAAACCCGTGCAATCCCATGTTTTCTTCAATATTCACCCGGTTGACTCTGAAAACACAATAAACACAAAAACCACGCATAATTCCAAACAAATGATATTAAATACGTGTTTTGGTCTTGTTTTAGCCAGAAATAAGTGGTAAAAGGATGGGTGTTTTCACACCTATCAAAAACCATAGTAAAATTTATTTTTTCCTAGACCATTTTTAGGCCATTTAATCTTCGATTTCAAATTTTGGCGATATGAAAAAATTTTCGACCAAAAATTTGAATTTTCTGACCAAAATTCAAATTTTTAGGCCATTTTAGGTTTTATTTTTGGTCAAAATTTTCCACTTTTCAAATTTTTTTCTTACTAGTTTTTGGCTATTTCTAACTCGTTTTCAAATTTTCGCAATTCAAGTTTTTTTCGGTTTACCGTTATATCGGACTGAAGAATTTATTGTCGGACTGATTTTTTTTTTTTTTGAAATTTTGAAATTTTAACCACAATCACATCACAAAACATCTTCTAAGATCCATAATCCATACACATCATATCCTCTTACTACATCCCCTCAATAGACATTTTCAATACAACGGATTCAACAACAACAACGTCCATAAATGAGGAGATTAAATAGAAGATGTGAATCTAGAGGTTCAGATAAATACTGAGACTCTAATCGGTAAACCTACTAACAAGGATTCTACAACCAAAACCGTTCATGCAATCAAATACAAGATGTCGAAAGCAAAAGAGCGATGCATGGAACATTTACATTCACTTTAGGTTCTTTCAAGAGAAGACCTAAAAGGCACTCGTCTTAAAATTGGATTCAAACGGGTATTCGTGCTACTATTTGGTCAAGATGTTGAGACATTCACCATAACGATGCTACTTAATGTGGACCATCTTCAACAAGAACTTGACAAAGATGATTTTCACGAGATTATATCCATGGAGGTCCTTTTAGCTCTTAACAATCAGTTCCAGCAATTCATTGACTCAATTAGCTTATCTAACAACGATCGAGAGTTCACAAGTACATACTTTACCAAATATACTCTCATAGATCTTCAAGCGTTCAAAGAGACACTTCTTCAACATATGAGTAATATAAAGAAGTCAATTGCTGAAAGAACACGCCATCAAAGGCAATTTGAAAGAAGGGTGAATCAAAGACTGATGCAGACGAAAGAGAACAACGTCGATAAGGGTCAAGCATTGGATGCTTGTTCGGTTGATACATAATGCAGCGGGACAGAATCAGAAACGCACCATACTAGCAACAGTTCAGGGAATGATACAGAAATCATTGATTCAGTTATCAGACCCATATGTGACGATGAGCCAACGACTACGGTAAAATTACATGCTTAATATGATGTTCATCAACATACTGAGCAATCTGAACCCATTTTTGACACGTATCTAGTGGAAAAGGTTGATAGAAATACCACACATGATTCATCACTAATGGAGGAGAGACTACCCAGGATGTTGATTCTAAGATGCACGAGCTCAAAACTTTGTTAGCTCAAAAGACAAAAGATTTTGAGGATGCCAAACTCGATTTTTCAAAGAAAAATAAAAATTTGAGGCTTATTTTGAAAAACTTGAAAAAGCAAATGTTGTTCTTGAACAAAAACTGGATCGTAAGATTCAAGATTTCAACACGGAAAAAGAACATTTTGTAATACAAATAAATTTGTTAGAATCAAAGTTGGCTTCTCAAAATCCAAGTCCTTCGCCTGCTTCACTATGTGAAATATATGTGCAATCTATCGACACTGTAGATAATAATGACGAGAATGCTGATAACGACATATTTGATAATATGAACATTAAGTTAGAACAACGTGTCGCTAAATTACTTCTACAAAATGAGCAATTAAAGGCTCAGATTCAGGAAAAGTTTTTTGCATTGACAACGGTGAAAAATGAATTAAGGAAGCTAAAAGGAAATAGCGTGGATACTAAGTTTGCAAAACAGTCAGTCTTGGGGAAACATCCTTCTCAACCATTCAAAAACCGCTCAGTTGCTAGACAACCAAATGCGTTTAAATCTGAACGACCCAAAACGTCAAACCTGAGGTTTGTATCCCTAGTTGACGTGCATAGAAATTTGCCTAAACCAGTCAATCCACAATTTAGACACTCCTTAAGAAAACCTGCTTCTCCAAAACCCGGTCATATGAATGCTTCAAGCAACTCTAGATCTAGCTCCAAGAACATGCCTAGGCGTAGTTCAAATGACACGGGTCATAAAAAGCTATCTAGAGGATGCTAAAAACAAGACACGAGCAAGAGATAGGACAAAACCACAACATAGGAGCGATAATCACACATATAGGAATTCTAGACCCTTCTATGATGTGCACAAATCCGCCAACCTTAGGAACTCTAGAGCCTTCTCAGATGCTAAGCACTTTGTTTGCACCAAATGTAACAAATGCATGTTTAATGCCATTCATGATGATTGTATCACTAAAGTCCTGAACAAGGTGAACCAAAAAGCTAGAGCACCTCAAAGACGGAACCCTAAAGGAAATAGGCTTTCTCAAGTTAAGTCTTCCGTTGTGCATCAGAAACCTATGTCTCATAGAACTTGTCTTAGGTGGATACCAATAGGTAGAACCTTCAAAACAATAGGTATTAGGTGGGTTCCTACTGGAAAGATATTTCCCTCTAGCGCGACAAAGGTTCCAGTTGAACCCCCACATGGTTCTCATAAAGATATCACTAACCCACATGCAAGCATACAAACTACTAATGAAAGTGCAGGTATCGACGTCACGGTTCAACGGGAACACAAAGGTCCAATATTTTTAACCCGTTCAACAAAAGACACTCTCAGAGTTTGGTTGCTGAATAAGCATATATCAGAGAAACAAGTGTCTCAGGGGTTTCACAATTAAGCTTCCACTATGACTTATAGTCAAATTACATGCTGTAACTTGTTCTTCAGAGATAGGAAAGTTCATCCCGATGATGACTTATCCTCAAAACGAGAAATTAACATTTCTCAGTCACGAGCCTCTATTAAAACTATTCAATAGTTTTATACTCGTGTAAAAGACTTATAGTCACATGTCCGACTGTAACTCGTACTTCAAAGATAGGAAAGTTCATCCCAAGTATGACTTATCCTCATAACGAGAAATTCAATTTTCTCGGACACGAGCTTATTTTAAAACTATTTGAAAGTTTTAAGCTCGTGTATATGAATTCTAAGCACATCACATCTTAGGACTCTGACCTCAAATAAGGAAAGTTTATCACGGACGATAACTTATCCTTCTCAACAAGAATTTCATATTTCTCGGTCATGAGCTTCTCATAAAAACATTCAAAGTTTTTAAGTTCATGAAAAACGACTTTAAAGTAAATGTCAGCTTAGAACTCGAACTTTACCTTAAGGAAAGTTTATCACGAATGATAACTTATCCTTCACAACGGGAAATTAATTTTTCTCGGTCATGAGCTAGTCACAAAACAATCAAAGTTTTGAGCTCATGAAAAGCGGACCCGAAAGGGAAGTGTACGTGTCAGTGTGCTTTCCCTAAGCCATAGAAGAGAAGTCTTCTATCATGTGTATTTTAAAACCGTTGAACACAATATTTCAAGAATTTCTCAAAAGGTTTTTCTAAATCTTTCAAAATTGTGTGTTCAACACTCCCTTCCTCATAAAATGGTTTTTATATCTCAAAAATGTCATATGTTACTTTGATCAACTTTTGAGGGGGAGCGTTTTAAAATCAAGCCTTTAATGTTGTTGGGTACATCTCAGATATTGTCATATTTTATGTATCCAACACATTCCGAAAACGGTAAAAAACTGTCATATGTAATATATACCATATCGAATAAGGCCTCTCAACTCCGTAACTCAACATATTTTGTGGTGTCGTTTTACCAAAATATTGTCAATTTTTTTGTATCTAGACACACATATATTGTCGAGGCGGAGCAACCAGACTAATGTTCCATGATTCATGCGTGCACACATCTTTCTCTCCCATCGGTTTTCAGAAAATTGTCATATTTTAATCAATTGGTATCTCTAATATTAAGTTTTTATATTATAGATAAGGCAGAAAATGTGATTAAAATGTAATATATCACAACATGTGATCTTATAAACTCAAGTGCAACTCTTTCCTTCACATGCTAAACTATTTCAAATATCGATGCATGTGTGTAGAGGGAGTATTTTATAAATGTCAAACTTTCAACGTGTTAAAAGTTTTGATTTTTATCAAGCACTTTGAATGGTTTTCAATGGTTTTATGGTTACGATCTATACCCAAAAAAACCTACTATCCACGACGGATCGATGGAGTCAAAAGGTGGTTTAGGATAGGAAACTAAGTCCTATGATCCAACCAGAACCGGAGGGATCTACCCAAGGACATTCCAAAGCTAGAAATAGTTGTCCTTAGGAAAGATGGAGTGGAATGAAGCTGAATGCGGACCAATTACTTAAGTTAGCACTAGAACAATTACAACAAGGTGCTAGTGATGACGTATTGGTAAGCATTTAAGGAGTTGAATATTCTATGCAACCTAGGCAGAAACCGGGTCAATACATCTATTGAAGACAAGTGTCATGGACCTAGTGATGCGATACACAACCCTTCCCCAGCCATTCGAGTTTCTCTCAAAAGAAACATGTCTCATTGTCACGGAGATCAACACGTATCTATTGACTTTGTCACACCGAGATAGTTAATATTGAAAATGTGACAGTCTACTCCAGCCTCCGATTACCAAAATGCACTTATCGATTATAGAGCCAAAAGGAGATCTATCTATCATCACATTAGGACATAATCGAGTCCTACACATTATCCTTGTGATATTTCCAGAACATCTGAGTGATACGATTCACAATGAAGATGGAAATCCTGCTTGAGCCAGCATCAAACAAGCTCATGGTAGGGAACTTGTGCGAGTCTACACGAATCAAACTTGTGACAACTGGAATGCAACTAAGTTTGGATTCTTAATTGATTTAAACTTGATTCCAGGTATCTTCGCAAAATCCGTGTGATCTTGTCAGAACATTCAGAGTGACACTCTTCAGTGCTCACAGTGACAAATGGAAATCCTTCCAGTGTCAACATCAAACAGCACTGCGGTAGGTAACTCGTAAGATTCTCAATGAATCAAGATTGTGACAAACTGGAAAGCAACAATGGTGCGATTCTTATAGAATCAAACTTGTTCCATGAACTCTGAATTGACGACTCTAATCAGACGGATAATTTATCCTTATGATTCACTCTTTACGTTCACAGTCTGCTTTGAGACGGTCGAGTAAAGAGAACTGGCTACTATCACCGGGAAACCCTGTCAAGGAGGTTCTTAATCGAATCTACCCGATCACAGGTACGGTATCTAATACCATCTAACGGTTTTCACCGAGCGGAGGTAAAACGCTACCGAGTTAGGATGAAATGTTCAAAGCCGTTTTATCCATGTCTATATATGTTGCTGCATATCAAGATGGTGGCATAGCTGTGTACTAACCGAAGTCGTCTTCACAATGTCATACGAAAAGTTAAAGCCTTCCACAACTCTGATGGATATTTGAAGGACCAACTAGAACTATATTTGTATGGGAGACTGCTAGCCTTTCGAATTAAATAAAGTATGAACATGTCGATTCAGAAGTCACGAGAACACAAGATGGCGATAATCAAGATACCTAAGAATGTAATAGGTCATTTTAGTCACAAGGTGCACAAGATGAAGATCTCAAGCACTCAAAGTCAAATGACAAAGGCTCAAGATAAAGATCACAAAAGCATGTAGGAACAAAGCCGTTACAAATAAGATCAAGACCAAGATACAAGACCAAGATACAAGACCAAGATACAAGACCAAAGAAGGAAGATCACCTCCACAACAATGTATTCACTTATTCATCTTATGTATTTAAAGATGACCGATACATTGAGGGAGATTGTTAGCCCTATATTTTATATAGTCGAACAAGAATGTAATAGGTCATCTTAGTCGTAAATTATCTTGTATTTTAATAGGTTAGTCGGGTTAACCGGGCTTGGTCTTTAAGCTAATATTGTATAAGTTAGGGGCTCTATGCCCAACGAACCAAGCCCGACCCAAGAAACAAGCCCATGAGCCCACCAAGCTCATGGGTATATAAACCCTCTTCCATGTGTGGAAGAGGGTGTTGGTTCATTTTACTTTCTCTCTCTAATAAAGTTTAAAACTTCCACCATTCTCTCTCTCTTCTCTCTCTCTAACTTTCTTCTCTTTCTCTCTCTAAATCCGTCTAAATCTTGTGTTATGAATTAAAGTAGGATTAACAACTTACAAGAAGGAGATCATGAGACTTCATGGTGCTCCATCCAGTATCATCTCGGACAGAGATCCTAGGTTTACTTCGCGATTTTGGAGAAGTCTGCAGAAAGCTTGGGGTACAAAACTCAAGCTTAGCACGACTTTTCATCCTCAAACAGACGGATAGTCGGAGCGAACCATTCAGACATTGGAGGACATGCTTTGAGCATGTGCATTAGAGTGGACAGGATATTGGGATGATTATATATGCTTGGTAGAGTTTGCATACAACAACAATTGGCACACCAGCATCAAGTGTGCACCGTTTGAGATGTTGTATGGCAGAAAGTGTCGTGCCCCAATCTGCTGGGATCAGGTTGGTGAGCGAACACTTGAAGGACCGGAGATGATAGAGTTGACCAACGAGAAGTTCGCGGTAGCTAAGGCGAAACTACAAGAAGCTCGTGCACGTCAGAAGAGTTAGGCCGACAAGCACCGTATGGGCTTACATTTCAACGTGGGAGATCATGTATTTCTTAAGGTATCACCGACACGTGGTGTTAGACGTTTTGGAATCAAAGGGAAACTCAGTCCTCGATTCATCAGACGGTTTGATATCATCGAGCGAGTCGGTGAAGTATCATACTGTTTAGCGTTACCTCCGCAGCTTTCTCATGTTCATGAGGTTTTCCATGTGTCCTTACTCAGAGGATACAAGTATCATCCCCTTCACATGGTTCAGTATCCACTTGAACATTTTCGTGAAGATCTTACCTTTATAGAGGAACCCGAACGAGTTCTTGACAGACAAGAACGAGCCATGAGGAAGAAGACGATTCCATTCGTCAAAATCCTTTGGAGGGATCATACCGAGTGGGAAGCCACTTGGGAAACAAAGGAGTCTATCCGGGCTTCTTGCCCTCATTTCAAGTTTTGAATTCGGGTATGTTCCTCTTTCAGTTTACTTTATCTATAATTCGGGGACGAATTATTCTTTTAGGGGGGAAGAGTTGTAAAACTCGCATACTTTTACCATGAACAGTACACTTAGTAAACGTATGTACCAATTAAAACCTTCCTTTTATAGCACGAACACGTGTCATGAATATTAATTACAGAAATTATGTACGTATCATAGCACGATAATTATTAAGTACGTGGTATTACACGATAATAATTAATAATAATAATTATAATCACGAACATGAAATCACGAATATTAAATCACGAACATGTAACTATGTATATATTTATTATAATACGATAAATATAAATTACGTTCAAGTACTAATAATAACACGAATAATTAATTACGATATAACACGAAAACACTAGCGAATGAACTCGTAAATTATTAGTCATGAAAATTGAACGGGTTTCCCTTGTGGGCCCTTTATAGCCGCGGACACAAGAGAAGAAGAGGGCCCAGGCCCAGTTTTGTTTTTAACTAAATAAACAAAAAGGGAAAACCCTTTTCATTCTATAGAGTTTTCATAAAAAATAAAACCCTACCTTGCCTCTTGCTCTCTTTGGCCGCCGGTTACATCAACACCAAGAAGGTCTCGGTGGTCGTTGTATCACCACCAACCGAGACCTTAATGGTCTCAGTGTAGGCTTGGTGTCTTGGCAGTAGGGAACAAGGACCTCGACGCAAGTCGGGGTGGCCTTGTGGTTCGGTTGGTCTCGGCGCAGCAGCAAGAACACCATCGGTCTAAGATCGGTGGCTGTTTGGGTCAAGTAGGGGGGACACGCGGCAGCAGGGGGGCCACTGGCTAACTGCCTGTGGGAACTTGTTGTGGGCAGTGGTTAGCCGAGGCAGACCTAGGGCAAACCACCGGCTGTAGCCGGTGGTGAAATTGCACTAGCAGTGGCAACCGGCTAGGCCAGGTAGCCACTGCTAAGGGGGTGTTTGTTTCCGTTTGGTTTATGGGGATCTGGTCCGGTTCACGTTCGGTCTAAATTAAAAATACAGGTTCGGTTCATGGGTAATTTTTACAAGTTTACACTTTTACAAGTTATATTATTTTAACAAAAAAATTAAATTAATTAAATCATGGCTAGTAATTAATTTAATTTAACATGGACTTAGGTTATTATTATTTATTAAATAATACATGTTTTAACCTAAGTATTTTTATCATTTAATTTAGACTATAGTATTAACTAATTATTTAAAACATGGACTATAATTAACTAATAAAATATGACTTGGGGTATAATTAATAAAATATTAATACATGTTTAATCTAAGTATTTTATATGCTTTAATTTAATTAAATCGTATAACCTATAGTTTATTTAATTAACATGATATTATTAATAAACTATACAAATAACTACATGACTTATGATATTTAACCAGTAAACTTAAGCTTATATTATTAGCTTATTAATCCAGCTTATTTCTAAATATGAAAACTTTTTATTTCAGAAAACTTACTATTTTTAGAAACTTTCTATTTTTAGAAACTGATCTATTTTTAGAAGCTAATGTATTTTTGGAGACCTGCTATTTTTAGAAAGTTACTTATTGTTACACAACAAGTATAATAATACAAAAATACAAGTTAATACTTAAACAGAATACCAGAAATACATGATAACCACAGTATAACATTAAAATCAGTAAACCAAGACTAGAACATATAAAACAAGCTAAGACATGATATAATTAGTTACGTACTCAGTAAACATAATACTTATACATGTCCCCTATTTATGTAGCATTAGTGAGATCGGAGTAGGACTTTCATTCTTTCGTCTTCTGCGTTCACTGGACACAAGGTACGGATTTACCGTCCTTTAGTATGGACATTCTTTCCTTATTAGGATTCCCCGTTTGCAGCCAACTGATAGGTGTGTAAACACCCATCCTTTTACCACTTAATTCTGGCTAAAACGAGACCAAAACACGTATTTAATATCATTTGTTTGGAATTATGCGGTGTTTTTGTGTTTATTGTGTTTTCAGAGCTAACCAGATGGATAATGGAGAAAACATGGGATTGCACGGGATTTATCGAAGAAAAAGACTCAAGATGAAGTCTATTGTCCAAGAGATGCAAAAGATTTGAAGTCACTGGGTCTATTCGAAGATTTATCGAAGAAAAGGACCAAAGATGGAAGATTTACATAAGTCGAAGAAACTCAAGTCTATCAAACGAAGAAATTAAAAGACGAGTTGAATTTAATCGACGACAAATCCCGAATCAGATTCGAAATCGTCAACTTTTCTGAAAAGACGAGAAGACAAGAAGAACGGGAGAAAGCCCACTCACCAACCAAGAGGAACACCTATATATAGTCCACCCCTCACACATTTAGGCAGTTAGTTTTAGTTTTTTCTTTCTCCTTCTTTTTCTCCCTTTTAGTTCGTAGCATCACCAACACCACTAGGGTGTTTGGTGATCTTGATCTTTGTTTTTTCAATCTTGTAATTTTAATCCTTGTTTTGTTATTGTTAAAACATTAAATCATCAATACAAGTTCTTGTTTAATCTTTCCATTTCATCTTGTTCATCTCCATTTATTTGGGTTAAAGTTTAAGTTCTTATTTGATTGATTTGATCTTTAAAAAGTTGTTGAATTTGTGTTTTTGTGATTGGGATTTGATCCTTGTAGTTGGTAGATGATTTGTGGTTAATTTGATAAAACCTTTTTACTTATTTAGCTTGATTTTAGATTAAAACTGTTTTCCTTGTTCTTCGGGGTAAAGTTATTGTTCTTGAAGTTCCCCAGGTTCCGAATGAACCAAATCTTCCAGATGAACACTAAGTTCCGGATGAACAGCTAAAGTTCCGAATGAGTTTATGTTAAGAAAAGTTCCGAGTCAGTTTAGAAGTTCCGAATAAATTTTCCTTTGTTAAAACTTCCGAATGAACAAAACTTCCGAACAAACAGAAAGTTCCGGATGAATCCAATCTTCCGAATGAACTGAAGTTCCGGATAAACCCAATCTTCCGAATGAACAAAAGTTCCGGATGAATGTTATTCTTAAAAAAAGTTCCGAATGAATGTTTGCTTTTGAAGTTCCGAATCAATTTAAGTTTAAAAGTTCCGGATGAGTACAAAGTTCCGGATGAACAAAACTTCCGAATGAGTTCCAAAAGTTCCGGATCAACTTCCGAAGAAAGTTCCGAGTGAAGGATTTTCCAAAAGTTCCGAATGAAGACTTCCGGGTGAAAAGTTCCGGATCAATAGTTCCGAATCAAGGTCAAAGTTCCGAATCAACTTTTTTTCAATCTTACTTACTGTTTCCTTTTGAATCTGTCTTAATATTTCTCATTGTTTCTTCATTTTGTATTCTAAAGTCAAGTTTAATTTTAATTCCAGTATTTTAATTCGAGTTTTTATTAATTGTCATTAAATTAATTGTTTTTTGATTTAAGTTTTCATTTTAATACATTTAAACTTTTTAGTAAATTAGAAAACTAAACCCCCTTTTTTAGTAACCAAGAACAATCATTCCACTTAGAACCAAGATCAATTCGAGAGGATTCCGAGAGATAATCTGAACCCATAGCAAAAAGCTAGTATCAAATGGCGCCGCTGCCGGCTCTTCTCGTTAAGATCAAAAGTTTTTTGTGAGAACTTGGATTTTGGGATCCGTTCCCCATGAACGTTACTTTTTCATAAAAAATTTCAAAAAAATCCTAAAAAATATAAAATTTTCAAAAATACAAAAAAATTACAACACATAAAAACCAAAAATATTTTTGCTTTGTTTTTCTTTGTTCGTTCTTTTGCAGGTGTATGCGCACTCGATCCACGTCTTATCAAGAGCCCGAGCCTCTCGATAACTTAGACATGGCCGGTGTACAAAACAACAACAACATACCACCTCCAAACAATAATAATAATAATAACAACAACAACCCGCCTTTCAACAACATGAATAATAACAACAATGAGCCCCTTCCGGATAATCGCCCGATGATTGAACTGCTGCAAGCTCATGTAGATGGCAACACTGATCCAATTGTCATACCTCCAATTGCCGCCAACAACTTTGAGCTAAAATCAGGCTTTATCCAGATGGTCTCCGCTCAACCATTCTTGGGACGTACCATTGATGACCCACATGACCATATCAAGAGATTCTTGCAACTCACCAACACGGTCAAGTTCAATGGTGTTCCACAAGAGGTTATCAGGTTACAACTTTTTCCCTTTTCTTTAGAGGGACAAGCCCGGCATTGGCTTGCTAAGGAACCGCCACAGAGTATTCTCTCGTGGACGGATTTGGAAACCAAGTTTATCAATTACTTTTTCCCACCCTCTCGTACTACCGCTTTGCGGAATGAAATCATAAATTTTGAACAAAAGTACGATGAGTCGTTCAGTGAATCTTGGGATCGTTTTAAAGATCTTTTAAGAAAATGCCCACAACATGGTTTTACCAAAGTACATCAAATTAATACTTTTTACAATGGTTTAAGCATGAGTGACCAAGATTCACTAAACAGTGCCTCGGGGGTAATCTTTTGGCTAAGACTTCCAATGCTGCTTGGGACATCATTGAGAATAAATCTCGTGTGCAAACCAAGAGTGTTCGGACCAATGTCGCTAGTGCTAGCACTAGTGACAGCGACAAGCGACTGGACAAAATTACTACGCTTCTTGAATCGCTTGTTACCCACACCGTCAACAACAACAACAACAACGCTAAAAACGCTCAAGTTAACGCTGTCAGCCAACCATGTGAGATATGCGGGGGTCCTCACTCTTACACCACTTGTACCGCCACCCAAGACTACCCTGCTGAGAATGTGAATGCAGCATATGGCACCTATCCTCAACCTGCTTATCAAGCTAGACCTCAAGGTGATCGTAATTTGCTTAGCTACCGCTCCAACAACTACCTCTCACCACCCGGTTTTCCTCCAAACAACCCAAACCAACAACAAAACCTCAACCGCCCTCCTCAACAACAACAACAACCTCGTACACCATACATCCCTCCTCACAAGCAGCAACAACCACCTCAACGTAACAACCAAGTTTACCAACAACCTGCTTATCAACCACCCGCATACAATGCTCCTCCAAACCAACCCACTGCATTACACCAAGAGGTTGCAACCTACATGAGGACCAATGATGTGATCGTGGAAAATCTTCAACAGGAAGTGCGCAACTTGAAAGCAGACTTGGTCAAACAAGGAAACGATCTGAGAGCTGACATGAGAAACACGTTGGATAGCCAAACAAATGACTTGAAGATCATGATGGCTAGTTTCTTCCAAGGTAATCAACCATCTTCTTTGGGTACTCTTCCGAGTAACACCGTTGCGAATCCAAGAGGGGAGATGAAAGCAATCACCACTCGCAGTGGCAAAGGTACCAAGGAACCCGAGCTTCCTATACCTCCACCGGTGGTTGTGACTAAGGAGAACGAGTCACCTACTCCTATTCCTCATCTTTCTCCTTCCCCAATTTCTCCACCTCTTCCCTCTACCCCTCGTCACCCCAAGGATGTGAGTGATCCCATTCTCCCAAAGCCTTCCTCTTCTTCCAATATACCTTATCCATCTAGGTTGAGGAAAGAGAAGCTGAAAAGCAAGGACGATATTCAGGTTTCGAACTTCCTTAAAATGTTCAAACAATTGAATTTTAACATCTCCTTCGTTGAGGCTCTCGCTCACATGCCTAAGTACGCGAAAATGTTTAAAGATCTTCTGAGCGACAAGGAAAACCTTCTTGATATTGCCAACACCCAACTTAATGAGAATTGCTCTGCAGTGCTCTTAAGGAAATTGCCAACCAAGCTTGGTGATCCGGGTCGTTTCTTAATCCCTTGCAATTTCCCGGGAGTAGAGAATTGCATGGCCCTAGCCGATCTAGGTGCCAGTATTAATCTTATGCCTCTAAGCGCTTGGAAGCAATTATCTCTCCCAGAGCTAGTCCCCACCAAAATGACTTTGGAATTAGCTAACCGTACGGTTGCTTATCCAGTGGGGATAGCCGAAGACGTCTTTGTAGGAGTCGACAAACTCACTTTTCCTGCTGATTTCGTCGTCGTCGACTACGAGATGGACCCTCGTGTACCACTGATTGTTGGTCGTCCATTCCTGAGGACCGGTCGCACTCTTATCGATGTTGAAGCCGGTGAGCTTATCATGCCAGTGGGTGACGATAAAATCGTCTTCAACATGGGAAAGTTGTCTAAACAACCTTATTCCAACGAGAGTGTTAATTGTATTGACGTTCTGGATGAGGCTTGTGAAGAACACTTCAAAGATGCTTGTAAAAGTATTCCTACCTCTCTTCCCAATGTTGAAACCGTTTCCTCTATTGATTCATCATTGTCTCTATTTGGAGATAGTGATTTGTTTTGGAACAATCTTGATGACACCATGGGGGATGTGAATTTAGCTACTAATGATTCCCCCACCGATGGGGATGAAGACATGCATTTCTTTGACAACCTTCTCAACGAAGACAATCCCTCCCCTCCATCCCCCACGGTTATTGCTATCGATACTCCGACTTTGAAACCGCCTCCCGTCGAAAATCCTCCGGATTTAGAACTTAAGGAGTTGCCGCCTCATCTCGAGTACGTGTTCCTTGAAGAAGAGAAGAAGTCGCCAGTCATCATTGCTAAGGACCTAAAGGAAGAAGAAAAAGCCCGACTTATCACCGTGTTGAAAGATCATAAGAAGGCTATTGCTTGGAAGATTTCTGATATTCGTGGAATTGATCCTCACTTCTGCACACACAAAATCCTCATAGAGGACGACTTTAAGCCCACAATTCAAAGCCAACGAAGGGTGAATCCAAAAATACATGAAGTCATCAAAACAGAGGTTATCAAACTTCTTGATGCGGGTATGATTTACCCTATTTCGGATTCCCCATGGGTTAGTCCAATCCATTGTGTGCCCAAGAAGGGCGGAATAACCGTTGTTCCCAATGAACACAACGAGTTGATTTCCACTCGTCTCGTTACTGGGTGGAGAGTTTGTATAGACTACCGCAAACTCAATGATGCCACGAGAAAGGATCATTTCCCTCTACCTTTTATGGACCAAATGCTTGAACGTTTAGCGGGTAATGAATATTACTGCTTTCTTGATGGTTTCTCACTTTCTCGGGTTATTTCCAAATACCCATCGATCCCCAAGATCAAGAGAAGACAACATTCACTTGTCCCTATGGCACATTTGCTTACAAAAGAATGCCTTTTGGCTTATGCAATGCCCCCGGGACTTTCCAAAGGTGCATGTTAGCTATCTTCCATGACATGGTTGAACAAACCATGGAAGTCTTCATGGATGATTTCTCGGTCTTCGGGGATTCCTTCTCTTCTTGCCTTGCCAATTTGGAACGTTTGCTTAAGCGGTGCGAAGACACTCGCCTTGTTCTAAATTGGGAAAAATGCCATTTTATGGTAAAAGAAGGCATCGTGCTGGGACACAAGAATTCCCAAGCCGGTCTTGAAGTAGACCGTGCTAAAGTCAATGTTATCGCCAAGTTGCCTCCACCTTCAACCGTAAAGGGTGTGAGAAGTTTTCTGGGTCATGCGGGCTTCTACCGTCGATTTATCAAAGATTTTTCTCAAATCGCTCGCCCGATGACCCACCTCTTGGAAAAAGATACTTCTTTTATCTTTTCCAAAGAGTGTCTTGAAGCCTTCAACTCGCTTAAGGACAAGCTAACTAAGGCACCCGTCTTGGTTACCCCTAATTGGGAGCTTCCCTTTGAGTTGATGTGTGATGCTAGTGATTTTGCTATTGGATCGGTTCTGGGACAAAGAGTGAACAAACACTTCCAACCAATCCATTACGCTAGAAAAACAATGACCGGGGCTCAATTGCATTACACGACAACCGAAAAAGAGCTTTTAGCTATTGTCTATGCCTTTGAAAAATTTCGCCCCTATCTTGTCCTTTCCACCACAATCGTGTATACCGATCATTCCGCGTTGAAGTACTTGTTGACAAAGCAAGATTCCAAACCAAGACTTCTTCGCTGGGTTTTGCTGCTCCAGGAATTTAAAATCGAAATTCGCGATAAAAAGGAGCAGAAAACCTAGCCGCGGATCATCTCAGCAGACTAGAGGATCCTTACCAAGTGGATCATCCAAACAAAGAAATCAATGATTCTTTTCCCTTGGAGACCTTAATGTCTATAAATTCGAATTCTGATGAAACCCCGTGGTTTGCAGACTTTGCAAACTACTTGGCAGGTGGAATTCTCAAGGAAGGGTTGACGTCTCAACAAAAGAAAAAGTTCTTCACCGACATTAAGACTTACTTTTGGGATGACCCTTACCTATTCAAACAATGTGCCGACCTGATTATTCTCCGATGTGTTGATGGACCGGCATCTTTAAAAATCCTTGACGCTTGCCACAAAGGACCCACTGGTGGTCACTTTGGTCCCAACTACACCGCCAAAAAAGTATTTGATTCGGGATTTTATTGGCCCTCCATATATCGTGACGCTCACTAATACTTCGATTTTACTCAGGTTAAAAAGATTTGTTCGTTGTGTTGGTCTAATCGAATTGATCTAGGTTTTCTATGTGACTCAGTTTTATTTTGGTGAAAACAAAAATGTGTCGTTGTAGTGTTTTAAAATTAAAAGGTGCAAAGACTTAAAAGTAAATGTCGTTGAAAGTAAAGTGGCGTTAAAGTAAAGTGCGTGAAAATAAATCTAAGTCTAATTAAACAAAAGGGTGCAATATTTAAAAACGTGATGAAAAGGAACTTAATTAAAATGACTAAAAATTAAAGCGTGACGGAAATTAAAGTTAGACAAGTATTAAAAACATAAACTAAGAATTAAGCAAGACAAAAACAAGAAAAACAACCTGGATCGGAATATATTCCGATCTATCCAATCGGAATGTTAACTTGCACCTGATCGGAAAGCGGAGAGGAAGACTGATCGGAATACCTGTCACCTTTACCAATCGGAATATCCAGACAACCCCCAATCGGAATACAAACTAACTTCTGATCGGAATGCGGCAATGCCTTCTGATCGGAATGGGAGATAGACTTGGTCGGAATGTTATTTGGAACCGCGATCAGAATACCTATCACCTATTCTATCGGAATAACCTAAATAACACCTCGATTGGAATGACGATCGGAAACCAATCGGAATATCAGCTATTCTCCAATCGGAATGTACAAAGCTCAAATCGGAATGTACAATCCCTTTTCCGATTGTCCCAATCGGAAAACGGGGAAAAGTGCATAAAATAAGCTACAAAAATAAGCTAAGTTTCTAATAAGCTCAAGACTAAATCCTAAGGTAAAATGTGTAAAAATAAGCTACGAAACTGAAAGTTAAAAACTTTTAAAACACGAAATTAATAACCTTTAAGAAAAACAACTAATTAAATAACATTACTTTTATAAAAACTAAATAAACTTGAAAATAAATCAAATAAGCTATGAAAATAGGAGATTTAAAACAATCAAAAGCATAAAAATTAAATCTTTAACAAATCAACAAGTTAAAAACGTGTAAATCAAAGAAAGGTAGGAGAAGATTAAAATCAACAAGATAAAGGAAAGGTGCAAGTAATTAAAAAGAAACACTTACTTGAAATTAAAAGTAATTAAAGGTGCAAAACATGTATTTAAATGTGCAAGTATTTAAATTGACAAGGTAATTAAAGGTGGAAGGACTAATTGTCACGATTAGCCAACAAGAGTAAATGAATGAAAATGAGGGTTTATATAGGTGATTAGGGAGTGGTTAGGGGAAGCTTCCTCTCTCCTTCCTTTCTTGTTAATTGCACCATCAAGTCCTTCCTTCTTAATCTTTTTGTTAATCTTGGAATGTGATGACTTTTGGCTCGGGATTTCTTTGGACTCGTCTTTTAATTCTTCGATAAATAAGACTTGAGTTCTTCGGCTTTAAGTAAACTTTCGTCTTTTGACTTTTTCTTCGATAAATCTTCAGAATTGGTCTTGGACTTCCGTTCTTTATCCACTTTTGACTTCTTGACTTCGTCTTTCATCCTTTTCTTCAATAAAAGTCCGTAAATGCCCGTGAATTCCCGTGTTTTCTCCACTTTTCACCTTTTCGTCCTAAATCACAACAAAAACACAAACCACGCATAATTCCGACATAAAAGACATAAAATACACGTTTTGGTCTGGTTATTATTGTAATTAAGTGGTAGAAAAGATGGGTGTTTACACACCTATCAAATCCCCTACACTTGACCATTGCAATGTCCTCATGCAATGCATTAGTTACAGAGCATGTTTACACTTTTCATCATAATCAATCCACATTGGCCTTTATTAAAGAGATGAAAAATTATAAAAAAAATGCAAAGCAAAGAAATTAAAAGCATACCTTGGGTTTTAAAAATGTCATGAATAATCATCATCCTCAGCTTTTCACTTTCTCCAAACCAAGCTTAAAAACGAGATCATTGTTATTATAAGTTAGTAAACCAACACGAACTCATGTGGGCCAATTATTTACTTAGACTCCCTTATTCCTATGGGTATCTCTTATATTTTATTATCTGTCTTGAATGATCACGAAGATGCATTGTTTGACTTATTTCGATAATTATTTAGTCTGAAAATAAAGTGCACGATTTAATCAATAGTTAGCTAAAGGACCAAATCTTTTAAAACTGCTTCTCGGGATATCAAAAAGTTCATATCTTGGCATAACTTGGTTCGCGATTTGAGACCTTTCTCGGGCCGATATTTGGCAGCGATTTCATACTTCAAATCTTGAGAGACGTTCATGAAATAATGGTCTTCTCTTCATAATTGGAATTTCTTCACTTGAAGTTTTGAGAGATTCATACTTGGACCACGACTTCTTCATTTTTCTCCAATCTTTATTTTGGACTTTGATATACAACGATCCGCCTCCTTTATAGACTTGGATCTATTTATCCTCATACCTTGTTAGGATCTTTTCGGATACACTTCTCCATGACTTTTTGGGAGTTTTTGCTTTTCGTCGTGTGTCTTGATCCTTCATAATGATTTTCGATAAATGATTCTTCACATCACTTTTGGATCTTTAGCAACAAAACATAGCCCTCATGCCTTGTTAGGGCCTTTTCGGACTCGCCAATCTTCGCGCCCCGCTTCATAAGTTATGCCTTGGCTATGAACTCTCGTCATTACCGAGCAACTTTTAAACGATCTGGGGCTAGAAGCTAAGTAACTTTTCAAATCGTACAACCTTATTTATTAGCAGATAAATTTATTAGCAAGCGATGGGAGAATAGGCTTATAATTAACTCACATAAATTCACGAAAGAATACCGAACTTATAATTGGCTCTATCATCTCTCGTTCTCCACAGTTTAAAATCTAAAGTAATGAGACTCGTGGATACTTAGCCTATTAAATCAAAGTTTTGGGTTTTCGAGTCGCCTATAGGATCTTGCAAATTCTTAGACTCTTTCAAGTTTAGAAATCGCCTCTTAAAGTTCCCTTGATAAACGACTCTCTAGGATCAATTATAGGAACTTGCGAAAAGTTCTTGTTCTTAACCCGTGAGAGTTAAGACTTTCGCGTTTTATAGCTCCCTATATAAAAGCCTAGCAAAACTTGACTTAAACATGTTAAGGATACTAGCTAGAGTAAACTCGAATTGAGTCAAAAGATTCACAACGTTTGAAAATTAAAGCCACTTATTAAACATTTATTCTAATGAGGAAAGAAAATAACTATACAAAGGGAAAAACTAATAGGCCAAAATAGATCAAAAATTTTGAAAAATGTCGAAAAATTGATTTTCCGGTTAAAATGAGGACAAATACAAGGAAAAGACCACTTAACTTCGATAGAAGTCCCCCCTACACTTAAGATAAACATTGTCCTCAATGTTTAAGCATGTGGGAGGAAACTCCCCTACACTTAGGACATTGTGCACGTGGTTTAAATTTTGCTAAGGGAAAGACAACTAAAGAGATTCCTATTTTAATATTGAGAAAATATAAAATAGTGAATCGAAAAGAGTTTAGGATAGAACCGGGAAGAAGTAGAACACGGAATCACGGGTTGTCAAGAATCATCAAGAGTAGATCATTGAGGCTCGAATCCCTGATTAAGTAGTGAGGAGAGGAAATAGCAATCCAAAGGGTCCCCCCTACACTTATGGTAAAGAAAGCGAAAAGATAGATGCATGGGTTGCCTCCCAAGAAGCGCTTGGTTTTTGTTAACCGAGTCGTGAGCCTGACTCGACCTTGATCATTAACGGAAGTAGCATGAAACAAATCCACCAGGATCAAAGACATAGTTTTCATCCATCAATAAGCACGAGCTTAAGGCGAACAAGGCAAGCCAAAAGAGAAATGGCAAGGTTCCCTTAAGCAGCGATGGAGCACGGTGGAAGTAAGGTTGAAGTGGAGCAAGCATGTCTTCAAAATTTCCAAAGATATTTCCTTTTATTTCATCAGGTGGATACTGAGATGGCTTAAAGACTTCAATACCGGGGTCGAACACCTTTTCCTTTAGGGGAAAATAGCACTTAGGCTCAGCCGAGTGTGAAGAAGATCCGCAAAGAAGCACAACCTCGTCCTCAGAAGTGGGACAAAGAGGTGTTAAATCATACGTGCAACGGATTTCGGTGTCGACCGGTTTCTTCTCCTTTGACAAAATGCTCTTCAAATCCAAAGTAGGATCAAGACGATAATCTTCAAAGTCCAAAGGAGGAGCATCACTCTCATGAGGGAAGTATGTGTTAAGAAATTCAGAAAAATCTTCCTCAAATGAATAATCGTCCAAAGTAGGATCGAGTGATGGCGGAGGATCTTCAGTATGTGAAGAATCGCTCGAGAGAGTATCAGCCTCATCAAAATCGTCGAATGTGGGCAGCTCGGGATACTCAGAAGTACAATCATCAAAATCATCCGAATCTGAGCTAGAATCATCATCATAAGCATCAAAGACCGGTGGAGAATCATAAATGGGAGAAGCGTCCAAAGTGGAGCGAGAATCATCCACATCATCGTGAAAAAGTGGATTATTGATGCAAGAGTCGAATAGAGGATTTTCGTAGACGGTAAAGTCATCTAGCACATTAATCATATTCACTGATTCTCGGCCTCCAAAAGGTAAACTAGTAAGCTTCCCCATTTTGAAAACTTTTGCATCATCCCCGACTCGTAAGATTAACTCACCTTCGGCCACATCTACTAAAGCACGTCCGGTTCTCAAGAATGGCCGACCAAGTATTAAAGGAATACGAGGGTCCATTTCATAATCAACTACGACAAAATCGACCGGGAAAGTAAATGTGCCAACTTTAATGAACACGTCTTCGGCTATACCAACAGGGTAAGCGAGAGTGCGATTTGCAAGTTCAAGAGTCATCTTTGTTGGAGTGAGGTCGGGCAATGATAGTGTTTTCCAAACACTCAAAGGCATCAAATTAATACTAGCCCCGAGATCAGCAAGGGCAGTAAATTCTTCAGTTTTGTTGAACACGCAAGGTAACACAAAACGACCGGGATCTCCAAGTTTTTCCGGAAGTTCTTTAAGAATAACTGCAGAGCAGTTTTCATTTAAGCGTGTGTTGGCGAGTTCAATCAGCTTCTCCTTCTTGTTAAGCAATTCCTTAAATGCTTTAACAAATTTGGGCATGTGGACAAGTGCTTCAAGAAAGCTAATGTTGAAATTCATTTGAGAAATCATCTTGATATAGCTAGTCACTTGAGCGTCCTCCTTGTTTAGCATTTTGTTCTTGCCCAAGCGAGAAGGATAAGGGATATTGGGTTTGGGTGGTGAAGGTGCAGGTGTAGGTAAAGGTTGAGATGTTGAAGGATCATTGGTGGGAACTTCATCACGTCGAGGCGGAGACGGTAATGGTGCACTAATACTAGGTGTAGGAGGAGTAGGGATACATGGTGGTGGAGGAGGTGTAGATGATGGGGGTGGAATTGGTGGTCCTACAATGGTGACTCCACTACGAGTAGTAATAGCACTCACATTGGCTCGCGGATTGGTGACGGTGTTTGAAGGTAGAGAACTTGAAGAAGAAGGTTGAGCAGGGGGCAAGAAACTAGCAAGCATATTCTTCAAATCATTGGTTTGATTGCTGAAGGAGGATTGAATATCATTTCGAAGCTCGGATCTTATCTCATTTCCTTGCTTTGTGATATCCCCTTTAAGATTGATAATTTGGCTCTGCAGATTCTTGATTTGCTCACCTTGGGTTCTCATGATGGCCTCAACATCGGGATTAATGGGTGGGTTTTGTTGGGTGGGTGGGTGATAAGGATTAGAAGCTCTTGGTGGGATTTGGTTGCTTCTAGTGTAGTTGTTGGCGGGGTTTTGGTTTTGAGGAGAAAAACCGGGTGAAAGGTAGTTGTTGGAACGGTAGCTCAGCAGGTTTCTATCCCCTTGTTGTCTAGCTTGGTAATTTTCCGGTGAATAATTACCGTAAGCTGCATACACATTTTCCGGATTTCCTTGTGTCGAAGGACAATCGGTGTATGAGTGAGGACCGCCACATGTTTCACAAGGATTAGCAACCGCTTTAACTTGTTGTTGTTGTTGATTTGAAGCGAGAAGCGTAATACTTTTGCTCATTTCAGTCATCATGCGGGTGAGTTCGGTCATCTCAGGGTTTGCTGAGGTTGAGGAAACATTGACTCTCGGGTTGTTCCTTGAAGATGCAGAGGAATCCCAGTTCTTGTGGTGAGTAGTCATGTTCTCAATTAACTCTCTACACTCCTCGGGTCTCCTTTTCATGAATGTCCCACCGGCGGCTGCATTGATCGTATCACGATCTCGAAAAGTCAATCCGTTGTAGAAAGTATCGATCAAGGTGACCGGGAGCATGTTGTGGTTTGGACATCGGTCGATCAAGACATTATATCTCTCCCAAGCGTCAAAAAGAGATTCATCGGGATCTTGCATGAAACCGCTGATCTGATTGCGAAGGCTTGTGACCATGGATGGTGGAAAGTAGCGCGACAAAAAGCGTTGAGTCATGTCATCCCAAGTGTGAATAGAATTCTTCGGGAGACGATCAAACCATTTCTCGGCATGATGTAATAGAGTGTGTGGAAAGAGTTGTAGGCGAAGTTCATCCATAGTGGCCCCAGCCAACTTCATGCTTTGGGTGATTGTAATGAACTTGTCGAGGTGTTTGTTGGCATCATCATCAGGCAATCCTCTAAATGGGTTTGTTTGTACTTGCTGAATCATGTGGTGC
Source organism: Glebionis coronaria (assembly GCA_025667525.1). Taxonomy (NCBI): domain Eukaryota; kingdom Viridiplantae; phylum Streptophyta; class Magnoliopsida; order Asterales; family Asteraceae; genus Glebionis; species Glebionis coronaria. The sequence goes on from CM046881.1 coordinate 55,302,085, forward strand.
TTCAACGAAAACTCAGGAGCGTTGATTTGCATCGGCGCAATCGGTCCTCCTCGTCCAAACATTGTTGGTTGACAAAGTTCTTCCATGGTCCGAAGATCGGGCTGTGGAAGAGCATTGTTGTTATTGTTATTATTCAGGTTCGGTGGAATGTTGTTGTTAACACCTGCCATATCTAAATCTTCTTGAGGCTCGGGCTCTTGATAATTAGAAGATCTAGTACGCATACACCTGAAAATGCAAAAGAAAACAAAACCAAAAACAAAGACAATATATATACACAAGAAAGATAAAATCTTTTTGGATTTTTGAAATTTTTAATTTTTATGGTTTTTATCAATTTTTAATTTTTATGATTTTTTATTATTTTATTTTTGCAAGAAAAATAACGTTCACAAGTGAACGGATCCCAAAAAGCAACGTGTCTCTCACAGAAAACTGTTGATCTTAACGAAAAGAGCCGGCAGCGGCGCCATTTAATACTTCGATTTTACTCAGGTTAAAAAGATTTGTTCGTTGTGTTGGTCTAATCGAATTGATCTAGGTTTTCTATGTGACTCAGTTTTATTTTGGTGAAAACAAAAATGTGTCGTTGTAGTGTTTTAAAATTAAAAGGTGCAAAGACTTAAAAGTAAATGTCGTTGAAAGTAAAGTGGCGTTAAAGTAAAGTGCGTGAAAATAAATCTAAGTCTAATTAAACAAAAGGGTGCAATATTTAAAAACGTGATGAAAAGGAACTTAATTAAAATGACTAAAAATTAAAGCGTGACGGAAATTAAAGTTAGACAAGTATTAAAAACATAAACTAAGAATTAAGCAAGACAAAAACAAGAAAAACAACCTGGATCGGAATATATTCCGATCTATCCAATCGGAATGTTAACTTGCACCTGATCGGAAAGCGGAGAGGAAGACTGATCGGAATACCTGTCACCTTTACCAATCGGAATATCCAGACAACCCCCAATCGGAATACAAACTAACTTCTGATCGGAATGCGGCAATGCCTTCTGATCGGAATGGGAGATAGACTTGGTCGGAATGTTATTTGGAACCGCGATCGGAATACCTATCACCTATTCTATCGGAATAACCTAAATAACACCTCGATTGGAATGACGATCGGAAACCAATCGAAATATCAGCTATTCTCCAATCGGAATGTACAAAGCTCAAATCGGAATGTACAATCCCTTTTCCGATTGTCCCAATCGGAAAACGGGGAAAAGTGCATAAAATAAGCTACAAAAATAAGCTAAGTTTCTAATAAGCTCAAGACTAAATCCTAAGGTAAAATGTGTAAAAATAAGCTACGAAACTGAAAGTTAAAAACTTTTAAAACACGAAATTAATAACCTTTAAGAAAAACAACTAATTAAATAACATTACTTTTATAAAAACTAAATAAACTTGAAAATAAATCAAATAAGCTATGAAAATAGGAGATTTAAAACAATCAAAAGCATAAAAATTAAATCTTTAACAAATCAACAAGTTAAAAACGTGTAAATCAAAGAAAGGTAGGAGAAGATTAAAATCAACAAGATAAAGGAAAGGTGCAAGTAATTAAAAAGAAACACTTACTTGAAATTAAAAGTAATTAAAGGTGCAAAACATGTATTTAAATGTGCAAGTATTTAAATTGACAAGGTAATTAAAGGTGGAAGGACTAATTGTCACGATTAGCCAACAAGAGTAAATGAATGAAAATGAGGGTTTATATAGGTGATTAGGGAGTGGTTAGGGGAAGCTTCCTCTCTCCTTCCTTTCTTGTTAATTGCACCATCAAGTCCTTCCTTCTTAATCTTTTTGTTAATCTTGGAATGTGATGACTTTTGGCTCGGGATTTCTTTGGACTCGTCTTTTAATTCTTCGATAAATAAGACTTGAGTTCTTCGGCTTTAAGTAAACTTTCGTCTTTTGACTTTTTCTTCGATAAATCTTCAGAATTGGTCTTGGACTTCCGTTCTTTATCCACTTTTGACTTCTTGACTTCGTCTTTCATCCTTTTCTTCAATAAAAGTCCGTAAATGCCCGTGAATTCCCGTGTTTTCTCCACTTTTCACCTTTTCGTCCTAAATCACAACAAAAACACAAACCACGCATAATTCCGACATAAAAGACATAAAATACACGTTTTGGTCCGGTTATTATTGTAACTAAGTGGTAGAAAAGATGGGTGTTTACACACCTATCACTCACAATATGGTTAAACGATGTGATGATTGCCAAAAACAAGGCACGATCACACATAAAGACGAGATGCCTCAGAATTTCATTCAAGAGTGTGAAATCTTTGATGTTTGGGGTATCGACTTTATGGGGCCATTCCCTTCTTCTAAAGGAAACAAATACATCCTTGTAGCCGTTGACTACGTTTCAAAGTGGGTTGAAGCCAAAGCTTTACCAACTAATGACGCAAGGGTGGTTTGTAACTTTTTGAAAGCTCTTTTCGCTAGATTCGGTGTGCCTCGTGCCATTATTAGTGATCGTAGGACTCATTTCTGCAATGACCAATTCGCAAGAGTCATGGCTAAGTACGGTGTAAATCATCGTCTTTCCACAGCCTACCACCCACAAACTAATGGCCAGGCTGAAATATCCAACCGAGGACTTAAGCGAATTCTGGAAAGAACCGTGGGAGAGCATCGTGCCTCATGGGCTGATAAACTTGATGATGCTTTGTGCGCTTTCCGTACTGCTTACAAGACCCCGATCGGCTGTACGCCTTATTGTCTTGTGTACGGGAAAGCATGCCACCTCCCCATTGAGTTGGAGCACAAGGCTTACTGGGCCTTGAAGTGGGCTAATTTTGATATCAACAAAGCCGGTGACCTACGCAAGATCCAACTCAATGAGCTGAATGAACTCCGTAATGAGGCTTATGAAAATTCTTTGATCTATAAGGAAAGGACTAAGCTCATTCACGATTCCAAGATCAAAAACCGAGAGTTCCATGTTGGAGACAAAGTCTTACTCTTTAACTCTCGGTTGAAAGTCTTCTCGGGCAAGCTGAAATCTCGTTGGTCCGGCCCATTCACCATTGCCCAAATTTTTCCATATGGTACTCTCGAGCTCGCTCAACCTGATGGACCGAATTTTAAGGTGAATGGCCAACGAGTGAAGTTGTACTTTGGTGAGGACACCTCTCAGGAGGTGATTCCATCCCTCACCACGTTCCCCATGAACTAATTTTTGGGTCGAGTCAGGCTCGTGACTCGGTTATCAAAAACAAGCGCTCCTCGGGAGGCAGCCCGAGTATCTATCTTTTTATGTTTTAACCTCCTAAGTGTAGGGGGACTTCTATACGTGTTTGTATTTGTGTGGTGATGTGATTACAGGGATAAGTGCACTCTTGGAATCTTTGAGGAACCGTGCTCCCGTGTTATCCGACATCCGGTTCTATCTCTCAACTATCGTGATTCAATTTTCTTCATACTCACATTTGAAATTGATCACTTTAGTCTTCTCTTCCTTAACTTGAGTTAACCAACGTGCACAATGTCATAAGTGTAGGGGAGACGTTTCCCACATGCTTAAACATTGAGGACAATGTTTATCTTAAGTGTAGGGGGGAATTCTATCGAAGTTTTAAGTGGACTTTTCCATGAAAATGCCTTCAATTAACCGGAAAATCCTATTTTTCAACATTTTTCAAATTTTTTATTAACTTTGGCCATTTAGTCGCAATTTTTAAATTTTTATCTTTGCTTTCATATGTATATATCCCGCAATAAAGTCAAAAATATTAATAAAGTGGTGTAGCTAGTTTTGAAATCTTTGACATATTAGGCCCGTTGCGTTTATTTTGACTCAACCCGAATAGACTTATCCAAGTTTATTCTAGCTAGTATCCTTAACCATGTAGACCTTAATTGGTTTATTAGGCTAAGTATCCACGAGTCTCATTACTTGAGATTTTAAATTGTGGAGGACGAGAAATGATAGAGTCAATTATAAGTTGGTATTCTTGCACAAGCTCACTTGGTGTAATTATTTGCCTATTCTCCCATCACTTGCTAATAATTTATCTGCAATAAGTAAGGTCGTACGATTTGAAAAGTTACTTAGCTTCTAGCCCAAGATCGTTTAAAAGTTGCTCGGTAATGATAAGAGTTCATAGCCAAGGCATAACTTATGAAGCGGGGCGCGAAGATTGGCGAGTCCGAAAAGGCCTTAACAAGGCATGAGGATTCCATTTTATTGCTAAATATCCAAGGTGATGTGAAAAGCATTATTCCCAAAATCGATATGAAGGATCAAGACTCACGACGAAAAGCAATCAACTCCCATAAAGATCATGGAGAAGTCTATCCGAAAAGACCCTAACAAGGTATGAGGATAAATAGATCCAAGTCCGAAAAGGAGGCGGATCGTTGTATCTCAAAATCCCAAATAGAGATTGAAGAAATAATCATGAAGTCGTGGTCAACAAAGTTGGAGTACCTCTCAAAAGTCTCCAAGTGAAGAAACTCTATGAACGATGAGAAGACCATTATCTTAAGCACGTCTCTCAAGATATGAAGTATGAAGTACATGCCAAATATCGGCCCGATAAAGGTCTCAAATCGTGAACCGAGTTATGCCAAGATATGAACTTTTTGATATCCCGAGAAGCAGTTTTAAGAGATTTTGTCCTTTAGCTAACTATTGATCAAATCGTCCTACTTTGCTTTCAGCCTAAATAAACTATCGAAATAAGTCCAAAAATGCATCTTCATGATCATTCTAAGACAAAAATAAAATATAAGAGATACACCTAGGAATAAGGGAGTTTAAGCATTTATTTAAGCCATATGTGTAAGTGTTTGATTTGCTAACTTATAATAACAATGATCTCGTTTTTAAGCTTAGTTTGGGGAACGTGAAACTTGAGGGTGATAAATCTTCGCAGCACCAAAGCCCTAATGTAAGTCATTGATCTCTTTGCAAGTTATTTCCATGTAGCTATTTTCAAGTGAAAATGGTTTTCTGTCTTTTTGTTTCCTTTAAAGTTTTAATTTCTTTTAGTACTTTAATTTTTGTTTAGTAGTATTTGAATAAGGCCAAGGTTGATTAAGTATAAGAAAAGTGTAAAATTGCTTTATCACTAAGCATTGCATGAGGGCATGGCAATGGTTAAGTGTAGGGGATTTGATAGGTGTGTAAACACCCATCCTTTTACCACTTAATTCTGGCTAAAACGAGACCAAAACACGTATTTAATATCATTTGTTTGGAATTATGCGGTGTTTTTGTGTTTATTGTGTTTTCAGAGCTAACCAGATGGATAATGGAGAAAACATGGGATTGCACGGGATTTATCGAAGAAAAAGACTCAAGATGAAGTCTATTGTCCAAGAGATGCAAAAGATTTGAAGTCACTGGGCCTATTCGAAGATTTATCGAAGAAAAGGACCAAAGATGGAAGATTTACATAAGTCGAAGAAACTCAAGTCTATCAAACGAAGAAATTAAAAGACGAGTTGAATTTAATCGACGACAAATCCCGAATCAGAATCGAAATCGTCAACTTTTTTGAAAAGACGAGAAGACAAGAAGAACGGGAGAAAGCCCACTCACCAACCAAGGGGAACACCTATATATAGTCCACCCCTCACACATTTAGGCAGTTAGTTTTAGTTTTTTCTTTCTCCTTCTTTTTCTCCCTTTTAGTTCGTAGCATCACCAACACCACTAGGGTGTTTGGTGATCTTGATCTTTGTTTTTTCAATCTTGTAATTTTAATCCTTGTTTTGTTATTGTTAAAACATTAAATCATCAATACAAGTTCTTGTTTAATCTTTCCATTTCATCTTGTTCATCTCCATTTATTTGGGTTAAAGTTTAAGTTCTTATTTGATTGATTTGATCTTTAAAAAGTTGTTGAATTTGTGTTTTTGTGATTGGGATTTGATCCTTGTAGTTGGTAGATGATTTGTGGTTAATTTGATAAAACCTTTTTACTTATTTAGCTTGATTTTAGATTAAAACCGTTTTCCTTGTTCTTCGGGGTAAAGTTACTGTTCTTGAAGTTCCCCAGGTTCCGAATGAACCAAATCTTCCGGATGAACACTAAGTTCCGGATGAACAGCTAAAGTTCCGAATGAGTTTATGTTAAGAAAAGTTCCGAGTCAGTTTAGAAGTTCCGAATAAATTTTCCTTTGTTAAAACTTCCGAATGAACAAAACTTCCGAACGAACAGAAAGTACCGGATGAATCCAATCTTCCGAATGAACTGAAGTTCCGGATAAACCCAATCTTTCGAATGAACAAAAGTTCCGGATGAATGTTATTCTTAAAAAAAGTTCCGAATGAATGTTTGCTTTTGAAGTTCCGAATCAATTTAAGTTTAAAAGTTCCGAATGAGTACAAAGTTCCGGATGAACAAAACTTCCGAATGAGTTCCAAAAGTTCCGGATCAACTTCCGAAGAAAGTTCCGAGTGAAGGATTTTCCAAAAGTTCCGAATGAAGACTTCCGGGTGAAAAGTTCCGGATCAATAGTTCCGAATCAAGGTCAAAGTTCCGAATCAACTTTCTTTCAATCTTACTTACTGTTTCCTTTTGAATCTGTCTTAATATTTCTCATTGTTTCTTCATTTTGTATTCTAAAGTCAAGTTTAATTTTAATTCCAGTATTTTAATTCAAGTTTTTATTAATTGTCATTAAATTAATTGTTTTTTTGATTTAAGTTTTCATTTTAATACATTTAAACTTTTTAGTAAATTAGAAAACTAAACCCCCTTTTTTAGTAACCAAGAACAATCATTCCACTTAGAACCAAGATCAATTCGAGAGGATTCCGAGAGATAATCTGAACCCATAGCAAAAAGCTAGTATCACCAACTGTTTTCCCAGTATTGTTTTATATGTTTGATACTTATGTTAGAATAATTGCCTAAGTCATATACATGCATGACCAGTGTCACCTAGTTATGGAGGTACCATAACCATAACACTGGAGGCACCAGTGTTATGACTTCCCCACGGTGGAGTGATTGCTCGTGGCGTCCCTTTTTAGTTTTGGCCTATATTTATTATCATGTGGGGCGTATGGGTGCATCCTAGTTACATGTTTTTTTTCAGGATTTTTATTTTGAATGCGATGTGTGCCTTGCATATTTCACAAGGAGTTGATCCCTCCTACCCAGACTATTTAATTAGAGGCAACCCCTCTATTTGCATGACGAGGTCTCCCCTCCAAGTATTCATGCACGGTGGAACCTCATGACCTATATGGGCTATTGGCTAATTAATACAGATTTTACATAAAAACATAAGTCTTTTTAGACTATAAAACCAGTTTTATGAACATGTTTCCAGGTTACTTACAACTTATACATTTTCGCTGCTATTAGTCATTTATGCTTATGTTATTCCATGCTATACTTGTATATCCGTTCACTGGGCGTTATGCTCAGCCGTTTCCTTTCATGTTCCCAAACGACAGGTACTCAAGGGCGCTCGTAAACTTTAAGCGTACGTGCATATGGATTGGAAGCTATATAGCCTTCTCTACTTTATTCATTTCTTCATACATTATGATACTTATTTCTTTGGACATTGTTTAGTCCTTTTGCATTTCAGTACTTGTGTTTGTGTGTGATGAGCTTATACTTGGACTACCGATGTTTGTTTCTGGTATTTCCATTCATGGCATTTAATGTTTTTAAGACATTTACCTTGTATGCTTTGATGACACACCATAACCACGCGCGACATTCCATTTACCATGGGGTGTTACATAATCAATATTTATCGTGTAAAGATAAATATATACGTAGTTCACATGTTCATGTTTTAATGTTCGTGATTATAATTATTATGATTAATAATTATTGTGTATTAATACGTACTTAATAATTATCGTGCACTAATACGTACGTAGTTTCTGAATTTAATATTTGTGACACGTGTTCATAATATAAAAGGAAAGTTTTAATTGGTTCGTATGTTTACGTAGTGTACTGCTCATGGCATTTAGATGCGGGTTTTACATGTATAATCATGAATCTGGTAGAGTTGAAGGTTTAATTTAAGGGGATTAAGGATGTGGGTGATTAGGGTTCTAGGGGGTGAACATGGGTGGTTTAGATCTTGATTAGGGGAAATTAGGTGTTTGTCGCGTTTATAAAATTTAAACAAAGATTAAATTAATAAACTGGTGGTTAATAGTTTGGGCTTGGGTGGTCGGGTAAAGGGGTATGGGTTTTGGTGGATTTAGACGGGTAAGTATTGGATATGGGTTTGGTATGGCCAGCAATGCACCCTCATCTTTCCTCCATTGTTCATTTTGTTCCTAACTACTTCTCAATCAGAATTAAGACACATGTCATTTGATAATAACTTTAGCCAATTGACATTTTCAGTCCCTCACACTTATAAACATAGAAACAATGACTATTCTTACTATATTTGGGATCTTCAAGGGCTGATCATGACAAATATTCAAACTTAAAGGACCACAATTTAATTTTTTAGTTTTACAAGGGCCTTAAGTGACAAAGCATCAAAGTGTAGGGACCAAACTTATACAATCTTCAAATTTGAGGGATTTTTCTTGGAAAATCAACACTCGGGTCCGGTTCATTATGCGACTTCATTTCCCATGTTCGTTTATGCTTGATTCTTGTGATCTTTTTGTCTTTTTCTCGATACCCGTACCTAAAATACACATTGAACAAACACAAGCATATATTTGACACTTTTAATGATATTTAAACCGCTTTAAGCCCGTTTTGGACGATGAGACTATGTATAAATGCAGTCTCATCATCGCCCATGACGTTATCTAGGGCATGATCCTTGAAATCCTTAATGTTTCCTACCTTTTCAACACGAAGGTCTTCATTGCCTACTTTTCTCACCTCTTTGGCGATAACTAGATCATTTTCATCTAAGTCATCATCTTCCAAAGGTGATGTCTTAGAGGGAGGAGGACTTTCGTTGAATGTCACGTTGTTTGATTCTTCGATTACGCCCGAGTTTCTGTTGAGGACTATATAAGCTTTACTTGATTGAGAGTAACATAAAGATACCTTCGTACGACTTTGGGTCGAACTTGGTAAAGTAATCATTGGTGTTGAGAGTGGAGCACTTGCTTTCGGACACCTTAAAATACTCTAATGAAGGTTTCTTTCCTTTAAGGATCTCATAATGGGTTTTTCATAAGAAAGGTCGAATAAGAATTCGGTTGATAATATAGGTCGATGTGTCCAATATGAACAAGTGATAGTGTTGCTAACCTAATAATTACAAACTATGCAAGCATGAATAAAGAATGTAAGGAGATTAAGGAAAGAAAAGATCAAACCGGACGCCAAGGATTTATAGTTGTTCGGCCACGAAGCTCTATCTTTGTCCCTACTCCACACCTCGAATACCCTACTCGAGAGTTCACTTAATCAACAAGATCCTTTAAGGTGGAGAAACCTTACACGTCGCTTACACCAATTTCTGACTCTAATCTAAAAGTGGAGCCCCTAACCTTCGCTAGGATCAATCTACACCGATATACTATAAGGCCTAAGTATTAACCACAATGCATACACAACTTCCAAACTACACACCAATTTGGATCTTCACAAATACACAAGAATGAAAGAATAGTTTGGATATTGAATGGATCTTGAACTTGGCACAACATTCAAAGATGATAGTGTTCTTCCCTGTACACTTTAGAGGATGAGAGGATTGGGGAAAGAATCACTTCTTAATCAAGGTTAATCAAACCAATGATCAATGATTTGAGAGATTAAATAAGTGTTTAGATATGACTCTATGAGAAAGTGTGTGCGAAATAGGTGCTTTGAAAGCTGGAAATGAGCTATTATTTACAGGGGATAAGGAGCAACGGCTAGTACTGGACACGGTTCGCTAATGTTCCCACGGTTCAATGTATAGGAGCCTTTAAGGAACTGTGCGTCCTATACTCCGCTTCTTTTTGTCTTGTAGTGATGAAAGCTTATATGGAGAGGTTATACCTTTTAAAGAATATCCTAAATAAATGTTTTCATAAAAATTGCAATTTTGAAACTTTTTAAATATACAAATACTTTAAATGCTTTATCTTATATATATAAAGACTCAGTCCTCTAAAATTAAATATAGAGTATTAAAGCATCAATTCTCATTTTTCTCAACATTCAACTCTCCTTTGATACAGAGTATTCAAAACCCGAAGCCTTTTCATATTTCCACACTATCTTTGGTGGGAATGTACATCTGACTAAAACTCGAACCGTTTCGAGTTTAAAGATCTCACTTCATATTCCCATCATTAAATCAACTCATCAACCATGTCTATTTGATCCTATAAATAACACATTTGAATGATATTAATCGATCACACTTTTCAATAATCTCAAAACTGTCAAACAACAAAAAAAAGTCAACTACCCATGGAAATAATGTTCTCAGCTCATTCAGAATCTTCAAACAAACCAAACACACAACTGACCCTGCACCCGCATATGATATATTAGCTAACCCACAAATGATGGATCACAATATATCCGACCATCACATTATATTTGGGGTGTTTGTGATGTGTTTTTTTTGCTATGGGTTGGTGGCAACTTGCAATGATTTTTTTATTTAAATCTCAAGTTTTGATATTTGGTTATAGATCTTGGTTTTAATTTTTTTGGTTTATTGGGATAGCCAGAAAGATGAAAAGAGATAGTATAATGTTGGAGGCGGATGTTTGCTTTGACCTACTGGCACTGCTAAGGAGATTTTTGTTTTACAAGTAGTATATCAGAAATAAGGAATTGGTTAGTTGGGCCTCTATCCGAATTTTATACATGGGCCTTTGTCATCTGGATATAGGACCTCAAAGACACACAGGCTGTGAACAAGCATCTCACGGATTACCACTACAAGTCAAACGTATTTATAAATTTGCATGTTTATGATTTCATAATAGGCCTTATTTGCACATATTCGTAAAAATAAAAACCAATATTTCTAAATGAAGTATGTTCAGTTATAGGTGTGAAATTTGTTTTATAAGCTATGTTTAGTGGTAACCTGTTATGTAAAAGGGCCGTAAATATGATATATACAATTTACAATTTCTAATTATTACAAATCGTGCACATTTCTTAGAAAAATAATTATCCACCAAAATCAATACATAACCAAAAGCGAAGCCTCATCTTATATCCATACAGGTTAAATCCTATATATTAAATGTGAAATGTTTATGATTTAATATCATTAGTCCATAAATTGTATTCGCCAAATATAAATACATGTATATATAATAGTCGATCTAATTTCTTCGACATTGTAATTAAATTGCTACTTAAATAACTATGTTCATGCTCATGCACCAATAAAGACACAACAAATAGGGTTTTGGTGTTGAAATGTACAGTTTGTCAATGATACTCTGATTATACACTATATCTTGCAAAAATTAAATTTAAGATAATATATTGGAGTTTATGTTTATAATATTTAAATCAAAGTTACAACTAACAACCAAGTGTTACTATACATATACGATGCTTAAAAAATAATAAAAATGCAACAAGTGTGGTTCAAGAAATCCAAGAAATTAAAAAAGAAACGCGTTCTCTACGCAAACATATACCTAACTTGACCGAATCTCAAGTTCAATATTAAAAACTAAACAATAAACACTTATGCACAACAATGCGTCGATTTGAACTTATACAACACTATGCATAAATAACAACTTGATTTCTAAATAAAAACTATATCTGTTGCACGTTATCACCTTTAAGACATAACCGGGGCATCGCCCGGGTCTGAAAGCCTCGTAATAGTAATGGTAAAATAAAATGAGGATTTGGATGTAATTTTCACAAAAAAAATTACATGTTTACCCTTCAAGTATTATCAACAGACACTATCAATCCCTGTTGTTTTGATGCATGGATGATAATTACTTGGTAAAAAAGAATTGTTAACAAACAAAGCACAAAACAAGCCCAAAGGCCGAGTATAACAATCGGCCCAGGCCGACTAACTATAACAATAAAAAGAAGTTACTAGAGCGCAACAATATCGTTTCATCATTCGCATCCTCCTAATCAACAACCAACATATTCTTCATATCCATCCGATTCCGATCCCGATCCGTGAACAGTTTATAATTCAATCAATTGTGAGCTTATAATTCTATACATCTTTTCTGTTTGTTTTATAAAAAGTCATTCAATCGGTACCTAATATTCAAAATTAGGGTTTATTCATGCTTACTATTTGGGGTTTCGTTATTTTACCAAACCGATTTATATATTGATGATTGTGTTAGGGTTTATGATTGTCCTTTATTATTTTTTTAACCACTAGGAATAACAAATATGACCATGATTCCGTCGCCGTTTCCAGCTTCTTGAATTTTGGGGTTTATTCTACGCGGCTTACAACAAGTTTCTCGGGTTGTTGGTTCTAATACACACACCCTTAAATCAACTTGTAATGACCCTTTCAATGGTCACGGCTTAGGTTTTCCAGAATTGCACCCAACATTTGGAAAGAAACTATCGTTTCACTAAGATAGGCATGCAACAATGACAACCCTTTAGTAGTCGCACTAGGGACTAATCTCATAATCTTTACAATATATACAGGCTTTAGGCAGTTTTAAGATTAATATAACTGATCTCCTAAATCTGGATGTGAAGCACGGAGTCACAAAGCTATTTCAAAATTAACCTTTACCACCGAGTGTGATGAACAAAGATGCTGATAATCAATATTTTGCTGCCAATCAACAGGTACATTCAAGCTTTTATGATCTACACATGGAGACTTGTCAAAGTACTATGGTTGTTTACCAAGAGCTTCAGGGTTTAGCTGGGAGCTTTTTTTCCGGATTTCCCGTGTCTCATTTGGAGTCAAGTTACCGGCATGAGTTTAACAAACCACTAGATTATCATTCCTTAGGTGTGAGTAATATTGAGGAGCTCCTTGCTAAGATGGGCGACATGATGGTGGTGTATGGAGAGCAACAAAGCAATGTCAAATATGTGATGCCTGCTCGGATGGTAGAAGTCAGACGAAACCTCTTTTTGAAGCGTTTTGTTCAACAATTACTCGATAGGCATTATGGTGAAATCCCGTTCAATTCTTTTGATGATTTATTTGAGGATCACTTTGAGATGGGATTTGACTATCATTACTTTGGTTTGACCAATCTTGAAAATCTTTGTGAAGTCTTGAAAGACATTCTGGTGGTGGAAGTAGCAAAGCACTCGGGTGTGAAGATGATAAAGGCGATCAAAGGCATGGGCTACAATTTAAGAAAAAGGAAGAAATGAATGAAACGATGGAAAACAATCGAGACAGAGGGTTGCTGGACATGTGAAGAAGACGATGATGATGATATTTTTACTTTCTCTTTGGGTAAAAGTATTTTTGTTGGATCGTTTCAGGAGTACGCTTCTATTTTAGTATTATCGGTTCAAATGATTATTATACTTCCATGTTAAAGTTATCTGTTTATGTTTTTAAACCTTGTTGGATCGTTTCAGACTTCTCATTTTGTTGTCAATTGAAAGTTCTTTTCAAATCAGTGTTTGTTCATATGCCGTCATAAAACCGGCTTTGCGATAATCGCTATGGAGCATATGATCTGATTGAATGTTGCTATCCTATCGTCCTTTACGAACAGTGATAAGGCAGACTCTTGCTGCATTGGTCGCACGGTTAGCTGCAGTCACAGCTCTGTTCACCCTCTCATCCATGTCTAGTACGACAACTAGCTACAACAACTGCTTTCTCATCTATACGTGTTGCTTCCTGAAAAAAAAAAACCATTCTCATTTAACTGTTTTTGCTTCGAGAGAATAGGGAAGTGTGTGTTAATACTGTCATTACCTGGACTGTTTTAAGGACTTTGGCATGAGAAATGATAGTAGATGATGATCCACCCTGTGAAGTGGAAATAGCGAGAACCCCGTTATTCCAGTAGCCCTATTAAGTATCTTGGTTTCTAAGAGTATACAAACCACGAACCTTTGTCATCTTTGTTCATGCAAATCACCCTTGTACCTATGTCTGTTTGCAAAATGGTAGACACCAAAACCGTGCTTTTTGTCTGCAAAATATTATCCAGCATACGTGCCCCCATTTCTGTACCATGTAGTCATATAAGCTCAGATTATATACAAATGTAAATTGGAGGATTTGTTTAACACAAGTGTTTTTAGTTAAATGTCTAAGATACTCGAAAAATAGCTCAAATGTGCCAGATCAGTGGCATATAATATTTTTGGAAGGGTGGAATGCTAGATTATAAGGGCGGAGCCGCATAGGGTGTCACGGCGGGGCATTGCTCGCCGAGCCTAGCTGGCACCCTCGCCGAGCTTCGCCGGCCTCCGTTGCCACACCGACCCCCATTTCGCCGAGCCTCGCCGCTGCAGCGGTGAGACTACAACGTGAGAGACAATTTTTTTAGTTTTTTTTTCTTTTTCTAATTTTTTTTTTATTATTTTGGGTTTATATAGGTGTGTGTGGATTTCAGTGTGTGTGTGTGTGATATTCAGGGTGCGTGTGGATTTTCAATATCTGTGTGTGTGGGGAAGATGAAAGAACAGTTTTTTTTTACCAGGGAGCTGTTGTGTACCAAGTAGTATTTATAAATTTATTTGCTATTTTTTTAAACTGTATTTGCTATTTATATTTGATTGTTTTGACATATAGAAAAATTTAGCCAAACGTTATTTTTTGGTTTAAACTTTTTAATTTTGGTAATTTTTTAAAAAGTTTTTAATTTAGGATTGTATTTTATTTTCATAATGTATTTTAATTTATGTATTTGTAATTTTAATTTGAATGAAATAAATTTTAATTTGTGTGAAAATGAAAAAAAGAAAAATAAAAGATAGTGGTGGGATCAAAGTAGAGAAGAGTTGACTCTCCATGAGTAAAATGGTATTTTGGTTAATTGTTTCGTGCTCATGTGACAACTATGAAAACAAACTAGGAAGATAATGTTGTGCCGTTTCTAAGGTCATTAAATCCAATGGATCTCAAAACTTTCAAATAGTTTCTTGATAAAACTGAAAATTAAAGATGCATTTAAAATAAATAACAGCATTTTTATAGACAAATGTAAAATAAATGAAATTCAATTCTATTACATTGTTTTAGAAAATTCACTACATTGATCAAACCTATAATAATTACGGTCTTTCTACACATAAATGAGCAAACAATATACCCTTTTCGTCCTAAAATTACAGTCCACTACTTTTAAACAAATTTTTTAATTGATGTTATCTTTGACTAGATGCATTTGTACCTGAATATTTTGACACATGCTTAGCCCAATTGGTAGTACTAGGATTTTTCTATTTTTTAGCCCTACGACATGTCGATAAGTGATAAGAAGTAAAAAAATAACACCAAAACAACATAAAGGTAACAAGGGTCCATAAATAATTGTTTAATAGTAGTATTGTAATAGATAACTTTATCATTTGGAAATCATGTAGTAACTTAAAACTTGATAAAAAAAATTTGTAGAATGTAGCTAAATTTTAGAAATACGTACAGTATGTATAAAAAAGAGTAACACACAATGCTGTCTTCCATTGGTTATAGGTCCTAATATCATTTAAGACAGTCGTACCCTTACAAAAAATAAAAAGACTGGTTTCGATGATATCAAAGATAGATCGACCTCCAGCCTTGCAAAATAAAGGACAAAAGTTAAAGATACATAACATATATTCAAAAAAAGTCAGGTCTCGCCAATGTACTCTCTAAACAGCTAAGCTCGCCAATGTATATTCAAATTTCGATCGATTTCGCCAACATTACCTTTTCATTCCGGTTTACCCGGTTACCACTGAATATTTTAATTAAAAAAGCAAAAAAAAAAACACGTGGCCTTCCATTTAGAGGTTCTTTTGTTATAGTTTGACCAAGACAAAGTCTTTAAAATACACAGTATACAAGCCATCATCATCTACGGTTATTGCTAATGTTTAGTCAAAAATGTAAATGTACTATGCAAACATTCTAATGATTCTTTTACTACATCTACATATATATCTGTTGGAAATGGTTTATACTTTTATTAAATAATAATAATAAAATTTAACAGAAACAAAGAACATAATTAAATAACAAATAAAATTAAAAGCAGTAAGAATCTAGAGACGAGGCACGTGTTTAACACGTTTCCCTTAAAATAGATTCGTCGTCTGTTCCCAGGGTACAACGTCCAAAGCTGTTGTACAACCGGACTAGACAAACTTGCCTGAAAGATCACGGAAGCCTTCTGCGTTTCTGATCGATAACTGCTGGAAAATAATGGAGTAGGAAAAAGACTATGTTTTTTTTCTTAACTGAATGAAAAGAGGTTATATTTATATTGAAAACTTGACTTGTTTTCAAAGAAAATATATACCAAATCCAGGAAAATCTGTTATAACTAAAACAGATTTCTGGTCTTTTTAACACACAAAAATATTCTATGAATAACTTCTGTATCTATTCCTAAAATAGATGTACAGAATTTTCTGGAAATAAAATTCAAATTCGCAGCAAAAAATATACCGAAATATGCCCGCACCCAAGCCAGTTTTCGGATCTGCATTCGTGTCCGCAGGTCGCGCGCTCGTGCACAAGTTCAGTAGCTTCGAACCCGTTTTTTGCCTAGAAATCTCACTTTCTGCACCCCCTGCGCGCGCGTAGGCGTGGGAGTAAAAACCCACAAATGAATATTGTAGGATAGAAAGTAAGAGTTCCTTATAAACATGTATTCATTTCATGTTTTTTGCGATGTAGGACAAATATTTTTCAAATTTTGTGTTTCACGTGACTCTCTTTGAGACACGATATCTCATTCATATTAACTCTATATAGGGCATACTTTAGCTCGTTGTGAAGCTCTCTTCGAGGAGAATGCAAAGCTACTAAGTACTACAAATATATATAACATATACATATATCAAATTATGTCCAAAGTATTGCAAAAACTCATTTTTACAAAACTTTTCCAACAATCCCCCACATGAATGGGAATTGGTCGAAAACACACGAAAGTTTCGGCAAAATTTCTTCGGTTAAGTCCTGCATAGGATAGGTAGGTGTAACCATTTAAACCTTCCCTTATGAGATGCACTTAGTCTTTTAGATCTGAGTAGACGCGATGTCCTTGAACTTAGCATTTGTTTACGTAGACGACAATACACACTCACACAAGACTCTCCTTGACCTTGTCAAGTCCTCATAGTCGTGATCGTTATGGTCATGAACACTCGCCTGGTTCTGCAAGAGCTCTTAGAAATTATGCCCCTACAATTTCTTTCGAAGCGACCCCACTTCTCTCTCACATAGGTGATTTCATCTTGAATCATTAAAAACATATGTTTTATGATTTCATCTTGAATCATTATGCTTTATGATTTCATCCTAAATCATTAAGCCATATGTTTAACCTCTCAACAAGTCACTTTGTTCTAGCAATGGACTAGGAAAGTTCTGGTATTAAGTAACTTCCCCACATTGACGTCACTTCCCCCATATTTCTATGATTAGGTTGTCCTGTTGAACCCATATCTTGGGATCTCCAATCAACTGCGTTAGGTTTTCCTTCATAGAAACTCATTCCTTTAAGGGCTTTAGTCCCATTCCTTTAGACGACTTACTAACTAACTCTCTGCTTAAGCCTTTCGTAAGCGGATCCCCGATGTTATCCTTTGATTTCACATAGTCAGTTGAGATAACTCCTGTTGAGAGTAGTTGTCGTACCGAATTATGTCCACGACAGATATGTCTAGACTTGCCATTATACATTGTCCTATGAGCTCTGCCAATTGCCGATTGACCCTATCACAATGTATACTAATGGTCGTTACCGGTTTAGGCCACCTGGGTATGTCCTCTATGAATTGACGTAGCCATGCTGCCTATTCTCCGCATTTATCTAACGCGATAAATTTTGATTCCATCGTGGTTTTAGCTATTACAGTTTGCTTGGAAGACTTCCAAGATATAGCGGCCCCTCCCAGTGTAAACACATATCCAATGGTCAATCTAGAATCCTTTATGTCAGATATCCAATTTGCATCACTGTATCCTTCAATAACAGATGGATATCTAGCGTAATTCAGTCCATAATCACGACTGTATCTCAAATAATGAAGTACCCTAGTCATAGCTTTCCAATGTGCATCACTTGTGTTAATGCAAAGCAATGCCTAAAAATATTGTTAGTATTAATTAATCTTTCTTTGTTTTGATCACGACAAATTACAAAGACATTTATTGTCAAACACAATCATAAAACAAATTATCTAACAAACACTATCATGAAGGTAATAATCGTTACACTAACATATCTTAATCATGCTTAATGATCAGAAAAGTGATTAGCCTTAAAACTCACTTTTGTTAAACATAAAAAAAGATTTTTGATAAACTTTATTTTTAAGAAAATGTTTTATTAAAATGAAAATGCAAATTTGAATATGGCATATTCCAAATGCCATAAGAATATCCTTTGAAGGTTTAAACAGCCTCAGATATTTCAAATTCACTAAAGACAAAAAGGAGCGGACTCTACGCTGGCGGTACCTTAGCACCTACGGCGATTCCTTATTGATAAGGAACCGCGGGCTCCAATAAGGAACCGCGGGCATATATAGCCGTTGGATGTTTTGTCCTATAAATAGTGGATCAAATCTGCATTCTTATCAACTCTTTTTGGACATCTTCTTCAGCCTTCTTTCTCTTATCTAATCCTAGTCATTTGTAAATGATCACTTAATGTGTTAAGTATGTTTATTCATGATTATCCTCTTGATCTCCTTCTTTATCTTGTCCAAAGAGAAGATCACTCACACACTTGTGATGTGATTAAAGATGTAGCATTGATGAAGATCACCTTCTCCTAAAGATCTAGTCATGTTCATCATCTGTTTATTTGTGTATTGTGTAGATCCAATGTATTTGTGAATACTTGGACTAGTTGTGTTCATCCAAACTATTTGTGAATACTTGGATTAGAGTTGTGTACATCCATTGCACATGTGTATGCTTGGATTTATGTTGTGTAGATCGAAGCTACATGTGTGTACTTGGATATGATTAGTTAAATTGTAATTAGTTGTGTTAGTTCTCACTAAACTATAAAATGATGTGGTTGTGTCTTGTGAGTTCTCACTAAACTATAAAGTGATGTGGTTGTGTCTTGTGAGTTCTCACTAAACAATAAAGTGATATGTAGTTGTGTTGTGTGAAGTTCTCACTTAGCTTCAAAGTGAAGAGTCGTGAAGATTGGTTCTAGCTTTAGATTAGAACTCGACATCTAGCCTTGTGTCGGAAAATGGTGAAGTAGGAAACGTTGTGAAGATTGGTTCTACCTTTGGATTAGAACTCGACATTTAGCCTTGTGTCATTAAAGAGTGAAGTGGGCGACGTTGTGTAGATTGGTCCTAGCTAAGATTAGGTCTCGACATTTAGCTTAGTGTCGGAAAACAATGTAAGCGATGTTGTAAGGTTTTCTTCGCCAATAAGGGAGCTTGTGGATATAGTGGAAATCTCGAGTAAGGTATACTCGAGGAGTGGAGTAGGAACGAGGATAGAGCCTCGTTGCCGAACTACTATAAATCTTAGTGTCTTCCTACTAGGTTGTTTCTTTCCTTACTCTTTACTTACATTCATTATCACTACACTTACTATACATTGTTAATGCATTAGAATTGAACCTAATCAATATGCAATTAGCTTTCAAGTAAAAGATAGTTTTGTGCACCCACCTAATTGAAAGGAATTTTAATTAGGAGATAAACCGATGAGAAACTATTCAACCCCTTCTAGTTTCTACAATTGGTATCAGAGCGATGGTGACACAAGATCTTTGAAGTATATTGTACGTTAAAACTTGGATCGATCCATTGTCTCCTCAAATTAGAAGGTTATGTTGTACTAAAGTTTTTCTTTGGTCAAAACTATTTTTTGTTGAAAATAAGCCTTTTAAATGTTAATATTACATATTTCTTAAATTAGTAGTATTAATGGATTCTAGATTTATCTTGAAATGTATCTACTAGTTTTCATCTTGTTATGTGTTGGTACTCATGAAGATAAATTATTCTATTGATTGTGGATTGAGTTACTTACACTTGTAGAAGACTCATCTTCTTTGATTTCCAACATCATTGAATGATGATATCAAGATGGGTAGAAGTGATACTAGTCTTTGAAGACTTAGTAGTCACTATTAGTCATAGTTGTGCTTTGCATCGGTTCCTTGAAAGCTCGAAATGCAATTTTTGGCCAAGGTACGCTTTCGTTCTTCTACACGCCCTATTGATCATTCTTTTGATCATTAATTGACTATGTGCTTGCTCTTGGCATCCTTGCCTTGACATTCATTTGTGGTTTGTGATTCTTTTCTTTTTCCCTCTCAAACCTTCATTTCTTAAATACTTGACTGACTATGGAGATGTAGGGTGAGTTAGTAGAAGCTTAAAGTATCAAGCATGATTTCCATGGTTTGCACCCTTACGGTTAGTAGGCCCTATATCATGTGTAACTTATGTAATTAAGCTCATCTCTAGTACGATTAGTGAATCCCTTGAGATACCAAACTACTTCATTTAGTTGTAGGTGGATTTTACACATTTGGAATTGAAATATTCTAAGGATATTGTTATTATTAATTCTAGAAATAATTATCCGATAATGTGGGAGAGAAAGTGAATTTATACTTTTCTCATGTTTTGAAATAGAATAAGACTACTCTTAAAAATGATCTTATTCTATGCATCAAAATTGTTTGGTTTAATTCATTACCAACCCGTTTAGACTTTCGCCAGAAAGGCACGTCTTAAACCACTATATAAGACACGAGCTCTTCACCTCCTCAATTTGAAGAATGTCATTTGTCTCTTGAGCAATGTTCTCGGTCTTGATTCACTTCTCTTGACTCCTCTTCCTTTTCCTTTTTGCTACGAGTAGTCGTTTGTTCGTTTCGGTCTTTTCCTCTCTCGATTCAACTCGTAATCCTTCAACAAGGCATTATTACCTAGTGTTGTGGTGGTCCAATGATATCCTAAAAGGTTTAAGATATATTTTTAAGTATTTTAAATTTTTTGGTTTTCAAAAATTCATTGTCTTTCTTTGATAAAAACATGCCTCTATAGGCGGTTCTTTATCTCTGGCGGCTCAGAGGAGCGGTTCCTTATCGATAAGGAACCGCTGACAGTAGCTTTTGTCAGAGCGCCAGTTTTATTAAAATATCTTTTTCAAACAAGTCCTTCTCTCTCCTTCACACACAGCCGACGGTTTTCTATGTTTTCCCACCATTGTTGAAGCTTTGAAGACCTTCAATCACTCAAATTAATTGATTCAAGTTCGTGGGTTTCACTCATCCATCATCCAAGATCAATTAATTGTAAGTTATTTATTTCAATTTCATCTAATTTGTTCTAGGGTTCATACATTCATAATAGGGGCTTTTTAAAATTGACATTGAATTAGAACCTTACTAGGAATAAGAGTTGACATAGTATTGTTACTATGATTCCTTAGGTTCATATTCATTGAGATTTCATTATAACCCATTTGTAGAACAAATCCGAATTTTGACTAAATAGTTTGGTTGATTGATGGAATTGATATGAACCCATGAACAAGTTGGTAATGGCATTGTTAAATGCTTACCTAAAAACCTTGTTTTGAAAAACCAATGTTCTAGTTCATTGTTGATCTTACATAGTTCATATGTTTTGATCAATGGTGAAATGGGTACATTGTGAACATGAGAATGACAAGGATTAATCCTTTGTTTGTCAAGCTATTGATGAAACATATTCTCATCTTTTGAAATTTTGATTTGTATTTTTCATATGAGTGATTAGAGAAATATCTTTGTTTGTTGTATTTAGGTACTAATCATGCCTTCAAGATATCAAAGAGATCATCAAAACACTAGACGATGTACGCCAAACCTTTCTCAAATTGTTGCTTCTATACAACTTCAAAACTCCTATTCATCTCTTTCAAAACGTTGTTTCCATGAAGGTAGAACTGTTGATGAAGAAATTACGGGTTATGACTATATCAAATCTATGTTTGAGCCTACGGGGTTTGATTGTTTGCTTTACATAGATGAAGAGATATATCTCATATTTCTTTTGGAGTTCTTTAGCACCTATTCTATCCTTGAATTCAATGGACGAATATTCGTTAGATTTTTATTGAATGATCAGGTCATTCAATACTCTCTTGAAACCTTTGGTCAAATTCTTTGTGTGCCATTTGAGGGTACTTGTCGTTTCACGGACAAATGGAGACTTGATGCTCTCGATGAATCCAACGATAAACCTCCAAATGACCACTATGAAGTTGATCTCAATTTTATCCTTGAAATCATTTCCAAAGAGCGTGATGGAAACGTTGTGAGAACCCTTCATTCTAATAAACAACTTGTAAATCGTTATGAGGTTCTCTCAAGCGACCTTAAGGATTATATGGTTCGTTGGGACGAGATCCTTAGGGAGAATGTATTATGTCTTGGTGTGAACCGGGATCACATTCCGGCGTGTATGGTGCATATGTTATTTTGCATCTTTACCGAAACCAAGTACAACTTGGCATTCTATATCGCTCGACGAATTAATTATGCTCTTTCCAAACCCAAAACAAATCTACCCTATGCTATGATTCTTACTCGCCTCTTTAAGAGGGTTGTTCATGATGTTCCCTTCCTTGACTTCTCTCGCTTTCAACCGGTTCAACGGGTGATGTTACCTATTCAAGAGGTATATAAAAGAAAGCCCAGAAGTGGTAAAGGTTCGAGAAAACATGATCAACAAGAGTCCGATGATGAGGACTTTGATATGTCACCAAGTGATGGTGGTGACATAGGTACTAGTGCTCATGTCGGCTCTTCAAGTAACTCTCGTCAATCCACAAACCAATTCGTGGATGGACTTTAAGACTTAGCTCCTCCTCCTCACCATTCTACTAGTGAAGTACCGGAAGACCTCAACATGGAGTGTCTCTACCGTGAAAATCTTAGGACTCGAGGTGAGTTGTTTGATCATCGAGTGGAGTCAAGAAAGGGATTCAAATACTTGGGGAATTTGATCAAGGGACTTGGCAAGAAAAGAAGATAAAGACTTTGATCTAATTCAAGGAAAACATGTTGTTAAACATGTTATGTGTTGAACTTTTGCTTTCCTTTCTTTTATGTATGTATATTAACTAATACTTTATGTTTGGATTATTAGTATTTTAATCCTAATAGTTGCATTGCTTTGTGCATATTATGTGTTTGTTAGGTTCCTAGATTTTGACTTATAGTTAACTTTGGCTTGTTATTTAGCTATGCGAAATCTGGGCTGACCAAAGTTTAAGGAAGTGCACTTTTCTGTCACCACTGGTCGCGGTTCCATATCGAACCCAGGGTTCCTTAGCGATAAAGAACAGCGGACCTACGTAAGGAACCGCCTGTTCCTGTTTTGACAGAATCTTTGCTTTACACTGTTTTCCTTAATCTGTGTAAAACTTTGATAAAAACTTTTAAAAAAACCTGCACTTTCCTAAACTAGGGTACCTAATTTCATTATTCACCTAAAATGATTTTAACCCATTACTAGTTTGGATCATTCCCTTCTCTTCTTAAACACTCTCATGTTGATTGTGTTCTCCATCCCTTCAACTCTCCTCTAAACCTTAACACACAACCATGGTATCCACTAGAAAATCCACTTCTTCCAAAACTTCTTCCTCAAAAAGAAGCCTCAAAATTAAGATCAAGATACCTAACATTGGTTCTTCATCTTTTCACACTCCCAAAAATGAGATCTCTCCCATTCTCATTTCATCTTCACCTTCACCACCCCTTACTCCATGCAAGACAAACTCAACCCATGGTACTAACCATTCTCATGGTTCTACCTCCTCTTCATTCCAATCAAGAATGAATGAGCTTTCTGCACCTTTCACCCCTAGTCCTCCTTTGGATGGTATTTCTCAACCTCAACCTCTACAAAGTAACCCCTTTGTACTTGAGCCTTTGGTCACCTCTCCTTTCACTCCACCAAACTCTCCCATCTCACCCTTGGACACTAATGCTCCTATTTTGGGCATTCCTATCCCTCACTTCATGGGTGATCCTTACTTATTTAGGTTCTTAGAAGCTCATGGTGCAAATTGCTCATGTTGTCTCTATAATAACTACATCATTCAAAACCTAAGGATGGAGATGCTTGGCCTTCATAGAATGTTGCATGATTTCTTGCTTGTCTTGTTCTCCATGCCTCCTCCTAGGAGATGAATGATGGTTTTCAAATTAACATGCTTTTTTAAAAAGAAGGTCAAGCCAAAGAGAACTATGAACTCAAGACCTAGTTGTTAGCTATATTTGTAGTAGTTAATTGTCTTTTCAATTCTTGTATTTCCTTTCCTTTCCCTCATGATTTTCTTATGTGGATGATTTATGGATTTAGTTTTTATGTTCTTTAATCTATGTGATCACATTAAAAAACTTCAATTTATTTAAAACTAATCCTAAATCTATTACAACCTCTAAAAACTTGACTTAAAATTGGACCAAAATGTTACTTAAATATTTTGTCACCCTTTGTCAAGACATTCTTTGTGAATGTGTTGCTTTTATGCAACCCTAGCATACTATAGTGCTAAAAGAGGTAAAAATCCAAGATTTGCAAAATTTTGTAAAAGTCTTATCTTTCTCCAAAACTTTTGAAAATCAAGTTGTGTAGTCCACTGGACGCGGTTATTTAGCCTCCAGGCGGATCCATATCGATAAGGAACCGCGGGTTATTTTAAAGAACCGCGCCCAGTAAAGCCGTTATTGGCTTATTTTTGGTCTTTCTTCTTTGACCACTGTTTTGGTTAAGATTCTTTGTTTACCCAATTTGGCTAAACATTCCCTAAAACCTTTATTTTTCATTTCAAATCTTTGCCTTGTCTATTTTCTTTAAATTCTTCTCTTTTGGGAATACTTTCCTTCATCCCTCATAATGCCTAATTCTTCCTTTCCTAACCTTGACATTTCTTTGTCACAAAATTCTCAACCTAAAGCTTCTTCTTCTAAGCTTTCAAAGAAACCAAAAATCTCGGTTAAACCCATTTGGATAAAAAAGAACAAGAATCCTCATGATTCTTCTTCTCCAAAATCCTCCAAGAATTCCTCTTTCTCTCCGATTGAATATTGGAATGAGACTTACTCTATAAATCCAATTACTGGAGAAAAAGAAATTCTTCCACCACCACCTAAACCTTTCAACTCTCCTCAACTCAATGACCTATCTTCTTTCCCGAACCTCACTAGGCATTGTGAAAACATCTCTTATCCATTATTTCCCTCTCCACCAACCTCTAATCTTGATGGACCTCCCCCATCTAATGACTTTGTTTTGCATCATGGTTCCTCGTGTGCTTGTTGTCATTTTCAACAAATTGAACTTGCTCAAATCTATGACAAGCTAAATTTTCTTGAGTTCCTCCTCACTCGACCTCCTCTCAAAGTTTTCGTTCCCGTGAACAAAACTTCGAATGATGCTTCGTCGTCTTTCTTTTCCATCTAAGGCACATTTTGTACTTTAGTTGTTTGAGTCAATAAAATTTAAGCAATCTTGGAAGATTATCACTATTAGAGTAGTTTATGCTTTGTGGTCTATTTTCCATATTTTTTGCTTTAAATATTCATATTGTGTGTATGAATATTTATCTTGTATGTTATTTCATATTTATGTAATATGAATGTTATGTGTGTTATCTTTCCCTCTAATTCTTTTTCACACATTTGTTAAAGAGTTGATAATGGTTAAAACTTAAAATTAATTATGGGTGATCCCATAAATTCTAATTTTTAACCCATTGACATTTTAAATCATCTTTGATTGGTTTGGATTTTTCTTTTCTTCCTTTATTCCACCAATTGAACTATGATATTGTCAATACACACCCTTTGGACATACTTAGCAAATGCTTTCTTCTAATTTGAGATTTATTTTCCTTCTCCCTCTCAAGTTAGTTAGTAAGTAGTGCACGTATATACATTGGTGTTTCTTTTCTTTCTTCTAACCTTTGTGTAGCATGTTACCTTAGCTCATTGACTTGGTGCCCCAAGCAAGGAGGAGTAAGCACCAAGGGGGAGCTACTAGCAAAAGTCCGGTTCTTTTCTTCTTCAAAGACTTGTGTTAACCTTTTTGCTTCGACAAAGGGGGAGAAATGATAGTGATAAACTCGTTAATAATTCGAATAAACTTGTATTTTCCGTAAATGAGTTTATAGTTTGTCGTAATAAAAAAGAGGGAGATTGTTAATGCAAAGCAATGCCTAAAAACATTGTTAGTATTAATTAATCTTTCTTAGTTTTGATCACGACAAATTACAAAGACATTTATTGTCAAACACAATCATAAAACGAATTATCTAACAAACACTATTATCAAGGTAATAATCATTACACTAACATATCTTAATCATGCTTAGTGATCATAAAAGTGATTAGCCTTAAAACTCACTTTTGTTAAACATAACAAAAGATGTTTAATAAACTTTATTTTTAAGAAAATGTTTTATTAAAATAAAAATTCAAATTTGAATATGGCATATTCCAAATGCCATAAGAATATCCTTTGAAGGTTTAAACAGCCTCAGATATTTCAAATTCACTAAAAGACAAAAAGGAGCGGACTCTACGCCGGTGGTACCTTAGCACCTACAACGGTCCCTTATCGATAAGGAACCGCGGGCTCCAATAAGAAACCGCAGGCAGATATAGCCGTTAGATGTTTTGTCCTATAAATAGTGGAATCAAATCTGCATTCTTATCAACCCTTTTTGGACATCTTCTTCAGCCTTCTTTCTCTTATCTAATCCAAGTCATTTGTAAATGATCACTTAATGTGTTAAGTATGTTTACTCATGATTATCATCTTGATCTCCTTCTTTACCTTGTTCAAAGAGAATATCACTTGCACACTTGTGATGTGATTAAAGATGTAGTATTGATGAAGATCACCTTCTCCTAAAGATCTAGTCATGTTCATCATTTGTTTATTTGTGTCTTGTGTAGATCCAATGTATTTGTGAATACTTGGACTAGTTGTGTTCATCCAAGCTATTTGTGAATACTTGGATTAGAGTTGTGTACATCCATTGCACATGTGTGTGCTTGGATTTATGTTGTGTAGATCCAAGCTACATGTGTGTACTTGGATATGATTAGTTGAGTTGTAATTAGTTGTGTTAGTTCTCACTAAACTCCAAAGTGATGTGGTTGTGTCTTGTGAGTTCTCACTAAACTATAAAGTGACGTGGTTGTGTCTTGTGAGTTCTCACTAAACTATAAAGTGATATGTAGTTGTGTTGTGTGAAGTTCTCACTTAGCTTCAAAGTGAAGAGTCGTGAAGATTGGTTCTAGCTTTGGATTAGAACTCGACATCTAGCCTTGTGTCGGAAAATGGTGAAGTAGGCAACATTGTGAAGATTGGTTCTACCTTTGGATTAGAACTAGACATCTAGCCTTGTGTCGTAAAAGAGTAAAGTGGGCGACGTTGTGTAGATTAGTCCTAGCTAAGATTAGGTCTTGACATGGAGCTTAGTGTCGGAAAATAATGTAAGCAAAGTTGTAAGGTTTTCTTCGCCAATAAGGGAGCTTATGGATATAGTGGAAATCTCGAGTAAGGTGTACTCGAGGAGTGGAGTAGGACGAGTATAGAGCCTCGTTGCCGAACTACTATGAATCTTGGTGTCTTCCTACTAGGTTGTTTCTTTCCTTACTCTTTACTTACATTCATTATCACTACACTTACTATACATTGTTAATGCATTAGAATTGAACCTAATCATTATGCAACTAACTTTCAAGTAAAAGATAGTTTTGTGCACTCACCTAATTGAAAGGAATTTTAATTAGGAGATAAACCGATGAGAAACTATTCAACCCCCCCTTCTAGTTTCTACAACTTGGATTACTAGTATATCTACTTAGCCTGCTAACAACATATGCTAAGTCAGGTCGGGTACATGTCATCAAATACATCAACATGCCAATAATTCTTGAACACTCTAATTGGGCAACACCTGCACCTCTATTTTTAGATAGATGCAAACTGGTGTCAATTGGAGTTCTAGCTAGGCCGGAATCCCCCACATTTTGAGTATTGAGAATTTTGTCCACGTAATGTGCTTGACTTAATACAATTCCACTCTGAGTTCGTATGATCTTTATTCCAAGGACCACATCAGCCAAACCCATATCTTTCATGTCAAACTTTGATTTCAACATGTCTTTAGTAGACTTGATCATCTTGTCGTTACTGCCAACGATAAGCATATCATCAACATAAAGACACAAGATTACATATCCACTATTCGTGTCTTTGACATAAACACACTTGTCGCATTCATTAATTTTGAATCCACCCTCTAGCATGGCGTAATCAAACTTTTGATGCCATTGTTTTGGAGCTTGCTTTAAGCCATACAATGACTTAACAAGCCTACAAACTTTGCTCTCTTGTCTAGGAGCCATGAAACCCTCGGGTTGGTTCATGATATTTCTTCTTCTAAATCTCCATATAGAAAAGCCGTTTTCACATCCATTTGGTGAACTTCTAAATTCCTTAATACGTCAATAGCAAGAATCATCCTAATAGAAGTTACTCGCGTAACAGGCGAATAAGTATCAAAGTAATCTAGACCTTCGGGTTGTCTAAAACCTTTGATCACCAATCTTTCTTTGTACTTATAAATGGTGCCATCAGCTTTCATCTTCTTCTTGATCATCCATTTATAAGCTAGTGGTTTACAACCAGGAGGTAAATCCACGAGCTCCCAAGTATGATTTTGTAAAATAGACTCTATTTCACTGTTAATCGCTTCTTTCCATCGAGTCCCTTCCGAGGAATTTACCGCTTCTTGATAAGAAGTGGGCTCATTTTCTACAATAAAAGAGACAAAATCGGGTCCAAATGATTTCTCGGTTCTAGCCCTTTTGCTTCTTTTAGGTTCAACCTCTTCTTCCTCGGGTTGATCTAATCTCTCATCTTGGAGATTACTATCATCTCGTTGTCTCTTATCATGGACAACTTCATCATCTATTCTAGATAAGCTTCCGGTTTCCTTTGTTAAACAAGGAAATATATTTTCAAAGAAGGAAGCATTCCTTGATTCCATTACTATGTTCTTGTGTATATTTGGATTTTTCAAATCATGTACAATGAAACGATAAGCACTACTATTCTTAGCATATCTAATAAATATACAATCCACAGATTTAGGTACAATCGTTTGGGCCTTAGGTGTCGACACAGCTACCTTGGCTAGACACCCCCACACTCATAAGTACTGGTATGATGCTTTTCTTCCCATCCATAATTCATATGGGGTTTCCTCTTTATCCTTACGAGGTATCTTGTTTAAAAGATAAGTAGCCATTAGAATGGCTTCCCCCCACATGTCCCGGCTAAAACCAGAACTTAACAACATGGCATTAACCATTTCCTTCAAGGTACGGTTCTTCCTTTCGGCAATACCGTTTTGCCGTGGTGAATAAGGAGCAGTAAACTCGTGTCTAATTCCATGTTTCGCACATAGATCAGCAAAAGGAGACACATATTCACCTCCTCTATCACTTCGTACAACCTTGATTTCCTACCAAGTTGATTCTTAACTTCGGTTTTGTATAGAGAAAACTTGTCTATAGCTTCATCTTTACTTTTCAACAAGTAAACGTAACAGTACTTTGTGCAATCATCAATAAATGTGATGAAATACTTATTGCCACTAATAAGTGTGTAAACACTTATCCTCTTACCACTTAAAACAATGAAAACGAGACCAAAAAGTGCAACTAATATGGTAAATGTCATAATTATGCGTGGTTTGTGTTTTTGTTGTGAAATAGGTACAAAATACCAAAAAGAAAGAAAATACGGGATTTCATGGTCATTTATTGAAGAAAAGGAAAAAAGACATGGTCAAGAAACATCAAAACAAGAACGAGAATGGAAACAACACAAAATTACGAAGCCAACGGTCCCGACCTCACATCGTAACTCCTCACGGTTTGTTCTCTATGAATTTTTTAAGTTTAATTAGTTTTTAAATTAAATAAATAGTTTTTAATAAATAAATAATAAATAAAAATATATTAATAAAAAATTAATAAAAATAAAAGTTTTTTATTTTATAATAGTTAGTTTAGTATTGAAATAATTAATTTTGATTTTTAAATATTTTTAGTTCTAGTAGTTTTATTTTTATTTATTTTTATCTATTTTTAAACTAACACAAAAATATTAAAAAGAAAAAAAATAGCATGTGTGTTTTTTTTTGAGTAGTTAGGTGCATGCTTCTAGAAGATTAAAAATGGTGGAGTTGATTAAAGTGATCAATCAAGAGCCATTGGATAAAAGAATAATGAAAGGTGAAGATGGTGATCCATGTGAAGTGCTCTCATTGATCTATCCAAAAATAATCTCATTCTATTGGTGGAAACACATCATCACATACCAAATGACCAAGATGTCCTCAAGTTAAAGAAGAGAAAGTGGTTAAGAGTATAAAAATACTAATCTACCCCAAGCACCTTGGCTTCAACTATAAATAACACCTTATTTTTCTCCATTTTGTATGTAGATTTTAGGTAGCTAAATAACGTCAATTTTATTTCTTGTTTTTAATGTATTTTCCTTCCAAAGTTTGTACTTAGCTTATTCATTAAGCTTTTCAATATTAATAAAATTAATCTTTTAGCTTATTCTTATTCTTCCTTTCTTTTTATTTTCTTAATAATCTAGCTTATTATTTGGGATAAGTTTTTATAACTTTTTCTTTATAAGTTAGATTTATATAAAAGCTTATTTTAAGCTTATTGTTGCCTTATTTTCGTAGATCTTATTTTTGGAGGATTTATTTACTTAGCTTTTAGCTTTTTAAATCTCATAAGTTCTAAACTTAGGCTTACGACTTATTTATAAGCTAGCTTTTTATTTAATTACTTTTAGTTTATATCTTTTAGTTTTTTTAGATCTATTAGTTTTAAGTCTTAAAAAGTAAAAATACTTTCATAAAACGAAAAAAATAGTTTAGATCTATTAGGTTTTTAAATAGATTAAGTAGCTCTATATTTTTTATCTTTAAAATTTAAAATACTGTTATAAAATATAAAAATATTCTAGATCTATTAGTTTTAATTAAATCTTCTTATCATATAATAATTATTGCTTATTATTCTAACCTTCTATGTTTTCTTTGATCTCGGCGTATCGATCTATCACTATTGAAGAAAGGCTTATGGGTTGAATAGTTTTGGTTGATTAGTTCAATTAGTTAGAGCGTTTGGTTGGCGAAAGTTGTGTAGTTTTGGGTAAATTGAGAGGCCGTGTACTTTACGGGCCACATTCGATTTTGCTTTTGATTATCTTGGTATTGGGAGGCCGTGTACTTAACGGGACAAATTGTGTTGATTATGTTGATGATTGTTTGTTTAGAACGTTTATCTTCGGACTACGGGAACTAGTGTTGTTCCCATTTAATCCATAACACAAGATTTAGAAGAGATATTTAGAGAGAGAAAGAGAAGAAAAGTAGAGAGAGAAACAAGAGATATTTGGAAGGTTAAACACTTTTAGAGAGAGAAACAAAATGGTAACCAACACCCTCTTCCACATGTGGAAGAGGGTTATATATGCCACGGCCTAAGGCTTTTGTGGGCTTCATCTTGGGCCGGGCTTGGTTTTGTTTTGGGCTTACGCCCCTAACTTATACAATATTAGCTTAAAGTCCAAGCCCGGTTTTCCCGACTAACCTATTACAATACAAGACCATTTAACGACTGAGATGACCTATTACATTCTTGTTCGACTATATAAAATATAGGGCTAGCAATCTCCCCCAATGTATCGGTCATCTTAAAAAGCTTAAAAAGCATAAGATGATTGAGTGAATACATTCTTGTAGAGGAGATCTTCCTGCTTTGGTCTTGTATCTTGGTCTTGATCTTGTTTGTAACAACTTTGTTTCTTCATGCTTTCGTGATCTTTATCTTGAGCCTTTGTCATTTGACTTTGAGTGCTTGAGATCTTCATCTGTACTCCTTGTGACTAAGATGACCTATTACATTCTTACATTCTTAGGTATCTTGATTATCGCCATCTTGTGCTCTTGTGACTTCTGAATCGACATCGGTTGTACAGCTACGCCACCTTCTTGATATGCAGCAACATATATAGACACGAATGAAATGGCTTTGAACATTTCACCCTAACTCGGTAGCGTTTTACCTCCGGTCGGTGAAGACCGTTAAACGGTATTGAATACCGTACCTGTGATCAGGTAGATTCGATTAAGAACCTCCTTGACAGGATTTCCTGGCGGTAGAAGCCAGTTCTCTTTACTCGACCGTCTCAAAGCAGACTGCGAACGTAAAGAGTGAATCATAAGGATAAATTATCCGTCTGATTAGAGTCGTCAATTCAGATTTCCTAGAACAAGTTAGATTCTAAAAGAATCGCACCATTGTTGCTTTCCAGTTTGTCACAAGCTTGATTCATAGAGAATCTTGCGAGTTACCTACCGTAGTGCTGTTTGATGTTGACACTGGAAGGATTTCCATTCGTCACTGTGAACACTAATGAGTGTCACTCTGAATGTTCTGGCAAGATCACATGGATTTTGCGAAGAAACCTGGAATCAAGTTTGAATCAATTAAGAATCGAAACTTAGTTGCTTTCCAGTTCTCACAAGTTTGATTCGTGTAGAATCACACAAGTTACCTACCATTAGCTTGTTTAATGCTGGCTCAAGCAGGATTTCCATCTTCATTGTGAATCGTATCACTCAGATGTTCTGGAAATATCACAAGGATAATACGTAGGACTCGATTGTGTCCTAATGAGATGATAGATAGATCTCGATTGGCTCTAGACTCAATAAGTGCATTTTGGTAATCGGAGGCTGGAGCAGACTGCCACCTTTTCAATATTAACTGACTCGGAGTGAGAAAGTCAATAGATACGTGTTGATCTCCGTGACAATGAGACAAGTTTCTTTTGAGAGAAATTCGAATGGCTGGGGAAGGGTTGTGCATCGCATCACTAGGTCCATGACACTTGTCTTCAAAAGATGTGTTAACCCGGTTTCTACCTAAGTTGCATAGAATATTCAACTCCTTCAATGCTTACCAATACGTCATCATTAGCACCTTGTTGTGATTGTTCTAGTGCTAACTTAAGTAATTGGTCCGCATTCAGCTTCACTCCACTCCATCTTTCCTAAGGACAACTATTTCTAGCTATGGAATGTCCTTGGGTAGATCCCTCCGGTTCCGGTTGGATCATAGGACTTAGTTTCCTATCCTAAACCACCTTTTGACTCCATCGTTCCGTCGTGGATAGTAGGTTGTTTTGGGTATAGATCATAACCATAAACCATTGAAAACCATTCAAAGTGCTTGATAAAAATCAAAACTTTTAACACTTTGAAAGTTTTATCTTTTCGAAAAGCTCCCCCTACACACATGCATCGATATACGAAATAGTTTGGCATGTGAAGGAAAGAGTTGCACTTGAGTCTTTAAGATCACATGTTGCGATATATTACATTTTAATCACATTTTCTCCCCTATCTCTAATATAAAAACATCATATTAGAGATACTAATTGATTAAAATATGACAATTTCTGAAAACCGATTGGGAGAGAAACATGTGTGCACGAATGAAGCATGGAACATTTTCAGTCGGGTCGCTCCCCCTCAACAATATATGTGTGTCTTGAGACAAAATTTGACAAAATTTTAGAAAAACGACACCACAAAATATGTTGAGGTACGGAGTTGAGATTCCTTTTCCGATATAATATATTACATTTGACAATTTCATATCATTTTCGGAATGTGTTGGATACATAAAATATGACAATTTTAGAGATGTACCCAACAACATTAAAAGGCTTGATTTTAAAACGTTCCCCCTCAAAAATTGATCAAAATAACATATGACAATTTTGAGATATAAAAACCACTTATGAGGAAGGGAGTTGAGATTCCTTTTCCGATATAATATATTACATTTGACAATTTCATATCATTTTCGGAATGTGTTGGATACATAAAATATGACAATTTTAGAGATGTACCCAACAACATTAAAAGGCTTGATTTTAAAACGTTCCCCCTCAAAAATTGATCAAAATAACATATGACAATTTTGAGATATAAAAACCACTTATGAGGAAGGGAGTGTTGAACACACAATTTTGAAAGATTTAGAAAAACCTTTTGAGAAATTCTTGAAAAATTGTGTTCAACGGTTTTAAAATAAATTCCAATTTACATGAGCTCAAAACTTTGAATGTTTTGTGACTAGCTCATGACCGAGAAAAATTAATTTCCCGTTGTGAAGGATAAGTTATCATCCGTGATAAACTTTCCTTAATTGGAATTACGAGCTCTAAGCTAACATTTACTTAGAAGTCGTTTTTCATGAACTTAAAAACTTTAAATGTTTTTATGAGAAGCTCATGACCGAGAAATGTGATTTTCTCGTTAAGAAGGATAAGTTATCGTCCGAGATAAACTTTCCTTAGTTGAGGTCCGAGTCCTAAGCTGTGATGCGTTTAGAAGTCATTGTGAGAGAATATCAAGCAGCTTCATTTGCCAAAACCTCCAAGTCTTCTGGAGTCATATACTTCATACCAAGACGGCCAACGAGATACGCAAACCTATCTTTCGATAGAGCTTTTGTAAACAAGTCTGCCAGCTGGTACTCAGTTCTGACAAAGTATAATTCCACGATGCCGCGTTCCACTTGTTCCTTGATGAAGTGATATCTGACATCGATGTGCTTGGTGCGGGAGTGCTGAACCGGATTGCAAGATATGGCTATGGCCGACTTTGAGTCACAATACATAGGTATTTTATCAAAGTGGAAGCCATAATCCGTGAGTTGAGTTCTCATCCAGAGGACTTGAGCACAACACGCGGATAGAGCCACATATTCTGCTTCAGCTGATGAGAGCGAAGTGCAATCCTGCTTCTTTGACGACCAGCTGACAAGCTTGTCTTCCCCTAGAAATTGTATGCTACCAGAAGTGCTTTTACGACTATCAAGACAACCTGCGTGATCAAAATCTGAAAAAGCCGTTAGATGAAAACCGGTTTCCCTCGGATACCAGAGTCCCATGTGAATGGTATTCTTAAGGTACTGAAAGATCCGTTTAACCTCTTTGAGGTGCTTTTGAGTAGGTCTGGCTTGATATCGTGCACAATAGCATGTGGCATGATGAATATCAGGCCTGCTGGCTGTAAGGTACATAAGTGACCCGATCATACTGCGATATCGCGTTTGATCTACGGGATATAAGTACAAGTCAGCGTCTAGGGATGTGGTCGACAATGGTGTACCAACGCGAGCACATGAGGTCATACCATGCTTTTTAAGTATCTCTTGAGCATACTTAGCTTGGTTAATGAAGATACCACGTGGGGATTGATGAATCTGGAGGCCTAAAATATTTTTTAGCTCCCCCATCATTGACATTTCAAATCTGCTGTGCATTAATTTTTCAAAACGTTTTGAAAGTTTTGGGTTCGTAGAACCAAAAATAATGTAATCAACATAAACTTGCACCAGCATTATGTCATCCCCATATTTATTAGTAAAGAGAGTAGGATCAATAGAACCTTTGGAGAATCCTTTGGACACCAAGAAGTTTGAAAGTTCTTCGTACCATGCCCTTGGAGCTTGTTTAAGTCCATATACAGCCTTCTTGAGACGATAGACTTTGTCAGGATGATGAGGATCGACGAATCCTTCCGGCTGATTCACATACACTTCTTCCTTCAAATGACCGTTGAGAAAAGCTGTTTTGACGTCCATCTGAAAAACCGTGAAGCCCTTATGTGCAGCATAAGCAAGGAATATCCTGACAGCTTCCAAACGAGCAACTGGAGCGAATGATTCATCGAAATCTATCCCTTCTTGTTGACGATACCCCTTAACCACAAGACGAGATTTGTTTTTGATGATGGTTTGTTCTTCATCCAGTTTGTTTTTCCAGATCCATTTGAAATCTAAAATTGACATTCCATAGGGTCGGTCAACAAGTTCCCAAACATTTAGGCGTTCAAACTGATGAATTTCGTCTTGCATTGATTCAATCCACGCATGATCAGTCATGGCTTGTTTGATGTTTGTAGGTACAGTTGAACTTACGGTGAGTGCATACATACACACATCGCCATCGGTTTCGAGTTGTCTGCGTGTTCGAACCGGTTGTGAAGGATTTCCAATGACTTGCTCCAATGGATGATCATGTGTCCAATGGTGAGTGGATGGATATGGTTGGTAGAATGTATGCATGTTGGACGGATCAACATGTTGAGTAGAAGACTCTCCGACTTCGAGTACCGGTGTACCGAACGGATTGATAAATTCTTCATCGTCAGGTTGTGCATCGACTGCTTGATTGTTGATTTCTCCTTCAGCATTGACGGTTGGTGATGTTGGTTGTATGATAGTTTCTTGAGTTTGTTGAGTATCCACCGGAATTGTCTCTTGAGCAACGGTTGCTGAAGTAGATGCAGTTGTGTCTTGTTGACTTTGTGCGGGTGCATCAGCAGTATTGACAGCGGAAGGCTTTGACACAACTTGATTGTTTCCATAGTAATATTCATCAAACATTGGATCATATAAATCAACCAACTCATTCATATGTGTCGTATCCGTCGATTCTGCTGTAGGAGTACTTTGTTGACATTCTTGCACGGGACGTACACTGTTGTGTGTAGGTGCCATAGTTGGACATTGAGGTGCGGGACTTGAGCTGTTGTGATCAAGTACCATTTGTGGCAATTCGTCAAAGTTCACATGAATTGTTTCGACAATGATCTTTGTTCTCTTATTATAGACCCGATATCCTTTCGACAATGTAGCATACCCCACAAAAATACATGCATCACCTTTTTCTTTCATCTTGTCGAGATTCTCACCGTCTTTAAGGATGTATCATAAAGATCTAAATACGTGAAAGAATTTTACAGTAGGTTTCCTGCCATTGATGATGTGGTAAGGTGTCTTTTCATGTCTAGGGATGACGAGAGAACGATTCTGAGTATAACAGGCAGTTGCAATTGCTTCAGCCCAGAAGAATAGCGGTAATTTTGAAGCAGAAAGCATTGTTCGAGCAGCCTCAACCAAAGTACGGTTCCGTCTTTCGACAACGCCGTTTTGTTCAGGAGTTCGAGCAATAGACGTTTGATGTTCGATGCCTTCTTCTTGAAAGTAAGATTGCAAGTTCTTGTTCAAAAATTCAGTACCCCTATCCGTTCTTACGGTTAAGACTTGAGCTTGAAGATTGCGTTGTATCATCTTGAGAAAGTTTTTGAGAACCTCTGGTGTTTCATCTTTGGACCTTAAGAAGAAAGTCCATGTGTATCTAGAGTAATCATCAAAAATCACTAGAATATACTTTTTCCCGTTAATACTCTCTACACGCATGGGACCACATAAATCCATGTATAGAAGTTCCAATCGTCCTTTTGAGCTTGGGGTAGTCTTTGTTTTGAAAGACTTTCATTTTGCATTCCCCAACTCACAAGAAGAACAAAGATGGTCTTTGACGAATTTCAACTTAGGAAGACCGGTCACAATATCATTCTTCGAAAGCAAGTTGATGGTGTCAAAGTTGAGATGTGACAATCGTTGATGCCATAACCATGCTTGAGATGATGAAGCTTTAGCCATTAAGCAAATTGGATGTGTTGAAGATGTGTCTTGAAGAGTTACTGTGTAGAGATCAGAACCACAAGAACCTGTAAGAAGGTCATTCCCATCGTAGTCTCTAACATAGCAAGTAGATTTCCGAAAAGCCACTTCCAAATCCGCATCACAAAATTGACCAACCGAGAATAAGTTGTGATTCAGTCCCTCGACGTAATAAACCCGTTTTATAGTGATATTCCCTTGAACCAAGTCTCCATATCTGAGTATCGGTGCAAATTGATCATTTCCAAACTGTACCGTACCCAGAAACTTCTCCACGAAGTTAATGAGAAGCTTGAGATTGCCCGTCATGTGCTTTGTGCACCCGGAGTCCATTATGAATAGGATGAGTTCGAAGAGCTGCAGAAGAATTAGAAGACAATGTAGCATTTGACAAATGGGATCCCTTGATAGAGACGGGTTCCAAAATAGTAGTGGGCCTAGATGCAAAGTCTACAGGCAAGCTGATATTCCTAGACCCAATCACTAAAGTGGTTAACTTAGGTACCCATTTGTATCCGGGTGGTGTAAATCTCGAATACCCCCGTGTACATGTCCTAATCATGTTCTCATATAGCTTCTTTAATCTGTTTTGTTTACGCAGAGTAGTGGAGTCTAACGCACTTAGTTTCTTAAGTGGTTGATCAGTGGATTGGTTCAAAGTTCTTGTGGGTTCTCTAGTACTAGTGGGCACAGGAATAGGCTTCCTAGTTCTAGTATTCACGCCATTATGATTAAGAGCACAAGCATCATGATTGAAAGTACGAACACATTTTCCACATTCAACACAAACAACTTCAACATTCGAGGTCTTAGCATTTAAACTGTCATTACATGCAGTTACAGACGTTTTATTCTTAGAAAACTTAAAATTCCTACAGTGATCTTCTACTTCCTTCTTCTTCCCTTGACTATTGTTAGGCATGACTCTATCTTCAATTCTAGTGCTCTAAAGCTGTGGTCCGCTAACGCTAGTAGTGGGGTTTACTCCTGTAGAAGAAGACACATGTTGATTAGTTTTCCTAGTATTCCGAGGTAACTGCGTTGTTCCAGTTTGAGTGGACCTAGTGTTCATCTTATACATTCCAGGTGCTATCACATTTGTGCTCTTATCATTTCCTATCTTAGGCAAAGTCTGTGGGTATTGTCCCAAAATAGATGATTTAGGGCATTTAACCGCATTCGGTTGACGAACGGCGGATGGTTTACCCAAAACAGACTTTCCTTTGATTTTCTCAATGAGTTTCTGTAACTCACTTATGGCAATGTCCCTTTCTTTTAGCTGAGCTTTCAAATCATTTATTTCGAAATCTTTTTCATTTAGTAGACAAAACGAAGAAGCTGACATTTCTTGACACTGTTTATGATTATGAGATTTTTCACCTTTTTGTAAAGCAAGTTCAAGAGAAATGGAGTGTTTCTCAAGTTGAGAAAAGCTTTTCGAAAGTTTGTTGTATGACTGAATTTGTTTTGAAAGCTCTACTTCAAGATTGTGACATTTCGCGTCCGATTCTGACACTAGACATGCTACATGACAATATTGATCAAGATCGGTATACACACCAAGTATAGCATTCATATGATCATCATAAAAATATTCCTTAGAAAGTCGATCAATTTCGTTAGAAAGTTGGTGTTCTTGTGTCTTTAATTTAATTTGAAGAAAATCAACTTCATCTTCAAGAGATTTGACATAGCTTAAATCAGTTAACATTTCCTCAGTGAGAGCAGTATAAAACATTTCCACATTTTTTGAAAGATCATCAATGGTTGGAACAATGCATTGTTGAATGACGACTTCTACTTGTGGGTTAGGTTTAATATTCCAAATGGTATCCCTAGAAACTTTTTCATAGTCGACGACACCTTTGTACAAATTTAAAACCCCTTGTTTTATAAACTCAAATTGCTGAACACTTTTGCTTTTCTCATCCCATTTATGTTTTTCATCCAAAATTCGCTTTTCTAACAAAATTGATTGCTTTTTGAAACTCCTTTTTAAAGAAACTTTCTTTTGTGGTTCATCACTTGGTGGTGGAACACTATTATACATCTTTTGTTCTTTTGAAAGTTCTTTTTGAGGGACAAACTTAATATGATTGTTAGAATCAGAAAGGTTTATTAAATCACTTAAGTTTGATCGACTTTCTTCTTGTTGACGAATGATTTCGTCGCAGTCAGGGGAAAGCATAAGAGCAAGATTATCAACATAACAACCGATATCATAAAGATCAGGCTTGGTACTTTGAGCTTTCTTGAGATATTCAGGCTTGACAAAACTCGTTTTCATATTTCTATTGAGCATATTTATAGTTTGAATAGACTGACCCGTTTTGTAAACAATGTTGTTTAACGTGTCGACTCTCTTTTCCAAAGCAAGAATATTTTCAATATCCTTTTCTTCACGAGTTTTATAAAGCTCAGTTTGTTCTTTGTTAATCGACTCTAATTCAGTAATTTGGAGTTTATGTAGCAGCAGTTGTTCTTCAAGTTCCGATATCTTCTGTTTTGACATATGAATTTCGTGTGTTACTTCAGAACAATATTGTTCGTTGAGCACCTTACGTTCATATACCAAACTATTAGCTATTGCAACCCGTCGATCAGCTTCTTTTACATAATCACACTCTTTAAGCCTGTCTATCTCCTCGGCTAAGGATGTGTTTGCTTGCTTCAAACGTTTATTAGCATCTTTGTTTTCCTCAATTTCATGTTTTAAAGACTCAATGATAGACGCAAGCAAATCACGCTCCTCATCCGAGTCAGTATCCTGAGCAGCATTACCTTCATCATTACACATATGCTGTGAATCCGTAGAGATATTGCTATCCTCCGTGTCCATTATATATGTGTCATTGATGCTTTCGGGTTGCTCAGGATGCCGTCGTTCATTAGCAGACACATTATAGTTATCATTTGTTGGTACCTTTTCAATTGGCTCAGTATCAAAGATAGGTCCAGAAGTATCAGCAGTCTCTGGAAGCACTTCTTGAATCTTTGCCATGTACACATAATGTGCCTCTAGCTCTTGATCATCGGCTTCATCATCAGTGTCATCACGCCAGTCAACTTCATCTGCTGTGAGTGGAATTCCTGCTTCTTCTTTCTTACACAGCAGCATCTTTTCCTTCTGATACCCTGAGTCCTTAACCCGTTTTGGCTTCTTGCATTCCCTAGCCATGTGCCCAAATCCCTTACAATTGAAGCATTGAATCCCAGTCTTCTGCACAACCGGAGTGCCTACAGTATCTCTAGCCCCAATGTGATTCAACATCCTCTGATTATCATACCTAGCATCACGATCATACCTAGGTGCATGATCAACTTCCTTATATCTAGCATTGGATGATGATCTAAGGTTGTTGTTGGTAGGTTTGTTGATCTTCTTATAAGTTGTGGTGAGTAAAGACATGAGTTCTTCAATCTTCTTGTCCCTTGAAGTTTGTTCATCATCACTGTCTCCATCTGACTCGGTGTCATACTTTGGAGATGGAGTGGGGACAATTGCTTTTGCTTTGTGTTTAGCAGCAACTAGAGGTTTGGTGGATGAGCTTGATGACTTTGAGGAATGAGTAGGTGGTTGTTGACGGGGAACGGGTTTTGTTGAAGTAGCAGCCACAAAAGCAATAGAATTAGCAGACCGTTCTGCCTTTTCAGCCCTTAGTTCATTCACTTCATTCTGATGTTGCTTCAAGATATCATAAAGTTTGTGGTAAGATATAGTCTTGATATCCTCCCATTGTTTTACCAAAGTTACAAACCTTTGCCATTCCAGTTTGAGTTGAAGTAGAAACTGAACATTGGCATGATGATTGGGGATGGTGCACTGATTTCTGACAAGCTCATTCATCATTTTGTAGAATCTCGAGTAATATGAGTCAATGGATTCACCATCTTCAGATGTGAATTTTCCAAACTCCCAAAGTAGATTAGTCTCGAGATCTTGAACATTGATTGACTCACCTTGCTTCAATCGATGAATTGCATTCCACATTTCCATAGCATTAGGACATGCATCAACTGTGGAATAGATATCGTTATCAATTCCAGTGAGTATGAAATTTACAGCATCAGCTTCAGCTTGGAGGAGTTTTTTTTTCTCAGCAGAACATGTGTCAAAATCCTCCATAGCTCGTATAGTTGATGAAGTACCATCCTCTGCCTGTGTTGTAATTGGTTTGAATTTAAAAACTGGAGGTGGGTTCTCAAGGCAGTGACGAAGAGCAGTTCGGTTTTATTTTCCGTCGAGAAATCTGAGAAAACGAGATCTCCATTGAACGTAGCAACCGGCAGTGAGCACAGGTGGATTACCGTTACCACCTTGTTCCAAACGAATTTGATTAGCAGTTGCAATGTTGATGTTGTTGTTAGACATGGTGAATACTTGTG
The DNA here is from genome assembly GCA_025667525.1 of Glebionis coronaria. Taxonomy (NCBI): domain Eukaryota; kingdom Viridiplantae; phylum Streptophyta; class Magnoliopsida; order Asterales; family Asteraceae; genus Glebionis; species Glebionis coronaria. The sequence continues at coordinate 55,344,196 of CM046881.1, forward strand.
GATGAATTGCAGATCTTAGTGGATTTGTTGTGATGATGTGTGGTTAAAATTGAAATTCCGAAATTTCCAGAAATTTTTTTTTTCTCAGTCCGACAATAAATTCCTCAGTCTGACAAAACGGTAAGCCGAAAAATTTTGTATCGCCAAATTTTGATTTTAATCTTCGTGTAAACGATGTTCCTAAACTAGTCTAGATAGTGGCTAAGTCTAAATATTACTCAAACAAAATATCCATCGGAATGCCCATCAGAATAACCTTGTCGGAATGACCAATCAGAATGTCAAATCGGAATACCCAATCGGAATGTCCAAATTGGAATACTAATCGGAATACCCTAATCGGAATGTCAAATCGGAATGACCAATCGGAATGACCAATCGGAATGTCAATCGGAATGACCATTCGGAATGTCCAAATTGGAATACTCAAATCGGAATGTCAAATCGGAATGACCAATTGGAATGACCAATCGGAATGACCAATTGGAATGTTAAATCGGAATGTCCAATCGTAATGACCAATCGGAATGTATAAACCCTATTCCGATTACACCAATCGGAATAACTGTAAGCCCTTTTCTGATGACCTGATCGGAATAATTCCCACTTTTCTCGGACAAAACTCAACCAATTCGAGATTTTAAGCCAAAAAATGATCAAAACACCCAAAAAATTTGTGTTTTTAGCCAAGCTAACAATACCAAATCTCTACCACAACTATGTAGAAGATTTGTATCAAGAAAAAACCATAAAAAACACAAGAAAAAATTTTTGGACGTGATATATAGATCAAAATGACCACGAAAAATCAAGAACACACCACACTAATCTTCAATCACCTATCCACTATAGGATCTTGATACCAAATGTTGTTCCCATTTAATCCATAACACAAGATTTAGAAGAGATATTTAGAGAGAGAAAGAGAAGAAAAGTAGAGAGAGAAACAAGAGAGATTTGGAAGGTTAAACACTTTTAGAGAGAGAAACAAAATGGTAACCAACACCCTCTTCCACATGTGGAAGAGGGTTATATATGCCACGGCCTAAGGCTTTTGTGGGCTTCATCTTGGGCCGGGCTTGGCTTTGTTTTGGGCTTACGCCCCTAACTTATACAATATTAGCTTAAAGTCCAAGCCCGGTTTTCCCGACTAACCTATTACAATACAAGACCATTTAACGACTGAGATGACCTATTACATTCTTGTTCGACTATATAAAATATAGGGCTAACAACTAGTTTTTCCCTTTTTAATTTCTAGCTCAATCGTTTTAGTTTTATTAATTAGATCGTTATAGTTTAAATTGCTTTTAAAAATATATTTTTCATAAAAACCGGTTTAATTAGTTTTAATTATTATTGTTTTAAAATATAGATTTAAAAGTTTAAAAATTAGATTTCATTTAGATAAGCTTATTATTAGTAAAAAAGTTTACACATTTTCGTGATTATTAAGCTTATTAGTATATAAAGGCTTGTAGCTTTATCATCTAAGAAGATTAATAAGCTTAAAAGGTTGAAGCGTTAAGCTTATTTTTAAGTTTATCTTTGTGATTTTATTTGTTTTGTCACTATTACTTGATATTACGTGCTTGCATTAGATTAATTTTGCATTTAAATTTATTATTATTTATTGTTTATTTTTGCTGCATCTAGATCTAAATTTGTAGTTTAATTTTATATTGCATGCTTAGAATAATTTTATTTGAATTAATTGCGCTTTTATTTTTTATATATTCCTTAGCCTACATATTTTCCCATTTTTAGTTTAAATGGACATAGATTACCAAAGAATTATTATTAAGCAAAAACGATAAATCTCATTTTTAAAGTTGAAAATCAATTCGAGTCGAGTCGAGGAGAAAACGATTATACTAAAAAATGGTTATTAAATTGGCGCCGCTGCCGCTTCGATCTCGTTACGATTGACGATTTTTCGTGAGACGATTTTGATTTTGGGATCCGTTCACTTTTGAACGTTATTTTTCTTGTTAAAAAATAAAAAACATAAAACAAAATAAAAAAGATAAAAATACAAAAAAAAAAATAAAAAATCACAAAAGCAAATTCTTTCCTAAGATTTTGCACCAAAAAATTAAAAAATCCAAAAGTAATACTTTTCCTAAAGTATTACACTAAAAATATTAAGTACTATTACTATTTTTCTTATTTCGATTTATTTTGATTTTTATTGTGAATATACTTTTCTTAAAAAAATACAAAAAGATTTTCTTTTTACTATAGATATTACGTATAAGAACCCCAATATACAATATTTCTATAAGTATTGCTTGCAATACCCCGTATTTGGAGGCGTTCCGGTTCCTTATACGTGTATCGATCAAACAAAAATAAAGGCAAAAATAGATAAATACTTTCGTTAAGCAATAATTCGAAAAAATATGAACTTTAAGGTGAATAGAAAGGCGACGTGCTATAAAAGGCCGTCTAAGGGAAGCTAGGTACCTAAGTGCTTCGCGCCACCTCATTCCCCCCGTTCACTTGTGAGTATTTTGAGAAGGAAGGCTCATCACCCAAGTAGTATTAAATATATATTTTTTGTAGCTTTTTGATATTGAACCTCGAGAGGGATAATCCCTTTCCTCTCAAAGTCGAACAAGGGCAATCCCCTTACTCCTCGGTTTTAGTTGTAGGCGCACTCGCGCGCCTACACACATACCAAGTGGTGTACCTCGACCTCCCAAAAGGAAGAGTAAGAGAACTGTCTCTCAAGTCGATCACGAGAATGGTGCTTTCGACATCGATACTATGGCAACGGATAATCGACCTATGATTGAGATTTTACAATCTCACGTTGAGAGAAACGATGACGCTATCGTTGTCCCCGTAATTGGAGCTAATAATTTTGAAATTAAAACGGGTTTTATTCAAATGGTTTCCGCTACACCATTTTTAGGTCGTACTCATGATGATCCACACGCTCATATAAAACGTTTCATACAATTGACAAACACCATTAAGTACAATGGGGTGCCACAAGAGGCCATTCGTTTACTCCTCTTTCCTTTTTCCCTCGAGGGACAAGCCCGGATTTGGCTTGATAAGGAACCACCTCAAAGTATCACCACATGGGTGGATTTAGAGACCAAGTTCATTAACTACTTTTTCCCACCATCACGGACCACCGCTTTAAGGAATGACATCATTACCTTTGAACAAAAATATGGGGAAACTTTTAGTGAGTCTTGGGACCGTTTTAAGGAGCTTTTATGAAAATGTCCACAACATGGTTTTACAAAAGTACATCAAATTAATACTTTTTACAATGGATTAACTTTGAATGACCAAGACTTACTAAATAGTGCTTCGGGAGGAAATATTTTGGTTAAATCAATGAATGATGCTTGGAATATAATTGAAAATAAGGCAAAAGTTCAAACCAAGAGTGTAAGGGCTCAATGGCTAGTGCTAGTGATAGTGAGACTAACAATCAAATTCAAGCACTTACTTCAATTGTGACAAAACTTTCCTTACACGTTCAAAACACACCCGTTACACACGTGAATGCCCTTAATGTGACTTGTGAAACATGTGGTGGACCACATTCGTACTATAATTGTGACAAGATTTACAATCAACAACAAGAAGTTTATGCTTACAATTCCAATGAAAATGAGCGGGTTCACTTTAAACCGAATGTTGATGTTAACCATTTTTCTTATAAGTCTAATAACTATTTGGCTCCCCGGGTTTTGTAGCTCCACAAAGACCACCCCCACCCACCCAAAATACCCAATACCAAAATAGGAACCAAGGTCTTCAAAGGAGTAATTTTCAAGGGAATTTAAATGCAATGGATTTTAACCAAAATCAAGGGAATTTTCAAGGGCAAAACCAAGGGTTTAATAATAATCAAGGCTTTAATAACCAAGGTTTTCATAACCAAGGCTTTCAAAATCCTAATCAATTTCAAAACCAAGGTTTTCAAAATCAAGGGAATGTTACTAATCCTCAAATGGACTTGTTTCTCCAAAAATTGACCGAACATGAGAGAACTATGAAACAAATGCAAGAGTCCACCGATAGGAAATTCGTGCAAATGTTGCAAGCCCTTAGACCCAAAGGAGCCTTACCTTCTAATATCGAGACTAGCCCTCGTGCTAATGTGAGTGCTATCACTACTCGAAGTGGAGCCACTTTAGTAGGACCTTCCATCTCTTCGCCCATAAAGGAGAGACAAGGCCCGGAGGTCATAATGAGTAATCCTACTCCCCCTTCGGTGATTCCTCCCACTACCACTCCTGGTACAAGTTCTCCTTTGCCTAAAGAGCCTAACCCTAAGGTTGTTCAAGAAGCGAGTACTTCTCCTTCTCAAACTTCAACTTCTAAGCCCAATATCCCTTATCCCTCTAGGTTGGACAAGGCTAAGTTGCTCACCCAAGATGACGTTCACGTTTCCAACTTTTTGAAAATGATTCCCAAGTGAATGTTAACATTAGCCTTATTGAAGCACTTGCCCAAATGCCAAAATTTGTGAAAATGTTCAAAGATTTGCTCAATAAGAAAGAAAAAATGGTTGAGCTTGTTAACACTCGTTTAAATGAGAATTGTTCCGCAATTCTTCTCAAAGAGCTTCCCGAAAAGCTAGGAGATCCCGGACGATTCGTGTTACCTTGCTCGTTTCCTCAAATTAATGATTGTATGGCTTTAGCGGATCTCGGTGCTAGCATCAATCTTATGCCACTCTCGGTATGGAAACAATTATCATTACCCGACCTTGTATCGACTCGCATGACTCACGAATTAGCTAATAGAACTCTCGCATACCCCGTTGGTATTGCCGAAGACGTTTTTGTTCGGGTTGGTACATTCACATTCCCCATGGACTTTGTCGTCGTCGACTATTAGATGGATCCTCGTATTCCGTTAATACTTGGTAGACTATTCTTAAGACACGGAAATGCATTAGTTGATGTGGCCGAAGGGGAGTTAATTCTTAGGGTTAGGGATGAACAACAAGTTTTTAAAATGGGAAAAATCACAACAAAATCAAATGGAAAAGAGTCGGTCAATATGATTGATGTTCTTAATTATGATAATGAAGAGATTTTTATTAATCCTTTTGGAATTAAAAAGTCTAATCAAAATGATTTTGTGATAACTTCATCCCTTCCCTTAGAGCCTCAAATTTTTGAAACTCCTATTTACGATACTTATAGTGATGACACTTCTTTAAGTGATCACACTATCTTTGGTTTAGACGACCCACTTTTGACCCACCCACTTTTGACCCACCCACTTTTGACCCACCCACTTTTGACCCACCCACTTTTGATCCACCAATCTTTGATGATTACGATGATGACACTTATTTAAGTGATCTCATTATTTTGATGACCCACCTCGTAACCTTAATGCACCTCATATCTCTATGAGTGATTCTTTCATTCTGGAGACTCCTTTTGACTTTTATACCCCAATTTTAGAAGTCATGACTTTTGAGGATGATCCCCCACTCTTAGAGATCATTCCTACTTTAGAGGATATTCCATTTGAGGAGGATTTATATCTTTCTCAATACCTATTTTCCTCACGAGGGTGAGTTTTCCTATGACTCTGATGATACTTATGTTCTCACATCAAGTTTGGAAGAGGACGACTTTCCCACTTTGGATTATGATGACATTTTGAGCTTTAATGTCAACGCCTCTTGTTATTTTCCCGTTAAGGAACCGGTGTTTGATCCCGGAATAGATACTTTTGTGCTATCATTGCCATATCACCATACCACCCTTTCCATTAAGAGATCGTTGCCTAAGGATACCCCCCCTCGACTTATACTTGTGATTTTACCACCATGGGGTTTATTTCCTTTCGTGATGGAAATTATGTGTTTGACCCGGGTGGACTTTATTGGGGTATTCCTTATATGAGTGTGCTTCACCCTTTTTCATGGAGAGATTTTCCTCCCTTGGAAATCTCGGTTTTTCCATGATTTTCCCATTTGAACGATGATATTCGGGGAATCGAGTCGAGCTAGAGACTCGTGATAAAAAAAATGAAGAATCGTTTAACTAGGTTAGTTTTTTACCTAGGGATGGCAAAAAAATCCGAACCCGACGGGGAAACCCTAAACCCAGAATAATTGTGGCGGGGCAGGATAACTTTATTGGGTTATGGGGCGGGTTTGAGGCTTAAACAGGGATTTTTAATCGGGTTTGGGGCAAATGCGGGGAATAAGTTCCCCGACCCGCCCCGCCCGATTAATATACACATATACAAATATAAGTATTTTTATATAGTATTTTCTTACTATTTATGTCATAATAAACATTTCATTAGTATTCAATATTTTCAATATTGCAAATTGTTATTACATAAACTCGTTTAATGTATTGTAAGTTCTTTGTGGTGTAACATATCATTATTTATGTATAATAGTATCGTTATAAACCTTATATGTCTTGTTTGTAATTCATTATTATATAACTAGTAAGTTTTTATTACTTTAAGCTTATTTCTAATAGTATAAAAATAATAATAAATGTAAAATGATGCGGTTTTGATGGAAAATTTCACCCAAAGAGGGTACCCGATAAGATCCCCGATTAGAACGGGGCGAGTTTAAGGGAGCATTACGCCCCAACGGGACACCCCGAATAAATCCCCGACGGGGATCGGGGTGGGTTTGGGGAGAACTTTACTAATCGGGTTTGAGGATGGGGACGGTCGCCTCGCCCCAAGCCTGCCCCGTTGCCATAATTTTACCTTTTCCACCCTTTCCACCTTTTTAACCTTCGCCCATTTCCACCAATAAGTGTAGGGGGCATGTAGGTTGTTTGTGATGCGTTGTTTTGTAGGGATGTGTGCTTTCGTGCTCCACTTTGGGTACCTTTGAAGAACCGTGATCCCGTGTTCCCAGTTTCCTTCGATTTGTTTTTGCTATTGTGATTCAATCTTTTATATCAATAAATGTTGAAAATGTAATCACTTTAGTTGTCTCTTCCCTAGCTCGATTTAAACAAAGTGCACAATGTCCTAAGTGTAGGGGAGTTTACTTCCACATGCTTAAACATTGAGGACAATGTTTATATTAAGTGTAGGGGAGATTTCTATCGAAGTAATAAGTGGTCTTTTTCCATTAATTTGTCCTCATTTTAACCAGAAATTTTAATTTTTCGACGTTTTTCAAAATTTTTGATCTATTTTGGCCTATTAGTATTTTTCATTTATTTTCTTTTATCTACTTTCCTTTTGTCATCATCATCATATGCATATATCCATAATAAAGGAAAAAATAAATAAATAAATAAAATTGTTTTTAACAAGTTTAGACGTCTTTGATATATTAGGCCCATCGTGAATATTTTGACTCAACCCGAATTTACTTATTAAAGTTTATTCTAGCTAGTATCCTTAACCATATAGACCTTAATTGGTTTATTAGGCTAAGCATCCACGAGTCTCATTCCTTGTGATTTTAAATTATGGAGAACGAGAAATGATAGAGTCAATTATAAGTTTTGTAATCTTTCATGAACTTATGTGAGTTAATTATAAGCTTTTTCTCCCATCACTTGTAAATAAATAATTGCAATAAATAAGGCCGTACGATTTGAAAAATTACTTAGCTTCTAGCCTAAAATCGTTTAAAAGTTTCTCGGGATTAATTAGATTTCATATCCAAGGCATAACTTATTGAAGCGGGACGCGAAGATTGGCGTATCTGAAAAGGCCCTCATAATGCATGAGGATATCCGAGTCTAAAAAGGCCCTCACAAGGCATGAGGATTCACTCTTTTTGCTAAAGATCCTAAGATGATGTGAAGATCATTAATCCAAATCAATATGAAGGATCAAGACACACGACGATAAGCAATTACTCCCATAAAGATCATGGAGAAGTCTATCCAAAAAGACCCTAACAAGGTATGAGAATAGATAGATCCAAGTCCGAAAATGAGGCGGATCGTTGTATATAAAAATCCTAAATAAAGACAAGGATAAATGAAGAAGTCGTGGTCAACTTTTGAAACATATCTCACTCCAAATGAAGATGTATACCAAAATGAAGAGAAGACCATAATTTCCAGATCGTCTCTCAAGATTTGAAGTTTGAAGTACATGCTAAATATCAGTCCGAGAAAGGCCTCAAATCGTGAAATGAGTTATGCCAAGATATGAACTTTATGAGATTTCGAGAAGCCGTTTTAAAATATTTTGTCCTTTAGCTAACTATTGATTAAATCGTCCTACTTTATTTTAGGCCTAAATAAATTATCGAAGTAAGTCAAAAATGCATCCTCGTGATCATTCAAGACAAAAATAAAATATAAGAGATACACCGTAGGAATAAGGGGTCTAAGTGAATAATTAAACCACATGAGTAAGTGTTAGCGTTACTAACTTATAATAACAATGATCTCGCCTTTATGCTTGGTATGGGGAACGTGAAACTTGAGGGTGATAAATATTCATGACACCAAAAAGCCCTAATTTAAGTCTTAAATTTATGTACGAGTTTCTTCCACCAAACAATTTCTAGTAAATAAATAAAGTGGAAATTGTTATATCTTTTGTTCTTTCAATAAAGTTTTTATTTTCCATCGTAGCTTAATTTCTTTTTATAGTAGTAGTAATAAAGGCCAAGATAGATTAATTATGAGAAAATGTAAACTTTTGCCTTAATTTAATACATTGCATGGGGACATTGCAATGGTCAACTGTAGGTGATTTAATAAGTTTGTAAACACTTATCCTTTTACCACTTAAAACAATGAACACCGAGACCAAAACGTGTAATTAATATCGTAAATATCGGAATTATGCGTGGTTTGTATTTTTGTTGTGAAATAGGTACAAAATACCAAAAGAAAAGAAAACACGGTATTTCACGGTCATTTATTGAAGAAAAGGACAAAAGACAAGGTCAAGAAACATCAAAACGAGAACGAGAATGGATACAGCACAAAATTACGAAGCCAACGGTCCCGACCTCACATCATAACTCCTCACGGTTTGTTCTCTATGAATTGTTTTAAGTTTAATTAGTTTTTAAATTAAATAAATAGTTTTTAATAAATAAATAATAAATAAAAACATTTTTCGTAAATTAATAAAAAATAATAAAAATAAAAGTTTTTTATTTTATAATAGTTAGTTTAGTATTGAAATAATTAATTTTGATTTTTAAATATTTTTAGTTTTAGTAGTTTTATTTTTATTTTTATTTTTATTTTTAAACTAACACAAAACTATTAAAAAGAAAAAAATAGCATGTGTGTTTCTTTTGTGAGTAGTTAGGTGCATGCTTCTATAAGATTAAAGATTGTGGAGTTGGTTAAAGAGATTAATCAAGAGACATTGGATAAAAGAATAATAAAAGATGAAGATGGTGATACATGTGAAGTGCTCTCATTGGTCTATCCAAAAATAATCTCATTCTATTGGTGGAAACACATCATCACCTACCAAATGACCAAGATGTCCTCAAGTTAAAGAAGAGAAGGTGGTTAAGAGTATAAAAAGACTAATTTACCCCAAGCACCTTGGCTTCAACTAAATAGCACCTTATTTTTCTTCATTTTGTATGTAGATTTTAGGTAGCTAAATAATGTCAATTTTATTTCTTGTTTTTAATGTATTTTCCTTTCAAAGTTTGTACATAGCTTATTCATTAAGCTTTTCAATATTATTAAAATTAATCTTTTAGCTTATTCTTTGGGCTTATTCTCATTCTTCTTTTCTTTTTATTTTCTTAGTAATCTAGCTTATTATTTGGGATAAGTTTTTATAACTTTTTCCTTTAAGTTAGATTTATATAAAAGCTTATTTTAAGCTTATTGTTGCCTTATTTTCGTAGATTTAGCTTATTGTTGGAGGATTTATTTAATTAGCTTTTTAACTTTTTAAATCTCATAAGTTCAAAGCATAGGCTTACGACTTATTTATAAGCTAGCTTTTTAGTTAATTACTTTTAGTTTATATCTTTTAGTTTTTTTAGATCTACTAGTTTTAAGTCTTAAAAGTTAAAAATACTTTCATAAAACCAAAAAAAAATTAGTTTAGATCTATTAGGTATTTAAATAGATTAAGTAGATCTATAATTTTTAACTTTGAAATTTAAAATACTTTTATAAAATATAAAAATATTCTAGATCTATTAGTTTAAATTAAATCTCTATATCATATAATAATTATTGCTTATTATTCTAACCTTTTATGTTTTCTTTGATCTCGGCGTATCGATCTATCACTATTGAAGAAAATCTTATGGGTTGAATAGTTTTGGTTGACTAGTTCAATTAGTTAGAGCGTTTGGTTGGCAAAAGTTGTGTAGTTTTGGGTAAATTGAGAGGCCGTGTACTTTACGGGCCAAATTCGGTTTTGCTTTTGATTATCTTGGTATTGGGAGGCCGTGTACTTAACGGGCCATATTGTGTTGATTATGTTGATGATTGTTTGTTTAGAGCGTTTATCTTCGGACTACGGGTACTAGTTTTTCCCTTTTTAATTTCTAGCTTAATCGTTTTAGTTTTATTAATCATATCGTTATAGTTTAAATTGCTTTTAAAAATATACTTTTCATAAAAACCGGTTTAATTAGTTTTAGTTATTATCATTGTTTTAAAATATAGATTTAAAAGTTTAAAAATTAGATTTCATTTAGATTAGCTTATTATTAGTAAAAAGTTTACACCTTTTGTGATTATTAAGCTTATTAGTAGATAAAGCTTGTAGCTTTATCATCTAAAAAGATTAATAAGCTTAAAAGGTTGAAGCTTTACGCTTATTTCTAAGTTTATCTTTGTGATTTCATTTGTTTTGTCACTATTACTTGATATTACGTGCTTGCATTAGATTAATTTTGCATTTAGATTTATTATTATTTATAGTTTATTTTTGTTGCATCTAGATCTAAATTTATAGTTTAATTTTATATTGTATTTTTAGAATAATTTTATGTGAATTAATTGCGCTTTTATTTTTTATATATTCCTTAGCCTACATATTTTCCCCATTTTTAGTTTAAATGGACATAGATTACCAAACAATTATTATTAACCAAAAACGATAAATCTCATTGTTAAAGTTGAAAATCAATTCGAGTCGAGTCGAGGAGAAAAAGATTATACTAAAAAATGGTTATTAGCCACCTTTTGTGGGTAGTGATTTCAAATCACATATGTTTATGTGTATCATATCAACTGGTTCGGTTTTGCGTTCAACCGATTTGAAAGATGATCTTGTAAGTTTGGCTTCGACACAAGTTTCACACTTATAATTTGAATCAATATGAAAATTTGGTATGCCATTAAATTTAATCAAGTGACACATTGAATTAAAATTAACATGTCCAAGACGGTCATGCCACACATTAGAAGACTCAATCAAGTAAGCAGAAGAATTCATTTTATTGATAGCATTCTTAACAACTATTACATTGAGCTTAAACACACCATTCAGGACATACCCCTTACCAACATACATTTGATTCTTAGAAAGTACGACTTTATCAGACTAAAAAACAAGACGAAAACTAAACTTATTCAAAAGCCAGCCGGACACAAGATTCTTGCGAATCTCCGAAACATACAAGACTTTAGTCAACTTGAGCTCTTTCTCGGATGTCATCTTCAAAATAACATCTCCTTCGCCCTTGATATCAGCAGTTGTAGAGTTGCCCATGTACAGCTTCTTTCCATTGTCAACCGCTCTGAAAGAGTGAAACATACTTTTGTTAGCACACACATGACGGGTTGCCCCAGTATCAACCCACCAATCATTATTATTAGAACTTACTCGGTTAACTTCAGAGATCATGGTAGCGACATCAGACACCATATAAATCATGTCCACATTATCATTCACCATATTAGCCTCGTGTGGAGTCACCCGCTTTGGCGCTTTGCAATTAGCAGCACGATGAACTGGCTTGTCACAGTTGTAGCAATTTCCTTGGAACTTCTGCTTTGCAATTACACCTTTAGGAGCAAGGTACTCAGACTTCCCTTTGCTCTTCTTGTCATTCTTCCCTTTGCCAAAGCTCTTGCCTTTAGACTTTGAAGAAGACGAACCATGCTCAACCATATTTGCCTTGGCAGAATCAGGTGTATAAGTGTTTTTCTGAGCCAGCTTGTTGTCCTCTTCAATACGAAGACGAACAACCAAGTCTTCAACAGTCATCTCCTTTCTCTTATGCTTCAAGGAGTTTTTAAATTCTACCCAGCATGGAGGTAACTTTTCAATGATAGCAGCAACTTGAAAAGTTTCACTCAAAGTCATACCCTCAGCATGAATATCGTGTAGCAATACTTGCAGATCTTGAACCTGAGTTATCACACTATTTGAATCAACCATCTTGTAATCCAAAAACCGAGCTACCACGAACTTCTTTGTACCCAGCATCCTCAGTTTTGTACTTGCGTTCCAACGACTCCCATAATTCTTTCGCAGTCGTAGTCTTGCATTACACATTATACAAAGAGTCAACCAAACCATTCAGAATATAGTTGTGACATAAGAAGTCTGAATGTTTCCATGCTTCAATAGCTTGCACGACTTGTTGATTAGCGGGTACACCTTCTTTAGGAGGTTCTACCTGATGTACAGTCTCCTTTAAGAACTCCGCAAGGTTCAAATTCATGAGATAGAAGAACATCTTCTACTACCACCTCTTAAAATTCTGTCCATTGAATTTTTATGGGTTTTCAGCATGATTAACAACTGTGTGGGTAACTAGCGTACTAGTTACATTCACAGTAGTAGTTACAGGAGTTTCAGGAGTGCTGGTAGACATTCTGAAAGATCAAACAAGATCAAAACACAAACAGTTAGACAACTGTTATAAATCTGTATATAAGAAATTCAATCGTGATCTCTATATACTTATAGTGGATCTGCTTCAAAGAAACTCAATCTTGGTTTCAATGAATCAGATACAATTATCAAATATATCAGTTTAACAGATACACAATCTTGGTTTCAATATAAACTGATAAGAACAACTGCTTAAAGAAAATTGTTAGAGATCTGTTAATTAAAATCTGTAAATTAAAACTGATTTCCAGTGAAACTCAATCCTGGATTCGGCAGAAACAGTTTATAAATAAATCTGATAAAATTATTAATCCGATTTAATAAAAGTTCTAATTCTGTTAAACAAAATCTGTTTTAAGATTGTAGGAAATGGTGTATACTTCTATTAAATAACAATAATAAAATTAACAGAAACAAAGAACAAAATTAAATAACAAATAAAATTGAAAGCAGTAAGAATCTAGAGATGAGGCACGTGTTTAACACGCTTCCCTTAAAACAGATTCGTCGTCTGTTTCCCAGGGTACAACGTCCAAAGCTGTTGTACAGCCTGACTAGACAAACTTGCCTGAAAGATCACGAAAGCCTTCTGCGTTTCTAATCGATAACTGCTGGAAAATTGGTCTGGTAATGGAGTAGGAAAAAGACTGCGTTTTTTTTCTTAATTGAATGAGAATAGGTTATATTTATATTGAAAACTTGACTTGTTTTCAAAGAAAATATATACCAAAGCTAGGAAAATCTGTTATAACTAAAACCGATTTCCTGTCTTTTTAACACACAAAAATATTCTGTGAATAACTTCTATATCTATTCCTAAAATAGATGTACAGAATTTTCTGGAAATAAAATTCGAATTCGCAGCAAAAATAATATCGAAATCTGCCCGCACCCAAGCCAGTTTTCGAAGCTGCATTCGTGTCCGCAGGTCGCGCGCTCGTGCACAAGTTCAGTAGCTTCGAACCCGTTTTTGGCCTGTAAATCTCACTTTCTGCACACCCCCCCCCCCCCCTGCGCGCGCGTAGGCATGGGAGTAAAAACCCATAAATGAATATTGTAGGGTAGAAAGTAAGAGTTCCTTCTAAGCATGTATTCATTTCATGTTTTTGGCGATGTGGGACTCATATTTTCCAAATTTTGTGTTTCACGTGACTCTCTTTGAGACACGATATCTCATTCATATTAACTCCATATAGGACATACTTTAGCTCGTTGCGAAGCTCTCTTCGAGGAGAACGCAAAGCTACTAAGTACTACAAATATATATAACATATACATATATCAAATTATGTCCAAAGTATTGCAAAAACTTAATTTTACAAAACTTTTCCAACAATATCATATCCAAAAACTTCTTTTTCCAGACTGTTGAGCGGATAAACAAGTACTTTGATATATATTTGGTGGTACAGCAACGACGTTTATGTAGGTTATACTTCTATGGTTATATCTATTTTTCGTCCCTAGATGTATTTGCAAAGTGCTATGTGTAACCTTATACACACTGAACCTCATATAGAAATCTTCCTCTCATTTCCACATTAAATATAAAACATAATAGTTATTTGAGGGGCAGTTCCTCATATTCTTAGCGACACAAAAGATGTGTCTTCTCAACAACTCTCATCATACTGAACAAGGCTTCAGATATTTGTTTCAACAAAATTAAAAAAATTCCTTGTTTAACACGCCCACAAAAACCTAGGGAGCTATGTCTGTCATGGTAATGATTTTGCTGCTTCGATTGAAACTCAATTGTAAATAACTCAAAGATTTTAGCTGGTGTAATAAGCATTGGTTTATGCAGGTGAGATTGGATGTTTCCTTATTAAAAGATATTAGTGACAATACAGACTTCTGTTTCAAGCTAGCTAATGAAGAGTCTTTGATCCTTCTTCCAGGTGATACGCACGTAAATTACAACACTTCCGGTAACATCAATATTTTTAGAATAACCTTACATATATATTTTCGGTTTTGCAGGACTTACGGTGGGTCTCAAAACTGGGTCCGTATATCTTTTGTTGTAGAGCCATCATCCCTAGAAGAAGCTCTCGACAGAGTCATGCTGTTTTACCAAAGAAATGAGCAAACAATATACCCTTTTCGTTCAAAAATTACAGTCCACTACTGTTAAGCAATTTTTTTTCTTGATGTCATCTTTGACTAGATGCATCTGTACCTGAATATTTTGACACATGCTTAGCCCAAATGGTAGTACTAGGATCGTTGATTTTTTCTTTTTTTAGCCCTAAGACATGTCGATAAGTGATAAGAAGTAAAAAAAATAACACCAAAACAACATAAAAGTAACAAGGGTCCATAAACAATTACGGTATTTAATAGTAGATAATTTTATCAATTAGAAATCATGTAACTTAATACTTGATAAAAAATATGTAGAATGTAGCTAAATTTTAAAAATACGTACAATATGTATAAAAAAAGTAACACCCAATGTCATCTTTTTTTAGTCTACGACGAGGAGTTCTCACCGCCATTAAGACGAGTGGACTAATCTCCCGCGGGAGTTTGCTCGGTACCTCGATGGGTAGTATCCCTTCCAATTGAGATTTTTTCCATTACCCAATGTCGTCTTTCATGGGTTATGGGTCCCAATATCGTCTAGATTCTAGAACAGTCGTACCCCTACAAAAAATAATAAGACTAGTTTTGGTTATATCAAAGATAGAAAAAGATCGACCTCCAGCCTTGCAAAATAGATAAGTATATAATCGGCCCATTGTGCAATAAGGAGGCCAACAATAAATAGAGCTTAACTTTAAAAGCAACAATATCATCATCCATCCGATCCGTGAGCGAGTTAAGTTTTTCAATTTCGAATTTTCGATCGAGTTAGTTCTTCCCAAACGTCACACAAAAATATTTATTTAAGGAGGGTCCCTGTAGCCTAACAATCGGTCCATTGTGCAATAAGCAGCACAACTATAAATAGAGTTTAACTTAAAAAAATAACAATATCATCCATCTGATCCGTGAGCGAGTTAAGTTTTTCAATTTCAAATTTTCGATCGAGTTAGTTCTTCCCAAACGTCACACAAAAATATTTATTTAAGGAGGGTCCCTTTAGCCTAACAATCGGCCCATTGTGCAATAAGCAGCCCAACTATAAATAGAGCTTAACTTAAAAAACAACAATATCATCCATCCGATCCATGAGCGAGTTAAGGCTTTCAATTTCGAATTTTCGATCGAGTTAGTTCTTCCCAAACGTCACACAAAAATATTTATTTAAGGAGGGTCCCTTTAGCCTAACAATCGACTCATTGTGCAATAAGCAGCCCAACTATAAGTAGAGCTTAACTTAAATAACAACAATATCATCCATCCGATTTGTGAGCGAGTTAAGTTTTTCAATTTCAAATTTTCGATCGAGTTAGTTCTTCCCAAACGTCACACAAAAATATTTAATTAAGGAGGGTCCCTTTAGCCTAACAATCGGCCCATTGTGCCATAAGCAGACCAACTATAAATAGAGCTTAATTTAAAAAACAACAATATCATCCATCCGATCCGTGAGCGAGTTAAGTTTTTCAATTTCGAATTTTCGGTCGAGTTAGTTCTTCCCAAACATCACACAAAAATATGTATTTAAGGAGGGTCCCTTTAGCCTAACAATCGGCCCATTGTGCAATAAGCGCAACTATAAATAGAGCTTAACTTAAAAAACAACAATATCTTTCATCTGATCCGTGAGCAAGTTAAGTTTTTTAATTTCGAGTTTTCGGTCGAGTTAGTTCTTCCGAAACGTCACACAAAAATTTTTATTTAAGGAGGGTCCCTTTAGCCTAACAATCGGCCCATTGTGCAATAAGCAGCCCAACTATAAATAGAGCTTAATTTAAAAAACAACAATATCATTCATCCGATCCGTGAGCGAGTTAAGTTTTTCAATTTCGATTTTTCGATCGAGTTAGTTCTTCCCAAACGTCACACAAAAATATTTATTTAAGGAGGGTCCCTTTAGCCTAACAATCGGCCCATTGTGCAATAAGCAGCCCAATTATAAATAGAGCTTAATTTAAAAAACAACAATATCATCCATCCGATCCGTGAGCGAGTTAAGTTTTTCAATTTCGAATTTTCGATCGAGTTAGTTCTTCCCAAACGTCACACACAAATATTTATTTAAGGAGGGTCCCTTTAGCCTAACAATCGACCCATTGTGCAATAAGCGCAACTATAAATAGAACTTAACTTAAAAACAACAATATCATCCATCTGATCCGTGAGCAAGTTAAGTTTTTCAATTTCGAGTTTTTAATCGAGTTAGTTCTTCCCAAACGTCACACAAAAATATTTATCTAAGGAGGGTCCCTTTAGCCTAACAATCGGCCCATTGTGCAATAAGCAGCCCAACTATAAATAGAGCTTAACTTAAAAAACAACAATATCATCCATCCGATCCGTGAGCGAGTTAAGTTTTTCAATTTCGAATTTTCGATCGAGATAGTTCTTCCCAAACGTCACACGAAAATATTTATTTAAGGAGGGTCCCTTTATCCTAAAAATCGGCCCATTGTGCAATAAGCGGCCCAACTATAAATAGAGCTTAACTTAAAAAACAACAATATCATCCATCCGATTAGTGAGCGAGTTAAGTTTTTCAATTTCAAATTTTCGATCGAGTTAGTTCTTCCCAAACGTCAAGTAAACAAAAAATTTTATTTCGAATTTTATTCATGCTTCGGTTTAGGTTTAGTGTTTTGCGTTTTTTCTAACTTGTTATCTAGGGCCACAAACCTCTCATGTAAACTTTTGATCCATTTTTTATCAAACCGATTAATAATGTCGATTAGTGAAGTATATTGATTGTGTTAGGGTTTATCATTGCCTTTTATTATTTTGTTTGTATAATCTACTTGCTTTAGTTTTTCGAGTTAGTTTCATGATTACTTTTCAAAAAGCTTGTATGTGCACTGTGAATAACAAATACAATATGACTTTAAATTGCGGTACATAGTTTTTCTCTTGTTCTAGGGTGTTTCCTGTAACGTTAAGCTGCAAATTATACCTTGTAATACTTGTGTCCTTTTTGAATTTCGGGGTTTATTCTACATTTAGAACAAACATAATATCCGTACACACTAGTTAAATTTGGATAGTTTATATGGAGTTAATATTACCAAACAAATTTCCAGGTGGTGGTGTTGTGTAATTTTTCTCGGTTTGCTTGCTCTAATACTAATACACGCACACCCCCTTCCTTAAATCACTTCAAGGACCTACTAAGTTGTAATGAGCCTTTTAATGGCTAGGAATGGAAGTTAAACTACTAAGTTGGGTTGGCTACATGTAGATTAGATCTATAGGAGATATATATTATGGGAGGTGATAATTACACGGAGCAAATTGATCCTTTCACAGAAATTAAATAATAAATTACTCTTCTGTCCTTAATATGCTTCTCTTTTTATCACGTGCTTAAGTGATTTATTTTTTAACGAACATTCTAAGTTTCTACAACGAATATTTCATATGAATTAACAGTTGGTTCCTGAATTCTCCATTGTGACCATGGTATCATCTGATAAATCTTTTTAAATCCCTTGAATGGACTACTCCAGCTAAAGAAATAGAATGAATTCGACCCGCAAATTATTTGCCTTCTTAAGTATCATACTCTTATTGTTTTCCCTTGGTCATACTCATATGTGAAACTGGTTACGTCTCATATTGTACGTGTATCTAAAGTCATTGAAAATTAGCACTCCGTGAAGTATGATCAATTGATCATATGACTTGAAATCTAAAATATGGAGTATATGTATATTTCAAATGATTCATCGTCGATCAACATGTTGAGTTCTCACATCTAGTACCCCGTGGCGTATTCCGTTAATTGTTATGAAAATCACATAAAGCGTATACATCGTCTCCCATTGAAACAAAAAAATATATTTAATTCAAATGTCATTTGTTTCACGGCACTTAAACCTCAATCCAAATCATGAAAACCTCTGCAACAAACCTAAACGGTGGCACATGCATGCGTATCAATCCAAATCTAACATGCAGGGATGGAACAGTATAAATTGAGATCGTTGGTAAAGTGGAAGGACAACATGATGATGGGTGAATATGAAAATGTTAAAATGGTGTGGGGGCATAAAAGACTTTTTCAATTCAATTTCTGTGTACGTAGTGTTTTGTTCCGTGTAAATATCAACGCCCATATATTATATGACCTTAGGGGGTGTTAGTTTAGGCTTAGGAAACTTAAGCCAATTTCGACTTATACTTCATAAGCCCCAAGTTTGTCGCTTATTTGGAGACTTATGAGCTTATATAAGTATATTACGATACGATAAAGATATAAACCCATAAATCTCAAAATAAGCCAAAAAATGGAGCTTATGAAATATAAGCCGAAAATAAGCCAATTTTTGGCTTATATTGCATAAGCCCCAAATTTATGGCGACTTTTGGGCTTATATAAGTTTACTGTGATATAATAAACTTATATAAGCCCATTGTTTCCAAATAAGCCACAAATTTGGGGTTATGAAATATAAGCCGAAATGGGCTTATGTTTCGTATGCCTAAACAAACACCTCCTTAGGAAAATGTACATGGACTTAGGCAGATCTGTTATAGTTTGTGGGTCATGTGCAATTGTTTATTGATTGTATTGCTCAATAGATCTGCTAGAATCACCGCAAAACCCCTTTTTCGTTAGTACTTCTTAAAAAGCTGCTTGGTTGGGTTTGCCTCTATTAAGTTTTGATTCTATTGAGTTGTTGGTTAGCTTTTAGTAAGTTCAAAATCCCATTTAGATGTCACAAGCGTAATCATCAAGTAGGGCCATTTATGTTTTATACACAAAGATCATCTACGATTAACCCAATTTGTTAGCTTAGATCCCAACATTTGGAGAGAAAATATCGTTTCACTAAGAAAGGCATGCAACAATGACAACTCGTTAGTAGTCTAAAAGTAGTCGGACTAGGGACTAATCTCATAATCTTTACAATATATTCAGGCTTATAAATCTGTATACTTCTTATTTATTGGATTTCTCCACTGGCTTGTCGTTTTGAGCTTTCTGAATTAGTCATCACATGTTTGCTGTAAAACATTATCAAACTTTAGGCACTTTTAAGATTAATATAACTGATCGATTTCCTAAATCTGGATGTGAAGCACGGAGTCCCAAAGCTATTTCAAATTAACCTTTCGGCGAGTGTGATGAACAAAGATGTTGATAATCAATATTTTGCTGCCAATCAATAGGTACGTTCAAGCTTTTATGATCTACACATGAAGACTCGGCGAAGTACTATGGCTGTTTACCGAGAGCTTCAGGGTTTAGCTGGGAGCTTTTTTCCGGATTTCCCGTGTCTCATTTAGAGTCAAGTTACCGGCATGAGTTTAACAGACCACTGGACTATCATTCCTTAGGTGTGAGTAATATTGAAGAGCTCCTTGCTAAGATGGGCGACATGGTGGTGGTGTATGGAGAGCAAGAAAGCAATGAGAAATATGTGATGCCTGTTCCGATGGTAGAAGACAGACGAAACCTCTTTTTGAAGCGTTTTGTTCAACAATTACTCGATAGGCATTATGGTGAAATCCCGTTCAATTCTTTTGATGATTTATTTGAGGATCACTTTGAGATGAGATTTGACTATCGTTACTTTGGTTTGACCAATCTTGAAAATCTTTGTGAAGTCTTGAAAGACATTCTAGTGGTGGAAGTAGCAAAGCACTCGGGAGCGAGGATGATAAAGGCGATCAATGGCATGGGCTACAATTTAAGAAAAATGAAGAAATCAATAGAAACGATGGAAAACAATCGAGATAGAGGGTTGCTGGACATGTGAAGAAGACGATGAACTTATATCAAGGAGATAGACATATTGGAACAAACAGATGAACACCGTTTTGTATTGGTTGTTTTCTTAACCTCATTCTTGTATACCAGTTTTCGAGAGAATTAAACAGTTTTTATGTTTGGTTTTAGCTCTGCCCATTTGCAAATACTTGTACGTGGTATTAACCGGACAAACTTCGGATATAAAGGAGACCTATATACAAGACTTCGAAAAAACGAACTATTGTAAAATGTATGTATAAACACGAGTATGTGTTTCTTGTGTGCTCTCGAACACAAAAAAAGTAAGCAATCAAATTATGGCATTCTCTGCATCAAACCGATTCATACTATTAAAAAGTGCCACAACAACTGATTTCAGATGGAATATCGGATTTAAATTTCTAAAAAGATGTAGGTTTCATGCATTTCATATGGTATGAAACAACCAACTTGCCTCTAGTCACGCACTCTCGCACTCTCGTACTCGTATGGTCGTACCCATTGATCAAACCTATAATAATTAGGGTCTTTCTACACGGAGAAATGAGCAAACAATATACGCTTTTCGTCCTAAAATTACAGTCCACTACTGTTAAACAAAATTTTTTATTGATGCCATCTTTGACTAGATGCACTTGTACACATGCTTAGCCCAATTGGTAGTACTAGGATTTTTCTATTTTTTAGCCCTATGACAGGTCGACAAGTGATAAGAAGTAAAAAAATAACACCAAAATAACATAAAAGTAACAAGGGTCCATAAACAATTGTTTAATAGTAGTATTGTAATAGATAACTTTATCATTTGGAAATCATGTAACTTAAAACTTGATAAAAAAAAATTTGTAGAATGTAGCTAAATTTTAGAAATACGAACAGTATGTATAAAAAAAAGTAATACACATTGTTGTCTTCCATGGTTTATAGGTCCTAATATCGTTTAAGACAGTCGTACCCTTACAAAAAATAAAAAGACTGGTTTCGATTATATCAAAGATAGATCGACCTCCAGCCCTGCAAAATAAATAAGTTCAAGTATCCAACAACTAAGTATATATTACAAGGAGGGTCCCTTTAGCCTAACAATCATCGGCCCATTGTCCAATAAGCAGCCCAACTATAAATAGAGCTTAACTTCAATCACCCATCCGTTCCGTGAGCGTGTTAAGTTTTTCAATTTCAAATTTTCGATCGAGTTAGTTCTTCCCCAACGTCAGGTATACAAAAATATTTATATAAGTCTAATTAAAGATCAATTATTATCCTTTTTATTCACGCTTCCGTTTAGGTTTACTTTTTGCGTTTTTTCTAACTTTTCATCTAGGGCCACAAACCTCTCAGAATAAAATTTTGACCCATTTTTTTACCGAACCGATTAACAATGCCAATTAATGAAGTATATTGATTGTGTTAGGGTTTATCATTGCCTTTCATTATTTTGTTTCTTTAATATACTTTCTTTATATTCTCGAGTTAGTTTCTTAATTAGTTTTCAAAAAGCTTGTATGTGCACTGCGAATAACAAATACAATATAACTTTAAATTGCGGTACATAGTTTTTCTCTTGTTCTAGGGTGTTTCCTGTAACGTTAAACTACAAATTAAACCTTGTAATATTTGTGTCCTTCTTGAATTTCGGGGTTTATTCTACATTTAGAACAAATATAATATCCGTACACACTAGTTAAATTTGGATAGTGTATACGGAGTTAATATTATTAACAAATTTTCAGGTGGTGGTTTTGTGTAATTGTTTCTTGATTTGCTTGCTCTAATACACACGCACCCCCACCCGCTTCCTTTGATCCCCTCGAAGACCTACTAAGTTGTACGTAAGTTGTAATGAGCCTTTTAATGCCTAGGAATGGAAATTAAACTATTTTTTGAAGTGGGGGGCCTTTGTATAGGTTTCATGTTGGTGTTGGTTTTTCTTCATACTAAGTTGGGTTGGGTCATGTGCAATTGTTTATTGATTGTATTGCTCAATAGATCTGCTGGAATCACTGCAAAAGCTCTTTTTTGTTAGTACTTCTTAAAAAGCTTCTTGGTTGGGTTTGCCTCTATTAAGTTTTGATTCTATTAAGTTGCTTGTTAGCTTTTAGTAAGTTCAAAATCCCACTTAGATGTCACAAGCGTAATCATCAAGTAGGGCCTTTTATGTTTTATACAAAAAAATCATCTACGATTTACCCAATTTGTTAGCTTAGGTTTTCTAGAACTGCACCCAACATTTGGAAAGGAAATATCGTTTCACTAAGATAGGCATGCAACAACGACAACTCTTTAGTAGTCTAAAAGTAGTCGGACGAGGGACTAATCTCATAATCTTTACAATATATACAGGCTTATAAATCTTTATACTTCTTTTTTATTGGATTTCTCCACTGGCTTGTCGTTTTGAGCTTTCTGAATTAGTCGTCACATGTTTGCTGTAAAACCTTATCAAACTTTAGGCACTTTTAAGATTAATATAACTCATTTCCTAAATCTGGATGTGAAGCACGGAGTCCCAAAGCTATTTCAAATTAACATTTCGGCGAGTGTGATGAACAAAGATGCTGATAATCAATATTTTGCTGCCAATCAACAGGTACATTCAAGCTTTGATGATCTACACATGAAGACTCGTCAAAGTACTATGGCTGTTTACCAAGAGCTCAGGATTTAGCTGGGAGTTTTTTTCCGGATTTCCCGTGTCTCAATTAGAGTCAAGTTACCAGCATCAGTTTAACAGACCACTGGACTATCATTCCTTAGGTGTGAGTAATATTGAGGAGCTCCTTGCTAAGATGGGCGACATGATGGTGGTGTATGGAGAGCAAGAAAGCAATGTGAAATATGTGGTGCCTGCGCGGATGGTGGAAGTCAAACGAAACCTCTTTTTGAAGCGTTTTGTTCAACAATTACTCGATAGGCATTATGGTGAAATCCCGTTCAATTCTTTTGATGATTTATTTGAGGATCGCTTTGAGATGGGATTTGACTATCATTACTTTGGTTTGACCAATCTTGAAAATCTTTGTGAAGTCTTGAAAGACATTCTGGTGGTGGAAGTAGCAAAGCACTCGGGAGCAAAGATGATAAAGGCGATCAAAGGCATGGGCTACAACTTAAGAAAAAGGAAGAAATGAATGAAACGATGGAAAACAATCGAGTGATGATAAAGGCGATCAAAGACATGTGAAGAAGGCGATGATGATGATTTTGACAATACTAATTTCTACTTATAATTCATGTGATTTCAAGAGAATTAACAGTTTTATATTTGCTTTTGGCTCTGCTCATTTGCAATCCTGGTTTGTAATCTATAACATGAAAACTTTTACAAAGTATTTATTGGACCAACTTTGGATCTCAAGGACAAAAATGAACTCTTATATAATCTCCAAACACGAACTTTTATTTTTCATTACCCTTGTTCGGCATACAATGGCTAGCGATCGACCAATAGTATTCTACTTGAGCTGACACACTAATCGATAGGCGATATATATTTTCGTGCTCTTAAGCTAATTTTAGTCGAAATCTTCAGAATAGATTCGTCCTCTTCAATCTACCTTGCCATTTTCTTAATCGCTCAATTGTTAAAATGTCAAAAAAAAGAAAGAAAAAGAAGTTACTAAGGATACTGATAGGAATAAATGTAATACTCTAATTAAAAATTGTAACTCAGACAACCCATGTTGGCTGTGGCAGACTAATTAGTCCACTAAGCACAATTTCTAGGTTACTTTACTTTGGCTAAAAAATCGATTGATACCCATTAGGCTATCAACAGGCAACTAAACAATTTTTTTTTCATAATCCACTAAATCTCGACAAAACGTACTCATAGGCGAGAAAATCATGATACTTGGATACCTTTGATACAAAGAGAATAATCCCAGTCTTTCATCCTATTTTAATCAAAGGTCAAGATATAAAAATAAAAATGACAAAGAGGTATTTTTGTAATTTCATGCCCCCCACCCAACCCTACATCGGATATCCTCTCTCCCCAAACCGTCATTTTATCACACATACTAAAACACATATACACATACACACACATATTTTCATCAAAAACCGTATGGTAATCATCTAACAAAATCAAATAACGATAAAAACAAACATTAACAATGTAATCCAAAGTCAAAATCGAAGCTTCTGCAAAAAAACATAGGAAAAACGATAATCAAAACGAGTCAAGAATGTATAAATCACACATTTACTGCTTTTTACTATTGTTATTTTGCATTAAATAGCATTTTTGATGAATCAGATGTAACTATTGTGAAACTACTCAATTTTAATCGACATATAATAAGTATGAGGAGTATGCTGATGATGTTAGGTTCTTAAGAAATAAAATGTGGTTAAGGATTACAAAATTAGTATTACAAATAGATATGTTGATGAATAGATGATATTCGAGACAGAATGATAGACAGTACATTTGACTACATGAACAGAAAGTCACATAAAATGTAGACGAGCAACTGTAAAAATCTAGGTTTCGAAAAATGATAAAGGTTATCATATTTGATACATGATATGTTTTTAAATAGCTTAGATTTTTTCTGAACGGCTGATAATAATATAAAAACGCTTCTAGTAAGGCACTAGAAGCAGAAATATACATGAACAAATCTAAAAATACACAAAATTACACATTCTAGATTCCTCCCGAGAACTTTAACTGCTAGAACTGCAAATAGGATGAAAAAAACTCTTGCCAATAACCAAGACAAGAGAAAAATACCTACCCACGGAGGCCGAGCCACCCGTTTTCACTCCGGGATGTTTTTGATGCAAGACCAAACAAGCCTCAAGGAAAAGATACAATAACAAAAGGAAAAAAGATCAAAAACATTAATTGGATCCACAACTCGTAGCCAACATTGGCGATTTGAGCCAATCAGTCCAACTGCAAGACATACGGCCTCTATGATGTAACCAAGAAAAAGAAGAAGACCGAATGTTATCATAAATGTCGCTTCTTCTAATCGAATGGTTGCAAAAAAATGGTGCTGTTACTATATTTCCAAAGCCACAAAAAAGAAGAGGCAAAGATAACTGATAAACGACTAGACCTCTCTTTAGAAGCTTTCCATGTCTCGACCCAAACCTTCCAATGATCATACGAATAAAAAGAAGGAAAAGGGATGTCGCACCATTTACGGACAAGATTCCAAGTATCTTTAGCAATAACATACTCGAATAAGACATGGCTAAAATTTTCAGCGCCACCTTTACGAGCAGAGCATGCGATCGATGGGATATCAATACCACGATGCGAAAGATTAAACTGTGAGGGAGACGATCAAGCATAAAACGCCACATGAAAATATTAACCTTACGAGTAAGGGTCTTGTTCCATTGGGTCGGATTATCCAAAGAAGGCAGAAGATGGGTGTCGATGTGATGCCGAGTGATGTTGATAGAAAAAACCCCATCGTTAGCAATGGACCAGTAACAAGTATCTGTGTCTGATTCTGATGATAAGTCAATAACGTTTATCTCACTAACAATATCGTTGAGATATGTCGTATTACGAGCCCCTAGAATAGAACGAGACCAATTCCAACTCCAATGATTATTGATGAAACGATAAGATATCGTGCAATCTTTGTCTTGTTCAAGGCAAAAAATTTGATTATAACGAAGAGACAAAGGGGTATCACCAATCCATAAATCTTTCCAAAAGCGTATCGAAGTACCACAACCAACTCGAAGCCGAATGGAGTCACTAGGAAGAATATTATTCGAGTGGAGATAATTAGAAGCCCCTATAATCTTGGCCAAAGTTCCGCTTGATATGGTGTCGTTGGGCCCAAATCCGCCTTCCTGACCGTAGAAGGCTTTAACAACTTTAACCCAAAGAGCATTAGAATTAGAATTCAGTCTCCATCGCCATCTTTGAAGAAGAGCTAATTTAAATGATTTCAAACTTCCGATGCCAAGACCACCTTTGACAAAAGAAGCTAACACGATAGGCCATTTAACCCATGCTAACTTGCGAGAATCATGAGTGCCATAAAAAAAGCACGCTTTTCTTCTAGAATTTGTAAGACAGATTCCAGAATTTTGAAGATGGATAGATAATAAATCCAGAGACTTCCAAGCACCGATTTTATTAGAGTAAAATGATCACCAATGTTGGGGTTTACTTCGTTCCAACAGGGTGAAGATAATCAATAGCCTAACTACATACCAATGAATGGTTACCGGATATCTCATGAATTCGTGTAATCACTTTCTAAAGAAGATTATTTGACCCTATGCATGGGTTAACATGAATACCTCCTTGGGATAAAACCAAGAGTTAGTTCTTGTTTTAGGCACAAATCAAGAACACTGTGCGTGTAAGTGTTTCTTGTTTCTATATATCTCATCATGCAAATATGAGCACTATTTATAGTGATCCTAGTCCTAGAAGGATGTAACTCATAGTCAAAGGTATTAAGAGCATTAATTGGCCAATTAAGCTCATAATTAACTACATGAAAGCATAGTGGTTACATGACCATAAAACTGGTCATCAAGTCAATATTAAACCCTCATTGATTGATCAAAGAGGTTACAAAGACTTTTAGCATGTGGTTCATCACCAGGAGCAACTTCCTAACCAGGAGCAACTTCCTAACCAGGAGCAGCTTCATACTGATGAACTTTCAACCACTATGTTGAGTCCAGGGAGGTCAGGGACTTAATGGGTGTACACTCCGTACCTCCAAACCCATTTACAAGTATGACTCGATCCCACAATTGCACTAAATTTCCAACAATCCTCCCCAATTTAGTATAATTCCTTTTTGCATGAAAATCAACTTTAACAAAACCAGTGCATAAATGAAAATGTCCTGAGGATTGAAGATCTATATTAGTACATCACTTCAAATATTCGAGAATCATGGTGTTCTAAGAATTGAACACTTCAACTACTTTGAATACCTGAAGATAAAATATACACAAGTTTTCAAACACTTAAGACGCTCTTGACACCATACAAGCCATGTGTCCATATCCAATTCATAAATGTTGTAAGAGCCAAAGTCCATGCTCCTTGAGGTGGCGAAACCTCAACACTTACATAGGTGGCTCCTCTTTAGTTCGTGCTCCTGCTTAAGCCCTTTTTCAAAGAAATTAACCATTAAGAAGTTTATAACTTCATCCTCCTTTCAGCAGGTACAAGCACATCCTTGGGATGATATGTAAAACATGTGCTTCAGTCATCTGAATGTTCAGCTTTCGACATTGAACTCAACTCCTAAGTTTCCTTAGGAGGGAGTTGGGTATCTTAGCATTCAGTGACTAGTTTGGACTTTAAACCATCCCTTTAGTAGACTTTATAACCAAGTCTCTAGCCAATCCCTTCGTCAAGTGATCAGCTAAGTTTTGTTGAGACCTCACAAACTCTATTGATATCACCCCATTCATGATTAGCTCACGAATCATGCTATGTCTAACACCTAAGTGTCTAGACTTACCATTGTACATTTGGCTATAAGCCTTAGCCAATGTAGCTGCACTATCACAACGGATAGATATAGGTGCCATAGGTTTGACCCATAATGGAATCTCAAGAAGCAAGTTTCTCAACCATTCAACCTCTTTACCAGCAGCTGCTAGAGCCACAAATTCAGATTCCACTGTTGAACCAGTAATGCAAGTTTGCTTCTTGGATGCCCAAGAAATTGTACCACCACCAAGAAGGAATATCCAGCCACTTGTGGATGAATTATCCTCAGTATTGCTGATCCAACTTGCATCAGTGTAACCTTCCAACACTGAAGGATATCCAGTATATGACAAATAATAATCCATTGTTCCTTTCAAATACTTTAGTACCCTCTAAATAGCTTGCCAATGCTGAGGACTAGGATTACTAGTTCCATAGGTGTACTCACTGGAGTATAATCAAAGTGATTGAATTTCTTCAGGATCTTCTCAATATAATGAGACTGAGAAATTACAATACCATCACTTTCATGTTTAATCCTTATGCTAAGGATAACATCAGCCTTCCCCATGTCTTTCATAGAGAACCTTGATGACAAAAACTCTTTGGTTAAATCAACCTGAACTTGGTCAGTACCAAAGATTAACATGTCATCAACATATAGGCAAATGATGACTCCTTTACCAGATTAATCAAGTTTACTATATACACATTTGTCAGCTTGATTAAGTAAATAACCATTAGACAAAACCACTTCATCAAACATTTGATGCCATTACTTAGGTGCCTGTTTGAGTCCATATAAGGACTTAATTAGTTTATACACCTTACCTTCATGACCAGGCATGATGAAACCTTGAGGCTGGTTCATATAAACCTCCTCATCTAAATCACCATTCAAGAATGATGTCTTCACATCCATCTGATGAATAATCAGATTGTGAATGCTTGCCAAGGCAATCAACATTCTTATGGTACTTATGCGTGCTACAGGAGCATAAGTATCAAAGTAGTCTATTCCTGACTTTTGTCTAAATCCTTGAATGACTAACCTTGCTTTGAACTTTTCAATAGTTCCATCTACTTTCATCTTCCTTTTGAAGATCCTTTTGCATCTAAGTGGATTGCAACCTGGAGGTAGATCAACCAACACCCAAGTGTTGTTTCCCATGATGGAATGCATCTCATCATTGATTGATTCTTTCTAGAAAGCAACATCTTGGGACTTCATTGCTTCATCAAATGTTTTGGGATCATCCTCAACATTAAAGCAATAGTAGTACTGGTCAGAGACCTCGTCCCTTGTACCTTCAACTAAGTATAGTTGAAACTCAGGCCCAAAATTCTTTGGAGTCCTATGCCTTGTGCTACTTCTAAGCTCAAGCTCAGGTTGCTGAACCACAACCTCATCAGTGACCCTTTGAGGTTCTACTGAAGCACCAACGTCCTCAACTCCAGTAGGAGTCCTAAGGCTTGGTCTAGGGACTGATGAGAACCTAGTCTCATCAAAGTTAGCATCCCTTGATTCAATGATCGAGTTTATTGAAACTGAATCATTGGGTTCAATAGCATAGAACCAATAAGCCTTGGGATGCTCAGCATATCCAACAAAGATGCATTCAATGCCTCTTTCACCCAAGGTTTTTACCTTTGGATTAGGGATTCTTAAAACAGCCCTACAACCCCAAACCTTGAGATAGTTCAAGTTTGGTTTCCGTTTAGTCCAGAGTTCATAAGGGGTAATCTTGTTCCTTTTGTTAGGAACCCTATTTAACAAATAGCAAGCTGTTAACATAGCTTCTCCCCAAAACCCTTGACCTAGTCCTGAGTAGGACAACATGGAGTTAACCATGTCTTTTAGTACTCTATTTTTCCTTTCAGATATACCATTTTGTTGTGGAGTATAAGGAGCAGTTGTCTTATGGATGATTCCAACAGACTCAAAGTACAAAGTATCCATGTACTCACCTCCCCTCTCAGTCCTAAATCTTTTGATTTGGACTCCTTGTTGTAATTCAACTTCAGTTTAAATACTTTAAATTTATCTAATGCTTCATCCTTGGTATGTAACAAATAAACATAGCAAAACCTAGAAGCATCATCAATAAATGTTACCAAGTATTTCTTATTCCCTAATGAGGGAGTAGCATGCAAATCACATAGGTCACTATGGATTAGCTCCAAAACTGTAGTTTCACGTTTTACATCCTGAAATGGTTTCTTAGTAACTTTGTTCAACATACAAGTCCGGCACTTATCAATGTCCATGTCAAAAGCTGGAATTAACCCATCCTTAGACATATCTTGCATCCTCTTATAGTGGACATGTCCTAGTCTAGCATGTCATAGTGATGAATCATTCAGTTTAGTGGTAGTCATCAGGACAGAATCCCCACATTTATACTAGAATCAATATTAAGCCTGGACATTTTATTACTCAAATAGCCAAAACCAATAAACACACCATGTTTAGATAAAACAAATTTATTAGATTCAATCACTTGTTTATAACCACAATTATTTAAAACACTACTAGAAACCAAGTTCTTCCTAATATTAGGAACATGCAAAACATTAAATAAAGAAACAATCTTTCCAGAACTAAACTTAAGATCTACATAACCACGTCCATGTACTAGGGTTGTTGACTCATTTCCCATGTGAAGTATAGATCCATCATTCATTGACTCATAAGTCTTGAACCAGCATCTATCTTTACACACATGAACTGTTACTCCAGAGTGAACCCACCACGCCACATCATCATCCTGCACAAAATAAGCTTCAGATAAATATGTAACATAATAAATCGGGAGAGATTCATTAAACATATTCTGACCTTTTGTGCCTGATCCATTAGCTTTGTTGCTAATGCTAACACCTTTGTAATCCCTTTTGAAGTGTCCAGGTTTCCCACACTTCCAACAAGCCACTGATGACTTCTTGTTAGGATTAGCTTTGGTGTTATCCTGATGCTTACGTTTGCCCTTGTTGTCATTGTACCTGGTGGAGTTGTTATGCTCCAGCATATTGACAACAGATGAACCAGAAACATTGTTGCTCTTTGGCTTCACTTTCATGCTCCCTGAGGGATTCCTCAATGCGTAAATGACTACCCAACTCAACAAGAGTTAACTCCTCATTCTTATGTTTCAAGGTGTGCTTGAAATCTTTCCAAGAAGGAGGTAGTTTGTCAATGACACACGAGACCTAAATGGTCTCATCCATGTTCATTTTATGTTGTGTAAATCTACCAAGTATTCCAAGAAGTTAATTGTATTGTTCCATGACTGGTCTTGAATCAGTCATTTTGTAATTTGTGAAATTACTCACAAGGAACTTCTTACTTGATGCATCCTCAACCATATATTTGGCTTCTAAGGAATCCCATAGTTCTTTACCAGATTCAAAATTTTGGTAAATATCAAATAAGGAATCAGACATACCATTGAGAATAATACCACGACACACATAGTCATCATTCTCCCATTTGCTTCTTTTCCACATCTCCTCTAAAGTAGCATCATCACCACCATCAGGAATGGGAGTGGTCAGCACGTACACCACGTTCATGGTAGAAAGAAGAAAGTGCATCTTATTTTGCCATCTCCTAAAATCAACCCCTTCAAACTTGTCCAGTTTGGAGAAGTTAGCCACCATATGCTTCATTGCCGCCGCCATTGATTAGGGTCGAATAATCTTCTTTGATTGTTGGGGTTTAATTCGTTCCAACAGGGTGAAGATAATCAATAGCCAAACTACGTACCAATTAATGGTTACCGGATATCTCTTGAAGTCGTTTAATCACTTTCCAAAGAAGATTATTCGACCCTATGCCTGGGTTAACATGAATACCTCCTTGGGATAAAACCAAGAAATAGTTCTTGTTTTAGGCACAAATCAAGAACTCTGTGTGTAAGTGTTTCTTGTTTCTATATATCTCATCATGCAAATATGATCACTATTTATAGTGATCCTAGTCCTAGAAGGATGTAACTCATAGTCAAAGGTATTAAGAGCATTAATCGGCCAATTAAGCTCATAATTACCTACATGAAAGCATAGTGGTTACATGACCATAAACCTGGTCATCAAGTCAATATTAAACCCTCATTAATTGGTCAAAGAGGTTACAAAGACTTTTAGCATGTGGTTCATCACCAGGAACAACTTCCTAACCAGGAGCAGCTTCCTACTGATGAACTTTTAACCACTGTATTGAGTCCAGGGAGGTCAGGGACTTAATGGGTGTACACTCCGTACCTCCAAACCCATTTACAAGTATGACTCGATCCCACAATTGCACTATATTTCCAACAACCAATAGAAAGAAGATTTACCTTCCATTTGGACAACCTAGCATCAAAACGATCAAGAAGAGTCTTCTAGTTAACCGTAAGATTCATGTTAGCGCCAATAGGTAACCCGAGGTAAAGTAAAGGGAACGAGCCCAGAGAACATCCAATATTATTAACCATAGAACTTGTTGGGAATAAAATGAGCCAAGACACTTAGACGCTGACAAGAGTTATTTGGACGTTGATAGGAAGAAATCAAGCGCTGACAGATCAAGCGATGACAAGAAGTATCCAAGCGTTGATGAGAAGAAGTCCAAGCACTGATAGAATACTTAGTCTAAACGTTTTGTATTTCTAGTAAAGATATGTTCGACATTATATTTTCTATGTTTATCTTTACCTAAAATATTTGATACGTAGATTCTTGTACAAGGTTCCTTAATCTATAAAAGGAGGCCTTTAGGTTTTAGTTTAATATAAGTTTTACACTTTCATTATACGCAAGTTTCATCATCAATTAAAAGTGAAAGTTTGGTTTACTTATTTTGCTTGTTCTTTATTCAAGTATTAATTCTGCATAATTCTTGAATTGTTCATACAACAAAGTTTCTCTAAGTGTTTAACTTGATCTAATCTCGATAACACAAAGCTAATCGATCTAAGTTTGGGAACAACAAGTGGTATCAGAGCTCGTTGAGGAACTTTGATCTAAAGAACACGAAACCCTAAAAACCCTAAATCGCCAAAAACCCTAATTATTCAAGAAACCCTAAAAACCAGACAAGATGTCTACTCCAGATATGACCTCATCCTCAAGTCACAACCTAAAAATCCCCATGCTAGACCTTGACAATTTTGAGTTATGGAATTTCAATTTTGAACAATACCTCCAAATTCATGATCACACTCTTTAGGAAATTATTGAATATGGAAAGACATTCGATAAGGCTGCTAAGATTGCTACTGCTATTGCTTCAAGATCAGTTGAGGGCTCAACTGAAGAGGATCGAAAAGAAAGACCTTCGGATGGGAGAGCTGTCTCAACTGAGGATATTGCAAAGAGAAGGAATGACATGAAAACTTTAAGCATTCTCAAACTTTCTTTGGGACCAAGCAATCAACACAAGTATAGAGGTTTTGAGTCTACCAAAGAACTTTGGGAATCTCTTCAAGTCAACTATGGTGGTAATGATGATACTGCCTCAGAAAAGAAGAAGCAACTCTTGCATGAGTATGATGTGTTCAAAGCTCTTCCCAATGAGAAGCTAAGTGGGGTGAGAAGCACGCTTCTAGACATCACAAGCAAATTGTCCTTTATGGGAACAGTGTATAATGATGCTGATATCATTACCACTTTCCTTAAAAGTTTTGGTGATGCATGGAAAATTGAAGCAAGGTCTATTATTGCTACCAATGCTCACAAGAGTTCTACTTTTGATGACGTCTTCAATAAGCTAAAGATTGTAGAGAATGAAATCCTCTTGGATCAAGGAAGCAAAAATACCTCTGGAAACATGGCTTTCTTCTCACATAGTGAAGCCCAAGTTGATAAGAGAGAAGCATACGTGCATCCTGTTACTGGATCACCTTGTGTCAGCGGTGGATCAACATTTGTCAACGCCTCACATTCAGACGCTGACACATACAATGTTGACTCACCAAGGATTAAACCTATTGGCATTGATTTAGACATAGTGTGTGCATACATTTCCCAATGGTTCAGTGATTACATATGAGAACCTTGAGCAAATAAGTCAGGAGAATTTGTAGGAGATGGATATTAAATGGAATATGGAACTTGCAATCATAAGGGCCAACAGATGGAATAGGAGATTCAGAAAGAAGATGACCTTCAATGCTAAAGACACTGCTGGGTTTGATAAATCCAAGGTTGAGTGTTACAATTGTCATAGAATGGGTCACTTTATGAGGGAATGCAGATCTCCAAGAAGATCTGATGCTGGAAAACCCTCAAGCAAAATCATTAAGGTTGAAGACACAAAGGCTATGGTTGCCATGCAAGACATTAATGGTGTTGGATGGGACTGGAGCTTTATGGAAAAGGAGGTGGAAGAGAACAAGGCCTTGATTGCAGAGAAGGAAGAAGAAGAGCATGTTCACTTTGCTCTCATGGCACATTCTTCGTCTTCATCAGATAATGAGGTATGTGATGAGGCTTTCTGTAGTAAAGGTTGTCGTTTTAAACACTAAAAACTTAACAAAGAAATTTTAAAGTTAAAATCAGATGTTTTTGATGAAAAATGCAATCTATCTAATTATCAAATGGCACTTGTTCAAACTGAAAAAGACTGTATCAGAATATAAGAAAATGGAGCTTGACCTAAAAGATAAAATTAATGTTTTGTCTCATGACCTCAAAGTTAGTGTTGACCTTAGGGACATACTGGAGAGATCCAAATAATTCATACAAGCTAAGTTAGATGAGGCCATTAAAAACAAAGAGAATGTAGGGCTTAAAATTCAAAAGTTTGATAAAGCTTCTCAAACCCTAGAAAAATGTGTAAGTGAGCAAAGAGACTCTAGGGATATGACTGGGATTGGGATGAAAGAGTATGTTGATGTTCCACCACATGCTGGAAACTTTCATGGTGTCCTTAGAAAGGATTTATCTTGGACTGGTATACCAGAACTCCAAGAAAAGGAATTCATTCCTCCACCAAGAGTTCTTACTCCAGTAGAGGAGTATAACCAGAAAGTGACTGACCTAGAACAATGAAACAAATCCAATCGTACATTGTTTGTTAAAGGTGGAATGCTTAGTGAGAGTCCACTTGAGTCAACACCCATAACTGTAACCAACCCCTCTACTGGAAAACCTGTTTACCTTGGCTCATATGTCAATAAAAAACCTAGTATTAAGTATGCTGAAATGAATAGGAAACCTAGGTCACCACAAAGCTAAGTTAGTGATAATGGGACAGGGTTCTTTTCATCTAGACCTAGGGTTATGTCTAAAAAATCTTGTTATATTTGTGGGAGTTTTTCTCATTTGGCTTATAAATGTGTCAGTGCTTCAAAAGTCAACGCTGACAATAAGTCAACCATGGTCAAACCCAGACCATTTGTCCAATCAAGTCCACATGTTATTAGACCATCTCCATTCTTTACTAAAGGATCTAATACTCATGGACAAAGGCCATTTCAAAGACCAATACATGGTCTAACAGACAATGGGTTCCTATAGCAAACCCTAGTTTTGGCGCTGATAAGTGCAGTTTCAGCGTTGACAAGAACAACTTTAACGCTGACAAGAATGTTTCCAATGTTGTTAGACCAGGTAATAACAAGTACTTGCAGCCAAAGGGAAAGGGGTCTAAAGCTTCATCTAGTTTGACATGGAGACCCAAACAAGACAAAAACCCTAATTCTGATGGGATTTCTATGACCTGTAACAGATTTCATTATATTTCAAAGGTCATAACTAAACCAAGGGTTAACTGGGTGTTCAATCCTCAAAGGGATGAACAAGGGGTTTTTATAAGGACTAAATTTGTTCTTGTTGAACAACCAAATGAATCCAAGTCTGCTCAGGCTTGGGTTCCCAAATAAAACTAATTTGTTTTCTTTATGTGCAGGGCATTCAAAAGCAGGTAAATGATTATGGATACTGGGATAGTGAATGCTCTAGGCACATGATGGGGAAGGAAGATTATTTTACTAACTTTAACCCCATTAAAGATGGTGACAAAGTGTACTGTGGAGGAGGATATGGTACAATTTCTGGCAAAGGCACTCTTATCACCAATAATTTGCGTTTTGAAATCGTATTTCTGGTAAAAGAACTTTATTATAATCTGTTTAGTGTATCACAAGTGTGTGATAACAAGAATAAGGTTCTTTATAACTGATACTGAATGCTTGGTGTTAAACAAAGACTTTAAGATACCTGATGAGAAGTTTATTGAGTATAAAACACATAGGCATAAGGACATTTATAATGTTATCTTAATGGAATTAGGATGAACAACAATTTGTCATGTATATATGCTAAGGCTTCAGTAGATGAGAGTAATCTATGGCACAGACGGTTAGGGCACATAAACTTTAAGAACATAAACAGACTTGTGAGACATGGTTTAGTTGATGGTTTGCTTGAAAAGGCTTTCCACAATGATCATTCTTGTGTTGCATGTCTTAAAGGCAAACAACACAAAGTCTCATTTAAGTCCAAACTTGTGCACTCTAGTTCTAAACCACTTCACTTGCTACATATGGACTTATCTGGCCCAACTAATATAGAAAGTTTAATTGGTAAATCCTTTTGTTTTGTCATAACTGATGATTTTTGTAGATTTACTTGAACTTTCTTCTTGGCCTTAAAAATTGAAACTGCCACAGTTTTGATTAACTTTATTACCCAAATTGAAAAGAAAACAGGGAATGAGGTTAAAATACTTAGAAGTGATAATGGTGGTGAGTTTAGAAACAAATTGTTAGATGAGTTTTGTGTCAATAAAGGGATTACTAGGCAGTTTAGCATAGCTAGAACCCCACAACAGAATAGGGTGGCTGAAAGGAAGAATAGAACACTCATAGAAGCAGCTAGGACAATGTTGGTTGATGCTCATTTTCCCATTGCTTTTTGGGCTGAGGCTGTGAATACAGCCTGCTATGTTCAGAGTAGGGCATTGATCAACAAAATCCACAATAAGACACCTTATGAGCTATTTTGGAATAAGAAACCTGATATTGGTTTTCTTAAACCCTTTGGATGTCATGTAGTGATCTTAGATACTAGTGATGCCTTAGGAAAGTTTAGTGCTAAAGGTGATGAGGGCTATTTTATGGGTTATTCAGTGCAGAGTAAAGGATATAGGGTTTACATTAAGAAAGAAAAACGTATACTTGAAAAGGTACATGTTAAGTTTTTAGAGAGTAAACCTAGTGATCCTGAGAGTGGACCAAATTGGTTCTTTGATTTAGAACCTTTATCTAGAACCTTGAATTATATGCATGTTACTAATCCAGACATTGTGAAAAAGGATTCAAATGTTGTGGAAGAACCTATTGTTGATCCCAAACTTAGATCGATTAAGCTTTGTGTATACGAGATTAGATCAAGTACTACACGTAGAGAAACCTTTGCTTATGAGTAAAGTAACAAAGTGTTATGCGGAATTAACACTTGATCTAAAACACAATGATGTTAAACAAACTTTCACTTGTATTAAAATAATCGTGTTGATTACAATGAAAGGTTTAACTTGCGAATACTATGAAAACTGATATTAAACATTAACCTAAAAGATCTTCTTTTATAGAACAAGAAGTCTTGTACAATAAGCTACGAATCAACTATTCTAGGTAAAGATAAACATAGAAAATACATTGTCGTTTCTATCCTTACTAGAAGTAATCTAGAATATAATAAACGTGTAGCTCACATCTTCCATCAGTGCTTGTCTTCAATCTGTCAACGCTTGACTTTAACTTGTCAACGCTTATGCTGTCAGCGCTCACTTTGCTCTTGTCAACGCTTAAGTTGTTCTTGTCAGCGTTCAAGTGTTCTGGCCTAAATTTATTCCCAACAATCCTCCCCTAAACTTGATATCCACTCTTATGATCAAGTTTCTGAATAAACATTAAGGACTTGGAGGAGTCTGACAAACCTTGTCATATTGATGATAAATAAATCTGATCAAATTCTTTGCCACGTCACTTGTATAGTCTATCTCCAACTGGGTGTCCTTCATCTTCTCCAAAACAGCCTTGGATATGAAATACTGAGCATCTACAAGTAAATACTCAGCAAACTTTGTAGAACTCAAATGGTATACACCAGCAGCTGAATATAACCTCCATTGAAGACCACTGAGGTCATCTTCAAGATCCTTCCATATTTCAGGATCTTCTTCTTTTGTCCCACACATTCTTTTGAATGTGGTCCAAAGTTTTATTCCATTGGCTGACGTTGGTGCTTCAGCCTCATACTTGGTCTCTAGTAACCTCCAAAGGTTCACCAAGTCTTCTCTGTCACAACTTGCAAATAAAGATATGAGAGTGGTAAAAGTGTGTACCTCCTTGCCAAATCTTCCAATTTTCCAGAATCCACATTCATCTTCCTCATAACTTACTATTGGATTCCTGGAATCTAGTGGTAACACATGCACCATATCTGAAGCTTCTAATGGGGAGAGCTTGAGGCTCTTTCTAATGATTGCTTCACTTGGATATAGCTGAGACATATCTTTTGGAAACTCAAGAATAAATCCCTTCTTTACTGGTCTAGGAACTATCATAGCTTTCTTGATTGCCATCTCTTCTGCAAGTTGCTCCTTTCTTTCATCTGAAAGAAGTCTGAAAGTGTTTTCTTCTTGCACTTTCACCCAAATAGGATAAGCTCTATGTTCCAATTCATCAAATGTCAAAGCCTTCAGCTTCTGATGTGTCCATCCAACTCCATGAAATTTGAGCAACATAAAGTAGAGCTTCCTTCTATCCCTTTTCAATTCAGAGAGAATGTTGCTTGCCTTGTACTTCAGCATCACCTTACAATCCTGCTGAACTCTAAGAAGAATTTCCAAACCCCATATTTGATCTGAAATGGTCAAGTCTGGATTATCCATACAGCTTTCTTCCCAAGAATTGTACATCTGAACTACCTCTGGCATATCAAAATCAATTTGCAACTTCAAATCTCTCAGCCTTTCCCTAGCAAGCTCATCACCATACTCAAGTCTTTCTGGTTCAACAATCATCACACTTGAATCTGAGCTAGCTCCATCACTTTCTTCCTCAGAAGTCACAACAAATGGTGACTTTTCCTTTTCACCTTGTTCCATCATTTGCTCAGCCAATCTTCTATCAAATTCAACCTGAGCTGCATTCTTTGGAACAATTTCTTCTACCAACTTACCCTTACCCTTATCTGTTGGTTCAATTGTTGGTAGGGTAGATGATAATACCTGAGTAGGAACGTCTTTGATGA
The DNA here is from genome assembly GCA_025667525.1 of Glebionis coronaria. Lineage (NCBI taxonomy): Eukaryota > Viridiplantae > Streptophyta > Magnoliopsida > Asterales > Asteraceae > Glebionis > Glebionis coronaria. The sequence goes on from CM046881.1 coordinate 55,383,501, forward strand.
TAGATGATGACTGGAATACATCACCCCCATATGCAGATCTGTCAACGCCCAAATTTCCTCTATCAGCACCCAAAATACTTCTGTCAGCGTCCAAACTTGTCTTGTCAACGCTCAAATATTTTCCCTCAGCGCCTTGTGTAACCTCCCTCAACATATCTGTAAATGATAAATTTAAATTTGTTGGAGAGATTAAGGACGTATCAAAACCTTTTTGTTCCTTCAATGTAGTAAGAGCTTCAGCAATATCCAATGATTGACCATCTTGACTGCTCTTATCACTCAGATTTCTTTGATCTTCCTCCCCTTTGGAAGACTCCTCCATACCTCCCCTTGAATGAGCACTCTCCAAAACAACAATCCTCTCCCTCAAATCTTTGAGTTCAAGGCCTTGGTTACTGACAATTTGTACCAAGTCTGCATTTTGCTTTTGCAAGCTAATGCAGACAGCCGTCAATTCTAAAAGCGTCATTGGTTCCAGTCTGCCCTCTTCCAAAATGGGGATTTGACCTCCCAAGTCAGGTTCATTGGGCATGGATGAGGACTTAATTATGGTGGGACTGCCTTGGCCAGCTTCAAAGCCAGAACCAATAGTCCCAGCCTCATCCAGGTCACCAGCCACACTTGTGGTGGTGGTTCTCTCTGCTACATGGCTAGGACCACCAGAGGAGAACACTCCAGCAGTCCTTTGGCGTTTAATCAACCTATATTCAGGTGGTGTGGAAGATGGTGTAGAAGAAGGTGTAGATGTGGGTTGGTTAAGGGGTGTTTGGGATTGTGATGGTTGGGTGTCAGCGGTTGAAATAGGCACATCAACGCCCACATTAGATGTGTCAGCGTCGAATGGATTTTGGTCTATTTGCATGTGGTCAGGTGAGGGTAAAGGTTCAGGGATAGGTTCAAGTTGTGGTTGAGGGTCAATATGAGGTTGGGGGTCTGGTTGGGGTTGTGCTGCTGCAATAACAGCAAGCATGGCTTGGGTTAATGGTAGGTATCTATGAGGTGGTGAATTCATCTTGGTAAAAATAGCCTTCTTTTGTTCAGGGATCTTATAAAAGTCATTGTGATCCCTTGAACAATATCTTTGAGTATCAAAAACCATTTGCAGAAAACGGGGATAAGCTAAAGTCATTTTTGTCCCCTTGTTTTTACACATTCCTTCAAAAATCATTTTAGACCAGTTATAATTTTGCCCTGTTGTAATACACACAATAGCAGATGCAATGGATCTATTGATCTCATTGTGTGCAGTACATTTGGGACTCAAACATTGAAGGAGAATGTGAATTAGGTACTTCCAGGCTGGGGGAAATTCCTGCTTATGGTACTTATTAAGAGTACCTTCATCAGGAATAGGATATCCCAAAGCCCTAAGCCCTTGTTCTATTTCAGATATGGGAAGCATGGTTATACCATCAGCATCATTAAGATGCAAGGCCTGGCGTACCAAGGCCTCAGTAACCACCCAAGGTCTCCCATGTACAATAGAAGTCAATGTTGTCACTCCATTAACTGTTGAGGAACTAACAGTGTTCCAAAACTGTTTAATGTGTGTGACTGGAATGAGTGGGGCATGAGAAAGAGCATACCTTAATGGGGATGCATTCAAATACTCCACCATCTGTGTGTATTGAGGGAACAAAGTATTATCAGCAACAAGATAAGCAATCATGTTGTGTTGAGACTTGAACCCCAAATCCAATTCTGCTGAGTTAAATCTTGGTGCCATTGATGAAAGCTGTTAATTTGAGGTATAAAAGATGAAGGTTGATAAGAGAAAAGTGTTAGACAAGAATTATAGATACCCTGTTTAAAATAGGAGCCAAATTTATAGGAGTGGATGAATGCACGTGATTGGCCCAAAAATAGGCAAAGATTTTCAAAAATCAATCATGAAAATATTGAAAAAGTTTATAAGTTATCTCATGCATTTAATGAAAGTAACAACTCCTAAAATTACGGCTTGAAAATATGTCAAAAAGTTACAACTGGGTAGGTCCCATTGATTGTCAACGGTCAAATATAACCCATCAATGCCCAACGGCTATAATCCTGTCAACGTTCGCCTAAAGCCATGTCAGCGTCCATTTTGGTCACAACAACGCTTGGAAAAATCTTGTCAGCGTCCAAAAATAAAATTGTTTTAAAAAGTGAAAAATGACCTTAACAAGTAATTTATCCTAGAGAAGATAACCAAAAGCTGATAATTATCATAGGGCGGCAAGCACTGTCCAGTTATGCACACTTGCATAAGCAAGATAGACATAACAGTCCTCTAGTGTCCCTTGCTAACCAAAATTCTTAACAACCAAGTTACCTCATAAAATCCTTGTTACTCCCAGGTAAAACCCATATCAAAAGGATTCCCAAGTCTCCCATCAGACCACAACCAAGTCTAGGCCAAAAGTGTCTTGGCAGCATGCATAGATTGTCACCTTTGCATGCTACAGTGCCTCATGGTTTAGTAAAACTAACCCATACTCACCTGTGGACACAATCTATAATTGTGATGAGAGTATTCTAAGAATACCCAAGAGTCCTAAAGGTTCCTTAAACCTCCCCTTAAACTATGATACATGAGTTCTCAAAATATATATGAACATTAAAAATTTATGTCAAGATAGGAATATAAATATTCCAACCATCATCCATAAACAAAACATGTCCAAATAGCTCTTCAAAGATCCATAAGCAACTCTGTATCCAATGGCATAAAGCTACCATTACCTGCACATTTAGATGAAAACCACAAAACTAACATTTGTTGCTGACAGCGTCCCGACAACACTTATCAGCGTTGAAGGAACTCTTGTCAGCGTTAGACAATAATATCTCCAACAACGGCAAAATAACACTTGACAGCGTTACATTTACCTTTGTCAGTGTTAGAAAAATAATGTGGAAAATCTAAATCATCATAAAGACCAATAACAATGCATTATCCTGTACATACTTTTACAAAAAGGTTCTAAAACACATATTAAGTGAGATTAACCATTCCAATATTTGTTACCAAATATTGAAATCTTCCAGCATCAAAAGGTTTAGTTAATAAATCAGCCACATTATCTTCTGTGTCTACCCTATCTGGTTGTATTAAACCTTTCTCAAAGCAATCTCTTATAAAATGATGTCTAATTTCTATGTGTTTGGTTTTAGAATGATGTACAGGATTTTTAATAATGCATAAAGTACTGTTATTGTCTACAAAAATCTTGGTATGCATAAAATTATACCCATAATCCAACAGCTGGTTCTGAATCCATAAGACTTGTCCACAACAAGCAGCTGCAGCCACATATTCTGCTTCAGTTGTAGAGTTTGCCACCACTGTTTGTTTCTTGCATTGCCAAGATATTAATCTGCTCCCAAGAAATTGGCATCCACCAGTTGTGGATTTCCTATCAAACTTGTCACCACCATAGTCACTGTCTGAATATGCAATAAGGTCCAATGGAGAATCTTTTGGATACCATAATCCAAGATCTGGATAACACCTTAGGTACCTAAAAATTCTCTTCACAGCAAAAAGGTGACATTCTTTGGGAGTCACTTGATGGCGTGCACATGCACACACAGCAAACATGATGTCAGGTCTTGAGGCTGTAAGATACATCAATGATCCAATCATTGATCTATAGTGCCTAACATCCACATCCTTTCCAGCTCCAATTTTTCCCCAAGGGTGTTGTCTATCCATAGGAGTGGAAGCCTCCTTTTCATGTGGAGAAAAACCATATTTCTTCAAGATTTCAGCTACATACTTGTCTTGGGAGATGAAGATACCATCTTCTTTCTGCTGAACTTGTAAACCTAGAAAGAAGTTCATCTCACCCATTGCACTCATCTTGAATTTATCTGTCATGAGCTTGGAAAAGTCCTCACTCATTTTTGGATCAGTAGACCCAAAAATGATGTCATCAACATAGACCTGCACAAGTAATACATGTTTTCCTTTCTTCTTTGTAAACAGTGTCTGATCTATGGTGCCCCTCTTGAAGCCATTTTCCACCAAGTAGGTGGACAATGTACCATACCATGCTCTTGGGGCTTGATGAAGTCCATACATTGCCTTCTTTACTCTATAAACCTTGTCTGGATTCTCAGGATCTTCAAAACCAGGAGGTTGCATTACATAAACCTCCTCAACAATTGTGCCATAGAGGAAAGCACTCTTCACATCCATTTGATAAACAGTAAAGTTCATGCAAGAAGCATAAGCTAAGAAAATTCTGATCGCTTCAATTCTTGCAACTGGAGCAAAGACTTCTTCATAATCTATGCCTTCCTCTTGTGTATAACCCTGAGCTACCAAACGTGCCTTGTTTCTGACTACAATGCCTCTTTCATCTTTCTTGTTCCTTAGAACCCATCTTGTCCCAATTGGTCTCACATATCTAGGACAATCAACCAGCTCCCAAACATCCTGTATAGCAAATTGGTGAAGCTCATCCTGCATTGCTTCCACCCAACTTGGTTCTTTGAGAGCATCAAAAATCTTCTTGGGTTCTTCCTGTGACAGAAAACAGGCAAACAAACATGCTTGTACAAGAGGGGTATCAACCTTCTTGTGTATATTGGCAATAAATCCACCAAGACCTTGATGGGATCTTCTTGTCTGAACTGGAGCCATAACATCACCAATGATCTGAGATGTGGGGTGATCCTTTGCTATGGAAGTGAGAACTCCTCCTTCAAAAAGTCTGGTGTCCTCAATTTCACGCTCCATGTTGCCAATATCTTCTTCAGATTCTTCTTGATCAACAGAAATCTCTTCATGGACATTAGAAGGTCCACCCTGTTCAAAATGAGAAGAGAAAAGCTGTGTAAAGGTGTCTCCAAAGTCTGATCCTTGTTGATCAGCGTTTGGGCTAACAACGCTTGAACTGGTGTCGTCAGCGTTGGAGCCATCAGCGTCTGAATTGGTCGTGTCAGCGCTTGATTTCCCTTTGTCAGCGCCTGAAGAATCATGCATGTTTGTATTTGGTGGTATTTGAACACCACCATTATCTTTCCTTGCAGCAGTAGCAGCAGCATAATACTCATCTGTCCATATAGGAAGTGTAACAAATTCTTGTGTGGGAGATGATTTAGCTGCTGGTGGTCCATCCTCCTTAGTAACCTGTATACCTGAAACATTACCAATTCTCTTTTCCAAAACACTTGAAGTTACCTTCACAATGTCTGGATCAGTAACAGGCATATAATTTAAAGCTCTAGATAAAGGTTCTAAGTCAAACAACCAATTTGGACCACTTTCAGGATCACTAGGTTTACTTTCTAAAAACCTAACATGTACCTTTTCAAGTATACGTTTTTCCTTTTTAATGTAAACCCTATATCCTTTACTCTGCACTGAATAACCCATGAAGTAGCCTTCATCACCTTTTGAATCAAATTTACCTAGGGCCTCACTAGTTTCTAAAACAACTACATGACACCCAAAAGGCTTGAGAAAGCCAATATTGGGCTTCCTTCCCCAAAGTAATTCATAAGGTGTCTTATTATGTATCTTGTTGACCAATGCCCTATTTTGAACATAACAAGCTGTGTTAACAGCTTCAGCCCAAAAGGCTATAGGAAAGTGGGCATCAGCCAACATGGTTCTGGCTGCTTCAATAAGGGTCCTATTCTTCCTTTCAGCAACCCCATTTTGCTGTGGGGTTCTAGCTATGCTAAACTGCCTAGTAATCCCTTTCTTGGCACAAAAATCATCTAACAACTGATTTCTAAACTCACCCCCATTGTCACTTCTAATAATTTTGACCTCATTACCATTCTTCTTTTCAATTCGGGTAATGAAATTAATCAGACTTAGGGCAGTTTCACTTTTCTTGGCTAAAAAGAAAGTCCATGTAAACCTGGAGTAATCATCAGTAATAACAAAACAATATGATTTACCCTTCAAACTTTCTATATTAGTTGGACCAAAGAGGTCCATATGCAATAAGTGAAGTGGCTTAGAACTAGTGTGCACCTGTTTAGACCTGAATGAGACCTTGTGCTGCTTGCCCTTAAGACATGCAACACAAGAGTGGTCATTGTGGAAAGCCTTTTCAGGCAAACCATCAACTAAACCAAGCCTCACAAGTCTATTGATATTCTTAAAGTTTATGTGCCCTAATCTCCTGTGCCAAAGATTACTTTCATCTACTGAGGCTTTAGCATACAGACATGACATCTTATTATTTACCTTAATTCCATTAAGATTCACATTATATATGTCTTTATGCCTTGGTGTTCTAAAATCTATGTATTTCTCCTCAGGGAGCTTATAATCTTTGCTTAACACCAAGCACTCAGTATCTGTGAAAAGAACCTTATTTTTGTTATCACACACTTGTGATACACTAAACAAATTATAATCCAGATCTTTCACCAAGAAGACATTCTCAAACCGTAGATTGTTGGTGACAAGGGTTCCTTTTCCAGTAATGGTGCCGTAGCCCCCTCCAAAATATAACTTATCACCATCTTGAATAGGAGAGAAATTGGTCAGATAGTCTTCCTTTCCTGTCATGTGCCTAGAGCATCCACTATCCCAGTATCCATAATCATTGATCTTCTTCTGAATGCCCTGCACATAAAGAAAACACATTAGTTTTCTTTGGGAACCCAAGCCTTAGAAGACTTGGATTCATTTGGTTGTTCAACAAGAACAGACTTGGTTCTCATAACAACCCCATTTTCATCCCTGTTTGAATGAAATTCCCAGTTAACCCCAATTGGTGTTGACAATGCCTTAGAAATATAATGAAACCTGTTGCATGTCATAGAAATACCAGTAGAATTAGGGTTTTGGTCTTGTTTTGGTCTCCATGTTAAGCTAGTAGAAGCTTTAGACCTATTTCCCTGTGGTTGCAAATACCTAGGTTTAGCAGTGTGACTGTCAGCGCTGAAATTTCTCTTGTCAGCGCCCCGATTGCTCTTATCAGCGTTGAACCTAGGGTTTGCTACAGGAACCCATTGCCTATTTGACCAAGTGTTTGACTTTTGAAAAGGTCTTAGGCCTTGTGTGTTAGACCCTTTAGAAAAGAATGGGGCTGGTCTAACAACTTGTGAACTTTTGTTCACAAAAGTATTGGGTCTGACAGTGTTTGACCTATGTTGACTTTTGTCAGCGCTGAAATGGTTCCTATCAGCGTTGACATTGGAAGCGTTGACACATTTGTAGGCCAAATGTGAGAAGCTACCACATGTGTAACAAGCTTTTCTAGACATAGTCTTAGGTCTAGAAGCAAAGAAGCCTGTTCCATGGTTACTAACTTGGCTTTTTGGTGACCTAGTATTCCTATACATCTCTGCATATTTAACACTAGGTTTTCTAACAGTTTGTGGGCCAAGGTCAACAGCTTTGCCAGTGGTAGGGTGTGTGATCTTAATAGGTTTACGATCAATGGACTCATCAATTGGTATCATGTTTGGTGTGGGCTCATTTGGACTTTCACACAACAACCCTCCCTTAACAAACAAGGTGTGGTTAGCTTTCTTCCACTCTTCTAGGTCAGTCAGCTTTTGCTGATATTCTTCAACTGGGGAAGTCACTCTAGGTGGAGGAATAAACTCCTCCTCTTGGCATTCTGGCAAGCCAGTCCAAGATAAGTCCTTTGATTGGACACCATAGAAATCCCCAGCTGGTGGTGGAACAACAGTATAATTATTCATCCCAATCCCACTCATATCCTTAGAGTCTCTTTGTTTACTAACACACTCTCCTAGGGATTGTGTGGCCTTATCAAATCTCTGGATTTTAAGACTCACATTATCTTTATTTTTGTTAGCCTCCTCTAACTGAGATATCAAATCAAGATTAACCCTATTTACTATATCTTGAACATCCTTACTCTGATGTAACTCATGTTTTAAGATATTTATTTGATCCTTTAAATCAAACTCCATTTTCTTATACTCAGATACTGTCTTTTCTGTTTGGGTAAGAGCAACTTGATAGTTAGATACTTTGCATCTTTCAGTACTTGCCTCATCTAATAATTTAACTATCTCTTGTTTTAATTTTTCAGTATTTAAACGACAACCCTTAGAACAGAAAGCATCATCATATACCTCATTATCTGATGAAGAGGAGGAGTGTGCCATGAGAGCATATTCAACATGCTCTTCTTTAACTTCAGCAACCAAAGCTCTGTCCTCTTCTTCATTCTTAGCCATCCAGCTCCAATCCCATTCTCCAACACCATCAATTTGTTGAACAGCAACCATAGCCTTGGGATCTGGGCTCTTAATCATTTGGCTTGAAGGCTTCCCAGCATCAGATCTCCTTGGAGATCTACATTCCCTCATAAAGTGCCCCATCCTATGACAGTTGTAGCACTCCACCTTGGATTTATCAAATCCAGCAACATCCTTAGCATTAAAGGTCATCTTCTTCTTGAACCTTTTATTGAACCTGTTTGCTCTTAAACTTACAAGAGCCATTGTCCACTTGATGTCCATCTCTTCCAATTGTTCATCACTTATCTGCTCAAGATCTTCATATGTAATTCTTGAATCACTGGGCAAAGAAGCAATGAATGCACACACAGTGTCTAGATCAAAACCAGCAGGTTTAATTCTATCAGCGCCATGATTGTGTGTGTCAGCGCTTGAGTACAAAGCGTTGACAGGATATGATCCAGCGCTGACAGATTGACATCCAGCGCTGACACCTTGAGATCCAGTTGCTGAATGTCCATAGAAGTTCATGGAATCAAATTGGCCTTCACTTTGTGAAAAGAAGGCCATGTTGCTGCTTGAAGATTTGTTATCACTCTCCAATTGCCATTCATTCTCCAACAGTCTTAGTTTGTTGAAGATGTCATCAAACCTGGATGTCTTGTGAGTGTTATTGACAAGAATGGATCTTGTCTCAATCTTCCATACATCACCAAGGCTTTTGAGAAAAGTAGCATTCAATTCAGGGTCATCAATCTGTTTTCCCATGAAGGAAAGTTGACTTGTGATGTCAAGAAGTCTACTTCTCACACTGCTGAGATTCTCATTAGGTTGAGCTTTAAAGACAGCATACTCATGCAATAGTTGCTTCTTCTTTTCTTCTTTTGTATCAGCATTGCCACCATGTGCTACTTCAAGAGCTTCCCAAAGCTCTTTTGCAGACTCAAAACGTTTGTACTTGTGCTGATTCTCATGACCTAGGGCATGTTTCAAGATGTTTAAGATTTTCATGTCCACCCTCTTCTTGGCTATGTCTTCAACAGCTACAGCTCTCCCATCTTCAGGCTTTTCCACCTTATCAGATTCAGGACAATTAGGAACAGCTGTCCTTGTGGCAATTGCAGCAGTAATCTTTGCTGCTTTATCGAATGTGTTCCCATATTCGATAATCTCCCAAAGAGTGTAGTCATGAATAGCTATATATTGCTCAAAATTTGACTTCCAAAGCTCAAAGTTCCTGGCATCAAACATGGGAATTTTGATACTAGGGTTTGAGAAGTTGTTTTGTAGCAAAGCAGGAGGTTGATTTGTGCCAGACATGATGTTTTTAGGGTTTTGAGAATTTTTAGGGTTTTTAGGGTTTTTGGTGTTTTAGGGTTCTGCGTTACTTAAAGATCAAAAGTTTCTCAACAAGCTCTGATACCACTTGTTGATCCCAAACTTAGATCGATTAAGCTTTGTGTATACGAGATTAGATCAAGTACTACACGTAGAGAAACCTTTGCTTATGAGTAAAGTAACAAAGTGTTATGCGGAATTAACACTTGATCTAAAACACAATGATGTTAAACAAACTTTCACTTGTATTAAAATAATCGTGTTGATTACAATGAAAGGTTTAACTTGCGAATACTATGAAAACTGATATTAAACATTAACCTAAAAGATCTTCTTTTATAGAACAAGAAGTCTTGTACAATAAGCTACGAATCAACTATTCTAGGTAAAGATAAACATAGAAAATACATTGTCGTTTCTATCCTTACTAGAAGTAATCTAGAATATAATAAACGTGTAGCTCACATCTTCCATCAGTGCTTGTCTTCAATCTGTCAACGCTTGACTTTAACTTGTCAACGCTTATGCTGTCAGCGCTCACTTTGCTCTTGTCAACGCTTAAGTTGTTCTTTTCAGCGTTCAAGTGTTCTGGCCTAAATTTATTCCCAACACCTATTGTTGAAATTTCAGGTAAACAGGTTGACAAGGAAGTAGAATCACATGCAGTCAAATCAGCTCCCATACTTGAGTATGTTACCATTCCTACATGGACAAATGGATTTGCTGCTGTTGCTGCTGGAAAGGAAAAAGATGGTCCACAAGAAAAGCCAATTGATGAAAACATGCATGAATCTTCAAGCGTTGATGAAGGCAAATCCGACGCTGACAGGCCAAATTCAGGCGTTTATAGCTCAAACGCTGACAGGCCAAATTCAGGCGTTGACAACCCATTTGACCATTTATTCTCTTCAAATACTTTTGAACAAGGTGAACCTTCCATAGTTCATGAAGAGGTTCATTCTAGTGATGATGGAGGAGGCTATGAAGATGATATTGACAACATGGAGACTGAGATTGAAGACAACACACTTATTGAAGGAGGAACACTTAGATCTACTATCAAAAATAATCCTCCTTCTCTCATTATTAGTGATGTGTTGTCTCCTGTTCAAACAAGAAGGTCTCATCAGAATCAAGGAGGTTTTATTGCCAATATCTACAAGAAGGTTGATACCCCTCTTGTTCATGCATGTTTGTTTGCTTGTTTTCTGTCACAACAGGAACCCAAGAAGATTTTTGATGCTCTCAAAGAACCAAGTTGGGTGGAAGCAATGCAGGATGAGCTTCACCAATTTGCTATTCAAGATGTTTGGGAGTTAGTGGACTGTCCTAGGTATGTCAGACCTATTGGGACAAGATGGGTTCTTAGAAACAAGAATAATGAAAGAGGGATTGTGATCAGAAACAAGGCACATTTAGTTGCTCAAGGCTATACACAGGAGGAAGGGATAGACTATGAAGAGGTTGTTGCACCTGTTGCAAGGATTGAAGCAATAAGGATTTTCCTAGCCTATGCTTCTTGCATGGGCTTCATAGTTTATCAAATGAATGTGAAGAATGCCTTTGTTTATGGCACAATTGTAGAGGAGGTTTATGTAATGCAGCCTCCTAGTTTTGAAGATTCAGAACATCCAGACAAGGTGTATAGGGTGGAGAAAGCAATGTATGGACTTCATCAAGCCCCAAGAGCATGGTATGGCACATTGTCTACCTATCTGGTGGAAAATGGATGTAAAAGGGGCACCATAGACCAGATATTATTTACCAAGAAAATTGGTAAGGACTTTTTACTTGTTCAGGTCTATGTGGATGATATTATCTTTGGCTCTTCAAGTCCAAAGATGAGTGAAGACTTTTCCAAGCTCATGACAGACAAGTTCAAGATGAGTGCAATGGGAGAGAAGAACTTCTTTCTAGGTTTATGATGTGTCGAGGAAACGTCGATATATTTTTATAAGATGCGATATAGGACAAATTTTGGAAATTACCCTTAGGAAAAGGTAATAATCCATAAATAAGTCGAAGACGGATTTAATTAAACACGTTGATGATCCAAGTTCGTTTTACACGAGGATCAAGTGAATTTGAGACGTTTTGTTTCAATTTGGACAATCGATTTGAATTGGTTTTTGGTTTTTAATCTAATATTACTCCTACAATTTTTAATTAATTAAAATCCTAAAGTGCATGAAAAGTTCCCCATTATTTAATCTAAAGACAATTATTTAAAATTCAAACTTTAAAACTATTTAAAATTTGAACTATTTAAAATCCATTAAAAACTTATCTATTTAATTAAAATTACTTTTACACTACTTAAAGATCTATTAAAAATTATTTTAAATCTAAAAATTAATTAAACCTATTTAAAATTAACTTTTACTTTTTAATAAACCAAATCCATTTCAAAACTATTTTTTTATTTAGAAACTAAATTAATTAAAACTTATATTATTTAAAAACTAATTTATTTAAAAACTAATTTTAAATACCTATAAATAATAAAATTTATTTTTAGTTATTAATTTCATTTAATATTTAAACTTTATAAAATATGTTTTATTAATTAATCAAAACTTATGAAAACTAAGTATCAAATTAAAGTTAAAAGCTGACAGTTAAATAAATGAAGCTATATTAATTATTGAACCACTAATAAGACACAAATAAGTGCTAGATGAGATGGTTAAGACATTGGGTTCTCACTCTTGAGGTCAAGAGTTCGAAACCAGTGGAAGACATTTTTTTTATATTAATTTATTTGGACAAAGTAAAATCAAAGTAAAGTCACAGGGGTGACTTGTGGTGATAAAATTAGACTGATAAAATCAGTCTTGGATCTAGCAGACCAAATGAGTGTGTTAGCTAATTCTATTCAGCAAAACAACAATATCAGCAAATCTAAATATATATCAGCAAGATGGAGCAAATAAAAACTCAACAATCAGTAAAGTTGAGCATCATTTCAGCAAATTAAGATACCAACAAAGCTTTTATCAGCACAAAACTTATGGATTAACTCATTTTAAAACCAAAATTATAGCAGACTTAAAACACAAATCAGATTAAAATCAGCAAGAAACTTTCATACTGAAACTCTCATATATTCAAATTAATCAATAACCCTTATGAACTCAGATTAATAATTAGTTTTAAACAGCAAAGCAAAGCTATATCAGCAAGCTATGAAACTAAAGAAAGCTTGTAACAAATACAAAATAACAAATGCACAACTCAGATTCATCAATTTATCAATATGAAATCAGTTAAAGACCATTCTAAAACAGATAACTAAAATTAAGTGAAAACTCAGATTTAAACCACCTTTTGCCAACATTTTAGACTTTTTAAACACGTTTATATCCAAAACCCCTATTTTAAAGCATAACCTATTTTAAACAGATACATTCACAGCAAGCTAATCAAAACACCTATTCAGATTTAATAACAGCTAAAAACTTGTATATTAAGCTTAATTTAACCAGATTTATCCAACTCCCTTATTTGACACAGATTAAACTTCTAGTGTTTAACAAATTAATAAATTGTCACACTTAAATCCAAACAGTAAATAAATCTAAACATTAAATAGTTCGATTAATAATAATTAGAAAAACTAATGAATCTAAATGATATTAAACATGTAAATATCATAAGCATCTAAACACATTAATCTAATTAACATGGAAATTAAAAGGGAAATGAACCTTTTGTAGAAAACCTTCGAGACGAAGATCAGCGTTGAGCTGTCTTAATGACCTGAATCGACACCATTACTAACCACCATAATCGAACCACCATCATCATTCATCATCATTCGGACCAACACTTATTTTCTTATCAACTTTCTAGTGGGGAAAGTTGTCCCCAATATTTATTTTTTATTAATTGACAAAATCTATTAATGAGCTTAAATCAAATAACCTCTTATTATTATATAAAATCAGTTTAAAGAATAAATTGCAAATAGACTTAACATAAAGTAAAATAGAGAATTTATTCGAATCAAATAAACTTTTATTATTAATCAAAATGATTACAATAATGAAAAGGAAAATATAATTATCCTAAAACTATTTTTACATAATAACATTAAAAATAAAAATGGGATAAGAATTACAGAAAATATGGGGGGTTTTTATAGCCATACCCCCAAAGCTCTTGGTGGAGTTTGTTGAGGAGATGCCTTCATCTCAGCCCTTGAAATCTTCTCTTTCTTCTTCTATCTTGATCTTATGGCTGATATTAGCCAACTAGCACACGGATTGCCAACGTGGCAATCAAGTGTGCCAGTTGTGCTTCTTGATAGCTGAGGTGTCTTCCTTCTATTGGATGAGTGGTGATGGATGATGTGTTTCATCCAATCACAAGCAAGGGATGAGCCACGTCACTGGTTAGTACTCCATCTTCTTTGATCTAAAATTCATGGCAATTAATTAAGGTGCGTGTATATACACGTGCCCTTAATTAATAAGCCCCAAATTTGATTGCTAAATTAGGGTTAGGGAAGATATGGGTGACTGGTTATTTCTTTTGGGAGAGAGAAAGGTGTAACTTTGGGAGTATCAAAAGAAAATGGTAAGTGTGTGGTGAATGAACTTTGACCAAATGATGTTTATAACCGTATAAGTAAATAACCCTAATGGGTATTTGAAAAGACCAATTCGTCCCATATTTCACTTGTAAATTATTAAACTTGGGCTTGTAGCCCAATAAACTTCAATCCGTCCAAATTGTAAAAGATATGGGCTTTGTCATGGGCTTGTCCAAAAAAATAGATAACTTGTTTTTGCTAATGGGCTTTTTAGCCCATTAGTCCCAATACGGGACCTACAAGCCCAATTAACTTCTTTAAGATTAAAATCCACTAAAAACGGACTTGATTTTGGCTTCGTTGATCTTTTCTTCAAAACCCGTGTCAATTTTGCCGGTTTTCGCGAACTTCGGTACCTACACACATGAAACAACAAAAACACATATACAAGGCCATATTCATTGGTTTTATGCATTTATTGTATGTTTTTAGATATAAATGATATGAGTAAAATCACTCATATCAAACTCCCCCTTGCTAAGCAATTGTCGTGTCCTCACGCAATGATAAATAAAACTACTAACTACACTTTTATTCAATTTTTGACACTTTTATTTTGCAAAGACATAATGTAATACTTTCATTATTTGAAAAATAACTTTTAGGATCATAAAACTTAAATAGATTCATCGTCCCCGACTTTTCACTTTTCCATGCCAAGTTTAAAAACAAGATCATTGTCAATCATATGCCCCAAAATTAAAACAACTCATACAAGTAATTTGTGTTAAACTCAATCTCCTTTTATTCCTAATTGTATCTCTAGATTTTATTTTCATTCACCCAAAGGCTCATTTGACTTATTTGATATTTATTAGTCCAAAAATGAAGGCACAAACGGTGTAAGCTCAACACTCAAAACCTAACCTCGACTTCAAAAACCGTTGTCACTAAAGAAAGCCCACATCAAGGATAACTTAACACGATTTTAGGGATAAATCCTCGGATCCAAAATTTGGCTAATAGGACTACTTAAAAGCAACAATAAATCCTCCAAAGTCAATTATGACCTTATTAATGGAGTTAGCAACAATCACATCATATCACCTTGTGGCTCTTTAAGATGCAATTGTGCTCCTTATTTATAATCCACACTCGAAGGCTCCTTGGAAAAAAATAAGGGAATTGACATTCACCATCCCACCTTATGGCTCATGATGATGAAGCAATTTTTATTAAACACGTCCCCATGCCATACACCCTAAGGCTCAAATGACAAGGTTAGTGCTACATGACTCCCACCCGAAGGCTCATAGAGAACATGTTTTTATTTATTATTTTTATTAATATGATATTTATAGTAATCCAAATTTCCGCAATCCCATGATCAAAAGTCCATGACGCTGACACCCTTAATGTGTTCTCAGTTTAATTACAAAGGAAGAAAAAGAAGGAGTTACGAGTTAAGATATTAAGCCTAAACCGCTAAAAACTTCATTTATTAAGCAATTATTATTCAAGCGTGAAAAATAAATACGAGGAGATTAAATCAAACACAAAAATACTTATACAAGGAAGAATTAACCTTAAATACTTATGATTAAACTATATCATCTCTTGTTCTCCATATTGTAAAATTTTAAAAATGTAAGAATAATGGATACTTAGCCTATTAAATCAAAGTTTTGGGTTTTCAAGTCATCTATAGGATCTTGCATCTTCTTAGACTTTTTCAAGTTTTATAATTTACATTTTAAAGTTCCCTTGATAAACGACTTTCTAGGATCAATTATAAGAACTTGCGAAAAGGTCTCGTTCTTAAACTCGTATGAATTAAGACTTTCGCATTTTAAAGTTCCCTATATAAAAGCCTAGCAAAACTTAATTTAAACACGTTAAGGAAAAAGCTAAGGTAAAAACCGAGTCGAGTCAAAAACTATTTTATTTTCACCAACGGAAAGCCTACATTTGTGTCAAAAGCACTTATTTTCTTTATTAAAACTTTAAAATAACACTAAAAATTTAAATTTTTTATGAAAAACGAGAAAAACGATTACGTTTAGACACGACAAAAGCAATTGCAAGCGATTATATCGATTGACTTCCCCATGCTAAAACCAAACATTGTCCTCAATGTTTCTTAGCTCAAGAGTAACACCCCCTTGCTAAAACACGAAGAGTCTAATGCAAAATCCTAACATGGAAAGAGCACGCAAATCTATAAGCCGTTTATAACCTATGCCTCAAGATAAAACGTTAGTCGATAAAAATCAAAGGATAAAGAGTGTGCCCCTTTTGACAATCAAAATATGGAAGATCAAATGGACCGACAAAAACCGAACACGAGAGTCTTCAATGATTAGGGTCATACCTAAGATTCACAAAACACGAGCACGAGCTTGAAGGATCAAGCCTTATTAGTGTTAGAAAATAGATAGAAGATAGAATGTATGGGACTCCCCCACAAGTCACCTCGTTTTTGTTAACCGAGTCATGAGCACGACTCGATCCCCGCATTCATTGGTCCTTAGGGAAAGTGGTGAAAACTGGTATAATGGAATAAATTCCAACATAAAGCACGATGCCGGAGTCAAAGATTACATCCTCGTTGTCGGATGACAAAGGAAAGGATAAAACTCTAACACAAATCTCCAAAAAGATATGGTGGTCACAAATCACGAAATGGATATAGCATGCTCCCCGAGATAAACTTGCACCAAGATGATCGAAAAATCTTTCAATTATTGCATCGGTGAAAGGCCGAGATTTCCCTAAATTAACGATTCCGGGGTCGAATACCTCTTCCTCGGAATAGAAAGGAATAGACAACACGGTGTCTTCCCCCATGCTAATCCATGATCATAGAAAGCAAATGGTAATGGTGTAATAAAGGTTTCATCCATAGTGGAATCAACATTCTTAGCTTTAACGACCATTTCACCCTTAGAAATGTGATTAATCGGGTTATGGTACTCAATATGAGACACATGAAAAACCCGCATATTAAGCTCAAAGTGGGTGGGAGGAGGACTTGGGATGAAATCATCATCAAGTAAATTCTATAAAAAGATAGCGTCCCCCTCTGGGTCAACTTCATCAACACCCGGTGGTATCGAATCATTAGAAGCAAGAAACATGTCAATCTCTTCCATAAGCGGATCACTATCCTCAACGGGAATAGGAGATGGAGAGAAATACTTGGCATTAGGCTTAGAATTCAAAGCTTCGATCCTAGAAATGAGAAGATAGACGTTTGATAATTTTTCACGAAGAATCACGTCTTCCACATCTAAATGAGTAAGTTCATCGGTGAACTTCTCAAGGATCGGAATAGTCAAATCAACCTTATTTCCCGGTGGAAATGGGTCTAAAGGAGCAAGTTCAAAAGTGAACCTCTCAAATACCGGATCACTATCATCCTTATTTCCAGGTGGAAATAGGTGAAGAAGAGTGGGTTCATCGGGAAACCCCTCAAAATCCGAGTCGTAAATGTCATCTTTATAAGAAAGTTCATCGGAGAACTCCTCATTAGAAAATTCACTAGAAGTCGAATCATTCTTAAAATCTTCATTTCCATCACAATTTTCATCATTATAATTGGAGAAAATCTCAAAGTGATTGGAAGAAGTAGAGTCATCACATTGTGGCAAATCACACGTTTCATTGGAAATCCCATCGAACTGTCTCGGGTTTTGGACAAGGATCTCAACACTAGACTTTATTGTCTGATTCCGTGTCCGGAATAGTGCTAATATGCTCGTCCCCCATGCTTAGAGAATTGTCGGGTTCCACGGTGGAAGAATCATGAATAGGAGTAGTGATGTCATGAGATGGAGTGAGATAAAAAAATATGATCATCATCGTCGTCATCATAATCATAGTTCACCAAAATATCATCTTTGAAAAAATCTTTGTAAAAATTCATTTGCTCTAGCATAAGTAATTGTTCGATGGAAAGTTGTGAGGAGTCGTCTTTCGTTTGAAGACAAGGGCACACGCCATCATACAATGGACCCCCACACTTAACGTAAACGATAGATGAAGACATAATGATAAAAACAAGGAATAAGGATAATTACTATGGAAGTAATCTACCCTCGGTCGACTTTGAAACGTAGGTGAAAACCTAAGCGTCTCGAGGTTCAATAAGTAAACTACAAAAATAAGATATAATACTACTTGAGTCGGCAAACCAATAATCGGTCGTCCCTCTCAGTATACGCACAAGCAAGCGGGGAAACGAGGTGGCACAAAGCACTTAAAAAACTTTTTCCTTAGACGGCCTTTTATAGCACGTCGCCTTATACCCACCTTATAGTTTGTATAAATCGAGTTCAAACTTTTTATTAGTATTTATCTATTTTGCCTTTTTTTCGTTTTGGATTCGAATACAATAGCTAGGTGATGAAATCTCAACTAAGGTCTTATTTGGAAGTAGATAAATTTATTGTTCTACGTAATATAATATAATAATCACAAAAAACACGAAAAACGATACATACTATATAATAGAAAAATAACAAAACTTTCTGAGGACTGAAAGGGTCTTCAAATCAATGATCAACAAATCAGATTAAAATCAGCAAGAAACTTTCATACTGAAACTCTCATATATTCAAACTAATCAACAACCCTTATGAACTCAGATTAATAATCAGTTTTAAACAGCAAAGCAAAACTATATCAGCAAGCTATGAAACTAAAGAAAGCTTGTAACAGATACAAAATAGCAAATTCACAACTCAGATTCATCAATTTATCAATATAAAACCAGTTAAAGACCATTCTATAACAGATAACCAAAATTAAGTGAAAACTCAGATTTAAACCACCTTTTACCAACATTTCAGACTTTTTAAACAGGTTTATATCCAAAACCCCTATTTTAAAGCAAAACCTATTTTGAACAGATACATTCACAGCAAGCTAATCGAAACACCTATTCAGATTTAATAACAACTAAAAACTTGTATATTAAGCTTCATTTAACCAGATTTATCCAACTCCCTTATTTGACACAGATTAAACTTCTAGTGTTTAACAGATTAATCAATTGTCACACTTAAATCCAAAAAGTAAATAAATCTAAACATTAAACAGTTCGATTAATAATAATTAGAAAAACTAACGAATCTAAATCATATTAAACATGTAAATCTTATAAGCATCTAAACACATTAATATAACTAACATGGAAATTAAAAGGGAAATGAACCTTTTGTAGAAAACCTTTGAGACGAAGATCAGTGTTGAGCTGTCTTAATGACCCGAATCGACACCATTACTAACCACCATAATCGAACCACCATCATCATTCATCATCATTCGGACCAACACTTATTTTCTTATCAACTTTCCAGTGGGGAAAGTTGTCCCCAATATTTATCTTTTATTGATTGACAAAAGCTATTAATAATTAATGAGCTTAACTCGAATAACCTCAGTTATTATTATATAAAATCAGTTTAAAGAATAAGTTGCAAATTGACTTAACATAAAGTAAAATAGAGAATTTATTCGAAACAAATAAACTTTTATTACTAATCAAAATGATTACAATAATGAAAAGGAAAATACAATTATCCTAAAATTATTTTAACATAATAACATTAAAAATAAAAATGGGATAAGAATTACAGAAAATATAGGGGTTTTTATAGCCAAATCCCCAAGGCTCTTGGTGGAGTTTGTTGAGGAGATGCCTTCATCTCAGCCCTTGAAATCTTCTCTTTCTTCTTCCATCTTGATCTTATGGCTGATATTAGCCAACTAGCACACGGATTGCCAACGTGGCAGTCAAGTGTGCTAGTTGTGCTTCTTGATAGATGAGGTGTCTTCCTTCTATTGGATGAGTGGTGATGGATGATGTGTTTCATCCAATCACAAGCAAGAGATGAGCCACGTTACTGGTTAGTACTTTATCTTCTTTGATCCGAAATTCATGGAAATTAATTAAGGTACGTATATATACACGCGCCCTTAATTAAAAAGCCCCAAATTTGATTGATAAATTAGGGTTAGGGAAGATATGGGTGACTGGTTATTTCTTTTGGGAGAGAGAAAGGTGTAACTTTGGGAGTATCGAAAGAAAATGGTAAGTGTGTGGTGAATGAACTTTGACCAAATGATGTTTATAACCGTATAAGTAAATAACCCTAATGAGTATTTGAAAATCCCAATTCGTCCCATATTGCACTTGTAAATTGTTAAACTTGGGCTTGTAGCCCAATAAACTTCAATCCGTCTAAAATTGTAAAAGATATGGGCTTTGTCATGGGCTTGTCTAAAAAAAATAGATAACTTGTTTTTGCTAATGGGCTTTTTAGTCCATTAGTACCAATGTGGGACCCACAAGCCCAATTAAATTCTTTAAGATTAAAATCCACTAAAAACGGACTTGATTTTGGCTTCGTTGATCTTTTCTTCAAAACCTTTGTCGATTTTTCCGGTTTTCGCGAACTTCGGTACCTACACACATGAAACAACAAAAACACATATACAAGGCCATATTCATTGGTTTTATGCATTTATTGTATGTTTTTAGATATAAATGATATGAGTAAAATCACTCATATCAGTTTACATGTTCAACAAAAAGAAGATGGTATCTTTATCTATCAAGACAAGTATGTAGCAGAAATCTTGAAGAAGTTTGGTTTTTCTCCACATGAAAAACGGGCTAGCACACCCATGGATAGGGCACACCCTTAGGGAAAGATTGGAGATGGAAAAGAGGTGGATGTAAGGGCATTATAGGTCAATGATTGGATCATTGATGTATCTTACAGCTTCTAGACCTGACATCATGTTTGTTGTGTGTGCATGTGCACGCCATCAGGTGACTCCCAAAGAGTGTCATCTTCATGCTGTCAAAATGATCTTTAGAAACCTTAGGTGCTATCCCACCTTGGGATTATGGTATCCAAAGGATTCTCCATTGGATCTTATTGGTTATTCCGGAAGTGATTATGGAGGTGTGATACAAAGGTTTTCATTGGGTTCAGATTAGTTCTCGGTATCTTATCGAATTGATCACGGTTCAAAGTGGAATAGTTTGTTCTTGGTTACTAAAAACAGGTTGGTTTGTTATCTATTTTAAACTAATAGTAAATAAATGTAAATGTCGTTGAGTGAAAAGAGTTTTTAAAGATTAAATTAAAAAGACGAGTTAAAAATAAATGCTTGAAAACTTAAAAACTATATTAGAAAAATACTTGAACACTTAATAAATCTAAAACTTAAAACTTTGTAAAAAACAAGAAATTTAAACAATCGGAAAACTAAGTCAGGACTTGATCGGAATGTACGGTCGGAAAGACTGATCGGAATGTTAAAACCAAGCCAATCGGAATATGGGAAACAAGGTTGATCGGAATATGCTAAATACACCCGTCGGAATACTGTTGTCGGAAAGGGAAATCGGAATACATGAAAAATGAGGCAATCGGAATAATTGTAAACACCTAATCAGAATAACCAACAAGGGATTCAAATCGGAATGCTATGCAAGAAACACCCAATCGGAATACCAAGAAATCAAGCCAATCGGAATACCAAGAAATCAAGCCAATCGGAATATGTCACAAAACAAACCAAATCGGAATGTTTAACCAACCCACCGTCGGAATAATAAACCCTATTCCGATCCAAGGTGATCGGAATAAATGCTGCAAATCGGAATACAATAACCCTTTTCCGATCTTGATGATCGGAATAAGGAGGGGCACTACTCGGAATGTTATGATCGGAAAAGGGTTTTACCCTTTCCGATTTATATTGATTCGAAAAATAAGCCAAGGCAATAAGCTAATATAATAAGCTAATCACCAAAACTAGCACGAATCTAAAGTGAAAAGGACTAAATAAGCACTAATAACAACTTATCCAAACTTAAAATAATCAATCTTATAAATCAAACAATAAAAAGATGAACTTTTTAAGAAAACTTTTTAAAAAGTAAATAAGCTAAACTTACAAATAAGCCAATAAGCACAAAGATTTTAAAGCTTATTTGTATGAAAACTTAATTAAGAATAAAAAGATTAACTTTTTAAGCACGAAATCATTAAGAACAACACGGATCAAATGAAATTCGCACCAAAATCAATCTAAAAATCAAAGAAAGGTAGAAAGAGATGAAAGATTAAAAGCTTAAGCTTAAACTTGATTAATGAAATTAACAATACAAAGGTTTAATCTTGAAAGATTAAAAGAAAGAAAGATGAAAACTTAGTGAGAGAAAGTTGAGAACTTTCTCTCTCTAAGACTAGAAAGGAAAAATGAAAAGTGAAACTAAAAACTAAAAACTAACTCTCTCTAAAATTGTGAGGAGAAGTCCTATTTATAGGTGTTTGCTTGTGGGCTTGTGAATGGGCTTTGTTCATGGGCTTCTTTTCTTCTTTCTTCTTTAGTCTTTACGTTTCTTTAAATAAACGTTTCCGACTTTGGATTTTGAGAAGTGTCGGTGAATAATTCCAACTCGTCTTATAATCTTTTGTTTAATAGACTCGAGTTCTTCGACATATATGAATCTTCCATCTTTGGCCCTTTTCTTCGATAAATCTTCAAATAGGCACAATGACTTCAAATCTTTTGCATCTCTTGGACAATAGACTTCGTCTTGAGTCTTTTTCTTCGATAAAACCCGTGCAATCCATGTTTTCTTCAATATTCACTCGGTTGACTCTGAAAACACAGTAAACACAAAAACCACGCACAATTCCAAACAAATGATATTAAATACGTGTTTTGGTCTTGTTTTAGCCAGAAATAAGTGGTAAAAGGATGGGTGTTTTCACACCTATCAAATCCCCTAAACTTAACCATTGCCATGCCCTCATGCAATGCTTAGTGATAAAGCAAATTTACACTTTTCTCATAATCAATCAACCTTGACCTTATTAAAATACTACTAAACAAAAATTAAAGTACTAAGAAAAATTAAAACTTTAAAGTAAACAACAAGATAGAAAACCATTTTCACTTGAAAATAGCTATATGGAAATAACTTGCAAAGAGATCAAGGACTTACATTAGGGCTTTGGTGCTGCGAAGATTTATCACCCTCAAGTTTCACGTTCCCCAAACTAAGCTTAAAAACGAAATCATTATTCTTATAAGTTAGCAAATCAAACACTTACATACATGGCTTAATTATATGCTTAAACTCCCTTATTCCTAGGTGTATCTCTTATTTTCTATTTTTGTCTTAGAATGATCATGAAGATGCATTTTTGGACTTATTTCGATAGTTTATTTAGGCTGAAAGCAAAGTAGGACGATTTGATCAATAGTTAGCCAAAGGACAAAATCTCTTAAAACTGCTTCTCGGGATGTCAAAAAGTTCATATCTTGGCATAACCCGGTTCACGATTTGAGACCTTTCTCGGGCCGATATTTGGCATGTACTTCCTACTTCATATCTTGAGAGACGTGCTTGAGATAATGGTCATCTCATCGTTAATAGAGTTTCTTCACTTGGAGACTTTTGAGGGGTACTCCAACTTATTTGACCACGACTTCATGACTATTTCTTCAATCTCTAATTGGGATTTCGAGATACAACGATCCGCCTCCTTTTCGGACTTGGATCTATTTATCCTCATACCTTGTTAGGGTCTTTTCGGATAGACTTCTCCATGATCTTTATGGGAGTTGATTGCTTTTCGTCGTGAGTCTTTATCCTTCATATTGATTTTGGGAATAATGCTTTTCACATCACCTTGGATCTTTAGCAATAAGATTGAATCCTCATGCCTTGTTAGGGCCTTTTCGGACTCGCCAATCTTCGCGCCCCGCTTCATAAGTTATGCCTTGGCTATGAAATCTTATCATTACCGAGCAACTTTTAAACGATCTTGGGCTAGAAGCTAAGTAACTTTTCAAATCGTACGACCTTACTTATTGCAGATAAATTATTAGCAAGTGATGGGAGAATAGGCAAATAATTACACCAAGTGAGCTTGTGCAAGAATACCGACTTATAATTGACTCTATCATTTCTCGTTCTCCACAATTTAAAATCTCAAGTAATGAGACTCGTGGATGCTTAGCCTAATAAACCAATTAAGGTCTATATGGTTAAGGATACTAGCTAGAATAAACTTGGATAAGTCTATTCGGGTTGAGTCAAAATAATCGCAACAGGCCTAATATGTCAAAGACTTCTAAACTAGCTACACCACTTTATTAATATTTTTGACTTTATTGCGGGATATATACATATGAAAGCAACGATAAAAATTTAAAAATTACGACTAAATGGCCAAAGTTAATTAAAAATTTGAAAAATGTTGAAAAAGATGATTTTCTGGTTAAATGAAGGCATTTTAATGGAAAAGTCCACTTAAAACTTCGATAGAAGTCCCCCTACACTTAAGATAAACATTGTCCTCAATGTTTAAGCATGTGGGAAAAGTCTCCCCTACACTTATGACATTGTGCACGTTGGTTAAATCAAGCTAAGGAAGAGACGACTAAAGTGATCAATTTCAAATGTGAGTATGAAGAAAATTGAATCACGATAGTTGAGAGATAGAACCGGATTGCGGATAACACGGGAGCATGGTTCTTCAAAGGTTCCAAAAGTGCATTCAACCCTGTAATCACATCACCACACAAATACAAACACCTATATAGGTCCCCCTACACTTAGGAGGTTAAAACGGAAAAGGATAGATACTCGGGTTGCCTCCCGAGGAGCGCTTGTTTTTGATAACCGAGTCACGAGCCTGACTCGACCCAAAATTAGTTCATGGGGAACGTGGTGAGGGATGGAATCATCTCCTGAGAGATGTCCTCACCAAAGTATAACTTCACTCGTTGGCCATTCACCTTAAAATTAGGTCCATTAGGTTGAGCGAGCTCGAGAGTACCATATGGAAAAATTTGGGCAATGGTGAATGAGTCGGACCAACGAGTTTTCAGCTTGCCCGAAAAGATTTTCAACCGAGAGTTAAAGAGCAAAACTTTGTCTCCAACTTGGAACTCTCGGTTTTTAATCTTAGAGTCGTGAATGAGCTTAGTCTTTTCCTTATAGATCAAATAATTTTCATAAGCCTCATTACGGAGTTCATTGAGCTCATTGAGTTGGATCTTGCGTAGGTCACCGGCTTTGTTGATATCAAAATTAGCCCACTTCAAGGCCCAGTAAGCCTTGTGCTCCAACTCAATAGGGAGGTGGCATCCTTTCCCGTACACGAGACGATATGGTGTACAACCAATCGGAGTCTTGTATGCGGTACGAAAAGCCCACAAAGCATCATCAAGTTTATCAGCCCATGAGGCACGATGCTCTCCCACGGTTCTTTCAAGAATTCGCTTTAATCCTCGGTTAGAGATTTCAGCCTGGCCATTAGTTTGTGGGTGGTAGGCGGTGGAAAGACGATGATTTACACCATAATTAGCCATGACTCTTGCAAACTGATCATTGCAAAAATGAGTCCCACGATCACTAATAATGGCACGAGGCACATCGAATCTAGCGAACAGCGATTTCAAAAAGTTACAAACCACCCTTGCGTCATTAGTGGGTAAAGCTTTGGCTTCAACCCACTTTGAAACGTAGTCAACGGCTACAAGGATGTATTTGTTTCCTTTAGATGAAGGGAATGGCCCCATAAAGTCGATACCCCAAACATCAAAGATTTCACATTCTTGAATGAAATTCTGAGGCATCTCGTCTTTATGTGTGATCTTGCCTTGTTTTTGGCAAGCATCACAATGTTTAACCATCTCGTGAACATCACGGTAAATGGTGGGCCAATAAAATCCCGAGTCAAACACTTTTTTGGCGGTGTAGTTGGGACCAAAGTGATCACCGGTGGGTCCTTTGTGGCAAGCGTCAAGGATTTCTAAAGCTGTCGGTCCATCAACACATCGGCGAATAATCAGATCAGCACATTATTTGAATAGATACGGGTCATCCCAAAAGTAAGTCTTAATGTCTTTGAAGAACTTTTTCTTTTGTTGGGATGTTAACCCGTCAACGAGAATTCCACCTGCCAAGTAGTTTGCAATGTCCGCAAACCACAGGGTTTCATCAGAGGTCGAGTTGATAGACATTAAGGTCTCCAGGGGAAAAGAGTCATTGATCTCTTTGTTCGGATGATCCCCTTGATAAGGATCCTCAAGTCTGCTGAGATGATCCGCGGCTAGGTTTTTAGCTCCTTTCTTATCGCGAATTTCGATTTTAAATTCTTGGAGTAGCAAAACCCAGCGAAGAAGTCTTGGTTTGGAATCTTGTTTAGTTAACAAGTACTTCAACGCGGAATGATTGGTGTAAACGATTGTGGTGGAAAGGACAAGATAGGGGCGGAACTTTTCAAAGGCATAGACAACAGCTAAAAGCTCTTTTTCGGTTGTCGTGTAATGCAATTGAGCCCCTGTCATAGTCTTGCTAGCGTAATGGATCGGTTGGAAGTGTTTGTTCACTCTTTGGCCCAAAATCACTCCAATAGCATAGTCGCTAGCATCGCACATCAACTCGAAAGGCAGCTCCCAATTAGGGGTAACCAAGACCGGTGCCTTAGTTAGCTTATCCTTAAGAAGGTTGAAGGCTTCGATACACTCATTGGAAAAGATAAAAGGAGTATCTTTTTCCAAGAGGTGGGTCATCGGGCGAGCGATTTTAGAAAAATCTTTGATGAAACGACGGTAGAAGCCCGCATGACCAAGGAAACTTCTCACACCCTTCACGGTTGAAGGTGGAGGCAACTTAGAAATAACATCGACTTTAGCACGGTCCACTTCAAGACCGGCTTTGGAGATCTTGTGTCCTAGCACGATGCCCTCTTTTACCATGAAATGGCATTTTTCCCAATTAAGAACAAGGCGAGTGTCTTCACACCGCTTAAGCATACGTTCTAAATTGGCAAGGCAAGCAGAGAATGAATCGCCATAAACCGAGAAATCATCCATGAATACTTCCATAGTTTCTTCAACCATGTCATGGAAGATAGCCATCATACACCTTTGGAACGTCCCAGGAGCATTGCATAAACCAAAAGGCATACGTTTGTAAGCAAATGTTCCGTAGGGACAAGTTAATGTGGTCTTCTCTTGGTCTTTGGGATCGATGGGAATTTGAAAATACCCGAAGAAACCGTCTAAGAAGCAGTAATAGACATTACCCGCTAGACGCTCGAGCATTTGATCCATGAAAGGAAGAGGAAAGTGATCTTTTCTCGTGGCATCATTAAGCTTGCGATAATCGATACAAACTCTCCACCCAGTGACGAGACGAGTGGGAATCAACTCGTTGTGTTCATTGGGAACAACGGTTATTCCGCCCTTCTTGGGCACACAATGGACGGGACTTACCCACGGCGAATCCGAAATAGGGTAAATCAAGCCGGCATCAAGAAGTTTGATAACCTGTTGTTTGATGACGTCGTGAATGCGAGGATTAACCCTTCTTTGGCTCTGGATTGCGGGTTTAAAGTCATGTTCCATGAGAATCTTGTGAGTACAAAAGTTTGGATCAATTCCGTGGATATCGGAAATTTTCCAAGCAATTGCCTTCTTATGATCTTTAAGCACGACGATGAGGCGAGATTTTTCTTCTTCTTTTAAGTCCTTCGCGATGATGACGGGCGACTTCTTCTTTTCGTCAAGAAACACATACTCGAGATGGGGCGGCAACTCCTTAAGTTCTAAATCCGGAGGATTTTCGGTGGGAGGCGGATTCAAAGTCGGTGCATCGATAGCAATAGCCTTGGGAGATGGTGGAGAAATATGGTCTGCTTTGAGAAGGTTCTCAATGAGGCGAAGATCTTCATCCCAATCGGTGGGAGAATCGTCATGGTCTAAGTTCACATCTCCCATGGTGGCTTCCAAATCTTTCCAAAGGAAATCACTTTCTCCAAATAGAGATAGTGATGAATCAATAGAGGAAACGGTCTCAACATTGGGAGGAGAGGTAGGAATACTTTTACAAGCATCTTCGAAGTGTTCTTCACAAGCCTCATCAAGAACGTCAATACAATTAACACTCTCGTATGAATAAGGCTGTTTAGAAAGCTTTCCCATGTTGAAGACAATTTTATCGTCACCCACTCTCATGATAAGCTCACCGGCTTCAACATCGATGAGAGTGCGACCGGTCCTCAAGAATGGACGACCAACAATTAATGGCACACGAGGGTCCATATCATAGTCGACGATGACGAAATCGGCAGGAAAAGTGAATTTGTTGACTCCTACAAAAACGTCTTCGGCTATCCCCACTGGATAAGCAACCGTACGGTTAGCTAATTCTAAAGTCATTTTGGTGGGGACTAGCTCAGGGAGAGATAATTGCTTCCAAACACTTAAAGGCATTAAGTTAATACTGGCACCTAGATCGGCTAGGGTCATGCAATTCTATACTCCCGGGAAGTTGAAAGGGATTAAGAAACGACCCGGATCACCAAGTTTAGTTGGCAATTTCCTTAAGAGCACTGCAGAGAAATTCTCATTAAGTTGGGTGTTAGCGATATCAAGAAGCTTCTCCTTGTCGCTAAGAAGATCTTTGAACATTTTCGCATACTTAGGCATGTGAGCGAGAGCCTCAGCGAAGGAGATGTTGAAATTCAATTGTTTAAACATTTTTAGAAAGTTCGAAACCTGAATATCGTCCTTGCCTTTGAGCTTCTCTTTCCTCAACCTTGATGGATAAGGTATCTCGGAAGAAGAGGAAGTCTTTGGGAGAATAGGATCACTCACATCCTTGGGTGGAGGAGGGGTAGAAGTAAGAGGTGGAGAAATTAGGGAAGTAGAAGGATGAGGAATAGGAGCAGGTGACTCGTTTTCCTTAGTCACAATCACCGGTGGAGGTATAGGAAGCTCAGGTTCCTTGGTACCTTTGCCACTGCGAGTGGTGATTGCTTTCATCTCCCCTCTTGGATTCGCAACGGTGTTACTCGGAAGAGTACCCGAAGAAGAGGGTTGATTACCTTGGAAGAAACTAGCCATCATGTTCCTTAAGTCATTCGTTTGACTTGCCAAAGTGTTTCTCATATCAGCTCGCAGATCGTTCCCTTGTTTCACCATGTCTGCTTTCAAGTTGAGCACTTCCCGTTGGAGATTGTCCACGATCACATCATTAGTCCTCATGTAGGTTCCAATATCTTGGGTTAATGCGGTGGGTTGGTTGGGAGGAGCATTGTAGGCGGGTGGTTGATAAGCAGGATGTTGGTAAACTTGGTTGTTTCTTTGAGGTGGATATGGTTGTTTGTGAGGTGGTTGGTATGGTGCACGAGGTTGTTGTTGAGGAGGGCGATTAAGGTTTTGTTGTTGGTTTGGGTTGTTAGGAGGAAAACCGGGCGGGGAAAGAAAGTTGTTTGAGCGGTAGCTAAGCAAGTTGTGGTCACCTGGAGGGCGAGCTTGAAAAGCGGCCGGAGGATAGGTACCGTATGCTGCATTAACATTCTCAGAAGGATAGTCTTGGGTGGCGGTACAAGTGGTGTAAGAGTGAGGACCCCCACATATTTCACATGGTTGGCTAACAACATTGACTTGAGCGTCGTGAGCGTTTTTAGCGTTGATGCTGTTGGTATTGTTAGCGGTGTGGGTAACAAGCGATTCAAGAAGCGTAGTAATTTTGTCAAGTCGCTTGTCGTTGTAACTAGTACTAGCACTAGCGGCATTGGTCCGAACACTCTTGGTTTGCACACGAGACTTATTTTCAATAATATCCCAAGCGGCATTGGAAGTCTTAACCAAAATATTACCCCCCGAGGCACTGTTTAGTGAATCTTGGTCATTCATGCTTAAACCATTATAAAAAGTATTAATTTGGTACACTTTGGTAAAACCATGGTGTGGGCACTTTCTTAAAAGATCTTTAAAACGGTCCCAAGATTCACTAAAAGACTCATCGTACTTTTGTTCAAAATTAATGATTTCATTCCGCAAAGCGGTAGTACGAGAGGGTGGGAAAAAGTAGTTGATAAATTTGGTCTCCAAATCCGTCCACGTCAGAATACTTTGTGGCGGTTCCTTAGCAAGCCAATGTCGGGCTTGTCCCTCTAAAGAAAAGGGAAAAAGTTGTAAACGGATTACCTCTTGTGGAACACCATTGAATTTGACCGTATTCGTGAGTTGCAAGAACCGTTTGATGTGGTCATGAGGATCATCAATGGTACGCCCCAAGAATGGTTGAGCGGAGACCATCTGGATAAAGCTGGATTTGAGCTGAAAGTTGTTGGCTGCAATCGCGGGTATGACAATTGGATCATTGTTGCCCTCCACATGTGCTTGCAAAAGTTTAATCATCGGGCGATTGTCCGGTAGAGGTTCATTGTTGTTGTTATTATTGTTGTTGAGAGGTGGATTGTTATTGTTGTTGTTATTATTGTTGTTTTGGGGTGGATTGTTATTGTTTTTGTGTACACCGGCCATGTCTAAGTCTTCGAGAGGCTCGGGCTCTTGATAAGACGTTGATCGTGTACGCATGCACCTGCAAAAGAACTAACAAAGCAAACAAGAAATATTTATGGTTTTTATGGTTTTTTTAAATTTTTTTTTTTTTTTGAAAATTTTATATTTTGTTTTTTTAGGTTTTTGAAAAATTTTATGAAAAAGTAACGTTCACGGTGAACGGATCCCAAAATCCAAGTTCTCACAAAAAAACTGTTAATCTTAACGAGAAGAGCCGGCAGCGGTGCCATTTGATACAAAGGTTTTCATTGGGTTCATATTAGTTCTCGGTATCTTCTCGAATTGATCACGGTTCAAAGTAGAATAGTTTGTTCTTGGTTACTAAAAACAGGTTGGTTTGTTATCTATTTTAAACTAATAGTAAATAAATGTAAATGTCGTCGAGTGAAAAGAGTTTTTAAAGATTAAATTAAAAAGACGAGTTAAACATAAATGCTTGAAAACTTAAAAACTATATTAGAAAAATACTTGAACACTTAATAAATCTAAAACTTAAAACTTTGTAAAAAACAAGAAATTTAAACAATCGGGAAACTAAGTCAGAACTTAATCGGAATGTATGGTCGGAAAGACTGATCGGAATGTTAAAACCAAGCCAATCGGAATATGGGAAACAAGGTTGATCGGAATATGCTAAATACACCCGTCGGAATACTGTTGTCGGAAAGGCAAATCGGAATACATGAAAAATGAGGCAATCGGAATAATTGTAAACACCTAATCGGAATAACCAACAAGGGATTCAAATCGGAATGCTATGCAAGAAACACCCAATCGGAATACCAAGAAATTAAGCCAATCGGAATATGTCACAAAACAAACCAAATCGGAATGTTTAACCAACCCACCGTCGGAATAATAAACCCTATTCCGATCAAAGGTGATCGGAATAAATGCTGCAAATCGGAATACAATAACCCTTTTCCGATCTTGATGATCGGAATAAGGAGGGGCACTACTCGGAATGTTATGATCGAAAAAGGGTTTTACCCTTTCCGATTTATATTGATTCGAAAAATAAGCCAAGGCAATAAGCTAATATAATAAGCTAATCGCCAAAACTAGCACGAATCTAAAGTGAAAAGGACTAAATAAGCACTAATAACAACTTATCCAAACTTAAAATAATCAATCTTATAAATCAAACAATAAAAAGATGAACTTTTTAAGAAAACTTTTTAAAAGGTAAATAAGCTAAACTTACAAATAAGCCAATAAACACAAAGATCTTAAAGCTTATTCGTATGAAAACTTAAGTAAGCATAAAAAGATTAACTTTTTAAGCACGAAATCATTAAGAACAACACGGATCAAATGAAATTCGCACCAAAATCAATCTAAAAATCAAAGAAAGGTAGAAAGAGATGAAAGATTAAAAGCTTAAGCTTAAAATTGATTAATGAAATTAACAATACAAAGGTTTAATCTTGAAAGATTAAAAGAAAGAAAGATGAAAACTTAGTGAGAGAAAGTTGAGAACTTTCTCTCTCTAAAACTAGAAAGGAAAAATGAAAAGTGAAACTAAAAACTAAAAACTAACTCTCTCTAAACTTGTGAGGAGAAGTCCTATTTATAGGTGTTTGCTTGTGGGCTTGTGAATGGGCTTTGTTCATGGGCTTCTTTTCTTCTTTCTTCTTTAGTCTTAACGTTTCTTTAAATAAACGTTTCCGACTTTGGATTTTGAGAAGTGTCGGTGAATAATTCCAACTCGTCTTATAATTTTGTTTAATAGACTCGAGTTCTTCGACATATATGAATCTTCCATCTTTGGCCCTTTTCTTCGATAAATCTTCAAATAGGCACAATGACTTCAAATCTTTTGCATCTCTTGAACAATAGACTTCGTCTTGAGTCTTTTTCTTCGATAAAACCCGTGCAATCCCATGTTTTCTTCAATATTCACCTGGTTGACTCTGAAAACACAATAAACACAAAAACCACGCACAATTCCAAACAAATGATATTAAATATGTGTTTTGGTCTTGTTTTAGCCAGAAATAAGTGGTAAAAGGATGGGTGTTTTCACACATATCAAGGTGACAAGTTTGATAGAAAATCCACAACTGGTGGATGTCAATTTCTTGGGAGTAGATTGATATCTTGGAAATGCAAGAAACAAACAGTGGTGGCCAACTCTATAACTGAAGCAGAATATGTAGCTGCAGCTGCTTGTTGTGGACAAGTCTTATGGATTCAGAACCAACTGTTGGATACAGAGTTGCTTATGGATCTTTGGAGCTTACTAGGAGTGTGTTCAAAGTTTATGGATGATGGTTGTAATGTTTACATTCCTATCCTGACATAAATTTTTATTGCATATTTCATTTTTGGCAACTTTGTATATCATAGTTTAAGGGGAGGTTTTAGGAAACCTTTAGGATTTTTGGGTATTCTTACAATACTCTCATCACAATTCTAGATTGTGTCCACGGGTGAGTACGAGTTAGTTTTCTAAATCATGAGGCACTGTAGCATGCAAAATTGATATACTTTGCACGCTGCCAAGACTTTTTGACCTAGAATTGGATTTGGTCGGTTGGGAGACTTGGGTACGTTTTATTGGGCTTACCTGGGAAGTTACAAGGGATTTATATGAGATAACTTCATTGTTAAGAACTTTAGTTAGCAAGAGACACTTGAGGGCAATTATGTCTATCTTGCTTAAGCAAGTGTGCATGATTGGACAGTGCTTGCCACCCTATAGTGATTTTCAGTCTATAAGTTATCTTCACTAGGATAAATTACTTTGTTAAGGTCATTTTTCTTTTTAGTTATTTTTATTTTTGGATGCTGACATTTTTCTTTCCAAACGCTGTTAAGACCAATTTTAACGCTGACATGGCAATTTTAAACGTTGACAAGAATATGGCCGTTGAGCGCTGATAAGTTATTTTTTACCGTTGACAAACATTGGGTCCTACCCAGTTGTTATTTTTGACGAAAATATGGGCCGTAATTTTAGGATTTGGTAACTTTTTATTAATGTTTGAGATAAGTTACATATTTTCAAGATTTTCATAATTACTTTTTGAATATAACTGCCTCACGTTTTGACCAATCACATATTTTCACCTCTCCTATATATTTGGCTCATTTCTTTTAAAGATGGTAACTGCTTATTCTTGTCTAACTAAATTTTCTCAAACCTTCATCTTCCATCACTTTTATCACAGCTTTCTTACATCAATGGCGCCTAAGTTTAAACCTACAGATTTAG
This sequence comes from Glebionis coronaria, assembly GCA_025667525.1. Taxonomy (NCBI): domain Eukaryota; kingdom Viridiplantae; phylum Streptophyta; class Magnoliopsida; order Asterales; family Asteraceae; genus Glebionis; species Glebionis coronaria. The sequence goes on from CM046881.1 coordinate 55,417,178, forward strand.
AATTGAGGTTCAGGAGTCAACACAACATGGTAGCTTATTTACAAGCTGATAATACTCTGTTTCCCCAATATACTCAGATGGTTGAGTATTTGAATGCGTCCCCATTAAGGTATGCACTTTCACATACTCCTCTTATCCCTGTCACACACATTAAACATATTTGGAACACCGTACGTTCCTCAACAGTTAATGAAGTGACTACATTGACTGCTATTGTCCATGGGGTTCCATGGGTGGTTACTGAAGCTTTGGTTCACCAAGCTTTGCATCTTAATGATCTAGATGGTATAACCACCCTACCCATTGCAGAGCTAGAGCAAGGACTCCAAGCCTTGGGTTATCCATTGCCTAAAGAAGGCCAATTAAACAAATATACAAAACAGGAATTTCCCCCGGCTTGGAAGTACTTAATACATGTCATTCTTCAATGTTTGAGTCCTAAATGCACTGCACACAATGAAATCAACCGATCTATTGGGAGTGTCATTGTGTGTATTACAACTGGGCAAAAGTATGACTTTTCAAAAATGATTTTTGATGGCATGTGTCATAATAAGGGTAACAAGATGACTCTTGCTTACCCAAGGTTTTTGCAAATGGTTTTTGATTTACAAGAATACTGCAATAGGGATCACAATGCTTTTTATACGATCCCTATTCAAAAGGATGCAATTTTTGGGAAGATGAACTCTGAACCTTATAGAGACCTACCCCTCACCCAATCCATGCTTGTTGTTATTGAAGCAGCAAACCCACACCCACATCCTCAACCAGACCCATTGCCTGAACAACCACCATCACCCCAGCAAATGGAAGTTGACCAAGAACAATTCAATGCTGACACTTCAAATGTTGGCGTTGACACTCCAAATGTTGGCGTTGACACTCCAAATCCAAACGCTGACACCCTTTTACCACAATCCCAAACACCCCTTAACCTTCAAACAGATCCTCAATTCACTCCTTCTTCTACACCACCAGAATATAGGTTGATAAAACCCCAAAGGACTACTGGGGTGTTCTTCTCTAGTGATCCTAGCCATGTATCAGAGAGAACCACCACCACAAGTGTGGTTGGTGATATGGGTGGGGCTGGGACTATTGGTTCTAACTTAGATGCAGGCCAAGACAGTCCTAACATCATTAAGACCCCATCCATGCCCCATGAATCTACTTTGGGAGGTCAAATTCCCATTCTAAAGGAGGGCAGATTGGAACCTTACATAATTTTGGAATTGACGGTGGTCTGCATTAGCTTGCAAAAGCATATTGCAGACCTTGTACAGATTGTCAAGTCACAAGGCCATGAACTCAAGCAATTGAGGGAAAGGTTAGTTATTTTGGAGAGCGCTAGCAATAGGCGTAGAGAGGAGGATTCTTCCAAAGGGGAGGATGAACAGGTCCATATGAGCGACAAAGGCTCACAAGAAGGCACTTCTTTTGGTGATTCTTTGGGTATTGATGAGGCTCTTACAGACTTGAAGAGGAAACCAAGTTTTGATGCTTCATTAGTTACTCCTACAAAGTTATCTTTTACTGAAATGATGAAGCAGGTCACAGAGTCAGCCGCTGACAAGAGTAACTTAAGCATTGACACTCATAGTTTGGACGCTGAGAGACTTGCAGACATAGTTGATGTATGCCAACCATCAGCTATCATTAAAGATGTCTCTACACAGGTACCACCAACTACTTTACCAACCATTAGAGCTAAAGACAAGGGTAAAGCAATCTTGGTGGAAGTTGAGAAGCCAAAGAAGAATGAAGCCCATATTAAGTTTGATCAAGCTTTGGCTGCACAACTACAAGAAAAGGATTAGGCTACTACTACAAAGATAGAAAAAGTTGGTAGTGATGATGAAAGCTCATATTCTAGTGTTATGTTCATTGAAGATCCAGAGAGGCTGGAATATGGAGATGAATTGGCTAAGGAAAGGCTTGAGGAGTTGAAAATGCAAGTTGATTATGAAATGCCTGAAGTAGCCAGAATGTACTTTGCATGGGAGAATAAGGTTATGGAGAATTCAGACATGACAATTTTAGATCAAATTTGGGGTTTGGATATTCTGCTAAGAGTTCAAAGAGATTGCAAGGTAATCTTGAAGTATAAGGCTAGCAAGGTTCTTTCACAAATTAAGAAGGATAGAAGGGAGCTTTACTATATGCTTCTTAGATGTCATCAAGGGGGTTCGACTTTCAAGAAGTTGCAGGATTTGTCCTTTGATGAGTTGGAGATTCGTGCCTGTCCTATATGGATACGTGTTCAAGGGGAGAATACTATCAGACTCCTTTCTGATGAAAGAAAGGAAGAACTTGAAGAAGAGATGCAGATTCAAAACACTTCAATTGCTCCAAGGCCAGTGAAGAAGGGACTTCCTATTGAGTTCCCAAAAGCTTTGGATAGAGTAAATCCTAGTAAAGCAGTTATTAGAAGGAGTATTAAGCTCTCACCATTGGAAGCTTCACATATTGTAGAGGTATTACCTTTTAATTCCAGAAACCCTATAGTTCACTATGAAGAAGATGCAAGTGGGTTCTGGATGATCACCAGATATGGAAAGGAGGTACATACTTTTACTTCTTTCATCTCTTTGTTTGCAAGCCTGGATAGAGAAGACTTGGTAGATCTTTGGGTATTGATAAAGGCCAAGTATGAGGCTAAAGCACCTACTTCAGTCAATGGAATAAAGATTTGGTCCACATTCAAGAGAATGATTGAGCCAAATGATGCAGATCCAATATGGTTGGATTTGGATGATATCAGTGGACTTCAATGGCGTCTACATTCAGCAGCTGGTGTTTACCATTTGAGTACTACAAAGTTTTCAGAATATCTTCTTGTGGATGCTGAATATCCGATGTCCAAGGAAGTTTCGAGGCAAATGGTGTCAACACAGCTGGAAATGGATTATGCAAGTGATGTTGGCAAAGATTTAATTAGGTTTATTTAGTTTCTAATTAATAAGTGATTTGTATTTGTAAGAATCCTCCTTGTACTTAGTTTTTATTCAGAAACTTGATTACTAGAGTAGATATCAAGTTTAGGGGAGGATTGTTGGGAATAAAATTAGCCAAGACAGTTAGACGCTGACAAGAGTTATTTGGACGTTGATATGAAGAAATCAAGCGCTGACAGATCAAGCGTTGACAAGAAGTATCCAAGCGTTGATGAGAAGAATTCCAAGCACTGATAGAATACTTAGTCTACACGTTTTGTATTTCTAGTAAAGATATGTTCGACATTATATTTTCTATGTTTATCTTTACCTAAAATAGTTGATACGTAGACTCTTGTACAAGGTTACTTAATCTATAAAAGGAGGCCTTTTCGTTTTAGTTTAATATAAGTTTTACACTTTCATTGTACGCAAGTTTCATCATCAATCAAAAGTGAAAGTATAGTTTACTTGTTTTGCTTGTTCTTCATTCAAGTATTAATTCTGCATAATACTTGAATTATTCATACAACAAAGTTTCTCTAAGTGTTTAACTTGATCTAATCTCGTTAACACAAAGCTAATCGATCTAAGTTTGGGATCAACAGAACTCACCTTATTATCATAAACCCCAACATTGTACACATTAGATTTGTGAATGTTGATTACAAGACCTGAAGCAAGATAAAAAAACCTGAAGGATACGAATAATATTATCCATATCGAGAGAGCTCCATTCTATAGTAATAACAACATAATCCGCGTAAAATATGTAAGATAAAGTAATATTCGAGGAACCCACTTTGATACCATGAATTAATCCAGAGTGAGTCGCATCCATTGAAGCCATGTGAAGACCCTCCATAACAAGGTTGAATAAAAGGGGGAAAGCGGATCCTCCTTCCTTAAACCACGCTTAACACAAAATTCAGTTGTAGGACTGTCATTAACCAGTATAGAAGTCCTAGAAGATTCTAAGCAAGCTTTAATCCAAGACCTCCATTTGACACCAAAACCAAGGCTCCGGAGAACGAAATCAAGATATTTCCAACTAACATAATCGAATGCCTTTTTGAAATCAACTTTAAAAACAAGCATCTTCTTCTTTCGCTTTTTGTACCAGTCAATCATCTCACTAAGTGTAAGGGGGGCATAAAGAATTTGACATCGTGAAATAAATGTGGATTGTTCAAGACTAACAATTTTGTCCACCACTTTGGACAACCTATTAGCTAAAACTTTGGCAATGAGTTTGTAGTGGATATTGATTAGGGAAATGGGGCGGTAGTCTTTGACATGAATAGGATTATTAACCTTCGGAATAAGGGTGATGAAGAAAGAATTAGAACCTGCACGCATCTTTCTTGATTCAAGGAACCTCGCCACAAACGCGTTCATATCATATTTAAGAATCTCCCAGAATCGTTTAATGAATCCGAAGGTGAAGCCATCAGGCCCAGGGGCTTTATCGCTGCCACAATACCAAATAGCACATTTAATCTCTTCCAAAGAGATGTCCTTCTCCAAAAGATCATGATAAGAAGGAGTAAGGTTAGAAGATGACGTTATGGGAGTAAATTGAGTTGTTGAATCATATGGCAGGAATTTCTCTTTAAAGAAATTCAAAAACGTCTCCTTAACAAGATGTGGATCAGTGATCCAAGTACCTTCGTGCATGATGCCACTGATGGAATTGCTTCTACGAGTCTGATTAACTAATCCATGAAAGAACTTAGAGTTTTCATCGCCTTCGATGTCCCACTTGATACGCGATTTTTGTTGTAAGTCAAGAGCTTCCAGGTTATCAAGGTTTTCAATCTCGTGGTGAAAATTGATGCGAGATTCACGGTCTTCAAAAGAACTCGTGTTTGATTCAATCTTGTCTTCAAGGATCTTTAAAGCTGCAAGGATTTCCTTTCTATGATGTCGGTCATTAGTTTTAGCAACTCCTATCCATTCTTTAATTTTAGCTTTGAGGAGTTTAAGCTTATAATGGGACAAAAGGTTTTGGTTCCCAATCTAATCAAAAGCGTTCTATTCTCTAGAAATAAGATCATCAAAGCCATCACGGTTAAACCATGAGTGATAAAGACGGAAAAGAGTCGGTCCATAATCTACCAAGGGCGGTAACTTGAACATCAGGAAGGGCCTCAATGGCATTCTTAGAAAGTAAAAATCGATCCAGCTTGCTTAAGTTAGTACCCGCTTTGTTCATCCAAGTGAACAAACGTCTTCCCATAGGCACCTCAATTAAACTCGCATTGGTAATGAAGTTGTTAAACGTGTCAGCTTCTGATTGAGAAAAGGACGATCCAAGACACTTAAAATCATAACGAAGCACATTCAAATCTCCAAATAACACAAAGGTACCGTTGTGATGTTGCATAAAATCCTTAATGCGGTTGCATAAAATCACTTTAGCATAAACTTCCTGAGGGCCGCAGATATTGATCATAAAATAATCACCTTCTAAATTTATCCATTGGCCCTTAACAATAACAAAAGAATCATCACACCATATGTTCTCTTTGACAAACAAGTTAGGATCCCACAAAGATATTAATCCACTGGATCTCCCGCATGCCAAGCTACACGCCTAATCAAAAGAATAATTACCTCACTTGGTTTTAAGGAGGAATAATTCTAACTTAATCATCTTAGACTCTTGAATACCTAAAAAATGAATATTGTGTTTAAAACACAGATCCTTGATCCACACACGTTTACGACATTGTTTCGTGCCGTAACTATTAATAGAAAAAACATTCTTTTGTCGACTATATGAACTCCAATACTGTTAATCATTTTTTTTAAAGTTTTGCGACATCCTCTCACGTCATAGCCTAGAGAATCGCCAACTTCAATCATTCTAGACATCTCATTGATAAGGGAGAAGCCTTTGATATCTTTTTTCCTAAATCTAGAAAAGGAGGTGGAGCAATTGCTGGCGGAGGAAGGCTCTTTGTTGTGGTGTTCAAAGCCTGGTGGACGACTTAAGTCACTGGAACTATTGGCGTTTGAAGTTTCATGTTGACCATTTTTGAGTTCATCCATGTTCTGGTTAGCATTCATTTCATTAATTAGATCGTTGCAATCATCAGAGTGCCTATCAGAATTCCCATTGTTTTCATTTAAATCATTTATGGGGTCATCTAAGTCATCAACTGATTTCATGTCTTCGGGGATTTCGACCTTATTTTCTTCATTTTCATCATTTGTGGATTGTGAGTCAATCTGGTCATCGAGAATATTAATGCTCCACGAACCTAATTCATGAACCTGCACATCAAAATTCTCCCCACGAACATCAACATGAACCTTTTATGAAACAAATTTGTGAGATTTGGTGACAACACAAACTCTTCCCGTACATATAGTTGTCGATTGCTCGGTTTCAAAAAACAAAAATTTACCAAACATACATGCAATATTTTTGAATGACACGGATCCCCAAGCACATAATGGAAGGCCACTTATTTCGATCCATATCAAGCGTTCATCAACCTTAAACGAGGGTGAGACAGTTTTAAAACATGACGATAAGCTTTTCATACAATCATTGGCATGAAAAGCTGAGCGAGAGGCTGTCGATGGGAATATTATCCAAATCCATAAACCGCCTATGTGATGGATTTTTAAGTTCTCAAAACCTCGTTTCTGCATATCTTATAAATATTACTCATTGACTCCACCTCTTTTAATTTGACTAGTAAAACCTTAAAAGAGTCATCGATGTTAACAAGGTCATGATCCTTGAGAGAGACAGATCGAATTTTGGTAGGAGAGGGTGAGTCACAACTCGAGATAGATCCATGGACCACTGATGCAAAAGATGGTTTTCCAGAAGGCATGTTGGAGAATACAGGCGAAGTGGTTTTAGGGATATGATACTGATGTTTCGAGGTCGGTTTGTGAGGGTTCGAATAGGTTCTAATAGAATTCTGCCTTTGGTACTTAACAACTGTGACAAACATGTGGTAATTCCTAATCCAAACTTTCGATAACGATTGCGAAAACTAGAGACATCATGAACACTTAAGAAATTAATAAAACCAAATCGTTTACCTCCTTTTGATCTTTTGTTAGCAATGAATGTGTCTGTCAGACGATCGAAGGGCAAGAAGGTGTTCCACAGATCTTTTGAGTTAATAGATTTTGGAAAGTTGGTGACAAAAAAAGAGGAAGCTACCTTTTCGAGATCTTGCTGAAACGGGTTACTGATTGGTTTGGAGATTTTGTGTTCGTTTTTTCAAAAGATCCAGGTCCATCTGTTGGCGTCGGTGTTGCGAGATGATCTACCCATCGTGAATGTTCCTACCCAGAAGAAATTTAGATTAAGGGTTATGGATCCGAAATAGAAAATTTTTAAAATGAGACACAAAGCTCCGAGGCCTTAGTTAAAACCAAGCAAATTAAGCTTTACATAATATTTGACTGGAACATCAAATTTGATAGTAGCAAAATTATAAAATATCTCAGGTTATCATACATGATACTAGAAAAAACCAAATTGATTGCATTATCAAATATAATACTTTCAAGTATCACATATGATACTTGAAAAATATGAAATAACAAATTTGATACTAGCAAAATTATGAAATAGGTTAAGTTATACATGATACTAAAAAATACAGAATTGATTGCATTATCAAAATTGATTGCATTATCAAATATAATACTTTCAAGTATCACATAAGATACTTGAAAAATATAAAATAGTGTTGGAGCATAAAGTGGCTAGGCCGGTCTGACGACTCTCCTGGGCCATTCGTCGTCTTCCCGGGTCCTGAGTAATGCTGCAAACAAAGATAAACCGATTAGACGTGGACCCGAGGCTGGAGCCCCAGGGTCCACCTCCGACGGTAAAGTTAGTATTGATCGATCTATTGTATAAGAGGTGTGGTTAAGAGAGAGAACCTGTCGTAGAATGAGACCCCTAGCCCTGTTTATATAGTGCTAGGATTTCTTGAAGGATAAGTTAGGTGTGTGTGGGCCGCGGGCCTGTTGGGCCGGGCCGAATACCGACTGTACGTCGACATGTCCCCCAGTCTAGTATGATATGGTCCATGATCATGTAATGCTAGACTCATTCGTGCATCACGCTCACTAACAACCGCGTGTGACTTGTTGCTTAGGACATCCTTGTGGGTCGTTCGTAACATATGGCTCCACTCGTAAATGGGCTATCTTTAGCAAAAATATGATGGGTTGGGGTTGCGAATAGTGAGCGAAGCTACTATACGTCATCATGTCCCCCTAGTCTAGTATGCGTGGCTATCACCAAGGTTACTAGACTTTACACCATATCCGCTACCTGTAAGCATATCCACGTCGAAAGAAATGGGAAAACACGTATACGTAAGACGGGCGGTTGTGCTCGAATGCTTGGTTTCCTGTGATTAGACGGTAAGGAGTCCGTAAGAAGAAAACTTGTTCTATAGCCGGGGTAACACTGGCATTGGCAAAGGTATCATTCTTATTCATCTCTAACGTGAGGACGATAAGAAGGTTTTGTGAAGGTGAAGGTGGAACCCATATGTTGCATCGTGAATATTTTGAAGGCGTACTTCTTGTACCCACTGATGATGCAACATAATGCGAATATTGCATTCGTCTTAAGGCCAAAAGAATTCAACTTATGTGGCAAATGATGCGGATATTACATCCGTCCTATGGCCACGGCATTTGATAACCACTTCTAAAATTTGTCACAGTTTTTCCTGGATTAAACATAGTTGATCAGGCTCCATCTAATTAAGTATAAACGATGTAAATTTTGGAAATTCACTCTTAGCCGGGCCAAGTAATTCATCACGGAAGACGTACTTCCGTAACAAAGATATGAACCAACAGAAGACGTACTTCTGCGGTAGAATGAGCTAATGGAGGGCGTACTTCCACGACAAAGGATAACGATGCTCCGTGGAAGAATACTTCCATGGCGAAAATAACGATGCACCGTGGAAGAATACTTCCACGGCAAAAATAATGAGCACGTGGAAGAGATACTTCCACGACGAAGATAATAAGCACGTGGAAGAGGCACTTCCACGGCGAAGATAATAAGCACGTGGAAGAGATACTTCCACGGCGAAAATAAAATGCACGTGGAAGAGATACTTCCACGGTGAAGATAAGAAGCACGTGGAAGAGATACTTCCACGTGGAAGATAAAAAGCACGTGGAAGAGACACTTCCACGGCAAAGATAATAAGCACGTAGAAGAATACTTCCACGACGAAGATAATAAGCACGTAGAAGAGGCACTTCCACGGCGAAGATAATAAGCACGTGGAAGAGATACTTCCACGGCGAAAATAAAATGCACGTGGAAGAGATACTTCCACGGCGAAGATAAGAAGCACGTGGAAGAGATACTTCCACGTGGAAGATAAAAAGCACGTGGAAGAGACACTTCCACGGCAAAGATAATAAGCACGTAGAATAATACTTCCACGGCGAAGATAACGAGAACATGGAAGAATACTTCCACGGCGAAGACAATAAGCACGTGGAAGAGATACTTCCACGGCGAAGATAAAATGCACGTGGAAGAGACAGTTCCACGGCGAAGACAATAAGCACGTGGAAGAGATACTTCCACGGCGAAGATAAAATGCACGTGGAAGAGACACTTCCACGGCAAAGATAATAAGAACGTGGAAGAATACTTCCACGGCGAAGATAAAATGCACGTAGAAGAGATACTTCCACGGCAAAGATAATAAGCAAATGGAAGAATACTTCCACGGCGAAGATAAGAAGCACGTGGAAGAATACTTCCACGGCGAAAATAAGAAGCAAGTGGAAGAGATACTTCCACGACGAAGATAATAAGCACGTGGAAGAGATACTTCCACGGCGAAGATAACAAGCACGTGGAAGAATACTTTCATGGCGAAGATAAAATGCACGTGGAAGAGATACTTCCACGGCAAAGATAACAAGCACGTGGAATAATACTTCCACGGCTAATATAAGAAGCACGTGGAAGAATACTTCCACGGCGAAGATAAGAAGCAAGTGGAAGAGATACTTCCACGACGAAGATAATAAGCACGTGGAAGAGATACTTCCACGGCGAAGATAACAAGCACGTGGAAGAGATACTTCCACGGCGAAGATAAAATGCACGTGGAAGAGATACTTCCACGGCGAAGATAAGAAGCACGTGGAAGAATACTTCCACGGCGAAGACAATAAGCACGTGGAAGAGATACTTCCACGGCGAAGATAATAAGCACGTGGAAGAGATACTTCCACGGCGAAGATAAAATGCACGTGGAAGAGATACTTCCACGACGAAGATAAGAAGCACGTGGAAGAATACTTCCACGGAGAAGATAACGAGCACGTGGAAGAGATACTTCCACGGCGAAGATAAAATGCACGTGGAAGAGATACTTCCACGGCGAAGATAAGAAGCACGTGGAAGAATACTTCCTCGGCGAAGATAACGAGCACGTGGAAGAATACTTCCACGGCGCATGAATAAGCCAGCGGAAGAGGTACTTCCGTGGCAAAGGCATAAGCCAATGGAAGAAATACTTCCATTGCAAAGGAATAAACCGGCAGAAGGCGGACTTCTGCGGCAAAGAAATATATCCAAAGATATTTGCGTGACGTGCACATAAATAGTGGTGTTGATGCAAAAGTTGGTTGATCCTTGCTAGACCCGAATTAGGCTTAATTCGGGTTGGCTGGGCTCCGGCTCCTGCACCAAGTGAATTGTTTGGTTGGGATCCTGCACACTAAACAACACGCGTTAAGCTTACCGTGGGAAGGTTTCCCACGATTAGACTCCAACGTGAGAGTAAGTAATCGATTTAGGGTTATATGAGTTTAGAGTGAGTCGTAATACCTTTGTGGAACCCTTGGGGGTTCCTTTTATAGGCAGTAAAACCCCAGTGGGCTTTCACCGATCCTTCGGTCCCAAGGAAGAGATAAGCACCATAATTAGAATGATTGTTATCTTCTAATTCTGGCAATGAATATCTCTTCGTATTGGGATTAAGATATACCTAGACAGAATATTATTCTGTCTGATCTTATGTCGGCCGCCTTGGGCCGTGGGCCGCACACATGTGCGGGCACTGTTCACTCAAGCCCATAAGCCTGAATGACATTTATCCACCCATCTATGATGGGCTGGATACGGGTAGTACCCGTGAGCCGGGCTCATGACCCGGTTGGGGACTATACGTCATCATGTCCCCCCAATCTAGTTGTTACAGCCGTAGGCGTAACCTCTAGACTATCAAGCTGCTCTCCGGTCATATCAAAAAAGGCCTAGGAAATGACACTTGAAAATTTGTTCCGGCCGCACGTGGCAACCGATCGCAGGAATATACTTTAATGAATACTACCTCAGCCGCACGCAATGTCCGAGACAAATTAAATGCAACATTTAATATGGTCTTACGTAAGAGCCGCATAACCCGACAAGAATCCAGTCGCATTAATGATATTCAACAATCCAGTCGCATGTCTGCAAAAAGTGCATGATTACTGATCACCCTCGAGCCACGCGAAACTGTTTAAGAAGTGACCCGTGGGTCCCCTACTGACGTTACAGAAATGTCAGAAACCCTATCCATTGGATAGGGAATGTGACTGACACGTGTCAAAGATCCATGGCACCTCGGAAACCGAGGCCACCCTATATAAGAGTGAGTATGCGTGTATGTTACACACACAACTCACTCATTCTTCCGCCATTGTTAACTTCAAGCTTTTTCCTTCAAAACTTTTGCCTTCTTTTCCACGAATATCCGTCACCGCAGGTTAGATTACCACGCCTTTAAAAACCTTTTCATAAATTATGGTCAAGGATAACCCCCTCATCACGGACGTCTTGAATGTGATGTCGGGGGAGAAATACCTCGACTTCTTGTCGAAGTATTATGTGCCCGAAAGCGTACACCCCACCTTTCCGGGTGATGGTGAAGCTATTACAGACGCACCGGTGGGGAAAATAGGCATATACACACGCCTGTTCGACTCAGCCAACTACCGTATTCCGTTGTCTAAGTTCTTAGTAGACCTTCTTTTGTACTATGACTTTCATATCACCCAGCTCCACTGTATAGGGGCGTGTAAAATCAACCAGTTTGAGATTACATGCCATACATGCAGGGTAACCCCCACCGTGAACCTTTTTAGGGCTTTCTACTTTCCCCAATTAGTGAACGGGTGGTTGTCGTTCAAGAAACGACCCGGCAATGCCCCGATGACATATAGGAAACCCCTTGACTCCCTGAAGAATTGGTATGACCATTACTTCTTCGTAGATGAGAAAGTATTCCCCACCCCCTTCGTACTTAAAACCAAGGCCCCAAAAGACTATCCGCCCAAATCCAAAGATTATAGTAGCCGGGACCTGAAAATACTAGATACCCATCGCACGGAATTTCATAGAGGGTTGCCGGAGAACTTTCTGTGCTTGGTAGGGATAAGCCGCCGTTACTTTGGGAGGGATGACTTATATCCGTGCTTCTTAACGGAACAGGGCGAGGGTAGGTCATATATATCTTGTAAATTTGATCTATCACATATGTGAAAAATGTTACTAACCCATATACTTCTATAATCATTTGCAGAGATGAACCTCCACGGATTAATTCGTCAAGGCGACCCCATGAAGGTGAGGGAAGGATTCCGGCCGTTAAAGCCGAATGAGATTCCCTTGCTAGAAGCTTTAGCCGACCGTACGATTCCGCTGGAGGAGACAACCGAACCCAGGTCGGACGAAGAAGAGCCTGTTATCGAGAAGTCCCCATTGGACTTTCATAACGAAGATGGCGACGACCCCTTGCTGGAGGGAGGCACCATCAACTAGGAGGAGGAGCGCGATCCGAATGAAGACACCACGCAAGCTTCCGGATCCACCACACTTACTTCAAAAAAGAGAAAAACAACCAGGCGTGTGGCGAAAAAGACTGGGGAAGATGCCGGAGTTGCGAATGCGCCTCCCAAGAAGTTGCGGAAAGACCATCCTCAGTATCAAGGAGAAGGCAGCACCATGGCTGGTCAAGCCGACCCTACCCCGATCATGGAAGGGCCAGTTCTGCAAGTCGCCCCTGTGAGCGCCGTAGCTCCTACCGGCCCAGACCCTACTACTGGCACCTCGTAAGTACCCCTTACGATTATGACTTGTATCTTCGTATGATATATGTAGACTAAAAATTTTCCCCTCCCTTTTTATTTAATGACAGGGCTAATCCGGCGGTCGCAGCTCAAGGAGAAGAGGTGGGGAGAAATCCATCCCCTGCGGCTACTAACAATCCCCCTTCACCCATCACCACCCGTGCCAAGGAACCGTGCCCCGAGGGGCCAGAAGAGAGCTTGCGTCTAGCATGGAACCTATCAAGCTTGACACGGCTGGAGGCCGAATCAGAGTGTTCGGAATTCATCGAACACATCACCCCGCCTGCCCTCGCCCAGGATTTAGATGAACTAGACCATGAGACCCTGATTGAACAGTTTGATGTGTCATCCGCACATCAGGTAACGGTGGGCGCCGCGCTGAGACGCCGACTGATCAAGGCCCTCACCAATGTGAGCCGTGCCGACAAAAGGATAGCCCGCCGGGAGGCATTGGTCGTAAAGAACGAGAAGACCATCACATCCTTGCAAGCGGCGTTATTGACTGCTGAGGCAACAGTGAAGGAGCAGGCGCTTCATGCCGAGACAAGAGAGAAGCGTATCGCTGAATTGGAGGCCCTCGTAGCCGCATCAAACGAGAAGGTAAACTTTCAAACATGTTGTTCATATATTCCTACTCCTTGTGTGTATGTAGCCTAAAGATATATATTTGTGTACTAACTCCAAATTTCATACGCAGGTGTCTGCGGCTGAGGCTGCTACTAAGGCGGTGACCGTGCAATCATTCAGCATTGCTCAGGAGCGCGACGCACTGAAGGAGGAATTGAAGCAGGCTCAAAACAACCTTGAGAATCAAGTTGTCGCTGCTGATGAAGAGTGAGCAAGGTAGTCGTCAGCTGTGCGGAGAGAGTATGCCCCCCCTACTGACCGCGACAGCCGGTCGTAGGTGGATTATCGGGCAAGGACTGCGGCTTGCCGTAAGCGGGGCCCTTAACGCTCCACATCTATTGCAGGCCTTTGCTGGGGTTGTATCTGACGGGATCGACCGTGGTAGGCATGAAGGCATGGTCCAAGCTGCGGAGATGATCACAAAAGGTGAGGATATCACCCAGCATCCGTACCACAATCCCTCTGCAGCGGGCAAGATGACTGCGTCCATGGATGCCTTGGCAGACCTTCAACACCCCCTTCTGGACGAGCTTGAAGCCCTGAAAGATGCTCCCAATGAAACAATAATGACCCGGCTGAGTGCTGACCCAATTCCCTTGACGCTGGCTACATATGATTTCGTATCCAAAACCATGTCAGGTGAGAAGCCGCTTGGTGAAGCTTTAGACGCTCTTGCAGTCAAAGTTCAGGACGGGAAAGATGCTCGCAGGGAGGCCCTTCGTGCTTTAATTGAGGAAGGGAAGAAGGATCTAGAAGAATTCCTTCCCCCCTTGTAACTGATATGTTGTAAACATTTGTGATTATATTCGTCCGTGTATGCACACGGCTCAGACATATATATGTAATAACTTGTCCTTTTATGTTATAAGTCCGTGGCAACCACGGCCATTTTGTTTATTGTTAATTTTGAAACTTGTGTATTTCATTGTACTTTAATGTCGCGTGACGTACCACGTCTTACACATAAAATAAAAAATACAGACAAGTCTATAATTTACTAGACATGCGACGTGCGTCTTTACTATGCAGAGTACCGTGTGGATACGGTACACAAAAAACTTACCCCAACGTCTTGTGAGTAAGGTGTCTAGTAAGGATACATGATCCGTGCGGCTGGGGTTGCATCCCTCTTACGCGGCAAGTTGAATTAGTAGGTTCACTTAATCCTCTTACCCCACCTGGGGGCGTATAGTACATGTACGGTAATTTGAGAGAATGCATACGAATGAAACATGGCATATTATAATACAAGTAAAAATTCATACGGCTAACAAAGAATCTAACAAAGAAAGGAAAATGATTTGCACGAAACAGGCCGTGGAGCTAGCTAGGCACCACGGCATTTTATTAGAACGTTTACACTTTTGTTTGAATAATGACGACAAGTCCTAAAAATCAAGAAAGGAAACTTAAACAAACATAAGAAAAACAAATAAAACAAATAACCCGCATGGTTCTTTATTAAGACCGCCTATAGCGAAGTATCCATGCGGGAGCCGTAGCTTTCAAAGATAGCACCTTTTGAGATTGGAGATGTTCCATGTGCGCTCTAGGTCGCGGCCATCCATATCACGTAACTTGTACGCGCCTCGTCCCAAGGTTTCAGTGACTTCATACGGTCCTTCCCATTTAGGGCCCAGCTTTCCTGTATGCTCCACTCGACTTGCTTCGTTAGCACGATAGACGTAGTCTCCCGGTCGAAAAGAAACACCCTTGACCTTGGCGTCATAATAAGCCTTCATCTTAGCCTTGGACTTAGCCTCATTGATGGCTGCTATTTCCCTTTTCTCTTCCAATAGATCCAAGTTGATTCGCAGTTGTTCATCGTTTGTGACAACGTTAACCTCCGCCGTGCGGATGGTAGGCATCCCTATTTCTGCTGGTATAACGGCTTCAGTGCCGTAAGCCAATGCAAATGGAGTATCTCCGTTGGCTGTTTTGATCATGGTTCTATGTGCCCATAGCACGTGTGACAACTCGTCGACCCATTTGCCCTGTCGTTCATCCAGCCGCGCCTTGATTCCATTCCCCAAGCTCCTATTTGCTCGCTCGACAAGGCCGTTCGTTTGTGGATGCTTAACGGATGCGAAGCGCCGTTTGATGTTCAATGATGCACACCAATCTTTGAATGGGTTGTCCGTGAACTGCTTGCCATTGTCCGAGATGATTTCTCCTGGTAGACCAAAACGGCACACGATGTGTTCCCACACAAACTTCTTGACCTGCTTACCTGTGATAGACTTGACTGCCTTGGCTTCTATCCATCGTGTGAAGTAGTCCATTGCAACAATCAAGAATTTAACCCCCCCCCCCCCCCCCGCAGCTACAGGAAATGGTCCTGCAATGTCAATTCCCCACTTGTAAAATGGCCATGGGGACGTGATAGGTGTAAGCTCCTGCTGTGGGTGTCGCGGAACTGGCCTATGCACTTGGCAGTCGTTGCACTTGCGAATCATGTCGCGCGCGTCCCTGTGCATGGTGGGCCAATAATAACCTGTCTGTAAGGCTCTAGCCACCACGGATCGTGGGCCTGCATGCATGCCGCACAACCCTTCATGTATGTCACTAATGACGTAAGCCGCCTGGCGTGGCCCAACACACCGCAGCCACGGCTGCAAGAAAGAGCGCTTGTAAAGGATGCCTTCTCGGAGTTCAAAATGTTGTGACTTCCTTTTGATGCGTCTTGCTGCTTTTTCCTCGTCTGGAAGGGTTTCATTAGTCAAATAGTTGATGATTGGGGTCATCCACGTAGGTCCCTCCTCCTCAACAATAGCGGCTACTTCCCCTTCCATGATAGATTTCTCCTTGAGTATTTCCACCAAAACCTGTTTGGACAAGTGGGCGAAGCTCGTGGATGCGATCTTGCTAAGAGCGTCCGCTTTTTTGTTCTCGCCCCTTGGCACCTGCTTGATGGAAAACTTATTGAAAGTCGCGATTAGCGACTTGACTTTTTCCAGGTACCTGACCATGTTGTCCTCCTTAGCCACATACCCACCTAGAATATGGTTCGCGACAAGCCGTGAGTCCACGTAGGCCTCAAGGTTGCGGACTCCCATTCTAGCGGCGATTTTTAAACCCGCAATTAATGCTTCATATTCCGCTTCGTTATTGGTGGCCGTGAACTCAAAACGGAGGGCGTATGTGAATTCCATTCCTTCCGGATTCGTGAGGATGAGACCTGCCCCGGACGCGTCTGTGCATGAGGATCCGTTCGTGAATAGCACCCAAGGTTCTGTTGGGATCTCGTCTTGCTTAATGACTGGTTCTTCCTCATCCGGCTTCTCGATCAGGAAATCTGCCAAGATCTGGCCTTTAACCGCCGTCCTTGGTCTGTAAGATATATTGTGCCCCCCCAATAGGATGCTCCATTTTTCCAGCCTCCCTGCCACGTCTGGTCTAGAGATAACCTGCTTGATTGGCTGATCCGTAATCACCACAATTGGGTGCGCCTGAAAGTACCGGCGCAACCGCTTTGTAGCAAATACTAGTGCTAACACCAATTTTTCCATGGAGGAATAATTCAGCTCCGCCCCTTGTAGTGTTCTACTTATAAAGTAGACCGGGGTTTGTATTGTGTCTCTATCCGTCATCAGTACCGCGCTTATTGCGCCATGAGTAGCTGAGAGATACATAACGAGTTCCTCCTTTGGCCGGGGAGCTACCAACATGGGGAGAGATGCGAGATGCTGCTTGAGTTGGCCAAAGGCTTCCTCAGCTTCCTTCGTCCAACGGAAGTCTCCCTTTCTAATACACTTCTTGGGTGTCTTAAATAGGGGTAATGACTTCTCTGCGGATTTAGATAGAAATCTATTCAGCCCGGCTAACTTCCCATTCAGGGACTGCACCTCCTTCCGTGTCTGCGGGGACGGTAGTCGTATCACTGCGTCCGTCTTCTCTGGACACGGCTTGATGCCGTTTGGGTCAATCAAATATCCCAGGAACATTCCTTCTGTTGCACCAAACGTACATTTCTTTGGATTTAACTTCATGTTAATCCTTCTCAGCGTGTCGAATGTCTCCTGGACATCCCGGAGAAGTGCCTCCTCTGTGTGGCTTTTTATCACCAAGTCATCAACATATACTTCCAAGTTGCGTCCTATTTGTGATTCGAAAGCTTTATCCACCAACCGCTGATACGTAGCGCCGGCGTTCTTCAATCCAAACGGCATTTTCGTATAGCAATATACGCCCTGGCTCGTGTGGAACGCCGTTTTTTCTGCATCCTCCTCCGCCATCTGGATTTGGTGATACCCTTTATATGCATCCAAGAAGCATTTGAAAGGATATCCACACAAGGACTCCACCTTCCAGTCGATTTCTGGTAACGGGTAACAGTCCTGTGGGCAGGCCTTGTTCAGATCCGTGAAATCCACACACATGCGCCAACTCCCGTCATGTTTCTTGACCATGACCGGATTAGATAACCACTCGTGGTAGTACACCTCGCGCATGATGCATGCGTCCACTAGCTTCCGTACCTCCTCCAGTATCACTTGGCTGCGCTCGGGCGCCTGGCCGCGCTTCTTCTGCTTGATGGGTTGGTACCCTTGGCGGATCTGGAGCTTATGCTCTGCTATCGCACGGGGTACACCCGTCATATGTTTTGGTTCCCATGCGAATATATCCAGGTTTGCACTTAAAAGAGAGCACATGGCCCTTTTGCCGCTATCCGAGAGCGCCCCTCCTATGGATACCTCCTGTTCCGGATAGTCAGGGTGAATGGCCACCTTCCAATTGGGTGGCGGTGCCCCATCCTTGGGTGGGACAGGTGGAGCCGGTGTTGTCACAGTGTGACACTCGGATGTTGGTACGACTGTGTTGTAAATGGTAACGATTCCCCCCTCAACGGGGAATTTGATCATTCCGTGTGCCGTAGAGGGTACTGCCCGGATAGCCAAAATGCCTGGTCTGCCTATGATTCCATTATACGGAGAGTGTGAACGTATCACCATGAAGTTCATCCATGTCGTAGTGGAATGTTCCTCATTCCTAATGGTGACAAGCAAACGCAATTGCCCTATCGGCCAGATAGTGTCTCCACTAAAGCCAGTAAGCGGCGACGTGGCCGGTACTAATTGGCTTCTTATTTCTGGACATAACTGCACAAAGCAGTGTTCATACAGTACCTCTGCTGACGACCCTCCATCCACATACATGCGACGAACATTGTGTGTTCCAATGCTTATCTCAATAGTGAGAGGCGCATCAATCACATCGCTTGCCGTGATGGGAGGGAATGAGATTTCCATGCCGCGTGAAAATTTTTGGCCAATTTTCTGTCTCGTGCGGTGTTGTCTGGATTGGATCATGTATATGGTAGAAGGTTTGTCCTTTTGGGGATCCTTCTTGTCATACTTCTTGTTGTGTCTTTTCCATCTTTCCAATCCTTAACTAGGTGCTTGAGTTTGCCTGATTTGATTAGCGACTCAATATGCTTCTTGAGCTGGATACACTCCTCCGTGCCGTGTCCTTTGTCATTATGGAACTCGCAGAAGCGACTTCCTTGCCGACGTTCCGGGGGAGTGGTCATTGGGGGAGGCCTTGGAAAGTTCGCCCCTTCAGTCAACAAGATCTCCCGGTAGGACATCTTTAGGGGGGTGAACTTGTCGTCCGACCGTCCGCCTTTGCTTTGGCTCTTATAGTCTGAGCCCTTGTTGTTGTTCTGGTTGCCTTGACCGCCCGACTGTCTCCGGGACTGGTCATTTGACCGGTACCCATTTCCTCGGGATGGGTAGGCCGCGGCAACAGCTGTTTCTCCCTCTATGAAATTTCTGACCCTTTCCATGAGGTCATCATATCTCTCTGGGCGCTTGTCGTTGAGACGCCTGATCAGTTCTCTGTCTGTTATGGCGTGCATGTAGTCAGAGATTTTCAGGAGCTCTGGCATGGTTCTTGTGCGTGTGCACTCATCATTGAAGCGCTCAGTAAAGGCTTCTGTGGACTCCCCCGGCCGTTGCTTAACGGTTGCCAATGAGACCGGATCCCTATTATACTTCTTCCTTTGAGTATAATTGTTCTCGAACGCAGTGCGTAGTTCCGTGAAACTATCAATGCTCCGTGGGGGGAGCGCCTCGAACCAGTCACGGGCGTTTCCAATCAAGGTCGAATTGAACATTTGGCACCATATAGGCATGGGCCATCGCTCAATTTTAGCCTGAGTGTCGAATATTTTGAGGTGATCCACAGGATCACCGGACCCATCATAAGTCTTGATGCATGCCGGCATGCGACGTTTGGTGTCCTCAGAATAGTTCCGTATGCGGAGGGTAAAAGGATCTTCCCTGGGATCCGCCCATGGCCGTGTGAGTCTAGGATCATCCCATGGTTCACACCATGGACGCGAGAGGTCCTCTGCTTCCGTATCCCGATAGTAAGGGCCACCATAATACTCCTCATTGTTTGGTGGTGGAGGCGTGCGCCTAGGCCGGCGGCGCTTAGGCGGATGGTCATCTGAGTCCTCTCCAGACGGATCTGGGGACGGCGGTGGTGCCCCGCCTTTTGAATAGGGACCACTTTTTTGAGACGAACCAGGAGCCTTTCTCCCAGTGTTCATTCTATCCCACACACTTGGGCGGCGTGTGGTTCTGGTCAGCTCTCGATCGGGCCGCTCGGGTGAGCCATCCGACCTTTCTCCTTCTTGAGACTGCGTTAATTCTTGTATAAGGCGATCTCCTATGCGCTCAAACACATTCCGGGGTTGAGGGTTTTCCTCAAAGGTTCCCTGCTCCTGAGGCCGAGTTCTCCTTTTCCTCCGGTTTTGGGAGGGGGTGGTTGGTCCACTGTCACCAAAGTTGAGTCTGGCTTGGAGGTTCCTCCCCAGACTCAATCTTGATGCGATCCCTGGGACGATCCTCTCGAAGTTCTGAGTGAGAACTCGAGTAAGATCCTCCTCACTGAGTGGTAGGGCTTCCACTTCTTCCTCCGTCGAGGGTCTGCGCGGTTCTTTGTTAGGAGGGTCTGGCGCACTCCCTGGATCAGGGTTGTCCAGGGTTGAAGTAGGCGGGGGTGTCACCGAGATCGTGCTCGCCACCCCCGCGGGTTGAAAACCGCTACGGTTACCCAGCCCGCCTGCGAGGCGGTTAGGTGATTGGTTGGGGATGAGAATCCCTTCCCCTTGGGACTTCCGGGTCCCAGGATTCACATTCCTGGGGTTAGTAGGCGGATGCCCCTTCGTCATTGGAGATTCGAGATGAGATTTTGTTCTAGCTTAGTGTTATGGTCCCACGGATGGCGCCAACTTGTTGATACAAAAGTTGGTTGATCCTTGCTAGACCCGAATTAGGCTTAATTCGGGTTGGCTGGGCTCCGGCTCCTGCACCAAGTAAATTGTTTGGTTGGGATCCTGCACACTAAACAACACGCGTTAAGCTTACCGTGGGAAGGTTTCCCACGATTAGACTCCGGCGTGAGAGTAAGTAATCGATTTAGGGTTATATGAGTTTAGAGTGAGTCGTAATACCTTTGTGGAACCCTTGGGGGTTCCTTTTATAGGCAGTAAAACCCCAGTGGGCTTTCACCGATCCTTCGGTCCCAAGGAAGAGATAAGCACCAGAATTAGAATGATTGTTATCTTCTAATTCTGGCAATGAATATCTCTTCGTATTGGGATTAAGATATACCTAGACAGAATATTATTCTGTCTGATCTTATGTCGGTCGCCTTGGGCCGTGGGCCGCACACATGTGCGGGCACTGTTCACTCAAGCCCATAAGCCTGAATGACATTTATCCACCCATCTGTGATGGGCTGGATACGGGTAGTACCCGTGAGCCGGGCTCATGACCCGATTGGGGACTATACGTCATCAAGTGGTATTAGTATACCCTAGTAGCCCCCCAAGTTTAATGGTGCTACACTAGATTAGTAGTATTAAACTTAATCAAGTATTCAAAAAATTACGATCACGTAGACCAGCGCGAATGGACGTACCATAGCTGCGTACTAAAGATAGAAATTGGGTTCAAATGTGCGAACCAACACGGATGGGTCGTGCCATAACCGCAAATTGTCACATAGTATAAGACGTATCTTAACTAACTTATGGGATGAGCTATGCCATTACGTGCGGCGTACCGCTACTACCATAAGGACGGTCAAAGTTTTGACAAAATGTTGTTAGACGTGCACAGTGTGTCTTTTGCAAGTCCATCATGAGTCATGTGGTTTGCGTAACTTACTACAACGTCTTGATAGTAAGGTGTCTAACAAGGATACATGATCCGTGGTCGTTGGGTTTGCAACCCTCTTACACGACAAGTTGAATTATTAGGTTCACTCAATCCTCTTATTCAGCATGGGAACGATGTGTACGCGTACGCCCGTAGGCTAAAAGATATCCGAGTGTACGGACTAGCATATATATATGTATAATAAGTAATCACTTAACACTTAGACATGCAAATATGCATCTAGATATGTATTGAAAAATGCGAACATTTATCGTAATAAAAGGAAATCGCACAAAGCTAAAGGATATATATAATATCTTGTTACCAAGTTAAGAAATATACATAATATCTTATTAATATAAATATCATGATTTTTTTTAATAAGCAATATCCTGTTACCTCTTAAAAAAGGTATAAATAATATTTTTATAATTTTGAAAGATATCGGACTATATCTTTATCAAATTTTAAAGATAGATAATATCTTTTTATTAATTGAAAAAATAAGTGTAATATCATTTAATAATATAAACAACCATGCGGACTAGCGCGAAAGGGTGCGGCTCACGACCACAGTTAAAAAAATACGCACAAACATGCGGACGAGCGCGGATGGATATGCCATAACCGCGGATAAAAATATGTTTGGATGAACGGAGTACCGCGGAAAGACATATCCCGATCACGATACCAAAAATTATAATACGTTTTAATTGTGATAATCTTTATCACTTTAGAAAAAGTAGACATGCGTACATATGTTATCAATGTGGAAGATATAGTAACATCTTTTATTAATATAAAATGCATCTTTTGATATTGTAGAGGCAAAAGTATATGTAGATATCAGAAAAAAAATGGTTTATATATCAAATAAACGTAAATATCCATTATGACAGAGTATATGTTATCAGTAGAAACAAAATATATGCGCCTTATTGCAATAGGTTTCGCGGAAGTACGGATCGATTTTTTTAAAAAAAAAAATTTAGTAAATCGACTTTTACGCATGCAAGAATGTTATAAGCAAAAAAACAAATAAAAAAAGTTTCGGAGTTACCGATTTTGACATGAATTTTTGCTTTCCTATAGTACGAGACCACGAAACATAGTATGTTCATGGTCCCACGGATGGCGCCAACTTGTTGGAGCATAAAGTGGCTAGGCCGGTCTGACGACTCTCCTGGGCCGTTCGTCATCTTCCCGGGTCCTGAGTAATGCTGCAAACAAAGGTAAACCGGTTAGACGTGGACCCGAGGCCGGAGCCCCGGGGTCCACCTCCGACGGTCAAGGTAGTATTGATCGATATATTGTATAAGAGGTGTGGTTAAGAGAGAGAACTTGTCGTAGAATGATACCCCTAGCCCTGTTTATATAGTGCTAGGGTTTCTTGAAGGATAAGTTAGGTGTGTGTGGGCCGCGGGCCTGTTGGGTCGGGCCGAATACCGACTGTACGTCGACATGTCCCCTAGTCTAGTATGATATGGTCCATGATCATGCCATGCTAGACTCATTCGTGCATCACGCTCACTAACAACCGCGTGCGGCTTGTTGCTTAGGACATCCTCGTGGGTCGTCCGTAACATATGGCTCCACTCGTAAATGGGCTACCTTTAGCAAAAAGATGATGGGTTGGGGTTGCGAATAGTGAGCGAAGCCACTATACGTCATCAAATAGCAAATTTGATACTAGTAAAATTATGAAATAGCTTAGGTTCTACATGATACTAACAAAATACAAAAATGATTGCATTGTCAAATATGATACTTTCAAGTATCATAATTTATAAATTAAAAATATGGGTTTGTGATGTGTTGTGGGTTTTGGGATTATGCAGTTTATAGTTTAATGATCCAAGTGATCAACTTTATTAATTATTGACTAGTTGCTGTATTTTAGATGTCAAGAAAGATGTCTAGCCAGTTATCAAAGGTTAGCTAGCTTTTTATTGAATCTTAATTATTTTAACTAGACTTAATGACTCTTTAATCACTATGTTTATATATTTCGTAGTGGAGAAAGTTACATCCGAAGATGAAAAATCCCTTGACTCGTCTGGTGATTCATATTGTGTTTCAGTGATTCATCTTGTCATTCATCAACTTATTCATCTAGTGATGATTTAATCAACTTCCTAGAATGTATAAATATTCAATGGCAATTCCCTTATTGGCTTCAGGAAGAAAATATCCAAGTCTCTATCAAGACCTAGGGACCTGAACAACTACCATTTGATGTCATATTTCCACATCCAGAAATTGCTTAAAGTTCAAGAACAATCAGTGTATATGCTCTAAGATCCTTAAGGCCTATACAAGAAGAAGTAATTGTGGTGAAGAAACCATACATCTTGATTCCTATAACTAATGTAGTTTTTTGGATAAGGGCTCCAAAAACATAAGTTGGATTTGTTGGTGTCTAACCTCATAAATAATTTAGATCTATTTCCGGATATTATGCAATGGAAAAACATGTATGCACTAGATTTTGTTTTGATATTATGGCTTTAGAGAATGTTTTTTTAGTTATTTAAATTAGATTTGGTGAAGACACTTTATATCAAAATACGTCACTTGTTCTAAAAAGTTAAAAGTCTTGATACATTATCATATACGATACAATTTTATCATATATGATACATAGACGATAACATAAAAAGTAAAAAACCACTTGTTCACGAAAAAACAAACCTTTCTCGGATTACCAGTTTATCACATATCATACATAGCATGCAAAAATAAGTAAAAACACCGCCTGTTAAAAAAAACAACCTTCTCAACATAGTGTATCTGAAAAATGATACATAAAAGGTGAAAAAAATTAACCAAAACACAACTTCCTAAAAGAAGAGTATTGACATATTATCATATATAATAATTCAAATATGAACAAGCCCAAAGTGAAATCAAATATGATAACCAGATCATGGCATACATGATAAAAACTTCTGCTGAATCTAAAAACACATAAAAGAGCAAAAAAATTCTGCTGAATTTAAACCAAAACTGTTTTGTCATTAAAGTTGTTCCAAACCACAACATTTGTTCCTGGAAAGAAGAATTTGGGCAATCAGACACAAAATCTTTCAACTTCTCAATAACAGATAATAATATTGATCAAACAATACCAGTTTCCTCGTTTCAACTTTTCAATAGCAATGTTGAACTGTTTTCTACGTCCCGCATCACCTAAAAAATTCAAACAAAAACTACAACAATCATATATGATAATACAAAAAGCAAAATGAAGAAATATAATGAAATATGATTATGCACATCAAAAACTAGAGTTTTAAATGATATCATGTATATGCATATAAAAAAGGAATATCATATATGATAACATAAGATTATCATATATGATAAACATATATAAAAAATCTATATATATCTAAAAACTTTAAAAAGTAGACATCCCTTGTAAAGTCCATACTCTCTCTAAAAACAAGCCATCTTTATTATATTCTTTCTCCTTATCACTAACAAGAACGCATATCATATATGATAATATATATTTGCACATCACAAAGAGCAATATCATATATGATAACGAGTGTACATCATATATGAGACACAAAACTTATTCACATAGCTCTCATTTATTTCATATACTTATTCACATAGCTCTCATCTCCTCTAATTCATAAGTTTATTCACTTGAATAAGATTATTCACATGAATTCTCTTCACATAAAACAACTAGTAAGCTATCTTATAAATGCGAGTGATGGTAAATTAATAAGCTTATTCACATAAAATAAGTTACATAAAAATAGATCTGGCCTAATCATGATGGATCGTTTCGTGATTATGGATGACGAATGATGGACCGACGTATACATGATGATCGATTCGTGCTTGATCATGTATTCGTGTTGATTATGGATTTGTGTTGATAAATTAAACTAATTAATCGATTCGTGATGTATTCATGATGATGGTGCGCGAGATTCGTGATGGATCCATGATTATAAGCTTTGATCGCTCAGATTTGTAGAGAGATAAACTAGATCGGGGGTAGAAGGAGAAATAGAGAGGCGGTGTGTGTGTTGTATGAGAAAGAAAGTAAAAAAATTCTTATATAGTGGTCGGGTGAAATGATGAAAATACCCTTGTAGTATAAAATAGGGATTTAATATCAGTCACTGAATGGTAGGGAGATTAAAAGAGAAGACGAGTCCTCCCACATCTTAGATAAGTTTGGTAATCAAATGAACTTAAGTCGTTAACTTTTGCATATCTTCAAACAATTAATAATAAATCTCAATCAAGTGTATGAGGTTATCAGGTTGTTGGACAAAAATATTACTAAACTTTGCTAAAGTGTTCGATTATGTTGCCCTTTCATTTATGTTTACTTCTAGGGTTTTACTATAATTTAAAATACTACATATAAGTTATATGAATTTATTTTAAAGGGTTAGTAAACATTTAAAAATGATATCATGTTACTCTTAAGATTTGATCCACCTCGAGACTAAAGTTTAAAACGTTACAAGCAAATTCTGTCTTTTTCCTACGTATTCATCCGTTTTCGTTGGTTTTGTGTGTTTCGTTCGATTTTTACTTATTTATACGTTTGTGTATGTTTTGTATTTATAAATCCATGCTCTTTATATTTTTTTTCAATTAATGAATAAATAACTACATATATATATTTATTTTGTTTGTTTATGTCCGATTTTTTTTCATTTTAGTACGTTTTGTACTTATTTATACATTTTTCACAATTTAGTGCTTTTTTGTATCGGGTCATTTATTTAGTTAGTCCATTGTATTGTTGTAACCAAATTTTATGAACCTAGTAATTTATAAAGGTAGGTCGCCTCTCGCTTTCATCCTTCAATCCCTAATCCTATTAATCTATCTCAACCAACTGGTGATGCCATGGTTTTCTGGACGATGATTGTTATCTTTCTTACAATATACATTTGTTGTCATTTGTTAAAGAGAAACTACGCGTGAATTGCGGCATTTTGTATAAGTTTTTGAAAGTTATTTATACGCGAGACAAGTATTTTTAGTAAAAAAATTGACTAAAAGGTATCATGATATAAAATGAAAAACATAACGTGTAAAACAGAGTGTTAACATAAAAAGTGCAAATGAGAAAAAAATGATAGATTTTCAAGAATAAACACCTAAATAAGTGGGTAAAAAAACCGACTGTTGAAAGTTGTGTTACAGAAAGCAATTATCTTGACATGTGGAACGGAAAGCAAATTAATTTGCTCTCCGGAAATTTACTTTCTCGTTAAGATATCGTCATGTGAATTAGCAACGAAAATGAAAGTTATTATAAAGACACGTGGCATTGAAAGCAAATTAGTTTGCTCTCTGTAGATTTGCTTTCTATGTTAGACTATCATATCAAGAAAACTACAGTGTGATAGCAATCTCATTTTTTTTGAACGGCAATATATTGAAACAAAAACAAACCGAAATACAAACACTGGAATCCACTTTATCAACAAGGAGATTAAAAAAGTGGATCCAAAAGAAACAAAACTTACAGATATAAGAGCATCTTAGAACTACCAAAAATAGATCAACAACAAACTGGGAAGCACCAACTCAGCCACTGAAGCCCACAAGCACAAGCCCAGAAAGAAAAATATTCATGTTGAAAAGGGTTGTAGATCATCTCATAACCAGACGGAACAAAGACTGCAACAAAGAGAAGCCTGAAACTATACATCAACTTGCTTCCATTGAAACCACTGCCGCAAAAACCATCAAACTCTACAATTACTCGGGTCAAAGAGCCACTGGTGCCAATTCATTTCATTTTTCGATCCACTTCTTCGCACTATCCATTCGAAACTTTTAAGTTGAATATCTTGTATAATGTTGTTTAAACTTGAAGCTTTCCCTTTAAGAACTCGCGCATTTCTTTCTTTCCAAATATAGTATCCGGATGTCCAAATTACCGCTTGCCAGGTTCTAGATGAGTGCCTCGGAATGTTAACGTTTCCATTAGAGGCGAATAACTCCTCAATGGAAAAGGCATTACCCATGCCAATCTTCCACCAACTATGGATTTTTTCCCACACGCTCATAGCAAAGTTACAATAAACCAAACAGTGCGAACAAGATTCCACTATGTTGTTGCACGAAGGACATAACAGTGAGTCTAAGTCTATGCCTCTCTTATCTAGCTCAACGCGAACCGGAAGTCTACCCAAGAGCGCCCTCCAAACAAAGATGTTAACTTTTTTTGGCACCCATTTGTTCCATATTGTTGCTTCGCCCCCACCTGCTATACCAAGAGTCTTTTCCTCCACCAATTTTGTTAAATCTCTAAATGTGAATTCGCCATTCTCTTGATGTGTCCACCTCCATTGGTCCCTACAATCAAACTTGATAACAACATTTTGCAAAACGTCGTGTAAATCCTCAAAATCCTTACACACCCTCCCTCTAAGATTTCTAGTCCAATCCCATTCCCAAACCCAATTGTTATCAATCCATTTTCCTTTATCCGCTACCCGACCCTCCTTACTTCTATCTAGGTGATAAAGCCTCGGGAACCTATCACATAACCTCACCCCACCTACCCATTTATCAAACCAAAAACTTATATCATTACCATTCCCCACTTCCCCTACAAAGGAAGACTTGAAATCGACCCCGATTTCTTCCAACTCTTCCCCTACTCTAATTATGTCACGCCATACCCCGCCCCCCACAACCGACCCTCCCGCCCCTCTAGAATTATCTAGCGCACCATTTTCCCCATGAATACTTTTTATGACTCTAACCCATAAAGCCCCCCCTTCCCTTTTAAATCTCCACCACCATTTTGCCAAACAACCTTTATTTTCTCGTACAATCTTTATCTTCTTATTAATATTAAACTAGAATACGACATAGTTTATAGAGCGAGCAAAATGGTGGGCGATCACACTTGCTTGTACAGTCTATATGGTTTTTTTAGTTTTTCAATTAATCTTCGAACATGTTAGAGAGCGAGCAAAAGAAGATAGCAACCAAATCTCCAAAAAGGTATAAATCGGTGGGAACATTCTGACTCCATGCATCTTTTGATGCTAACCGGACCATTTCCCAAGGACCCGGCCCCAAGCAATGAACTCCTGACCTAGCAACCTAATTAGCCAAGAGTTGGAATTGAACCCTGGTCATTTTCTCCAAAGACCCTCTTTAACCAGTCAACAAGGCATTAATAGAAATTGGTAAGATAGCAAGCAAATAGATTTGCTCGGCGGGTAGATTTTGGTAATGTGAAAAAATAGTATCAAATTTGGTTATTTAGTTTTATATGTGTAGATTTTGGTAATTGATTTTAAAAAATATTGTGTTAACAAAATGAAAGATCGTTATGATCACACAATGTATATGTATTTTAAATATTTTTATACGCTTCAAAATTATTACTAGTATATGCATTCATATATCATATGTAAAATGAAAACGAGTCGATCCGTTTGTGAGATGCACGAGATTGTATCGGCAAAAAACTTGAACGAGCTCGAGCTTAAGTTTAGGCTTATTTAATAATCAAGCTCGAGTCATAGCTATTTAAAAAGGACCGAGTAATCTCGCGAGCACAAACGAGCCATATATGTATAACTGTGTATAAACAAGCTCGAGCCTTGTGTCATTAACGAGTTGAGCCCTATATGTATAACTGTCATATACGTATCCTAATATAGTATTCAGGAGTTCTTTATACTATAAAAAAGGTACGATTAGTTTATTGTACCTCAACACAGCGATTAATAAGAATCGAATAGCTAGTAGAATTCTCTGTTTTTCTTTGCTTATTTAAGTTAAATTCCGCATAACTTACATAGGTTGAGCAAGAGTATCTCAAATGCTCTAGTTTGTTTGCAAGCTATTGTGTAATCCTTAACAGGATCTCGATCTATTCAAATAGATCAATAAACCCACAACTCATACATGAGTTTTTCGGACAAGGTGATAATCCACGCACGAGTTATTTACCCACGGGTAAATTTCACTATCACTCCAAGTAGCCTAGAGATAAGCTAATTGAGATATTTTCTTGGACTTGCTACTCGTATAAGTTAGGCAGATTGGTTTATTAAATGGTGAAAAAAACACAAATCGATGCATTACATTAATTATGGAGAGGTTAAACCATCATTAGTGACATCACAAGGGAAAAAATAAGAGTAAACATAGATTGTTACGATAATTTCTAATCTCAAGTTGTCACTATGTCAGGAATTATAAATTCTTAATTATTGGTTTATGTTAATATCAAATTTAAGTCCCATGTAATATGTTCATGAGTCATGCATGAGTTTTTGTAATTTAAATTGCTATCCTTCGCTTAAATTTTACAATAATTTCGCGAAATCATACGATTATATACACCATGGTATTTATTTTTTCTTATAACTTATGTTCTGACTTGATATTGAAAGCCGATTAATTACATAACGATTATGAATTGTCCTTTTTTTTGAAAATTTATCTTTGTAACCACACGACAATTACGACTTTTATTTAAAAAACGGCATTTTCTAGTAAAACAGCAGACTCAAATTTAAATTTGTCATTAGAGTAGGTATGATGAACAAAGCTATACATGATGTAGTTAACTAAAAACTTCTTTTTCTGGCTATGACAAGTTCCAAAATCTATCATATTCCTAAGTAAACTTAGATTCCAATCTGCTGCAAATCCAGATTTTATGACTTAGATATTCACTACGATTACTAGTTGCATTATGAACTGCACGTGCATACAGATTGTTACACGTAGATACAACGATTTTGACTGCAAACACAACCTAAAGGTCATATATAGTTCACCAGATTTTTTGTTTGATATCATTGGATGGAAAAGAATTTATTTGTAGAAACATAAACCAGTGTAGACCTCTTAACACTTTCGAAAAGACAACAAACGTATGCTTATTTTTATAAAGAAAAAAAAAGTCTCGATTGAAAACAATAATAAATAAAGTATATAAATCGTGTTGCATGGTCGTTGAAGTACTATTGTTTAAAGATCTTGAGAATTTATTTTGTCGTGTTGGATCTTTCATTGTTGCTTTCTATTGCACTATTTAGCTTATCAAATTTTCGTCTTATATTTTTTTAGAACAGCCGATATTATAGAACTAGCAACGAGGTAAAAAATTCCACTTAAAGGGTTTTGAATCCAATCGATCTAAAAAATAGTACATGACTTATTTTTAGAAGTGAACAATCTAAAAAAGAAATCGACAATAAAATCAAATAAACTGCTGCGTTTGAGGGGAGAAGAGCTGAAGATCACTTCATTACGAAATCTCCACAGAGATCAAAACACTATTCCACATATAGCATCAATATTGTCTTTCGAAAAAAAAAAAGCACAGTTAAAAATTTACATTTATTATTATTTGTTCTTTAGCATAATGATAATTTTTTTTATTTTGTTATAATACTTTCAAAAGAAGATAATATAGTAAACTTTATCAAATTTTAAATGTATTTTTATTATTGAACAATTAAATTAAGACATATAACAAAGAAACGACGACATTAAAAATGGATTTGATAGAGTAATTATTTAACTTGAATCATAAATATTTTTGTTTATATTATATAATATTTGATAATAATTATACTAATAAACATATACTTAAAACTCAATTTATTCGTATACTAACATAAACGAACAAATTTAAGGTTAAAATTGAAACAAAAACAAAAAAATATGCGATATTTTCATCATAGATCACAATATTTAAGCTCAAACATTTTTATCCACGATCGATCAATTCTTGCTGAGCGCGCCGCGCTGATTTCATTCTAAACAAACTATGTACTTGTCAATCACATCGGATGGCACGTTACAAAAGAGCTCTAATTACCATCGTATATGTTGTGACCATATAACTTCTATTTTGCATAAATGTATATCATGAAATAGTATGGTTATTGAGCGATAAGGTAAATATACAGTACATACCACTGGCTTATAGTTTTTAAAATCTTAAAGAAAAAACACCAAATCATATTTCGCGGAAAATTTCACTTGAAACTATTTCTATTTTTGCAAGTGTGACAAATATAATATCTTCTATGTCTACGTTAATATATAAAAGACATACTTTAATTCGATTATTATATTCAGTGTAACATGTTTTATCACATGAGAGTACTAGTGAAATTGTGTCTCCATTAATGTAGTGTTAATTTTTTGAAAGAGATAACCCTATGCTAGCAGCTTCAATACGGCATGAGTCATGCATGCACTATTCGATCTGCTAAGAACAATATTTTGTGTGAGCATACATACATTCATTTGTCAATTTAACTACTTTTTAGGCTAAAACACATGCTTCCTACTTTTTTATGTTACAAAATCTGATAACTATATTTTCACTACAAAAAGA
The DNA here is from genome assembly GCA_025667525.1 of Glebionis coronaria. NCBI lineage: Eukaryota > Viridiplantae > Streptophyta > Magnoliopsida > Asterales > Asteraceae > Glebionis > Glebionis coronaria. Next base: position 55,449,433 of record CM046881.1, read on the forward strand.
AAGATATGTATGTGATAATTAGATGATTATGCATACTCTTTTTCAGTTCATTTTACTTCATACAAATAAATGTAATGCACCTATGAATTACAGGTTCGTACCTCATAATTTTTTATACTTCTAGAAAAAGCAACAAAAAAGCTTTATTACACTTGTAAATTAACAACATATCGCATATAAATTTGAACTGTATCGTTTATTAATATTAACACTATATGTATTTGCATGCAAAACTAATAAAAATATGACACTTTTTAAGTGAAGTTATGTACTACTACACGTACTGCACACCTTTCCGCACCATATCTCATGAATTAGACAAGCAAATATAAGTTAATTATGTATGAAATAAATTACATGAACATATAGAACCTCAGTTATAATATGTTAAACTCGAACTTTTCATTTAGTATGCGCCATGCAACATACTTTTTAACGTGTGTTTTTTCATGAACTTTTTTGCATATCATACATATCAGTTCTTAGTTAACTACATACACATCACAAAATATAGAATGTTTGCTATATACGGTTTACGAACAAAGGGCACAAAGAAAAGATTGAGTACACGAAATCTAGTTTAACTATTTTTCGGCAGTGATGCCAAAAACTTAATACGTCGGTTTTCACTACAAAATTCGAACCCTTCCCTGGCTAAATTCGCGACGTTTCCCTGGCGACATGTCGCCAGGGAAGACGAATCCCTGGCGACATGTCGCCAGGGAAAGTACGCCAAGAAAGGCTGGTGCGGGATAGTTTCCCTGGCGACAAATTCTGATTTCCCTGGCGACAAGTGGGCCCCACAAACTCTTTGGTTCAAATATTGGTGCCACGTCGGAGTTGGTGCGGGATAGTTTCCCTGGCGACATGTGTCGCCAGGGAAAATATGGCTGATTAAGGAACTTAAGTTAAATAGGTTTTTTAAACCTCACTTTTCCCTGGCGACATGTCGCCAGGGAAACTCTAGAAGAACATTGACTTGTCAACGCCAGGCGTTGACTTGTCAACGCCTGGCGTTGACAAGTCAATGTTTTTCTTGAGTTTCCCTGGCGACATGTCGCCAGGGAAACTAGACGTAACGTTGACGAGTCAACGCCTGGCGTTGACAAGTCAATGTTTTTTCGAGTTTCCCTGGCGACATGTCGCCAGGGAAACATGGCTGACTTTTTTAGAAAGTCAAATTATCCAAAGTTTCCCTGGCGACATGTCGCCAGGGAAACTTTGACATTTTTTTTTTTTTAGCTGCCTGCACAGCAGGCTGTTTCCAGATTTTTTCCGGAATTTTTCCGGAAAAAATCTACCAAAACCTGGGAATACAAATACAAAACCTGAAGATAAAAATACCAAAAATCTACCACGAATCTAGTACCAAAACACAATAACATGTAACTCTCGATCAATACAAATACATGTCACAACTTGAGTACAAAGTTCCTAGTTACACTTATTAAACTTGCAATTCGGGGTTTACAATTATTAAACTTGCATGCTAAGGTAGGAAAAACAAGACAAGCATACTAACCATTACCACTCCCACCGGCGCCACTACCGCTGCCTCCCGTGCCACTCCCGCTAGCACCACCCGATAGAAATGCTCCGAACGCATCGGCAAACCTATCGTCACTTCTCATAAAGTTAAACACTTGAGCCGCTTGTTCCAACCGTGGGTCGACGGGAGGAGGAGGAGGAATATAGTGAGTACTCCTTCTCGGCACTATCTGGCCGACACCGGGCATGTGGCCTCGCTGCTTTCCACCTCGGACGATACGGTTGATCTCGTCGTCCGTATGTTTTCCTGCAGCCTTCATCGCAAGCATCTCCTCCTAATGAAGTGACAAAAACAAACGACAGTTAGTATATTATATATTAGTCGGTTGGTACATTATTTATCGGCAAGGAATAGTAAAAAACCAAGGCATATCCAAAAAAAAATTAATTAATTAATTAATTTAAAAAAAAATACTTACATACATAACGCGGTCCGCATCGCAAGGAAAATTCCCATCCTGGTCGGTGTGCGCAATGAAGAAGTGATCAATGACAGTCGGGGGTGGCACATCAGCTTCAATTGCAGCTTGCGTCTGTACATACATAGACACGCATATATAGAATGAAGCAAATTCAAAACAAAAAATCACAACACACCAAAACATATAATCAAAGACATATATGTATGTAAATTAATTATAGAATTTCTCACCACTTGGTCTCGAAGGCGTGCCAACGATCGGGATCCCTGCCGACTCGGCGTCTTCTGCTTAGACCGGTTCTGGGAGTTCGTCTGGCATCTTTTCTCGTAATCCGGATTACTCCAAAGTGCGATATGTTTCTCCCAGTCCTCTGAAGTAATTTCCTCTGGACGCTCGCTGCGGACTCTGCCGATATCTACCCTGCCGGTATCGATGTCTCGGACCCAATGCTTTGTCTTGAGCGTATTTTTTCGAGAATTATAACTCTTTGTAAGCATTTGATTGATGCCGCCACGTATTTCCTTCCATCTACCAGGATCACTCTTGTGTGGCGTCAAATTAAACTGATTCTGCATTCATATACAACAAATAAAACAAAAACAAAGTTAGAGTTAGAGATATAATTTATACATTATTTTGTTTATTTATTTAATGGCTTAGTCATTTATTTAATTTTTTATAACAAATAAGCTTTTTGAAAACAACTTGTTCTGATAAGCTTATCAGGACAAGCTGTTTGAAATCAGCTTATCCTGATAAGCTTATCAGGACAAGCTGTTTGAAAACAGCTTATCCTGATAAGCATATCAGAACAAGCTGTTTTCACACAGCTTGTTCTGATAAGCTTATCAAGATAAGTTGTATTCAAACAGCCTGTTCTGATAAGCATATCAGGATAAGCTGTTTGAAAACAGCTTATCCGAAAAGCTTATTACATTATTCTCATCAAATATATATTTATTTAAATTTTTTTATATTTATTCTAATTTTTTTATATATATTTAAAAAAAATTTATATGATATAAATAAATAAGATACAATTTGTATATTTATTTAAATTTTTTATTTATTTATATGATATAAATAAATAAACAAATTTATTTAAATATATACATCATTAAATAAATAAACACAATAATGTTATGAACATAAAAATGATAACTGACCTCTATGTTCGCCCAAACCAATGTTTCGATCTCATCAGGGACATCAGCCCAACTTGGGTAGTACAGTGGCACGAGCCTCCTGATACAATCCCCGATGTAATTAGATAAATGCTGAGCATGCGTGCCGCGAGGCCGGTGAGATTTTTCTTCAAAATCTAACGTCTAACCAAGACATGCCGACTCATCCATTGAACATCTAACATGTAACCAAGACATGTCGAGTCATCCATTGAACATCTAACGTGTAACCAACACATGTCGAGTCGTCCATTGAACATCCAACGTGTAACCAAGACATGCCGACTCATCCATTGAACATCTAACGTGTAAATGCAAAGAAAGGAAACCTGTATTTGTGTTTGTATATATGTGTTGTAATAATAGTATACAACTATACATAGAATTATCAAATCCGACTTAATTAGAGATCAAGCTAGAGGCAATAGTGGTTTGTACCCAAAACAACCATTCAAATAAATCTTTAACCAGCTTCCGTTTTGAATCGATGACAAAAAGAGTTCCAGCAAACAAGTCGCGTAAGTTTGAACAAAAGAAAGAAGCTTTTCATTTGATGTAACCTCACCAAAATAGCTTACACAACGAGTATAGTCATTTGCCAGCTCAATATAGCTATGTTGCCAGCTCATCTAACGTGTAACCAAAACATACCGACTCATCCATTGAACATCTAATGTTTAACAAATGCATACCGACTCATCCATTGAACATCTAACGTCTAACCAATACATGCCGACTCATTTATTTAACATCTAACGTGTAACCAACACATGTCGAGTCGTCCATTGAACATCTAATATAACCATAACAAACCGGATCATCCATTGAACATCAAACGTACAACCATAACAAACCGGGTCATCCATTGAACATCCATATGCACGTACAGGGATTCCTTTGACTTTTCAACGCATATGCACGTACCTATAACTTTCGTCGGGTCTCCCAAAGTTTCCCTGGCGACACGTCGCCAGGGAAACCTGGCTGACTTTTTAGAAAGTCAAGTTGAGCACACGTTTCCCTGGCGACATGTCGCCAGGGATAGTATCCCTGGTGACTTGTCGCCAGGGATAGATACAAATGTCGCAAGGGATAATTTTTGTGAAAATAAAGTTTTTGTTACTTATGTATTATTATAATTAGTAATAAAATAATAATAATTATTATTATTATTTATGAAATAATAATTATTATTATTACATATTATAAAATAATTATTATTATTTATAAAATAACTATATCATCCCGGTCAGTTTAATTTCTAAATTCATTCCGATTTATTCCGTTTAGTTTCTCGATTTATTCTAATTCGGTAACCATTTAACATCTAACGTTTAACAAATGCATACCGACTCATCCATTGAACATCTAACATGTAACCAAGACATGTCGAGTCATCCATTGAACATCTAACGTGTAACCAACACATGTCTAGTCGTCCATTGAACATCCAACGTGTAACCAAGACATGCCGACTCATCCATTGAACATCTAACGTGTAACCAAGACATGCCGACTCATCCATTGAACATCTAATGTTTAACAAATGCATACCGACTCATCCATTGAACATCTAACGTCTAACCAAGACATGCCGACTCATCCATTGAACATCTAACATGTAACCAAGACATGTCGAGTCATCCATTGAACATCTAACGTGTAACCAACACATGTCGAGTCGTCCATTGAACATCCAACGTGTAACCAAGACATGCCGACTCATCCATTGAACATCTAACGTGTAACCAAGACATGCCGACTCATCCATTGAACATCTAATGTTTAACAAATGCATACCGACTCATCCATTGAACATCTAACGTCTAACCAAGACATGCCGACTCATCCATTGAACATCTAACATGTAACCAAGACATGTCGAGTCATCCATTGAACATCTAACGTGTAACCAACACATGTCGAGTCGTCCATTGAACATCCAACGTGTAACCAAGACATGCCGACTCATCCATTGAACATCTAACGTGTAACCAAGACATGCCGACTCATCCATTGAACATCTAATGTTTAACAAATGCATACCGACTCATCCATTGAACATCTAACGTCTAACCAAGACATGCCGACTCATCCATTGAACATCTAACATGTAACCAAGACATGTCGAGTCATCCATTGAACATCTAACGTGTAACCAACACATGTCGAGTCGTCCATTGAACATCCAACGTGTAACCAAGACATGCCGACTCATCCATTGAACATCTAATGTTTAACAAATGCATACCGACTCATCCGTTGAACATCTAACGTCTAACCAAGACATGCCGACTCATCCATTGAACATCTAACATGTAACCAAGACATGTCGAGTCATCCATTGAACATCTAACGTGTAACCAACACATGTCGAGTCGTCCATTGAACATCCAACGTGTAACCAAGACATGCCGACTCATCCATTGAACATCTAACGTGTAAATGCAAAGAAAGGAAACCTGTATTTGTGTTTGTATATATGTGTTGTAATAATAGTATACAACTATACATAGAATTATCAAATCCGACTTAATTAGAGATCAAGCTAGAGGCAATAGTGGTTTGTACCCAAAACAACCATTCAAATAAATCTTTAACCAGCTTCCGTTTTGAATCGATGACAAAAAGAGTTCCAGCAAACAAGTCGCGTAAGTTTGAACAAAAGAAAGAAGCTTTTCATTTGATGTAACCTCACCAAAATAGCTTACACAACGAGTATAGTCATTTGCCAGCTCAATATAGCTATGTTGCCAGCTCATCTAACGTGTAACCAAAACATACCGACTCATCCATTGAACATCTAATGTTTAACAAATGCATACCGACTCATCCATTGAACATCTAACGTCTAACCAATACATGCCGACTCATTTATTTAACATCTAACGTGTAACCAACACATGTCGAGTCGTCCATTGAACATCTAATATAACCATAACAAACCGGATCATCCATTGAACATCAAACGTACAACCATAACAAACCGGGTCATCCATTGAACATCCAACGTTTAACTATTGGCGGGAAAACGTTGGCGGGAAAACATTGGCGGGAAAATGTTAACTATTTCCCTCACTTTTTGACCATAAAATGATTCACACACACTTATCATCAGCAGATCACACACACACACACTTATCATCTCCTACCAAACTCACCACCACCACCACCTGATTTGGTAAACTCTACTATGCATGTCCTTTTTCGAAGGTAAACAATCAAATGTTTTAGTTATGTAATACGTGTGATTATTAAATGACATGTCATGTTATTTGTTTACTTTGTAACAGGCAAAAACAAATGATTATGGATGTAAATATTTTAAATGGAAGGATGATTTTGATCTCGAACTCCGTATAAGATCTTCAACACCTCAAGGTTCACATCCAAGTTCTTCTACAGGTCCTTCTCAATCTGCACCCACTGAGTGCTCAAATTGCAAGATCAAAGATCTAAAGATAAAGATGTTAGAGGCAAGACTAGAAATGGAAAGGCATCCTGAAGACCACGCATGTCAATCGGCTGCAATACTTCATGAGCTTTTAAATGAAATGGAAAATCTTAGCGTTGAGTAGTAATCGGCTGCACTACTTCACGAACTTTAAGTTGATTAGTAATGTCTGTTTTTAAGTTTTCCATTTGATTCCACAAGGGCTATGTATAATATTATGAATAAATAAATGTTTGTTTTATAAATGTCTCATTTTTATTATATAAACGTCGCAAAAATTAAATAACATCGGATCGATAGTTAAAATAATAACTAACAAGCAAAAACAAATTACATATATGTCAGGGAGTTTCCCTGGCGACAAGTCGCCAGGGAAACATTTGGGTTTTGGCGGGTAAAAGCCCGCCACACATTCTTGGCATGTAATTAAACATTTGTGTTTAATTTTGAAACTAATCACAAATGGCGAGGGTTTCCCTGGCGACGTGTCGCCAGGGATAATGTTGACATGTAATTAGCAAACATAATTTTTGTTAAATACGATGGACGGGTTTTCCCTGGCGACTTGTCGCCAGGGATAAGTTGGTCAAAGTTTGACTAGGTTTTCCCTGGCGACGTGTCGCCAGGGAAACCTTGGAGGGAAAATTTCGCGCTCTTTCACTTGGTATCTGGTTTTGGACCGAGTATCCCTGGCGACATGTCGCCAGGGAAACTCTAGTCAAACTTTGACTAAAAAGTAAACCTACTTTACCGCCACGTTAGCGTTGTCGCCAGGGAAAAGGTGTTATCCCTGGCGACATTGTGTCGCCAGGGAAACGCCCGTCATCTGTTCTCAACTTTCTTGTAGTGTTTTAATGCCGTAAAAAAGTTTACGACCCTATAGGCAGTGTACCTAACTGTATAACTACTTGTATTACCATTACTAACATGAAAATATCTAAAAATGACTGTAATAAAATAATAATGACACAGGTGTCGGTTGTGTAGTGATGGGAAGATCTTGAAACTAGTAGAATTTAAAAATGCAGGTCGTGCTTAGAAGTGGAGAAGTAAGAGGAGAAAACATGGTCCATCAAAATCAGCTTCTTTTTGCCCATAATTTAATTCTGATTTTTAATATATTGGGGGACAGACCAGTTGACTCCCACTAATACGATTATTATCAGGCTATTTAAACTTTTTAAATATATTCTAGTGGGATGTTTATGTGGCTAATTGTGGATGTACTAGTGCAGTGGTTGTACTTTGTAGTAGCTAGTATGGGCTAAATGAGCTTTGGTTAATCTTGTCTGTACTAATTATTCCTCAATTAATTATCACCTAATCATGGTTTCTTGTCTTCAATCTTGATCATCTGTAAAGTTTAATTATGATCGAATGATTTATGATTTTATTGGACTTGCACCAGAAAATACATCGCATGTTTTCTGAAAAGTATATAGAGATCGACTTATTCTATGAACCTTTCAAGAAAATGAAATGAGATTCTAACACGTAAATATTAATCGTTGTTGATGCAAAAGTTTAACCGGGTCCTAAATGGCTGAATAAGTGGCTATTCGAGTATAGAATGCACGAGTCTTGCACCAAGTGAACTTGTTAGATATTTTACAGAAAAGAAAATATATTGTTAATCTTATCGTGAGGATGAACCCTACGATTATAAGAGGTAATTTGTAAATTTAAGAAAGAGCTAGCAACTTTGCAAATGCATTGAACATTTACAAGCTAAGTGTGAAATGAACAAGGCAGAAAAGGTTAAAGAAACCCTATAAACAAGGAAGCAAAGAGTGTTTGAAAGAACGTTTCATGCACTTTTTAAATGTGCAAATAATTCATTTTTATATATACAAAAGATTAAGCTGACAATAAAATATCTTTGAGAAAAGTTTTAGTGATTTGAAGCTATCATAATCAACTTCTTTAACCTTTAAGATGATCAAAATGGTGAAGAAAGAACACATTACATGGACTAATTAATTTGACTTTGAGAAAATGATCATCTAATTATTATGAAGACTTTTACAATACATCTTCAAAACCTTAAACCGGGTGTAGCTAAAAGAAGTTGATAGTTTTGAGAAAATTAACACTACGTCAAAAAAAAAATCATCGTTATATATATTTGAGACCGAGTTCCGCTCATGTAGTACAACTACATACTCAGGAGGAGTATCTAAGATCTACGTTATATTGTGTTAGACAAAATATAGTTGATTCAGTTTGTTATCTGTCATGTACTAATTCAAATTGTGTTATTTATTCCAAAAGATCAAAAACCATATAATGTGTACTTTCAAAAAACCATGAATGATTGGATCGATCATTTATAATTAAAAGACGACATACATAAGTACATAACTGTTCGAAAGCTAGTTGCCCATAAACAAATGATGCTGCATCCACATTAACATTTGAACTAATGACCTTTAATTTGTTGTGTTTATATTTAGAATATGTATAGTTGTAGTTAATAAATACTAAGAAAAGATTAGTGGTGTATATATTTGCAGGATTCCAAAAAAAAAGACCACAATTAAAACAAATATAAACAACAGCGTATAATTCGCTATATTCTACTCAATTATTTATAATCATGTAGTAAGTTGTATGTAAACCAAATAAGCCCCTAAAATCTGGGTTCAAACCTTTCCATATCCCACTTGCTTTTGCTCCTTGATAAGCTTGCAAAACTAAAAGGTTTAGGTACATGTTGTCTACTTAATTTATGATACTCCCACTTTGAATATACTAATCAAAGATAATTAAGATTACTACACTTAAAAAATGTTATTTCGTATAATATGAACTGCAACTTTTACTGTTCCTTGATTTAAGAAAACATCAGTGAATCCATTTGATGATGTTCAAATATACGGAGTACACATTCTTACTAACTCGGGTACATCGAAATCGAAATAAGCTAGCCAGATTAACTAATCCGGTATATAGAGAAGTTTGTTTAAGCTTATTTTCTATGCTAACAATCATGTCTTTTGAAAAACAAATACGTTTAAGTTGATAAACAACTATCGTTCTAACGACTGCATGCACCACGAGTGATGGGTTGATTTGACACGCCCATCACTTATTGTTACCATCACATGGTCAACATTACCAACAGCCGTGCTGTGTTGGTAATGTTTATTGTGTAATATATGTTTAAATTCAGGGCAAGGTATTAATTTTATTTGTATAATTTGGTCGTTAACGTTACGGTCTTTTATGTTTGGTCGATGGTGAGTACTATGACCATCACATCCAAAAATATCGTTTCTAGCTAAATAATCTTCAGAAAGTTTTAGCAACAAGCTTAGGCCGGTGACATTGGTGATCGTGTTTGACTCGTAAAAACACACGTTACATCAGCTTTCTCTCTCCGATGATTTAAAACGACATTTTTTTCACGTCAAAATGACATAGGTTAAAAAAAACATACCCCATAAAAACATTTACACAACTAGGTTGTCATTGCAACCATTTCTCTACTACGACCGAGTCACAACTCAGTTGTTGCATTGGTGTGACCGAAATCAACGGATTCGACAATAAATCGACCTAGTGTACGATCGAACCAATGTCAACAGCCTTATAAGCCAAACAATAAAGTAAAACAAACACTCACATAGTAAGTACAAAACTGAAAAACATCCAATTGATATGTATGTTTTGCTAGTATAAAGCAATAGTACTCCAATAATTTAAGGCCTATGTTAGTAAAGTATAAAGTATAAACAGCAAGATATGAAATATGAGAACACATAAAAGCCACGTGGAAGTGAGAACACGTGCTAGGGGGGGCTCGTTGGCCGTGAGGGCCGTGAACGGCGCTGATAACCGGTTAAAAACGTCTGAAAAATAAGCTAGCTTTTTCTTCGTCTACACAAATTTAAAAAAGGAAAGGTGACAGGTAGAGCCCACTTGAACAACAACAATAGACCAGTCATATTCATATTCATATATCTAGTGTCGTCTGGTCAACAGACAAAACTCCGTCACGGTTCTATTCATCCCTCGGCCCGTCATTTTCTATTAGATTACGAACACCAGCTACCTAGGGTTTTATAACGTTATATATACTATACTATAATAATATCACCACTAGTCTACTCTACACCTACGAATACCATATACTTTTTCGTCAAAGTGTGGTTTTATATATGTACAGTACTTTTTAATAATATCACGTGATATTTGTAAACATGCAATTGCTTTCTTTTAACAGAAAACTCGTGCACATAAGCATATCCTAGACTTACTAGTTATAACCTAACCTAGATTACAATACCTTGGTTCTATTTGAAAACTTATGAGACTATGCCAACCATTATTAACTAAAGATTTTGATTTAGAGTTGACCTTTCGATTGGCATGCAGTTAATTAACTATGACAAAGGTAATTTTACTTGGTAAATATGGGTGAATAAAGGGTGTGAGACTATGTTTAAGAATTATAAACGAAAATTATTAATATGAATTTAAGCTATCCGTAAGCTAGATAAACATGCAAGCGTGTACGTATTAAACATTGAAGATTTAATGCATAATGAGTTTTTTTTTAATTGTGTACTAAAGAGGATTACATTGTTTGCCTGTTTTGTACGTATGGTGAAATTCAGGGCCGTCTCGTTTTTAGGTGGCTGTGAACGATATGAGAGGCTCCGTTATAGTTATTATTATAAAGAAATTTTAGGTGGGTTTGAACGATATGAGGAGGCTCCGTTATAGTTATTATTAAAAAGAAATTGCATACAGAAGATTAAATTATATGACTTATATATGTTTAATATAATATGACATTTTTGTATGCAAACTTAATAAAATATGACATTTTTAAGTGAATGTCATGTGCAAATGCACCTCTTACACACCCTTTCGGCACCTTCTGATGAAATCAGTAAGATCCATGCAAAAAACCGTATCCAGTTTATTACAGTACTATGTTTTTAGCTCATTTAACTGTCTTACTAATTTCAGCAGGGACAGGGACGGGACAGAAATAGGATGGATTTCAAGAGGTCTTAGAACATTTATAAATTTTTTGTTGTATAATGTTAAATATGTTAAAAAATATTACTTTTTGTTAGATTTATGTTAAATGTATTTGATTTTTAAAAATTAAACTATCCAATTTATTGTAAATGTATCTGATTATTTAGTGTCCTGATTTCATCGCTGAGTTTCAATATGGCTAAATATATGGCACTGATTTAAGATTATCCTATCTTCATCCATTTGGGGCATTCATGGTGACGGACCCAGTACTTATACTTTATCTGATGCAAAAAACAAACGATATAAATGAATTACAAAGTTGCAAATTAATTTCCAAAAAAGAAAAAAAAAACATGACTTTAACAAAACTTACACTATGCAAAAGAAACCCCAAGTGTGTCTTTTGTCTCCAATAATATGAAGGTTAGTAGAAATATTGGAATAATTATAAAGGTTTTTTACAACCTTTTACTGAAAAAAAGTTCAAAAAGCAACAAAACTAGTAGTAGTAGTTTTTTTACACCCTTCTATTTCATATTAATAGTCCGGTTTATTATTTTTGAACATCTCAAATTAGTAGTACAGTCTAAAAATAAATAAAATATATATTAAGTTTATTATATCATCTTCACTTGAAGGTATTATTACAAAGAAATAAAAAATTTGTAAATTAATTAGTTAATAGTAAAATTGTCATTATGTAAAAGTAAAAAAAAAGCTGAAAAAATATGATTTTATTAAATTGCGTGTTTTTATACGATGAACTATTATTATAAAACGGAAGGAATAGTAAGTAAAAACTTAAAAATTACGATTAAAATATGGGTTTTTCTATTTTATACCTTAAGGTACATGATAAGAACACTTAAAATACATAAAAAAATACATCGGTTCTCACAGAAAAGTACACAGTAATCCACAATGTGTGAATCTCTGGTATTATTCTATGAAACCCAGTGTATCTTTTATCATTGTATCATGTGCCCTTAGAAAATAAAAAAACTATTAAAATAGACATCCTTTATACGTCTAACCATAAAACATAAACAATGTTTTTGGAAGTTAGGTAAAATGGTAACTTGGGTAACAAGGAATTATTACTGTATAAGTGAAGAGTAATAAAGAAGAGAGACAAACATCTCTTGCTTCAAAGTGAAGCTTATGCTCCATTTGCTAAAAAGATTACCCACATAATATTTTAACCCTAATAGTACAATGAAAATTATTGTTTAACCTCGAGTTTAAATGTAAATGTGCATTGGATTCAGTAAAAAGAATAAAAAAATATCATAAAAATTCGAGCTGAATTAAAAGCCTTTCATGAGTCTTCTTGGAGGATAACATAATAAACCCCACTCTGCTTCTGCAACTTGGCCCTTCTTTTCACAATGGATCTTGAACCCCTTATTAATTTACTTTTATTTTTCATTTTTACTATTTTTTATTTAGAGATTATTTACTGTTTACATGGGGATTAATTCTTAGTTTCGATTTTACTTACAATGTTGGCATAGGGATTAATTTCTGGTTTTTCTTTCTTCGATTTTCTCATCTTTTATCATTGCTCTAACCAATATTCTCTCTTCATTTCCTTTTTTTTTTTATTACTCCACCTTTTTACCCACAAAGATATATAAACCAGTTTGTCTTCGAAAGCCGACTAATGGTCAAATTGCAAGATGGTATATAAGCTGAGATAAATAGATAAGGTTTTTTCTTGTTCTAAGTTACTCACGAAGGATGAGCATTATTTACTCAAATGTATGTAGTATATGCTAAGGTCAATTTTAAAATCGTTTCCAATTCTGCTATGACAATCCTATAATGTATACATCTAGCGATATTTGAACCCTTAACTATACGTGAAAAATCAAACGACATCATCATGAGGACATTACTGAGTATCCATCTTTAACGCCCGGCTGAACCTAACTTAGCGATTAAGCGATCTCAACCTTCGAAAGCCCTTATTCTTCCCGTCGACTTGTTTTTTTTTAATTCATTGATCATCTTGATTTGTGAATTATACTGTATATCGAGTGTTTAAGGCTAGGATTTTCTTTCATAGTCGTTTTTAGGGTTTCTTTTTGTGTTATGTGACATCACTTGGTGTTTAACCAGGCCTGCTGATCGATTATTTATTGCTTCATTGTTTGATTCATTGATCTACGAATCACATTATGTGTGCTACAGTTTTGCTATTGCTCTTATCAGTCTCGATCTACACAGCCCTTAGGGGTTGTGTTGATATTTTCATCTTCACGACGTGCTTGAGGTCATTTTTTATCAGGACGTGCTAGTGATTATTTGTGGTGGTCTAGGTGTTGAATAGTTTGATGTTATGATGGAAAAGAGATTCTTGAATTCCAAAGTGAGGGGGAGTGGTTGTGGTGTTAAGGAGAAAAAATTGTGTTGGTGATGAACATGTTGGGTTGAATGTTGGGGACATAGCTATAGATGCTGGTGTGACATCATTAGTTGAAGTTCATGTTCCTAGTGATTCATGTGAGATGGATGTTGACAAGAAACAATCGTTGATTGGTGCCCTAGATCCCAATGAGTCGTCTTTTGTTAATTTGTTTATCAAAGAAAAGAATCGTGAGGTCTTAACTTTCGCATATGTGTTACACCAGCGGCGAATGGGGGTGATGTGACAATCTCGAATTCTATTCGAACAACCGGTGAAAGGTTAGTCAATTCGGTGTATGGTTTATTCTTGGGAAAAACGGGTGGAAAAACGGGTGTCATACCTTGTTGTTGCGAATTATGTTAAGAATACTTGGAGTAAATTTAAATTAGTTAAATCAATAGTTAACTCGTCGACTGGGTTATTTTTCTTCCAATTTAACTCTATGGATGATATGAATGCTATGCTTAAGAGTGGTCCCAGGTTTATTCGTCATAATCTAATTATCCTTAATAAATAACATCTAGATATGAATATGAAGAAAGATGATGTCAGTAATATTCGGGTTTTGGTGAAACTTCATGGTGTTCCTATGACGGCATTTAGTAAAGATGGTCTTAGTGAAATGACTATATAACTTTGTATTCCTTTGATGCTTGATTCCTATACGACTAAAATGAGTTTTAAATCATAGGGTGTATCTAGTTATGATAGAACAATGATTGAGCCGCATGTTGCTGCAGAGTTGAAAGATACTATTATGTTGGTTATGTCTAAACGTAAAGGAGAGGGTTTTATTTAAGCATTATTTGTGTTGATATGAATGAAAACCTCCTAGATGCCCGAGTTATAAGATGTTTTGCCATGTACTTGAAGATTGTCATAAGGCTACGAGATCAACCGATGCAAATAATGTGAACAAGCTTAAGCAAGTAGCTACTAGTGTACCAATTGGCCCTAACGTGAATTTTAAATTGGTTGGTCCTAAGGATACTGAGGAATATTGAATGACAGGAAAGAATAATATTATTTCAAGTGGCACGAAAAAGCAAGTTGTTGAGGGTTTTAGTAAAGATGTTAGTCTAAGAAAGAGGTTAGTAAGTCAAATTCGTTTGATGCGCTTAATTTTATTGAAAATTATGATGATTTGGGTACGAATGGTGGGAATTCTAATTCAGTTAGTTTGGATGATTTTTCGGGTGGGTTTATGTCTCATGATGGTACTCTTTATCTAGAAGTTATTTATACCTCAAGTATTGAGAAAATTGACATTATTGAGAAAAAGATTACTAAAATACAATTTACTCTTTTGAATGATCACGGGAATCTGGTTCCTATGAAAATGGGTGATGTTTTAGGTGAGCTTAATCACAAAGATATAGTTAAACATGTTGATAATGATATGACAACATTTCTGGATGGTGAAAACGTTTGATATAGGAATGGGACTAATAGTTTGTGGGAATGGTGAAAAGATTCTAACAAGAATGTTGATGATGATGACTAAGACCCATATGACGATGATATGTATGATGATCAGGATTTTCCTCGCAATGACCAGTTTATTTTTTATAAGCTTGGAATTAGAGCCTGTTGGCACATGAAATTTTAGTACTCATTGTGTTTTATGTAACTCTGTAGTTGTTTATGGGTGTCTTCGTGAAAGGAAGTTTTTAGCCCGCGTTACAGCGAAGATGTAGGATTCACCTACATCCTTGTGCTTAAATGATTTTTCCTATAATAAAATTTATTGGAGAAATTATTTACCCAAAAAAATCTCACACCCTAATTACAACATGTGGAAGACAATTTTTAACTTATGTTTTGAGCTTATTTAACGTTCATTAAAAGAATCTTATTTAAAAGGTTAAGAATGTTTACTCATGATAAGAAATGTGGTTGCTTGGCAACATGTTGTGAGGTAGGGGTTGAAACTAATAGTTATTTATATATTTAAAACTTCAAGCGTTTATAATGTTATCAAGTCTTAAAGATTATGTAAATATAATGGAGAAAAAATTAATTTGCTAATTTGTTTCACAATTATCATCAGAGTCTTTATTTCAATGCATCAAATGACACATATAGCTTTTTCTAAATAGAAAAAATATTTGTAAAATTTTTGCATTTGAGATGCTTTTAGTTATTTTTTTAGGTAAAGGGTTGTCCCGGTAAATTTTATTACTCCAAAAGAACATTTAAGCACAAGGGAGATAGGTGACTCCTACATCTCTACCCATTACATAAGAAAACAACTTCATATTAGGAAGAAACACATAAAACAACTTCAAAGTCACATAAAATATAATGAATACTAAAATTTCTTGCATGCATTGACTCTTAGTTCTTCATATTTATTTTTCTGGTTAAGTCTTGTTTGATAGTCACTTGTAAGATTTACTTAGCTTGTATTTCTAAAGATTATGAATGCATCACTATAAGAAAAATGGGTTTATACGATGCTTGTTAATGTCCTAGAAACTAAGATTATATGAATTTTAACCTAGTAGGACTAAACTAAAAGTGTTCCATATGAAGGGGTTGTAATAGATATTTATGACGCTTATCGGCAATTAAATAAACCGGAACATTTTAAAACTATTTTTTGGTCATATAAAAATGTTCATGCGACCAAAATGGCGTCTTAATAGATCATACAATAGGATGGTATCCAGTGTTCTAGTATATGCTTACCCATCTTCTATGTTTTGGGACACTTTCCGGAATCCTAACACACATTTTTATAGGGTGAAAACATAATGAGTAAAGTCTCATTTTGGTACCATTAAAAGGGTCGTAATACATTGGTACTTTGTTAGGACCCAATTAGTATTACAAAAGACATTGCTCCCATATTTAGTTAATATCATTAGTGTCCTAATAAGTTACATCATAAAACATTTTGTATCCACATATTTGACACTTACGCTGCGTTCTCGAGTGTGGTTTTGAGGGGAAAAGAAAGTAAAGGAAAGGAAATATACAACTTTTTGTGTTCTTGAGTTTCTCTAGAAAGGAAAGGAAAAGAAAGGAAAGTGTTTATAAACAAATCTGGAAGGAAAATTGGGAGTAAAACTTTCCAACCATATTTGAGCTGATTTGAGAGGAAAGTGACTAGTTTTGTACAGAAAGTCAATCTTGCCCTTCAAAGACCCAGTATCACGTAGCTGTCTGTTTTTCTACTGTTCATCAAGAACAATGCTTGTCTTCTCATATGAATCATTGTTTGTTCTTATCAACATATCATCTTATCTGAATCTTTGTTTGTTCTTCTCAGCATATCATCTTATCTGACATCTTATTATTGCAATTGTTTCGATCTGCATAACAATATTAATGCAATATCTTTTATGTAACACTACGGATGCGTCAGTGCTCTATAAACCCTCATATGAAGAAGAGATTATATTTGTACATCATTTAATCTGTGGCCTTTCATGTATTTTGGTTATTGGGCCAATAAATGGCGCACACTGCAATATGTACAAGTATACAAAGGGTAGATATGTAACTTCGTATTTTTTTCAACTATAGAATATTGATTCATTTACTTTCTTTTTTTGCTTCGACTTAAACTCGAGAACACAAATGTTAAGGTTACAACTTCCTTTCATACTCTTTCCTTTCTCTTCTTTTCCTTTCCTTTCTTTTACTAAAATCTCAAAAACACAGTGTTAATTAAAAAATGAAAGCAAAAAACAATCAACTAAACTAAATATAAAGCAACTGAACACAATGAATATAATTCAATAAGCAATAAAATATTTCATTTCGATAAGAGATGTTTTCAACAAATTAAGTTAAAATAACACCCAACATAAAAAGTCTTACAACATTCGACATAGATGTCTAGGAATAAAAGCAAAAACAATTAGAGATAGTTTAAGTCATCATAAGACATCAATATTAACTAGAGAATACAAAAACAAACAATGGTAGCAATAGAAGACGTGACAAAAGAAAAACTAGAAACTCGTCATTAAAGTCATAGTCCATCATCAATCATCCTCACGCACCACCTACAAGTAAAAAACTCGTGTTTAATACGGTGTAATTAAGTTTCGTCTAAGTAAGATGGACAAGTATAACATGGTAGCATACTAAAACAATAAAGCAAGGCCAAACAACTAGTGCACCAAGAGCATCTTGAACTGGGATAAACAATCCATACTTCCTCACCAAATATTCATCTTTCTTTATAACGACCTGAACATCAGCCTCACACCAGTTTGGTCCAATCTTGTAACACCCGGATTTCTTTAGTGACGATTTATTTTTATTCTATAAGCTTCCTATTTACTTTCATCATTACAATATACTCTCGTTAGACTAAAAGACCTCATATGAATTATGTTTTGAAGCAAATAGGTCTTTTCATGAAATTATTTTACTAAAATGAAATGACCTTTGTAATGACGAAACTTAAATATATCTTATTATGATAAGTATCTAAATCCCTAAAACATTTAAGATGTTTATGCTCCTTCCTTTTACACCACGACACACAAACCATTCAATTGGACGAGGGTTTTGACTTTCAAGTTAATTATAAGCAAGTTTAAAGCAAGATATTATTGTAAAAAAATATTAGGAGCTATTATATAGTGTTACCATCATACAACTCGAGGTAAAAATCATATTTTGATATTGTATTCTTTATTTATGACTACTTCATAGTGGGTAATGCTTAAAGATGATGTATTTATGTTATTTGAGGGGTGCTTGTAAAGTTTTACATGATTATGAGAAGTGTTGATTTTTAAGAAATCACCAAGGATACTTATAATGTGATATAAGAACTTGGGTATGTGATGGGTAACTTATTTGAGTACCATAACATAATTAATGGTGTTAGTTTTTAGAAAGTGTGTTTGTGTGATTGCATAAGCCACAAACCAAACACCCTGTCACCACTTAAGTTATTTTTAAGCTTGTTTACTACAAGCTAAGTCATGTTTCTAATAGGCGCGATGTAATTGTATGTTCTTAGGTTATAGAAGTTATCCGAGGACGTTTATGAGAGTTCATGTTATAATTCAAGTTTTTTGAGGTGAGTAACGTATATATGAATAAAACCAGGAATTTAGGAGCCCGTTAGATGTATCACATACCTCATGGTACTTATGTTTATGTTTTTCATATTGCATATATGTGTTATGAATAGTAATGGTTCAAATGATGTAAGTTTGCTTATGAAATGTTAGGGATGGGTCAAAACAGTCTCGATTGATTCGTATGACCAAAGCAACCCCTATTGGTCTTATGGTCAGAACAGATCCTATTGGCATGTGTGGTCAAAACAACCCCTATTGGCGCATGTGGTCAAAACAACCCCTATTGGCTCGTGTAGTCAAAATAGACCATATTGGCTGTGTGGTCAAGACAACCCGAAACAACCCGTGTGGTCTTAGAAGTGTGTTACTATTTTAAATGTAGCATTATAAAATCATTTAACGTCCTTAGTGGGCTACATTTCTAAAATGGCCATACATATGTTCCGAAAATGGAACAAGATATCCTTAGTGGATGACTTGCATAATGGTATGCATCTTGACCCAAAATGGGATCTAGACACCCTATGTGGGTGAAATATGTTATTATGTCATCACTCGTTCCAAATGGAACTTAGACATCTTTGACATCCTATGTGGATGACAATATGTTTACGTGTTCGTAATCACGTAAAGAATAAAGTTAAACGTCCTTAGTAGACGAAAAGCACAAGTGATAGTTATTTAAAAAATTCCCCGACGAGGCAACATCTAGCTTTGCCATTATATTAAAAGTTATTTTTATATGTGTTATCTCACTAAGTTATGATTACATGGTTTCATTCATGTTTTCTTATAGGTGAAGCCAGTGACATTGCAATCAAGGGTAAAAAGGTCGAAATATAGCTTTTGGTAGAGCTCGTGGGTAACGAGCTACTTCTCTACCCTCTCTTTTACGAAGAAACACTCTAGAATGTTATGTTTGTATGTATATTAAACCAAACTTAGCTTAGTGTAAAAACAACTAGTTATGTTATTTTGTTAAAATTTAAAAAGGTATTTGGCATATTGTCATTCTTGCCTATAATGACGTATATTGCTCATGTATGGATCTAAAATTAATAGCATGTAATATGTATGACTCTTACGTGTTAATATACGTTATGTTTGTAAGAAGGAATAGATAGTTGTTTTGTTTATCTTTTAAAACAATATTTGGCTAAAAATGGGTCAAAACGAGAAAAGTCATATGATTTATTTTTCTGTAGGTTTCAAGAAGCTTTGTAATACTGTAATAGTATTGTAGCATCAACATAAAAAAAAACTTAGTTTGTCTGTTTCAAGTTGTATCAGAGCTGTGGTTTAAGTGATCTAAATATCCACTATATATTGGGTATTTAGACTTCAACCTAGGCTCTATGCGACCTATAGAGTTACACATCGATGTTGGTTTTTCGTACACGTTTTAGGAAAAACGCGTATGAGTGGCAAGTATTAAGTCTTACGCTTTAGGAAAAACGTAAAACCGAATAAATGCGGGTTCGTTCTCGAAGGAGGTGTGTGTATTAATGTGCCAATATATAAAATAACAATGTTTGGATTAGTGACGTTTTTGGTTTAAAGAGAGAAAAAGTAAAGACGAGCTAAGACTACGATTTAAACTACGACGTTGACGTAAAACGCGAACGTAAATAAATAAAACGCGACAAAATTAAAAATTAAACCTAAAAATTAATTAAAAGTTTAAACTAAGTCTAAAATAATATAAATAAGAATAAAAATCCAACAAATATATTTTAAAACCTTTTATTAATTTAATATTCATTTTTAAATGCTAATTAAAGCCCTAAAATTAAATATAATTAACAAAATGTCCAAAATATTATTTTATTGAACTAATAACTCACTTATATTATTTAAAGACTAAAAAGTATTTTTCCTAAATTTTCAAAACTATTTTTCTATTTTTAAAACACTAAAAACTATTTTTAAACTAAAATAATGATTAAAAATAATAAAATAATGCCAAAATTAATTTGACAATTTTAAGAATCCTAAATTACACTAATGAACAGTAAAAAATTGAAAAAGTTTGAAAAAAGTAAAAATTTGCACTAAAAGACAAAACTGATTAATAATAAAACCCTAATTATACTAAATTAATTGTAAAAAATAATTAAAATAGTGAACAGTAAATATTTTTAAACTAAAAATCTTAAATTAATTTTCTAAATCTAAGAAAAATTTTAAATCTGAAAAATATTACTTTTTGCCACTAAAAGACAAAAACAGATATTTAAAAAGTTAAATAAAATAGCTAATTAATGTGAAAAATAGCAAATGAACAGTAACACAAAAATAAATTAAACAGAAAAATCAAAAATAAAATAAGAAAAATAATGAAAAAGATTTCAGGACCTAAAACCTAATTAAAGGCACTAAAGACAAAAAAATAAAAATGTGATAGTGACACTTATGCACTTTCTGTCTTTTAGCTAAGCAGTACTAACACAAGCACTAGCAGGGGTAATTAAGTTCCCACTGCTAGTGCAAATTAACAGATCTGGTGGGTTTTTGACTTAGAGCTTTTGATTCACTTGATTTTTTGGACAAAGATTGGCACCCCCACAACCAGTTGGGTTGTGGGGAGTCACAAAAAATATAAAAACAGCTAGTTGTTAACAAGAATCAAGCACACAGAGCACCAATCAGTTACTGAATTTCAGAAAAGGGACTAGTTGTTGGTTTGCTGATATATATGGTATTTGGGTGAGTTTTGGTTGACCAAAACTCACTCAAATACTTCACAAGTTCTCACAAACCAGGTCCAAGCCCTAGGTCCTACCCAAATCTAGCAGGCAACAAAAATGATGGTCAATAATTCACACAAAACAAGGCAGAAATCTGTCCTATTGTTTTTAGGCTATGTTACCAATTTTTTTAAGCATGCAAACTACTTATAAATCCTATTAAACTCAAACCAAATACCCTATTTAATATAACTACCCTAATGGAGTGTGTTTAAGCTGTTTTTAAAACAAATATATGACAATTACTTGACTTAATAAGCAGACCCAAACACCCCTTTAATTCTGATTATGAATTTTTAACTAAGCAAAAGCATATAAGCCTACACTAAACTGATCCAAATCAATTCTAACATGCATCATCAACCTTTTAAGCATAAACTAACTAAAAAAATGAACAAATAAGCAGGTTACATTCAAAACTCACATAAATCATATCAAACTCAAAAAAATATACCAATGGGGTTCAAAGCCACTTACCAGCTGAATGCCTTCCAAAGGTTGGTGTTCTGAGCTTTTAATGAGCTTATGGAGAGGTGCAAGAACCCTGCTGGTAGGTCTACAACAGACCCAGGGTGCAATATGTCTTCACAGATGAAAAAAATGAAAGAAGGAAATGATGGAATGATGGATTCTTGATCTTCAAACCTGCACAAACAAAGCAAACCAGGAACAAACTTCAAGTAGCAAAAGACTACAAGCTGTGGGCTTGTAGCTTTTGCTACTGTAAAAGATTAAATAATAGAAAAGATTGAAAAAAACTGATTTTTCCTTTCTTGAAACTTTGAAACCTTTGAAACTAATGAACTGAAAATACTTAAACAAAACCTTGGATTAATCTTTTTAGTTCCACTTTCACTTCCCCAAAAAGATTTATCCAAGCTTTTAAAACAATTTCTCAAAAAAACTTAAAACTGAATTTCTGAAAACGTGTTTATAAACTAAAAACTTGGAGACTTTTTAAACTAATTTGCAATTAAACTAGAAAACAGATAAATGGGAACTCAGGATTTATGCTAAAAATTTGTAGCTTTCATTGTCATTAATAACTCAAAATTTTTACATAAAAAACTGGAACCAAGAACAAGGTCACAGACGACCTTGTTATATACTACTAACTATGATAAAAAACCCTAACTAGGAACTTCCAAAAACACCCCTGAAAGATTCGTGGCATATGCTTGCTAGATGCTTAAATTTGAAACTCGTTCTAGATCCTTCTTGTTGTGCCATGTGATGTAGCAGGGTGAGGCTTGATCTTAGACGTCCAATGTGTTGTGGGGATCACGCAAATGCATCTAAATCGTCCATTCAGTCTTCCTTGTCAGTTTGGTTGAAGAACTCGTGAATAAAATTTGTCTTGTAGCTTTGTTGTGATGAGCTGGTCATGGGTGAGCACATGGGATGGTTGGGTGTGGGGTACGAAGTAAAACGCCCTTATTAATTTAACCAAATAGCAAGAAACTTGATTGATTAAGTCTGGGGTTAGGATTAGGGTTTAATGGTGAAGAGGGTGAAGTTAGATTCATTTTGGGTGTAAATTAGGTGTTACCCGCCACTTAAACCGGTTTAAAAATATATTAGTTAAATAAAACGTGTTTAGTGGGGGGTTGAGGTGGCAGTGTGATGTGGCAGATGGAGGTGACGTGGGAGGTTCTGGTTGGGTGGGTATCTTTGGTTGTCTGGGCAGAATAACCCCTTGTCTTCCTTGTGTTTGCTAAATAAGGTTTCTCAGTCCACAACTCAAATTCCTTTGTAATGTACTTTGGACTTGTTGTCACTTTTGGCACAAGGCATTTCAATAACTTTTAAACAAGGACTATTCATGTAAAAAGGGATTCTTCAAGGGCTAGATGTGTAAAGTCTTCAAACCTTAGGGACCCCACTCATATTTATGGATATTTGAGTGGTATAAAGTGTCAAATCTTCAAACTTGGAGGACCAATGTTGCCAATTCTTCAAACTTGGAGGGCATTTTTGTAAATTCCAAACTTGGGCCCGGTTCTTTGTGCGACTTCGTTTCCCGTGTTCGTTTTTGCTTGATTCCTTTGATCTTTTGGTGAATTCACGATATCCGTACCTGAAATACACAATAAACAAATACAAGCACATTTTGGGGTATTTTGATGATATTTTAAGCGTTTTAAGCCCGATTTGGACGATGAGACTATGTATAATTACAGTCTCATCACACACGTTTTCGCATATGCATGAAACATCAATTTTAGTATAGTATTTGCACACTAAGGATGTAAAACCCATATTTAAAATTTAAAATATTAAATACGCAGTTTTGATTTACTATAAGCTTTATATATTTATTCAGAAAAATAAATATTACGAATGTATTATGACACTATAAAGTTAGATAAGTTTCAGAAACTAAAAAAAATACGAGAATTAAATACGTTTACATGATAATTTACAAGTGTCGAAAAATCAAACGAAAACATACATAAAATATAAAGGGGGCCGATTTTAGTAGTAAAAGAGAAAGGAAAGTGGGCTTTGAGCCCGACCCGTTTTAAAACACAAAACACATGAAGCAATATACACTACTCAATTGTCATAACATAAACTTACAAAAAAAAGAAGAAACGCAAGTAGGGTTTGAGCAGGTTGCCGATAGAAAAAGACAAAAAAAAAGGGATCGACTTGTGATGATCATGGGTCGAGTGCTTGTATTGTCATCATTGAATCATAACGGTACCACTATTATTCCTTTATTTCCATTTTATCACGAAATCTGTATGTTACAATTTAAAAAAATGGGTTTTAATAATTAAACAAGGAATCATAACCTAGGGTGTCGGGTTTTGATGGATTCACGGGAAAACCGAGACCAGCAGCTCTCGGTATGGTTGTGTGTGATCTAGCCGCGACCCACTAAGGGTGCGGGGTGGTTTCGGTTTAGGACACCATCGACCAAAAAAACCAAACAGGGGCGTTTGGATTTGTAAACTGCAGGTACAGACCATAAGGGGGCGTTTGGGTTTGTAAATTGGGTGTACAACAAACAGTGGGAATAAATAGGTATTAGTGGGAACCACTACACTAGCAGTGGGAACCGCTGCACTAGCAGTGGGAACCACTACACTAGCGGTGGGAACCACTACACATACAGTGGGAACTTTAAAAAAACAAAGACAATGGAAACTCTTATAACAAAACGGTGGGAACAATAATAGTAAGCAGTGGGAAAAAAATAACCAGCAGGGGGAACTAATGACTAACAGTGGCTAGGGCCTTGGGCGTGGTGTGCCGGTTTCGGTTTAACCGAGACATGGGTGTCTCGGGAAGGTTTTGACACGGGCTTCGGGTGCTCGTTTGTAAGATTAAAATAATGGGTTTATTTAATTAACAATTAAATCAATTTTTAGCAAATAAGTTTTATATTATAAGTAACTAAGTTATAAAAGTTTTATTAATTTAATTTGGTAAATTAAATTAAGATGTTTTAGCAAACTCTTATTAATCAAAGGTATGATTTTATTTAATGATTTAATTTCATGAAAACTATTTTGGAAACCTTTTTATTAGGGAAACTTTCTATTTATGGCAGATTACTATATATAGTAATATTATAATAACATATTACAGTATATTACCATATCAGAATACATTATAATATACAAGTAATCAGAAATACAGGATGTACATTAATCAGTAATATTAACGAACAGTCAGACTTATCAGATTATATACCAACAGTAATATAAGTATAAAATAAATCAGACTGAGAACAGTTAAGATCAGTAAAAAAATTAAACGATATCAGTCAACTCATTTCAGCGTCCCTTATTTATGAAGTATCCGTGAAGTCAGAGTCGATCCTTCAGCTTTCATTCTTAATTCATTACTGGATACGAGGTACGGATTTTTTGTCCTTTCAGTAAGGACTTCCCTTCTATGCATGATTAGGATTTCTCGTCTGCAGCCAAATGTTTTCCCCAGTACATGTTATAAATTATCTGAAATTATTTTAATAACTAAGATATTGCCTCAGCCTTATATACAAGCATGACCTGTCAGTAGTACTAGTTACGGAGGTACCGTAACCATGACACTTAAGGCACCGGTGTCATGACTCACCTGCGGGAGAGTGATATCCCGCAGCGTTCCACTCAGTTCAGCTTGGCCATTCTATCAGTATTATTAGTGGGGTGTATGGATGCATCCTAGGCTTATCAGTTTACAGTTATCAGGTGAATGTGGTGTGTGCTTTATATCCTTCACATTGGAGCTGATCCCTCCACCCATCACATTATTTAGAGGTCACCCCTCTATTGCATGACGAGGTCACCCCTCCAGTTATTCATGCAACAGTTGTTTCAGCACATGACCTATATAAGCTCTTGGCAATTAAAATACAGTAAATACATGTATTCAGATTTAACAGATAACAGTTCAACTTTATTATTTATAAATCGGACATTTTAGATTTTACACAGGTTTCCGCTGCAACTTTAATTATCAGTCTTACAGCTTCAGTATTATATCATCTGCTTCGTTTAAGTATTTCTTATCATGCTTTATATTCGTTCACTGGGCCTTATGCTCAGCCGTAGTCCCTTTCATGTTCTAGTGGCAGGTACACCAGGACGCTCTTAGGATTCTGAGAGCATGTGCATTTGAATGGAACTATCCAGACTTCTTACTTTATGCACCTCTTATATTATTCTGCTTTTTGACATTGTTTAGTCCTTTCCTTTAGTATTTACTTTTTATGTTTTGAGCTTATGTTTGGATTGCCGATATTTGATTGCGGTATTTCCTTTATGGTCAGTTAATGTTTTAGGACATTTACCTTATGCTTTGATGACACACCATAAATACACGTAATGGTCCACTTTTCCAAGTGGGGTGTTACAATTATGGTACCAGAGCAATAGGTTCGACCTGTAGGCTCTAAAACTTGAACCGTGACTAGTGGGTTGTCACCAGAAACTTCACAGATTTTGGCGTTTGTTATCTTTCATGTTTCTCGTGCAATTATCAGTCAGTTTTCTTCATTTATCAGTCAAATTTCTTAAATTCTTTTGACTAAGTAAAAGATTGGTACATGACTAGCCATATTTAGTCTCGTGTGCTTTTCATTCGAATTTTGTTTTGGTGAACCGACCCATAGGCGTTCACCCTTGCCCGTTCAGATTTTGTATTGGTAAACCGATCCATAGGCGTTTACTCTTACTCATGTCAGATTCATGTTTTAAGTCAAATATTACTTGGTGAACCAGCCATACGCGTTCACCATTTATCAGGTTAAATTTCATGCTTTTTCAGTCGAATGTTATTTTGTGAACCGATCCATAGTTGTTCACCTTTGTCATGTCATGATATTTTATAAGTTTTAACTGGTATAGGTTGGACTACAGCCAACCATATTTAGTCCCAGATTGTAAATTTCTATACATGACAGTTCTCATGAAAATTTGACAAGTATGAATCGAACCAGAATCGCCCATACTTAGTCACATGTTTTCTTCTTTGAATTATGTGGATTGAACCATAGCCATCCACATCAGTTGATGTTAAACCTCAGTTGAGTTCTTCTATGTTCTTTGTATCAGTCAAGTTTTATACTCTCACGTGAATGTCGTTTTCATGCTGATAAAGTTTCATGCCTCCTTATGAAGATTTCGTTTTCAGCAAAGTGATGATGTTTCATGCTAAAATACAGAAGGGTTACAGTGAAAATCTTGTTTTCATAATAAATCATATTTGGTCTTCATCAGTCATGTCTTCATGCTGACCATTGTTGAACTTCCGTTAATCATATTCTTGAACCTCTATACAACCAACATTAAATGTACACAGAAATTATTAGCCTATCATGTTAACCATTTCAGTTCAGTTTGCTAACCAGTTAAATCATTTATCTTCCGTTGACCATGTCAGACAGTTGACACCAGTATCGATCATATCAGCAAACCTTCAGCGGTATTACATGAACAGTATTCATCGTGTACTTCACGTATAGTATTTCAGGTGTACTCTATGTACCTTACTCCATGTGTACTGTTAATCGATCCTTAACCGCCTCAGGCAATTCCACTTGTCGATATCCTACCAGATGCCGATGCTTCTCGAGTGTTGAAGATTTTACCAGACACCGTTGCTGCTAATTGGAACCCTCACGAATGCTGATGTTGCTAATACTTTGGGAGATTACCCAAGATGTTGATGTTGTTTATACTATGAAGACTCTTCAAAAGCAAGGACAAGAACTATAAATTTGAAACTCTTGACAAGACTATATTTCAACCATCAGACGTTACCATTCTCTTCCATGCTTTTACTTCCTCAGTTAGATGTCACACTTCACACAACTATTTTCAGTCAAAAGAGTGGGGACCGGTACCCAGCCGACCACTCAGTAGAAATAGTTACATGAATCACGATCATGATAATGACCATCAAGAAACTGACAGACAAGGCGATAATGACCACCACCGTGCTTATATTAATCAGTCAGCAGCCATCGGAACTCCGCCACGGACGTGACCAGAAATACAGAGGTCAGCAGTCTAACCGATCCGCCAATCCTAGCAGTTACCAAAATTTTCAGCCTTGTTCAGATTCATCTACTAAAACACATGTCAAGACATCATTCAAGATACGGGTCTCTAGTATCATTTCGGAAGACACATGTCAGGATGCCAGTCATGATACATGTCATACGAATATCTTCTTGAGGCACGAGTCAAGACTCATAATTGCAGTAAGCCTTCTAAACCAGGTCCTCAATAATTCAGGGAACCCTCCAAAGGGGTATACCGTTTTGTTATGCCACGCATAAATCAGACACTTACAAATTTGGTTACCGCCACCGGGTATTATTTAGGTTAGACACGCAGTATTCATTCTGGGAGGTTAAAGACGAACACATTCAGTGAAAGTCGCCATGTTACTCCACGTATTCCTATGTCAGCTTTATTTAAATCAGGTATTTACCTACCTCCCAGCCGAAAGGACTCCACAGTGTCACCTATATTTATTAAAGTTTTCTTTTCAGTTAACGACGAGACCCGTCTTACTAAATCCCATAATATACTCATTATGTTTTCTGCCCGAAAAATCAGTACAAATTGTTTCTACCTTACAAGTGCGTAACTTATCAGTCCATAGCTACGAAGACTTTCTAGCCACCAGTTATAATCCACTTCTGAAGTTCTTAAAATTTATGATCAGCAGATTTTCTTTCTTCAGCATTTCCAGAACTAATTGAGAAGGTGTTCCAGAAATTCCTTCCTAACCACGAGACATAATTTAACATCAAGCTTGTCTTAAGAACCGAACCTGTTTTCAAAACTCTTTATTCCAGGGCTTTAGCTAAGTTAAAAGAGTTGCAGCAATTGCTGGGAGAGTTACCGGAACGAGGCTTTATTCGCCGTAGCGCACCACCAGGAGGTGTACCGTTTCTGTCTATCAGAAAGAAGGCCGGTAACATGAGATCATGTATCGATCACCAAAAATTTTCAAGATCACCATACATAAAACGATACTCACTCCACGAATAGGAGGTTACCTGACCTGCTACGATGTCTTAAATATTTTCCAGAACAATTCGCGACCATACCACCAGCAGTGGTGAGAGAAGAACATGATGTTTTCCAGATTGTTGTTGAACACGTAATAGTCTCTCTATAATTTTGACATATATGTCTGAGCTCCCTAATGCCCCAGTTATAGTATGATATTTATGAATATAATTTTTCATGTATTTCCAGACAAAATCGTCAGTATACTCATTGATCACATTCTGATCTGCTAAATTCTAGAGAAGAACACGAGAATCATCTTCTCACAGTTGTACAGAATCTTCGATAGGAGAAAATTTTATAAGCAGCTTCTCAGATATGAATTCCAATTGAACAAAGTGGCGTTTTGAGCCATCCTATTTCAGTAGAAGAAATTTCAGACAGTCCTGCAAAGATGAAGGCCGTCACCAGATGGTCAAGATTGACGCATGTGACTAAAGTACAAAATTTTCGAGAACTCAGTTGACTGATACCGTAGAAATTGTGGACAGTTCCCACGATTAGCCTCCCATGGCTAAGCTTACGCATAAAGGCGAGGACCTACACTAAAACTTTGTATCACATAAGATCCTACGCTAAGATAGATCTATTTTACCCAGACTCAAAATTCTTTCATGACTATTCACCCAGATTCCACCAGAATGTACCATAATCCCAGGCAGAATTTTGATAGAAGCAGTATAACACAAATGATGCAGCTATGTTCATATCTGGATGCCTGACATACCTCAGGTTCAAGATAGGACACTGACATGCTAATGAGTTATTACAACCATTAGAAATTTCTGAACAGAAATGAGATAAGATTCCATGGAGGTTATTGTCAGTTACCACAGACTCAGACGAAGCATGATGCTATCTAAGTCATTGTTAACCAGTTAACCCAGCCTACACGTCTTCTTTTATCCGGAAATGGTTACGCAGTAACAAATCTGCAGGAAATTCAGCAATAGATTGTGTGATTCCAAGGTATTCCATCAACAATCTTGTCAGATAGAAATTAGCGTTCGCGAACCACGCTCACGTTCATGTTCACGATCACGTGTACGTTCACGTTCATGTTCACGTTTATTTCCACTTTCACGTTTACGTCTCATTCGCAGTAAGATGTTGTTTCAGTTCATGTTTTGTGTTATCTCAAGATTTAAGCTCACGTTAGCGTTCATAGCATTGTGCACGTTCAGGTTCGTGTTCCGTCTCGCGATATGCGTTTCATAGATTGTTACCAAATACGGTTACAGAAAGCTTGAGAAACCAGACTCAAGAATTAGCACAACTTTTCCCTATCCAGGCAGACGTTTTACGTCTCAGTCTATATCGTTTGGCATTCTTACCTCAGTCAGCATATGTTCAGGATATGTCCTAGCATCACGTTCACATAATGTTTCATGTATTATCATGCACAATATATTCCATGCCCAACATTCCTCATATAATCGTGAACCACGTTCATAATTTCTCACGTAGCACGTTCACAATTGTTCACGTGGTTCGCCCCTATATATTTTCAGCAGCTTGCTCAGATATATAAATGTTATCTTTCAGGATATTTATACGTACCGTTTCATGTATACTACATGCTATAGCTTATTCATTCTATCAGACTTAGAAAATCTATCTTAAGTATGGAACCAGAAACTATTCAGCATCATCAGGACAGGGTCATCAGGACCAAGATTTTTATTATGTTTAGACCTTTGAAGGAATCGTTTCGAGCGGGCGGCCACTCGAAACGGAGGAGTCCATCCGGACCTCTCATCCTCTTCCTTCAATAAATCCAGTTAAGTTCTTTCAGTCATGTTACGTTCCATGTCCTCTTCAGCCATGTCACGTTCAATGTTTACTTCAGTCATGTCATGTGACAACCGTGGTTTTGGGTTTGTCACTTGGTCTTACTTTTAGGTTATTTTATGTGTGCTTACTTGAATTGTGTGTTTACGTGTTTATTTTGTGTGAACGAGGTTGGTGTGGTTATCGTTTATGAGTATAGAGTACTCATAAGTAAATCGAGGAACGGTTATTTCATGTTCATGAGCTCACAAGTGGTGACTATGAAATGAAAATGGTGATATTGTGGTGTTTACGTATACGTATAAGTATTATAGTAATAGTATTTTTTTTTTGGATTTACGGTTTAGCGTTTTTAGTGTCATTTTCAGGTGAGGTAGTTGTGCAAGATGATGTTAGAAGTGGCTAGAGTATAGAGGCTGCTAGGATTGCATTCGGAGGAATCCCTTTCCTCTTAGATTTTATTTTGTGTTTTGATTAAGTGAACGTTGTGGTACCTATATGTTTGATGTTTGTTTATTTGTATGTCTTTGGTAAGATGTAGGCCTGTTACCTACTTACCTAGACGCCTGCATTGTTGAGATATTTTCACGACATTTGTGTCGCCATCTATGATATTTCAATTTCATTTAGTTCTCTCTATAGACACGCTGTTGTTGTGATGATATCCATACGTCGCGCCCCATATTCCGCCATGGTGGGGTGTGACATGTCACGTTTATACCTTTCAGCAGCATCATGTTCTAAATCAAGAACGAATGATCCTTCAGCTTGTATGTATTTTCAGCCTTCATGTTCTTTCAGCCTATGTATCTTTCAGCTTATATAAACTACACCCGCTTAAATTACCTTTAATTCGAGGACGGATTTTCTTTTTAGAGAGGGAGAGTTGTAAAACCCACAACATTATCGTATTTCTAATTCGAGGACGAATTATTTTTTTAGAGGGGAAGAATTGTAAAACCCGTATTTAAAATTTAAAATATTAAATAGGCAGTTTTGATTTACTATAAGCTTTATATATTTATTCAGAAAAATAAATATTACGAATGTATTATGACACAGAAAAGTTAGATACGTTTCAGAAATTAAAAAATACGAGAATTAAATACGTTTACGTGATAATTTACAAGTGTCGAAAAATCAAACGAGAACATACATAAAATATAAAGGGGGCCGATTTTAGTAGTAAAAGAGAAAGGAAAGCGGGCTTTGAGTTCGACCCGTTTTAAAACACAAAACACAGGAAGCAATATACGCTACTCAATTGTCATAACAGAAACTTACAAAAAAAGGAAACGCAAGTAGGGTTTGAGCAGGTTGCCGACAGAAAAAGACAAAAAAAAGGGGATCGACTTTTGTTGATCATGGGTCGAGTGCTTGTATTGTCATCATTGAATCATAACGGTACCACTATTATTCCTTTATTTCTATTTTATCACGAAATATGTATGTTACAATTTAAACAAATGGGTTTTAATAATTAAACAAGGAATCATAAACTAGGGTGTCGGGTTTTGATGGATTCAGGGGAAAACCGAGACCAGCAGGTCTCGGTATGGTTGTGTGTGATCCAGCCGCGACCCACTAAGGGTGCGGGGTGGTTTCAGTTTAGGACAAAAGCGACAAAAAAAACAAAACAGGGGCGTTTGGGTTTGTAAACTACATGTACAGACCATAAGGCGGCGTTTGGGTTTGTAAACTGGGTGTACAACAAACAGTGGGAATAAATAGGTATTAGTGGGAACCACTACACTAGCAGTGGGAACCAATGTACTAGCAGTGGGAACCACTGCACATACAGTGGGAACTTTAAAAGAATAAAGACAGTGGGAACTTTTATAACAAAACAGTGGGAACAATAATAGTAAGAAGTGGGAAAAAAATAACCAGCATGGGGAACTAATAACTAACAGTGGCTAGGCCCTAGGGCGTGGTGTGCCGGTTTTGGTTTAACCGAGACATGGGTGTCTCGGGAAGGTTTTGACACGGGTTTCGGGTGCTCGTTTGTAAGATTAAAATAATGGGTTTATTTAATTAACAATTAAAACATTTTTTTTAGCAAATAAGTTTTATATTATAAGTAACTAAGTTATAAAAGTTTTATTAATTTAATTTGGTAAATTAAATTAAGATGTTTTAGCAAACTCTTATTAATCAAAGGTATGATTTTATTTAATGATTTAATTTCATGAAAACTATTTTGGAAACCTTTTTATTAGGGAAACTTTCTATTTATGGCAGATTACTATATATAGTAATATTATAATACCAGATTATAATATATTACCATATCAGAATACAGTATAATATACAAGTAATTAGAAATACAGGATGTACACTAATCAGTAATA
The DNA here is from genome assembly GCA_025667525.1 of Glebionis coronaria. NCBI lineage: Eukaryota > Viridiplantae > Streptophyta > Magnoliopsida > Asterales > Asteraceae > Glebionis > Glebionis coronaria. The sequence goes on from CM046881.1 coordinate 55,482,924, forward strand.
TTAACGAACAGTCATAACTTATCTGATTATATACCAACAGTAATATAAGTATAAAATAAATCAAACTAAGAACAGTTAAGACCAGTAAAAAAATTAACCGATATCAGTCAACTCATTTCAGCATCCCTTATTTATGTATTATCCGTGAAGTCAGAGTCGATCCTTCAGCTTTCATTCTTATTTCAATACTGGATATGAGGTACGGATTTTTCGTCCTTTTAGTAAGGACTTCCCTTCTATGCATGATTAAGATTTCCCGTCTGCATCCAAATGTTTCTCCCCAGTACATGTTATAAATTATCTGAAATTATTTTAATAACTAAGATATTGCCTGAGCCCTATATACAAGCATGACCAGTCAGTAGTACTAGTTACGGAGGTACCGTAACCATGACACTTGAGGCACCGGTGTCATGACTCACATGCGGGAGAGTGATATCCTGCAGCGTTCCACTCAGTTCAGCTTGGCCATTTTATCAGTATTATTAGTGGGGCGTATGGATGCATCCTAGGGCTTATCAGTTTACAATTATCAGGTGAATGTGATGTGTGCTCTACATCCTTCACATTGGAGCTGATCCCTCCACCCAGCACATTATTAAGAGTTCACCCCTCTACAACATGACGAGGTCACCCCTTCAGTTATTCATGCAACAATTGTTTCAGCACATGACCTATATAAGCTCTTGGAAATTAAAATACAGTAAATACATGTATTCAGATTTAACAGATAACAATTCAGCTTTATTATTTATAAATCATACTTTTCAGATTTTACACAGGTTTCCGCAACAACTTTAATTATCACTCTTACAACTTCATTATTATATCATCTGCTTCGTTTCAGTATTTCTTATCATGCTTTATATCTGTTCACTGAGCGTTATGCTCAACCGTAGTTCCTTTCATGTTCTAGTGGCAGGTACACCAGGACGCTCTTAGGATTCTGAGAGCATGTGCATTTGAATGGAAGCTATCCAGACTTCTTACTTTATGCACCTCTTACATTATTATGCTTTTGTACATTGTTTAGCCCTTTCCTTCAGTATTTACTTTTTATGTTTTGAGCTTATGTTTGGATTACCGATGTTTGATATGGCCAGTTAATGTTTTAGGACATTTACCTTATGCTTTGATGACACGCCATAAATACACGTAACCGTCCACTTTTCCAAGTGGGGTGTTACAAAGGATATGTGTTATATTCATGAATTTAGTATGATATAATATCGGCGAGGACTTGGTTATCTGATGAAATTATTACGACGTCTGGCCAACATGGTAATAATCGCATCACATAACAGGGATTTATCGGCATCGTGTCATACTTAAGGATTAAACCCGAGTTGTAGCATTAGGCGTAGGCATATTGAAGTCTATGCATGATAAATCTTATCATGTATCATGTTTAACTTTCAACGTTGATATGGCTGAAAGCAATCCAGATGGGGCCGAATGGCCGAACCAAGTAGATATCCTCGAGCACGATGAGCGAGAAGAATATCATGAACAAACAAAAATAGATGAGTATGAAAATGTTCACATTCCTGCTGTCATGGCTAATGAGATCAAGGAAAATGTTCACATTCCTGCTGTCATGGCTAATGAGATCAAGGAAATGCTATCTCAAGAAGTAGCTAAGGTGTAGGCAACAACTTTGGTACATCTCAAGGAAAATCTTAGTAATATCATTACCCATATTATTCAGGAAAACTACTAACAAGATTCGCAGGACTAGTAAAGGAAGTCATGTGTATTGACTTTGCGACCTATAACCCGTCGACTTACTCAGGAGAAAGCAATCCTTTCCTATGTCATAGATGGATTCAGGATGTCGAGGGAGCGTTTGATACTAGCAAGTTACTCGAAGAATCTTGGGTTAAACTTTTAGCTAACCTCATTCGCGGTTGATAGGTGTGAAAACACCCATCTTTTTACCACTTATTACAATTAAAAACGAGACCATAACGTGTATTTTATGTCGTAAATGTCGGAATTATGCGTGATTTGTGTTTTTGTTGTGTTTTAGGATCAAAATATGAAAAAGGAAGAAAACACGGGCTTTCACGGGCTTTTATCGAAGAAAAAGACAAAAGACGAAGTCAAAAGATCAAGAGTGTAAAAAGAACGGAAGTCAAAGGCCTATTCGGAAGATTTATCAAAGAAAAAGACCAAAGACGGGAGTTTAACGAAGTCGAAGAACCAAATCTAATTAATGAAGAAATTAGAAGACGAGTTCATTTTATCTATCGACAAATCCCGAGATAAAGTCGAGAATGACGAGTTTATTTTAAAAGACGAAAGACGAGAAGACAAAAGGAAGAAAGAAAGAAACAAGCACAACAACTCTCCCCTCCTATAAATACCCTCCTAATGTGTCATTAGGAGGTGTTAGCTAATTTCACCAATTAGTTCTCCACTTTATTTTATGCACTTTTCATATTGTCATTTACATACTTGTCTTTATTTTTAAGTTATTTCATGTAAGTCTTTTAATCTTGTTTTGAATCTTAATCTTTTATTTCAAGCTTTTTAATCATCTCATTCTACTTTTCTTGTTTGTTTGATCTTAATCTTTTTATCATCTTTGTTCGTGTTGATTTCGTGTTCTTTATTCATCCATTTCGTCATCTTTTTACATAAAGTTCATAGCTTTTCGCGTTTCTTGGTTCGTGTTTAAAGTTTTTATAAATTTTATCATTCATCTAGTATTCGTGGTTAGCTTTTTAGTGTTTTTGTTGGTTTATTTTTCTTAAAAAGTTGCGTTAAAAGAGCTTAAATTCGTCCCTTTCCAAGATCCTATTTTTTAGGAAAAGCTGAATCAATTTTGCAATGTTTCGAAACACTGCGGAATTGTGTCCTTGTTCAAGTATTGCGAAATTGAATGATAGCCACTTTGCGGAATTATTCCCATTTCAGAACATTGCGAAATCTTATATTTGCAGGATTGCGGAATCTTAACATTCACTTATTGCGAAATCATTCTCATTTTCCAGTATTGCGGAATTTGTCCTATCACATTATTGCGGAATTGTGTTCTATTCACATTGCGAATTTGAATCCAATTTTGCATTGCGGAATCATTGATTTCGCATAATTGCGAATTTGTTTCATTTTAAGGATTGCGGATTCGAATTTTTTTAGTATTGCGAAATTGTTTCAAGTTCACGAATTGCGGAATTATTTGTTTTTGTTCAAATTTAAATTTCAAAATTATTTTTCCCGCCAATTTCTTTAAGCTTTATTTTTACTTGACTTTTCTTAGTTTATTTTTAAAGTGTCTTATTTTAAAGTGTTATTTTTATAAAGTTTTAATTTTTAAAATTTGCTTTTAATTAAGTTTTAGATTGCTTTATTTCTTTTATATCTTGTTATTTCGTTTAAGTCTTACATTTGGTTTTATTATTTCGTCATTTACGTTCAAGCTTTCAGTTTTAATTTGTTATAGACAACGACAACCTATTCTTTCTTTTCACCAATACAACTGAGTCGCACAACCGGAGATCAATTCGATAAGACACCTAGAACAACGAAAATTTTAATATACAAAATCTCTTATATTAAAATAGCGCCGCTGCCGGCTCTTTTCGTGAAGATTAACGATTTTTGTGAGAGACGCGTTGTATTTTGGGATCCGTTCATTCGTGAACGTTATTTCTCTTGCATTTTTCAAAAAATTTTCAAAAATCCATTAAAAAAAAGTTCCAAAAATCCAAAAACATTTAAAAAATCATAAAAAGCATTTATTTTTCAAAAAGTTTTGCACTAAAAATATTCCTCTCAATCCTCTATTGTGTTTAATTCTTTTTCTCAACCCCTCTTATTTTTAATTCTTCATGGATTCGTATGTCTATTGCGTAGGGTGTGGGAGACCATTGTATGGTTTTCAAACTTGTCAATGGTGTACATGTGAGCGGTGCGGAAATGATATCGACAATACACAATTTGGATTTTGTCCATCGTGCAATTCGATTAACTCATCCTTTACCTCTAGTGACACTATCTCACCCTCTCCCATATATGACGATCCATATCAGCAAAATGCACCGGGTTTTTCTCCATACTCGTGTTGTCACAATTGTGGGGGCCCTCACAATACCTTTTCTTGTCAACCGATAAATTATTATGAGCCAAATCCATGTTCTAATTCTTCTCAACCGATAAATTATTATGAGCCACATCCGTGCTATAATTCCGGTTTTCAAAATTTTGAGCCCCCACAATACTCCCTCGATCATCATCCCTCTTTTGCAATTCCTGATGAGTCACTAGCCACTCTTTTGAATCAAGTTCTTAAAATTAATGAATGTTTCACTAAATATCTCGAAAAACGTCAAGAGGAAAATCAACAAGAGCAAGTATCTAATCTTAGTGATTATACTCCTCCTCTTCTGCGTCTATACTATTATGATGATGATGATGAGAATACTATTTCTTGGAATGATCTTGTTGCTCAACATCCTAGTGCAATTGTAATTCCTTCTCTCGATATCCCAAATGCGTCTAAGGATTATGATACATCGAGTGAGATTAGTGAATTTTGTCTCGACAACTTATTTGAGGAGGTTTGTGATGTAACGACTTTTGTTGAGCTTACGGACGAGGTCGCTCTTAATGATGATGATTTTTCACCATGCTATGAGAATTTCACTTTTGATATTTCTCATCTTTCCCCATTTCCCCCGGGAGATGAGGATGATGTTGATTTATTCTCTCTGACTTACGAGAAGTTCACCCCTGAACTTGGTCTTTTAGATGAGGTGGAAGACGTTATTCTTCGCGACAAAATACTGAAAGTTCATCTTCTTATTGCTAAAATTGAAGCGTTAAATTCTCCTCCTAATATCGAGTCTCTACCCCCGTCTCTTACTCTAGTTGAGAATAATGAAACATTTATGAAAGAAATCGATATTCACTCAATACCTCCGGGTATTGATGATGATGACATGGAGGAGGATATTCTTTTTGATACTTTAATGCATGAAGATATTGTCCCAAGTCCCCCTCCCGAGCACCTCTTATCCCATACTTTGGAGACCATTACTAAGGATGAGTGCTTTGACCCGGGAAGTGACATTAACCATTCTATGATTGACACCTTTATGGCTTTGACGCTCAGTGATAATCATATGTCTTTTGGGGATGACAATTTGATTCCTTTACCCACCCCACCTCCTGTGGATCCCGACCTCACATACTTTTCGTATGTTGAGAGGAATTTTCTACCCTTCAAGACTTATCCTCCGGCCTCTCCCTTATTAATGTCCTCCGAGAACGAGGACAAGATCTTTCATCCCGGTATTACATTTGAGGCTTCCCCATGGACCATTTAATTCGGAGTCGAGTCAGGCTCGTGACTCGGTTAACAAAAACACGCGCTTCTCGGGAGGCAACCCGAGTATCTATCCTTTTTATCTGTTTTTATAATAAGTGTAGGGGATACCCTAGTAGTTATTTGTTGTTTTCTTTCTTATGATGTGCAGGGATTGGAGCTTTCAAAGATTCACTTTTGATGACTTTTGACGACCCGTGATCCCGTGTACCCGTCTTCCCGGTTCTATCCTAAACTCTTTTGATTCACTATTTTATATTTTTCAGTATTAAAATAGGTATCACTTTAGTTGTCTCTTCCTTAGCAAGATTTAAACAACGTGCACAATGTCTTAAGTGCAGGGGAGGTTACTTCTACATGCTTACACATTGAGGACAATGTTTATATTAAGTGTAGGGGGACTTCTATCGAAGTTAAGTGGGCTTTTCCATGAATTTGTCCTCATTTTAACCGGGAAATTGATTTTTCGACATTTTTCAAAATTTTTGATCTATTTGGCCTAGTTGTATTTCCCTTTGTTATCGTTATTTTCTTTCACTGTTAGAATAAATTTTAATAAAATGGTTTTAATAAGTTTAGTTGTCTTTCATATATTAGGCCCGTCATGAATCTTTTGACTCAAACCGAGTTTACTTATCAAAGTTTACTCTAGCTAGTATCCTTAACGTGTTTAAATCAAGTTTTGCTAGGCTTTTATATCGGGAACTTTAAAACGCGAAAGTCTTAACTCTTACGGGTTAAGAACAAGAAATTTTCGCAAGTTCCTATAATTGATCCTAGAAAGTCATTTATCATGAGGACTTCAAAATGCGAATTCTAAACTTGAAAACGTCTAAGAAGTTGCACGATCCTATAGACGACTTGAAAACCCAAAACTTTGATTTAATAGGCTAAGCATCCACGAGTCTCATTCCTTGAGATTTTAAATTGTGAAGAACGAGAGATGATCGAGTCAATTATAAGTTTGGTATTTTTTCATGAAGTTATGTGAGTTAATTATGAGTTTTTTCTCCCATCGCTTGCTAATATATAATTGCAATAAGTAAGGTCGTACGATTTGAAAAGTTACTTAGCTTCTAGCCCAAGATCGTTTAATAGTTGCTCGGGATTAATTAGAGTTCATAGCCAAGGCATAACTTATTGAAGCGGGATGCGAAGATTGGCGAGTCCGAAAAGACCCTACAAGGCATGAGGGCTACATTTTGTTGCTAAAGATCCAAAGTGATGTGAAGAATCATTTATCAAAAATCAATATGAAGGATCAAGACACACGACGAAAAGCAAATACTCCCCTAAAGATCATGGAGAAGTCTATCCGAAAAGACCCTAGCAAGGTATGAGGATAAATATATCCAAGTCCTAAAAGGAGGCGGATCGTTGTATATCAAAATCCCAAATAAAAATTGGAGAAAAATGAAGAAGTCGTGGTCTAAGTATGAAGAATCTCTCAAAACTTCAAGTGAAGAAATTCCTATTATGAAGAGAAGACCATTATTTCATGAACGTCTCTCAAGATTTGAAGTATGAAGTCAATGCCAAATATCGATCCGAGAAAGGTCTCAAATCGTAAAACGAGTTATGCCAAGATATGAACTTTATGAGGTCTCGAGAAGCAGTTTTAAAAGATTTTGTCCTTTAGCTAACTATGGATTAAATCGTCCTACTTTATTTTCGGCCTAAATAAACTATCGCAATAAGTCAAAAATGCATCCTCGTGATCATTCAGACAACAATAAAATATAAGAGATACACCTAGGAATAAAGGAGTCTAAGCGCATAATTGAGCCACATGAGTTTGTGTTAGTTTGCTAACTTATAATAACAATGATCTCATTTTTAAGCTTGGTGTGGGGAACGTGATACTTGAGGGTGATAAACATTCATGACAACCAAAGCCCTAATGTAAGTCTTCGATCTCTTTACTTTTTCTTCCTTCAAGCATTTTGTTATATTCTATCTTTTTAAGTTTCCTCAATGTCTTGTGTTCAATAAAGGCCAAGGTGGGTTAATTATGATGGAAAATGTAAAACTTGCTTTGTAATTAATGCATTGCATGAGGGCATTGCAATGGTCAAGTATAGGGGATTTGATAGATGTGAAAACACTCATCCTTTTACCACTTATTACAACTAAAAACGAGACCATAACGTGTATTTTATGTCGTAAATGTCGGAATTAGGCGTGGTTTGTGTTTTTGTTGTGTTTTAGGATCAAAATATGAAAAAGGAAGAAAACACGGGCTTTCACGGGCTTTTATCGAAGAAACAGACAAAAGACGAAGTCAAAAGATCAAGAGTGCAAAAAGAACGGAAGTCAAAGGCCTATTCGGAAGATTTGTCAAAGAAAAAGGACCAAAGACGGAAGTTTAATGAAGTCGAAGAACCAAATCTAATTAATGAAGAAATTGGAAGACGAGTTCATTTTATCTATCGACAAATCCCGAGACAAAGTCGAGAATGACGAGTTTATTGTCAAAGACGAAAGACAAGAAGACAAAAGGAAAAAAGAAAGAAATAAGCACAATAACTCTCCCCTCCTATAAATACCCTCCTAATGTGTCATTAGGAGGTGTTAGCTAATTTCACCAATTAGTTCTCCACTTTATTTTATGCACTTTTCATATTGTCATTTACATACTTGTCTTTATTTTCAAGTTATTTCATGTAAGTCTTTTAATCTTGTTTTGAATCTTAATATTTTATTTCAAGCTTTTTAATCATCTCATTCTACTTTTCTTGTTTGTTTGATCTTAATCTTTTTCATCATCTTTGTTCGTATCGATTTCGTGTTCTTTATTCATCCATTTCTTCATCTTTTTACATAAAGTTTATAGCTTTTTGTGATTCTTGGTTCGTGTTTAAAGTTTTTATAAATTTTATCATTCATCTAGTATTCGTGGTTAGCTTTTTAGTGGTTTTGTTGGTTTATTTTCCTTAAAAAGTTGCGTTAAAAGAACTTAAATTCGTCCATTTCCAAGATACTATTTTTTAGGAAAAGCTGAATCAATTTCGCAACGTTTTGAAACATTGCGGAATTGTGTCCTTGTTCAAGTATTGCGAAATTGAATGATAGCCACTTTGCGGAGTTATTCCCATTTCAGAACATTGCGAAATCTTATCTTTTGCAGGATTGTGGAATCTTAACATTCTCTTATTGCAAAATCATTCTCATTTTCTAGTATTGCGGAATTAGTCCTATCGCATTATTGCGGAATTGTGTTCTATTTACATTGCGAATTTGAATCCAATTTTGCGTTGCGGAATCATTGATTCCACATAATTGCGAATTTGTTTCATTTTAAGGATTGTGGATTCGAATGTTTTTAGTATTGCGAAATTGTTTCAAGTTCACGAATTGCGGAATTATTTGTTTTTGTTCAAATTTAAATTTCAAAATTTTCCCCCATTTTTCTTAAGCTTTATTTTTACTTGACTTTTCTTAGTTTATTTTTAAAGTGTCTTATTTTAAAGTCTTACTTTTATAAAGTTTTAATTTTTAAAATTTGCTTTTAATTAAGTTTTAGATTGCTTTATTTCTTTTATATTTTGTCATTTCGTTTAAGTCTTACATTTGGTTTTATTATTTCGTCATTTACGTTCAAGCTTTCAGTTTTAATTAGTTATAGACAACGACAACCTATTCTTTCTTTTCACCAAGAACAACTGAGTCGCATATTTAACCGGAGATCAATTCGATAAGACACCGAGAACAATGAACTTTTTAATATACAAAATCTCTTATATTACGGTCGTGTAAAAGAATGGTGGAATTTTACTCTTGTTGCTTTTCCCAAAATTGGTCATGGAATAAAAATTTAAGAAATTATTCCTTCAAAAAATTTCTCCGTAGGCAAAACTTACAAACATTCGCAAGGAATTCCTAAACTCATCAAGCAATGTAACAATCAATACATGACTTTTCCATAATTTTCTTGATAGGGTACGTTTTCTACCTGAATACGTTGATGATCAAAAGTTACCATTAAATCACTACGTTGACATACTTATGAAGGAGGTTCGCATGTTTATTTCATCAAAGGATTGGAAGAACATGGATGAGTTTATGAATGCAAATTTAGAACTAGAACAAGAAATTAAGAAACGTGAGTGGTCGCCTCCTAAAAGAAAAGTTGAACAAGGTGGTTCTTTCAGTAAGAAACTTAAGTTAAATGAGACCACCTTAGATTTTAGGGTAAAGGATACCGACGGTGTAGTAATTGTGGAAGGTTTCATCCCGACGCGTGTCGTGGGGGTAGCAAGACATGTTATAGTTGTGGTGATCATGGCCACCTAAGCAAAGACTGTCCAAACCCTTTTAGATTTGTAAGACAAGTTATCGGCCAAACCATACAACTGAATCATGCCCTAATGTTAGACCTCCTTCTCCTCCCCAACATCAAAATCCTAGAAGAAACACAGATAGACGTGAGGCACCATCATCGTCTAAACCATCGGGAGCCCATAGTCTTGTTAGAGTCCAAAGACCACAAAGGCCTCTAGGCTGTTTTTATCAAACGACAACCGAATAAGCTAAGGAGGTACATGACATTATGATAGATACCTTCTTCGTAAATTTATTACCTACTCGTGTGCTATTTGATTTCGGTGTGGATAGATCCTTTGTGTCAGAATTGTTTAGTCAGAATTTTTCTGTTCCGATCAGTCAACTTAAACCCCCATTAGAGGTAGAGATAGCAAATAGTAAGATTATACATGTGACTAATCTTTTCCAGAACTGTGAAATAGAAGTTGACATTGAAAAGTTTTCGATCGATCTAATTCCTATGTCTATGTGAGATATCAATGTAGTTATTGGTATGGATTGGCTTGGCAGATATGAAGCCATTATATCAGGCTAAAATAAGATAATCCAAGTTAGAACCTCAAGTGGGGGAGAACGTTCATTTATGGTGAGCGTAAGAAAGCTTATCTGATTATTTATACATATGCTAGAACAAAGAGACACTTGACCCGTGGTTGTCAAGCCTACCTTGAGCTTATGTTGTCGACTCTCAGAAATCTACCCTATGCCTTAATAGTATTTCAGTAGTTCGGGAATTTCCCAATTCTTTATAGAGAAACTCCAAGGTATACCACATGACAAACATGTAGAGTTTTGTATTGATCTCATTCCGGAGGGTAATCCTATTGCTAAAACTCTTTACAGACTTGCTCTATATGAGATGCAGGAACTTTTGAAGGAGATGCAAGAACTGTTAGATAAGGTCTTTATTCACCCTAGTAGTTTTCGTGGGGTGCTCCAATTCTTTTTGTTAAAACAAAAGACGGTAATATGCGACTGTGCATTGACTACAACGAGCTTAATAAAGTCACAATCTAGAATCGATATCCCTTGCCTAGAATCGATTATTTATTTGATCAGCTCTAAGGCGCGAGTTTCTTTTCTAAGATAGATATAAGGTCTGGGTATCACCAGTCGAAGATGTGAGAGAACAATATTAGGAAATTAGATTTTAGACCATATATGGGCAATATAAATTCATTGTTATGCCAATTGGCTTGAAAAATGCCCCCAACAACTTTCACGGACCATATGAATCAGGTTTGTCATCCGATGTTGGACGAGTCATTCATTGTATGTATTGACGATATCTTGATCTATTCTAAACCTGCTAATGATTATACAACTCACTTACGCCAAATACTTAGTATGCTCAGACAATATCATGATCTATTGTTAGTTTTTTTAGTTTTGTTATATCCTTATACACTTTATTTTTACATATTGATGGATGCCCAAGTATTGAAGAACGGGCTGAGATGTTTCTGGAGGATAAGGATCGTGTGACGAGAAGGAGTTTAGTAAAATGGTCATAACTTGGGCCCCGGGAGGAGTTAGAAGGCCCACTACCTGTCAAAACGTCCGCAAAAATGAGATGAATGCAGCTGTAACCACCTTTTAGCTTGTTACGGATATTTCGTGGCCCGAAAGCCTTTTTACTATGAGTTATTTACATTTTTATGATTTTTACAGTTTAAGTTGGACTTTGTCTTTGGGCTACGGTCCAGCTCGTTGGTGTTTTAGGGTTTTTCTTTGTTTCTTGTCTTTATTTAAACAATCTGCTGTAATCCTAGCAACACAGTTATCAATTTAATAAAAGTTAAACTATTGGCCGTCGTTTGCCAAGTTTTTACCCTAATAATCAGTATTCAGTAGAATTAACGATTGTTAGAAGAATTGTGGTATTCATTAAAATTAACAGATCCAATTTATTTATCTTGTTTTAGTCTACATCACATATCCTCCTAAACAAACATAAAGATTTTTAATTTGTTTTCAACTCACTATTTTTATGCGTGTTAATCGTCCGTTCTAATATTGTCAGCAATATGAGAGGTTTTTCTATATTGTGACTTAAGGGCACATGATAAGAAGGTAAAAAGTACATTGGGTCTTACAAAAAAAAACACAGGGATTTATATTTTGTGAATTTCTGTGTACTTTTTTGTATGACCTGTTGTACTTTTTATGTATTTTATGTGTTTTTATCATATGCCCTTAAGGCACAAGATAAAAAAACTCATATAAGAGTAAGAATATGTGCAAAAACAAGTACTTATACCATATTTGTTTTGTTGCTTTCAACGACTTGTGTCGTGATTGACTTTCTTTCAAAAGGACTCAAACTGTTAAATCTTATACACTTTCAAAATGCTTCGCTAGTACTAGTTCATTTCAATAATTCATCCAAGTGTCATAAATCTCAAAGATTGTAGTTCGAAATTGTGTTCAAAACGCAAGAGTTGTTTTAAATCATTTAAAACTCGGTTGTAGATATTGGAATTTCTAAAAATTGGGAAGTACTAATGAGCAATTCAATTGGGGGAATTAGCTGTTGGCTGCTGCTTATGTCTTCTTAAACATACATACATGCAAAACAAAATCTTTATTGGAAAGAGAAATCATTAACTTTTTACTTGAAGAAAGTGAAAAAACATCGTATGCGTAAATGTTTTTTCTTTTTAAATTTCTTTTTCCCGTGAATTGCCTTAAAAGTATTTTATGTTTTCTATACGTTAAAGAAGCAAAAATATGACTTTATTGATCAATGATCGTTGACACACAATGTTTCTGTTACGGAATTTGTTCCTATTACGTAATTTGTTGCATGATATGATATACCTTAAATTCATGCAAACACTCGTGGTCAAGATATATAAAGTGTGGCTGGTGATATTGGTTCGGTCATCCACTAAGTCGATTTATTGTCGAACCTGGTCACACGTATACGATGACTGAGTTGTGACTCGGTCATACGAGAGTAGTCGTTGGTGTAGTCTAGTTGTGTAAGTGTTTGTGCGAGATATGTTTTTTGTGATGTAGGTCGTTTTAAGGTGAAAAAAATATTTTATATTATCGGAAAAAAAACTGATATAACGAGTGTTTTTATAAGTCGAACTCCGTCATCAATGTCACTAGTCTAACAAAAAGATACGATAAAAATCTTCGCTTCATATGTATGTTAACAAGAGGGTATATTGGTAAATGCAATGAGCTAGCAAAGTCTAGATTTAGAAGCACAACGTACAGATTTTGAATGCATGCATGTGTGTGGAAAACTGGAGTATAAGATACATAGAGCATAGGTGGTGAAAGCTGGAATCAAGGGTGAAACACCATCTAGAACTTGGTGAAAAATAAATTTAATTGACTTGAAAAATCTTAATCTTGATCTTGGTGAATTATAAATTTGACTTTTACTATCACAAAATATCACAAAGCATCAAATATATATAACCAAATACAAATCAAAGACTAACTGCATTTTTAAACATTAGTTTAATAAGTTTGTCGAGCTCTATGTACTTACATTACTTGTCTTATATATTTAAAACGTTTTGTTAAGAATTCACTTGGCTCAATGGCAATGGGGCCAAATTCCAAGACTTAAGACTAATACAACTTGCATTTTAACTTCAACAATCCACACACAAACTCATCAAGCTTCAACTCGAATCCAACACAGCATGTTTTTGAAATGTACTTCCTATATATCTCTTGAATTTGTATGTTTTGGGGTTGTTTAGTACAGCTTAATTAGGAACAGAACGAACGGTCGTTAAAGTGGTGTCGTTGATTGCAATAGACCTAGTATACCGATCGAATCTTAGATGAAGAACATTTCGAATTTTCAACTCATCAAGACAAGCTAACGAATTGTAATCAAGAGTATATATGTAATATGTTGTGTCCATTTCTAACACCTGTTTCTCTTATCTTTTTTATCGAATATTTGTTTCTACAATTGTTTGTAAAAGAAAGTGGTATGATAAAGCAAAAATTGTTACTACTAAAAATATGTTTTTTGTACGTGTGCTCAAAGCGACCATGCATAACTTATCTATACATGTTCTAATGTTTTCATTAAATTTGTATATTTATTATGCATAAAGCTATAAAAACCTAAAAACTACTGTATGAGAATCAAAATGTGCATGGAAAGATTGCATAGGTTTACGTTGAGGCATGCAAAGAGGTTGCAAACAAATTACAACGTCCAAGTCATTAAAACGGCTTAATTTGGTTAATAAAACGACTTATAGTTTTAATTATATAAACGGCTTTAATTAGTATTTACACAAGCAGGTGATATGCAAACCAAAATATAAACGGCAAGTCTAAATATTCAAATTTTGCTTGACATTTTCCTAGCTATAAGATGACGTGTACGGCAGCACACCACTAATTTAATGCCACGTAGACTACTATTATGCCGGTATCATTTTAACAAAACAAAAACGATGTCGTACGATGAAGGAAAATAACGAATTTGAGGATACAAATTATGCATTAGGCGGCAATATTTGTTTCTTATATTGTTTTCAAGAATGTTTACGTTTTTGTTTTTCTAATTTGCAACTACCATAGCTTTTGACCAGCAGCTAGCACATAGAAGCTAATTGTTTTATAAGCTTACAAATATTCTTTTATTTTTAAGTTGGAATTGACCATAATTCCAAATGCATCCAATTTGTTCATTCAAGTGCTTCATGGTCTAAGTATGAAATTTACTATGTCCCCCTCTACCCAAAAAAAAAAGTATGAAATTTACTATAGTTAAAAAATATAAAATTTACCAAGGTTGCAAGAATTGCTAGTCGGTCAGTTAACCATCTTGTAACTTATAATCGATTTATTCGGGACTAATCAATGATTAATCGAATCGGTATTTTTAGCAAAATTTAGATATTTTTAACGAGTTTTAGATATTACGACAATAGTTTTTAAAAAAGACAACTTATAATAAATTTAAATGTTAGTAAATGATAAATACAAGTTTAAATGTGAGTATTGGGTATTTTTGGTAAGATTTGCAAGATTCTGGCTAATTTGATCTCTATTAAACACCGTTGATTATGGTTAACCGTTATTAATCGTCTTTTATATAAATCAGCATAGTTGATAACCTTGTAACGTCTAATCAGCGATTAATCGACTTTATATACTTTTTTCTACAACACTGAAATTTACTATATACAGAATACCTATTACTAACCAAATGAAGGCTTGAGCGTATGGAAATCCATGAGAATATGTCACTGCTCGTGTTTAACTTTTGAGGTTTAATTTTGTATTATAAGAAGTATCTCTCCTTTTGAAAACGTTTCTAAAAAAGGGGGAAGTTTTGTGGGAATATTTCGTAAAAGAAGTATATATCGAAAGCATTTTCTTCTTTATAGAAAAATTTACTTTACCACTTTGTTTATAAGAAAAAAGTAATATTAAAAATGTCTATATATCGGTTTAATATAACCCTTTGTTGTAAAATGTGAATGACTATAACTATTTGTAATTACTTTTCTGATTAAAAAAGGACTTTTCATTAATATTCCAACCTAATATTTTAATTGTTAGAAAATCTTTCACTAGCTGATAACTTACATAGACACTATTAGGATGAGCATTTGGACCCGAATCCCGAAATCGAACCGGAACCGTACTGGAACCGTACCGATTCTCGTTACCGGAATTCCGTTCGGTACGGTTTTGGTACCACGAAATAAGGTGAAAAAAATTCGGTACCACTAATTCGGTACGGGACCGGTACCAAATCGGGAAATTCCTGGAAAAAAACGGGAAAATTCCGATTTCCCGGTACCGGTACCGATACCGGTACCGGTACCGATATCCGAATCCCGCTCGGTATGGTACCGGTACCATTAATTTATACTCAGGAAAAATTCGGTACCACTAATTCGGTAACGGTTCGGTACGATACCGATACCGTGCCCTAGACACTATAGCTGAGCTGGTAAGTATATATTCATAATAAATATAGTGCCTAAAAATTAGAAATGTCAATAAATTGACCACAAAAAACTTTACCAATATCCATAGGTTCCTAAGAGCACAGGGTACGGGAGTAAACTCCCTCGCGTTGTGCGAAAACGCGACACGAAAACGCGAGAAACCACACCCCGTGTGGCGTTTTCGTGTCTCGCGCCGAGGGGACGGCGCGCGTTTTCGCACGAAAACGCGAGACACGAAAACGCGAGACCGTACCCCGGTCTCGCGTTTTCGTGCAAAAATTTTTTTTTTTTTTTTTTTTTTTTTTTTTAAGAAAAGTGGGCCCAATTTTTTCCCCATGGCTCAAGCCAACCAGGGAGCCTCAAATGTGGCGTTTTCGTGTTTGTGGTGTGGTGGGATCATTTACCCACCACACACCACACCCCTTGAAAAACTTGTTGTTTTCCCACGGCTCAGCACCATACCCTGTGCTCTAAACATTAGAAATGAATTTTAATAAAACTACCGCTAAAATATCATTAAATAGGGAATAAAAACTATGCCAATATATATATAGGTAACCAAATATTATAAGAAATCTATTATTTCTCGATAATATTAACAAGTATAGGTTAATATTTGACACCGTATAAGCAGTATTCATGCCTTATATACGAGTCAAATGGTTTTATTAAACTTTTGAAAATGCAAAACAAAATACGTACTAAATACCAAGTAGCAGTTGGTGGGTAAAAAAAAAATAGGCATCTCGAAAAAAGTAATACTAAAAGAAACAGAGTTAAACCCAGAGACGTACATAGTCGAATTATATTATGGCCCCGGATACGAGGTTACCCACGTTATTACTAGTTGCTGTAAAAGTTATTTAATTAAAATTTATAATTTACAACAACCATAAAAATCTTTTTCTTTTTGCTAGCTAGTTGTATGTATGTAGTATGTATATTCTAATCGGTAATAGTAAATAAATAAATGTAATAAATGCAAAATGGAATGTACGGTTGGAGTATAAATATTGTTTACCAACAATGAGTCCAAAACATTTACAGCTAATAAATGAAAAAGATTAGTGAGAAAAAAAATTAAACTGATTGATTAAAAGTGGTCAAACCAAATGGTGTGATTAAAATTTGACCGACATGATTTTTAACCTTAGCCGAGCATCCTGGGTGTCACGTGATAGGTTTCACGACATACGAGGTTAGGTTAAAAACCATGGTGCTGACTCAGCAATGCTTATAGTTCACTCATTGGACCATTGTCGAACCTACGTGTCACCCTCATCGATATGCCGCGCACGAACGTACCTGTCATCGGAATCTCTTTTTTCCGGTCACTTTGCCTAACTTCTTTAGATATTTTTTTTTGACAGTTCTTTAGTTTTTTAATTACTAAAATTAGTACAAAAATAGCTATAGAAAAGCACCTTTAGTTATATTATTCTGTCTAGCCCATGCACATTTTATTTACTACTCACATATTCTGGAGAAGAGAAATCGTGATTAGGACAATCAAAGCTAGTTCAGTTGACTATCAAAGATAAATTTGAAGAGATATTGTTAGAGATGTTTTATGTTCGAGTCTCACTAACAACTTTCAGGGATCCGAATTAATCAGAAACAGGAATAGAGTTTATCACCTAAAAGAAGGTTCGAGATTTGCATATTAACCAATTAGATGTCACTATAATCTCGAATCACTAACTAGTAACTCGCCGTTCAAAAAAAAAATCGTGATCAAGACACAAATTTCATACTTACATTTAGAAATTTATTTCACCGTAATCATTTGATTTGGTAAACTCAAGATTAATGCTAGTTTAGAAATAATTTGGTAAAATAGTAGTACTAAAAAGTTTTTGCTAATCAATGTCCATTAGTCAAAAGTTAGTGAAAAATAAATTAACACAAACTTTCTAAATTAACATTAAAATTCATATACATTAATTTTAGTAAAAATGATGTTTATATATAGGGTTTTTATGAGTTTATTTAATATGTATTAATGCATTTTAATTTTGTTTTGATTAGTTTGTGTACATTTATTATCAATGTTTTGAAACCCGGGTCGACCCGGCCGGTTCAACCGGTTGGACCGGTTTCGGCCGAAAAAACGGGTCAAATTGACCCGGGTCTTATATTTTGAAAACCCGGTGTGACCCGCCGGGTTTGGAGCGACCCGGGTTGACCCGGTTCGTGTGACCCGGCCGGGTTTTGATTTTTTTCGATTTTTTTGTTTTTTTTTTCGTTTTTTCGCGATATAATTATACGTATTTGTAACGTAACTTTGTTTTTACGTGTTATATTTGTTAGTAAATGGTGTTTAGGCCATATGTATGAAATATTCACGATTTATATTTTTATATATATAGTAATATCGAAAATATATAAATAATTTTTTTTAATTGAAAACCGGGTCGACCCGGTGGTCCAACCGGTTGAACCGGTGACCCGGTGACCCGGTGGCTCGACCGGGTCGATTCAAAACCCGGGTTTTAAAACATTGTTTATTATTCACTAACCTGTGTTTAATACGCATTGGTTAGCAAAACGCATACTAAAAACATGATTGTAAATATTCTGAATCATTTAATTTTTTGGCAACAATTTTCATGTTTTTTACTTTAACCATTTATTTTTTTACCAGTAATGACATATAAGATATTCTAGTAGTAATTGCAACATAATAATCTTTTGCTTTTTTTACAACAAAAGTGTTACATAGAGGTGGTAAATCTTGCCCATTTTGATATATGGGCATTTTTTGCTCATTTTCAAAAAAGGATAGGGCACTTTTTGCCCATTCTTTATAATGAACGGGCTAAACGGACGCATATGTAAGAAACTAAATATGCTTAACGGGCGCACTTATAAAATACAAATTAGTATACTCGACGAATATTTTTTATTAAATTTTTTATCCCGGCTTTCAAACAAGTATTTTTATTTTTTATACTTTTTTTTCCTTTTTTAGCTTGCGCCCGTTTAGCCCGCCCGTTTAGCCCACCCGTTTCGCCCATGCCCGTTTAGTCCGTCCGCCCGCCCATTTTGCCACCTCTAGTGTTACAACAAGAATAAGAGTATTATGATAGTTTAGAAATCATTTGGTAAACTATTAGTACTAAAAACGTGATTGTAAATATTCTGAATCATTTAATTTTTTGGCAAAAAGTTTCATGCTTTTAATTATAAAACAACACCATTTTAATTTTTTACCATAATAACATATGAGATATTTTTGTAGTAATTGCAACAAAATAATCTTTTTGCTTTTTTGTTGGCATATGTAGTAAAACATTAAACTTTGTTTCTATTTAAGAAAAAAATAATAATAATTGTGTCTCTTAAAAAAGTAGATTAATAATAACAATAATAAATAAATAAAGTAATAAAATAATTATAATTATGTTTCTAAAATGGGTCCAGTGAGAGTCGGATCCTATAAAACTCTAATTTCCCATTCAATGGTCACTTCAACTTCTTAATTCCTTTGGTCTTCTTCTCCTCCTCCTCTTTCACATTCATCTTCTCTCTCAACTGTTACAAAAACCACCATTGATAAACTCACCATCCACAAGAAGAACTTGAACCTTCTTTTTTCATAAAAGAACCATCTTTTAACCATCTATCACCTTTTTCTTTTAAGGGTCTTCTTTTTCAAATTCGTTTTTTGATTCTGGCTCAAGCTTCTTTTCTTTTTGATGCTCTTTAGCTTTTGAGTTTTGAGTTTTGAGTGAGAGAGAGTTAAATAAATAGCTTATTACAACTTATATGTTCAAGATGGATAATAGTTACGATATGTTACGTCCTATCAAATACACCCAACACAAAAACGTTACAACTATGCTCAAGTCTTCTTCCTCAAAGAAACCTTCATCCAACCGACACCAAAAAACGTTGTTACCTAAAGTTGTGAGGATTTCCATGACTGATCCTGATGCTACTGACTCATCTAGTGATGACGAAGATGAGCTTTTCGGAAGACGACGTGTTAAGAAGTATGTTAACGAGGTGAATATCCAGACTACTTTTGCTAAACCTAGTCCGACAATAACTACACATTTAGTTAATGGTCGGGGTACGATGAAGCAAAAGATGTGTTCTAATTCTAAACAAGTGAAGCAAAGAGGTACGATGAAACATGGTGGTGGTGGTGCTCCGGTTGTTATGGTCGGAGGTGTTCGTAAGTTTCGAGGAGTACGACAAAGGCCGTGGGGTAAATGGGCTGCTGAGATTAGGGACCCAGCGAGACGTGTCAGGCTGTGGTTGGGTACTTATGATACTGCTGAAGAAGCTGCCATGGTGTACGACAATGCTGCTATTAAACTACGTGGGCCCGATGCTTTGACTAATTTTGTTACACCTCCTGCTAAGGTGTTGTCCACTGCCCCGGAAGTCAATATCCCGTCTACTTCGGGATATGAGTCCGGGGATGAGTCTAATAACTTACCTTCTCCGACTTCTGTTTTACGGTTCGAGAGCGAGTCTACTCTCGAACCGGTTAAAGAAGCTGGGGAGTGTCAGTCTGATAACGGGTCAGCTCAGTCAAGTCACCAGGTTCAAGATATCGATTCGGGCTATTTCGGTGATTTTGTAAGTGATCATCTTGAATTGGATGTACCATTTTTGGACAACTTGTTTGATTTTCCTGTATCTGAACCGGTTCATTTCGACGACGAGGACGATTCTCCCTTCTTAAAGTACTCGCCTATAGACGAGTTCGATATGCCTGACCCAATCCATGTCGAAGACCAAGCTCCGTCGTCAGAGTACGTTTCATTGTCATCAGAGTACGTAACGGAAGATAATTTCTCATCGATACCATTCGATGACGCTCAAATATGGTGTACGGATCCTACCAACAACACCTTGTGGGACGAAGACTTTAGCATGTGCAACGAAATGATGCTTGATGTCACATCGTCGTCAATGTTACAAGTGGATGACTATTTCCAAGATATTACCGGCGATTTCCCTCCAGCCGATGTACTAATGACCGGGTGTTTCTAAACACACCCTAGTCATTACGTTTGGGTCGTTTTACACGACCCAACAAATTTTGCACCAATGATAGTCTTGTAAAACGGCACTAGTCGTTAAATACTATCGTAATAGTAGCTATATATTAACTAGGATCATTTCATTTCATTTTTAACCTATGTATCTTCGTAAAACGAAGAGTTGAGTGAGTTCATCTGTTTGGAATAATAATAATACAAGTGATATTACTTTTTCTTTGTTACTGATATTTAGTGTTTAACCGTTGTGAAAAGTAACAAAAAGTTACTGTAATATTAAGTTAAGTGAGGTTAAAAGTGGACAGGCGTGATTTGCGGTACGGGGCGATATTAATTTGACCGGTTTGAAATTGGGCGATTTTGTGTGCAGAAGATTGTATTTTTTATAAAAATAAGCACGCGGGTGGGTCGGGCAGCTTATTCACAAATAACGTGAATCATTTAATTAAGTCTATAAAGGCAGAAAGTAATGAGAAATTGCAGTAGTGGACGTGGACTTACTTTTCATGCTTATTTTTCCTTTTTTAAATGTTTTTCGTTAATGGAAATTTTGGAGGTTTAACAACAAAAAAGCATGTAAATAATGAAATAATAGTTTTCCTTTTCTATTATCTTTGCTTCCTCCTCATACTATTCTTTTTATGGATCAAAATACTTTCAAGTTGAATGTAAATTAATTGATCATGTTTTTCTTTTAATAAAATGCTTCATTTTAATTAACCTATCAAGTTGCTTTTAAATTTATTTATTTTATTAAAGAGTTACTTCAGTAAAACTAAATAAATCAATTCTTGAAAGCCTTAGAATTCGTGAAGGTAGCACAGTTTTGGTATAAGTGAGCAAATTAGCTGAAAATCGAAAACTACTTCAACTTATTCCTCATTCTTCATCATATGAATTAGAAGTGGGAATATAAGACGAGTTAGCAGGAACTTATACACCACCTCCAATCCTAACGTCATTATGACCAGTAAAGTTATCACTGACTAGGGCTAAGCAAAATCAACTGAACCGACAAAACCGAGCCGAACTGAACCGATATAAATCAAATTGATCATATTCGATTTGGTTTTCAATTTCATATATATGTCGGTTTTCGCTCAGTTCGGTTTTGGGTTAAAAACACGATAAATACGCATAAAATATATATACTCGGTTATGTTCTCGACCCGGTTCGGTTTTGATTTTGCTCGCTTAATTTTGTTCGTGTTTTTTTAAATCGGTTTTCGATTCAATTCGATTTAATTTTGAACCGATGCTCAGCTCTATCATTGACACCTTCTTTACCACTCTTCCGCTTGCTAACTACCATATAAAAGACATGTGTTGTTTTCTCAACCATTAGAGTAACCTTAATATTTTTAGGACATACGACCAAATTTTTATATAAATCACGAGGTCACTTGCACTCGTACTCAACGCGAAATGTTTCCATAGTAAAACCCGAACCATCAATTAAAGGAACACATATAGTTACACTATCTTTAAGAACATCATCCGCATTAACTTCAATCAAATAACGGGCCAAACTACTTCATCACCAATAATCAATGCACATAGAACTAGTACTATAAGAATCAAGCATAATAAGCTTATCAATTTCGGATGCAATGATACTTACGCCATCATACGAGAATACATGAATAGGAACATCGTGAAACTTAACCCATACTGAAATACGAGTTAGCCCTTCCTTTAACAAACTCGTATCCATTGTCACATTTAATGATAATTGGAAATCTAAGAATACTCTATGTCCGCTCTCAAGGACATCCTCTAATCCTTTCCTTGAATTAATTTAATAAAGAAAAAGCCTTTAGAATATATCAGAATTCTAGTTAAACCAAATTTCCCCTAGTTATTACGTGCGTAATACTCCAAAACTATAAATGCAAGTCCTTTACTAATGAAATAACCATACAATGTTTTTTTAACGTCGTTAAAACCCTAATGGTATAGTAAAGTCAAAACCCTCCTAATAAGTGTGAAAACACTTATCCTTTACCACTTATTTCCAATAATAACAAGACCAAAACGTGTAATTTATGTCGTAAAAGTCGGAATTATGCGTGGTTTGTGTTTTTATTGTGTTTTAGGACCAAAAGATGAAAAAGGAAGAAAACACGGGCTTTCACGGGCTTTTATCGAAGAAAACGAGAAAAGATGAAGTCAAAAGATCAAGAGTGCAAAAAGAACGGAAGTCCAAGGCCTATTCTGAAGATTTATCGAAGAAAAAGTCTAAAGACGGAAGTTTAATGAAGTCGAAGAACTCAAGTCTAATAGAAGAAGAAAATTACAAGACAAGTTCAATATATATCGACAAATCCCGAGACGACGTCGAGGAAGACAAAAGATTTAAATCGAGTCGAGAAGAAAGAAAGAAGAGGCAACACATGCACACCTTCCCATTTTTCCTATAAATACCCTCCTAATACACATTAGGAGGGTTGGTTAGTTTTTAATAGTTAGTTTCATTTTTCATTTTTCCTTTCTAGTTTTAGAGAGAGAAAGTTCTCAACTTTCTCTCACTAAGTTTTCATCTTTTCTTTCTTTTAATCTTTCAAGATTAAGCCTTTTGTATTGGGATTTCATTAATCAAGTTCAAGTTAAGCTTTTAATCTTTCATCTCTTTCTACCTTTCTTTGAATTTAGTTTACTTTTGGTGCGAAATCTATTTGATTCGTGTTGTTCTTAATGTTTTCGTGCCTAAAAGTTAATCTTTTTATTCCTACTTAAGTTTTCATACGAATAAGCTTTAAGATCTTTGTGCTTATTGGCTTATTTATATGTTTAGCTTATTTACTTCTTAAAAGTTTTCTTAAAAAGTTCATCTTTTTATAGTTTGATTTAAAAGATTGCTTATTTTAAGATTGGATAAGTTGTTATTTGTGCTTATTTAGTCTTTTTCATAATAGATTCGTTCAAGTTTTGGGTGTTAGCTTATCAAAATAGCTTATAGCCTAGCTTATTTTCCGAATCATAAGGTAATCGGAAAGGGTAAACCCCTTTCCGATTTGGTATTCCGATTACTACCCCCTCATTCCAATCATCATGATCGGATTAGGGTTTTGAACATTCCGATTGTGGAGATTGTTTGACATTCCGATTTGACTAGATCTTTGGCACATTCCGATTGGCTTATTTTCGATTATTCCGACCACCTTCTTATTCCATATTCCGATTGCAGTATTCCGATTGGAGTGTTTTGAGTGACATTCCGACAGCTTATTTTCCAACATTCCGGTTGGCTTGGTTATCAAGTATTCCGACGAGTTGTTTGCCATATTCCGATCACTTCTCTTTTTGGGAGCATTCCGATCATATTTTCCGACCAAGCATTCCGATCAGATTCCGATTTGGCATTCCGATGGTTTAATTTCTTGTTTTTACAAAGTTTCAAGTTTTAGTTATATTAAGTGTTGAAGTATTTTTCTAATCTTTTCTTTAAGTTTTCAAGCGTTTATTTTAACTCGTCCTTTTAGTTTAAACTTTTAAGCTTCTACTTTACTCAACGACACTTACATATTTGCTATTAGTTTAAAATAGATAATCAACCAAACCATTTATCATTCCACCAAGAACAATTGAGTCGCACTTTGAACCGATAGTCAATTCGAAGAGATTGGGACTACGAAATTTCATACTTAGCCAAAAGCTTGGGATTAAATGGCGCCGCTGCCGGCTCTTTTCGTTAAGATTAAAGGTTTTTAGTGAGAGACGCATTGGATTTTGGGATCCGTTCATCTTTGAACGTTATTTTCCTTGCTTTAAAAATTTCAAAAATCCTAAAAAATATAAAATCTTCAAAAATACAAAAAAAATTGAAAAACCATAAAAACCAAAAATATTTCTTTTCTATTTTTCTAATCCTTTTGTAGGTGTGCATGCGTACTCGTGCTCGTAAGAAGAGAGTAGCTCAAGCCGAAGTCATTACTCAACCAATTGTCACCATGGACAATCAACCAATGATCGAGCTTTTGCAATCGCACGTAGAAGGCAACACCGATGCAATTGTCATCCCTGAGATTGGAGCCAACAACTTTGAACTCAAATCTGGCTTTATACAAATGGTCTCTGCTCAACCCTTCTTGGGCCGCTCACTTGATGATCCTCACGACCACATTAAAAGGTTTCTTCAGCTTACCAATACGGTTAAGTATAATGGGGTATCACAAGAAGTGATTCGCTTGCAACTTTTTCCTTTTCTTTAGAGGGACAAGCCCGAAATTGGCTTGATAAGGAACCGCCACAAAGTATTCTTACGTGGACGGATTTAGAGACCAAGTTTATCAACTACTTTTTTCCACCCTCACGTACTACCGCTTTGCGGAATGAAATTATTACCTTTGAACAAAAGTACGGTGAGTCTTTTAGTGAATCTTGGGACCGTTTTAAGGAACTTTTAAGAAAGTGTCCACAACATGGTTTAACAAAAGTACATCAAATAAATACTTTTTACAATGGTTTAAGCATGAATGACCAAGATTCACTAAACAGTGCCTCGGGGGGTAATATTTTGGTTAAGTCTTCTAATGCTGCTTGGGACATTATTGAGAACAAATCTAGAGTACAAACCAAGAGTGTTAGAACTAATGTGGCAAGTGCTAGTACTAGTGATGCCGACAAAAGAATTGATAAGCTTACTTCGCTTGTCGAATCGCTTGCTTTACAAACTGTCAACAATGCCAAACAATTCAATGCCCAAGCTAATGTTTTGAGCCAATCATGCGATATATGCGGGGGATCTCACTCATACACCGATTGTCCATCGACTCACGACAATCCGGAAAACGTGTATGCCGCCAACGGTATCTATGCTACAGGAAGCTATCAAGCACGTCCTCAAGGTGACCGCAACCTGCTCAGCTATCGCTCAAACAACTTTCTTTCACCACCTGGTTTTCCCCCACAAAACCCAAACAACCTCAATCGCAACAATCAAAACCAACCACGTGCTCCAAATCAATATCCAAACCAAAGAAACCCATATCTACCTCAAAGAAACAACCAAGTTTACCAACAACCTGCTTATCAACCACCCGCCTACCATGCTCCTCCTCTCAACCAACCCACAACCTTACACCAAGATGTTGAAACCTACATGAGGACTAACGATGTGATCGTGCAAATTCTTCAGCGGGAAATGGCCAACATGAAAGCAGATATGGATAAGCAAGGGAATGATCTTCGAGCTGATATGCGAAACACTTTGGCGAGTCAAACGAATGACTTGAGAAACATGATGGCTAGTTTCTTCCCTAGTAATCAAGCCTCTGGATCGGGTTCTCTTCCGAGTAACACCGTTGCTAATCCAAGTGGGGAGATGAAAGCAATCACCACTCGCAGTGGAAAAGGTTTAAAGGAACCCGAGCTTCCTACACCTACACCGATGATTGTGACAAAGGAAAACGAGTCTCCTTCTCCGAATCCTCCATCTTCTATACCTCCAACTTCTACTTCTCCAATTCCACCACCTTCTACATCTACCCCTCCACCACCCAAGAATGTGAGTGCGAATTCTATCCCAAAGCCTTCATCTCAACCCAATATACCTTATCCTTCGAGGTTGAGGAAAGAGAAATTGAAGAACAAGGATGATATTCAAGTTTCGAATTTTCTTAAAATGTTCAAACAACTGAATTTCAATATCTCATTTGCTGAGGCTCTCGCTCACATGCCTAAATACGCTAAGATGTTTAAAGATCTTCTCAGTGATAAAGAGAAGCTTCTTGACATTGCTCAGACCCAACTTAATAAGAATTGCTCCGCAGTGCTCTTAAGGAAATTGCCAACCAAACTTGGTGATCCGAGTCATTTCTTGATTCCTTGCAACTTCCCGGGATTAGAGAATTGCATGGCCCTAGCCGATCTAGGTGCTAGTATAAACTTAATGCCTTTAAGTGTTTGGAAGCAATTATCTCTCCCCGAGCTAGTCCCCACACGAATGACTTTGGAATTAGCTAACCGTACGGTTTCTTATCCAGTGGGGATAGCCGAAGACGTCTTCGTTGGCGTTGACAAATTCACCTTCCCGGCGGATTTTGTTGTCGTTGACTACGAGATGGACCCCCGTGTTCCATTAATCGTTGGACGTCCGTTCTTGAGGACCGGTCGCACTCTCATCGATGTAGCCGCAGGCGAATTAATCATGAGAGTTGGTGACGATAAAATCGTCTTCAAAATGGGTAAACTTTCTAAGCATCCTTCGGAAAATGAGAGTGTTAATTTTATTGATGTTCTTGATGAGGCTTGTGAAGAACATTTCAAAGACGCTTGTAAAAGTGGTTCTTCTTCTCTACCCAATGTTGAGACCGTTGCCTCAATTGCTCCGTCATTGACTCCTTTTGGAGACAGTGACTTAGATGATTTTGAAGCTAGCTTGGGTCCTCTCGATCTTAAGTATGATGGTTCTCCCACCGATTGGGATGAAGACATTCATACCATTTAGAAACTTCTCAATGAGGACCATACTTCTCCACCATCTCCTAAGGATATCTCTATCGATGATCCGAAGTTGACTACGCCGTCCATCGAAACTCCTCCGGATTTAGAGCTTAAGGATCTTCCGTCTCATCTCGAGTACGTTTTCCTTGAAGACAACAAGACGTTACCGGTCATCATCGCTAAGGACTTGAAAGAATAAGAAAAATCCCGACTTATCGCCGTGCTGAAGAATCACAAGAATGCGATTGCTTGGAAGATCTCTGATATTCGTGGAATTGATCCTCACTTCTGCACACACAAAATTCTCATGGAGGACGACTTTAAACCCACTATTCAAAGCCAACGAAGGGTGAATCCTAAGATCCATGACGTTATCAAAAAAGAGGTTATCAAACTTCTTGATGCGGGAATGATCTATCCTATCTCGGATTCACCGTGGGTTAGTCCCGTCCATTGTGTGCCTAAGAAAGGCGAAATCACCGTTGTTCCCAATGAAAAAAACGAGTTGATTCCTACTCGTCTCGTTACAGGGTGGAGAGTTTGTATAGACTACCGCAAACTCAATGATGCTACGAGAAAGGATCATTTTCCCCTTCCTTTCATGGACCAAATGCTTGAACGTCTAGCAGGTAATGACTATTACTGCTTCTTAGACGGTTTCTCCGGGTATTTTCAAATTCCCATCGATCCCAAAGACCAAGAGAAAACCACATTCACTTGTCCTTATGGAACATTTGCCTACAAAAGAATGCCTTTCGGTTTATGCAATGCTCCTGGGACTTTCCAAAGGTGTATGATGGCTATCTTCCATGACATGGTTGAAGAAACCATGGAAGTCTTCATGGATGATTTCTCGGTTTATGGTGATTCTTTCTCTGCTTGCCTTGCCAATTTGGAACGTATGCTTAAGTGGTGTGAAGACACTCGCCTTGTTCTAAATTGGGAAAAATGTCATTTCATGGTAAAAGAGGGCATCGTGCTAGGACACAAAATCTCCAAAGCCGGTCTTGAAGTGGACCGTGCTAAAGTCGATGTTATTGCTAAATTGCCTCCACCTTCAACCGTGAAGGGTGTGAGAAGTTTCCTCGGTCATGCGGGCTTCTATCGTCGATTCATCCAAGATTTTTCTAAAATCGCTCGCCCGATGACCCACCTCTTGGAAAAAGATACTCCTTTCATCTTTTCCAAAGAGTCTTGAATCCTTCAATCTTCTTAAGGATAAGCTAACTAAGACACCGGTCTTGGTTACCCCTAATTGGAAGCTACCTTTTGAGTTGATGTGTGATGCTAGCGACTTCGCTATTGGAGTGTTTTTGGGCCAAAGAGTGAACAAACACTTCCAACCAATCCACTATGCTAGCACGGGGGCTCAATTGCATTATACGACAACAGAAAAAGAGCTTTTAGCTGTTGTATATGCTTTTGAAAAATTTCGCCCCTATCTTGTCCTTTCTACCACCATCGTGTATACCGATCATTCCGCGTTGAAGTACTTGATGACTAAGCAAGATTCTAAGCCAAGACTTCTTCGTTGGGTTTTGCTCCTTCAAGAATTCAACATTGAAATTCGTGACAAAAAGGGAGCAGAAAACCTAGCCGCGGATCATCTCAGTAGACTTGGGGATCCTTATCAAGGGGATCATCCGAACAAAGAGATCAATGACTCTTTTCCCCTTGAGGCCTTAATGTCTATCAACTCCAATCTCGATGACACCCCGTGGTTTGCGGACATTGCAAACTACTTAGCGGGTGGAATTCTCAAGGAAGGGTTAGCGTCCCAACAAAAGAAAAAGTTCTTTAAAGATATTGAACATTATTTCTGGGACGACCCTTACCTTTTCAAACAATCTGCTGATCTGATTATTCGTCGATGTGTTGATGGGCCGGCAGCGGTACAAATCCTTGACGCTTGCCATAAAGGACCCACCGGTGGTCACTTTGGTCCCGATTACACCGCGAAGAAAGTATTTGACTTTGGATTCTATTGGCCCACCATTTATCGTGACGCTCACGATATGGTTAAACATTGTGATGCTTGCCAAAGACAAGGCAAGATCACACATAAAGATGAGATGCCTCAAAATTTCATACTAGAATGTGAATCTTTGATGTATGGGGCATCGACTTTATAGGGCCATTTCCATCATCCAAAGGGAACAAGTACATCCTCGTAGCCGTTGACTACGTTTCTAAATGGGTTGAAGCCAAGGCTCTCCCTACGAACGATGCGAGGGTGGTTGTGAACTTTTTGAAGCAACTTTTTGCTCGATTAGGCGTTCCTCGTGCTATTATCAGTGACCGCGGGACTCATTTTTGCAATGATCAATTTGCAAGAGTCATGGCTAAGTACGGTGTTAATCATCGTCTTTCCACCGCTTATCATCCCCAAACCAATGGTCAAGCCGAGATTTCCAACCGCGGACTGAAGAGAATTCTGGAGCGTACTGTGGGAGAGCATCGTGCCGCGTGGGCCGATAAGTTAGATGATGCTTTGTGGGCTTTCCGTACCGCCTATAAGACGCCAATCGGTTGTACACCTTATCGTCTTGTGTACGGGAAAGCATGCCACCTCCCCATCGAGCTGGAACATAAGGCATACTGGGCCTTGAAGTGGGCTAACTTCGACATCAACAAAGCCGGTGATCATCGCAAGATTCAACTCAACGAGCTAAATGAACTGAGGAATGAAGCTTATGAGAACTCGCTGATCTACAAGGAGAAGACCAAGATCATTCACGATGCTAGAATTAAGAACCGAGAGTTCCACATTGGTGATCAAGTCTTACTTTTTAACTCTCGGTTAAAGATCTTCTCTGGCAAGTTGAAGAGCCGCTGGTCTGGTCCATTCACCGTCACCAAAGTCTTTCCATATGGGACCATTGAGCTTTCTCAGCCAAATGGGCCCAATTTCAAGGTGAATGGCCAGCGTTTGAAGCTGTACTTTGGTGAGGACATCTCCCATGAGATGATTCCATCCCTCACCACGTTTCCCATGAACTAAATTTGGGTCGAGTCAGGCTCGTGACTCGGTGAACAAAAGCAAGCGCTTCTCGGGAGCCAACCCGTGATCTACCCTTTACTGCTTTCATAATAAGTGTAGGGGGAGCCCCGTATGTGTTTGTTGTCTTGTTTCTTGTGCTGTGCAGGGATTAGAAGCTTCAAAGAGCACCTTGATGACTTTTGACGAACCGTGATACCGTGTTTCCATCTTCCCGGTTCTATCCTAAACTCTTGTGATTCAATATTTCATATCTTATATGTCACATTGAATTCACTAATAGTTGTCCTTTCCTTAGCAAGACTTAAACAAAGTGCACAATGTCCTAAGTGTAGGGGAGTTTACTCCCACATGCTTAAACATTGAGGACAATGTTTATATCAAGTGTAGGGGGACTTCTATCGAAGTAAGTGGTCTTTTCCATGAATTTGCCCTCATTTTAACCGGAAAATTTGATTTTTCGACATTTTTCAAAATTTTTAATCTATTTTGGCCTAGTTGTATAGTTGTATTTTCCTTTGTTATGATTATTTTGTTTCCTTGCTAGAATAAATTTTCAATAAAGTGCTTTTAAATTTTTCAAAGTCGTGAACATTTTGACTCATCCCGAGTTTGCTTATCTAAGTTTACTCTAGCTAGTATCCTTAACGTGTTTAAGTCAAGTTTTGCTAGGCTTTTATATAGGGAGCTTTAAAACACGAAAGCCTTAACTCTCACGGGTTAAGAACAAGAAATTTTCGCAAGTTCCTATAATTGATCCTAGAGAGTTGTTTATCAAGGGAACTTTAAAATGCGAATTCTAAACTTGAAAAAGTCTAAGAGTTTGCAAGATCCTATAGATGACTCGAAAACCCAAAACTTTGATTTAATAGGCTAAGCATCCACGAGTCTCATTCCTTGAGATTTTAAACTGTGGAGGACGAGAGATGATAGAGTCAATTATAAGTTTGGTATTCTTTCGTGAATTTATGTGAGTTAATTATGAGCCTATTCTCTCATCGCTTGTTAATAAATTTATCTACAATAAATAAGGTTGTACGATTTGAAAAGTTACTTAGCTTCTAGCCCAAGATCGTTTAAAAGTTGCTCGGTATTAATTAGAGTTCATAGCCAAGGAATAACTTATTGAAGCGGGATGCGAAGATTGGCGAGTCCGAAAAGGCCCTAACAAGGCATGAGGGCTACAGTTTGTTGCTAAAGATCCAAAAGTGATGTGAAGAATCATTTATCGAAAATCAATATGAAGGATCGAGACACACGACGAAAAGCAAAAACTCCCCAAAAGATCATGGAGAAGTCTATCCAAAAAGGCCCTAACAAGGTATGAGGATAAATAGATCCAAGTCCTAAAAGGAGGCGGATCGTTGTATATCAAAGTCCAAAATAAAGATTGGAGAAAAATGAAGAAGTCGTGGTACAAATATGAAGAATCTCTCAAAACTTCAAGTGAAGAAATTCCTATTATGAAGAGAATACCATAATTTCAAGAACGTCTCTCAAAGATTCGAAGTATGAAGTCGCTGCCAAATATCGGTCCGAGAAAGGTCTCAAATCGTGAAGCGAGTTATGCCAAGATATGAACTTTATGAGGTCCCGAGAAGCAGTTTTAAAAGATTTTGTCCTTTAGCTAACTATTGATTAAATCGTGCACTTTATTTTCGGCCTAAATAACTATCGAAATAAGTCAAACAATGCATCCTCGTGATCATTCAAGACAAAGATAAAATATAAGAGATACACCTAGGAATAAGGGAGTCTAAGTGAATAATTGGCCCACATGAATTCGTGCTAGTTTGCTAACTTATAATAACAATGATCTCGTTTTTAAGCTTGGTATGGGGAACGTGAAACTTGAGGATGATAAACGTTCATGGTAGCCAGAACCCAATGTAAGTCTTTAATTTCTTTACTTGTTTCTATCTTTTTACGTTTAGTATTTAATAAAGGCCAAGGTGGGTTATTTATGATGGAAAATGTAAACCGTGCTTTAAAAATTAATGCATTGCATGAGGGCATTGCAAAGGTCAAGTGTAGGGGATTTAATAAGTGTGAAAACACTTATCCTTTTACCACTATTTTCCAATAATAACAAGACCAAAACGTGTAATTTATGTCGTAAAAGTCGGAATTATGCGTGGTTTGTGTTTTTATTGTGTTTTAGGACCAAAAGATGAAAAAGGAAGAAAACACGGGCTTTCACGGGCTTTTATCGAAGAAAACGAGAAAAGACGAAGTCAAAAGATCAAGAGTGCAAAAAGAACGGAAGTCCAAGGCCTATTCTGAAGATTTATCGAAGAAAAAGTCTAAAGACGGAAGTTTAATAAAGTCGAAGAACTCAAGTCTAATAGAAGAAGAAAATTACAAGACAAGTTCAATATATATCGACAAATCCCGAGACGATGTCGAGGAAGACAAAAGATTTAAATCGAGTCGAGAAGAAAGAAAGAAGAGGCAACACATGCACACCTTCCCATTTTTCCTATAAATACCCTCCTAATACATATTAAGAGGGTTGGTTAGTTTTTAGTAGTTAGTTTCATTTTTCATTTTTCCTTTCTAGTTTTAGAGAGAGAAAGTTCTCAACTTTCTCTCACTAAGTTTTCATCTTTTCTTTCTTTTAATCTTTCAAGATTAAGCCTTTTGTATTGGGATTTCATTAATCAAGTTCAAGTTAAGCTTTTAATCTTTCATCTCTTTCTACCTTTCTTTGATTTTAGTTTACTTTTGGTGCGAAATCTATTTGATCCGTGTTGTTCTTAATGTTTTCGTGCCTAAAAGTTAATCTTTTTATTCCTACTTAAGTTTTCATACGAATAAGCTTTAAGATCTTTGTGCTTATTGGCTTATTTATATGTTTAGCTTATTTACTTCTTAAAAGTTTTCTTAAAAAGTTCATCTTTTTATAATTTGATTTAAAAGATTGCTTATTTTAAGATTGGATAAGTTGTTATTTGTGCTTATTTAGTCTTTTTCATAATAGATTCGTTTAAGTTTTGGGTGTTAGCTTATCAAAATATCTTATAGCCTAGCTTATTTTCCGAATCATAAGGTAATCGGAAAGGGTAAACCCCTTTCCGATTTGGTATTCCGATTACTACCCCCTCATTCCGATCATCATGATCGGATTAGGGTTTTGAACATTCCGATTGTGGAGATTGTTTGACATTCCGATTTGACTAGATCTTTGGCACATTCTGATTGGCTTATTTTCGATTATTCCGACCACCTTCTTATTCCATATTCCGATTGCAGTATTCCGATTGGAGTGTTTTGAGTGACATTCCGACAGCTTATTTTCCAACATTCCGATTGGCTTGGTTATCAAGTATTCCGATGAGTTGTTTGCCATATTCCGATCACTTCTCTTTTTGGGAGCATTCCGATCATATTTTCCGACCAAGCATTCCGATCAGATTCCGATTTGGCATTCCGATGGTTTAATTTCTTGTTTTTATAAAGTTTTCAAGTTTTAGTTATATTAAGTGTTGAAGTATTTTTCTAATCTTTTCTTTAAGTTTTCAAGCGTTTATTTTAACTCGTCCTTTTAGTTTAAACTTTTAAGCTTCTACTTTACTCAACGACACTTACATATTTGCTATTAGTTTAAAATAGATAATCAACCAAACCATTTATCATTCCACCAAGAACAATTGAGTCGCACTTTGAACCGATAGTCAATTCGAAGAGATTGGGACTACGAAATTTCATACTTAGCCAAAAGCTTGGTATTACCTCCCATACCTTTTCAGAATCAAAATAACGAAACTTGGGTGTTAGCTTTAATTAGTGTAGAAGAAACCTCACTCGGTGCTCATGCGTCTAAAATTCGCTTTGGAATGGGAACCGATTGAACTATCAGCGTATCATGACTTCCAATAGTATTCTCACCCATTATAGTACACATACTAACACATGTCTTCAAAGTATTTAAATTATGAACAACGATCAACTCATTAGATGAACCAAAAACACATTCAGAATTATCAGCTAACGAAGTACGCATCGAAACAAAAGTAACCTGATTCAGGGTTTGTCGTACATAATTAACATCATTTCCACCCGCCAAAAGCCAAGCACTAAACGTAAACTTCACTCAAAAATTTGTAATCTCATTCTTAGTGGTAGTGCGTTCAATAGTGGACATACCAGAAAGGACATCATCAAATGTAACATTCGACAAAATTTCCCAAAAATCTCGAAAGAAAACACATTGAAAGTTGATCCAACTTCAATAACTTTATACTACATCTTAGCCTTATTCAAACTCTTATTAGCCTCGTTTATGTTACTTGTATCCTCATTCATTACACCTCGAAGAGAATCCGTAATATCAACATTTGAAAAATGTTGTTTAGTAACAACATCATGAGCAGTAGGTTATGTTCATCCACCAGTAGATATACTCGACCCCAAATCCGTAAAGATACACCTCGTAACAGTAATATTATTAACTAGATTAGTAAGCTTAGTAATGTTGGAAGGAATGTGGGAAGTAAACATACTTCCTCCTTCAGTAACCTCATTTGGTACCTTAATAAGAGTAATACCTGTAAATCTAATAGAGTTATTCGATCCTTCAGACTCATCCATCAAACCGGTAACTTCATAAATGTCACTCCCACTCTTCAAAGAAACATCTCTGTAACTTAACTCAGACTCTCCTACCATAGCAATTTCTATAGTAGGCTCATCATTATGTAATTCCCTAAAAGCACGTTTAGGTAACACATTCAACAAATCAAACATCCTTAATAACATCAAATATTTTAAATTTCTTGTATCATTATCCCTTGATTATTGCTCGTTTATGTTACTAATATAGTAATATGATAAAAAAAGGGGAAAAAATTGTTATTTATCTACTTTGCAGGATAAAACGAGAAATTAACGAAAAACTACGGATTGATGTAATAATACTAAAAAAAATCCCCAAAGGGGAAAATCCAACGCTCTCTATGACGTAGTGGCTTAAAGTTCTATATTGTAGTCTAATGAAGGAAGTGATTCATATTTTAAGACCTTTACGACGTAGAAAGATATATTGCTTCGAAGATATGATGACTCAGCTTATAAGATAGAAGAACACGAGCTTTCATAAAGAAGTAACTATATATCGTCTCCTACGGCGTAGAGGTAGTCCTATTTGATACGCTCTAGGAATATGAATATTTGAAGCCTACGGTGTAGGGACTACTTATTCCTATCCTTAGGAAGGCCGAATAATATAAATAGAGGTATCAAGCTCATCATTCGACAGAGATCAATACCACACAACATTCATATGTTCTATGGTCGATCTAGGAAGCTAGGACCACGATTTGGCCTAACAATTCATCATTGAAGATCATTCATTTTTCCAACTTTGTAAGGATTTCAATATAAATATGATTAGTATCTTTGTTATCTCTTGCATTTTTTGTACTATGAGTGGTAAGCACATTAGTGTTGGCCTAGTTATGATGTTGTTATTTATCTTATGATTGTTTCGTATTTCATTAGCGTTGTTTAGGATATTGATGCGTATTTCTTTTAAATAAACAATTATCAAATTTTAAATTTATAAAACACTCTTCCACCTATAATGCACTAACGTGTAGAGAATCGGTCGTATTTAATACAATCGATAAATTCGAGGCCGTCCCAAGATCGAATGTATTTGTTTTATCATTTGAAATGCCATGAAAACAATAATGGAATTGATTTAATATAAATAAACAAAAGTTAGTAAATGAATAACAGATAAAATAGTAAAGTTTTAATCTAGAGGGAGAAAGTGTACTAGGCTAGTTACATTGTTATTTAGTTATGATAGTGTTTTCTAGTGAAATGTCTAATTATTCGTTGCTTAAGCGATACTAATATCAACAAGCTTAATCGTCATTGCATGTCTTTATCTTTTAAATCGCAACTATCGTAATTAAAAATGGTCAAGTATCTAGTTAATAATGATTGAAACCGGACTATCCTTATGACCTGTTTGGCGTTAACTATGCTAATTCATTAACTAAATCTCTCTCACACAGATTTTCTTAATTTTTAAGTATTTAGCTTGTTAAAGGCGGTGACAAGCTGAGCCCTACACTATAGCAGTTGTAAACGTGTCCTAGTACCCTACTTAGCTAAAGTTCAACTAAGGATAATTTTTAACACATTCAACACTACGAAACTATACAGATCATGTAATATACAGAAACATATCATAAACAACAGTAACATAAACAAGAAACCGCCATAACACGAATTACAACTTCTTAACTAGGCTAGCACTAATGTGTTTAGCCACTCATAGCATAAACAACATCTTAATCTTAAATAGTTGAAGATCGAATGGTAAATATAAATTAAGAGTAAATCTAAATTTTCCTTTTTTTATGAAATGATTTGGCCGAATCTTGGTTCTTCAAGCCTCCCAATTCGACCTTAAAACATCCGGGTATTGTGTGGTTTTGAGTTGCGTTGAATGGTGAGTCCAAGCCATTTTTATGGGATTTGAACTTAGGCATAAGTACGCCTTACGTCGTAGCCTTCATATACTCGCTTTCCAAAAAATATATCAAATAGTGTACGACGTTGGCCTCGAAAACCTCTAAGTAGTAGGATCTGATATGTAGTTTCCTTTTTGGTGAAATCTTGTCGCTACAGCGTAGGTAATATACACCTCTACGCCGTAGGTCTTCAAAATATCGAATCTTTTATAATTTTCAAAGCTTCATCATTAAACGCTTTCCATGTATACACTACGGCGTAGGCCTTAGAATCACCTATGCCGTAGGGAACTTTGAATCTTCCCCTTTGGCGCCTTTTTAGCTCTATTCTGTTATTTTCTGTTATTTTTTGTTAATTGCTTGTTTTCCCTTACAAAAAAGATAAATACCGACTTTTTGCACTGTTTGAGAATATTAGTAAAATAAACGAGCAATAACCAAGGGATAACGATATTAAAAACATTCAAATATTTGATGTTATTATATATCCTTATGGTTATTGCATGATTTTTATAGTTTAGTAGTGATGAATGTGTTGAGATTCTGTTTAGTCTTTTCATTAGGCTTTACCAGTTAAACATTAGCCAAGTA
This sequence comes from Glebionis coronaria, assembly GCA_025667525.1. Classification (NCBI taxonomy): domain Eukaryota; kingdom Viridiplantae; phylum Streptophyta; class Magnoliopsida; order Asterales; family Asteraceae; genus Glebionis; species Glebionis coronaria. The sequence continues at coordinate 55,520,060 of CM046881.1, forward strand.
GGGTTATAAAAAATTCAATCCTATTATAACTACAAAGATTTTTTTATTTTTTTTGACAAAAAACTAAATTAAATATATTAAAAAATCCTTTTCATCAAATTGTTGAAAATTTTTTGAGAAACGTACATAAAACGGACAATACAGAGTTACAGACTATCCAACCGTGCTAATATAACACTATGAAAAAAACATTGAGAAAATAAAAACTAACAAGGGCCTCCATGAGCGAGAACCCAAGGTTTTACAAGCGCTAATTCAAAAATATTTAAAAGGGAGTTGGCACGCAACGTTAAAAGGTAAATTAACTTTTAAGAAAAGTAAATAGAGCTTAATGTAAGGTAGTACGCTCGTGAAATAGACTCCAATGTTGACTTTAAGATTAGAAAATCGTTTGTGAAATTGGACTCGAAATGTCTTGTCTCTTGTATGGAAAATGAATGTAATGTTGGTAGGAAGTGAATTGATTGTGGGATTGTGTGATCCAAATTCATGGTTAATATGGTGTCCAACTCATGCTATACCAAAAGAGCTACTAGCTTTTTGCATCATACATCACTTTCATTGAATTCCCTTGGCATAATTTTACAACTTTCTAAAGTCAAATTAACCCCTATCACCGATAATTGACCATACTAATCTTCTAAATCTGGGTTAAAAAGATGATTAAAAGGTAATAAGAATGAAATCAACTTTTTGATGTAGCTATACTTGATTGAAATATCTTAAAAGCTTAAAGTGGTGATTTTTAATTTAACCCTCGACAAGAAATTCTAATTGGTCCTTTCTTGTTGGAGCATAATTTCAACCAATGACCAAGTCAGAATCTATACCAAGGAGTACCAAATATCACAAAGTAAAGATTAATAAAGCTATTAGGTTGTGATCAGTAGCGGATCCAGGAAATTTCAATATGAGGGGCAAATTTTTTTTTTTACGATAGTAAGGCGAAAAAATTAGAATTCGAATAAAAAATTGAATATTATAACTTAAAAATTAACGATTTCTAAGTTTTTCAGTGTTAAATGTTAGAATTGAATGTGTGAGTGGGGTGCAATTTGAAATTCGAGTGGGGGGCATTTAAAAAAAAGCTCAAATTCAAAGAAAAAATACACTAAAATATCGTCTTTTTGGTCGAACTATGGGAGGCGCCGCCACCTCATACCTATAATGTACATTCGCCCTGGTTGTGATTGTTATTGATAATCTGAATTTTAATATATGATACACATAAACTAGTTACTTGTTAGGCATTCCATAACTGAGTATATACTCATGACTAAACTTCTTGCTACGTTGCCGTGTTGTTATACGCTAACATCGGTCGTATTTTGACGAGCATTAGGTATTCACAGTATCTCCGTATCGAATTGTATTTTTAACCAACATATACTCCGTAACTAGCTAACACAACTTTGCATTTGTTAGCTAAATAAATTATAAATGTTATTCGAATATAACTTCGCACGTGTATAGTGTATCTGATTTGCGACATCAAATACATATGACTCCCATCCTCTGAGGTCCCCTTTCACACTTTTCAGTGCATATTTTCCTTATAGTTTTAATAAAATCATATGCCCATGCATAAGAAGAATCATAGTAATTCGTTTTTATATCCAAGGAAGAAGCAAAAGATACTTGAAAGCAAATAAAGTACAACTCAGTTAGATGGATAGATGCATCTGGTTATAGTTTTTATGTGTCGAAGGTAAGGGGTTTGACTTTTGTCATTCTCTATTTAGGGGATTTACCAGAATTAGCAGCCGGGTTCGAATCTCATCGCAATGCCTTGAAGCCCCTTAATAGGAAACTGAATGGCTAATAACATGGGGTTGATATTCTCTTCGTGAGATTATTCGAACTCGGGTCGAAAGACTTGATGCCTCGATAGCATGCAAGATACCCTGTACACCAAACTGCCATTAAAAAAAATTCTTGAAAAATAAATGCAAGTTATTTGGAGGAAATAATTGTAGTAGGTTGCATGTCATGTGGGGTTTATGACAAACCTTAATTCTCACTCAAAGTTGCTTTGTCCATCACAAGAACAAGAATGAATGAAAAACAAATCAAACCTTGCCTCATTATTATGTCTCAATCCTTGTTCTAATTCCTATTTAATTAACTTATCTTGATCATGTTTTAAAGTACCTGAATAATCATATATAGTTGCTTCTATTCTGTTACACATGCATGCTTGCTAAATGCTAATTTACCACTTAGTGTTTACTGTTTACATTTAAATTTTAATTCGGTGGTTGTAGGTGAAACAGAAAATGGCTGGGTGTGTATCAAATTAATATTGCAGCTGGCTGGCATGGGGTATAATGTCAAAGGTAGAGCGTGTGTAGGGTTTGAAGGAAATGAAAATTTAATGGTGGTACTGGTACTGCATATAGTGAGTTGAGTTGAGTGCATGGTGTAATAATTTATAATAATTCAAGAAACAAAATTTGGACAAATTATGGTTATGCATGTGTAACATGACCCATTTCGTCTAGTTTTAAGTCACCTCCAAACTTTAACATATACTAGATTCACATGCATATATATTGGAGAAAAGATATAAATGTTTTACAAACAACTGGCCATTCAACGCATCTTACTTTTGTTAAATATAATGATTAAGCACTTGTTGGTGTTTTTTTTTTCCTATTCTTCTATTGAAAGGCCGGCCATTGATATTGACAACCTCAACATAGAGCTTAAAGAATGAACAGAGCATAACCAAATAGACATACAAGAAAACTGGTAACAGGTGATCGGAGTTTCTCTGGCGACATAATGTCGCCAGGGATAACTCCTTTTCCCTGGCGACAATGCTGACGATGCGATAAAGCAGATTTACTTTTTGGTCAAAGTTTAACTAGGGTTTCTCTGGCGACATGTCGCCAGGGATAATCCGTCCAAAATCAGATACCAAGTGAAAAAGCGCGAAATTTTCCCTCCAACTTATCCCTGGCGACATGTCGCAAGAGAAACTTTGTCCCAAATTATCCCCGGCGACATGTCGCCAGAGAAACTTCGTCCATCGTATTTAACAATAATTATTTTTGCTAATAACCTGTCAAATTTATCCCTGGCGACATGTCGTCAGGGAAACTTTTGTCATACGTAATTAGTTTCAAAGTTAAGCAGAAAATGTGTGGCGGGCTTTTACCCGCCAAATCCCAAAAGTTTCCCTGGCGACATGTCGTCAGGGAAACTCCCTGTCATATGTATAATTAGTTTTTGCTTGTTATGAAAGATTATTAATTATTTCATATAATTATTATTTTAACTATCGATCCGATGTTATTTTATTTTCGCGACGTTTATATAATAAAAATGAGACATTTATAAAACAAATATTTATTTATTTCAAATAATTATTATTTTAACTATCGATCCGATGTTATTTTAGTTTTGCGACGTTTATATAATAAAAATGAGACATTTATAAAATAAATATTTATTTATTTCAAATAATTATTATTTTAACTATCGATCCGATGTTATTTTATTTTTGCGACGTTTATATAATAAAAATGAGACATTTATAAAACAAATATTTTTTTATTCCAAATAATTATTATTTTAACTATCGATCTGATGTTATTTTATTTTTGCGACGTTTATATAATAAAAATGAGACATTTATAAAACAAATATTTATTTATTCCAAATAATTATTATTTTAACTATCGATCCGATGTTATTTTATTTTTGCGACGTTTATATAATAAAATGAGACATTTATAAAACAAATATTTATTTATTCAAATAATTATTATTTTAACTATCGATCTGATGTTATTTTATTTTTACGACGTTTATATAATAAAAATGAGACATTTATAAAACAAATATTTATTTATTTCAAATATTACATAAAACCTTTTATAATATCACATGGGAGACTTACAGACAAACAATCCTAAACATAATTTTATTCGTCACGGACACTTAAACACGCGCTTAATTAAACATGGATATTACAACGATATTAGACTCATAAACACGGAAAAAAACACATCACAAACTAGTTCAAACTAAGGTTCCCCATGTCATCGTAAAGGTCGTGAAGTAGTGCAGCTGAATCCATTGTGTGCCTATCCCAAATTTTTGTACAACCCTACTGTACTCTCAAGTACCATTATCATTCCATTCAAGCGCACACAGTTTGCACACGTTGAAGAGCTTGGAGAAGAAATTAGAGTCCTTGAAGGTCTCGAAGAAGAGCTTGGAGGAGAAAAGCTCGTTGAAGGTCTTGAAGAAGAGTTTGGAGGAGAAAAGCTCATTGAACCTCCAAGAGAATTGACAAGTAGTCTCACTCGTTCGTCTTTCCATAAAAAAAATCCGCATCCATATGAAACTGAAGGTTTCACCTTTGAACATGGACAAGCATAGTACTGTCTACCAAAGGTATCATCTTGCCACGATTGTCGAAGAACTACATCTCCACGTCCACACGTACACGGAAAAGCTTCATGATTCAACATCTTCATAATAACAATGTATTTGTGATGATAAGTGTGTGTGATCTGCTGGTGGTTGTGATGATAAGGAGTGTGTGTGGTTCTCCTTTTATGCTAAAAAAGTGAGGGAAATTGTAACATTTTCCCTCCAATGTTTTCCCTCTAATATTTTCCCGCCAATGTTTTCCCGCCAATATTTTCCCGCCAATATTTTCCCGCCAATGTTTTTCCGCCAATGTCTTGGTTACACGTTAGATGTTCAATGGATGAGTCGGTATGTGTTGGTTACACGTTAGATGTTCAATGGATGAGTCGACATGTCTTGGTTACACGTTAGATGTTCAATAGATGAGTCGGTATGTGTTGGTTACACGTTAGATGTTCAATGGATGAGTCGACATGTCTTGGTTACACGTTAGATGTTCAATGGATGAGTCGGTATGTGTTGGTTACACGTTAGATGTTCAATGGATGAGTCGACATGTCTTGGTTACACGTTAGATGTTCAATGAATGAGTCAGCATATCTTGGTTACACATTAGATGTTAAATGGATGAGTCGGTATGCATTTGTTAAACGTTAGATGTTCAAAGGATGAGTTGGTATGTGTTGGTTACACGTTAGATGTTCAATGGATGAGTCGACATGTCTTGGTTACACGTTAGATGTTCAATGGATGAGTCGGTATGTGTTGGTTACACGTTAGATGTTCAATGGATGAGTCCACATGTCTTGGTTGCACGTTAGATGTTCAATGGATGAGTCGGTATGTGTTGGTTACACGTTAGATGTTCAATGGATGAGTCGACATATCTTGGTTACACGTTAGATGTTCAATGAATGAGTCGGCATGTCTTGGTTACACGTTAGATGTTAAATGGATGAGTCGATATGCATTTGTTAAAAGTTAGATGTTCAATGGATGAGTTGGTATGTGTTGGTTACACGTTAGATGTTCAATGGATGAGTCGACATGTCTTGGTTACACGTTAGATGTTCAATGAATGAGTCGGCATGTCTTGGTTACACGTTAGATGTTCAATGGACGACTCGACATGTGTTGGTTACACGTTAGATGTTCAATGGATGAGTCGGCATGTCTTGGTTACACGTTATATGTTCAATGGATGAGTCGGTATGCATTTGTTAAACGTTAGATGTTCAATGGATGAGTCGGTATGTGTTGGTTACACGTTAGATGTTCAATGGACGACTCGACATGTGTTGGTTACACGTTAGATGTTCAATGGACGAGTCGACATGTCTTGGTTACACGTTAGATGTTCAATGAATGAGTCGGCGTGTCTTGGTCACACGTTAAATGTTCAATGGATGAGTCGGTATGCATTTGTTAAACGTTAGATGTTCAATGGATGAGTCGGTATGTGTTGGTTACACGTTAGATGTTTAATGAATGAGTCGGTATGTGTTGGTTACACGTTAGATGTTAAATGGATGAGTAGACATGTCTTGGTTACACGTTAGATGTTTAGTGGATGAGTCGGTATGCATTTGTTAAACGTTAGATGTTCAATGAATGAGTCGGTATGTGTTGGTTACACGTTAGATGTTCAATGGATGAGTAGACATGTCTTGGTTTCATGTTAGATCTTCAATGGATGAGTAGACATGTCTTGGTTACACGTTAGATGTTCAAAGCATTAGTCGGCATGTCTTGGTTACACGTTAGATGTTCAATGGATGACTCGACATGTCTTGGTTACATGTTAGATGTTCAATGGATGAGTCGGTATGCATTTGTTAAACGTTAGATGTTAAATGGTTACCGAATTAGAATAAATCGAGAAACTAAACGGATTAAATCGGAATGAATTTAGAAATTAAACTGACCGGGATGATATTATTATTTTATAAATAATAATAATTATTTTATAAATAGTAATAATAATTATTATTATTTTATAAATAATAATAATAATAATAATAATTATTATTTTATTACTAATTATAATAATATATAAGTAATAATAAATTTTATTTTGACGAAAATTATCCCTTGCGACAATTTGGACTATCCCTGTCGACAAGTCGCCAGGGATAGTTTCCCTGGCTACATGTCGCCAGGGAAGGTTTGGGAGAAACGACAAAACAAATTAGGTACGTATATATGCTTTGAAAAGTCAAATGTATCCCTAAAGACATGTCGCCAGGGAAACTTGGTCACACCCCTCCAAAAAGTTTCAATCACGCGCGTTTTTGGCTAAACGACAAAAGTAGATAATATCTCTGGCGACATGTCGCTAGGGATTGTCGCCAGGGAAACAATGGTCATTTATTGACCAGATCTGTTTCTCTTTTCTCATAACACTTATCCAAAAAAACCTCCACACCTCTTCTTCTTTGTTGCTTAACATCATCACCACCATCACCTCTACACCACCATCACCACCATCATTATCATCACCACCACCAATAGTCACACCACCTCACCACCTCACCACCACACTTGCACACGTGTACCACTTTGCCACCACTCCGCCACCACTCCGCTGACTGCCACCACTCCGACGACTGCCACCACTCCGACGAGTCCAATCTTTCCCACTTTTCTTCTTTTTCTAAGATCCAATCTTTCCAGATTTTAAAAGGTTGTAATTTTAATTTTATAATAAAAAAATTTTGTTTATCTTATTATGATTGATAATTAAAATGGGGTTGTTTTATGTTATTGTAGCCCCGACCACGGCCGGAGACGCAACCCCGACCACAACCGAGACCACAGCCGACAACCACCAAGCCCGACGCCAACAACCCCGACCAAACTCGGCTAAGAAGTATGTTTTTTAAATTCTTATTCATAATACATATAATTATTTATTTATTTATTCATTTAGGTTTCCCCGGCGACATGTCGTCGAGGTTTATAAACTAGTTAAATTTGGTTAAACGAAAATACAAACACTCCTTAACATTTTTAAACGCAAAACCAAACACTCCTTATGCTACCTTTTTTATGAGAATAAACTGATAAGCTTATCCGAATAATCTGTTTTCAAACAGCTTGTCCTGATAAGCTTATCAGGATAAGCTGTTTCAAACAGCTTATCCTGATAAGCTTATCAGGATAAGCTGTTTGAAAACAGCTTATCCTAATAAGTTAATCGGGACAAGCTGTTTGAAAACGACTTATCCTGATAATCAGAATAAACTGTTTTTAAACAGCTTATCCTGATAAGCTTATCGGGACAAGCTGTTATCAAACAGCTTATTCTTATAAGATTATCGGGATAAGCTATTTTCAAACAGCTTACTCTGATAAGCTTATCAGGATAAGCTGTTTGAAAATAGCTTATTCTGATAATCTTATCGGGACAAGCTGTTTGAAAACAGCTTATCCTAATAAGTTAATCGGGACAAGCTGTTTGAAAACAGCTTATCCTGATAATCAGAATAATCTGTTTTTAAACAGCTTATCCGGATAAGCTTATCGGGACAAGATGTTATCAAACAGCTTATTCTGATAAGATTATCGGGATAAGCTGTTTTCAAACAGCTTATTCTGATAAGCTTATCAGGATAAGCTGTTTGAAAATAGCTTATTCTGATAAGCTTATCAAGATAAGTTGTTTTCAAACAGTTTATTCTAATAAGCTTATCAGGATAAGCTGTTTTTATTATATGATATAAATATTTTATTGGACTAAACCTTAGGAATGTTTTAGGATTTTAGGGATTAATTTCGGAAAATTCCGGTCTGAAATTGATCAACCTATAGAAAACCCGTCCGAAGTTAATTTATTAGGAATTAACTTCGGAAAGTCCCCTGTTTGGGACTGCTTTTTGTATGTTTTGTCTCATTTAGGATATGAATGCGTATAACCGATTTACTATTTGAGATGATTTCGACAGTGTTTCTCCTTTAGCATGCAAGTTTAATAATTGTAAACCCCGAATTGCAAGTTTAATAAGTGTAACTAGGAACTTTGTACTCAAGTATTGTGACATATGTATTTGTATTGATCGAGTTAATCGATCGAGAGGTTACATGTTATTGTGTTTTGGTACTAGATTAGTGGTAGATTTTAGTATTTGTATCCCCAGGTTTTGTATTTGTATTCCAAGGTTTTGGTAGATTTTTCTGGAAAAATTCCGGAAAAATCTGGAAATAGCCTGCTCTGCAGGCTGGGAAAAAAAATGTCAAAGTTTCCCTGGCGACATGTCGCCAGGGAAACTCTGGCACAACGTTGACTTGTCAACGCGAGGCATTGACTTGTCAACGTAACCAATAGTTTCCCTGACGACATGTCGCCAGGGAAACTCTGGCACAACGTTGACTTGTCAACGCGAGACATTGACTTGTCAACGTAACCAATAGTTTCCCTGGCGACATGTCGCCAGGGAAACTCTGGTACAACGTTGACTTGTCAACGCGAGGCATTGACTTGTTAACGTAACCAATAGTTTCCCTGGCGACATGTCGCCAGGGAAACTCTGGCACAACGTTGACTTGTCAACGCGAGGCATTGACTTGTCAACGTAACCAATAGTTTCCCTGGCGACATGTCGCCAAGGAAAAGTGAGGATTAAGTAGCAGATTTACTTAAGTTTATTAATCACCCGAAGTTTCCCTGGCGACATATGTCGCCAGGAAAACTTTCCCGCACCAAATCCAGCGTGGCACTAGTTTTTGAACCTAAGGGCTGCGGGGCCCACAAAGTCGCCAGGGAAAACCGAAAATGTCGCCAGGGATAATTTCCCGCACCAGCTTTCTTTGGCGATTTTTCCCTGGCGACATGTCGCCAGGGATAAGGTTTCCCTGGCGACATATCGCCAGGGAAACCCTCAAAAATTAGCCGGGGAAGGCTTGCAATTTTGTAGTGAGAGAGAATTGCGCACCTTGTTTCTCCAACACCAAAGTAGCCAAAGTGAAGAGATTCAGAATGTTTTGAGTTTCCAAAAATACCAACATTACCAATAACAACAATTTCGACCAAGAAATTAGAAAGCGAGGTATTTTGAGTCAAAACTTCGTACGTCGCACTAGATTATTTGAACCCGTGAATATTTCGTCAAACGATGTTTACTAGCCCTAAAATAAACTTTTCTTTTTGTTATTAGGGTTATTATCCTGGGAATATATATATTAAGAAAAACAATGAGGTAGTATAACAAAACAATCATTGGTTTTTACAAACAAACCTAGCAGGTACTTGTGTGTCACAACTGTAAATACATTAGAACTAAAATTTTGCAAACTTAATAATTTATGAGTATATATATTTGTCATTATTAATTTTGTTGGTGATTTTGTGTCACCAATATGATTAAGTGTAATGAATTAACTTAGTTGACCAATGTGGAATCATGATAAATATTCATCAAGTCAAGGTTGCGCGGAGTGCAAACTTGTATGACGTTATTGTGATTATTATACGGGAGTGAAGCTACCGTACCACAAGGGTCCCGGGGGCTGCGCCCCTGGTAGCAGGGTCCAAGGGGCAGCGCCCCTGGTACCCAAAATTATGGACGATTTTTTCCCGTTAGTTAAACCGATTCAGCAATTATATTAACTACTATTACAGGTATAACTGTCATTTGGTTCATGTTGGTCATATATAGTTTATCTTTTTCTGGTTCCGTTTCATAACAACAAAAGCACATTCTCAGTTCGAAATCTGAGTTTTATCTGATCTGAAATATCGATAGAACCATTGAAATATTTTGATTTGAAAGTGTTTACACGACTCTCATAGTACTGTGATCCAACATTCTAACAAAGATCGAAGTAATCTGCGATCAAGACGAACAAAGAATCTGTGAAGGACATGACGAGCAAGTTCAATAAGTTGGCAAAGTTTGACGGGCAGGATTTTTGTCGCTGGCAAAAGAAGATGCACTTTCCTCTTACCACTTTGAAAGTTGTGTACATTCTGAGTACACCCAGTCCTGAATGGTCGGAGGATGAAACACTAGACACAACTAGGAAGAGGATGAACTGGGAAAACGACGACTACATATGACGTAGTCATATTCTAAATGGTATGCTTGATTCCCTATTTGATATCTATTAAAACATTGAATCTGCAAAAGCACTATGGGAGTCCCTAGAATCCAAATACATGACAGAAGATGCTTCTACAAAGAAGTTTCTTATGAGTAATTTCATGAATTATAAGATGGTTGATTCCAAACCTGTAATGGGCTAGTATCATGAAATGTTAAGGATTCTAGGACAGATTATCCAACACGATTTGTTGATGGATGAGACCATCTCGGTTGTAGTTATCATTGATAAAGAGTTCAAACAAGGTTTGAAACATAAAAAAGAAAAACTAACTTTGGTTCAACTCGGTAGTCATATACGAATTGAGGAAGGGTTAAGAAATCAGGAACGTGATAATAACCCTAAAGGAAAGAACCAAATTGGATCATCTTTTGTCAACATGGTTGAAGGATATTGAGACAAAAATTCAAACAACACTAAGAACAAAAGAAAATAGAACAATGATGATAACAAATCTACCAACAAGAAGGGCACAACGACTTGTTGGAAATGTGGCAAGCCTGGTCATATGAAAAAGGATTGTCGATCTAAAAAGGACAATGATGATGCTAGTTCAAAGGGGTCTAAGGATCCTGAAAAGCAACAAGGTTATAATTCTAATTTTATGTAGAATTTTGATAATGTTTTGCATTATGTTTATGTTACTTCTTATGCATTTTATGTTCAGGTCGATGATGTTGCTTGGTGGGTTGATTCGGGTGCAACAAGTCATGTTTGCAAGGATTTCCGTTGGTTTCAAGTCTGTAAATCTATTGAAGATGGATCATTTGTAAAGATGGTAAACGTTGCAACTGAACTAATCAAAGGAATATGGCGTGTGATGTGACTCTAATTACACTGATAATATATATGATTCATATCTATGGAGGTTGTAGAAACTAGAAGGGGGGGGGGGGGTTGAATAGTTTCTCTTTATTGGTGACCAAATTAAAGTTACTTTCAATTTGGGTTGTATCAAAAATATCTTTTACTTGAGGCTAAGTTGCATAATGATTAGGTTCAATTCAAATTGCACTAGCAAAGATAATAGGTAAGTATAATGATAATGAAATAAGTAAAGAGTAAGGAAGGAAACAACCTAGTGGGGAGACACCAAGATTTATAGTGGTTCGACAACAAGGCTCTATCCTCGTTTCTACTCCACTCCTTGAGTACACCTACTCGAGATTTCCACTATATCCACAAGCCCCCTTCTCGGCGGAGAAAACCTTACATCGTTGCTTACATTATTTTCCGACACTAAGCTAAATGTCGAGACCTAATCTTTAGCTAGGACCAATCTACACAACGTTGCCTACATCACAATTTAACGACACAAGGCTAGATGTCGAGTTCTAATCTCAAGGTAGAACCAATCTTCACGACGTTGCCTACTTCACCATTTTACGACACAAGGCTAGATGTCGAGTTCTAATACAAAGCTAGAACCAATCTTCACGACTCTTCACTTTGAAGCTAAGTGAGAACTTCACACAACACAACTACTAATCACTTTCAAGTTAAGTGAGAACTCACAAGACACAACCACATCACTTTATAGTTTAGTGAGAACTACTAATCAATTTATTACAACTCAACTAGACATATCCAAGTACACATGTAACTTGGATCTACACAACATATATCCAAGCAAACACATATGCAATGGATGTACACAACAAATCCAAGTATTCACAAATAACTTGGATGAACACAACTGTTGGAAATACGACTCAGATTATTGGATAGTCCAAGTATTCATAAATACAATGGATTAACCTAAAACAAAAAGGGTATCATGACGAATATGACTAGTTCATAGATTCATCTTTATCACAACACTAGTGAGTGAGTGATCTTCTCTTTGGACAAGGTAAAGGAGGGGATCAAGAGGATAATCATATGTAAACATCCTTAAAAAATTAAGTGATCATTTACTAATGATTATGCTATAGAAAATAGAATGAGGGCTGAGGAAAACGTCCAGAGAGGCTTATTGGAAAATGAGATTTGATCCACTATTTAAAGGAGACAATGTGCAACGGCTATCTGTGCGCGGTTCCTTATCTAGCCCGCGGTTCCTTATCGCTAGGGAACCGCCTAGCTACTTAAGGTACCGCCCATTAGACCACGCTCCTTTTTTTGTCTTTTAGTGGGTAGGAATATCTGAGGTATTTTAGGCCTTCAAAGGATATCTAACAGCATTTGGAATATGCTATTTTCAAATTTTCATTTTCCATTTTAATAAAACATTTTCTAAAAAAGAAAGTTTATTAAAAAGTCTTTTGTCATATTAACAAAAGTGAGTTTTAAGAATAATCATTTTGATGATCACTAAGTATGATTAAGAAAGATTAGTGATATGATTATTACCTTGATGATAGTGTTAGTTAAATAATTCGTTTTTTATGTTTTACACTAAATGTGTTGTATAGTTTGTTGTGATCAAAACTAAGAAAGATTAGTTAACACTAATAATTTTTTTAGGCATTACTTGCATTAACAATCTCCCCCTTTTTGATTACGACAAACTATAAACTCATTTGCATAGAAACACAAAATAACGAATTATTAACGAGTTTATCACTATCATTTCTTCCCCTTTGTCGTAGCAAAAAGGTTAGCACAAGTCTTTGAAGAACATCAAACTTTGCTAGTAGCTCCCCCTTGGTGGTTGCTCCCCCTTGCTTGGGGCACCAAGTATATGAGCTAAGGTGACATGCTACACAAAGGTTAGTAGAAAGGAAAGAAACACCAATGTATATATGAACACTACCTACTAAGTAACTTGAGAGGGAGAGAGATAAGAAATCTCAAATTAGAAGCAAGTATTTTGCTAAGTTTGTCCAAAAAGGTAATTGACAAAATCAAACTTCAATCCAATGAAGATGATAAGCTTGTCAATGGGTTAAAGTTTAGAATTGATGGAATCACCCATAAGCAATTGTGAAAATTAACCATGATCAACTCAAAATAGAACTAAAGGGATAACACACAAAGGTTACATAATAGAAAAGACACAACAAAGTAGATATTCATACACACAATATGAGTATCTAAAGCAAAAGATACGGAAAATAAACCACAAAGCATAAGCTATTCTAATAGTGATAATTTTCCAAGATTGCTAGAAAATAAAAGACTCTAAAGCAACTGAAGTAATAAAGACTCTAAGAGTAGTTAGTCCTTAAGTTGGAAAAATAAGACGACGATGCATCATTTAAAGTTTTGTCCACCGGAACGAAAACTTGAATAGGAGGTCGAGTGAGGAGGAATTCAAGAAAATTTAACTTCTCATACACATGAGCAAGTTCAATTTGTTGAAATCGACAACAAGCACACGAGGATCCATGATGCAACACAAAATCGGTTGATGGGGGTATGGCATCAAACCTAGGGTTTGGTGGTGGAGGGGTAATGGGTTTGGAAATGTTTTCACAATGCCTTGTGAGGTTTGGGAAGGTTGAAAGATCATTGCATTGAGGGGTATTGAAGGATTGTGGTGGTGGGGGAACATTTTCTTTAGCTCCGGTGATGGGGTTAATGGTATAAGTCTCATTCCAATACTTGATTGGAGAGAAGGTAGGGTTTTTGGGTGGTTTGGAAGAAGATGGTTCATTCTTCTTGATCCAAATAGGTCGAACCGAGATTTTCGGTTTCTTTGAAAGCTTGGATGAGGAAGCTTTGGGTGAGTGAGGTTGTGACAATGCAATGTCAAGGTTATGAAAGGATGAGTTAGGCATTGTTAAGGTCTGAGAACAAAATCTCAAGGTTGGGAAGGTGTGAGAATGAAATCTCAAGGTTGGGAAAGTGTGAGAATGAAATCTTAAGGTTGGGAAAGTGTGAGAATGAAATCTCAAGGTTGGGGTATAAGTAGAATGTAATCAAGGTAAGAATTTGAATACAAAAAGTGGAGTGTCAAGGAATGTTTAGTCAATTTGAGTAAACAAGGAATCTTGACAGGGTATAGGGTTTTAAAAGTTTTGACCAAAAAATTCGTCAAAAGTTGATTTCTATCCGCGGTACCTTAAAGGGACCGGCGGTTCCTTATCACATAAGGAACCACGCGACTTTTAGTGAGCCCCATCCAGTGGACATGAAACCATGTTTTTCCAGGGTTTTGGGAAAAACTAAGACTTTTTCAAAAAGTTGCAAATCTTGGAATTTTACCTCTATTAGCACCAAATTATGCTAGGGTTGCATAAAGCAACACATTCACAAAGAATGTCTTGACAAAGGGTGACAAAATATTTGAATATCATTTTGAACCAATTTTAGTCAAGTTTTTAGAGGTTGTGATAGATTTAGGTTCAATTTTAATTTCAAATTAAAGTTGATTAATGTGCACATAAGGATAGAAACACATAAAGCTAAATCCATAGATCAACATCATGAAACACACATGAAGGAAACAACTACAATGACAAATAGAAAAGAAAGACAACTAACTATTACAAAGCTAGCTTAACATTAGATCTAGATTAGTAGTCTTCTTTGGCTTGGTTTTGTTGAAAACCATTTATTTAGAAAACTTCATCATTCATCTCCTAGGAGGAGGCATGGAGAACAAGGAAAGCAAGAACTCTTGCAACCTCCTATGTAGTCCAAACATTTCCATCCTAAGGTTATGGATGATGTAGTGGTTGTAAAGACAACATGGACAATTAGGACCATGTGTTTCTTAAAACCCATAGTATGGATCACCCAAAAGGAGGGAAAGTGGAACACCCAAAATTGGAATGTTTGAGTTAGGTGGAGGTGGAGGAGGCATGTTCTCCAAGGGTGATATGGGTGAGTGTGTTTGCAAGTTCTCCAAAGTTGGTGAAATGGATGAATTTGGAGGGGTAAATGGTGAAGTCACCAAGGTATCATCAAAGTCATTCACAAAAGGAATGCTTTGGAGTGGTTGTGGTTGTGTAGTCACATCCAAGGGTGCACTTGGAGTGAAGGGTGAGGTAAGCTCATTCATTCTTGAGTGAAATGAAGAGGAGGTAGAACCAATAGAATGGTTAGTACCATGGGTGGAGGTAGTCTTGCATGGAGCAAGAGGTGGGGAAGGTGATGAAGAAATGAGGATAGGGCTCATCTCATTCTTAGGTGTGTGGAAGGGTGAGGAGTTAGGCTTGGCTACCTTAATCCTTATTTTGAGTGTTTTCCTTAGGGTGGAGGTCTTGGAAGTGTTTGAGGTTTTGGTAGAAACCATGGTTGTTTAAGGATTAGGGAAGTATGTTTGATGTGTGAAGAACATGACAAACAAGGTGGGTTTAAATGGGTGAGGGGATGATCAAAACTAGTAATGGGTTAAAATCATTTTAGGTGAATAATGAATTTAGGTAAGCTAGTTTAGGAAATGTGCAGTTTATTACAGAAAATCATGCAGTGTTTACACAGAATTGAGAAAACAATGTAAAGCAAAAGATGCTGTCGGGCACAGTGGCCGGCGGTTCCTTATCTAGGACCCGCGGTTCTTTATCGATAAGGAGCCGTTGGTCAATATGGAACCGCGACCAGAGGTTTCAAAAATTTCCATCCCTGTTTTTGATAAACCCAGATTTTTACCAAAAGATTCACAAGCCAAAGTTAACTACAGATCATAATCTAATAAGCTAACTATCACAAAGATGCACAAAGCTATGTAAATCACAAACATGATGGCATAAGCAACATTTAGGATCAAAGTAAATAATAATCCAAACATAAGTTAATACACAACCAAATGAAGGAAATAAAGTCAGGAAATCATCCTAGATGAGTGTTGCAAGTAACCATGAGCATAACATCTAATTCCTTGATTCACTTCTGAGACGTTCTCGAAGAAGATGATTGAGATAAAATTGATAGTCGGAATCAACTTCATGGGAGGACAAAATGGAGATTGAAGAGGACATGAAGTTATTGAAATGGGAAGGAGGATTGCTAAAAGACTTTTCTTGAGAAGTATTTTCGACTTGACTTGAGTTAGCATTTCTCTCGGATGAAATGTTCTCTTGAATAGGAAACATGACTCGATCAACGGAGTGATAAGGTGAAGAGAGAAGAGATGGAAAGTCAATAAGGACTCTTCTAAGAAGACGAGAGAGAACATTCCGTAGGGAAGACTTGACTTAAACTCAAGAAGAACAAATCTAATTCTTCTAGCTATGAAAAATGCGAGATTGTAAGGAGTTGTAGTGGCAACACAATACAACATATGTGCAAGGCAAGCGGGTACTAAGTCCCGATTCTCATCTAGACACATTGCATTTTCCCTAATGATTTCGGCCCAAGGGATCATGAAATCATTAAGATCGCTAGTAAGTAATTCCCAAGGCAAGACAGTTTGAACAACTCCTTGAAATTTACCAAGAATAGGATGTTCACGAGGATTACAAATGACATGAATGATGTCCGAAGACGATGGAAGCACAGTCACATAATGAGCATCAATAGGGGCCGATTCTGAAGATTCAATACTCCAAGCATCGGTGAATCGACATTGACCATTAGATGGCACTCCAAGAATATTACCGAATTCTTCAAGAGTGTAAATAATGATTTTCCCCATTATGGAAAATCGTATAGATATACCATTATTGATGCCTATCAAGGTGAATGAGCTAAAGAACTCCATAAGAAACGAAGGAAATATTGTCTCATCAATATCAAGAAGACAATCAAACCCAATAGACTCAAACATGAAGCGAATAAACTCATTTACAAAATTAGAAATAATGATGCGTCCTTCATGAAAACAACGATGTTCAAGAGACTTAGACGAGTTTTTATGAGAGTGAATCAAATGAGGGTAAGGAGAAGAGGGCATGTATGCTCGTGTTCGTTCATGATCTTTTTGATATATTGAAGACATGACAAGTAACTAAACACGAAAATATCTTTCCAATCACTCATATGAAAAATTAAAATCAACAAACAAAAAATATGAGAATGTGTTATATCAATTTCTTGACAAACATAGGATTGAATCCATATTATTCTCATGTTTACAATGTGTCTATTCTATCATTTAACGAAGAACACATGATCTATGTTAGATCAACAATGGATTAGAACATTGTTTTTCAAAACAAGGTTTTTAGGTAAGCATTAACAATGTCATTACCTACTTGTTCATGGGTTCATCTCACTTTTAGTCAAAATAATTAATCAAAATTCGGATTTGTTCTATAAGTGAGTTTTAGTGAAATCTTAATGAATATGAACCTAAGGAATCATAGTAAAATATCCATGTCAACCCACATTCCTATTAAGGTTTTAATTCAATTTCAATTTTAAAAATCCCCAATTATGTAAGGATGAACCCTAGAACAAAATAGATGAAATTGAAAGAAAATACTTACAATTAATTGATGTTAGATGAAGGATGAGTGAAACCCACAACTTGGAATCAATTAATTTGAGTGATTGAAGGTTTTTGAAGCTTCAACAATGGTGGAAAAGATGAAACCCGTCGGCTGTGTGTTTTTGGGAGAGAGAGATAGTGGTTTGAAAAGGAATTTAATAATCAAACTGGCGCTCTGACTCAAGTTGCTGCCAGCGGTTCCTTATCGATAAGGTACTGTGGTTTGAACCGCCAGAGATAAAGAACCGCCTACAGAGGCTGGTTTTTATCAATGAAAAACGCCAAATTTTAAAAACCAAGTTTTTCTAAAACACTTAAAAATATATCATGAGTCTTTTAGAATATCATTGGATCATCATAACACTAAGCAATATGCCTTAACGAAGGATTACGAGTTAAATCGAGATCGAAAAGAACTGAAACGGACAAACGACTACTCGTAGCAAAACGACAAAGTGGAAAGAAGTCAAGGGAAGTGAATTAAGACTAGGATTAATGCTCAAGGGAATAATGACAATCTTCAATAATGGAAACGAAGAGCTTGTGTCATATATAGTGGTTTAAGACGTGCCTTTCCGGGGAAGTGTTAAACGGCTTTGGTAATGAACAAACACAAAGCAAATATTGAAGCATAGACAAGATCACTTTCAATAATAGTCTTAGTCTAAACCAAGATATGAGCAAGGCATTGATTCACTTTCTCTCCCACGAAGGGCCTACTAACCGTATGGGTGCAAACCATGATATCATGCTTGATACTTTAAGCTACTACTAACTCACTCTACATCACCATAGTGAGTCAAGTATCCAAGCAATAAAGGTTTGAGAGGATAAAAGGAAAGAATCACAAACCACAAACAAATGTCAAGGCAAGGATGCCAAGAGCAATCACATAGTCATGTAATGATCAAAAGAATGATCAAAGGGCGTGTGGAAGAACGAAAACGTACCTTGGCAACAAGAGAATTCCAATCCATCACTACAAGCCTCAAGAGTGATTAAGATGAATACTAAGTCTTCAATGACTAGTTATATTCCCAATCATCATTCAAAGATATTGAAGATCAATGAAGATGAGTCTTCTACAAGTGCAAGTAGCTCAACCCACAATCAATTCAATGATTGATCTTCATGAGTACCTACACGAGACAAGATACAATCTAGTAGATATATTTCAAGAGTAGATCTAAAATGTATAAATGCTACTAATCTAAGTGGGATGTAATATTACCAATTAAAAAGACCTATTTTCAAAGAAAAAAATAGTTTTGACCAAAGAGAAACTTTAGTACAACTTGACCTTCTAATTTGAGGAGACAATGGATCGGTCCAAGTTTCAAAGTACAATATACTTCAAAGATCTTGAGTGACCATCGCGCTGATACCAATTGTAGAAACTAGAAGGGGGGGGGGGGGGTGGGGGGTGAATAGTTTCTCTTTATTGGTGACCAAATTAAAGTTACTTTCAATTTGGGTTGTATCAAAAATATCTTTTACTTGAGGCTAAGTTGCATAATGATTAGGTTCAATTCAAAATGCACTAGCAAAGATAATAGGTAAGTATAATGATAATGAAATAAGTAAAGAGTAAGGAAGGAAACAACCTAGTGGGGAGACACCAAGATTTATAGTGGTTCGACAACGAGGCTCTATCCTCGTTTCTACTCCACTCCTCGAGTACACCTACACGAGATTTCCATTATATCCACAAGCTCCCTTCTCGGCGGAGAAAACCTTACATCGTTGCTTACATTATTTTCCGACACTAAGCTAAATGTCGAGACCTAATCTTTAGCTAGGACCAATATACACAAGGTTGCCTACTTCACAATTTAATGACACAAGGCTAGATGTCGAGTTCTAATCTCAAGGTAGAACCAATCTTCACGACGTTGCCTACTTCACCATTTTACGACACAAGGCTAGATGTCGAGTTCTAATCCAAAGCTAGAACCAATCTTCATGACTCTTCACTTTGAAGCTAAGTGAGAACTTCACACAACACAACTACTAATCACTTTCAAGTTAAGTGAGAACTCACAAGACACAACCACATCACTTTATAGTTTAGTGAGAACTACTAATAAATTTATTACAACTCAACTAGACATATCCAAGTACACATGTAACTTGGATCTACACAACATAAATCCAAGCAAACACATATGCAATGGATGTACACAACAAATCCAAGTATTCACAAATAACTTGGATGAACACAACTAGTCCAAGTATTCATAAATACAATGGATTAACCTAAAACAAAAAGGGTATCATGATGAATATGACTAGTTCATAGATTCATCTTTATCACAACACTAGTGAGTGAGTGATCTTCTCTTTGGACAAGGTAAAGGAGGGGATCAAGAGGATAATCATATGTAAACATCCTTAACAAATTAAGTGATCATTTACTAATGATTATGCTATAGAAAATAGAATGGGGGCTGAGGAAAACGTCCAGAGAGGCTTATTGGAAAATGAGATTTGATCCACTATTTAAAGGAGACAATGTGCAACGGTTATCTGTGCGCGGTTCCTTATCTAGCCCGCGGTTCCTTATCGTTAGGGAACCGCCTAGCAACTTAAGGTACCGCCCAGTAGACTACGCTCCTTTTTTTTGTCTTTTAGTGGGTAGGAATATCGGAGGTATTTTAGGCCTTCAAAGGATATTCTAACAGCATTTGAAATATGCTATTTTCAAATTTTCATTTTCCATTTTAATAAAACATTTTCTAAAAAAGAAAGTTTATTAAAAAGTCTTTTGTCATATTAACAAAAGTGAGTTTTAAGAATAATCATTTTGATGATCACTAAGTATGATTAAGAAAGATTAGTGATATGATTATTACCTTGATGATAGTGTTAGTTAAATAATTCGTTTTTTATGTTTTACACTAAATGTGTTGTATAATTTGTTGTGATCAAAACTAAGAAAGATTAGTTAACACTAATAATGTTTTTAGGCATTACTTGCATTAACAGAGGTGATTCAGAGGTCGGGGAGGATAAAAGAGATGGTTAAACATTTTAAAGAGAGAAAGTAGCAAAAAGAAGGAAAGTGTGTGTTTATTAGAGAGAGAAACTAAGAACATAAAATGGTTATCCTCACCTCTACATGGAAGTATGTAGGGGTATGTATATGCCAGACAAAGAGTGACTTTGACAACTTAACAATAGTAGTCCCTCCTGTTGATCCCAAACTTAGATCGATTAGCTTTGTGTATACGAGATTAGATCAAGTATAACACGTAGAGAAACCTTTGTTGTATGCTTTGTGAATCTAAGTATTATGCGGAATTTAATACTTAAAAAAGAACACAAGATGTAAACAATACTTTCACTTTGATTATCAATGTCGAACTTGCTTACAATGAAAGATGTTTACGAATGAAAAACTTAATGAAAACTTGATATTAAACATTAACCTAAAGGCCTTCTTTTATAGACTAAGAAGCCTTGTACAATAAGCTACGTATCAACTATTCTAGGTAAAGATAAACATAGAAAATACATTGTCGTTTCTATCCTTACTAGAATTATTCTAGAATATAATAAACGTGTAGCTCACATCTTCCATCAGTGCTTGTCTTCAATCTGTCAACGCTTGACTTTAACTTGTCAACGCTTATGCTGTCAGCGCTCACTTTGCTCTTGTCAACGCTTAAGTTACTCTTGTCAGCGTTCAAGTGATCTGGCCTTAATTTATTCCCAACAATCCTCCCCTAAATTTGATATCCACTCTTATGATCAAGTTTCTGAATAAACATTAAGAACTTGGAGGAGTCTGACAAACCTTATCATATTGGTAATAAATAAATCTGATCAAATTCTTTGCCACGTCACTTGTATAGTCTATCTCCAACTGGGTGTCCTTCATCTTTTCCAAAACAGCCTTGGATATGAAATACTGAGCATCTACAAGTAAATACTCAGCAAACTTTGTAGAACTCAAATGGTATACACCAGCAGCTGAAGATAACCTCCATTGAAGACCACTGAGGTCATCTTCAAGATCCTTCCATATTTCAGGATCTTCCTCTTTTGTCCCACACATTCTTTTGAATGTGGTCCAAAGTTTTATTCCATTAGCTGAAGTTGGTGCTTCAGCCTCATACTTGGTCTCTAGCAACCTCCAAAGGTCCACCAAGTCTTCTCTATCACAACTTGCAAATAAAGATATGAGAGTGGTAAAAGTGTGTACCTCCTTGCCAAATCTTCCAATTTTCCAGAATCCACATTCATCTTCATCATAACTCACAATTGGATTCCTGGAATCTAGTGGTAACACATGCACCATATCTGAAGCTTCTAATGGGGAGAGCTTGAGGCTCTTTCTAATAACTGCTTCACTTGGATATAGTTGATTCATATCTTTTGGAAACTCAAGTGTAAATCCCTTCTTCACTGGTCTGGGAACTATCATAGCTTTCTTGATTTCCATCTCTTCTGCAAGTTGCTCCTTTATTTCATCTGAAAGAAGTCTGAAAGTGTTTTCTTCCTGCACTTTCACCCAAATGGGATAAGCCCTATGTTCCAACTCATCAAATGTCAAAGCCTTCAGCTTCTGATGTGTCCATCCAACTCCATGACATTTGAGCAACATAAAGTAGAGCTTCCTTCTATCCCTTTTCAACTCTGAAAGAATGTTGCTTGCCTTGTGCTTCAAAATCACCTTACAATCCTTCTGAACTCTAAGAAGAATTTCCAAACCCCATATCTGATCTGAAATGGTCAAGTCTGGATTATCCATACAGCTTTCTTCCCAAGAATTGTACATCTGAACCACCTCTGGCATATCAAAATCAATCTGCAACTTTAAATCTCTCAGCTTTTCCCTAGCAAGCTCATCACCATACTCAAGTCTTTCTGGTTCAACAATCATCACACTTGAATCTGAGCTAGCTCCATCACTTTCTTCTTCAGAAGTCACAACAAATGGTGACTTTTCCTTTTCACCTTGTTCCATCATTTGCTCAGCCAATCTTCTATCAAATTCAACCTGAGCTGCATTCTTTGGAACAATTTCTTCTACCAACTTACCCTTACCCTTATCTGATGGTGCAATTGTTGGTAAGGTAGATGGTAATACCTGAGTAGAAACATCCTTAATGATAGATGATGACTGGAATACATCACCTCCATATGCAGATCTGTCAACGCCCAAATTTCCTCTATCAGCGCCCAAAATACTTCTATCAGCGTCCAAACTTGTCTTGTCAACGCTCAAATATTTTCCCCCAACGCCTTGTGTAACCTCTCTCAACATATCTGTAAATGATAAATTTAAATTGGTTGGAGAGATCAAGGACGTATCAAAACCTGTTTGTTCCTTCAAAGTAGTAAGAGCTTCAGCAACATCCAATGATTGACCATCTTGACTGCTCTTATCACTCAGATTTCTTTGATCTTCCTCCCCTTTGGAAGACTCCTCCATACCTCCCTTTGCATGAGCACTCTCCAAAACAACAATCCTCTCTCTCAATTCCTTGAGTTCAAGGCCTTGGTTACTGACAATTTGTACCAAGTCCGCATTCTGCTTTTGCAAGCTAATGCAGACAGCCGTCAATTCCAAAAGAGTCATTGGTTCCAGTCTGCCCTCTTCTGAAATGGGGATTTGACCTCCCAAGTCAGGTTCATTGGGCATGGATGAGGACTTAATTATGGTGGGACTGCCTTGGCCAGCCTCTAAGCCAGAACCAATAGTCCCAGCCTCATCCAGGTCACCAGCCACACTTGTGGTGGTGGTTCTCTCTGCTTCATGGCTAGGACCACCAGAGGAGAACACTCCAGCAGTCCTTTGGCGTTTAAACAACCTATATTCAGGTGGTGTGGAAGATGGGGTGGAAGAAGGTGTAGATGTGGGTTGGTTAAGGGGTGTTTGGGATTGTGATGGTTGGGTGTCAGCGTTGGAAATAGGCACATCAACGCCCACATTAGATGTGTCAGCGTCAAAGGGTTCTTGGTCGATTTGCATTTGGTCTGGTGAGGGTAAAGGTTCAGGGATAGGTTCAAGTTGTGGGTGAGGGTCAATATGAGGTTGGGGGTCTGGTTGGGGTTGTGCTGCTGCAATAACAGCAAGCATGGCTGGGGTTAAAGGTAGGTCTCTATGAGGTGGTGAATTCATCTTGGTAAAAATAGCTTTCTTTTGTTCAGGGATTTTATAAAAATCATTGTGATCCCTTGAACAATATCTTTGAGCATCAAAAATCATTTGCAGAAAACGGGGATAAGCTAAAGTCATTTTTGTCCCCTTGTTTTTACACATTCCTTCAAAAATCATTTTAGACCAGTTATATTTTTGCCCTGTTGCAATACACACAATAGCAGTTGCAATGGATCTATTGATCTCATTGTGTGCAGTACATTTGGGACTCAAACATTGAAGGAGAATGTGAATGAGGTACTTCCAGGCTGGAGGAAATTCCTGCTTATGGTACTTATTAAGAGTACCTTCATCAGGAATAGGGTATCCCAAAGCCCTAAGCCCTTGTTCTATGTCAGTTATGGGAAGAATGGTTATACCATCAGCATCATCAAGATGCAAGGCCTGGCGTACCAAGGCCTCAGTAACCACCCAAGATCTCCCATGAACAATAGAAGTTAATGTGGTCACTCCATTAACTGTTGAGGAACTGACAGTGTTCCAAAACTGTTTAATGTGTGTGACTGGAATGAGTGGTGCATGAGAAAGAGCATACCTTAATGGGGATGCGTTCAAATACGCCACCATTTGGGTGTATTGAGGGAACAAAGTATTATCAGCAACAAGATAAGCAATCATGTTGTGTTGAGACTTGAACCCCAAATCCAATTCTGCTGAGTTAAATCTTGGTGCCATTGATGAAAGCTGTTAATTTGAAGTATAGAAGATGAAGGTTGATAAGAGAAAAAGTGTTAGACAAGAATTATAGATACCCTGTTTAAAAATAGGAGACAAATTTATAGGAGTGGATGAATGCATGTGATTGGCCCAAAAATAGGCAAAGATTTTCAAAAACTAATCATGAAAATATTGAAAAAGTTATAAGTTATCTCATGCATTTAATAAAAGTAACAACTCCTAAAATTACGGCTTGAAAATATGTCAAAAAGTAACAACTGGGTAGGTCCCATTGATTGTCAACGGTCAAATATAACCCATCAACGCCCAACGGCTATAATCTTGTCAACGTTCGCCTAAAGCCATGTCAGCGTCCAATTTGGTCACAACAACGCTTGGAAAAATCTTGTCAGCGTCCAAAAATAAAATTGTTTTAAAAAGTGAAAAATGACCTTAACAAGTAATTTATCCTAGAGAAGATAACCAAAAGCTGATAATTATCATAGGGCGGCAAGCACTGTCCAGTTATGCACACTTGCATAAGCAAGATAGACATAACAGTCCTCTAGTGTCCCTTGCTAACCAAAATTCTTAACAACCAAGTTACCTTATAAAATCCTTGTTACTCCCAGGTAAAACCCATATCAAAATGATTCCCAAGTCTCCCAACAGACCACAACCAATTCTAGGCCAAAAATGTCTTGGCAGCATGCAAAGTTGATATACTATGCATGCTACAGTGTCTCATGGTTTAGTAAAACTAACCCATACTCACCTGTGGACACAATCTAGAATTGTGATAAGAGTATCATATGGATACCCAAAAATCCTAAAGGTTCCTAAAACCTCCCCTTAAACAAAGATACAAAGAGTTTGCCAAAAATATGCATGAACATAAAAAATTTATGTCAAGATAGGAATGAAACATTCCAACCATCATCCATAAACAAAAACATGTCCAAATGCTTCTCCTTTGATCCATAAGCAGCACTGTATCCAATGGTATACTGCTAACACCATCTGCACATTTAGATGAAAAACCACAAAACTAACATTGTTGCTGGCAACGCCCCGATAACACTTAACAGCGTTGAAGGAAGCTTTGTCAGCGTTAGACAATTATATTGCTGACAACGTTGTAAGCACACTTATCAGTGTTCAAACAACCTTTGTCAGTGTTAGAAAAATATAGTGGAAAATCTAAATTACCAATAAGACTAATAATAGTAATGCATCATCCTGTACAAACTTTTACAAAAAGAATCCAAAACACATATTAAGTGAGATTAACCATTCCAATACTTGTTACCAAGTATTGAAATCTTCCAGTATCAAAAGGTTTAGTTAATAAATCTGACACATTTTCCTCAGTGTCAACCCTATCTGGTTGTATTAAACCTTTCTCAAAGCAATCTCTTATAAAATGGTGTCTAATTTCTATGTGTTTAGTTTTAGAATGATGCACAGGATTCTTAATGATGCATAAAGTACTATTATTGTCAACAAATATCTTAGTATGCATGAAGTTATACCCATAATCCAACAGCTGGTTCTGAATCCACAACACTTGACCACAACATGCTGCTGCAGCCACATATTCTGCTTCAGTTGTAGAGTTAGCCACCACTGTTTGTTTCTTGCATTGCCAAGATATTAATCTGCTCCCAAGAAATTGACATCCACCAGTTGTGGATTTCCTATCAAACTTGTCACCACCATAATCACTATCTGAATATGCAATCAGCTCCAATGGTGAATATTTTGGGTACCACAAACAAGATCTGGATAAAATCTTAGATACCTAAAGATTCTCTTCACAGCATAAAGGTGACATTCTTTGGGAGTCACTTGATGGCGTGCACATGTACACACAGCAAACATGATATCAGGTCTGGAAGCAGTAAGATACATCAAGGATCCAATCATGGATCTATAATGCCTGACATCAACATCTTTCCCATCTCCAATCTTTCCCCAAGGGTGTTCTCTATCCATAGGAGTAGAAGCCCTCTTTTCATGTGGAGAAAAGCCAAACTTCTTCAAGATTTCAGCAACATATTTGTCTTGGGAGATGAAGATACCCTCTTCTTTCTGCTGAACTTGTAAACCAAGAAAGAAGTTCATCTCCCCCATAGCACTCATCTTGAATTTGTCTGTCATGAGCTTGGAGAAATCCTCACTCATCTTTGGATCAGTAGACCCAAAAATGATATCATCAACATAGACCTGCACAAGCAACACATCTTTGCCTTTCTTCTTTGTAAATAGTGTCTGATCTATGGTGCCCCTCTTGAATCCATTGTCCACCAAATAGGTAGACAGAGTTCCATACCATGCTCTAGGGGCTTGATGAAGGCCATACATAGCCTTTTTGACTCTATACACTTTGTCTGGATGCTCAGGATCCTCAAAACCAGGAGGTTGCATGACATAAACTTCTTCAACAATGGTGCCATACAAGAATGCACTCTTTACATCCATTTGATAGACTGTAAAGCCCATGCAAGATGCATAGGCTAGAAAAATCCTAATAGCTTCAATCCTTGCAACTGGTGCAAAGACTTCTTCATAGTCTATCCCCTCCTCTTGTGTATAACCTTGAGCCACTAACCTTGCCTTGTTTCTGACCACAATACCTCTTTCATCTCTTTTGTTCCTGAGAACCCATCTTGTCCCAATTGGTCTGACATATCTAGGACAATCAACCAGCTCCCAAACATCCTGAATAGCAAATTGGTGAGCTCATCCTGCATTGCTTCCACCCAACTTGGTTCTTTGAGAGCATCAAATATCTTCTTGGGTTCTTCTTGTGACAGAAAACATGCAAACAAACATGCTTGTACAAGAGGGGTATCAACCTTCTTGTGTATATTGGCAATAAATCCATCAAGACTTTGATGGGATCTTCTTGTCTGAACTGGAGTCATAACATCACCAATGATCTGAGATGGGGGGTGATTCTTCATTGTGGAAGTGAGAACTCCTCCTTCAAAAAGTCTGGTGTCCTCAACTTCACGCTCCATGTTGCCAATATCTTCTTCATCAGACTCTCTTTGATCAACAGGGATCTCTTCATGGACATTGGAAGGTCCACCTTGTTCAAAATTTGAAGAGAAAAGATGTGCAAAGGTGTTGTCAACGCCTGAACCTTGTTTGTCAGCGCTTGGGCTAACAACGCTTGAACTGTTGTTGTCAACGTCTGAGCCATCAACGTCTGAATTGCTCTTGTCAGCGCTTGATTTTCCTTTGTCAGCGCCTGAAGAACCATGCATGTTTGTATCTGGTGGTATTTGGAAACCACCATTATCTTGTCCAGCAGCAGCAGCAGCAGCAAAAGCATCAGTCCAAATGGGAATTGTGACATATTCAAATGTAGGAGATGCCTTTTCTGCTTGTGATCCAACCCTTTCATCAACCTGTGTACCTGAAACATGAACAACTTGTTCCTCCACAACATTTGAAGTTACCTTCATAATGTCTGGATTAGTGACAGGCATATAATTTAAAGTTCTAGATAAGGGTTCCAAATCAAACAACCAATTAGGACCACTTTCAGGATCACTAGGTTTATTCTCTAAGAACCTAACATGTACTCTTTCAACAATACGTTTGTCCTCCTTAAGATAAACCCTATAACCCTTGCTCTGCACTGAATACCCCATGAAGTAACTTTCATCACCTTTTGCACTAAATTTCCCTAAGGCATCACTAGTGTCTAAGACTACTACATGACATCCAAAAGGTCTGAGAAAACCAATATTAGGTTTTCTTCCCCAAAGTAACTCATAAGGTGTCTTGTTCTGAATTTTGTTAACCAATGCTCTATTTTGTACATAACATGCTGTATTAACAGCCTCAGCCCAAAAGGCTATGGGAAAGTGAGCATCAGCCAACATTGTCCTGGCTGCTTCAATTAGGGTTCTATTCTTCCTTTCAGCAACCCCATTTTGTTGTGGGGTTCTAGCAATACTAAACTGTCTAGTAATTCCCTTCATGGCACAAAAATCATCTAGCTTCTTGTTCCTAAATTCTCCACCATTATCACTCCTAAGCATCTTAACCTCATTGCCAGACCTTTTCTCAATTTGAGTGATAAATTCAATAAGAACATCAGCTGTGTCACTCTTCATAGCTAGAAAGAATGTCCAAGTAAACCTAGAAAAGTCATCAGTGACAACAAAACAATATTACTTGCCATTTAAACTTTCTATATTAGTTGGACCAAAGAGGTCCATGTGAAGCATATGAAGAGGTCTGGAACTAGTATGCACCTGTTTGGACTTAAATGAGACCTTGTGCTGCTTGCCTTTAAGACATGCAACACAAGAGTGGTCATTGTGGAAGGCCTTCTCAGGCAAACCATCAACTAAACCAAGCCTCACAAGTCTATTTATATTTTTAAAGTTTATGTGCCCTAGTCTCCTGTGCCACAAATTACTTTCATCTACTGAGGTCTTAGCATAAAAACAAGACATATTTGTATTCACTTTAATCCCATTTAAATTGACATTGTATATGTCCTTATGCCTAGGTGTTCTATACTCAATATACTTCTCATTAGGGATCTTAAAATCCTTGCTTAACACCAAACACTCAGTATCAGTGAAAAGAACCTTATTTTTGTTATCACACACTTGTGATACACTAAACAGATTATAGTCCAGTTCTTTTACCAGGAAGACATTCTCAAAACGTAGATTATTGGTGAGAAGGGTTCCTTTGCCTGTGATGGTGCCGTAGCCCCCTCCAAAGTATACCTTATCACCATCTTGAATAGGAGTGAAGTTTGTCAGATAGTCTTCCTTTCCTGTCATGTGCCTTGAGCATCCACTATCCCAATATCCATAGTCATTGATCTGCTTTTGAATGCCCTGCACATAAAGAAAACAAATTAGTCTTCTTTGGGAACCCAAGTCTCAAAAGACTTGGATTCATCTGGTTGTTCAATAAGAACAGACTTAGTTCTCACAACAACCCCATTCTCATCCTTTTTAGGATGAAATACCCAGTTAACCCCAATTGGTTTTGTAATGACTTTTGAGATATAGTTAAACCTGTTGCAAGTCATTGAAATTCCATCATTATTAGGGTTTTGATCTTTCTTGGGTCTCCATGTTAAGCTTGAAGAAGCTTTAGACCCCTTACCTTGTGGCTGCAAATACTTAGGTCTGGTCACGTTTCTGTCAGCGTTGGATTTTGTCCTGTCAACGCTGAATTTACCCTTATCAGCGTTGAACCTAGGGTTTGCTACAGGAACCCATTGCCTATTTGACCAGGTATTTGTCTTTTGAAAAGGTCTTTGTCCATAAGTGTTAGACCTTCTAGTAAAGAATGGGGCTGGTCTAATCACTTGTGGACTTTGCTGCACACCAGGTCTGGGTCTGACAACGTTTGACTTCCTAACAACGTTGACTTTCTTCCTATCAGCGCTGAAATTGTTCCTATCAGCGCTGACTTTGGGAGCGTTGACACATTTGTATGCCAAATGTGAAAAGCTACCACAAGTATAACAGGCTTTCTTAGACACATTCTTAGGTCTAGAAGCAAAGAAACCTGTTCCATGATTGTTAACTTGGCTCTTGGGTGACCTATTATTTCTATACATCTCTGCATATTTAATGGTAGGTCTTCTAACAGTGTTGGAGCCTAGGTCAACAGCTTTACCAGTAACTGGGTGAGTAACCTTAATGGGTGGGGATTCATGGCTCGTGATTGGTGTGGGCTCATTTGGACTTTCACACAGCAAACCTCCTTTAACAAATAAAGTAGGGTTAGCTTTCTTCCACTCATTTAGGTCAGTCAGTTTTTGTTGATACTCTTCTACTGGGGTGACAACTCTTGGTGGAGGAATAAATTCCTCTTCTTGGCATTCTGGAATACCAGTCCAAGATAAATCCTTTCTAATGACACCATAGAAGTCACCAGCTGGTGGTGGAACCAGAGAGTAATCATTCTCATTCATCCCAAGCCCAGTCATATCCTTAGGATCTCTTTGTTTAGCTACACAGTCTCCTAGGGCTTGGGTGGCTCTATCAAATCTTTGAATCTTGAGGTCAACATTATCTTTATTCTTAATGGCCTCATCTAACTTAGCCTGTAGGTCTTTATTGACTTTTGACATGATATTTCTAACATCCATACTACCCTCCCTCTAGCTCATGTTTTAAGATATTTATCTTATCTTTTAAATCAAATTCCATTTTCTTGTATTCAGAAACGGTTTTCTCAGTTTCAGTAAGAGCTAGTTGGTAATTGGATAATTTACACCTTTCAGTGCTCATATCCTCTTTTAGTTTTAACACTTCTTTGTTAAGTCTGTCAGTGTTTAACCTACAACCTTTGCTACAAAAAGCATCATCATATACCTCATTATCAGATGAAGAGGAGGAGTGTGCCATGAGAGCATATTCAACATGTTCTTCTTCTTCAATGTCAGCAATCAAAGCTTTGTCCTTTTCAGCATCCTTGGCCAGATAGCTCCAATCCCATCCAGTACCATCTATTCCTTGAACTGCAACCATGGCTTTGGATTCTTGAGCTTTAACAACCTGACTTGAGGGTTTGCCAGCATCAGATCTTCTAGGAGATCTGCATTCCCTCATAAAGTGCCCCATGCGATGACAGTTGTAGCACTCAACTTTGGATTTATCAAATCCAGCAGTGTCTTTAGCATTGAAGGTCATCTTCTTCTTGAACCTCCTATTCCACCTATTTGCTCTTATACTGGCAAGAGCCATGTTGCACTTGATGTCCATCTCTTCCAAGTGTTCATCACTTATCTGCTCAAGGTCCTCATATGTAATCACTGAACCATTGGGCAAAGAAGCAATGTAAGCACAAACAATATCCAAATCCAAGCCAGCAGGTTTAACTCTTGGTGAGTCATTCATGAATGTGTCAGCGTCTGAAAAGGAGACGTTGACAGGACTTGTTCCAGCGCTGACAAATGGTGATCCAGTAACTGGATGCATAAAAGAGTCCTGCTGATTGAATTGACCTTCACTATGAGAAAAGAAGGCCATGTTGCTGGTGCTAGCTTTGCTTGAAAGAGTTTCATCTTCCAACAATCTTAGTTTGTTGTAGATGTCATCAAACGAAGAGCTCTTGTGAGTATTATTGGCAAGAATAGATCTTGCCTCAATCTTCCATGTCTCACCAAGACTTTTCAGAAAAGTAGCATTGATGTCAATATCACCAACTTGTGTCCCCATGAAGGATAATTTGCTTGTGATGTCAAGCAATCTGCTTCTCACACTGCTCAGTTTCTCATTGGGCTGAGCTTTGAAGACAGCATAATCATGCAGAAGTTGCTTTTTCTTTTCTTCTTTAGTTTCTGCATTACCACCATATGCAACTTCAATTGCTTCCCAAAGATCCTTAGCAGATTCATAGCTTCTATATTTGTGCTGATTTTCTTGTCCCAGAGACACTTTCAGAATATTTAGGGCTTTCATGTCAGCCCTTTTCTTTGCAATATCTTCAGCACTTACAGCTCTACCATCTCCAGGTTTTTCTTTCTTATCTTCTTCAGGACATCCTTCAACAGCTGTTCTTGTCGCAATGGCATTCAGAATCTTTTGAGCTTTATTGAAAGAGTTTCCATATTCAATAATGTCCCAGAGTGTGTAGTCAAAGATCCCCAGATATTGTTCAAAGTTGAACCTCCATAAGTCAAAGTTGGTTGCATCAAGCATGGGAATCTTGATGTTTGGTAAGGATGAAGAGGAGGACATGATGTTTGCTTCAGACATGATGTTTTTAGGGTTTTGAGAAAATTAGGGTTTTGGTGTTCTTCAAAGATCAAAAGTTTCTCAACAAGCTCTGATACCACTTGTTGATCCCAAACTTAGATCGATTAGCTTTGTGTATACGAGATTAGATCAAGTATAACACGTAGAGAAACCTTTGTTGTATGCTTTGTGAATCTAAGTATTATGCTGAATTTAATACTTAAACAAGAACACAAGATGTAAACAATACTTTCACTTTGATTATCAATGTCGAACTTGCTTACAATGAAAGATGTTTACGAATGAAAAACTTAATGAAAACTTGATATTAAACATTAACCTAAAGGCCTTCTTTTATAGACCAAGAAGCCTTGTACAATAAGCTACGTATCAACTATTCTAGGTAAAGATAAACATAGAAAATACATTGTCGTTTCTATCCTTACTAGAAGTATTCTAGAATATAATAAACGTGTAGCTCACATCTTCCATCAGTGCTTGTCTTCAATCTGTCAACGCTTGACTTTAACTTGTCAACGCTTATGCTGTCAGCGCTCACTTTGCTCTTGTCAACGCTTAAGTTACTCTTGTCAGCGTTCAAGTGATCTGGCCTTAATTTATTCCCAACACCTCCGTGTCTTGCCTATTTGAATATAATGTAATTCTATAAATGACGCTCACATTTTAGGGCTAACATACACATCTTTTATTACCTTAAAATGAGTAAAATATCATCGAATGTACATAAAATATGCTTGTTTTCTTGTTTGTGTATGTGTAGGCATGGATGTCGAAGTCACAAAGAAAGACAGAAAAACAAGACAAAACAAAAACGAGGAACAAAGACGTACAAGAAACCCGAAGCCGGATGTCGTTTTATGGGTTTTAAAACCCTCAAATCTCAAAAAGACCAAATTACCCTTGAAGAATTGTGAAATTACCAAAATACCCCTCATCGTTTCTAAGTTTACACTTTCTACCCTCCACTTATCCCATTTTACCTTAATGGTCTTTGAAGTTTGTTGATATTGCACTTTTAGTCCTTGATAATGGTTTATAAAAGTAGAAGGACTAAAGTTGCCAAAGTTAAAAGATGAGAAGAATGTTAAAACAACTATTTGAATGTTAACATTCCAAGGGGCTAAATCTGCCAATTGTTGAAAATTAAATCAACTTCAATACCTAAAACATGGAGAGACTACTTTTGCTATTTTCCAAAGTTCCAACAAGCTGATAATAAAGTGAAAGACAACTATTGACAATTCCCACACTTTAAACATAAATTAATGTTAAACGTGGGAGGGAAGCAACTAGTTTTTACCCAATATAGATTAATCACAACTGTTTATCCCATAAACCTTACCCCACCACCCAGAATCAATCAAGCTAATTCCAAAGGGTTTATCCAAATTATATTAGGGCTATTGTACTTGAAGCCAAGATAAACACACCCCATGTGCTTATTATGATCCAACTCAGCTAATGAGACCTCAACCAACTAAGCAAGTGACGGGGTTCACCATGTTTGTCAGCAAATGAAGACTGATTGATGTATAGGTTTGTATGCCATGTTCTCCATAACTTTTCAAGGGCCTAGATTCATCCATGGCTCTCCTATCACAAGAACCATCCAGAATCATGAATTCAAAATTGAGCATATTCTATGAATATGCCATGGGAAAGTAGGAAAGTTGTTTTAGTTCATCAGCTAGGGTTTTGGCTTTCCCACTTGTATATATAGTAGGATAGTGGTAGCTAGTAAACTTGTTCCAATTTTCCTTTTCATAATTTGTAATCTCATATGAATTTTAATGAAATAAAATTGAGTTTAATTTAATTTATTACAAGTTTATTTTTATGCACTTTTAAATTTCAGTCACATTTATTTTTATTGCAAATTTTGTTTTCAAGTTTTATTTCAAAAGCTTAACTGATTTTGAAAGACACACTTGAAATAAATTTGCTTATAGCTTAATTGACACATAAGCTATAAGCAGCCTCTTTATGTGTTCATTTATTGTTGGTTCCGAAATTTACATTTCTTGCAAATTCTATTTTCCAAAGTCTGTTTTTATAAAAAAATCAAATTTTTGAGTTTTATTTATTGCTACTTTAGCAATAAGCTCTTACCAACTTATCTGACAAATAAGCTGACCTATCAACGTATTGGTAGTTTTATTTTACTTGTTCTTATTTCAGGTTTCCAGAAAATTAGTTTGGTGTTAAGTTGATGTTTCTATTATAACCAAAGAAAGGATAAGCTGATGATGATAAGCTGATTAAAGTTGATAGATAAACTCGAAAAGAGTTTATGATTGGCTTATAGTAAGATTAGTCAATTTTGATGTAAATTGACTCAATGTAAGTTCACTTTATTCTTTTTACTTTTTTTGCTCTAAAATGCTTATTTGACTTGACTTATTGATTGTGCTTATTTGTTTATACTTTTCTTGTTTAATTTCAGTTGTTCTTTACTTATATTTCATGTTCTGCTTTTACATAGCTTAATTTTGCTTTATTTCTCAAATTTATGCTTAAAATTTTGCAACTGAGATTTAAAGGGGTGTGTGGTTTAGTTTAGACATTTGCATTAGGGTTGGATTGAGCCTAATCAAGCTTTAATTTCTACATTTTAGAGTAAAAATCAAATTTGGCTTGGTGTTTTTGTTTTCTGTGGTAAAGAATCAGTAGGTAGTAATCTTTTGTTATAATTTGGTATTTTTGTTTTATTTGTCCTTATTATCTAATATCTTAGGTTATTTGATATAGCTTTGAGATTAGAATTCACTTAGGCTCAAAATTGTGCACTTACTTTTGTCCTTTTTGACCAAAATAAGGACACATTGCATCAGCAACTCATAGCTCTTCATATGTAATTCTTAGATTTTGATTTTAGCTTACAAGTAGTTTAGGTGTCCTGGTTAATTTCTTTTAAGTTTATTTTAGGTTTTGAAGCTTTTGACCAACTTAAAATTAAGTTAAAAATAAGTCTTAACTACCTTGTTTTAGTCCATTCTTTTTCACTATTTGCATTTCTTTAATTGCTTCTTATACTTGGTGCTCTGTGTTGTGTGAATTGTGTTTTTTTTGTAGTTTTCAGACTTATACCAACCCTCAATAAGCCATAGATTATTGGTGCTTAGCCCAAAGAGTTAAAAAAAATTAGCAAAAAGGATTGCTGGGACTCAAACCCAACACCCCCACACTCACAACCCACACACTAACCAACTGCCCTCGGGTCTTTTTCATAAATCCCTTAGGTAGTTTTGTTTATATACACTTTTTCTATTATTTTGCTAGATAAGCTGCTTAACAGCTTATTAATCCATTCCAGCTTATTTGTTCATGCACAACATCATTTTTGTACTATGAACTTTTTTTTATCATATTCTAGCTACCCTAGGACTTAGAACTCTTTTGGTGGTCGTTTTAAACGATATCACTTAACTTATTTAATTTTGCTTATTTAGATTTTCAGCTTATTATTTTTAACTTACTGTCATTTTTCTTGTTCTATTGTTCATATTGTTTATTTTTATAAGCTTGCGCCAAATTTCAACCTTTAGGGTGAGTTAAATCAAAACCCGACTATTTTGTCCTATATGCACAAATAGTCTTTTTGGTTTTGGCTTATTCCAACTTATTTTCAAAAGCTTTTTTCAAAACTGATTTTTTCTTTAGTTTTTAGTTAATAAAAAAGTATTCTCTGTCAATTTTCAACTCATAAGCTTATGTAATTAGCTTTTTAAAAAGTGCTTATAGCTTATTTTGATAAGCTACATTTTATATTTTTCAAATTTTCTTTTTGAAACTGCTTTTTATTATTAAAAACTAGTTTTGGTTAATTAAGATCACTAGTAAGCTTAAGATTTAGCTTATTAGGCTTAAAAGGCCCAATAAGGTAGCTTAAAGCTTATTTAAAGCTTATTAAAGCATATTTTTGCCTTTTTACTCAGTTTTAAAGTTGTTAACAATTAAATTTTAGGTTTAGTAGCACCTTTTCTTTTCTGTTTTTTAAAAGTTTTTTTATTGGGTTAAAAAACCCATTAAGTCTTAAGTCCATTTTCATTTTGGGTCGTTTTAGGCCCAATAGAGTTTTTAAATTAATTTTAATTTTAATTTTTGGTTTATTTAGTTAATTAGAAATGATTTTGAAATTTTTGATTATTTTAATATTATTTTTCCTCAATTTGCGTGATTGCATAATTCGTCTTTATTTTTAGTCATTATAGTGTAGAATCGTCTTTTAATTTAAACCCTTCTCTTGTTAATAATCAAACTAATCCAAATTCGTTCAAAAGTGACCATCTAACTCCTCGTCTACAACGAACCCGCGGTTTTATACTTTTTGCGTTTTTATTAACATGATCGTGTTATACCACACTAAACTCCTTCCATCATCGTGTTTTATTAACTTTCACTTCTGGAAAAACTTTATGTTTAGATGATGTATTGTATGTACCCAGGATTCAAAAGAATCTTGTTTCTGAAATTGTGTTGAATAAGTGTGGCTACAAACAAGTGTTGGAACACGACAAGTATATCTTGTCATGACATGGTTCATTTGTTGGATTTGGTTATATATGTAATGGTATGATCAGATTAAATTTGAATTATCCTTTGTTTAATGCTTCTGCTTGTATGATTACTTCTAGTCATAGTAATGGTTTAAGCAAATCTGAATTATGGCATGCTAGACTATGACATGTTCATTACAAAAGAATGATAGATATGGTTAAAATAAGTTTAATACCTGCTTTTGACATGACAAATGAAAGTTGTAAGACGTGTATGTTAACAAAGATTACTAGACAACCGTTTAAGGGTGTTAATCGGAAAAACAAAGTATTAGATCTCATACATAGTGATCTGTGTGATATTCAGGCCAATCCTTCACTAGGACATAATAAGTATGTCATTACTTTTATTGACGATGCTTCTAGATTTTGTTATGTCTATCTATTGCATGATAAACATGAAGTTCTAGATAAGATTTATAAACAGGAAGTGGAACTTTAAAGACAATATTCGATAAAAGTATTTCGTATTGATCGAGGTGGTGAGTATTATGATCCAGTTTATTTATAATCTACTGGTATAATACATCAAACCACGGCTCCTTACACACCATAACAGAATGGGGTGGTTGAAAGGAATAATATGACTTTAAAAGAAAAGGTGAATTCCATGTTATCCTATTCTAGACTAAGTGAAGGGTTCGGGGGTGAGGCAATGTTGACAGCCTGTTATATTATGAATAGAACTCCAAAAAAAAACTCCTTATGTTATTTGGACCAAGAAGGTACCAAATTTTGACTTATTTAAGGGTTTGGTGTTGTAAAGCGGTCGTAAGGTTTACTCAACCTAAAATGAAAAATCTGGGTGAGAAAGGTATAGATTGTATCTTCATTAGGTATGCTGAGCATTCCAAGTGTTATATGTAACATCTCAAAAATCGGTCAACGAAAGCGGTAAAGCTCGAGGGCTGCTACTTCATTATGTCAAAGTTTAAGGTACAAGAGTACGACTCTAAATGAGACATTTTATAAAAATACCTAGTTGAATTAAACTAAAAAAATTAAAATACAGAGGTCATATTTTTTCAAAATACAAAGTAGCGAAAGAAAAAAGTTTTAAAGATGTCAACGAGAGAATATTTCAAGACATAATAAATAGTAAATATCCGAAGATAGCCATGAAATGCATGCGGACTCCAAGTACTTCATATAGCAAATACACATCATCATCAAATACCCGAGATAAATTCTAAAAGGGGTCAACATAAAGTTGGTGACAATATAGGTTTCAATTCAAATTTATAACAAAATGGACCTCAAAAGTTCAGTTCATGTACACATGCAACTATGGGAGATATAGTGCCGAGTGTAGGATAAATCGGATGTTCTTAGTATTTATGATAGCTAAGCTCATGACATCGAAACTAATGATCCAATACATGCAATAGTTGCACATATGACCCAAGTGAGTATCTAGCCAAGATAACTCAAGTTCACACAAATGATATACACTCGTCCGACGTCAGAATGCCCGAGTGGAGGTTGTCAAGCCTCGATAGATCTATCCATAGCATAAGAGCTTACTCCAGCAGAGTAATTAACGATTCATGATAGTGGAGATTATGGATAACTCAACTTAAGCTATATCATTAACAATGCTCACATAGCGTTCACAGAAAAACAGTTTTTGCGTCCAGAAGCAAGTATACGCATTTATCGCATCCCAAAACATCAAACATAAAAAGCAGTTTAATAGGGACTATAGACTCACCTCAAGCAAAGAATCACTCTGTATAAGTAAGATAAAGTAATAGCGAACAACACTAGCGACAACCTAAACAAAATACTATAGTTTAAGCGCTAGCAAATAAATCAAATAAGTCTATCATGTAAGTCGCTTTTCAATCATGTGCGAAGTTTATAGATAAAACATGGTTTATCGAAATCATATATTTATAAATAATATCTTATACTTAGGCAAAAATATTTATTTTTGACTCGACGTAATTTCGACAGCCTTTCGGTGTAAATTTAATTTACCCAAAATTAAGTTAGTCAAATAATCAGCACACTTTCTACGGAAAATTCGACAGCCTTTCGCCGTCATTTTGAAAATTCCCATTTTTAGTAATTTCTCGATAATCAACCACTTTCTCAATCAAAATCAACCAATAATCACTTTTTCCGCAATATAACAATTTTACAATGCTCAAATCACAACAATAATCAAATATATTTAGTACTCATTTCGACACTCAAAATATCTCGGTTTAACTCGATAACGTCATTTTAACCATTTTTATATTATAGACAGCAAGTAAACGTATAAGTTTTTGGAAAACGTACATTTTCATCACGACAAACAAAAGACCATAACTTGCTCATTTTAAGTCCGTTTTTAGCTTATAATATATCGAAACAAAAGTATTTACTTGTACTTTAATAATCTCGTACTAATCTTGTGTCAAAACAATTTTTATAACCCTTTAAGCTCAAAGTAAAATTCGGACATAAAGTATAGTTTTCGTAAAAATACATTTTTGACCAATTTCAAACATAACCTCTAGTTTTCCTCAAAGATTCGTATACATATTAAATATAGTAAAAACATGATCAAGTTCATAGATCAATAAATATACCAACATATATTTTGTAAAAAGTTCAAGTCATACTTAAAAATACATTGATTTAGTAGATCCATCCATAAATCATATGGATATAAAAGTTTATCAACATAAAAATATTTTCCATCTTTTGTTTTTATGAAAAACACATGATAAGTAACATGCATGCATAGATCTATAAATACTATGCATGAAAAATGAAAGAATCAAAATAGGTTTAAGAATAACCTTATGTAGCGTATCTACGTAGTCACAATAACCCGATCTACAAGATAAACCACAATATCAACTATAAAACCAACTTCTTCAATTTTCTCCAAATCAACCAATTTATGTAAACCCTAGCTTCCTTTTCTTTATAAACACTCTTGGTTGTATGAAACAAGTGTTAAACCTTCTTGAAATCAAGCTTGTAAAAATCAACAATGGTGTTTTTGGTGTTCTTGTTTTGAGTCGTGGGTAGAGAGAGAGACAAAGGAGAGATTGTGTATTATTGGTGAAGTAAATAATGAAGGTATGTGATAATAATAATGCATGAATAGTAAGGTTAAAAAATGATGTAAGCATCTATTATATAGGAAAATTGTGTAAGCATAGGATTTTAACCAAAATTTAACTTTGTCATTTGTTGGTTTGATGGTTTGGCCGGTTATGGAGGTCCTAAAAAGGTAAATTATTCAAAAAATTTACTTGTAGTAATTAGTTACTACCTCCGTCCCAAAATTATAATCCACGTTTCCTTTTTGGGTGTCCTAAATTAATTGTCCACTTTTAAAGCTTCTAAAAATAGGTAAGAATTTTAGATCGAGATTACTAGATTACCCTTAATTGAAATCATAATTACAAACTTTAAAAAAGTTTTAAATTAATTAGTTATGGGTAAAACTATCTTTCTGCAAAAAGTAAGAGAGAGAAAGCTAAAAAGGTGGTACTTTTCTTAAACTGTGTGTTTTTTGTTGGGGACAATAATTTTGGGACGGAGGGAGTAAAAGATTTAAAGTAAAAATGTTAATTAGTTTTAGGTAAACATCGAAAAATATATAGTTAGGTTTAAAATTGAGTAAAAGTTAGAAATTTGACGAAATAAATTAATTTCATGCTTTTTCGACGAAAAATGATATTTTATGATTTATAAGACATTTTATGCATGTTAACGGTGGTTAAACGTAAAAACAAAGTAAAATACGTTACGTAAAATAATTATTCACTGAAAATACGATTTATTACTATAAATAGCAAAAATACTAAATACACATAAACATATATAGAAGCTAATAAACACTCAGTTCATATAAAGAATGATCACGCGGTTAAAACTAAACAGTTAAGCACAAAATTCACAGTTAATGAATATTTAGATTACCGTCAATTCATTGACCGTCATAGCAATTTGATTAGATTCATAGAAAATTCTCAGAATGATGACTGAGCACAGTGTCAAGTCATTACACGTCCATAGACGGTTTCTCAGAAAATGACGGGATAGGTTTTCGGTACAAAAGCAGTTGAAGCACTTAGTTGACTAAATAAAAGTCAGAGGGTAAAATAGACATTTAACGAGTCAGAAAAATTACCAGATGTTACATTATAGGTTTTATGTTATAGAACCTTATGATTATGTGTCGGTAAACTCTATATTAGAGTAAAGATATGCTATATTTGATGAAGAATGGTTTACGTTTATACCTAGACCAAGAGGTATGATTCGACCATCTTCAAGTAAGATAGCTGAAAATTAGATTGAAGGTACAGAAGATGTACCTTGTAAAACCCGCATAAAATACATGAAGACATTAATTACCTGAAAATACGAATTAATTAAAACTTTATATTAATTAATGCACGACAAGTATTACGTATGTTATTCACTTAATAACGAGAATCTACGTATAATAAATAATGCACGACAAGAATTAACACGATTAATGACCAATATGTTATAATTATGACCAATAGTAAAGCCGAAAATTTGGTTTGTATTTTATTTCATCATTTGAAATATAACTTAGAGTTTAAGTAATAAGCATTTGATATTAAAACCCTAAGTTACAATTTTTGATAAAATAATAATATACCAAGTAGCATTATGATAAGACAAATAACTTTGAAAAATTAAACGCTTGTAGGGAAAGATAAATCACATTAGCTCATTTTGTAAAATAAGTTTTAGAATAAATCTTACACTTTTATTTGGTAACATGATTCATATCAGCTCCAAATCCCACAAAAGAAGCAAAAATATTCGTTCAACATTGATGATACGATGTATTATGAAAACCATCTAAAAACATGTCCGATTATTACGGTTTGATCGCTGGCACGAGTATCATATAATCACATACTCTTTATACTCTTTAACAAATCTCAAACACAAAACTTATAGAGTTCTTAACTCAGAAATTTTTTTACAAAATAAAACAAAAGATTGGAGGATATCAGAACCCATGTTCGGGTTCACATCGAAGTCATTCTTGTTCGTTTCATGTTCATGGTTGGAGTTCCTATGCGGTCTGAGTACGACTCGTTCGAGTTCTAGTTCATGTCATGGTTATGGGCTAACTAATGATGTGAAATGATAGAGTTTTGAATTACTGCTTATGACTCTTGTTCCTGTGTTCGTAATCAATCGAGTCAAGTTAAGTTCATCGTTGTTTCTATTGGAGGTAATCCGTCGATCCATATTATAATGTCAAAATCATGCGTTACTAAAACCGTAAAACGTAAATGATAAATCTCGAGTCATGGAAAACATGAGATACTAAAATAAATCCCATGTCTCTTAAAAATCTACTTAACAATGGCTATAAAAGCTGTTTTAAGTTGTTTACATTTGATACAAGATAATCACTGATGATGAACAAAGATTACGGGTTCGAAACTAAATGGTTTTATTGTTCATTTGGATTATGTATGGATGTAATATTTGCAAGCATTTGACACGAACTAGAAACAAATAAAACAAAACATATCGATGGTGCGGTTAATGTCGTAGAAAAAAGATGCATTGTTTATAATAATCATTCTTACAACAAGGGAAATATTACTATACATATACTGATATACATACTAAATGATCTTCAAAACCATTGCTGCGTCATAATATAATCACAGTTAGGAAGAATTGTTTTAATTAAAAAAAATGAAGAGGTCATTAAAGACTACTAAATGGGCTAATGTAATATGTGTGGATAAATCAAATGTCAGTTCTATTTTTATATAATAAGCTTGTCATTTATGTAGATTTTATGGTGGGAAATAAAATGAGTTTTGACAATGCTTCGAGTTTCGCCAAGGTACGAATATTCCGTCCTTCAGTATGGACATTCCTTCGTATGTTTGATTAGGATTCCCCGTTTACAGCTATCTGTTTTCCCCAGTTATTTTATATGTTTTAAATGTTTATGTTATATTTTAAATGCCTGAGCAATATACATGCATGCCAGTTTCACCTAGTTATGGAGGTACCATAACCATAACACTTGAGGCACCAGTGTTATGACTTCCCCATGACGGAGTGATTGCTCGTGGCGTTTCTTTTAGTTTGGCCATTTATTTATATTATCATGTGGGGCGTATGGGTGCATCCTAGTTATATGTCTTCAGTCAGGATTTTCATGGTGAATGTGGTGTGTTCCTTGCATCCTTCACAAGGAGTTGATCCCTCCGACTCAGACCTGTATAATTAGAGGCAACCCCTCTGAATGCATGATGATGTCACCCCTCTAAGTATTTATGCACGTTGATACCTCATGACCTATATGGGCTATTGGATAAATTTAAAATACAGTTTTCATAAGTTAATCATAAGCTTTTCAAAGTATAAAACGAGTTTATAAACATGTTCCATGTTTTCTAGGACTTACACTTATTTTCGCTGCTTTTCAGTCTTTACTTATATTTCAGTCATTCATACCATGTTATATATCCGTTCACTGAGCGTTTTTCTCAGCCGTATATTTTCTTTCCATGTCCCAAAACGGCAGGCACCTAAGGACAGACTTGAGCATTTGGAGAACGTGCATAAGATGGAAGCTGCCTTAGACTTCTTCTCCTTTTTGCCCTCTTATACTTATGCTTGTTTGGACACTCGCTTTGTCCTTATCATTTCATTTACTTTGTTTATGTTTTGGGCTTATGTTTGGGAACCGATGTTTGATTCCGGTTTTCCCTTTGGCCATGTATG
Source organism: Glebionis coronaria (assembly GCA_025667525.1). NCBI lineage: Eukaryota > Viridiplantae > Streptophyta > Magnoliopsida > Asterales > Asteraceae > Glebionis > Glebionis coronaria. The sequence continues at coordinate 55,563,737 of CM046881.1, forward strand.
TCTTAGTGCATATTACCTTGCATGCTTTAATGACACGCCATAAATATACGTAATGGTCCACTCATCAAAGTGGGGTGTTACAATTATGGTATCAAAGACTAAGGTTTCGACCTGTAGGCTCTAAAACTTGACCTGTGACTAGTGGGTAGTCACCAGTTTCTTCCTAAGTTGACACATGTCATTCCACATATTGACAATTTCAGAACCTTATTGTCTTTAACCATGATGTTTTCTCTCCGAATTGTTTTTACTAATATGGATTGATAACTACTCATCCATACTTAGTTACATGTCATTGTTTTATGCATGATGTTTACTTGTTAACTTTGACTAGTATGGACTGAACCACAGTAGTTCATATTTAGTCACACGTTTTTCTATTAAGTTTTTGACTAAGTAATGGTTGGTACAAGACTGGACATATTTAGTCGCATGTGCTTTTCATTCGAATTTTGTTTTTTGAACCGACCCATAGGCGTTCACCCTTGCTCATGTCAATTTTGTTTTGTGAACCGATCCATCGGCGTTCATCCTTGCCATGTCAATTTTGTTTTGTGAATCGACCCATATTCGTTCACCCTTACTGATGTCAATCTTGTTTTGTGAGCCGACCCATGGTCGTCCACACCAGCGAATTTCAGATTTCATTTCATTACAGTTATTTTTTTTCATGTCCCCTCATTAATTGTTATGTTCCTTTATGTCAATTATGTTTTCATACTTTCATGGTTGACTTCATTTTCATGCTGATTATGTTTATGCTTCTTTATGTTAATTTATTTCCATGTTTCTTCGTGTTGATTTTGCTTTCATGCTGGACAATGATGGATTGTATTTAATCATGTTTTAATGATAGTCAAGGTTGGTTTTCATTAATCATGTTTTCATGCTGGCCATCATTCGATTCCGTGTAATCATGTTTTTGTGCTTCTTACGCAACTGGAACTATGTCTACGCTAAATTAGCTGGGCTATTACGTTGTACTGTCTAGTTTGTTTTAACCAGAGGATCTTTTACCTTTCCATAGATCATATCAGATGGTTGACACCGGTATCAATCATCTCATGTGAATTTCATGTGTACTCCACATAACGAACCATTTGTGTACTTCATGTACCACATTCTAGAAGTATTCCAGTCACCGCACTCCATGTGTAGTACTAATCGATTCTCTACTTTCTTAGGTGTTTTTCCACTTACCAATGTTGTTCAAGAGATGATGCGGCTCGCAGCTTGGAGGTTCTATAGAACAAAGACGAAGGCTATAGATTGGAACAACCAGGCTAGAATTATACTTCATCCACCATATGCTACCATTTCATTCCATATCCTTATATTCTCAGTCATATGTCACGTGCCATTCAATTGTCTTTTCCAGCATATGAGTAGGAACCGGTACCAGTCGGCCACTCAGCTGAATAGTTACATGAGTCACAGTCATGATAATGACCGTCATGGAACTGAAAAACAAGGAGGTAGTGAAAACTACCGTGACAACAAATACTCTGGAAATAAATCCAGATGCTCCAGAAACGAACGTGATCAAAAATACAAAGGGTCAGCAGTCTAACTGATCCGCCAATTCTGGCATGACAACCTAAGATTTTCTATTTTATTTGTTTCACATCTCGAGACTTATGTCAAGACATCCGTCAAGACACATACCTCACATATAATTGAAGACACATGTCTCAAGTATAACCTTGGAAGACACATGTCAAGACACCAGCCAAGACACATGTCATAAGTATATTTTCCTAAGACACGAGTCAAGACACATGACTCACTTCTATCATCTGAAACAAACCTAAGTAATTCAGAGTACCCTCCAAAGGGTATAACTGTTCGGTTGTGCCACGTATGAATGAGGCCATAAGAATTTCAGTATCATCACCGGCGTGTTGTTCACGTATAAACACACAATGTTCGTTCTACGTGAGGCAGGCGAAACACATTCAGTGAAATCTGTCATGTTTACTTCATGTATTGACATGACACTTTCATTTCTTAATCCCATATTTCACATATCCATGTCCATAAACGACGTCGTTCGTATCACCCCATGTGTACGAAGGTATTTATTTTAGTCTAATGCTAAGATCCAATCTGCTAACGCACTTTCCTTGGACAGATACGAGTTAGATATGATTCTGATTATGGACTATAAACAACACACCACGTTGTGATTGGTCGCCATTCATATCAGATTATGTACAGAAGTGTTTAGGCTCATGAATACATTCAACATGGTTTTTCCGTCAAGAAAATCTGTACAAATTATTTATGCTTTACAAGCATGTGTTTGTTATCCTATGGCTGCGAAGATTTTCCAGCTATGATTTACGACGCGACTTCTAAAGTTTCTTTAATTCATAATCATCCGAATACTCAGCGTTTTCCGAGACATATTCCAGAAGAACCTCCAAGTATACTTCCTATCCGCGAGGTGGAACATAACATCGAGCAGGTTAGGGAGTAGAACCAGCTTCCAGGGCTGCGTATAGCATGGTTCCTTGAACTAAAAGAGTTGAAGGATCAGCTGTAGAAGATGCTTGAACGAATTTCATTTCGCCAGGTGTATCACCAAGGTGTGCACCGGTTCTGTTATTAAGGAGAAGGGCGGTAACATGAGATTATGTATCGATTACCGTCGATTTAAACAAATCACCATTTATAATCGTTATCCTTCTCCACGTATTGACGACGTGTCCGATCGACTAAAGGGTGCTAAGCATTTTCAAGATCGATTTACGATCATGCTGCCGACAGTGGCGAGTAAAAGAGAGGACATTTTCATGACTGCTTTTCGCACACGAATTGGTCATGTTAAAGTTCAAGATTTTCAACTGGTCCCATGGATGCTCCATCAGCATCTATGGACTTGATGGATGGAGTTTCCCCATGAACCCATAAATAAAATCGTTATTGTTTTCATTGCTGACATCCTGATCTTCTCTAAGCTTAGAGAAGGGCACGAAGGCCATGTTCGCACTATGTTGCAAATTCTACCATAGAAGAAATTTCACCCTGAATCTTTTTTCAGTACGAATTCTAGTTGATTACAGTGACACGCTGAATCACATTGATTCTTACGGTTAACCTTACCATGACTCAACTTACGCGTAAAGGTGAGAATCCTACACTAAATTAGGTGTTTCAGAGGATCCTACGCTAAGAAAAGTCTAATTTCAGAATTCATAGTTTTCCAAACTTCTATGTATCCAGTTTCTATGAAACAAGATGCAATTACGTTCATATCTAAGTACCTGGCATACCAGCAGGTTAAGAGAGAACACCAACAAGCTTGGAGTTAATTCCGCCATTAGAAATTATGAACGGAGAAGGGACAAAATCTCCATGGATTTTGTTACCTGGTTTCTACAGGCTTGAAGGAAGCATTATGCTGTCTGGGTGTTGTCAACAGTTTGACCAAGTCTGCAAAACCCTTTCATCCGCAAGGATTTCACGGTTAGCAGATTATCAGACATTTTCCAGCCAACGATCGTACGATCACTTGGCCCTCATTCAACTATTAGGTCAGACAAAGGTGCACGTTCGTATTCATTATTACGTTCACGTCCTTGTTCAATTTCACGATTTACTTTCGCACTCATGTTCATGACACTATTCCCATTCATGATCGTATTCTAGCTTACGATTTACGTTTCACATTTTGTTCTGGAAAGTTTTGCTCAAAGCTTGGGAGACCAGAATCATGTTTAATAAACTTTTCGTCCTTAAAAAAGACGTTTCACGTCACATTTCGCGTCTCATCTCATATCGTCTGGCGTTACCTCCCCAGTTATCTCACATTCAAGATATGTTTACATATCATGTCCACCCTACGTCTCTCATATCACGCTCATGATATGTTGCACGTATCCTCGTGCTCTATGTGCTCTCATATTACATTCACCATATATCCACGTATCACGTTCACAATTGTTCACATATCATGTTCACAATTGTTCACGTACTACGTTTCAGTATGTCTCGGGCATCATTGCTCAGACGTACTAATGTCATTACTTCAGGTTATTTCGCATCATAACGTTGCATCTATCCTTACATGTTATTTCTTATCCACTCGACCAGATTTATGAGAACTTATCTTACGTTGATGAACTAGAAACCTTTACTTATCGTCAAGTCAGGGTCATGAAGACCAGGATTTCTACTTCGTCAAGATCTTGTAGAGGAACCGTCCCGGGCGGGAAGCCACTTGGACCGGAGGAGTCCATTTGGATTTTCTATCCTCTTTTCCGTCCATAAGTCAGATATGTTCTTTTCATTCACGTCACAATCCATGTCCTTTATAGTCATGTTATGTCCATGTCCTTCCCAGATTATCGTATCTCTAATTCGAGGACGAAATACTCTTTTAGAGGGAAAGAGTTGTAAAACCCGCATAAAATACATGAACACATTAATTACATGAAAGTACAAATTAATTAAAACTTTATATTAATTAATGCACGGCAAGTATTACATATATTATTCACTTAATAACGAGAATCTACGTATAATAAATAATGCACGACAATAATTAACACGATTAATGACCAAAATGTTATAGTTATGACCAATAGTAAAGCCGAAAATTTGGTTTGTATTTTATTTCATCATTTGAAATATAACTTAAACTTTAAATAATAAGCATTTGATATTAAAACCCTAGGTTACAATTTTTGATAAAATAATAATACACCAAGTAGCATTATGATAAGACAAATAACTTTGAAAAATTAGACGCTTGTAGGAAAGATAAATCACATTAGCTCATTTTGTAAAATAAGTTTTAGAATAAATCTTACACTTTTATTTGGTAACATGATTCATATGAGCTCCAAATCCCACAAAAGAAGAAAAAATATTCGATCAGCATTCATGATACGCTGTATCATGAAAACTATCTAAAAACATGTCTGATTATTACGGTTCGATCACTGGCACGAGTATCATATAATCACATATTCTTTATACTCTTTAACAAATTTCAAACACAAAACTTATAAAATTCTTAACTCAGAATTTTGTCTACAAAATAATAAAAAAGATTGGAGGATATCAGAACCCATGTTCGGGTTCACGTTGACGTCACTCATGTTCGTTTCATGTTCATGGTTGGAGTTCCTATGTGGGCAGAGTACGACTCGTTCGAGTTCTAGTTCATGTCATGGTTATGGGCTAACTAATGATGTGAAATGCTAGAGTTTTGAGTTACTGCTTATGACTCTTGTTCCTGTGTTCGTAATTATTTGAGTCAAGTTAAGTTCATCGTTGTTTCCATCGGAGGTAATCTCTCGATCCATATTATAATGTCGAAATCATGCGTTACAAAAATAGTAAGACATAAATGATAAATCTCGAGTCATGGAAAACATGAGATACTAAAATAAATCCCATGTCTCTGAAAAATCTAGTTAACAATGGCTATAAAATCTGTTTTAAGAGAGAGGGGTATCACAACAAGCATACCCCTCAAAATTTTGCCTAGTCAGCTGTCAACTCAGCGCCACATCACACCAACACAACTCACAAAAATACCCCCTCACTCACAACACACCCAACCCCTCATCACTTGGGCCCCACCACTATCTTTTATTTTTCTTTTTTTCATTTTCACACAAACTAAAATTTATTTCATTCAAATAGAACATTACAAATACGGGAAAAAAACGATATGAAAAAAAATACGATACGAAAAAAAATCCGAAAAATTAAAAACACAACAATTAAAATAAACTACTCCAGGTGAGGGTATCAGGCCATGATTTGCTCGTGTTTTCGACGCACGTACGTCCTCCTCGGTTCCGGCATTGACTTGTAATCAAGCGCGAGAAACTGGAAGTCGGCCAACTCCATCTGCCTCTCTACGAGTGCTTGTTGCTTGATAAATTTTTGATGCATTGCATTTGACAGTTCTACCTTCGATGACTCCGACGATCCTCCGATGCCCTCACTTGACTCAGATCTTGACTCATTAGCGGGTCGAGATTTTCCCTCGGGTCGAGGACGTTCATCAGGACCGAATATTTCGGTGTGATCATCCGCATAAACAGCTTTTGCACCTGTAAACTTCGGGTGTTCATTGAGGATCTTCCACGCGTGAGTGTACGCAAATTTTCTTCCATTAAAGGCTGCTAATAGTTCATCTTTTCCAGCTTCGTAAACATCCTCATCATTCATCCCACTCATACGGTTTACTCCTGCGTACATAGCTTGAAACTTTTGGCAATCCGGATGCATCCGACCCCATTTTCCGGTAATCATGTTTTTTGTACGGTGCATACCGGTTGTTTGAGTGTTGAAATCTCGAACAATATTGTTTCAGAAACAATCCTCATTTTGTTCGTTCCCAATGTCGACATTTTCAGAGACACCAAACCAACATGTGGCTAGTAATTCTTCTTCTTCTTTACTCTAACGTACCGGTGCCTGAGTCAGAGCTTCAACTAATTCTATGTCATCCTCATCAGCATCTAAATCAACAGCTTGTGATTTTTTTGCTTTGGTTTTTTTGCTTTTGCCTTTTTTTGGTTGGTGTTCGTGAGGCCGGGACTTTGAATTGTGTTTCAAGAACATTTTGTTGGCTCTGGAATTGGCTCTGAAACTGTGCTTGTTGAAGGAAGTACTGTTGTTGGTGGTAAATTTGTTAGGGGGTCATTTGAGGGGAATAGTTTGGAGGAATAGGAGGGTACAAGAATTGGGAGCCGAATGGAAATTGAGACCCGGATGGAAATTGAGACCCGGATGGAAATTGTGACCCGGATGGAAATTGAGACCCGGAATGAAATTGTGGGGTGACGGTTTAAAACTGTGCAAAGCCGAGAGAAGTTGCAACGGAGATTTGTGATGACGGTGTAGACGGGTTTGACGATGGTGTCGAAGGGTTGCTAGTGTTGAGAAGCCCGGTGAAGCTGAGTTGTGGGTATTGATCATTAGGTATGATAGACATTTTTTTGTTAGTGATTTAGAGAGATTTTAGAAGAAATTGTGTGTTAGGATGGGAAAGAAGATGTGATATATATATTAGTTGTATATAAAAAATTTAATTTAAAAAGTTACCGTTGGACAAGCCAACGGCTAGTTTTGAGACATCTCTTTTCGTCGAACACATTTCGGAAATCCGAAATTCCCTCGGCGAATAGGGGGTGGGTGTGGCGAATAGGCACGGTGAGCCTCGACGAGGCTCCACGTCGGATCGACGAGGGGTACCTCGCCGTGGTATCTTTCTCTCTAAGTTGTTTACATTTGATACAAGATAATCACTGATGATGAACAAAGATTACGGGTTCGAAACTAAATCGTTTTACTATCCATTTGGATTATGTAAGGATGTAATATTTGCAAGCATTTGACACGAATGGGAAACAAATAAAACAAAACATATTGATGGTGCGCTTAATGTCACAGGAAGAAGATGCGTTGTTTATAATAATCATTCTTACAACAAAGGAAATATTACTATACATATACTAATATACATACTAAATGATCTTCAAAACCATTGTTGCGTCATAATATAGTCACATTTAGGAAGAATTATTTTATTAAAAAAATTAAAAAATGAAGAGGTCATTAAAGACTACTAAATGTGCTAATGTAATATGTGTGGATAAATCAATTTCAATTCCATTTTTATATAATAAGCTTGTCATTTATGTAGATTTTATGGTAGGGAAATAAAATGAGGTTTGACGATGCATCGAGTTTCACCAAGGTACGGATATTCTGTCCTTTAGTATGGACACTCCTTCGTATGTTTGATTAGGAGTCCCCGTTTGCAGCCATCTATTTTCCCCAGTTATTTTATATGTTTTGAATGCTTATGTTATATTTTAAATGCCTGAGCTATATACATGCATGCTAGTTTCACCTAGTTATGTAGGTACCATAACCATAACACTGGAGGCACCAGTGTTATGACTTCCCCACGACGGAGTGATTGCTCGTGGCGTCCCTTTTAGTTTGGCCATTTATTTATATTATCATCTGGGGCGTATGTGTGTATCCTAGTTACATGTTTTCAGTCAAGATTTTCATGGTGAATGTGGTGTGTGCCTTGCATCCTTCACAAGGAGTTGATCCCTCCTACTCAGACCTGTATAATTAGAGGCAACCCCTCTAATTGCATGATGAGGTCACCCCTCTATGTATTCATGCACGTTGATACCTCATGACCTATATGGGATCTTGGCTAAATTAAAAATACAGTTTTCATAAGTTAATCATAAGCTTTTCAAAGTATAAAACCAGTTTATAAACATGTTCCATGTTTTCCAGGACATACACTTATTTCCGTTGCTTTTCAGTCTTTACTTATATTTCAGTCATTCATACCATGTTATATATCCGTTTACTGAGCGTTTTGCTCAGCCGTATATTTTCTTTTCCATGTCCCAAAATGGCAGGTACCTAAGGACATACTTGAGCATTTAGAGGACGTGCATAGGATGGAAGCTATCTTAGACTTGTTCTCCTTTTTTCCCTCTAATACTTATACTTGTTTGGACACTTGTTTTGTCCTTCTCATTTCATTTACTTTATTTATGTTTTGGGCTTATGTTTGGGAACCGATGTTTGATGTCGGTTTTCCCTTTTGGTCATGTATGTTTTAGTACATATTACCTTGCATGCTTTGATGACACACCATAAATATACGTAACGGTCTACTCATCAAAGTGGGGTGTTACAGACCTAGTCCATCGGTTCATAGGAAAAGTTCTAAAACAAAAAAAGCTATGTGTTTTGGTTCTTATTTTCAACTTTATTTGGTTGAATGAATGAGAGATAAGACTGTATCTCTGCGTGAATATTCTTTCATTATTGAGGAGGATCCAAGGACTTTGATTGAGGCAATGGCATCTAGGTATGTTGCTTTTTGGAAAAAGAAATTCAAAGTGATATACTTGGGAATTAACGGATTTACCTTCTGGATGCAAGGCCTTAGGATGTAAATGGATCCTAAAAAGGAAGATGAAAGTGGATGAAAGCATAGTTAAATATAAATCGAGATTGAGAATTTGACCAAATTCAAAAAGGGAGTAACGAATGGGTTGACCCCGAATGGAGAAGCTAACGAACATTCCATTTTCTTTGTAGATAATATATTAAGTACTATAGAACTCAAGAAGGAATTGAGGGTATATTACTTTAATGATTTTGAGCAAGCAATCAAAACCAATAGGCTGAAACATCGTTTGAATGTAAGTATACCCTTCAATATCTGGGTACACGACGCGACCCTCATGAAAGAAACGTTTTTCAAGAGAACGAAGAGTATTTGTAAGGTGAGAGGTTTCACAAGACTCGAAAAGTTTAGGCACGTAATTACTAGTGTTTTGTTGGTCCTTTTGATATTCCGAAGGCATTTTGGTACGTATATTAAAGAACAAAAATATGCACACAAATCACTCTATGTTACATAAGAATAAATAATTTTCAAAATCACAGGATTATGTTTAATCACATAATTGACTAATCAAAGGATGATTCCTTAGCATTCCTATGTTCATAATGTACCAAATTCACCATTGAGAAATGCATATGAATTATAGACATAAATTATGAATTTGAACACTAGTTTTCAAAAAATCGTTTCAGGTAAGCACTAACAATGCAATTACCAATCCATTCAAGGGTTTATATCAATTTTAAAACTAAACCAAATTTCTTTAGTTAATTTCAGATTTGTTCTATGTATGAGGTTCATGGAATTTCAAAGAATGTGAACCTATAGGAATCATAGCAATTAAACTATGGATACCCACATTCCTAATTTGATTCTAATTTATTTTAATTTCAAAAATCCTTAATTATAAAATTAAGAACCCTAGAACAAATTAGATGAAATTGAATGAAAATACTTACAATTAATTAATGATAGATGAAGGTTTCATTGAACCCTTCTCTTGTAATCAATTAATTTGAGTGATTTTGGAGTTTTTAAAAAGTGTTAATGGGGTTTTTGTGTTCTTCCCGTCATACACCAGCAGCAAGAGAGAAGAAACGTTTTAAAAAAAGTGTAAAATAATATAAACCAATTGTGTTATGTCTAGTGGACACGCGGTTCCTTATCGATAACAAACTGTGAGTGGAACCATGACAATTATGGAACCGCGGACAGAGTCCGTGTAAAACCCATGAAAATGAAAAAAACTTTTCAAACCAGTTTTTCTTAAAATACTAAAAATATATTTGAAGAGTTTTGAAAATCAATGGACCACTTGAACACTAGATTATAATGCCTTAACGGAGGATTATGAGTGGAATCGAGACAAAAAAAGACCGAAACGAAGAAACGAATACTCGCTAACGAAAAGATAAAAGGGAGAATCAAAGAGGATTGAATCAAGACCAAGTATCAATGCTCAAGATTTAAGTGACGATCTTCAAGATGTTGAGACGAAGAGCTTGTGTCATATATAGTGATTCAAGACGCGCCTTTCCGGCGTAAGACGAAACGGCTTTGGTGATGAACGATACTAGTCTCTTTTTGTTTTATAGATTAAGAACACTTAAAGTAAATGTCTTAAAGTTTTACAAAAGATGAGCAAAGATATAGATTAACTTTTGTAGAAACTAGAAGGGGGGTTTAATAGTTTCTTAAAATTTACTTGTTAAAATAGGGTTTTTAAAAATCCTTTTCAAAAACTTAGGCTTGAGTAATTATGTGAAATCTTCTTATACACAATATGAACAAGGGATAGTGCAACTAAACTAATAATAACAAGTATATGCTAATAAAGAATAACGAATGTAAAGAGATAAGGAAAAGAAAGATCAAACCAAACACCAAAGATTTATAGTGGTTCGGCAACGATGCTCTAATCGGTGTATTTTGCATTCACCTCATAGCATGTTAATTTAGCATAATTGTATATTTATTTTTCGTCATATATGTACTTTGAGTGTGGTTTGTGATTATGTAGGTTACGAGCGAAGTGGAATAAAAATGGACGCTTAATTAATTTTTTTGGAGAAAAGACATTGTGAGCGCCGATAAATGAAGAAAAAATATTGAAGAAAAAGATTAGAGCGCGTCGCAATTTCGGTCATCTTTCATTTGTCCGGGTTCGTTCGAGCAATTATTAATGTTGGGTTATTTTTTATTGGGCCAAAATTATTATATGCCAAAAGAATAAAAAAATAAAAAAAAAATAATTTTTGGCCTAATTAGCCCAAATAGTGAACCGACTAAAAAAAAGATAATATATATACAATGAAAAAGAAATTGGAGGAGTGGTCGATAGAAAAGAAAGAAAAAAAAAAGTTGCCGCAAAAATAGAAAAAAAAGTGAAAATCAGTTCGCCATTGGAGGAGGTTTTTATTGTCAGCCGCAAACTTCTTTTTGACAAAGATATCATTGGTTTTCATTGGAGGTTTTTTTGGTGGACATCACATGTCCATTCTCAGTCACAAAAGGAAGGAACAAAATTTGTAATTAGTGTTGAGCCGAGTAATGAACAGTGTCTACTGGCTCGGGTACATCGTGATGTCCGGCTAATATTATTGTAATTTCTTCCGGTAACTTTATTTATAGTTTGATCATTACTTTTGGGTTATTATATTTTTGTTACACTGATTTATAATTTTATTTATAAATTATATTATTTGATTTGGTATTATGTTTAATTATTTGTGCAAGACAATTTATTGTCAGTTAACGATTCATACTTATTTTATTTAGTTAAAAAAAAGATGGTCGTATAATCGATATAAATTGTACCTAAATAAATTATTAAAGCATAATCATTGGTTGGATTAATATAAGATTTATTATCGCGAGTCATTGATAAAAATAATAAATGCCGACATTAATTCATTCATATTAAGTCAAAATAATCCTTGTAATCGGTTCTAATAAGTTTCAATAATCCATAAGTGTGATCAACCATAAATATTAGGAGCTGGAAGGGATTGCATTTTTCTTTTAATTGTTTACATCTTTATTTTATTTTTCTAGCTTTATTATTAGCTTAATAATTATTTTAATTTTTAATCCGCATTTTTATTATCAAAAGTATTTTAGTTGTCAGATTTCAAAACCAAACCTTTATTGATCAGTGATCACCCCAAAACTTAAACTAAAACCACATGGTCCTCGTGGATCGATACCCGCTTACCCTATCTAGTATAAGGTAATTAGGTTATTTTTGACCGGCACTTCGACGTCGATCAAAAATTTGGCGCCACTGCCGGGGACTCGGTGAGCTTTTCGTTTAAGTTTTTGTTAATATTTTTCTTTAATAAAATAAAAAATACAAAAAGATTTTTATTTTTGTTTGTTTGTTTGTTTGTTTGTTTTGTTTCTTTTGAGTGTGCAGGTTAGTGTATGCGGACACGTAGATCGGGACGTACATCACCGTTAGCTTACGATCCTGAGGTTGAGAAAAGTGCACGGTTAAGAAGGAAGACGTTTCGACAGTTTTCTACTAATCTTGATTTTTCAGGTTTAGCAGAGCTTTTCGCTGAAATTCCAGGTGACGAAGATGTTGGCGGAGGTGCTAGCGGGAGTAGTAGCGGAGAAGAATCCCCACCACGGGGTGTTGATTCTTATTACAGGTCGGGGATCTTCGAGGATCCCTCGCCTATCGTTTATCCGGATCCGGTTAAAGGGGTTACAAGTAACTTCAAGATCCAGCCGAACCTCATAGCAATCTTGACAGTGTTTAGAGGTCGTGAGGAGCCATACGCACATCTACGAGAATTCTTCTCAATTGCTGACACACATCAGGTTAATAACATTACCAAGGATGAGGTAAGACTTCGCCTTTTTCCTTTTTCTCTTAAAGATCAAGCTAAGGACTGGTTCTCATCTCTTGAGCCAGGTAGTATTAACTCATGGTCTGAAATGCAATCTGCTTTTCTTGAGGAATTTTATTCTATAAGTAAAACTGCTACCATTAGGAATAAGATTAAATCCTTTCGTCAAATCCCAGGCGAGCAGTTTCATGAAGCATTTAATAGACTTAAGGAGTTATTAAGAACATGCCCTCATCACGATGTTCCAAAATGGGAGCTTGTCAAAGTCTTCTATGATGGGTTGGATTATAACAACCAACAATTTGTGATGGCCACTAGTGGGGGTATGTTTTTCTCACGACCTATGGAGGAAGAATGGGAGTTTTTTGAAAAACTAAGCAAAGGTTCTAAGACCCAAGCTTCAGTGGATCGAAACAACCACTCATCTTCCGCCAATTATGTGTCTAACCAACGTGGCACAAATTCTGAAATTAGCGAGTTAAGTAAGAAAGTTGATCTTTTGTTGAAAAATATAGGAAAAGGTGTTCCGAATGTGTCTAATGTGTCACATAGTGGGTGTTCAATGTGTGGTGATCCGAGTCACTCTGTCGATAATTGTCAAAGTTGGGGGGCACCACCAAATGAGGAGGTAAATGGAGTCTATGGTGGTCTTCCACGAAATGACCCATTCTCCGAAAGTTATAATCCTGGATGGCGCAATCACCCCAACCTACGTTGGAAAGATGAAGACAATCGTCCTAATAATGCCCAACAACAACACTATGGTTACAAATCATAGGCCACAACAATAATATCCAAATCAGGGCCAAGGCCAGGATGACAACCGTCTCTTAAACCTTGACCGAAAGTTTGATAGGCTTATGGATTCATTGTCTACCAACAATCAAGAGATTAATAGAAAATTCGAGGTCACTAATCAAAGACACGAGACCACTACCAAATCTATCGCAGCTCTTGAGAGACAAGTTGGTCAATTAGCGGATCAATTAAGCAAAACAGATGAGGGAAGGCTACCGAGCTACCCCACCATGAATCCCGCACACAAGAAAAATGGAAACGAGCACGTGAATATGGTGACATCTCTTCGAAACGGTAAAATCTACAACAATGACAAGGGAATTTTAAATTCTCCTGATGTCAAGGATTTCGTTACTGGTGACGAAATTATTGTTGAAGGTAAAAATTCTTATAATGTTAAGTCCGGTTTTGAGTTGGTGAATGATTTGTTAAATGATTTTCCTAAACACACAACACCGAATCCTAAAGCTACTGAATCTTCCGAAGTTGGGGAGGGTGGTGTGTCCAGCACACCTTACCCTATGGCTTTGGTCAATGAAACAAAGACTTTTTGAGAAATTCAAATGAGAAAAAAGAACTTGTGCTATGGCTTTTGCGCGATTGTTGGAGAAATCGACATCTGCAAAGTTAGCTAAAAAGGGTCCTCATGCTGAGGATATGTGGGAGACTTTCAAGCAAGTTAAGATCAATCTCCCCCTTATTGATGCTATCAAGCAAATTCCTGCTTATGCCAAGTTTTTAAAGGACGTGTGTACTCAGAAGAGGAAGCTGAAGGCGTCTTTGCCTAAAAAGATCGACCTAACTGAGCATGTTAATGCGGTCTTATCTAGTTCCCTTCCTCCTAAATTCAAAGATCTTGGAGCACCGTTGATTTCAGTTGTGGTCAGAAATATTGCCATTAAGAAGGCGCTCCTTGATCTTGGTGCTAGTATCAACATCCTTCCTGCTAGTTTGGTTGATAAGTATGACTTAGGAACTCTTCGTAAGACATACACCATTATTTCCTTAGCCGATCGATCTACTAAAATTCCTAGAGGTATCTTAGAGGATGTTATTGTGAGAGTTGGTGATTTCTATTACCTAGTTGACTTATTTGTTATAGACACCGAGTCACAATACAAAGATGTTCAACCAACTATTATCCTTGGGCGCCCATTCTTAGCCACGATAGATGCTAGGATTAATTGTCGGACTGGCGTCATGGATATTGCATTCGGTAATAAGAAGATACGATTGAATGTGTTTAATTCTATGAATTCTCCTACGATGAATGAATGTTACCAAGTAGATGTGATTGACGAGGAATTTCAAAAGCATGCATCCCGTATGCTTAAGGATGATCCTTTGAAATTATATCTAACTGGTGATAACGAGGAGATTCTTGACGTTGCTGAAGTTCAAGAGATTCAAGAGTGTTTGGTCAGTTCTTTGGACCATCAAAAACCACCTTGGTCTTATAAGGTGGAGCCTTTGCCTTATACTTTTGACACGGCCACGAAGCCGTCTCTAGAGTGCCTCCAACTCTTGAACTAAAACCTTTGCCATCCAATCTCAAATATGCTTTTCTAGGTCCTAACAATACATTACCCGTTATTGTTGCTTCTGATCATTCTGAATCACAAGAGGAAGCACTTCTAAAAGTGCTTTCCAAGTACAAAGCAGCAGTAGGATGGACGATTACAGACTTGAAAGGGATCAGCCCTTCATTATGTATGCATCGAATTGTTACGGATCCAGATATTAAGCCAGCAAGAGATGCGCAAAGGCGTCTGAATCCTAATATGAAAGAGGTAGTGAAGACGGAAGTTCTTAAATGGTTAGATGCTGGTATCATCTATCCCATCTCAGATAGTAAATGGGTAAGTCCTACTCAAACGGTGCCTAAAAAGGCCGGAATCACCGTTGTTGAAACCGAGAATGGGGAAAAGCTCACAACCCGACCAGTTACTGGGTGGAGAGTGTGTATAGATTACCGTAAGCTGAATAATGCCACGTCTAAAGATCACTTTCCACTACCCTTCATTGATCTAATAGTTGAGAAGCTTTCTGGTAAGAAATTCTATTGCTTCCTGGATGCGTATTCCGATTATAATCAAATACCCATCCATCCTGATGACCAGGCCAAAACTACGTTTACGTGTCCATATGGGACGTTTGCATTTCGAAGAATGCCTTTTGGCCTGTGTAATGCACCCGCTACCTTTCAGTGGTGTATGAGGAGTATCTTTTCTGACATGGTTGGAGAATCTGTAGAGATATTTATGGATGATTTCTCCATCTTTGGTCAATCCTTTGAAAGCTGCCTTGATCAGCTTGAAAGTGTGTTAAAAAGATGCACCGAAACTAACTTGGTGCTTAGTTGGGAGAAGAGCCATTTTATGGTTCGAGAGGGAATTGTATTAGGGCATGTTGTGTTTGAAAAAGGATTTGAGGTTGACCGTGCCAAAGTTCAAGTGATTTCAACCCTTCCTCCTCCCACTACCGTCAAAGGTGTGCGTTCTTTTCTTGGTCATGCCGGGTTCTATAGGCGATTTATTAAAGATTTTAGTGCTATATCAAAGCCTCTTTGTAATCTACTCTTAAAAGATGCACGCTTTGACTTTAATGAATCATGTCTTAAAGCATTCAACATGCTTAAGAAAAAGCTTGTAGAAGCCCCTATTCTGCAATCACCTGATTGGTCGAAGCCTTTCGAGATCATGTGTGATGCGAGTGATTATGCCGCTGGGGCGGTTCTAGGACAACAGGTCGATAAGAAACCCGTTGTGATCTTTTATGCTAGTAAGACTTTTTCAGAAGCTCAAATGAATTACACCACTACTGAAAAAGAGTTGTTAGCCGTGGTTTTTGCTCTTGATAAGTTTAGGTCTTATATTTGGGGGCATTCTAAGGTAATAGTATTTTCAGATCATAGTGCCTTAAGACATTTGTTGACTAAGAAAGAGACAAAACCGAGGTTGCTTAGGTGGATTTTGCTTTTACAGGAATTTAATTTAGAAATTCGGGATAAAAAGGGGTCAGAAAATGTAGTTGCCGACCATTTGTCTAGAATTATCCCTCCGCCGTTCAACCCTTCTGATGTGATTAAGGAAAGCTTTCCGGATGAAAGTTTATTTGAGGTTTCTAAGGTTCCTTGGTACGCAAATATAGTTAATTACTTAGCTGTTAAAAAGCTTCCGGAT
Source organism: Glebionis coronaria (assembly GCA_025667525.1). Classification (NCBI taxonomy): domain Eukaryota; kingdom Viridiplantae; phylum Streptophyta; class Magnoliopsida; order Asterales; family Asteraceae; genus Glebionis; species Glebionis coronaria. The sequence continues at coordinate 55,580,485 of CM046881.1, forward strand.
TTTTGGTCCAAACAACAAAGAAAATACTTCTTCTCCCAGTTGAAGCATTATTTTTGGGAGGATCCGGACCTCTATAAGGTGTGTGCTGACCAAGTTGTTAGGAGATGTGTTCCTGACCATGAGCATATGGACATATTGGCTCATTGCCATTCTTATGCATGTGGTGGTCACTTTGGTGCTACGAAAACTGGGCATAAAGTCCTACAAAGCGGTTTCTTTTGGCCGACAATATTCAAAGATGCCCAGTCTTTTGTGAAAGCATGTATTCGTTGTCAAAAAGTTGGAGGAATTTCAAGGCGTGATCAAATGCCTATGAATCCCATACTTGTTGTTGAGATCTTTGACGTGTGGGGTATTGATTTTATGGGACCATTCCCCACTTCACATGGCAATATTTACATTTTAGTGGTAGTTGATTACGTGTCTAAGTGGGTAGAGGCTGAGGCTAGTAGAACTAATGACCATAGTGTAGTTCTTAAGTTTGTTAAGAAAAATATCTTTTCTAGGCATGGAATTCCTAAGGCTATCATTAGTGATGGGGGTTCTCACTTTAAGAACTTTAGATTTGGGAAATTATTGAAACACTATGGAGTTAATTAGCTACCCCTTATCACCCACAGACTAGTGGACAAGTTGAAGTATCTAATAGGGAGATTAAGCGAATTTTGGAAAAGACCGTTCGTAGTGATAGGAAAGATTGGTCCTTAAGGTTAGATGATGCTTTGTGGGCATATAGGACGGCTTTTAAGACTCCTATTGGTATGTCACCGTATAAGTTGGTATATGGCAAGGCGTGTCATTTACCGGTTGAGATAGAGCAAAGGGCTGAATGGGCAATTAAAACTGTTAATCTGGATTTAGAGAAAGCGGGTAGTTCTAGGAAACTTCAATTATCTGAACTAGATGAGATTAGACGTGATGCCTATGAAAGTTCTAGGATTTATAAGGAGAAAATCAAAGCTTTTCATGATCGACACATCACCAAGAAATCGTTCTTGGTTGGTCAAAAAGTTTGGTTATTCAATGCTAGACTTAAGCTTTTTCCTGGAAAGTTAAGAAGTAAATGGACGGGTCCATACATAGTGACTCAAGTCTCTCCATACGGAGCCATTGAAATAAAAAATATGGTGGGTGGAGAGCCTTTTAAAGTTAATGGACACCGTTTAAAGCCGTATGTTGAGTTAGAAAGTGATCAGATGGAAACGGTGGATGTGGTTTACTTGGAACCACTCCAACTGTCTCAATAGCTCATACGAGTTATGGCTGGCTGAAGACGCTAAACTTAGCGCTTCGCAGGAGGCAACCCGTGGTTTGTGGAACTTTATGGGTGTGTTCACTACAAACCCTCACGAGACAAAACTCGTCCAGTCGGGCTACCGAGTGGTTTAAAGGCTTGTTGCATACGCTAAATTCAACCGTAATTCCTACGAAAGTGAGTTAGGTTTTTGTTTTTTGTGTGAGTTTGTCAAATTGATTTTTAACCAAAATTTCAATTTAAAGTTTTTACATTAGGGACAATGCAATGCTTTAAGTTGAGGGGGGTGGCACATGTGTTACATGTTTTTGTGTGAAATTTTGGTCAAAATGGGTTAAAATGTGATTTTTGAGAAAAATTGAAAATTTTTAAAATTTTAAATCACATTGTAAGAGTCTTGTGCTAATTAGATGTGGAAGTTTCTTCTACATATATGTTTGTTGAGTGTTTGTAGATTCTAAAGATTAGCTTGTGGATGATTTATTGGAGCAAGCTAGAGGATTTGGCCATAATTATCAGGTGCACCCGATTCCATTGTATAATTTGGTTATTAAATTGATTTGATTGTTTGCATGTAGTTAGGCATATGTAAAATTTAGATGATCAAACCACGCCGGTTGAGTTCTCTCTACTTACTTTTGCTTAGATTGAGTAAAAATTTTGAATAAAATAATATGAAATATAGTAATGTGATAGTTGGGTTAGGACACTTGAAATTGATCTTATTCGGCTCGCCACCCGCGCACGGTGGCCTTAGAAAAGAGTTGGAGAACTGTCATAATTATTGGTGGTAGTCATATGCTGGGCTTGCCTATCTGATTCGTCACCCGCGCAAGGTGATACTTTAGTTGTTAGCATGGGTCAGACGCCAATCTTTATGATGGATAGCATTGCACTTAGCTAAGACAATTTTATGTGAAATAACCCAATCCTTGTATTGTTGTAATGAAATTAGGAAGATTAGTTTAATTTAGTGCATTGTATAATTATACTATGTGGTAGGTAACTCCATCATGTGATGTACCAGTAGGCACGAAGTATAACTGTTCCCATTTAAATAAACATACTTAATTAACCGGTTCTCATATGCCAATGTGTCTTAGTATGCACCTATATGATAGATATTCATTTTTCTGAATAATTGGTCTTTATATCAACCTTGAAAGGAGTGTATAAAGCGTTCGGGATGACTCGTATAAGAAACGGTCCCGAATGGCTAAAAAAAGAGCTCATGTGTGATGTGAAAAAAAAAGTGGAAAAAAGAATGAAAAATGAAAAAAAAATTGAAAATAGAAAAAAAGAAAAAAAAAGAAAGTGAAAGTATGTAAGCTAAAGTATGATGGCTTATGATGTGCTTTTATGGTATAAAAACTCCAATGTTATAAAAGGTGTACGATATTCTCACCTCTTGTTTTAGATTAATGTTTATATTGATTATAGGTGTGCATTAGGTACATTGGACACATGGTTAATTATATGAAACATAAAGTAAATGGAATCAATGGGAATGGTTATGCTAAGTGTTTAAGAAGGAAAAAAATATTGGTAATCATTTTTGATTATTTGTCATGTAGGATGGTTATTAGTGTATTGGGTTGAATGTGATCTTTTGATGAAATTTCAATAGTATGATTAACAATTATGAAATTAACATGCTTGTATATTTTTATTTTATTTTTACTCGAGACGGTAAAAGTTAAGTTGAGAGGAGTTAATAGGTGTATTTTGCATTCACCTCATAGCATGTTAATTTAGCATAATTGTATATTTATTTGTCGTCATATATGTACTTTGAGTGTGTTTTGTGATTATGTAGGTTACGAGCGAACTGGAATAAAAATGGACGCTTAATTAATTTTTTTTTGGAGAAAAGACATTGTGAGCGCCGATAAATGAAGAAAAAATATTGAAGAAAAAGATTTGAGCGCGTCGCAATATTTTCGGTCATCTTTTATTTGTCCGGGTTCGTTCGAGCAATTATTAATGTTGGGTTATTTTTTATTGGGCCAAAATTATTATATGCCAAAAGAATAAAAAAAATTAATTTTTTTTTTGCCCAATTAGCCCAAATAGTGAACCGACTAAAAAAAATAATATATATACAAAGAAAAAGAAATTGGAGGAGTGGTCGATAGAAAAGAAAGAAAAAAAAAGCTGCCGCAAAAATAGAAAAAAAAAAGTGAAAATCAATTCGTCATTGGAGGAGGTTTTTATTGTCAGCCGCAAACTTCTTTTTGACAAAGATATCATTGGTTTTCATTGGAGGTTTTTTTGGTGGACATCACATGTCCATTCTCAGTCACAAAAGGAAGGAACAAAATTTGTAATTAGTGTTGAGCCGAGTAATGAACAGTCTCTACTGGCTCGGGTACATCGTGATGTCCGGCTAATTTTGTTGTAATTCCTTCCGGTAACTTTATTTATAGTTTGATCATTACTTTTGGGTTATTATATTTTTGTTACACTGATTTATAATTTTATTTATAAATTATATTATTTGATTTGGTATTATGTTTAATTATTTGTGCAAGACAATTTATTATCAGTTAACGATTCATATTTATTTTATTTAGTTAAAAAAAGATGGTCGTACAATCGATATAAATTGTACCTAAATAAATTATTAAAACATAATTATTGGTTGGATTAATATAAGATTTATTATCGCGAGCCATTGATAAACATAATAAATGCCGACATTAATTCATTCATATTAAGTCAAAATAATCTTTGTAATCGGTTCTAAAAAGTTTCAATAATCCATAAGTGTGATCAACCATATATATTAGGAGCTGGAAGGGATTACATTTTTCTTTTAATTGTTTACATCTTTATTTTATTTTTCTAGCTTTATTATTAGCTTAATAATTATTTTAATTCTAATCCGCATTTTTATTATCAAAAGTATTTTAGTTGTCAGATTTTAAAACCAAAACCTTTATTGATCAGTGATCACCCCAAAACTTAAACTAAAACCACATAGTCCTCGTGGATCGATACCCGCTTACCCTATCTAGTATAAGCTAATTAGGTTATTTTTGACCGGCACTTCGACGTCGATCAAGCTCACTCCTCGTCCCTACTCCACTCCTCGAGTACTCCATACTCGAGAGTTCACTAATCAACAAGCTCCTTAAGGTGGAGAAACCATACACAACGTTGCTTATCTATTTTCCGACTCTAAGATAAAAGTCGAGCCCTAATCTTAGCTAGGACCAATCTACACCAACTTCCAAACAGAAAAGCCTATTTGGATCTTCACACACAACTACCAAATAGCATAACTACTTGGATCTTCACAACACAACTCAAAATAACACAACTACTTGGATCAACACTACACAACTATAATGAATGAATAAGACTTGATCTTCAATAGATCTTGAGGTAGACTCAACACTTCAAGGATGAAAGTGTTCTTCTCTTTGCACTTGAAGAGGAAGAAATGGGAGGAGAAAGATTCACTTCTAAACAAGTAGTAATCAACCAAATAATCAAGGATTTAAATGATTTAAGAAGTATGTTAGAATCTGGAAATTTGTATGCAAAAGAGGCGAAGAGAAAATCTGAGAATGGTCCACTATTTATAGGACAAAGGTCCAACGGTCATATCTCCCCCTTTTTCATTTCGACAACACATAAAATCAATCATATGAAAACAAGATTTTCGAAGACGAGTTTATTTCATTTCTCCCCCTTGTCGAAGCAAAAAGGATGCAAAAGTCTTTGAGGAAGGAAAGAACCAAACTTTGTAAGAGCTCCCCCTTGTCGAAGTAAAAGGATGCAAAAGTCTTTGAGGAAGAAAAGAATCGGACTTTGAAAATGCTCCCTCTCGGTGCTTACTCCCCCTTGCTTGGGGCACCAAGTAATCGAGCTATGGTGACAAGCTACATGGAAGGGTTAGTAGAAGAAAAGAAACACCCAACAAGATATAGCATATGTCACATTAAAATAAAAAATAAGATAAGAAAAGAGAAGACAACTAAGATCCAAGATAAGGCATGTTAAAAAGAAACATGAAATAAAGATACAAGGTAAAAAATCATACAAAGTAGTATGAAAAAGAGGACAAGCCAAAAGAAAAACATAAATCTAATCCTAGTTAAGCTAGAACTTAAAGATTTTCTTGAAGTAGATGTCTTGAATATAAGCAATCCATATGCTTACATGAAAGACAAAGTAGTGGCGAAAGTAGGTGGTGGTGGCTTGGTAGTGATCTCATAGTCATAGTGAAGAGGAGGTTTGACTAGAAGACTCTTGATGTAAATCAACTCCTCATAGATATGAGTGATAACAAGATGTTGATATTGACAACATTGACAATATACTCCATGATGCATGGCATTATCATGTGAAGGAGGAAGAACACATAAAAGATTTGGTGGAAAGGTAGAGGTTCCACAATCAACATTCTTAGAAGGAGAAGAAACGTGATTTTGAGTGTTCTTGTGTGAATTTGGATTGAAAGAGATTGGGGAAAATGGAGGAGAATCAAGGCTTTCATTTGGTGAATAAGACATTTTTATATGAGAAATGATGCAAAATACTTAGGGTTAAATAGAGAAATCCCAAGACACTTTTTGGATGGTCAAAGGTTTGAACCAAAGATTCCAAAAAGTGTTGGAGCAAATTTGGAGTTACAGAAAACTCGAATTTTAAAGGTTCTGGCCGCGGTACCTTAGCTCCACCTGCGGTGCCATATATATATGGACCCACGGGTTATTTGGAGAACCGTGTACAGAAGGTGTGTTTTGGAGTATAAGGAAAACTTTCCAATTCAACAAATCCTAATTTTCTAGTCCAACTGATCATAAAGACATGCTAAAAAGCAACAAAAGACATAGAAAACACATAAGAACACACCAAACAATATTTAGACCAAAAACCATATTTGAAATAAAATCGATGTTAGAGGTGGGTTAATCTAGACTCATAGTCATGACACAATGATCCTCCATATTTCATTATCGTTCTTGCTATATTTGAGAGACCCATACATATGAATTATGCATGCTCGATGTCAATAGCAAGAAGCTATGAAAAACGTTTTTAGATTGAATTAACAATGCAAAAACATTTCTCGACCATTTTCAAAAGAACTTTGAGAGATTTGAAAAAGAGAAGAGGAATTTTTCAAAAAGAGTTTAAGATACTCTAAGACTCAAAGAAAATGAAAAGATTAAAAGAAGAGAAAGACTCGATTAATGTAAAGCGCAATTAAGGAATATGTTTCATTAAACCTAGACCTAGACGCAAATAATTAAAAGTTTCCATCTTAAGTGGCTTAGTGAAGATGTCGGCTAAGTTTTCTATCGAGGGTACCTTCTCAATCGAAATGTCCTGCTTTTGAATATTATACCTAAGGAAATGGCGGTGAATATCTATGTGCTTGGTTCGCTAATGTTGCACCGGATTTTTGCTAAGGTCTATTGCACCCTTATTATCACACATGATGGGGACATCATTAAGTGAAATCCCCTAATCAACAAGCGCTTGCTTCATCCATAGAGCTTGTTGACAAGCTTTACCGGCACTCACATACTCGGCTTTCGTGGTGGATATAGCAAGAGCGGTTTGTTTCTTGGAGAACCAAGAAGTTAAACAACAACCCATGAAGGTAAAAACTCCACTAGTGCTTTTCCGGTCCACATAGTCTCCCGCATGATCCGAGTCCGCGTATACTATGTTTTCTACGCCGTTCCCTTTAGGATACCATAATCCTAAGAGTATAGTTCCTTTAATGTATCAGAAGTTACGTTTACGCTTCAAGGCGAGAGGTTCTGGGAGCCTCTTGGAAGCAAGCACAAAGGCAAACACAAAACATGATATCCGGTCGACTTGTCGTTAGGTACAACAAACTACCAATCATACCTCTGAATTTGGTGTTGTCTACCGACTTACTATCATCATCTACGACAAGTTTAGTATCCGAGGCCATAGGGGTCTTCATGGGTCTAGAGTCCTCTAATCCAAATTTCTTTAGCATTTCTTTAACGTACTTAGATTGATTAAAGAAAATACCACCGTCCATTTGTTTAATTTGGAGTCCTAAAAAGAAGTTAAGTTCTCCCATCATACTCATTTCAAACTCGTCATGCATGAATTTTGCAAAGTCATCACACAAACTTTGATAAGTTGAACCAAATATAATGTCATCAACATATATTTGTACGATTATGAGGTGAGAAACTTTCTTCTTTGTAAAGAGTGTATTATCTACCACCCCCATGGTATACTCATGTTTTATAAGAAACGCTTTAAGTCTATCATACCAAGCTTTGGGTGCTTGTTTAAGACCATAAAGAGCTTTCTTAAGCTTGTAAACATGATCCGGTTTCTCAAAATCAATGAAGTCGGGAGGTTGAGCCACATATACCTCCTCACTGATCAAACCGTCAAGAAACGCACTATTTACATCCATTTGTTGAAGCATAAAATCTAATGCACACGCATAAGCTAAAAGGATCCTAATGAACTCTAACCTTGCTACCGATGCATATGTCTTATCATAATCAATCCCTTCTTGTTGATTATTGCCTTGAGTTATAAGTCTAGCCTTTTTACGAGACACAACACCGTTCTCATCTAACTTATTCCTATATACCCATTTGGTTCCTATAATGGTAGTACTTCTAGGTAGAGGAACAAGTTCCCAAACGTCATTAGCAATGAATTGATTTAATTTTTCTTGCATGACGATGACCCAACTCTCATCCGTCAAAGATTCTTTAACATTCTTTGGTTCGATCATGGAGACAAAACAAAAGAAGTTACTTTGATCTTGGACTTAAGATCTTAAGGTCTTTTGATTTAAGTCGCCTATGACGTTATCGAGAGCATGATCCTTAGACTCCCATATGTTTACTCCCTTTTCAACATTAAGGTCTTCAACACTTAATTTTCTAACCTCTTTGGCTTTAACTATGTCTTATTCTTCTAAGTCATCATCTACCAAAGGTGGTGTCTTAGATGAAGGAGGGGTTTCATCAAATGTTACGTTAAGTGATTCTTCGATTACACTTGAGGTCCTATTGAGGACTATGTAGGTTTACTAGTTTGAGAATAACCTAGAAGATACCTTCGTACGACTTTGGGTCGAACTTAGTAAGGTAATCTTTGGTCTTGAGAATGAAGCACTTGCTTCCAAACACCTTAAAGTATTCTAATGAGGGCTTCTTACCTTTAAGAATATCATAAGGGGTCATACCTAGAAAAGGTCGAATAAGAATTCGGTTGAGAATATAGGTTGATATGTCTACGACACTGCACCAGAATTTTTGAGGCAAAGATTGCTCGTTTAACATTGTCCTGCTCATCTCTTGGATAGTCCTGCTCATCTCTTGGACAGTCCTATTCTTCCTTTCAACTACCCCATTTGATTGTGGAGTGCGAGGAGCCGAGAAGTTATGGGTAATACCATGAGCTTCACAAAAGGCACCAAATTTAACTTCATTATCAAATTCCCTACCATGATCCGTCCTAATAGAGACAATTGAACATCCTAGTTGATTTTGGATCTTTCGACTAAAGGTTTCGAAATGATCGAAAGCTTTATTATGAGAAGCCAAAAATCTAGTCCAAGTGAATCTAGAATAGTCATTAACTATAACTAGGGTATAAAGGTTACCTCCATAACTCCGTATGACGGAAGGTCAAAAAAGATCCATGTGTAGGAGCTCTAAGCACCGAGAGGTCGATACCAAATTCTTGGCCTTGTGACTTGAGTGAACTTGCTTCAAGCAACACAAAAGTAAATATCAAACTTAACCTTGGGGAGAAGTCTTACCAACTCCTTGGAGACTAAATATTGAATTAAACATATATTAGCGTGACCTAATCTCCTATGCCAAAGAGTAGAACTATCATCTAAATTCGCTAGACATAAGTTGTCTTTTGACTTCCTATTGATCTTCATGACGTAAAACCCATGCTTTCTAACACCTTTTCCAATGATCTTTCCATCTTTTACGATTTCACTATCATTTTCCGAATAGATGACCTTACACTTATTCTCACAAATTTGACCTATACTTAGAAGATTAAACCCTAGATAATCTACGTGTTCCACATTTTCGATGGTCATAGAGTCAAGAGAAACCGTACCTTTACCAATGATGTTACCACGTAGCTTACTAGTGAAAATGACATTACCTCCATTATATGCTTTGTAGGTAGAGAACAAAATTCTATTACCCGTCATGTGTTTAGAACAACCACTATCCTTAATCCACTCATCGGGCTCTAAATCTATTCCCAAGCATATCTAGGTAACAACACACAAGATCAAACATTTGGTCCCCAATATCTCATGGGTCCAAAGTGGTTATTTCCGCACATCCCTTGCATTTGATTGGGATGTATGAATGGAGGACACATGCCCCATGAAGAAAAACCTTGTTGACAATTGTTACAATTATTGTAACAATTCATATAATTATTTTGGTGTCCATTGTTTCTCTTAGGAGTGCTTGATCTTGACCTAAAGTTATTGTTGTTTCTAGGTGTTAGAGTTTTACTTCTAGGTCTTGAATTGGAGTGATCATTTCTTTGAGGTATTGGTGCTCTACTTCTAGGCCTTGATCATTACGTACTCTTGGAGGAGTAGATGATTGTCTTGAAGAACTTCTCATTCCTATTAGAGGTTTACTTAAGGGCTTGTAGAATTTATTAAGTTCCTTTTTGTCAAATATAGGTAATTCAACATTGTTAACTACAAGATGTTTTAGCTTTTTACCTAAAATGGGATTTTCAGAAATTTGAGAATTTTCAAGAATCCGTCCTTCTGTCCGCGGTCTTTATCATGGGCCGCGGTTCCATAATTATAAGGGACCACACCGTAGATTGGGGATCCGCGGACAAATGGTCGTTTTTCTAAAAAACTAACTTGTTTAGGTTTACTAGTGGAAGCTTCATTTGTGTTAAAACCTAAGCCTAGTCTTTCCTTAGTGTGAATTTGCTTATTTAACATGTCATCAAGAGCACTAGTACCTTTTACGAAATTTTCCAATTTAATGGAAGTACTCTTGAGATCTTCATTCTCTTGTATAAGGTCTTCACAATTTAAACAACCAAAATCAACTTCCTTATTTTTTTTCAAGCTTAGGTAACTTATCTCTGAGCTCATTAATTTCATTTTCAAACTTGGTCCTAGTTGATTTTGGCACTTTGTTCTTTTCAATGAATTTTAAACATATTTTCCATAGGTTGTTATATTGACCTTCTAGTTCACAGTTATCTAGTGAAGAACTATCATTGCTATAATATTCGGTTATAGAATGTACCTCTTTAGAAGAATGAGCCATGAGGCATTTCTCGTCTTTAGCGTTGTTGCCACATTCACCGCTATCGCTCCATGAACACCAACGAAGGCTGTGTGATTCTTGTCGCGAGATGGCTTGGGACAATCACCGATGAAGTGGTTTGGATCACCGCATCTAAAACATTTCCTATCACCATTGTCATTATTGACAAATCGGTTATTGGTAAATGTCTTCTTGTCGTTGTTAGGTTGTCTAACATGTTCACCTCGCCTTTTGAAGAACTTCTTGAAGTCTCTAACCGCCATAGCATATTCGTCATCATCAGTTTCCGAGGAAGAGCTATCATGGTCACTCTACATCTTCTTGGCTTTAAGTGCTATAGACTTTCTTTCACTCTTGGTTTTCACCATTTCCATGTCCTTCAAAATTATCATTTCATGAACATTTAAATTGCCAATAAGTTCATCAAGTGATAATGTAGTGAGATCATTTGATTCTTCAATTGCAGTGACTTTAGCTCTCCACTTTGGATGTAATGCCCTAAGAAACTTCCTAACATTGTTCTTGCTAGAAAAAACTTCATCAAGAGATCTTAGACTAGTAATAACGGTATTAAATCTAGCAAAAACACTATCAATAGTTTCATCTTCTAAGATGAAAAATTGTTCATATTGTTGAACAAGAAGATCGATTTTACTTTCTTTGACTTGGCTATTACCTTGGTGGGTTACTAAAAGAGTATCCCAAATATCTTTAGCGATTTTACACATGAAAATCCTTTCATACTCTTTCTTAGGTAAAGCATTATAAATCACCATTTTAGCCTCATTATTTTTGGCAAGTTTCTTTTTAGTGTCATCGTTAGAATTTTTAAAAGTTACTAACTCTTTCTTTTTAGAAACATTGTATTAATAAGGCAAAAAGTCACCATTGGTAATAGTATACCAAAGATCTAAATCTTTTATTTCACATAAGTCTCAAATCTATTTTTCTAATAAATAAAACTATCGGTTTCAAAAAGAGGCGGTCTTTGCATAGATTGCCCTTCTATGTACTTGTTGGAATCCATAGATCGATTCAAGTTTTAAAATACAATATATTTTAAAAAAGATTGAGCAACCATGCTTTGATACCAATTGTATAAACTATAAGGGGGGTTGAATAGTTTCTTAAAATTTACTTGTTAAAAGAGGGTTTTCAAAAATCCTTTTCAAAAACTTAGGCTTGAGTAATTATGTGAAATCTTCTTATACAAAATATGAACAAGGGATAGTACAACTAAACTAATAATCACAAGTATATGCTAATAAACAATAACGAATGTAAAGAGATAAGAAAAAGAAAGATCAAACCAAACACCAAAGATTTATAGTGGTTCGGCAACAAAGCTCACTCCTCGTCCCTACTCCACTCCTCGAGTACTCCTTACTCGAGAGTTTACTAATCAACAAGCTCCTTAAGGTGGAGAAACCGTACACAACGTTGCTTATCCAATTTCTGACTTTAAGCTAAAAATCGAGCCCTATTCTTATTTAGGACCAATCTACACCATTATACTTTGAGGACAAAGTATAAAACCCACTATATACACAACTTCCAAATAGACAAACCTATTTGGGTCTTCACAACACAACTACCAAATAGCAGAACTACTTGGATCTTCACAACACAACTCAAAATAAAACAACTACTTGGATCAAAACTACACAACTATAATGAATGAATAAAAATTGATCTTCAATAGATCTTGAAGTAGACTCAACACTTCAAGGATGAAAGTGTACTTCTCTTTGCACTTAAAGAGGAAGAGATGGAAGGAGAAAGATTCACTTCTAAACAAGTAGTAATAAACCAAATAATCAAGGATTTGAATGATTTAAGAAGTATGTTAGAATCTGGAAATTTGTGTGCAAAAGAGGTGAAGAGAAATCTGAGAATGGTCCACTATTTATAGGACAAAGGTCCAACGGTCATATCTGAGCGCGGTGCCTTAACTGTGCCTGTGGTTCCTTATCGATATGGAACCGTATAGGCCTTTAAGGGACCGCGGTCGTAGACTCCGCTCCTTTTTGTCTTTTAGTGGGGCAGTCACATCTGGTGGCATAGTTATCCTCAAAGGATATCTAAACCCAAACGGAATATGCCATTTTCAAATTTTCAAATATTTAATTTAATAAAACATTTTCTTAAAAATAATGTTTATTAAAAAACTTTTTCACATTTAATAAAAGGAGAGTTTTAAGAAAACTTAAATCCTTGATCACTTAATTAAGATGAAAACTTGTTTGTTCATACCTTACGTGATAATGGTTGAAATGAAGAAATACTTGAACTCAAGAATTCATTTTTCGTTGTTTTCGTAAATGCTTATTTTTATATTTTGTCGTAATCAAAACAAAGCGAGACCGAAAAATGCAAGTAACGTTTTTAGGCATCATTGCATTAACAACTTTCTCTCTCTGTTGATCAAATTTAGAGCATTGATATGAGGTACAATGACAATATCTTTGAAATATTTCAATTCCACATGTGTAGTGACCTAACTACATCATATGATGTAATTTGGTTTCTCAAAGGATTTGTTAATCATCTTATTGACGAGCTTAATTACACACACTACACATGATATAGGGCATACTTGCCGTAAAGATTGGAAACCATCTATATCATGCTCGATACTTTATACTTCGACTACCTCACCTATGTGAGCCAAGTATCTGAGACCATGAAGGTTTGAGAGGGTAAAAGAAGAGAAGCACATATGGAAATCAAAAGTTAAGGCAAGGATGCCAAGAACAAAACAAGCACATTGTAAATCAAAGATCAAAAGAATGATCAAAGGGCGTGTGAAAGGACGAAAGTCATACTTTCGCCACAAAGTGCATCCTTAGTCTTCTATGGACTAACACATCTACCAATCTTGACCATAAGGTGCATACATAGTGTAACATCCCGCCTACTCAGACCACAAGATTGTCCGCTTTGCCCGCAGGCTCACGGCTTTGCTTTGTGGCCCTCGTGTGAGTACTTCCCGTCAGGTCACCTAAGCTAGTACTACTCTAACACGAGCACGCTTAAATGTCAGTTCCTAAAAACCCCACTTGCAGTAGACCACAAAACGTGTTGTATCATGAGAAGGCGACTGTTATCTTATGAACCATGGATCTCTCATGGCCACAACCGATGTGGGATTTTCCTGGGGTGTCACATTCACCCCCCTTCGGGACTCATCGTCCTCGATGAGGTTTGCCCCACCATCCTGAACGGCTCAAGAGTGGCTCTGATACCACCTGTAACATCCCGCCTACTCAGACCACAAGATTGTCCACTTTGCCCGCAGGCTCACGGCTTTGCTTTGTGGCCCTCATGTGAGTACTTCCCACCAGGTCACCCAAGCTAGTACTACTCTGACATGAGCACGCTTAACTGCCAGTTCCTAAGAACCCTACTTGCAGTAGACCACAAAACGCGTTGTGTCATGAGAAGGCGACTGTTATCTTATGAACCATGGATCTCTCCTGGCCACAACCGATATGGGATTTTCCTGGGGTGTCACACATAGTCTTCTACAGACTAATAACACATATAACAATCTTGACATCATCATCCCATGATGTTAGAAATGAAACGGAGATGAGTCCTCAACAAGTGTAAGTGACTCATGATCACCAATCCGTAATCAAATCAATGATTAGTCTTCATGAGTACTTACACAATGGAAAGATGCAAACTAGTAGATACATCTAAAGAGTAGATATAAAATTTATAAATATTAATAAGGAGATCATAATCAAGATGAGTTGATATAGCATTAATTTTAAGGTCAATTTTTAAGAAAAGAAGTTTTGGCCAAAAAGGAAACTTTAGTGCAACCAAGCCTTCTATGTAGTAGAGATCATAGATCGATCCAACGTTTAAAGCGCAATATACTTCAAGGATATTGAATGACCTAGGCTCTCATACCATTTGTATAATCTAGAAGAGGGGGGGGGGGGGGGTTGAATAGTTTCCCTAATTAAAATTATGTTGGTCATTGGATGTGACTATTATTTGCAAACTTGTTTCATAATAGTTAGGCTAATTTCCAATGTTTCAGAACATTTGCTATATCAAGTGATTATGATAATGAGATGCTAAATGTAAAGAAATATATAAGTAGAGAGTAAGGAAAGAAACAACCTAAGGGAAGACACCAAAGATTTATAGTGGTTTAGCAACGAAGCATTCTTTTCGTTCCTACTGCACTCCTCGAGTACACCTTACTAGATATTTCCACTATATCTACAAGCTCCCTTCTTGGTGAAGAAAAACTTACATCGTTGCTTACAATGATTACCAACACTAAGCTAAATGTTGAGTTCTAATCCTAGTTAGAACCAATCTAATCTCGTCGCCCATCTTCTTTATCGACACAATGCTAGGTGTTGAGTTCTAATCTTAGCTGAAACCAATCTACACTCGTCGCCCATCTTCTTTACTGACACAAGGATAGGTGTCGAGTTCTAATCTTCTCTAAAACTAAACTACACTCAACTCTCATATTCACATCACTTTCAAGTTAAGTTAGAACTAGCACACTCATACTCACACTTACATCACTCTATAATATAGTGAGAACTTACACACAACACACTAATACTTACATCACTTTAGAGTTAAGTTAGAACTAACACACAAGAATTATCCAAGTATACACATGTACCTTAGATTTACACAAGACTTATCCAAGTATACACGTATACCTTGGATCTACACAAGACTCAAAGGAAAAAATATGATGAACATGACTAGATCTATAAAAAGGATGATCTTCATCAAGGCTTTATCTTTTAACACATCACAAGTAATCATAAGTAAACATACTTAACAAATTAAGTGATCATTTACTAATGATTGAAAGATAGAAAAGAGGTTTAGAAGCCGAAAGTTATCCAAAAAGGTTCATGGAAACTTAAAAAATGATCCACTATTTATAGGGGGAAAGGTCCAACGACTAGTCTACCCGCGGTTCCTTATCAATAAGGAACCGCTAGCACCTATAAGGCACCGCGTTCTCTAAAGTTAATTATTTTTTGTCCTTTAGTGGGGAAAGTCAATCTGGTGAAGTTTTACCTCAAAAGAAATATCCTTTATCCATTTGGAATATCCTAAATTCAAATTTCCATTTTCCATTTAAATAAAACATTTCTTTAAAAAGAAAGTTTATTAAAATATTTTGTCACATTTGAATAAATGTGAGTTTAAAGGTTAACCACTTTTAATGATCACTAAACATGTATAAGATATGTTTATGTAAGACTTAAATGATTATAACCTAAGTGATAGTGTTCGTTAAATAATTCGTCTTACGGTTATCTTTGACGATACATGTTTTTACAGTTTGTCGTGATCAATACTATGAAAGATTAGTTATTAAAAATAATGTTTGTAGACATCGGTCGCATTAATAGAGTGATATTAATGATAAAGATGTATTTAACCCGTGTATAATAATTTGGCAAGAATTCTGGTTTCTAAATCGTTTGATATGAGATATGGGACTAATAATTTTTGGAATAAAGGAGAGACTCTTATGGGAATGTTGATGTGGCCTATGATCCATACAATGTTGATACGTATGACGGTCAAGATATTCTTGACAATGTACAATTTATAGCTCCTAATGAGTCCAAACATAACCCACCAATCCAACAAGAAACGACCCATGATCCAACACCATACACTCCACTAACCGCGATCCAACACCATGCAGCCCAACAACAATCACCAGCCAACCATACACCTCCAACGACCCAAAACCAAGTAGTGACTAAAACACTTATTACTCCCGATCCGCCTCAGAACCTGAATCTTGTCTTGGTTCATCCCATGGTCACACGTTTCTTTTTGGGACTAATCGTCCTACTCAACATCTTTATTTGGATGTGTATTCGGTTTCACCTTTACTAAAATCTTATCCGGATACGATTAGTGATCCAAATTGGGAAAATACTATGCATGATGAAATATAATGTGCTTATTAAAAATAGAACTTAGACTCTAGTGCCCTAACCCACAGATACCAGTATTGTTCATTTTATGTGGGTTTCTCGCCACAAGTATTTGGCAGATGGCACGATTAGTCGTTACAAGGCCTGTCTTGTAGCGAATGGTAGTACGCCGTTAGAGGGGGTTGATATTGATGATACATTTAGTCTGGTTGTTAAAGCGGACACTATTCAGATTTTTCTTATTTATGCTGCTTCTCGACATTGGCCGATTCATCATCTCGATGTTAAGAATGCTTTTTTGCAAGGTGATTTATCCGAGACGGTTTATATGAATCATCTTTCAGGATTTCGGGATTTTGTGTATCCTGATTATGTGTGTTTCTTGCAGCAGTCTCACTATGGGCTCGAGTAGGCCCTTAGAGCTTGGTTTCAGCAATATATATCTTATGTTACACGAGTTGGGTATCATCAAAGGCGTTGTGACTCATCATTATTTATATACAGACGTGGGATTGATACTACTTATTTATTATTGTATGCTGATGATATTGTAGTCATCGCTTTTTCTGAAACTTTGCTATATGGTACTATTGCTTCTTTACATCATGAGTTTGCTATGACATATTTAGGTGCTCTTAAATTTTGGGTATCTTTGTTAACAGGATTCTTTGTGGATGTTATTACTTGATAAAAAATATGCAATTGAGATTCTTGAGAGGGCGTAAATGGTTAATTGTAACCCTAGTCGGGCTCTTGTTGACACTGAGTCTAAGTTGGGTGATGATGATGATTCTGCATCTGATCCGACTTTATATCGGAGTCTAGCATGTTCCCTTCAGAATCTTACGTTTACTTGACCGGATATTTTTTACGCAATGCAACAGGTTTGTCTCTATATGCATGATTATCGGGAGCCTCATTTATCGACTTTAAAAAAAGATCTTGAGGTATTTTTGAGGTACACTAGATTATGGGCTACATTTGTTTGCATCTTTTAATACTTCATTGGTTGCTTATTGCGATGCGGATTGGACTGATTGTCCTACTAATAGGAGATTGATGTTTGGCTATTGTGTACATCTTGGCAACAATCTACTCTCTTGGTCCTCTAAGCACTAACCGACGCTTTCAGGTTCTGGTGCAGAGGCAGAGTATCATGGTGTTGCTAATGTTGTTGATGAGACTTGTTGGTTACGAAATTTACTTCGTGAGTTATATACACCTTTATCTTCAGCTACGCTTGCTTGTGTACTGTGATAATGTTAGTGCTGTTTGTGTATCTTGTAATCCAGTTCAGCATCAGCGTAAAAACACATATTGAGATTGCTATACATTTTGTTCAAGATCTGGTTGCTGCTGAGAAGATTCGAGTTCTTCATGTTCCTTCATGTTATCAGTATGCGTGTATTTTCAATAAATGCTTCCCTTTTGCATTATTTGAAAATTTTTGTTCTAATTAAGTGATTATCTACTAATGATTTAAAGATAAAAAAAGAGAATTAGAAGCAGAAAGTTGTCCAAAAAGGTTCATGAAAAATGGAAAAATGATCCACTACTTATAGGGGGAAAGGTCCAACGGCTAATATGGCCGCTGTTCCTTAAATGCGCCCGCGATTCCTTATCAATAAGGAACCGCTGGCACCTGTAAGGCACCGCGTTCTAGAGTCCGCTCTTTTTTGTCTTTTAGTGGAGAAACTCTATCTGGTGAAGTTTTACCTCAAAAGAAATATCCTTTATCCATTTAGAATATCCTAAACTCAAATTTCCATTTTCCATTATAATAAAACATTTCTTTATAAAGAAAGTTTATTAAAATATTTTGTCATATTTGAATAAATGTGAGTTTTAAGGTTAACCGCTTTTAATGATCACTAAACATGTATAAGATATGTTTATGTAAGACTTAAATGATTATTACCTAAATGATAGTGTTCGTTAAATAAGGTTATCTTTGACGATAAATGTTTTTACACTTTGTCGTTGTAACGCCCCACTTGGATAAGTGGACCGTTACGTGTATTTATGGCGTGTCATCAAAGCATAAGGTAAATGTCCTAAAACATTAACTGACCATAAAGGGATACCGGAATCGAACATCGGTAATCCAAACATAAGCCCAAAACATGAATAGTAAAATACTGAAGGAAAGGACTAAACAATGTCCAAATAAGCATAATAATGTAAGAAATGCATAAAGTAAGAAGTCTGGATAGCTTCCATCCAAATGCACATGCTCCCAGAATTCTAAGACCGTCCTGGTGTTACCTGCCGTTAGAACATGAAAGGAACTACGGCTGAGCATAACGCTCAGTGAACGGATCTCAAGCATGATAAGAATATACTGAATGAAAACAGGCGATAGAATACTGAAGCTGTTAGACTGATATGTAACATGTGGTAGAACTCTACATAAAATCTGAGAAACCTGGTTCATATAAACTGATACTGAAATATAACTATTAATTCTAAAAACATGCATTTACTGTATTTTTAATTTGCCAGAGCTTATATAGGTCACGTGCTGTAACAACCGTGCATGAATAACTGGAGGGGTGACCTCGTCATGCTATAGAGGGGCGACCTCTAAATAACTGTGCTCTAAATAACTGTGCTGGGTGGAGGGATCAGCTCCAATGTGAAGGATGTAGAGCACACACCACATTCACCCTGATAACTTGTAACACATATAAGCCTAGGATGCATCCATACGCCCCACTAAAAATACTGATAAAATGGCCAAGCTGAGCTGAGTGGGACGATGCAGGATATCACTCTCCTGCATGTGAGTCACGACACCGGTGCCTCTAGTGTCGTGGTTACGGTACCTCCGTAACTAGTACATAAACTGGTCGTGCTTGTATATAATGCTCAGGCAATTTATTTAGTTATTAATGTGATTACTGATAAACTTAAACATATACTGGGGAAAAAACATTTGGCTGAATACGGGAAATCCTAATCATGCATAGAAAGGAAGTCCTTACTGAAAGGACGGAAAATCCGTACGATCAATCTAGTAAACGAATGAGACAAATAATAGTAGAGAGATAGGAATATCCGTACCTTAACGAATCTCGATGCCTAACAAAATCGGGACATATGCCTTCGATAAATAATCTACATGAATTATTAAGCTACTAGTCAAATATTGTTATTTACTAAATATCTTTTGTTGTGCTACGTACCAAATTTTAATTTGTATACATGTGTGCTTTCTGTTACTTTAGCATAAAATAACTACTTGACAAAACAAGTATTAACCCAAACTGTTATTTATAAGTGATGTCAATTTTTAAAGATAATATAAACGCATACTAAATGCACTAACATTACGGCATGGTATAAAACGTTTTTTTTTTCTTCTCTTATTCTTTAGAACTTAAGATCACGCATGTAAAGTTGTTTAGTACATAGGGCAATGGTAAGTCGTTTCGAAATATCATTAGTAAAATTCGACATGAAAAACCGAAGAGTTTCAATTCACTGATGAAGAACCATAAATAAATTTAATATCGCCGATCTATCGAAGCATATTTACGTCTTGAATTCCAAAGTAAAAAGTCTATTTCTTTCATCATAGGGTTTACATTTTCCTCCTCAATCTATTAATAAAACTGATCATGTATATAGTAATATTCCTCAATGAAGTGTATGACTATGATAATTCAAAATATACATTCTAAGCTAAATGGTCTTTAATAGATCGAATCGAACCCGAAATCAAGAACAAAGACACGAATACAAAAGTCTAGCGAAATAAGAGTTTGGTCTAAACATGTGAATAAGAGAATCGCATAGACAAGAACTCGAACCTTCGGTGTGCGATGCCAAAATGTATTCCGAGACAACGATTTGGTTGTATTAAACTAATTGAATGAGAACTCCAAACACGAACATGACTTGCCAAGCAAAACAATACTATATCTGAACATTGACTAACGTTGGACTCGTACTAAATCAGATTTTTATATGTTCCTCTCGAGTATTCCCTCTTCACATATTCTCATTTGCAGGTTAGTTGATTTTATATTACTCAATTATAACATAGAAATAGATGTGTGGATCATGGGTTAAAATATTGCTTCAAATACATGCGTGATTTACTCCTTTCATTAGCTAATTTAAGTACTAATTTGGGATATGATTTCTTCCATTAGTTATTGATATCAGTTACCATTTATTAAGGCAACTAATTCATTCATAACGTCACACACATAAATATAAAGCATAATTTTTTTTTATTTTTTTATTTTTTTATAAAATAGATAATGCACAAATAACTATAAAAAAGGCTTTAATGTTAAATGATTATTATTTAAACTATAGGTTATACTTAGAATGACGAAATAAAATAAAATCCAAATTTTTGGGTTTTACAACTCTTCCCCTCTAAAAAAAAATAATTCGTCCTCGAATTAGAGACACGATAATGCTGCGGTTTTACAATTCTTCCCCTCTAAAAAGGAAAATTCGTCCTCGAATTACAGGTAATAAGCTAATGAAGTAAATGAAAACTGAAAGGACATCTAAGCTGAAAAGACATATAAGCTGAAGGATAATTCGTCTTTTAATTAAGAAATAATGTTGCTGATAGGTATAAACATGACATGACGGAAGTGATCATGTAACGTGACATGACTGAAGAGGACCTGGAATGTAACCTGACTGAAAGAACTTAACTGAATTATTGAAGGAAAAAGGATGAGAGGTCCGGATGGACTCCTCCGTTTCGAGTGGTCTCCCGCTCGAAACGATTCCTTCAAAGTCCAAACATAATAATAAAAATATTGGTCCTGATGACCCTGTCCTGATGATGCTGAATAGTTTCTGGTTCCATACTTAAAATGGATTTTCTAAATCTGATAGAATGAATAAGTTATAGCATGTAAGGTACACGAAACGGTATGTACAATTATCCTGAAAAGATAACATTTGTATCTCTGAGCAAGATGCTGAAATATATAGGGATGAACTACGTGAACAATTGTGAACGTGCTACGTGAGCAATTGTGAACGTGGTTCGCGATTATATAAGGAACGTTGTGCATGAAGTATATCGTGAATGGGATACGTGAAACATACTGTGAACGTGATACTAGAACACATCATGAACGTATGCTGACTGAGGAAGGAATGCCAAACGATAAGGTCTGAGATGTGAAGCGTCTGTCTGGTTATTGGAAAGTTGTAGTAATTTTGTGGCTAGTTTCACAAGCTTTCTGTAACCGTATTCGATAATAAACTGTGAAACGTGTATCGCGCAATGGCTCACGAACTTGAACGTGAACAATGTTATGAACGCTATCGTGAGCTTAAATCATGAGATAGCATAAAAGATGAACTGAAACAACATCATACCGCGAATGAGACGTAAACGTGAAAGTGAAAATAAACATGAACTTAAAGTGGCGTAAACATACACTTGATCGTGAACATGAATTATGTCTGATATGACGGTCGATGGAATGCCTTGAAATCGTATGATTTACTGCTGAATTTTCTGCATGTCCGCTACTGCGTAATCCTTCCGGTTGAAAGGAAACGCGTAGGTTGATTACATAGTCGACAATGACTTAGATAGTATGATATTTCTTCTGTCTGTGGTAACTGATAAAATTTTGTGGAATTTCGTCTCATTTCTGCTCAGAAATTTCTAGGGATTGTAGTAACTCACTGACATGACGGCGTTTTATCTTGAACCTGCAGTAGGTCAGGCATCTAGATATGGACATAGTTGCATTTTGTCTAGGATTATGGAACATTCTGGTGGAAATCTGGTTGAATAGTCATAAAACATTTTTAGTGAGAGCTGTCGGCAATTTCTGCGGTAGTAGTCAATTGAGTTCTAGAAAACTTTGTACTTCGTTCACAGTCGTCGGTCGGGACCATCAGGTGATGGCCTTCACCTTCGCAACATTGCTTGAAATTTCTTCTGCTAAGGTAGAATGGCTCAAAATTGCCACTTTGTCCAATTGGAATTCACATCTGGAAAGCAGTATATAAGATTTTCTCCTATCGAAGAATCTGCATGGCCGTGAGAAGATAAATCTCACGTTCTTCTTTAGGATTTAGTGGATCAGAATGTGATCAATGAATATACTGACAATTTTGTCTGAGAATTCATGGGAAAATTTTTATTAATAAGTTTCATAACATAGATGGGGCATTAGGGAGCTCTGGAGTATGGATCAAAATTTTTGAGAGGCTATGGTATGTGTAACAGCAGTCTGGAGAACATCACGTTCTTCCTCTCACCACTTATGGCAGTATGATCGGGAATTTTCCTGAAAATATTTAAGACATCGTAGCAGGTCAGGTATACCCTTTATACGTGGAATGAACATCGATTAAGAATGGGGATCTGGAAATTTTCCGGTGGTCGATACATGATCTCATGTTACCGGCCTTCTTTCTAATAGACAGGAATGATGCACTTCCTGGTGGTGCGCCAGGGCGAATAAAGCCTCATTCAGGTAATTCTTGCAGCAATTGCTACAACACTTCTAACTTAGCTGCAGTCCAACAACAAGAGGTTTTGAAAACATGTTCTGTTCTTAAGGCAAACTCGATGTAGAATTTTGTTTCGTGGCTAGAAAGGAATTTCTAAAAAACTTTCTGAAATTATGTCTGGGAACTCTGGAGTAATCTGCTGGTCATGAGTTTAAGGAATTTCAGAAGTGAATTTATAACTGGTAGTTAGACAGTCTTCGTAACTACGGTCTGCTAAGTCACGCACTTGTAAGGCAGAAACAATTTGTACTGATTTTTTTCTGCAGAAATATAATGAATATATTTGGGATCTAGTAAGACGGATCTTGTCGTTAACTGAAAGAAGGACCTTAATAAACATGGGTGGTACTGTGGAGTCTTTTCTGGCTGAGATGCAGGGGACTACCTGATCTAAGATAAAGCTGACACAGGAATACGTGAAGTAAACATGGCTACTTTTCGCTGAATGTTTTTTTTTGTCTGTAACCTCAGAGAATGAATACTGCGTGTTTAAACTAAATAATACTCTAGTGGTGGTGACTGGATTTTTGAATGATCTGGTTCATGTGTGGCATAATAGAACGGGTATACCCCCTTTGGAGGGTACCCTGAATTTCTGAGAGCCTGATTTAACAATATACGGAGTTATGAGTTCTGACTCGTACTCTGAGAAGATATTCGTATGACGTGTACCATGACTGGTGCCCTGATATGTGTCTTCCGAAATGATACCTGAGACCTATTTCTTGACTGATGTCTTGGCACGTGCTTTAGTAGATGAATCTGAACAAGACTGAAGAATTTT
Source organism: Glebionis coronaria (assembly GCA_025667525.1). NCBI lineage: Eukaryota > Viridiplantae > Streptophyta > Magnoliopsida > Asterales > Asteraceae > Glebionis > Glebionis coronaria. The sequence continues at coordinate 55,604,284 of CM046881.1, forward strand.
CGGTAATTGCTAGGATTAGCGGACCGGTTAAGCTACTGACCTCTGTATTTCTGGTCACGTCCGTTCCAGAGTTCTGATGGTACTGACTGGTTAATTATAAGCACGGTGGTTGTCACTATTACTTTGTCTGTCAGTTTCCTGACGGTCGTTATCATGACCGTGATTCATGTAATTAAATATGCTGAGTAGCTGGCTGGTTACCGGTTCCTACTCTTCTGACAGAAAGATTAGCTGAGTGAAGTGTGACATCTAACTAGGGAAGTAAAAGCATGAAATAGGATTGTAGTGTCTGATGGCTGAAATTTATTCTTGTCAGAAATTTCAAATTTATATATTTTTTTCGTCCTTGTTCTGTAGAGTCTTCATAGTATAAACGGCATCAGCATCTTGAGAAATCTCCAAAGTATCAACAGCATCAACATTTGTGAGGTCTTCAAAGTGTTAGCAGCATCAACATCCAATCTTCAACTCACAAGCAGCATCAGCACTTGGTAGAATATCGACAAGTGGCAACGCCTGAGATGATTGAGGATCGATTAGAAATATCCATGCAGTAGGGTACCTGGAGTACACCTGCACTACTGTACATGAAGTACAAACTGAATACTGCACATGGAACATATATGAGGCACTGTACGTGGGGTACTCATGAAATACTATTCATGAAGTATGCTGAGACACTGTACATGGGGTATATATGGAATACGGTACATGGCACTGGTGGAAATTTTATGGGATGATCGGTACTGGTGTCGCTTGTCTGACATGATCAAAGAAATAAATGGATTTAAACGGTAGTAAACTGATCTGAAATAAGTAACATGATAGGCTGACAATTCCTGCATCGACTTACTACTGGTTGTATCGAGGCTGAAAGTATGATATAATCAAAATCCCAACAGTGGTCAGCATGAAGCATGATTAATGAAGGCCAATCATGATTTATCATGAAAATGGCTTTTACTGACATTCTTGTGTATCTCAACATGAAAACATCTTTACTTTGCTGAAAATATAATCCTCGTAAGGAGACATGAAACTGAATCATCATGAAGACGACATCAACGTGAGGGTATGAAAATTTGACTGTTACAAGAAACATAAAAAGTCAATTCAACTGAGGTGTGATATCAACTGATGTGGACGGCTATGGTTCAATCCACAGAATTCAAGAAGAAAACATGAGACTAAGTATGGGCTATTCTGGTTCGATCCATACTAGTCAAAAGTTTCTAAGAACTGTCATGTATAGAAATTTATAATCTGGTATTAAATATGGATGGTTGTATTCCAATCCATACTTGTCAAAATTCATAGAATGTCATGATATGAGCAAAGGTGAACGTCTATGGTTCAGTTCACAAAACAATATTCGACTGAAAGCATGAAAATTGACCTGAATAATGAACGTTTTTAGCTGGTTCACCCGGTAATATTTGACTGAAAACTTGAATCTGACATGAGTAAGGGTAAACGCGTATGGGTTGGTTTACCAATAAAAAAAAATCTGAACGGCCAAGGGTGAACGCCTATGGGTCGGTTCACCAAAATAAAATTCGAATGAAAAGCACATGCCACTAAATATGGCCAGTCCTGTACCAACCTTTTACTTAGTAAAAAAAATTTAAGAAAACCGATTGATAACTAAAGAAAACTGACTCATAAATGCATGAGAAACATGAAAGATAACAACGCCAAAATCTGGAAAGTTCGTGGTGACTACCCACTAGTCACAGGTCAAGTTTTAGAGCCTACAGGTCGAACCTATAGCTCTGATACCATAATTGTAACGCCCCACTTGGATAAGTGGACCGTTACGTGTATTTATGGCGTGTCATCAAAGCATAAGGTAAATGTCCTAAAACATTAACTGACCATAAAGGGATACCGGAATCGAACATCGGTAATCCAAACATAAGCCCAAAACATGAATAGTAAAATACTGAAGGAAAGGACTAAACAATGTCCAAATAAGCATAATAATGTAAGAAATGCATAAAGTAAGAAGTGTGGATAGCTTCCATCCAAATGCACATGCTCCCAGAATCCTAAGACCGTCCTGGTGTTACCTGCCGTTAGAACATGAAAGGAACTACGGCTGAGCATAACGCTCAGTGAACGGATCTCAAGCATGATAAGAATATACTGAATGAAAACAGGCGATAGAATACTGAAGCTGTTAGACTGATATGTAACATGTGGTAGAACTCTACATAAAATCTGAGAAACCTGGTTCATATAAACTGATACTGAAATATAACTATTAATTCTAAAAACATGCATTTACTGTATTTTTAATTTGCCAGAGCTTATATAGGTCACGTGCTGTAACAACCGTGCATGAATAACTGGAGGGGTGACCTCGTCATGCTATAGAGGGGCGACCTCTAAATAACTGTGCTGGGTGGAGGGATCAGCTCCAATGTGAAGGATGTAGAGCACACACCACATTCACCCTGATAACTTGTAACACATATAAGCCTAGGATGCATCCATACGCCCCACTAAAAATACTGATAAAATGGCCAAGCTGAGCTGAGTGGGACGATGCAGGATATCACTCTCCTGCATGTGAGTCACGACACCGGTGCCTCTAGTGTCGTGGTTACGGTACCTCCGTAACTAGTACATAAACTGGTCGTGCTTGTATATAATGCTCAGGCAATTTATTTAGTTATTAATGTGATTACTGATAAACTTAAACATATACTGGGGAAAAAACATTTGGCTGAATACGGGAAATCCTAATCATGCATAGAAAGGAAGTCCTTACTGAAAGGACGGAAAATCCGTACGATCAATCTAGTAAACGAATGAGACAAATAATAGTAGAGAGATAGGAATATCCGTACCTTAACGAATCTCGATGCCTAACAAAATCGGGACATATGCCTTCGATAAATAATCTACATGAATTATTAAGCTACTAGTCAAATATTGTTATTTACTAAATATCTTTTGTTGTGCTACGTACCAAATTTTAATTTGTATACATGTGTGCTTTCTGTTACTTTAGCATAAAATAACTACTTGACAAAACAAGTATTAACCCAAACTGTTATTTATAAGTGATGTCAAATTTTAAAGATAATATAAACGCATACTAAATGCACTAACATTACGGCATGGTATAAAACGTTTTTTTTTTCTTCTCTTATTCTTTAGAACTTAAGATCACGCATGTAAAGTTGTTTAGTACATAGGGCAATGGTAAGTCGTTTCGAAATATCATTAGTAAAATTCGACATGAAAAACCGAAGAGTTTCAATTCACTGATGAAGAACCATAAATAAATTTAATATCGCCGATCTATCGAAGCATATTTACGTCTTGAATTCCAAAGTAAAAAGTCTATTTCTTTCATCATAGGGTTTACATTTTCCTCCTCAATCTATTAATAAAACTGATCATGTATATAGTAATATTCCTCAATGAAGTGTATGACTATGATAATTCAAAATATACATTCTAAGCTAAATGGTCTTTAATAGATCGAATCGAACCCGAAATCAAGAACAAAGACACGAATACAAAAGTCTAGCGAAATAAGAGTTTGGTCTAAACATGTGAATAAGAGAATCGCATAGACAAGAACTCGAACCTTCGGTGTGCGATGCCAAAATGTATTCCGAGACAACGATTTGGTTGTATTAAACTAATTGAATGAGAACTCCAAACACGAACATGACTTGCCAAGCAAAACAATACTATATCTGAACATTGACTAACGTTGGACTCGTACTAAATCAGATTTTTATATGTTCCTCTCGAGTATTCCCTCTTCACATATTCTCATTTGCAGGTTAGTTGATTTTATATTACTCAATTATAACATAGAAATAGATGTGTGGATCATGGGTTAAAATATTGCTTCAAATACATGCGTGATTTACTCCTTTCATTAGCTAATTTAAGTACTAATTTGGGATATGATTTCTTCCATTAGTTATTGATATCAGTTACCATTTATTAAGGCAACTAATTCATTCATAACGTCACACACATAAATATAAAGCATAATTTTTTTTATTTTTTTATTTTTTTTAAAATAGATAATGCACAAATAACTATAAAAAAGGCTTTAATGTTAAATGATTATTATTTAAACTATAGGTTATACTTAGAATGACGAAATAAAATAAAATCCAAATTTTTGGGTTTTACAGTCGCGATCAAAACTAAGAAAGATTAGTTATTACAAATAATGATTTTAGGCAACAGTCGCATTAACAGAGTTATGATAAAGTTGTATTTAACCCGTGGATAATAATCTGGAAAGAATTCTGGTTTCTAAATCCTCTGATATGGGATATAGGACTAACGATTTTTTGGAATAATGGAGAGACTCTTATGAGAATTCTGATGTCGCCTACGACCCATACGATGTTGATTCGTATGACGATCAGGATATTCTTGACAGTGTATAATCTATAGCTCATAATGAGTCTAAACATAACCCACCAATCCAACACGCGACGACCCATAATCCAACACCATACACTCCACTAACCGCGATCCAACACCATGCAACCCAACAACAATCACCAGCCAACCATACACCTCCAACGACCCAAAACCAAGCAGTGAATAAAATACTTATTACTCCCGATCCGCCCAGAACCCGAATCTTGTCTTGGTTCATCCCATGGTCACACGTTTCTTTTCGGGACTAATAGTCCTTCTCAAAGTCTTTATTTTCATGTGTCTTCGGCTTCACCTTTAGTAAAATCTTATTCGGATGTGTTTAGTGATTCAAATTGGGAAAATGCTACGCGTGATGATATATAATGTGCTTATTAAAAACAGAACTTAGACTCTAGTGCCTCGACCCACGGATACCAGTATTGTTCATTTTATGTGGGTTTTTCGCCATAAGTATTTGGCAGATGACACGCTTAGTCGTTACAAGGCCCGTCTTGTCGCGAATGGTAGTACACCGTTAGAGGGGGTTGATATTGATGATACATTTAGTTCGGTTGTTAAAGCAGACACTATTCAGATTGTTCTTATTTTTGTTGCTTCTCGACATTAACCGATTCATCATCTAGATGTTAAGAATGCTTTTTTGCACGATGATTTATCCGAGACGGTTTATATGAATCATCCTTTAGGATTTCGGGATTTTATGTATCCCGATTATGTTTGTTTCTTGCAGGGTCTCACTATAGGCTCAAGCAGGTCCCTAGAGCTTTGTTTCAGCAATTAACATCTTATATTACGCGAGTTAGGTTTCATCAAAGACGTTGTGACTCATCATTATTTATATACAGACATGGGATTGATACTACTTATTTATTACCGTATGCTGATGATATTGTACTCCCCACTTCTTCTGAAACTTTGCTACATCGTACTATTGTTTCTTTCCATCATAAGTTTGCTATGATAGATTTGGGTGCTGTTAACTTTTAGGTATCTTTGTTAACATGATTCTTTGAGGATGTTATTATCTGAGAAGAAATATGCAATTATGATTCTTGAGAGGGAGTAAGTGGTTAATTGTAACCCTAGTCGGGCTCTTGTTGACAATGAGTCTAAGTTGGGTGATGATGATGATTCGACATCTGATCCGACTTTATATCGGAGTCTAGCAGGTTCCCTTCAGAATCTTACGTTTACTTGACTGGATATTTCTTACGCAGTGTAACAGGTTTGTCTCTATATGCATGATTCTCGGGAGCCTCATGTATCGGCTCATAAAAAGATCTTGAGGTATGTTTGAGGTACACTAGATTATGGGCTACAGTTGTTTGCATCTTTTAATACTTCATTGGTTGCTTATTTCGATGTGAATTGGACTAGTTTTCCTACTAATAGGAGATCGATGTCTGGTTATTGTGTACATCTTGGCAACAATCTACTCTCTTGGTCCTCTAAGCACCAACCGACGCTTTCAGGTTCTGGTGCAGAGGCAGAGTATCGTAGTGTTGCTAATGTTGTTGATGAGACTTGTTGGTTAGGAAATTTGCTTCGTGAGTTATATACACCTTTATCTTCAGCTACGCTTGCTTGTGTAATGTGATAATGTTAGTGTTGTTTATCTATCTTGTAATCCGGTTCAACATCAACGTACAAACACATATTGAGATTGCTATACATTTTGTTTGATATTTGGTCTGTTGGGAAGATTCGAGTTCTTCATGTTCTTTTATGTTATCAGTATGCGTGTATTGTCAATAAAGGTTTTCCTTCCGCATTGTTTAAAAAGTTTTGTTTCAATTTGAGCGTTTGATATTCTTCATCAGTTCAGCTCCAAGTATGAAAGAGTGTTATCTCATACGTATATTATTATTACCTATGTTTTAAAACCCGTTTTTTAGTTGACTCGGTCTAATGACCGGTTCACGGTTCATCCGGTTGAACTGCCGAGTCAACCCGGTTCCTTATATATGTATATTTTTTTTATATTTTTAATGTGTAATGTTTATTGTTTACTCACTAGCCCTAGTTTTTAGTTTTATATTTATAACATCATTGTAAAAATGTGCAAAAATAATTAATTTATCCTTACAATTTGTAATAGATTATAATAAAACAATATTAGTGAACGTTTTAAGTTAGTTTAACTTTATTTTAACTAACCTTAATAATCATTACTTTTATATATATCTTTAAAACTTAAAAATATTTATAAAAAAAAGTTTTTGAAATATTTATTTTATAAAAATTTGTGACCCAGCCGGGTTAATCAAACCGGGTCAACCTGAGTCAACGAAAAACCGGCGGTTCAATCCGGTTCTCAAACAAGGAAAAACCCGGTCACATCCGGCCCGGTCTCCGAGCCGGTTCACGGTTCAACCGGTTTAACCGGTCGGGTCAACCCGATTTTTAAAACATTGATTATTACTATGCATTTGTATTTGACTCATTCTCTACTTTTATGTCCTTTATATTGTGATGTATCTTTATAAATAATGCAGAAAAAATTTCACGTTTGGTCCCTATCGTTTACATCAAACATCAAGTTTGGTCCCTATCTCAAACTAAGTCCACAGATAGTCCCTATCGTTTACATTTTGGATCAAAATTCGTCCCTATCTTGGATGGGTGTTAACTTTTGCTGTTAACTTTTGAGATTAGAAGGGTATTTCGGTCCTTTCATTTATTGACTTCATTAAATACAAACACCACCCACTTTTCACATTATTTCTTATCTCTCTTTTATCAATGTCTCTCTCTCACACACATATCTCAGTCTCTCTCTTACATGTTTTCATCTCAACTCAGATTCAATCAAAACGAGATCCTAAGCTACATAAAACCAAACACGCTCATTTGATATTATGGATCTGGGTTGTGTCAATGGTACTTGAAGCACGATGCTTGCTAAGGGTTTTGTTCTGGGAAAAGATGCACTAAATAGAGCAAAATCATTCGATGAGAGGCACCAGTTGTCGACCAATGCATCAGCTACTGTTGCTTCACTTGACCGTAAGATGGGCTTGACACAAAAGTTCAACATATACAAGCAAGGAATTGACTAGGGAGACATGATCTTGAACTTCAGTATCCAACAGTCTTGTGCAAAAAAAAAAGTATCCAATAGTCAAATGTTCAGACTCATTTACAAAGCTATTGTATCCCATTGACTCATCATCAATTGAAACCTCAAACTAGTACCTTGTACCTTAAACCAGATTTCGTGACCTTCATAAAAAACCAAATCCCATCTTTAATCACCTCCAACCCATCTCTGAACACCGCCATCTCCCTCCTCCCCCCAAACTACACCTTCGAAATCCACAAATCCATCTGGCGCGTGACCACTACGCGCGCGTGGCCCTTCAGTTCTCCGAAGGCCTTTTGATGTACTCCCTCATCATCTCTGACATCATCACTACTTTCACTGACGTTGTGGAGTGTTTTATACTAGGTGACGTCACCTACGCGCTTGTTGTGTAGATGATTTATCCGCGCGTGCGTTGCACGTGGACTTGTTGATTCATTACGGACATAGCTGTTTGGTTCATGTTGATCATACTGTTGATCATACCTTATATCGGCTGGGGAGGTTTTAGGATGTACCGCGCCGAGTATTCGTGTCGAGAGAGGTGAGAACGAGAGTGATTTAGTATTGATATTTGTAGCGGACGAGAGGTTTCATTTAGAGGCGTTTATGATAGCGAACCCTGGGATTAAGGCGTTTAGATATGATCCGTATATGGGAAGTTGTTTTTGGAAGAGTATGATCATAAAGGAATGAATGAGTGTAGGAAGAATGCGATATTGAAGAGTAGAGAGGCGAAGAATTGGGGGATTGTTTTAGGGACGTTAGGGAGGCAAGGGAATCCCATGATATTGGATAGGTTGGTTAAGATTTAAGAAGATGTGGGTGATGCGGAAGATCTGTGGGTTGCTGGTTTGGAGGATGCTACATCTCAGGCGAGCGAGGATAACGGGTCGGCTGAGAAATTTGTTTTAGATGAAGCTGCAGAAAAGGATGACAACAACGAAGAAGGGTACATTCACGTGATTAGAGAGATACGAGTGTGTATGTGGGCGGTTGTTTTTTTTCATCAGATCTGATGATTTTGACTTGATGAAGAAGAAGAGGTAAAATGGGAGGACACGTGTGAAGATAGGTGGTATATGTGAGAATTGGTGTGAGTTTTCCACTGGGTGATATGCAAAAGACGAAATTACCCTTTCATTTATTAGATTTAACAGCAAAAGTTAACACCCATCCAAGATAGGGACGAATTTTGATCCAAAATGTAAACGATAGGGACTATCGGTGGACTTAGTTTGAGATAGGGACCAAACTTGATGTTTGGTGTAAACGATAAGGACCAAACGTGAAAATTTTTCAATAATGAACATCATTTACCCCAATCTACATATAACACCTTTAAAAGTTCAATATACGAAGAATTCCATTTAACCAAAACATATTGACCATTAAAAAGAAAGTGTAGAAATAGATCAGTAGATGCATATATTGCGTAGCATAAAGCAAATGATACTCATCTTAACCTGTTTATATTACGATATGTTCAGGATGGAATCAAGATTAAATATCGTCAGATTTTAACTTTTAAATCGTAATATTAGAAACATATTTTGATATACTAGGTGTATTTAATATACATACAGGAAAAATCGAAAAGATACTAGAAAAATATTCTAAAAAATTAACACTACGTTAAAAAATCCATAAGGTTTCCAAACACTCGCGGGAATCCCCGGTTCCGTACCTAGATATACTCGTATTACTTGAGCTCTATTATAGGGATACAAGTTAGCCAGTGTTCTCTGTAGATTTGTACCTAGTCAATGACACTGTGACGCGACAGTATGCACAGAATAGACGATAGTTTTGTATTGATCTAGCTAGTACATAATGGCCGCCTTTAATTGCAGTACGTAGCATACAGCCTTTGATGTTATGTCACACAATATGAAGATTCAATTCATTGCATAATAAAGGTAGATCTTATGACTATATGAAGAGACAAAATTTGTCATTAAATTTAGTAGTTGAAAAGGGAAAATGTTAGATAAAGACTTGCCAAAAAGACATCCGTAGCCAAAACCTTTGCATAGCCTCACACTCACATGTTTGAATAGTAACACCATTTCTTTTGTACAACATTCGATCATAATTACTAGTACCAAAAGCATGTTACTAGCAACATAAGTTATTTGGGGTCTTCACACTCAATGCCACACTCCAGTAAAATTTGTCATATAAGTACTCACTACAACAATAATGAGTTTAGGGTTGTCTTTTTTCTAAGGTCGATTTAGTCGTCCCTAGATTAAGGGGGTCTCACCAGTTTTACAAGAAAAACAAAGTCAAAATGGTTGTAAGGACAAAATGGGGTCCAACAAACCTAGGGACGACTAAGTCGTCCCTAGGTGGAGAAAGTATATCTTTTATCTCTTTTAATTGATTAAAATTATTTAAAATTAATATAATTTTTTTTTAAGTTTACAACTAAAGTGAGACCCTGATAGGTTAAGAAATTTATTTTTCGCAGTTTTTTTTATCTATTTTAATTATTTAAAATTATTTAAAATTAATATAAATATTTTTTAAAAAAAAGTTTAAAACAAAGGTAGGGGCCTTGTAACCTAGGGACGACTAAGTCGTCCCTAGGTGAAGGTAACTTTATTTTTCTCAATTTTTTATCTCTTTTAATTATTTAAAATTATTTAAAATTAATATAAATATTTTTTTTAACAAAATTTAAAATTAACGTGGGGCCCGTGTAACCTAGGGACGACTAAGTCGTCCTTAGCTGAAGGCAAATTTATTTTTCCCTTTTTTATCACTTGTAATTATTTAAAATTATTTAAAATTAATTTAATTATTTTATTTAAAAAAAAAATTATACATATTAAAAAAACTTTATACATATTTAAAAAAAAACTTTATACATATTTAGAAAAAAATTATACATATTTAAAAATAAATTTATACATATTTAAAAAAAAAACTTTATAAATATTTAAAAAAAAACTTTATACATATTTAAAAAAACTTTATATTTATTTAAAAAAACGTATACGTATTAAAAAAAACTTTAGATATATATTTAACACTTAAACACGCACTTAATTAAACATATATATTAAAGCGATAATAGATCTATAAATAAGAAAAAAAACACATCACAAACTAGTTACAACTAAACGTACAGATTAACACATAATAATAAAATACAAATTAACACATTAAAATAACAAATAGATTACTACTCAAAGCTAAGATTTTCCATTTCATTTAAAAGATCATGAAGTATTGCAGCCGATTGACATGCGTGGTCTTCAGGATGCCTTTCCATTTCTAGTCTTGCCTCTAGCATCTTTATATTTAGATATTTGATCTTGCAATTAGAGCACTCAGTGGGTGCAGATTGAGAAGGACATGTAGAAGAACTTGGATGTGAACCTTGAGGTGTTGAAGATCCAGGGGAAGATCTTATACGGAGTTCGAGATCAAAATCATCCTTCCATTTAAAATATTTACATCTATAATCATCTGTTTTTAGTTGTTACAAAGTAAACAATAACATGACATGTCATTTTAATAATCACACGTATTACATAACTAAAACATTAGATTCTTTACCTTCGAAAGAGGACATGCATAGTAAAGTTTACCAAAGCTATGAGGTTGATGTGACTGTCTCAACACAATATATCCCTTTCGACATGTACACTTATAAGCTTCAAGCGGATCCATCTTATGCAAAATCGGGTGGTGGTGGTGGTGAGTTTGGTATGAGAGGATAAGAGTTTGTGAGGATAAGAGCTACCATAAATAAAGATAAAAATTTAGGGTCGACACATTTAGGGACGACTTAGTCGACCCTAGATTTCCCGCCAAGGTTTTCCCGCCAACATTTTCCCGCCAACATTTTCGACTCATCAGTTGAACCTATAACGTATAACCGTAACATATGGACTCATCGGTTTAACATATAACGTATAACCGTAACATATGGACTCATCGATTTAACCTATAACGTATAACCGTATATATGGACTCATCGGTTTAACCTATAACGTATAACCGTAACATATGGACTCATCGGGTTAACCTATAACGTATAACCGTAACATATGGACTCATCGGTTGAACCTATAACGTATAACCGTAACATATGGACTCATCGGTTGAACTTATAACGTATAACCGTAACATATGGACTCATCGGTTGAACCTATAACGTATAACCGTAACATATCAACTCATCGGTTGAACCTATAACGTATAACCGTAACATATGGACTCATCGGTTGAACCTATAACGTATAACCGTAACATATCAACTCATCGATTGAACCTATAACGTATAACCGTAACATATGGACTCATCGGTTGAACCTCTAACGTATAACCGTAACATATGGACTCATCGGTTGAACCTATAACGTATAACCGTAACATATGGACTCATCGGTTGAACCTATAACGTATAACCGTAACATATGGACTCATCGGTTGAACCTATAACGTATAACCGTAACATATGGACTCATCGGTTGAACCTATAACGTATAACCGTAACATATGGACTCATCGGTTGAACCTATAACGTATAACCGTAACATATGGACTCATCGGTTGAACCTATAACGTATAACCGTAACATATGGACTCATCGGTTTAACCTATAACGTATAACCGTAACATATGGACTCATCGGTTGAACCTATAACGTATAACCGTAACATATGGACTCATCGGTTGAACCTATAACGTATAACCGTAACATATGGACTCATCGGTTATTAATTATTACAAACTAAGTACAACGTATATTTTAGTATTAATTATAACAATTTATTTTGATTTTTATTATTAATTTATATTATCAATTTTATTACATAGAAACTATAATGTAAAAATCCCTGAAAAACACTTAGGGACGACTTTGTCGTCCCTAAATATCAAAGAGAAGTCGTCCCTAAAAAACCCTCCAAAACACTTAGCAAAATTTTGAAAAAGTTGAAAATTTTGGCCAAAATTTAAATAACCCGCTTGTGTTTGAGATTTCCCGGTATACACCTAGGGACGACTTAGTCGTCCCTAGGTGTAAAGAGTCGTCCCTACGTTTCATTAATAGACGAAAAAAAACATTTATAATTAACCTAGGGACGACTTAGTCGTCCCTAAGATACAAAGGCAAAGTCGTCCCTAGGCTTCAATTTCAGATACTATCTTATCTTCATCTCTCATTGTTCACTGTAAAAAAAAACCAGGGACGAATTGCAAACACCACCTTCATCTTCATCAATCCGACCAACCCACCTCCATCATTTTCATCTTCACCAACCCACCACCATCATCTTCATCAACCCACCACCACCACCAATTCGACCCACCACCACTTGCACACGAGCACACCAATTCGACCCACCACTTGATTTCAGATTATATATTGTTTAATCACCATGAATTTATATATATTTTCCAGTTAAGGTATTTGATTTCGAATTATATATTTTTTAATTTTGATTAATTTTTGTAGTTTAATTGTTAGTATGATTAATTGATTAATTGGTATAATGCTGAATTAAAAATGATATTGTGTTTGTTTTTTCTAGTTTAACTCGACCAGTGAACCACCAGTCAACCACCGGACCACCACCAGTCACAGCAGAAGTCACGGCAGAAGCAACCACCGCACCACCACATTTTGTTTAATTTTGTTTTTTAAATAAATATAAAGGTAAATGATTTCTTTAATCTATTAATTTTGTTTAAATTTGTTTATGTTTAATTATTATTAATGTTTATTATTTTATTTCCTAGCACTGCCGTCACCACCACCACCACTGCCGTCGCGACAGCAGTAGCAACCACCACCGCCGGCAGCAGCAGCAGTAGCCACCACCACCACCGGCAGCAGCAGTATCCACCACTACCACCAAATGTGATTTTGGCTTATGATTTCAGATTATATTTAAGCTTAATTGATTTCGGCTTAATATATATATAATTGATTTCGGCTTAACTGATTTAGCATTAGTTGATTTCCGTTGTATATAGTGCTTAATATATATATAGATGATTTCGGCTTAATTGATTTAGGCTTAATAGAATTCGGGTTATATATGGCTTAATATTTATATAGGGTTTTCGGGTTAATATTTTGGCTTAATATGAAATAGGCATGAGTTTAATTTTTTTATATGTTTCTCGTAGCCGAGACCCGAGTCACAGTCGAAGGGAACCGAGTCACAGCCAAGAACTGAGACCCGTGTCACAGCCGAAAAAAAGGTAATGTTTTTTTAAATCGTTGTGGTGGTGTTTTTTTCAAATTAGAATTTTTTTTGGAAACCAACTAATTTAGGTTTTTTTTATTTTATGTTTGTGTTTGGTTAGCACCAGGACAGTTGGGACAATTTCCTCATCCGGACCTCTTTTTCTATCTTTCTATCTTTGCTTATTTCAGCCGTGACCGAGGTGTGTAATTAATATTATGCATATGTTTATTATATTATATATATATATGATATATGATTGTTAGTCTTTTGTAGTAAATAATTTTAGGAATATTTTAGGATTTTATCGATTAATTTCGGAAAATTCCCGTCCGAAGTTAATCAACCTATAGAAAACCCGTCCGAAATTAATTTATTAGGAATTAATTTCGGAAAGTCCCCTGTTTGGGACTGCTTTTTGATGTTTGTCTCGTTTAGGATATGAGTCCGTATAACTGGTTTATTATTTGAGATGATTTCGACAGTGTTTCTCCTTTACTCCTACGAATATGTCTTTAAACACATATTTGGGGAGTAGAGGGGAAATGCTGCGGAAATTTTCTCAAATAGTAAACCGGTTATACGCATTCATATATGGGACGAAACATTCAAAAGGTGGGTTAGGATTGCCTTCCATAGTTGCACTAGGAAGAAAAAAAAGAGTTCATATTCATTTTTTTAGTATGACATTTTACGTATAAAAAAAATTATTTATGTGAGTATGTTTATTTGCAACGCAGTTATGACAATTGATAAGAGTTGGACCACTTTAAACAATCGTAATTCCAATGAGTTTTTAGATGGTCTTTTTGGATTCATCCAGGATTGTGAAAAATTTTTGCACCCCATCTCACAAAAGCTCCGTTTCCCATGTAGTCGTTATTGTAACCGTGAAACGTTGGTTACCCTCGGCCAACTTGAGGCACACATATCCCAATTCGGGTTTGACAAACGTTACACCACTTGAATATATCAAGAAATATTTTTATTCGAAATATGAGACGCCCGCACTGGCACAAGAACATGTAACGCAGTTATTTGCAACGCAGTTATGACAATTGATAAGAGTTGGACCACTTTAAACAATCGTAATTCCAATGAGTTTTTAGATGGTCTTTTTGGATTCATCCAGGATTGTGAGAAATTTTTGCACCCCATCTCACAAAAACTCCGTTGCCCATGTAGTCTTTGTTGTAACCGTGAAACGTTGGTTACCCTCGGCCAACTTGAGGCACACATATCCCAATTCGGGTTTGACAAACGTTACACCACTTGAATATATCAAGAAAGATTTTTATTCGAAATATGAGACGCCCGAACTGGCACAAGAACATGTACCGTCGGAGAGTGTGTGGGACAATAGAACCGAAGGTGAGTGGGATGACTTGGTTGAGTGGTGGTTAGAGCCAAAGAGGGTGGCAAGAAGTCAGGTTAATACTGTTAATCATTCCAAAAACACGGTACCGACCACTCAAGGCAAAAAACCATTCGCCCGAGGAAGGAATGAATACGTAAGACTCTTTATAATTTTTGTGATTTTATATAAAAGCGTTTATATTGTTTATTTGTTATAGCTCGTTATTAATTTATTTGATATTTTACAGAAAGTCAAGGAAGGGGTCTACGAGGACCTGGTTGAAACATAGAGGAAGGGGCACTCAAGTAATGGCACGTTTAAAAGTAAAGAAAACGAGGAAAGATATGTAAGTAATATATAACTCTTTACATGCCTTAGTAACTAATTTCATTTGTATTAAACCGTTTTTTTTTCTTTCCCAGCTGAAGATGAAAGCCCTCAGTGACCAAGTGAAAGCCAAGATCGTCCCGCACATGTCTGATAAACAAATAGTGGCTGAAATCATGCCAAGTCAAAATAAGCAAAATGTGTCGGGACAAGGCAGGAAGTTACCGGGTGGTGCCAATAACACTTCTCGCAGGTTATATATCCTCAATAAAACAAAATGTAAATCAATTGTTCATATTTATTTCTTGTTGTATATAATGAAAAATTGTTGTTGTAACTTATCGCAGGCGTGGTGCTCCAGCTCGACCGGATTTTCCCTCTCGTAGTGAATTTCAGGAAATGATGGAACGACATGAGCAACAGATGGAGCTGATGAGGAAAGAGAATCAGGAGGCGCAGCAACGGGCTTACTTGACAGCGTTAAAGGCAGATGCGACGCAACAATATACTCAGACGTCGTACCAGCATATGGCGCAATCTCAGAGTCAATTGGGTGAGTTTTTCCAGACCCTTTGTTATGCCCACCCTAGCTCCTGATTGGGCTCATTTAGTCCAACCCCTATCCTTGGGCACAACCATTGCAACCTCCTTCCATCGACCCATACCGACCATCTTTGCCCGACCATCTCCAACCACTCCAACCTCCCTATACCGACACTTATCCTATTGCTACCGTCACCAACAACACATTTAACCATTGTTATCGTCCCACCACACACTCGACTCATGAGATCGGCTCTACTTCACAACCCATACCCGGAGGTTCTCGTGTAATCATAAATCCCCCTCAGCACGATTACCGGTCCGTTGACGAGTTGGGTCGAGATAGGAATATACAAAACAGTGGTGACGACTTATCAGGCGATGACGAGGGGAATGACGAGGGTTATGTCGAGGGGGATGACGAGGGGGGTGACGAGAGGGGTGACGAGGAGGAAGGTGACTTTTCACCTAACGAGGATGCGAAGTAGAGGTTGTGGTAGTATTATTTCTTATTATGCATGTTTAATAAAGTTTGAGACTTGTAGCGTGTGAAACATTTGATTTAGGATGAATAAGTGTATTTGATGAATATTGTATCGTGATGTTGGATAATTTATCTTAATATGGTATTGTAACGTTTATTAATTTGTTATTATTCTGTATTTGTCGAATTCTGCCATTTTGAATTGTGGATTTTGTCCGGAAAAAGTTCCGAAAAAAATCTGGAAACTACAAAACAACCCATTTTTTTAGCCCCAGGTACACCTAGGGACGACTTAGTCGTCCATAGGTTAGCCAAATTCCACCAGATTTTAACCATAGGGACGACTTAGTCGTCCCTAGGTTTCAAAATTGTCCAGGTGTCAAAACCTGGGGACGACTTAGTCGTCCCTAGGTTTTGATACCTGGACAATTTTGAAACCTAGGGATGACTAAGTCGTCCCTAGGATTATATTTAACTTTTTTTTTTTCTGAAAATGATTTTATTAATTTGTATAAAAAAGATTTTATTAAAAATAATTAAAAAAGAATTTTTATTAAAAATTTAAAAAAGGTTATTTTTATTAAAAACCTAGGGACGACTTTGTCGACCCTAAGTTGCAAAGGCAAGTCGTCCCTAGGGTAGTCAATATATTCAAGGGAAAATCACTTAAAAATGTAGTAAACTTACCACTTTTTATGGTTGTGTGTACTAAACTAATTTTTTTCTCATTGTGTGTATTAAACATTCAAATTCTTATCATTGTGTGTATTTTGTGACCAATTTACCCCTACTTTTTTCAAATTTTGAAGGGTAAAGTGGTAATTTTACAACACATAATCGTCTCAAAATACACATAATGACCGAAATTAAAAAGTTGAATACACACAATGAGAAAAAAAATAGTTTACTACACACAACCATAAAAAGTGGTAAGTTTACTACATTTTTGAGTGATTTTCCCTATATTCAACATAGTGGGTAGTGGGACCCACGAAGTCGTCCCTAGGTTTCAAAGGGAGGGTCGTACCTAGAATTCTAGAGACGATTTTTTAGGCACAAAATCGTAGGGTCGACTTAGTCATCCCTAGGTGTTTAGGGTCGAAAAATGACCTACCTAGGGACGAATAAATCGTCCCTAGGCTTCAAAATTGTTGTAGTGACTATTGACCTGTTTTTATCATTTAACCAAATTGAAATTAGAGTTAAGTGCTTTTTTGGTCCTCGTGGTTTGGTCTAGTTTTCATTTTTGGTCCAAAAACTCAAATAGTTTCGATTTTGGCCAAAAATATAAACTATTTCTTCACTTTTGGTCCATTTCTGTCAACTCCGTCAATTTGACCAATTTGACCGTTAATTAAGAGGGTATTATTGTCTTTCAATCACACTTATTCTTTTTTTATTTTTATAAAGGAAAAAAACAACATTTTTCCTTATTATTAAAAAAATCTTAATAATCCAAATCTTCCCAGAAAAACTGGGATCCATCCTACCAAAAAAATTACAGATCCAAAAACAAATGTATATCTTTCATCACTCATATCTCTGTTTCATAATATATATCTCTCTGCACAAAAACGCAATCACTGGTCACCACCCTCACCGGAATCAACTCTTAAATAAGTTCCTTTAGACTTCGAAAAAACCAACCCTTCATTTCTCATCACTAATCAACCATGGCTTACCAGCACCTCATCACCACCCTCTTCCCATTTCTTATCACCCAACACCATACACTAAACATCACACATCAGAAAACACCGCCGGTCTGCAACACCCACCACAGCCATCATCAATACCCACCTCCGTCAATAAAACCCACCAACCATATCATTAACAGTGTCTCCTCCGTTGACTAACATCTCACCACCAACACACCACTTATAGCAGATCTACTGAATCACGGAAGCATCAACACATGTTTTCATCATTTTTTCTTTTTTGCTAAAGATCTTTATAGGTCTTAGGTAAAGTCTCATTATCATCAAAGATGATTAGTCATGGGTTTTTTTTGTGGATCTTGGATTAAGATCTTTGAGATTTTTTAAATTTTTTTCATCTTGTGAGATCTTGTTTTCATCTTGTGAGATCTTTAAGATTTTTTTAACCGTGGATTTTGGATTGAATAATTGTTTGTACAGTGGGTACGTGTTTAGAAGATGGTGAAATATTGTTTGGATAAATATGAGTGGATGATAATTTTTGTATTTAAATAAAAATCTAAAAAAATGGGTAAAGAAAATTAGGTGTCGATCTTTGATTATTTTTGTAGGCTGATGATGATATAAAAAATCTTTATAATATTTAAGTGTAATTGTAATAATAATAAATTGAGTAAATAGTAAATAATAATAAATAAATAATAATAATAATAAATAAAATTGAGGGTATTATAGTCATTTTATATCATTTAAGTGGTCAAACTGACAGTCAACCAAGATTTGGACCAAAAGTGGAATGAAAGTATGTCTTTTTTGTCAAAATCGAAACTATTTGAGTTTTTGGACAAAAAGTGAAAACTAGACCAACCACGAGGACCAAAAAAGCATTTACTCGGTCGACCAAGATTTGGACCAAAAGTGTAAACTTAGGATGCCTAAAGTAGTTTCAAAACACAATCAGTCAACCGATTGTTTTACATGGTCATGCCAATGCAAATGTAAAGACCGAATTACTCGGTCTGAGGAGGAAAATGCATGGTCGTACCTACGACCATGTTGATGTGACTATTTGCGTGTGTAATTTAATTAAAAATGTATTTTTGTGGTGTATGTTTTCTTTTGGTGTAAGTCGCCTTCTTGTGAATTAAATCGTATATAAGTCGTCAGAAAAAGAAGCTAAGATGACATGTTTTTTGTATATCGACCTAGTATACCAATGTGACCAGCCTTAACTATAAAAACAACATAAATTATAGACAAAAGTACATGAATGGCCTATCTACGAAACCAAAAATTGTTGGTGGAATGAAGTTGGGATGTGTAGAAATGATGGTATAATGATTAGAGGAAACTAATTACTTTTTATACACACAGTGAGTGTGTAATGTGTGTGTGTGTATCATGCATGCAGGTGATGATGATTATGTTATATCGTTGGGACCTCAACTCACGTGAGTATCTGTGAATTTAGGATGCATGCCGCCATTAGTTTATTTTGAATTCTTTGTTATGCATGTATCATATGGTATATTTTAATTGCATAACGTAAATGAAAAGGTAAGATATATATGTCCTCCAAATTAGCATATTACAAAACATAAAGTAATATAATATCATATGGCATATGCATGGCGCGCTTATAGTGCTACTTTACTTGCGAAAACTTAATGGTTCAAGAGTTAGGACGACAAATCATGAGTCAGGAGCGGATTCATAATTCTTTTGAATGATGTTGTATAATCTTTTTTACTAAAATTTTCTCATGAAAAAAATTACTAGAGAAATTAGGGGTCCCGTGTCCGAAAGAGTGCATGTGAACAAATCCACATATTTACTGTTGCTCAATCTACAGTCTTAAATGACAGTTTAATGGCCATCATATTGCAGTAATTGAGTAGCTAACTTGAAGTCTGAATAACAACAGGTTATAGTTAAGAAGTAAATGAGACAATTGAAGGTATTTAAAGATGTGAGCAGTGGTGAAAGACAAAGGACACAGCTAGCTCTTTATATTGAAACAACCACGTTAAATTTTGGCCTTTTAGGATCAGTAAAAACAAAACAAGGTAACTGTACAAAACAAAATTTTGAAATATAATAATACTAATAGGCTCGTGACTTATATTGTTTGCATTCGTAGGTGATTTTCAAGTTATATATATATATATACATGCCTCGTGATTTATATTGTAACAGGCTCGTGGTTGTAAAATATTAGGAGTACTACGTAATATCTATATGTATAAGACATTGGTGTTAAATAATTAATATCCCAGTGATGTAGAAGTGTTACCTGATAGGTTACAGATGAATAAAATGAATTATGAGTCGAATAGAATTGGCATAATAACCTCTTAGTTTATACAGTAACTTTGTTATCAGCCATCCTTGTTATACGATCCCAATGTTTTATTAGTACATAAAAGTTTAACAAGAAGCTATTTAGGTAAAAGTTTAACAAGAAGCTATACAGTTTAAATGTCTTTCAGCTAATTGGCAAGTTTGATCGAGATAAAAGTTTACGAAACTAAAACTAAAAGGTAGAAGTAGTACGATTGAGTTTGAGCATGGTGAGAAAAAGAAGATATCTAAAACATAATTATGTTTGACACGGATGGACCATGAATAGCCATTGTGTCACGTGGATTATAGTTTGTTAAATGGGTTGTAGGCCCACTTATTGCCGACAATCATTTTGAAGGTCAAACTGTGTTAAGGATCAGTGTAATGTTTTCCAAACCGAGTCTATTGTGATCGGATTATCGAGTCAATCTGATTCATCGAAAAAAAATTCTGGCGGTTTATGCACATAACCATACACCCATTTTTTTCCAGCTTTCAAACACTGATTGTGCTAAAAAAAACAGCTGCTCACACTAGTTTTCGAATATTAAAGATACAAAACCAGTCCTACTGGTTGACCTGATCGGGTTAAACCGAATTTCAAAATATCATATTGTCGAAGAAAATTTCTCCGGCTAGGCTGCTACTAGCGAATTTACTTCGGTCACAATGATAATGTGCAAGTATCTTGGTCTCGAACCTGAAACACAGGATAGCACACGTTAGCCTCGTCCCAGGTTTGACCCCGAGACCAAGCTCCGATGTGAGAGTAAGTTACTGTAGGAAACGGTGTACACTTTTATTATAAAATCGAATTTACAATAAAATAACAGAAATTAAATTGACAGAATGTAATTAACAGTAATAAGAAAGCAGTAAAACAAAGACGAGGCACGTGTTTAACACGCTTCCCTTAAAACAGATCCGTCGTCTGTTTCCCAGGGTACAACGTCTAAAGCTGTTGTACAGCCGGACTTGACTTACTTGCCTGAAAGATCACGGATACAGTGTGTGTTTCTGACTAAGAAAAATTGCTGGAGCTATGATGCAGAAAAGCTGCGTTTTTGGATGTCTGAATGAATGAAATTCAAGTTTAATTTATAGGCATTATATGTCTTGGTCACCAAGACATAATATTTGCTCCTAAATTAAACTGACATGAAAATCTGTTATTACTAACACAGATTCGCAAATCTTTTAATACACAAAACAGATTTCTGTAAACTTAATTAATAAGTTTGTATCTATTCCTAAAATAGATTAGAAAAATCTGGAAGGAAAAATTCGAATGAGCAGCAAAAAATACACCGAATTTGCCCGCACCCAAGCAGATTTCGGAGCTGCATTCGTGTCCGCAGGTCGCGCGCTCGTGCACAAGTTCAATAGCTTCGAACTCGTTTTTGGCCTAGAAATCCCACTTTCTGCACCCCCCCCCTGCGCGCGCGTAGGCGTGGGAGTAAAAACCCACAAATGAATATTGTAGGGTAGAAACTAGGATTTCTTTATAAACATGTTTTCACTTCATGTTTCAAGCGATGTGGGACAAATATTTTTCCAAATATTGTGTTTCACGTGACTCACTTTGAGACACGATATCTCATTCATATTAACTCCATATTGGACATACTTTAGCTCGTTGCGAAGCTCTCTTCGAGGAGAACGCAAAGCTACTAAGTACTACGAATATATATAACATATACATATATAAAATTATGTCCAAAGTATTGCAAAAACCATATTTTGCAAAACATTTTCCAACAATCCCCCACATGAATGGGAATCGGTCGAAAACACACGAAAGTTTCGGCAAAATTTCTGCGGTTAAGTCCTGCATAGGATAGGTAGGTGTAACCCTTTGAACCTTCCCTTGTGAGATGCACTTAGTCTCCTAGATCTGAGTAGACGCGATGTCCTTGAACTCAGCCTCTGTTTACGTAGACGACAATACACACTCACACAAGACTCTCCCTGACCTTGTCAAGTCCTCATAGTCGTGTTCGTTATGGTCATGAACACTCGCCTGGTTCTGCAAGAGCTCTTAGAAATTGCGCCCCCACAATTTCCTTCGAAGCGACCCCACTTCTCTCTCACATAGGTGATTTCATCTTGAATCATTAAAAACATATGTTTTATAATTTCATCTTGAATCATTATGCTTTATGATTTCATCCTGAATCATTAAGCCATATGTTTAACCTCTCAACATGTCACATTGTTCTAGGAATGGACTAGGAAAGTTACTGTATTAAGTAACTCCCCCACATTGACGTGACTTCCCCCACATTTCTATGATTAGGTTGTCCTATTGAACCCAGATCTTGGGATCTCCAGTCAACTGGGTTAGGTTTTCCTTCATAGAAACTCATTCCTTTAAGGGCTTTAGTCCCATTCCTTTAGACGACTTACTAACTAACTCTCTGCTTAAGCCTTTCGTAAGCGGATCCGCGATGTTATCCTTTGACTTCACATAGTCAATTGAGATAACTCCTGTTGAGAGTAGTTGTCGTACCGAATTATGTCGACGACGGATATGTCTAGACTTTCCATTATACATTGTGCTATGAGCTCTGCCAATTGCCGATTGACTATCACAATGTATACTAATGGCCGTTACCGGTTTAAGCCACCTGGGTATGTCCTCTACGAATTGACGTAGCCATTCCGCCTCTTCTCCGCATTTATCTAATGCGATAAATTCTGATTCCATCGTAGACTTAGCTATTACAGTTTGCTTGGAAGACTTCCAAGATATAGCGGCCCCTCCCAGTGTAAACACATATCCACTGGTCGATCTAGAATCCTTTATGTCAGATATCCAATTTGCATCACTGTATCCTTCAATAACAGATGGATATCTAGCATAATTCAGTCCATAATCACGACTGTATCTCAAATAATGAAGTACCCTAGTCATAGCTTTCCAATGTGCATCACTTGGATTACTAGTATATCTACTCAACCTGCTAACAGCATATGCTAAGTCAGGTCGGGTACATGTCATCAGATACATTAACATGCCAATAATTCTTGAATACTCTAATTGGGCAACACCTACGCCTCTATTTTTAGATAGATGCAAACTGGTGTCTATTGGAGTTCTAGCTAGGCCGGAATCCCCCGCATTATGAGTATTAAGAATTTTGTCCACGTAATGCGCTTGACTTAGTGCAAGTCCACTTTGAGTTCGTATGATCTTTATTCCAAGGATCACATCAGCCAAACCCATATCTTTCATGTCAAACTTTGATTTCAACATGTCTTTAGTAGACTTGATCATCTTGTCGTTACTGCCAACGATAAGCATATCGTCGACATAAAGACACAAGATTACATATCCACTATTTGTGTCTTTGACATAAACACACTTGTCGCATTCATTAATTTTGAATCCACCCTCTAGCATGGCGTGATCAAACTTCTGATGCCATTGTTTTGGAGCTTGCTTTAAGCCATACAACGACTTAACAAGCCTACAAACTTTTCTCTCTTGTCCAGGAGCCATGAAACCCTCAGGTTGGTTCATGTATATTTCTTCTTCTAAATCTCCATTTAGAAAAGCCGTTTTCACATCCATTTGGTGAACTTCTAAATTTCTTAATGCTGCAATAGCAAGAATCATCCTAATAGAAGTTATTCGCGTAACAGGCGAATAAGTATCAAAGTAATCTAGACCTTCGCGTTGTCTAAAACCTTTGATCACCAATCTTGCTTTATACTTATCAATGGTGCCATCAGCTTTCATCTTCTTCTTGAAGATCCATTTATAGGCTAGTGGTTTACAACCAGGAGGTAAATCCACGAGCTCCCAAGTATGATTTTGTAAAATAGACTCTATTTCACTATTAATTGCTTCTTTCCAACGAGGCCCTTCCGAGGAATTTACAGCTTCTTGATAAGAAGTGGGTTCATTTTCTACCATAAAAGAGACAAAATCGGGTCCA
Organism: Glebionis coronaria; assembly: GCA_025667525.1. Lineage (NCBI taxonomy): Eukaryota > Viridiplantae > Streptophyta > Magnoliopsida > Asterales > Asteraceae > Glebionis > Glebionis coronaria. The sequence goes on from CM046881.1 coordinate 55,628,653, forward strand.
AATGATTTCTCGGTTCTCGCCCGTTTGCTTCTTCTAGGTTCAGCCTCTTCTTCCTCGGGTTGATCTTGTCTCTCATCTTGGAGATCATTATCATCTCGTTGTCTCTTGTCTTGGACAACTGCATCATCTATTCTAGATGTGCTTTCATTTTCCTTCTTTAAACAAGGAAATATGTTTTCAAAGAAGGACGCATTCCTTGATTCCATAACTGTGTTCTTGTGTATATCTGGATTTTTCGAATCATGTACAATGAAACGATACGCACTGCTATTCTTAGCATATCCAATAAATATACAATCCACAGATTTAGGTCCAATAGTTTGGGCCTTAGGTGTCGGCACAGCTACCTTGGCTAGACACCCCCACACTCGTAAGTACTGGTATGATGGTTTTCTTCCCATCCACAGTTCATATGGGGTTTCCTCTTTATCCTTACGAGGTATCTTGTTTAAAAGATAAGTAGCCGTTAGAATGGCTTCCCCCCACATGTCCCGGCTCATACCAGAACTTAACAACATGGCATTAACCATTTCTTTCAAGGTACGGTTCTTCCTTTCGGCAATACCGTTTTGCTGAGGTGAATAAGGAGCAGTAAACTCATGTCTAATTCCATGTTTCGCACATAGATCAGCAAAAGGAGACACATATTCACCTCCTCTATCACTTCGTACAACCTTGATTTTCCTACCAAGTTGATTCTCAACTTCGGTTTTGTATAGAACAAACTTGTCTATAGCTTCATCTTTACTTTTCAACAAGTAAACGTAGCAGTACTTTGTGCAATCATCAATAAACGTGATGAAGTACTTATTGCCACCTTTTGTGGGTAGTGATTTCAAATCACATATGTCTGTGTGTATCATATCAAGTGGTTCGGTTTTTCGTTCAACCGATTTGAAAGATGATCTTGTAAGTTTGGCTTCGACACAAGTTTCACACTTATAATTTGAATCAATATGAAAATTTGGTATGCCATTAAATTTAATCAAACGACGCATTGAATTAAAATTAACATGTCCAAGACGGCCATGCCACACATTAGAAGACTCAATCAAGTAAGCAGAAGAATTCATTTTATTGATATCACTCTTAACAACTATTACATTGAGCTTAAACATACCATTCAAGGCATACCCCTTACCAACATACATTTGATTCTTAGAAATTACAACTTTATCAGACTCAAAAACAAGACGAAAACCAAACTTATTCAAAAGCCATCCGGACACAAGATTCTTGCGAATCTCCGGAACATACAAGACTTTAGTCAACTTGAGCTCTTTCTCGGATGTCATCTTCAAAATAACATCTCCTTCGCCCTTGATATCAGCAGTTGCAGAGTTGCCCATGTACAGCTTCTCTCCATTGTCAACCGCTCTGAAAGAGTGAAACATACTCTTGTCAGCACACACATGACGGGTTGCCCCAGTATCAACCCACCAATCATTATTATTAGAACCTACCAGGTTAACTTCAGAGATCATGGTAACGACATCAGACACCATAGCAATCATGTCCACATTATCATTCACCATATTAGCCTCGCGTGGAGTCACCCGCTTTGGCGCTTTGCAATTAGCAGCACGATGACCTGGCTTGTCACAGTTGAAGCAATTTCCTTGGAACTTCTGCTTCGCAATTCCAGCCTTAGGAGCAAGGTACTCAGACTTCCCTTTGCTCTTCTTGTCATTCTTCCCTTTTCCAAAGCTCTTGCCTTTAGACTTTGAAGAAGACGAACCATGCTCAACCATATTTGCCTTGGCAGAATCAGGTGTATAAGTGTTTTTCTGAGCCAGCTTGTTGTCCTCTTCAATACGAAGACGAACAACCAAGTCTTCAACAGTCATCTCCTTTCGCTTATGCTTCAAGTAGTTTTTAAATTCTACCCAGCTTGGAGGTAACTTTTCAATGATAGCAGCAACTTGAAAAGTTTCACTCAAAGTCATACCCTCAGCATGAATGTCGTGTAGCAAAACCTGCAGATCTTGAACCTGAGTTATCACACTCTTTGAATCAACCATCTTGTAATCCAAAAAGCGAGCTACCACGAACTTCTTTGTACCAGCATCCTCAGTTTTGTACTTGCGTTCCAACGACTCCCATAATTCTTTGGCAGTCTTAGTCTTGCAGTACACATTGTACAAAGAGTCCACCAAACCATTCAGAATATAGTTGTGACACAAGAAGTCTGAATGTTTCCATGCTTCAACAGCTTGCACGGCTTGTTGATTTTCGGGTACACCTTCTTTAGGAGGTTCCACCTGAGGTACAGTCTCCTTTAAGAACTTCGCAAGGTTCAAAGTAGTGAGATAGAAGAACATCTTCTGTTGCCACCTCTTAAAATTCTGTCCATTGAATTTTTCTGGTTTTTCAGCATGATTAGCAACTGTGTGGGGAACTGGCGCACCAGTTACATTCACAGTAGTAGTTGCAGGAGTTACAGGAGTTACAGGAGTGCTGGTAGACATCCTGAAAGATCAAACAAGATCAAAACACAAACAGTTAGACAACTGTTATAAATCTGTATATAAGAAATTCAATCGTGATCTCTATATACTTCTAGTGGATCTGCTTCAAAGAAACTCAATCTTGGTTTCAATGAATCAGATGCAATTATCTAATATATCAGTTTAACAGAAACACAATCTTGGTTTCAATATAAACTGATAAGAACAACTGCTTAAAGAAAAACGTTAGAGATCTGTTAATTAAAATCTGTAAAATTAAAACTGATTCCAGTGAAACTCAATCCTGGTTTCGGCAGAAACAGTTTATAATTAATTTGATAAAAATTATTAATCCGATTTAATAAAAGTTTTAATTCTGTTAAACTGAATCTGTTTTAAGATTGTAGGAAACGGTGTACACTTTTATTATAAAATCGAATTTACAATAAAATAACAGAAATTAAATTGACAGAATGTAATTAACAGTAATAAGAAAGCAGTAAAACAAAGACGAGGCACGTGTTTAACACGCTTCCCTTAAAACAGATTCGTCGTCTGTTTCCCAGGGTACAACGTCTAAAGCTGTTGTACAGCCGGACTTGACTTACTTGCCTGAAAGATCACGGATATAGTGTGTGTTTCTGACTAAGAAAAATTGCTGGAGCTATGATGCAGAAAAGCTGCGTTTTTGGATGTCTGAATGAATGAAATTCAAGTTTAATTTATAGGCAGTATATGTCTTGGTCACCAAGACATAATATTTGCTCCTAAATTAAACTGACATGAAAATCTGTTATTACTAACACAGATTCGCAAATCTTTTAATACACAAAACAGATTTCTGTAAACTTAATTAATAAGTTTGTATCTATTCCTAAAATAGATTAGAAAAATCTGGAAGGAAAAATTCGAATGAGCAGCAAAAAATACACCGAATTTGCCCGCACCCAAGCAGATTTCGGAGCTGCATTCGTGTCCGCAGGTCGCGCGCTCGTGCACAAGTTCAATAGCTTCGAACCCGTTTTTGGCCTAGAAATCCCACTTTCTGCACCCCCCCCCCCCCTGCGCGCGCGTAGGCGTGGGAGTAAAAACCCACAAATGAATATTGTAGGGTAGAAACTAGGATTTCTTTATAAACATGTTTTCACTTCATGTTTCAAGCGATGTGGGACAAATATTTTTCCAAATATTGTGTTTCACGTGACTCACTTTGAGACACGATATCTCATTCATATTAACTCCATATTGGACATACTTTAGCTCGTTGCGAAGCTCTCTTCGAGGAGAACGCAAAGCTACTAAGTACTACGAATATATATAACATATACATATATAAAATTATGTCCAAAGTATTGCAAAAACCATATTTTTCAAAACATTTTCCAACAGTTACTGTCACAGGGATGGTATCCGGTGTGGAATACCGGAGAGTATAGTTATATAAATGGTGAGTAGTTATTGCGAAGTAAGTGAGTGCGTGTTAAATGTGGGGGTATTTATACTACTCTGTAGTGCATACCTGGATGCATAGTCACATCAGTAGACTAGGCACCAAGTCCTAGGTAACACAAATCCCTGTAATCATTGGATTTGTTTCCCCAAGGGCGGTGGTGCTTCTCTTTATCCGCTGGGTAGACGAAGGCTTCCTGGATAATACTGTGGGTTGCTTTTACTTTCCCTTGGCCCTAGGTTTAGTCATTTAATGCTCCATTGCCATAATATCAGTCTTATTAAATATGAGTGGACTTCGGTGCCGTTGCGGGGAAGCGTATGTGTCCGAAGGCCTTGGCCGAAGACATACGCGAACATGTCCCCCCAGTATCATAGCGTTAGGGACAGCTGGCGGTATGATACTATAAATGCTTAGCCCGAACAGTAAGGGGTCAAATAAATGCGAACCGCCCTTCTGACCTTACATTAATTGGTTTTGTCTTTTGGGTTCCTGCATTGTCGGCCACTAAGGCTTTAGTCTTCGCTCCACCACCAAGGATCTGCTTCCACGTGTCCACCCTCTTTTCAACGGTGGAGATTGTTTATGGGAACTTGTGCCACGTCCCTTCAATGTCCCCCTTCTCCATATAAATAGTCGCCTCTTTTCATTTTTACCATATCTTTCTTCTTTCTGTTTCCGCCATTGTTGTTCTTCTTTCAAGGTTTACCTTTTCAGCAGGTGTGCATTTCTTCCCATCCTTCTTTTTTCATTTTTTGTTATGTCTAGCGACGATTCCGAAGGAGAGGCTTCATTTCGTGACCCTAAATGCGACATGCATATTAGGTTTTCGACCCTAACCGACGATAACCTCAAGAAGATATGTAGGAAGTATCTTATTCCGGACGAGCTTCGTCCTCGCTTGCCTGACCCAATTCTTACCATGAATAACCTTCCGGATCGTTTCATTGGCATCTATGAGGATTACCTTAAACATGGGGGACTTCGAATTCCTTTTTCCACTTTCTTCCTATCCGTGATCCGTCACTTCCTCGTACATATTTCCCAACTGGTTCCTATGAGTGTCAATCGTGTTATTATGTTCGAGATTCGTTGCCGAAGCCTAAACATATCTTGTACAGTGAACTTGTTTCGTGTTTTCTATAGACTAAGCAAGCAAGGGCATTGGTTTTCATTTGAAAGCCGATGGCCTCAGCGGTATGGTAAGTGTTTGACCGAGACCACTTCGAGTCTGAAACTTTGAAAGCACAAATGGTTTTTAATTGACCGGAGAGCAATTCCTCATGCTATGTGAAATTAAGATTTTACTAGTTGAAAAAGTTCGTTTTCTCGGTGTCTAATCGAATTGATTTTCGGTTCAATGTGCGACTCAATTGTTTTTGGTTAAGAAAAAGGGAAGTTGATTATCTATAACTAATTAAAAAGTAAATGCGAAAAATATTTAAAAACAAACTAAAGACAAGTACAAATAATAAAAGTAAAACAAGGTGAATATTAAAAACTAAAAATTAAAACGATATTAAAACGAATATTGAAACAAATAATAAAACGAAATTTAAAGTGAAATAATTAATAAAAATAAATCTAAAAGACAAAATTAACTATCGACTCGAAAATAAAGTTTACTAAATGAAAAAGGAGAGAATAAAACTAAAATGGTACTTTAAAACTAAACAAGGAAAAACCTAAAGCGGGTACTAAATAAAAGATAAAACTTGAACTTTACGTAAAAAATATTAATTTTTAAATTGGAAGAAAACTTCAACTAAAAATACGTAACTTTCAAAAATAAAATCAGAACAACTTTCAGATAAAACTAGACAATTACGGAACAATTCTAATAAACAAGCAAGCAGGCAGGCTAGCTGCTCATTATGGCGCCAAAAATGGCTAAGCAGCCAGGCATGTAGGTGGATTTTAGCAATGTATCGCAATGTGATATATCCATCGCAATGTGTATTTATTTTCCATCGGAATGTTTATTTTGTTGTGTCGCAATGTTGTTTTTTTTTTTTTTTTTTTTTTTTTTTTTTGTTTTAAACTATCGGAATGTGAAAAAGAGAATCTATCGGAATACTAAAAGAAAACTGTCAGAATGTTTTAAAAAAAAGAACTATCGGAATGTCTAAAAATAAAAATTGTCGGAATAATTAAAGTACCAAAATCCATCCGAATGTGGCTGTCAAAATTTGGGCAGCACTTCGTCGCAATAAACCTTAAACTCCGTCGGAATATGCGATCGCAATGAGCGATCGCAATCCCGATCGGAATAAGGGGGATTTACCAACCAATCGCAAAGTAGAACCCACACTTGGGTTATTGCGATACAAATCAAGAAACCGTCGGAATGTGATAAAACCCTTATATTGCGATGAACACCAACAAATCCGAAAATGGAGATTAGCAAAAATCTCAATAAGCACTTTCAATAAGCACACTAAACCAAAACTTGAACAACTTAATAAGCATAAATTTGAAAGCTTTTAAAAGACGAAATTCATAAACTTTATAAAAACACAAAATAAGCAAACTTTAAAGGTATACAAACTTTTTAGAAAACTTTAAAATCAAATAAGCTAAACACAAAATAAGCCAATAAGATTGTCAAACTTATAGCTTAATTCGTATGAAAGCTTAAATAGAAATAAAAAGGTGAACTTTTTAATCAAATAAGCAAAGAGATTAAGCAATATCTTGCTTAATCCGAAATTGAGATAGACTAAAAACAAGAAAAGTAGGATGAGAAAGTTAAAGAAAAGCTTAATTAAAAGTGAAGATTCAACAACAAAATTAAAAACACTTACTTGAATTAAAGGAATTAAAGTGCAAGACAATTAATTAAAATGACATGAAAAATAAAGTTGCAAGAAAATGAAAATGGTGGAAGAGCTAATTTGTCAAGTTAGCCAACAACTTGAAAATGAACTAAGCCTAATCTATATATAGGGGTGATTAGGGAGGAGCTTAGGAAGCTTCCTCCCTCTTTCCTCTTTTCCTTATTTGCACACTTAAGTCCTTTTCTTCTTAATTGTTTGTTAATCTTGGACTTAATGACTTTGTCTCGGGATTTCTTTGAACTCGTCTTGTATTTTCTTCATAAATAAGACTCGAGTTCTTCGGCTTTTAGTAAACTTCATTCTTTTGACTTTTTCTTCGATAAATCTTCAGAATTGGTCTTGGACTTCCGTTCTTTTTCCACTCTTGATCTTTCGACTTCATCTTTCGTCTTTTTCTTCGATAAAAGCCCGTGAATGCCGTGTTTTCTCCACTTTTCACCTTTTCGTCCTAAATCACAACAAAAACACCACGCATAATTCCGACATAAATGACATAAACTACACGTTTTGGCTCGGTTATTATTGTAATTAAGTGGTAAAAAGGATGGGTGTTTTAACACCTATCAAATCCCCTACACTTAACCATTGCAATGTCCTCATGCAATGCATTAGTTACAAAGCACGTTTTACACTTTCCATCATAATCAACCTACCTTGGCCTTTATTAAACAACTAAGGAAAATCAAAAAGATAGAAAATACAAGATGCAACAAGGAAGAAACTTGTAAAGAAATCTAAGACTTACATTAGGGCTTGTGTGTCATGAATGTTCATCACCCTCAAGTTTCACGTTCCCCATGCCAAGCTTAAAAACAAGATCATTGTTAGTACAAGTTAGCATAACAAACATTTACTCATGTGGTTCAATTAATCACTTAAACTCCCTTATTCCTACGAGTATCTCTTATATTTTATTGATGTCTTGAATGATCACGAGGATGCATTGTTGACTTATTTCGATAATTTATTTAGGCTGAAAGCAAAGTAGGACGATTTGATCAATAGTTAGCTAAAGGACAAAATCTCTTAAAACTGCTTCTCGGGATATCAAAAAGTTCATATCTTGGCATAACTTGGTTCACGATTTGAGACCTTTCTCGGGCCGATATTTGGCATGTACTTCATACTTCATATCTTCGAGAGACGTTTTTGAGATAATGGTCTTCTCTTCGTTATAGAGTTTCTTCACTTGGAGACTTTTGAGGAGTACTCCAGCTTTGTTGACCATGACTTCATGATTATTCTTCAATCTCTAATTGGGATTTTGAGATACAACGATCCGCCTCCTTTTCGGACTTGGATCTATTTATCCTCATACCTTGTTAGGGTCTTTTCGGATCGACTTCTCCATGATCTTTATGGGAGTTGATTGCTTTTCGTCGTGAGTCTTGATCCTTCATATTGATTTTGGGAATAATGCTTTTCACATCACTTTGGATCTTCAGCAATAAAATGGAATCCTCATGCCTTGTTAGGGCCTTTTCGGACTCGCCAATCTTCGCGCCCCGCTTCATAAGTTATGCCTTGGCTATGAACTCTTATCATTACCGAGCAACTTTTAAACGATCTTGGGCTAGAAGCTAAGTAACTTTTCAAATCGTACGACCTTACTTATTGCAGATAATTTATTAGCAAGTGATGGGAGAAAAAGATCATAATTAACTCACATAAGTTAATGAGAGAATACCAAACTTGTAACCAACTCTATCATTTCTCGTTCTCCACAATTTAAAATCTCAAGGAATGAGACTCGTGGATGCTTAGCCTAATAAACCAATTAAGGTCTACATGGTTAAGGATACTAGCTAGAGTGAACGTGGATAAGTAAACTCGGGTTGAGTCAAAATATTCACAACGGGCCTAATATATCTAAGATATATAAACTTGCTAAAACCATTTTATTAAAATGCTAGAAAGTAACAAAAATAAAGGAGACTACAACTAGGCCAAAATAGATTAAAAATTTTGAAAAATGTCGAAAAATTGATTTTCTGGTTAAAATGAGGGCAAATACAAGGAAAAGACCGCTTAACTTCAATAGAAGTCCCCCCTACACTTAATATAAACATTGTCCTCAATGTTTAAGCATGTGGGAGTAAACTCCCCTACACTTAGGACATTGTGCACTTTGTTTAAATCTCGTTAAGGAAAAGACTACTAAAGAGATTCCTATTTTAATATTGAGAAATATAAAATAGTGAATCGAAAAGAGTTTAGGATAGAACCAGGAAGAAGGGAACACGGAATCACGGTTCGTCAAAAGTCATCAAGAGTGTGTCTTTGAAGCTCTAATCCCTGCACATGATAAGAAAGAGAACAAGAAACACCAACGGGGCTCCCCTACACTTATGGTGAAAACAGGAAAGATAGATAGATAATTGGGTTGCCTCCCAAAAAGCACTTGTTTTTGTTAACCGAGTCACGAGCCTGACTCGTCCCCGAATTAAATGGTCCATGGGGAAGCCTCGTATGTAATACCGGGATCAAAGACCTTGTCCTCGTTCCCGGAGGACATCAATAAAGGAGAGGCAGGAGGATAAGTCTTGAATGGTAAAAAGGTCCTCTCAATACCATAAAAGCAAGTGAAGTCCAGATTGACGGGAGGTGGGGTGGGTAAGGGAATCACATTGTCATCCTCCAAAGACAATGGAGGCAGACCAATTGGCAAAGCCGTAGAAGTGTCAATCATAGAATGGTCCATGTCACCTGCCGGGTCAAAGCATTTATCCTCATGATCGTATAGAAGGAGTGTAGAAACTCGTTTGAGAAGACCACGATCAAGTACGAAACCATCATTCATTTGTGGGGATTGTTGATAAGTTAAATCCTCACGAATGTGGTAAACGTAATTCTCATAAGAGGAGTGTTGATTAGGTAACTCCTCGAGAATAGGATGTTTGGGCATGTGAGTTGGTTCGTCATTATTATGAAAAATAAGACGTTCCAACTCATCAAGTTCGGCATCGATGTTGGAAAAGTCGACCTCGCTTGTAGGTGGAAGCGGAGGCAAAAGAGCTAGCTCTCGGTCGATAATTTCCGCAATCTCTGGCTCGAAGACGAAATCATCATACTCACCACATGTTGAACTCTTGTTTGGAAAATCAATTAGCGCTTGTGGATTTGTGATTATGTTATCAATGACTGTCAAATCGACCTTGTCCTTAAGCTCCGCAAAAGTTGGCACATCACACAGATTTTCCGGAATACCTGCGGGCTCACTTGGGATGACGACAAGTTCCTCGACACGAGACTTTAGGAATTTTTCCGATTCAGTTGCCGAGATAACGTCAATATGCTCATCCTCCATGATGAGAGAGCCAACGGGCTCCTCGGGTGTGATAGCAATAGACGAAGGAGGAAGGGAAGAAGTCTTACTTTGCTTTAGAAATTCCTCCTCGTCGAAAATAACCTCAATATCGTCATCGCTCTCCTCATTACCTAAAGGGCCAATAATAAGCTCAGGGATATGATTACTCGTCTGATCTCGCTGCTGTAAAAATGACTCCATATAAGTTTGCAGCGTGTGTAAAAGCTCTTTGCTTTGTTCTTGAAAAGCTGCAGCAAGATCGTTTCTTTGTTCTTGAAGGGTTGTAGCAAGATCGTCAATTGGTTCTTGGTAACTCATCCCGTGACGAGGCTGATGATCAATTGGGTATTGCAGGGGTTGGTCAAAACTGGAAGGGGTATAATTATAGTAATTGTGATCCCCCGTAGGACAGTGAAAACTTTCGTGAGGACCCCCACAGTTGTTGCAAAACGGGTGAGGAAAAAAACTGGGTGCGTCTTGTGGATAGCTATTTTCATTGTCATAATTGTAACCCGGTTCTTGCTCGTGACCATACGGGTATCGAACCGGGCACGAAACATACCAATGAGAATCGCTTCCACAATAGATGCACGGGGGAACAGGATGTGGGTTCAAAAGGAATGAATTAGTCGAGTTGCACAAAGGACAGAATCCGAATTGTGTGTTGTCGATATCGTTTCCGCACCGCTCACATGTACACCATTGACAAGAATCGTTCCCGTACAATCGTCTCCCACACCCGACGCAATGGACATAAAAATCCATAAAGAAAGATAGATAAGCAAGAAGAATATTTTTGGTACAAAACTTTGAAAAAGAAATGCTTTTTATGATTTTTCAAATGTTTTTGGAATTTTTTGAAAATTTTTTATACGAAAAATAACGTTCACGAGTGAACGGATCCCAAAAGCCAACGCGTCTTTCACAAAAAACCGTTAATCCTCACGAAAAGAGCCGGCAGCGGCGCCATTTGAAATTAAGATTTTACTAGTTGAAAAAGTTCATTTTCTCGGTGTCTAATCGAATTGATTTTCGGTTCAATGTGCGACTCAATTGTTTTTGGTTAAGAAAAAGGGAAGTTGATTATCTATAACTAATTAAAAAGTAAATGCGAAAAGTATTTAAAAACAAACTAAAGACAAGTACAAATAATAAAAGTAAAACAAGGTGAATATTAAAAACTAAAAATTAAAACGATATTAAAACGAATATTGAAACAAATAATAAAACGAAATTTAAAGTGAAATAATTAATAAAAATAAATCTAAAAGACAAAATTAACTATCGACTCGAAAATAAAGTTTACTAAATGAAAAAGGAGAGAATAAAACTAAAATGGTACTTTAAAGCTAAACAAGGAAAAACCTAAAGCGGGTACTAAATAAAAGATAAAACTTGAACTTTACGTAAAAAATATTAATTTTTAAATTGGAAGAAAACTTCAACTAAAAATACGTAACTTTCAAAAATAAAATCAGAACAACTTTCAGATAAAACTAGACAATTACGGAACAATTCTAATAAATAAGCAAGCAGGCAGGCTAGCTGCTGGAAGCAGCCAGCCTAGCTGCTCATTATGGCGCCAAAAATGGCTAAGCAGCCAGGCATGTAGGTGGATTTTAGCAATGTATCGCAATGTGATATATCCATCGCAATGTGTATTTATTTTCCATCGGAATGTTTATTTTGTTGTGTCGCAATGTTGTTTTTTTTTTTTTCTTTTTTTTTCTTTTTTAATTTTTGTTTTAAACTATCGGAATGTGAAAAAGAGAATCTATCGGAATACTAAAAGAAAACTGTCGGAATGTTTTTAAAAAAAAGAACTATCGGAATGTCTAAAAATAAAAATTGTCGGAATAATTAAAGTACCAAAATCCATCCGAATGTGGCTGTCAAAATTTGGGCAGCACTTCGTCGCAATAAACCTTAAACTCCGTCGGAATATGCGATCGCAATCCCGATCGGAATAAGGGGGATTTACCAACCAATCGCAAAGTAGAACCCACACTTGGGTTATTGCGATACAAATCAAGAAACCGTCGGAATGTGATAAAACCCTTATATTGCGATGAACACCAACAAATCCGAAAATGGAGATTAGCAAAAATCTCAATAAGCACTTTCAATAAGCACACTAAACCAAAACTTGAACAACTTAATAAGCATAAATTTGAAAGCTTTTAAAAGACGAAATTCATAAACTTTATAAAAACACAAAATAAACAAACTTTAAAGGTATACAAACTTTTTAGAAAACTTTAAAATCAAATAAGCTAAACACAAAATAAGCCAATAAGATTGTCAAACTTATAGCTTAATTCGTATGAAAGCTTAAATAGAATTAAAAAGGTGAACTTTTCAATCAAATAAGCAAAGAGATTAAGCAATATCTTGCTTAATCCGAAATTGAGATAGACCAAAAACAAGAAAAGTAGGATGAGAAAGTTAAAGAAAAGCTTAATTAAAAGTGAAGATTCAACAACAAAATTAAAAACACTTACTTGAATTAAAGGAATTAAAGTGCAAGACAATTAATTAAAATGACATGAAAAATAAAGTTGCAAGAAAATGAAAATGGTGGAAGAGCTAATTTGTCAAGTTAGCCAACAACTTGAAAATGAACTAAGTCTAATCTATATATAGGGGTGATTAGGGAGGAGCTTAGGAAGTTTCCTCCCTCTTTCCTCTTTTCCTTATTTGCACACTTAAGTCCTTTTCTTCTTAATTGTTTGTTAATCTTGGACTTAATGACTTTGTCTCGGGATTTCTTTGAACTCGTCTTGTATTTTCTTCATAAATAAGACTCGAGTTCTTCGGCTTTTAGTAAACTTCCTTCTTTTGACTTTTTCTTCGATAAATATTCAGAATTGGTTTTGGACTTCCGTTCTTTTTCCACTCTTGATCTTTCGACTTCATCTTTCGTCTTTTTCTTCGATAAAAGCCCGTGAATGCCGTGTTTTCTCCACTTTTCACCTTTTCGTCCTAAATCACAACAAAAACACAAACCACGCATAATTCCGACATAAATGACATAAAATACACGTTTTGGCTCGGTTATTATTGTAATTAAGTGGTAAAAAGGATGGGTGTTTTCACACCTATCACTATGCCTTAGAGAGATAGGGATACGGATGTTCGTGATGACTTTCCCACTACCTTTAATGTAAAGCATGCACAGCTGCTTGCCGATAACCCCATCTTGCTTCGTCCTCCCCACAGACATTTGTTGTTCTTGGCTGGTTTATGGTTTCCTTACGAGAACCCTCCCTTCTGTCGGATCGTAGTTGATCTTGATAAAAAGGGTATTTTGCATATATGTCTTCTTTTCTTTGCTTACCGCGGGCTCTTGTTGCTCGCTCTAACTGCTATCTTCTTTTTGCGCAGAGCTTACTATGGATGAATTCATCAAGTTGCCATTGTTTGACAATGCTAAGGTGGGTAGGGACGAGAACGTGACCATGGCTACACCATCGTCAAGGGTTACTCAACCGCTACCCTTAAACACTCTGGTTCCTAACTTGACCCCTCAGCAAGAAGCTGTTACCAAACCAGATCCGAAGATCTTGGCAGCTTGTCTTCGCAACGAAGGGAAGAATCCTGTGATGACCACTAAGAAGAGACCTGCTGTTGGTGAGCCTTCCGGGCGTCGGACAAAGAAGAAAGCTGGTAAAGCTCAAACTTCGTCGGGTACTGAAGATGATGAAGTTCATTCCAGCCCGCCTCTTAATCATTCTCATCCTTCGGGGTTCAAAGGTGAGCATAGCAAAACTGGTGGAAAAGAGACAAAGACTCCTCCTCACATCAACCTGAGTGATCATTCGTCTCCCTCTCATGATGATACTCATGACGATGATGGTACATGTATGTTCCGGTTTCTCATGGCTTATTTTGTCCCTGAACGTTGTACTTATGCCTTTCATATTGTTGTATGTTTCCTTTGTTTAGGGGATGTGCAGGGTCCTTCCCGCCGGTTTGTTCCCCCATGACGTCTGGATGAATCGGTGCGCATTGACTCACATTATGCTGCTCGAGAGCTGTTGTTTCATCTACCCACTCTTGCGGAACAAGCTATGTTATCCTCTCTTTCCAATTATGATGTCCTGAGCCATGCCTATCCGACCCTTGCCCGAAGCACACTTACTGTGTCTGAATTGATGAAGAGGTATGAGGCTCTTAGCCGTGATCACTCTCGCTTATCTGCAGCCCAAAAGGGATCTTAGGGACATTTTGCTACCGGGAAGAGCATGCTTGATCAAATGGCCTTAGCGCACAAGAAGCTTGAAGATAATTATAATGGCTGCCTTGCCCGGGAGCAGGAACACCTTGGTGCCATTGAGAGATTGGAAAAAGAGGTTGAGGACTCCGGCGCCATGATCGCTACGAAGGAAGAGAGGATTGCCGAGCTGGAGCATCTCTTAAGTGTAAGTGCCCAGGACCGTATCAAAGATTCTGACAAGATAAAAGAGCTTGAATCTGGCAACAAACACTTGACCTCTCTCCTTGCTCAAGCCGAGGTGGACAAGCAGGTCTTGGTGAGAGATGGTTTTCCTATTCTTGTACGCAAACTTCTTGCCAGCTATGAGTACAGGAGATCCCTCTCTTTGGGTGCTGGTGGTATGTATAACACAGGGTTTCTCAAGGCTGTTGAATATGGACGTACACCGGAACAAGTTGATGCTGCCATTGCTGCTGCGGATAACCTAAACCTAGAGATGGCCAAATCCTGGAAGGAGGGCTTCATGGCTTTGTTTTCAGCAGAGTATCCTTTCGTGGCCAAGGTGTCGGCATCCAACAAGCTTTCAGCCATTGAGATCATGCAGCTAGTTCCAGCCGAAAAACCCACTGCTCCCGTGACCGAAACTGCTGATACCACCAAGCTCTCGGCAAATGGCAAGGATGGTGCTGGTCCGCAATCAACAACAAATGATGGGGAAGCTTCTTGAATCGAAGACCCGGGATGCCGGGGTGTTTTGTAATCTGTTATTTTCAAACAATCATGGTTATTTGTAATAAACTTTTACTATTCGTAGTTTTATGGACAAGCTCTACCCAGTACTTGTATGACAATTTATTTCCCTCGTTTAATGGTTATCTTCTTTTTATATTGCTTATCTTTCTTTGTCGTGTTCATCATGCTTGTTGATTACCGGAGCATATCCAGGAGTGCACTTAGATATTTGTATAATTATTCATATATTTCTTATTCATGTGGGAGACATCGGTACCAGGCCGCTTTTAATTTGTCTCCGGATTGCTATATAAGCGCATCCAACACTTGTATGTATACATTTATGTGTGTTTTTTTGGGAGACATCGGTATTGGACCGCTTTTAATTTGTCTCCGGATTGCCCCTTGGGCGCATCCAACTGTGTGTATTAACACTTATCCCCTTTTTAAGCTTTCATGGAAGACATCGGCACCGAGCCGCTTTTAATTTGTCTTCGGATTGCCCCTTGGGCGCATCCAACACTTTAAAGCGTATTTACATACCATTCGGTTAGCTAGGTCGAGGTTTATAACTACTGCAATTAGATATGCTTAACGGAAAGATGTTCATTCATTGATCATAACAAAAGAGCTGATACAACAGAGTTTTCATTACATAAAACATTTCTGCAAATTGGTAGCGTGCCAAGTACACGGTATCAGCTTCCCGTCCATGGTCTCCAAATTGTATGATCCGATTTGATAAGCTTCTACGACCCTGTAGGGTCCTTCCCAGTTGGGACCCACCTTTCCAATCTTCTCCTGCCGACTGGCCATGTTGCGACGATAAACAAAATCTCCGACCCGGAAGGAACAAGGTCTGACACGTTTGTTATAATACTGCTCCACCTTCTTTTTGTATTTGGCTTCTTGTATGGCCGCAGTCTCCCTCTTTTCTTGGAGTAGGTCCAAGTTTAACCTTAGCTCCTCATCATTTGTGTTTTCCTCAAACAGCAAAGTTCTTGCGGTCGGGATGCCAATTTCCGCAGGTATTACAGCTTCACTCCCATAGGTAAGGCTGAAAGGAGTTTCTCCATTACTGGTCTTAAGCATGGTCCGATGGGCCCATAATACATGAGGCAACTCGTCTACCCATCCGGTCAACCTTCTTCCCAACCTTGCTTTTAAACCATGCATGAGCGATTTGTTGGCTCTCTTCACCAAACCGTTAGCCTGTGGGTGTGCTACCGCGGTATCGCACCATTTCCCAAAGGATCCGTCTATTAGCTGCTTACCATTGTCCGTGACAATCACCCCTGGTAATCCGAACCTTCAAACAATGTTTTCCCATGCGAACTTCTTGACCTCTTTTCCAGTTATCTTTGCTACCTGTTTGGCCTCAATCCATTTGGTAAAGTAATCAATGGCTACTATCACAAATTTGATGTTGCCAGAATTTCCGCTGATTGGTCCTAATATGTCCATGTCCCACTGGTAAAAGGGCCACGATGATGTAATTGAGGTCAAATTTGTTTTGGGAAGCTTTGGTACGGGACCATGTATCTTACATGAGTCACACTTAGAGATCTCGTCCCAAGCGTCTTGGTGCATTGTGGGCCAGAAATAGCCTTGACGCATTATCTTTGCAACCACTGATCTTGCTCCCGCGTGCATTCTGCAAGCTCCCTCATGGACCTCTCTGATGATATAGTTTGCTTGCAACGGTCCGACACACCTTAGCATCGGAGATAGGTATGATTTCTTGAACAACACCCCATTTTCCATGGTGTATTGAGGTATTTTCATTCTTAGGTTTCTGGCCTTTTCTAGGTCCTGCGGCCATATGCCGTCTTCTAAACATCTTTTGATAGGTGACATCCAACATTCTACTTCCTCTTCCACAATGTCATTAACCTCCTGCACATCAATGGATCTTGCGTCTAAAGCTTCCACTAACACTTCTTTGGTTAGGTGGTTGAATGCAACCGTAGCAAGTTTGCTTAAGATGTCGGCCTTCTGGTTCTTATTCCGGAGGATGTGTTCAATGTTAAATTTTGTGAAGGTGAGGAGACGTTCCTTGACCTTGGCCAAATACTTAGACATTCTATCATCACTTGCTTCGAACTCTCCTTTGATTTGAAAAGCGACCAGCTTAGAGTCCACCTTGGCCTATAGCTCTTTTACTCCCATTTTTTCGGCTAATCGAAGTCCAACCAGCAGAGCTTCATATTCGGCCTCGTTATTTGAACAGTTGAAATTAAACCTTAAGGCGTATGTGAATTCTACCCCTTCCGGATTGATTAGCACCAGACCGACACCTGCTCCCTTATTGTTAGCTGCTCCATCTGTGAATAGAACCCATTGAGCCTCCGGCTCCTCTTCCTCAGAGATCTCATGGATCGTCGTAGCCTCTTGCTGATCTAAAGGGGCTTCATTCAGGAAGTCTGCCAATACTTGACCCTTGATAGAATTCCGAGAGACGTAGAATATTTCATATGTTCCTAATTCCACTGCGTACTTTGCTAGCCTTCCGGAGGCTTCAGACTTGCTTAGTATCTACTTCAAGGGCTGGTCTGTTATGACATGGATGTCATGAGCTTCGAAGTGTCTTCTCAACCTTTGGGATAAGTGCAATAATCCGAGGACCAACTTTTCTAATGGAGCGTATCTTTTCTCAGCGTCATGCAGCGTCTTGCTTACATACCTTACCGGTATTTGCATCCCATTTCGTTCCGCAAGAAGGACACCACTGACTGCATCCTTGGACGCGGCCAAGTATACATACAAGACTTCCCCTTTAATGGGAGAAGTTAACAATGGTAGATCTAGTATTGCCTTCTTTAACTCCTGGAAAGCTTCTTCCGCCTTATCTGTCCACCGAAATTCCTCTTTATTTTCCTTGGTTATATTCTTCAACGTTTCGAAGAACGACATTGACCTTTCAGCTGACCGGGACAAGAAACGATTGAGTGCTGCCAATTTGCCGCTCAACGATTGCATCTCTTTCAAGGTCTTCGGGGACCTCATTTCTGTGATTGCTTTTGTCTTCTTGGGATTTGCTCTTATGCCTTCTGATGTTACCATGTATCCTAAGAACTTGCCTTCTTCGACACCGAATGAACATCTTTTTGGATTCAGCTTCATGTTGATCCTTTTCAGGTTGTCGAAGGTTTCTTGGATGTCTGCGAGCATATCCTCCTCGGTCTTACTTTTGATCATCAGGTCATCCACGTATGCTTCCAAGTTCGTGCCAATTTGTGAGCGAAACGCTGAGTCAACCAGCCTTTGATAGGTGGCCCCGACATTCTTCAGCCCGAAAGGCGTTTTTGTATAACAGTACGTGCCCTCGTCGGTGTAGAATGTTGTCTTCTCCTCGTCTGCTTCGTCCATTAGTACTTGATGATATCCCTTATAGGCATCCAGGAAGCACTTGAATTTGTATCCCATGACGGCTCCTATCTTTACGTCTATGTCTGGTAAAGGATAATAATCCTTCGGACAGGCGGAATTGAGATTCTTGAAATCTATGCACACTCGCCAATCTCCGTCTGGCTTCTTTACTAAAACGGGGTTGGAGATCCATGTCGGGTACCTCATTGGTCGTATGATGCCGACCTTCATTAACTCCGCCACATCCTTTTTGACTGCTTGACTTTTTTCCTCTCCTAGCGTCCTTCTTTTTTGTGCAATCAGAGCAGCTTCTATGTTGACATTCAGTGAGTGTTTGATGATCCTCCTTGGTACTCCCGTCATATCTGAAGGTTCCCATGCGAATACCTCAACGTTATCTTTTAGCAGGTCTATGAGCTGCAGCCGACATTTCTTGGTGAATAACTTTCCGATGGTAACCAACTGTTCTGGGTAACCGGGATTGACACAGATTTTTTCCGTCATGTCCCCAACTACCCTTGCTTGCTGATTGCGCTTTTCGTGAGCGATCCACTTGTCTAATTCTTTTCCCACAGCTGTCGCTTTCATTTTTTCTATCTTCTGTCCGTCCTCGATAACCCTGCATTCGTATATTGCTCGTGACTTTGTTCTCGTTGTTGCAATTCCATTGGGCATGGGGAATTTCATGGCTGAATGGACGGTAGAAGGCACTGCTCTTAACTCCCTGATTCCGGTTCTTCCAAGTAGGATGTTATAAGGGGACGGTACTCTGATAACCGTGAAGCTCATTATTGTTCGTCTTGTTAAGTCATGTGCCCCGAAGGTTACCTCTAAATTAATTTTGCCGAGAGGCGTCGTTTCTTCACCTGAGAAACTCAAAACCTTTACGTGGTCGGGTGTTAGCCTCCTTCGGATTGAGGAACCTAGATTCAGAAAGCAATGCTCAAACATGACCTGCATTGTGGCCCCCTCGTCCACGAATACTCTCTTCACCCAATATCCTTCCACCTCGGCCTCAAATATTAAAGGGTCGTCAAATGCTTTAGCATCGGATATCGGAGGAAATGTGATGGGGGTGTTCATCCAATCAAGCTCTATCTTGCATACCTCCTTCCTTTTTGTTCCGCTACATCTGCTTTCCATCAGGTTTATTGTTTTTCCTTTGTAATCTCCAGTTCCCCTTCCTTGATTTCCTTTGTTTACCCTTCCCTGCAAGTCTCTTACTAGATGGTTTAGCTTACTAGACTCCAAGGCTGCTTCCAACTGTTTCCTTAACTGGTGACAATCGTTGGTGAGATGACCCTTTTCTTGATGATAGTCGCAATACTTATCCATGTTTTCGGGTCTGACTATCCCCTTGGTTGGCAATGGTGGGGGAAGACATAATTGCAATTCAGTGGCTAGGATTTCTTTGGGGAACTTGGTTAGAGATTCTAAACCGGGACGTTGGTATGGAAACCTTCTTCCTTGATTTTGGCTCACCGGAGGGACATATGAGGAGAATGAGGGCTTGGAGCGGTAATCATTCCTTTGGCGACCTCGGTTGCGTCCACGTGCACCGGATGGGGTGTATCTTTCTTCCCTGTTGTACTTCACATTTCCATCACCCATTTCTCCCGTCGGTAGCCCTGTATTCCGGAAGGCATCTTCAGATTTTATGAAATCATCCACCCTTTGCATCATGTCTGTCACCGTAATGGGCGTATCGTCTGTGAAGCGTCGGACCAACTCCAGGCATTTAGCTCCATTCACAAAGGCTGATATCTTCATCACTTCCGAAACCCCTTGAATATAGCTTGCCTCATCTGTCCAGCGCTCTTTGAACACAGCCAAGGTTTCGTGGGCTTTACGAGTGATGGTGGTGATTTCCATTGGTGTTTTTAGGCTCTTCCTTCTTAAAGAAAACCTTTCCAAGAATTGGTCCTTTAGATCATCCCAGTTATCTATGCTGCCTCTCGGCAACCTTTCGAACCAATCCTCCGGCAGCTCCACCCAAAGTCTGCTGAAAGAATCTACACCATACTGGCATTGGCCATTCTCCCGAATTAGCTGCACCGGCAAACCGAGTGATGTGATCGTTGGTATCAGTCTCTCCCGAGTATAGCTTGAGGGTTGCGGGCAGTATGTGCTTCGCTGAAGAAAATTGTATAATCCTTCTGGTGAAAGGAGATGCCCTCACATCCTTAAAAGGCTTTTGCAAGTCATCAACCGGTAGGTACTCTCCTTCTGGACCCTTCGTCCTTCATCTTGGTTCCGTGGTGTTTCCCGTGTGTCATCTTCGAAGACCAGTCTTGTAGGTGAGATGGGCCTCTTAGAGATGGCATTATGGTGTTCTACTAAGTTTTGCAGCACGCTCATGCTTTCCAAGATTTTTTCTCTTAGGTTTATGGGTGTTTCAGTTTCCTTTTCGACCGTAGCTGGATCGCGGTCGGGGGATGTCGGGGGTGGTGACCCTCCCGAGACTCCTGCCATCTATAGCTGTTTGTGGAGATTCAAGTTTAAGGTCCCACGGATGGC
Source organism: Glebionis coronaria (assembly GCA_025667525.1). Taxonomy (NCBI): domain Eukaryota; kingdom Viridiplantae; phylum Streptophyta; class Magnoliopsida; order Asterales; family Asteraceae; genus Glebionis; species Glebionis coronaria. The sequence goes on from CM046881.1 coordinate 55,649,528, forward strand.
GCCAATTGTTGAAGCAAATTTCTCCGGCTAGGCTGCTACTAGCGAATTCACTTCGGTCACAATGATAATGTGCAAGCATCTTGGTCTCGAACCTGAAACACAAGATAGCACACGTTAGCCTCGTCCCAGGTTTGACCCCGAGACCAAGCTCCGGTGTGAGAGTAAGTTACTGTCACAGGGATGGTATCCGGTGTGGAATACCGGAGAGTATAGTTATATAAATGGTGAGTAGTTATTGCGAAGTAAGTGAGTGTGTGTTAAATGTGGGGGTATTTATACTACTCTGTAGTGCATACCTGGATGCGTAGTCACATCAGTAGACTAGGCACCAAGTCCTAGGTAACATAAATCCCTGTAATCAATGGATTTATTTCCCCAAGGGCGGCGGTGCTTCTCTTTACCCGTTGGCTAGACGAAGGCTTCCTGGATAATACTGTGGGTTGCTTTTACTTTTCCTTGGCCCTAGGTTTAGTGATTTAATGCTCCATTGCCATAATATCAGTCTTATTAAATATGAGTGGACTTCGGTGCGGTTGCGGGGAAGCGTATGTGTCTGAAGGCCTTGGCCGGAGACATACGCGAACACATATCAATGTAGAAAATGTGTTCATTTGTATGTGTTGATTTTCAAATAAGGTAGAAAATGTACTGTTTGCATGGGTGATCACGGTTCAAAGACCGGATTGGATTGGCCAACATTGGACCAGACCGACACTTAAAGTTGTCTAAAACGACGGATCGAAGACCGGACCAAAAGTATAGTTTGGTCCGGATCGGTCTTCAGTCTACACGCATAATAGCTGAGTTTTTTTGTAAGATCGAATTAGACCGAATCAACTGGATTGAAGACCGAAATTTACGAAAAGCAAGGATCGAAGACTGGACCAAAATACGTTTGGTTTGACTTGGTCTTGTTCCGAGGTCCGGTTAGGTCGGTTTTTGGTCCGATCTAATCCGGTCCTACACGCATAATGGTTGGGTTTTGTAAGACCGAACTGGACAAAACCGACTAATTGAAAACCGAATTTAACGAAAATCAAGAACTGAAGACAGTCTGATTTGGTTTAATTTTTTAATCCAGTCTTTTGTATGTGTTGATTTTCAAATAAGGTGACAACTTTTGACATGATAAGAAAAATGGCACGAATTAATGTAGGAACAAGTTAACATGTTTGTATAGAGGTGATGGCATCGACGAGGATATTGAAATTTGAGATATGATTGCTGTTGAGTTAACATCTGATTAAAGTTACTACAGTAATAATTACGGTCCTTAGTGGTCCTAATAAGTTTAAACTGTTACTTGGTTAAAATTTGAAAATGTAAACGAGAAACACATGCTAAAGTAAAAGACACTCCTACATTGTGTATTATGTTTTCAATCGTTTTCAAATTCATTTATTGTCTAACATCATGTGCTGCTTTGCAACATATGTCACGATACGTTGTCATACTCATACTCTTGTACGTTCTGTTAGTTACGGAGATAAATATCGGTCATGTGTTTACATGCATGTCGGGTTTTGAAGAAAAACATAGTCAAATTTCGGTCCATGAAAAGCTAAAAAGAGCATGAAAAACAAGCTTTTGCACATTTGAGGAAGTCGTTTTCTTGACATTTCATTTGTCGACTACTAATTTCGGCTACCGATATTTGACCTCAAAATAATTACTGTAATAATTAAAATGCTACAGTAATTGAATTGAATCGACAGCTACACAACAAAATAAAGGTGCAATGCTTTAGACAACATTAAATCTTTGACCATCTCTAAAGTCAAACCGTAAAACGTTTTTCTTTGTCAATGGTGCGACCTTTTAGTACATCCTATCAATATTTAGGTTTCAGACTAGCAACTCTTATGTAGTCATATGCTTGGTTCCGAATGTTGCTTCGACTACGCATGAAGTCATTTCGGCCAAGCAGAAGACCAAGTACTTAGGCTAAGTGTATACATCAGATGCCATAACCGGACATATTTGCAAAGGTGGCGAAGTTGACGCATGACTTAAGAATGGGTCGATTCATTTAATGACACAGATATTGGCTATAAGTCGACCCATTCCAAAATTTGGGCGAGAAACTACACATAACGTGTTCCTTGATACTCAAAATTTGTTTTAGACCATCAAAGGCATGGAGAAGCTTTGGAACAATCTCGTCAATTGCTTGCATGCCAGCATTCTAATATAACATACAGTAATTGATTATTGGTTAATATGCAGAGGCAAGATCATGTAAGAAAATTAGACGCAATATGCTGGGACTACCTTGTGCAGAGTACTAAACGCACTCCCTGCAGATTCACGAACCTCAACCATGCTGCAAGATTAGTAAAATTAATTGAATCCAATATTGACCAAAACTAACAAAAACAGAAATAAAAAACTGAAATGTACCTATCACTAAGAGCTGTACGAATGGTGGGGATCGTTAATCCATAAAACTTAATAACCGGCTCCTACCAGCACTAGCCATCACTCCGCTTAGCACAATGCAGATACCCTATCAATAAAGATACATTTTTCAATTAATGACAATGATATTCAATATAATACTTGTCGTCTGCTAGAATCACAGTCCTTCAAGCCTTTAGATACTATAGGAATGACCAAAGGAGGAACTCTCTCCACAAGAGCTTCCTAACAAGCTCAGCCAATGGTCGTCCCGCAGCCTTGACAAAATATTTGTATCACACATGAAAGATATAAGAAATGATGATAACCAAAACACAAACCCGTGTCCTTTCAGTGGGTGGTAATGCAAGAGACGCGATAAGGGTGTTCATCAAAACAGTCATTATCTCCATCAATATTTAAAGAGTATTTTACAACTATAGTTTTCGACATATGTAAAGCAGCCTACAGCGAGAAAAGGTAAAATTACATAATCAGATACCATAACTGGACATATATAACGCTAGCAAAGTTGACCCACTCACTTAAGAAAGCGTCAATTCAGTTAATGGTTTTATCTATACCGAGAACGTTTAAAATAACTTTCATAAAGATAAACAGAAAGAGATCAATGATGCATCTTTGTCATCATAATTGACATCGATAATGGCTATAAGAGTTTAAACACTTTGCAAGGAAGCTTGAAGAGTCATCTCAACCCATTCCAGTTTTAACTAGTTAACCAACTTGCTTGCCCTGTAACTTTTCCGCTTCAGCCAATAAAATTAAAATCAACATACCTGATGAACTGAGAGACTGATATCAGTCAGGACCACGTAGAGCGCGACAAGCACTTCACTACACTTATCCATGCCAAGTACCTCAATGTTTCACGTCCTTGCACTTCACTACTAGCACCTTCATCGTCGCTGCCACAGTGCCACCCTCAAGGAGTGCTTTTCCAGAAGTTCCAGTAACCTGAACTAAACAAATTGTCAATAAAAATAAGTACTTCCAAAATTCGCCCAATATAACAAAACTATTACAGTATAACTCTTGTGAATTGTGATCAATCTTACAACAGTTATTAATACAGTAGGAATACTAATTTTGAACAAAAAGTGTTTTGGATTGACCCATCCCGTGCCTCCCAATACCAAAACACACCCGAACAGCCCATATTGCCACCTCTAATACACATGGAGATAGAGAGCTTTACCTTAAACAAAAGATCGCCCAAAAGCTCCACAGAACTTTGACAGATACCATCTTCTACAGCTGGAAGAAGCCGACCTGACATAATTTCTAATGGTTGTTGTTATGAAACAAAAAGTTGTAGATTCATAAACAAAACAGCTATAAAGCTAAATGCGAGTTAATTTATGTAACAAAACTAAACAACTTACGAAATAGCATAATGCTCCACCAGTATGTGCCCTGCTCCAAGTGCAGCCTCACGTACAGACTCATTTCAACCGCAAGACCTAAAAAATTGCGTGTTATATTAGTTATATGCCCCAATATACAAAGAGTAAACAACGGGAATGTATTATGAGAAGTATATAAAACTTACCATCTAATTTTGGAATTGCACGCGCAATGATCTTGGCAGATACAACAAGGGAATAACCATATGAGTACCACCAACATATGTTGATATACCAAATACAAATAACCATAATCATAATTTTACAGAAACCATCTCACCTTAAACAGTGTCAAATAACCATCACGAACAGGTGCCATTGGGTGAGACTGAGAGCAGTTCTGGATGATGTCAGGAAGAAGCTGTTCGAAGTACTCTGTTCCAAGAGCAGCCACAACCTAGATATAATGCATATTCTATAGTTCGGATCAAATTTGAAAGAGCTTGTGGTAAGTATGTGACTGGTTGGACATTGTTCTCAACGTTGCAAAAGTCGTGAAAATTGTGCCAGCATTTGAAAGAGCACTCACGAATAATACACACCCGAAAAGCACAAGGGAAGAAATGACGTTTGTTACATCCAATACAAAGGCGAGCCATACTTTTTTTTTATTCTGAGATCTCACTTAGCCATTTGAATTCGTTTTCTCTACAAGATTCCATAAATTCCTTAAACCTCTCTTATCATGACTGAACTTGATGATCATCATATTGTTTAGGATCTCCGAGGTGGACTTCCATCTCTTGTCTTGAGCCCTCATAAATTGTAACCGACATTTCAGAAGTGCTACTTCAAATGGCACATTGAGAAGCCTAGACGCAACAAGAGGGACTAACCCGAAGACTACAGATAACAGAACACCAATGGCTAGAAATAACTGCACAAACGAATATGAACCTCTTTGCCCTTTCCATAAATTGAGATATCAGCTATAGAAAACCGGGTACACGTACACCTAGCAATCTCTTGTGTAAAAGATGAAGTATGAAAGATGCAGCTCACACGCAACACCATATTTACAATCAGAACATGATGTTTGTTTTCTTAAAAGAGTCTTGCAATTAAAACAACTGCACATGTGTTTGAACTCAATTGGGGGATGGAGCGGTGTGGTGGAGCAAACTGGCGAAGGGCAGTGAAGTCGCCACCTAGGCACGGCAAGGGTGTGCTCGCCACCACACTGTTGCCTCTTAGAGTGAACGGTGTAACGGCGAGGTTGGCTCGCCGTGCATAGGTGGCAGCCTCGCCGCCGCTCGCCGGCCTTCGCCGTTACACCTACCCCCCTCGCCGGTTCTTAAATGTCACAAAGTGACATAGCTCGCCGTGCAAAACAAGTGGGGCCCACAATATTTTATTACTGTTTCAAACGGCTATAAACGGCTATTTTTTTAAAAAAAAAAAAAAAAAATTTTTTTTAATTATTTTTAAACCCTATATAAACTCATTACCTTATACATTTTTAAACACACAAAATACATTCTACAATAAAAAAAACACTCCAAAAATCACAAAAAAAATGTCAAACCTCCCAAACGATTACCTCAACTACGCTAACATCCTCAACCACGGCACGGATCCGAATCAATCGTCGTCTTCTTCTCCCGTGACACAAACCGGCCAAGGATCCGGCCAAGGATCCGGCCAAGGATCCGGCCAAGGTTCCGGTCAAAACTATTCGCAACAATACTTTCCACCATTAACACCCCACCAAATTTATCAACAACAACTAGCGTTTCACCAAAATCAATATTCACCACCTCAATATCCATATCCACCATCTCAATATCCATATCCACCATCTCAATATCCACCATCTCAAAATGTCCCCGAAACTCAATTCAAAGTACCACAATCTCAACCGCCACAACGAAAGCCAAAAAATACCGGTCGTGGCAGAGGGAAACGACCGGCAAAAAAAAATGTTGCGGTTGATTTGTCCGCAGACGAGGACGACATCGATGAGGTAGATGAAGTTGAATTTTCGGCACCCCTACGGTGGTCCCCTGATGAGGAAAAAATACTGGCCGAGGTTTGGGTCGCCGCTTCCGAAGACAAAGAACGTGGGAATGATCAAACTGAAGAGTTTTTTTGGAACACGATTTTGGAAGATTTCAACCGGCGTAACTCAATCAAGCGTACGAAGAATATGCTGACCGGGAAATGGAGTCGTTCGCACCCCGATGTTCAGAAGTTTCACGCTCTCTTCAAAAGCCTTAAAAAGGCTAGCGGTGAAAACGACGACGACGTGCTTGAAGCTGCACGACGTGAATTCGCGGCTTGTAACGAACGCCGAAAATTTACGCTTGAACATATGTGGAGGGTGCTTAGAAACTACTCAAAATGGAACGCACCCGAGGGTCTTGACCAAATTGATCATAGCAACGTATTTGCTCCAGATGCTAAGCGTCGACCACCCGGCAAACAGAGACCCGCCAAGAAGACACGATCAGAAACAACTGAGAGCAGCACGGGTAGTGGATCGACCACTTCGAAGGAAGACATCAACGATGCTTTACTCCGCAAATTAAACGCGGGTAAAGAGCTGTACGATTCGAGGAAAGCTAAAGCCGATGCCGAGAAGGCTAAAGTGGATGCCGATATGGAGTTTAAAGAGCTGGAGTTTCTCTCCATTCGGACCGACGATTTGCCAGAACCTCAAAAGTCGGTTATCATGAGGAAACAATTACAAATCGCGGCAAAATATCAAATCTAGGATGTTTTTTTTTTGTATTGTTTTTTTTTCGTATTGTCTTTTTTTTCCGTATTTTTATATTGTTTTTTTTTTTTGTATTTTTTTTTTCCGTGTTATTTTTTTCGTATTGTAATTTTTAATTTTATGAAATGAATTTTTATTTTGTGTGAAAATTGAAAAATTAAATAAAATGGTGAGTGGTGGGACCCAAGTGAAGAGGAGAGAGACTAGTTGTGATAAAAGGGGTGTTTTTGGAGAAGAGGAGAAAGATTAGTTGGTATGACGTGGCGCTGATGTGGCGCAGTGAAGAGGGTTTACCTTAGCCATGATACCTTTCCCTCTTATATTTTACTGTTGATTTTGGATGAAGTTTTTCATACAAATATTGCACATACTCCGTCTAAAGTATGTTCCAGATTTAGACCTTACTTACGCTCAAACCAAGTTTAGTGATGTACATGTCAATTACGTAAACTTGTATGGCGTAAGTTGACCTTGAAAACTTTAAGCTTAGCTTGATAGTGATCTTACTCTTATTGTTAAATTTGAAAGGTTGGGTACACTAGGAGTTAGCACTAAAGAAATCTATTGCAAGCGTGTTTCAATGGTTTTATATGCTTCAAGGGCTTCAAGCCGAAAACAACCACCTTATCCACTGCGGAAAAGCTAGTTGGTAGTCATGAAGCCGAGTTGGAAGGATTTACGAGTTTATATACCGGTGTTTTGTTGTGGAATTACAAGTTTAGCTAATGTTTTTAACAAGGGATACACATGAACATACGTGTATCACTTACGTGATTAATCCAAACGTTACGTTACATATATAATGTTGAACCTGTACAGGCACACAAATACAAAAAAAAAGCTGAGTAAACCTTTGAATTCTTCTTTGCAAAACATAAACAATCTGTTAATAGGTCGATCTCAATTGTAATCAAAGAAACTTCTAAGTTATAACTAATGAGACACACAATAGAATACAATCACCACAATGTATGACCTATTACTCTATTCAACTATGTGGGATTGAACAATTGAAGGTCGAAACTATTAAGCCCGTAACTTTTATAGCGGACGAAAGAAAAGAACCCAACGTTGCAATCTTCATGTGCAAGTAATTCTTCTTCTTAAGTAATAACTTCTTCATCGTTGTCTTGTCGGATCTAGTGAAAGTATAGCTTTTAAGGAAAATTTGTCTACGTCGAATCGAGTCAGCATTGTAAGGTAACACCAGTACTGGTTGTTGTCCTGCAACACCTTTCATAGAAGCTGCAAATATCACGTTCTCCAAGAACACTTTATCGGCTTCTATTGATTTGTATGACTTCAAAGTGCTCCCAGTCGCCATGATCGATGAAAGTTTGAAGATGAATAAGAGACGATCGTGTTTTAATTGATAAATAAACTTGGATTGTGTTCGAGGATTATAAATAAGTAGTAAAGAACCGTCTTCGATCTTGTTAACCTTATAAAAAATAACCTTCCAAAAATATAACGTTCCATATATTTGTTAGCATCGGTTTTTGGAATTTTGTTATTTGATTGGACATTGACTAATTTTGCTCAAAAAAGACTAAGGTCCAGAATTTGGGCTCTAAATTAGCATCCAGGCTTTCTTGGAATTTTGGTATTGTGTCACCACTACGGGCGAGGTGTTAAGAAACCCGACCTAAATCTAACCCGAATGAGTCGATTTAGATCGGTTTAGTTGTGTTAAAAAGTTTATTCACGTTATTCAGGTCACCTTGGCTAACCCGAATACTAGGTCGGGTATGAGGGTTTAAAAGTTTTGACTAACTCGGATTCGGGTCAATCGACATTCGAGTCAATTCATCTCAATATCATCGTTCACTAAATTTACATCTTTGCAAATCATTCTCAATATCATCGGGCTTGCAAATCTTTCATTTGATTATCCAAAAAATCAAAAAGTATCCCCGTTCACGGATTAAAGAATGATTACTGTTTTCTCATCATTTGATGGCGGCAAAAGTTGTTATGAATGATGAATCACTTAACTTAGTGAATCGGATTATATGCTGAATGCGAGAACGGAATCGATTTGTTTTGACATTTTGTTAGTGTTAATTTAGCTATAGCTAGTTCAAATTTAGCTGTAGGTAGTTCAAATTATATACTAGCTTGTAGGTGAAGTTTGATTATGTGCGATTATGATCAATTATTTTAGTTTTAGTAGGCAAACAGTTGAAATAGTTGTTACTTTTTTTAGATTTATTTGAATGCGGCGAAAGATTAAACTAATTTAAATGGATCGGTTGGTGCATTAGGTGTAGCAGCTATAACTTAAATCAGTTATCAGTACACCGAATCAGATGATGCAACTTTATGCAAAACAGATGAAGTCGGTTGTACATTAAATTAGTTGTTAGATTAATTATCTGCATAATAATGGACTTGATCTGTTTTCGAAATTTGTAGTTTAATAGGCAAACAGTTGATTTAGTAGCTATTGCTGAGGTATACTACTGTTCTACTGCTGCTTATTCTTTATCTAAAGTCAGGTTTTATGATTACATATGTTTAGTGTCGAATTACATTAAGATGTCATTTTCAATACGTATACTACACTGTGTCATTTTCAAAACTATTTATATCCTGCTCAACACACATTCTGTCTAATATTTTATGTATGGATATGACTACATTTATGAATGCTTAGAAGTAAAGTAAGGCGATAGGTAACTGCATGTTCTGTGGGGGTGTTTGGGGTTGCTTATTTTGTTCTTCTTATGCCTCTGTTTATTATAGATAAGCGGTTTAAAAGATAGTGTTTGGATTTACTTGAATTATGAAAAACACATTAAAGTAAACAATAAAAAATCAAAGTTACTTCTTTCTTCGAAATTTGTAATCCTGTCCATTTTAAGCACTTTGAAATAGACATGTCACAACCAAATTAAGCAGCGAAGAGTCATAAAATCAAATTAGCGAACTAAGGAAAGAGAGTTAGTGAATGGAGTCGAAGCATGGTAGATAGTTAGTAGTGAATGTGAGAATAGACCTTTCAAACAACGGCAGTTACTTGTCCTGTATCAGCAGTTAGAAAGGAATATGCATGATGGCAACTTAATGTGAGTGCTGGCGGCTTAGCCAGCGCACTTTTGGTTATGTTTATCTTTTTAATTTATCTTAATCCAAGTTGGCGTGATAAAGTAGTTTTGCTTCAAATTTCATTTGTATCTAATGATTTTTGTGTCTCATTTTTATAATTATATGCACAGATGAAAGGTGAGAAGGAACTCATCAGAGATGGGAATGCTCTTATGCAGCATATGGAGGATCTTTATCATGTTTCTCTGCTTGAGGTATTCTTTATGTTCGAGTAATATTCTAGACTTATAGTAATTCATGGTTGCAAAGGACGAGTCACGTTTTGGCTTTTTCACACAATTATTTTCTAGTCAAGAAATTTATGTCCTCAGTTTGGAAATTTGTGTAGCTTATATGGCATATGGACACGGTCCTGATATTGATATGATTGTTAACCATTGTTGTTGACTTATAAGAGTCTTGGCTACTGGCACTTGTATTCAAATCATGGAACTAGTTTAACTAAGAAAAGTTATTTCGTGCAGATTACCAGTAGAGCTAGAGTCCAAGGATCTTTAGGAGGACCCATTAGCTTTAAGTGATCGGTCTTGGTGAGCAACAGGTGATAGGCATGGTCATGCCTGCAATGACTGATCTTTATTGGATTTCTATTCCTTTGCCTTTAATTACTGTTTGACCGGTAAGACTCATGTTTTCAATAACAGAAGATTTTCTTTCATGAAAATATTACACAAGACTCCTTTATGTATTTTTTTTTATGTATTTCAGAAGACAAACGGTAGACCTCAGATCTCGAGAGTGTTTGCTTGTTGCTCGATCTTATTAATCACTTTGGAGGTGTATGTATGTGTCGGATTCAGAAAGAGTATAAGTAACAGACAATATGTGCACGTTATCCGCCACTTAACCTTATATTAGTTAGTCTCAACTCATGAGATGAATTGTTTATGCTAATTGGTGTCTAATAACGGTCACCTTGATACGCAGGTACCTCCAACCTTAAGATTTGTGTTGGATGGGGAAATGCCAGATTACCTACTTGCAAAGGATCTGATCTTACAAGTAAGTTTAACCAACCATATTATGATGCACAGAACAAGCAATCCATAAAGGGCTCTTTTTTATTTTGGTTTTCTATTGTTGTACAACCTCTTATACTCTCTTTTTCCTTCCAGTTTTGGTTTATTTCTTTGTATGGAAAAGTATCTAAATTTCATTTTCTGCTTCACTAATGATTTATTTCTTTTTTCTTCCAAGGTACACTGCTTTTATACTATGGTGGTATCTGCTTGATCACCGTGGTATCAGCAATATGTGTTTGTGCACTGAAATGTGCTTTTGACTAAATCTGATAGCACCAATCAATGTCATGAGCAGGGTTCTGCTGCTTCTGAAGTCAACCAATGAGCTTAAGTACAGCCAAGTTTCTTGGTTTTCAGCAGGTAATGCGTCCATCTTGTGCACTTGTTTTTAATAAGCTCATATTGTTCCACTTCTGGTTATGTTTCCAATTACATAATTTCTATCGTATGCGATATTGCAGCAAAAACGGTCTTACCAAAAAATCGTTTATTTTACTTAATTGGTACAGGACTGGATCGAAGATCGGACAAGATCGGACCGCCCCGGACCGGATCGGACTATTTCGGTCCGGTCTCGCTCCGAGGTTTTGGACCAATTCGGTCATCGCTTTGATCCGGTTTTGGCTGGTCCGGTCCGGTATGGGTCTGCCGCTCAGCCGTATGCATGGGTAATCACGGTTCAAGGACTGGACTGAACAAGTTAAGACTAGACACACTTGAAATTGTCTAAAATATTGGATTAAAAACCGGACCGAAATGATGTGGTCTTGTCCTGGTCGGTCTTCGTTCTGGTCCGGGTCTTTCTTCGGCCAGTTCTACACGCATAATAGCTGAGTTTTTTGTAAGACCGAACCGACTGGACCGAAGATCGAATTTAACAAAAAGTACGGGCCGAAGACCGGACCGAAATACGTTCGGTTCGATTCATTCCTGCTTTTCGGCCCAGATCGGTTTTCGGTCTGGTCCTACAAGCATAAGAACCAACTTTTTGAGACCGAATCGGACCGAACATCAAATTTAACAAAAAGCACGGACTCAAGGCCAGACCAAAATACGCTTCGTCTGGTTTTTCAATCCGGTCCGGTTGATGGTCGATATACTTTTTTTTAGAACGGCGGATTTATTAAATCCTAGCAAAAGCTAGAAAAATTACATAGTGTTAATGAACAAAAGCGGGGTTTTCAACCAATCTACTTATCTAATATTAAACTTCGGATTTACAGATGAAATCCAAAGATATGAATTAGAAACAATAAAATCCCATAAGGTCGCTTGGTGAGGAAGATCCATAAAACGCACTTGATTACGGTATCGCTAAATAGCCACAAAAGAGATCTGCCAATTCCATCCAACATACCCTTAGCACTAGCCGAGAGGTGAGATGAACCAATCCAAGAACACCATTCTGAGAAATTGGAGCAGATGGAAATATTGAGATCCCACCATCTAGCTAGCAAAGCCCATAATTGTTTAGCCATCTCACAAGAATAGAAAAGATGGTTCGCAGTTTCAACGTCGGAACGACATATAGGACATTACACCGAATCAATGTCAATCCCTTTCTTTTCTAAATTGTCTCCGGTAGGAAGCTTATTAAGAGCCAATTTCCATAAGAAAACATTAATTTTAATGGGAATGTGACGGTTCCAGCGAGTAGCAGTAGATCCTACTTCACCCAACTTAGAATCAACTAAACTTCGCAAGAATGCAACGGAGAAACCCAAGGAACCATTCCCTGTCCAAACCTACGCATCTTCCTGATCAACAAGAGTAATATCTTCCTGGTCGATATACTTAGCCCTACTTTTTTTTGTATGTGTTGATTTTTAAATAAGGTGACAATTTTTGACATATAAGAATAATGATACGGATTAATGTAGAAGTTAAACTTTGTATGTAAGAGAAAAGGGTATCACAATATGTCTAACCCCTCTTCACATTGGCATCACAGTTGTCATCTCCACATCATCACAAAACAACTACTACACAAAAATACCTCCTCACTCACAACACACCAACTCTTTTCACTTTGGCCCCACCAGTACATTTTACTTTTCTTTTTTTTCATTTTCACACAAATTTAAATTCATTTCATTCAAAATATAACCTACTAATACGGAAATACAAATTACAAATACGGAATTTTAAAATACGATATGAAAAAATTACGAAAATTTAAAAACACAATAATAAAACTAAACTGCTAATTTTGGGGTTGATTACGCTCTCAAATATGCTCAATAAGGCACCGTTGAAGCCTTGTATGTGTCGGTTTATCACGAAGTTCTTTTTGTTTTCTTTGGCGGATTACACAATGCTCGACCCATGTTCTTAATAAATTTAGCTGTGGAGATACATACATTTCAACTGCTTCATATATCGCATACCCTTGATTTTTCAAAATCATGTTATGCAATATGATGCACGTGTACATGAATCTACGTAACTTGTTTACAGTCCAAGCACGCGCCGGTTGAGAAATAATACGCCATCTTCCTTGTAGGACACCAAATGCCCTTTCAATACATTGTCAAATTGTGGTTCATAAAAAGCTAAAAAGAAGATGAAAAACAAGCTTTAGCACATTTGAGGAAGTCGTTTTCTTGAGATTTCATTTGTTGACCTCAAAATAACAACTTTAATAATTAAAATGCTTAATGCTAATCGAATTGATAGCTAAACAACAAAATAAAGGTGCAATGCTTTAGACAACATTAAATCCTGTTAAATCTTTGACCATTTTTAAAGTCAAACCGTAAAACGTTTTTCTTTGTCAATGGTGTGACCTTTTAGTGCATCCTTACCATATTTCGGTTTCAGACTAGCAACTCTTATGTAGTCATTTGCTTGGTTCCAAATGTTGCTTCGACTACGCATGAAGTCATTTCGACCAAGCAGAAGACCGAGTACTTAGGCTAAGTGTACATATCAGATGCCATAATCGGACATATTTGTAAAGGTGGCGAAGTTGATGCACTCATTTAAGAATGGGTCGATTCATTTAATAACACAGATGTTGGCTATAAGTCGACCCATTCCAAAATTTGGCCGAGAAACTACACATAACGTGTTCCTTGATACCTCAAAATTTGTTTTAGACCATCAAAGGCATGGAGAATCTTTGGAACAATCTCGTCAATTGCTTGTGTAACACCCCACTTGGATAAATGGACCGTTACATGTATTTATGGCGTGTCATCAAAGCATAAGGTAAATGTCCTAAAACATTAAATGACCATAACGGAAATACCGGAATCAAACATCGGTAATCCAACCTAAGCTCAAAACATGAAAAATAAAATACTGAAGGAAAGGACTAAACAATGTCCAAATAAGCAGAATAATGTAAGTACATCAAGTAAGAAGTCTGGATAGCTTCCATCCAAATGCACATGCTCTCAGAATCCTAAGAGCGTCCTGGGGTACCTGCCGTTAGAGCATGAAAGGGAACTACGGCTGAGCATAACGCTCAGTGAACGGATATAAAGCATGATAAGGAACTACTGAAATGAAACAGATGGTAAAATACTAGAGCTGTAAGACTGATAAGTAAAGTTGCAGCGGAAATCTGTGTATAATCTGTAAAGGCTGATTTATAAATAATAAAGCTGAACTGTTATCTGTTAAATCTGAAAACATGCATTTACTGTATTTTAATTGCCAAGAGCTTATATAGGTCATGTGCTGTAACAACGTTGCATGAATAACTGGAGGGGTGACCTCGTCATGCTGTAGAGGGGTGACCTCTAAATAACTGTGCTGGGTGGAGGGATCAGCTCCATTGTGAAGGATGTAGAGCACACACCACATTCACCCTGATAACTTGTAACACATATAAGCATAGGATGCATCCATACGCCCCACTAATAATACTGATAAAATGGCCAAGCTGAGCTGAGTGGAACGATGCAGGATATCACTCTCCTGCATGTGAGTCACGACACCGGTGCCTCTAGTGTCGTGGTTACGGTACCTCCGTAACTAGTACATAAACTAATCATGCTTGTATATAATGCTCAGGCAATTTATTCTATTATTAACATGATTACTGATAAGCTTAAACATATACTGGGGAAACCATTTGCCTGTAGACGGGAAATCCTAATCTTGCATAGGAAAAGAAGTCCTTACTGAAAGGACGGAAATCCGTACCTCGTGTCCAGTAATGAAATCAGAATGAAAGCTGAAGGATCGACTCTGACTTCACGGATACTACATAAATAATGGACGGAAAATAAGTCGTCTGATTACTGTTTGCTGTTACTGATTCTTATATGTTCTTAGTTTGATTCAAAACTGTCTTTGTATAATAATACTATATAATCTGATAAATCTGAATGTTCTGTATTATTTCTGATAAGTGTATTCTTATAATTCTGATTACCGTATGATATGTATTTCTAATATTTACGATCTTACTAAAAATAGTAACCTGTCATACATTTAAAGTTTCCGGATTTAGAAATATTTCCAATTTAATATCTTTAGAATTAACTCATTAACAAATCATATGCTTTTAATAAGATAAACGATCGAGCGAGAATCAACTTAATTTTATTAATTAAATTAAATAAATCATACAATATATAATTGATTGATTAATAAAACTCATTTTATAAAAATGATTAATTAATTTAATTACTCCCATGGTTCCCACTGTTTTTGTTTATTTCCCACTGTTATAATATTGTTCCCACTGCTATTATATTGTTCCCGCTGCTTTTCTTATAGTTCCCACTGCTTTTACAAAGTTCCCACTGCTTTTACAAAGTTCCCACTGCTTTTCTTATAGTTCCCACTGTTTATGTTTTCTGTTTATAAACCCAAACACCCCTTTTCTGAGTATACACCCAAACACCCCTTTTCTGAGTATACACCCAAACGCACCCTGTTTTTGATTTGGTCCGTGACTGAGCCCGAGAGAAAGAATCACCGAGACCTTAAGGTCTTGGTTTCCTTAAACAAGCAAAACCCGACACACTTACACTTGCATTACACCCTTATCTGGGGTTGTTTGATGATCGGGCTGGGCAACAGAAACACCACCGAGAGTCTTAATCTCTCGGCTGTGCACCCAAATGCCCAACCGAGAGTCTTAAACTCTCGGTTTCCTTTGTACAGAAACGAACCCGAATCACCTTTATGTAATTTCGTGTATAAAACAAACAGAAAAAGAAAAAGGACGATTTGATTTACCTTGATTTGTGTGACAGGGTTTAATGGCCCCCTTGTTGTTGTTGTTCGTCCGCAGGAAAAAGGAAAAAGAAAGAAGCAACGATCCCTTTTTTTTTTTTGTCTTTTTGTGTCGGCAGGAGCAAACACCAACCCTAATTCCCCTTTTTTTTGTCGTCTGATTGTGGAGAAAGGGGTAACCCCCCGTTTTATTGTTTCATAACATGGGCTTTGGCCCAAGTTTCTATTTCTTCCTTTTTTTTTTTTTTTTCGTTTCGTTTCGTTTATAAACGTTAAACTTGCGTTTTCGTGCTTTAAATTCCGTCCTGTATTAAATTTATTTTCCTGAATACATAATACTTATGTATTACTTATATAGTTAAAATTAATTACTATACTGAATAATTAATTTCGTAAGATTTTTAAATAAAACTAGGACTGCGTAATTACTGTTGACGTTTACTTATTTCTGTAAAATAAATAATTCATCTGTAATATTTTCTGAGACTAAATACTTATTATCTGAATAAACTGTAATATTTATCGTATTTAAATAAACTGGGATAGCGTATTTAATTTCTGCGTTTCTATCTCTGTCTAATAATTAATACTTATATAGTTTATTAAAATTAAACTGCGTATTTAAATATTCTGATTTTTAAATACGGGTTTTACAATTCTTCCCCTCTAAAAACAATAATTCGTCTCCGAATTAAAGATACGACTATACTGGGTTTTACAATTCTTCCCCTCTAAAAAGGAGAAATTCGTCCTCGAATTACAGGTAATAAGCTGATGAAGTTATAAGAACTGAAAGAACACGTAGACTGAAAAGACAATTAAGCTGAAGGATGAGTTGTCTTCTAATTAAGACATAATGCTGCTGATAGGTATAAACCTGACATGACTGAAATGATCATGTAACGTGACATGGCTGAAGGGAACATGGAACATGACATGACTGAAAGAACTTAACTGGATTTATTTAAGGAAAGGGGATGAGAGGTCCGGATGGACTCCTCTGTTTCGAGTGGCCTCCCGCTCGGAACGATTTCTTCAAAGGTCTAATATAATAAATAAAATCTTGGTCCTGATGACCCGTCCTGATGATGCTGAATAGTTTCTGGTTTCATATTTAAGATGGATTTACTAAATCTGATAGACTGAATAACTATACCACGTATGATACATGAAATGATACGTGTAAATATTCTGAAAAGATAATATTTATATCTCTGAGAAAGCTGTTGAATATATAGGGATGAACTATGTGAACACTTGTGAACGTGGTTCATGATTATATAAGGAACGTTGGGCATGGAATATATTGTGCTGATGATACGTGAAACATACTGTAAACGTGATACTAGAACTTATCATGAACGTATGCCGACGGAGGAATGAATGCCAAACGATACGGCCTGAGATGTAAAACGTCTGACTGGTTATGGAATAGTTGTGCTAAACTTGAGTCTGATTTCCCAAGCTTTCTGTAACCGTATACGGTGATAAACTGAGAAACGTGTATCGTGAAATGGCACACGAACTTGAACGTGAACAACGTTATGAACGCTAACGTGAGCTTAAATCATGAGATAGCATAGAAGATGAACTGAACAGCATCATACTGCGAATGAGACGTAAACGTGAAAGTGAAAATAAACATGAACTTAAAGTGGGCGTAAACATACACTTGATCGTGAACATGAATTCTTTCTGATATGATGGTCAATGGAATGCTTTGAATTCGTACGATTCACAACTGAATTTCAGAATTTTTCTGCAGATATGCTACTGCGTGATCCTTTCGGATGAAAGAAACGCGCAGGCTGATTACATGGTTGATGATAACTTAGATAGTATCATCCTTTCTCTGAGCCTGTGGTAGCTGATAACAATTTCATGGAATTTCGTCTCATTTTTGTTCGGAAATTTCTAAGGGTTGTAGTAGCTCACTAACTTGACGGCGTTCTATCTTGAACCTGCGGTAGGTCAGGCATCTAGATATGAACATAGCTGCATTAATGTGTGATGCGGATTCTATTAAAGTTTTGTCTGGGATTATGGAACATTCTGGTGGAAATCTGGTTGAATAGTCATAAAACATTGTTAGTGAGAACTGTCGGCAATTTCTACGGTAGTAGTCATTTGAGTTCTAGAAAATTTTGTACTTCGTTCATAGTCGTCAGTCGGGACCATCAGGTGATGGCCTTAACCTGCGCATGATTGTCTGAAATTTCTTTCTGTTGAAATGTGGTGGCTCAGAAATGCCACTTTGTTCAAATGAGATTTATATCTGGATAGCTGTGTATAAAATTTTCTCCTGCCGAAGACTTTGTACAACTGTGAGAAGATGATTCTCGTGTTCTCTAGAATTTAGCACATTAAAATGTGATCAATGAATATACTGACGACTTTGTCTGAGAATTATGGGAAAATTTTATTCATAAATTTCATAATATAGTTGGAGCATTAGGGAGTCCAGACGTATAAGTCAAAATTTTATAGAGACTGTGACGTGTTCAACAGAAATCGAAAAACATCATATTCTTCTCTCACCACTTTTGGAGGCATGGTCGCGAATTGTTCTGGAAAATATTTAAGATATCGTAGCAGGTCAGGTAAACCTGCTATTTATAGAATGAGCATTGATTAAGAGTGGTGATCTTGTAAAAAAATTTCGATGGTGCGCTAGGGCGAATAAAGCCTAGTTTTGGTAACTCTTGCAGTAAATGCTGCAACTCTTTAACTTATCTAAAGCCTTGTGATCAAGAGTTCTGAAAACAGGTTCTGTTCTAGAGACTAGCTCGATGTTAAATTTCTGTCTCGTGGTTAGGAAGGGATTTCTTGAAAACTTTCTGAAATTATATCTGGAACTCTAGAATAATCTGCTGATCAAGAATTTAAGGAATTTCAGAAGTGAATTTATAACTGGTAGCTAAAGTCTTCGTAGCTATGGACTGACAAGCCACGTACTTGTAAGGTAGACGTAATTTGTACTGATTTTTCTGGCAGAAAGTATAACAATATATTTAGAATTTAGTAAGACGGATCTCGTCGTTAACTAAAAATAAGGCTTTAATAAATATGGTGATACTGCTGAGTCCTTTCTCGCTGAGAGGTAGGGGACCACCTGATTTAAGATAAAGCTGACATAGAAATACGTGAAGTGTACATGGCGAATTTTCACTGAATGTGTTCGTCTGTAACCTCACAGAATGAACTCTACGTTTTTAATCTGAATAATACTCTAGTAGTGGTAACTGAGTTTTAATCATCTGATTTAGGCGTGCCATGACAAAACGATATACTCCCTTGGAGGGTACTCTGAATTTCTGAGAGCCTGATTTAGCAACATACAGAGTTATGAGTTCTGACTCGTACTCCGAGAAGATATTCGTATGACGTGTACCATGACTGGTGTCCTGATATGTGTCTTCCGAAGCGATACATGAGACCTGTGTCTTAACTGTTGTCTGGACATGTATTTAATTGTGAGTCTGGATAAGGTTAAGAAATTTTGGTAACTGCTAGGATTGGCGAACCGGCTAGACTACTGACCTCTGTATTTATGGTCACGTACGTTCTGGAGTTCTGATGGTCATTGACTGATTATTTATGAGCACAGTGGTTGTCACTACTACTTTGTCTGTCAGTTTCCTGTCGGTCGTTATCATGGCCGTGATTAATGTAATTATCTCTGCTGAGTGGTCGGCTGGTTACCGGTTCCCACTCTTCTGACAGAAAGATTAGCTGAGTGATGTGTGACATCTAACTGAGGAAGTAAAAACATAAAATAGAATGGTAGTGTCTGATGGTTGAATTTATTCTTGTCAGAAATTTCAAATTTGTAGTTTTCGTCCTCGTTCCGCGGCATCAGCATCTTGAGAAATCTCCAAAGTTCAGCAGCATCAGCATCTGTGTGGTCTTCAGAGTGTTAGCAGCATCAGCATCTGGTAAAATCTTCAACTCACGAGCAGAATCAGCACCTGGTAGAATATCGACAAGTGGAAACGCCTGAGATGATTAAGGATCGATTAGCAATATCCATGGAGTAGGGTACCTGGAGTACACCTGAACTACTGTACATGAAGTACAAAATGAATACTGCACATGGAGCATATCTGAGACGTTGTACCTGGAGTACACGTGAAATATTATACATGGAGTATAACTGAGACACTGTACATGGGGTACATATGGAATACTGTACATGGAGCTGGTGGAAATTTTATGGGATGATCGATACTGGTGTCGCTTGTCTGACATTATCAAAGAATAAATTGATTTAAACGGTAGTAAACTGAACTGAAACGGTTAACATGATAGGCTGATAATTTCTGCGTAGACTTAATGTTGGTTGTATAGAGGCTAAAAAGTATGATTAAATCGGAGTCCCAACAGTGGTCAGCATGAAGCATGATTAATGAAGGTCAGTCATGATTTATCATGAAAACGGGTTTTACTGAAGTTCTTGTGTATCTTAACATGAGAACATCATTACTTTGTTGAAAACATAATCCTCGTAAGGAGACATGAAACTAAACCATCATGTAGATGACATCAACGTGAGGGTATGAAAATTTGACTGTTACAAGGAACATAAAAGTCAAATCAACTGAGGAGTAATATCAACTGATGTGGACGGCTATGGTTCAATCCACATAATTCAGAGAAGAAACATGAGACTAAGGATGGGCTATTCTGGTTCGACCCATACTGGTCAAAATTTTCTGAGAACTGTCATGTATAAAAAAAAAAATTTATAATCTCGGACTAAATATGGATGGCTGTAGTCCAATCTATACTCGTCAAAATTTATGAAATGTCCTGATGTGACAAAAGTGAACAACTGTGGATCGGTTCACAAAACATCATTTGACTGAAAAGCATGAAGTTTGACTTGAGAAATGGTGAACGTTTATGGCTGGTTCACCAAGTAATATTTGACTGAAACATGAATATGTCAATAGTAAGGATGAACGCCATTGGGTCGGTTCACCAATACAAAAATCTGAACGGGCACGGGTGAACGCCTATGGGTCGGTTCACCAAAACAAAAATTCGCAGAAAAGCACATGCGACTAAATATGGCCAGTCCTGTACCAACCTTTTACTTAGTCAAAACTTTAAGAAAAACTGACTGATAAATGAAGAAAACTGATTGAATAATCCATGAGAAACATGAGAGATAACAACGCCAAAATCTGGGAAGTTCCTGGTGACTACCCACTTAATCTCTCGGCTGTGCACCCAAATGCCCAACCGAGAGTCTTAAACTCTCGGTTTCCTTTGTACAAAAACGAACCCGAATCACCTTATGTAATTTCGTGTATAAAACAAACAGAAAAAGAAAAAGGACGATTTGATTTACCTTGATTTGTGTGACAGGGTTTAATGGCCCCCTTGTTGTTGTTGTTCGTCCGCAGGAAAAAGTAAAAAGAAAGAAGCAACGATCCCCTTTTTTTTTTTTGTCTTTTTGTGTCGGCAGGAGCAAACACCAACCCTAATTCCCCTTTTTTTTTTGTCGTCTGATTGTGGAGAAAGGGGTAACCCCCCGTTTTATTGTTTCATAACATGGGCTTTGGCCCAAGTTTCTATTTCTTCCTTTTTTTTTTTTTTTTTCGTTTCGTTTCGTTTATAAACGTTAAACTTGCGTTTTCGTGCTTTAAATTCCGTCCTGTATTAAATTTATTTTCCTGAATACATAATACTTATGTATTACTTATATAGTTAAAATTAATTACTATACTGAATAATTAATTTCGTAAGATTTTTAAATAAAACTAGGACTGCGTAATTACTGTTGACGTTTACTTATTTCTGTAAAATAAATAATTCATCTGTAATATTTTCTGAGACTAAATACTTATTATCTGAATAAACTGTAATATTTATCGTATTTAAATAAACTGGGATAGCGTATTTAATTTCTGCGTTTCTATCTCTGTCTAATAATTAATACTTATATAGTTTATTAAAATTAAACTGCGTATTTAAATATTCTGATTTTTAAATACGGGTTTTACAATTCTTCCCCTCTAAAAACAATAATTCGTCCCCTCTAAAAACAATAATTCGTCCCCGAATTAAAGATACGACTATACTGGGTTTTACAGCTTGCATGCCAGCATTCTAATATAACATACAGTAATTGATCATGTAAGAAAATTAGACACAATATGTTGGGACTACCTTGTGCAGAGTACAAAACGCACCCCCTGCAGATTCACGAACCTCAACCATGCTGCAAGTCTGCAAGATTAGTAAAGTTAATTGAATCCAATATTGACCAAAACTAACAAAAACCGAAATGTACCTATCAGTAAGAGCTGTACGAATGGTGGGGATCGTTAATCCATAAAACTTAATAACCGGCTCGTACCAGCACTAGCCATCACTCCGCTTAGCACAATGCAGATACCCTATCAATAAAGATAAAATTTTCAATTAATGACAATGATATTCAAACACTATGGGTAAGCGAATATAATACTTGTCGTCTGCTAGAATCACGGTCCTTCTAGCCTTTAGATACTATAGGAATGACCAAAGGAGGAACTCCCTCCACGAGAGCTTCCTAACAAGCTCAGCCAATGCTCGTCCCGCAGCCTTGACAAAATATTTGTATCACACAGACCTGTCTCCTTTGAGAGGATGGTAATGCAAGAGACGCGATTAAGGTGTTCATCAAAACAGTCATTGTCTCCATCAATATTTTATGAGTATTTTACAACTATAGTTTTCGACACATGTAAACCAGCTTACAGCGAGAAAAGGTAAAATTACATAATCAGATACCATAACTGGACATATATACGCTAGCAAGGTTGACCCACTCACATAAAAATGCGTCAATTCAGTTAATGGTTTTATCTATACGGAGAACGGAGAACGTATAAAATAACTTTCATAAAGATAAACAGAAAGAGATCAATGATGCATCTTTGTCATCATAATTGAAATAGATAATGGCTATGAGAGTTTAAACACTTTGAAAGGAAGCTTGAAGAGTCAACTCGACCCATTCCAGTTTTAACTAGTTAACCAACTTGCTCGCCGTGGAATTTTTCAGCTTCAGCCAATAACATTAAAATCAACATACCTGGTGAACTGAGAGACTGATATCAGTCGGGACCACGTAGAGCACCGCAAGCACTTCACTACACTTATCCCTGCCAAGTACCTCAATGATTGCATGTCCTTGCACTTCAGTACTAGCACCTTCATCGTCGCTAAAAAATAAGTACTTCCAAAATTCGCCCAAAATAACAGAACTATTACAATATAACTCTTGTGAATTGTGATCAATCTTACAACAGTTATTAATACAGTAGGAATACTAATTTTGAACAAAAAGTGTTTTGGATTGACCCATCCCGTGCCTCCCAATGCCAAAACACACCCGAACAGCCCATATTACCACCTCTAATACACTTGGAGATAGAGAGCTTTACCTTAAACAAAAGATCGCCCAAAAGCTCCACAGAACTTTAACAGATACGTCAGTTAATATTGAATATACCATCTTCTACAGCTGGAAGAAGCCGTGGCAAGGACCTGACATAATTTCTAATGGTTGTTGTTATGAAACAAAAAGTTGTAGATTCATAAACAAAACAGCTATAAAGCTAAATGCGAGTTAATTTATGTAACAAAACTAAACAACTTACGAAATAGCATAATGTTCCACCAGTATGTGCCCTGCTCCAAGTGCAGCCTCACGTACAGACTCATTTCAACCGCAAGACCTAAAAAATTGCGTGTTATATTAGTTATATGCCCCAATATACAAAGAGTAAACAACGGGAATGTATTATGAGAAGTATATAAAACAATAACAATCAACAAACGGGGAAAAAAGATGGTGCTAATAATAAGTTGTTTCCAGATATGGTACTTACCATCTAAGATAGATGGTGACACTTGCTGCAAGTAATTTTGGAATTGCACGCGCAATGATCTTGGCAGATACAACAAGGGAATAACCATATGAGTACCACCAACATATGTTGATATACCAAATACAAATAACCATAATCATAATTTTACAGAAACCATCTCACCTTAAACAGTGTCAAATAACCATCACGAACAGGTGCCATTGGGTGAGACCGTGAGAGCAGTTCTGGATGATGTCAGGAAGATGCTGTTCGAAGTACTCTGTTCCAAGAGCAGCCACAACCTAGATATAATGCATATTCTATAGTTCGGATCAAATTTGAAAGAGCTTGTGGTAAGTATGTGACTGGTTGGACATTGTTCTCAACGATGCAAAAGTCGTAAAAATTGTGCCAGCATTTGAAAGAGCACTCATGAATAATGCACACCCGAAAAGCACAAGGGAAGATATGACGTTTGTTACATCCATTACAAAAGCGAGCCATACTTTTTTTAATTCTGAGATCTCACTTAGCCATTTGAATTCGTTTTCTCTACAAGATTCCATAAATTCCTTAAACCTCTCTTATCATGACTGTAACTTGATGATCATCATATTGTTTAGGATCTCCGAGGTGGACTTCGTCTCTTGTCTTGAGCCCTCATAAATTGGAACCGACATTTCAGAAGTGCTGCTTCAAATGGCACATTAAGAAGCTTAGACCCAACAAGAGGGACTAACCGGAAGACTACAGATAACAGAACACCAATGGCTAGAAATAACTGCACAAACGAAGTCCATGAAATATGAACCTCTTCGCCCTTTCCATAAATTGAGATATCAGCTATAAAAAACCGGGTACAAGTACACCTATCCGATATTCATAGTTGAACTTGAACAATATGCTTACTAGCAATCTCTTGTGTAAAAGATGAAGCATGAAAGATGCAGCTCACACGCAACACCATATTTACAATCAGAACATGATGTTTGTTTTCTTAAAAGAGTCTTTCAATTAAAACAATTGCCCATGTGTTTGAACTAAACGGCAATCATATGTACAACTGATCATGCAATTGGGGAACTGCCCATGTGTTTGAACTCAATTGGGGGATGGAGCGGTGTGGTGGAGCAAACCGGCGAAGGGCAGTGAAGTCGCCCCCTAGGCACGGCAAGGGTGTGCTCGCCACCACACTGTTGCCTCTTATATTTTACTGTTGATTTTGGATGAAGTTTTTCATACAAATATTGCACATGCTCCTTCTAAAGTATGTTCCAGATTTAGACCTTACTTACGCTCAAACCGAGTTTAGTGATGTACATGTCAATTTAAACGTAAACTCGTATGGCGTAAGTTGACCTTGAAAACTTTAAGCTTAGCTTGATAGTGATCTTACTCTTACTGTTAAGTTTTAAAGGTTAGGTACACTATAAGTTAGCACTAAAGAAATCTATTGCAAGCGTGTTTCTATGGCTTTATATGCTTCAAGGCTTCAAGCTCATAGCAACCACGTTATCCACTGTAGAAAAGCTAGTTGGTAGTCATGAAGCCGAGTTGGAAGTATTTACGAGTTTATATACTGGTGTTTTGTTGTGGAATTACGAGTTTAGCTAATGTTTTTAACAAGCGATACACGTGAATATACGTGTATCTTAAGTGATCAATCCAGACGTTACATTACATACTGTTGAACCTATACAGGCACACAAATACAAAAGAAGAGCTGAGTAAACCTTTGAATTCTTCTTAGCAAAACATAAAAAATCTGTTAATAGGTCGATCTCAATTGTAATCAAAGAGACTTCTAACTAATGTCACCATCCTTAAATCCCTTTCTTCATCTTTCAATCGATTGGACGAGATAATCTTTAGTACTCAAGACACAAAAGTTCTATAAACATTGTTTTAAATGGAACTAATATAACGAGGAGTCTAAAAACCTTCGTCTTAGAGGTGCCTCGTTTGAGAAACAATATACATCCAACACATTATTTAAGGCGTTAAATCACAGTCGGTCGAGTTGATTTGATTTATTTAGTCCAAGAGCTTATGAGACACACAATAAAGTACAATCCACAATGAAAATAAAAAGTTCGATTCGAAACATTAACAGCTTATGAACAATAGCACTTGTCACAAAGTATTATTAGGGTAGAATTTGAACCGCATTATTACACTTGTTAACATAAAAAAAAAAAACTTACAGAGTTACTATGAATTATCATATGATCACTAGCAGTAGTGAAACTATTTGCCCATCATTACATAAAAACATAATATTACTTTGAACATATATGACCTTTTACTCTATTCAACTATGTGGGATTGAAAGTCGAAACTATTAAGCCCGTAAATTTTATAGCAGATGAAAGAAAAGAACCCAACGTCCCAATCTTCTTGTGCAAGTATCACGTTCTCCAAGAACACTTTATCGGCTTCTATTGATTTGTATGACTTCAAAGTGCTCCCAGTCGCCATGATCGATGAAAGTTTGAAGATGAATAAGAGACGATCGTGTTTTAATTGATAAATAAACTTGGATTGTGTTCGAGGATTATAAATAGTAGTAAATAACCGTCTTTGATCTTGTTAACTTTCCAAAAATATAACCTTCCATCGTTGTTTTGGAATTTTAAATAACCTTCCATATATTTGTTAGCATCGGCCTTTTGGAATTTTAAATAACCTTCCAAAAATAATAACATTCCATATATTTGTTAGCATCGGCTTTTTGGAATTTTGTTATTTGATTGGGCATTGACTAATTTTGTTCAAAAAAGACTAACGTCCAGAATTTGGGCTCTAAATTCGCATCCAGGCTTTATTGGAATTTTCGTATTGTGTACTAGGGGTGAGGTGTCAAGAAACCCGACGTAAATCTAACCCGAATGAGTCGATTTAGATCGGTTTAGTTGCGTTAAAAAGTTTATTCACGTTATTCGGGTCATCTTAACTGACCCGAATACTAGGTTGGTATCAGGGTTTAGAAGTTTTGACTAACTCGGATTCGAGTCAATCGACATTCGACTCAACTCGATTGATCCTAAAAAATAATTTTTTCACTTTTTTAATATAATTTTTATGTTTTTTGAAAAGAGTGAAAAAAAATTACATTGTAATGATATTTGGGTCTACTGAACCCGAATTGAGCCGATTTTTTAGTCTTGACTTGACGTTGACCCGAACCGAATTAACATAAACCCGACCAACCCGATCTGATTCACACCCCTAGTCACCACTGCCCATCAATAATTCATTGTCGAGCTTACTGTTAGAACAAATTAATGAGACTAAAGTAAGGTTTTTACTTGAATTTGGAGAAAATTTGTGTAATATGAATGTGTTAGTTTCTTAGACATGATTAGAAGACTTTTAGCCATGTTAAAGCTGCACAACAAATCTAGTGACTAGTACAGTAGATAATTAAAATTCGATAATAGAACATGCATGGTAACCACACATATACAAAAGAGCTGAGTAAACCTTAAAATTCTTTTTTGCAAAACATAAACAATCAATGTACCGGTCTATCTTAACTAAAGTCGCCATACTTAAATCCCTTTCTGCATCTTTCAATCGTGTCTCCCGAATCTTGTGTATATGGCACACATTTGGTTTCTTTGCAATATAATCTTTACTGTTAACAGAATATAGATTTGGTTTCCTAGACAGATGTACCATTAGGGACACACATCTCGTCTATAAAATATTCTCTACGATAAACATACCGATGTTGAAAAAATATATGTTATTATAAAATGTAGAATTCCGTCTACTTATTTTCATCCCGCACTGATGTGTGAGGTCTTGCATTCAGTTTGATATTTATTTCATGAATATAGTAATAATTTACGTAAATTGCATTGCTTGATTTTGTTAAGTGTAAAATTAAAAGTAAACAATCATTTGTGTTTTTATTTAAATATTTAATAAATGTGATTTGATGATTTGTTTAATATAACATATACTAGTTATAATACCCGTGCACGCACGAGTTTTTTTTAAAACTCTAGTTGAAAATTATTCTCGAGTTAAAAATACAACCTAACGTGTTTTAAATTGTTTAATTTGCCAAAAAATGGAAATATTAAAAGTATATATATTGTCATTCACTTATTGCTTTTATATAATGACTGAAAGTCTTTTTCCATTACTCACGCTCAAGTGGCTTAAACGTAGACCCTCACGTCTATGAAGTTAAGGATGCTTTTGCTATGTATAAGAGTATGCTTGAGATAAAAAAAACCCCTTTTGTATCGTCAAGAAATGATTAGTTGTTCCGGACTCCCAAACACATCTTGTATGACCTATATGATGTACTAATGGGCATGCTTTTTTTAGAACGGCAAATGTTAGTGGTTAATGGGTTGAGTCGTGCAATGATATTCAAGCGGCAGAATGTCTTCTTCGAACCCTCGCCTAGTTATGTTAAACTATTTAGCTTCGCCTGAGAGGCCCTTGGTTAGTCTTGAACCCAAGACCTCCAAACCACTTAGTAGAATCTTGATAGCCAACTAAGCTAAGTCAGTTGGTTACTAATGGGCATGCTTTTTAATATCCGCATATCATAGTTTATAGGGTAAAAGCTATAAAATACCATCGTACTCATTGAGATGTGCCGACTTTAAACACTTACTAATTAATCTCGTGACTTTACCATTATATTTTCAAATTTGTTCCGACTATACCAATCTTACGTCAAAATGACTGTATTACCCTCGTCTTATATGACATAATTACAACTCTTGCCACATTTATCACCATTTTACAAATTTCTGCTTCTCACTCCTCCATTTCTATTTCATTCTCTTAAACTGTCACAATAATTATGAAGTTTCGCTATATGCCATTGTTTTTAAATAAGCGACAATTGTTGGATGCAAGGACATACTCGCTTGGAAACTCCTACACTCATTTTTAGATCATAAAGTTTAAAGATATGATTTACTTAGTATGTGCAATCTCCGATTTTACTTAACAAATTTCTTATGTTGTAATTTTAATACTCCCAATCATACAAAAAAAAATTGTACATGACCTTAATAATAATGGGTTCGTCTCTGGTTGGATGAGTAACGCATTAAAACGAATTGATTTGAGTTTTTTTAGTAAAGAGGAACATCCCGGTAAAATAAGTTAATTTGAGTTTAGGTAGACATCAAAACAGTTTTGTGTGTATTATGTTAATAACATTTGTGTTATGCACTATTATTATATGAATTACTCGTTTATTAATTTATAGTGTATGATGTATGTATTCAATTATTTCTTAATTTACATGATTTCAAAAGGTAAAATACTGTTTGTTTGCGAAGATCTTGATCTGTATTATTAAGAATCAAAGTGAAAAGAAAAAGGTAAAATACTGATTGTGATTGTTTGCGATTGTCGTTTAGTATCAAAACCCAGATTGAGTTTGTAAAAAAAGGTTTTTCAATCAATGTGAAAAGAACAAAGACAAAGGGTATATTAGTCATTTAAAAGGGTAAAATAGTCATTTCACACTTATTTTGGTATAGTCGAAACAAATTTGAAAGTAAAATGGTAAAGTCACAATATTAATTAGTAAGTGTTTAAAGTCAGCACATCTCAATAAGTACGATGGTATTTTATAACTTTTACCCTAGTTTATATTATAACCTCAAGACCATGCATTATATTTTTGTAGCTTAGGAGTTCTTTAGGAAAAATATTGCCCACAACACAAACATGCGCTTAAACATGTAGTTTTTACATTCTCAAATTGTTAATATGATGTATTCTACTGTTTCAAGAAATGACTAATTACCGATGTTCAAACAAAATCCCACGAATATGTTCTACGTTTAAGGATTTAACGTTTTGTAACCATCCATTATAATATTTAATTAGTAGTTTTATTTAGTTTACATTAATATTATATCATCGATAAAGTAGACTTGCTTGTATTTTTTTCATGTATAAAGTGGACTTGCTTGTATTTTTTAACCAATTTTATGAATCTACCCCATCTATCATTGTGTTCTACTAAAATTGCAAATCTCCATTAACTTCAGTCTCATTTTTATGTATGGCAGGGAGTTCAATTTATCTATAAAGTGTCATTTTTTAGCCGAGTTCCATATGAACAATGTCATTAAGATGAAATTCATTAGATATTATTATTATCAGGTGAGATACTTTTAGATGGTGAGATTCTCACGGGTCGGATTGTATGGTCCTTTTTTGTAGTGAGAACACAATATAAAGTAGCAACTGCAACCACTCTTTGTGATCCGTGAGTTGGTGCATTTGAATAAATGAACTCACTATCATGTATAATTTCTCTTCCAAACTAAATATCATAAATTTATATATAACCCCTAAAAGGAAAATCTACTATTAAGATATAATACCTTCATCATAATTCCGACAACCTTTTCCTATTCCCTACTTACAAACACCTTCTGATTTGAAAATGTGCTGATATATACTAAAATAGTAAAATACCATAACAAACTATGTGTAGTTCTACCCATAAAGCACTCTCAAAGAAACTGTAAGATGTCAACAGTTATGGAAAATGTCGATTAATTGCAGTTGAATACCTGAAATATAATTAGATAAAACTCACGACAATAACATCTTTCCTACCTTAAATCCACGCTTTATACTTCTAGATCACACAATTACACGCAACCACATTTAAAGTAGTGACTTCCAAGGTGTATGTTTACTCGTTTGCTTATGCTTTCAGAGATTTAACTACCTATTACGTATAAATCTAGATGTCGTAAATGTGTGGACCAAGGGGATTTATTGATGTGCGTTTATAAAGTAATTATTTGCCATGAAGAATCAAAAGCTCAACGAAAAGTTAAGAATAATCAGGGAACTATGTATTCATTCAAATAATTGGTATTTAAACAACTAATTTTACACTCGAATTTTGAATTGAAAAAATATATACATCCAAACACCCCTAAATTATGAATGTCCTTTAAAGGATAGAATTATTTTGTGTGTCCCTAAAGTTGCTATTACTGAAAATATAAAAAGAATGCAAACCTTGCCATATGGGGTGCTGCCATAGTGTTCTAACAGAAAAAAACTGAGCATTAAGTTTTCTCCAATTTAAGATATGAAATTAAACCTTGGGACTATAGTATTCATGTTTCCGGGGCTTAAGACGCGTTCAGTGGAATCAACAAATGAACCACTTTCCTTTCCTACATCTTCAGTTGCTGAAGCAGGTTATGACACGTTCCGCGAAATCAACAAATGAACCACTTTCCTTACCTACATCTTTAAATCCTAGTGCAGGTACAAACATACAATACCCTAATATTATCAAAGTGGTAAAGATCCAAACAGAATGAGCTATTAATTTGCACATGAGTGACAAAAAGAGTTTTTTTCGGATTATTCAAAGTCAGTTAAGTTCGTAACTACAATACTTAAAAATAAATTAAATTAGATTGAAAGATTTTTTCTTGTCGTATCGGTCTTAGTGAGATAAGAGCATGTCCTACAAGCTTGCATTTGTCTACCTTCATATAAACAACATATACTCCATAAATCAACCATTTGTTACAAAAAATATCAACACCTACTAACCCAAAATCAACAAATGATCTCAAATCAAATAAAGGATAACAATTGACCGTAAATAGCACCCTACTTTGAAGAATTGACTGCTTAACACAAACGTGGATTGTAGGGTTACTTTGATAACTTTCAAGTTCTCATGTATAACGAAACTTAGGCCTACTTTATACATATAGTAAGGGAACCATAAAGCACACTAAAAAGCAAACTTAATTTAAACCAACTCTAAAGTGTGCAATATGTAAAAAATAGAGAAAAGGAACATCAACAATACCTTCTCTAGGTGTTGATCCCTATGAAGTTGTTGTTCTAGTGGCTTCAGAGAGCGACTAATTTGTATATTACGGATTGGTATTGCTACTCGATATAATGTATGATTTAAATTGGATTGCAAAATCCTCCATTACTCTATTGTTTTACTTCCAATTCTACTTTCTTATAAATGGAATAATTCTTTGTTTGACATATTGCAATTGATTCCTTACCTAATCTAGCCCAACTACCTGAGTCTAATGCTATATTAGTACTTGACCCTGTCAACTATATAGATAGTTATGTGTCTGCTACACATGAAAGTAATACTTTGATTACACTAATCCTCCTATGTGATCCTTTACAGTTCATGTTGTTGGATCACGAAGAGAAAATGCCTCGTTTTGACGATAAGCGACATTATCATCACATGTTATCAGAAGCCTCCGCAATGGGATTCATCCGGACGATGCTTGAAATTAACACCGAGACATTGACATGCATAAATTACTAAACTAAGAAAAAAATTTTGTTTAGAAATTAATACTTACCACAAATTTTGTGCAACCGGATTCACAAAAAGGCTAATACAACTTTCACTTGTTCTATTGAAGCATTTCGGTAAGCCACTTTAGGAGCAATACCATCTACGACCTTGGCAGCATCTTTGTCTGTAAATGATTTGAAAACATCAATATGCACCTGTAAAAAGAATGAGGAAATGGAGTGTGATGGACATATAAGCAGAAAAAACATGTAATACCGTATGCATAGGTGGCAAAATAAAGATATTGACTAGGTTGGCAACATGTCAAAATATGCATATGTAACCATTTTGACACTTTACTTATATGCTATTTATTTTTACATGGTTGACAGGTTAGAGTGAACTATAACCCGAATCATCCCTTTAAAAAGTAATGAGTCAAACATTCCAACTCAAGGAATACTAAACTTTGAAATAAAATCAGCATCCTATAGTTTTACTCATTAACCAACAATCTAAACAACTTAGCAACCGAGTACGATATTGCTTAAGTAACAATTTCATCAATACCCATATGTGAATATGATTCCACATTTTGTTGAAATACCACCTTAGTACAATGTAAAAATTCGAAAGGTTATGCAATATGAGGGAAAAAGTGTGACATTCTTTGTAAGCCTTCTCGCTTTCATTTAAGTATTTCTTATTGCCAAAAAGAAAAAAAAATGGCACACCCTAACGCTATCATAACATCAGATTTCAAAGTTTCCAATATAACATGTATCATTTACTCTCCTATGTCGTTTATAAATAAGCAAATGCATAAAAAAACATGAAACGTACTCATAACAAACCACTGTTTTGCCCATCATACTTCCACGTGAATTGCATTAATATTTCTTAGTGGCTTTTCCCTAATAACATGTATCCGTTTTAACCACAGAGGTTTGCGTATATAAAATGAAACCTTTTTCCGAAAGCATCATAAAATAAAGAAAAGGAACTTACGAAGATCGCGTTAGTATCTACTAAAACACTATATTCAATAACTTGTATTATATCAAAGGCGCTCGTTATCGGACAGTTATTTCTACTTGAGATCGACACAGCTGCAATCTGTCACTGTCATGATCATAGAAAATATATAGGCTTAGTTGCTTTCTAATAATAATGGAAAGTTTGTAAATGTAAATTGTTTAAATATTTCTTACCTGAATCTCACTAATAAATGATGTAGTCACTTTAAAAAGTGTCTCAAGACCTTCATGCTTGGAATATTTGTTTTCTTCTCACATTTTGATCCCGCGGAGCAAACTGCGGATACATTTAAGATGTTATACAACATTTTATTAGATGAACAAAAACTATATATGAAATAGCATAGCATACAGTTCTCATCATAATCGCATATGCAAATAACGGTTAGAACCTTTTTATCAACATTCCTACGTCCCTCATCGGGCCCTAATGCGTTACAAAATTTGGATTTAGCCAGTGAGGTCACCGGGTTATTCAAATAAGCCGTGTTTTCCTTGGACCCATAGATTCATTGTCTGCTGTGTAGAATTACCTGCCCAAAAATTAATCTAGTCAATAACCAAGAATATTTCACAAACAACCTACGTGTCCATACTTCCAAACCAATACGTGAACACCCAAAGGAACAAAACTTATGCACTGCCTATTAAAACAGATAGCTAAGGTGTTTTTAATAGTATTACAGACCTATTTGTTTGATTATGGCAATGTGATATCATCTTGCAACTGCAACTAACTTGTTGATGTCATTAATTGTAAGTGCTTATGGCTTAATTCTTATCTCAAAGTGGTTAGAGCATATAGAATAATTCTATACATAATGAAAGAAACTATATGAGTCTTGGGGCCTAACCATTAGTTCACATCACAATAGGTTTCCATTCGATATGACAATGTTGTCCATTAGGCTTCTCGAACAAAGCATTTAATACAACATCACTCATATGACATTATCATTATGTTTGGCAATTAAAAATGGAAATCAAAGAAAGTTGAATTTGGAAAACATAAATTACTATATTCATCAACCAACTTAGAATTCAAGAGACGCACCATGTTTAGTGTGAAGAAAGAAAAAAAAAGCTCACCAAGACGATGTTCCCCAAAATCGCCTTTTCTTTTTCCTCCCCGAGCTCAGCAGTTATATTATTTATTTTTGACAAAAAGCATCATCATGAGTCTAATGACTAATTAAACGGAAATAAATGTAAAGCACGTTTTGACCTGTTGCCTATGCCTGTCTGACCCGCCTTTTTTGACCCGTAATTAGGTGATGCATGATCACTTTCAAAAGGCACATCCAAGCACCATGGAATGCTTAATAAATATGTATCAAAGGTAATTTATCATTCTAGTATAATTAATTTTAAAACCCACAGTTGATCTAACATGTAATGCTTAACAAATATTGATTGTTAGTCGTAACAGACACTTGCCAAATCATATTATTTAAGCACAAATCTAGTCGAACCATATCAATTTAAGCAGAAGAACTCAACAACACAAAATCAAAAACTATTTACTAAAAAGGCCAAAACCAAAAATTAATACATTAATCAATAAGTCAACGATTGTAATATTTTAAATTAACTAACTGAAAAACATACCTACGATCCACTGGATTAAAGGTTTTATTAGTCATCGTAGCCGTTGTGTGTTTGTATTGAGTGGATAGAAGAACTTGTGTTTTGATTTATTGTTCCATGACTTTATTTTTTATTGTTTCGAGTGGGATTGGTGTTGTAGTATAACTGTACTGGTTACATTTTAGATTTTTGTTTCTACCTTCACTTTCTTATAAATTAGTTCTGCCTTTGTAAAGTTTTAATGTTTATATTTTTGACACCTATATTTTTGTTCCTGGTATTTCTTTTTCAGTTAAATAAAAATGAAAATTTGATTTATTTTACTAAATTAAGGAACATTTACACTTTTAAAGGAATAAATCAAATAATTATTTCCTATTAAGGAAAAATCATTTGAAAAAGTCCCTACTTTGGGTTTTGCTTTATAAAGAAAAAGATGCTGTATTTTTAAGGGTAATTTGCATTTTTAAGGGTAAACTGCAAATTACGTCCCTGAACTTTGCCAATTTCGCAAATTTGCCACTGAGAGGAAACTACAAGCAATATTGCCATTATATTTCAAAATCTTGTACAATTTTGCCACCGAGTTGATGATTTTTACCTGTTGCTAACTTTTGCCGTTCACATGAGGATATTTTCGTTATTTCAAGTCACCCTCATACACTAACCTTTATTTTATGCAAATTTTGTCCCTCGAATGCTTTCTTCCCCACTTTTTCTTTTTCCCCACTTTAATTATTTTAAAACGCCGCCACCACCATCGCCATCCACCAACACCACACGCCGTCATTGTTACTGTAGCAATCAAGAAAAAAACTATACTTGTAACCATCATTTTGTTGTCGATGCTTTCTTGGAGATGATTTTAAATGTTTTTCTGCCTTGATTATTTTGTTTAGTTGTATGACGTTGCTGAGCATCTCCTTATGGGTTTCTTTTATAGGTGTTATTTGTTTGAACAACAATATGTCATATACGAGATCCATTGTTGTTGACTATTTCTTCTTCATTTCCATAAGTAAGTGTTCTTCATTTTTTATTTTAGATCTTTGTTAATTTATAATATTTTTGGGTGGTAGATCATGTAGGACGTACTTAAAGGCTAAAACCGACTACGACATAATGTTGTGGTTTAATTTATAATTTCTTGGCTTATATAAGTTCATTATGGTTTACATTATGAACTTATATAAGCCAAGAAGTTTGAAAATAAGCTAGAAAAAGGCTTAATTTTAGTTTTAGGGAAAGTTGACTATCTTGACCAATTATGCGGATTAACCTGGTTTTCTTTGATTTTGGCCGATTAATCGGTTTTTGACCGGTTAAAACGATTTATAACCGATCTTTGACCGATTATGCCAATAGGTGAAAATCCGGGCGCTTAGTGACCGGTTAGCGCCCAAGCGCCGATTAATCGACCGCCTAGGCCGATTTTTGCCACAGGTTTATTTATGCAAATGTTTGCCAAGATATTTTTATGTGTTTTCCAAGTTTTTTTTCACTTGTTTTGTTAGTTCTAAAGATGAATCAACAACGAATCAAGATGCATCATCTCAACAATGGTCAAAGAACAATGCAAGAATTTGGTTAAGGTTGTTTATCCTAACTGCGCACGTCAATTATTTAGCAGCACTTGCTTATTCCAAACACAAGCGCCTAAAGTTCAAGGAGAGCTTTGTGGTCAGCTTATGTATCTCCTTAAAAACCTTTCTTGAATTTTGGTTGATGGTAACGATGGGCATCCGATCGATAATTACACCCGAAAACCAAGATGAGTTGTTATTCAACTCAGTGCCATTGTTAAAAAAAAACTCAGTGCCATGGAAACTGGTACTTTATTAGTGAAAAAAGGTCTTGCATTGTTGGTGTGAAGGTTCATGTACATATCACTCTTCCCACGCCATCAAAGAGTTCTTTAAGATTCAAGTTTGTCGTCCCCACTTGTTCGGTGCTCACCATATTGTACTCGCTACTTCTGCTTTTCTAATCTATAAATCATATCGACGAGTGAAATCATATCGACGAGTTCTTCAAGATTCAAGTTTGTCGTCCCCACTTGTTTGGCACTCACCATATTTTCCTAACTATCGTATCAATGAAATCGATAGCTATCTGCCTATGTGATGTTGGTATTAAGTACGTATAACTTATAATTTATGCCTATCCTTGTTAGTGGATGTTTATTAGTATTAGCTAATGGTCTTTTCGTTCTGAAACATTGTTTGCTTAGGATTAAAATTACAGCTTCAAAGCTTTGTACTCCATAATTTTTAATTTAATAATGACACCTAGATGTTTATAAATGCAAATTTTTAAAATGTATAATCATCAACTCCAAACACCCCCTAATTGGTTTTTAGTAAAGGATGTGCTCATGATTTTTAGTAGACTAGTATTAAATCATAAGGCTCAAATACTCTTTCAATGTCGACCCTTTTTTAACATAGTGTGGGGAGTGTTTCAATTAGCATAGTTAAGCGACTGATGGCACAATAAGCTGTTTTGAGTGTTTAAAAGAAGCCAACCACTAGGGGATTTTGGCTAATACCTTGAACGCAATTTAAACTCGTTGAATTGGATGCACCTGAGAACAAATTAACAAATGAGGAAACTAGATACTGGATACCAAATTCTAGTTAGTATACAAAAAGCTACGATAAGAAGAGTCAATATGTTCTAGCAACAACTATGAAAAATATTCGAACTAAGCCAGTAGATCACAAGAAAGGGAACATATTTGTATTATGTAAGGACCTGAATGCACGTGACATGATACTTGGGTTTTTATAGTACAATTTTGTTACAAGTATAGTTTTTTTACTTGACTGTTACAGTAACAATGGTGGCGTGTGGTGTTGTGGATGGTGGTGGTGGTTGTGGTGTTTTAGGAAAATTAAAGTAGGGAAGAAAGCATTTCAGGGACAAAATTTGCATAAAAGAACGGTTAGTGTAAGAGGGTGGCTTGAAATGACGAAAGAAGAAGTTGGGGAGATAACTAGAAAAAGTTAGCAACAATCAAAAATCGTCAACTCGGTGGCAAAATTGTACGAGATTTTGAAGTACAGTGGCAATATTGCTTGTAGTTTACTATTAGTGGCAAATTTACGAAATTGACAAAGTTCATGGACGTAATTTGCAGTTTACCTTATTTTTAAAATATAAAGTCTAAAGATATAGGATATTTTGTTTATTTTCTAAGTTAGTAAAAAACATGGAAAATTATGAATTTTCACATAAGTCCATCTAATTTATATAAAATTCAACCACTAAAGTGTTATTAATTTTGATTTTTTTCGACCAATCATATCGCTCGATTTTACTTATATGTCAAAATCAAACCATTTAATTGATCCAATTGTTTTTTCAACAACTTCTATTTTTCGTTAAAACTTACAAATAATCTTATTCTTTTATTATATAAAAAGATTCTCCCAACATCATTTTCATCACCTGAAAGCATCACATTCATACTGCATGAAAAACTCTTCCTACATTCATGTAAACAAATATCAACTAGCATTATCATCCTCACTAATTGATACTAGTTGCATAGATGCCAGCATAACAGCTTGCAAAAAATCTTTTATAATGGCACTTAATAGTAACATAAATTTTTATTTGATTTAGTGTACAAACTCAAAAATATATTTTAAAATACTTATTAAATTTTAAAATTTTGTTTATCATGCGGTTTACAGTTGTGTCTCCCGAATCTTGTGATATAGCACACATTTGGTTTCTTTGCAATATAATCTTTACTGTTAAAACAAAATATAGATTTGATTTCCTAGACAAATGTACCATTAGGGACACACATTTCGTCTATAAAAATTCTCTAGGATAAACATAACGATTGTGAAAAAATATATGTTATTGTAATATGTAGAATTCCGTCTACTTATTTTCATCCCACACTGATGTCTGAGGTCTTGCATTCAGTTTGATATTTATTTCATGAACATAGTAATAATTTAAGTAAATTGAATTGCTTGATTTTGTTAAGTGTCAAATTAAAAATAAACAATCATTTGTGTTTTTATTTAAATATTTATTAAATGTGATTTGATGATTTTTTTAATAAAACATATATGTTGTAGTTTTAAGGGTAAACTGCAAATTACTTCCTGAACTTTGCCAATTTCACAAATTTGTCACTGAGAGGAAACTAAAAGCAATATTGCCATTATATTTCAAAATCTTGTACAATTTTGCTACCGAGTTGATGATTTTTAACTGTTGCTAACTTTTTCCGCTATCTTCCCCTCATGTGCCATGCACATGAGGATATTTTCGTTATGGTCACCCTCATACACTAACCTTTCTTTTATGCAAATTTTGTCCCTCGAATGCTTTCTTCCACACTTTTTCTTTTTCCCCACTTTAATTTTTTTTAAAACACCACCATCACCATCGCCATCCACCAACACCACACGCCATCATTGTTACTGTAGCAATCAAGAAAATAACTATACTTGTAACCATCATTTTGTTGTCGATGCTTTCTTGGAGATGATTTTGAATGTTTTTCTGCCTTGATTCTTTTGTTTAATTGTATGACTTTGCTGAGCATCTCTTTATGGGTTTCTTTTATAGGTGTTATTTGTTTGAACAACAATATGTCATATACGAGGTCCATTTTTGTTGACTATTTCTTCTTCATTTCCATAAGTAAGTGTTCTTCATTTTTTATTTTACATCTTTGTCAATTTATAATAGTAGTAAATAACCGTCTTTGATCTTGTTAACTTTCCAAAAATATGACTTTCCATCGTTGTTTTGGAATTTAAATAACCTTCCATATATTTGTTAGCATCCGCTTTTTGGAATTTTGTTATTTGATTGGGCATTGACTAATTTTGCTCAAAAAAGACTAATGTCCAGAATTTGGGCTCTAAATTCGCATCCAGGCTTTATTGGAATTTTCGTATTGTGTACTAGGGGCGAGGTGTCAAGAAACCCGACGTAAATCTAACCCGAATGAGTCGATTTAGATCGGTTTAGTTGTGTTAAAAAGTTTATTCACGTTATTCGGGTCATCTTGACTGACCCGAATATTAGGTCGCGTATTAGGGTTTAGAAGTTTTGACTAACTCGGATTCGAGTCAATCGACATTCGAGTCAATTCGATTGACCCTAATAAATAATTTTTTCACTCTTTTAATATAATTTTTATGTTTTTTTTAAAAGAGTGAAAAAAAATTACATTGTAATTATATTTGGGTCGACTAAACCCGAATTGAGCCCATTTTTTAGTCTTGACTTGACGTTGATCTGAACCGAATTAACCTAAACCCGACCAATCCGATCTGATTCACACCCGTAGTCACCACTGCCCATCAGTAAATCACTGTCGAGCTTACTGTTTGAACAAATTAATGAGACTAAAGTAAGGTTTGTATTTGAATTTGGAGAAAATTTGTGTAATATGAATGTGTTAGTTTCTTAGACATGATTAGAAGACTTTTAGCCATGTTAAAGCTGCACAACAAATCTAGTGACTTATACAGTAGATAATTAAAATTCGATAATAGAACATGCATGGTAACCACACATATACAAAAGAGCTGAGTAAACCTTAAAATTCTTTTTTGCAAAACATAAACAATCAATGAATAGGTCTATCTTAACTAAAGTCGCCATACTTAAATCCCTTTCTGCATCTTTCAATTGTGTCTCCCGAATTTTGTGTATATGGCACACATTTGGTTTCTTTGCAATATAATCTTTACTGTTAAAACAGAATATAGATTTGATTTCCTAGACAAATGTACCATTAGGGACAAACATTTCGTCTATAAAATATTCTGTACGATAAACATAACGATTTTGAAAAAATATATGTTATTGTAATATGTAGAATTCTGTCTACTTATTTCATCCCACACTCATGTCTGAGGTCTTGGATTCAGTTTGATATTTATTTCATGAAAATAGTAATAATTTCCGTAAATTGCATTGCTTGATTTTGTTAAGTGTCAAATTAAAAATAAACAATCATTTGTGTTTTTATTTAAATATTTATTAAATGTGATTTGATGATTTTTTAATATAACATATATGCTGTATTTTTAAGGGTAAACTGCAAATTACGTCCCTGAACTTTGCCAATTTCGCAAATTTACCACTGAGAGGAAACTACAAGCAATATTGTCATTATACTTCAAAATCTTGTACAATTTCGCCACCGAGTTGATGATTTTTAACTGTTGCTAACTTTTTTCGTTATCTTCCCCTCATGTGCCATGCACATGAGGATATTTTCGTTATTTCAAGTCACCCTCATACACTAACCTTTCTTTTATGCAAATTTTGTCCCTCGAATGCTTTCTTCCCCACTTTTTATTTTTCCCCACTTTAAATTTTTTAAAACACCACCACCACCATGGCCATCCACCAACACCAAACGCCGCATTGTTACTGTAGCAATCAAGAAAAAAACTATACTTGTAACCATCATTTTGTTGTCGATGCTTTCTTGGAGATTATTTTGAATGTTTTTCTGCCTTGATTCTTTTGTTTAATTGTATGACGTTGCTGAACATCTCCTTATGGGTTTCTTTTATAGGTGTTATTTGTTTGAACAACAATATGTCATATACGAGGTCCATTGTTGTTGACTATTTCTTCTTCATTTCCATAAGTAAGTGTTCTTCGTTTTTTATTTTAGATCTTTGTCTATTTATAATATTTTTGGGTGGTAGAGTCATGTAGGACATAGTTCAAAAAAAAGAGTCATGTAGGACGCACTTAAAGGCTAAAACCAACTACGACATAATGTTGTGGTTTAATTTTTAATTTCTTGGCTTATATAAGTTCATTATGGCTTACATTATGAACTTATATAAGCCGAGAAGTTTGAAAATAAGCTAGAAAAAGGCTTAATTTCAGTTTTCGGGAGAGTTGACTATCTTGACCAATTATGCGGATTAACCTTGTTTTCTTTGATTTTGGCCGATTAATCGTTTTTTGACCGGTTAAAACGATTATAACCGATCTTTGACCGATTATGCCAATAGGTGAAAATCCGGCCGCTTAGTGACCGGTTAGCGCCCAAGCGCCGATTAATCGACCGCCTAGGCCGATTTTTGCGACAGTTTTATTTATGCAAATGTTGGCAAGATATTTTTATGTGTTTTTCAAGTCTTTTTTCACTTGTTTTGTCAGTTCTAAAGATGCATCAACAACGAATCAAGATGCATCATCTCAACAATGGTCAAAGAACAATGCAAGAATTTGGTTGGGGTTGTTTATCCTAACTGCGCACGTCAATTATTTAGCAGCACTTGCTTATTCCAAACACAATCTCCTAAAGGTCAAGGAGAGCTTTGTGGTCAGCTTATGTATCTCCTTAAAAACCTGTCTTGAATTTTGGTTGATGGTAACGATGGGCATCCGATCGATAATTACACCCGAAAACCAAGATGAGTTGTTATTCAACTCAGTGCCATTGTTCAAAAAAAAAAAAACTCAGTGCCATGGAAACTGTTACTTCTTTAGTGAAAAAGGTCTTGCAATGTTGGTGTGAAGGTTCATGTACATATCACTCTTCCTACGCCATCAAAGAGTTCATCAAGATTCAAGTTTTTCGTCCCCAGTTGTTCGGTGCTCACCATATTGTACTCACTACTTCTGCTTTTCTAATCTAGAAATCATATCGACGAGTGAAATCATATCGACGAGTTCTTCAAGATTCAAGTTTGTCGTCCCCACTGTTGGAAATACGTTTTTACGTATTTAGAAAGGGTCGGTCACTCCAAAGATAGATTCAAGCATTGGGCTCGTGATCCAATGTATAAACATATAGCCCACCAAAGCCCACATGTAGGGTGGCTATATAAACCCCTTCCTAGCATGTTAGGAGGGGTTGAACACTTTGTCATTTATCATTTTCCATCTTTCTTCTATTCTCTCTCTTCTTTCTCTCTCTAAGTTCTTCCTTTTCCATTCCATTCATTATATAAATCAAACATTGCTTAATCCTAAGAAACGATGGACCTACAATTGGTATCAAGAGCTTTGGTTGATTCTCCGGATTGACGTGTTTGTGTCTATTGTTTTGGTGGTAAAAATTTTCTTCTTTCTCGATTTGTGTTTCTTTGTCTCAAAAGTTATTTAAAAAAAAGTCTCTTATCAGTTTCTTTTAATACTCTCTTATCAAGTTTTATCTGAATCTGTATATCTGCTTTTGTCTAAACAATCACAAATATTTCAGTTTTTTTATAAGTTTTTTTTTAATTTATTTTATGAACAGATTCGGTCTTGTCCTTTTGTAAAGTTTTTGTCCTATTCCGATTGAAAGGTTTCTTATTCCGATACATTTTCTTTTTTATATAATTGTTTCTGTCGGAAAAGGGTTTTGCATTCCGACACTCATTCCGACCCTTTTTCCGACAGATACGTGTTCCGATACATTTTCAGATACCACTTTCCGACTGTTACACATTCCGATACTTTTTTCCGATAGATATTCTGATGGTTGATTCCGATAAGTATTCCGATGGTGTTTTTGTTTTGACATTCCGATGGTTTTCATGTTTGTGACATTCTGATGGCTTGACAAACAACCCAAGTCTCGACTTAAACAACAAATCAAATTTAACCAGACCTAAATCACACATACATACACAAAACC
This sequence comes from Glebionis coronaria, assembly GCA_025667525.1. Lineage (NCBI taxonomy): Eukaryota > Viridiplantae > Streptophyta > Magnoliopsida > Asterales > Asteraceae > Glebionis > Glebionis coronaria. The sequence continues at coordinate 55,692,814 of CM046881.1, forward strand.
AAGACTCGAATACACCAACAGACAGCGTCAAAGACTCACCCATAGACTCAAACCTAACTTTCTGAGTTCTCAGACTCGACACACTCGACTCATACACTAGACTCTCGACTCAAACTCAGACTCAAACACTCAACTAAACAAAGTCTCGACACACTGCCTCGACTCGTTCTATGTATTTCCCTCGTCCACAGTAAATCCGACTCAATCACTCTCTTTCCCCTCATATCATCTGTAGACTCAAACCTAAAACAGAATTATATGACAGATCTCAGATTTGTTAAATTGACAGATCTTTATAGATCTTAAGAGTTTAAACAATCATCTTCACAGATTCGTTTTTTGGTTTTTTAAACCAAGTTCTATATACGAAATCAAATAAAGAGTAATAACAATCTTGTTATTATCTTTATTATTTTCGATTCTTTCAACAAAAACCGACATGCAATTCATTAAAAACCTACCCGAGACCATGGAATGACCTTGAAGACGAATTAGGAGATGAGTGATCTTTTTATTGTTCGAGTTTCTGGGATATACAAATCATGGGTGATGGTTTGATTTTCGGTATGAACGATTTTGATGTGATGAGATCAGATTCTTGAGTTTGGTGTTTTTATTTGGATGATATTTGAGTTTGAGATTCAAAAACAGTTGTGATGTTGATGGAGGAGATGGGATTGTTAAGATGATGACTGTGTTTGGTCGTTTGAGATGATGTGCAGAGAGGATATAATGGGGGCGGACTAAACAAAAAGTGAGATTAGGTTTAATTGTTGACCTAATATTTAGGGAAAGGAGCTTTATATCTGAAGTTAGACCGGGGTACTGTTTTCTTATTTGGCCACGTTTTGTTCAAATCAGCTACACGTTTTATTGAGACGGTGATACCAAGATTCTTTAGATGCCACGTTCCTTTTGGTTCTCTTTATTATAATACGCCACGTCTAGCTTAACAAAATTATTCACCAAGTTTGTATTTGGACGAAAATTATTCTCGAGTAAGTTATACACGTAAGTGTTTGTCTAAGTTAAATCGGGTCGTGTCAAAGTACTTAAGTTTTTGGGTCGAAAGGATATCAAGTTGTTTAGTTTTTTAATATCGGGTTTGTATTATCATCAAGAAATCATTGAGCCGAAAAAAGAAACTTATATCATCAAACGAGGATTGTGACGAAGTTTTACGGTTTATTAATTGGTTGATGTGTTAAAATCTCGTAAATTCGACTTCACGATTTCTTCACAAATTGTAAGATTCCGAATACAACTACAATCACGATCATTTTTCATCATAATTCAATGGAGTCTTTGAATTCGACTTTTCAAGAGGGAGAATCGCATCAAATGAAAGTTAAAGCTAGAGAAAGTAGAATGACTTTATTTCTACCACTTCGGTCCCATCTGTCGAACATTTATCTACTTAAAGAAGGAAGCGGATTTGTGACACTCTTCGGTCAAGATCGTACCATTTTCGTCCACCAAATGCTCCTCAAATTTAACCAACTACTAAAGCAGATCAACAAAGAAGACATTAATCAAATTGAATCCTCACATTCACTTCTAGTTCTAGAGCAACATTTTTCGAGTTTCTTTCAATTTGATCCTGCCAAGGTTGAAGCTTCAACGATCTGCCAGTCATTCCTTGAAGACACACAAATCAAGGTTAAAGACTCCAGTGATAGATTGCTCGATTTCATGAAATCTATTGCACGTTTGATTTATTAAATTTCACAACTTCAACAAGAGCATGATAGTGGAATACAAGAAAATTCGATGCAGATGCCAGAGAAAACAAATGGCCTTACGGATGACTCAAAGGAGACCACCTCGGTTAACAATGATAGCAGCGTCATTGCATCACGACAACATGATTCAAGCATGCATGACGAAGAGCCAATAGTTGGGGTATATTTGAATACTGTATCTAACAATGATTTACAGCATGTTGAGCATTTCGACCATATCTATGCCAAACATGGGATGGAAAAGAGTGATAGCAATACCACTTCTGATTCATCCGATGTGAATCATAATAAGGGAGAAAATGATCAGAATGCTAAAGATCATGATATGTGCTTTATGACTGTTACTTTAACCAATTCTGCTTCTAGGATTGAAGAGCTTGAAATGATTTTAGCTCAGCAATCAAAAGAGCTTGAGGATGCCAAAATTGAATTTTCAAAGAAAACGGAGAAATTTGAAACATATTTTGAAAAACATGTAAAGTCAAACGCTGTTCTTGAACGAAAATTGGATCAAACAGTTCTAGATTCTAAAGCTGAAAAGGATAATCTTTTGAAACAAATTAAGTTTCTTGAATCTAAGTTGGCATCCCAAGATGAATTGCTCAAAGAGAATGAGACTTTAAAGACTCAAGTTCAGGAAAAGGTTTTTGCAATAGCGGCTCTGAAAAACGAGTTGAGGAAAACAAAAGGAACGAGTGTGGACACTAAGCTTGAACAACCATCAATCTTGGGGAAACCGCCTCAAATACAGTCCGTTAGACAACCAACTGCATTTAGATCCGAGCGACCACAATCCTCGAGACCGCGGTTTGCCTCCCAAGTTGTTATGGCTCATATGTTTAGAACAGTCACTCCACCAACTAGGGCCAATGTGACTAAAACAGCTTTTGCTAGACCTAATCACATGATTGCATCTAGTCTCCCTAAACATAATCCAAAGAACACGTCTCGAACTAGTTCAAATGACGTTTGCCATACATTTGGTCTAAGGGAAACTAAGAAAAAGACACAAGTAAGAGATAGGAATTTCAAACCTAGTCAGATGCCTTCTAGTTTACCCAATACTGCTAACCGTGGCATGTCACATCCTTGGAGCATCAATCAATCATCTAGGAATTCTAGATCTTACTCGGACATTAAATATGCAACTTGTAAAACATGTAGGAAATGTGTCTTTAAAGCCAATCATGATTCTTGTATCAAAAAGTTACTTAATGAGGTGAACTCCCGTGCTATACTTAAATCTCAGTGGGTTGCTAAAATCAAACCCATTGGTAAAATGTGGCGCCCTACTGGTAGAACTTTCACTCTTGTAGGAAACGAGTGCCCTTTAACTAGGTTAGTCTCCGATTCTACTAAGACTACTAGGGAGGAAATAGAGAAGGATGATACATCACTTAAGCCTGAACTTAAGATTTTTAATAAAAGGAAACGTTTGCCAACTAAGATAAGTGAATCATCTCCTCAGGTCACCTCTAGCACAAGAAAAGAAAACTGTGAACCCCCACGTGCTTCTAAGATAGATATCGCTAACCCATATCAAAGCATGCAAATTCCTAATGAGAATGCAGGTACCAAAGAGGATGTTCCAAAAGAACAAAGCGGTCCAATCATTGTATACCATTCAATTAAAGACACTCTCAGAGTTTGGTTGCTGAAGAAGCTGATATCTAAGAAACAAGTGTCTCAGGGGATTTGCAGTTAAGCTTACAGTGTACTAGGACTTATAGTCACATCACAGACTGTAACTCGTTCATCAAAGATAGGAAAGTTTATTGCCGATGATAAACTTATCCTCACAACGAGAAATTAAGTTTTCTCGGGCATGAGCTAAAATTAAAAACATTCGAAGTTTTTAAGCTGCACAAAGGCTTATAGACAAATCACAGTCTGTGACCCGTTCTTCAGAGAAAGGGAAGTTTATCTACGCAACGATAACTTATCCTCAAAAACGAGAAAATAAATTTTCTCGGACACGAGCTTACATTTAAACTATTCAAAGGTTTTACGCTCGTGTATATGGTTCATTGTTAAATTTCAGACGATGACCCGATCTTCAACTAAGGAAAGTTTATCGCCGATGATAAACTTATCCTTATTAACGAGAAATTAAATTTTCTCGGACGCGAGCTTACATTTAAACTATTCAAAAGTTTTAAGCTCGTGTAAATTGCGTATAATTATATTTCAGATTATGCCCCGGACTTCAAAGAAAGGAAAGTTTATCACCGATGATAAACTTATCCTTACAACGAGAAATTAATTTTTCTCGGGCATGAGCTAATATTAAAAACATTCGAAGTTTTTAAGTTCACGCACAAAGACTTACAGTTAAATATCAGACTGTAACTCGCACCTTAATTTTTAGGAAAGCTTATCTTTCATGATAACTTTTCCTCATAACGAGAAATTAATTTTTCTCGGTCATGAGCTTGTATTAAAACATTCCAAGTTTTAAGCTCATAAAGTAAAGTGTATCTTTTAAATAAGAGAACTTTTCTTCTCAACGAGAAATTCATCTTTCTCGGTCATGAGCTTTACGTTAAAACATTCAAAGTTTTTCAAGCTCATGAAAACGATTTCTAAGTAAATATCAACTTAGGACTCGTTCTTCAGTTAAAAGGAAAGTTTATCGCCGATGATAAACTTATCCTTAACAACGGGAAGTTTACAACTTCTCGGACTTGAGCTCGTTTTGTAAGATATTCAACGTCTTAAGCTCAAGTAATAGGTTTTCAAAACTTTGAACACAATTTTTTGAGAATTTTTCAAAAGGTTTTTCTAAATCTTTCAAAATTGTGTGTTCAAAAATGTTTGGATAAAAAGAGCATGTCTTCTGGAATCGATAATATTTACGATACTAGAAATGCCATTCAATAATGACACGGGGTTGTAAATAAAGTTCGAGCAGAAGTTCAAATGTTTTTAAAACATGCTCAATTATGGCTTGCTATTGTTTCAGATAGTAACCTGTTTTTCATACTCAAGTCAAGCATTTCACCGGAAAGCTTTGACTCAACAACGAGAATTAATTTTCTCGGGCATGGTTTACTTTATAACCATGTAAGGGATTGTGTTTACGTAATAACACAATCTAACACGAATTTATGTACGTGTCAGTGCATTTATTTGTTAAAACAAGAGAAATCTTGTTTTTATGAAGTTATCATCTCCACCAACCGTAGCAATTTACAATTGATATCTACATACTCGACGATGCGACTACTCAAACGGCGACTACATCTCTTTCAATAGAACACGGGTCAACAATTGAGGGGGAGCAATTTTCCAGCATTCAGAATCTTTGACGCCGAAAGTGCCAAGTTCACATGTTGGTGTCAAGACAACGATATCAATCGTACACATGGAGTCAAGAGATAACTTCAGACGTGACGAGGCGACCAACATTCGTGAACAAGAACCATGTGATTCTCTCATATGATGTTCTCCATCATTCAGGTCCAACCTCGTAAATTGCTAATCTTGTGAATACTTTATCATATATGATCTTTGCACGTGATAAATACCTTACACTTGTGTTTAAAAGGTATTTAATTTACGTTTTAAGTACACCCTCATTAATTTGAAGGGGAGCTTGTGGAAATCATGAAGATAATTGGATTTGAATTTTTCTTCCCAAATTTTCTTAAAACTTTATTAAATCAATTGATTTTAAAAACATCGATTGGGTTAATATTTTTAATATGGGGGAGAAAATGTGATTTAATAATGAGATCAATCAATTCAATGGTTTGACTTAATGTGCTGGCTCATTTCGACATGTGCAAAAGGTTTTCGAATATCGTGGCATATGTTAAGGGGGAGCAAAATGGATTTGGATATCAGAATGGATTTCATAGTGACGTACACTTACCTAAAACATCTCTATTCACGACGGTGAAGATTGTGGTGACATAGGGATGGTAGGATAGGTTAAGTCCAATGATTCCTCTAGAACCGGAGGAATCTTCCCAAGGACATTCCATAGCTAGAAATAGTAGTCCTTAGGAAAGATGGAGAAAGATTATGAACGTAGCTGAATGCCGACCAAGTACTTAAGTTAGCACTGGAACAATCACAACAAGGTGCTAGTTATGACGTATTGGTAAGCATTGAAGGGGTTGAAGAATGAAAAAGAATTGTAATGATAAAGGGTGTAAAGAAAGAAGCCCTCCTTACAACCTTAGGCAGAAACCGGGTCAATACATATGCTATTAAGATTTTTTTTAATGATGCTTGGTATTGAAGATAAGACATCATGGACCCAGTGATGCAATGCACAACCCATTCCAGCTAACTCAGATATCTCTTAAAATATATTTGTTTTAATCACACGGAGACAACACATTATCTATTGATTTATGCACTCCGAATAAATTGGTATTGAAATGGTGGCACTCCTCTCCAGCCTCCGATCACTAAAATCCAAAATGCACGATCGAGTCTAGAGCCATTTTAGATCATCAAATATCTCATTAGGACACACTTTCATAATTCCTTGCTTCTTCACACACTGTGAAAAGTAAGAAAGATCTTAAGAGTTGATACTAGCTTTTGTATGGGGTTCTCTAAATTCTCTCGATATCCTCTCGAATTGATCTCGGTTCTAAGTGGAATGATTGTTCTTGGTTACTAAAAAGGGGATTGGTTTTCTATTCTACTGAATGTTTAAATGCACTAAAATGAAAACTTAAATCAAAAGTAATTAATTTTAATAACAATTAACAAAACTAGATTTAAAATTAAAAGATAAAAATAAAATGACCAAACAGTAAGTAAGAAGAAACAGTAAGTAACACTTAAAAATGCTCAAAAGAAATTTGATTCGGAAGTTTGACCTTTATTCGGAAGTTCACTCGGAACTTGGTTCGGAACCCTTGATCCGGAACTTCGTTCGGAAGTTTACTCGGAACCTTCACTCGGAACTTCACTCGGAACCTTCACTCGGAAGTTGATCCGAAACTTTCTTCGGAAGTTGATCCGGAAGTTGTTGATCCGGAAGTTCACTCGGAACTTTTGATCCGGAAGTTGGTTCGGAACTTTTGGTTCGGAAGTTTATTCGGAAGATTTGGAAAGAGCATTCATTCGGAACTTAAAAATTGATTCGGAACTTTTTAAGGGAAAATTCATTCGGAACTTTAAAAACTCATTCGGAACTTTTGAAAAGCAAATTCATTCGGAACTTCTTAAACTCATGCGGAACTGTGTGTTCATTCGGAACTTTTGAAAGGAAAATTCATTCGGAACTTCTAGACTGACTCGGAACTTTTTTAACATAAACTCATTCGGAACTTTCTTTGTTCATCCGGAACTTTGTGTTCATCCGGACCTGGGGAATACTCAAGAACAGTAAAATCTCAGAAAAAAAACAGGGGAATACGTTTTAAGCCAAAAATCACCAGGTTTCTAACCAAAAACTTAAACAAAACTAACACGAATCATAAACTAACGAATAACAACGAATCCCATCAATAAAAACTTAAAACCCAACAACTTTTAAGGATCAAATCAATCAAATAAGAACTTTAACTTTTAACCAAATAAATGAAGATGAACAAGATGAGATGAAAGGATTAATATATTGATAGAATAAGGTTTTAACAATCACAAAACAAGGATTAAAATTACAAGATTGAAAAACAAAGATCAAAATCACCAAACACCCTAGTGGTGTTGGTGATATCTACGAACAGAAAGGGAGAAAAAAGAGGGGAGAAGAAAAAACTAAAAAAACTGGATGAAAAGTGTGAGGGGGACCCTTTATATAGGTGTTCCCTTTGGTTGGTGAGTGGGCTTTCTCCCGTTCTTCTTGTCTTCTCGTCTTTTCAGAAAAGTTGACGTTTTCGATTCTGATTCGGGATTTGTCGTCGATTAAATTCAACTCGTCTTTTAATTTCTTCGTTTAATAGAATTGAGTTTCTTCGACTTATATAAATCTTCCATCTTTGGTCCTTTTCTTCGATAAATCTTCGAATAGGCCCAGTGACTTCAAATCTTTTGCATCTCTTGGACAATAGACTTCATCTTGAGTCTTTTTCTCCCATAAAACCCGTGCAATCCCATGTTTTCTTCAATATTCATCCGGTTGGCTCTGAAAACACAATAAACACAAAAACCACGCATAATTCCAAACAAATGATATTAAATACGCGTTTTGGTCTTGTTTTTAGCCAGAATTAAGTGGTAAAAGGATGCGTGTTTACACACCTATCAAATCCCCTACACTTAACCATTGCCATGCCCTCATGCAATGCTTAGTGATAAAGCAATTTTACACTTTTCTCATAATCAATCAACCTTGGTCTTATTAAAATACTACTAAACAAAAAATAGTACTAAGAAAAATTAAAACTTTAAAGTAACAAAAAGATAGAAAACCATTTTCACTTGAAAATAGCTATATGGAAATAACTTGTAAAGAGATCAAGGACTTACATTAGGGCTTTGGTGCTGCGAAGATTTATCACCCTCAAGTTTCACGTTCCCCAAACTAAGCTTAAAACCGAGATCATTGTTATTATAAGTTAGTAAATCAAACACTTACACACATGGCTTAATTATAAGCTTAAAAACGAAATCATTGTTGTTGTTATTATTCATGTTGTTGAAAGGTGGGTTGTTGTTATTATTATTGTTGTTTTGAGGTGGTATGTTATTGTTGTTTTGAACACCGGCCATGTCTAAGTTATCGAGAGGCTCGGGCTCTTGATAAGACGTTGATCGAGTGCGCATACACCTGCAAAAGAACTAACAAGAGAAAAACAAAGCAAAAATATTTTTGGTTTTTATGTTTTTAAATTTTTAGGATTTTTGAAAATTTTATATTTTTTTAGTGTTTTTGAAATTTTTTTATGAAAAAGTAACGTTCACGGGGAACGGATCCCAAAATCCAAGTTCTCACAAAAAACTTTTGATCTCAACGAGAAGAGCCGGCAGCGGCGCCATTTGATACTAGCTTTTGTATGGGGTTCTCTAAATTCTCTCGATATCCTCTCGAATTGATCTCGGTTCTAAGTGGAATGATTGTTCTTGGTTACTAAAAAGGGGATTGGTTTTCTATTCTACTGAATGTTTAAATGCACTAAAATGAAAACTTAAATCAAAAGTAATTAATTTTAATAACAATTAACAAAACTAGATTTAAAATTAAAAGATAAAAATAAAATGACCAAACAGTAAGTAAGAAGAAACAGTAAGTAACACTTAAAAATGCTCAAAAGAAATTTGATTCGGAAGTTTGACCTTGATTCGGAAGTTCACTCGAAACTTGGTTCGGAACCCTTGATCCGGAACTTCGTTCGGAAGTTTACTCGGAACCTTCACTCGGAACTTCACTCGGAACCTTCACTCGGAAGTTGATCCGGAACTTTCTTCGGAAGTTGATCCGGAAGTTGTTGATCCGGAAGTTCACTCGGAACTTTTGATCCGGAAGTTGGTTCAGAACTTTTGGTTCGGAAGTTTATTCGGAAGATTTGGAAAGAGCACTCATTCGGAACTTAAAAATTGATTCGAAACTTTTTAAGGGAAAATTCATTCGGAACTTTAAAAACTCATTCGGAACTTTTGAAAAGCAAATTCATTCGGAACTTCTTAAACTCATGCGGAACTTTGTGTTCATTCGGAACTTTTGAAAGGAAAATTCATTCGGAACTTCTAGACTGACTCAGAACTTTTTTAACATAAACTCATTCGGAACTTTCTTTGTTCATCCGGAACTTTGTGTTCATCCGGAACCTGGGGAATACTCAAGAACAGTAAAATCTCAGAAAAAAAACAGGGGAATACGTTTTAAGCTAAAAATCACCAGGTTTCTAACCAAAAACTTAAACAAAACTAACACGAATCATAAACTAACCAATAACAACGAATCCCATCAATAAAAACTTAAAACCCAACAACTTTTAAGGATCAAATCAATCAAATAAGAACTTTAACTTTTAACCAAATAAATGAAGATGAACAAGATGAGATGAAAGGATTAATATATTGATAGAATAAGGTTTTAACAATCACAAAACAAGGATTAAAATTACAAGATTGAAAAACAAAGATCAAAATCACCAAACACCCTAGTGGTGTTGGTGATATCTACGAACAGAAAGGGAGAAAAAAGAGGGGAGAAGAAAAAACTAAAAAAACTGGATGAAAAGTGTGAGGGGAACCCTTTATATAGGTGTTCCCTTTGGTTGGTGAGTGGGCTTTCTCCCGTTCTTCTTGTCTTCTCGTCTTTTCAGAAAAGTTGACGTTTTCGATTCTGATTCGGGATTTGTCGTCGATTAAACTCGTCTTTTAATTTCTTCGTTTAATAGACTTGAGTTTCTTCGACTTATATAAATCTTCCATCTTTGGTCCTTTTCTTCGATAAATCTTCGAATAGGACCAGTGACTTCAAATCTTTTGCATCTCTTGGACAATAGACTTCATCTTGAGTCTTTTTCTTCCATAAAACCCGTGCAATCCCATGTTTTCTTTAATATTCATCCGGTTGGCTCTGAAAACACAATAAATACAAAAGCCACGCATAATTCCAAACAAATGATATTAAATACGCGTTTTGGTCTTGTTTTTAGCCAGAATTAAGTGGTAAAAGGATGGGTGTTTACACACCTATCAAGAGTCCTACGCAAAATCTTCATGATCTTGCCTGAACATTCGAGTAATACGAAAGTATTTACAATGAAGATGGAAATCCTTCTTGAGCGAATATCAAAAAGCTCATGGTAGGTGACTTGTGCGATTCTTTATGAATCAAACTTGTGATAACTGGAAAGCAACAGTGGTTTAATTCTTAAATGAATTTAAACACGTTCCAGGCCTCTACGCAATATCTTAGTGATCTTGCCAGAACACTCAGAGTGATACCTTAGTATTCACAGTGATGAGTGGAAATCCTTCTAGTGTTAATCTCAAACAGCACTTGGTAGGTAACTTGCAAGATTCTATACGAATCAAGCTCTTGACAATTGGAAAGCAACGATGGTGCGGTTCTTAATTGAATTTCACTTGTTCCAGGAACATGAATTGACGGCTTCAAATCATGCGGATATTTTTATCCAAATGATTCACTCTTTATGTTCGCAGTCAACTTTGGACGGTCGAATAAAAAGAACGGGTTTTCCCGCGAAATCTTGTCAAGGAGGTTCTTAATTGAAACCACGTGCCACAAGTACGATATTTAATATCTTCCAACGGTCTTCACCGACCGGAGGTAAAATGCTACCGAATTAGAATGAAATGTTCAAGGCCATTTCATCCGTGTATATGTTTTGTTGCTAACTGTCTTATGCAGCGTAACAAGAAGGCGGCATTGTGGTGTACAATCCAGAAGAAGTCATAAACACATGCTTATGCTTTATGCACTTAATACTTCAACAAATTTAAGAAAGCCTAAAAGTCAAATCTTCCGCTGTATCAAACTCTGAAGCTTTCAAGAATTTTTAAAGGTATAAGTATGTGGAACATGAAGTCACAAGGAGGCAAATTTCACAAGTGATGAATGCACAAGGTCAAGGCAAGGAAACATGCTCAAGACTAAAGTCAAAGATCTCATCTGCATATTCACAAGAACAAGATCGAAGACTCAAGCATAGTATGCTAGGTTTAAGATTTTGTAAAATGGTGTGACCTCCCTTAGGGGGGACATTGTTGGAAATACGTTTTTCCAAAGAAAGTCTCGGTCACATCATTGTTAGCATAGATCACGAGCTATAGACTATTTAGGACATTGTAACTTGGAGTGACCTCCCTTAGGGGGAGATTGTTGGAAATACGTTTTTACGTATTTAGAAAGGATCGGTCACTCCAAAGATAGATTCAATTATTGGGCTCGTGATCCAATGTATAAACATATAGCCCACCAAAGCCCACATGTAGGGTGGCTATATAAACCCCCTCCTAGCATGTTAGGAGGGGTTGAACACTTTGTCATTTATCATTTTCCATCTTTCTTCTATTCTCTCTTTTCTCTCTCTTCTTTCTCTCTCTAAGTTCTTCCTTTTCCATTCCATTCATTAGATAAATCAAACATTGCTTAACACTAAGAAACGATGGACCTACACCCACTTTTTTGGCACTCACCATATTGTCCTAAATATCGTATCAATGAAATCGATAGCTATATGCCTATGTGGTGTTGTTATTAAGTACGTATAACTTATAATTTATGCCTATCCTTGTTAATGGATGTTTATTAGTATTAGCTAATGGTCTTTTCGTTATGAAACATTGTTTGCTTAGGATTAAAATTACAGCTTCAAAGCTTTGTACTCCATAATTTTTAATTTAATAATGACACCTAGACGTTTATAAATGCAAATTTTTAAAATGTATAATTATCGACTCCAAACACCCCCTAATTGGTTTTTAGTAAAGGATGTGCTCATGATTTTTAGTAGACTAGTATTAAATCATAAGGCTCAAATACTCTTTCAATGTCGACCTATTTTTAACATAGTTAAGCGACTGATGGCACAATAAGCTGTTTTGAGTGTTTAAAAGAAACCAACCATCAGGGAATTTTGTCAATGGTGTGACCTTTTAGTACATCCTATCAATACTTAGGTTTCAGACTAGCAACTCTTATGTAGTCATTTGCTTGGTTCCAAATGTTGCTTCGACTATGCATGAAGTAATTTTGACCACGCAGAAGACCGAGTACTTAGGCTAAGTTTACATATCGGATGCCATAACCGGTCATATTTGTAAAGGTGGCGAAGTTGACGCATCACTTAAGAATGGGTCGATTCATTTAATGACACAGATAATGGCTATAAGTCGACCCATTCCAAAATTTAGGCGAGAAACTACACATAACGTGTTCCTTGATACCTCAAAACTTGTTTTAGACCATCAAGGGCTGCATCCGCCATATGATCATCCTCCAAAGCATGGAGAAGCTTTTGAACAATCTCGTCAATTGCTTGCATGCCAGCATTCTAATATAACATACAATAATTGATTATTGGTTAATATGCAGAGGCAAGATCAGGTAAGGAAATTAGACACAATATGTAAAATTTACGAACGCACCCCCTGCAGATTCACGAACCTCAACCATGCTGCAAGATTAGTAAAATTTATTAATCCGATATTGACCAAAACTAACAAAAACAGAAATAAAAAAAATGAAATGTACCTATCACTAAGAGCTGTACGAATGGTGGGGATCGTGAATCCATAAAACTTAATAACTGGCTCCTACCATCACTAGCCATCATTCCGCTTAGCATAATGCAGATAACCTATCAATAAAGATACATTTTTCAATTAATGACAATGATATTCAAACACTATGGGTAAGCGAATATATAATACTTGTCGTCTGCTAGAATCACGGTCCTTGAAGCCTTTAGATACTATAGGAATGACCAAAGGAGGAACTCTCAGCCAATGCTCGTCCCGCAGCCTTGACAAAATATTTGTATCACACATGAAAGATATAAGAAATGGTGATAACCAAAAACACAGACTCGTCTCCTTTCAGTGGGTGGTAATGCAAGAGACGTGATAATCGTGTTCATCAAAACAGTCATTATCTCCATCAATATTTTATGAATATTTTACAACTATAGTTTTCGACACATGTAAAGCAGCCTATAGCGGGAAAAGGTAAAATTACATAATCAGATACCATAACTGGACATATATAACGCTAGCAAAGTTGACCCACTCACTTAAGAAAGCGTCAATTCAGTTAATGGTTTTATCTATACCGAGAACGTTTAAAATAACTTTCATAAAGATAAACAGAAAGAGATCAATGATGCATCTTTGTCATCATAACTGAAATAGATAATGGCTATAAGAGTTTAAACACTTTGAAAGGAAGCTTCAAGAGTCAACTCGACCCATTCCAGTTTTTAACTAGTTAACCAACTTGCTTGCCGTGGACTTTTTCAGCTTCAGCCAATAACATTAAAATCAACTTACCTGGTGAACTGAGAGACTGATATCAGTTGGACCATTTAGAGCGTGGCAAGCACTTCACTGCACTTATCCCTGCCAAGTACCTCAATGATTGCACGTCCTTGCACTTCAGTACTAGCACCTTCATCATCGCTGCCACCCTCAAGGAGTGCTTTTCCAGAAGTTCCAGTAACCTGAACTAAACAAATTGTCAATAAAAATAAATACTTCCAAAATTGGCCCAATATAACAAAACTATTACAGTATAACTCTTGTGAATTGTGATCAATCTTACAACAGTTATTAATACAGTAGGAATACTAATTTTGAACAAAAAGTGTTTTGGATTGACCCATCCCGTGCCTCCCAATACCAAAACACACCCGAACAGCCCATATTGCCACCTCTAATACACATGGAGATAGAGAGCTTTACCTTAAACAAAAGATCGCCCAAAAGCTCCACAGAACTTTGACAGATACGTCAGTTAATATTGAATATACCATCTTCTACAGCTGGAAGAAGCCGTGGCATGGACCTGACATAATTTCTAATGTTTGTTGTTATGAAACAAAAAGTTGTAGATTCATAAACAAAACAACTATAAAGAAAAATGCGAGTTAATTTAGGTAACAAAACTAAACAACTTACGAAATAGCATAATGTTCCACCAGTATGTGCCCTGCTCCAAGTGCAGCCTCACATACAGACTCATTTCAACCACAAGACCTAAAAAATTTCCCCAATATACAAAGTGTAAACAACGGGAATGTATTATGAGAAGTATATAAAACAATAACAATTAACAAACGGGGAAAAAAGATGGTGCTAATAATAAGATAGATGGTGACACTTGCTGCAAGTAATTTTGGAATTTCCCGCGCAATGATTTTGGCAGATACAACAAGGGAATAACCATATGTTGATATACCAAATACAAATAACCATCACGAACAGGTGCCATTGGGTGAGAGCAGTTCTGCATGATGTCAGGAAGAAGCTGTTCGAAGTAGTCTGTTCCAAGACCAACCACAACCTAGATAGTAGGATACATATTCTATAGTTCGGATCAAATTTGAAAGAGCTTGTGGTAAGTATGTGACTGGTTGGACATTGTTCTCAATGTTGCAAAAGTTGTGAAAATTGTGCCAGCATTTGAAAGAGGACTCATGAATAATGCACACCCGAAAAGCACAAGAGAAGAAATGACGTTTGTTACATCCAATACAAAAGCATCACTGCACACCCGAAAAGCAAACCGGCGAAGGGCAGTGAAGTCGCCACCTAGGCACGGCAAGGGTGTGCTCGCCACCACACTATTGCCTTGATACAAGGTTTTTGTTATGGGTTCCGAATATGTCTCTCGGAATCTTCTCGAATTGATCACAGCTCAAAGTGGAATAGTTGTTCTTGGTGACAAATAGGGGGCTTGATTTTCTATTCTACTAAAGAGGTAAATGCGTGAAATAATTAAAAGTAAACTAGAGGCAGTTAATTAAATAAAAATAAAACTTGAATAAAAATTAAAATAAAACAGAAACTGAAAATACCCTAAAAAGTGCTTGATTCGGAATGTATGCTTGATCCGGAATAAATCAGAAAAAATCCTTCAAGCGGAATAAACTACTCATGCGGAATATAAGGTTCATGCGGAATATGGCCTTCATGCGGAATGTTTGATTCATGCGGAATAAGATGCTCATTCGGAATAATAGTTCATGCGGAATAATTACTAGAAATCCTTCATGCAGAATAAAATGGAAATAAGCTTGATCCAGAATGTAAGGTTGATCCGGAATAATTGATTATTCCGGATGAAAGAGGTTGATTCGGAATGTTTAACAAAAAGTGACTGATCCGGAATATAGGAATATTCTGAACGAAGAGCTTGATCCGGAATAAATGAAATATTCCGGATGAAGGGCGTTGATCCGGAATAATGGATATTCCGGATGAAGGAGCTTGACTCGGAATAATAAATATTCCGAATAAAGGGGACTAATCCGGAATAAATGAAATGTTCCGGATGAAGCAACTTGATACGGAATAAATGATGAACAGTAGTTGATCCGGAATGTATAAGTTGGTTCGGAATGCTGGGGACGAAGAACAGTAAAAATAGGGGAAGATGATTTTTAACAAAATCAAGCCATATAAACAAAAAGGTTTAAACCAAGCTAACCAATAATCATCTACTAACCATAAACATCAAATCCCAACAATAAAAACACAAAATCAACTAACTTTTGAAGATCAAATCAACCAAATAAGAACTTTAAGCTTTAAACCAAAAAGATGAAGATGAACAAGATTAATGGAAGGATTGTATTGATGATTAAGGTTTAAACAATCAAAGGAAAAGATTAACCTACAAGATTAGTGAAAACAAGAATAAAAATCACCAACACCTTAGTGGTGTTGGCTTCTTCCCTACGAAACAAAGAGAAAGAAAAGAGAAAAACTAAAAACTGCCTAAATTGTGTGAGGGGATCTCTTTATATAGGTCTTCCATTTGGTTGGTAAGTGGGCTTTCTCCCTTTCTTCTTGTCTTCTCGTCTTTTCAGAAAAGTTGACGTTTTCGATTCTGATTCGGGATTTGTCGACGATTAAATTCAACTCGTCTTTTAATTTCTTCGTTTAATAGACTTGAGTTTCTTCGACATATGTAAATCTTCCATCTTTGGTCCTTTTCTTCGATAAATCTTCAAACAGGCCCATTGAATTCAAATCTTTTGCATCTCTTGGACAATAGACTTCGTCTTGAGTCTTTTTCTTTGATAAAACCCGTGCAATCCCATGTTTTCTTCAATATTCATCCGGTTGACTCTGAAAACACAATAAACACAAAAACCACGCATAATTCCAAACAAATGATATTAAACACGCGTTTTGGTTTCGTTTTAGCAAGAAATAAGTGGTAAAAGGATGGGTGTTTTCACACCTATCAAATCCCCTACACTTAACCATTGCCATGCCCTCATGCAATGCTTAGCGATAAAGCAAGTTTACACTTTTCTCATAATCAATCAACCTTGGCCTTATTAACATACTACTAAACAAAAATTAAAGTACTAAGAGAAATTAAAACTTAAAAGTAAACAAAAGGATAGAGAACTATTTTCACTTGAAAAAAGCTATATGGAAATAACTTGCAAAGAGATCAAGGACTTACATTAGGGCTTTGGTGCTGCGAAGATTTATCACCCTCAAGTTTCACGTTCCCCAAACTAAGCTTAAAAACGAGATCATTGTTATTATAAGTTAGCAAATCAAACACTTACACACATGGCTTAATTATATGCTTAAACTCCCTTTCTTAGGTGTATCTCTTATATTTTATTTTTGTCTTAGAATGATCATGAAGATGCATTTTTGGACTTATTTCGATAGTTTATTTAGGCTAAAAGCAAAGTAGGACGATTTGATCAATAGTTAGCTAAAGGACAAAATCTCTTAAAATTGCTTCTCAGGATATCAAAAAGTTCATATCTTGGCATAACGCGCTTCACGATTTGAGACCTTTCTCGAGCCGATATTTGGCATGTACTTCATACTTCATATCTTGAGAGACGTTCTTGAGATAATGGTCTTCTCTTCGTGAATAGAGTTCTTCACTTGGAGTATTTTTTAGGGATACTCCAACTTTGTTGACCACGACTTCATGATTATTTCTTCAATCGCTAATTGGGATTTTGAGATACAACGATCTGCCTCCTTTTCGGACTTGGATCTATTTATCCTCATACCTTGTTAGGGTCTTTTCGGACAGACTTCTCCATGATCTTTATGGGAGTTGATTGCTTTTCGTCGTGAGTCTTGATCCTTCATATTGATTTTGGGAATAATGCTTTTCACATCACCTTGGATCTTTAGCAATAAGATTGAATCCTCATGCCTTGTTAGGGCCTTTTCGGACTCGCCAATCTTCGCGCCCCGCTTCATAAGTTATGCCTTGGCTATGAACTCTTATCATTACCGAGCAACTTTTAAACGATCTTGGGCTACAAGCTAAGTAACTTTTCAAATCGTACGACCTTACTTATTGTAGATAAATTATTAGCAAGTGATGGGAGAATAGGCAAATATTTACACCAAGTGAGCTTGTGTAAGAATACCGACTTATGATTGACTCTATCATTTCTCGTTCTCCACAATTTAAAATCTCAAGTAATGAGACTCGTGGATGCTTAGCCTAATAAACCAATTAAGGTCTACATGGTTAAGGATACTAGCTAGAATAAACTTGGATAAGTCTATTAGGGTTGAGTCAAAATAAACGCAACGGGCCTAATATGTCAAAGATTTCAAAACTAGCTTCACCACTTTATTAATATTTTTGACTTTTTTGCGGGATATATACATATTAAAGCAACGATAAAAATTTAAAAATTACGACTAAATGGCCAAAGTTAATTAAAAATTTGAAAAATGCTGAAAAAGATGATTTTCCCGTTAAATGAAGGCATTTTCATGGAAAAGTCCACTTAAAACTTCGATAGAAGTCCCCTGACACTTAAGATAAACATTGTCCTCAATGCTTAAGTATGTGGGAAAAGTCTTCCCTACACTTATGACATTGTGAACGTTGGTTAAATCAAGCTAAGGAAGAGACGACTAACGTGATCAATTTCAAATGTGAGTATGAAGAAAATTGAATCACGATAGTTGAGAGATAGAACCGGATTTCGGATAACACGGGAGCACGGTTCTTCAAAGATTCCAAAAGTGCATTCATCCCTGTAATCACATCACCACACAAACGCAAACAACCTATAGAGGTTCCCCTACACTTAAGAGGTTAAAACGGAAAAGGATAGATACTCGGGCTGCCTCCCGAGGAGCGCTTGTTTTTGATAACCGAGTCACGAGCCTGACTCGACCCAAAATTAGTTCATGGGAAACGTGGTGAGGGATGGAATCATCTCATGAGAGATGTCCTCACCAAAGTACAACTTCACTCGTTGTCCATTCACCTTAAAATTAGGTCCATTAGGTTGAGCGAGCTCGAGAGTACCATATGGAAAAATTTGGGCAATGGTGAATGGGCCGGACCAACGAGATTTCAGCTTGCCCGAAAAGATTTTCAACCGAGAGTTAAAGAGTAAAACTTTGTCTCCAACTTGGAACTCTCGGTTTTTAATCTTGGAGTCGTGAATGAGCTTAGTCTTTTCCTTATAGATCAAAGAATTTTCATAAGCCTCATTACGGAGTTCATTGAGCTCATTGAGTTGGACCTTGCGTAGGTCACCGGCTTTGTTGATATCAAAATTAGCCCACTTCAAGGCCCAGTAAGCCTTGTGCTCCAACTCAATGGGGAGGTGGCACGCTTTCCCGTACACGAGACGATATGGTGTACAACCAATCGGAGTCTTGTATGCGGTACGGAAAGCCCACTGAGCATCATCAAGTTTATCGGCCCATGAGGCACGATGCTCTCCCACGGTTCTTTCAAGAATTCGCTTTAAACCTCGGTTAGAGATTTCAGCCTGGCCATTAGTTTGTGGGTGGTATGCGGTGGAAAGACGATGATTTACACCATACTTAGCCATGACTCTTGCGAATTGGTCATTGCAAAAATGAGTCCCGCGATCACTAATAATGGCACGAGGCACACCGAATCTAGCGAACAGCGATTTCAAAAAGTTACAAACCACCCTTGCGTCATTAGTGGGTAAAGCTTTGGCTTCAACCCATTTTGAAACGTAGTCCACGGCTATAAGGATGTATTTGTTTCCTTTATATGAAAGGAATAGCCCTATAAAGTCGATACCCCAAACATCAAAGATTTCACATTCTTGAATGAAATTTTGAGGCATCTCATCTTTATGTGTGATCTTGCCTTGTTTTTGGCAAGCATCACAACGTTTAACCATCTCGTGAGCATCACGATAAATGGTGGGCCAATAAAATCCCGAGTCAAACACTTTTTTGGCGGTGTAGTTGGGACCAAAGTGACCACCGGTGGGTCCTTTGTGGCAAGCGTCAAGGATTTCTAAAGCTGCCGGTCCATCAACACATCGGCAAATAATCAAATCAGCACATTGTTTGAATAGATACAGGTCATCCCAAAAGTAAGTCTTAATGTCTTTGAAGAACTTCTTCTTTTGTTGGGATGTTAACCCGTTAACGAGAATTCCACCCGCCAAGTAGTTTGCAATGTCCGCAAACCACGGGGTTTCATCAGAAGTCGAGTTGATAGACATTAAGGTCTCCAGGGGAAAAGAGTCATTGATCTCTTTGTTCGGATGATCCCCTTGGTAAGGATCCTCAAGTCTACTTAGATGATCCGCGGCTAGGTTTTCAGCTCCCTTCTTATCACGAATTTCGATTTTGAATTCTTGAAGTAGCAAAACCCAGCGAAGAAGTCTTGGTTTGGAATCTTGTTTAGTTAACAAGAACTTCAACGCGGAATGATCGGTATAAACGATTGTGGTAGAAAGGACAAGATAGGGGCGGAACTTTTCAAAAGCACAGACAACAGCTAAAAGCTCTTTTTCGGTTGTCGTATAATGCAATTGAGGCCTAGTCATTGTCTTGCTAGCGTAATGGATTGGTTGGAAGTGTTTATTCACTCTTTGGCCCAAAACCGCTCCAATAGCAAAGTCGCTAGCATCGCACATCAACTCAAAAGGCAGCTCCCAATTAGGGGTAACCAAGACGGGTGCCTTAGTTAGCTTATCCTTAAGAAGGTTGAAGGCTTCGATACACTCGTTGGAAAAGATAAAAGGAGTATCTTTTTCCAAGAGGTGGGTCATCGGGCGAGCGATTTTAGAAAAATCTTTGATAAAGCGACGGTAGAAGCCCGCATGACGCAGGAAACTTCTCACACCCTTCACGGTTGAAGGTGGAGGCAATTTAGAAATAACATCGACTTTAGCACGATCCACTTCAAGACCGGCTTTGGAGATTTTGTGTCCTAGCACGATGCCCTCTTTTACCATTAAATGGCATTTTTCCCAATTAAGAACAAGGCGAGTGTCTTCACACCGCTTAAGCATACGTTCTAAATTGGCAAGGCAAGCAGAGAATGAATCGCCATAAACCGAGAAATCATCCATGAATACTTCCATAGTTTCTTCAACCATGTCATGGAAGATAGCCATCATACACCTTTGGAACGTCCCAGGAGCATTGCATAAACCGAAAGGCATGTGTTTGTAAGCAAATGTTCCATAGGGACAAGTGAATGTGGTCTTTTCTTGGTCCTTGGGATCGATGGGAATATGAAAATACCCGGAGAAACCGTCTAAGAAGCAGTAATAGTCATTACCCGCTAGACGCTCGAGCATTTGATCCATGAAAGGAAGAGGAAAGTGATCTTTTCTCGTGGCATCATTGAGCTTGCGATAGTCGATACAAAATCTCCACCCAGTAACGAGACGAGTGGGAATCAACTCGTTGTGTTCATTAGGAACAACGGTTATTCCGCCCTTCTTGGGCACACAATGGACGGGACTTACCCATGGTGAATCCGAAATAGGGTAAATCAAGCCGGCATCAAGAAGTTTGATAACCTCTTGTTTGATGACGTCATGAATGCGAGGATTAACCCTTTTTTGGCTCTGGATTGCGGGTTTAAAGCCATCTTCCATGAGAATCTTGTGAGTACAAAAGTTTGGATCAATTCCGCGGATATCGGAAATTTTCCAAGCAATTGCCTTCTTATGATCTTTAAGCACGGCTATGAGGCGAGATTTTTCTTCGTCTTTCAAGTCCTTAGCAATGATGACGGCCGACTTCTTCTTTTCTTCAAGGAACACGTACTCGAGATGGGGCGGCAACTCTTTAAGCTCTAAATCCGGAGGATTTTCGATGGTAGGCGTATTCAAATTCGGTTCATCGATAGCAATAGCCTTGGGAGATGGTGGAGAAATATGGTCCTCTTTGAGAAGTTTCTCAATGAGACGAATGTCTTCTTCCCAATCGGTGGGAGAATCGTCATATTCTAAGTTCACATCTCCCATGGTTGCTTCAAAATCTTTCCAAAGGAAATCACTTTCTCCAAATAGAGATAGTGATGAATCAATAGAGGAAACGGTCTCAACATTGGGAGGAGAGGTAGGCATACTTTTGCAAGCATCTTTGAAGTGTTCTTCACAAGCCTCATCAAGAACGTCGATACAATTAACACTCTTGTATGAATAAGGCTGTTTAGAAAGCTTTCCCATGTTGAAGACGATTTTATCGTCACCCACTCTCATGATAAGCTCACCGGCTTCAACATCGATGAGAGTGCGACCGGTCCTCAAGAATGGACGTCCAACGATCAATGGCACACGAGGGTCCATATCGTAGTCGACGACGAAAAAATCGGCGGGAAAAGTGAATTTGTCGACTCCTACAAAAACGTCTTCGGCTATCCCCACTGGATAAGCAACCGTACGGTTAGCTAATTCCAAAGTCATTTTGGTGGGGACTAGCTCAGGGAGAGATAATTGCTTCCAAACGCTTAAGGGCATTAAGTTAATACTGGCACCTAGATCGGCTAGGGCCATGCATTTCTCTACTCCCGGGAAGTTGCAAGGGATTAAGAAATGACCCGGATCACCAAGCTTGGTTGGCAATTTCCTTAAGAGCACTGCAGAGCAATTCTCATTAAGTTGGGTATTAGCAATATCAAGAAGCTTCTCCTTGTCGCTAAGAAGATCTTTGAACATTTTCGCATACTTAGGCATGTGAGCGAGAGCCTCAGCGAAGGAGATGTTGAAATTCAATTGTTTAAACATTTTGAGGAAGTTCGAAACCTGAATATCGTCCTTGCTTTTGAGCTTCTCTTTCCTCAACCTTGAGGGATAAGGTATATCGGAATAAGAGGAAGGCTTTTGGAGAATAGGAGCACTCACATCCTTGGGTGGAGGAGGGGTAGAAGTAAGAGGTGGAGAAATTGAGGAAGTAGAAGGATGGGGAATAGGAGCAGGTGACTCGTTTTCCTTAGTCACAATCACCGGTGGAGGTATAGGAAGCTCGGGTTCCTTGGTACCTTTGCCACTGCGAGTGGTGATTGCTTTCATCTCCCCTCTTGGATTCGCAACGGTGTTACTCGGAAGAGTACCCGAAGAAGAGGATTGATTACCTTGGAAGAAACTAGCCATCATGTTCCTTAAGTCATTCGTTTGACTTACCAAAGTGTTACGCATATCAGCTCGAAGATCGTTCCCTTGTTTCACCATGTCTGCTTTCAAGTTGAGCACTTCCCGCTGGAGATTGTCCACGATCACATCATTAGTCCTCATATAGGTTCCAATATCTTGGTGTAATGCGGTAGGTTGGTTGGGAGGAGCATTGTAGGCGGGTGGTTGATAAGCAGGTTGTTGGTAAACTTGGTTGTTTCTTTGAGGTGGATATGGTTGTTTGTGAGGTGGTTGGTATGGTGCACGAGGTTGTTGTTGAGGATGGCGATTGAGGTTTTGTTGTTGGTTTGGGTTGTTAGGAGGAAAACCGGACGGGGAAAGAAAGTTGTTTGAGCGGTAGCTAAGCAAGTTGCGGTCTCCTTGAGGACGAGCTTGATAAGCGGCCGGAGGATATGTACAGTATGCTGCATTAACATTCTCAGAAGGATAGTCTTGGGTGGCGGTACAAGTGGTGTAAGAGTGAGGACCCCCGCATATTTCACATGGTTGGCTAACAGCATTGACTTGAGCGTTTTTAGCGTTGATGCTATTGGTATTGTTAGCGGTGTGGGTAACAAGCGATTCAAGAAGCGTAGTAATTTTTTCAAGTCGCTTGTCGTTGTCACTAGTACTAGCACTAGCGGCATTGGTCCGAACACTCTTGGTTTGCACACTAGACTTATTTTCAATGATATCCCAAGCGGCATTAGAAGTCTTAACCAAAATATTACCCCACGAGGCACTGTTTAGTGAATCTTGGTCATTCATGCTTAAACCATTATAAAAAGTATTAATTTGGTGCACTTTGGTAAAACCATATTGTGGGCACTTTCTTAAAAGATCTTTAAAACGGTCCCAAGATTCACTAAAAGACTCATCGTACTTTTGTTCAAAATTAATAATTTCATTCCGCAAAGCGGTAGTACGAGAGGGTGGAAAAAAGTAGTTTATAAATTTGGTTTCCAAATCCGTCCACGTCAGAATACTTTGTGGCGGTTCCTTTGCAAGCCAATGCCGGGCTTGTCCCTCTAAGGAGAAAGGAAAAAGTTGTAAAATGATTACCTCTTGTGGAACACCATTGAATTTGACCGTATTCGTGAGTTGCAAGAATCGTTTGATGTGGTCATGAGGATCATCAATGGTACGTCCCAAGAATGGTTGAGAAGAGACCATCTGGATAAAGCCGGATTTGAGCTCAAAGTTGTTGGCTGCAATCGCGGGTATGACAATTGGATCATTGTTGCCCTCCACATGTGCTTGCAAAAGTTCAATCATCGGGCGATTGTCCGGTAGAGGTTCATTGTTGTTATTATTGTTGTTTAGAGGTGGATTGTTATTGTTGTTATTGTTTTGAGGTGGGTTATTGTTGTTGTTGTGTACACCGGCCATGTCTAAGTCTTATAGAGGCTCGGGCTCTTGATAAGACGTTGATCGTGTACGCATGCACCTGCAAAATAACTAACAAAGCAAACAAGAAATATTTTTGGTTTTTATGGTTTTTTAATTTTTTTTTGTATTTTGAAAATTTAATATTTTTTTAGGGTTTTTGAAAGTTTTTATGAAAAAGTAACGTTCACGGTGAACGGATCCCAAAATCCAAGTTTTCACAAAAAACTGTTAATCCTTACGAGAAGAGCCGACAGCGGCGCCATTTGATACAAGGTTTTTGTTATGGGTTCAGACTATGTCTCTCGGAATCTTCTCGAATTGATCACAGCTCAAAGTAGAATAGTTGTTCTTGGTGACAAATAGGGGGCTTGATTTTCTATTCTACTAAAGAGGTAAATGCGTGTAATAATTAAAAGTAAACTAGAAGCAGTTAATTAAATAAAAATAAAACTTGAATAATAATTAAAATAAAACAGGAACTGAAAATACCCTGAAAAGTGCTTGATTCGGAATGTATGCTTGATCCGGAATAAATCAGAAAAAATCCTTCATGCGGAATAAACTACTCATGAGGAATATAAGGTTCACGCGGAATATGGCCTTCATGCGGAATGTTTGATTCATGCGGAATAAGATGCTCATTCGGAATAATAGTTCATGCGGAATAATTACTAGAAATCCTTCATGCGGAATAAAATGGAAATAAGCTTGATCCGGAATGTAAGGTTGATCCGGAATAATTGATTATTCCGGATGAAAGAGGTTGATTCGGAATGTTTAACAAAAAGTGACTGATCCGGAATATAGGAATATTCCGAACGAAGAGCTTGATCCGGAATAAATGAAATATTCCGGATGAAGGACGTTGATCCGGAATAATGGATATTCCGGATGAAGGAGCTTGACTCGGAATAATAAATATTCCGAATAAAGGGGACTGATCCGGAATAAATGAAATGTTCCGGATGAAGCAACTTGATACGGAATAAATGATGAACAGTAGTTGATCCAGAATGTATAAGTTGGTTCGGAATGCTGGGGACGAAGAACAGTAAAAACAGGGGAAGATGATTTTTAACAAAATCAAGCCAAATAAACAAAAAGGTTTAAACCAAGCTAACCAATAATCATCTACTAACCATAAACATCAAATCCCAACAATAAAAACACAAAATCAACTAACTTTTGAAGATCAAATCAACCAAATAAGAACTTTAAGCTTTAAACCAAAAAGATGAAGATGAACAAGATTAATGGAAGGATTGTATTGATGATTAAGGTTTAAACAATCAAAGGAAAAGATTAAACTACAAGATTAGTGAAAACAAGAATAAAAATCACCAACACCTTAGTGGTGTTGGCTTCTTCCCTACGAAACAAAGAGAAAGAAAAGAGAAAAACTAAAAACTGCCTAAATTGTGTGAGGGGATCTCTTTATATAGGTCTTCCATTTGGTTGGTGAGTAGGCTTTCTCCCTTTCTTCTTGTCTTCTCGTATTTCAGAAAAGTTGACGTTTTCGATTCTGATTCGGGATTTGTCGACGATTAAGGCACGACCATGGAAGTAATGAAAAAGAAAAAGTTATGTAGTTGGACCATCTGTTCTATCCGTTCGAGTTTTGCTTCTATAGAGAAGATGAGACGCTCAAAATGAAAGTGTTCGCAACGCATATCGAAAGGGTACCAATGAAGCCGACCATTAATGACTAGTTCGAAGGGCGGACTTCATCTCTTCTATTCTCTTCACTTACACCTTACACTTCTGCTGAGTCTAACGAGGCTCAGGTGCGGAGCCTTCCACTGTCACTGTGGACCGAGACTACGCAAAGGTAGAACATCATAGAAACTTCGCTGACTTTCTCCCTTGATTTTGCTACGCTCAATAAGACTTTTAATTTCTTCGTTTAATAGACTTGAGTTTCTTCGACATATGTAAATCTTCCATCTTTGGTCCTTTTCTTCGATAAATCTTCAAACGGGCCCATTGACTTCAAATCTTTTGCATCTCTTGGACAATAGACTTCGTCTTGAGTCTTTTTCTTCAATAAAACCCGTGCAATCCCATGTTTTCTTCAATATTCATCCGGTTGACTCTGAAAACACAATAAACACAAAAACCACGCATAATTCGAAACAAATGATATTAAACACGCGTTTTGGTTTCGTTTTAGTAAGAAATAAGTGGTAAAAGGATGGGTGTTTTCACACCTATCATGCCTCTTACATTTTACAGTTGATTTTGGATGAAGTTTTTCATACAAATATTGCACATACTCTGTCTAAAGTATGTTCCAGATTTAGACCTTACTTACGCTCAAACCGAGTTTAGTGATGTACATGTCAATTTAAACGTAAACTTGTATGGCGTAAGTTGACCTTGAAAACTTTAAGCTTAGCTTGATAGTGATCTTACTCTTATTGTTAAATTTCAAAGGTTGGGTACATGTCAATTCTATGGTTTTATATGCTTCAAGGGCTTCAAGCCGAGAACAACCACCTTATCCACTGCAGAAAAGCTAGTTGGTAGTCATAAAGCCAAGTTGGAAGGATTTATGAGTTTATATAGCGCTGTTTTGTTGTGGAATTACAAGTTTAGCTAATGTTTTTAACAAGGGATACACATGAACATACGTGTATCTTACGTGATCAATCCAAACGTTACGTTACATATATAATGTTGAACCTATACAGGCTCACAAATACAAAAGAAGAGCTGAGTAAACCTTAGAGACACACAATTATAATGAGACACACAATAGAATACAATCACCACAATGTATGACCTATTACTCTATTCAACTATGTGAGATTGAACAATTGAAGGTCGAAACTATTAAGCCCGTAACTTTTATAGCGGACGAAAGAAAAGAACCCAACGTTGCAATCTTCATGTGCAAGTAATTCTTCTTCTTAAGTAATAACTTCTTCGTCTTATGAGTCAACGTCTTCTTGTCGGATCTAGTGAACGTATAGCTTTTAAGGAAAATTTGTCTACGTCGAATCGAGTCAGCATTGTAAGGTAACACCAGTACTGGTTGTTGTCCTGCTCCTGCAACACCTTTCATAGAAGCTATAAATATCACGTTCTCCAAGAACACTTTATCGGCTTCTATTGATTTGTATGACTTCAAAGTGCTCCCAGTCGCCATGATCGATGAAAGTTTGAAGATGAATAAGAGACGATCGTGTTTTAATTGATAAATAAACTTGGATTGTGTTCGAGGATTATAAATAAGTAGTAATTAACCGTCTTCGATCTTGTTAACCTTCCAAAAAAATAACCTTCCATGCATGGTTGTTTTGGAATTTTAAATAACCTTCCAAATATATAACATTCCATATTTTTGTTAGCATCGGCTTTTTGGAATTTTGTTATTTGATTGCACATTGACTAAGGTCCAGAATTTTGCTCAAAAAAGACTAAGGTCCAGAATTTGGGCTCTAAATTAGCATCCAGGCTTTCTTGGAATTTTGGTATTGTGTCACCACTAGAGGCGAGGTGTCAAGAAACCCGACCTAAATCTAACCGAATGAGTCGATTTAGATCGGTTTAGTTGTGTTAAAAAGTTTATTCACGTTATTCGGGTCATCTTGGCTAACCCGAATACTAAGTCGGGTATCAGGGTTTAAAAGTTTTGACTAACTCGGGTTCGAGTCAATCGACATTTCAGTCAATTCAATTGACCTTAATAAATAATTTTTGTTTATCGGAAATGTTAGCTATCTTTTTATAGACAATTATGTGTTTAATAACACATAACGATTTTGAAAAAATATATGTTATTCTAATATGTAGAATTCCGTCTACTTATTTTCATCTCACACAATGTCTGTGGTCTTGCATTCAATTTTATATTTCTTTCATGATAATAATAATAATTTACTTAAATTGTATTACTTGACTTTGTTAAGTGTCAAGTTAAAAGTACACAATCATTTATATTTTTGTTTGAATATTTATTAAATGTTTTTTTTTTTGAACGGCAACTTTATTAGGAAAAAACTAGCAAGGAGCTAGTAAATTACAAAGAAGTTAAAAAAGGGTGTTGAAGCCAACTATCCCATGAAAAATAACTTTTACATCTAGAATTACACCAAAGAATAGAATGCGCAACGATATCATCAAAAATTGTATCTTTCCGAGGCTTCTTAGTCGCGAACAATAACTCGTTCCTGAATTTCCAGATACTCCACCACGTGACATAAAAAACACCTTCCAACATAGTTTTAGTATTACATCCCAATCTAATTGACTTGAACCAGGAAAGCCAATCAGAGTATGAGCCAATAGGCGACCAGCTGATATTCCACCAACGACACACAAGACGATAAATATCCAAAGCCATAGGACAACTGAAAAGAAGATGGGAAAGATCTTCAGCAGTAGAATCACAAACTGGGCAAGATGTTGAAGAAAGGATGACGCCCCTAGAAACCAAATTCACCCTCGTTGGTAATCGATCAAGGAACACTTTCCAAGCGAACACATTTACTTTTGACGGAATTAACTTGATCCATCTCGTAACCTGATCCTCCTTGGGCAGAAAAATAGCATCTAATAGAATACGAGCATCTTTAACCCGAAACTCACAAAAACCATTTAGATCCCAATACCATCGATCACTAGAGTTAGACAAAATAGTGGAGCCAACAAGTTCCTGTAGTTGATCGAATTGGGAGGCCTCGGCACCTCCTCTGACCTGACGACGAAACGAGAAATCCAAAGTATTCACAATTTTAGAAGCAAAAGTACATACCTTGTTTGTTTCCAGTGAAAAGACGCGTGGAAACCGCAAGCTAAGTTTCTGATCACCTATCCAAACATCATCCCAAAAACTTGTGTGAATCCCATTTACCAATGCGTCTTTTACAATGAGATATAAGGTCAGCACCTTGGGCTTTAAGATCTTCCACTTCACGAATAATAGAACTCCAAATCGAAGACCCAAAAGACTTACAAGGTTGAATAACCGAGCCATGTATAACAGAGATGAAACGATACCATAGAGTGTTATCTTTGGATAAAAATCTCCACATCCATTTAAAAAGCAAGGCCCTGTTCAAAGCAAAGAAACTTGAAACACCTAAACAACCATGCTTCTTAGCAGCAAGTACTTTAGACCATCTTGAATATTTATTAAATGTGATTTGGTGATTTTTTAATATAAACATATATGCTGTATTTTTAAGGGTAATTTTACAAATTTGTCACTGAGAGAAAACTACAAGCAATATTGTCATTCACTTGACTTATCTTTCAACAACTACTTTATGAAACAAAAATTTGAAATATAATAATACTAATAGGCTCGTGACTTATATTGTTTGCATTTATTTTCAAGTTATATATATATGGCTCGGGATTTATATTTAACAGGCTCGTGGTTGTAAAATAATTACTACTATATCTATAGACAATATGTATAAGGCTGGTCCGAGTGGTGTAGGTCGAGCCGACCGGTTGACTTGGTCAGATTCGGTCGGCTTGACAAAAAAAATGATAGTCGTGTTATTGCGAAAAATACTATTTGTAATTTTTCAGAGTGAAAAAACTTTTGTTACAGAATTTTTTTGGTCAACCACTTCCACAACTGCGACCAACCTTAGGTTGGTGGGAGTGGGAGATATCCCACTCGTGACTTGCCTATAGTCACGCGCAGCTCCCACCCCATATATAATAACCCGCGCGCGAGTTGATCCCCAACCACAAAAAAAACTGGGCAAACTCACCCAGGTGAGTTTTATACTATTGGCCCCACCACTAAATATAACCGTTTTTTTTAAATAAAACGAAAAAAAATTTTTTACCCAAAATTTACTAATAAATACCCCAGCATCTTCTTCATTTTTCACACAAAAAAATCAAACATCTCATCTTCATCTCCATCTTTATCGCAATAAAAAATGGCATGCTCACTCCCACATACCGAAGTCGAGATTAAGGCTATGATTCAGAGACAAATAATTCAACAACAACGTCGTTACGATGAGCTTACAAAGTTAGGTGATGATTTCGATGCTGCATCCGAAGAAAATACGAAATTGCGCACGAAATGTGGGATCTGCCGTGATCTCTGCCCACAAAAGCGTCAGTTACTCGACACGTATTTTAGAGATCAGTCTGATATCGATTTCACCTTCTGGAGATCTATGTTTAGAAAGTCGATAAAATTGCAGGCTAGAATTGAAGAAAATACTAAATGGTTGAATAACTTGGGTTCTTCGTCCCAATCTCAAACAACTCATATCGGTTCTTCGTCGCAACAACACAGAAGCAGAAATGAGTCGCCCGATCTACCCTTTCCAATTCCAAACGACTCAGATGGCAGAATGACTGATAATGAGGTGTATCAAGAATACCTAGATCAAAAAGTGTTGAGACAAACTCAGGAAGAAGAAGAAAAGAAAAAAGGGAGCTGGAGGCACAAATTATGGCGGAAGAAGATGAAGAAGAAACAATGCGTTGGGAGTTACCTGGTCAGTTTTCGGAATCAGATCCGGGAACTGACTAATCGTATTATGTATTTTTAAATTTATGTTTTTTTTAAATGTTGTTTTTAAATTTCCTATGTATCGTCTTTTAATTTCGTACTGTGTTTTAATTTTCTATGTACCCGTGTTTTAATAAAATGTATGAATAAATTTTTTTAATAAAAAGATGGGGTGATGTGGAGTGAGTTTGGGTGAGTTTGGGTGAGTGCCATTACCTCCTGTAGTGAGTTTTGATGAGTTTGGTAAAAAAGCTGACGTGACGCTGAGGTGAAGGTGAGTGGGTTTCACCCCACTCCCACTAGTCTAAGAAATTGGTGTAAAACAATTAATATTTCAAGCAATGTAGAAGTTTTACCTGATAGGTTATAGATAAATAAAATGAGTTGTGAGCCGAACCGAATTGACATTTTATATATTATAAGATTTTGTTTGTTAATTTAGTGTGAAGTATTATTATAGATCCGTTGCATTGAATATCACGAAATAAAACACAATGACGTATGCAACTCTATGTGAAGGGCTTAGTGTAGAGTACCAATAAAGTGACGCATTTTAGTCGTTACAGAATGATATTCTAAACGGAATCATGTAAATACAATTAGTTTCGCTATTTAATAAAGGCTTGTGGCGCAGCTTGTTGCTCGCTTGCCTTGTACATCTGTGTAATTAAATATTGATCATAATATATAAAATTACTAAGTCAAACGGGACGATTTAAATGTCTTTTAGTAAATTGGTAAGTTTGATCGAGCTAGATAAAAGATCAAGTAGAGTTGGCTATTTTCTTTATTGCGTTTGGTCATTTAGATTTGTATTATACACGATATCAAAACTAAAAAGGTAGTAGTAGTACGATTTAGTTCGGGTTAGAAAAGAAGAATATCTAGAACATGATTATGTTTGATGGATGGACCATGATTAACTATTGTGTCACGTGCATTATATTTCGGTAAATCGGAGTGTAATGTTTTCCCAACCGAGTTCGTAATCGGATTATCGGGTCAATCCAATTCATGAAAAAAAATCTGGCATTTTAAGCACATAACCATACACTCATTTTTCTTTCAGCTTTTAGACACTGATTGTGGCTATGTTTGGCAAAAATAGCTGTAAGCTGTAAGCTGTTAACTGTAAGCTGTAAGCTGTAAGCTCTTAACTGTTAACTGTAAGCTGTTTACTAAAAAGCTGTTAATTTTAATAAATGTGTTTGATATATTAGCTGTTGACTGTAAAATTAAGATGTAAAATGACTTAAAAGGACAAATTTAAATAAATTCTAATATGGTTGGAGGTTATAGTGTTAGGATCAAATAAGAAGATTAAGTAAAATAAGAAGAATGAGAAGAAACCATAACCACACATTTCAAATGCACCTACAAAATCATATGCATCTCCCCTTAAAATTCTTCTTTCTTTGTGGAATTTGTGGTCAAGATTTCTTCTTATTCTTCTCATTTTAATTTTTCTTCTTGCTCGATCCCTACTCGGATGTTATATCAGTAATTTACATCTCTAACAGTTCTTGAAAATTTAAAAAACTGTATGAATCGGCTTTTTATATAAGAGCTACTTGTTTAAAATAAAAAGCTAACAACTCTTAAAAACAGTTGTGCCAAACAGAGCTATTAGATTATTTTTTTAATAAAAGAACGAACAGCTTTATAAAAGATTTAGAAAATCTCATGGTTATAAATAGCGTAAGGCCTGACGTAGCGGCATGTCCAAGCTACACGCTTTAGCGGCTAAGGCGAAGCTTTAGCGTTTTCAAAACATGATTTATGGTGGCACAACATATAAAATTATTTATATGTTTTATCATATTTTAACAGTATATGTATTTTTAGTTCACAATAAGTGTTGTAAATAATAAATAAAGTTAAAAAACTCTTCTTACATGTAATATTAATCATTTTTTGGAGTTAAATTCAAAAAACTACCGCGCCTCATGTTGTAGCGCGCCTTAACCTATTGCGTAGAGTAGAGTGGAGACCGCGCCTCAAGCTTTAGCGCGCCTTAAGGCGTGCTTTAACGGGCTATTTAGAACCATGGTTGACTTGATCGAACAAAACCGAATTTCAATATATCATATCAATGTGGAAAATGTGCTCATTTGTATGTGTTGATTTTCAAATAAGGGAGAAAATGTACTTGTTTACATGGGTGATTACGGTCCAAAAACTGGACGAGATTGATACTTGTAATTTTGTCTAAAACGTCGGATCGAAGACCGAACTAAAATAGTACGATCTGGTCCATATCGATCTGATTTTACATGCATAATAGCCGAGTTCTTTGTAAAACCAAACTGGATAGGACCGAAAATCAAATTTAACGAATAGCACGGACTTAGGACCGGACCAAAATACGTTATGTCCGCTTCGGTCCCGTTATCCGGTACGGGTTGATCTTCATCCAGTCCGATCTGATCCTACACCCATAATATCTGGCTTTTTTTTAAGTCAGAACCGGATCGAATCGACTGGACCGAAGATCAAATTTAACGAAAAACACGAACTAAGGACCGAACTAAAATACAATTTGACTGATTAGGTCCGGTTTTTCAGTCCGATCCGATCGATGGTCCGATATACTTAGCCCTACTTGTTGTATGTGTTGATTTTTAAATAAGGTGACAATTTTTGACATGATAAGAAAAATGGCACGAATTAATGTAGGAACAAGTTAACATGTTTGTATAGAGGTGATGGCATCAAGGAGAACTGAACTAATAGGTCAAAGTAATTAGCATATTGAAATTTGAGATATGATTGCTGTTGAGTTAAGATCTGATTAAAGTTAATAATTATGGTCCTTAGTGGTCCTAATAAGTTTAAACTGGTACTTGGTTAAAATTTGAAAAAATAAACGAGAAACACATGCTAAAGTAAAAGGCACTCCTACCATTGTGTACTATGTTTTCAATCGTTTTCAAATTCATTTATCGTCTAATAACATGTGCTACCTTGCAACATATGTCACGATACGTTTTTCATACTCTTGTACGTTTTGTTAGTTACGGCAATAAATATCGGCCATGTGTTTACATGTATGTCGGGTTTTGAGGAAAAACATTATAAAATTTTGGTCCATAAAAAGCTAAAAAGAGCATGAAAAACAAGCTTTTGCACATTTGAGGGGAATTCGTTTTCTTGAGATTTCATTTGTCGACTAATTTCGGCTACCGATATTTGACTTTAAAATAATTATTTTAATCTACTTTCGTCTTAAAATTATAATCTCTTGTATCATTTTTGTTGTCCCAAAATTATAATCCTATTTAAAAAATAAATGTAAGTAATGTAACAAGTTTACCATATAAAGTATATATAAAGTTTTAATTAATTGAATAATAATGTTTTCTAAAACAATGTGGGTTTTTTCGGTTATAATGCTAACTGAATTGACAGCTAAACAACAAAACAAAGGTGCAATGCTTTAGACAACATTAAATCCTGTTAAATCTTTGACCATTTCTAAAGTCAAACCCTAAAACGTTTTTCTTTGTGGATTTTTACTTAGACATCCTATCAAAATTTCGGTTTCAGACTAGCAACTGTCATTTGCTTGGTTCCGAATGTTCCTTCAACTACAGTCTACACATGAAGTCATTTTGACCACGCAGAAGACCGAGTTCTTAGGCTAAGTGTACATATCAGATGCCATAACGGGACGTATTTATAAAGGTGGCGAAGTTGAAGCACTCACTTAAGAATGGGTCGATTCAATTACTGGCACAGATATTGGATATAAGTCGACCCATTCCAAAATTTGGGCGAGAAACTACACATAACGTGTTCCGTGATACCTCAAAATTTGTTTTAGACCGTAAAGGGCTGCATCCGCCATACGCTCATTCTCCATCCGCCATACGCTCATTCTAATATAACATACAGTAATTGATTATGGTTAATATGCAGAGTACTAAACGCACCCCCTGCAGATTCACGAACCTCAACCATGCTGCAAGATTAGTAAAATTAACTGAATTCAATATTGACCAAAACTAACACAAACAGAGATAAAAAAAAATGAAATGTACCTATCACTAAGAGCTGTACGAATGGTGGGGATCATTAATCCATAAAATTTAATAACTGGCTCCTACGAGCACTAGCCATCACTCCGCTTAGCACAATGCAGATACCCTATCAATAAAGATACATTACATAATCAGATACCATAACTGGACATATATAAAGCTAGCAAAGTTGACCCACTCACTTAAAAATGCGTCAATTCAGTTAATGGTTTTATCTATACCGAGAACGTTTAAAATAACATTCATAAAGATAAACAGAAAGAGATCAATGATGCATCTTTGTCATCATAACTGAAATAGATAATGGCTATAAGAGTTTAAACACTTTGCAAGGAAGCTTGAAGAGTCTACTCAACCCATTCCAGTTTTAACTAGTTAACCAACTTGCTTTCCCTGTAATTTTTCCGCTTTAGCCAATAACATTAAGATAATGAACTCGGAGACTGATATCAGTCGGGACCATGTAGAGCGCGGCAAGTACTTTACTGCACTTATCAGCCGGAGACTTCAGAACTAGCACCTTCATCGTCGCTGCCACCCTCAAGGAGTGCTTTTCCAGAAG
The DNA here is from genome assembly GCA_025667525.1 of Glebionis coronaria. Taxonomy (NCBI): domain Eukaryota; kingdom Viridiplantae; phylum Streptophyta; class Magnoliopsida; order Asterales; family Asteraceae; genus Glebionis; species Glebionis coronaria. The sequence goes on from CM046881.1 coordinate 55,728,051, forward strand.
TTCCAGTAACCTGAACTAAACAAATTGTCAATAAAAATAAGTACTTCCAAAATTCGCCCAATATAACAAAACTATTACAGTATAATTCTTGTGAATTGTGATCAATCTTACAACAGCTATTAATACAGTAGGAATACTAACTTTGAACAAAAAGTGTTTTGGATTGACCCATCCCGTGCCTCCCAATACCAAAACACACCCGAACAGCCCATATTGCCACCTCTAATACACATTGAGATAGAGAGCTTTACCTTAAACAAGAGATCGCCCAAAAGCTCCACAGAACTTTGACAGATACGTCAGTTAATCTTAGCTTGATAGTGATCTTACTCTTATTGTTAAATTTGAAAGGTTGGGTACACTATGAGTTAGCACTAAAGAAATCTATTGCAAGCGTGTTTCTATGGTTTTATATGCTTCAAGGGCTTCAAGCCGAAAACAACCACCTTATCCACTGCGGAAAAGCTAGTTGGTAGTCATGAAGCCGAGTTGGAAGGATTTACGAGTTTATATACCGGTGTTTTGTTGTGGAATTACGAGCTTAGCTAATGTTCTTAACAATGGATACACGTGAATATACTTGTATCTTACGTGATCAATCCAAACGTTACGTTACATATATAATGTTGAACCTGTACAGGCACACAAATACAAAAAAAGAGCTGAGTAAACCTTAGAATTGTTCTTTGCAAAACATAAACAATCTGTTTATGAACACAATAAAGTACAATCACCACAATGAAAATAAAAAGTTCCATTTGAAACATTAACAGTTTATGAACAATAGCACTTGAAACAAAGTATTATTAGGGTAGAATTATTATTACACTTGTTAAAATAAAAAAAAAAAAAAAAACTTACAGAGTTACTATGAATTTTCATATGATCACTAGCAGTAGTGAAACTATTTGCCCATCATTACATAAAAACATAATATTACTTTGAACATATATGACCTATTACTCTATTCAACTATGTGCGATTGAAAGTCGAAACTATTAAGCCCGTAAATTTGATAGCAGATGAAAGAAAAGAACCCAACGTCCCAATCTTCTTGTGCAAGTAATTCTTCTTCTTAAGGAATAACTTCTTCATGGTTGTCTTGTCGGATCGAGTGAAAGTATAGCTTTTAAGAAAAATTTGTCTACGTCGAATCGAGTCAGCATTGTAAGGTAACACAAGTACTGGTTGTTGTCCTGCAACGCCTTTCATAGAAGCTGCAAATATCACGTTCTCCAAGAACACTTTATCTGCTTCTAGTGATTTGTATGACTTCAAAGTGCCCCCAGTCGCCATGATCGATGAAAGTTTGAAGATGAATAAGAGACGATCGTGTTTTGATAAATAAACTTGGATTGTGTTCGAGGATTATATATAAGTAGTAAATAACCGTCTTTGATCTTGTTAACTTTCGAAAAATATGACCTTCCATCGTTGTTTTGGAACTTTAAAATAACCTTCCAAAAATAATAACCTTCCATATATTTGTTAGCATCCGCTTTTTGGAATTTTGTTATTTGATTGGGCATTGACTAATTTTGCTCAAAAAAGACTAAGGTCCAGAATTTGGGCTCTAAATTCGCATCCGGGCTTTATTGGAATTTTCGTATTGTGTACTAGGGGCGAGGTGTCAAGAAACCCGACCTAAATCTAACCCGAATGAGTCGATTTAGATCGGTTTAGTTGTGTTAAAAAGTTTATTCACGTTATTCGGGTCATCTTGACTGACCCGAATACTAAGTCGGGTATCAAGGTTTAGAAGTTTTGAATAACTTGGATTCGAGTCAATCGACATTCGAGTCAATTCGATTGACCCTAATAAATAATTTTTTCACTCTTCTAATATAATTTTTATGTTTTTTTTAAAAGAGTGAAAAAAATTTACATTGTAATTATATTTGGGTCGACTGAACCCGAATTGAGCCGATTTTTTAGTCTTGACTTGACGTTGACCCGAACCGAATTAACCTAAACCCGACCAATCCGATCTGATTCACACCCGTAGTCACCACTGCCCATCAGTAAATCACTGTCGAGCTTACTGTTTGAACAAATTAATGAGACTAAAGTAAGGTTTGTATTTGAATTTGGAGAAAATTTGTGTAATATGAATGTGTTAGTTTCTTAGACATGATTAGAAGACTTTTAGCCATGTTAAAGCTGCACAACAAATCTAGTGACTTATACAGTAGATAATTAAAATTCGATAATAGAACATGCATGGTAACCACACATATACAAAAGAGCTGAATAAACCTTAAAATTCTTTTTTGCAAAACATAAACAATCAATGAATAGGTCTATCTTAACTAAAGTCGCCATACTTAAATCCCTTTCTTCATCTTTCAATCGTGTCTCCTGAATCTTGTGTATATGGCACACATTTGGTTTCTTTGCAATATAATCTTTACTGTTAAAACAGAATATATATTTGATTTCCTAGACAAATGTACCATTAGGGACAAACATTTCGTCTATAAAATATTCTGTACGATAAACATAACGATTTTGAAAAAATATATGTTATTGTAATATGTAGAATTCTGTCTACTTATTTCATCCCACACTCATGTCAGAGGTCTTGGATTCAGTTTGATATTTATTTCATGAAAATAGTAATAATTTCCGTAAATTGCATTGTTTGATTTTGTTAAGTGTCAGATTAAAAATAACAATCATTTGTGTTTTTATTTAAATATTTATTAAATGTGATTTGATTATTTTTTAATATAACATATATGATGTATTTTTAAGGGTAAACTGCAAATTACGTCCCTGAACTTTGCCAATTTCGCAAATTTACCACTGAGAGGAAACTACAAGCAGTATTGTCATTATACTTCAAAATCTTGTACAATTTCGCCACCGAGTTGATGATTTTTAACTGTTGCTAACTTTTTTCGTTATCTTCCCCTCATGTGCCATGCACATGAGGATATTTTCGTTATTTCAAGTCACCCTCATACACTAACCTTTCTTTTATGCAAATTTTGTCCCTCGAATGCTTTCTTCCCCACTTTTTATTTTTCCCCACTTTAATTTTTTTAAAACACCACCACCATGGCCATCCACCAACACCAAACGCCGTCATTGTTACTGTAGCAATCAAGAAAAAAACTATACTTGTAACCATCATTTTGTTGTCGATGCTTTCTTGGAGATTATTTTGAATGTTTTTCTGCCTTGATTCTTTTGTTTAATTGTATGACGTTGCTGAACATCTCCTTATGGATTTCTTTTATAGGTGTTATTTGTTTGAACAACAATATGTCATATACGAGGTCCATTGTTGTTGACTATTTCTTCTTCATTTCCATAAGTAAGTGTTCTTCGTTTTTTATTTTAGATCTTTGTCAATTTATACTATTTTTGGGTGGTAGAGTCATGTAGGACATAGTTCAAAAAAAAGAGTCATGTAGGACGCACTTAAAGGCTAAAACCGACTACGACATAATGTTGTGGTTTAATTTTTAATTTCTTGGCTTATATAAGCTCATTATGGCTTACATTATGAACTTATATAAGCCGAGAAGTTTGAAAATAAGCTAGAAAAAGGCTTAATTTTAGTTTTCGGGAAAGTTGACTATCTTGACCAATTATGCGGATTAACCTTGTTTTCTTTGATTTTGGCCGATTAATCGTTTTTTGACCGGTTAAAACGATTATAACCGATCTTTGACCGATTATGCCAATAGGTGGAAATCCGGCCGCTTAGTGACCGGTTAGCGCCCAAGCGCCGATTAATCGACCGCCTAGGCCGATTTTTGCGACAGGTTTATTTATGCAAATGTTTGCCAAGATATTTTTATGTGTTTTCCAAGTTTTTTTCACTTGTTTTGTTAGTTCTAAAGATGCATCAACAACGAATCAAGATGCATCATCTCAACAATGGTCAAAGAACAATGCAAGAATTTGGTTGGGGTTGTTTATCCTAATTGCGCACGTCAATTATTTAGCAGCACTTGCTTATTCCAAACACAATCTGTTAGGACCATTGTAATAGTTATATGTAATAGGTAGACTAGGAGGTATGTAGTTCCTCCTGGTCCTAGTCGTAGTAGGAGCAAGTCCTGCTCCTGGTCCTAGTCAAAGTCAAACTTTATTATTTACTTAATATTCTGTTAGGATATGCATGAGTTATATTAGGAGAAGATATGCATATCAGTTTTACACGTTTTCTTGTATGCTGTATTAGGGTTTCCTTGTAGTATAAAAGGAACCTTAGGCAGAAGGGTTATACACACCTTCACAAAACATAGTTCTAGTCTTTATCAATATTAGAAATCCTTAGAAAGGATCAAGTCTTTATAGTTATTCTGTTTCTCTTGTTTATATTTATATTCTACATTCATATTGTGTATAGAGTCTCTTTGTGATTTGACTTGTGATTACAGAAGTCATTCACCGGTCCTGACAGGCTGCAAGATCTACATCTAGTAGACCCAACAAGTGGTATCAGAGCCTGGGAGGGTCTCTATACAACAAGTATCAAGTTCTCTTATTACTAACAATCTGTTTATCATGTCTGCCTCAACTTCTACTCAAACAGGAGAAGAAGGCACTCCTAAAATTGTGCAACCTCAGCAGATCCTGGCTACGGTTTCCAACACGAATGGAAAATTCCCTCTTCTGAAGAAAGGTGAATATGATAACTGGGCAATGAAAATGGAATGGTGGATCACCAACACTGATCAAGATCTTTGGAAGATCATTCTGAATGGAAACAGCAGAAAGCTTACTGGACGAGACAAGAACGGTAATATTACTCTTCTTGACCCTAAAACTCATGAGGAAATCATCGCTATTCAGAAGGAGGTAAAAGCAAAAACAATTTTGCTTCAATCTCTTCCTGAAGATCACATGGGTGACTTCTACCATTTGGATGATGCCAGAGAGATCTGGAATGGCATAAAAGCGAGGTTTGGCAGAAATGAGGAGTCAAAGAAAATGCGAAGGTCCATGCTGAGAGATGAATTCACAGAGTTCAAAATCTCAGAAACTGAAGGCCTGAATCAAGGGTATGATAGGTTCCAGAAGATATTGAGCCAGTTGAATCAACTTCGGTCCAAGCCTGATGATGGTGATGTCAATGCAAGGTTTCTTAAAGCCTTACCCTACTCTTGGAACCAGGTGGTAATCTCTCTTAAAGCCAAAGGTGGGCTTGATTATCTCAGTTTTGATGATTTGTTTCATAGGCTCAGAACTTTCGAACCTCATGTGAGAGGATATCCGAGTGACTCTTTTCCCACTCCTGCTAATTCAGCCTTTGTGAGCTCTATGGCATCTAGTCCCATGTCATATGCAAGTAGCCAGAGCAATAATGTATCTCCCCAGCATACTATCCAGCATACTATTCAGCATACTGGTCCCATGTCATATGCATCTAGTCCCATGTCTTCTGCTTCTGATCCTCCTGCCAAGTCTGGTAGTATGGTAGAAGCTATTCTTCATTCTTTTGTTGCTGATGTTACTGCTGAACAACAACTTGCGTTTGATGACTTCAAACAGATTGATAAGCTGGATCTGGATGAGATCGATCTTAAATGGCAGATGGCCATGCTTACTCTTAGGGTTCACAAGTTTGAGAAGAAAGCAGGAAGGAAGTTTAATTACAACCCTCGGGAGTCAGCAAGATTCGATAGAAGCAAGGTACGGTGCTATAACTGCCAGCAACAGGGTCACTTTGCAAGAGAGTGCCCTAGCAAGAATGATCAGGAGAAGAGCAGGTACTCAGCTTTCAAGGTTCAGGAGGTTAAAGATGACAAGAAGGCATTAGTATCGGTTGACTCTATGGTCAACTGGAATGATCATCAGGCTTCTACTCTGGAATCAGCGGAATCCACGACTGATGTGTTGGCAATGATTGCTGGGAATCTCTCTGATGCAGAAGAAGCAGAAGAGTTTGCTCTTATGGGCATCTCACCTCAGGTACAACATTGTCCTCTTGGTTGTCATGATAAATACACAGAACTATTGTCCCAATATAATGAAGTAAATGAACAAAATGATAAGTATTACTTAGAGGTACAAGCCTATAAAGCTTCATTGAACACATTGGAACAACAAAAGAAGTGGTTACAAGATACACAACGTGCATATGCGGATAAAATCAGGATACTAAGCATTGATTTAGAAAACACTACAAATATGCTTAAATACACAGAAACTGAAAGAGATGCTAGTATCAAAGAAACAGAGGAGATGCAAGCTAAATTAGATGCTACAATGTTAAGATTTGACAAATGGCAAAAGGCACCTAAAAATCTTTCAAAATTAATTGATAGTAGCATGTCTGGCAGAACTAAAAGAGGCTTAGGATTTGAAAAATATATTGATTCTGAAGATGTATTTGATTTATCTTTCTCTAGCGTCTTTGATGCCGACAAAGAGGATGAGGGCAAACCTAGTTACAATAGGTTTAAACCAGCAGCAGAAATGCATGCTGTTCCTCCTCCTCTTACTGGAACTTTCATGCCCACCTCATGGCATAATAACTCGGATGGATCACAGATGCTTGAGTCCCCAACAAGTTCTACTAATACTAACGACTTTGTCTCATGTACTTTCAGTGACAAAGCCGGTGACTCTGCATCTAATGGTTCAAGTGAAGAGTCAAGACCTACGAGTTCCAAGTCGAATGAACATGCTGCTACTGGTGCTAGGAAGTGTGAAGAAAAAGTCGCTGTCAAGTCAAGTGTGTCTGGTCCTTGTTTATTGAGTCCTAGGAAGAATGTTTTTTCTAGAACTGTGTGTAATAAAGTAGGCAGTATGAAACAGTCTCATTCTAATAAAAGGTCTTTCAAAACATGTTTTGTTTGTGGCAGTCCCTTTCATTTAATTAAAGATTGTGATTATTATGACACACATGTATCTGTTAATCATGCTTTACTTGCTCCTGGTTCACCAGGAGCTGCTCCATATGCTACTAGAAGACTTAATCCTAGTGCTCCAATGTTTCATACTTCTAGAGTATCCTCTCCTTTCATGTCTGATTATTGGAGAGAAAATGGATTCCAAACAACTAGTAATTATTTTCCAAATTATAATCCAAACTATGCGCATCATTTTGACCACACGTATTTTGGTTTGGGAAATTTGGGAACTGCTGTTAAGCCCTCAGCAGGTTGTTCCTGGTCAAATAATAATACCCATATGATGAATAGGCAACCAAGGAACAATGGTGGATCTCATCAATCTTCTTGGCATTCTTCTAATGATCCACAAGGCAGGCTCAAACCTGAAAAGGTTTGGGTCCCCTTAAGACACTAACTTTTGCATTGTGATTATCTTGTTGTTGTAGGTTACTCCATACCAGGATCCTAGTCTAGGCATTGTTGATAGTGGCTGCTCCAGGAGCATGACTGGCAATAAAGGCCTTCTCTCTAACTTTGTACCATTTTATGGGGGCAAGGTCTACTTTGGTGGAGGTGAAGGCAGAATCACTGGCAAGGGAACGATAAAGACTCCAAATCTCAATTTTGAGCAGGTCTACTATGTGGAAGCACTTCAAAACTTCAACTTGATATCGGTCTCTCAGATTTGTGACAAGAAGCAGTTTGTACTCTTCACCGATACTGATGCACTTGTGCTCTCCAAAGATTTTAAGCTTCCGGATGACTCACAAGTTTTACTCAGAATCCCTAGAAGACACAATCTCTATAGCATCAAGTTGAATGAAGTCAACCCTACTGGTCAACTAGCATGTCTGGTTGCAAAAGCCTCGGAAGATGAAGCCACAAAATGGCACCGAAGGATGGGACATGTGAACTTCAAGACCATTCACAAACTTGCCAATTTGAATCTGGTCTCTGGTTTACCTCCCAAGACGTTTAGAAATGACATAAATTGTGTTGCCTGCAGCAAAGGCAAACAACACAAAGCATCCTTCAAGGCCATTACTGCTTTAAGTCTCATTACTGATCCATTGCAGCTTTTACACATGGACTTATTCGGTCCTACTTCCATCAGAAGCATAGACCACAAGCAATTCTGTTTGGTGGTGACTGATGGCTATAGCAGGTTTACGTGGGTGTTTTTCATGGCTACCAAAAGTGAGACCTACTCAATTCTACGAGATTTTCTTACCTTGATAGAGAATCAGTTGTCCAAGAAAGTTAAAGGTATTCGATGCGACAATGGAATCGAGTTTAAAAATAGAGACCTCATCGCACTTTGCAATGCTAAGGGCATCAAAAGAGATTATAGTGCTGCTAGGACTCCTCAACAGAATGGTGTGGCAGAAAGAAAGAACCGGACACTAATAGAAGCAGCCAGAACTATGCTTGCCGATTCCAAGCTTCCGACCATGTTCTGGACAGAAGCTGTTAATACGGCTAGTTATGTTTTGAATAGGGTGTCTATTACCAATCCACACAAGAAAACACCTTATGAGCTGCTCACGGGCAAAGTTCCAAATATTGCTCATTTGAAGCCTTTTGGGTGTCCAGTCACCATTCTGAATACTAGTGACTATTTGGGGAAGTTTGATGGCAAGGCTGATGAAGGATATATTGTGGGATATTCAGCTCATTCTCGGGCGTATCGTGTCTACAATCTTCAAGCCAAACGGATAGTTGAAACTATTAATCTCAGGTATTTTGAGGAGAAGACAAACATTCAAGGAACAGGTCCAGAATGGTATTTTGATCTTGATTATCTTAGTGATTCATTAGGATATTTTCGTTTCAAAACTAACCATGATGCAGGACCACAAGTGTTTGCAACTTCTAGTACTGGTGTTCCTTCTAGTCTTTCTGATTCAGATGATGAGGATGACATTTTTGTGGTTCCATCCTATTCCACCACGGTTTCTCCTACTCCTCCTAGTGATGCAACTCCATTGGAAGTACAGGATTCCCAAGCAGCTCTTGATACTCTTCTAAAGCAACAACAAGAAGCTACTAAAGCGGCGGCTCAAGGTAGTTTTGAGTTTCCCTTGGTTGAGCCTACTGACAAAGCTGCTCCTAGTACTCCAGCTTCTGCTCCTAGTGCTAGTCACTCACCTACTGGTACTCCGGCTAGTGAGTCTGCTTCAAATACACGTTTCTCCAGTCCTTCTAATTTGGGGAATCATGAAAAGAAGTCTTCTACCAAGCTGGATGATATACATAAACAACCAGTAGACGGGATTTTCCAAAATGCTTCATATGATGCTGATTTCGTTGGTGATCTCGGCAACATGGCACCAGAAGTGGAGGTTTCCTCCAATCCAGTCTTGCAATCACATAAAGACCATCCCACCACTCAAATTATTGGATATCCTGGTTCTACCGTCAAGACACGCAGAATGCAGCAGAAGGCCTCGTCTGATCATCATGCTCTTGTGGGCTATATTGAGGATCAAAAGCGTAATAATCATACGGACTTTCAACACTGTTTGTTTGCTTGTTTTCTTTCACATGTGGAACCTAGGTCTGTTTCTCATGCTCTTGAGGATCAAAGTTGGGTGGAGGCTATGCAGGAGGAAATGCAGCAATTCTTGTTTCAGAATGTTTGGGTTCTGGTTGACTTACCAGATGGGAAGACAACTATCAATACCAAATGGATTCTTAAAAACAAGAAGGATACACGGGGAATTGTTGTCAGAAATAAAGCTAGGCTTGTCGCACAAGGACACACTCAAATTGAGGGCATTGATTATACTGAAGTCTTTGCGCCTGTTGCAAGGATTGAGGCCATTCGTCTGTTTTTGGCCTTTGCTTCGTATGTTGGCTTTACGGTGTTCCAGATGGATGTCAAGAGTGCATTTCTCTATGGAAAAATTGACGAAGAAGTGTATGTTACTCAACCTAAGGGGTTTGTTGATCCACTTCATCCAAAGAAAGTCTACAAGGTGGTCAAGGCTCTTTATGGGTTACATCAGGCTCCTAGAGCTTGGTATGAGCGTCTCTCCACTTTCTTGTTAAAGAATGGCTATAGAAGAGGTACTATTGACAAAACACTATTTCTTCGGCGGAATTCCAAGGATATTATCCTTGTTCAGGTTTATGTGGACGACATTATCTTTGGTTCTACTAGGAAGGAGTGGTGTGATGAGTTTGAACACTTGATGAAAGGCGAATTTCAGATGAGTGCCATGGGAGAACTGTCATTTTTCCTTGGTCTTCAGGTCAAGCAACAATCGGATGGGATTTTCATCAGTCAAGATAAGTATGTTCATGAGATTCTTCAAAAGTTTGACATGGATCCTCTTCGACCAGCAGCAACTCCTTATGAAGTTGCTAAAATCAAACTTAAGAATGAGCCAGATCCACCCGTAAATGTTCATATGTACAGGTCTATGATTGGCTCTCTCATGTACTTGACTGCATCACGTCCGGATATTATGTTTGCAGTAAGTGCTTGTTCTAGACACCAGGTGACTCCAACGGTTTCGAACTTAAATGCAGTGAAGAAGATTTTCAAGTATATCAAGGCTCAACCTAAATTGGGTCTATGGTATCCTAGAGAATCCCCCTTTGTACTTGAAGCATACAATGATAGTGATTATACTGGTGCTAATAATGATAGGAAGTCTACTACTGGTGGTTGTCAATTTTTGGGTCGTCGGCTTATTTCATGGCAATGTAAGAAACAGACAATTGTAGCTACTTCTTCAACAGAAGCTGAATATGTGGCTGCTGCTAGTTGCTGTGGTCAAGTTTTATGGATCCAAAATCAGATGTTGGACTATGGGTTCAATTTTATGAATACCAAAATTTTTATTGACAATCAAAGCACTATTTGTATTGTGAAGAATCCTGTATTTCATCAGCGGACGAAACATATTGAGATTCGGCATCATTTTATACGTGATGCCAATGAGAAAAAGCTGATACAGGTTCTTAAAGTTCATACGGATGACAATGTTGCTGATTTGCTGACTAAAGCTTTTGATGGTCCTCGGTTTAACCACTTGGTGGTTCATATTGGGATGGTTAATCCTTGAGGTCTAGGATTGAGGGGAGGCAAAGCCTAAGGGGAGGCTTTGTGTACATATTAGGTCAGTCTAACGTATACTTAGTATTTAACAACATAATTTCTTGGTTATGATGGTGTGTGGTACTTATGATGGAAGATTTTTGCTCTCTTCTGGTGGATATGGCCTTACATGGCTGGCTTCTGGTCCTTTTTGGTCAGCTTCTAGTTATGATTGGTTGCCTTCTGGTGGTTTAAAATCCTTCCATGTCTAGTGGTGTTTGGCTATTGGTACTGGTACTGGTCTGGCTACTGTTCATTCTTTTTGTCCTGTGTTAATCACGTTTTGCTCCTGGCCTGACTATTGTGCACTTTGACTTTTGGTCAACGCTTCCAATACTGATATTTACAAGTTTGAATTCACCAAATAAATTAGGGGTAAGTTATTATGTTAAAAAGGGCAAGTGGTTAGTATGCCATTATGGCTTAATTTGAAAGGGCAACCCCCCATTAATAGGGGTCAATGAACAGTTACTATTTTCTTCCTATATGGTCAACATACACTCATTACAATTAAAACACACACAAAAACCGCTTCTACTCCTCTCATCCCAATCTAAATCCTTCTTTAATCCATTCATCAAGATCCATGGCTGCTCTTGCTTATCAACCTGCTCATAATCGTGTTGCTTATCTGGGTGATGGTCCTAATAGTGAACATTTTGCTGATATCTTGGAGTTTATTGAAGCTTCAAACTTAAGGTATGCATTTACTGTTTGTCCTACCATATATGATAGTGTGGTACGTCAATTTTGGGCGTCTGCTGAACTTGTGAATGTGGCTGGACGTCCACGAGCAATCCATGCTACCATAGATGGACGTGCTTATGTGGTCACTGAAGCATCTATTCGCTCTTCTCTTCATCTTCAGGACGAGGGGGGTGTTGTATCACTTCCAAATTCGGAAGTATTAGAGGGTATGGCTGCCATAGGTTATGAACATGGGGGGAAGTTTAACTTCCAAAAGAATATGTTTTCCCCTCAGTGGAAGCTTCTGGTTCACTATTTAATCCATTGTTTAAGTCCCAAGTCGGGGAGTTGGGATGCGTTTCCTACTCCGTTGGCTAATGGTCTTATATGTTTAGCCCAGGGAAGAGTGTTTAACTTTTCACATTATTTATTTGAGGGGATGGCTAGTAATTTGTCCACTGCGGGTTCTAGGAAGAAATTTCTTATGTACCCTAGGTTTATTCAAGAAATACTTGTTTGCATTCCACGTGATAGGGCTGAGCATGTACCATCTAAACTAACAGCGAAAGTGTATTACAACATGATGCATGGGTTTACTGGGGATTGGAGGCCCCTGACTGAAGCCATGATGGGTTTGGCTCAGGGTCCTATAGGTCAGGAGGAGGAGGCTCCTGAGTTGGTTATGTTAGATGATGACCCCATGGAGGAGGAGGAGGCTCCTGCTGGTGATGCCACTCCTGTGGTAGAGGAGGAGCTAGTTGAGGAGGTGGTGGTTGAACAACCATCCCCTCCCAAGGCTGGTCCTTCCTCGGCTCCACAAAGGTCTCCATTTGTGGAGACTCCACCTCCTAGCCCTGCCCCACACTCGACTGATATCCCCTTTGCTGCTAGTTCTCCACACGTTGACCCCAATGTTGCTTCGGGCTCCCGTGATGCTTTCCCTGATCCAAGTTCTCTTGGTGGGCAGGCAGAGGAGCCTACTACTCTGACATCTTTGCTAGCTCTTATGCACAGGTACCATGAGAGGATGATTTGCTTGGAAGCTGACTTGAACCAACATCGGAAGCTCACACGGGAGTTTGTTCTTCCTCTGGCCGATCGTATAAAGGTATTGGAGAATCAACAGCGTCGTCGAAAGAAGCATGTGGTTCTTTCAGATTCTGAGGATGAGGGTTCGGAGAATGTTGAGGATGGCTTGACATTGCTGGCAAAGGCTGCCTTTGCTGATAAAGTTTATGATGATCTGCCTGGTCCTCCAATGTCCTCCAATGCTCCTTCTTCTAGTGCTATTCCCCCTTCTATGGGTAGTGCTTCTGATGCTGCTGGTGGTTCTCATGCTGATCCCTCTCCTGATCCAAAGGGCAAAGCTCCAATGACTGATTCTCCTTCTCCCATCCGCAAGCGCTCTCGTCGACAGCTTGAAGAAGACATACTAGGTGAAGAGGCTGCTCGTCGGGTTCAGGCTGAGCTTGATGCGGAGGACATTGCTGCTGAGGAAGAGCTCCGTGAGCGAAGGCGTGCGCAAATTCAGCATGATGCTATGCACTGGACTGATGGCGAATGGATGCAAGTGTTAACTGTTCTCACTCTGGATTATGCTCAGTTTAAAGATTTGTTGGGTGGTGATGTTGATGAACACAACTGTATTCCGCGTGCTATGGTAATGATGCGTAAGCATCAGTTGACTCTTGCTGAGGAACTCAAGAAACAGCGTAGGAACAGACCTCTTTCTCAGGCTGAGCAGCGTCAGCAGATGCAACGTTATGTCAAATTTCAATCTGCTGCTCATTTCAATGCTCCTTGGACTTGGGCTCGGGTGCGGGCTTTGACTTTTGATGAGCTCAAGAAACTTTATGAAAATATGGTGAGGCGTGCGAGTCAACCTATACCGGAAAAATTTGTTTACCATCCTCGTGGTGTGACTGCTTCTATGCCTGCTGCTTCTACTGTTTCTTCATCCGTGCCCATTCCTGGTTCCAATGGTAGTTCTTCTGGTTCTGGTGCTGTTTCTGTTGGTCCTTCTACTTCACCCTTGGTTGCTCCTATTGGTTCTACTACTGGTCCTGCTACTACCATCTTTGTGACAACCACCACTACTCATGCTTCCCCCACCACACCTGTTACTTCCACCACTCCTGTTCCTGCAAGCACTTTTGTTGATTCTACCATACCTGCTGATGCTCCATCTGATGTGCCATCTTCCTCACCACAAGTTTCTGCAACACAACCTAATCCCACTTCTGATGCAGCTCCTAGTGGTTCTTTGGGTGGACATGTTCATGAGTCTACTTCTACTGCTTCTCCTGCTGTTGCTGAAGTTCAGGTGAAGGTTGAATCCACTCCTTCGGCTCCCACGCCTCGACGTTCCACTCGCCAGAAACTTACTCGTCGTGTTCGCCGCGGTAAATCAGTTCCTTTTGAGAAGCGTGATCCTGAAAACTTAATTGATGCAGCTTCGGATAGCGATTCTGACTTACCTTTAGGCAATGGAAGCATTATGGGTTATACAGTTGAGAGGTCTACAACACTTCCTGGTGGCGTCTCCCATCGGATAACTTTGAGTGATGGGACTGTGCGAATGGTCACTGGTTTGCAGGGTGTGTTATCATGGGCTGACCGAATGGATCTTATGGCGTTGTTTGGGCTTGTTGATTCTAGTATGCCATTTGACCCGATGGCGGTGTCTTCCTGGCCTGGTATTCGTCTTTGGGCCGATCTCAAGCTTATGTTGGATCCTCCTCCATCTGCTACTCCTTTGGGCGTATGGCAGGATCAAATTCAATGGGAGATTGTTCGCTGGAAGCTCTATGCTGGATGTGGAGTACATGTGTTGGAGTTAGGTTCTGGTCATGTGGCGTTTATGTTGACGGATGTTGTGTATCCTTTGACTATTTCTTCCATGGAAGCAATGTTGGCAAGTCATTTGCAGATTTCTACTGCTCCTTCTGGGAATGAGTCGAGTATGGCCACATCTTTGGTCGAGGGTATTCAAGCACGATTGTTAGCAGATAAGAAGGCAGCTTCTGGTGTGTAAGGTGAATGGGTTGTAAGTTGTTATACTTTGATTTTTGTTTGTATTTTTATTCTTTTCACCAATATGTATCGTGATTGGTGACTTTTATTCTTTATAGTTTAAAAAAAAAAAAAAAAAAAAAAAAAACACAACTTTTTATATAATATCTGCTTATACTTTAACACAGTTTAGCTTTTATACTTGTACATAATATCCCTTGGCTGGTTCGAAATGTGGTTCTTGGTTTGAGATTGTTCTGGTGCTTGGTTTCACTTGGTGTTGGACGTGGTCCACACAACAAATGGTTCTCAACTTACCATGTCTCATCGACAAGAAAAAGTTGATTCACCTTGAGGGTACGGCTCCTGGTGCGATTATCAAATCCGTTGATGGTTGCCAGGTTACCTAAAACTGGATGGTTTTCACTTGCCATAGTATTGGACTGAAAAGTGGCTAATCCAAGGGGGTACGGCTCTTGGTAAAGATCTTATCAAATCCGTTGATAGCTGTAATAGCTTGCTTAAAGCTATAGGGTGTTCAACTCACCGATGCTTAATTGCTAAGAGTTGGCGAGTCCAGAGGGGTACGGCTTCTGGTAAAGACGCATCAAATCCGTTGACGGCTGTGATGATTTGCCTAAAATCATTAGGGTACTCCCACTCACCATTGATTCACGTTCTAAGAGTTGGGCTGGGTTCTAGTCTCCCAGGGTGATGCTTATTCCATCAGAATGACTAGCTAGCCCAAGAGCGAGCAGCTACTTGGTAAAGGCTCATCAAATCTGCTCATGTTGCTGAAAGATTCAACCTGATGCTGATTTGTTACAAGCTTTGGAGAAGCTTCTGGTGTTTCATGTTGCGGCTGTTCTTCTGATTTTTATCTTGTTGATGCTGCTATTTGTTTTGCTGATACAATCCTCGGGCTTCCTTTGCACGTTTACCAGGAAACTTGAACTCAACAGGTCAAATTCAAGTTTAGGGGAGGATTGTTAGGACCATTGTAATAGTTATATGTAATAGGTAGACTAGGAGGTATGTAGTTCCTCCTGGTCCTAGTCGTAGTAGGAGCAAGTCCTGCTCCTGGTCCTAGTCAAAGTCAAACTTTATTATTTACTTAATATTCTGTTAGGATATGCATGAGTTATATTAGGAGAAGATATGCATATCAGTTTTACACGTTTTCTTGTATGCTGTATTAGGGTTTCCTTGTAGTATAAAAGGAACCTTAGGCAGAAGGGTTATACACACCTTCACAAAACATAGTTCTAGTCTTTATCAATATTAGAAATCCTTAGAAAGGATCAAGTCTTTATAGTTATTCTGTTTCTCTTGTTTATATTTATATTCTACATTCATACTGTGTATAGAGTCTCTTTGTGATTTGACTTGTGATTACAGAAGTCATTCACCGGTCCTGACAGGCTGCAAGATCTACATCTAGTAGACCCAACACAATCGCCTAAAGGTCAAGGAGCTTTGTGGTCAGCTTATGTATCTCCTTAAAAACCTGTCTTGAATTTTGGTTGATGGTAACGATGGGCATCCGATCGATAATTACACCCGAAAACCAAGATGAGTTGTTATTCAACTCAGTGCCATTGTTAAAAAAAAAAAACCCAGTGCCATGGAAACTGGTACTTCTTTAGTGAAAAAGGTCTTGCAATGTTGGTGTGAAGGTTCATGTACATATCACTCTTCCTACGCCATCAAAGAGTTCTTCAAGATTCAAGTTTGTCGTCCCCACTTGTTCGGTGCTCACCATATTGTACTCACTACTTCTGCTTTTCTAATCTAGAAATCATATCGACGAGTGAAATCATATCGACGAGTTCTTCAAGATTCAAGTTTGTCGTCCCCACTGTTGGAAATACGTTTTTACGTATTTAGAAAGGATCGGTCACTCCAACGATAGATTCAAGTATTGGGCTCGTGATCCAATGTATAAACATATAGCCCACCAAAGCCCACATGTAGGGTGGCTATATAAACCCCCTCCTAGCATGTTAGGAGGGGTTGAACACTTTGTCATTTATCATTTTCCATCTTTCTTCTATTCTCTCTCTTCTTTCTCTCTCTAAGTTCTTCCTTTTCCATTCCATTCATTATATAAATCAAACATTGCTTAATCCTAAGAAACGATGGACCTACAATTGGTATCAAGAGCTTTGGTTGATTCTTCGGATTGACGTGTTTTTGTCTATTATTTTGGTTGTAAAAATTTTCTTCTTTCTCGATTTGTGTTTCTTTGTCTCAAAAGTTATTTAAAAAAAAGTCTCTTATCAGTTTCTTTTAATACTCTCTTATCAAGTTTTATCTGAATCTGTATATCTGCTTTTGTCTAAACAATCTGAAATATTTCAGTTTTTTTATAAGTTTTTTTTAATTTATTTTATGAACAGATTCGGTCTTGTCGTTTTATAAAGTTTTTGTCCTATTCCGATTGAAAGGTTTCTTATTCCGATACCTTTTCTTTTTTATATAATTGTTTCTGTCGGAAAAGGGTTTTGCATTCTGACACTCATTCCGACCCTTTTTCCGACAGATACGTATTCCGATACATTTTCAGATACCACTTTCCGACTGTTACACATTCCGATACTTTTTTCCGATAGATATTCCGATGGTTGATTCCGATAAGTATTCCGATGGTGTTTTTGTTTTGACATTCCAATGGTTTTCATGTTTGTGACATTCTGACGGTTTGACAAACAACCCAAGTCTCGACTTAAACAACAAATCAAATTTAACCAGACCTAAATCACACATACATACACAAAACCAAGACACGAATACACCAACAGACAGCATCAAAGACTCACCCATAGACTCAAACCTAACTTTCTGAGTTCTCAGACTCGACACACTCGAATCATACACTAGACTATCGACTCAAACTCAGACTCAAACACTCGACTAGACAAAGTCTCGACACACTGCCTCGACTCGTTCTATGTATTTCCCTCGTCCACAGTAAATCCGACTCAATCACTCTCTTTCCTCGTCTCATATCATCTGTAGACTCAAACCTAAATAGAATTATATGACAGATCTCAATTTTGTTAAATTGACAGATCTTTATAGATATTAAGAGTTTAAACAATCATCTTCACAGATTCGTGTTTTGGTTTTTTAAACCAAGTTCTATATACGAAATCAAATAAAGAGTAATACCAATCTTGTTATTATCTTTATTATTTTCGATTCTTTCAACAAAAACCGACATGCAATTCATTAAAAACCTACCCGAGACCATGGAATGACCTTGAAGACGAATTAGGAGATGAGTGATCTTTTTATGGTTCGAGTTTCTGGGATTTACAAATCATGGGTGATGGTTAGATTTTCGATATGAACGATTTTGATGTGATGAGATCAGATTCTTGAGTTTGGTGTTTTTATTTGGATGATATTTGAATTTGAGATTCAAAAACAGTTTTGATGTTGATGGAGGAGATGGGATTGTTAAGATGATGATTGTGTTTGGTCGTTTGAGATGATGTGCAGAGAGGATATAATGGGGGCGGACTAAACAAAGAGTGAGATTAGGTTTAACTGTTGACCTAATATTTAGGAAAAGGAGCTTTATATCTGAAGTTAGACCGGGGTACTGTTTTCTTATTTGGCCACGTTTTGTTCAAATCAGCTACACGTTTTATTGAGACGGTGATACCAAGATTCTTTAGATGCCACGTTCCTTTTGGTTCTCTTTATTATAATACGCCACGTCTAGCTTAACAAAATTATTCACCAAGTTTGTATTTGGACGAAAATTATTCTCGAGTAAGTTATACACGTAAGTGCTTGTCTAAGTTAAATCGGGTCGTGTCAAAGTACTTAAGTTTTTGGGTCGAAAGGATATCAAGTTGTTTAGTTTTTTAATATCGGGTTTGTATTATCATCAAGAAATCATTGAGCCGAGAAAATAAACTTATATCATCAAACGAGGATTGTGACGATGTTTTACGGTTTATTAATTGGTTGATGTGTAAAAATCTCGTAAATTCGACTTCACGATTTCTTCACAAATTGTAAGATTCCGAATACAACTACAATCACGATCATTTTTCATCATAATTCAATGGAGTCTTTGAATTCGACTTTTCAAGAGGGAGAATCGCATCAAATGAAAGTTAAAGCTAGAGAAAGTAGAATGACTTTATTTCTACCACTTCAGTCCCATCTGTCGAACATTTATCTACTTAAAGAAGGAAGCGGATTTGTGACACTCTTCGGTCAAGATCGTACCATTTTTGTCCACCAAATGCTCCTCAAATTTAACCAACTACCAAAGCAGATCAACAAAGAAGACATTAATCAAATTGAATCCTCACATTCACTTCTAGTTCTAGAGCAACATTTTTCGAGTTTCTTTCAATTTGATCCTGCCAAGGTTGAAGCTTCAACGATCTGCCAGTCATTCCTTGAAGACACACAAATCAAGGTTAAAGACTCCAGTGATAGATTGCTCGATTTCATGAAATCTATTGCACGTTTGATTTATGAAATTTCACAACTTCAACAAGAGCATGATAGTGGAATAAAAGAAAATTCGATGCAGATGCCAGAGAAAACAAATGGCCTTACGGATGACTCAAAGGAGACCACCTCGGTTTACAATGATAGCAGCGTCATTGCATCACGACAACATGATTCAAGCATGCATGACGAAGAGCCAATAGTTGGGGTACATTTGAATACTGTATCTAACAATGATTTACAGCATGTTGAGCATTCCGACCCTATCTATGGCAAACATGGGATGGAAAAGAGTGATAGCAATACCACTTCTGATTCATCCGATGTGAATCATAATAAGGGAGAAAATGATCAGAATGCTAAAGATCATGATATGTGCTTTATGACTGTTACTTTAACCAATTCTGCTTCTAGGAATTAAATTATTTCGCTGCCCGTTCATCTTTTTCTTGTAGTGTATCTCATATGGCTTACATACATGTGGGAATGTTTTAGTATGGTAATGAGATCATATGCACAATTTATGTGGAAACAGAAGAAGGCGATGAAACATATGAAGATGAGTCCGGATATAATTAAGGCCATGCTCTTTAACAACCACGCATAAAGCTTCCGAGTTATACAACCAAACACCATATCAATGTAAAACAAAGGCCCCGTGAAAGCACAACGGGGTCGAATTTTACAGTTCTCTTGACTAATCCTACATAGATGATTATATGATTCCAATATATATCTGTTGGTATATAGCGCCCTTAAGCTTAAAAGTGTGATCACTGAAGTCAAACCCAAAGGTATGATACTACGATCGATGTATCTGCTAATCCAAACACTTCTACGACAAAGTCAAGCTCCAACAACAACATTGTAATAGCTTAGTTCAGTTGACTTTTTAGTTTGACTTCTGATGTATATAAGTTGATCATGTGCTCTGTATCTCATTCAGTGAAATGAATCGATGAAATCGTTTTCACCGTTTCTATGTAGATAATAGGGATCCAGTAGACCAATATAAACTTAAGGCACGTGTATATGTTGTTTATTTAGCAGAAAGTAAAAAACAAATGCATAACAAAAAAATTTACCTTCACTTCCGTCATATGGCTGCTCAACATAAGGTGGTCTGGCAGACCTACCATCGTCCATTCTATGCCCAGCTTGTTGTGCATCCAGGAAAGGACTACCAGTTGGACCCAATAAGCTTGACCCAAACGGACTTTCACCCAATAAGCTATCGTTCTTTTATACTGTTTGCACTGATCTTTGTTACAGTTAGTCAGCTTGCTTCGCTTCTTAGTACTACCCGAACTAACCCAGACCTCAACATCTTCAAATCTGGTGAACTTGCCGTAAGTTTTAGTAGCTATGGTTTATTAACTGAAGTTGTAGAGGTGGCATAATGGCGGGTTGGGCAACGGGTCAAAACTCATAAGAGGGTGTCTAGATTGCTTATTGAAGTTTGAGTGTTTGGATTTACTTTTTATCTGCTTATTATAATGCAAATACTGAAATAAGCACTTAAGAATAAGCAGGCACCTACTTATTTTAAGCAGATAAGCAGTTTAAGATAAGAAATCCCGGACACTTCCTTATTCATGTTATGGATCAACTTAAAACGAATCACTTTTTGCCCAACAATATTAGACCTCGTATATATTGTAAGTGTTTCAAATGTTAGTGGTTCTCTTTCGACCCATGTGACTCGTTTACTTTTCTAACTTTATGAGTTTGACCTGTTGGAGATTTTATATAACTTAAATTGGCCCATTCATAATGAATAAAGTCAATGATGATTATGTGTCTTGTATTGCAGTTGGTTTCTGTAAGCCTGCTCGCAGGGCTAATGATACTACTGCGAAGTGCGACTAGGATCACCCACAAGGCTCAAGGCGTGACATGCCTAGCTGCCAAATGGCATGTATGTGCAACAATCGATGTCATGGAGACACCCGAAGGTGATACTGAAACTCCACCAGTTCCAGGTGTTTCCTGAAGCACCATCTGATTCTGATGATGTTGGTGATGATGAAGATGAGTTGGATAATACTAAACTCATACGAGCTTGTTTGTTTTACGTTTTTTTATTCATTATGAGCTTACTAGGTTTTCAAATTCTAAATAAGCTCAGTTATAGTGGCTTACGAGCTTGAATGTTTTACGTTTTTTTTATTGTCGCTAAATGAACTTGAAGTATTGATGTTTGTGATGATGATGATAGTATGTGAGGAAACTTTAGGTTTAAGTTATGTGTGATGCCATGGAACAATGCCGTAGGTTTTGTGTTTGCGGTTATTGGTTTTGGTAAACGTAGCACCTCGATAGTGACCTTAGCTTGTTTTATATTAGTAGTACGTGGGTGTTTGGATTATCTAGATTCTAGAATATTATTCTTTCATGGAGATTCGGGAAAGCGATAAGGTTACCAGGATCTTATGAGCCTATTAACTTGAGCTAAAGTAATCAGTTCATAAGCTCACTTATCCGTTTGTTCAAATCTCAGTAACCCAATAAACCCATAATATTTAGCTAATCCAAACACCATCTAGCTTATTGCCTTATCAAAGCAAAATAAACTTGCAACAAGTGTCTGGTAAAGCTAATTTTAAAAACTTATCAGCTTATTTTTGTGATAAATAGCCAATACCCTTTTGTTTTAACTTGTGTGCTAAATCTTACCATCTAGCTTATGCCTATCTTGGCTTTTAAAGAGTTGATTACAGCAATGCAGACGTAGTTTGCTTTAGCATTTTTTATTCTTATTACTAAATCCATTATTTCTCCTCACATGACGTCTTATGTGGTGATTGCAGTTAATGACAGAAATCAATATATCAACTGCATATATAGGTTTAATAACACAAAACTTATTGAAAGCTATTATATGTCGTATCTTCAACCCATCACCAGGTGCATTCTAGCAGGGTTAATTTTAAAAGGATGTCAGAAATATATAGCTCTACACTAGCGCTGTTTATGCACACCCACGGATTCATTTGACAGAAGCTAAATGTCGTGGGACCAAATTAAATTTCCATGCGCCATAGGGAAACAGTATAATCCGTAGTAAATAGGCAAAATTGCGGAAAAGCTAGTTGGTAGTCATGAAGCCGAGTTGGAAGGATTTACGAGTTTATATACCGGTGTTTTGTTGTGGAATTACGAGCTTAGCTAATGTTCTTAACAATGGATACACGTGAATATACTTGTATCTTACGTGATCAATCCAAACGTTACGTTACATATATAATGTTGAACCTGTACAGGCACACAAATACAAAAAAAGAGCTGAGTAAACCTTAGAATTGTTCTTTGCAAAACATAAACAATCTGTTTATGAACACATTAAAGTACAATCACCACAATGAAAATAAAAAGTTCCATTTGAAACATTAACAGTTTATGAACAATAGCACTTGAAACAAAGTATTATTAGGGTAGAATTATTATTACACTTGTTAACATAAAAAAAAAAACTTACAGAGTTACTATGAATTTTCATATGATCACTAGCAGTAGTGAAACTATTTGCCCATCATTACATAAAAAGATAATATTACTTTGAACATATATGACCTATTACTCTATTCAACTATGTGGGATTGAAAGTCGAAACTATTAAGCCCGTAAATTTTATAGCAGATGAAAGAAAAGAACCCAACGTCCCAATCTTCTTGTGCAAGTAATTCTTCTTCTTAAGGAATAACTTCTTCATCGTTGTCTTGTCGGATCGAGTGAAAGTATAGCTTTTAAGAAAAATTTGTCTACGTCGAATCGAGTCAGCATTGTAAGGTAACACCAGTACTGGTTGTTGTCCTGCAACACCTTTCATAGAAGCTGCAAATATCACGTTCTCCAAGAACACTTTATCGGCTTCTATTGATTTGTATGACTTCAAAGTGCTCCCAGTCGCCATGATCGATGAAAGTTAATTTGAGGTTTATAAATAAACTTGGATTGTGTTCGAGGATTATAAATAGTAGTAAATAACCGTCTTTGATCTTGTTAACTTTCCAAAAATATGACTTTCCATCGTTGTTTTGGAATTTTAAATAACCTTCCAAAAATAATAACCTTCCATATATTTGTTAGCATCGGCTTTTTGGAATTTTGTTATTTGATTGGGCATTGACTAATTTTGCTCAAAAAAGACTAAGGTCCAGAATTTGGGCTCTAAATTCGCATCCAGGCTTTATTGGAATTTTCGTATTGTGTACTAGGGGCGAGGAGTCAAGAAACCCGGCGTAAATCTAACCCCGAATGAGTTGATTTAGATCGGTTTAGTTGTGTTAAAAAGTTTATTCACGTTATTCGGGTCATCTTGACTGACCCGAATACTAGGTCGGGTATCAGGGTTTAGAAGTTTTGATTAACTCGGATTCGAGTCAATCGACATTCGAGTCAATTTGATTGACCCTAATAAATAATTTTTTCACTCTTTTAATATAATTTTTATGGTTTTTTAAAAGAGTGAAATATATAGCTCTACACTAGCGCTGTTTATGCACACCCACGGATTCATTTGACAGAAGCTAAATGTCGTGGGACCAAATTTCCATAGAAGCTGCAAATATGACATTCTCCAAGAAGATTTTATCGGCTTCTAGTGATTAGTCTTGACTTGACGTTGACCCGAACCGAATTAAACCGACCAACCCGATCTGATTCACACCCCTACTCACCACTGCCCATCAATAATTCATTGTCGAGCTTACTGTTTGAACAAATTAATGAGACTAAAGTAAGGTTTTTATTTGAATTTGGAGAAAATTTGTGTAATATGAATGTGTTAGTTTCTTAGACATGATTAGAAGACTTTTAGCCATGTTAAAGTTGCTCAACAAATCTAGTGACTAGTACAATAGATAATTAAAATTCGATAATAGAACATGCATGGTAACCACACATATACAAAAGAGCTGTGTAAACCTTAAAAATTTTTCTTGCAAAACATAAACAATCAATCTATAGGTCTATCTTAACTAAAGTCGCCATACTTAAATCCCTTTCTGCATCTTTCAATCGTGTCTCCCGAATCTTGTGTATATGGCACACATTTGGTTTCTTTGCAATATAATCTTTACTGTTAAAACAGAATATAGATTTGGTTTCCTAGACAAATATACCATTAGGGACACACATTTCGTCTATAAAATATTCTCTACGATAAACATAACGATTTTGAAAAAATATATGTTATTATAATATGTAGAATTCCGTCTACTTATTTTCATCCCGCACTGATGTCTGAGGTCTTGCATTCAGTTTGATATTTATTTCATGAACATAGTAATAATTTTGCGTAAATTGCATTGCTTGATTTTGTTTAGTGTAAAATTAAAAGTAAACAATCATTTGTGTTTTTATTTAAATATTTAATAAATGTGATTTGATGATCTGTTTAATATAACATATACTAGTTATATACCCGTGCACGCACGAGTTTTTTTTAAAACTCTAGTTGAAAATTATTCTCGAGTTAAAAATACAACCTAACGTGTTTTAAATTCTTTAATTTGCCAAAAAAAATGGAAATATTAAAAGTATATATATTGTCATTCACTTATTGCTTTTATATAATGATTGAAAGTATTTTTCCATTACTCACGCTCAAGTGGCTTAAACGTAGAGCCTCACGTCTATGAAGTTAAGGATGCTTTTGCTATGTATAAGAGTATGCTTGAGATAAAAAAAAAAAAAACTTTTGTATCGTCAAGAAATGATTAGTTGTTCCGGACTCCCAAACACATCTTGTATGACCTATATGATATACTAATGGGCATGCTTTTTTTTAGAACGGCAAATGTTAGTGGTTAGTGGGTTGAGTCGTGCAATGATATCCAAGCGGCAGAATGTCTTCTTCGAACCCTCGCCTAGTTATGTTAAACTCTTTAGCTTCGCCTGAGAGGCCCTTGGTTGGACTTGAACCCAAGACCTCCAAACCACTTAGTAGAATCTTGATAGCCAACTAAGCTAAGTCAGTTGGTTACTAATGGGCATGCTTTTTAATATCCGCATATCATAGTTTATAGGGTAAAAGCTATAAAATATCATCGTACTTATTGAGATGTGCCGACTTTAAACACTTACTAATTAATCTCGTGACTTTACCATTATATTTTTAAATTTGTTCCGACTATACCAATCTTACGTCAAAATGACTGTATTACCCTCGTCTTATATGACATAATTACAACTCTTGTCACATTTATCACCATTTTACAAATTTCTGCTTCTCACTCCTCCATTTCTATTTCATTCTCTAAAACTATCACAATAATTATGAAGTTTGGCTATATGCCATTGTTTTTAAAGAAGCGACAATTGTTGGATGCAAGGACATACTCACTTGGAGACTCCTACACTCATTTTTAGATCATAAAGTTTAAAAATATGATTTACTTAGTATGTGCAATCTCCGATTTTACTTAACAAATTTCTTATGTTGTAATTTTAATACTCCTAATCATAAAGAAAAATTGTACATGACCTTAATAATAATGGGTTCGTCTCTGGTTGGATGAGTAACACATTGAAACGAATTGATTTGAGTTTTTTTAGTAAAGAGGAACATCCCGGTAAAATAAGTTAATTTGAGTTTAGGTAGACATCAAAACATTTTTGTGTGTATTCTATTAATAACATTTGTGTTATGCACTATTATTATACGAATTACTCGTTTATTAATTTATAGTGTATGATGTATGTATTCAATTATTTCTTACTTTAGATGATTTCAAAAGGTAAAATACTGATTGTTTGCGAAGATATTGATCTGTATTATTAAGAATCAAAGTGAAAAGAAAAAGGTAAAATACTGATTGTTTGCGATTGTCGTTTAGTATGAAAACTCAGATTGAGTTTGTAAAAAAAAGGTTTTTCAATCATTCTGAAAAGAAAAAAGACAAAGGGTATATTAGTCATTTAAAAGGGTAAAATAGTCATTTCACGCTTATATTGGTATAGTCGAAACAAATTTGAAAATAAAATGGTAAAGTCACAATATTAATTAATAAGTGTTTACAGTCGACACATCTCAATAAGTACGATGATATTTTATAGCTTTTACCCTAGTTTATATTATAACCTCAAGACCATGCATTATATTTTTGTAGCTTAGGAGTTCTTTAGGAAAAATATTGCCCACAACACAAACATGCGCTTAAACATGTAATTTTTACATTCTCAAATTGTTACTATGACGTATTCTACTGTTTCAAGAAATGACTAATTACCGATGTTCAAACAAAATCCCAGGAATATGTTCTACGTTTAAGGATTTAACGTTTTGTAACCATCCATGATATTATAACATTTAATTAGTAGTTTTATTTAGTTTACATTAATATTATATCATCGATAAAGTAGACTTGCTTGCATTTTTTTCATGTATAAAGTGGACTTGCTTGTATTTTTTAACCAGTTTTATGAATCTGCCCCATTTATCATTGTGTTCTACTAAAATAGCAAATCTCCATTAACTTCAGTCTCATTTTTATGTATGGCAGGGAGTTCAATTTATCTATAAAGTGTCATTTTTTAGCCGAATTCCATATGAACAATGTCATTAAGATGAAATTCATTAGATATTATTATTACCAGGTGAGATGCTTTTAGATGGTCAGATTCTCACGGGTCGGATTGTATGGTCCTTTTTTGTAGTGAGAACACAATATAAAGTAGCAACTGCAACCACTCTTTGTGATCCGCGAGTTGGTGTATTTGGAGAAATGAACTCACTATCATGTATAATTTCTCCTCCAAACTAAAAATCATAAATTTATATATAACCCCTAAAAAGAAAATCTACTATTAAGATATAATACCTTCATCATAATTCCGGCAACCTTTTCCTATTCCCTGCTTACAAACACCTTCTGATCTGAAAATGTGCTGATATATACTAAAATAGTAAAATACCATAACAAACTATGTGTAGTTCTACCCATAAAGCACTCTCAAAGAAACTGTAAGATGTCAACAGTTATGGAATATGTCGATTGATTTGCAGTTGAATACTTGAAATATAATTAGATAAAACTCACGACAATAACATCTTTCCTACCTTAAATCCACGCTTTATACTTCTAGGGCACACAATTACACGCAACCACAATTAAAGTAGTGACTTCCAAGGTGTATGTTTACTCGTTTGCTTATGCTTTCAGAGATTTAACTACCTATTATGTATAAATCTAGATGTCGTAAATCTGTGGACCAAGGGGATTTATTGATGTGCGTTTATAAAGTAATTATTTGCCATGAAGAATAAAAAGCTCAACGAAAAGTTAAGAATAAGCAGGGAACTATGTATTCATTCAAATAATTGGTATTCAAACAACTAATTTTACACTCGAATTTTGAATAGAAAAATATATACATCCAAACACCCCAAAATTATCAATGTTCTTTAAAAGATAGAACTATTTTGTGTGTCCCTAAAGCTGCTATTACTGAAAATATAAAAAGAATGCAAACCTTGCCATATGGGGTGCTGCCATAGTGTTTTAACAGAAACAAACAGAGCATTAAGTTTTCTCCAATTTAAGATATGAAATTAAACCTTGGGACTATGGTATTCATGTTGCTGCGGGTTTATATAGTTCATAACAATTATTTAAAACCCTAATATGGATCAAAGAACGCATAGCGGAAGCAATTAACAAGATCATTAATTTAACGCAATTATATTAATCAATATTAGGGTTACATACCTTTATCCTAGCAAGATCCACAAGATGATGGAACGAACGACAACTAGGGTTTATTACGAACACCACCAAGAATATAATCTAAAGTAAGATTATATCACGCTCTTGTACACACGTAATACTGCGAGTTAACCGTGAGTCTAGCACGAACAAACCGAGCTTCAACGCTTATGGAATATCTACCCAACAACCCTAGAGAGGGGCTAGGACTAGATAAATAGCTAAATCGAAAACCAACGAAAACCCCTAACGGTGTGTATGTTTCGATCGCAGGAAGCAAGAGAAAGGGGAGGGACAAAAATTATGAAGGCCTTGGGGTTGTTTATATAGCCTTGGCAATCCTTGAGCTCCAAGTAAATAAACAAGAATTAGGAAACAAAAGTTTCCCTTTGCCCCCTCTCTTCTTTGGCCGACGGACGCAAGCCCCTAAGGGGGTGTTTGCGTAATTTTTGTTTTCCTTCTTTTCACTTCTATTAGTTTCCATAACGGTCGTTTAAAACTTAACTATTATTTATTAACGATCGTTAGTTAAGCTTTGGTTTGATTTAATAAATATATATAATATATATGTAATAAATAAATTAACCCTTTACGTTATGTGTGCAATCCCGTGATCCCGAGTTCGATCATATCTCACGACTATTAATTTTAAGTCCATAAACTTTCAGCTCCCAATTGGACAAAATTCTAATATCGTGATCACACTGACTAGCGTCTAGTTACACTAGCAATGTCACTAGTACAAACCGGGTAAGGTCTCCGGGACAAGAACCTTTTAATGATTATATCATTATTATTATCCTTTCATTTCAAATACATTGTTAATAAGGATATGGATCTCATTCATTCCTTCATTAACTATTCTGTTTCTCGTTTACGGATATAGCAAGATTACCAAAACAAATTTGGGTGTGGCCACACAAACATCTTACTACTCCCCCGAGGGGCCCAGCTGTATTTATACTTCAAAATGTTTTGAAGGAAACAAATCCCATTTTGACTACAAGCAAAACACATGAACTTCGCAAAACTTCTGAAAATAACCCTTATGACTACCAGTTACGTTTAGCGTTAGGTTACCTTACAGAAATGCACCTCATTCAATGCAGTTTTCTGGTATCTCAAGTCTAAGGATAACTATTTATGATTTACTTAATGACAAAGATCCATAAAGTAAAATCATATAGTTGGGATAAGTCCAATTGATCCATCAAATATCATCCAAAATTGACCAATATACTTTCAAGTATACTCTGTCACTATTTTGAATTGTCTTAGTTTAATAATACTCCCATATTATTATTCGACAACGGACATTTAGAAACATCATAATGCTCATGGATTAAAACATGTAAAATAGGATACAAAATCAAATAACAGAAAAATAAACGAAATCCAATCTTTATTCATCAATTCAATAATGTCTTACATCCTGTATCCAAATACTAACCAACAGATTTATTGCATGAATTCGCTAGCTAGTTGCAGCCCAATTGCCTTGGCATGCTTAACTACCTTTGGCCTAGATAAAGCCTTAGTAAAAGGGTCAGCTACGTTATCATCTGTGTGAACTTTTATTAATTTTATTTCTCGAGCTTCCACTTGTTCTCGAACGTAGTGATGTCTACGTTTAAAGTGTCTGGCGCCTTTCATAACTACAGGGTCATTGGCGAATATTATTGCAGCAGAATTGTCGCAAGATATATCAATAGGTTCTTTAATTGAAGGCATCACTCCAAGATCTCCAATAAACTTCCTAATCCAAACAACTTCCATTGCGGCTTCTAAAGCGGCCATGTACTCAGATTGAGTCGCATGCATAACAATCGTTTTCTGCTTACTGCTCTTCCAGTCAACTGCTCCTCCATTGATGACAAACACGTAACCCGTCTGAGACTTCGTATCGTCTTTATCACATTACCAGGACGCATCACAGAATCCTGTCACATTCAGTTATGTGTCTGGTTTACCCCGGAATACCAAAAACATATCTTTCGTACTCCTCAAATACTTTAGAATATGCTTAACAGCAGTCCCGTGGAACTTTCCTGGATTCTGTTGGTATCTACTGACCAAGTTCTGAGCAAACGCCACATCAGACCTTGTGCATCTTACAGCATACATAATAGATCCTACTGTCGAAGCATAAGGCACCTTGTGCATGTAAGCCACCTCTTCAGGTGATGATGCATATTTCTCATGACTTAACTCATGCTTAACCTCCATCGGTAGAAAACCTTTCTTAGAGTTATGCATGTTATACTTCTTCAATATCTTATCAATATTAGCATCTTGGCTAAGACCAATTAATCGTCTACTCCTATCCCAATAGATTTTAATTCCCAGAATATACGCAGCATCTCCCAAATCCTTCATAGAAAAACATTTACCAAGATAATCCTTAACTTCCTTAAGTCTTGGAATGTTACTTCCCATGATTAATATGTCATCGATATATAGAATTAGGAACACTACATTACTCCCACTAGCTTTGCGATATACACATGGCTCATCACGATTTTGAATAAATCCGAACTTTTTGATTTCTTCGTCAAATCGCTTATTCCATTGACGTGATGCTTGCTTTAAACCATAAATAGATCTTTGAAGTTTGCACACGCGCTTTGGATATTTAGGATCAACGTACCCTTCCGGTTGTTGCATATAGATGTCTTCATCTAAGCGACCGTTCAAGAAGGCAGTTTTAGCATCCATTTGCCATATCTCATAGTCATAGTATGCTGCTATAGCTATGAGAATCCTAATAGCTCGTAAGTGTGCTACAGGAGAAAATGTCTCCTCGTAGTCTATGCCAAAAGTTTAAGTAAAACCTTTAGCCACTAAACGTGCTTTATAGGATTGTACATCACCATCCATGTCAGTTTTCTTCTTATAGATCCACCTATTTTTCACTACTTTAGCATTTTTAGGCGCATCTACAAGAATCCAAACATCATTGATTTCCATGGATTTCATTTCCTCATTCATCGCAACTATTCATTTTAACTTTTCTGGATCAGACATTGCGGATCGATAGTTAGCAGGTTCACCAAGATCCCCTACTTCCTCCTCATCATCCTCTATGTAAAGACATAGTTTGTCCGGCGCACGTATAGTCCTTTGAGACCTACGTGGAGGAATTAATTCCGATGGAACACTCAGACTTTCTGATTCTACAGGAATTTCTTCGCTAGTATTTTCAGAAGGCAATGTATCTTCTTGAATTTCTTCAAGATCATAATTTCTCCCATTGAATTCTTGATTTACAAGATCATTTTCAAGGAAGTCTCCATACCGAGCCACAACTATTTTGTTCTCAGCCGGATAATAAAAGTAGTAACCCATAGTTTCCTTAGGGTAACCTATAAAGAAACATTTTACTGAGCGTTGTTGGAGTTTATCTCCAGAGTCACGTTTCACATACGCCTCACAATCCCAGACTTTCAAATAAGACAAATATGGCTTCTTGCCATGCCATAGTTCATATGGTGTCTTATCAACCTTCTTTTGGGAACCATATTCAGAATACGAACAACAAATTCAAGAGCATAATCCCAAAAGGATAATGGTAAAGTTGTAAGATTAAACATAGATCGCACCATATCTAATAATGTACGATTTCTCCTTTCAGATACACCATTTTGTTGTGGAGTATATGGAGAAGTAAGTTTCTGAACAATTCCATTCTCACTCAAATAATCTTTAAACTCTTGACTTAAATATTCACCACCACGATCAGAACGAAGAGCTTTAATCTTCTTTCCTAGTTGTAACTTTACTTCCGCTTTAAACATTTTGAATGTTTCAAATACCTCATGTTTATGCTTAAGTAAATAAACATAACCATAACGTCTATAATCATCCGTAAATGTTAAGAAGTAGCTAGCACCTTTCCTTGACACATGTCTGAGTGGTCCACACACATCAGTATGTATCAAACCAAGTAGTTCAGTAGCCCTTTCGATATTGTTATTAAAAGGTTTCTTGGTCATCTTTCCAGAGATACAAGATTCGCATTTATCAAATGATTCATCATTGATACTATCCAAAAGCCCATCACGTTAAAGCTTTTGTATGCGAGTCTTCCCAATATGGGCAAGCCTACAATGCCAAAGATATGAAGAGTTCTTGTCTAACTTACTCTTCTTATTCATGCTAAAAACAGAATTATTTTTCCTCTTGGAATTTTTATCATGCATGTTAATTTCAAAAACACCATTCACAGAAAATGCATCAAAATAGAATAAACCATCTTTGAAAACAGAAATTCTATTATTATCAATCGTGTGATTAAATCCAAGATCCAACATACAGGAAAAGGAAATGACACCCCCAACAATTGTAGGTGCATAATGAAAATTATTTAAAAACAGTACTAAACCCGAAGGTAAAACTAATTTAAATATTCTTATAGCTTCAACCGCTGCTTGTGCGCCATTGCCCACTTGCAGAAATTGTTCCCCATAGGTAAGCCTCCTCTTCAACTCAAATCCTTGCAGGGTATTACAAATATTAATACCACATCCCGTATCATATACCCAGGAGTTTGATTTGTATGAAAGATTGAATAACTCTATCATAAATAAGTTACCTAAAGATGGTGTTGCAGTAGCTAGCTCAGCCTTCTTCTTATGTTCTGCCATTTCATGGAGATAGAGAGAGCAATTCCTCTTCCAGTGTCCAGTCATCTTGCAGTAGTGACAAGTCTCATCTTTCTGAGATTTCTTAGCAAAGTTCTGCTTCGGTTTTGATGTAGTCGCAACTTGCTTGCTCTTATTAACCTTGCCTTTTCCTTTCTGCTTCTTATTCGCTTGCGGTTTTGGTTTCAACACTCTACCCTTTTGTACATAAAGTACTTGAGGAGTAGCAGTGGATGCCTTATCCTTCAAACCCTTTTCGAAGTCAATGAGCATTGCATGCAAATCATTAACTGTCTTCCCCGTGCAATGCATATTATAGTTATGAACGAAATCATTGAAGTCCTTATTAAGGGACCTATTGATCAAGTTAATAGCCATATTATGATCAAAGGGTTATCCTAGTGCGATGAGTTGTTTCATATAACCCCTCATCTCCATATAATGAGCACTTACAGACTTTCCAGGAGCTTGCTTGCAACTATGTAGAACATCAACCAAATCATAGATCTCTACAGCTTGCGGCGTTTCATACACAGCCTTGAGTTCATCAAGCATTTGCTGATGTGGAAATAGCTCATACTTCCTTTGAAGTGATGGAGCCATTCTCCCTAACATTACAGCAGCCACCTCATGGTGCTTCTTAACGTTAGCAGCGTGTTGAAGCCTTTCCGCATCAGATGCTCCTTCAGCAAGATCCTCCGGAAAAGGAGTTTCCAAGATATTGATTGTACCCGCTGCTCTCAGAACAATTTTTAGTGAGCGGTACTAGTCATTGAAATTAGGGCCAGTAAGTTCAGGCCGTTCAAAAAAAGCTTTGAATGCCGAGCTTATTGTCAGATTGCTTTCGGGTTGAGCCATTTCTACAGAAATAAGTTCAAACATTAGTATTTTTGATAATACAATTCAAGAAAATAAAATTACCCTGGTAATAAAACCATAGTATTTTCCTTGAAACTAGAATCCATATTGACATAGATTCATCACATCAGTTGATCTGCTAGTGACAAATGTATTCAACACAGTAACTTGTCGAACAATAATTGACAAACAAATTTGCAATTTCTAGATATGTTAGGGATTTACATTGCCAAAATCATTTTCATTGTAAACATGTTTTATCCCTACTTTATGCCTTAAGTTTCTAGTTCTCACAGAGTAACTCAATTAAGTCGACTAATCTAAAGAACGTAAAACCTTTATGTGCAATCTTATTCAGTCATGAAGTTTTCTCTCCATTACAACATCGTCCGATATCTTATATGACGACAATTGTAACTTCAAGTGTTCGTCAATTAGAGGGCATATGACTTAAATTTTTTGGGTATAGATTTTGGTGTCAAAATCATGTATGGAGAAGCATGCATACATCTCCATAACATAAGTTTAATAAAACGTTTAGTAAACTTTTTGGTGAGACTAAATCTAACACCCCACCAAATGCTATGCGCAGCGGAACTACAACATTTGGGTGCTAGACAGTTATCATCGCACACAAGATATATCGAACGACTCCAAAGAGACTTCAATTTAAAACTTAAACTAAAAAAATTGTTAAAAAGATACATGTCTACGGTTTTCCAACCCCAATTGATACAACAGAGTTTTGCGTTTTCGGTCCCCGTGAATCTCAACCCAAAAGTTACAGTTTTCACAACAACATGACATCAAAGTTAAAAATGTTTAAGTAATAACGGGAGGAAAAACAAGTAGACTCCAAGCTCCACACACAACATCCATCCAATGCACGCTCCATGCTACACTTCAGCGGTTACCTGAAACACATGCTAAATTTGGTCAACGAAAACGTTGAGTGGAATTCATAGGTTTTACAATTCATTTTGAACATATGTGAAATAAAAACCATTCACGATCATTCATAGACTTGTCGATCAAACAATCTATATTCAAGATACTGACAATTGTGTTTAAGCTCATGACACTAAACCGTTAACTCAATCACCCGCGTAATAATTACCGGCGTGATTCAGATGAAACCAGTGCCCCTACTAAGGCATCAGTTGCAATTATACCTTATCTCTTATCACAAATTATCCGTCCGCAGGGGGTATCAACGTACTAGCCCTCGTCTCGGATAGGGTAGTCAACCCCATAGTACTATCACTTTGCATAAGCGGCTATTTCTAATCCACGCTAGGACTAAACAATAGTTAATAGTTCATGAATTTAGGGCCTTTTGCAACTAGGTACTCAACACAATTTCAAAGGCAACGTTCGGGTCCAACAATCATTCATGACATATGTTCATTTTGAAAACTAGCATGCATTTCCCTCGCGGGTAAAACAGTTTGAAATAATAATAAGCGAGGCTATAAATTCACACCTTATATAACAAGTAGTCGATAGTTCGAGAGACGGTCACTGACGACGATACGAATGCCCGGGTAAATCAACACCTATCAAACCAAATAACGCGTAATGAGTAATCTCATTTAAAAACCTTATGGTACTGTATAAAATACATAAATATTAGTCACTTGTGACAATTACAACTCACGCCAAAACAAAACGACAAGTGTTACTCGTTTTATACCATTTGTCCTTATTATTAACGTTATTCATTTTTACTCATTTTCGCCGATACTTACCGAAAGTACGGACTGTTTTACTATACTTAACCATTTTTTTATAAAATGTGAGAAAATTCTCAAAAATACTATAAGACCTGTAGAAAACACATATTTAATCCCAACAAAAGTTTTCACTTCTACGACCCGTTACTCAACACTTTTCCAAAACTACGTTTTTCGGACTGAAATTGTACTTTGACCAAGTCGGACTCATTTGACCCGTTTAAAATACTCCATTGACCCATTTGACACCTAAGTCCTATAATAGACTCAAATGTGCAGGCTTGACACCAAAATTCAACCCTTGACCATTTACCAAACTAGACTTATAGTCCCCGGGATTTGACCTAAAACCAAGAATAATTTCGGATTATGACGGTTTTCATCTCCCGGTACACGAATTTCAAAACGTCGTAACTTTTGACTCGTTAGGAGTCGTAAGCTCTACCTTATACCAAATCGAAGATACGAAAATGCTCTACAACTCTATCCTATCCACAAGACCTGTTTTCAAAATAATTTTTACGAAAATGCTTTAAACGTTCTGCCTAAAATCAACTATACCAAAATCACACTAACGCTCGTTTCCAAACCCATTTATCATCACTAGACATCATCGTAAGCATCCCTAATCACAACCAAACAACATTTTCAGTCCTAAACCCCTATTGATCATCAACCTCATAGAACTAAAATCATAAAAACAAGCATGCAAGTGATTATACCCATCTAAAACATCTAAAAACATAAGATTAAACATAAACCCAAGCTCAAAACATTAACCACCATGATCCCCAAACACCCCCCATTGAGCCTTGGGGTTTGGGTGATCAAAACCCACCAACCAAATTAATTTTGGTTGATTTGTTTGGTGTTCTAGCATAATTTTAGCATGAATTAAACATGCAAATGCCCAATTAACATCAAAAACGAATTTGAAAAATCTTGAATTTTTGGAAGAATTTTTGTTAATGCGTGTTTGAAATAACCATGGATTAACACTCACTAGATGATTTTAGAAGGTGGTCTTTGATTAGAATTAATCAAAACTCAAAAAAATTGATGTGGTGGTGGTTTTGGGTGTTTGGCCGTCGGCCTAAGAACACAAGGGAGGGGGTTTTGATCTTTTTTTCTTGAAAATGTTTTGTGTGTGTTTGTTAGTTCCCTTTTTGTGAAATGGGAAGGACCATTGTGCAATATAAGCATTCTTTTGGCCTTAAGCAAAAAAGACACCAAAACTTTACGGGATTTACTCACTAGTCATTTTAGAAAATTTTACGGGAGTCAGGAATCATCCCAAACACTCCAAAATACTTTTGGGATACTTTAAATGTACCCGGAAAGCAATAAAACTCACCCGACTCGACTTAACACGAACCGTAAGTAAAATTCTCGAAAAATTACATTATCGATAAAACGTCAATAATTATAGAAATTTGGGCATCCATCGGAATCGTACTCGTCATCGTCCTTCTTAAATCGTCAATCGTCAAAATTATAACCTCGAACATCGGTTTCAACCAAAATACTAAAATATATAGCAATTAAAATTTATTAAAAATTTCAAAAATAAGCGTAATTTAGGGTAATGTTAGTGACCTCGGTTCTAGGGTATCACATCCACCCCTCCTTAAAGAGAGCGACGTCCCGGCGCTCGCCTCTTCTTATACTCACATTTCGTGCCGCTGGAACAGATGAGGATACCATTCCTTGAAAAAGTCCTCACGTTCCCAAGTGTATTCCGGTCCACGCCTAGAATTCCATCGAACCTTCACGATGGGAATTCTACTACGCTTCAGCCTCTTGACCTCTCGGTCCATAATTTCCACAGGTTCTTCCACAAAATGCATTTTGTCGTCCAGTTGAATCTCGTCCAAAGGAATCACCAATTCCTTATCCGCCAAACTTTTCTTCAAGTTCGAT
The DNA here is from genome assembly GCA_025667525.1 of Glebionis coronaria. NCBI lineage: Eukaryota > Viridiplantae > Streptophyta > Magnoliopsida > Asterales > Asteraceae > Glebionis > Glebionis coronaria. The sequence goes on from CM046881.1 coordinate 55,765,044, forward strand.
ACGTGAAACGTGTCGTGAATAGCACTAAGCTCGCTCGGCAACTCTAACTTGTACGCTACTGGTCCAATTCGTTTAACGATCTTAAATGGTCCAATATACCTCGGACTCAACTTTCCTTTCTTCCCAAAACGAATTACACCCTTCCACGGCGATACCTTAAGCATAACCATATCTCCGACCTCAAATTCCAACGGTTTTCTTCTGTTATCGGCATAACTCTTCTGTCGGCTTCTCGCAGCAAGTAGTCGATTCTTGATTTGCACAATCTTCTCTGTCGTCTCTAAAACCATTTCGGGTCCAGTCAATTGACTTTCTCCTACTTCACTCCAACACACAGGCGATCTACACTTCCTTCCATACAATGCTTCGAACGGTGCAGCCTTGATGCTCGCATGGTAACTATTATTATACGAAAACTCCACTAGAGGCAAGTGGCGTTCCCAACTTCCTCCAAAATCAATCACGCATGCTCGGAGCATGTCCTCCATCGTCTGAATAGTTCGTTCACTCTGACCGTCAGTCTCCGGGTGATAAGCCGTACTTAAATTCAATTCAGTGCCCATTGCACGTTGAAGCGATTTCCAAAATTCCGAAGTAAATCTACTATCGCGATCCGAAATGATCGATAACGGTACTCCATGTCTGCAAACGATTTCCTTCACGTACACACTGGCCAGCTTTTCCATACTGCCCGTCTTCTTCATAGGTAAGAAATGAGCAGATTTCGTTAATCTATCCACTATTACCCAAATCATATCACATCCACTAGGAGTTCTGGGTAAACCCGTCACGAAATCCATAGCGATTCTCCCATTTCCATTCTGGGATCTGGTTGTACCAACAACCCAGACGGTTTCTTATGTTCGGCTTTAACCTTCGCACAAGTCAAACACTTACTAACGTAACGAGTAATATCCGCCTTCATATTCGGCCACCAATAAACTTTCTTCAGGTCATGATACATTTTATCCGATCCAGGGTGTATCGAATACTTCGACTTATGAGACTCGTTCATAACCAAATCTCGTACTCCAGGCTTTCCTTCCTCGGATGAACACAACGGTAACCAAATCCGATTCTCGAAATATCTCAGTCCGTCTGACCTAATCACAAAAAGAGGTTTCAACATTCTTCCCAAGTTCTCAGCATCAACATTCTCTTTCATTAATCCCCTCTCTTGAGCCTTCAGTATAGTTTTGGTAAAGTCAATACTCTCAGTCATCACTAATGCTCTGACTCTCAAAGGTTTCTATCGTTCCTTCCTACTAAGTGCATCCGCTACAACATTCGCCTTGCCAGGATGGTAGCGAATTTCACAGTCATAGTCACTCAGTAATTCTACCCATCGTCTCTGTCGCATGTTCAACTCCTTTTGATCTAAAATGTGCTGCAGACTCTTGTGGTCAGTGAATACAACACACTTCGTCCCATACAAATAATGTCTCCACAACTTCAACGCAAAAACTACAGCTCCTAATTCCAAATCGTGCGTCGTGTAGTTCTCCTCATTCTTCCTCAGTTGTCTCGACGCGTAACCTATCACCTTTTTCACGCTGCATCAACACCGCTCCATAACCCTTACGAGATGCGTCACAATACACTACAAAGTCTTCGGTTCCTTTAGGTAATGACAATATCGGTGCTGAACATAACTTGTCCTTGAGCGTTTTGAAAGCGAATTCTTCCTCATCTCCCCATTCATACACCCTATTCTTTTCGGTAAGCTTTGTCAATGGCTTCGCAATCAACGAAAATCCTTCAATGAATCTCCGATAATACCCAGCTAAACCAAGGAATTGTCGAACTTCAGTCGGCGTTGTCGGTGCCGACCGTTCCCTGATCGCTTCGACCTTGGCAGGATCCACGCGAACTCCTTTGCTATCAATCACGTGACCAAGGAATTGCACAGACTCTAACCAAAACTCACACTTCGAGAACTTCGCATACAGCTTCTCTTTCTTCAGCAGATCCAATATCTTTCTCAGGTGCTTCTCGTGCTCCTCCTTACTCTTAGAGTAAATAAGAATATCATCGATAAAAACAATGACAAACTTATCTAGATACGGCTTGCATACGCGATTCATAAGGTCCATGAATACAGCAGTGGAATCAACAAATGAACCACTTTCCTTTTCTACATCTTCAATTGCTGATGTAGGTTAAGACACGTTCCGCGGAATCAACAAATGAACCACTTTCCTTACCTACATCTTTAAATCTTAGTGCAGGTACAAACATACAATACCCTAATATTATCACAGTGTCCATACCGCGTATGAAAGGCAGTTACAGGAATATCCTCCGCTCTTACACGTAGTTGATGATACCCTGATCTTAAGTCGATCTTTGAGTATACACAGGAACCTTGCAATTGATCAAACAAATCGTCAATCCTCGGCAATGGATACCGATTCTTAACCGTCAGCTTGTTGAGTTCTCTATAGTCAATACACATCCGAAATGAACCATCTTTCTTCTTTACAAACAACACTGGAGCTCCCCATGGTGATGAGCTCGGCCTAACAAATCCTTTGTCCATCAACTCCTTCAGTTGATCCGATAACTCCTTTAACTCGGATGGTGCTAATCGATAGGGTGCACGCGCAACTGGCGCAGCTCCTGGCACCAAATCGATTTGAAACTCGACCTCACGGGTGGGTGGTAAACCCGGCAGCTCGTCTGGAAAAACTTCCGGATAGTCGCAGATTACAGGTACCTCTTCAATCCTCGCCTCTAAATCACCATCACTCGAAACTTGTGCCAAAAACACATCGCATCCATTTTCTACATACTTCATCATTTTCAAAACAAGAAATCACTTTCAAACGAGAAGTACATTCGTCTCCCTTCACAGTCAAGACTTTATTCCTCAACGGGATCTGAACTAATCTCTCGCCACAAACGATCACAGCACTGTGCGCCATCAGCCAATCCATTCCCACGATTACATCAAACGATCTTAGCTCTATAGGCATCAAGTCGATTTTAAAAACGTAATTTCCTAACTTCAAGGTACACCCTTTCAGTATAGAATTTGTACTAACGATTTTCCCATCAACTAATTCCACGTTATAACTAGTCGCTAACAATACCGGTTTTCTATCGATATGACGACTAAATTTAACATCTACGAAACTCTTGTCGAAACCAGAATCAAACAAAATACTAGCATAACAAGCGTCTAGCAAAAATGTACCGGTAACCACGTTAGGACCCTGTGGTTTATCAGCCGTCCCTACTTGATACACGGCAGCATCATTGTTACCTCCTTGCTTGTTTCCTGCCTTCGGGCAATTCCCTTGCTTATGGCCTCTTTCTCCACATCCAAAACAACCCATCACTCTGGTAGCATTCGCCCCAGTGGCTACCCCTTTTGTTCGGCAATCAGACATCCTGTGACCCACTTTTCCACATTTGCCGCACGCAGGCGGGCAATGCCCTACATGATACAAGTTGCATCGACCACAGTGGGGATTCACCTTCGCTCCTCTAGGGTTTGTCACAGCTCTCATCCCTTCATTCCTTCGCTGGTTAAACTGCTGATTGCGGTTCTGACCATTGCTGTTTCGGTTTCCACCTCGGCTTTGACCCTGGGATTGATTGCTCTGTGCCGCTTCCCACTTCCTCTTATTTCCTTCAGCAATGAAGTTCTTCTTGTCTTGGAGTTTGACATCCATCAACGCGTGAGCCATCTGGACCGCTTCATCAAACGACCCAGGTTTAGACGAAGTCGTCTCACCCTTGATATTACTGGATAGACCTTTGATGTACTGTTTCATCTTCTTGTTATCATTGGCAAAGGTGTCTGGACACAAAAGGCTTAGTTCATTAAACCTCCTGGTGTAAGCAGTGATATCATTGTTTTTCAAAGTCAGGTGCCTCAACTCATCTTCCAATTGACATAACTCCTCTTCAGGACAGAACTTCTTGGTCAAAAGAGCTTTAGTAGCAGTCCATGTTCTTGCATTCGCTACTGCTAACCCAACAGTGGCTACTTGGGTGTTCCACCAACTCAATGCATCGTCAAGAAATGTAGCAGCCGCAAACTTGACCTTGTTCGCTTTTGAGCAACCACTAATCTCGAAAGTACTTTCCACCTTTTCTAACCATCTCCTGAGTTCTAGAGCTCCACCAGTTCCACGAAATTGCGTTGGACCACATTTTATGAAACTATAGTAAGTACACTCTATTGGGGCTTGCTGTCTCCCCACATTTCTGCCCTGGTCTGGGTTCCTTCCTGCTCGATCTTCTTCTAGCGCATTCGCAATGGCTTCCTGAATCATCGTTGTTGGAAATACGTTTTACGTATTAGAAAGGATCGGTCACTCCAACATTAGTTCGTGTAATAGCTCGTAGTTTAGTCATTTGCATTTACTTAAACAAAGCCCAAAACCGAGCCCATGAAATGTATGGGCCGGCGGCCAAATGTAAGCCCAAGCCCATGACAAGGGCTTGGGTATATAAACCCTCTCCTTTAATGGAGAGGGTGTGGTTTTTCATAATTTACACATAGTTGTTCTTAACTTTCTCTCTCTAGAAGTGTGAAATCCACCATCTTTCTATCTCTTTCTCTCTCTAAAATCATAAGCATAGATTTACAAATCAACAAATGGTATCAAGAGCTTGGGATGAAATATAGGTTTGTGTTTGTGTTGCGTATTGTTTTCTAAACAATTCGTATAGTATAAGTGTGTTTTGCCGAAATCTTCAAAATTTTTTGCTTTGATCGTAGTATCAAGTAGTGCTACATAGGATTTTGTGCTTAAAAGTGTTCTTGGTATCTTGGTTTTTCATTAAAACATCAATTTTTTTGGATCAAAAGTGCAAAAAGGTTGTGTTCTATCATTCCGAAATTTAAGCAGAAACATCCATCGGAAAGTACAAATAGTACTTGGGCTTCCATCGCAATAACCTTCCATCGGAAAGGGTTTGGTTTCTACATTGCGATCGTGGGATTTTTATCACTTATTCCGATCTGAATCATTCCGATAGCTATTGCGATCTGAGATTCCGACGGGTATAAGGAAGTATTTTAAGTCGTTACTCTGCTCGAATTTTGTCAGCCACTTTGCGATCTGAACATTCCGATAGGTCTTTGCGATCTGAACATTCCGATACCAACAACATTTCGACAGGGCTATATTCCGATCTGGTATTACGATCTGACATTCCGATCTGGTGTTACGATCTGACATTCCGATCTGGTGTTACGATCTGACATTCCGATCTGGTTTTACGATCTGACATTCCGATCTAGTATTACGATCTGACATTCCGATCTGGCATTCCGATAATCACAATTTTTTCCATAAAAAATTTCGAATCGTGTGTAATTTTGACTTGGAATTTTTGGTTTATCGAGAACATATTTTAGGGGATTTTAACATTGTTTCTCGGTTTTAACTCACAACAACACAAAAATACTTAACCTTATTTCATTGTTCGATCAACTTTGTAAATCTTAACTTATTGAAATGGAGTATACATCTCTTACGGATAAGTCCATCCTCTCGGGTACGGATAATCGTCCACCAATGTTGGTGAAGACTATGTATGAGGAATGGGCTTCCCGAATGGAACTTTATATGTTGAACAAGGAGAATGGACATCTAATTTGGGCATCGGTGCTCAATGGACCATTAGATTATGGTACCGTGACGGAAGGTACGACCACTCGTCCTCGCACAACGGGTGAGTTGACTGGAGATATGAAGATTCAAGATAAATGTGATAAGTATGCTACAAACATCATTCTCCAAGCTCTTCCTCCAGATGTCTACAAACTCGTCAGCAAACATAAAGTTGCCAAAGAGTTATGGGATAGAATTCGTGTTCTAATGCAAGGCACCTCGTTAACTAAACAAGAACGAGAGTGTAAGCTTTATGATGCGTTTGATAAGTTTGCCTATGTGCCAGGGGAGACTCTCAATGACTACTATCTGAGATTTACCCTATTGTTGAATGAGCTAAATATTTATGGCATGGCAATCCCTACCTTTCAATTGAACACCAAGTATTTGAACACTCTTCCTCCAGAATGGAAAAAATACGTGACGGATGTTAAATTGGCTAAGGACTTGCATAACACCAATGTGGATAAACTGCAAGCTTTTCTTCAACAACACGAATGCAATGTGATCGAGGCTCGGTTGTCTACACCTCAAGTTCATGATCCACTTGCAATGTATGCTTCTCAACAAAACATGGCTTTTACTTATCAACAACCATCATACTTGCAGCAGCCACCACCACACATCTATCAGCAACCACAGCAACCATCTTATCAACCATCAATGATGCCACAGCAAGAATATCAACAAAGTGTTCATCAACAATCTTTTCAACAGCAACCACCATATCAAACATCACCATCACAAGCCAACACTTCTCCATTGGGCTATACTCCTCAGCAAGGATATTTTCCAATTGACGCACAACCAGCACAAGCTTTCTACTCTAATGAACTTCCACCAATCCAAGCACCGGTCTTTACTCCAAATGATACGCCAGCTGATGTTTTAAACCATCTCACCGCCTACTTGTCAAAACTTGTTGCAACTAGAGGATTTCCACCAACAAACAATCAGCTCCGCACCTCATCAAATCCTCGACAACAAGCCACTGTTCAAGATGGTCAAGTGATGGTGCAACCTATTCAGGGAAGGCAAAATTCATATGGACCTCCTACAAGGACTGGGAACAATCAAGTTGTGAATGCTCAAGCTAGTGGGAATGGGAGTCCTATTGGTCCTAAGAAGGTTGTGACTTGCTACAATTGCCGAGGACAAGGTCATATGGCTAGGGAATGCACTCAGCCGAAAAGGAGAAGGGATGATGCATGGTTTCGTGAGAAGATGTATTTGGTTGATGCTCAGTCTAAGGGGAAGATTTTGGATTCAGAGGAGTTGGCATTTCTGGCAGACCCAGGGGCAGCAGATACTGAAGGCATTGCAGTCGTTTCCACTTCTAATGCAGCTTATCAAGCGGATGATCTTGATGCATACGATTCGGATTGTGATGACATTCACTCTGCCCAAGCTGCTCTTGTTGCTAATCTCTCTCACTACGGTTCTGATGTCATCAGTGAGGTACCAACCACATCTAATAATATTGATGATAACCAACATCAAGTTGGGCATGACAATGACAACCTTGAACAGCATTCGGGAACTAGTAACTCAAATGATGTGGTACCCAAACCTACACATTTGAGTGAACCTCAACCAAATGCTACGACGGGTATGGAATCTTATGCTCAACATGATTTGGTCATGGTGCCTAAACATATTATTGATCAAATGCATATGGCCCTCAGACAATCCGTAGATACGAATTCCACCCTAACTGCTGAGCTTGCGTTGCATAAAGAAAAGGTCAAAACTTTTGAAATGGTCCCTCAAGAAGAGAAAATAACATGTTCTGAATTTGACCAATTTCGTTTTGAAAAGATTGAACACTTGAAAGAAATAGAATCATTAAAAGCTAATCTTTCCAATGAATTAAAAGAAAAGGAGTCGGTTGTCAATGATTTTCAGAAACTTAAAATGGATTTCGAAACTCTCGAGTCTAAAAAGATTGAATCGGAAATTAATGCTACCAAACTTCTTAAATTCAAGGAACAACAGCTTCTAAAACAATACGCTTCCACAGAAAAGGTTCATCTTTTAACTAAATCATTTAAAGAATTCGAACTTAAGCGTCTTCAAGATTTACCACCTAATCCCGGTTATGCAAAACAAGCTCAGGAATATATTCCCGGCCTTTATGACATGACCATAATTGGCAAATCGAAAGAAGCACCTTTTGTTCGTAGTACTGAGGAGACACAATCACTTGGGGATGAAACTCATTCTAAAATGCTTTCAAAATTCCATACAATTGATTATGATCAACATAACAAAGATCAATTTTCGAAAAAGACACGCATTCGCTTACAAAAGGAATTAGCAGAATTAACAGTTCTTGTGCCCCAAAGTTTGTCAAATGAAAACCCTCCTAGTACGTCTCCTACACTCGTCAAAAAGGATTTAACGAAGTTAATTCCACCGGTAAGTAAGGCGTCCGTTAACTTAAATACGGTTCACCAACACTTAGCCAATTTTGACAAGGTCATTTTGGAACGTACGACAGCCATGGCCATAACGGAAGGTGAATGGAACTTTGAGCACACTAGAGCTGCGTTTCGAGATGAAATTGTTCCGTTTGTAAACAATGTTAAGGCTTGTCTTCGTAATATTGATCAAGATTTGTTTTTGGAAATAGAAGAAGTTAGACGTGTTTTCAATGAAATGGAAGATGCTTATGAAAACAGTTTACTTGAAATAGAACGGGTTTCACGCCATAATGATCTGCTTCTGAATCAAGTGATGTCTCATGATATAGTTTCTGTCTGTGTGAATAAAAGTGTTGATAATGATTCTATTGTGCATAATGTTGAATCTGTGGATAATGTGGTAGATAGTACTTGTCACGAATCTGACGCTGAATTTTTAAAGCTTCAAGATTCATATTCTTCGCTTTCAAAACGTTTTGATGAGATTCAAACACATTGTATTTCGCTTGAATGCAAGCAACAATTTATTCAAGAAATCTTTGAAACGTCATTCGAAGGTGTTAATATCGATGATGCAAACTTTGAAAAGAATTTTCGATTGAATTTACAATCAAAACAGCGTCAGCCAAGTGACAAAGTTGCTAACTCTTTGCCGATAGAAATAGAGAAATCTAAGGAGCTTAACTGTGTGAACGTACTTGAGGCCGCTGAGAATCTTAAACTGGATCTAGATAATCGAGTTTCCAAGATTTTGTCCAAAGTTGATAACTTAAAACAGAAAAATACACGACTCTTCGATTCAGTACAGCCCGCATGTGTTGATACCACTGCACAGAATCAATCACTGATTGAACAATTGAATCGAAAGTCGATGGAAATATCTGATTTGAGGGAACAAATTTGTGATAAGAATCTGGTCTTGGCTGAATTAAAGGAAACACTTCGTACTCTCAAAGGTAAGAATGTTGTGGATAACGCAGCCACTATCTCAGCATCGTCCTCTAGTGCAATCAAAAGAACCCTTATTGCCGTCACACCACTTAACAAGGGCCATAGGACTAAACCATCTCAAACCTTGGTCAATAAAGATAAGGCGGAATCAAAACCAGCTTCTAATATTCCCGTGTTGCCTTCTACAGGAGTAAGCACCACTACTAAGGCTCAAAGATCTAAGCTTAAAAGAAACAAGAAGAATGATAGGATCTTGCCCCCATCTAGTAGTCAAGTGAAGAAGAAAGTAGAAGCCCATCCTAGGAATGTTATTTCTGTTTTGAATAAAAAGAATCATGTAGCTAAACCTAAAGGCTCTGCGGTTGTGCAGCGTTCTAAGCCTACTGTGAATTCTAATTTAAAATGTTGGAATTGCAATGAATGTATGTTTTCTAGTCATCATGATTCTTGCCTTATTGACCATGTGAATGAGATGCAGGCCCGGAAAAATGGATTAGAATGGAAACCGACTGGGAAAGTGTTAACCCAAGTTGGTTGGATGTGGCGCCCCACTGGTAGAACTTTCACTATAGTAGGAAATACGTGCCCTTTAACTAGGATCACTCCCACTGAAGTGAAGAAAGCGTGCCCTTTAACTAGGAGTACCAAGGCTACCAAAACACAAGCGTGTCCTTTAACTAGGAACACCGACACTACTGTAGGAACCAAGTGCCCTTTAAATAGGTCTACTCCCACTGTAGTGCCCGCGAATAATCCAAAACCTAAGAAAGTTGGAACAGTAAAACCTGTTAGTGCTAAAACTATCATTAGAAAATGCAGGAAATCTAAGGGTCTCAAAAATGTTAGCAATTCTGATAATTCTATATCTGTATCTGCTAACACTCCGGAACCAATAGTTTCCAATGCATTGTCTACTATTGTTGTTGAAAACAGGTGGTCCAAATTGTTCTCTGGTATTTGGACTCTGGTTGCTCCAAGCATATGACCGGAGATCGCTCTCAGCTCAGAAATTTCGTCAGCAAGTTTCTTGGTACGGTTCGATTTGGAAATGATCATATTGCAAAGATAATGGGTTATTGTGAATATCATATTGGGAATGTTATAATTTCAAGAGTGTATTACGTGGAAGGTCTCGGTCACAACTTATTTTCTGTGGGACAATTTTGTGATGCAAACCTAGAAGTTGCTTTTCGAGAACATACCTGCTTCATTCGTAATTTAGAAGGGGTGGATTTATTGAAAGGTACTCGAGGGAATAATTTGTATACTTTGTCTCTACAAGACATGATGGCCGCTTCTCCCGTATGTCTTCTCTCCAAAGCATCGAAGACTAAGTCATGGTTATGGCATCGACGGTTATCTCATCTTAACTTTGACGCTATTAATCATTTGGCGAAAAACGAACTTGTTCGTGGTCTTCCTAAACTATCATTTCACAAGGATCATTTGTGTTCCGCGTGTACAATGGGGAAAAGCACTAAGAAGTCTTACAAACCCAAGACTGAAGACACCAACCAAGAGAAACTTTATCTGTTGCATATGGATCTTTGTGGGCCAATGCGTGTTGAAAGTCTTAGTGGCAAAAAGTACATCCTCGTCATTGTCGATGATTACTCTCGGTTTACATGGGTGAAATTTCTTAAAGCAAAAAATGAGGCACCTAAATTCATCATCAGATTTCTCAAGATGATTCAAGTGCGTCTCAACATTACTGTCCGACGCATTCGTACAGATAATGGAACCGAATTTGTGAATCAAATTTTGCGTGATTATTATGAAGAAGTTGGCATCTCTCATGAAACATCAGTTGCACGCACTCCACAACAAAATGGTGTCGTTGAAAGGCGAAATCACACACTTATGGAAGCTGCTCGAACGATGTTAATTTACGCAAAGGCTCCATTGTTTTTATGGGCAGAAGCAGTATCTACGGCAGTGTACACCCAAAACCGGTCACTAATTCGTAAACGCCATGGTAAAACACCTTATGAGCTTCTCCATGGAAAAGTACCAGATTTATCATATCTTCATGTATTTGGTTCTCTTTGCTATCCAAACAATGATGGTGACAATTTGGGAAAACTTCAACCAAAGGCTGATATTGGTATTTTCATTGGTTACGCACCCGCAAAGAAGGCATTCCGAATCTACAACCGTAACTCTCGCAAAATCCTTGAAACTATGAATGTTGATTTTGATGAGCTGACAGCAATGGCTTCTGAGCAGAGCAGCTCTGAACCCGCACTTCATGAAATGGGACCCAGAAATATTAGTTCTGGTCTTGTCCCAAACAACCCTACTTCATCATTTATACCACCTACTAGGAAGGAATGGGATACGTTGTTTCAACCGTTCTTTGATGAATTCTTTACTCCTCTAAGTATTGTTGCTCCAGAACCTGAAGTAATAGCTCCGGTAACCGAAGTTGTCGCTCCAGCAACCGTTGCACAATCAGATACATCTGCACCAACAATTGGTCAAGATATACCTTCAACAAGTAATTCTCAACCAACACATGTTTCAACTACCCATGTCATGCCTATTGATGATGAAGAGGATGATGATGATCACGATTTGGAATTCGCTCAAATGCGTGAACTTCCATTCTTTGGTGTATCTATTCCCGACCCTAATCAAGCCGGGTCGTCCACCTCAGAGGAAGCTCCTTCTACAGTTTACTCCAATCCACGGATTCGTGAACATGACAGCAAGTGGACAAAGGATCATCCTATAGATTCTATTATTGGTGACCCTAATCGTCCAGTATCCACACGAAGTCAGTTACAAGAAAGTGCACTGTTTTGTCACTTTGATGCTTTTCTCACTGAAGTTGAACCTAAGACATGGCAACAAGATTTTACTCAATCCTGTTGGATAGAAGCTATGCAAGAAGAACTTAACGAATTGATACGTCTTGATGTTTGGGAACTTGTCCCATGCCCGGATCAAGTGCAGTTACTCACTTTGAAATGGGTTTACAAGGTGAAACTCGATGAGTTAGGCGGAATATTGAAGAACAAAGCTCGTCTAGTAGCTCGTGGATACAAGCAATTATTGGGCATCGACTTTATGGAATCCTTTGCACCTGTTGCCCGTTTGGAAGCTATTAGACTATTCCTCGCTTATGCAGCCCATATGAATATGGTCGTCTATCAGATGGATGTGAAGACGGCATTTCTTAATGGTGAACTAAAGGAAGAGGTCTATGTTCAACAACCGGATGGTTTTGTGAATCCTAATTATCCTAATCATGTGTACAAGCTTAAGAAGGCTCTCTATGGGTTGAAGCAAGCTCCTCGCGCATGGTATGATCTTTTGTCACAATTCCTCATTACGCAAGGCTTCGCTAAAGGCAAGGTGGATCCCACGCTGTTCATTCAGAAACGAGGTAAAGATATGATTATGGTACAAATATATGTTGATGATATTATATTTGCAGCCTCGACCCAAACCTTATCGGATGAGTTTGGGACACTCATGTCTTCCAAGTTTAAGATGTCAATGATGGGCAAGGTATCATTCTTCTTAGGTCTTCAGATATCTCAGAGTCCCAGAGGCATCTTTATCAATCAATCCAAGTATGCCCTTGAATCGCTTAAGAAGTATAAGATGGAATCTTGCGACCCCGTGGATACTCCAATGGTGGAACGAACTAAGCTGGATGCAGATCCACATGGAGTTGCCGTTGATCCGACACTTTATCGTGGAATGATAGGTACTCTTATGTATATCACAGCCAGTCGACCTGATCTTCAGTTTGCTATATGTATGTGTGCCAGGTATCAAACTAGGCCTACTGAGTTACACTTAGCTACTGTTAAAAGGATCTTTCGATATCTTAAAGGAACAATTAATCGGGGACTTTGGTATTCGAAGGACTCTTCTATTGCACTAATGGCATATTCAGATGCGGATCACGCGGGTTGTCAAGATACAAGGCGTAGCACGAGTGGAACTTTGCAACTACTAGGAGACCGATTAATCAGTTGGGCATCGAAAAGGCAGAAAAGCGCTGCAATTTCAAGTACGGAAGCAGAATACATAGCTATGTCCGGTTGCTGTGCTCAAATTCTTTGGATAAGATCGCAATTAACCGACTATGGTCTAGGTTTCAACAAGATTCCGATGTACTGTGACAACAAGAGTGCAATTGCCTTATGCTGCAACAACGTTCAATTCTCCCGGTCGAAGCATATTGACATTCGCTACCACTTCATCAAGGAGCAAGTGGAAAATGGAGTAATCGAGCTTTACTTTGTCCGATCTGAGTATCAATTGGCGGATATTTTCACGAAGGCTTTAGATCGCGCTCGAATTGAATTTTTGGCCGACAAGCTAGGAATGAGAACCTTCTCGCCTGAGACTCTTAAGGAACTAGCAGATGAAGCGAAAGAATAGTGGTGGTAAAACTATTCTCCGTATCCTTGGTGATCATTTGTATATATTGTTTATATTTTTATCCACAAAAGCAAAATACAAAAATATAAAACCATATAAAAACCATAAAAATTGAAAAATCTAGAAAAATCCAAAAATATTTTTACTTTATTTTTCTAAGGCATGTCTTTTGGTACGATAATATTTACGGCCTTAGAAATGTTGATTAATATCGACACGGCGCCATAAATAGAGTTCGTACAAAAGTTGTAAATATTTCATAAAACATGCCTAAATGGCTTGTAGTTATTTCTGACTGCAACCCGGTTTTCATATTAAAGTCAAGTATTTCTTATGAAAGCTTTGGCTCACAACGGGAATTAATTTTCTCGGGCAAGGTTTACTTTAAAACCTTGTAAGGGATCAAGTTTACTTTATAACTTGGTCTAACACAAATCTATGTACGTTTCAGTGCATTTATTTGTTAAAACAAGAGAAGTCTTGTTTTTATGAAGCTATCATCTCTACAACCATGCTATCTACAATTGGTATCTACATACTCGACGATGCGACTACTCAACCGACGACTACAGCTCTTTCAATAGAACACGGGTCAACAATTGAGGGGGAGCAGTTGTCAAGCATTCAGAATCTTCGATACCGGACGTGCCAAGTTCACAAGTTGGTGTCAAGACAACAATACCAATCGTACTTGTGGTGTCAAGAGATGACTTCAGACGTGACGAGGCGACCAACATATGCTGACAAGAACCATTTGATCTTATCATATGATGTTCTCATCTATCAGGTCCAACCTTGTCAATTCTTTTTTAATATGGTGAATATGTGATCATGTTGCAATCGGTATGAAGATTAAGTGGACTTGCATTTTTCTACCCAAAACCTTTGTTAAAACTTCATTAAATCAATTGATATTAAAAACATCGATTGGGTTAATATTTTTAATATGGGGGAGAAAATGTGATTTAATATGGGATATTATCACAAATGGTTTGACTTAATGTGCTGGCTCATCCTGACATGTGCAAAATGTTTTCGAATATCGTGGCATATGTTAAGGGGGGGGGCAAAATGGATTTGCTATATCAAAATGGATTTTCATGGTGATTTATACTTACCCTCAACCCATTTATTTCACGACGATGAAGATTGTGGTGACATAAGGATGGTAGGATAGGTTAAGTCCTATGATTCTCCCAGAACCGGAGGAATCTTCCCAAGGACATTCCATAGCTAGAAATAGTAGTCCTTAGGAAAGATGGAGAAAGATTGTGAACGTAGCTGAATGCCGACCAAGTACTTAAGTTAGCACTGGAACAATCACAACAAGGTGCTAGTTATGACGTATTGGTAAGCATTGAAGGGGTTGAAGAATGAAAAAGAATTGTAAAGATAAAGGGTGTAAAGAAAGAAGCCCTCCTTACAACTTTAGGCAGAAACCGGGTCAATACATATGCTATTGAGATCATTTTAATGATTCTCGATATTGAAGACAGACATCATGGACCCAGTGATGCAAAGCACAGTCCATCCCAGCTAACTCAGATATCTCTTAAAAGGTATTTGTTTTAATCACACGGAGACAACACGATATCTATTGATTTATTCACTCCGAATAAATTGGTATTGAAAAGGTGGCACTACTCTCCAGCCTCCGATCACTAAAATCCAAAGTGCACGATCGAGTCTAGAGCCATTTGAGATCATCAAATATCTCATTAGGACACACTTTCATATTTCCTTGCTTCTTCACACACTGTGAAAAGTAAGAAAGATTTTTTGAGTCCTACGCAAAATCTTCATGATCTTGCCTGAACATCCGAGTAATACGAAAGTATTTACAATGAAGATGGAAATCCTTCTTGAGCGAATATCAAAAAGCTCATGGTAGGTGACTTGTGCGATTCTTTATGAATCAAACTTGTGATAACTGGAAAGCAACAGCTGTTTAATTCTTAACTGAATTTAATCACGTTCCAGGCCTCTACGCAATATCTCAGTGATCTTGCCAGAACACTCAGAGTGATACCTTAGTGTTCACGGTGATGAGTGGAAATCCTTCTAGTGTTAACCTCAAACAGCACTTGGTAGGTAACTTGCAAGATTCTATACGAATCAAGCTCGTGACAACTGGAAAGCAACGATGGTGCGGTTCTTAATTGAATTTCACTTGTTCCAGGAACATGAATTGACGGCTTCAAATCATGCGGATATTATTATCTAAATGATTCACTCTTTATGTTCGCAGTCAGCTTTGGACGGTCGAATAAAGAGAACGGGTTTACCCGCGAAATCCTGTCAGGAAGTTACTTAATTGAAACTATCCGTCACGGGTACGATATCTAATATCGTCCAACGGTCTTCACCGACCGGAGGTAAAATGCTACCGAATTAGAATGAAATGTTCAAAGCCATTTCGTTCGTGTCTACTTATGTTGCGGCATTTGAAGACGGTGGCGTTGCGGAATCCAAGAAGAAGTCGTCCCCGCATGCTTATACTTTATACACTTAATATCTCATCTAATTCAAGAAAGCCTAAAAGTTAAGTCTTCCGCTGTATCGAACTCTGAAGCTTTCAAGAATTACAAAAGGTATAAGTAAGTGGGACATGGTGTCACGAAGAGGCGAAGATCACAAGTGATGGATGCACGAGATCAAGGCAAGAGATTAATGCTCAAGATTGATATCAAAGATCATATCAGCATGTTCACCAGAAAAGAAAAAGAAAAAGAAAGACGAAGACTACGAGCTCAAGACAAGCATAGTATGCTAGGTTTATTTTACTATTGTAACTTGGGTAACGCCCTTGTTTGGAGTGACCTCCCTTAGGGGGAGATTGTTGGAAATACGTTTTACGTATTAGAAAGGATCGGTCACTCCAACATTAGTTCGTGTAATAGCTCGTAGTTTAGTCATTTGCATTTACTTAAACAAAGCCCAAAACCGAGCCCATGAAATGTATGGGCCGGCGGCCAAATGTAAGCCCAAGCCCATGACAAGGGCTTGGGTATATAAACCCTCTCCTTTAATGGAGAGGGTGTGGTTTTTCATAATTTACACATAGTTGTTCTTAACTTTCTCTCTCTAGAAGTGTGAAATCCACCATCTTTCTATCTCTTTCTCTCTCTAAAATCATAAGCATAGATTTACAAATCAACAATCGTGTTCACACGGTTGGCGGTTAGTTTTGGAGGCATGGTGCGTTATCAAATACACCTCTCTGCAAAGACAGGGAAAATAGAAAAACAATGTAAGTATACACATCAAGATTAAGATGGATTTCTCTTTCAAGACATAATATAAATACAACGACACATCACTACAGAGTTTCTAATATTCATCAATTCACATCACAAAAGATCAAATTAAAGACATATCACAGCACATGAAAGGTAAACATGGATTGTATTGATAATCAACCAAAATTGTGACAAGTATTGCCACTACAACCATTCACCATAAAACTTAAGTCCTCAAGTTTTTCGTCACAATGCCATCATACAAAAGTCTAAAACAGTTCTATTACAACGATCAAAGATAAAATACAAGACAAGCAACTAGGCATGTGGTGATCCACACGGCCTCTTGGATGGCGGTTCATCATCATCTTCCTCGGGTTCCTCATTGCTATCATCCTCGTCCACTTCATCCATCTTTCTCTTTCCTTTGTCGTTCGGCCCACATTCAGTCGCCTTTTTCGTCCCTGACGTAGACCCACACTCAACCGCTACATGATTTCCCACAGTGATACAAACCCCTCTGGAAGGTGGCTGGATCATGAAGTCATTAGCTTCCATTTCAAAATCGTCCACAAATCTCCAATCTGGGGGCAATGATGCTCTCACTCGATGCTCCCAACTCTGCATCCTAGACAATCTCGCTTGATCTTCCCTAACACGATCAAGACTGGCGCTCAAGTTCGCGATCATCGATCTTAGACTGTTGATATCACTCTTGTTTGCATTTCCATCATACTCAATTCTTGAAGTCCTTGCCAATAATCCTTGGTGTGCTCTCTCGTTCTTATCAAACCTCTTAATCACCCTGGTCTCTACCATAAACCGCTCATACATCAACCTATCCATCCTCCTCAAACGACCCTCGGGATCCCAGTAGTGTCTTGGCCTCGGAAAGTAGACCCTCGCGATATTCTCATGAATAGATTGTGATTTTGATAAATTGCTGGATTCTGCACCACTCCCATTACTTACTCGAACAAATCCTGGCACTGTCCTCAGGTAGTCCTTACAATTGTCCATCGGGCGACTAAAGGGTTGCTGCTCATATCGATCAGTCGGAGGCACTTCATAACCCTTTGGCGAATTTGGAGATTGAAATAAATCAGGTTCGGTCTGACCGACAGCATTCTCGGGAATTCCATCATCCATCAGTTCCTCGGGCTCTTCCTCAGAATCCTCACTACCATCACTAGTGATACTGAAGTTGTCCACGTCACTTTCATCACTGTCATTTCCCGGCCCTATTGCTTCTTCTGGAGCGATCCATCCATTGTCATTATCCGGCGGGTTCGGAGGAAACGGTCCCCCTTCGTGACCCACGACGTAATCGTTTCCATTACCATTAGGCGGTACCTCGGCCATTCCTGCAATAACAGAGAATTTTGGAGGGTACGTAAGATAACTATGCAATATTTATAAATACATGCATGCAAATGCAATGCAAAGGTGGTACATATGCCCAAAATGCAATAATATGATGCTCATGCATGATTAATACAAGAATTACGGTGTCGGGTATTCCACGTATAATTTCAACGTTTACATATAGTAATTTCCATATTTACGTAATAAATACCCACATATATACTTCAACTAAAAAGTATACGTCAAATGCCATGAATACAAAAATAAACCTTACCGAGCCATGCAGGATAGTTGTGTGCGCTTGGACAATTTCTTACGACACCAAAAGTTATAGTTTAGGAATTTTCAAAACGACCTAGTTCTCTATAACTCATGGCTCTGATTACCAATCTCTAACACCCCACCAAATGCTATGCGCAGCGGAACTACAACATTTGGGTGCTAGACAGTTATCATCGCACACAAGATATATCGAACGACTCCAAAGAGACGTCAATTTAAAACTTAGATTAAAAAAATTGTTAAAAAGATACATGCCTACGGTTTTCCAACCCCAATTGATACAACAGAGTTTTGCGTTTTCGGTCCCCGTGAATCTCAACCCAAAAGTTACAGTTTTCACAACAACATGACATCAAAGTTAAAAATGTTTAAGTAATAATGGGAGGAAAAACAAGTAGACTCCAAGCTCCACACACAACATCCATCCAATGCACACTCCATGCTACACTTCAGCGGTTACCTGAAACACATGCTAAATTTGGTCAACGAAAACGTTGAGTGGAATTCATAGGTTTTACAATTCATTTTGAACATATGTGAAATAAAAACCATTCACGATCATTCATAGACTTGTCGATCAAACAATCTATATTCAAGATACTGACAATTGTGTTTAAGCTCATGACACTAAACCGTTAACTCAATCACCCGCGTAATAATTACCGGCGTGATTCAGATGAAACCAGTGCCCCTACTAAGGCATCAGTTGCAATTATACCTTATCTCTTATCACAAATTATCCGTCCGCATGGGGTATCAACGTACTAGCCCTCGTCTCGGATAGGGTAGTCAACCCCATAGTACTATCACTTTGCATAAGCGGCTATTTCTAATCCACGCTAGGACTAAACAATAGTTAATAGTTCATGAATTTAGGGCCTTTTGCAACTAGGTACTCAACACAATTTCAAAGGCAATGTTCGGGTCCAACAATCATTCATGACATATGTTCATTTTGAAAACTAGCATGCATTTCCCTCGCGGGTAAAACAGTTTGAAATAATAATAAGCGAGGCTATGAATTCACACCTTATATAACAAGTAGTCGATAGTTCGAGAGACGGTCACTGACGACGATACGAATGCCCGGGTAAATCAACACCTATCAAACCAAATAACGCGTAATGAGTAATCTCATTTAAAAACCTTATGGTACTGTATAAAATACATAAATATTAGTCACTTGTGACAATTACAACTCACGCCAAAACAAAACGACAAGTGTTACTCGTTTTATACCATTTGTCCTTATTATTAACGTTATTCATTTTTACTCATTTTCGCCGATACTTACCGAAAGTACGGACTGTTTTACTATACTTAACCATTTTTTTATAAAATGTGAGAAAATTCTCAAAAATACTATAAGACCTGTAGAAAACACATATTTAATCCCAACAAAAGTTTTCACTTCTACGACCCGTTACTCAACACTTTTCCAAAACTACGTTTTTCGGACTGAAATTGTACTTTGACCAAGTCGGACTCATTTGACCCGTTTAAAATACTCCATTGACCCATTTGACACCTAAGTCCTATAATAGACTCAAATGTGCAGGTTTGACACCAAAATTAAACCCTTGACCATTTACCAAACTAGACTTATAGTCCCCGGGATTTGACCTAAAACCAAGCATAATTTCGGATTATGACGGTTTTCATCTCCCGGAACACGAATTTCAAAACGTCGTAACTTTTGACTCGTTAGGAGTCGTAAGCTCTACCTTATACCAAATCGAAGCTAAGAAAATGCTCTACAACTCTATCCTATCCACAAGACCTGTTTTCAAAATAAGTTTTACGAAAATGCCTTAAACTTTCTGCCTAAAATCAACTATACCAAAATCACACTAACGCTCGTTTCCAAACCCATTTATCATCACTAGACATCATCCTAAGCATCCCTAATCACAACCAAACAACATTTTCAGTCCTAAACCTCTATTGATCATCAACCTCATAGAACTAAAATCATAAAAACAAGCATGCAAGTGATTATACCCATCTAAAACATCTAAAAACATAAGATTAAACATAAACCCAAGCTCAAAACATTAACCACCATGATCCCCAAACACCCCCCATTGAGCCGTGGGGTTTGGATGATCAAAACACACCAACCAAATTAATTTTGGTTGATTTGTTTGGTGTTCTAGCATCATTTTAGCATGAATTAAACATGCAAATGCCCAATTAACATCAAAAACGAATTTGAAAAATCTTGAATTTTTGGAAGAATTTTTGTTAATGCATGTTTGAAATAACCATGGATTAACACTCACTAGATGATTTTAGAAGGTGGTCTTTGATTAGAATTAATCAAAACTCAAAAAAAATTGATGTGGTGGTGGTTTTGGGTGTTTGGCCGTCGGCCTAAGAACACAAGGGAGGGGGTTTTGATCTTTTTTTCTTGAAAATGTTTTGTGTGTGTTTGTTAGTTCCCTTTTTGTGCAATGGGAAGGACCATTGTGCAATATAAGCATTCTTTTGGCCTTAAGCAAAAACGACACCAAAACTTTACGGGATTTACTCACTAGTCATTTTAGAAAATTTTACGGGAGTCGGGAATCATCCCAAACACTCCAAAATACTTTTGGGATACTTTAAATGTACCCGGAAAGCAATAAAACTCACCCGACTCGACTTAACACGAACCGTAAGTAAAATTCTCGAAAAATTACATTATCGATAAAACGTCAATAATTATAGAAATTTGGGCATCCATCGGAATCGTACTCGTCATCGTCCTTCTTAAATCGTCAATCGTCAAAATTATAACCTCGAACATCGGTTTCAACCAAAATACTAAAATATATAGCAATTAAAATTTATTAAAAATTTCAAAAATAAGCGTAATTTAGGGTAATGTTAGTGACCTCGGTTCTAGGGTATCACACTAAAAGTTCATCATATACTTGCAAGTTGAGGTATTGGTTAAACCAATTAAAGATTTTACACACAACTAAATTCACACCGTACTTTTTCTAGAACTTAGTTATAGCACAAAGCAATAACCTTATTCATTGTGTTTCGGATGTGAATTAATGTAGTTAAATCAACCTTAAAAATTGTACCAATAACAACCGTAGGTAATACCAATTTGACGCATAGGCGAGCCGAGAATTTGGTCAGCGCTGAAGCATAACACCTCATTCCTCAACCGGGTACATGACTAGCGGTGCGTTATACCCACTTTATAGTTTGCCAAAATTGAGTAGGCCGTTAAGTTGCTATTGCAATTCTAATCAACGCAAATCATGTGTAATTTACATCTCAAAACAATTCATTAATTTTGATAAGATTTAGTCCATATTATTTTTCTTAAAAAAAATTACCCTTGTTTACAACATACAATATAAAACGCATGAAAACAAGTAGTACAAAAAAAACTAAATCAAATAGCTACATGCATAACAATTTATTCAAAGAACATCAAATCTAGGGTTTTTATGAACATACAAATTCTTCCCTAATTTTAAAACTTTGAATCAAATAAAGCAAATATCAATCAAAATTATATGATCCGTAAGAAACATGCATGTTTATTACGGATCTCCCACATTCTCTTAACAATTAAAAAACTACGGATCGTAACCACACATGACATAACAATTAATTCATGCAAAACATCTAAAGTTAATTACCATGTAAATTTAGGGTTTACAAAAAAAAAATTTAAAAAATTCGGCATAGCCGATTTTAAAAAACAATAAAAAACAAAACCCTAACTTTTATAAAACCTGAAAAACAACATGTAATTTTTAACACAAATCAATATTAGTTAAAAAACTTTAGATCTTGATAATTATAATCATGTTAAAACGGCTCTCGATGCCACTGTGGGTTTATATAGTCCATAACAATTATTTAAAACCCTAATATGGATCAAAGAACGCATAGCGGAAGCAATTAACAAGATCATTAATTTAACACAATTATATTAATCAAGATTAGGGTTACATACCTTTATCCTAGCAAGATCCACAAGACGATGGAACGAACGGCGACTAGGGTTTATTACGAACACCGCCAAGAATATAATCTAAAGTAAGATTATATCACGCTCTTGTACACACGTAATACGGCGAGTTAACCGTGAGTCTAGCATGAACAAACCGAGCTTCAACGCTTATGGAATATCTACCCAACAACCATAGAGAGGGGCTAGGACTAGATAAATAGCTAAATCGAAAACCAACGAAAACCCCTAAGGGTGTGTATGTGTGGATCGCAGGAAGCAAGAGAAAGGGGAGGGACAAAAATTATGAAGGCCTTGGGGTTGTTTATATAGCCTTGGCAATCCTTGGGCTCCAGGTAAATAAACAAGAACTAGGAAACAAAAGTTTCCCTTTGCCCCCTCTCTTCTTTGGCCGACGGACGCAAGCCCCCAAGGGGGTGTTTGCATAATTTTTGTTTTCCTTCTTTTCACTTCTATTAGTTTCCATAACGGTCGTTTAAAACTTAACTACTATTTATTAACGATCGTTAGTTAAGCTTTGGTTTGATTTAATAAATATATATATAATATATTTAATAAATAAATTAACCCTTTACGTTATGTGTGCAATCCCGTGATCCCGAGTTCGATCCTATCTCACGACTATTAATTTTAAGTCCATAAACTTTCAGTTGCCGGGGCTTAAGACACGTTCAGTGGAATCAACAAATGAACCACTTTCCTTTTCTACATCTTCAATTGCTGATGTAGGTTAAGACACGTTCCGCGGAATCAACAAATGAACCACTTTCCTTACCTACATCTTTAAATCCTAGTGCAGGTACAAACATACAATACCCTAATATTATCACAGTGTCCATACCGCGTACGAAAGGCAGTTACAGGAATATCCTCCGCTCTTACACGTAGTTGATGATACCCTGATCTTAAGTCAATCTTTGAGTATACACAGGAACCTTGCAATTGATCAAACAAATCGTCAATCCTCGGCAATGGATACCGATTCTTAACCGTCAGCTTGTTGAGTTCTCTATAGTCAATACACATCCGAAATGAACCATCTTTCTTCTTTACAAACAACACTGGAGCTCCCCATGGTGATGAGCTCGGCCTAACAAATCCTTTGTCCATCAACTCCTTCAGTTGATCCGATAACTCCTTTAACTCGGATGGTGCTAATCGATAGGGTGCACGCGCAACTGGCGCAGCTCCTGGCACCAAATCGATTTGTAACTCGACCTCACGGGTGGGTGGTAAACCCGGCAGCTCGTCTGGAAAACTTCCGGATAGTCGCAGATTACAGGTACCTCTTCAATCCTCGCCTCTAATTCACCATCACTCGAAACTTGTGCCAAAAACACATCGCATCCATTTTCTACATACTTCATCATTTTCAAACAAGAAATCACTTTCAAACGAGAAGTACATTCGTCTCCCTTCACAGTCAAGACTTTATTCCTCAACGGGATCTGAACTAATCTCTCGCCACAGACGATCACAGCACTGTGCGCCATCAGCCAATCCATTCCCACGATTACATCAAACGATCCTAGCTCTATAGGCATCAAGTCGATTTTAAAAACGTAATTTCCTAACTTCAAGGTACACCCTTTCAGTATAGAATTTGTACTAACGATTTTCCCATCAGCTAATTCCACGTTATAACTAGTCGCTAACAATACCGGTTTTCTATCGATATGACGACTAAATTTAACATCTACGAAACTCTTGTCGGAACCAGAATCAAACAAAATACTAGCATAACAAGCGTCTAGCAAAAACGTACCGGTAACCACGTTAGGACCCTGTGGTTTATCAGCCGTCCCTACTTGATACACGGCAACATCATTGTTACCTCCTTGCTTGTTTCCTGCCTTCGGGCAATTCCCTTGCTTATGGCCTCTTTCTCCACATCCAAAACAACCCATCACTCTGGTAGCATTCGCCCCAGTGGCTACCTCTTTTGTTCGGCAATCAGACATCCTGTGACCCGCTTTTCCACATTTGCCGCACGCAGGCGGGCAATGCCCTACATGATACAAGTTGCATCGACCACAGTGGGGATTCACCTTCGCTCCTCTAGGGTTTGTCACAGCTCTCATCCCTTCATTCCTTCGCTGGTTAAACTGCTGATTGCGGTTCTGACCATTGCTGTTTCGGTTTCCACCTCGGCTTTGACCCTGGGATTGATTGCTCTGTGCCGCTTCCCACTTCCTCTTATTTCCTTCAGCAATGAAGTTCTTCTTGTCTTGGAGTTTGACATCCATCAACGCGTGAGCCATCTGGACCGCTTCATCAAACGACCCAGGTTTAGACGAAGTCGTCTCACCCTTGATATTACTGGATAGACCTTTGATGTACTGTTTCATCTTCTTGTTATCATTGGCAAAGGTGTCTGGACACAAAAGGCTTAGTTCATTAAACCTCCTGGTGTAAGCAGTGATATCATTGTTTTTCAAAGTCAGGTGCCTCAACTCATCTTCCAATTGACATAACTCCTCTTCAGGACAGAACTTCTTGGTCAAAAGAGCTTTAGTAGCAGTCCATGTTTAATAACTGACTTTTGGTTGGTTAATAAAAGGTTTTTGCTTGCAAGATTTCTCTTTGCGTTGCTCGTACCCAATTGATATATATCGTTGTTTCGTTCTCGGTATCTTCTCGAATCGATCACGGTCAAAAGTGGAATAGTTGTAATTGGTGACTAAAAAGGGGGAGCTTTGGTCTAAATCTACTAAAATGATAAAGGCAAGTAATAATAAAACTAAACTAGAAACTATAAATCCAAACTTCAAATGAACAGTAGAAAATACCTTGATGGAAAATTGAAACTGCTATATTCGGAATATTTCTTGCTATGCGGAATAATTTTCTTTATTCGGAATCTTTCCCTTACTCGGAATGTTAAGCTACTCGGAAAGTAGGGCTATTCGGAAAATAAGGCTATGCGGAAAATACCCCTATTCGGAAAGTAAGCTTATTCGGAATATTGTTCTATGCGGAATAATTCGGAAAAATGACCTATGCGGAATAATTCGGAAGAAACCCTATGCGGAAAAATTAAGCTATTCGGTATAATGGGACTATTCAGAATATTGAGATTATTCCGAATAGAGGAAATTTAAATTAGCTTATGCGGAATATTTTGGAGAAAAGGTCTATTCGGAAAATGAGGCTTATGCGGAATATCTTAAAGAAAATCCCTATTCTGAAAGATTGAAGGAAAACCCTTACTCGGAATAATTAAAAGTTCTGAATAGACAAGAAATTCAAACTCTTATTCGGAAGAATTAAAAGTTCCAAATAGACAAGAAATGAAACCCATACTCGGAATAATAGAAAATTCCGAATAGACACCACCCCAGATTCCCTATTCGGAATCTGGGCAAGATCAGAAACTTGGAACGAAGAACAGTGAGCTACGAATTTGTCCGAATCGGACTCAACAAAGCAAAAAGGTTTTACCAAATCAACCACAAATCATCTACTAACTACAAGGATCAAATCCCAATCATAAAAACACCAATTCAACAACTTTTTAGAATCAAGCTAGAACCAAATAGAACTTAAGAACTTGAAAGAAAAAGATGAAGAAGAACAAGATGAATCAAAAGATTAAAGGAAGGATTGTATTAACGATTTAAGGTTCAACAAACAAATTCAAGGATCAAACTTACAAGATTTTAGAAATTAAACTAAGAGGAAAACCACTCCTTAAGGGAGATGGTTCCTAAGAACTAGGAAGAAATAAAAACTGGAAAAAGAAGAAGAGAGTGTGTCGTGTGTGTATTGGGAGGAGTATATATAGGCTTC
Organism: Glebionis coronaria; assembly: GCA_025667525.1. Classification (NCBI taxonomy): domain Eukaryota; kingdom Viridiplantae; phylum Streptophyta; class Magnoliopsida; order Asterales; family Asteraceae; genus Glebionis; species Glebionis coronaria. The sequence continues at coordinate 55,791,100 of CM046881.1, forward strand.
TCCCTTGGTTGGTGAGTGGGCTTTCTTCCCTTCTTTTTGTCTTCTCGTCTTTTCAGAAAAGTTGACGTTTTCGATTCTGATTCGGGATTTGTCGTCGATTAAATTCAACTCGTCTTTTAATTTCTTCGTTAAATAGACTTGAGTTTCTTCGACATATGTAAATCTTCCGTCTTTGGTCCTTTTCTTCGATAAATCTTAAAATAGGCCCATTGACTTCAAATCTTTTGCATCTCTTGGACAATAGACTTCATCTTCGGTCTTTTTCCTTTATAAAACCCGTGCAATCCCATGTTTTCTCCAATATTTATCCGGTTGGCTCTGAAAACATAACAAACACACAAACCACGCATAATTCCAAACAAATGACATTAAATACGCGTTTTGGTCTTGTTTTTGCAAGAAATAAGTGGTAGAAAAGATGGGTGTTTACACACCTATCAAATCCCCTACACTTAACCATTGCCATGCCCTCATGCAATGCTTAGTGATAAAGCAACATTACACTTTTCTCATAATTAATTAACCTTGGCCTTATTCAAATACTGCTAAACAAAAATTAAAGCACTAAAAGAAATTTAAAGCAAACAAAAGGATAGAACATAACTATGTGGAAATAACTCGTAAAGAGATCGAGGACTTACATTAGGGGTTTTGGTGCTGCGAAGATTTATCACCCTCAAGTTTCACGTTCCCCAAACTAAGCTTAAAAACGAGATCATTGTTATTATAAGTTAGCAATTCAAACACTTACACACATGGCTTAATTAAATGCTTAGACTCCCTTATTCCTAGGTGTATCTCTTATATTTTATTTTTGTCTTAGAATGATCATGAAGATGCATTTTTGGACTTATTTTGATAGTTCATTTAGGCTGAAAGCAAAGTAGGACGATTTGATCAATAGTTAGCTAAAGGACAAAATCTCTTAAAACTGCTTCTCGGGATATCAGAAAGTTCATATCTTGGCATAACTTGGTTCACGATTTGAGACCTTTCTCGGGCCGATATTTGGCATGTGCTTCATACTTCATATCTTCGAGAGACGTTCTTGAGATAATGGTCTTCTCATCATAATAGAGTTTCTTCACTTTGGAGACTTTTGAGGGGTACTCCAACTTTGTTGACCACGACTTCATGATTATTTCTTTAATCTCTATTTGGGATTTTGAGATACAACGATCCGCCTCCTTTTCGGACTTGGATCTATTTATCCTCATACCTTGTTAGGGTCTTTTCGGATAGACTTCTCCATCATCTTTGTGGGAGTTGATTGCTTTTCGTCGTGAGTCTTGATCCTTCATATTGATTTTGGAGATAATGCTTTTCACATCACTTTTGGATCTTCAGCGATAAAATTGAATCCTCATGCCTTGTTAGGGCCTTTTCGGACTCGCCAATCTTCGCGCCCCGCTTCATAAGTTATGCCTTGGCTATGAACTCTCGTCATTACCGAGCAACTTTTAAACGATCTTGGGCTAAAAGCTAAGTAACCTTTCAAATCGTACGACCTTACTTATTGCAGATAAATTATTAGCAAGTGATGTGAGAATAGGCAAATAATTACACCAAGTGAGCTTGTGCAAGAATACCGACTTATAATTGACTCTATCATTTCTCGTCCTCCACAATTTTGAAATCTCAAGTAATGAGACTCGTGGATGCTTAGCCTAATAAACCAATTAAGGTCTACATGGTTAAGGATACTAGCTAGAATAAACTTGGATAAGTCTATTCGGGTTGAGTCAAAATAAACGCAACGGGCCTAATATGTCAAAGACTTCTAGACTAGCTACACCATTTTATTAATATTTTTGACTTTATTGCGGGATATATACATATGTAAGCAACGATAAAAAAATTTAAAATTTACGACAAAATGGCCAAAGTTGATTAAAAATTTGAAAAATGTTGAAAAGTATGATTTTCCGGTTAAATGAAGGCATTTTCATGGAAAAGTCCACTTAAAACTTCGATAGAAGTCCCCCCTACACTTAAGATAAACATTGTCCTCAATGTTTAAGCATGTGGGAAGGGTCTCCCCTACACTTATGACATTGTGCACGTTGGTTAACTCAAGTTAAGGAAAAGACGACTAAAGTGATCAATTTCAAATGTGAGTATGAAGAAAATTGAATCACGATAGTTGAGAGATAGAACCAGATTTCGGATAACATGGGATCACGGTTCTTCAAAGATTCCAAGAGTGCAATAATCCCTGTAATCACATCACCATCCAAAAACAAGCAACCTATATAGCTCCCCCTACACTTATGATGAAAAACGGGAAAGGGGGATAGATACCCGGGTTGCCTCCCGAGGAGCGCTTGTTTTTGTTTACCGAGTCGCGAGCCTGACTCGGTCCCGAACTAATTTAAGGGAAATGTAGTGAGGGATGGAATCATCTCCTTAGAGATGTCCTCACCAACGTACAATTTCAAACGCTGGCCATTCACCTTGAAGTTGGGCCCATTTGGCTGAGAAAGCTCAATGGTGCCATAGGGAAAGACATTGGCGATGGTGAATGGACCAGACCAGCGGCTCTTCAACTTGCCTGAGAAGATCTTCAACCGAGAGTTAAAGAGTAAGACTTGATCACCAATGTTGAACTCTCGGTTCTTGATTTTAGCATCGTGGATAATCTTGGTCTTCTCCTTGTAAATCAATGAGTTCTCGTAAGCTTGATTCCTCAATTCTTGAAGCTCGTTGAGTTGAATCTTCCGAAAATCACCGGCTTTGTTGATGTCGAAGTTAGCCCACTTCAAGGCCCAGTATGCCTTATGTTCCAGCTCGATGGGGAGGTGGCAGGCTTTCCCGTACACAAGACGATAAGGTGTACAACCAATCGGCGTCTTATAGGCGGTACGGAAAGCCCACAGAGCATCATCAAGTTTATCGGCCCACGAGGCACGGTGCTCTCCCACAGTACGTTCCAAAATTCTTTTCAATCCACGGTTGGATATCTCGGCTTGACCGTTGGTTTGAGGATGATAAGCGGTGGAAAGACGGTGATTGACACCATACTTAGCCATGACTCTTGCAAATTGATCGTTGCAAAAATGAGTCCCGCGGTCACTGATAATAGCACGAGGAACACCGAAACGAGCAAACAGTTGTTTCAAGAAATTACAAACCACCCTCGCGTCGTTAGTGGGTAAAGCTTTTGCTTCAACCCATTTAGAAACGTAGTCGACAGTGACAAGGATGTATTTGTTGCCTTTAGAAGACGGGAATGGCCCCATAAAGTCGATGCCCCAGACATCAAAGATTTCACATTCTTGTATAAAATTTTGAGGCATCTCATCTTTATGTGTGATCTTGCCTTGTTTTTGGCAAGCATCACAATGTTTAACCATCTCGTGAGCATCACGATAAATGGTGGGCCAATAGAATCCCGAGTCAAACACTTTTTTGGCGGTGAAGTTGGGACCAAAGTGACCACCGGTGGGTCCTTTGTGGCACGCTTGGAGAACATCAAAAGCTGCCGGTCCGTCAACACACCGACGAATAATCAGGTCAGCGCATTGTTTGAATAGAAAAGGGTCCTCCCAAAAGTAAGTCTTAACGTCGTTCAAGAACTTCTTCTTTTGTTGGGATGTTAACCCTTGTATGAGAACACCACCCGCTAAGTAGTTTGCAATATCGGCAAACCACGGGGTGCCATCAAGATTGGGATTGATAGACATTAAGGTTTCAAGGGGAAAAGAGTCATTGATCTCTTTGTTCGAGTGATCCCCTTGATATGGATCCTCAAGTCTGCTCAAATGATCCGCGGCCAGGTTTTCAGCACCCTTCTTGTCACGAATTTCAATGTTGAATTCTTGAAGGAGTAAAACCCAGCGGAGAAGTCTTGGCTTGGAATCATTCTTAGTCATCAAGTACTTCAACGCGGAATGGTCCGTGTATACGATGGTGGTGGATAAAACAAGATAGGGGCGAAATTTCTCAAAAGCATAGACAACAGCTAAAAGCTCTTTTTCGGTTGTCGTATAATGCAATTGAGCCCCCGTCATTGTTTTGCTAGCGTAGTGGATTGGTTGGAAGTGTTTATTCACTCTTTGGCCCAGAACCGCACCAATAGCAAAGTCGCTAGCATCACACATCAATTCAAAAGGCAGCTCCCAATTAGGGGTAACCAAGACCGGTGCCTTAGTCAGCTTATCCTTGAGAAGATTGAATGCTTCGAGACACTCTTTAGAAAAGATAAAAGGAGTATCTTTTTCCAAGAGGTGGGTCATCGGGCGAGTGATTTTAGAAAAATCCTGAATGAATCGTCGATAGAAACCCGCATGACCCAAAAAACTTCTCACACCCTTCACGGTTGAAGGTGGAGGTAATTTGGCTATGACATCAACTTTAGCACGGTCGACTTCAAGACCGGCTTTAGAGATTTTGTGTCCTAGCACAATGCCTTCTTTTACCATAAAATGGCATTTTTCCCAATTTAGAACAAGGCGAGTGTCTTCGCACCGCTTAAGCATGCGTTCCAAATTGGCAAGGCAAGCAGAAAAGGAATCCCCGAAGACCAAGAAATCATCCATGAAGACTTCCATGGTTTGCTCAACCATGTCATGGAATATAGCCAACATGCACCTTTGGAAAGTCCCGGGGGCATTGCATAAGCCAAAAGGCATTCTTTTATAAGCAAATGTGCCGTAGGGACAAGTGAATGTTGTCTTTTCTTGATCTTGGGGATCGATGGGTATTTGAAAATAACCCGAGAAACCATCCAGAAAGCAGTAATATTCATTACCAGCTAGACGTTCAAGCATTTGGTCCATAAAAGGTAGAGGGAAATGATCCTTTCTCGTGGCATCATTGAGTTTGCGGTAGTCTATACAAACTCTCCACCCAGTAACGAGACGGGTAGGAATTAACTCGTTGTTTGCATTGGGCACAACGGTTATACCACCTTTCTTAGGCACACAATGGACTGGACTAACCCACGGGGAATCCGAAATAGGGTAAATCATACCCGCATCAAGAAGTTTGATAACCTCTTTTTTGATGACGTCATGGATTTTAGGATTCACCCTTCTTTGGCTTTGAATAGTGGGCTTAAAGTCGTCCTCCATGAGAATTTTATGTGTGCAAAAGTGAGGATCAATTCCACGGATGTCGGAGATTTTCCAAGCGATAGCGCGTTTATGCTTCTTCAACACTGCAACAAGTCGGGCTTTTTCGTCTTCGTTCAGATCCTTTGCGATGATAACCGGTAACTTCTCGTCGTCTTCTAGGAAAACGTACTCAAGATGAGGTGGTAGGTCCTTAAGCTCGAGAGTAGGAGGATCCTCAATAGATGGTGAAACTAACGATGGATCATCATTAGTCACCTCTGTAGGGGTAGGAGGAGACAATGGGTCCTCATTGAGAAGTCTCTCAATAGTACGAATATCTTCATCCCAATTGGTGGACGAATTATCATACTTAATATCGAGAGGACCCAGGCTAGCTTCGAACTCATCTAAGTCACTTTCTCCAAAAGGAGTAAATGCCGGAGCAACTGAGGCAACGGTCTCAACAATGGGTAGAGAAGAGAGAGTACTTTTGCAAGCATCATAAAAATGTTCTTCACAAGCCTCATCGAGAACATCAATAGCATTAACACTCTCGTATGAATAAGGTTGCTGAGAAATCTTACCCATGTTGAAGACAATTTGATCGTCACCAACTCTCATGATTAATTCGCCTGCGGCTACATCAATGAGAGTGCGACCGGTCCTCAAGAATGGACGTCCAATGATTAATGGAACACGAGGGTCCATCTCGTAGTCAACGACGACAAAATCCGCCGGAAAGGTGAATTTATCAACGCCAACAAAGACATCTTCAGCTATCCCCACTGGATAAGCAACCGTACGGTTGGCTAATTCCAAAGTCATTCGTGTGGGGACTAGCTCGGGGAGAGATAATTGCTTCCAAACACTTAAGGGCATTAAGTTAATACTGGCACCTAGATCGGCTAGGGCCATGCAATTCTCTACTCCCGGGAAGTTGCAAGGAATCAAGAAGCGACCCGGATCACCAAGTTTGGTGGGCAATTTCCTTAAGAGCACTGCGGAGCAGTTTTCATTAAGTTGGGTCTGAGCAATGTCAAGAAGCTTTTCTTTATCACTTAGAAGATCTTTAAACATCTTAGCATATTTGGGCATGTGAGCGAGAGCCTCGGCAAAGGAGATGTTAAAATTCAATTGTTTAAACATTTTTAGGAAGTTTGAAACTTGAATATCATCCTTGCTCTTTTGCTTCTCTTTCCTCAACCTTGAAGGATAAGGTATATTGGATGAAGAAGAAGGCTTTAAAGGGAGAGGATTACTCACAACCACGGGTGGTGGGGAAATGGGGATAGAAGGTGAAGGAGGTGGAGAAAGTTGCTCTTTTTCCCTGTTCACAATCACGGGTGGAGGTGTAGGAAGCTCGGGTTCCATATAACCTTTTCCACTACGAGTGGTGATTGCTTTCATCTCCCCTCTTGGATTTGCAACGGTATTACTCGGAAGAGTACCCGAAGAAGAGGGTTGATTACCTTGGATGAGCGAACCAATCATATCACGAAGGTGAAGAGCTTGATTATTGAAAGAGTTTTGCATGTTGGTATTAATAGCATCGCTATGTTTGGCCATATCATTCCTTAGCTCGGCTCGAATATCGCTTCCTTGTTTCACCATGTCATTCTTCAAGTTGACAAACTGACTCTGAAGATTCGTCACCATCTCACGATTAGTCTTCATGAACGACTCGACGTCGGGATTCACTGCCATCGGTTGATTGAGAGGTGGAGCTTGATAAGCTTGAGAATTTCCTTGAGTTTGGTAGGTATTTCTTTGGGATGGATATTGGTTTTGAGCACGAGGTTGGGATTGGTTGTTTCGGTTATAGTTTTGTTGTTGGGTTTGGTTTGCAGGAGGGAAACCGGGAGGTGCAAGATAATTGTTGGAACGATAACTTAGCAAGCTACGGTCTCCTTGAGGGCGAGCTTGATAGCCTCCCGTGGGATATGTACCGTATGCAGCGTTAACGTTTTCAGAATAATTGCCTTGAGTGGAAGGACAATCATTATAAGAATGAGGACCACCACATGTGTCACAAGACATAGCAACAGCTTTAGCTTGTTGAAAGTGGTTTGTGGCCATGGTCATGAAATTTTTGTTCATTTCAGCAAGTTGTCGAGAAATTTCAGACATTTCAGGATTGGAGGTAGTAGAAGAAACATTGACTCTCGAGTTAGATCTTGAGGATGCGGATGAATCCCAATTCTTGTGGTGAGTAGTCATGTTTTCAATCAACTCTCGACACTCCTCCGGTCTCCTTTTCATAAAAGTACCACCGGCGGCGGCATTGATCGTGTCACGATCACGAAAGGTGAGACCATTATAGAAGGTGTCAATGAGAGTGACGGGGAGCATATTGTGATTAGGACAGCGGTCGATCAAATCATTGTAACGTTCCCAAGCATCGAAAAGTGATTCATCATTCTCTTGCATAAATCCACTGATTTGGTTACGAAGGCTAGTGACCATTGATGGGGGAAAATAGCGCGATAAAAAGCGTTGAGTCATGTCGTTCCATGTATGAATAGAATTTTTAGGAAGACGGTCAAACCATTTTTCGGCATGGTGAGAAAGCGAGTGAGGAAAGAGTTGGAGGCGAAGGTCATCCATAGAAACACCGGGAGATTTCATGCTTTGGGTAATAGTGATGAATTTGTCGAGGTGTTTGTTGGCATCATCATCCGGAATTCCGCGAAATGGATTCGTTTGTACTTGCTGGATCATGTGATGCTTCAACGAAAACTCCTGAGCCGTGACATGCATCGGTGCAATCGGGCCTCCACGTCCGTTCATTGTGGGTTGGCATAGCTCCTCCATGGTTCGTAAGTCAGGTGGATTATTCATATTTGGGTGGGGTGGGTTATTATTATTATCGTTGTTTTGGGGGGGTGGAATATTATTGTTGTTGTTGTGTACACCTGCCATGTCTAATTGTTCGAGAGTCTCGGGCTCTGAATAAGACGTGGATCGAGTACGCATACACTAAAAAGAAAATGCAAGAAAAAATATTTTTGTTTTTTATAGGTTTTATATTGTTTTTGTATTTTTGAAAATTTAATATTTTTATGGATTTTTGAAAGTTTTTGTGCTTGAAAATAACGTTCCCGAAAGAACGGATCCCAAAATCCAATTTTTCTCACAAGAAACCGTTGATCCTTACGAAAAGAGCCGGCAGCGGCGCCATTTTAATAACTGACTTTTGGTTGGTTAATAAAAGGTTTTTGCTTGCAAGATTTCTCTTTGCGTTGCTCGTACCCAATTGATATATATCGTTGTTTCGTTCTCGGTATCCTCTCGAATCGATCACGGTCAAAAGTGGAATAGTTGTAATTGGTGACTAAAAAGGGGGAGCTTTGGTCTAAATCTACTAAAATGATAAAGGCAAGTAATAATAAAACTAAACTAGAAACTATAAATCCAAACTTCAAATGAACAGTAGAAAATACCTTGATGGAAAATTGAAACTGCTATATTCGGAATATTTCTTGCTATGCGGAATAATTTTCTTTATTCGGAATCTTTCCCTTACTCGGAATGTTAAGCTACTCGGAAAGTAGGGCTATTCGGAAAATAAGGCTATGCGGAAAATACCCCTATTCGGAAAGTAAGCTTATTCGGAATATTGTTCTATGCGGAATAATTCGGAAAAATGACCTATGCGGAATAATTCGGAAGAAACCCTATGCGGAAAAATTAAGCTATTCGGTATAATGGGACTATTCGGAATATTGAGATTATTCCGAATAGAGGAAATTTAAATTAGCTTATGCGGAATATTTTGGAGAAAAGGTCTATTCGGAAAATGAGGCTTATGCGGAATATCTTAAAGAAAATCCCTATTCGGAAAGATTGAAGGAAAACCCTTACTCGGAATAATTAAAAGTTCCGAATAGACAAGAAATTCAAACTCTTATTCGGAAGAATTAAAAGTTCCGAATAGACAAGAAATGAAACCCATACTCGGAATAATAGAAAATTCCGAATAGACACCACCCCAGATTCCCTATTCGGAATCTGGGCAAGATCAGAAACTTGGAACGAAGAACAGTGAGCTACGAATTTGTCCAAATCGGACTCAACAAAGCAAAAAGGTTTTACCAAATCAACCACAAATCATCTACTAACTACAAGGATCAAATCCCAATCATAAAAACACCAATTCAACAACTTTTTAGAATCAAGCTAGAACCAAATAGAACTTAAGAACTTGAAAGAAAAAGATGAAGAAGAACAAGATGAATCAAAAGATTAAAGGAAGGATTGTATTAACGATTTAAGGTTCAACAAACAAATTCAAGGATCAAACTTACAAGATTTTAGAAATTAAACTAAGAGGAAAACCACTCCTTAAGGGAGATGGTTCCTAAGAACTAGGAAGAAATAAAAACTGGAAAAAGAAGAAGAGAGTGTGTCGTGTGTGTATTGGGAGGAGTATATATAGGCTTCTCCCTTGGTTGGTGAGTGGGCTTTCTTCCCTTCTTTTTGTCTTCTCGTCTTTTCAGAAAAGTTGACGTTTTCGATTATGATTCGGGATTTGTCGTCGATTAAATTCAACTCGTCTTTTAATTTCTTCGTTAAATAGACTTGAGTTTCTTCGACATATGTAAATCTTCCGTCTTTGGTCCTTTTCTTCGATAAATCTTAAAATAGGCCCATTGACTTCAAATCTTTTGCATCTCTTGGACAATAGACTTCATCTTCGGTCTTTTTCCTTTATAAAACCCGTGCAATCCCATGTTTTCTCCAATATTTATCCGGTTGGCTCTGAAAACATAACAAACACACAAACCACGCATAATTCCAAACAAATGACATTAAATACGCGTTTTGGTCTTGTTTTTGCAAGAAATAAGTGGTAGAAAAGATGGGTGTTTACACACCTATCAATGTTCTTGCATTCGCTACTGCTAACCCAACAATGGCTACTTGGGTGTTCCACCAACTCAATGCATCGTCAAGAAATGTAGCAGCCGCAAACTTGACCTTGTTCGCTTTTGAGCAACCACTAATCTCGAAAGTACTTTCCACCTTTTCTAACCATCTCCTGAGTTCTAGAGCTCCACCAGTTCCACGAAATTGCGTTGGACCACATTTTATGAAACTATAGTAAGTACACTCTATTGGGGCTTGCTGTCTCCCCACATTTCTGCCCTGGTCTGGGTTCCTTCCTGCTCGATCTGCTTCTAGCGCATTCGCAATGGCTTCCTGATTCATCGTGTTCACACGGTTGGCGGTTAGTTTTGGAGGCATGGTGCGTTATCAAATACACCTCTCTACAAAGACAGGGAAAATAGAAAAACAATGTAAGTATACACATCAAGATTAAGATGGATTTCTCTTTCAAGACATAATATAAATACAACGACACATCACTACAGAGTTTCTAATATTCATCAATTCACATCACAAAAGATCAAATTAAAGACATATCACAGCTCATGAAAGGTAAACATGGATTGTATTGATAATCAACCAAAATTGTGACAAGTATTGCCACTACAACCATTCACCATAAAACTTAAGTCCTCAAGTTTTTCGTCACAATGCCATCATACAAAAGTCTAAAACAGTTCTATTACAACGATCAAAGATAAAATACAAGACAAGCAACTAGGCATGTGGTGATCCACACGGCCTCTTGGATGGCGGTTCATCATCATCTTCCTCAGGTTCCTCATTGCTATCATCCTCGTCCACTTCATCCATCTTTCTCTTTCCTTTGTCGTTCGGCCCACATTCAGTCGCGTTTTTCGTCCCTGACGTAGACCCACACTCAACCGCTACATGATTTCCCACAGTGATACAAACACCTCTGGAAGGTGGCTGGATCATGAAGTCATTAGCTTCCATTTCAAAATCGTCCACAAATCTCCAATCTGGGGGCAATGATGCTCTCACTCGATGCTCCCAACTCTGCATCCTAGACAATCTCGCTTGATCTTCCCTAACACGATCAAGACTGGCGCTCAAGTTCGCGATCATCGATCTTAGACTGTTGATATCACTCTTGTTTGCATTTCCATCATACTCAATTCTTGAAGTCCTTGCCGATAATCCTTGGTGTGCTCTCTCGTTCTTATCAAACCTCTTAATCACCCTGGTCTCTACCACAAACCGCTCATACATCAACCTATCCATCCTCCTCAAACGACCCTCGGGATCCCAGTAGTGTCTTGGCCTCAGAAAGTAGACCCTCGCGATATTCTCATGAATAGATTGTGATTTTGATAAATTGCTGGATTCTGCACCACTCCCATTACTTACTCGAACAAATCCTGGCACTGTCCTCAGGTAGTCCTTACAATTGTCCATCGGGCGACTAAAGGGTTGCTGCTCATATCGATCAGTCGGAGGCACTTCATAACCCTTTGGCGAATTTGGAGATTGAAATAAATCAGGTTCGGTCTGACCGACAGCATTCTCGGGAATTCCATCATCCATCAGTTCCTCGGGCTCTTCTTCAGAATCCTCACTACCATCACTACTGATACTGAAGTTGTCCACGTCACTTTCATCACTGTCATTTCCCGGCCCTATTGCTTCTTCTGGAGCGATCCATCCATTGTCATTATCCGGCGGGTTCGGAGGAAACGGTCCCCCTTCGTGACCCACGACGTAATCGTTTCCATTACCATTAGGCGGTACCTCGGCCATTCCTGCAATAACAGAGAATTTTGGAGGGTACGTAAGATAACTATGCAATATTTATAAATACATGCATGCAAATGCAATGCAAAGGTGGTACATATGCCCAAAATGCAATAATATGATGCTCATGCATGATTAATACAAGAATTACGGTGTCGGGTATTCCACGTATAATTTCAACGTTTACATATAGTAATTTCCATATTTACGTAATAAATACCCACATATATACTTCAACTCAAAAGTATACGTCAAATGCCATGAATACAAAAATAAACCTTACCGGAGCCATGCAGGATAGTTGTGTGCGCTTGGACAATTTCTTACGACACCAAAAGTTATAGTTTAGGAATTTTCAAAACGACCTAGTTCTCTATAACTCATGGCTCTGATTACCAATCTCTAACACCCCACCAAATGCTATGCGCAGCGGAACTACAACATTTGGGTGCTAGACAGTTATCATCGCACACAAGATATATCGAACGACTCCAAAGAGACGTCAATTTAAAACTTATATTAAAAAAATTGTTAAAAAGATACATGTCTACCGTTTTCCAACCCCAATTGATACAACAGAGTTTTGCGTTTTCGGTCCCCGTGAATCTCAACCCAAAAGTTACAGTTTTCACAACAACATGACATCAAAGTTAAAAATGTTTAAGTAATAATGGGAGGAAAAACAAGTAGACTCCAAGCTCCACACACAACATCCATCCAATGCACGCTCCATGCTACACTTCAGCGGTTACCTGAAACACATGCTAAATTTGGTCAACGAAAATGTTGAGTGGAATTCATAGGTTTTACAATTCATTTTGAACATATGTGAAATAAAAACCATTCACGATCATTCATAGACTTGTCGATCAAACAATCTATATTCAAGATACTGACAATTGTGTTTAAGCTCATGACACTAAACCGTTAACTCAATCACCCGCGTAATAATTACCGGCGTGATTCAGATGAAACCAGTGCCCCTACTAAGGCATCAGTTGCAATTATACCTTATCTCTTATCACAAATTATCCGTCCGCATGGGGTATCAACGTACTAGCCCTCGTCTCGGATAGGGTAGTCAACCCCATAGTACTATCACTTTGCATAAGCGGCTATTTCTAATCCACGCTAGGACTAAACAATAGTTAATAGTTCATGAATTTAGGGCCTTTTGCAACTAGGTACTCAACACAATTTCAAAGGCAACGTTCGGGTCCAACAATCATTCATGACATATGTTCATTTTGAAAACTAGCATGCATTTCCCTCGCGGGTAAAACAGTTTGAAATAATAATAAGCGAGGCTATAAATTCACACCTTATATAACAAGTAGTCGATAGTTCGAGAGACGGTCACTGACGACGATACGGATGCCCGGGTAAATCAACACCTATCAAACCAAATAACGCGTAATGAGTAATCTCATTTAAAAACCTTATGGTACTGTATAAAATACATAAATATTAGTCACTTGTGACAATTACAACTCACGCCAAAACAAAACGACAAGTGTTACTCGTTTTATACCATTTGTCCTTATTATTAACGTTATTCATTTTTACTCATTTTCGCCGATACTTACCGAAAGTACGTACTGTTTTACTATACTTAACCATTTTTTTATAAAATGTGAGAAAATTCTCAAAAGTACTATAAGACCTGTAGAAAACACATATTTAATCCCAACAAAAGTTTTCACTTCTACGACCCGTTACTCAACACTTTTCCAAAACTACGTTTTTCGGACTGAAATTGTACTTTGACCAAGTCGGACTCATTTGACCCGTTTAAAATACTCCATTGACCCATTTGACACCTAAGTCCTATAATAGACTCAAATGTGCAGGTTTGACACCAAAATTCAACCCTTGACCATTTACCAAACTAGACTTATAGTCCCCGGGATTTGACCTAAAACCAAGCATAATTTCGGATTATGACGGTTTTCATCTCCCGGAACACGAATTTCAAAACGTCGTAACTTTTGACTCGTTAGGAGTCGTAAGCTCTACCTTATACCAAATCGAAGCTAAGAAAATGCTCTACAACTCTATCCTATCCACAAGACCTGTTTTCAAAATAATTTTTACGAAAATGCCTTAAACTTTCTGCCTAAAATCAACTATACCAAAATCACACTAACGCTCGTTTCCAAACCCATTTATCATCACTAGACATCATCCTAAGCATCCCTAATCACAACCAAACAACATTTTCAGTCCTAAACCCCTATTGATCATCAACCTCATAGAACTAAAATCATAAAAACAAGCATGCAAGTGATTATACCCATCTAAAACATCTAAAAACATAAGATTAAACATAAACCCAAGCTCAAAACATTAACCACCATGATCCCCAAACACCCCCCATTGAGCCGTGGGGTTTGGATGATCAAAACACACCAACCAAATTAATTTTGGTTGATTTGTTTGGTGTTCTAGCATCATTTTAGCATGAATTAAACATGCAAATGCCCAATTAACATCAAAAACGAATTTGAAAAATCTTGAATTTTTGGAAGAATTTTTGTTAATGCATGTTTGAAATAACCATGGATTAACACTCACTAGATGATTTTAGAAGGTGGTCTTTGATTAGAATTAATCAAAACTCAAAAAAAATTGATGTGGTGGTGGTTTTGGGTGTTTGGCCGTCGGCCTAAGAACACAAGGGAGGGTGTTTTGATCTTTTTTTCTTGAAAATGTTTTGTGTGTGTTTGTTAGTTCCCTTTTTGTGAAATGGGAAGGACCATTGTGCAATATAAGCATTCTTTTGGCCTTAAGCAAAAACGACACCAAAACTTTACGGGATTTACTCACTAGTCATTTTAGAAAATTTTACGGGAGTCGGGAATCAACCCAAACACTCCAAAATACTTTTGGGATACTTTAAATGTACCCGGAAAGCAATAAAACTCACCCGACTCGACTTAACACGAACCGTAAGTAAAATTCTCGAAAAATTACATTATCGATAAAACGTCAATAATTATAGAAATTTGGGCATCCATGGAATCGTACTCGTCATCGTCCTTCTTAAATCGTCAATCGTCAAAATTATAACCTCGAACATCGGTTTCAACCAAAATACTAAAATATATAGCAATTAAAATTTATTAAAAATTTCAAAAATAAGCGTAATTTAGGGTAATGTTAGTGACCTCGGTTCTAGGGTATCACACTAAAAGTTCATCATATACTTGCAAGTTGAGGTATTGGTTAAACCAATTAAAGATTTTACACACAACTAAATTCACACCGTACTTTTTCTAGAACTTAGTTATAGCACAAAGCAATAACCTTATTCATTGTGTTTCGGATGTGAATTAATGTAGTTAAATCAACCTTAAAAATTGTACCAATAACAACCGTAGGTAATACCAATTTGACGCATAGGCGAGCCGAGAATTTGGTCAGCGCTGAAGCATAACACCTCATTCCTCAACCGGGTACATGACTAGCTGTGCGTTATACCCACTTTATAGTTTGCCAAAATTGAGTAGGCCGTTAAGTTGCTATTGCAATTCTAATCAACGCAAATCATGTGTAATTTACATCTCAAAACAATTCATTAATTTTGATAAGATTTAGTCCATATTATTTTTCTTAAAAAAAATTACCCTTGTTTACAACATACAATATAAAACGCATGAAAACAAGTAGTACAAAAAAAACTAAATCAAATAGCTACATGCATAACAATTTATTCAAAGAACATCAAATCTAGGGTTTTTATGAACATACAAATTCTTCCCTAATTTTAAAACTTTGAATCAAATAAAACAAATAGCAATCAAAATTATATGATCCGTAAGAAACATGCATGTTTATTACGGATCTCCCACATTCTCTTAACAATTAAAAAACTACGGATCGTAACCACTCATGACATAACAATTAATTCATGCAAAACATCTAAAGTTAATTACCATGTAAATTTAGGGTTTACAAAAAAAAAAATTTAAAAAATTCGGCATAGCCGATTTTAAAAAACAATAAAAAACAAAACCCTAACTTTTATAAAACCTAAAAAAACAACATGTAATTTTTAACACAAATCAATATTAGTTAAAAAACTTTAGATCTTGATAATTATAATCATGTTAAAACGGCTCTCGATGCCACTGTGGGTTTATATAGTCCATAACAATTATTTAAAACCCTAATATGGATCAAAGAACGCATAGCGGAAGCAATTAACAAGATCATTAATTTAACACAATTATATTAATCAAGATTAGGGTTACATACCTTTATCCTAGCAAGATCCACAAGACGATGGAACGAATGGCGACTAGGGTTTATTACGAACACCGCCAAGAATATAATCTAAAGTAAGATTATATCACGCTCTTGTACACACGTAATACGGCGAGTTAACCGTGAGTCTAGCACGAACAAACCGAGCTTCAACGCTTATGGAATATCTACCCAAAAACCATAGAGAGGGGCTAGGACTAGATAAATAGCTAAATCGAAAACCAACAAAAACCCCTAAGGGTGTGTATGTGTGGATCGCAGGAAGCAAGAGAAAGGGGAGGGACAAAAATTATGAAGGCCTTGGGGTTGTTTATATAGCCTTGGCAATCCTTGGGCTCCAGGTAAATAAACAAGAATTAGGAAACAAAAGTTTCCCTTTGCCCCCTCTCTTCTTTGGCCGACGGACGCAAGCCCCCAAGGGGGTGTTTGCATAATTTTTGTTTTCCTTCTTTTCACTTCTATTAGTTTCCATAACGGTCGTTTAAAACTTAACTATTATTTATTAACGATCGTTAGTTAAGCTTTGGTTTGATTTAATAAATATATATATAATATATTTAATAAATAAATTAACCCTTTACGTTATGTGTGCAATCCCGTGATCCCGAGTTCGATCCTATCTCACGACTATTAATTTTAAGTCCATAAACTTTCAGTTGCCGGGGCTTAAGACACGTTCAGTGGAATCAACAAATGAACCACTTTCCTTTTCTACATCTTCAATTGCTGATGTAGGTTAAGACACGTTCCGCGGAATCAACAAATGAACCACTTTCCTTACCTACATCTTTAAATCCTAGTGCAGGTACAAACATACAATACCCTAATATTATCACAGTGGTAAAGATCCAAACAGAATGAGCTATTAATTTGCACATGAGTGACAAAAAGATTTTCTTTCGGATTATTCAAAGTCAGTTAAGTTCGTAACTACAATATTTAAAAAGAAATTAAATTAGATTGCAAGATTTTTTCTTGTCGTATCGGGTCTTAGTGAGATAAGAGCATGCCCTTCAAGCTTGCATTTGTCTACCTTCATATAAACAACATATAATCCATAAATCAACCATTTGTTACAAAAAATATCAACACCTACTAACCCAAAATCAACAAATGATCTCAAATCAAATAAAGGATTACAGTTGACCGTAAATAGCACCCTACTTTGAAGAATTGACTGATTAACACAAACGTGGATTGTGGTTACTTTGATGATT
Source organism: Glebionis coronaria (assembly GCA_025667525.1). Lineage (NCBI taxonomy): Eukaryota > Viridiplantae > Streptophyta > Magnoliopsida > Asterales > Asteraceae > Glebionis > Glebionis coronaria. The sequence continues at coordinate 55,808,279 of CM046881.1, forward strand.
TTCAAGTTCTCATGTATAACTAAACTTAGGCCTACTTGATACATATAGTAAGGGAACCATAAAGCACACTAAAAAGCAAACTTAATTTAAACAACCTCTAAAGTGTGCAATATGTACAAAATAGAGAAAAGGAACATCAACAGTACCTTGTCTAGGTGTTGATACCTATGAAGTTGTTGTTCTAATGGTATCAGAGAGCGACTAATTTGTATATTGCGGATTGGTATTGCTACTCGATATAATGTATGATTTAAATTGGATTAAAAAATCCTCCATTACTCTATTCTTTTACTTCGAATTCTATTCTTGTAATTGAAATAATTCTTTGTTTGACATATTGCAATTGATTACTTACCTAATCTAGCCCAACTACCTGAGGCTAATGCCATATTAGTAACTTGACCCTGTCAACTATATAGATACAGTTGAGTGTCTACTACACATGAAAGTAATACTTTGATTACACTAATCCTCCTATGTGATCCTTTACAGTTCATGTTGTTGGATCACGAAGAGAAAATGCCTCGTTTTGACGATAAGCGACATTATCATCACATGTTATCAGAAGCCTCCGCAATGGGATTCATCTGGACGATGCTTGAAATTAACACCGAGACATTGACATGCATAAATTACTAAACTAAGAAAAGAATTTTGTTTACAAATTAATACTTACCACAAATTTTGTGCAATCGAATTCACAAAAAGGCTAATACAACTTTCACTTGTTCTATTGATGCATTTCGGTAAGCCACTTTAGGAGCAATACCATCTACGACCTTGGCAGCATCTTTGTCTGTAATTGATTTGAAAACATCAATATGCACCTGTAAAAAGAATGAGGAAATGAAGTGTGATGGACATATAAGCAGAAAAAACATGTAATACCGTATGCATAGGTGGCAAAATAAAGATATTGACTGGGTTGGCAACATGTCAAAATATGCCTATGTAATCATTTTGACACTTTACTTATATGCTATTTATTTTTACATGGTCGACAGGTTAGACCGTTAGAGTGAACTGTAACCCGAATCATCCCTTTAAAAACTAATGAGTCAAACATTCCAACTCAAGGAATACTAAACTTTGAAATAAGATCAACATCCTATAGTTTTACTCATTAACCAACAATCTAAACAACTTAGCAACCGAGTACGATATTGCTTAAGTAACAATTTCATCAATACCCATATGTGAATATGATTCCACATTGTGATCAAATACCACCTTAGTACAATGTAAAAATTCGAAAGGTTATGCAATATGAGGGGAAAAGTGTGACATTCTTTGTAAGCCTTCTCGCTTTCATTTAGATACTTCTTATTGCCAAAACGAAAAAAAATGGCACACCCTGACGCTATCATAACATCAGATTTAAAAGTTTCCAATATAACATGTATCATTTACTCTCCTATGTCGTTTATAAATAAGCAAATGCATAAAAAAAACACGAAACGTACTCATAACAAACCACTGTTTTTCCCATCATAATTCCACGTGAATTGCATTAATATTTCTTAGTGGCTTTTCCCTAATAACATGTATTTGTTTTAATCACAGAGGTTTGCGTATATAAAATGAAACCTTTTTCCGAAAGCATCATAAAATAAAGAAAAGGAACTTACGAAGATCGCGTTAGTATATACTAAAACACTATATTCAATAACTTGTATTATATCAAAGGCACTCGTTATCGGACAGTTATTTCCACTTGAGATCGACACAGCTGCAATCTGTCACTGTCATGATCACAGAAAAGATATAGGCTTAGTTGCTTTCTTATAATAATGGAAAGTTTGTAAATGTAAATTGCTTAAATATTTCTTACCTGAATCTCACTAATAAATGATGTAGTCACTTTAAAAAGTGTCTCAAGACCTTCATGCTTGGAATATTTGTTTTCTTCTCACATTTTGATCCCGCGGAGCAAACTGTGGATACATTTAAGATGTTATACAACATTTTTATTAGATGAACAAAAACTATATATGAAATAGCATAGCATACAGTTCTCATCATAATCGCATACGCAAATAACGGTTAGAACCTTTTTATCAACATTCCTACGTCCCTCATCGGGCCCTAATGCGTTATAAAATTTGGATTTAGCCAGTGAGGTCACCGGGTTATTCAAATAAGTCGTGTTTTCTTTGGACCCATAGATTCATTGTTTGCTGTGCAGAATTACCTGCCCAAAAATTAATCTAGTCAATAACCAAGAATATTTCACATACAACCTACGTGTCCATACTTCCAAACCAATACGTGAACATCCGAGCCATGTATAGCAGAGATGAAACGATACCATAGAGTGTTATCTTTGGATAAAAATCTCCACATCCATTTAAAAAGCAAGGCCCTGTTCAAAGCAAAGAAACTTGAAACACCTAAACCACCATGCTTCTTAGCACCAAGTATTTTAGACCATCTTGAATATTTATTAAATGTGATTTGGTGATTTTTTTAATATAAACATATATGCTGTATTTTTAATGGTAATTTTACAAATTTGTCACTAAGAGAAAACTACAAGCAATATTGTTATTCACTTGACTTATTTTTCAACAACTACTTTATGAAACAAAAATTTGAAATATAATAATACTAATAGGCTCGTGACTTATATTGTTTGCATTTATTTTCAAGTTATATATATATATATATATATATATATATATATATATATATATATATATATATATATATATATATATATATGGCTCGTGATTTATATTTAACAGGCTCGTGGTTGTAAAACAATTACTACTATATCTATAGACAATATGTATAAGGCTGGTCCCAGTGGTGTAGGTCGAGCCGACCGGTTGACTTGGTCGGAGTCAGTCGGCTTGACAAAAAAAATGATAGTCGTGTTATTGCGAAAAATACTATTTGTAATTTTTCAGAGTGAAAAAACTTTTGTTACGGAATTTTTTTGGTCAACCACTTCCACAACTGCGACCAACCTTAGGCTGGTGGGAGTGGGAGATATCCCATTCGTGACTTTCCTATAGTCACGCGCAGCCCCCACCCCATATATATTAACCCGCGCGCGAGTTGATCCCCAACCACAAAAGAAAATGGGCAAACTCACCCAGGTGAGTTTTATACTATTGGGCCCCACCATTAAATATAACCGTTTTTTAAAATAAAAAGAAAAAAAAATTACCCAAAATTTACTAATAAATACCCTAGCATCTTCTTCATTTTTCACAAAAAAAAATCAAACATCTCATCTTCATCTCCATCTTTATCGCAATAAAAAATGGCATGCTCACTCCCATATACCGAAGTAGAGATTAAGGCTATGATTCAGAGACAAATAATTCAACAACAACGTCGTTACGATGAGCTTACGAAGTTAGGTGATGATTTCGATGCTGCGTCCGAAGAAAATACGAAACTGCGCACGAAATGTGGGATCTGCCGTGATCTCTCCCCACAAAAGCGTCAGTTACTCGACACGTATTTTAGAGATCAATCTGATATCGATTTCACCTTTCGGAGATCTATGTTTAGAAAGTCGATAAAATTGCAGGCTAGAATTGAAGAAAATACTAAATGGTTGAATAACTTGGGTTCTTCGTCCCAATCTCAAACAACTCATATCGGTTCTTCGTCGCAACAACACCGAAGCAGAAATGAGTCATCCGATCTACCCTTTCCAATTCCAAACGACTCAGATGGCAGAATGACTGACAATGAGGTGTATCAAGAATACCTAGATCAAAAAGTGTTGAGACAAACTCAGGAAGAAGAAGAAAGGGAAAGAAGGGAGCTGGAGGCACAAATTATGGCGGAAGAAGATGAAGAAGAAACAATGCGTTGGGAGTTACCTGGTCAGTTTTTGGATTCACATCCGGGAACTGACTAATCATATTATGTATTTTTAAATTTATGTTTTTTTTTAAATGTTGTTTTTAAATTTCCTATGTATCGTCTTTTAATTTTGTGATGTGTTTTAATTTTCTATGTACCCGTGTTTTAATAAAATGTATGAATAAAAAATATTTAATAAAAAGATGGGGTGATGTGGAGTGAGTTTGGGTGAGTTTGGGTGAGTGTCATTACCTCCTGTGGTGAGTTTGGGTGAGTTTTAGTGAGTTTGGTAAAAAAACTGACATGGCGCTGAGGTGGAGGTGAGTGGGTTTCACCCCACTCCCACTAGTCTAAGAAATTGGTGTAAAACAATTAATATTTCAAGCAATGTAGAAGTGTTACCTGATAGGTTATAGATAAATAAAATGAGTTGTGAGCCGAACCGAATTGACATTTTATATATTATAAGATTTAGTTTGTTAATTTAGTGTGAAGTATTATTATAGATCCGTTGCATTGAATATCACGAAATAAAACACAATGACGTATGCAACTCTATGTGAAGGGCTTAGTGTAGAGTACCAACAAAGTGACGTATTTTAGTCGTTACAGAATGATATTCTAAACGGAATCTTGTAAATACAATTAGTTTCGCTATTTAATAAGGGCTTGCGGCGCAGCTTGTTGCTCGCTAATTAAATATTGATCATAATATATAAAATTACTAAGTCAAACGGGACGATTTAAATGTCTTTTAGTAAATTGGTAAGTTTGATCGAGCTAGATAAAAGATCAAGTAAAGTTGGCTATTTTCTTTATTGCGTTTGGTCATTTAGATTTGTATTATACACGAGATCAAAACTAAAAAGGTAGTAGTAGTACGATTTAGTTCGGGTTAGAAAAGAAGAATATCTAGAACATGATTCTGTTTGATGGATGGACCATGATTAGCCATTGTGTCACGTGTATTATAGTTTGGTAAATCGGAGTGTAATGTTTTCCCAACCGAGTCCGTAATCGGATTATCGGGTCAATCCGATTCATGAAAAAAAATCTGGCATTTTAAGCACATAACCATACACTCATTTTTCTTTCAGCTTTTAGACACTGATTGTGGCTATGTTTGGGAAAAATAGCTGTAAGCTGTTAACTGTAAGCTGTAAGCTATTTACTAAAAAGCTGTTAATTTTAATAAACGTGTTTGATATATTAGCTGTTGACTGTAAAATTAAGATGTAAAATGACTTAAAAGGACAAATTTAAATAAATTCTAATATGGTTGGAGGTTATAGAGTTAGGATCAAATAAGAAGATTAAGTAAAATAAGAAGAATGAGAAGAAACCATAACCACACATTTCAGATGCACCTACAAAATCATATGCATCTCCCCTTAAAATTCTTCTTTCTTTGTGGAATTTGTGGTCAGGATTTCTTCTTATTCTTCTCATTTTAATTTTTCTTCTTGCTGGATCCCTACTCGGAGGTTATATCAGTAATTTACATCTCTAACAGTTCTTGAAAATTTAAAAACTGTATGAATCGGCTTTTTATATAAGAGCTATTTGTTTAAAATAAAAAGCTAACAACTCTTAAAAACAGTTGTGCCAAACAGAGCTATTAAAGTATTTTTTTAATAAAAAAACGAATAGCTCTATAAAAGATTTAAAAAAGCTCTCGCCAAACATAAAAGGCTGCTCACACTAGTTTTCAAATATTAAAGATACAAGAATTGGGTCCTATTGGTTGACCTCATGGTTATAAATAGCGTAAGGCCTGACGTAGCGGCATGTCCAAGCTACACGCTTTAGCGGCTAAGGCGAATTTTTAGCGTTTTCAAAACGTGATTTATGGCGACACTACATATAAAATTATTTATATGTTTTATCATATTTTAACAGTATATTTATCTTTAGTTCACAATAAGTGTTATAAATAATAAATAAAGTTAAAAAACTCTTCTTACATGTAATATTAATCATTTTTTGGAGTTAAATTCAAAAAACTACCGCGCATCATGTTGTAGCGCGCCTTAACCTATTGCGTAGCGTGGAGACCGCGCCTCAAGCTTTTGTGCGCCTTAAGGCGTGCTTTAACGGGCTATTTAGAACCATAGTTGACCTGATCGAACCAAACCGAATTTCAATATATCATATCAATGTGGAAAATGTGCTCATTTGTATGTGTTGATTTTCAAATAAGGTAGAAAATGTACTTGTTTGCATGGGTGATCACGGTCCAAAAACTGGACGGGATTGATACTTGTAATTTTGTCTAAAACGTCGGATCGAAGACCGAACTAAAATAGTATGATCTGGTCCATATCGATCTGATTTTACACGCATAATAGGCGAGTTCTTTGTAAAACCAAACTGGATAGGACCGAAAATCAACTTTAACGAAAAGCACGGACTTAGGACCGGACCAAAATACGTTATGTGCGCTTCGGTCCCGTTATCCGGTACGGGTCGATCTTCATCTGGTCCGATCTGGTCCTACACCCATAATATCTGGCTTTTTTAAGATAGAACCGGATCGAACCGACTGGACCGAAGATCGAATTTAACGAAAAACACGAACAAAGGACCGAACTAAAATACATTTTGACTGATTAGGTCCGGTTTTTCAGTCCGATCTGATCGATGGTCCGATATACTTAGCCCTACTTGTTGTATGTGTTGATTTTTAAATAAGGTGACAATTTTTGACATGATAAGAACAATGGCACGAATTAATGTAGGAACAAGTTAAAATGTTTGTATAGAGGTGATGGCATCAAGGAGAACTGAACTAATAGGTCAAAGTAATTAGCATATTGAAATTTGAGATATGATTGATGTTAACTGTAAGCTGTAAGCTGTAAGCTGTAAGCTCTTAACTATTAACTATAAGCTGTTTACTAAAAAGCTGTTAATTTTAATAAATGTGTTCGATATATTAGCTGTTGACTGTAAAATTAAGATGTAAAATGACTTAAAAGGACAAATTTAAATAAATTCTAATATGGTTGGAGGTTATAGAGTTAGGATCAAATAAGAAGATTAAGTAAAATAAGAAGAATGAGAAGAAACCATAACCACACATTTCAGATGCACCTACAAAATCATATGCATCTCCCCTTAAAATTCTTCTTTCTTTGTGGAATTTGTGGTCAGGATTTCTTCTTATTCTTCTCATTTTAATTTTTCTTCTTGCTGGATCCCTACTCGGATGTTATATCAGTAATTTACATCTCTAACAGTTCTTGAAAATTTAAAAAACTGTATGAATCGGCTTTTTATATAAGAGCTATTTGTTTAAAATAAAAAGCTAACAACTCTTAAAAACAGTTGTGCCAAACAGAGCTATTAGATTATTTTTTTAATAAAAAAACGAACAGCTTTATAAAAGATTTAGAAAACCTCATGGTTATAAATAGCGTAAGGCCTGACGTAGCGGCATGTCCAAGCTACACGCTTTAGCGGCTAAGGCGAAGCTTTAGCGTTTTCAAAACGTGATTTATGGTGGCACAACATATAAAAATATTTATATGTTTTATCATATTTTAACAGTATATTTATCTTTAATTCACAATAAGTGTTGTAAATAATAAATAAAGTTAAAAAACTCTTCTTACATGTAATATTAATCATTTTTTGGAGTTAAATTCAAAAACCTACCGCGCCTCATGTTGTAACGCGCCTTAACCTATTGCGTAGCATGGAGATCGCGCCTCAAGCTTTAGCGCGCCTTAAAACGTGCTTTAACGGGCTATTTAGAACCATGGTTGACCTGATCGAACAAAACCGAATTTCAATATATCATATCAATGTGGAAAATGTGCTCATTTGTATGTGTTGATTTTCAAATAAGGGAGAAAATGTACTTGTTTACATGGGTGATTACGGTCCAAAAACTGGATGGGATTGATACTTGTAATTTTGTCTGAAACGTCGGATCGAAGACCGAACTAAAATAGTACGATCTGGTCCATATTGGATAGGACCGAAAATCAAATTTAACGAATAGCACGGACTTAGGACCGGACCAAAATACGTTATGTCCGCTTCGGTCCCGTTATCCGGTACGGGTCGATCTTCATCCGGTCCGATCTGGTCCTACACCCATAATATCTGGCTTTTTTTAAGACAGAACCGGATCGAACCGACTGGAACGAAGATCAAATTTAACGAAAAACACGAACTAAGGACCGAACTAAAATACATTTTGACTGATTAGGTCCGGTTTTTCAGTCCGATCCGATCGATGGTCCGATATACTTAGCCCTACTTGTTGTATGTGTTGATTTTTAAATAAGGTGACAATTGTTGACATGATAAGAAAAATGGCACGAATTAATGTAGGAACAAGTTAACATGTTTGTATAGAGGTGATGGCATCAAGGAGAACTGAACTAATCGGTCAAAGTAATTAGCATATTGAAATTTGAGATATGATTGCTGTTGAGTTAAGATCTGATTAAAGTTAATAATTATGGTCCTTAGTGGTCCTAATAAGTTTAAACTGGTACTTGGTTAAAATTTGAAAAAATAAACGAGAAACACATGCTAAAGTAAAAGGCACTCCTACCATTGTGTACTATGTTTTCAATCGTTTTCAAATTCATTTATCGTCTAATAACATGTGCTACCTTGCAACATATGTCACGATACGTTTTTCATACTCTTGTACGTTTTGTTAGTTACGGCAATAAATATCGGCCATGTGTTTACATGTATGTCGGGTTTTGAGGAAAAACATTATCAAATTTTGGTCCATAAAAAGCTAAAAAGAGCATGAAAAACGAGCTTTTGCACATTTGAGGGGAATTCGTTTTCTTGAGATTTCATTTGTCGACTAATTTCGGCTACCGATATTTGACCTTAAAATAATTATTTTAATCTACTTTCGTCTTAAAATTATAATCTCTTGTATCATTTTTGTTGTCCCAAAATTATAATCCTATTTCAAAAATAAATTTAAGTAATGTAACAAGTTTACCATATTGCACCTAATGGTACTAGAAATTACAAAGTATATATAAAGTTTTAATTAATTGAATAATAATGTTTTCTAAAACAATGTGGGTTTTTTTCGGTTATAATGCTAACTGAATTGACAGCTAAACAACAAAACAAAGGTGCAATGCTTTAGACAACATTAAATCCTGTTAAATCTTTGACCATTTCTAAAGTCAAACCGTAAAACGTTTTTCTTTGTGGATTTTTACTTAGACATCCTATCAAAATTTCGGTTTCAGACTAGCAACTGTCATTTGCTTGGTTCCGAATGTTCCTTCAACTACAGTCTACACATGAAGTCATTTTGACCACGCAGAAGACCGAGTTCTTAGGCTAAGTGTACATATCAGATGCCATAACGGGGCGTATTTATAAAGGTGGCGAAGTTGAAATACTCACTTAAGAATGGGTCGATTCAATTACTGGCACAGATATTGGATATAAGTCGACCCATTCCAAAATTTGGGCGAGAAACTACACATAACGTGTTCCGTGATACCTCAAAATTTGTTTTAGACCGTAAAGGGCTGCATCCGCCATACGATCATCCTCCAAAGCATGGAGAAGCTTTGGAAGACTCGTCAATTGCTTGCATGCCAGCATTCTAATATAACATACAGTAATTGATTATGGTTAATATGCAGAGTACTAAACGCACCCCCTGCAGATTCACGAACCTCAACCATGCTGCAAGATTAGTAAAATTAACTGAATTCAATATTGACCAAAACTAACACAAACAGAGATAAAAAAAATGAAATGTACCTATCACTAAGAGTTGTACGAATGGTGGGGATCATTAATCCATAAAATTTAATAACTGGCTCCTACGAGCACTAGCCATCACTCCGCTTAGCACAATGCAGATACCCTATCAATAAAGATACATTACATAATCAGATACCATAACTGGACATATATAAAGTAATAAGTGTGTAAACACTTATCCTTTTGCCACTAAAATCAAGGAAAAACAAGACCGAATCATGTGTTTATTATCATAAATGTCGGAATTACGCGTGGTTTTGTGGTTTTGTGTTAAAATAGGTACAAATAATCAAAAGAAGAGAAAACACGGGATTTTACGGTCAAAAGTTGAAGAAAAGTCCAAGAAAAGACGAAGACAAAGTCAAAAGAACAAAAAGTGTGCCAAAATCACGAAAACCGGCAAAGTCACACACAATTTTGAAGAAAAGATCAAAAAAGCCAAAAATCAAGTCGTTTTAGAAGATTAAAGATTATCAAAGTTATTTGGGCTTAGTGGGTCCCACATTTGCTTATTGGGCCACAAGCCCATTTAATCAAAATTGCTAAAGTTATCATGTGATGGTTAAATGGCCCAACTCCATTTTAAAAGCCCAATCCCTAGCAAAACAAACGGTTTGATAAATGTAAATGGGCCACAAGCCCATTTGGCTTGTAAATAAAACGAAAGAAGTGAATAATAAGTCACATTTTTTTTGGTCAATAACCCAGTCGGTCCAACTCTTCCCATACACCCACACACACCCGATTATCCCCACATTTCACACTTTTGTTTTATTTCCACACACACACACAAATCCCACGCAACCCTTCACATTTCACTTTTATTTCCAACCTTTTTACTCCCACGTGTTTACCTCACCTTCACTCAAAATAAATCCTTTTTATCCCTTACCCACCAAACGAATAAAACAACCCCCCCCCCCCCCCACTACCATTTTATTTACGTCAAAACAAAGCTCCCATCCTTTCTCTCCCCAAATTCACTGCTTCCATTTTACCCATGAACCCTAATTACCATCACCCAAATTACCATCCGAAAAATGGGGCTTTTTACATAAACGTTTAATTCACATAATGGGAAATTAAATCCCCAAGTTTTCAGGGAAAAATCACCACTGGTGGTCCTCATCTCTCAAATGACGTGGCTAATCTCTTTATTGTGATTGGTTCTCATAAATCACACATGCCACCTTGGCAATCCATGACACAAGAAGACCTTTCAGCCGTTGGATTAGAAGTAAAGAGAGAGAAGAACTGAAGAACGGTGATGATCTTCTCCTTGGGCACCAAGGAAAATAGTTTGAGGGTTTGCCTATAAAACCCTTACATCTTGTAATTGAAAATCAAGCTTTTTATTATTTTTCAGTTTTTTTAATTAATTAGGAGTAGGGTAAAATAGTTTTAATTTTCAGAAAATTAGTTTAGGTTTAATTCTGTAATTTTAATTTTCAGCAATTGTACTTTTATTTGATTAATGAAAAGTTAAAGTTAATTAAATTTCGTCCAATTTTTATTCTTGTCATAGTTTAATTTTTATAATCTGTTTTTTTATATATTACTATTACTGTTATCATTCGGTTATTAAAAAAAAAATTAAAAAAATAATTTGTCTGAGAGCTACTGTTCTTGGTTCGATGTTTGGTTCGAGAGCTTAATGTTGATGACGTTTGATGATTCGAAGATGGTGTTTGTACTCGGTGACAAAGGGGGCACATCGCCCACCTTCGGCTCAAAGGCTATCGACAACTAGGTTCTAAGCTTCTTTTTAATTTTCCAGCTTATTATTCAGTTTTTAGTATTGCTTAATATTGAATCTGCTCTTGTTATTGTTTATTTGTGTTTGGTTATAAATTAGTTTAAAACTGCTTTTATTTTGATTTTAGTTTATTTTTATCAGCTTATTTGATTCGGATTGGGTTTATGATCATTCTGCTTTTCGATTAGTTTAATTTAGAATATGGTTTAATTAATCAATCTGCTTGAGTTTATGTAGTTTGTTAATCTGCTTATTGTGTGTAGTTATTGTCTGGTTGATTTGGATCTAGTTTTATTAGGGTGTTTAGATTAGCTTATTTGAACCTGCTTATTTTTGGTTTGCTTATTTAGAATTTTCAGCTTTTTTTTACTTTGTACTTGCTTAATTGTTTCCTGCTTATGGCTTAGTCTAAATGCTTATTTGCTCATTCTAAATTCAACCTTTCTTAGCTTATATCATATTTGCTTAATTCTGTTTCAGCTTATAATCTGTTTAATCCGTTTAGAATTATTTTAGAACTGCTTATTAGCTTAATTAGTTTTCAGTTTTTTTGTTCATCTGCTTATTGTTATTTGGATTTCATTGTTTATGCTTTTATTTGGTCATTTTTTTTTACTGATTATATCTGCACAGCAAACAGTCCATATTGGTTTGTTTGTTTTTAAATTCAGTATATTAAAAATATATAGCAAATTATTTGTCTGTCCTGGGGTTCGAACCCAGGACCTTTCGTTAACCAACCAAGCGCCTCATCCATCTCCTCTAAGCTTGTTTTTGTTTATTAGTCTGCTCTATTAGATTAATATAGGATTTCTAATTTCTGGCAGTCTTAATTAAAATTAGTTCAAGTTTAGTTAAAACAGAATTTAATCAATAGTTTTATTTAAAAGTTCTAATTTTATTTTAACTCAGTTTTTATAAAAAATAAAAAGACTAAAAAAATATTTTATTTTAATTACTTTAATAGTTTATTTTTTTTTAAAACTCGTTTTTAAATTTTAGTTAATATAAATTAGTGTTTGTTTAAAAAGTTTTAGTTTAAAATTAAGTTAGTTTTATTTGAAATATTTTGAAGTAGAATTTATTTAAAATTACTAGTTTAAAATTAATTAGTTTAAAATAGTTTTCGTTTAAAAAGTTTTTATTAGTTTAATTTTGTTTAAGTTTTAAATAGCTTTTAAATAGTTTTAAAATAGTTTAAAAAAAATACAAAAAAATATCGACACCAAAAACAAATATAATCTTACATTTTAATCGAAAATCAATTCGAGTGAGTCGAGGAACGATAATAGAAATAAAAAAAGGGAAACAAAATCTCTTTTTCCAAATGGCGCCGCTGCCGCTTCGCTCGTACGATTGACGATTTTTCGTGAAAACGTTTGGATTTTGGGATCCGTTCTTCTTGAACGTTAATTTTCTTGCACAAAAAATCAAAAATACAAAAAAATCAAAAACTTAAAAATACAAAAAAATTAAAAAATCACAAAAGCAATTTCTTTCCTAAGAATTGCAACAAAAAATTAAATAAAAATCAAAAGTAATACTTTTTCCTAAAAGTATTACACCAAAAATATTACGTATTAGTGTTAATTTTTAGTTCGATTTCTTTCGATTTTTCTTATATATATATATATATTTTTCTAAAAAAAATACAAAAAGAATTTTCTTTTATTATAATATATTACGTAGTATAATAATTATTGTTATTTTCGATTTCTTTCGACACTACCATGGATAATCGTCCGATTTGGGAAATCTTGCAAGAAGAGCGTTATAAGATTATGTCCGAGGAGTGTTCGACTTGTGGTGGGCCTCATGCTTATTTTAATTGTGACAAAACTTATGAGGAGGTTTATTATAGTGAGGAAAGTATGTGTTATGATACTAATACTTATTTTGGCTCCCCTAGTTTTCCTACGACTAGTGACCCACCAAAATATGATCAACGATTTTATGGGGAATTTCAAAATCAAGGGTTTTCAAATAATGAAGGTTTTTCAAATGAAGGCAATTTTCAAAACTATAATCAAGGGAGTATTTCACAAATGGATTTAATACTTAATAAACTTGAGGAACATGGTAGATTCTTAAGAGAAATACAAGAGGAAACCGATAAGAAATTCATGCTCTTTTTAGAAACCTATCAAGATCAATTTGTTATTGAGTCGTCTTTGAGTGATGATATTGAGGCTAACACCACTACTAGTAGTGATGTTCCCACTGTGGATCCTTCCATCTCTCCGCCAATAAAGGAGAGACAAGGCCCGGAGACTATCATGAGTTTTACTCACCCTCCGGTGTTGACACCCACGGATACTATTAGCTCTCCTCTTTCCCCACCTATTGAGGAAATTCCCGAGATTATTCTTGAGCCTTCATTACCCGTTGATGACCCCATTTCTTTTATGCTTCCTTCACCTACCCCTTCAAATGACTTTATGCTTTCTTCAAATCCTCTTAGCGAGACATGTTTTGAGAAACCAATTTTTGAGGAGTGTGAGTGCATAGAAGAAGAACCCATAAGTTGCCCTACACCTAAGGAGTTTGTAGATAGGGATGAGTTATCTTGTGATTCCGACTACATTTTTAATTATTCCTCGGGATCGGATGAGGATGACTCGCCTATTTTACCAAGACCGACTTTTGAAAATCATGATACTAATGATTTATCAGATTCTTTACTCCTTAATGATGACTTTTATACCCCGAGTATCGAGAAATTCCACCACGAGGATGCTTTTTATGATCCCGTGTTATTGGATTTCTCGCATGAGCTTAATTGTGATCATGGTATTGATGAGAAGGCAAATGGTGTTTTAAAACTTGATATTGATATTGACTTTGAGAACTCGGATTTTGATAAATTCACATTTGCCTCTTCGCCAATTACTTTTGATTCTACCATCGATTCTCATCCAATTCTCGAGGGGTTACCTAATCAACACTCCTCTAATGAGAATTACGTTTACCACATTCGTGAGGATTTAACTTATCAACAAATCCCACAAATGAATGATGGTTTCGTACTTGATCGTGATCTTTTCGAGAGAATTTCTAAAATCCTCAATGAGGGGAACGACAAACCTTTGTTTGACGAGCCTATCTATGATGAAGAAATCGAAGAGATTCACGTTCATGAGGATGAATGCTTTGACCTGGGAGGTGACATTGACCATTCTTTGATTGATACCTTTACGGCTTTGCCGAATAGTGACCATCCTATGTCTTTGGGGGATGACAATTTGTCTCCTTTACCCACCCCACCTCCCGTGGATCACGACCTCACATACTTTTCGTATGTTGAGAGGACCTTTTTACCTTCTATGACTTATCCTCCTGCCTCTCACTTATTATGTTCCTCCGGGACCGAGGATAAGATTTTTGATCCCGGTATTTCATTCGAGGCTTCCCCATGGACTATTTAATTCGGGGTCGAGTCAGGCTCGTGACTCGGTTAACAAAAACAAGCGCTTCTCGGGAGGCAACCCGATTATCTATCTTTTATCTATTTTCACCAATAAGTGTAGGGGGAGCCAAGTAGGTTGTTTGTTTTGTGTTGTGAGTGTGCAGGGACATGTGCTTTGATGATCCACTTTTGGTACTTTTGACGAGACCCGTGTTCCCGTATTTCCCGTGTACCCGGTTCCTTCGATAAGTTTTTGCTATTGTGATTCAATCTCGTATATAAATAAATGTAATCACTTTAGTTGTCCCTTCCTTAGCTCGATTTAAACAACGTACTCAATGTCCTAAGTGTAGGGGAGTTTATTCTCCCACATGCTTAAACATTGAGGACAATGTTTATATTAAGTGTAGGGGGGATTTCTATCGAAATTTTAGTGGCCTTTTCCATGAATTTGACCCCATTTAACCGTAAAATTCTTAAAATTTTTTTCAACGTTTTTCAAATTTTTGATCTATTTTGGCCTTGTTGTATTTTTCTTTTATTTTCTTTTCTTTGCATCATATTTATATTTTCTATTTTTAAGAATAAAATAAATAAATGAATAAAATGGTTTTTACAAGTTTAGATGTCTTTGATATATTAGGCCCGTCGTGAATATTTTGACTCAACCCGAGTTTACTTATCTAAGTTTACTCTAGCTAGTATCCTTAACCATATGGACCTTAATTGGTTTATTAGGCTAAGCATCCACGAGTCTCATTACTTGAGATTTTAAATTGTGGAGAACGAGAGATGATAGAGTTAATTATAAGTTTGGTATTCTTTCATTAACTTATATGAGTTAGTTATGAGCTTTTTCTCCCATCACTTGTTAATAAATATATTTGCAATAAATAAGGTTGTACGATTTGAAAAGTTACTTCGCTTCTAGCACAAGATCGTTTAAAAGTTGCTCGTGATTAATTAGAGTTCATAGCCAAGGCATAACTTATTGAAGCGGGACGCGAAGATTGGCTTATCCAAAAAGGCCCTAACAAGGCATGAGGATACCCGAGTCCAAAAAGGCCCTAACAAGGCATGAGGATTCACTTTTTGCTAAAGATCCTAAGATGATGTGAAGATCATTAATCCAAATCAATATAAAGGATCAAGACACACGACGAGAAGCAATTACTCCCCTAAAGATCATGGAGAAGTCTATCCAAAAAGACCCTAACAAGGTATGAGGATAAATAGATCCAAGTCCGAAAAGGAGGCGGATCGTTGTATATCAAAATCCTAAATAAAGAAGAGGATAAATGAAGAAGTCGTGGTCAACGTTTGAAGCATCTTTCACTCCTTATGAAGATACCAAAATGAAGAGAAGACCATAATTTCAAGATCATCTCTCAAGATTTGAAGTTTGAAGTACAAGCCAAATATCGGTCCGAGAAAGGTCTCAAATCGTGAAACGAGTTATGCCAAGATATGAACTTTTTGAGGTTTCGAGAAGCAGTTTTAAAAGATTTTGTCCTTTAGCTAACTATTGATTAAATCGTCCCACTTTATTTTCGGCCTTAATAAATTATCGAAATAAGTCAAAAATGCATCCTCGTGATCATTCAAGACAAAAACAAAATACAAGAGATACACCGTAGGAATAAGGGGGTCTAAGTGATTAACTAAACCACATGAGTAAGTGTTAGTTGTGCTAACTTATGGTAAACAATGATCTCGTTTTTGAGCTTGGTATGGGGAACGTGAAACTTGAGGGTGATTAATATTCATGACACCAAAGCCCTAATCTAAGTCTTAGATTTCTTTACGAGTTCCTTCCATCAATAATTTTCAAGTTAATAAAATAGTTATAACTTTTGTTTCCTTTAAAGTGTTTAACTTTTTATCGTAGTAATAATAGTATATTGTAATAAAGGCCGAGATGGGTTAATAATGAGAAAAATGTAACTTATGCTTCAAAATAATGCATTGCATGGGGTCATTGCAATGATCAAGTGTAGGGGATTTAATAAGTGTGTAAACACTTATCCTTTTGCCACTAAAATCAAGGAAAAACAAGACCGAATCATGTGTTTATTATCATAAATGTCGGAATTACGCGTGGTTTTATGGGTTTGTGTTAAAATAGGTACAAATAATCAAAAGAAGAGAAAACACGGGATTTTACGGTCAAAAGTTGAAGAAAAGTCCAAGAAAAGACGAAGACAAAGTCAAAAGACCAAAAAGTGTGCCAAAATCACGAAAACCGGCAAAGTCAACACAATTTTGAAGAAAAGATCGAAAAAGCCAAAAATCAAGTCGTTTTAGAAGATTAAAGATTATCAAAGTTATTTGGGCTTAGTGGGTCCTACATTTGCTTATTGGGCCACAAGCCCATTTAATCAAAATTGCTAAAGTTATCATGTGATGGTTAAATGGCCCAACTCCATTTTAAAAGCCCAATCCCTAGCAAAACAAACGGTTTGATAAATGTAAATGGGCCACAAGCCCATTTGGCTTGTAAATAAAACGAAAGAAGTGAATAATAAGTCACATTTTTTTTGTTCAATAACCCAGTCGGTCCAACTCTTCCCATACACCCACACACACCCGATTATCCCCACATTTCACACTTTTGTTTTATTCCCACACACACACACAAATCCCACGCAACCCTTCACATTTCACTTTTATTTCCAACCTTTTTACTCCCACATGTTTACCTCACCTTCACTCAAAATAAATCCTTTTTATCCCTTACCCACCAAACGAATAAAACAACCCCCCCCCCCCCACTACCATTTTATTTACGTCAAAACAAAGCTCCCATCCTTTCTCTCCCCAAATTCACTGCTTCTATTTTACCCATGAACCCTAATTACCATCACCCAAATTACCATCCGAAAAATGGGGCTTTTTACATAAACGTTTAATTCACACAATGGGAAATTAAATCCCCAAGTTTTCAGGGAAAAATCACCACTGGTGGTCCTCATCTCTCAAATGACGTGGCTAATCTCTTTATTGTGATTGGTTCTCATAAATCACACATGCCACCTTGGCAATCCATGACACAAGAAGAGCTTTCAGCCGTTGGATTAGAAGTAATGAGAGAGAAGAACTGAAGAACGGTGATGATCTTCTCCTTGGGCACCAAGGAAAATAGTTTGAGGGTTTGCCTATAAAACCCTTACATCTTGTAACTGAAAATCAAGCTTTTTATTATTTTTCAGTTTTTTTTAATTAATTAGGAGTAGGGTAAAATAGTTTTAATTTTCAGAAAATTAGTTTAGGTTTAATTCTGTAATTTTAGTTTTCAGCAATTGTACTTTTATTTGATTAATGAAAAGTTAAAGTTAATTAAATTTTTTCCAATTTTTATTCCTGTCATAGTTTAATTTTTATAATCTGTTTTTTTATATATTACTATTACTGTTATCATTCGGTTATTAAAAAAAAAAATTAAAAAAATAATTTGTCCGAGAGCTACTGTTCTTGGTTCGATGTTTGGTTCGAGAGCTTAATGTTGATGACGTTTGATGATTCGAAGATGGTGTTTGTACTCGGTGACAAAGGGGGCACAGCGCCCACCTTCGGCTCAAAGGCTATCGACAACTAGGTTCTAAGCTTCTTTTTAATTTTCCAGCTTATTATTCAGTTTTTAGTATTGCTTAATATTGAATCTGCTCTTGTTATTGTTTATTTGTGTTTGGTTATAAATTAGTTTAAAACTGCTTTTATTTTGATTTTAGTTTATTTTTATCAGCTTATTTGATTCGGATTGGGTTTATGATCATTCTGCTTTTCGATTAGTTTAATTTGGAATATGGTTTAATTAATCAATCTGCTTGAGTTTATGTAGTTTGTTAATCTGCTTATTGTGTGTAGTTATTGTCTGGTTGATTTGGATCTAGTTTTATTAGGGTGTTTAGATTAGCTTATTTGAACCTGCTTATTTTTGGTTTGCTTATTTAGAATTTTCAGCTTTTTTTTACTTTGTACTTGCTTAATTGTTTCCTGCTTATGGCTTAGTCTAAATGCTTATTTGCTCATTCTAAATTCAACCTTTCTTAGCTTATATCGTATTTGCTTAATTCTGTTTCAGCTTATAATATGTTTAATCCGTTTAGAATTATTTTAGAACTGCTTATTAGCTTAATTAGTTTTCAGTTTTTTTTGTTCATCTGCTTATTGTTATTTGGATTTCATTGTTTATGCTTTTATTTGGTCATTTTTTTTACTGATTATATCTGCACAGCAAACAGTCTATATTGGTTTGTTTGTTTTTAAATTCAGTATATTAAAAATATATAGCAAATTATTTGTCTGTCCTGGGGTTCGAACCCAGGACCTTTCGTTCACCAACCAAGCGCCTCATCCATCTCCTCTAAGCTTGTTTTTGTTTATTAGTTTGCTCTATTAGATTAATATAGGATTTCTAATTTCTGGCAGTCTTAATTAAAATTAGTTCAAGTTTAGTTAAAATAGAATTTAATCAATAGTTTTATTTAAAAGTTCTAATTTTATTTTAACTCAGTTTTTATAAAAAATAAAAAGACTAAAAAAATATTTTATTTTAATTACTTTAATAGTTTATTTTTTCTTAAAACTCGTTTTTAAATTTTAGTTAATATAAATTAGTGTTTGTTTAAAAAGTTTTAGTTTAAAATTAAGTTAGTTTTATTTGAAATATTTTGAAGTAGAATTTATTTAAAATTACTAGTTTAAAATTAATTAGTTTAAAATAGTTTTCGTTTAAAAAGTTTTTATTAGTTTAATTTTGTTTAAGTTTTAAATAGCTTTTAAATAGTTTTAAAATAGTTTAAAAAAAATACAAAAAAATATCGACACCAAAAACAAATATAATCTTACGTTTTAATCGAAAATCAATTCGAGTGAGTCGAGGAACGATAATAGAAATAAAAAAAGGGAAACAAAATCTCTTTTTTCATAAAGCTAGCAAAGTTGACCCACTCACTTAAAAATGCGTCAATTCAGTTAATGGTTTTATCTATACCGAGAACGTTTAAAATAACATTCATAAAGATAAACAGAAAGAGATCAATGATGCATCTTTGTCATCATAACTGAAATAGATAATGGCTATAAGAGTTTAAACACTTTGCAAGGAAGCTTGAAGAGTCTACTCAACCCATTCCAGTTTTAACTAGTTAACCAACTTGCTTTCCCTGTAATTTTTCCGCTTTAGCCAATAACATTAAGATAATGAACTCGGAGACTGATATCAGTCGGGACCATGTAGAGCGCGGCAAGCACTTCACTACACTTATCCCTGCCAAGTACCTTACGAAATAGCAAAATGTTTTACCTGTATGTGCCTGGCTCCAAGTGCAGCCGCACGTACAGACTCATTTTCAACCGCAAGACCTAAAAAATTGCGTGTTATATGCCCCAATATACAAAAAGTAAACAACGGGAATGTATTATAGAAGTATATAAAACAATAACAACCAACAAACGGGGAAAAAAGATGGTGCTAAGATAAGTTGTTTCTAGATATGGTTTTTTTTTAACAGCAATTATACTACAAGGGAATAACCATATGAGTACCACTAACATATGTTGATATACCAAATACAAATAACCATAATCATAAATTTACAGAAACTAGCTCACCTTAAACAGTGTCAAATAACTTGATGATCATCAGGATCTCCGAGCTGGACTTCCGTCTCTTGTCTTGAGCCCTCATAAGTTGTAACCGACATTTCAGAAGTGCTACTTCAAATGGCACATTAAGAAGCCTAGACGCAACAAGAGGGACTAACCGGAAGACTACAGATAACAGAACACCAATGGCTAGAAATAACTACACAAACGAATATGAACCTCTTTGCCCTTTCCACAAATTGAGATATCATATAGAAAACCGGGTACACGTACACCTATCCGATATTCATAGTTGAACTTGAACCATATGCTTACTAGCAATCTCTTGTGTAAAAGATGAAGTATGAAAGATGCAACACCATATTTACAATCAGAACATGATGTTTGTTTTCTTAAAAGAGTCTTGCAATTAAAACAACTGCACATGTGTTTGAACTCAATTGGGGGATGGAGCGGTGTGGTGGAGCGAACCGGCGAAGGGCAGTGAAGTCGCCACCTAGGCACAGCGAGGGTGTGCTCGCCACGACACTGTTTCCTCTTATATTTTACTGTTGATTTTGGATGAAGTTTTTCATGAAAATATTGCATATGCTCCGTCTAAAGTATGTTCCAGATTTAGACCAACCGAGTTTAGTGATGTACATGTCAATTTAAACGTAAACTCGTGTGGCTTAAGTTGACTATGAAAACTTTAATCTTAGCTTGATAGTGATCTTACTCTTATTGTTAA
This sequence comes from Glebionis coronaria, assembly GCA_025667525.1. Lineage (NCBI taxonomy): Eukaryota > Viridiplantae > Streptophyta > Magnoliopsida > Asterales > Asteraceae > Glebionis > Glebionis coronaria. Next base: position 55,829,366 of record CM046881.1, read on the forward strand.
ATTTGAAAGGTTGGGTACACTATGAGTTAGCACTAAAGAAATCTATTGCAAGCGTGTTTCTATGGTTTTATATGCTTCAAGCCGAAAACAACCACCTTATCCACTGCGGAAAAGCTAGTTGGTAGTCATGAAGCCGAGTTGGAAGGATTTACGAGTTTATATACCGGTGTTTTGTTGTGGAATTACGAGCTTAGCTAATGTTCTTAACAATGGATACACGTGAATATACAAAAAAAGAGCTGAGTAAACCTTAGAATTGTTCTTTGCAAAACATAAACAATCTGTTTATGAACACAATAAAGTACAATCACCACAATGAAAATAAAAAGTTCCATTTGAAACATTAACAGTTTATGAACAATAGCACTTGAAACAAAGTATTATTAGGGTAGAATTATTATTACACTTGTTAACATAAAAAAAAAAAAACTTACAGAGTTACTATGAATTTTCATATGATCACTAGCAGTAGTGAAACTATTTGCCCATCATTACATAAAAACATAATATTACTTTGAACATATATGACCTATTACTCTATTCAACTATGTGGGATTGAACAATTGAAGGTCGAAACTATTAAGCCCGTAACTTTTATAGCGGACGAAAGAAAAGAACCCAACGTTGCAATCTTCATGTGCAAGTAATTCTTCTTCTTAAGTAATAACTTCTTCGTCTTATGAGTCAACGTCTTCTTGTCGGATCGAGTGAAAGTATAGCTTTTAAGAAAAATTTGTCTACGTCGAATCGAGTCAGCATTGTAAGGTAACACCAGTACTGATTGTTGTCCTGCAACACCTTTCATAGAAGCTGCAAATATCACGTTCTCCAAGAACACTTTATCGGCTTCTATTGATTTGTATGACTTCAAAGTGTTCCCAGTCGCCATGATCGATGAAAGTTAACTTGAGGTTTATAAATAAACTTGGATTGTGCTCGAGGATTATAAATAAGTAGTAATTAACCGTCTTCGATCTTGTTAACCTTCCAAAAATATAACGTTCTATATTTTTGTTAGCATCGGCTTTTTGGAATTTTGTTATTTGATTGGGCATTGACTAATTTTCGTATTGTGTACTAGGGGCGAGGTGTCAAGAAACCCGACCTAAATCTAACCCGAATGAGTCGATTTAGATCGGTTTAGTTGTGTTAAAAAGTTTATTTACGTTATTCGGGTCATCTTGACTGACCGGAATATTAAGTCGGGTATCAAGGTTTAGAAGTTTTGAATAACTTGGATTCGAGTCAATTCGATTGACCCTAATAAATAATTTTTTCACTCTTTTAATATATTTTTTATGTTTTTTTTAAAAGAGTGAAAAAAATTTACATTGTAATTATATTTGGGTCGACTGAACCCGAATTGAGCCGATTTTTTAGTCTTGACTTGACCCGAACCGAATTAACCTAAACCCAACCAATCCGATCTGATTCACACCCGTAGTCACCACTGCCCATCAGTAAATCACTGTCGAGCTTACTGTTTGAACAAATTAATGAGACTAAAGTAAGGTTTGTATTTGAATTTGGAGAAAATTTGTGTAATATGAATGTGTTAGTTTCTTAGACATGATTAGAAGACTTTTAGCCATGTTAAAGCTGCACAACAAATCTAGTGACTTATAGAGTAGATAATTAAAATTCGATAATAGAACATGCATGGTAACCACACATATACAAAAGAGCTGAGTAAACCTTAAAATTCTTTTTTGCAAAACATAAACAATCAATGAATAGGTCTATCTTAACTAAAGTCGCCATACTTAAATCTCTTTCTGCATCTTTCAATCGTGTCTCCCGAATCTTGTGTATATGGCACACATTTGGTTTCTTTGCAATATAATCTTTACTGTTAAAACAGAATATAGATTTGATTTCCTAGACAAATGTACCATTAGGGACAAACATTTCGTCTATAAAGTATTCTGTACGATAAACATAACGATTTTGAAAAAATATATGTTATTGTAATATGTAGAATTCTGTCTACTTATTTCATCCCACACTCATGTCTGAGGTCTTGGATTCAGTTTGATATTTATTTCATGAAAATAGTAATAATTTCCGTAAATTGCATTGCTTGATTTTGTTAAGTGTCAAATTAAAAATAAACAATCATTTGTGTTTTTATTTAAATATTTATTAAATGTGATTTGATGATTTTTTTAATATAACATATATGCTGTATTTTTAAGGGTAAACTGCAAATTACGTCCCTGACCTTTGCCAATTTCGCAAATTTACCACTGAGAGGAAACTACAAGCAATATTGTCATTATACTTCAAAATCTTGTACAATTTCGCCACCGAGTTGATGATTTTTAACTGTTGCTAACTTTTTTCGTTATCTTCCCCTCATGTGCCATGCACATGAGGATATTTTCGTTATTTCAAGTCACCCTCATACACTAACCTTTCTTTTATGCAAATTTTGTCCCTCGAATGCTTTCTTCCCCACTTTTTATTTAACCCCACTTTAATTTTTTTAAAACACCACCACCATGGCCATCCACCAACACCAAACGCCGTCATTGTTACTGTAGCAATCAAGAAAAAACTATACTTGTAACCATCATTTTGTTGTCGATGCTTTCTTGGAGATTATTTTGAATGTTTTTCTGCCTTGATTCTTTTGTTTAATTGTATGACGTTGCTGAACATCTCCTTATGGGTTTCTTCTATAGGTGTTATTTGTTTGAACAAAAATATGTCATATACGAGGTCCATTGTTGTTGACTATTTCTTCTTCATTTCCATAAGTAAGTGTTCTTCGTTTTTTATTTTAGATCTTTGTCAATTTATAATATTTTTGGGTGGTAGAGTCATGTAGGACATAGTTCAAAAAAAAAAAAGAGTCATGTAGGACGCACTTAAAGGCTAAAACCGACTACGACATAATGTTGTGGTTTAATTTTTAACTTCTTGGCTTATATAAGTTCATTATGGCTTACATTATGAATTTATATAAGCCGAGAAGTTTGAAAATAAGCTAGAAAAAGGCTTAATTTTAGTTTTCGGGAAAGTTGACTATCTTGACCAATTATGCGGATTAACCTTGTTTTCTTTGATTTTGGCCGATTAATCGTTTTTTGACCGGTTAAAACGATTATAACCGATCTTTGACCGATTATGCCAATAGGTGGAAATCCGACCGCTTAGTGTCCGGTTAGCGCCCAAGCGCCGATTAATCGACCGCCTAGGCCGATTTTTGCAACAGGTTTATTTATGCAAATGTTTGCCAAGATATTTTTATGTGTTTTCCAAGTTTTTTTTCACTTGTTTTGTTAGTTCTAAAGATGCATCAACAACGAATCAAGATGCATCATCTCAACAATGGTCAAAGAACAATGCAAGAATTTGGTTGGGGTTGTTTATCCTAACTACGCACGTCAATTATTTAGCAGCACTTGCTTATTCCAAACACAATCGCCTAAAGGTCAAGGAGCTTTGTGGTCAGCTTATGTATCTCCTTTAAAACCTGTCTTGAATTTTGGTTGATGGTAACGATGGGCATCCGATCGATAATTACACCCGAAAACCAAGATGAGTTGTTATTCAACTCAGTGCCATTGTTCAAAAAAAAAAACTCAGTGCCATGGAAACTGGTACTTCTTTAGTGAAAAAGGTCTTGCAATGTTGGTGTGAAGGTTCATGTACATATCACTCTTCCTACGCCATCAAAGAGTTCTTCAAGATTCAAGTTTGTCGTCCCCACTTGTTCGGTGCTCACCATATTGTACTCACTACTTCTGGTTTTCTAATCTAGAAATCATATCGACGAGTGAAATCATATCGACGAGTTCTTCAAGATTCAAGTTTGTCGTCCCCACTGTTGGAAATACGTTTTTACGTATTTAGAAAGGATCGGTCACTCCAAAGATAGATTCAAGTATTGGGCTTGTGATCCAATGTATAAACATATAGCCCACCAAAGCCCACATGTAGGGTGGCTATATAAACCCCCTCCTAGCATGTTAGGAGGGGTTGAACACTTTGTCATTTATCATTTTCCATCTTTCTTCTATTCTCTCTGTTCTTTCTCTCTCTAAGTTCTTCCTTTTCCATTCCATTCATTATATAAATCAAACATTGCTTAATCCTAAGAAACGATGGACCTACAATTGGTATCAAGAGCTTTGGTTGATTCTTCGGATTGACGTGTTTTTGTCTATTGTTTTGGTTGTAAAAATTTTCTTCTTTCTCGATTTGTGTTTCTTTGTCTCAAAAGTTATTTAAAAAAAAGTCTCTTATCAGTTTCTTTTAATACTCTCTTATCAAGTTTTATCTGAATCTGTATATCTGCTTTTGTCTAAACAATCTCAAATATTTCAGTTTTTTTATAAGTTTTTTTTAATTTATTTTATGAACAGATTCGGTCTTGTCCTTTTATAAAGTTTTTGTCCTATTCCGATTGAAAGGTTTCTTATTCCGATACCTTTTCTTTTTTATATAATTGTTTCTGTCGGAAAAGGGTTTTGCATTCCGACACTCATTCCGACCCTTTTTCCGACAGATACGTATTCCGATACATTTTCAGATACCACTTTCCGACTGTTACACATTCCGATACTTTTTTCCGATAGATATTCCGATGGTTGATTCCGATAAGTATTCCGATGGTGTTTTTGTTTTGACATTCCAATGGTTTTCATGTTTGTGACATTCTGACGGTTTGACAAACAACCCAAGTCTCGACTTAAACAACAAATCAAATTTAACCAGACCTAAATCACACATACATACACAAAACCAAGACTCGAATACACCAACAGACAGCATCAAAGACTCACCCATAGACTCAAACCTAACTTTCTGAGTTCTCAGACTCGACACACTCGAATCATACACTAGACTATCGACTCAAACTCAGACTCAAACACTCGACTAGACAAAGTCTCGACACACTGCCTCGACTCGTTCTATGTATTTCCCTCGTCCACAGTAAATCCGACTCAATCACTCTCTTTCCTCGTCTCATATCATCTGTAGACTCAAACCTAAAATAGAATTATATGACAGATCTCAATTTTGTTAAATTGACAGATCTTTATAGATATTAAGAGTTTAAACAATCATCTTCACAGATTCGTGTTTTGGTTTTTTAAACCAAGTTCTATATACGAAATCAAATAAAGAGTAATACCAATCTTGTTATTATCTTTATTATTTTCGATTCTTTCAACAAAAACCGACATGCAATTCATTAAAAACCTACCCGAGACCATGGAATGACCTTGAAGACGAATTAGGAGATGAGTGATCTTTTTATGGTTCGAGTTTCTGGGATTTACAAATCATGGGTGATGGTTAGATTTTCGGTATGAACGATTTTGATGTGATGAGATCAGATTCTTGAGTTTGGTGTTTTTATTTGGATGATATTTGAATTTGAGATTCAAAAACAGTTTCGATGTTGATGGAGGAGATGGGATTGTTAAGATGATGATTGTGTTTGGTCGTTTGAGATGATGTGCAGAGAGGATATAATGGGGGCGGACTAAACAAAGAGTGAGATTAGGTTTAACTGTTGACCTAATATTTAGGAAAAGGAGCTTTATATCTGAAGTTAGACCGGGGTACTGTTTTCTTATTTGGCCACGTTTTGTTCAAATCAGCTACACGTTTTATTGAGACGGTGATACCAAGATTCTTTAGATGCCACGTTCCTTTTGGTTCTCTTTATTATAATACGCCACGTCTAGCTTAACAAAATTATTCACCAAGTTTGTATTTGGACGAAAATTATTCTCGAGTAAGTTATACACGTAAGTGCTTGTCTAAGTTAAATCGGGTCGTGTCAAAGTACTTAAGTTTTTGGGTCGAAAGGATATCAAGTTGTTTAGTTTTTTAATATCGGGTTTGTATTATCATCAAGAAATCATTGAGCCGAGAAAATAAACTTATATCATCAAACGAGGATTGTGACGATGTTTTACGGTTTATTAATTGGTTGATGTGTAAAAATCTCGTAAATTCGACTTCACGATTTCTTCACAAATTGTAAGATTCCGAATACAACTACAATCACGATCATTTTTCATCATAATTCAATGGAGTCTTTGAATTCGACTTTTCAAGAGGGAGAATCGCATCAAATGAAAGTTAAAGCTAGAGAAAGTAGAATGACTTTATTTCTACCACTTCAGTCCCATCTGTCGAACATTTATCTACTTAAAGAAGGAAGCGGATTTGTGACACTCTTCGGTCAAGATCGTACCATTTTTGTCCACCAAATGCTCCTCAAATTTAACCAACTACTAAAGCAGATCAACAAAGAAGACATTAATCAAATTGAATCCTCACATTCACTTCTAGTTCTAGAGCAACATTTTTCGAGTTTCTTTCAATTTGATCCTGCCAAGGTTGAAGCTTCAACGATCTGCCAGTCATTCCTTGAAGACACACAAATCAAGGTTAAAGACTCCAGTGATAGATTGCTCGATTTCATGAAATCTATTGCACGTTTGATTTATGAAATTTCACAACTTCAACAAGAGCATGATAGTGGAATAAAAGAAAATTCGATGCAGATGCCAGAGAAAACAAATGGCCTTACGGATGACTCAAAGGAGACCACCTCGGTTTACAATGATAGCAGCGTCATTGCATCACGACAACATGATTCAAGCATGCATGACGAAGAGCCAATAGTTGGGGTACATTTGAATACTGTATCTAACAATGATTTACAGCATGTTGAGCATTCCGACCCTATCTATGGCAAACATGGGATGGAAAAGAGTGATAGCAATACCACTTCTGATTCATCCGATGTGAATCATAATAAGGGAGAAAATGATCAGAATGCTAAAGATCATGATATGTGCTTTATGACTGTTACTTTAACCAATTCTGCTTCTAGGAATTAAATTATTTCGCTGCCCGTTCATCTTTTTCTTGTAGTGTATCTCATATGGCTTACATACATGTGGGAATGTTTTAGTATGGTAATGAGATCATATGCACAATTTATGTGGAAACAGAAGAAGGCGATGAAACATATGAAGATGAGTCCGGATATAATTAAGGCCATGCTCTTTAACAACCACGCATAAAGCTTCCGAGTTATACAACCAAACACCATATCAATGTAAAACAAAGGCCCCGTGAAAGCACAACGGGGTCGAATTTTACAGTTCTCTTGACTAATCCTACATAGATGATTATATGATTCCAATATATATCTGTTGGTATATAGCGCCCTTAAGCTTAAAAGTGTGATCACTGAAGTCAAACCCAAAGGTATGATACTACGATCGATGTATCTGCTAATCCAAACACTTCTACGACAAAGTCAAGCTCCAACAACAACATTGTAATAGCTTAGTTCAGTTGACTTTTTAGTTTGACTTCTGATGTATATAAGTTGATCATGTGCTCTGTATCTCATTCAGTGAAATGAATCGATGAAATCGTTTTCACCGTTTCTATGTAGATAATAGGGATCCAGTAGACCAATATAAACTTAAGGCACGTGTATATGTTGTTTATTTAGCAGAAAGTAAAAAACAAATGCATAACAAAAAAATTTACCTTCACTTCCGTCATATGGCTGCTCAACATAAGGTGGTCTGGCAGACCTACCATCGTCCATTCTATGCCCAGCTTGTTGTGCATCCAGGAAAGGACTACCAGTTGGACCCAATAAGCTTGACCCAAACGGACTTTCACCCAATAAGCTATCGTTCTTTTATACTGTTTGCACTGATCTTTGTTACAGTTAGTCAGCTTGCTTCGCTTCTTAGTACTACCCGAACTAACCCAGACCTCAACATCTTCAAATCTGGTGAACTTGCCGTAAGTTTTAGTAGCTATGGTTTATTAACTGAAGTTGTAGAGGTGGCATAATGGCGGGTTGGGCAACGGGTCAAAACTCATAAGAGGGTGTCTAGATTGCTTATTGAAGTTTGAGTGTTTGGATTTACTTTTTATCTGCTTATTATAATGCAAATACTGAAATAAGCACTTAAGAATAAGCAGGCACCTACTTATTTTAAGCAGATAAGCAGTTTAAGATAAGAAATCCCGGACACTTCCTTATTCATGTTATGGATCAACTTAAAACGAATCACTTTTTGCCCAACAATATTAGACCTCGTATATATTGTAAGTGTTTCAAATGTTAGTGGTTCTCTTTCGACCCATGTGACTCGTTTACTTTTCTAACTTTATGAGTTTGACCTGTTGGAGATTTTATATAACTTAAATTGGCCCATTCATAATGAATAAAGTCAATGATGATTATGTGTCTTGTATTGCAGTTGGTTTCTGTAAGCCTGCTCGCAGGGCTAATGATACTACTGCGAAGTGCGACTAGGATCACCCACAAGGCTCAAGGCGTGACATGCCTAGCTGCCAAATGGCATGTATGTGCAACAATCGATGTCATGGAGACACCCGAAGGTGATACTGAAACTCCACCAGTTCCAGGTGTTTCCTGAAGCACCATCTGATTCTGATGATGTTGGTGATGATGAAGATGAGTTGGATAATACTAAACTCATACGAGCTTGTTTGTTTTACGTTTTTTTATTCATTATGAGCTTACTAGGTTTTCAAATTCTAAATAAGCTCAGTTATAGTGGCTTACGAGCTTGAATGTTTTACGTTTTTTTTATTGTCGCTAAATGAACTTGAAGTATTGATGTTTGTGATGATGATGATAGTATGTGAGGAAACTTTAGGTTTAAGTTATGTGTGATGCCATGGAACAATGCCGTAGGTTTTGTGTTTGCGGTTATTGGTTTTGGTAAACGTAGCACCTCGATAGTGACCTTAGCTTGTTTTATATTAGTAGTACGTGGGTGTTTGGATTATCTAGATTCTAGAATATTATTCTTTCATGGAGATTCGGGAAAGCGATAAGGTTACCAGGATCTTATGAGCCTATTAACTTGAGCTAAAGTAATCAGTTCATAAGCTCACTTATCCGTTTGTTCAAATCTCAGTAACCCAATAAACCCATAATATTTAGCTAATCCAAACACCATCTAGCTTATTGCCTTATCAAAGCAAAATAAACTTGCAACAAGTGTCTGGTAAAGCTAATTTTAAAAACTTATCAGCTTATTTTTGTGATAAATAGCCAATACCCTTTTGTTTTAACTTGTGTGCTAAATCTTACCATCTAGCTTATGCCTATCTTGGCTTTTAAAGAGTTGATTACAGCAATGCAGACGTAGTTTGCTTTAGCATTTTTTATTCTTATTACTAAATCCATTATTTCTCCTCACATGACGTCTTATGTGGTGATTGCAGTTAATGACAGAAATCAATATATCAACTGCATATATAGGTTTAATAACACAAAACTTATTGAAAGCTATTATATGTCGTATCTTCAACCCATCACCAGGTGCATTCTAGCAGGGTTAATGTTAAAAGGATGTCAGAAATATATAGCTCTACACTAGCGCTGTTTATGCACACCCACGGATTCATTTGACAGAAGCTAAATGTCGTGGGACCAAATTAAATTTCCATGCGCCATAGGGAAACAGTATAATCCGTAGTAAATAGGCAAAATTGCGGAAAAGCTAGTTGGTAGTCATGAAGCCGAGTTGGAAGGATTTACGAGTTTATATACCGGTGTTTTGTTGTGGAATTACGAGCTTAGCTAATGTTCTTAACAATGGATACACGTGAATATACTTGTATCTTACGTGATCAATCCAAACGTTACGTTACATATATAATGTTGAACCTGTACAGGCACACAAATACAAAAAAAGAGCTGAGTAAACCTTAGAATTGTTCTTTGCAAAACATAAACAATCTGTTTATGAACACATTAAAGTACAATCACCACAATGAAAATAAAAAGTTCCATTTGAAACATTAACAGTTTATGAACAATAGCACTTGAAACAAAGTATTATTAGGGTAGAATTATTATTACACTTGTTAACATAAAAAAAAAAAACTTACAGAGTTACTATGAATTTTCATATGATCACTAGCAGTAGTGAAACTATTTGCCCATCATTACATAAAAAGATAATATTACTTTGAACATATATGACCTATTACTCTATTCAACTATGTGGGATTGAAAGTCGAAACTATTAAGCCCGTAAATTTTATAGCAGATGAAAGAAAAGAACCCAACGTCCCAATCTTCTTGTGCAAGTAATTCTTCTTCTTAAGGAATAACTTCTTCATCGTTGTCTTGTCGGATCGAGTGAAAGTATAGCTTTTAAGAAAAATTTGTCTACGTCGAATCGAGTCAGCATTGTAAGGTAACACCAGTACTGGTTGTTGTCCTGCAACACCTTTCATAGAAGCTGCAAATATCACGTTCTCCAAGAACACTTTATCGGCTTCTATTGATTTGTATGACTTCAAAGTGCTCCCAGTCGCCATGATCGATGAAAGTTAATTTGAGGTTTATAAATAAACTTGGATTGTGTTCGAGGATTATAAATAGTAGTAAATAACCGTCTTTGATCTTGTTAACTTTCCAAAAATATGACTTTCCATCGTTGTTTTGGAATTTTAAATAACCTTCCAAAAATAATAACCTTCCATATATTTGTTAGCATCGGCTTTTTGGAATTTTGTTATTTGATTGGGCATTGACTAATTTTGCTCAAAAAAGACTAAGGTCCAGAATTTGGGCTCTAAATTCGCATCCAGGCTTTATTGGAATTTTCGTATTGTGTACTAGGGGCGAGGAGTCAAGAAACCCGGCGTAAATCTAACCCCGAATGAGTTGATTTAGATCGGTTTAGTTGTGTTAAAAAGTTTATTCACGTTATTCGGGTCATCTTGACTGACCCGAATACTAGGTCGGGTATCAGGGTTTAGAAGTTTTGATTAACTCGGATTCGAGTCAATCGACATTCGAGTCAATTTGATTGACCCTAATAAATAATTTTTTCACTCTTTTAATATAATTTTTATGGTTTTTTAAAAGAGTGAAATATATAGCTCTACACTAGCGCTGTTTATGCACACCCACGGATTCATTTGACAGAAGCTAAATGTCGTGGGACCAAATTTCCATAGAAGCTGCAAATATGACATTCTCCAAGAAGATTTTATCGGCTTCTAGTGATTAGTCTTGACTTGACGTTGACCCGAACCGAATTAAACCGACCAACCCGATCTGATTCACACCCCTACTCACCACTGCCCATCAATAATTCATTGTCGAGCTTACTGTTTGAACAAATTAATGAGACTAAAGTAAGGTTTTTATTTGAATTTGGAGAAAATTTGTGTAATATGAATGTGTTAGTTTCTTAGACATGATTAGAAGACTTTTAGCCATGTTAAAGTTGCTCAACAAATCTAGTGACTAGTACAATAGATAATTAAAATTCGATAATAGAACATGCATGGTAACCACACATATACAAAAGAGCTGTGTAAACCTTAAAAATTTTTCTTGCAAAACATAAACAATCAATCTATAGGTCTATCTTAACTAAAGTCGCCATACTTAAATCCCTTTCTGCATCTTTCAATCGTGTCTCCCGAATCTTGTGTATATGGCACACATTTGGTTTCTTTGCAATATAATCTTTACTGTTAAAACAGAATATAGATTTGGTTTCCTAGACAAATATACCATTAGGGACACACATTTCGTCTATAAAATATTCTCTACGATAAACATAACGATTTTGAAAAAATATATGTTATTATAATATGTAGAATTCCGTCTACTTATTTTCATCCCGCACTGATGTCTGAGGTCTTGCATTCAGTTTGATATTTATTTCATGAACATAGTAATAATTTTGCGTAAATTGCATTGCTTGATTTTGTTTAGTGTAAAATTAAAAGTAAACAATCATTTGTGTTTTTATTTAAATATTTAATAAATGTGATTTGATGATCTGTTTAATATAACATATACTAGTTATATACCCGTGCACGCACGAGTTTTTTTTAAAACTCTAGTTGAAAATTATTCTTGAGTTAAAAATACAACCTAACGTGTTTTAAATTCTTTAATTTGCCAAAAAAAATGGAAATATTAAAAGTATATATATTGTCATTCACTTATTGCTTTTATATAATGATTGAAAGTATTTTTCCATTACTCACGCTCAAGTGGCTTAAACGTAGAGCCTCACGTCTATGAAGTTAAGGATGCTTTTGCTATGTATAAGAGTATGCTTGAGATAAAAAAAAAAAAACTTTTGTATCGTCAAGAAATGATTAGTTGTTCCGGACTCCCAAACACATCTTGTATGACCTATATGATATACTAATGGGCATGCTTTTTTTTAGAACGGCAAATGTTAGTGGTTAGTGGGTTGAGTCGTGCAATGATATCCAAGCGGCAGAATGTCTTCTTCGAACCCTCGCCTAGTTATGTTAAACTCTTTAGCTTCGCCTGAGAGGCCCTTGGTTGGACTTGAACCCAAGACCTCCAAACCACTTAGTAGAATCTTGATAGCCAACTAAGCTAAGTCAGTTGGTTACTAATGGGCATGCTTTTTAATATCCGCATATCATAGTTTATAGGGTAAAAGCTATAAAATATCATCGTACTTATTGAGATGTGCCGACTTTAAACACTTACTAATTAATCTCGTGACTTTACCATTATATTTTTAAATTTGTTCCGACTATACCAATCTTACGTCAAAATGACTGTATTACCCTCGTCTTATATGACATAATTACAACTCTTGTCACATTTATCACCATTTTACAAATTTCTGCTTCTCACTCCTCCATTTCTATTTCATTCTCTAAAACTATCACAATAATTATGAAGTTTGGCTATATGCCATTGTTTTTAAAGAAGCGACAATTGTTGGATGCAAGGACATACTCACTTGGAGACTCCTACACTCATTTTTAGATCATAAAGTTTAAAAATATGATTTACTTAGTATGTGCAATCTCCGATTTTACTTAACAAATTTCTTATGTTGTAATTTTAATACTCCTAATCATAAAAAAAAATTGTACATGACCTTAATAATAATGGGTTCGTCTCTGGTTGGATGAGTAACACATTGAAACGAATTGATTTGAGTTTTTTTTAGTAAAGAGGAACATCCCGGTAAAATAAGTTAATTTGAGTTTAGGTAGACATCAAAACATTTTTGTGTGTATTCTATTAATAACATTTGTGTTATGCACTATTATTATACGAATTACTCGTTTATTAATTTATAGTGTATGATGTATGTATTCAATTATTTCTTACTTTAGATGATTTCAAAAGGTAAAATACTGATTGTTTGCGAAGATATTGATCTGTATTATTAAGAATCAAAGTGAAAAGAAAAAGGTAAAATACTGATTGTTTGCGATTGTCGTTTAGTATGAAAACTCAGATTGAGTTTGTAAAAAAAAGGTTTTTCAATCATTCTGAAAAGAAAAAAGACAAAGGGTATATTAGTCATTTAAAAGGGTAAAATAGTCATTTCACGCTTATATTGGTATAGTCGAAACAAATTTGAAAATAAAATGGTAAAGTCACAATATTAATTAATAAGTGTTTACAGTCGACACATCTCAATAAGTACGATGATATTTTATAGCTTTTACCCTAGTTTATATTATAACCTCAAGACCATGCATTATATTTTTGTAGCTTAGGAGTTCTTTAGGAAAAATATTGCCCACAACACAAACATGCGCTTAAACATGTAATTTTTACATTCTCAAATTGTTACTATGACGTATTCTACTGTTTCAAGAAATGACTAATTACCGATGTTCAAACAAAATCCCAGGAATATGTTCTACGTTTAAGGATTTAACGTTTTGTAACCATCCATGATATTATAACATTTAATTAGTAGTTTTATTTAGTTTACATTAATATTATATCATCGATAAAGTAGACTTGCTTGCATTTTTTTCATGTATAAAGTGGACTTGCTTGTATTTTTTAACCAGTTTTATGAATCTGCCCCATTTATCATTGTGTTCTACTAAAATAGCAAATCTCCATTAACTTCAGTCTCATTTTTATGTATGGCAGGGAGTTCAATTTATCTATAAAGTGTCATTTTTTAGCCGAATTCCATATGAACAATGTCATTAAGATGAAATTCATTAGATATTATTATTACCAGGTGAGATGCTTTTAGATGGTCAGATTCTCACGGGTCGGATTGTATGGTCCTTTTTTGTAGTGAGAACACAATATAAAGTAGCAACTGCAACCACTCTTTGTGATCCGCGAGTTGGTGTATTTGGAGAAATGAACTCACTATCATGTATAATTTCTCCTCCAAACTAAAAATCATAAATTTATATATAACCCCTAAAAAGAAAATCTACTATTAAGATATAATACCTTCATCATAATTCCGGCAACCTTTTCCTATTCCCTGCTTACAAACACCTTCTGATCTGAAAATGTGCTGATATATACTAAAATAGTAAAATACCATAACAAACTATGTGTAGTTCTACCCATAAAGCACTCTCAAAGAAACTGTAAGATGTCAACAGTTATGGAATATGTCGATTGATTTGCAGTTGAATACTTGAAATATAATTAGATAAAACTCACGACAATAACATCTTTCCTACCTTAAATCCACGCTTTATACTTCTAGGTCACACAATTACACGCAACCACAATTAAAGTAGTGACTTCCAAGGTGTATGTTTACTCGTTTGCTTATGCTTTCAGAGATTTAACTACCTATTATGTATAAATCTAGATGTCGTAAATCTGTGGACCAAGGGGATTTATTGATGTGCGTTTATAAAGTAATTATTTGCCATGAAGAATAAAAAGCTCAACGAAAAGTTAAGAATAAGCAGGGAACTATGTATTCATTCAAATAATTGGTATTCAAACAACTAATTTTACACTCGAATTTTGAATAGAAAAATATATACATCCAAACACCCCAAAATTATCAATGTTCTTTAAAAGATAGAACTATTTTGTGTGTCCCTAAAGCTGCTATTACTGAAAATATAAAAAGAATGCAAACCTTGCCATATGGGGTGCTGCCATAGTGTTTTAACAGAAACAAACAGAGCATTAAGTTTTCTCCAATTTAAGATATGAAATTAAACCTTGGGACTATGGTATTCATGTTGCTGCGGGTTTATATAGTTCATAACAATTATTTAAAACCCTAATATGGATCAAAGAACGCATAGCGGAAGCAATTAACAAGATCATTAATTTAACGCAATTATATTAATCAATATTAGGGTTACATACCTTTATCCTAGCAAGATCCACAAGATGATGGAACGAACGACAACTAGGGTTTATTACGAACACCACCAAGAATATAATCTAAAGTAAGATTATATCACGCTCTTGTACACACGTAATACTGCGAGTTAACCGTGAGTCTAGCACGAACAAACCGAGCTTCAACGCTTATGGAATATCTACCCAACAACCCTAGAGAGGGGCTAGGACTAGATAAATAGCTAAATCGAAAACCAACGAAAACCCCTAACGGTGTGTATGTTTCGATCGCAGGAAGCAAGAGAAAGGGGAGGGACAAAAATTATGAAGGCCTTGGTCCTTGAGCTCCAAGTAAATAAACAAGAATTAGGAAACAAAAGTTTCCCTTTGCCCCCTCTCTTCTTTGGCCGACGGACGCAAGCCCCTAAGGGGGTGTTTGCGTGATTTTTGTTTTCCTTCTTTTCACTTCTATTAGTTTCCATAACGGTCGTTTAAAACTTAACTATTATTTATTAACGATCGTTAGTTAAGCTTTGGTTTGATTTAATAAATATATATAATATATATGTAATAAATAAATTAACCCTTTACGTTATGTGTGCAATCCCGTGATCCCGAGTTCGATCATATCTCACGACTATTAATTTTAAGTCCATAAACTTTCAGCTCCCAATTGGACAAAATTCTAATATCGTGATCACACTGACTAGCGTCTAGTTACACTAGCAATGTCACTAGTACAAACCGGGTAAGGTCTCCGGGACAAGAACCTTTTAATGATTATATCATTATTATTATCCTTTCATTTCAAATACATTGTTAATAAGGATATGGATCTCATTCATTCCTTCATTAACTATTCTGTTTCTCGTTTACGGATATAGCAAGATTACCAAAACAAATTTGGGTGTGGCCACACAAACATCTTACTACTCCCCCGAGGGGCCCAGCTGTATTTATACTTCAAAATGTTTTGAAGGAAACAAATCCCATTTTGACTACAAGCAAAACACATGAACTTCGCAAAACTTCTGAAAATAACCCTTATGACTACCAGTTACGTTTAGCGTTAGGTTACCTTACAGAAATGCACCTCATTCAATGCAGTTTTCTGGTATCTCAAGTCTAAGGATAACTATTTATGATTTACTTAATGACAAAGATCCATAAAGTAAAATCATATAGTTGGGATAAGTCCAATTGATCCATCAAATATCATCCAAAATTGACCAATATACTTTCAAGTATACTCTGTCACTATTTTGAATTGTCTTAGTTTAATAATACTCCCATATTATTATTCGACAACGGACATTTAGAAACATCATAATGCTCATGGATTAAAACATGTAAAATAGGATACAAAATCAAATAACAGAAAAATAAACGAAATCCAATCTTTATTCATCAATTCAATAATGTCTTACATCCTGTATCCAAATACTAACCAACAGATTTATTGCATGAATTCGCTAGCTAGTTGCAGCCCAATTGCCTTGGCATGCTTAACTACCTTTGGCCTAGATAAAGCCTTAGTAAAAGGGTCAGCTACGTTATCATCTGTGTGAACTTTTATTAATTTTATTTCTCGAGCTTCCACTTGTTCTCGAACGTAGTGATGTCTACGTTTAAAGTGTCTGGCGCCTTTCATAACTACAGGGTCATTGGCGAATATTATTGCAGCAGAATTGTCGCAAGATATATCAATAGGTTCTTTAATTGAAGGCATCACTCCAAGATCTCCAATAAACTTCCTAATCCAAACAACTTCCATTGCGGCTTCTAAAGCGGCCATGTACTCAGATTGAGTCGCATGCATAACAATCGTTTTCTGCTTACTGCTCTTCCAGTCAACTGCTCCTCCATTGATGACAAACACGTAACCCGTCTGAGACTTCGTATCGTCTTTATCACATTACCAGGACGCATCACAGAATCCTGTCACATTCAGTTATGTGTCTGGTTTACCCCGGAATACCAAAAACATATCTTTCGTACTCCTCAAATACTTTAGAATATGCTTAACAGCAGTCCCGTGGAACTTTCCTGGATTCTGTTGGTATCTACTGACCAAGTTCTGAGCAAACGCCACATCAGACCTTGTGCATCTTACAGCATACATAATAGATCCTACTGTCGAAGCATAAGGCACCTTGTGCATGTAAGCCACCTCTTCAGGTGATGATGCATATTTCTCATGACTTAACTCATGCTTAACCTCCATCGGTAGAAAACCTTTCTTAGAGTTATGCATGTTATACTTCTTCAATATCTTATCAATATTAGCATCTTGGCTAAGACCAATTAATCGTCTACTCCTATCCCAATAGATTTTAATTCCCAGAATATACGCAGCATCTCCCAAATCCTTCATAGAAAAACATTTACCAAGATAATCCTTAACTTCCTTAAGTCTTGGAATGTTACTTCCCATGATTAATATGTCATCGATATATAGAATTAGGAACACTACATTACTCCCACTAGCTTTGCGATATACACATGGCTCATCACGATTTTGAATAAATCCGAACTTTTTGATTTCTTCATCAAATCGCTTATTCCATTGACGTGATGCTTGCTTCAAACCATAAATAGATCTTTGAAGTTTGCACACGCGCTTTGGATATTTAGGATCAACGTACCCTTCCGGTTGTTGCATATAGATGTCTTCATCTAAGCGACCGTTCAAGAAGGCAGTTTTAGCATCCATTTGCCATATCTCATAGTCATAGTATGCTGCTATAGCTATGAGAATCCTAATAGCTCGTAAGTGTGCTACAGGAGAAAATGTCTCCTCGTAGTCTATGCCAAAAGTTTAAGTAAAACCTTTAGCCACTAAACGTGCTTTATAGGATTGTACATCACCATCCATGTCAGTTTTCTTCTTATAGATCCACCTATTTTTCACTACTTTAGCATTTTTAGGCGCATCTACAAGAATCCAAACATCATTGATTTCCATGGATTTCATTTCCTCATTCATCGCAACTATTCATTTTAACTTTTCTGGATCAGACATTGCGGATCGATAGTTAGCAGGTTCACCAAGATCCCCTACTTCCTCCTCATCATCCTCTATGTAAAGACATAGTTTGTCCGGCGCACGTATAGTCCTTTGAGACCTACGTGGAGGAATTAATTCCGATGGAACACTCAGACTTTCTGATTCTACAGGAATTTCTTCGCTAGTATTTTCAGAAGGCAATGTATCTTCTTGAATTTCTTCAAGATCATAATTTCTCCCATTGAATTCTTGATTTACAAGATCATTTTCAAGGAAGTCTCCATACCGAGCCACAACTATTTTGTTCTCAGCCAGATAATAAAAGTAGTAACCCATAGTTTCCTTAGGGTAACCTATAAAGAAACATTTTACTGAGCGTTGTTGGAGTTTATCTCCAGAGTCACGTTTCACATACGCCTCACAACCCCAGACTTTCAAATAAGACAAATATGGCTTCTTGCCATGCCATAGTTCATATGGTGTCTTATCAACCTTCTTTTGGGAACCATATTCAGAATACGAACAACAAATTCAAGAGCATAATCCCAAAAGGATAATGGTAAAGTTGTAAGATTAAACATAGATCGCACCATATCTAATAATGTACGATTTCTCCTTTCAGATACACCATTTTGTTGTGGAGTATATGGAGAAGTAAGTTTCTGAACAATTCCATTCTCACTCAAATAATCTTTAAACTCTTGACTTAAATATTCACCACCACGATCAGAACGAAGAGCTTTAATCTTCTTTCCTAGTTGTAACTTTACTTCCGCTTTAAACATTTTGAATGTTTCAAATACCTCATGTTTATGCTTAAGTAAATAAACATAACCATAACGTCTATAATCATCCGTAAATGTTAAGAAGTAGCTAGCACCTTTCCTTGACACATGTCTGAGTGGTCCACACACATCAGTATGTATCAAACCAAGTAGTTCAGTAGCCCTTTCGATATTGTTATTAAAAGGTTTCTTGGTCATCTTTCCAGAGATACAAGATTCGCATTTATCAAATGATTCATCATTGATACTATCCAAAAGCCCATCACGTTAAAGCTTTTGTATGCGAGTCTTCCCAATATGGGCAAGCCTACAATGCCAAAGATATGAAGAGTTCTTGTCTAACTTACTGTTCTTATTCATGCTAAAAACAGAATTATTTTTCCTCTTGGAATTTTTATCATGCATGTTAATTTCAAAAACACCATTCACAGAAAATGCATCAAAATAGAATAAACCATCTTTGAAAACAGAAATTCTATTATTATCAATCGTGTGATTAAATCCAAGATCCAACATACAGGAAAAGGAAATGACACCCCCAACAATTGTAGGTGCATAATGAAAATTATTTAAAAACAGTACTAAACCCGAAGGTAAAACTAATTTAAATATTCTTATAGCTTCAACCGCTGCTTGTGCGCCATTGCCCACTTGCAGAAATTGTTCCCCATAGGTAAGCCTCCTCTTCAACTCAAATCCTTGCAGGGTATTACAAATATTAATACCACATCCCGTATCATATACCCAGGAGTTTGATTTGTATGAAAGATTGAATAACTCTATCATAAATAAGTTACCTAAAGATGGTGCTGCAGCAGCTAGCTCAGCCTTCTTCTTATGTTCTGCCATTTCATGGAGATAGAGAGAGCAATTCCTCTTCCAGTGTCCAGTCATCTTGCAGTAGTGACAAGTCTCATCTTTCTGAGATTTCTTAGCAAAGTTCTGCTTCGGTTTTGATGTAGTCGCAACTTGCTTGCTCTTATTAACCTTGCCTTTTCCTTTCTGCTTCTTATTCGCTTGCGGTTTTGGTTTCAACACTCTACCCTTTTGTACATAAAGTACTTGAGGAGTAGCAGTGGATGCCTTATCCTTCAAACCCTTTTCGAAGTCAATGAGCATTGCATGCAAATCATTAACTGTCTTCCCCGTGCAATGCATATTATAGTTATGAACGAAATCATTGAAGTCCTTATTAAGGGACCTATTGATCAAGTTAATAGCCATATTATGATCAAAGGGTTATCCTAGTGCGATGAGTTGTTTCATATAACCCCTCATCTCCATATAATGAGCACTTACAGACTTTCCAGGAGCTTGCTTGCAACTATGTAGAACATCAACCAAATCATAGATCTCTACAGCTTGCGGCGTTTCATACACAGGCTTGAGTTCATCAAGCATTTGCTGATGTGGAAATAGCTCATACTTCCTTTGAAGTGATGGAGCCATTCTCCCTAACATTACAGCAGCCACCTCATGGTGCTTCTTAACGTTAGCAGCGTGTTGAAGCCTTTCCGCATC
Organism: Glebionis coronaria; assembly: GCA_025667525.1. NCBI lineage: Eukaryota > Viridiplantae > Streptophyta > Magnoliopsida > Asterales > Asteraceae > Glebionis > Glebionis coronaria. Next base: position 55,849,815 of record CM046881.1, read on the forward strand.
AGATGCTCCTTCAGCAAGATCCTCCGGAAAAGGAGTTTCCAAGATATTGATTGTACCCGCTGCTCTCAGAACAATTTTTAGTGAGCGGTACCAGTCATTGAAATTAGGGCCAGTAAGTTCAGGCCGTTCAAAAAAAGCTTTGAATGCCGAGCTTATTGTCAGATTGCTTTCGGGTTGAGCCATTTCTACAGAAATAAGTTCAAACATTAGTATTTTTGATAATACAATTCAAGAAAATAAAATTACCCTGGTAATAAAACCATAGTATTTTCCTTGAAACTAGAATCCATATTGACATAGATTCATCACATCAGTTGATCTGCTAGTGACAAATGTATTCAACACAGTAACTTGTCGAACAATAATTGACAAACAAATTTGCAATTTCTAGATATGTTAGGGATTTACATTGCCAAAATCATTTTCATTGTAAACATGTTTTATCCCTACTTTATGCCTTAAGTTTCTAGTTCTCACAGAGTAACTCAATTAAGTCGACTAATCTAAAGAACGTAAAACCTTTATGTGCAATCTTATTCAGTCATGAAGTTTTCTCTCCATTACAACATCGTCCGATATCTTATATGACGACAATTGTAACTTCAAGTGTTCGTCAATTAGAGGGCATATGACTTAAATTTTTTGGGTATAGATTTTGGTGTCAAAATCATGTATGGAGAAGCATGCATACATCTCCATAACATAAGTTTAATAAAACGTTTAGTAAACTTTTTGGTGAGACTAAATCTAACACCCCACCAAATGCTATGCGCAGCGGAACTACAACATTTGGGTGCTAGACAGTTATCATCGCACACAAGATATATCGAACGACTCCAAAGAGACTTCAATTTAAAACTTAAATTAAAAAAATTGTTAAAAAGATACATGTCTACGGTTTTCCAACCCCAATTGATACAACAGAGTTTTGCGTTTTCGGTCCCCGTGAATCTCAACCCAAAAGTTACAGTTTTCACAACAACATGACATCAAAGTTAAAAATGTTTAAGTAATAACGGGAGGAAAAACAAGTAGACTCCAAGCTCCACACACAACATCCATCCAATGCACGCTCCATGCTACACTTCAGCGGTTACCTGAAACACATGCTAAATTTGGTCAACGAAAACGTTGAGTGGAATTCATAGGTTTTACAATTCATTTTGAACATATGTGAAATAAAAACCATTCACGATCATTCATAGACTTGTCGATCAAACAATCTATATTCAAGATACTGACAATTGTGTTTAAGCTCATGACACTAAACCGTTAACTCAATCACCCGCGTAATAATTACCGGCGTGATTCAGATGAAACCAGTGCCCCTACTAAGGCATCAGTTGCAATTATACCTTATCTCTTATCACAAATTATCCGTCCGCAGGGGGTATCAACGTACTAGCCCTCGTCTCGGATAGGGTAGTCAACCCCATAGTACTATCACTTTGCATAAGCGGCTATTTCTAATCCACGCTAGGACTAAACAATAGTTAATAGTTCATGAATTTAGGGCCTTTTGCAACTAGGTACTCAACACAATTTCAAAGGCAACGTTCGGGTCCAACAATCATTCATGACATATGTTCATTTTGAAAACTAGCATGCATTTCCCTCGCGGGTAAAACAGTTTGAAATAATAATAAGCGAGGCTATAAATTCACACCTTATATAACAAGTAGTCGATAGTTCGAGAGACGGTCACTGACGACGATACGGATGCCCGGGTAAATCAACACCTATCAAACCAAATAACGCGTAATGAGTAATCTCATTTAAAAACCTTATGGTACTGTATAAAATACATAAATATTAGTCACTTGTGACAATTACAACTCACGCCAAAACAAAACGACAAGTGTTACTCGTTTTATACCATTTGTCCTTATTATTAACGTTATTCATTTTTACTCATTTTCGCCGATACTTACCGAAAGTACGGACTGTTTTACTATACTTAACCATTTTTTTATAAAATGTGAGAAAATTCTCAAAAATACTATAAGACCTGTAGAAAACACATATTTAATCCCAACAAAAGTTTTCACTTCTACGACCCGTTACTCAACACTTTTCCAAAACTACGTTTTTCGGACTGAAATTGTACTTTGACCAAGTCGGACTCATTTGACCCGTTTAAAATACTCCATTGACCCATTTGACACCTAAGTCCTATAATAGACTCAAATGTGCAGGCTTGACACCAAAATTCAACCCTTGACCATTTACCAAACTAGACTTATAGTCCCCGGGATTTGACCTAAAACCAAGAATAATTTCGGATTATGACGGTTTTCATCTCCCGGTACACGAATTTCAAAACGTCGTAACTTTTGACTCGTTAGGAGTCGTAAGCTCTACCTTATACCAAATCGAAGATAAGAAAATGCTCTACAACTCTATCCTATCCACAAGACCTGTTTTCAAAATAATTTTTACGAAAATGCTTTAAACGTTCTGCCTAAAATCAACTATACCAAAATCACACTAACGCTCGTTTCCAAACCCATTTATCATCACTAGACATCATCGTAAGCATCCCTAATCACAACCAAACAACATTTTCAGTCCTAAACCCCTATTGATCATCAACCTCATAGAACTAAAATCATAAAAACAAGCATGCAAGTGATTATACCCATCTAAAACATCTAAAAACATAAGATTAAACATAAACCCAAGCTCAAAACATTAACCACCATGATCCCCAAACACCCCCCATTGAGCCGTGGGGTTTGGGTGATCAAAACCCACCAACCAAATTAATTTTGGTTGATTTGTTTGGTGTTCTAGCATAATTTTAGCATGAATTAAACATGCAAATGCCCAATTAACATCAAAAACGAATTTGAAAAATCTTGAATTTTTGGAAGAATTTTTGTTAATGCGTGTTTGAAATAACCATGGATTAACACTCACTAGATGATTTTAGAAGGTGGTCTTTGATTAGAATTAATCAAAACTCAAAAAAATTGATGTGGTGGTGGTTTTGGGTGTTTGGCCGTCGGCCTAAGAACACAAGGGAGGGGGTTTTGATCTTTTTTTCTTGAAAATGTTTTGTGTGTGTTTGTTAGTTCCCTTTTTGTGAAATGGGAAGGACCATTGTGCAATATAAGCATTCTTTTGGCCTTAAGCAAAAAAGACACCAAAACTTTACGGGATTTACTCACTAGTCATTTTAGAAAATTTTACGGGAGTCAGGAATCATCCCAAACACTCCAAAATACTTTTGGGATACTTTAAATGTACCCGGAAAGCAATAAAACTCACCCGACTCGACTTAACACGAACCGTAAGTAAAATTCTCGAAAAATTACATTATCGATAAAACGTCAATAATTATAGAAATTTGGGCATCCATCGGAATCGTACTCGTCATCGTCCTTCTTAAATCGTCAATCGTCAAAATTATAACCTCGAACATCGGTTTCAACCAAAATACTAAAATATATAGCAATTAAAATTTATTAAAAATTTCAAAAATAAGCGTAATTTAGGGTAATGTTAGTGACCTCGGTTCTAGGGTATCACATCCACCCCTCCTTAAAGAGAGCGACGTCCCGGCGCTCGCCTCTTCTTATACTCACATTTCGTGCCGCTGGAACAGATGAGGATACCATTCCTTGAAAAAGTCCTCACGTTCCCAAGTGTATTCCGGTCCACGCCTAGAATTCCATCGAACCTTCACGATGGGAATTCTACTACGCTTCAGCCTCTTGACCTCTCGGTCCATAATTTCCACAGGTTCTTCCACAAAATGCATTTTGTCGTCCAGTTGAATCTCGTCCAAAGGAATCACCAATTCCTTATCCGCCAAACTTTTCTTCAAGTTCGATACGTGAAACGTGTCGTGAATAGCACTAAGCTCGCTCGGCAACTCTAACTTGTACGCTACTGGTCCAATTCGTTTAACGATCTTAAATGGTCCAATATACCTCGGACTCAACTTTCCTTTCTTCCCAAAACGAATTACACCCTTCCACGGCGATACCTTAAGCATAACCATATCTCCGACCTCAAATTCCAACGGTTTTCTTCTGTTATCGGCATAACTCTTCTGTCGGCTTCTCGCAGCAAGTAGTCGATTCTTGATTTGCACAATCTTCTCTGTCGTCTCTAAAACCATTTCGGGTCCAGTCAATTGACTTTCTCCTACTTCACTCCAACACACAGGCGATCTACACTTCCTTCCATACAATGCTTCGAACGGTGCAGCCTTGATGCTCGCATGGTAACTATTATTATACGAAAACTCCACTAGAGGCAAGTGGCATTCCCAACTTCCTCCAAAATCAATCACGCATGCTCGGAGCATGTCCTCCATCGTCTGAATAGTTCGTTCACTCTGACCGTCAGTCTCCGGGTGATAAGCCGTACTTAAATTCAATTCAGTGCCCATTGCACGTTGAAGCGATTTCCAAAATTCTGAAGTAAATCTACTATCGCGATCCGAAATGATCGATAACGGTACTCCATGTCTGCAAACGATTTCCTTCACGTACACACTGGCCAGCTTTTCCATACTGCCCGTCTTCTTCATAGGTAAGAAATGAGCAGATTTCGTTAATCTATCCACTATTACCCAAATCATATCACATCCACTAGGAGTTCTGGGTAAACCCGTCACGAAATCCATAGCGATTCTCCCATTTCCATTCTGGGATCTGGTTGTACCAACAACCCAGACGGTTTCTTATGTTCGGCTTTAACATTCGCACAAGTCAAACACTTACTAACGTAACGAGCAATATCCGCCTTCATATTCGGCCACCAATAAACTTTCTTCAGGTCATGATACATTTTATCCGATCCAGGGTGTATCGAATACTTCGACTTATGAGACTCGTTCATAACCAAATCTCGTACTCCAGGCTTTCCTTCCTCGGATGAACACAACGGTAACCAAATCCGATTCTCGAAATATCTCAGTCCGTCTGACCTAATCACAAAAAGAGGTTTCAACATTCTTCCCAAGTTCTCAGCATCAACATTCTCTTTCATTAATCCCCTCTCTTGAGCCTTCAGTATAGTTTTGGTAAAGTCAATACTCTCAGTCATCACTAATGCTCTGACTCTCAAAGGTTTCTCTCGTTCCTTCCTACTAAGTGCATCCGCTACAACATTCGCCTTGCCAGGATGGTAGCGAATTTCACAGTCATAGTCACTCAGTAATTCTACCCATCGTCTCTGTCGCATGTTCAACTCCTTTTGATCTAAAATGTGCTGCAGACTCTTGTGGTCAGTGAATACAACACACTTCGTCCCATACAAATAATGTCTCCACAACTTCAACGCAAAAACTACAGCTCCTAATTCCAAATCGTGCGTCGTGTAGTTCTCCTCATTCTTCCTCAGTTGTCTCGACGCGTAACCTATCACCTTTTTCACGCTGCATCAACACCGCTCCATAACCCTTACGAGATGCGTCACAATACACTACAAAGTCTTCGGTTCCTTTAGGTAATGACATTATCGGTGCTGAACATAACTTGTCCTTGAGCGTTTTGAAAGCGAATTCTTCCTCATCTCCCCATTCATACACCCTATTCTTTTCGGTAAGCTTTGTCAATGGCTTCGCAATCAACGAAAATCCTTCAATGAATCTCCGATAATACCCAGCTAAACCAAGGAATTGTCGAACTTCAGTCGGCGTTGTCGGTGCCGACCGTTCCCTGATCGCTTCGACCTTGGCAGGATCCACGCGAACTCCTTTGCTATCAATCACGTGACCAAGGAATTGCACAGACTCTAACCAAAACTCACACTTCGAGAACTTCGCATACAGCTTCTCTTTCTTCAGCAGATCCAATATCTTTCTCAGGTGCTTCTCGTGCTCCTCCTTACTCTTAGAGTAAATAAGAATATCATCGATAAAAACAATGACAAACTTATCTAGATACGGCTTGCATACGCGATTCATAAGGTCCATGAATACAGCAGTGGAATCAACAAATGAACCACTTTCCTTTTCTACATCTTCAATTGCTGATGTAGGTTAAGACACGTTCCGCGGAATCAACAAATGAACCACTTTCCTTACCTACATCTTTAAATCCTAGTGCAGGTACAAACATACAATACCCTAATATTATCACAGTGTCCATACCGCGTACGAAAGGCAGTTACAGGAATATCCTCCGCTCTTACACGTAGTTGATGATACCCTGATCTTAAGTCGATCTTTGAGTATACACAGGAACCTTGCAATTGATCAAACAAATCGTCAATCCTCGGCAATGGATACCGATTCTTAACCGTCAGCTTGTTGAGTTCTCTATAGTCAATACACATCCGAAATGAACCATCTTTCTTCTTTACAAACAACACTGGAGCTCCCCATGGTGATGAGCTCGGCCTAACAAATCCTTTGTCCATCAACTCCTTCAGTTGATCCGATAACTCCTTTAACTCGGATGGTGCTAATCGATAGGGTGCACGCGCAACTGGCGCAGCTCCTGGCACCAAATCGATTTGAAACTCGACCTCATGGGTGGGTGGTAAACCCGGCAGCTCGTCTGGAAAAACTTCCGGATAGTCGCAGATTACAGGTACCTCTTCAATCCTCGCCTCTAAATCACCATCACTCGAAACTTGTGCCAAAAACACATCGCATCCATTTTATACATACTTCATCATTTTCAAAACAAGAAATCACTTTCAAACGAGAAGTACATGCGTCTCCCTTCACAGTCAAGACTTTATTCCTCAACGGGATCTGAACTAATCTCTCGCCACAGACGATCACAGCACTGTGCGCCATCAGCCAATCCATTCCCACGATTACATCAAACGATCTTAGCTCTATAGGCATCAAGTCGATTTTAAAAACGTAATTTCCTAACTTCAAGGTACACCCTTTCAGTATAGAATTTGTACTAACGATTTTCCCATCAGCTAATTCCACGTTATAACTAGTCGCTAACAATACCGGTTTTCTATCGATATGACGACTAAATTTAACATCTACGAAACTCTTGTCGGAACCAGAATCAAACAAAATACTAGCATAACAAGCGTCTAGCAAAAATGTACCGGTAACCACGTTAGGACCCTGTGGTTTATCAGCCGTCCCTACTTGATACACGGCAGCATCATTGTTACCTCCTTGCTTGTTTCCTGCCTTCGGGCAATTCCCTTGCTTATGGCCTCTTTCTCCACATCCAAAACAACGCATCACTCTGGTAGCATTCGCCCCAGTGGCTACCCCTTTTGTTCGGCAATCAGACATCCTGTGACCCACTTTTCCACATTTGCCGCACGCAGGCGGGCAATACCCTACATGATACAAGTTGCATCGACCACAGTGGGGATTCACCTTCGCTCCTCTAGGGTTTGTCACAGCTCTCATCCCTTCATTCCTTCGCTGGTTAAACTGCTGATTGCGGTTCTGACCATTGCTGTTTCGGTTTCCACCTCGGCTTTGACCCTGGGATTGATTGCTCTGTGCCGCTTCCCACTTCCTCTTATTTCCTTCAGCAATGAAGTTCTTCTTGTCTTGGAGTTTGACATCCATCAACGCGTGAGCCATCTGGACCGCTTCATCAAACGACCCAGGTTTAGACGAAGTCGTCTCACCCTTGATATTACTGGATAGACCTTTGATGTACTGTTTCATCTTCTTGTTATCATTGGCAAAGGTGTCTGGACACAAAAGGCTTAGTTCATTAAACCTCCTGGTGTAAGCAGTGATATCATTGTTTTTCAAAGTCAGGTGCCTCAACTCATCTTCCAATTGACATAACTCCTCTTCAGGACAGAACTTCTTGGTTAAAAGAGCTTTAGTAGCAGTCCATGTTCTTGCATTCGCTACTGCTAACCCAACAGTGGCTACTTGGGTGTTCCACCAACTCAATGCATCGTCAAGAAATGTAGCAGCCGCAAACTTGACCTTGTTCGCTTTTGAGCAACCACTAATCTCGAAAGTACTTTCCACCTTTTCTAACCATCTCCTGAGTTCTAGAGCTCCACCAGTTCCACGAAATTGCGTTGGACCACATTTTATGAAACTATAGTAAGTACACTCTATTGGGGCTTGCTGTCTCCCCACATTTCTGCCCTGGTCTGGGTTCCTTCCTGCTCGATCTTCTTCTAGCGCATTCGCAATGGCTTCCTGAATCATCGTTGTTGGAAATACGTTTTACGTATTAGAAAGGATCGGTCACTCCAACATTAGTTCGTGTAATAGCTCGTAGTTTAGTCATTTGCATTTACTTAAACAAAGCCCAAAACCGAGCCCATGAAATGTATGGGCCGGCGGCCAAATGTAAGCCCAAGCCCATGACAAGGGCTTGGGTATATAAACCCTCTCCTTTAATGGAGAGGGTGTGGTTTTTCATAATTTACACATAGTTGTTCTTAACTTTCTCTCTCTAGAAGTGTGAAATCCACCATCTTTCTATCTCTTTCTCTCTCTAAAATCATAAGCATAGATTTACAAATCAACAAATGGTATCAAGAGCTTGGGATGAAATATAGGTTTGTGTTTGTGTTGCGTATTGTTTTCTAAACAATTCGTATAGTATAAGTGTGTTTTGCCGAAATCTTCAAAATTTTTTGCTTTGATCGTAGTATCAAGTAGTGCTACATAGGATTTTGTGCTTAAAAGTGTTCTTGGTATCTTGGTTTTTCATTAAAACATCAATTTTTTTGGATCAAAAGTGCAAAAAGGTTGTGTTCTATCATTCCGAAATTTAAGCAGAAACATCCATCGGAAAGTACAAATAGTACTTGGGCTTCCATCGCAATAACCTTCCATCGGAAAGGGTTTGGTTTCTACATTGCGATCGTGGGATTTTTATCACTTATTCCGATCTGAATCATTCCGATAGCTATTGCGATCTGAGATTCCGACGGGTATAAGGAAGTATTTTAAGTCGTTACTCTGCTCGAATTTTGTCAGCCACTTTGCGATCTGAACATTCCGATAGGTCTTTGCGATCTGAACATTCCGATACCAACAACATTTCGACAGGGCTATATTCCGATCTGGTATTACGATCTGACATTCCGATCTGGTGTTACGATCTGACATTCCGATCTGGTGTTACGATCTGACATTCCGATCTGGTTTTACGATCTGACATTCCGATCTAGTATTACGATCTGACATTCCGATCTGGCATTCCGATAATCACAATTTTTTCCATAAAAAATTTCGAATCGTGTGTAATTTTGACTTGGAATTTTTGGTTTATCGAGAACATATTTTAGGGGATTTTAACATTGTTTCTCGGTTTTAACTCACAACAACACAAAAATACTTAACCTTATTTCATTGTTCGATCAACTTTGTAAATCTTAACTTATTGAAATGGAGTATACATCTCTTACGGATAAGTCCATCCTCTCGGGTACGGATAATCGTCCACCAATGTTGGTGAAGACTATGTATGAGGAATGGGCTTCCCGAATGGAACTTTATATGTTGAACAAGGAGAATGGACATCTAATTTGGGCATCGGTGCTCAATGGACCATTAGATTATGGTACCGTGACGGAAGGTACGACCACTCGTCCTCGCACAACGGGTGAGTTGACTGGAGATATGAAGATTCAAGATAAATGTGATAAGTATGCTACAAACATCATTCTCCAAGCTCTTCCTCCAGATGTCTACAAACTCGTCAGCAAACATAAAGTTGCCAAAGAGTTATGGGATAGAATTCGTGTTCTAATGCAAGGCACCTCGTTAACTAAACAAGAACGAGAGTGTAAGCTTTATGATGCGTTTGATAAGTTTGCCTATGTGCCAGGGGAGACTCTCAATGACTACTATCTGAGATTTACCCTATTGTTGAATGAGCTAAATATTTATGGCATGGCAATCCCTACCTTTCAATTGAACACCAAGTATTTGAACACTCTTCCTCCAGAATGGAAAAAATACGTGACGGATGTTAAATTGGCTAAGGACTTGCATAACACCAATGTGGATCAACTGCAAGCTTTTCTTCAACAACACGAATGCCATGTGATCGAGGCTCGGTTGTCTACACCTCAAGTTCATGATCCACTTGCAATGTATGCTTCTCAACAAAACATGGCTTTTACTTATCAACAACCATCATACTTGCAGCAGCCACCACCACACATCTATCAGCAACCACAGCAACCATCTTATCAACCATCAATGATGCCACAGCAAGAATATCAACAAAGTGTTCATCAACAATCTTTTCAACAGCAACCACCATATCAAACATCACCATCACAAGCCAACACTTCTCCATTGGGCTATACTCCTCAGCAAGGATATTTTCCAATTGACGCACAACCAGCACAAGCTTTCTACTCTAATGAACTTCCACCAATCCAAGCACCGGTATTTACTCCAAATGATACGCCAGCTGATGTTTTAAACCATCTCACCGCCTACTTGTCAAAACTTGTTGCAACTAGAGGATTTCCACCAACAAACAATCAGCTCCGCACCTCATCAAATCCTCGACAACAAGCCACTGTTCAAGATGGTCAAGTGATGGTGCAACCTATTCAGGGAAGGCAAAATTCATATGGACCTCCTACAAGGACTGGGAACAATCAAGTTGTGAATGCTCAAGCTAGTGGGAATGGGAGTCCTATTGGTCCTAAGAAGGTTGTGACTTGCTACAATTGCCGAGGACAAGGTCATATGGCTAGGGAATGCACTCAGCCGAAAAGGAGAAGGGATGATGCATGGTTTCGTGAGAAGATGTATTTGGTTGATGCTCAGTCTAAGGGGAAGATTTTGGATTCAGAGGAGTTGGCATTTCTGGCAGACCCAGGGGCAGCAGATACTGAAGGCATTGCAGTCGTTTCCACTTCTAATGCAGCTTATCAAGCGGATGATCTTGATGCATACGATTCGGATTGTGATGACATTCACTCTGCCCAAGCTGCTCTTGTTGCTAATCTCTCTCACTACGGTTCTGATGTCATCAGTGAGGTACCAACCACATCTAATAATATTGATGATAACCAACATCAAGTTGGGCATGACAATGACAACCTTGAACAGCATTCGGGAACTAGTAACTCAAATGATGTGGTACCCAAACCTACACATTTGAGTGAACCTCAACCAAATGCTACGACGGGTATGGAATCTTATGCTAAACATGATTTGGTCATGGTGCCTAAACATATTATTGATCAAATGCATATGGCCCTCAGACAATCCGTAGATACGAATTCCACCCTAACTGCTGAGCTTGCGTTGCATAAAGAAAAGGTCAAAACTTTTGAAATGGTCCCTCAAGAAGAGAAAATAACATGTTCTGAATTTGACCAATTTCGTTTTGAAAAGATTGAACACTTGAAAGAAATAGAATCATTAAAAGCTAATATTTCCAATAAATTAAAAGAAAAGGAGTCGGTTGTCAATGATTTTCAGAAACTTAAAATGGATTTCGAAACTCTCGAGTCTAAAAAGATTGAATCGGAAATTAATGCTACCAAACTTCTTAAATTCAAGGAACAACAGCTTCTAAAACAATACGCTTCCACAGAAAAGGTTCATCTTTTAACTAAATCATTTAAAGAATTCGAACTTAAGCGTCTTCAAGATTTACCACCTAATCCCGGTTATGCAAAACAAGCTCAGGAATATATTCCCGGCCTTTATGACATGACCATAATTGGCAAATCGAAAGAAGCACCTTTTGTTCGTAGTACTGAGGAGACACAATCACTTGGGGATGAAACTCATTCTAAAATGCTTTCAAAATTCCATACAATTGATTATGATCAACATAACAAAGATCAATTTTCGAAAAAGACACGCATTCGCTTACAAAAGGAATTAGCAGAATTAACAGTTCTTGTGCCCCAAAGTTTGTCAAATGAAAACCCTCCTAGTACGTCTCCTACACTCGTCAAAAAGGATTTAACGAAGTTAATTCCACCGGTAAGTAAGGCGTCCGTTAACTTAAATACGGTTCACCAACACTTAGCCAATTTTGACAAGGTCATTTTGGAACGTACGACGGCCATGGCCATAACGGAAGGTGAATGGAACTTTGAGCACACTAGAGCTGCGTTTCGAGATGAAATTGTTCCGTTTGTAAACAATGTTAAGGCTTGTCTTCGTAATATTGATCAAGATTTGTTTTTGGAAATAGAAGAAGTTAGACGTGTTTTCAATGAAATGGAAGATGCTTATGAAAACAGTTTACTTGAAATAGAACGGGTTTCACGCCATAATGATCTGCTTCTGAATCAAGTGATGTCTCATGATATAGTTTCTGTCTGTGTGAATAAAAGTGTTGATAATGATTCTATTGTGCATAATGTTGAATCTGTGGATAATGTGGTAGATAGTACTTGTCACGAATCTGACGCTGAATTTTTAAAGCTTCAAGATTCATATTCTTCGCTTTCAAAACGTTTTGATGAGATTCAAACACATTGTATTTCGCTTGAATGCAAGCAACAATTTATTCAAGAAATCTTTGAAACGTCATTCGAAGGTGTTAATATCGATGATGCAAACTTTGAAAAGAATTTTCGATTGAATTTACAATCAAAACAGCGTCAGCCAAGTGACAAAGTTGCTAACTCTTTGCCGATAGAAATAGAGAAATCTAAGGAGCTTAACTGTGTGAACGTACTTGAGGCCGCTGAGAATCTTAAACTGGATCTAGATAATCGAGTTTCCAAGATTTTGTCCAAAGTTGATAACTTAAAACAGAAAAATACACGACTCTTCGATTCAGTACAGCCCGCATGTGTTGATACCACTGCACAGAATCAATCACTGATTGAACAATTGAATCGAAAGTCGATGGAAATATCTGATTTGAGGGAACAAATTTGTGATAAGAATCTGGTCTTGGCTGAATTAAAGGAAACACTTCGTACTCTCAAAGGTAAGAATGTTGTGGATAGCGCAGCCACTATCTCAGCATCGTCCTCTAGTGCAATCAAAAGAACCCTTATTGCCGTCACACCACTTAACAAGGGCCATAGGACTAAACCATCTCAAACCTTGGTCAATAAAGATAAGGCGGAATCAAAACCAGCTTCTAATATTCCCGTGTTGCCTTCTACAGGAGTAAGCACCACTACTAAGGCTCAAAGATCTAAGCTTAAAAGAAACAAGAAGAATGATAGGATCTTGCCCCCATCTAGTAGTCAAGTGAAGAAGAAAGTAGAAGCCCATCCTAGGAATGTTATTTCTGTTTTGAATAAAAAGAATCATGTAGCTAAACCTAAAGGCTCTGCGGTTGTGCAGCGTTCTAAGCCTACTGTGAATTCTAATTTAAAATGTTGGAATTGCAATGAATGTATGTTTTCTAGTCATCATGATTCTTGCCTTATTGACCATGTGAATGAGATGCAGGCCCGGAAAAATGGATTAGAATGGAAACCGACTGGGAAAGTGTTAACCCAAGTTGGTTGGATGTGGCGCCCCACTGGTAGAACTTTCACTATAGTAGGAAATACGTGCCCTTTAACTAGGATCACTCCCACTGAAGTGAAGAAAGCGTGCCCTTTAACTAGGAGTACCAAGGCTACCAAAACACAAGCGTGTCCTTTAACTAGGAACACCGACACTACTGTAGGAACCAAGTGCCCTTTAAATAGGTCTACTCCCACTGTAGTGCCCGCGAATAATCCAAAACCTAAGAAAGTTGGAACAGTAAAACCTGTTAGTGCTAAAACTATCATTAGAAAATGCAGGAAATCTAAGGGTCTCAAAAATGTTAGCAATTCTGATAATTCTATATCTGTATCTGCTAACACTCCGGAACCAATAGTTTCCAATGCATTGTCTACTATTGTTGTTGAAAACAGGTGGTCCAAATTGTTCTCTGGTATTTGGACTCTGGTTGCTCCAAGCATATGACCGGAGATCGCTCTCAGCTCAGAAATTTCGTCAGCAAGTTTCTTGGTACGGTTCGATTTGGAAATGATCATATTGCAAAGATAATGGGTTATTGTGAATATCATATTGGGAATGTTATAATTTCAAGAGTGTATTACGTGGAAGGTCTCGGTCACAACTTATTTTCTGTGGGACAATTTTGTGATGCAAACCTAGAAGTTGCTTTTCGAGAACATACCTGCTTCATTCGTAATTTAGAAGGGGTGGATTTATTGAAAGGTACTCGAGGGAATAATTTGTATACTTTGTCTCTACAAGACATGATGGCCGCTTCTCCCGTATGTCTTCTCTCCAAAGCATCGAAGACTAAGTCATGGTTATGGCATCGACGGTTATCTCATCTTAACTTTGACGCTATTAATCATTTGGCGAAAAACGAACTTGTTCGTGGTCTTCCTAAACTATCATTTCACAAGGATCATTTGTGTTCCACGTGTACAATGGGGAAAAGCACTAAGAAGTCTTACAAACCCAAGACTGAAGACACCAACCAAGAGAAACTTTATCTGTTGCATATGGATCTTTGTGGGCCAATGCGTGTTGAAAGTCTTAGTGGCAAAAAGTACATCCTCGTCATTGTCGATGATTACTCTCGGTTTACATGGGTGAAATTTCTTAAAGCAAAAAATGAGGCACCTAAATTCATCATCAGATTTCTCAAGATGATTCAAGTGCGTCTCAACATTACTGTCCGACGCATTCGTACAGATAATGGAACCGAATTTGTGAATCAAATTTTGCGTGATTATTATGAAGAAGTTGGCATCTCTCATGAAACATCCGTTGCACGCACTCCACAACAAAACGGTGTCGTTGAAAGGCGAAATCGCACACTTATGGAAGCTGCTCGAACGATGTTAATTTACGCAAAGGCTCCATTGTTTTTATGGGCAGAAGCAGTATCTACGGCAGTGTACACCCAAAACCGGTCACTAATTCGTAAACGCCATGGTAAAACACCTTATGAGCTTCTCCATGGAAAAGTACCAGATTTATCATATCTTCATGTATTTGGTTCTCTTTGCTATCCAAACAATGATGGTGACAATTTGGGAAAACTTCAACCAAAGGCTGATATTGGTATTTTCATTGGTTACGCACCCGCAAAGAAGGCATTCCGAATCTACAACCGTAACTCTCGCAAAATCCTTGAAACTATGAATGTTGATTTTGATGAGCTGACAGCAATGGCTTCTGAGCAGAGCAGCTCTGAACCCGCACTTCATGAAATGGGACCCAGAAATATTAGTTCTGGTCTTGTCCCAAACAACCCTACTTCATCATTTATACCACCTACTAGGAAGGAATGGGATACGTTGTTTCAACCGTTCTTTGATGAATTCTTTACTCCTCTAAGTATTGTTGCTCCAGAACCTGAAGTAATAGCTCCGGTAACCGAAGTTGTCGCTCCAGCAACCGTTGCACAATCAGATACATCTGCACCAACAATTGGTCAAGATATACCTTCAACAAGTAATTCTCAACCAACACATGTTTCAACTACCCATGTCATGCCTATTGATGATGAAGAGGATGATGATGATCACGATTTGGAATTCGCTCAAATGCGTGAACTTCCATTCTTTGGTGTATCTATTCCCGACCCTAATCAAGCCGGGTCGTCCACCTCAGAGGAAGCTCCTTCTACAGTTTACTCCAATCCACGGATTCGTGAACATGACAGCAAGTGGACAAAGGATCATCCTATAGATTCTATTATTGGTGACCCTAATCGTCCAGTATCCACACGAAGTCAGTTACAAGAAAGTGCACTGTTTTGTCACTTTGATGCTTTTCTCACTGAAGTTGAACCTAAGACATGGCAACAAGATTTTACTCAATCCTGTTGGATAGAAGCTATGCAAGAAGAACTTAACGAATTCATACGTCTTGATGTTTGGGAACTTGTCCCATGCCCGGATCAAGTGCAGTTACTCACTTTGAAATGGGTTTACAAGGTGAAACTCGATGAGTTAGGCGGAATATTGAAGAACAAAGCTCGTCTAGTAGCTCGTGGATACAAGCAATTATTGGGCATCGACTTTATGGAATCCTTTGCACCTGTTGCCCGTTTGGAAGCTATTAGACTATTCCTCGCTTATGCAGCCCATATGAATATGGTCGTCTATCAGATGGATGTGAAGACGGCATTTCTTAATGGTGAACTAAAGGAAGAGGTCTATGTTCAACAACCGGATGGTTTTGTGAATCCTAATTATCCTAATCATGTGTACAAGCTTAAGAAGGCTCTCTATGGGTTGAAGCAAGCTCCTCGCGCATGGTATGATCTTTTGTCACAATTCCTCATTACGCAAGGCTTCGCTAAAGGCAAGGTGGATCCCACGCTGTTCATTCAGAAACGAGGTAAAGATATGATTATGGTACAAATATATGTTGATGATATTATATTTGCAGCCTCGACCCAAACCTTATCGGATGAGTTTGGGACACTCATGTCTTCCAAGTTTAAGATGTCAATGATGGGCAAGGTATCATTCTTCTTAGGTCTTCAGATATCTCAGAGTCCCAGAGGCATCTTTATCAATCAATCCAAGTATGCCCTTGAATCGCTTAAGAAGTATAAGATGGAATCTTGCGACCCCGTGGATACTCCAATGGTGGAACGAACTAAGCTGGATGCAGATCCACATGGAGTTGCCGTTGATCCGACACTTTATCGTGGAATGATAGGTACTCTTATGTATATCACAGCCAGTCGACCTGATCTTCAGTTTGCTATATGTATGTGTGCCAGGTATCAAACTAGGCCTACTGAGTTACACTTAGCTACTGTTAAAAGGATCTTTCGATATCTTAAAGGAACCATTAATCGGGGACTTTGGTATTCGAAGGACTCTTCTATTGCACTAATGGCATATGCAGATGCGGATCACGCGGGTTGTCAAGATACAAGGCGTAGCACGAGTGGAACTTTGCAACTACTAGGAGACCGATTAACCAGTTGGGCATCGAAAAGGCAGAAAAGCGCTGCAATTTCAAGTACGGAAGCAGAATACATAGCTATGTCCGGTTGATGTGCTCAAATTCTTTGGATAAGATCGCAATTAACCGACTATGGTCTAGGTTTCAACAAGATTCCGATGTACTGTGACAACAAGAGTGCAATTGCCTTATGCTGCAACAACGTTCAATTCTCCCGGTCGAAGCATATTGACATTCGCTACCACTTCATCAAGGAGCAAGTGGAAAATGGAGTAATCGAGCTTTACTTTGTCCGATCTGAGTATCAATTGGCGGATATTTTCACGAAGGCTTTAGATCGCGCTCGAATTGAATTTTTGGCCGACAAGCTAGGAATGAGAACCTTCTCGCCTGAGACTCTTAAGGAACTAGCAGATGAAGCGAAAGAATAGTGGTGGTAAAACTATTCTCCGTATCCTTGGTGATCATTTGTATATATTGTTTATATTTTTATCCACAAAAGCAAAATACAAAAATATAAAACCATATAAAAACCATAAAAATTGAAAAATCTAGAAAAATCCAAAAATATTTTTACTTTATTTTTCTAAGGCATGTCTTTTGGTACGATAATATTTACGGCCTTAGAAATGTTGATTAATATCGACACGGCGCCATAAATAGAGTTCGTACAAAAGTTGTAAATATTTCATAAAACATGCCTAAATGGCTTGTAGTTATTTCTGACTGCAACCCGGTTTTCATATTAAAGTCAAGTATTTCTTATGAAAGCTTTGGCTCACAACGGGAATTAATTTTCTCGGGCAAGGTTTACTTTAAAACCTTGTAAGGGATCAAGTTTACTTTATAACTTGGTCTAACACAAATCTATGTACGTTTCAGTGCATTTATTTGTTAAAACAAGAGAAGTCTTGTTTTTATGAAGCTATCATCTCTACAACCATGCTATCTACAATTGGTATCTACATACTCGACGATGCGACTACTCAACCGACGACTACAGCTCTTTCAATAGAACACGGGTCAACAATTGAGGGGGAGCAGTTGTCAAGCATTCAGAATCTTCGATACCGGACGTGCCAAGTTCACAAGTTGGTGTCAAGACAACAATACCAATCGTACTTGTGGTGTCAAGAGATGACTTCAGACGTGACGAGGCGACCAACATATGCTGACAAGAACCATTTGATCTTATCATATGATGTTCTCATCTATCAGGTCCAACCTTGTCAATTCTTTTTTAATATGGTGAATATGTGATCATGTTGCAATCGGTATGAAGATTAAGTGGACTTGCATTTTTCTACCCAAAACCTTTGTTAAAACTTCATTAAATCAATTGATATTAAAAACATCGATTGGGTTAATATTTTTAATATGGGGGAGAAAATGTGATTTAATATGGGATATTATCACAAATGGTTTGACTTAATGTGCTGGCTCATCCCGACATGTGCAAAATGTTTTCGAATATCGTGGCATATGTTAAGGGGGAGCAAAATGGATTTGCTATATCAAAATGGATTTTCATGGTGATTTATACTTACCCTCAACCCATTTATTTCACGACGATGAAGATTGTGGTGACATAAGGATGGTAGGATAGGTTAAGTCCTATGATTCTCCCAGAACCGGAGGAATCTTCCCAAGGACATTCCATAGCTAGAAATAGTAGTCCTTAGGAAAGATGGAGAAAGATTGTGAACGTAGCTGAATGCCGACCAAGTACTTAAGTTAGCACTGGAACAATCACAACAAGGTGCTAGTTATGACGTATTGGTAAGCATTGAAGGGGTTGAAGAATGAAAAAGAATTGTAAAGATAAAGGGTGTAAAGAAAGAAGCCCTCCTTACAACTTTAGGCAGAAACCGGGTCAATACATATGCTATTGAGATCATTTTAATGATTCTCGATATTGAAGACAGACATCATGGACCCAGTGATGCAAAGCACAGCCCATCCCAGCTAACTCAGATATCTCTTAAAAGGTATTTGTTTTAATCACACGGAGACAACACGATATCTATTGATTTATTCACTCCGAATAAATTGGTATTGAAAAGGTGGCACTACTCTCCAGCCTCCGATCACTAAAATCCAAAGTGCACGATCGAGTCTAGAGCCATTTGAGATCATCAAATATCTCATTAGGACACACTTTCATATTTCCTTGCTTCTTCACACACTGTGAAAAGTAAGAAAGATTTTTTGAGTCCTACGCAAAATCTTCATGATCTTGCCTGAACATCCGAGTAATACGAAAGTATTTACAATGAAGATGGAAATCCTTCTTGAGCGAATATCAAAAAGCTCATGGTAGGTGACTTGTGCGATTCTTTATGAATCAAACTTGTGATAACTGGAAAGCAACAGCTGTTTAATTCTTAACTGAATTTAATCACGTTCCAGGCCTCTACGCAATATCTCAGTGATCTTGCCAGAACACTCAGAGTGATACCTTAGTGTTCACGGTGATGAGTGGAAATCCTTCTAGTGTTAACCTCAAACAGCACTTGGTAGGTAACTTGCAAGATTCTATACGAATCAAGCTCGTGACAACTGGAAAGCAACGATGGTGCGGTTCTTAATTGAATTTCACTTGTTCCAGGAACATGAATTGACGGCTTCAAATCATGCGGATATTATTATCTAAATGATTCACTCTTTATGTTCGCAGTCAGCTTTGGACGGTCGAATAAAGAGAACGGGTTTACCCGCGAAATCCTGTCAGGAAGTTACTTAATTGAAACTATCCGTCACGGGTACGATATCTAATATCGTCCAACGGTCTTCACCGACCGGAGGTAAAATGCTACCGAATTAGAATGAAATGTTCAAAGCCATTTCGTTCGTGTCTACTTATGTTGCGGCATTTGAAGACGGTGGCGTTGCGGAATCCAAGAAGAAGTCGTCCCCGCATGCTTATACTTTATACACTTAATATCTCATCTAATTCAAGAAAGCCTAAAAGTTAAGTCTTCCGCTGTATCGAACTCTGAAGCTTTCAAGAATTACAAAAGGTATAAGTAAGTGGGACATGGTGTCACGAAGAGGCGAAGATCACAAGTGATGGATGCATGAGATCAAGGCAAGAGATTAATGCTCAAGATTGATATCAAAGATCATATCAGCATGTTCACCAGAAAAGAAAAAGAAAAAGAAAGACGAAGACTACGAGCTCAAGACAAGCATAGTATGCTAGGTTTATTTTACTATTGTAACTTGGGTAACGCCCTTGTTTGGAGTGACCTCCCTTAGGGGGAGATTGTTGGAAATACGTTTTACGTATTAGAAAGGATCGGTCACTCCAACATTAGTTCGTGTAATAGCTCGTAGTTTAGTCATTTGCATTTACTTAAACAAAGCCCAAAACCGAGCCCATGAAATGTATGGGCCGGCGGCCAAATGTAAGCCCAAGCCCATGACAAGGGCTTGGGTATATAAACCCTCTCCTTTAATGGAGAGGGTGTGGTTTTTCATAATTTACACATAGTTGTTCTTAACTTTCTCTCTCTAGAAGTGTGAAATCCACCATCTTTCTATCTCTTTCTCTCTCTAAAATCATAAGCATAGATTTACAAATCAACAATCGTGTTCACACGGTTGGCGGTTAGTTTTGGAGGCATGGTGCGTTATCAAATACACCTCTCTGCAAAGACAGGGAAAATAGAAAAACAATGTAAGTATACACATCAAGATTAAGATGGATTTCTCTTTCAAGACATAATATAAATACAACGACACATCACTACAGAGTTTCTAATATTCATCAATTCACATCACAAAAGATCAAATTAAAGACATATCACAGCACATGAAAGGTAAACATGGATTGTATTGATAATCAACCAAAATTGTGACAAGTATTGCCACTACAACCATTCACCATAAAACTTAAGTCCTCAAGTTTTTCGTCACAATGCCATCATACAAAAGTCTAAAACAGTTCTATTACAACGATCAAAGATAAAATACAAGACAAGCAACTAGGCATGTGGTGATCCACACGGCCTCTTGGATGGCGGTTCATCATCATCTTCCTCGGGTTCCTCATTGCTATCATCCTCGTCCACTTCATCCATCTTTCTCTTTCCTTTGTCGTTCGGCCCACATTCAGTCGCCTTTTTCGTCCCTGACGTAGACCCACACTCAACCGCTACATGATTTCCCACAGTGATACAAACACCTCTGGAAGGTGGCTGGATCATGAAGTCATTAGCTTCCATTTCAAAATCGTCCACAAATCTCCAATCTGGGGGCAATGATGCTCTCACTCGATGCTCCCAACTCTGCATCCTAGACAATCTCGCTTGATCTTCCCTAACACGATCAAGACTGGCGCTCAAGTTCGCGATCATCGATCTTAGACTGTTGATATCACTCTTGTTTGCATTTCCATCATACTCAATTCTTGAAGTCCTTGCCAATAATCCTTGGTGTGCTCTCTCGTTCTTATCAAACCTCTTAATCACCCTGGTCTCTACCATAAACCGCTCATACATCAACCTATCCATCCTCCTCAAACGACCCTCGGGATCCCAGTAGTGTCTTGGCCTCGGAAAGTAGACCCTCGCGATATTCTCATGAATAGATTGTGATTTTGATAAATTGCTGGATTCTGCACCACTCCCATTACTTACTCGAACAAATCCTGGCACTGTCCTCAGGTAGTCCTTACAATTGTCCATCGGGCGACTAAAGGGTTGCTGCTCATATCGATCAGTCGGAGGCACTTCATAACCCTTTGGCGAATTTGGAGATTGAAATAAATCAGGTTCGGTCTGACCGACAGCATTCTCGGGAATTCCATCATCCATCAGTTCCTCGGGCTCTTCCTCAGAATCCTCACTACCATCACTAGTGATACTGAAGTTGTCCACGTCACTTTCATCACTGTCATTTCCCGGCCCTATTGCTTCTTCTGGAGCGATCCATCCATTGTCATTATCCGGCGGGTTCGGAGGAAACGGTCCCCCTTCGTGACCCACGACGTAATCGTTTCCATTACCATTAGGCGGTACCTCGGCCATTCCTGCAATAACAGAGAATTTTGGAGGGTACGTAAGATAACTATGCAATATTTATAAATACATGCATGCAAATGCAATGCAAAGGTGGTACATATGCCCAAAATGCAATAATATGATGCTCATGCATGATTAATACAAGAATTACGGTGTCGGGTATTCCACGTATAATTTCAACGTTTACATATAGTAATTTCCATATTTACGTAATAAATACCCACATATATACTTCAACTAAAAAGTATACGTCAAATGCCATGAATACAAAAATAAACCTTACCGAGCCATGCAGGATAGTTGTGTGCGCTTGGACAATTTCTTACGACACCAAAAGTTATAGTTTAGGAATTTTCAAAACGACCTAGTTCTCTATAACTCATGGCTCTGATTACCAATCTCTAACACCCCACCAAATGCTATGCGCAGCGGAACTACAACATTTGGGTGCTAGACAGTTATCATCGCACACAAGATATATCGAACGACTCCAAAGAGACGTCAATTTAAAACTTAGATTAAAAAAATTGTTAAAAAGATACATGCCTACGGTTTTCCAACCCCAATTGATACAACAGAGTTTTGCGTTTTCGGTCCCCGTGAATCTCAACCCAAAAGTTACAGTTTTCACAACAACATGACATCAAAGTTAAAAATGTTTAAGTAATAATGGGAGGAAAAACAAGTAGACTCCAAGCTCCACACACAACATCCATCCAATGCACACTCCATGCTACTCTTCAGCGGTTACCTGAAACACATGCTAAATTTGGTCAACGAAAACGTTGAGTGGAATTCATAGGTTTTACAATTCATTTTGAACATATGTGAAATAAAAACCATTCACGATCATTCATAGACTTGTCGATCAAACAATCTATATTCAAGATACTGACAATTGTGTTTAAGCTCATGACACTAAACCGTTAACTCAATCACCCGCGTAATAATTACCGGCGTGATTCAGATGAAACCAGTGCCCCTACTAAGGCATCAGTTGCAATTATACCTTATCTCTTATCACAAATTATCCGTCCGCATGGGGTATCAACGTACTAGCCCTCGTCTCGGATAGGGTAGTCAACCCCATAGTACTATCACTTTGCATAAGCGGCTATTTCTAATCCACGCTAGGACTAAACAATAGTTAATAGTTCATGAATTTAGGGCCTTTTGCAACTAGGTACTCAACACAATTTCAAAGGCAACGTTCGGGTCCAACAATCATTCATGACATATGTTCATTTTGAAAACTAGCATGCATTTCCCTCGCGGGTAAAACAGTTTGAAATAATAATAAGCGAGGCTATGAATTCACACCTTATATAACAAGTAGTCGATAGTTCGAGAGACGGTCACTGACGACGATACGAATGCCCGGGTAAATCAACACCTATCAAACCAAATAACGCGTAATGAGTAATCTCATTTAAAAACCTTATGGTACTGTATAAAATACATAAATATTAGTCACTTGTGACAATTACAACTCACGCCAAAACAAAACGACAAGTGTTACTCGTTTTATACCATTTGTCCTTATTATTAACGTTATTCATTTTTACTCATTTTCGCCGATACTTACCGAAAGTACGGACTGTTTTACTATACTTAACCATTTTTTTATAAAATGTGAGAAAATTCTCAAAAATACTATAAGACCTGTAGAAAACACATATTTAATCCCAACAAAAGTTTTCACTTCTACGACCCGTTACTCAACACTTTTCCAAAACTACGTTTTTCGGACTGAAATTGTACTTTGACCAAGTCGGACTCATTTGACCCGTTTAAAATACTCCATTGACCCATTTGACACCTAAGTCCTATAATAGACTCAAATGTGCAGGTTTGAAACCAAAATTAAACCCTTGACCATTTACCAAACTAGACTTATAGTCCCCGGGATTTGACCTAAAACCAAGCATAATTTCGGATTATGACGGTTTTCATCTCCCGGAACACGAATTTCAAAACGTCGTAACTTTTGACTCGTTAGGAGTCGTAAGCTCTACCTTATACCAAATCGAAGCTAAGAAAATGCTCTACAACTCTATCCTATCCACAAGACCTGTTTTCAAAATAAGTTTTACGAAAATGCCTTAAACTTTCTGCCTAAAATCAACTATACCAAAATCACACTAACGCTCGTTTCCAAACCCATTTATCATCACTAGACATCATCCTAAGCATCCCTAATCACAACCAAACAACATTTTCAGTCCTAAACCCCTATTGATCATCAACCTCATAGAACTAAAATCATAAAAACAAGCATGCAAGTGATTATACCCATCTAAAACATCTAAAAACATAAGATTAAACATAAACCCAAGCTCAAAACATTAACCACCATGATCCCCAAACACCCCCCATTGAGCCGCGGGGTTTGGATGATCAAAACACACCAACCAAATTAATTTTGGTTGATTTGTTTGGTGTTCTAGCATCATTTTAGCATGAATTAAACATGCAAATGCCCAATTAACATCAAAAACGAATTTGAAAAATCTTGAATTTTTGGAAGAATTTTTGTTAATGCATGTTTGAAATAACCATGGATTAACACTCACTAGATGATTTTAGAAGGTGGTCTTTGATTAGAATTAATCAAAACTCAAAAAAAATTGATGTGGTGGTGGTTTTGGGTGTTTGGCCGTCGGCCTAAGAACACAAGGGAGGGGGTTTTGATCTTTTTTTCTTGAAAATGTTTTGTGTGTGTTTGTTAGTTCCCTTTTTGTGCAATGGGAAGGACCATTGTGCAATATAAGCATTCTTTTGGCCTTAAGCAAAAACGACACCAAAACTTTACGGGATTTACTCACTAGTCATTTTAGAAAATTTTACGGGAGTCGGGAATCATCCCAAACACTCCAAAATACTTTTGGGATACTTTAAATGTACCCGGAAAGCAATAAAACTCACCCGACTCGACTTAACACGAACCGTAAGTAAAATTCTCGAAAAATTACATTATCGATAAAACGTCAATAATTATAGAAATTTGGGCATCCATCGGAATCGTACTCGTCATCGTCCTTCTTAAATCGTCAATCGTCAAAATTATAACCTCGAATATCGGTTTCAACCAAAATACTAAAATATATAGCAATTAAAATTTATTAAAAATTTCAAAAATAAGCGTAATTTAGGGTAATGTTAGTGACCTCGGTTCTAGGGTATCACACTAAAAGTTCATCATATACTTGCAAGTTGAGGTATTGGTTAAACCAATTAAAGATTTTACACACAACTAAATTCACACCGTACTTTTTCTAGAACTTAGTTATAGCACAAAGCAATAACCTTATTCATTGTGTTTCGGATGTGAATTAATGTAGTTAAATCAACCTTAAAAATTGTATCAATAACAACCGTAGGTAATACCAATTTGACGCATAGGCGAGCCGAGAATTTGGTCAGCGCTGAAGCATAACACCTCATTCCTCAACCGGGTACATGACTAGCGGTGCGTTATACCCACTTTATAGTTTGCCAAAATTGAGTAGGCCGTTAAGTTGCTATTGCAATTCTAATCAACGCAAATCATGTGTAATTTACATCTCAAAACAATTCATTAATTTTGATAAGATTTAGTCCATATTATTTTTCTTAAAAAAAATTACCCTTGTTTACAACATACAATATAAAACGCATGAAAACAAGTAGTACAAAAAAAACTAAATCAAATAGCTACATGCATAACAATTTATTCAAAGAACATCAAATCTAGGGTTTTTATGAACATACAAATTCTTCCCTAATTTTAAAACTTTGAATCAAATAAAGCAAATATCAATCAAAATTATATGATCCGTAAGAAACATGCATGTTTATTACGGATCTCCCACATTCTCTTAACAATTAAAAAACTACGGATCGTAACCACACATGACATAACAATTAATTCATGCAAAACATCTAAAGTTAATTACCATGTAAATTTAGGGTTTACAAAAAAAAAATTTAAAAAATTCGGCATAGCCGATTTTAAAAAACAATAAAAAACAAAACCCTAACTTTTATAAAACCTGAAAAACAACATGTAATTTTTAACACAAATCAATATTAGTTAAAAAACTTTAGATCTTGATAATTATAATCATGTTAAAACGGCTCTCGATGCCACTGTGGGTTTATATAGTCCATAACAATTATTTAAAACCCTAATATGGATCAAAGAACGCATAGCGGAAGCAATTAACAAGATCATTAATTTAACACAATTATATTAATCAAGATTAGGGTTACATACCTTTATCCTAGCAAGATCCACAAGACGATGGAACGAACGGCGACTAGGGTTTATTACGAACACCGCCAAGAATATAATCTAAAGTAAGATTATATCACGCTCTTGTACACACGTAATACGGCGAGTTAACCGTGAGTCTAGCACGAACAAACCGAGCTTCAACGCTTATGGAATATCTACCCAACAACCATAGAGAGGGGCTAGGACTAGATAAATAGCTAAATCGAAAACCAACGAAAACCCCTAAGGGTGTGTATGTGTGGATCGCAGGAAGCAAGAGAAAGGGGAGGGACAAAAATTATGAAGGCCTTGGGGTTGTTTATATAGCCTTGGCAATCCTTGGGCTCCAGGTAAATAAACAAGAACTAGGAAACAAAAGTTTCCCTTTGCCCCCTCTCTTCTTTGGCCGACGGACGCAAGCCCCCAAGGGGGTGTTTGCATAATTTTTGTTTTCCTTCTTTTCACTTCTATTAGTTTCCATAACGGTCGTTTAAAACTTAACTATTATTTATTAACGATCGTTAGTTAAGCTTTGGTTTGATTTAATAAATATATATATAATATATTTAATAAATAAATTAACCCTTTACGTTATGTGTGCAATCCCGTGATCCCGAGTTCGATCCTATCTCACGACTATTAATTTTAAGTCCATAAACTTTCAGTTGCCGGGGCTTAAGACACGTTCAGTGGAATCAACAAATGAACCACTTTCCTTTTCTACATCTTCAATTGCTGATGTAGGTTAAGACACGTTCCGCGGAATCAACAAATGAACCACTTTCCTTACCTACATCTTTAAATCCTAGTGCAGGTACAAACATACAATACCCTAATATTATCACAGTGTCCATACCGCGTACGAAAGGCAGTTACAGGAATGTCCTCTGCTCTTACACGTAGTTGATGATACCCTGATCTTAAGTCGATCTTTGAGTATACACAGGAACCTTGCAATTGATCAAACAAATCGTCAATCCTCGGCAATGGATACCGATTCTTAACCGTCAGCTTGTTGAGTTCTCTATAGTCAATACACATCCGAAATGAACCATCTTTCTTCTTTACAAACAACACTGGAGCTCCCCATGGTGATGAGCTCGGCCTAACAAATCCTTTGTCCATCAACTCCTTCAGTTGATCCGATAACTCCTTTAACTCGGATGGTGCTAATCGATAGGGTGCACGCGCAACTGGCGCAGCTCCTGGCACCAAATCGATTTGTAACTCGACCTCACGGGTGGGTGGTAAACCCGGCAGCTCGTCTGGAAAACTTCCGGATAGTCGCAGATTACAGGTACCTCTTCAATCCTCGCCTCTAAATGACCATCACTCGAAACTTGTGCCAAAAATACATCGCATCCATTTTCTACATACTTCATCATTTTCAAACAAGAAATCACTTTCAAACGAGAAGTACATTCGTCTCCCTTCACAGTCAAGACTTTATTCCTCAACGGGATCTGAACTAATCTCTCGCCACAGACGATCACAGCACTGTGCGCCATCAGCCAATCCATTCCCACGATTACATCAAACGATCCTAGCTCTATAGGCATCAAGTCGATTTTAAAAACGTAATTTCCTAACTTCAAGGTACACCCTTTCAGTATAGAATTTGTACTAACGATTTTCCCATCAGCTAATTCCACGTTATAACTAGTCGCTAACAATACCGGTTTTCTATCGATATGACGACTAAATTTAACATCTACGAAACTCTTGTCGGAACCAGAATCAAACAAAATACTAGCATAACAAGCGTCTAGCAAAAACGTACCGGTAACCATGTTAGGACCCTGTGGTTTATCAGCCGTCCCTACTTGATACACGGCAGCATCATTGTTACCTCCTTGCTTGTTTCCTGCCTTCGGGCAATTCCCTTGCTTATGGCCTCTTTCTCCACATCCAAAACAACCCATCACTCTGGTAGCATTCGCCCCAGTGGCTACCCCTTTTGTTCGGCAATCAGACATCCTGTGACCCGCTTTTCCACATTTGCCGCACGCAGGCGGGCAATGCCCTACATGATACAAGTTGCATCGACCACAGTGGGGATTCACCTTCGCTCCTCTAGGGTTTGTCACAGCTCTCATCCCTTCATTCCTTCGCTGGTTAAACTGCTGATTGCGGTTCTGACCATTGCTGTTTCGGTTTCCACCTCGGCTTTGACCCTGGGATTGATTGCTCTGTGCCGCTTCCCACTTCCTCTTATTTCCTTCAACAATGAAGTTCTTCTTGTCTTGGAGTTTGACATCCATCAACGCGTGAGCCATCTGGACCGCTTCATCAAACGACCCAGGTTTAGACGAAGTCATCTCACCCTTGATATTACTGGATAGACCTTTGATGTACTGTTTCATCTTCTTGTTATCATTGGCAAAGGTGTCTGGACACAAAAGGCTTAGTTCATTAAACCTCCTGGTGTAAGCAGTGATATCATTGTTTTTCAAAGTCAGGTGCCTCAACTCATCTTCCAATTGACATAACTCCTCTTCAGGACAGAACTTCTTGGTCAAAAGAGCTTTAGTAGCAGTCCATGTTTAATAACTGACTTTTGGTTGGTTAATAAAAGGTTTTTGCTTGCAAGATTTCTCTTTGCGTTGCTCGTACCCAATTGATATATATCGTTGTTTCGTTCTCGGTATCTTCTCGAATCGATCACGGTCAAAAGTGGAATAGTTGTAATTGGTGACTAAAAAGGGGGAGCTTTGGTCTAAATCTACTAAAATGATAAAGGCAAGTAATAATAAAACTAAACTAGAAACTATAAATCCAAACTTCAAATGAACAGTAGAAAATACCTTGATGGAAAATTGAAACTGCTATATTCAGAATATTTCTTGCTATGCGGAATAATTTTCTTTATTCGGAATCTTTCCCTTACTCGGAATGTTAAGCTACTCGGAAAGTAGGGCTATTCGGAAAATAAGGCTATGCGGAAAATACCCCTATTCGGAAAGTAAGCTTATTCGGAATATTGTTCTATGCGGAATAATTCGGAAAAATGACCTATGCGGAATAATTCGGAAGAAACCCTATGCGGAAAAATTAAGCTATTCGGTATAATGGGACTATTCAGAATATTGAGATTATTCCGAATAGAGGAAATTTAAATTAGCTTATGCGGAATATTTTGGAGAAAAGGTCTATTCGGAAAATGAGGCTTATGCGGAATATCTTAAAGAAAATCCCTATTCGGAAAGATTGAAGGAAAACCCTTACTCGGAATAATTAAAAGTTCCGAATAGACAAGAAATTCAAACTCTTATTCGGAAGAATTAAAAGTTCCGAATAGACAAGAAATGAAACCCATACTCGGAATAATAGAAAATTCCGAATAGACACCACCCCAGATTCCCTATTCGGAATCTGGGCAAGATCAGAAACTTGGAACGAAGAACAGTGAGCTACGAATTTGTCCAAATCGGACTCAACAAAGCAAAAAGGTTTTACCAAATCAACCACAAATCATCTACTAACTACAAGGATCAAATCCCAATCATAAAAACACCAATTCAACAACTTTTTAGAATCAAGCTAGAACCAAATAGAACTTAAGATCTTGAAAGAAAAAGATGAAGAAGAACAAGATGAATCAAAAGATTAAAGGAAGGATTGTATTAACGATTTAAGGTTCAACAAACAAATTCAAGGATCAAACTTACAAGATTTTAGAAATTAAACTAAGAGGAAAACCACTCCTTAAGGGAGATGGTTCCTAAGAACTAGGAAGAAATGAAAACTGGAAAAAGAAGAAGAGAGTGTGTCGTGTGTGTATTGGGAGGAGTATATATAGGCTTCTCCCTTGGTTGGTGAGTGGGCTTTCTTCCCTTCTTTTTGTCTTCTCGTCTTTTCAGAAAAGTTGACGTTTTCGATTCTGATTCGGGATTTGTCGTCGATTAAATTCAACTCGTCTTTTAATTTCTTCGTTAAATAGACTTGAGTTTCTTCGACATATGTAAATCTTCCGTCTTTGGTCCTTTTCTTCGATAAATCTTAAAATAGGCCCATTGACTTCAAATCTTTTGCATCTCTTGGACAATAGACTTCATCTTCGGTCTTTTTCCTTTATAAAACCCGTGCAATCCCATGTTTTCTCCAATATTTATCCGGTTGGCTCTGAAAACATAACAAACACACAAACCACGCATAATTCCAAACAAATGACATTAAATACGCGTTTTGGTCTTGTTTTTGCAAGAAATAAGTGGTAGAAAAGATGGGTGTTTACACACCTATCAAATCCCCTACACTTAACCATTGCCATGCCCTCATGCAATGCTTAGTGATAAAGCAACATTACACTTTTCTCATAATTAATTAACCTTGGCCTTATTCAAATACTGCTAAACAAAAATTAAAGCACTAAAAGAAATTTAAAGCAAACAAAAGGATAGAACATAACTATGTGGAAATAACTCGTAAAGAGATCGAGGACTTACATTAGGGCTTTTGGTGCTGCGAAGATTTATCACCCTCAAGTTTCACGTTCCCCAAACTAAGCTTAAAAACGAGATCATTGTTATTATAAGTTAGCAATTCAAACACTTACACACATGGCTTAATTAAATGCTTAGACTCCCTTATTCCTAGGTGTATCTCTTATATTTTATTTTTGTCTTAGAATGATCATGAAGATGCATTTTTGGACTTATTTTGATAGTTCATTTAGGCTGAAAGCAAAGTAGGACGATTTGATCAATAGTTAGCTAAAGGACAAAATCTCTTAAAACTGCTTCTCGGGATATCAGAAAGTTCATATCTTGGCATAACTTGGTTCACGATTTGAGACCTTTCTCGGGCCGATATTTGGCATGTGCTTCATACTTCATATCTTCGAGAGACGTTCTTGAGATAATGGTCTTCTCATCATAATAGAGTTTCTTCACTTTGGAGACTTTTGAGGGGTACTCCAACTTTGTTGACCACGACTTCATGATTATTTCTTTAATCTCTATTTGGGATTTTGAGATACAACGATCCGCCTCCTTTTCGGACTTGGATCTATTTATCCTCATACCTTGTTAGGGTCTTTTCGGATAGACTTCTCCATCATCTTTGTGGGAGTTGATTGCTTTTCGTCGTGAGTCTTGATCCTTCATATTGATTTTGGAGATAATGCTTTTCACATCACTTTTGGATCTTCAGCGATAAAATTGAATCCTCATGCCTTGTTAGGGCCTTTTCGGACTCGCCAATCTTCGCGCCCCGCTTCATAAGTTATGCCTTGGCTATGAACTCTCGTCATTACCGAGCAACTTTTAAACGATCTTGGGCTAAAAGCTAAGTAACCTTTCAAATCGTACGACCTTACTTATTGCAGATAAATTATTAGCAAGTGATGGGAGAATAGGCAAATAATTACACCAAGTGAGCTTGTGCAAGAATACCGACTTATAATTGACTCTATCATTTCTCGTCCTCCACAATTTTGAAATCTCAGGTAATGAGACTCGTGGATGCTTAGCCTAATAAACCAATTAAGGTCTACATGGTTAAGGATACTAGCTAGAATAAACTTGGATAAGTCTATTCGGGTTGAGTCAAAATAAACGCAACGGGCCTAATATGTCAAAGACTTCTAGACTAGCTACACCATTTTATTAATATTTTTGACTTTATTGCGGGATATATACATATGTAAGCAACGATAAAAAAATTTAAAATTTACGACAAAATGGCCAAAGTTGATTAAAAATTTGAAAAATGTTGAAAAGTATGATTTTCCGGTTAAATGAAGGCATTTTCATGGAAAAGTCCACTTAAAACTTCGATAGAAGTCCCCCTACACTTAAGATAAACATTGTCCTCAATGTTTAAGCATGTGGGAAGGGTCTCCCCTACACTTATGACATTGTGCACGTTGGTTAACTCAAGTTAAGGAAAAGACGACTAAAGTGATCAATTTCAAATGTGAGTATGAAGAAAATTGAATCACGATAGTTGAGAGATAGAACCAGATTTCGGATAACATGGGATCACGGTTCTTCAAAGATTCCAAGAGTGCAATAATCCCTGTAATCACATCACCATCCAAAAACAAGCAACCTATATAGCTCCCCCTACACTTATGATGAAAAACGGGAAAGGGGGATAGATACCCGGGTTGCCTCCCGAGGAGCGCTTGTTTTTGTTTACCGAGTCGCGAGCCTGACTCGGTCCCGAACTAATTTAAGGGAAATGTAGTGAGGGATGGAATCATCTCCTTAGAGATGTCCTCACCAACGTACAATTTCAAACGCTGGCCATTCACCTTGAAGTTGGGCCCATTTGGCTGAGAAAGCTCAATGGTGCCATAGGGAAAGACATTGGCGATGGTGAATGGACCAGACCAGCGGCTCTTCAACTTGCCTGAGAAGATCTTCAACCGAGAGTTAAAGAGTAAGACTTGATCACCAATGTTGAACTCTCGGTTCTTGATTTTAGCATCGTGGATAATCTTGGTCTTCTCCTTGTAAATCAATGAGTTCTCGTAAGCTTGATTCCTCAATTCTTGAAGCTCGTTGAGTTGAATCTTCCGAAAATCACCGGCTTTGTTGATGTCGAAGTTAGCCCACTTCAAGGCCCAGTATGCCTTATGTTCCAGCTCGATGGGGAGGTGGCAGGCTTTCCCGTACACAAGACGATAAGGTGTACAACCAATCGGCGTCTTATAGGCGGTACGGAAAGCCCACAGAGCATCATCAAGTTTATCGGCCCACGAGGCACGGTGCTCTCCCACAGTACGTTCCAAAATTATTTTCAATCCACGGTTGGATATCTCGGCTTGACCGTTGGTTTGAGGATGATAAGCGGTGGAAAGACGGTGATTGACACCATACTTAGCCATGACTCTTGCAAATTGATCGTTGCAAAAATGAGTCCCGCGGTCACTGATAATAGCACGAGGAACACCGAAACGAGCAAACAGTTGTTTCAAGAAATTACAAACCACCCTCGCGTCGTTAGTGGGTAAAGCTTTTGCTTCAACCCATTTAGAAACGTAGTCGACAGCGACAAGGATGTATTTGTTGCCTTTAGAAGACGGGAATGGCCCCATAAAGTCGATGCCCCAGACATCAAAGATTTCACATTCTTGTATAAAATTTTGAGGCATCTCATCTTTATGTGTGATCTTGCCTTGTTTTTGGCAAGCATCACAATGTTTAACCATCTCGTGAGCATCACGATAAATGGTGGGCCAATAGAATCCCGAGTCAAACACTTTTTTGGCGGTGAAGTTGGGACCAAAGTGACCACCGGTGGGTCCTTTGTGGCACGCTTGGAGAATATCAAAAGCTGCCGGTCCGTCAACACACCGACGAATAATCAGGTCAGCGCATTGTTTGAATAGAAAAGGGTCCTCCCAAAAGTAAGTCTTAACGTCGTTCAAGAACTTCTTCTTTTGTTGGGATGTTAACCCTTGTATGAGAACACCACCCGCTAAGTAGTTTGCAATATCGGCAAACCACGGGGTGCCATCAAGATTGGGATTGATAGACATTAAGGTTTCAAGGGGAAAAGAGTCATTGATCTCTTTGTTTGAGTGATCCCCTTGATATGGATCCTCAAGTCTGCTCAAATGATCCGCGGCCAGGTTTTCAGCACCCTTCTTGTCACGAATTTCAATGTTGAATTCTTGAAGGAGTAAAACCCAGCGGAGAAGTCTTGGCTTGGAATCATTCTTAGTCATCAAGTACTTCAACGCGGAATGGTCCGTGTATACGATGGTGGTGGATAAAACAAGATAGGGGCGAAATTTCTCAAAAGCATAGACAACAGCTAAAAGCTCTTTTTCGGTTGTCGTATAATGCAATTGAGCCCCCGTCATTGTTTTGCTAGCGTAGTGGATTGGTTGGAAGTGTTTATTCACTCTTTGGCCCAGAACCGCACCAATAGCAAAGTCGCTAGCATCACACATCAATTCAAAAGGCAGCTCCCAATTAGGGGTAACCAAGACCGGTGCCTTAGTCAGCTTATCCTTGAGAAGATTGAATGCTTCGAGACACTCTTTAGAAAAGATAAAAGGAGTATCTTTTTCCAAGAGGTGGGTCATCGGGCGAGTGATTTTAGAAAAATCCTGAATGAATCGTCGATAGAAACCCGCATGACCCAAAAAACTTCTCACACCCTTCACGGTTGAAGGTGGAGGTAATTTGGCTATGACATCAACTTTAGCACGGTCGACTTCAAGACCGGCTTTAGAGATTTTGTGTCCTAGCACAATGCCTTCTTTTACCATAAAATGGCATTTTTCCCAATTTAGAACAAGGCGAGTGTCTTCGCACCGCTTAAGCATGCGTTCCAAATTGGCAAGGCAAGCAGAAAAGGAATCCCCGAAGACCAAGAAATCATCCATGAAGACTTCCATGGTTTGCTCAACCATGTCATGGAATATAGCCAACATGCACCTTTGGAAAGTCCCGGGGGCATTGCATAAGCCAAAAGGCATTCTTTTATAAGCAAATGTGCCGTAGGGACAAGTGAATGTTGTCTTTTCTTGATCTTGGGGATCGATGGGTATTTGAAAATAACCCGAGAAACCATCCAGAAAGCAGTAATATTCATTACCAGCTAGACGTTCAAGCATTTGGTCCATAAAAGGTAGAGGGAAATGATCCTTTCTCGTGGCATCATTGAGTTTGCGGTAGTCTATACAAACTCTCCACCCAGTAACGAGACGGGTAGGAATTAACTCGTTGTTTGCATTGGGCACAACGGTTATACCACCTTTCTTAGGCACACAATGGACTGGACTAACCCACGGGGAATCCGAAATAGGGTAAATCATACCCGCATCAAGAAGTTTGATAACCTCTTTTTTGATGACGTCATGGATTTTAGGATTCACCCTTCTTTGGCTTTGAATAGTGGGCTTAAAGTCGTCCTCCATGAGAATTTTATGTGTGCAAAAGTGAGGATCAATTCCACGGATGTCGGAGATTTTCCAAGCGATAACGCGTTTATGCTTCTTCAACACTGCAACAAGTCGGGCTTTTTCGTCTTCGTTCAGATCCTTTGCGATGATAACCGGTAACTTCTCGTCGTCTTCTAGGAAAACGTACTCAAGATGAGGCGGTAGGTCCTTAAGCTCGAGAGTAGGAGGATCCTCAATAGATGGTGAAACTAACGATGGATCATCATTAGTCACCTCTGTAGGGGTAGGAGGAGACAATGGGTCCTCATTGAGAAGTCTCTCAATAGTACGAATATCTTCATCCCAATTGGTGGACGAATTATCATACTTAATATCGAGAGGACCCAGGCTAGCTTCGAACTCATCTAAGTCACTTTCTCCAAAAGGAGTAAATGCCGGAGCAATTGAGGCAACGGTCTCAACAATGGGTAGAGAAGAGAGAGTACTTTTGCAAGCATCATAAAAATGTTCTTCACAAGCCTCATCGAGAACATCAATAGCATTAACACTCTCGTATGAATAAGGTTGCTGAGAAATCTTACCCATGTTGAAGACAATTTGATCGTCACCAACTCTCATGATTAATTCGCCTGCGGCTACATCAATGAGAGTGCGACCGGTCCTCAAGAATGGACGTCCAACGATTAATGGAACACGAGGGTCCATCTCGTAGTCAACGACGACAAAATCCGCCGGAAAGGTGAATTTATCAACGCCAACAAAGACATCTTCAGCTATCCCCACTGGATAAGCAACCGTACGGTTGGCTAATTCCAAAGTCATTCGTGTGGGGACTAGCTCGGGGAGAGATAATTGCTTCCAAACACTTAAGGGCATTAAGTTAATACTGGCACCTAGATCGGCTAGGGCCATGCAATTCTCTACTCCCGGGAAGTTGCAAGGAATCAAGAAGCGACCCGGATCACCAAGTTTGGTGGGCAATTTCCTTAAGAGCACTGCGGAGCAGTTTTCATTAAGTTGGGTCTGAGCAATGTCAAGAAGCTTTTCTTTATCACTTAGAAGATCTTTAAACATCTTAGCATATTTGGGCATGTGAGCGAGAGCCTCGGCAAAGGAGATGTTAAAATTCAATTGTTTAAACATTTTTAGGAAGTTTGAAACTTGAATATCATCCTTGCTCTTTTGCTTCTCTTTCCTCAACCTTGAAGGATAAGGTATATTGGATGAAGAAGAAGGCTTTAAAGGGAGAGGATCACTCACAACCACGGGTGGTGGGGAAATGGGGATAGAAGGTGAAGGAGGTGGAGAAAGTTGCTCTTTTTCCCTGTTCACAATCACGGGTGGAGGTGTAGGAAGCTCGGGTTCCATATAACCTTTTCCACTACGAGTGGTGATTGCTTTCATCTCCCCTCTTGGATTTGCAACGGTATTACTCGGAAGAGTACCCGAAGAAGAGGGTTGATTACCTTGGATGAGCGAACCAATCATATCACGAAGGTGAAGAGCTTGATTATTGAAAGAGTTTTGCATGTTGGTATTAATAGCATCGCTATGTTTGGCCATATCATTCCTTAGCTCGGCTCGAATATCGCTTCCTTGTTTCACCATGTCATTCTTCAAGTTGACAAACTGACTCTGAAGATTCGTCACCATCTCACGATTAGTCTTCATGAACGACTCGACGTCGGGATTCACTGCCATCGGTTGATTGAGAGGTGGAGCTTGATAAGCTTGAGAATTTCCTTGAGTTTGGTAGGTATTTCTTTGGGATGGATATTGGTTTTGAGCACGAGGTTGGGATTGGTTGTTTCGGTTATAGTTTTGTTGTTGGGTTTGGTTTGCAGGAGGGAAATCGGGAGGTGCAAGATAATTGTTGGAACGATAACTTAGCAAGCTACGGTCTCCTTGAGGGCGAGCTTGATAGCCTCCCGTGGGATATGTACCGTATGCAGCGTTAACGTTTTCAGAATAATTGCCTTGAGTGGAAGGACAATCATTATAAGAATGAGGACCACCACATGTGTCACAAGACATAGCAACAGCTTTAGCTTGTTGAAAGTGGTTTGTGGCCATGGTCATGAAATTTTTGTTCATTTCAGCAAGTTGTCGAGAAATTTCAGACATTTCAGGATTGGAGGTAGTAGAAGAAACATTGACTCTCGAGTTAGATCTTGAGGATGCGGATGAATCCCAATTCTTGTGGTGAGTAGTCATGTTTTCAATCAACTCTCGACACTCCTCCGGTCTCCTTTTCATAAAAGTACCACCGGCGGCGGCATTGATCGTGTCACGATCACGAAAGGTGAGACCATTATAGAAGGTGTCAATGAGAGTTACGGGGAGCATATTGTGATTAGGACAGCGGTCGATCAAATCATTGTAACGTTCCCAAGCATCGAAAAGTGATTCATCATTCTCTTGCATAAATCCACTGATTTGGTTACGAAGGCTAGTGACCATTGATGGGGGAAAATAGCGCGATAAAAAGCGTTGAGTCATGTCGTTCCATGTATGAATAGAATTTTTAGGAAGACGGTCAAACCATTTTTCGGCATGGTGAGAAAGCGAGTGAGGAAAGAGTTGGAGGCGAAGGTCATCCATAGAAACACCGGGAGATTTCATGCTTTGGGTAATAGTGATGAATTTGTCGAGGTGTTTGTTGGCATCATCATCCGGAATTCCGCGAAATGGATTCGTTTGTACTTGCTGGATCATGTGATGCTTCAACGAAAACTCCTGAGCCGTGACATGCATCGGTGCAATCGGGCCTCCACGTCCGTTCATTGTGGGTTGGCATAGCTCCTCCATGGTTCGTAAGTCAGGTGGATTATTCATATTTGGGTGGGGTGGGTTATTATTATTATTGTTGTTTTGGGGGGGTGGAATATTATTGTTGTTGTTGTGTACACCTGCCATGTCTAATTGTTCGAGAGTCTCGGGCTCTGAATAAGACGTGGATCGAGTACGCATACACTAAAAAGAAAATGCAAGAAAAAATATTTTTGTTTTTTATAGGTTTTATATTGTTTTTGTATTTTTGAAAATTTAATATTTTTATGGATTTTTGAAAGTTTTTGTGCTTGAAAATAACGTTCCCGAAAGAACGGATCCCAAAATCCAATTTTTCTCACAAGAAACCGTTGATCCTTACGAAAAGAGCCGGCAGCGGCGCCATTTTAATAACTGACTTTTGGTTGGTTAATAAAAGGTTTTTGCTTGCAAGATTTCTCTTTGCGTTGCTCGTACCCAATTGATATATATCGTTGTTTCGTTCTCGGTATCTTCTCGAATCGATCACGGTCAAAAGTGGAATAGTTGTAATTGGTGACTAAAAAGGGGGAGCTTTGGTCTAAATCTACTAAAATGATAAAGGCAAGTAATAATAAAACTAAACTAGAAACTATAAATCCAAACTTCAAATGAACAGTAGAAAATACCTTGATGGAAAATTGAAACTGCTATATTCGGAATATTTCTTGCTATGCGGAATAATTTTCTTTATTCGGAATCTTTCCCTTACTCGGAATGTTAAGCTACTCGGAAAGTAGGGCTATTCGGAAAATAAGGCTATGCGGAAAATACCCCTATTCGGAAAGTAAGCTTATTCGGAATATTGTTCTATGCGGAATAATTCGGAAAAATGACCTATGCGGAATAATTCGGAAGAAACCCTATGCGGAAAAATTAAGCTATTCGGTATAATGGGACTATTCGGAATATTGAGATTATTCCGAATAGAGGAAATTTAAATTAGCTTATGCGGAATATTTTGGAGAAAAGGTCTATTCGGAAAATGAGGCTTATGCGGAATATCTTAAAGAAAATCCCTATTCGGAAAGATTGAAGGAAAACCCTTACTCGGAATAATTAAAAGTTCCGAATAGACAAGAAATTCAAACTCTTATTCGGAAGAATTAAAAGTTCCGAATAGACAAGAAATGAAACCCATACTCGGAATAATAGAAAATTCCGAATAGACACCACCCCAGATTCCCTATTCGGAATCTGGGCAAGATCAGAAACTTGGAACGAAGAACAGTGAGCTACGAATTTGTCCAAATCGGACTCAACAAAGCAAAAAGGTTTTACCAAATCAACCACAAATCATCTACTAACTACAAGGATCAAATCCCAATCATAAAAACACCAATTCAACAACTTTTTAGAATCAAGCTAGAACCAAATAGAAATTAAGAACTTGAAAGAAAAAGATGAAGAAGAACAAGATGAATCAAAAGATTAAAGGAAGGATTGTATTAACGATTTAAGGTTCAACAAACAAATTCAAGGATCAAACTTACAAGATTTTAGAAATTAAACTAAGAGGAAAACCACTCCTTAAGGGAGATGGTTCCTAAGAACTAGGAAGAAATAAAAACTGGAAAAAGAAGAAGAGAGTGTGTCGTGTGTGTATTGGGAGGAGTATATATAGGCTTCTCCCTTGGTTGGTGAGTGGGCTTTCTTCCCTTCTTTTTGTCTTCTCGTCTTTTCAGAAAAGTTGACGTTTTCGATTATGATTCGGGATTTGTCGTCGATTAAATTCAACTCGTCTTTTAATTTCTTCGTTAAATAGACTTGAGTTTCTTCGACATATGTAAATCTTCCGTCTTTGGTCCTTTTCTTCCATAAATCTTAAAATAGGCCCATTGACTTCAAATCTTTTGCATCTCTTGGACAATAGACTTCATCTTCGGTCTTTTTCCTTTATAAAACCCGTGCAATCCCATGTTTTCTCCAATATTTATCCGGTTGGCTCTGAAAACATAACAAACACACAAACCACGCATAATTCCAAACAAATGACATTAAATACGCGTTTTGGTCTTGTTTTTGCAAGAAATAAGTGGTAGAAAAGATGGGTGTTTACACACCTATCAATGTTCTTGCATTCGCTACTGCTAACCCAACAATGGCTACTTGGGTGTTCCACCAACTCAATGCATCGTCAAGAAATGTAGCAGCCGCAAACTTGACCTTGTTCGCTTTTGAGCAACCACTAATCTCGAAAGTACTTTCCACCTTTTCTAACCATCTCCTGAGTTCTAGAGCTCCACCAGTTCCACGAAATTGCGTTGGACCACATTTTATGAAACTATAGTAAGTACACTCTATTGGGGCTTGCTGTCTCCCCACATTTCTGCCCTGGTCTGGGTTCCTTCCTGCTCGATCTGCTTCTAGCGCATTCGCAATGGCTTCCTGATTCATCGTGTTCACACGGTTGGCGGTTAGTTTTGGAGGCATGGTGCGTTATCAAATACACCTCTCTACAAAGACAGGGAAAATAGAAAAACAATGTAAGTATACACATCAAGATTAAGATGGATTTCTCTTTCAAGACATAATATAAATACAACGACACATCACTACAGAGTTTCTAATATTCATCAATTCACATCACAAAAGATCAAATTAAAGACATATCACAGCTCATGAAAGGTAAACATGGATTGTATTGATAATCAACCAAAATTGTGACAAGTATTGCCACTACAACCATTCACCATAAAACTTAAGTCCTCAAGTTTTTCGTCACAATGCCATCATACAAAAGTCTAAAACAGTTCTATTACAACGATCAAAGATAAAATACAAGACAAGCAACTAGGCATGTGGTGATCCACACGGCCTCTTGGATGGCGGTTCATCATCATCTTCCTCAGGTTCCTCATTGCTATCATCCTCGTCCACTTCATCCATCTTTCTCTTTCCTTTGTCGTTCGGCCCACATTCAGTCGCGTTTTTCGTCCCTGACGTAGACCCACACTCAACCGCTACATGATTTCCCACAGTGATACAAACACCTCTGGAAGGTGGCTGGATCATGAAGTCATTAGCTTCCATTTCAAAATCGTCCACAAATCTCCAATCTGGGGGCAATGATGCTCTCACTCGATGCTCCCAACTCTGCATCCTAGACAATCTCGCTTGATCTTCCCTAACACGATCAAGACTGGCGCTCAAGTTCGCGATCATCGATCTTAGACTGTTGATATCACTCTTGTTTGCATTTCCATCATACTCAATTCTTGAAGTCCTTGCCGATAATCCTTGGTGTGCTCTCTCGTTCTTATCAAACCTCTTAATCACCCTGGTCTCTACCACAAACCGCTCATACATCAACCTATCCATCCTCCTCAAACGACCCTCGGGATCCCAGTAGTGTCTTGGCCTCAGAAAGTAGACCCTCGCGATATTCTCATGAATAGATTGTGATTTTGATAAATTGCTGGATTCTGCACCACTCCCATTACTTACTCGAACAAATCCTGGCACTGTCCTCAGGTAGTCCTTACAATTGTTCATCGGGCGACTAAAGGGTTGCTGCTCATATCGATCAGTCGGAGGCACTTCATAACCCTTTGGCGAATTTGGAGATTGAAATAAATCAGGTTCGGTCTGACCGACAGCATTCTCGAGAATTCCATCATCCATCAGTTCCTCGGGCTCTTCTTCAGAATCCTCACTACCATCACTACTGATACTGAAGTTGTCCACGTCACTTTCATCACTGTCATTTCCCGGCCCTATTGCTTCTTCTGGAGCGATCCATCCATTGTCATTATCCGTCGGGTTCGGAGGAAACGGTCCCCCTTCGTGACCCACGACGTAATCGTTTCCATTACCATTAGGCGGTACCTCGGCCATTCCTGCAATAACAGAGAATTTTGGAGGGTACGTAAGATAACTATGCAATATTTATAAATACATGCATGCAAATGCAATGCAAAGGTGGTACATATGCCCAAAATGCAATAATATGATGCTCATGCATGATTAATACAAGAATTACGGTGTCGGGTATTCCACGTATAATTTCAACGTTTACATATAGTAATTTCCATATTTACGTAATAAATACCCACATATATACTTCAACTCAAAAGTATACGTCAAATGCCATGAATACAAAAATAAACCTTACCGGAGCCATGCAGGATAGTTGTGTGCGCTTGGACAATTTCTTACGACACCAAAAGTTATAGTTTAGGAATTTTCAAAACGACCTAGTTCTCTATAACTCATGGCTCTGATTACCAATCTCTAACACCCCACCAAATGCTATGCGCAGCGGAACTACAACATTTGGGTGCTAGACAGTTATCATCGCACACAAGATATATCGAACGACTCCAAAGAGACGTCAATTTAAAACTTATATTAAAAAAATTGTTAAAAAGATACATGTCTACGGTTTTCCAACCCCAATTGATACAACAGAGTTTTGCGTTTTCGGTCCCCGTGAATCTCAACCCAAAAGTTACAGTTTTCACAACAACATGACATCAAAGTTAAAAATGTTTAAGTAATAATGGGAGGAAAAACAAGTAGACTCCAAGCTCCACACACAACATCCATCCAATGCACGCTCCATGCTACACTTCAGCGGTTACCTGAAACACATGCTAAATTTGGTCAACGAAAATGTTGAGTGGAATTCATAGGTTTTACAATTCATTTTGAACATATGTGAAATAAAAACCATTCACGATCATTCATAGACTTGTCGATCAAACAATCTATATTCAAGATACTGACAATTGTGTTTAAGCTCATGACACTAAACCGTTAACTCAATCACCCGCGTAATAATTACCGGCGTGATTCAGATGAAACCAGTGCCCCTACTAAGGCATCAGTTGCAATTATACCTTATCTCTTATCACAAATTATCCGTCCGCATGGGGTATCAACGTACTAGCCCTCGTCTCGGATAGGGTAGTCAACCCCATAGTACTATCACTTTGCATAAGCGGCTATTTCTAATCCACGCTAGGACTAAACAATAGTTAATAGTTCATGAATTTAGGGCCTTTTGCAACTAGGTAGTCAACACAATTTCAAAGGCAACGTTCGGGTCCAACAATCATTCATGACATATGTTCATTTTGAAAACTAGCATGCATTTCCCTCGCGGGTAAAACAGTTTGAAATAATAATAAGCGAGGCTATGAATTCACACCTTATATAACAAGTAGTCGATAGTTCGAGAGACGGTCACTGACGACGATACGGATGCCCGGGTAAATCAACACCTATCAAACCAAATAACGCGTAATGAGTAATCTCATTTAAAAACCTTATGGTACTGTATAAAATACATAAATATTAGTCACTTGTGACAATTACAACTCACGCCAAAACAAAACGACAAGTGTTACTCGTTTTATACCATTTGTCCTTATTATTAACGTTATTCATTTTTACTCATTTTCGCCGATACTTACCGAAAGTACGTACTGTTTTACTATACTTAACCATTTTTTTATAAAATATGAGAAAATTCTCAAAAATACTATAAGACCTGTAGAAAACACATATTTAATCCCAACAAAAGTTTTCA
This sequence comes from Glebionis coronaria, assembly GCA_025667525.1. NCBI lineage: Eukaryota > Viridiplantae > Streptophyta > Magnoliopsida > Asterales > Asteraceae > Glebionis > Glebionis coronaria. Next base: position 55,893,102 of record CM046881.1, read on the forward strand.
CTTCTACGACCCGTTACTCAACACTTTTCCAAAACTACGTTTTTCGGACTGAAATTGTACTTTGACCAAGTCGGACTCATTTGACCCGTTTAAAATACTCCATTGACCCATTTGACACCTAAGTCCTATAATAGACTCAAATGTGCAGGTTTGACACCAAAATTCAACCCTTGACCATTTACCAAACTAGACTTATAGTCCCCGGGATTTGACCTAAAACCAAGCATAATTTCGGATTATGACGGTTTTCATCTCCCGGAACACGAATTTCAAAACGTCGTAACTTTTGACTCGTTAGGAGTCGTAAGCTCTACCTTATACCAAATCGAAGCTAAGAAAATGCTCTACAACTCTATCCTATCCACAAGACCTGTTTCAAAATAAGTTTTACGAAAATGCCTTAAACTTTCTGCCTAAAATCAACTATACCAAAATCACACTAACGCTCGTTTCCAAACCCATTTATCATCACTAGACATCATCCTAAGCATCCCTAATCACAACCAAACAACATTTTCAGTCCTAAACCCCTATTGATCATCAACCTCATAGAACTAAAATCATAAAAACAAGCATGCAAGTGATTATACCCATCTAAAACATCTAAAAACATAAGATTAAACATAAACCCAAGCTCAAAACATTAACCACCATGATCCCCAAACACCCCCCATTGAGCCGTGGGGTTTGGATGATCAAAACACACCAACCAAATTAATTTTGGTTGATTTGTTTGGTGTTCTAGCATCATTTTAGCATGAATTAAACATGCAAATGCCCAATTAACATCAAAAACGAATTTGAAAAATCTTGAATTTTTGGAAGAATTTTTGTTAATGCATGTTTGAAATAACCATGGATTAACACTCACTAGATGATTTTAGAAGGTGGTCTTTGATTAGAATTAATCAAAACTCAAAAAAAATTGATGTGGTGGTGGTTTTGGGTGTTTGGCCGTCGGCCTAAGAACACAAGGGAGGGTGTTTTGATCTTTTTTCTTGAAAATGTTTTGTGTGTGTTTGTTAGTTCCCTTTTTGTGAAATGGGAAGGACCATTGTGCAATATAAGCATTCTTTTGGCCTTAAGCAAAAACGACACCAAAACTTTACGGCATTTACTCACTAGTCATTTTAGAAAATTTTACGGGAGTCGGGAATCATCCCAAACACTCCAAAATACTTTTGGGATACTTTAAATGTACCCGGAAAGCAATAAAACTCACCCGACTCGACTTAACACGAACCGTAAGTAAAATTCTCGAAAAATTACATTATCGATAAAACGTCAATAATTATAGAAATTTGGGCATCCATGGAATCGTACTCGTCATCGTCCTTCTTAAATCGTCAATCGTCAAAATTATAACCTCGAACATCGGTTTCAACCAAAATACTAAAATATATAGCAATTAAAATTTATTAAAAATTTCAAAAATAAGCGTAATTTAGGGTAATGTTAGTGACCTCGGTTCTAGGGTATCACACTAAAAGTTCATCATATACTTGCAAGTTGAGGTATTGGTTAAACCAATTAAAGATTTTACACACAACTAAATTCACACCGTACTTTTTCTAGAACTTAGTTATAGCACAAAGCAATAACCTTATTCATTGTGTTTCGGATGTGAATTAATGTAGTTAAATCAACCTTAAAAATTGTACCAATAACAACCGTAGGTAATACCAATTTGACGCATAGGCGAGCCGAGAATTTGGTCAGCGCTGAAGCATAACACCTCATTCCTCAACCGGGTACATGACTAGCGGTGCGTTATACCCACTTTATAGTTTGCCAAAATTGAGTAGGCCGTTAAGTTGCTATTGCAATTCTAATCAACGCAAATCATGTGTAATTTACATCTCAAAACAATTCATTAATTTTGATAAGATTTAGTCCATATTATTTTTCTTAAAAAAAATTACCCTTGTTTACAACATACAATATAAAACGCATGAAAACAAGTAGTACAAAAAAAACTAAATCAAATAGCTACATGCATAACAATTTATTCAAAGAACATCAAATCTAGGGTTTTTATGAACATACAAATTCTTCCCTAATTTTAAAACTTTGAATCAAATAAAGCAAATAGCAATCAAAATTATATGATCCGTAAGAAACATGCATGTTTATTACGGATCTCCCACATTCTCTTAACAATTAAAAAACTACGGATCGTAACCACTCATGACATAACAATTAATTCATGCAAAACATCTAAAGTTAATTACCATGTAAATTTAGGGTTTACAAAAAAAAAAATTTAAAAAATTCGGCATAGCCGATTTTAAAAAACAATAAAAAACAAAACCCTAACTTTTATAAAACCTAAAAAAACAACATGTAATTTTTAACACAAATCAATATTAGTTAAAAAACTTTAGATCTTGATAATTATAATCATGTTAAAACGGCTCTCGATGCCACTGTGGGTTTATATAGTCCATAACAATTATTTAAAACCCTAATATGGATCAAAGAACGCATAGCGGAAGCAATTAACAAGATCATTAATTTAACACAATTATATTAATCAAGATTAGGGTTACATACCTTTATCCTAGCAAGATCCACAAGACGATGGAACGAACGGCGACTAGGGTTTATTACGAACACCGCCAAGAATATAATCTAAAGTAAGATTATATCACGCTCTTGTACACACGTAATACGGCGAGTTAACCGTGAGTCTAGCACGAACAAACCGAGCTTCAACGCTTATGGAATATCTACCCAAAAACCATAGAGAGGGGCTAGGACTAGATAAATAGCTAAATCGAAAACCAACGAAAACCCCTAAGGGTGTGTATGTGTGGATCGCAGGAAGCAAGAGAAAGGGGAGGGACAAAAATTATGAAGGCCTTGGGGTTGTTTATATAGCCTTGGCAATCCTTGGGCTCCAGGTAAATAAACAAGAATTAGGAAACAAAAGTTTCCCTTTGCCCCCTCTCTTCTTTGGCCGACGGACGCAAGCCCCCAAGGGGGTGTTTGCATAATTTTTGTTTTCCTTCTTTTCACTTCTATTAGTTTCCATAACGGTCGTTTAAAACTTAACTATTATTTATTAACGATCGTTAGTTAAGCTTTGGTTTGATTTAATAAATATATATATAATATATTTAATAAATAAATTAACCCTTTACGTTATGTGTGCAATCCCGTGATCCCGAGTTCGATCCTATCTCACGACTATTAATTTTAAGTCCATAAACTTTCAGTTGCCGGGGCTTAAGACACGTTCAGTGGAATCAACAAATGAACCACTTGCCTTTTCTACATCTTCAATTGCTGATGTAGGTTAAGACACGTTCCGCGGAATCAACAAATGAACCACTTTCCTTACCTACATCTTTAAATCCTAGTGCAGGTACAAACATACAATACCCTAATATTATCACAGTGGTAAAGATCCAAACAGAATGAGCTATTAATTTGCACATGAGTGACAAAAAGATTTTCTTTCGGATTATTCAAAGTCAGTTAAGTTCGTAACTACAATATTTAAAAAGAAATTAAATTAGATTGCAAGATTTTTTCTTGTCGTATCGGGTCTTAGTGAGATAAGAGCATGCCCTTCAAGCTTGCATTTGTCTACCTTCATATAAACAACATATAATCCATAAATCAACCATTTGTTACAAAAAATATCAACACCTACTAACCCAAAATCAACAAATGATCTCAAATCAAATAAAGGATTACAGTTGACCGTAAATAGCACCCTACTTTGAAGAATTGACTGATTAACACAAACGTGGATTGTAGGGTTACTTTGATGATTTTCAAGTTCTCATGTATAACTAAACTTAGGCCTACTTGATACATATAGTAAGGGAACCATAAAGCACACTAAAAAGCAAACTTAATTTAAACAACCTCTAAAGTGTGCAATATGTACAAAATAGAGAAAAGGAACATCAACAGTACCTTGTCTAGGTGTTGATACCTATGAAGTTGTTGTTCTAATGGTATCAGAGAGCGACTAATTTGTATATTGCGGATTGGTATTGCTACTCGATATAATGTATGATTTAAATTGGATTGAAAAATCCTCCATTACTCTATTCTTTTACTTCGAATTCTATTCTTGTAATTGAAATAATTCTTTGTTTGACATATTGCAATTGATTACTTACCTAATCTAGCCCAACTACCTGAGGCTAATGCCATATTAGTAACTTGACCCTGTCAACTATATAGATACAGTTGAGTGTCTACTACACATGAAAGTAATACTTTGATTACACTAATCCTCCTATGTGATCCTTTACAGTTCATGTTGTTGGATCACGAAGAGAAAATGCCTCGTTTTGACGATAAGCGACATTATCATCACATGTTATCAGAAGCCTCCGCAATGGGATTCATCTGGACGATGCTTGAAATTAACACCGAGACATTGACATGCATAAATTACTAAACTAAGAAAAGAATTTTGTTTACAAATTAATACTTACCACAAATTTTGTGCAATCGAATTCACAAAAAGGCTAATACAACTTTCACTTGTTCTATTGATGCATTTCGGTAAGCCACTTTAGGAGCAATACCATCTACGACCTTGGCAGCATCTTTGTCTGTAATTGATTTGAAAACATCAATATGCACCTGTAAAAAGAATGAGGAAATGAAGTGTGATGGACATATAAGCAGAAAAAACATGTAATACCGTATGCATAGGTGGCAAAATAAAGATATTGACTGGGTTGGCAACATGTCAAAATATGCCTATGTAATCATTTTGACACTTTACTTATATGCTATTTATTTTTACATGGTCGACAGGTTAGACCGTTAGAGTGAACTGTAACCCGAATCATCCCTTTAAAAACTAATGAGTCAAACATTCCAACTCAAGGAATACTAAACTTTGAAATAAGATCAACATCCTATAGTTTTACTCATTAACCAACAATCTAAACAACTTAGCAACCGAGTACGATATTGCTTAAGTAACAATTTCATCAATACCCATATGTGAATATGATTCCACATTGTGATCAAATACCACCTTAGTACAATGTAAAAATTCGAAAGGTTATGCAATATGAGGGGAAAAGTGTGACATTCTTTGTAAGCCTTCTCGCTTTCATTTAGATACTTCTTATTGCCAAAACGAAAAAAAAATGGCACACCCTGACGCTATCATAACATCAGATTTAAAAGTTTCCAATATAACATGTATCATTTACTCTCCTATGTCGTTTATAAATAAGCAAATGCATAAAAAAAACACGAAACGTACTCATAACAAACCACTGTTTTTCCCATCATAATTCCACGTGAATTGCATTAATATTTCTTAGTGGCTTTTCCCTAATAACATGTATTTGTTTTAATCACAGAGGTTTGCGTATATAAAATGAAACCTTTTTCCGAAAGCATCATAAAATAAAGAAAAGGAACTTACGAAGATCGCGTTAGTATATACTAAAACACTATATTCAATAACTTGTATTATATCAAAGGCACTCGTTATCGGACAGTTATTTCCACTTGAGATCGACACAGCTGCAATCTGTCACTGTCATGATCACAGAAAAGATATAGGCTTAGTTGCTTTCTTATAATAATGGAAAGTTTGTAAATGTAAATTGCTTAAATATTTCTTACCTGAATCTCACTAATAAATGATGTAGTCACTTTAAAAAGTGTCTCAAGACCTTCATGCTTGGAATATTTGTTTTCTTCTCACATTTTGATCCCGCGGAGCAAACTGCGGATACATTTAAGATGTTATACAACATTTTTATTAGATGAACAAAAACTATATATGAAATAGCATAGCATACAGTTCTCATCATAATCGCATACGCAAATAACGGTTAGAACCTTTTTATCAACATTCCTACGTCCCTCATCGGGCCCTAATGCGTTATAAAATTTGGATTTAGCCAGTGAGGTCACCGGGTTATTCAAATAAGTCGTGTTTTCTTTGGACCCATAGATTCATTGTTTGCTGTGCAGAATTACCTGCCCAAAAATTAATCTAGTCAATAACCAAGAATATTTCACATACAACCTACGTGTCCATACTTCCAAACCAATACGTGAACATCCGAGCCATGTATAGCAGAGATGAAACGATACCATAGAGTGTTATCTTTGGATAAAAATCTCCACATCCATTTAAAAAGCAAGGCCCTGTTCAAAGCAAAGAAACTTGAAACACCTAAACCACCATGCTTCTTAGCACCAAGTATTTTAGACCATCTTGAATATTTATTAAATGTGATTTGGTGATTTTTTTAATATAAACATATATGCTGTATTTTTAATGGTAATTTTACAAATTTGTCACTAAGAGAAAACTACAAGCAATATTGTTATTCACTTGACTTATTTTTCAACAACTACTTTATGAAACAAAAATTTGAAATATAATAATACTAATAGGCTCGTGACTTATATTATTTGCATTTATTTTCAAGTTATATATATATATATATATATATGGCTCGTGATTTATATTTAACAGGCTCGTGGTTGTAAAACAATTACTACTATATCTATAGACAATATGTATAAGGCTGGTCCCAGTGGTGTAGGTCGAGCCGACCGGTTGACTTGGTCGGAGTCAGTCGGCTTGACAAAAAAAATGATAGTCGTGTTATTGCGAAAAATACTATTTGTAATTTTTCAGAGTGAAAAAACTTTTGTTACGGAATTTTTTTGGTCAACCACTTCCACAACTGCGACCAACCTTAGGCTGGTGGGAGTGGGAGATATCCCATTCGTGACTTTCCTATAGTCACGCGCAGCCCCCACCCCATATATATTAACCCGCGCGCGAGTTGATCCCCAACCACAAAAGAAAATGGGCAAACTCACCCAGGTGAGTTTTATACTATTGGGCCCCACCATTAAATATAACCGTTTTTTAAAATAAAAAGAAAAAAAAATTACCCAAAATTTACTAATAAATACCCTAGCATCTTCTTCATTTTTCACAACAAAAAATCAAACATCTCATCTTCATCTCCATCTTTATCGCAATAAAAAATGGCATGCTCACTCCCATATACCGAAGTAGAGATTAAGGCTATGATTCAGAGACAAATAATTCAACAACAACGTCGTTACGATGAGCTTACGAAGTTAGGTGATGATTTCGATGCTGCGTCCGAAGAAAATACGAAACTGCGCACGAAATGTGGGATCTGCCGTGATCTCTCCCCACAAAAGCGTCAGTTACTCGACACGTATTTTAGAGATCAATCTGATATCGATTTCACCTTTCGGAGATCTATGTTTAGAAAGTCGATAAAATTGCAGGCTAGAATTGAAGAAAATACTAAATGGTTGAATAACTTGGGTTCTTCGTCCCAATCTCAAACAACTCATATCGGTTCTTCGTCGCAACAACACCGAAGCAGAAATGAGTCATCCGATCTACCCTTTCCAATTCCAAACGACTCAGATGGCAGAATGACTGACAATGAGGTGTATCAAGAATACCTAGATCAAAAAGTGTTGAGACAAACTCAGGAAGAAGAAGAAAGGGAAAGAAGGGAGCTGGAGGCACAAATTATGGCGGAAGAAGATGAAGAAGAAACAATGCGTTGGGAGTTACCTGGTCAGTTTTTGGATTCACATCCGGGAACTGACTAATCATATTATGTATTTTTAAATTTATGTTTTTTTTAAATGTTGTTTTTAAATTTCCTATGTATCGTCTTTTAATTTTGTGATGTGTTTTAATTTTCTATGTACCCGTGTTTTAATAAAATGTATGAATAAAAAATATTTAATAAAAAGATGGGGTGATGTGGAGTGAGTTTGGGTGAGTTTGGGTGAGTGTCATTACCTCCTGTGGTGAGTTTGGGTGAGTTTTAGTGAGTTTGGTAAAAAAACTGACATGGCGCTGAGGTGGAGGTGAGTGGGTTTCACCCCACTCCCACTAGTCTAAGAAATTGGTGTAAAACAATTAATATTTCAAGCAATGTAGAAGTGTTACCTGATAGGTTATAGATAAATAAAATGAGTTGTGAGCCGAACCGAATTGACATTTTATATATTATAAGATTTAGTTTGTTAATTTAGTGTGAAGTATTATTATAGATCCGTTGCATTGAATATCACGAAATAAAACACAATGACGTATGCAACTCTATGTGAAGGGCTTAGTGTAGAGTACCAACAAAGTGACGTATTTTAGTCGTTACAGAATGATATTCTAAACGGAATCTTGTAAATACAATTAGTTTCGCTATTTAATAAGGGCTTGCGGCGCAGCTTGTTGCTCGCTAATTAAATATTGATCATAATATATAAAATTACTAAGTCAAACGGGACGATTTAAATGTCTTTTAGTAAATTGGTAAGTTTGATCGAGCTAGATAAAAGATCAAGTAAAGTTGGCTATTTTCTTTATTGCGTTTGGTCATTTAGATTTGTATTATACACGAGATCAAAACTAAAAAGGTAGTAGTAGTACGATTTAGTTCGGGTTAGAAAAGAAGAATATCTAGAACATGATTCTGTTTGATGGATGGACCATGATTAGCCATTGTGTCACGTGTATTATAGTTTGGTAAATCGGAGTGTAATGTTTTCCCAACCGAGTCCGTAATCGGATTATCGGGTCAATCCGATTCATGAAAAAAAATCTGGCATTTTAAGCACATAACCATACACTCATTTTTCTTTCAGCTTTTAGACACTGATTGTGGCTATGTTTGGGAAAAATAGCTGTAAGCTGTTAACTGTAAGCTGTAAGCTATTTACTAAAAAGCTGTTAATTTTAATAAACGTGTTTGATATATTAGCTGTTGACTGTAAAATTAAGATGTAAAATGACTTAAAAGGACAAATTTAAATAAATTCTAATATGGTTGGAGGTTATAGAGTTAGGATCAAATAAGAAGATTAAGTAAAATAAGAAGAATGAGAAGAAACCATAACCACACATTTCAGATGCACCTACAAAATCATATGCATCTCCCCTTAAAATTCTTCTTTCTTTGTGGAATTTGTGGTCAGGATTTCTTCTTATTCTTCTCATTTTAATTTTTCTTCTTGCTGGATCCCTACTCGGAGGTTATATCAGTAATTTACATCTCTAACAGTTCTTGAAAATTTAAAAACTGTATGAATCGGCTTTTTATATAAGAGCTATTTGTTTAAAATAAAAAGCTAACAACTCTTAAAAACAGTTGTGCCAAACAGAGCTATTAAAGTATTTTTTTAATAAAAAAACGAATAGCTCTATAAAAGATTTAAAAAAGCTCTCGCCAAACATAAAAGGCTGCTCACACTAGTTTTCAAATATTAAAGATACAAGAATTGGGTCCTATTGGTTGACCTCATGGTTATAAATAGCGTAAGGCCTGACGTAGCGGCATGTCCAAGCTACACGCTTTAGCGGCTAAGGCGAATTTTTAGCGTTTTCAAAACGTGATTTATGGCGACACTACATATAAAATTATTTATATGTTTTATCATATTTTAACAGTATATTTATCTTTAGTTCACAATAAGTGTTATAAATAATAAATAAAGTTAAAAAACTCTTCTTACATGTAATATTAATCATTTTTTGGAGTTAAATTCAAAAAACTACCGCGCATCATGTTGTAGCGCGCCTTAACCTATTGCGTAGCGTGGAGACCGCGCCTCAAGCTTTTGTGCGCCTTAAGGCGTGCTTTAACGGGCTATTTAGAACCATAGTTGACCTGATCGAACCAAACCGAATTTCAATATATCATATCAATGTGGAAAATGTGCTCATTTGTATGTGTTGATTTTCAAATAAGGTAGAAAATGTACTTGTTTGCATGGGTGATCACGGTCCAAAAACTGGACGGGATTGATACTTGTAATTTTGTCTAAAACGTCGGATCGAAGACCGAACTAAAATAGTATGATCTGGTCCATATATTTTACACGCATAATAGGCGAGTTCTTTGTAAAACCAAACTGGATAGGACCGAAAATCAACTTTAACGAAAAGCACGGACTTAGGACCGGACCAAAATACGTTATGTGCGCTTCGGTCCCGTTATCCGGTACGGGTCGATCTTCATCTGGTCCGATCTGGTCCTACACCCATAATATCTGGCTTTTTTAAGATAGAACCGGATCGAACCGACTGGACCGAAGATCGAATTTAACGAAAAACACGAACAAAGGACCGAACTAAAATACATTTTGACTGATTAGGTCCGGTTTTTCAGTCCGATCTGATCGATGGTCCGATATACTTAGCCCTACTTGTTGTATGTGTTGATTTTTAAATAAGGTGACAATTTTTGACATGATAAGAACAATGGCACGAATTAATGTAGGAACAAGTTAAAATGTTTGTATAGAGGTGATGGCATCAAGGAGAACTGAACTAATAGGTCAAAGTAATTAGCATATTGAAATTTGAGATATGATTGATGTTAACTGTAAGCTGTAAGCTGTAAGCTCTTAACTATTAACTATAAGCTGTTTACTAAAAAGCTGTTAATTTTAATAAATGTGTTCGATATATTAGCTGTTGACTGTAAAATTAAGATGTAAAATGACTTAAAAGGACAAATTTAAATAAATTCTAATATGGTTGGAGGTTATAGAGTTAGGATCAAATAAGAAGATTAAGTAAAATAAGAAGAATGAGAAGAAACCATAACGACACATTTCAGATGCACCTACAAAATCATATGCATCTCCCCTTAAAATTCTTCTTTCTTTGTGGAATTTGTGGTCAGGATTTCTTCTTATTCTTCTCATTTTAATTTTTCTTCTTGCTGGATCCCTACTCGGATGTTATATCAGTAATTTACATCTCTAACAGTTCTTGAAAATTTAAAAAACTGTATGAATCGGCTTTTTATATAAGAGCTATTTGTTTAAAATAAAAAGCTAACAACTCTTAAAAACAGTTGTGCCAAACAGAGCTATTAGATTATTTTTTTAATAAAAAAACGAACAGCTTTATAAAAGATTTAGAAAACCTCATGGTTATAAATAGCGTAAGGCCTGACGTAGCGGCATGTCCAAGCTACACGCTTTAGCGGCTAAGGCGAAGCTTTAGCGTTTTCAAAACGTGATTTATGGTGGCACAACATATAAAAATATTTATATGTTTTATCATATTTTAACAGTATATTTATCTTTAATTCACAATAAGTGTTGTAAATAATAAATAAAGTTAAAAAACTCTTCTTACATGTAATATTAATCATTTTTTGGAGTTAAATTCAAAAAACTACCGCGCCTCATGTTGTAACGCGCCTTAACCTATTGCGTAGCGTGGAGATCGCGCCTCAAGCTTTAGCGCGCCTTAAAACGTGCTTTAACGGGCTATTTAGAACCATGGTTGACCTGATCGAACAAAACCGAATTTCAATATATCATATCAATGTGGAAAATGTGCTCATTTGTATGTGTTGATTTTCAAATAAGGGAGAAAATGTACTTGTTTACATGGGTGATTACGGTCCAAAAACTGGATGGGATTGATACTTGTAATTTTGTCTGAAACGTCGGATCGAAGACCGAACTAAAATAGTACGATCTGGTCCATATTGGATAGGACCGAAAATCAAATTTAACGAATAGCACGGACTTAGGACCGGACCAAAATACGTTATGTCCGCTTCGGTCCCGTTATCCGGTACGGGTCGATCTTCATCCGGTCCGATCTGGTCCTACACCCATAATATCTGGCTTTTTTTAAGACAGAACCGGATCGAACCGACTGGAACGAAGATCAAATTTAACGAAAAACACGAACTAAGGACCGAACTAAAATACATTTTGACTGATTAGGTCCGGTTTTTCAGTCCGATCCGATCGATGGTCCGATATACTTAGCCCTACTTGTTGTATGTGTTGATTTTTAAATAAGGTGACAATTGTTGACATGATAAGAAAAATGGCACGAATTAATGTAGGAACAAGTTAACATGTTTGTATAGAGGTGATGGCATCAAGGAGAACTGAACTAATCGGTCAAAGTAATTAGCATATTGAAATTTGAGATATGATTGCTGTTGAGTTAAGATCTGATTAAAGTTAATAATTATGGTCCTTAGTGGTCCTAATAAGTTTAAACTGGTACTTGGTTAAAATTTGAAAAAATAAACGAGAAACACATGCTAAAGTAAAAGGCACTCCTACCATTGTGTACTATGTTTTCAATCGTTTTCAAATTCATTTATCGTCTAATAACATGTGCTACCTTGCAACATATGTCACGATACGTTTTTCATACTCTTGTACGTTTTGTTAGTTACGGCAATAAATATCGGCCATGTGTTTACATGTATGTCGGGTTTTGAGGAAAAACATTATCAAATTTTGGTCCATAAAAAGCTAAAAAGAGCATGAAAAACGAGCTTTTGCACATTTGAGGGGAATTCGTTTTCTTGAGATTTCATTTGTCGACTAATTTCGGCTACCGATATTTGACCTTAAAATAATTATTTTAATCTACTTTCGTCTTAAAATTATAATCTCTTGTATCATTTTTGTTGTCCCAAAATTATAATCCTATTTCAAAAATAAATTTAAGTAATGTAACAAGTTTACCATATTGCACCTAATGGTACTAGAAATTACAAAGTATATATAAAGTTTTAATTAATTGAATAATAATGTTTTCTAAAACAATGTGGGTTTTTTTCGGTTATAATGCTAACTGAATTGACAGCTAAACAACAAAACAAAGGTGCAATGCTTTAGACAACATTAAATCCTGTTAAATCTTTGACCATTTCTAAAGTCAAACCGTAAAACGTTTTTCTTTGTGGATTTTTACTTAGACATCCTATCAAAATTTCGGTTTCAGACTAGCAACTGTCATTTGCTTGGTTCCGAATGTTCCTTCAACTACAGTCTACACATGAAGTCATTTTGACCACGCAGAAGACCGAGTTCTTAGGCTAAGTGTACATATCAGATGCCATAACGGGGCGTATTTATAAAGGTGGCGAAGTTGAAATACTCACTTAAGAATGGGTCGATTCAATTACTGGCACAGATATTGGATATAAGTCGACCCATTCCAAAATTTGGGCGAGAAACTACACATAACGTGTTCCGTGATACCTCAAAATTTGTTTTAGACCGTAAAGGGCTGCATCCGCCATACGATCATCCTCCAAAGCATGGAGAAGCTTTGGAAGACTCGTCAATTGCTTGCATGCCAGCATTCTAATATAACATACAGTAATTGATTATGGTTAATATGCGGAGTACTAAACGCACCCCCTGCAGATTCACGAACCTCAACCATGCTGCAAGATTAGTAAAATTAACTGAATTCAATATTGACCAAAACTAACACAAACAGAGATAAAAAAATGAAATGTACCTATCACTAAGAGCTGTACGAATGGTGGGGATCATTAATCCATAAAATTTAATAACTGGCTCCTACGAGCACTAGCCATCACTCCGCTTAGCACAATGCAGATACCCTATCAATAAAGATACATTACATAATCAGATACCATAACTGGACATATATAAAGTAATAAGTGTGTAAACACTTATCCTTTTGCCACTAAAATCAAGGAAAAACAAGACCGAATCATGTGTTTATTATCATAAATGTCGGAATTACGCGTGGTTTTGTGGTTTTGTGTTAAAATAGGTACAAATAATCAAAAGAAGAGAAAACACGGGATTTTACGGTCAAAAGTTGAAGAAAAGTCTAAGAAAAGACGAAGACAAAGTCAAAAGAACAAAAAGTGTGCCAAAATCACGAAAACCGGCAAAGTCACACACAATTTTGAAGAAAAGATCAAAAAAGCCAAAAATCAAGTCGTTTTAGAAGATTAAAGATTATCAAAGTTATTTGGGCTTAGTGGGTCCCACATTTGCTTATTGGGCCACAAGCCCATTTAATCAAAATTGCTAAAGTTATCATGTGATGGTTAAATGGCCCAACTCCATTTTAAAAGCCCAATCCCTAGCAAAACAAACGGTTTGATAAATGTAAATGGGCCACAAGCCCATTTGGCTTGTAAATAAAACGAAAGAAGTGAATAATAAGTCACATTTTTTTTGGTCAATAACCCAGTCGGTCCAACTCTTCCCATACACCCACACACACCCGATTATCCCCACATTTCACACTTTTGTTTTATTTCCACACACACACACAAATCCCACGCAACCCTTCACATTTCACTTTTATTTCCAACCTTTTTACTCCCACGTGTTTACCTCACCTTCACTCAAAATAAATCCTTTTTATCCCTTACCCACCAAACGAATAAAACAACCCCCCCCCCCCCCACTACCATTTTATTTACGTCAAAACAAAGCTCCCATCCTTTCTCTCCCCAAATTCACTGCTTCCATTTTACCCATGAACCCTAATTACCATCACCCAAATTACCATCCGAAAAATGGGGCTTTTTACATAAACGTTTAATTCACATAATGGGAAATTAAATCCCCAAGTTTTCAGGGAAAAATCACCACTGGTGGTCCTCATCTCTCAAATGACGTGCTAATCTCTTTATTGTAATTGGTTCTCATAAATCACACATGCCACCTTGGCAATCCATGACACAAGAAGACCTTTCAGCCGTTGGATTAGAAGTAAAGAGAGAGAAGAACTGAAGAACGGTGATGATCTTCTCCTTGGGCACCAAGGAAAATAGTTTGAGGGTTTGCCTATAAAACCCTTACATCTTGTAATTGAAAATCAAGCTTTTTATTATTTTTCAGTTTTTTTAATTAATTAGGAGTAGGGTAAAATAGTTTTAATTTTCAGAAAATTAGTTTAGGTTTAATTCTGTAATTTTAATTTTCAGCAATTGTACTTTTATTTGATTAATGAAAAGTTAAAGTTAATTAAATTTCGTCCAATTTTTATTCTTGTCATAGTTTAATTTTTATAATCTGTTTTTTTATATATTACTATTACTGTTATCATTCGGTTATTAAAAAAAAAATTAAAAAAATAATTTGTCTGAGAGCTACTGTTCTTGGTTCGATGTTTGGTTCGAGAGCTTAATGTTGATGACGTTTGATGATTCGAAGATGGTGTTTGTACTCGGTGACAAAGGGGGCACAGCGCCCACCTTCGGCTCAAAGGCTATCGACAACTAGGTTCTAAGCTTCTTTTTAATTTTCCAGCTTATTATTTAGTTTTTAGTATTGCTTAATATTGAATCTGCTCTTGTTATTGTTTATTTGTGTTTGGTTATAAATTAGTTTAAAACTGCTTTTATTTTGATTTTAGTTTATTTTTATCAGCTTATTTGATTTGGATTGGGTTTATGATCATTCTGCTTTTCGATTAGTTTAATTTAGAATATGGTTTAATTAATCAATCTGCTTGAGTTTATGTAGTTTGTTAATCTGCTTATTGTGTGTAGTTATTGTCTGGTTGATTTGGATCTAGTTTTATTAGGGTGTTTAGATTAGCTTATTTGAACCTGCTTATTTTTGGTTTGCTTATTTAGAATTTTCAGCTTTTTTTTACTTTGTACTTGCTTAATTGTTTCCTGCTTATGGCTTAGTCTAAATGCTTATTTGCTCATTCTAAATTCAACCTTTCTTAGCTTATATCATATTTGCTTAATTCTGTTTCAGCTTATAATCTGTTTAATCCGTTTAGAATTATTTTAGAACTGCTTATTAGCTTAATTAGTTTTCAGTTTTTTTGTTCATCTGCTTATTGTTATTTGGATTTCATTGTTTATGCTTTTATTTGGTCATTTTTTTTACTGATTATATCTGCACAGCAAACAGTCCATATTGGTTTGTTTGTTTTTAAATTCAGTATATTAAAAATATATAGCAAATTATTTGTCTGTCCTGGGGTTCGAACCCAGGACCTTTCGTTAACCAACCAAGCGCCTCATCCATCTCCTCTAAGCTTGTTTTTGTTTATTAGTCTGCTCTATTAGATTAATATAGGATTTCTAATTTCTGGCAGTCTTAATTAAAATTAGTTCAAGTTTAGTTAAAACAGAATTTAATCAATAGTTTTATTTAAAAGTTCTAATTTTATTTTAACTCAGTTTTTATAAAAAATAAAAAGACTAAAAAAATATTTTATTTTAATTACTTTAATAGTTTAAAATTAATTAGTTTAAAATAGTTTTCGTTTAAAAAGTTTTTATTAGTTTAATTTTGTTTAAGTTTTAAATAGCTTTTAAATAGTTTTAAAATAGTTTAAAAAAAATACAAAAAAATATCGACACCAAAAACAAATATAATCTTACATTTTAATCGAAAATCAATTCGAGTGAGTCGAGGAACGATAATAGAAATAAAAAAAGGGAAACAAAATCTCTTTTTCCAAATGGCGCCGCTGCCGCTTCGCTCGTACGATTGACGATTTTTCGTGAAGACGTTTGGATTTTGGGATCCGTTCTTCTTGAACGTTAATTTTCTTGCACAAAAAATCAAAAATACAAAAAAATCAAAAACTTAAAAATACAAAAAAATTAAAAAATCACAAAAGCAATTTCTTTCCTAAGAATTGCAACAAAAAATTAAATAAAAATCAAAAGTAATACTTTTTCCTAAAAGTATTACACCAAAAATATTACGTATTAGTGTTAATTTTTAGTTCGATTTCTTTCGATTTTTCTTATATATATATATATTTTTCTAAAAAAATACAAAAAGAATTTTCTTTTATTATAATATATTACGTAGTATAATAATTATTGTTATTTTCGATTTCTTTCGACACTACCATGGATAATCGTCCGATTTGGGAAATCTTGCAAGAAGAGCGTTATAAGATTATGTCCGAGGAGTGTTCGACTTGTGGTGGGCCTCATGCTTATTTTAATTGTGACAAAACTTATGAGGAGGTTTATTATAGTGAGGAAAGTATGTGTTATGATACTAATACTTATTTTGGCTCCCCTAGTTTTCCTACGACTAGTGACCCACCACAATATGATCAACGATTTTATGGGGAATTTCAAAATCAAGGGTTTTCAAATAATGAAGGTTTTTCAAATGAAGGCAATTTTCAAAACTATAATCAAGGGAGTATTTCACAAATGGATTTAATACTTAATAAACTTGAGGAACATGGTAGATTCTTAAGAGAAATACAAGAGGAAACCGATAAGAAATTCATGCTCTTTTTAGAAACCTATCAAGATCAATTTGTTATTGAGTCGTCTTTGAGTGATGATATTGAGGCTAACACCACTACTAGTAGTGATGTTCCCACTGTGGATCCTTCCATCTCTCCGCCAATAAAGGAGAGACAAGGCCCGGAGACTATCATGAGTTTTACTCACCCTCCGGTGTTGACACCCACGGATACTATTAGCTCTCCTCTTTCCCCACCTATTGAGGAAATTCCCGAGATTATTCTTGAGCCTTCATTACCCGTTGATGACCCCATTTCTTTTATGCTTCCTTCACCTACCCCTTCAAATGACTTTATGCTTTCTTCAAATCCTCTTAGCGAGACATGTTTTGAGAAACCAATTTTTGAGGAGTGTGAGTGCATAGAAGAAGAACCCATAAGTTGCCCTACACCTAAGGAGTTTGTAGATAGGGATGAGTTATCTTGTGATTCCGACTACATTTTTAATTATTCCTCGGGATCGGATGAGGATGACTCGCCTATTTTACCAAGACCGACTTTTGAAAATCATGATACTAATGATTTATCAGATTCTTTACTCCTTAATGATGACTTTTATACCCCGAGTATCGAGAAATTCCACCACGAGGATGCTTTTTATGATCCCGTGTTATTGGATTTCTCGCATGAGCTTAATTGTGATCATGGTATTGATGAGAAGGCAAATGGTGTTTTAAAACTTGATATTGATATTGACTTTGAGAACTCGGATTTTGATAAATTCACATTTGCCTCTTCACCAATTACTTTTGATTCTACCATCGATTCTCATCCAATTCTCGAGGGGTTACCTAATCAACACTCCTCTAATGAGAATTACGTTTACCACATTCGTGAGGATTTAACTTATCAACAAATCCCACAAATGAATGATGGTTTCGTACTTGATCGTGATCTTTTCGAGAGAATTTCTAAAATCCTCAATGAGGGGAACGACAAACCTTTGTTTGACGAGCCTATCTATGATGAAGAAATCGAAGAGATTCACGTTCATGAGGATGAATGCTTTGACCTGGGAGGTGACATTGACCATTCTTTGATTGATACCTTTACGGCTTTGCCGAATAGTGACCATCCTATGTCTTTGGGGGATGACAATTTGTCTCCTTTACCCACCCCACCTCCCGTGGATCACGACCTCACATACTTTTCGTATGTTGAGAGGACCTTTTTACCTTCTATGACTTATCCTCCTGCCTCTCACTTATTATGTTCCTCCGGGACCGAGGATAAGATTTTTGATCCCGGTATTTCATTCGAGGCTTCCCCATGGACTATTTAATTCGGGGTCGAGTCAGGCTCGTGACTCGGTTAACAAAAACAAGCGCTTCTCGGGAGGCAACCCGATTATCTATCTTTTATCTATTTTCACCAATAAGTGTAGGGGGAGCCAAGTAGGTTGTTTGTTTTGTGTTGTGAGTGTGCAGGGACATGTGCTTTGATGATCCACTTTTGGTACTTTTGACGAGACCCGTGTTCCCGTATTTCCCGTGTACCCGGTTCCTTCGATAAGTTTTTGCTATTGTGATTCAATCTCGTATATAAATAAATGTAATCACTTTAGTTGTCCCTTCCTTAGCTCGATTTAAACAACGTACTCAATGTCCTAAGTGTAGGGGAGTTTATTCTCCCACATGCTTAAACATTGAGGACAATGTTTATATTAAGTGTAGGGGGGATTTCTATCGAAATTTTAGTGGCCTTTTCCATGAATTTGACCCATTTAACCGTAAAATTCTTAAAAAATTTTTCAACGTTTTTCAAATTTTTGATCTATTTTGGCCTTGTTGTATTTTTCTTTTATTTTCTTTTCTTTGCATCATATTTATATTTTCTATTTTTAAGAATAAAATAAATAAATGAATAAAATGGTTTTTACAAGTTTAGATGTCTTTGATATATTAGGCCCGTCGTGAATATTTTGACTCAACCCGAGTTTACTTATCTAAGTTTACTCTAGCTAGTATCCTTAACCATATGGACCTTAATTGGTTTATTAGGCTAAGCATCCACGAGTCTCATTACTTGAGATTTTAAATTGTGGAGAACGAGAGATGATAGAGTTAATTATAAGTTTGGTATTCTTTCATTAACTTATGTGAGTTAGTTATGAGCTTTTTCTCCCATCACTTGTTAATAAATATATTTGCAATAAATAAGGTTGTACGATTTGAAAAGTTACTTCGCTTCTAGCACAAGATCGTTTAAAAGTTGCTCGTGATTAATTAGAGTTCATAGCCAAGGCATAACTTATTGAAGCGGGACGCGAAGATTGGCTTATCCAAAAAGGCCCTAACAAGGCATGAGGATACCCGAGTCCAAAAAGGCCCTAACAAGGCATGAGGATTCACTTTTTGCTAAAGATCCTAAGATGATGTGAAGATCATTAATCCAAATCAATATGAAGGATCAAGACACACGACGAGAAGCAATTACTCCCCTAAAGATCATGGAGAAGTCTATCCAAAAAGACCCTAACAAGGTATGAGGATAAATAGATCCAAGTCCGAAAAGGAGGCGGATCGTTGTATATCAAAATCCTAAATAAAGAAGAGGATAAATGAAGAAGTCGTGGTCAACGTTTGAAGCATCTTTCACTCCTTATGAAGATACCAAAATGAAGAGAAGACCATAATTTCAAGATCATCTCTCAAGATTTGAAGTTTGAAGTACAAGCCAAATATCGGTCCGAGAAAGGTCTCAAATCGTGAAACGAGTTATGCCAAGATATGAACTTTTTGAGGTTTCGAGAAGCAGTTTTAAAAGATTTTGTCCTTTAGCTAACTATTGATTAAATCGTCCCACTTTATTTTCGGCCTTAATAAATTATCGAAATAAGTCAAAAATGCATCCTCGTGATCATTCAAGACAAAAACAAAATACAAGAGATACACCGTAGGAATAAGGGGGTCTAAGTGATTAACTAAACCACATGAGTAAGTGTTAGTTGTGCTAACTTATGGTAAACAATGATCTCGTTTTTGAGCTTGGTATGGGGAACGTGAAACTTGAGGGTGATTAATATTCATGACACCAAAGCCCTAATCTAAGTCTTAGATTTCTTTACGAGTTCCTTCCATCAATAATTTTCAAGTTAATAAAATAGTTATAACTTTTGTTTCCTTTAAAGTGTTTAACTTTTTATCGTAGTAATAATAGTATATTGTAATAAAGGCCGAGATGGGTTAATAATGAGAAAAATGTAACTTATGCTTCAAAATAATGCATTGCATGGGGTCATTGCAATGATCAAGTGTAGGGGATTTAATAAGTGTGTAAACACTTATCCTTTTGCCACTAAAATCAAGGAAAAACAAGACCGAATCATGTGTTTATTATCATAAATGTCGGAATTACGCGTGGTTTTATGGGTTTGTGTTAAAATAGGTACAAATAATCAAAAGAAGAGAAAACACGGGATTTTACGGTCAAAAGTTGAAGAAAAGTCCAAGAAAAGACGAAGACAAAGTCAAAAGACCAAAAAGTGTGCCAAAATCACGAAAACCGGCAAAGTCAACACAATTTTGAAGAAAAGATCGAAAAAGCCAAAAATCAAGTCGTTTTAGAAGATTAAAGATTATCAAAGTTATTTGGGCTTAGTGGGTCCTACATTTGCTTATTGGGCCACAAGCCCATTTAATCAAAATTGCTAAAGTTATCATGTGATGGTTAAATGGCCCAACTCCATTTTAAAAGCCCAATCCCTAGCAAAACAAACGGTTTGATAAATGTAAATGGGCCACAAGCCCATTTGGCTTGTAAATAAAACGAAAGAAGTGAATAATAAGTCACATTTTTTTTGTTCAATAACCCAGTCGGTCCAACTCTTCCCATACACCCACACACACCCGATTATCCCCACATTTCACACTTTTGTTTTATTCCCACACACACACACAAATCCCACGCAACCCTTCACATTTCACTTTTATTTCCAACCTTTTTACTCCCACATGTTTACCTCACCTTCACTCAAAATAAATCCTTTTTATCCCTTACCCACCAAACGAATAAAACAACCCCCCCCCCCCCCCACTACCATTTTATTTACGTCAAAACAAAGCTCCCATCCTTTCTCTCCCCAAATTCACTGCTTCTATTTTACCCATGAACCCTAATTACCATCACCCAAATTACCATCCGAAAAATGGGGCTTTTTACATAAACGTTTAATTCACACAATGGGAAATTAAATCCCCAAGTTTTCAGGGAAAAATCACCACTGGTGGTCCTCATCTCTCAAATGACGTGGCTAATCTCTTTATTGTGATTGGTTCTCATAAATCACACATGCCACCTTGGCAATCCATGACACAAGAAGAGCTTTCAGCCGTTGGATTAGAAGTAATGAGAGAGAAGAACTGAAGAACGGTGATGATCTTCTCCTTGGGCACCAAGGAAAATAGTTTGAGGGTTTGCCTATAAAACCCTTACATCTTGTAACTGAAAATCAAGCTTTTTATTATTTTTCAGTTTTTTTTAATTAATTAGGAGTAGGGTAAAATAGTTTTAATTTTCAGAAAATTAGTTTAGGTTTAATTCTGTAATTTTAGTTTTCAGCAATTGTACTTTTATTTGATTAATGAAAAGTTAAAGTTAATTAAATTTTTTCCAATTTTTATTCCTGTCATAGTTTAATTTTTATAATCTGTTTTTTTTATATATTACTATTACTGTTATCATTCGGTTATTAAAAAAAAAAAAAATTAAAAAAATAATTTGTCCGAGAGCTACTGTTCTTGGTTCGATGTTTGGTTCGAGAGCTTAATGTTGATGACGTTTGATGATTCGAAGATGGTGTTTGTACTCGGTGACAAAGGGGGCACAGCGCCCACCTTCGGCTCAAAGGCTATCGACAACTAGGTTCTAAGCTTCTTTTTAATTTTCCAGCTTATTATTCAGTTTTTAGTATTGCTTAATATTGAATCTGCTCTTGTTATTGTTTATTTGTGTTTGGTTATAAATTAGTTTAAAACTGCTTTTATTTTGATTTTAGTTTATTTTTATCAGCTTATTTGATTCGGATTGGGTTTATGATCATTCTGCTTTTCGATTAGTTTAATTTGGAATATGGTTTAATTAATCAATCTGCTTGAGTTTATGTAGTTTGTTAATCTGCTTATTGTGTGTAGTTATTGTCTGGTTGATTTGGATCTAGTTTTATTAGGGTGTTTAGATTAGCTTATTTGAACCTGCTTATTTTTGGTTTGCTTATTTAGAATTTTCAGCTTTTTTTTACTTTGTACTTGCTTAATTGTTTCCTGCTTATGGCTTAGTCTAAATGCTTATTTGCTCATTCTAAATTCAACCTTTCTTAGCTTATATCGTATTTGCTTAATTCTGTTTCAGCTTATAATATGTTTAATCCGTTTAGAATTATTTTAGAACTGCTTATTAGCTTAATTAGTTTTCAGTTTTTTTTGTTCATCTGCTTATTGTTATTTGGATTTCATTGTTTATGCTTTTATTTGGTCATTTTTTTTACTGATTATATCTGCACAGCAAACAGTCTATATTGGTTTGTTTGTTTTTAAATTCAGTATATTAAAAATATATAGCAAATTATTTGTCTGTCCTGGGGTTCGAACCCAGGACCTTTCGTTCACCGACCAAGCGCCTCATCCATCTCCTCTAAGCTTGTTTTTGTTTATTAGTTTGCTCTATTAGATTAATATAGGATTTCTAATTTCTGGCAGTCTTAATTAAAATTAGTTCAAGTTTAGTTAAAATAGAATTTAATCAATAGTTTTATTTAAAAGTTCTAATTTTATTTTAACTCAGTTTTTATAAAAAATAAAAAGACTAAAAAAATATTTTATTTTAATTACTTTAATAGTTTATTTTTTCTTAAAACTCGTTTTTAAATTTTAGTTAATATAAATTAGTGTTTGTTTAAAAAGTTTTAGTTTAAAATTAAGTTAGTTTTATTTGAAATATTTTGAAGTAGAATTTATTTAAAATTACTAGTTTAAAATTAATTAGTTTAAAATAGTTTTCGTTTAAAAAGTTTTTATTAGTTTAATTTTGTTTAAGTTTTAAATAGCTTTTAAATAGTTTTAAAATAGTTTAAAAAAAATACAAAAAAATATCGACACCAAAAACAAATATAATCTTACGTTTTAATCGAAAATCAATTCAAGTGAGTCGAGGAACGATAATAGAAATAAAAAAAGGGAAACAAAATCTCTTTTTTCATAAAGCTAGCAAAGTTGACCCACTCACTTAAAAATGCGTCAATTCAGTTAATGGTTTTATCTATACCGAGAACGTTTAAAATAACATTCATAAAGATAAACAGAAAGAGATCAATGATGCATCTTTGTCATCATAACTGAAATAGATAATGGCTATAAGAGTTTAAACACTTTGCAAGGAAGCTTGAAGAGTCAACTCAACCCATTCCAGTTTTAACTAGTTAACCAACTTGCTTTCCCTGTAATTTTTCCGCTTTAGCCAATAACATTAAGATAAAGAACTCGGAGACTGATATCAGTCGGGACCATGTAGAGCGCGGCAAGCACTTCACTACACTTATCCCTGCCAAGTACCTTACGAAATAGCAAAATGTTTTACCTGTATGTGCCTGGCTCCAAGTGCAGCCGCACGTACAGACTCATTTTCAACCGCAAGACCTAAAAAATTGCGTGTTATATGCCCCAATATACAAAAAGTAAACAACGGGAATGTATTATAGAAGTATATAAAACAATAACAACCAACAAACGGGGAAAAAAGATGGTGCTAAGATAAGTTGTTTCTAGATATGGTTTTTTTTTAACAGCAATTATACTACAAGGGAATAACCATATGAGTACCACTAACATATGTTGATATACCAAATACAAATAACCATAATCATAAATTTACAGAAACTAGCTCACCTTAAACAGTGTCAAATAACTTGATGATCATCAGGATCTCCGAGCTGGACTTCCGTCTCTTGTCTTGAGCCCTCATAAGTTGTAACCGACATTTCAGAAGTGCTACTTCAAATGGCACATTAAGAAGCCTAGACGCAACAAGAGGGACTAACCGGAAGACTACAGATAACAGAACACCAATGGCTAGAAATAACTACACAAACGAATATGAACCTCTTTGCCCTTTCCACAAATTGAGATATCATATAGAAAACCGGGTACACGTACACCTATCCGATATTCATAGTTGAACTTGAACCATATGCTTACTAGCAATCTCTTGTGTAAAAGATGAAGTATGAAAGATGCAACACCATATTTACAATCAGAACATGATGTTTGTTTTCTTAAAAGAGTCTTGCAATTAAAACAACTGCACATGTGTTTGAACTCAATTGGGGGATGGAGCGGTGTGGTGGAGCGAACCGGCGAAGGGCAGTGAAGTCGCCACCTAGGCACAGCGAGGGTGTGCTCGCCACGACACTGTTTCCTCTTATATTTTACTGTTGATTTTGGATGAAGTTTTTCATGAAAATATTGCATATGCTCCGTCTAAAGTATGTTCCAGATTTAGACCAACCGAGTTTAGTGATGTACATGTCAATTTAAACGTAAACTCGTGTGGCTTAAGTTGACTATGAAAACTTTAATCTTAGCTTGATAGTGATCTTACTCTTATTGTTAAATTTGAAAGGTTGGGTACACTATGAGTTAGCACTAAAGAAATCTATTGCAAGCGTGTTTCTATGGTTTTATATGCTTCAAGCCGAAAACAACCACCTTATCCACTGCGGAAAAGCTAGTTGGTAGTCATGAAGCCGAGTTGGAAGGATTTACGAGTTTATATACCGGTGTTTTGTTGTGGAATTACGAGCTTAGCTAATGTTCTTAACAATGGATACACGTGAATATACAAAAAAAGAGCTGAGTAAACCTTAGAATTGTTCTTTGCAAAACATAAACAATCTGTTTATGAACACAATAAAGTACAATCACCACAATGAAAATAAAAAGTTCCATTTGAAACATTAACAGTTTATGAACAATAGCACTTGAAACAAAGTATTATTAGGGTAGAATTATTATTACACTTGTTAACATAAAAAAAAAAAAACTTACAGAGTTACTATGAATTTTCATATGATCACTAGCAGTAGTGAAACTATTTGCCCATCATTACATAAAAACATAATATTACTTTGAACATATATGACCTATTACTCTATTCAACTATGTGGGATTGAACAATTGAAGGTCGAAACTATTAAGCCCGTAACTTTTATAGCGGACGAAAGAAAAGAACCCAACGTTGCAATCTTCATGTGCAAGTAATTCTTCTTCTTAAGTAATAACTTCTTCGTCTTATGAGTCAACGTCTTCTTGTCGGATCGAGTGAAAGTATAGCTTTTAAGAAAAATTTGTCTACGTCGAATCGAGTCAGCATTGTAAGGTAACACCAGTACTGATTGTTGTCCTGCAACACCTTTCATAGAAGCTGCAAATATCACGTTCTCCAAGAACACTTTATCGGCTTCTATTGATTTGTATGACTTCAAAGTGTTCCCAGTCGCCATGATCGATGAAAGTTAACTTGAGGTTTATAAATAAACTTGGATTGTGCTCGAGGATTATAAATAAGTAGTAATTAACCGTCTTCGATCTTGTTAACCTTCCAAAAATATAACGTTCTATATTTTTGTTAGCATCGGCTTTTTGGAATTTTGTTATTTGATTGGGCATTGACTAATTTTCGTATTGTGTACTAGGGGCGAGGTGTCAAGAAACCCGACCTAAATCTAACCCGAATGAGTCGATTTAGATCGGTTTAGTTGTGTTAAAAAGTTTATTTACGTTATTCGGGTCATCTTGACTGACCGGAATATTAAGTCGGGTATCAAGGTTTAGAAGTTTTGAATAACTTGGATTCGAGTCAATTCGATTGACCCTAATAAATAATTTTTTCACTCTTTTAATATATTTTTTATGTTTTTTTTAAAAGAGTGAAAAAAATTTACATTGTAATTATATTTGGGTCGACTGAACCCGAATTGAGCCGATTTTTTAGTCTTGACTTGACCCGAACCGAATTAACCTAAACCCAACCAATCCGATCTGATTCACACCCGTAGTCACCACTGCCCATCAGTAAATCACTGTCGAGCTTACTGTTTGAACAAATTAATGAGACTAAAGTAAGGTTTGTATTTGAATTTGGAGAAAATTTGTGTAATATGAATGTGTTAGTTTCTTAGACATGATTAGAAGACTTTTAGCCATGTTAAAGCTGCACAACAAATCTAGTGACTTATAGAGTAGATAATTAAAATTCGATAATAGAACATGCATGGTAACCACACATATACAAAAGAGCTGAGTAAACCTTAAAATTCTTTTTTGCAAAACATAAACAATCAATGAATAGGTCTATCTTAACTAAAGTCGCCATACTTAAATCTCTTTCTGCATCTTTCAATCGTGTCTCCCGAATCTTGTGTATATGGCACACATTTGGTTTCTTTGCAATATAATCTTTACTGTTAAAACAGAATATAGATTTGATTTCCTAGACAAATGTACCATTAGGGACAAACATTTCGTCTATAAAGTATTCTGTACGATAAACATAACGATTTTGAAAAAATATATGTTATTGTAATATGTAGAATTCTGTCTACTTATTTCATCCCACACTCATGTCTGAGGTCTTGGATTCGGTTTGATATTTATTTCATGAAAATAGTAATAATTTCCGTAAATTACATTGCTTGATTTTGTTAAGTGTCAAATTAAAAATAAACAATCATTTGTGTTTTTATTTAAATATTTATTAAATGTGATTTGATGATTTTTTTAATATAACATATATGCTGTATTTTTAAGGGTAAACTGCAAATTACGTCCCTGACCTTTGCCAATTTCGCAAATTTACCACTGAGAGGAAACTACAAGCAATATTGTCATTATACTTCAAAATCTTGTACAATTTCGCCACCGAGTTGATGATTTTTAACTGTTGCTAACTTTTTTCGTTATCTTCCCCTCATGTGCCATGCACATGAGGATATTTTCGTTATTTCAAGTCACCCTCATACACTAACCTTTCTTTTATGCAAATTTTGTCCCTCGAATGCTTTCTTCCCCACTTTTTATTTATCCCCACTTTAATTTTTTTAAAACACCACCACCATGGCCATCCACCAACACCAAACGCCGTCATTGTTACTGTAGCAATCAAGAAAAAAACTATACTTGTAACCATCATTTTGTTGTCGATGCTTTCTTGGAGATTATTTTGAATGTTTTTCTGCCTTGATTCTTTTGTTTAATTGTATGACGTTGCTGAACATCTCCTTATGGGTTTCTTTTATAGGTGTTATTTGTTTGAACAACAATATGTCATATACGAGGTCCATTGTTGTTGACTATTTCTTCTTCGTTTCCATAAGTGTTCTTCGTTTTTTATTTTAGATCTTTGTCAATTTATAATATTTTTGGGTGGTAGAGTCATGTAGGACATAGTTCAAAAAAAAAGAGTCATGTAGGACACACTTAAAGGCTAAAACCGACTACGACATAATGTTGTGGTTTAATTTTTAATTTCTTGGCTTATATAAGTTCATTATGGCTTACATTATGAACTTATATAAGCCGAGAAGTTTGAAAGTAAGCTAGAAAAAGGCTTAATTTTAGTTTTCGGGAAAGTTGACTATCTTGACAAATTATGCGGATTAACCTTGTTTTCTTTGATTTTGGCCGATTAATCGTTTTTTGACCGGTTAAAACGATTATAACCGATCTTTGACCGATTATGCCAATAGGTGGAAATCCGGCCGCTTAGTGTCCGGTTAGCGCCCAAGCGCCGATTAATCGACCGCCTAGGCCGTTTTTTGCGACAGGTTTATTTATGCAAATGTTTGCCAAGATATTTTTATGTGTTTTCCAAGTTTTTTTTCACTTGTTTTGTTAGTTCTAAAGATGCATCAACCAAGATGCATCATCTCAACAATGGTCAAAGAACAATGCAAGAATTTGGTTGGGGTTGTTTATCCTAACTGCGCACGTCAATTATTTAGCAGCACTTGCTTATTCCAAACACAATCGCCTAAAGGTCAAGGAGCTTTGTGGTGAGCTTATGTATCTCCTTAAAAACCTGTCTTGAATTTTGGTTGATGGTAACGATGGGCATCCGATCGATAATTACACCCGAAAACCAAGATGAGTTGTTATTCAACTCAGTGCAATTGTTCAAAAAAAAAACTCAGTGCCATGGAAACTGGTACTTCTTTAGTGAAAAAGGTCTTGCAATGTTGGTGTGAAGGTTCATGTACATATCACTCTTCCTACGCCATCAAAGAGTTCTTCAAGATTCAAGTTTGTCGTCCCCACTTGTTCGGTGCTCACCATATTGTACTCACTACTTCTGCTTTTCTAATCTAGAAATCATATCGACGAGTGAAATCATATCGACGAGTTCTTCAAGATTCAAGTTTGTCGTCCCCACTGTTGGAAATACGTTTTTACGTATTTAGAAAGGATCGGTCACTCCAAAGATAGATTCAAGTATTGGGCTCGTGATCCAATGTATAAACATATAGCCCACCAAAGCCCACATGTAGGGTGGCTATATAAACCCCCTCCTATAATGTTAGGAGGGGTTGAACACTTTGTCATTTATCATTTTCCATCTTTCTTCTATTCTCTCTGTTCTTTCTCTCTCTAAGTTCTTCCTTTTCCATTCCATTCATTATATAAATCAAACATTGCTTAATCCTAAGAAATGATGGACCTACAATTGGTATCAAGACCTTTGGTTGATTCTTCGGATTGACGTGTTTTTGTCTATTGTTTTGGTTGTAAAAATTTTCTTCTTTCTCGATTTGTGTTTCTTTGTCTCAAAAGTTATTTAAAAAAAAGTCTCGTATTTTTTGTCTAAACAATCTCAAATATTTCAGTTTTTTTATAAGTTTTTTTTAATTTATTTTATGAACAGATTCGGTCTTGTCCTTTTATAAAGTTTTTGTCCTATTCCGATTGAAAGGTTTCTTATTCCGATACCTTTTCTTTTTTATATAATTGTTTCTGCCGGAAAAGGGTTTTGCATTCCGACACTCATTCCGACCCTTTTTCCGACAGATACGTATTCCGATACATTTTCAGATACCACTTTCCGACTGTTACACATTCTGATACTTTTTTCCGATAGATATTCCGATGGTTGATTCCGATAAGTATTCCGATGGTGTTTTTGTTTTGACATTCCGATGGTTTTCATGTTTGTGACATTCTGATGGTTTGACAAACAACCCAAGTCTCGACTTAAACAACAAATCAAATTTAACCAGACCTAAATCACACATACATACACAAAACCAAGACTCGAATACACCAACAGACAGCATCAAAGACTCACCCATAGACTCAAACCTAACTTTCTGAGTTCTCAGACTCGACACACTCGAATCATACACTAGACTATCGACTCAAACTCAAACTCAAACACTCGACTAGACAAAGTCTCGACACACTGCCTCGACTCGTTCTATGTATTTCCCTCGTCCACAGTAAATCCGACTCAATCACTCTCTTTCCCCGTCTCATATCATCTGTAGACTCAAACCTAAAATAGAATTATATGACAGATCTCAGTTTTGTTAAATTGACAGATCTTTATAGATATTAAGAGTTTAAACAATCATCTTCACAGATTCGTGTTTTGGTTTTTTAAACCAAGTTCTATATACGAAATCAAATAAAGAGTAATAACAATCTTGTTATTATCTTTATTATTTTCGATTCTTTCAAAAAAAACCGACATGCAATTCATTAAAAACCTACCCGAGACCATGGAATGACCTTGAAGACGAATTAGGAGATGAGTGATCTTTTTATGGTTCGAGTTTCTGGGATTTACAAATCATGGGTGATGGTTTGATTTTCGGTATGAACGATTTTGATGTGATGAGATCAGATTCTTGAGTTTGGTGTTTTTATTTGGATGATATTTGAGTTTGAGATTCAAAAACAGTTGTGATGTTGATGGAGGAGATGGGATTGTGAAGATGATGATTGTGTTTGGTCGTTTGAGATGATGTGCAGAGAGGATATAATGGGGGCGGACTAAACAAAGAGTGAGATTAGGTTTAACTGTTGACCTAATATTTAGGGAAAGGAGCTTTATATCTGAAGTTAGACCGGGGTATTGTTTTCTTATTTGGCCACGTTTTGTTCAAATCAGCTACACGTTTTATTGAGACGGTGATACCAAGATTCTTTAGATGCCACGTTCCTTTTGGTTCTCTTTATTATAATACGCCACGTCTAGCTTAACAAAATTATTCACCAAGTTTGTATTTGGACGAAAATTATTCTCGAGTAAGTTATACACGTAAGTGTTTGTCTAAGTTAAATCGGGTCGTGTCAAAGTACTTAAGTTTTTGGGTCGAAAGGATATCAAGTTGTTTAGTTTTTTAATATCGGGTTTGTATTATCATCAAGAAATCATTGAGCCGAGAAAATAAACTTATATCATCAAACGAGGATTGTGACGAAGTTTTACGGTTTATTAATTGGTTGATGTGTAAAAATCTCGTAAATTCGACTTCACGATTTCTTCACAAATTGTAAGATTCCGAATACAACTACAATCACGATCATTTTTCATCATAATTCAATGGAGTCTTTGAATTCGACTTTTCAAGAGGGAGAATCGCATCAAATGAAAGTTAAAGCTAGAGAAAGTAGAATGACTTTATTTCTACCACTTCAGTCCCATCTGTCGAACATTTATCTACTTAAAGAAGGAAGCGGATTTGTGACACTCTTCGGTCAAGATCGTACCATTTTTGTCCACCAAATGCTCCTCAAATTTAACCAACTACTAAAGCAGATCAACAAAGAAGACATTAATCAAATTGAATCCTCACATTCACTTCTAGTTCTAGAGCAACATTTTTCGAGTTTCTTTCAATTTGATCCTGCCAAGGTTGAAGCTTCAACGATCTGCCAGTCATTCCTTGAAGACACACAAATCAAGGTTAAAGACTCCAGTGATAGATTGCTCGATTTCATGAAATCTATTGCACGTTTGATTTATGAAATTTCACAACTTCAACAAGAGCATGATAGTGGAATACAAGAAAATTCGATGCAGATGCCAGAGAAAACAAATGGCCTTACGGATGACTCAAAGGAGACCACCTCGGTTAACAATGATAGCAGCGTCTTTGCATCACGACAACATGATTCAAGCATGCATGACGAAGAGCCAATAGTTGGGGTACATTTGAATACTGTATCTAACAATGATTTACAGCATGTTGAGCATTCCGACCCTATCTATGGCAAACATGGGATGGAAAAGAGTGATAGCAATACCACTTCTGATTCATCCGATGTGAATCATAATAAGGGAGAAAATGATCAGAATGCTAAAGATCATGATATGTGCTTTATGACTGTTACTTTAACCAATTCTGCTTCTAGGAATTATTTCGCTGCCCGTTCATCTTTTTCTTGTAGTGTATCTCATATGGCTTACATACATGTGGGAATGTTTTAGTATGGTAATGAGATCATATGCACAATTTATGTGGAAACAGAAGAAGGCGATGAAACATATGAAGATGAGTCCGGATATAATTAAGGCCATGCTCTTTAACAACCACGCATAAAGCTTCCGAGTTATACAACCAAACACCATATCAATGTAAAACAAAGGCCCCGTGAAAGCACAACGGGGTCGAATTTTACAGTTCTCTTGACTAATCCTACATAGATGATTATATGATTCCAATATATATATGTTGGTATATAGCGCCCTTAAGCCTAAAAGTGTGATCACTGAAGTCAAACCCAAAGGTATGATACTACGATCGATGTATCTGCTAATCCAAACACTTCTACGACAAAGTCAAGCTCCAACAACAACATTGTAATAGCTTAGTTCAGTTGACTTTTTAGTTTGACTTCTGATGTATATAAGTTGATCATGTGCTCTATATCTCATTCAGTGAAATGAATCGATGAAATCGTTTTCACCGTTTCTATGTAGATAATAGGGATCCAGTAGACCAATATAAACTTAAGGCACGTGTATATGTTGTTTATTTAGCAGAAAGTAAAAAACAAATGCATAACAAAAAAATTTACCTTCACTTCCGTCATATGGCTGCTCAACATAAGGTTGTCTGGCAGACCTACCATCGTCCATTGTATGCCCAGCTTGTTGTGCATCCAGGAAAGGACTACCAGTTGGACCCAATAAGCTTGACCCAAACGGACTTTCACCCAATAAGCTATCGTTCTTTTATACTGTTTGCACTGATCTTTGTTACAGTTAGTCAGCTTGCTTCGCTTCTTAGTACTACCCGAACTAACGCAGACCTCAACATCTTCAAATCTGGTGAACTTGCCGTAAGTTTTAGTAGCTATGGTTTATTAACTGAAGTTGTAGAGGTGGCATAACGGCGGGTTGGGCAGCGGGTCAAAACTCGTAAGAGGGTGTCTAGATTGCTTATTGAAGTTTGAGTGTTTGGATTTACTTTTTATCTGCTTATTATAATGCAAATACTGAAATAAGCACTTAAGAATAAGCAGGCACCTACCTATTTTAAGCAGATAAGCAGTTTAAGATAAGAAATCCCGGACACTTCCTTATTCATGTTATGGATCAACTTAAAACGAATCACTTTTTGCCCAACAATATTAGACCTCGTATATATTGTAAGTGTTTCAAATGTTAGTGGTTCTCTTTCGACCCATGTGACTCGTTTACTTTTCTAACTTTATGAGTTTGACCTGTTGGAGATTTTATATAACTTAAATTGGCCCATTCATAATGAATAAAGTCAATGATGATTATGTGTCTTGTATTGCAGTTGGTTTCTGTAAGCCTGCTCGCAGGGCTAATGATACTACTGCGAAGTGCGACTAGGATCACCCACAAGGCACAAGGCGTGACATGCCTAGCTGCCAAATGGCATGTATGTGCAACAATCGATGTCATGGAGACACCCGAAGGTGATACTGAAACTCCACCAGTTCCAGGAAACTGTTTCCTGAAGCACCATCTGATTCTGATGATGTTGGTGATGAGGAAGATGAGTTGGATAATACTAAACTCATACGAGCTTGTTTGTTTTACGTTTTTTTATTCATTATGAGCTTACTAGCTTTTCAAATTCTAAATAAGCTCAGTTATAGTGGCTTACGAGCTTGAATGTTTTACGTTTTTTTTATTGTCGCTAAATGAACTTGAAGTATTGATGTTTGTGATGATGATGATAGTATGTGAGGAAACTTTAGGTTTAAGTTATGTGTGATGCCATGGAACAATGCCGTAGGCTTTGTGTTTGCGGTTATTGGTTTTGGTAAACGTAGCACCTCGATAGTGACCTTAGCTTGTTTTATATTAGTAGTACGTGGGTGTTTGGATTATCTAGATTCTAGAATATTATTCTTTCATGGAGATTAGGGAAAGCGATAAGGTTACCAGGATCTTATGAGCCTATTAACTTGAGCTAAAGTAATCAGTTCATAAGCTCACTTATCCGTTTGTTCAAATCTCAGTAACCCAATAAACCCATAATATTTAGCTAATCCAAACACCATCTAGCTTATTGCCTTATCAAAGCAAAATAAACTTGCAACAAGTGTCTGGTAAAGCTAATTTTAAAAACTTATCAGCTTATTTTTGTGATAAATAGCCAATACCCTTTTGTTTTAACTTGTGTGCTAAATCTTACCATCTAGCTTATGCCTATCTTGGCTTTTAAAGAGTTGATTACAGCAATGCAGACGTAGTTTGCTTTAGCATTTTTTATTCTTATTACTAAATCCATTATTTCTCCTCACATGACGTCTTATGTGGTGATTGCAGTTAATGACAGAAATCAATATATCAACTGCATATATAGGTTTAATAACACAAAACTTATTGAAAGCTATTATATGTCGTATCTTCAACCCATCACCAGGTGCATTCTAGCAGGGTTAATGTTAAAAGGATGTCAGAAATATATAGCTCTACACTAGCGCTGTTTATGCACACCCACGGATTCATTTGACAGAAGCTAAATGTCGTGGGACCAAATTTCCATGCGCCATAGGGAAACAGTATAATCCGTAGTAAATAGGCAAAATTGCCGAGAGCTTTTTTGTTTTGCAGATCGAAACTTTTTTAAAGCTGGCTAGAAACAACAAATAGCTCAGTTAGTTGTCACTCAGATGTGCTATGTTTCTGTATAGGACATTCCGTAATCCTTGCAATTCCTTCCTTGTATATTGTTGGACTTGATTTCAAATCTTCATAGGATGCTTATATTTTTTGTCAAATATAATTTATTACACATGACTATCTGATTTATCGTCTTCAACCAACACATACATTGCTGTAACTAAAAGCTTACGCTTTCCTCTTCACAGAATGGACCCGATGAAAGAAGTATTCCCGGGAATACTGTTGCTGTTCAAGCTGATATGCCATACAGCGGTTTAACTAATTTTGGAACTGCATTCTTGTCGAAGTTCGAGTGATGCATTCGAACCATTGTCCATATCTTACAAGTATGCAAGATACAAGCATTCTTTGTAAAACTTATTGAAGCAATTTTCATTATGGGTGTCCATTAAACGACTGGACTAAACCACCTGTTTTCAACTTCTTCAGAATTATACTATGTTAAAATGGTGGGTGTCCCTCAATTTTAATGTTTGACATAATGTAATTGTGAATTTTAATTTGTTTATCATGAATTACGGAGTCCTTTGCAACATTATAGAGCAGGGGTTCGTGTTTTGATGCATTCGAACCATTGTCCATATCTTACAAGTATGCATGCAAGAGCTTATCGATTCTAAAACTTATTGAAGCAATCTTCAATCTAGGGGAGTAGTTTTTTTCACCACGTGATTTCACAAAGTACTGCCCGCCCACTGACGATGGTTATTTGGTTGTAGTGTGTTCGCCGGTATTTTGAAGAAAATGACCGTACCCACTTGCTTAATGCTTCAAAATTCTCCTTGACCATCATTACAGTAGTGGTTAGAACTGTGTTTGAATTGAAGACGGGTACAACTTGGAAGGTTTTGGCCAATTCGTGCTCACTTGCTGCAATTTGTTTCAACCTATATTGGGATTTAGTTATGGACTGGGGCCTTCTACAGAGGAATTCAAAGAACAGGTTTCTTAGGGACAAGCTTTCAGTATCGCGCAGGAGTGTGTACTTTGTGGTGATGGTACAAGACCAAGTCTTTAACCTTGTCATTCATACGTTGTCATTCTTTCCTGCTTGTAGTTTAACATCTGTTTATAATGTTTTGTAGGTACTGGATGTTGTACTACGACTTACTTGGCTTCAGTTAGTGTTGAAATTAAACATACCAGCCCTTAAAGGAACTGCCATATCCAGCCTGTTTTCTTGCCTAGAAATTTTCCGACGAGGGGTGTGGATGTTTTTCAGGTACAGTATTTCCTTTCACAATGTTTCCTGAAGTTTACCTACGTACGTGACATCTTACTGACAAGGTTATTGTATATGTGGCAGGTTGGAGAACGAGCACTTAAACAACGTTGGGAAATATCGAGCATTCAGATCTGTCCCACTTCCCTTTAGTTACTATGAAGAAGATGGCGTCTAAGATGACTGAGATTTTTATATGTTGTAGACTGATGTATAGTAATGCGGCTTATCATCTCATGCATCATGCTAATACAATTTTGTAACGATTTAACACAAGTAATGAAAGACTGGTCTTGAATTTATGTTGATCCTGGTTTTGGCATAGCGCAAAATATATATATATATATATATATATATATATATATATATATATATATATATATATATATATATATATATATATATATATATATATATATATAGATATATATATATATCGAGACGCGGGTCTGAATTTATTATAGCACACAAAGCCACAATAAGAAAACAAAATCTTATTTCTTGACTAATGTCTAACAAATTTCTATGAACAAATGTTTATGCTCTTAAAAAAGAAAAATCAAGTCACAAATTAGCTTGTGACATCAAAAACATGGAAATAAATTCTCATTCCGTCTTACTGTTTATGGCTTAACCATATGCACAAACACTGAAGCTCCTTTACATGTCGTCGACTCTTGAGTGAAAAAGAAAGCTTTGGAATGTAGTCGTAATGTCCCCGTAAACAAATACCAGAAAAAGTAACCTTAGTACGTGGTAACTTCGTAACATATTGAGAAAGGCTTGCACATCGTCTTTTGATCATACACCAACAAATTAAGGATTTTGACCATCTAACCTTCCACTTTTTTATCCTCTTCTTTGGGTGTTGTATAGCTAAATAAAGTCGTGTACAAGTATTAGGAAAGGTGAACTTACTTGAGGTAATGCAGGGTCATGTTTTTCAAGAGAGAAGGATGCCGTAGCACAAAATTTCTCCATTCTTCTTGGTCGATTTTACCATCATGCTTCGTATCAGCTTTCTTGATCTGTGCATTGTGTTAGTTTTTGTTTGGTGCTGATTTATTGTGTTAGTTTATCGTTAAATTCGCTTACATTGTTGGTTTACATTTATAATTCTGTTTTGTAGTGTTTTGATCTGGTGTTTATACGACTGCTTATTGATTTATTTATGTGGCTGTTCTGATTTATTTAACTTTTTGATCAGTTTATACTTGTATTTTGTCACCAGATCGAATGACGGAGGGTCAACAGGACATCCATTACATCACTGGGTGAAAGCAACAAGGCTGTTGAGAACTCACCATTCCTTGAGAAGCTCAAGAAGAATGGTAATGAAGTCTTGTACATGGTTGATGCCATTGATGAGTATGCAGTTAGTCAGTTGAAGGAATTCGAGGGTAAGAAGCTTGTTTCTGCTACTAAGGAAGGTTTGAAGCTTGAGGAAACTGATGACGAGAAGGCTAAACAAGAAGCTTTGAAGGAGAAGTTAGAGGGTCTGTGCAAGGTGATGAAGGATGTTTTGGGTGACAAGGTCGAGAAGGTTGCTGTTTCTGACCGTGTGGTCGACTCACCCTGCTGTTTGGTTACTGGTGAATATGGGTGGACTGGCAACATGGAAAGAATCATGATGGTACAAACTTTGAGGTATTCAAGCATGGCTGGTTACAGGTCTAGCAAGAAGACCATGGAAATCAACCCTGAAAATTCCATCATGGGGGAGCTAAGGAAGAGAGCTGATGCTGACAAGAACGACAAGTCTGTTAAGGACTTGGTTTTGTAGCTCTTTGAGACTGCTTTGCTAACTTCTGGGTTCAGTTTGGACGAGCCCAACACTTTTGGCAACAGAATTCACCGTATGTTGAAGCTTGGTCTTAGCATCGATGAAGATGCAGCTGATGAATCTTGAGGAAGCCGGTGTGATGCTGAAAGCAAGATGGAAGAGGTCGACTAAGTTTTTTATAACACCTGAATTTTTATGCATGTTGCTATTTTAGTTTTTCATGTTCCTTCTTTTTGGTTCTGAACTTTGTTAGTAGACAGTAGTATCGGTTTGACTTTTTTTTCAACTGAAAAAGTTACCACGTCGGCTCCATTTTGTCTTTTAGCGTGTTTTCCCCGGCGACATTTGTCCCCGAGAATTATTTCGCTGCCCGTTCATCTTTTTCTTGTAGTGTATTTCATATGGCTTACATACATGTGGGAATGTTTAAGTATGGTAATGAGATCATATGCACAATTATGATTAGTCCGGATCTAATTAAGGCCATGCTCTTTATGCGTTGGTCAGAACCATTTTCAATAAAAGCTTGAAATACCATATCAATGTAAAACAAACGCCCCATGAGCGCTGTAAAAGCACAACGGGTCGAATATATATGATTCCAATATATATCTGCTGGTATATAGCGCCCTTCAGCCTAAAAGTGCGATCACAGGAAGTCAAACCAATGTTTGTATTAAACCGATTCTCCAGATTTACTGAAGTCAATCCAAAGGAATGATACTACGGTCGATATATCTGCTAATCAAACTTTAGTTCAGTTGACTTTTTAGTTTGACTTCTGATGTATATAAGTTGATCATGTGCTCTGTATCTCATTCAGTGAAATGAATCAATGAAATCGTTTTCACCGTTTCTATGTAGATAATAGGGATCCAGTAGACCAATATAAACTTAAGGCACGTGTATATGTTGTTTATTTAGCAGAAAGTAAAAAACAAATGCATAACAAAAGAATTTACCTTCACTTCCGTCATATGGCTGCTCAACATAAGGTGGTCTGGCAGACCTACCATCGACCATTCTATGCCCAGCTTTTTGTTCATCGTTTTCATCCTCAGAGTTCAATTGTAAAATAACTGGACCTCTAGATTCATGTGCAAAGGACTACCGGTTGGACCCAATAAGCTTGCTTGACCCAAACGGACTTTCACCCAATCACGAACTCCCCATATGGCCAAATGGATTCAGCTGCAACATTCCAGCCATCGGGTTGGTGAACGGGTCATCAAACGAGTCCCTGCCTCCAAACAGACTCGGCATACCAGCAAAAGGATCCCCACCCATACCAAAGAAAGGGTCACCTCTTCCTCTACCACCCTGCATTCTTCTTCTTCAAACAGTCTACATACGAAATGTCACGCTATTCGTATAAGCTATTGATCCTCATCCAAGTAGCAACATTCAATACCATCTCGGACAAACATTCACGTCTCGCTTTATTGAAACTCTGAAAAATGAAGCTCATTTTGAATATATAGCACAAAACTGCTTCTAGTTATGAACAACAAACAAACTACGAACAGATATAGCAACAAGCACATCATAACTAGCAATCAGAGTAGTAATTCCATAGCATGTACAATAACGTCCATTACATAATCATCTATACAAAAACTGCAGAGAACCATCTCTGCGCCCTAAGTCATTTCTACAAATACCTACTATCAATCACTATCAGTCTTGACCTAAAAAGTTCATTAAAAGGGAGTCTACTGAAGCAGCAACCACGTTTTGGCGTATTTACCAGACTTGTAATTAGTTGTGCCCATTCATTATATTCCTGACCAGCTCTAAGATACGAAAATAATCAAAAAACAATGAAGACTGCTCCCCTTCGAGCCCATCTCGACTAACCCTGTTACCACCTGCCAAGTTATTGCAGGGACTACCTCCAACGACAAGATCAAAGCCGCCATATTTTTTAATCAACTTTTCGAGTTGGTCACCTTCTAATCTTTGAACGTCGTCAAGATGGATGAGATTGCCCATCTGATTTGTTTGCTCCCACCAGCTCCTCATTATGTCTCGGTTGGCTTCGGATACCACCGTCTTTAGGGGAATCCCAAGCCTGTGGAGAGCCACCTCGGCACCTCCAATACCGGAAAAGAGAGAAAGTACATTGATCCCATTTGGGAACATGTTCTTCAAC
This sequence comes from Glebionis coronaria, assembly GCA_025667525.1. NCBI lineage: Eukaryota > Viridiplantae > Streptophyta > Magnoliopsida > Asterales > Asteraceae > Glebionis > Glebionis coronaria. The sequence goes on from CM046881.1 coordinate 55,932,484, forward strand.
ACACTAAAGTGGTAGGCTATTGTATCCACCTGAGGAAAGAGGAATGCACATTGTTAAAAAGTAACTCGGAGAAATCTCAAAAGTTCATCAAGGTAAACCCAAATGGAGACATGCTCACACAAACACACACACACATATACACACACACCTTTTGATACTTGAGCATATTCTGAGTTTAAGGCCCAATTTATAACTGCTCCGGTTTCAAAATCATATATAACTTTGTTACAGTTTGGCACCAACACCTTTTGATGGTTGATTGTGACGTCACACACACACACACCGCGTGGGAGGGGATAAACTAATAAAGATACTTGTAGAGCATATTCTGAGTTTAAGGCCCAATTTATAACTGCTCCGGTTTCAAAATCATATATAACTTTGTTACAGTTTGGCACCAACACCTTTTGATGGTTGATTGTGACGTCACACACACACACACCGCGTGGGAGGGGATAAACTAATAAAGATACTTGTAGAGCATATTCTGAGTTTAAGGCCCAATTTACGGTTGGGGGGGGGGGGGGGGGGGGGGGGGGGATGCTTATGTTGAAGGCCTGTTGATCTATGAAGTGCAGGTTAAATCCTAAACACTCTATTGACACTGATCTGAACTTTTTAGCTCTTACAGCTACGGCATGTTCTGATATTGGTTTGGGCAAAACGTATCGAAAATTTGAAAGTATTAGACTCTGAAGTGAGGTTTGCTTAAAACCTGTTTATCTAAACCGGTTTATCTAGAAAGTGCACGTTTAATCGGAACACCCTATTGACACTGCTCTGTATTATTTTAGCTCATAAAGCTACAGACTGTTCTGATATTGGTTTGGGCAAAAAGTACCGAAAGCCCGTGTACAAAGTGTTTTGATACTAGTACTGCTCTCGAGCCCGTTTACAAAAACCAAATAGCCCGTTTACAATAGCTTCCACTATTTCTAAAGCAAATCTGCAACGGTTTTCTAGAGAGCCGCCGTACTTATCTGTCCTGTCGTTTATTCCATCTTTCATGAATTGATCTATCAGATAGCCATGAGCCCCATGGATCTCAACTCCATCAAAACCTACATGTTTAAAAAAAACAGACATGAAATTTCCCATTTTTTTACATATAACTTGCACGTGGGAGCTGCGTAAGTTTTACAGCAACCCTAAATGAATACATGTTTCGTACCAGCTTCAATTGCGTTTCTTGCAGCAAGTCTAAAATCTCTAACCACAAGAGGAATCTCCTCTGTTGTCAGTTTTCTCGGAGGTAAGAATTGTGGAACATCCATTTCGTTGGCTCTTACTTGAGGTGTTAGTTCTTTGTCAGAGGAAGATATCGGGGCTTACGAGTTTGGCTGCAGGCCTGTAGAGTTTAATACTTGAAAAGACTACTTCAAAGACACATAGTAAATCTCTGCAAATCTATATGTTAAACAAAAGCCGTACTAGAATTTGAAACCCTTCCCGCATGCCATATTTGACAAAAGAATACCCCGCCTTTTGCATGAACATCGTCAACAATAGGTTTCCAAGCCTCCACTTGTTCCTTCCTCCATATGCCCGGCATATCTCGATACCTTACACAATACAAACCACTTAAGCACTTACTTAAATTACACGTTGAGATCACACTGAACTTACTAAAATTAACACTAAACTTACGCTTGGGCAGTATCAGACACTCCTGTGGCTTCTGCAATAAGAAAGCCTCCTTTAGTGGTTCTTTGAGAATAGTATAAGATAGCATGCGGTTGAGGGAGATTATATTGTCGAAGGATCTTTGCCTTGTTAAAGGTGCGAAAACGACTCTGAATAAGATACACACAAGACATGCAGCATGTCATTTTACATTTCAAAGTTACAGTATATATTTGCCAAAGTAGAACATCAACTGAAACAATAAAAAATTGTCAGAATTCATGAATCTTACTAAGAATGTGCACTTTTTCAGCGAAACGGAAAAGAGTACACCTAGTGTTAAACTCTGATAAGGGTTTTTGAATATGAACTATTTGACACTACGGATGGTGCTTAAAGGGTGTTATGCACGTGCATACCCTCTTACTCAAGTATGTCCGCTCCTACAGTTAAAAGATATTAATGCAGCAGTTTGCGCGCATGCCACATATCATCTAAGATAATTTTCTCATATGATGTTTGAGATACCTGTGAGAAAGCTCAAATTTCCCCATTTTATAAGGGGTGAGATCGAAGAGGGATTTTTCCATTGTGGTTCGCCATTTTCAGAACTTTGTTTAATTGTTTCGAGTAACGTTTGTATGCAGAATCCCGAACGAAGTGGCTCTTCTGCCAAATTCTAATGTCTAGGCTATCCATGCTCGCATATAATTTTGTAATAAGTTTTTGATCATGCATGCATATATAGACAAGTTGCAAGTTCTGAGATACACATGTCACTAGATCGGCATATGTCAAAACCAAAAGTAGAATTCGCTGCATTAGTAACTTCGACTTCTTCGAATATTTGCCCAGTTTTGTTCTTTGCTAAGATTTTACTTTTTACATTTGACCTATTTTCATTCTATGTTCTCCTTTGGAAAAGCCCTATAGAGGAATTATAACCAATAGTAACGATGGTGCCATCTTACATTGATCCATGTTGTTCGGTCTTCAATCGTAACTGTCTCGGCTTCTTCTGAATGCTTTCTTCTGTGAAAGTACCTTTTTGTTCTGCAGCCTTTTATGCTCAGCTGCAGCGGCTCTGTTTAGCAAAAAAGAAAATGTATTGATTTTGGTACCAGTTGTAATATAGGAAATCTACGATACTAGCAAAAGGCCTTACATTTTGGTAATCTTTTTTACTTGTTCTTCTGATGTTGGAGGTGGCACATATGAAGCAGCATCAATGATCGCCTATCATATTTATATAATCACGAATCATAAAACACAAATAAGAATCGTTTATTAATGTGAAAGTACCTAGTCTGATAACAAGATTTCGTTTATCGTTACCTGTAGTTTCTCCAAAGCATCCTCAATGTTACCCCTGAAAGTGAAAAAAAGAAGATAAAACCGAATAAGCTTGCAACATTCACTTTTTTTTTTTATAAAAACACGATTAGAAAATGTATCACTGAATCAGTAGATAGAGTTTTACTTCTGTGTTCTGGTCTTTGTGGAGGATATAACAAGCTCGCCATCTTTGTTGATCCGGTTCTTTTCCTGATTAAGAAGCAGATCAGAATCGTAAGAAGATATTCTGACAATTGATAAGCACGAAATAAGTTCAAGAGTAAATTTCATTTTTGGTCCCTGTGGTTTGGCCAGCTTGCAGATTCAGTCCCTGTCCTTCAAAAATTGCAGTAAACGTCCCTATTTTCAAGTTTGCACTGCATGCTTGGTCCTCGGTTAGGGACTGAATCAGCAATTTGGCCAAACCACAGGGACCAAAAATGCAACCTAAACATGAAAATAAGGACATTCACTACAATTTCAAAACGATAGAGACTGAATGTGAAATTTAGCCAAACAACAGGGACCAAAAATGCAATTTACTCAAAGTTCAAACTAATTCCACCAAACCAACATACTCATGCATGCACCGAATTTTACTGAAAACGAATATTTATGTTAAGTCTGTGTACCTTTTTGGTACCGAGCCCCCCACCAAACAAGGAAGGCATATCCCGGTAAATTACCTAGGCAACACTGGCTGACCAAGCCTATGACTATGATATCAGAAACACCAATGAGAGTAACTGTGGACTAACCGTCTGTAGAATTTTCTCTCTCACTCTGTCACTTAACCAATGTGCTGCACTGACATTGAACCTCATATCGACCTTGGTATTTACTACAAACAAAATGCAGATCGAGGGTGAATCTTGGTATAAGAAAAATGGAAAACTCTGAACTATCGGTGAGAATAAATCAAAACTACATGAAAGAATTACAGATACCAAACCTTTGTTGACATTTTGACCGCCAGGTCCACCACTCCTAGCAAAGCTCACAGTTACATGATCTAAATCAGAAAATCAAAGTCAGTGAAGACATAGTTCAATACATATAGATGATTATAGAACTAGCATTAGAGTAGAAGAAATGTCTATATAATTTTGATATTGAAACGAATTGGTACAGAGCGAAGAGAGGTGTATTCTACCCGGCCAGATTAGAAAACAAGGGAATGAGTATGAATAATGATAAAAAGCATGGAAGGAATTGTCTACTGATGGTACTTTCAATATAACTCTTACTTTGTAGCTTACGTGTCGATATATAAACCGCAGAATAGTCCCTTTAGGCAAAATAATTGCTATGGCAACACAATTAATATTCTACAAGTGAACAGGTGATATGGATGAGCATACACATAACTAATATGTTCTAGTATCCTAGATCACCTTATGCCCTTCGGTTGTTGATAGTGTCTGTAGATTTGTCATATAAAGAACCACAAAGTTAGCGCAACAGAGTGTTTTCTATTGACACGCAGAATCATTTCCACGGTGTTCTTTTTCGTAAAAACAAGACAGAATTTTCAAAAAATGTCATGATTATGGGCTATATGCGCATGAGGGGGCCAACATATTGGCACAAAATGACTAACGGACATGTTATAAAACATAGATTGCATGGTTCAGTGGACTTCCCGTGAAGCAAAAAACAGCCAAGGGGGTGTTTGGGTAAGCTTAAGCATAAGAGCTTATGGAATCTCAAAAAGGCCCAAATTTGGAGTTCGAGCATAAGCTTATTGCCTTGTTCCACCAAAAAAATCTTAGAAGTAAGCTGACCTAAACACCTTCAGGGGGCTTAATAACTTCCTAAGCACAATAAGCAATTACACTCGAGACAAACATTCCCTAACAGTACTGGTATGATATTTGCAGGAGATCTGTAAATGCATTAAGATGACTTCAATCATCAATAATATCCATATTTCTAAAGCGTCCTAAGAAAGTTAATTTTTAAAGGGTAATAATTATGCGCCATATTCTGCAGCAAGGGACCAATAAATATTTTTAAAGTGAGGCCGCCTAAACACAACTTCTCAAGTAAGCTTAGACAAAGACCCGGTAAGGTAACAGTTGTTGTATGATATTTGTATGCTATTTACAGTAGATGACTTTCATCGACAAGCACGGGAAGTCTCAGGGGCCAACAAAAAAACTGACATCCCTTGACGAAGCACGTAACTTATCAGTTTTTCTATGAAAAAACCATTAGACGTGTTTTATCGAATTAGAAAGGCATATAAATGCTGTTGCATCAAGATGAGTTTTCCATCCATTTGACTCAGGAACTATCTAACCATATCTCTTTTATGTTTTTTTGTTCTGTTATTGGTAATCTAGTGCAGCAGAGTGCTTTCCGTTGACACACGAAGTCATTGCCAAGGTGTTCTTTTTTTGTAAAAACAGCAGACTTTTCAAAAACGGTCATGATTATGGGCCTGTTACTGAAGCATGGGGCAGTCTACGGTGCCAGCAAATTGACTAAAGGACATGTTATAAAATCTAGATTGCATGCTTCAATGGAGGTTCTTTGAGACCAAAAGCAAGCAAGGAAGCGTTTGGGTAAGTTTAGCTAAAACATTTTCAAAAAGCCCCAAAATTGGAGCTGCTTAAGCATAAGCTTATTGGCTTATTACAGCCAGAAAAAAATCTTTGAAGTAAGCTTACCTAAACACCTTCAAGGGACTTAGTAACTTTCTCAAAACATAATAAACTATTAAGCTTCTCAAATAAGCTTAGAAAACACCCCCTAACAGTGTTTCTCAAGCATACTCGTTTCTATGGCGTCTTCTATTTAGATAAGAGCAATTTTACAAAAGGGGAACTCTCGGGGACCATCAATTGGCACGTAAGTAAGGTCCTCCGATGAAGGACATCTAATCTATGCTACAATTAACTTCCTTTGACCCAAAACATAACTTATCGGAAAACATATCTACAAAGTCACTTTTGAACTAACCGAGCGAGCCTGCCTCCCTCATGGACAGGGTGATAACAGTTTAATTTAAGACGTTATATAATTTTATGATATCATAATAAACTTATATAAGCACATAAGTCTCCAAATAAGCCATGGCTTATGAAATATAATCCAAAATGGGCTTATTAAGAAATGAAATGAAAAAAGAAAAAATACCAAGAGTAATATTAGGAATGGGGGCATTGGCCCCGACAGCTGATCTCTCAATCGCTTCATGTAACTGCTGCTGTACCACCGACAGCCTTGCTGATGCCTTCTTATTATCTGAACCGGCTGCTGCACACCGGACCGGGGTGTAGCTTATTGGACCGCGTCTTATCAACCGAACCGGACCGGTTCGGAAAGAAGCTACTGCTACTGCTAATGATGATGATGATGATGATGGACGGAGGAAGATTTGTCTAAGTGCTTTCATTGCCATTTCACAGCCACTAATAATTAAGGTTTCTTTTTTTTTAACCTTAAAATTTTCAACACATCATGGGCTAGGCCCAAATCACTTGAGCCCAAAATAAAATTTCAAGAACTGACCAATTGAGCACACTGTATGGTATGATTGAGCCTATCGTATTCGTGTCGTGGGTAAAAAGTAATGCCACTCTCCCATGACACCAAAACTCTTTATAACCCTAGAACTAGGGGTGGGAATCGGGTCGGGTCAACCGGGCTCGGGTCAAGTCGGGTCGGGTCAAGTCGGGTCGGGTCAAGTCGGGTCAGAACTCAAAAAAAAAAAATCAAACCCGAACCCGAGCCTAATTAGAACTCGGGTCAGTCGGGTTCGGGTCAATTCGGGTCGGGTTAATTCGGGTCGGGTCAACTCGGGTTCGGGTCAACCCGAGTATAAGTAAAAAAATTTAAAAATCAACTTATTTAAGTATATTTACAAGGTAAAATGTGGTAAAAAAACTCGGGTCAAGTCGGGGTTGGTCGGGTTCGGGTCAAGTCGGGTCAAGGCTAAAAAATATAAACCCGAACCCGAGGCTAATTAGAACTCGGGTCAATTCGGGTCAACCCGAATTGACCCGAATATATTTTTGAACCCGAATGACCCGACCCGAATAGGCTATTTCGGGTTCGGGTTCGGGTCAGGTTCGGGTCGGGTCAACTTTTTCGACACCCCTACCCACAACCCCCCTCCCTGGTTAACACCAAAATTCTGGTGTCATCGTGACACCACCACTTTCTCTTTTTTTTTCAACAATTTATTTTAAACTAAAAACACATTTCATTCATAATAAAAATATAAATACAAATTTTTAAAAAACAATACACGAAGAAAAAACACTAAAGAAAATACATCTTAAAAAAATAACAATAATATAAAAACATCAATGATTAAGGTTCCACAAATGCTCAACGAGATCACGTCGAAGTTCATCGTGAACTTTCCTATCCCAAAGTTCCTTGTTATTCCTTCTATATGTCTCACACCATTCTACCCAAGTACGTTCGAGATTGCCTTGAGGTGGAGCATACATATGGTCATATTCACTAGGGGTGAGCATGGTTCGGTTTGGTGCGGTTTTTGACTAAAACCGAACCGCAAGCGCACTTGCGGTTTTTATAAAAATAGAAACCACACCGAACCAAAAACCGTGGTTTCAGTTTTGCGGTTTCTGCGGTTTTGAGGGTTTTTAACCGCACTGAACCATTACTTGTGACTTATATAATAATTGTGGCTTTTTGCGGTTATTTGTTTAAAATGTTGATTTTTTTCCGGTTATAACAATGCATAAATTGAATCTAACAAACACTATAATAATAACTTATATGAATATGAATGATAATATGCACTAGAAGTCTTATAACTCGCATAAAATAGTCGATGTGACGTTTTTCAGTATAAAATAATTATTATATGGTGCGGTTCGGTTTTACGGTTCGGGTTTTCGGGCAAAAACCGCAACCGAACCGCATTTGCGGTTTTTCCTTTTTCTTAAAACCAAACCGTCGGTTTTTGTCGTGGCGGGGTTTCTGCGGTTCGGTTTTTGCGGTTTTGCGGTTCGCGGTTCGGTTTCTGCTCACCCCTAATATTCACTAATGTCAAACTTTTGGTCTTCCAATATCATGTTATGTAGTATGATGTCACAATACATTATTCTTTTAAGCGTGCTGACTTGGTAACTTCGTGCTGGTTGTTGAATAATCTCCCACCGACATTGTAATACCCCGAACGTTCGCTCAATATCTTTTCTAGCACTTTCTTGAACTCTTTTAAATTTCATTTTCTTTTCGTCCATTGCAATTGTATACGACTTAACAAAAGAAGCCCGTTGAAGGTAAATTCCATCTGCTAAATAATACCCTTACTTGTATGTTTTACCGTTAACAACAAATTCAGGATCAAATAAGCAGATTAAGTAAAATAAGAAGAATGAGAAGAAACCATAACCACACATTTCAGATGCACCTACAAAATCATATGCATCTCCCCTTAAAATTCTACTTTCTTTGTGGAATTTGTGGTCAGGATTTCTTCTTATTCTTCTCATTTTAATTTTTCTTCTTGCTGGATCCCTACTCGGATGTTATATCAGTAATTTACATCTCTAACAGTTCTTGAAAATTTAAAAAACTGTATGAATAGGCTTTTTATATAAGAGCTATTTGTTTAAAATAAAAAGCTAACAACTCTTAAAAACAGTTGTGCCAAACAGAGCTATTAGATTATTTTTTTAATAAAAAAACGAACAGCTTTATAAAAGATTTAGAAAACCTCATGGTTATAAATAGCGTAAGGCCTGACGTAGCGGCATGTCCAAGCTACACGCTTTAGCGGCTAAGGCGAAGATTTAACGTTTTCAAAACGTGATTTATGGTGGCACAACATATAAAATTATTTATATGTTTTATCATATTTTAACAGTATATTTATCTTTAGTTCACAATAAGTGTTGTAAATAATAAATAAAGTTAAAAAACTCTTCTTACATGTAATATTAATCATTTTTTGGAGTTAAATTCAAAAAACTACCGCGCCTTATGTTGTAGCGTGCTTTAACGGGCTATTTAGAACCATGGTTGACCTGATCGAACAAAACCGAATTTCAATATATCATATCAATGTGGAAAATGTGCTCATATGTATGTGTTGATTTTCAAATAAGGGAGAAAATGTACTTGTTTACATGGGTGATTACGGTCCAAAAACTAGACGGGATTGATACTTGTAATTTTGTCTAAAACGTCGGATCGAAGACCGAACTAAAATAGTACGATCTAGTCCATATCGATCTGATTTTACACGCATAATAGCCGAGTTCTTTGTAAAACCAAACTGGATAGGACCGAAAATCAAATTTAACGAATAGCACGGACTTAGGACCGGACCAAAAATACGTTATGTCCGCTTCGGTCCCGTTATCCGGTACGGGTCAATCTTCATCCGGTCCGATCTGGTCCTACACCCATAATATCTGGCTTTTTTTAAGACAGAACCGGATCGAACCGACTGGACAGAAGATCAAATTTAACGAAAAACACGAACTAAGGACCGAACTAAAATACATTTTGACTGATTAGGTCCGGTTTTTCAGTCCGATCCGATCGATGGTCCGATATACTTAGCCCTACTTGTTGTATGTGTTGATTTTTAAATAAGGTGACAATTTTTGACATGATAAGAAAAATGGCACGAATTAATGTAGGAACAAGTTAACATGTTTGTATAGAGGTGATGGCATCAAGGAGAACTGAACTAATAGGTCAAAGTAATTAGCATATTGAAATTTGAGATATGATTGTTGTTGAGTTAAGATCTGATTAAAGTTAATAATTATGGTCCTTAGTGGTCCTAATAAGTTTAAACTAGTACTTGGTTAAAATTTGAAAAAATAAACGAGAAACACATGCTAAAGCAAAAGGCACTCCTACCATTGTGTACTATGTTTTCAATCGTTTTCAAATTCATTTATCGTCTAATAACATGTGCTACCTTGCAACATATGTCACGATACGTTTTTCATACTCTTGTACGTTTTGTTAGTTACGGCAATAAATATCGGCCATGTGTTTACATGTATGTCGGGTTTTGAGGAAAAACATTATAAAATTTTGGTCCATAAAAAGCTAAAAAGAGCATGAAAAACAAGCTTTTGCACATTTGAGGGGAATTCGTTTTCTTGAGATTTCATTTGTCGACTAATTTCGGCTACCGATATTTGACCTTAAAATAATTATTTTAATCTACTTTCGTCTTAAAATTATAATCTCTTGTATCATTTTGTTGTCCCAAAATTATAATCCTATTTAAAAAATAAATGTAAGTAATGTAACAAGTTTAACATATCGCACTTAATGGTACTAGAAATTACAAAGTATATATAAAGTTTTAATTAATTGAATAATAATGTTTTCTAAAACAATGTGGTTTTTTTTTCGGTTATAATGCTAACTGAATTGACAGCTAAACAACAAAACAAAGGTGCAATGCTTTAGACAACATTAAATCCTGTTAGATCTTTGACCATTTCTAAAGTCAAACCGTAAAACGTTTTTCTTTGTGGATTTTTACTTAGACATCCTATCAAAATTTCGGTTTCAGACTAGCAACTGTCATTTGCTTGGTTCCGAATGTTCCTTCAACTACAGTCTACACATGAAGTCATTTTGACCACGCAGAAGACCGAGTTCTTAGGCTAAGTGTACATATCAGATGCCATAACGGGGCGTATTTATAAAGGTGGCGAAGTTGAAATACTCACTTAAGAATGGGTCGATTCATTTAATGACACGGATATTGGATATAAGTCGACCCATTCCAAAATTTGGGCGAGAAACTACACATAACGTGTTCCTTGATACCTCAAAATTTGTTTTAGACCATCAAGGGCTGCATCCGCCATACGATCATCCTCCAAAGCATGGAGAAGCTTTGGAAGACTCGTCAATTGCTTGCATGCCAGCATTCTAATATAACATACAGTAATTGATTATGGTTAATATGCAGAGTACTAAACGCACCCCCTGCAGATTCACGAACCTCAACCATGCTGCAAGATTAGTAAAATTAACTGAATTCAATATTGACCAAAACTAACACAAACAGAGATAAAAAAATGAAATGTACCTATTACTAAGAGCTGTACGAATGGTGGGGATCATTAATCCATAAAATTTAATAACTGGCTCCTACGAGCACTAGCCATCACTCCGCTTAGCACAATGCAGATACCCTATCAATAAAGATACATTACATAATCAGATACCATAACTGGACATATATAAAGCTAGCAAAGTTGACCCACTCACTTAAAAATGCGTCAATTCAGTTAATGGTTTTATCTATACCGAGAACGTTTAAAATAACATTCATAAAGATAAACAGAAAGAGATCAATGATGCATCTTTGTCATCATAACTGAAATAGATAATGGCTATAAGAGTTTAAACACTTTGCAAGGAAGCTTGAAGAGTCAACTCAACCCATTCCAGTTTTAACTAGTTAACCAACTTGCTTTCCCTGTAATTTTTCCGCTTTAGCCAATAACATTAAGATAATGAACTCGGAGACTGATATCAGTCGGGACCATGTAGAGCGCGGCAAGTACTTTACTGCACTTATCAGCCGGAGACTTCAGAACTAGCACCTTCATCGTCGCTGCCACCCTCAAGGAGTGCTTTTCCAGAAGTTCCAGTAACCTGAACTAAACAAATTGTCAATAAAAATAAGTACTTCCAAAATTCGCCCAATATAACAAAACTATTACAGTATAATTCTTGTGAATTGTGATCAATCTTACAACAGCTATTAATACAGTAGGAATACTAATTTTGAACAAAAAGGGTTTTGGATTGACCCATCCCGTGCCAAAGTCGTGAAAATTGTGCCAGCATTTGAAAGAGCACTCACGAATAATGCACACCCGAAAAGCACAAGGGAAGAAATGATCGTGTGTTGCATCCAATACAAAAGCGAGCCATACTTTTTTTTATACTGAGATCTCACTTAGCCATTTGAATTCGTTTTCTCTACAAGATTCCATAAATTCCTTAAACTTCTCTTACCATGACTGTAACTTGATGATCATCAGGATCTCCGAGCTGGACTTCCGTCTCTTGTCTTGAGCCCTCATAAGTTGTAACCGACATTTCAGAAGTGCTACTTCAAATGGCACATTAAGAAGCCTAGACGCAACAAGAGGGACTAACCGGAAGACTACAGATAACAGAACACCAATGGCTAGAAATAACTACACAAACGAATATGAACCTCTTTGCCCTTTCCACAAATTGAGATATCATATAGAAAACCGGGTACACGTACACCTATCCGATATTCATAGTTGAACTTGAACCATATGCTTACTAGAAATCTCTTGTGTAAAAGATGAAGTATGAAAGATGCAACACCATATTTACAATCAGAACATGATGTTTGTTTTCTTAAAAGAGTCTTGCAATTAAAACAACTGCACATGTGTTTGAACTCAATTGGGGGATGGAGCGGTGTGGTGGAGCAAACCGGCGAAGGGCAGTGAAGTCGCCACCTAGGCACAGCGAGGGTGTGCTCGCCACGACACTGTTCCCTCTTATATTTTACTGTTGATTTTGGATGAAGTTTTTCATGAAAATATTGCATATGCTCCGTCTAAAGTATGTTCCAGATTTAGACCAACCGAGTTTAGTGATGTACATGTCAATTTAAACGTAAACTTGTGTGGCGTAAGTTGACTATGAAAACTTTAATCTTAGCTTGATAGTGATCTTACTCTTATTGTTAAATTTGAAAGGTTGGGTACACTATGAGTTAGCACAAAAGAAATCTATTGCAAGCGTGTTTCTATGGTTTTATATGCTTCAAGCCGAAAACAACCACCTTATCCACTGCGGAAAAGCTAGTTGGTAGTCATGAAGCCGAGTTGGAAGGATTTACGAGTTTATATACCGGTGTTTTGTTGTGGAATTACGAGCTTAGCTAATGTTCTTAACAATGGATACACGTGAATATACTTGTATCTTACGTGATCAATCCAAACGTTACGTTACATATATAATGTTGAACCTGTACAGGCACACAAATACAAAAAAAGAGCTGAGTAAACCTTAGAATTGTTCTTTGCAAAACATAAACAATCTGTTTATGAACACAATAAAGTACAATCACCACAATGAAAATAAAAAGTTCCATTTGAAACATTAACAGTTTATGAACAATAGCACTTGAAACAAAGTATTATTAGGGTAGAATTATTATTACACTTGTTAAAATAAAAAAAAAAAAAAAACTTACAGAGTTACTATGAATTTTCATATGATCACTAGCAGTAGTGAAACTATTTGCCCATCATTACATAAAAACATAATATTACTTTGAACATATATGACCTATTACTCTATTCAACTATGTGGGATTGAAAGTCGAAACTATTAAGCCCGTAAATTTTATAGCAGATGAAAGAAAAGAACCCAACGTCCCAATCTTCTTGTGCAAGTAATTCTTCTTCTTATGTAATAACTTCTTCATCGTTGTCTTGTCGGATCGAGTGAAAGTATAGCTTTTAAGGAAAATTTGTCTACGTCGAATCGAGTCAGCATTGTAAGGTAACACCAGTACTGGTTGTTGTCCTGCAACACCTTTCATAGAAGCTGCAAATATCACGTTCTCCAAGAACACTTTATCGGCTTCTATTGATTTGTATGACTTCAAAGTGCTCCCAGTCGCCATGATCGATGAAAGTTAATTTGAGGTTTATAAATAAACTTGGATTGTGTTCGAGGATTATAAATAGTAGTAAATAACCGTCTTTGATCTTGTTAACTTTCCAAAAATATGACCTTCCATCGTTGTTTTGGAATTTTAAATAACCTTCCAAAAATAATAACCTTCCATATATCTGTTAGCATCGGCTTTTTGGAATTTTGTTATTTGATTGGGCATTGACTAATTTTGCTCAAAAAAGAGTCTAGAATTTGGGCTCTAAATTCGCATCCAGGCTTTATTGGAATTTTCGTATTGTGTACTAGGGGCGAGGTGTCAAGAAACCCGACCTAAATCTAACCCGAATGAGTCGATTTAGGTCGGTTTAGTTGCGTTAAAAAGTTTATTCACGTTATTCGGGTCATCTTGACTGACCCGAATACTAGGTTGGTATTAGGGTTTAGAAGTTTTGACTAACTCGGATTCGAGTCAATCGACATTCGAGTCAATTCAATTGACCCTAATAAGAAATTTTTTCCCTCTTTTAATATAATTTTTATGTTTTTCTTAAAAGAGTGAAAAAAAATTACATTGTAATTATATTTGGGTCGACTGAACCCGAATTGAGCCGATTTTTTAGTCTTGACTTGACGTTGACCCGAACCGAATTATCCTAAACCCGACCAACCCGATCTGATTCACACCCCTAGTCACCACTGCCCATCAGTAATTCATTGTTGAGCTTACTGTTTGAACAAATTAATGAGACTAAAGTAAGATTTTTATTTGAATTTGGAGAAAATTTGTGTAATATTAATGTGTTAGTTTCTTAGACATGATTAGAAGACTTTAGCCATGTTAAAGCTGCACAACAAATCTAATGACTAGTATAGTAGATAATTAAAATTCGATAATAGAACATGCATGGTAACCACACATATACAAAAGAGTTGAGTAAACCTTAAAATTCTTTTTTGCAAAACATAAACAATCAACAAATAGGTATCTTAACTAAAGTCGTCATACTTAAATCCCTTTCTGCATCTTTCAATCGTGTCTCCCGAATCTTGTGTATATGGCACACATTTGGTTTCTTTGCAATATAATCTTTACTGTTAAAACAGAATATAGATTTGATTTCCTAGACAAATGTACCATTAGGGACACACATTTCTTCAATAAAATATCCTCTAGGATAAACATAACGATTGTGAAAAAATATATGTTATTGTAATATCCGTCTACTTATTTTCATCTCACACTGATGTCTGATGTCTTGCATTCTGTTTGATATTTATTTCATGAACATAGTAATAATTTAAGTAAACTGAATTGTTTGATTTTGTTAAGTGTCAAATTAAAAATAAACAATCATTTGTGTTTTTATTTAAATATTTATTAAATGTGATTTGATAATTTTTTTAATATAACATATATGCTGTATTTTTAAGGGTAAACTGCAAATTACGTCCCTGAACTTTGCCAATTTCGCAAATTTGCCACTGAGAGGAAACTACAAGCAATATTGCCATTATATTTCAAAATCTTGTACAATTTTGCCACCGAGTTGATGATTTTTAACTATTGCTATTTTTTTTCGTTATCTTCCCCTCATGTGCCATGCACATGAGGATATTTTCGTTATTTCAAGTCACCCTCATACACTAACCTTTCTTTTATGCAAATTTTGTCCCTCGAATGCTTTCTTCCTCACTTTTTCTTTTTCCCCACTTTAATTTTTTTGAAACACCACCACCACCATCGCCATCCACCAACACCACACGCCATCATTGTTACTGTAGCAATCAAGAAAAAAACTATACTTGTAACCATCATTTTGTTGTCGATACTTTCTTGGAGATGATTTTAAATGTTTTTCTGCCTTAATTCATTTGTTTAGTAGTATGACGTTGCTGAGCATCTCCTTATGGGTTTCTTTTATAGGTGTTATTTGTTTGAACAACAATATGTCATATACGAGGTCCATTTTTGTTGACTATTTCTACTTCATTTCCATAAGTAAGTGTTCTTCATTTTTTATTTTACATCTTTGTCAATTTATAATATTTTTGGGTGGTAGAGTCATGTAGGACATACTTAAAGGCTAAAACTGACTACGACATAATGTTATGGTTTACTAATTTTTAATTTCTTAACTTATATAAGTTCATTATGGTTTACATTATGAACTTATATAAGCCGAGAAGTTTGAAAATAAGCTAGAAAAAGGCTTAATTTTAGTTTTAGGGAAAGTTGACTATCTTGACCAATTATGCGAATTAACCTAGTTTTCTTTGATTTTGGCCGATTACTCGGTTTTTGACCAGTTAAAACGATTTATAACCGATCTTTGACCGATTATGCCGATAGGTGAAAATCCGGGCGCTTAGTGACCGGTTAGCGCCCAAGCGCCGATTAATCGACCGCCTAGGCCGATTTTTGCGACATGTTTATTTATGCAAATGTTTCCCAAGATATTTTTATGTGTTTTACAAGTATTTTTTCACTTGTTTTGTTAGTTCTAAAGATGCATTAACAACGAATCAAGATGCATCATCTCAACAATGGTCAAAGAACAATGCAAGAATTTGGTTGGGGTTGTTTATCCTAACTGCGCACGTCAATTATTTAGCAGCACTTGCTTATTCCAAACACAATCGCCTAAAGTTCAAGGAGAGCTTTGTGGTCAGCTTATGTATCTTCTTAAAAACCTGTCTTGAATTTTGGTTGATGGTAACGATGGGCATCCGATCGATAATTACACCCGAAAACCAAGATGAGTTGTTATTCAACTCAGTGCCATTGTTCAAAAAACAAAACTCAGTGCCATGGAAACTGGTACTTCATTAGTGAAAAAAGGTCTTGCAATGTTGGTGTGAAGGTTCATTGTTCGCGTATGTCTCCGGCACATGGCCGAAGGCATGCCACTATCGCCGAGGCAATTTCCACATACGAAAGAGACAGCAGACAAGATCTCCCATATCTTGGGAGACATTGTTTTACCCAACAGGCAAGGCTTTATCCAATGGATCCAACCATGACCCACTGCCTGCTTTACACTGTTTCTGACCACAAGGTACTGTTCATAGTGCATGTCTCGATGACATGACTATACAGCCATGTATACTTTAACTTTGGTTATAAATACCCCAAAGCATTTACTACACACAACAACACAGTACATCACATTTACTTCTACTTAATAGTATCCCTCTGGTATTCCACACCGGTTACCACTCCTGTGATAGTTACTTACTTTCACGCCGGAGCTTGGTCTCGGGTTCACACCTGGGGCGAGCTAACGTACGTTCTATTATTGCAGGGTAGGCCAATCCTACGAGCATATCCTACACGAGACCGAAGCTTAATATCCTTGGGCCAAGTGCATGCGGAAATTTGTTTCAACATTTGGCGTCATCCGTGGGACCCTAAACTTGAATCTCCAACTAGCTAACAATGCCGGGGCCTTCGGGGAGCGGGTCTCCTTTAACCATTTCACCAGAGCGTGATAATAACACCGGAGGAGGAGAGACATAAACACCTTCCACGTTGCAGCAGAAAATCCTTGATAGTGTGAGTGAGTTGCGGAATTTTGGTCGGACGTTATAACGCCGTTGGGCAAGAACCTCTTATGCCTATGAAGTTGGTCTTCGACGATGAGCCGCGAGATACTGATGAGACTGCTTTTATACATAGTCTCATCGTCCAAAAAGGGCTTTAAATGCATAAAATATCATGAAAATACCCCAATATATTCTTGTGTTTGTTGCTTGTGTATTTTAGGTACGGATATTGAGAAAATGACCAAAGATCACAAGAATCATGCAAAAACGAACACGGGAACGAAGCCGCACATTGAACCAAGCCCTAATGAAGAATTTTCCAAGAAAACCCTTGAAGATTTGAAGATTTATGAAGAAGGGTCCTCCAATATTGAAGAACTGACACTTTATACCCTTGTATCTTCATAATTACAAGAATGGTTCATAAAGTTTGTCAATATTACAAAAAGGGCCCTCCACTTTGAAGAATTGGCAATTTTAGTCCCTCAAAAAAACTAAAATGTCAATATTAATCCTCCTCAAAGTCAAACATACCAAGAAGGACTTAAATTTACAAGAAATTACAAGTTTGGTCCTTTGAAAATATCAAAATTACCAAAAGGACCCTTGACTTTGAAGAAATGGAAAAAATGGTCCCTCATTAATCATGACTTGGCAATTTCAGTCCTCCAAGAAGTCAAACAAACAAGTCAAGACCATCAACTATGAAGAAAATGCCAAATCAGTCATTCAAGAATCAAGAAATGGCAAGAAAAACCCCTGAAAATACTTTATAAAACTTTTTGGGGCAAAGTGTGAAAAGTGAAACTTCTACAACAAAGGAAATCCGGATTTTGATTATTAAGTTGCAAGTGAAAGGCAAAAGGAAGATAAGGGGTTTAACTTGGCAGACAGTCAAAGTTACTTAGACCAGTGAGTGGGTGACACCTGTCCCACTCACACTCTCCACCAATCACAACTCACCAATACTCCATCTCACCCATCCACTCACACGTTTATTAATTAACTAATCTTGGCGCCTTAAACACATTTTTAAACTTAATCCAAACCAAAAACGGATTAAAACATGGCACTATTCACCTCAAGAACACAATTAGGTTTTCTTAATTGTGTTGTAATTAAACCCTAAGATTGTCCAGATTAGTGATTAAGCATCCCTTAATCACATCCCAACCTTAAAAATACTTGCCACATCACTCCATTGTCCCACACATGATTCCCCTGCTGCAAAAAAGAAGAAACTGCCAAAACTTGGCTAGTCATCCAACGTGTGAGAATTCTAACTTACTTTCTAAGCTCCTTATAAGCCATTGGATGCATTTTTACATTCCAGCTCCACAACAATCCAAGAAACAGTCACATGATTGATGAGACTGCAATTATACATAGTCTCATCGTCCAAATCGGGCTTAAAACGCTTAAAATATCACCAAAATACCCCTATATATGCTTGTATTTGTGTCTTGTGTATTTTAGGTACGGATATCGTGAAATCAACAAATGATCACAAGAATCATTCAATAACGAACACGGGAAATGAAGTCGCACAAAGAACCGGACCCAAATCATGGATTTTCCAAAATGACCCTGAAGTTTTAAAGAATGTCAAGTTTGGTCCATCAACTTTTGAAGACTTGTCACTTAATACCCTTGTATATCCTAATTATTACATTTGGGTCCCTTAAGTTTCAAGATATTGCATGATTAGACCTTAAAGAATGAAGATTTTACATGAAAAGCCCTTTAAAACAAGCTTGGAAAATATTTTATGGCCAAAATCTAAAGTTGAAAACTTAAATTGTGAAGGAGTTGCAAGTTTAAGCTGTTTAAAACAATATAGCAAGTAAAAGGGAATTGAGGGACTTATCTTGCCCAGACAAACAATCTCACCTCCACCAGTTACCATCTGCCACGTCACCCACTCACAACCCTTAACCAATCAAAAACCTCCCCTCGTCCACCTCACTACCCACTAAATATTTAAACTGGTTTTTAATAATCAGATTAACGTTTTTGGGGGTAAACAGAGTTTTTAAAATTAACCACCCCTAAACTTAATTAAAACACACACAATACACACACCCAAGAACAAACCTTAATCCTCTAATTACTTCAAAACAAAGGGGTTTCTTGTTAAAATCTCCAGATCACTAATCCCATACACCCTAAACCCAACCCACAACCCAGATTCCCTTCCCAACCAACCCATGTGACTGTGGGGACCTCCCCTGCACGTCACTTTCCCCCTCAAAATCAAAACCCGACCAAATAAACGGCTAGATGGATTTTCTTGTTGCCAAAGGCTAAAGCAACGTCTCAAGATCACTTCCCTACAAAAAACAACAGCCTGGCTATCACATGATCAAAGGAAGACCAAGCAGAAAATTCAAACAAAGGACAGGACTGGAATTTCAACACATTAGGGTTTAGTTTATTTCTTTTCTTCTAGAAATCTCTGTAGTCCATTATATAAGGACGCATAGGCATCAGTTTTCATTGTTCCGGATTTTTTTGTAATGTTTTAAATATTAATGAAAATGAACTTTAATCTTTTGTAATAAATCTGAGTTCCATTTGTTATACTTTATTTGTTTAAGTTTTATTCATCATTTGAAATCAGTTTAAGAGAAAAGTTTTCACTTGAATTAAAAAGTTTTCAAGAAATCTGATTTTCTTTGAAGTTTTTATAAGCCAAGAGGAATAAGCTAGCTTAATCAATAAGCTAGGCTTATTCTCTTTGTAGCTATTTAATCAAGTCACTCTCTCAATTCTTTGTTTGATCTCAGCAGGCAACAAATTTTGCATATTGGATGAATGGTGGTTGAAGTCTGATATGAGTGTAATTACTCATATCATTTGTATCAAATAACAATGAAATTGTGCATGAAATGTATTAAAAATGCCTTGTATATGCTTGTTTCTTGTTTGAATGTGTGTAGGTACCAAGTTCGCGAAAACCGGCAATTATCGACACGAGTTTGAAGAAAAAAGATTAAAGAAGCCAAAATCAAGCTCGACTTTAGCGGATTTTATCATTTGTCAAGAAAACGGGCCAAGTGGGTCCCACATGAGGTTATTGGGCCTGAAAAGCCCAATATTGATTAAACATGGTTATACTGTTGGGACTGGGCCAAGGAAAGCCCAAGTAGAGTCCAGTTGTTAAATTTTAAACGGATGGTAAAGTAACACTGGCCCAAGCCCAAATTGATAAGGAGTAAATAAAGTTATGGGCTTTTAGGTTTTCAATCATTATAACGTTTTACATAAAACGTTTTCACTTTATTCTTATTAAACGAATATCCCCATTCTTCACTCATCCACCCATATTTATTCCATCCACTCATCCACTCGTTTCTCTTCATTCACTTCACACACTCACTTTTCACAATAAATAAAACAATACCTCACCCACTCGTTTTTACTTTTTCGTTATTTTCTATGTGTATCATCCCCTTCATCTCTCACCCTCACCCTAAATAACAAAATAACCAGTAACTTTAAGTTACTGTTACAAACCCTAGATCAATAAATATCCAAAGTTACAAAGGGCTTTTTGATTAAATAATTAATTCACACCAGGGGGAATAAAACCCCCATGGTTTAAGGAAGAGAAAGGTAGGATTGAAGAGGCTACGTGGCAGATTTTCAGTGGAAGAAACACCTCACCAAACCCATCCCACCAATCACAAGAGCCCAAAAGAAGCACAACTAGCACACACGGATGCCACGTTGGCAATCCGTGTGCTAGTGTGTATCATCCACCATCCGATTCAACAAAGAGAGAGAAAGATAAAGATCAAGGGCCAAAAATCATATGGAATATTCCTAAGAAGATCCGGATATCCTCTAAGCAAAGCCCTTGGGAAGGCTATAAAAACCCCCCATTTTTACTTGTAATTCATCCTTTACTTTTCTTTAAAAGTTATTATGCAGAAATAATTGTAGGGTTAATTTGTATTTCTTTTATAAAGTATTGTAAAATTTCTGAAATTAATGAAAGATTATTTGTTTTAACTTTAAATCGTGTCTTGTTTTATTTTCTGCTTGAATTGATATACAATTTAATTTCTATTAATTGTTTCACATTAATAATGTTGAGATGTTAATTATAAGCTAAGTAATAGTTTATAATTAATATTAAAAGATAAGTTTTGGATCAAGCTTTTCCCCACTGGAAAAGCCTCAATAATCTGTTTGATGGTCATTGATGGTTCGAATTATGTATCGTGATGGTGGTGTTACGGTGATGGAGTGCTCGCGTATTTAACCAGCTCAGCGCTGCGTTACGGCACAACGGATTCTTCAAAAGGTTCACAGTTTCTTTTCATTCAAAAGTTTTAGATTAAAATAGTTTCTATGTTAATTATTTTGGGAAATTTGATGTTGCTGCTTGGATTTAATAGTGTATCTGATTTTTATCATAGTTCTATCTGATATAAATGAAGTTTCTGATTTTTGGGATTTAATAGTGTATGAAGTAGTATCTGAGAGTTCATGTATTCTGTGTTAATATTGTGTCAATGTTAGAACACATTTGGGTTGGAATTTCTGGTTAATTGATCTAAATTTGAATGAATTTATGATTGCTGAAATTATTTGAAATGGTTTAGACCGGTTGAATCTAGAAGTCTGCTGTTTGAATATTCTTTGTACCATGCGTTGAGAAATTTATTTGGTATTTTATGAATGCAGATGTGATTTTTTTATACATTCTAATCTAGATTTTATGCTAGTTTTGTTTTAAATCTGTTAAACTTTGCTGTGAGATTTATTAGGACTTAAATGTGTTCTGATCTGCTGATTTATACTGATTTGGTTGTTTTGAGTAATTGAAAGTATTCTTTAACCTATATTTAACTAGTTATTTGCACTTTGATTAAACCAATTGGTGAGACTGATTTATGTTTCCTTTTTACTCGCATGCTTAATATGATATGACTTGTTTCTGAATGACTGATATCGCGTGATTATTCTTACTGCTTTCTGATAAATTGTTCAACTATCTTATTATCAGTTCCCAACGATCTGTTAAGCTCAATAAGCTGTTTTCTAACAGCTTAAAACTTAATAAGCTTCAAAAGTCACTCCTGTGACTGGTTTCTTTCATATCTGTTAAAAAGAATTTAATCAAAAAAAATATGTCTGCTTCTGGATTCGAACCTGTGACCTCCTGGTCATAGGTATAGCATGTTACCCATCTGTGCTAGGCACTCTTTTGATTTTACTTCCCTTAATTTCATTAATATAGTGTTTTTCAAACTGGCAGAATTTGTTTGAGTTGTTTATTTAAGTCATGTTTTATTTTATATATAACTTTTAATTTTAATTAAAGTAATTCTAAATAATAAGTAGTTTAAAAAAAATAATAATAAAAATAAATAAATAAATAAATTAAAAATTAAAAAATGTTTTTATTAAATTTAAATTGCTTAATTAGTTTATTTTCTATTAATTAGATTTTTATGACATTAATAAAAATAGTTTTTAAATAAGATTTGTTTTAAAGTAATTTTTAATAAAGTAAATTAGTTTTAAAAAGTTTAATTAATTTTTTTTAATAGATTGAAAGTTATAGTTATTAAATAGATTAAATTTTTATAGATTATTAAAATAGATTAATTTTTAAATAAATTTAATTTTTAAGTAATTAATTGTGTTTTAGATTTAAAAATAGCGGGGTTAACGATTCATGCACTTTAGGCTTATATTAAATAGTTTAAAATTAGTAGATTTAAATTGTAGTTTAAAAACCGAAAACCAATTTGATTCAATTGTCCAAATCAAAGCAATACATCTCAAATTTATAAGATCTTCGTGTACAACGAACTCGACTCACTCACATGTTTAATTGAATTCGTCATTGGTATTATTAGTCTATTACTTTTTCCTAAAGGTAATTTTCTAATTTACCCTATAACGTATATCAAATTATACATATACAATCCACGACACATCAAAAATTTTGGCGCAGCTGCCGGGGATCTTGTGTACGATTCGCTTTTGTGGAGATTTGTTGATCATTGATTTGAAGACCCTTTCCGTCCTCGGAAAGTTTTGTTATTTTTCTATTATATAGTATGTATTGTTTTTCTCGTTTTTTTGTGAATAATATATTGTATTACGTAGAACAATAATTTTACATATCTTTCAAATAAGGCCTTAGTTGGGATTTCATCACCTAGCTATTGTAGTCGAATCCAAAACAAAAATAAAAGGCAAAATAGATAAATACTAATAAGAAGTTTGAACTCGATTTATACAAACTATAAGGTGGGTATAAGGCGACATGCTATAAAAGGCCGTCTAAGGAAAAAGGTTTTTAAGTGCTTTGTGCCACCTCGTTTCCCCGCTTGCTTGTGCGTATATTGAGAGGGACGACCTATTATTGGTTTGCCGACTCAAGTAGTAATAAATCTTATTTTTGTTGTTTACTTATTGAACCTCGAGACGTTTAGGTTTTCACCTATCGTTTCAAAGTCGACCGAGGGTAATTTACTTCCATAGTAGTTATCCTTATTCCTTGTTTTTTATCGATCATTATTGATTGAGCAATACCAAATAAAATACCAAAAATAATCTTCTTCTTGTCTAATTTCTTTTCTTCAATCCTCTAAATTCTCGTCTTTGTAGTGTATGCAATTACGTTCTTCTCGTCTTGTAATTGATTTTAATAGGCTTGAAAATATTCCTCGTAGAAATAGAAATCGTCAACAACGAATAGTGGAACCCGAGCTTCCACCTATTGTTGTAGAGATGGCCGATAACCGAACAATGGAGGAATTGCTCCGTGCACCCACCGAAGGGTATGGGGAAGCAATCGTTGTGCCGGCTATTTTGGCGGATCATTTTGAGATTAAGACGGGTATTTTATCGCTCATTCGTGCCGACCAATTTCGTGGCAATGAGACCGATAGCCCGCATTCTCACATACGGAATTTTAATCGAATTACCTCGACTCTCAAGTTTAGAGATGTGCCGAATGACGTGATTAAGCTCATGCTTTTTCCGTACTCGCTCGAGGGTAATGCTAAGCTTTGGTATGAGAAAGAACCACCGGGTTCGATCTTAACATGGGATGATTTAGTGTCTAAGTTCATGAATTATTTCTTTCCACCGTCCAAAACAACACACTTTAAGAATGAGATCACTAGATTTGAACAAAAAGTGCATGAATCGTTTGGGGTTGCATGGGAAAGATTTAAAGATTTGTTGAGACAATGTTCACACCACGGTTTCTCGGAATTGCATCAAATTAATACTTTCTATAATGGGCTAAATATGATTGAACAAGATTCTTTAAATGCCGTCGCGCGTGGTAAGCTTTTAAGAAAACTCCGAGAGACGCGTGGAGAATAATTGAGGATAAATCTAGAGCACAATATTCACGAAACACACCGGTTGTTTCCAATGTGATTTCATCTAATATCGAGATTGCTAGATTGGACTCTAAGATTGACACGCTTTTGAATGAGTTTAGGAAGAACCCTCATGGATCGATTAATATGGTTGAGAATGTTTGTGTATCATGTGGTGGAGCACATCCTAATTATGCTTGTTTAAACGCAGGGTTTGATCAAGCTTGTGCTTTTTCCGCGACGGGAACTTATGGCTCCAACGGTCAAGTTCCTCGTCAAAATCATGTTGCTCCACCGGGTTTTCGACCGGTTCAAAATAGGTACAACAATGGAAACAATGGGAATAATTTTAACCCTGGTAACCAAGGGAATTTTAATCAAGGAAATGGGTTTAATGCTAATCAAAACAATCAAGGTTTTCAAGGGAATAATCAAAATGATTTTTCAAGCTACATTAAAACGAATGAGGCAAATTTGAAAGCTTTTCAAAATAATCTTCAAGGACAAATGGAAACTTTGAAAAACGAGTTTCAAAATACGATTAAAGGGCAAAACAATAAGATTGAGCTTAATCAACAAAGGATAGAACAAAACCAAAACCATTTTGAGCAAAGATTAGAGCAAAGTCATAATCGTATGCAACAAAGTTTGGAACAAGGTCAAAATAAATTGCTTTCGATGTTTGAGGGATTTATGTCTAAACCGTCATCTTCTTCGGGTTGCTTACCTAGTAATACCATTCCAAACCCGAAAGGAGAGCTTAAGGCCATAACCGTTTATGATGATTGTGAGAATTTAGATGAAGTGATTGAGTTTAAGCCTCCACCTAAGGAAACTTTTCTAGAAGTTACTAAGGCTACTTTGAATGTGATTAGTACCTCGGTTTTCTTTGATTTCTTTCCCGAGAAATATAAAGATCCGGGTCAATTCTTGATACCTTGTGTTTTCAATGAGCTTGGGGTTTGCAAAGGCCTAGCCGATCTAGGAGCTAGCATTAACATAATGCCCCTAGCCCTTTGGAAGACTATTGACTATGCACCTCTTAGTACCACTCGTATGATCATTGAGCTTGCTAATGGAACCACCACTCGACCGATTGGTATAGCGGAAAATGTCATAATGAAAGTGGGGAATTTCTTGTACTTAGCCGATTTTGCTATAGTTGATTATGAGACCAATCCTCGTGTGCCAATTATTCTAGGAAGACCATTTTTGTGGACGGCTCAAATTCAAGTTGATATGAGGAAAGAGGAAATTAAATTGTTTTATGGAGACAAAAGCATTGTTTTTAAACCGGAAAAGATTCCAAGATTTGCTCCTAAGAAAATTGAAAGTGTAAAACTTGTTGAAACAATTGAAAGTAATAAGAAAGCTCTTTTTGATAAAGGTGTTTTTCCAATTTTGGAAACTCCAATTTGTGATAAAGGAAAGTTAAAGTCTAATGAAGAAGCTTGCTTTGTTGAAACATGTTGTAACCTTTCCTCATCTACACTCACTCCACACGAGGATGATAGTGCTAAGATTGAAAAACAAATAGATGATTACTTAAGTGAGCCATTTGATGCTAGTGAGTTTGTTAATGAGAATTTTGATCCCGAGAGTGATATTGCTTTAATTGAACAATCTTTGAAAATGGACTCATTTTCACTCTCTTCTAAGGATCATGTTGATGTTCCTAAGGCACAATCTTCCATTGAAGAGCCTTTGATTCCTAACTTCACACCGAGTGAGGTTAGTGACTATTCATGTGATAAGTTCATCGATGAACTTTTTTCTATCATTGATCCACTTCCACGGGGAAGTGAAGACGTTTCCGATCTCGAGATCGAGCGTGATTTCCGTGTTTTACCTACCATTTTCGAGGAATTCGCCGATGAATTGCCTTCGAATGAGAATGATGATCTTGTATCCGAGTGTGATACACTCGATACTTTGTCGGATATTTCTTGTGATGACAAGGATGACGACACTTTTGTGACTTACTCAAATCCTCTCTTTGAAGTTTCATTGAACAATAATCTGTTGTTTCAAGAGGATTTTGAGAGCATCATACCTCCTATATCTCACAACCTTTGTGATGATGAGCTTCTTATGAAGGAGGTTGATGAGTTTCTTTATATAGACATTCCTTCGGAATTTGAGGAAGAGTCTAATGACGGTGATGAAGACTCTTGGTTTGATCACCCGATTTATGATGATGATAATGTTGACCCGGAGGGAGAAATTACTTTTGCTCCTATTATCCTTCCCACTCGCTTTGATCTTAATGTGCGGGTTTTTCATGCGACTCGTTTTGAGTACCATGACCCCTTTATTCACATTCCTAAGAGTGATAAGGTCAACAAAGTCATGCAAGTTGAAACCACTATGGTTGAGACTTTTGTACCACCATTACCATGTGCTTTATATGACTTAGGATTAGCATGGGGGGGGGGGGGACGACACCTTGTTGTCTATTCCTTTCTCCACCGAGGACGAGGTATTCGATCCCGGAATCGTTTATTTAGGGAAATCTCGGCCTTTCACCGATGCAATAATTGAAATACTTTTTAATCATCTTGGTGCGAGTTTATCTCGGGGAGCATGCTACATCCATACAATTAGTTGTGACTACCATCTCTTTTTAGAGATTTGTGTTGGAGTCTTATCCTTTCGTTTGTCATCCGATAACGAGGATGAGATCTTTGACCCCTGCATTACGCTTTATGTTGGATTTTATTCCAATAAGCCGGTTTTCACCATTTTCCCTAAGGACCAATGAATGCGGGGATCGAGTCGAGCTCATGACTCGGTGAACAAAAATGAGTGCTTTCTATCTTCTTTCTATTTTCTAACATCTAATAAGGCTTGATCTTTCAAGCTCGTGCTCGTGTTTTGTTGTGTTGTGAATCTTAGGTATGAACCTAGTAATTGAAGACTCTCGTGTTCGGTTTTTGCCGGTTCACTTGATCTTCCATTCTTTGAATGCCAAAAGGGGCACACTTTCTATCCCTTGATTTTTATCGGCTAACGTTTTTATCTTGAGGCATAATTAATAAACGGCTTATAGATGTGCGTACTCTTTCCATGCTAGGAATTTGCATTAGACTCTTCGTATCTTAGCAAGGGGGTGTTACTCACGAGCTAAAACATTGAGGACAATGTTTGGTTTTAGCATGGGGGAGTCAATCGATATAATCGCTTGCAATTGCTTTTGTCGTGTCCAAACGTATTGTTTTTCTCATTTTTCAATTAAATTTTAAATTTTTAGTGTTATTTTTAAGTTTTAATAAATAAAATAAGTGCTTTTGACACGAATGTAGGCTTTCTGTTGGTGAAAATAAGAATAGTTTTTGACTCGACTCGGTTTTTAACCTTAGCTTTTCCTTAACGTATTTGAATTAAGTTTTGCTAGGCTATTATATAGGGAGCTTTAAAACGCGAAAGTCTTAATTCAAACGAGTTAAGAACAAGAACTTTTCGCAAGCTCCTATAATTGATCCTAGAAAGTCGTCTATCAAGGGAACTTTAAAACGTAAATTCTAAAACTTGCAAGAGTATAAGAAGATGCAAGATCCTATAGATGACTTGAAAAACCAAAACTTTGATTTAATAGGCTAAGTATCCATTGATTTCACATTCTTGAAATTTTACAATATGGAGAACAAGAGATGATAGAGCCAATTATAAGTTTGGTATTCTTTCGGGAATTTGTGTGAGTTAATTATAAGCCTATTCTCCCATCGCTTGCGAATAAATTTATATGCAATAAATAAGGTTGAACGATTCGAAAAGTTACTTAGCTTCTAGCCCAAGATCGTTTAAAAGTTGCTCGGTATGGATTAGAGTTCATAGCCAAGGCATAACTTATTGAAGCGGGATGCGAAGATTGGCAAGTCCAAAAAGGTCCTAACAAGACATGAGGGCTATGTTTTATTGCTAAAGATCTCAAGTGATGTGAAGAATCATTTATCAAAAATCAATATGAAGGATCGAGACACACGACGAAAAGTAAATACTCCCCAAAAGTCATGGAGAAGTCTATCCAAAAAGACCATAATAAGGTATGAGGAGAAATGAAGCCAAGTCCAAAAAGGAGGCGGATCATTGTATATCAAAATCCCAAATAAAGATTGGAGAAAAATGAAGAAGTCGTGGTCCAAGTATGAATCTCTCAAAACTTCAAGTGAAGAAATTCCTATATGAAGAGAAGACCATTATTTCATGAACGTCTCTCAAGGTTTGAGGTATAAAGTCACTGCCAAATATCGGTCCGAGAAAGGTCTCAAATCACGAAGCAAGTTATGCCAAGATATGAACTTTATGAAGTCCCGAGAAGCAGTTTTAAAAGATTTTGTCCTTTAGCTAACTATTGATTAAATCGTTCACTTTATTTTCGGCCTAATAAATTATCGAAATAAGTCAACAATTCATCCTCGTGATCATTCAAGACAACAATAAAATATAAGAGATACACCTAGGAATAAGGGAGTCTAAGTGAATAATTAGCCCACATGAGTTCGTGTTAGTTTGCTAACTTATAATAACAATGATCTTGTTTTTGAACTTGGCATGGAAAAGTGAAAAGTCGAGGACGATGAATCTATTTGAGCTTTTATGATCCTTAAAGTTATTTTTTTAATAATGAAAGCAATACATTATGTCTTTGCAAAATAAAATGTTAAAAGTTGAATAATGGTGTAGTTAGAGTTTAATTTTATCATTGCGTGAGGACATGACAATTGCTTAGCATGGGGGAATTTGATATGAGTGTAATTACTCATATCATTTGTATCAAATAACAATGAAATTGTGCATGAAATGTATCAAAAATGCCTTGTATATGCTTGTTTCTTGTTTGAATGTGTGTAGGTACCAAGTTCGCGAAAACCGGCAATTATCGACACGAGTTTGAAGAAAAAAGATTAAAGAAGCCAAAATCAAGCTCGACTTTAGCGGATTTTATCATTTGTCAAGAAAACGGGCCAAGTGGGTCCCACATGAGCTTATTGGGCCTGAAAAGCCCAATATTGATTAAACATGGTTATACTGTTAGGACTGGGCCAAGGAAAGCCCAAGTAGAGTCCAGTTGTTAAATTTGAAACGGATGGTAAAGTAACACTGGCCCAAGCCCAAATTGATAAGGAGTAAATAAAGTTATGGGCTTTTAGGTTTTCAGTCATTATAACGTTTTACATAAAACGTTTTCACTTTATTCTTATTAAACGAATATCCCCATTCTTCACTCATCCACCCATATTTATTCCATCCACTCATCCATTCGTTTCTCTTCATTCACTTCACACACCCACTTTTCACAATAAATAAAACAATACCTCACCCACTCGTTTTTACTTTTTCGTTATTTTCTATGTGTATCATCCCCTTCATCTCTCACCCTCACCCTAAATAACAAAATAACCAATAACTTTAAGTTACTGTTACAAACCCTAGATCAATAAATATCCAAAGTTACAAAGGGCTTTTTGATTAAATAATTAATTCACACCAGGGGGAATAAAACCCCCATGGTTTAAGGAAGAGAAAGGTAGGATTGAAAAGGCTACGTGGCAGATTTTCAGTGGAAGAAACACCTCACCAAACCCATCCCACCAATCACAAGAGCCCAAAAGAAGCACAACTAGCACACACGGATGCCACGTTGGCAATCCGTGTGCTAGTGTGTATCATCCACCATCCGATTCAACAAAGAGAGAGAAAGATAAAGATCAAGGGCCAAAAATCATATGGAATATTCCTAAGAAGATCCGGATATCCTCTCAGCAAAGCCCTTGGGAAGGCTATAAAAACCCCCCATTTTTACTTGTAATTCATCCTTTACTTTTCTTTAAAAGTTATTATGCAGAAATAATTGTAGGGTTAATTTGTATTTATTTTATAAAGTATTGTAAAATTTCTGAAATTAATGAAAGATTACTTGTTTTAACTTTAAATAGTGTCTTGTTTTATTTTCTGCTTGAATTGATATACGATTTAATTTCTATTAATTGTTTCACATTAATAATGTTGAGATGTTAATTATAAGCTAAGTAATAGTTTATAATTAATATTAAAAGATAAGTTTTGGATCAAGCTTTTCCCCACTGGAAAAGCCTCAATAATCTGTTCGATGGTCATTGATGGTTCGAATTATGTATCGTGATGGTGGTGTTACGGTGATGGAGTGCTCGCGTATTTAACCAGCTCAGCGCTTCGTTACGGCACAACGGATTCTTCAAAAGGTTCACAGTTTCTTTTAATTCAAAAGTTTTAGATTAAATTAGTTTTTATGTTAATTATTTTGGGAAATTTGATGTTGCTGCTTGGATTTAATAGTGTATCTGATTTTTATCATAGTTCTATATGATATAAATGAAGTTTCTGATTTTTGGGATTTAATAGTGTATGAAGTAGTATCTGAGAGTTCATGTATTCTGTGTTAATATTGTGTCAATGTTAGAACACATTTGGGTTGGAATTTCTGGTTAATTGATCTGAATTTGAATGAATTTATGATTGCTGAAATTATTTGAAATGGTTTAGACCGGTTGAATCTAGAAGTCTGCCGTTTGAATATTCTTTGTACCATGCGTTGAGAAATTTATTTGGTATTTTATGAATGCAGATGTGATTTTGTTATACATTCTAATCTAGATTTTATGCTAGTTTTGGTTTAAATCTGTTAAACTTTGCTGTGAGATTTATTAGGACTTAAGTGTGTTCTGATCTGCTGATTTATACTGATTTGGTTGTTTTGAGTAATTGAAAGTATTCTTTAACCTGTATTTAACTAGTTATTTGCACTTTGATTAAACCAATTTGTGAGACTGATTTATGTTTCCTTTTTACTCGCATGCTTAATCTGATATGACTTGTTTCTAAATGACTGATATCGCGTGATTATTCTTACTGCTTTCTGATAAATTGTTCAACTATCTGCTTATCAGTTCCCAACGATCTGTTAAGCTCAATAAGCTGTTTTCTAACAGCTTAAAACTTAATAAGCTTCAAAAGTCACTCCTGTGACTGGTTTCTTTCATATATGTTAAAAAGAATTTAATCAAAAAAAATATGTCTGCTTCTGGATTCGAACCTGTGACCTCTTGGTCACAAGTATAGCGTGTTACCCATCTGTGCTAGGCACTCTTTTGATTTTACTTCCCCTAATTTCATTAATATAGTGTTTTTCAAACTGGCAGAATTTGTTTGAGTTGTTTATTTAAGTCACGTTTTATTTTATATATAACTTTTAATTTTAATTAAAATAATTCTAAATAATAAGTAGTTTAATAATTAAAAAAAAAATTTAATTAAAAATTAAAAATGTTTTTATTAAATTTAAATTGCTTAATTAGTTTATTTTCTATTAATTAGATTTTTATGACATTAATAAAAATAGTTTTTAAATAAGATTTGTTTTAAAGTAATTTGTAATAAAGTAAATTAGTTTTAAAACGTTTAATTTTTTTAATAGATTAAAAGTTATAGTTATTAAATAGATTAAATTTTTATAGATTATTAAAATAGATTAATTTTTAAATTAATTTAATTTTTAAGTAATTAATTGTGTTTTAGATTTAAAAATAACGGGGTTAACGATTCATGCACTTTAGGCTTATATTAAATAGTTTAAAATTAGTAGATTTAAATTGTAGTTTAAAAACCGAAAACCAATTCGATTCAATTGTCCAAATCAAAGCAATACATCTCAAATTCATAAGATCTTCGTGTACAACGAACTCGACTCACTCACGTGTTTAATTGAATTCGTCATTGGTATTATTAGTCTGTTACTTTTTCCTAAAGGTAATTTTCTAATTTACCCTATAACGTATATCAAATTATACATATACAATCCACGACACATCAAAGTCCATCATCATCATTATCTTGCCATACCACAAGCCCCTTTCTGAAGTTGTCAGCTCAAGCCCGAGCTTGATGGAGAGGGGTAAGCTACCCTTTGTGATTCCTGGATGTAGGGTCACCACGTAAAATTCTTTTTCTCCTTTCTCTATACTTGCTTGGAGGATATTTTATTGAGCTAGAGTAACTTTTAGGGATTAGGGTTGTGGATGGAAGAACAAATGCTGGATATTGTATGTTTGATAGATAAGAACAGGTTAGGGATGATTTGATTAGGTTTGATGCATGTTTGAGTAGAGATTGTAGGTTAAAATTCATGTTTCTGTTTTTTAAGGGGTGTTTGGATTCAAGTTTTAAATTCAGTGTGTGTGATGAATTTCATTTGAAAGCTGTTTAAACTCAACAATTTGAGTGGATTTGTATGTATTCAGTTCATTGTGTTGGATTGGGTACCATTTGGTAAGTTTTGAATGCAAGTCTTGAATAAAACCTAGCAAAAAATCAGTATAAGCCATAACTGCTTATTTTTGTGAGTTTTTGCCTTATCAATTTTGGTGCTTGTTAGGATATAGTGTAGGGTAGGAATTGTGAGTGATTTGGGGGAGTGTGTGAGTGAATTGAGTGAGTTTTGGCCAACCAAAACTCACCCAATTGCACTTTGCATCAGCAAAGTCCCATCAGACCCCCCCATTGCCATACAGTAACTGAAATTGGGTATTTTCTGCTTGAATTTGCTAAGTGGACTTGTGTTTTTAGCCTTTATTTGACTCCCCACAACCCAACTGGTTGTGGGGGTGCCTTTGTTTGCCCATAAAACCAAGAAACAAGCAAGATCTAGGCACAAAAGTGCCCAGACCCGTATTTTTGTGAAGGAAGTGGGAACTCACTTCCCGCTAGTGTAAAAGTTTCCCCTGCTAAGAAAAAGGACAAAACAGGTAACATGTCATTGTCAGTTTTCATCCTTTTTTGTCTTTAGTGACCAAAAATAGGAATTAGGTCCTGAAACCAATTTTGTTATTTTTCTTATTTTATTTGTGATTTTTCTGTTTAATTAATTTTTATTTTACTGTTCATTTAGTATTTTTCACATTTAATAGCATTTTAAATTACTTTTTAAATTTCTGATTTTTGTCTTCTAGTGTAAAATTTTAACATTTTTTAGTTTTAAAAATTTTCTTATATTTAGAAAATTATTTTAAGACTTTTAGTTCAAAAATCTTTTACTGTTCACTTTTTAATTAATAACTAAATTTTATTTAGTTAATTAGGGTTTTAATTGTTTACTGTTTTGTCTTTTAGTGAAAAATATTTGATTTTTCAAACTTTTTCATTTTTCTACTATTCATTAGTATAATTTAGGATTTTTAAAATAGTCAAATAATTTTTAGCATTATTTTATTATTTTTAATCATTATTTTAGTTTAAAAATTGTTTTTAGAGTTTTAAAAATAGAAAAATAGTATTTAAAATTTTGGAAAAATACTTTTTAGTTTTTTAAATAATATAAGTGAGTTATTTGTCCAATAAAATAATATTTTGGGCTTTTTCTTAATTATATTTAATTTTTGGGCTTTAATTAGCATTAAAAATTGAATATTTAATTAATAAAAGGTTTTAAAATTAATTTGTTGGATTTTTTATCCTTATTTATATTATTTTGAACTACTTTTTCATTTTTAGTTTGTTTTTAGCTTAAAAGTTTTTTAAATTTTCACGTTTTACGTACTTACGTTCGCGTACTACGTCATTCGTCGTAGTTTAATTGTAATCGTAGTTCGTCTTAGTTTTTCTTTCTTTTCTCATCTAAAAACGACACTACCCCAAACTTTTGATTATACATATTGGCACATTAATCCACACACCTCCTCGAGAACGAACCCGCATTTGTTCGGTTTCGCGTTTTTCCTAAAACGTGCAACTTAGTACTTGCCCCGTTTTATACTCCTTTTTCCTAAAAGGATATACAAAAACTCAACTATCAAAATGACGCCGCTACCGGGGCGGTGTTTTTAGTGTGCCATTATTAGTATCGTGTTTGTGTGAGTGGTGCGTTTTTGCTTTTCACATTTTGGAAAGCGTGAATATCGTACATACTCATTTTTTGTTATTTTTTCCTTATTATATTATAGTATCCAAATAAATTGTGTTTAGTTTTCCTAAATTAAACACACAACAATCACTTTACTATATTGTAGATATATTGGTTTTCGTTTTTATTGTGAATATTATTAATATATTGTACTTACGTAGAACAATAAAGATACAAGTACTCCAAAAGCGTGAAAACACAACCTTGATTCGGGATTTCATCACTCGATCATTGTATTCGAATCCAAAGCAAAAGTTAAAGGCAAAATAGATAAATACTTTTGTGAGGCTTAATTTCAATTAACACAAACTATAAGGTGGGTATAAGGCGGTTGTATTTCACGACCTAAGGGAAAAAGGCTCTTATGTGCTTAGCGCCGCCTCGTTTCCCCCGCTTGCTTGTGCGTGTTTTGAGAAAAAGGGCTAATCGAGGGTTTGCCAACCAAAGTATTATCTACGTATATATATTTGCTTGTTTTCAAGATTAAACCCTCTTGAACGTTTTGGTGTTCCACCAACGTTCTAAAGTCATCGAAGGCGTTCACTTCACGTGATCGTTTTCATTCCTTGAGGCTCCTTTAATCGAGAAAGTCGATTCGAGGAGAGATTTGTAGATTTGAGTCTATGTAATACATCAAAAATCCAAAAAAATTAAAAAATCAAAAACCAAAAATATTCTTCTTACCCATATCCATTAATTCTACTTCTAACCCTCTAGTGTTTAATTCTCGTAACACCGTTCTCGTTGCATCATGTCGAATCATGGTGGTTATTACTCGTGTCCATATTGTGGAGGCCCGCCCGATGGTGCCAATTGTTTTTATTGTGAGGTTATTGGAGGTGGAGGGGGTTATATTTATAACTCCGCTCCACGTGATCTTGGTAACAATTTTCAATCTTACGACCAAGGTCACCCGTCCTCTTCGTTTTATTCGTCGTATGATCCGTCTTTTAATTGCAATAATGAGTCTTTTCATAATGCCTTTAATGATTTTGTGAGACGAAATAATGAGAAATTAACGATGGTGGAAGAACAATTGTCAAGCCTTAAGGAAACTTGTAATAAACGAATGGCAACCCAAAGGGACACTTTCAAAAAAATGGAAAACGATTATGACACCCTTATTGAAGAGCAAAAACGTTTGTATGATCAAAATGAAGAGATGTGGAAAGGATATGTGGATAGCATTAGGGAAAATCCTGCTAACGAAAGAGAAAATCATGATAGAGAGAGAGATAAAATTCTTTTAATGTTCGAGGGCTTAGTGGAAAAATTTAATTCTTTGTCTAATAACACCAATCCTAATTCCGAGGGAGAGGTTAAAGCCTTATCGACTCCTAAGACTCGTACGTCTCGCATTGATCCATATCTCTCGAATTTTAGAGTCGTGCAACCTTCGTCGTCTTGCAACAACGTAGAGGAAACGAAAAAGTCATCCAACGAAGTTTTGAAAAATGTTTTTGAAAATAAACCAAAGGAAAAACTCGTAGGATACTTAGGAGTATTAAATCTAATACCTTGTGAACCTAATTTTTCTAATGAGGATGAAATTATTGAGGATTTTCTAAATCAATATACACTTAATTTTGACGAAGAAATTCCATTAAATGATTTTAAAGAAGAAAAATGTGAAAAGGTTTTAAAGGAAATCGTTGAACCCTCGTTTTTACAAGATGAACGTAAATTAATTCCGAAGGGACGTGTTAGTAGTTTTGCTAAAATGTTTGAAAACCCACGTTCGATCCCTTCGAAGGACAAAGTTGAAACCGTCAAGGCAAAACCGTCACGAGACGAGCCTTTTACTCCTAATCCCACACCGAGTGAGATTTTGGATTTATCATGTGAGAAGTCCGCCGATGGCCTTGCTCACATCGATACGTTTTTCGATTTCGAGGTCGAAACGACAAAGGCGAAATCTTCAATCGAAGAGCCTTATTTTCCTAGTTTCACGACGGTTGAAGCTAGCGACTCGATTATCGAAAACTTTATTGCTCAACCTCTTCCACGAGGAAGAGAAGACGTTTTTGATCCCGATGGCGATTTTTCTGAGATCAAACGTATTCTTGACGATCCGCCTTCGATTTTCGAGTTTGATGAGGACCGTTGCGTTAGCCCGGAGGGGGATGTTTTATTAGTCGATTCACGTTTTAAAAATTCAAATCCTCCTCCCGCCTTCAAGATAAATGTGGAAATTTTAAGTGTGCCTAGAATTGTTTTAGAAACACCAAATATTTTCAAATTAATCAACTTCGGTTTTCGTAACAATGAGTTAAAAAATGAAAAAGCGAATGAACTTAAAATCAATTTTAAAGATTTTCCAAAGATAACTCCGTCATCACCTCGTTTAATTGAACTTGCTACAAACTCGTCTACTTCTTTTGACGACGTTTTGTGTGGACCTAGTGTGGGGGAAGCCCCATTTGTTTCCTCACACTTCTCCACCGAGGACGAGATTTTTGACCCCGGTATCACGTTTAAGATAAAATCTCGGTCTTTTACCGAAGTAGTCACTAGAAATCCTTTCTACACTTACG
Source organism: Glebionis coronaria (assembly GCA_025667525.1). Lineage (NCBI taxonomy): Eukaryota > Viridiplantae > Streptophyta > Magnoliopsida > Asterales > Asteraceae > Glebionis > Glebionis coronaria. The sequence goes on from CM046881.1 coordinate 55,969,452, forward strand.
GTGAGAGTTTACCTCGAGTAACTCGATTTTTATGCCCACCCAATGTCCCACCTTTCTCTTCTTATGCTATTTTCTTGTGTCCCATTGGGACGTCGTTACTTGAAGTCGTGTTGTTTCGTTTATCATCCGAAAACGAAGACACGATCTTTGATCCCGGTATAGAGGTTTTGCCTTTATACACGGTTGCTTTTGGGCCTTGATTACATGTAAGTCCCACCAAAAATGACCGAACCATGATTATCCCTAAATGATCACATTTATGGGGATTCGAGTCGAGCTTTTGACTCAGTTATCAAAAACAAGGTGCCTCGTGGGGGAGACCCATGCTTATCCATGTACATATTATTGCTTTCTAATTAGTTTAATGTGAGGGGATTTGTGCCCTTCCAACCTTTGTTCCGTGGTTGTTCGTGATTGTGATTCATTAGGTACATCGTCATCATTGAAGCCTCTCGTGTTCGTTTTACGTAGCACTCGAGCTTCGATCGTTGCCTTTGGAGATTCCGATATCCGATGATATCCTTTTATGATTCTAACGTTTATCTTATTAGCATAATTCATAAACGGCTTTTAGGTTATTCGTTTTACCCTTTCCATGCTCGAGATTAAGCATTCGACTACGTCTCTAGTATGGGGGTGTGTGCACCCCTAGACTCGAAACATTGAGGACAATGTTTAATTTTAGTATGGGGGGGGGGGTGAGTAGATACTTCACCTTGCTTACGTCAACACGCAATCCAAAATTTCATCTTTTTGCTATCATTTTGATGCAAATAAGGCTAAAAATGGCCAAATTTTAAAATTTTTCTTATTTTTCATAAGTGTTGAAGACACGAGTTTAGGTTTTCTGATGGCGAGAATAAGAGTAATTTTTGACTCGACCGTGCGTGTTGAGCACTTAGCTTCGATTCCTTAACTTTTTAGGCTAAGTCTCTTAAATGAGGACGAGAAATGATAGAGTTATTTATAAGTCTCGTAATCGTCACGATCTCATGTGTAGTAATTATTAGCTTATTCTCCCCACGCTTTTGATAATAAATTGTTAATAAATATTGATTTAGCGGTTTAGTCACTTTTGTTGGTTTTTAATTTGTTTTAGTAGCTTCCATGTAATTAAATTGGGAAAACATTAAGGTATCGCCAGCGTCACGATTTTGAAGTATTGGCACCCGAATAATCGAAAGCTTCACCCAATAATGAGATTTCAAGTGCTCACCGAAATTAAGCAAAAATTTAAAGCTCACAAGGCCGAAAAATCTGTGCAAAAATTGAAAGTGAATCAAGCCTTAATCTTCGAAGCTTTAAAGATCCAAAATTCGCCTTAGCGTGAGGATATACGTCTTTGGCTAATAAAACCACCGATGAGGCGGATAATAAAAGGCAAGGCAAGACCGAAGTCATAATAAAAGCTTCATGGCGAAGTTGAATAAAAGATGGAGGTAAACCAAAGATAATAAGGCCCTTCCGTTAGGGGGCGTATAAAAGTCTTGGTAATAAGTCTCATGTTCAAAACCGTTATAAAACCGTGTTTATCGATTCTTCTTGTCAACTTAATTTTTTAACATCGTTGTCTATTAGGAGGGGTTATTGATTTGATGGTTTTGATTACACCGTTAGGACTCTATTTTTAGACCTAAATCTCTATTATCGCATAAGTCAACAATGTATCTTCGTGAAACATTCAAGACAAAATAAAATATAAGAGATACAAATTAGGAATAATGGGAGGATAAGTACGTGATTAGGGCATATGAGTAGTGTTAGCATTACTAACTTATAATGACAATGATCTTGTTGCACGCTTGGCATGGAATTGGGGTGAAAATCGAGGACGATGAAATTATTTCTAACGAAGCATTCACGTGTTCTTATTCTATGAACCTAAACGTCCCATTTTGCGATGAAAATCATACATTATGTCTAAAACGCAAGTAGTAGTAATAGTAGTAGTGTAGCTAGTTTATCATTCAATAAAGTGAATAAAAATGAATTTTGGAGATGCTAAGATACTTTATTCTAGCATTGCGTGAGGGCACGACAATGGTTTAGTATGGGGGAGTGACGAGACTGCAATTATACATAGTCTCATCGTCCAAATCGGGCTTAAAACGCTTAAAATATCACCAAAATACCCCTATATATGCTTGTATTTGTGTCTTGTGTATTTTAGGTACGGATATCGTGAAATCAAAAAATGATCACAAGAATCATTCAATAACGAACACGGGAAATGAAGTCGCACAAAGAACCGGACCCAAATCATGGATTTTCCAAAATGACCCTGAAGTTTCGAAGAATGTCAAGTTTGGTCCATCAACTTTTGAAGACTTATCACTTAATACCCTTGTAAATCCTAATTATTACATTTGGGTCCCTTAAGTTTCAAGATATTGCATGATTAGCCCTTAAAGAATGAAGATTTTACATGAAAAGCCCTTTAAAACAAGCTTGGAAAATATTTTGTGGCCAAAATCTAAAGTTGAAAACTTAAATTGTGAAGGAGTTGCAAGTTTAAGCTGTTTAAAACAATATAGCAAGTAAAAGGGAATTGAGGGACTTATCTTGCCCAGACAAACAATCTCACCTCCACCAGTTACCATCTGCCACGTCACCCACTCACAACCCTTAACCAATCAAAAACCTCCCCTCGTCCACCTCACTACCCACTAAATATTTAATCTGGTTTTTAATAATCAGATTAACGTTTTTGGGGGTAAACAGAGTTTTTAAAATTAACCACCCCTAAACTTAATTAAAACACACACAATACACACACCCAAGAACAAACCCTAATCCTCTAATTACTTCAAAACAAAGGGGTTTCTTGTTAAAATCTCCAGATCACTAATCCCATACACCCTAAACCCAACCCACAACCCAGATTCCCTTCCCAACCAACCCATGTGACTGTGGGGACCTCCCCTGCACGTCACTTTCCCCCTCAAAATCAAAACCCGACCAAATAAACGGCTAGATGGATTTTCTTGTTTCCGAAGGCTAAACCAACGTCTCAAGATCACTTCCCTACAAAAAACAACAGCCTGGCTATCACATGATCAAAGGAAGACCAAGCAGAAAATTCAAACAAAGGGCAGGACTGGAACTTCAAGACATTAGGGTTTAGTTTATTTCTTTTCTTCTAGAAATCTCTGTAGTCCATTATATAAGGACGCATAGGCATCAGTTTTCATTGTTCCAGATTTTTTTGTAATGTTTTAAATATTAATGAAAATGAACTTTAATCTTTTGCAATAAATCTGAGTTCCATTTGTTATACTTTATTTGTTTAAGTTTTATTCATCATTTGAAATCAGTTTAAGAGAAACGTTTTCACTTGAATTAAAAAGTTTTCAAGAAATCTGATTTTCTTTGAAGTTTTTATAAGCCAAGAGGAATAAGCTAGCTTAATCAATAAGCTAGGCTTATTCTCTTTGTAGCTATTTAATCAAGTCACTCTCTCTATTCTTTGTTTGATCTCAACAGGCACCAAATTTTGCATATTGGATGAATGGTGGTTGAAGTCCATCATCATCATTATCTTGCCATACCACAAGCCCCTTTCTGAAGTTGTCAGCTCAAGCCCGAGCTTGATGGAGAGGGGTAAGCTACCCTTTGTGATTCCTGGATGTAGGGTCACCAGGTAAAATTCTTTTTCTCCTTTCTCTATACTTGCTTGGAGGATATTTTATTGAGCTGGAGTAATTTTTAGGGATTAGGGTTGTGGATGGAAGAACAAATGTTGGATATTGTATGTTTGATAGATTAGAACAGGTTAGGGATGATTTGATTAGGTTTGATGCATGTTTGAGTAGAGATTGTAGGTTAAAATTCATGTTTCTGTTTTTTAAGGGGTGTTTGGATTCAAGTTTTAAATTCAGTGTGTGTGATGAATTTCATTTGAAAGCTGTTTAAACTCAACAATTTGAGTGGATTTGTATGTATTCAGTTCATTGTGTTGGATTGGGGTACCATTTGGTAAGTTTTGAATGCAAGTCTTGAACAAAACCTAGCAAAAAATCAGTATAAGCCATAACTGCTTATTTTTGTGAGTTTTTGCCTTATCAATTTTGGTGCTTGTTAGGATATAGTGTAGTGTAGGAATTGTGAGTGATTTGGGGGAGTGTGTGAGTGAATTGAGTGAGTTTTGGCCAACCAAAACTCACCCAATTGCACTTTGCATCAGCAAAGTCCCATCAGACCCCCCATTGCCATACAGTAACTGAAATTGGGTATTTTCTGCTTGAATTTGCTAAGTGGACTTGTGTTTTTAGCCTTTATTTGACTCCCCACAACCCAACTGGTTGTGGGGGTGCCTTTGTTTGCCCATAAAACCAAGAAACAAGCAAGATCTAGGCACAAAAGTGCCCAGACCTGTTTTTCTTGTGAAGGCAGTGGGAACTCACTTCCCACTGCTAGTGTAAAAGTTTCCCCTGCAAAGCAAAAGGACAAAACAGGTCACATGTCATTGTCAGTTTTCATCCTTTTTTGTCTTTAGTGACCAAAAATAGGAATTAGGTCCTGAAACCAATTTTGTTATTTTTCTTATTTTATTTGTGATTTTTCTGTTTAATTAATTTTTATTTTACTGTTCATTTAGTATTTTTCACATTTAATAGCATTTTAAATTACTTTTTAAATTTCTGATTTTTGTCTTCTAGTGTAAAATTTTAACATTTTTTAGTTTTAAAAATTTTCTTATATTTAGAAAATTATTTTAAGACTTTTAGTTCAAAAATCTTTTACTGTTCACTTTTTAATTAATAACTAAATTTTATTTAGTTAATTAGGGTTTTAATTGTATAATGTTTTGTCTTTTAGTGAAAAATATTTGATTTTTCAAACTTTTTCATTTTTCTACTATTCATTAGTATAATTTAGGATTTTAAAATAGTAAAATAATTTTTAGCATTATTTTATTATTTTTAATCATTATTTTAGTTTAAAAATTGTTTTTAGAGTTTTAAAAATTGAAAAATAGTATTTAAAATTTTGGAAAAATACTTTTTAGTTTTTAAATAATATAAGTGAGTTATTTGTCCAATAAAATAATATTTTGGGCTTTTTCTTAATTATATTTAATTTTTGGGCTTTAATTAGCATTAAAAATTGAATATTTAATTAATAAAAGTTTTTAAACTTTATTTGTTGGATTTTTATCCTTATTTATAATATTTTGAACTACTTTTTCATTTTTAATTTGTTTTTAGCTTAAAATTTTTTAAATTTTCACGTTTTACGTACTTACGTTCGCGTACTACGTCATTCGTCGTAGTTTAATTGTAATCGTAGTTCGTCTTAGTTTTTCTTTCTTTTCTCATCTAAAAACGACACTACCCCAAACTTTTGATTATACATATTGGCACATTAATCCACACACCTCCTCGAGAACGAACCCGCATTTGTTCGGTTTCGCGTTTTTCCTAAAACGTGCAACTTAATACTTGCCCCGTTTTATACTCCTTTTTCCTAAAAGGATATACAAAAACTCAACTATCAATGATCTTCAAAGTTCAAAACTACTCAAAGGGCAAACTGGAACTTCATAAGCTAGGGTTACACGTTTATCAGCTTTCATAGTTAACTTGTATGCCTATATAAAGGCCTTAGGGTGCATCATTTGTGCTTTGCTCTTGAAATTTCAGTTGTTCACAATTCTGTAACTCATATATTCTACTTAATGAAATGTGTTTGAATTTGGTGAAGAAAACTCAAGTTCCACTCTTATAATCTGTTTAGTATTGTTCTTTGTTCATTGTTCTTGAATCCTAAACCTGTTTTCAAAAGGAGTGTGCAAAAGTTTGCACATTTTCCACCTTTCATGATATTTTGCTAAGACTTGTTCAAACCTTGGAATTCTTGGGCTATAAAGCTGACCATAGCATCCTGATATTGAGTTATCAAGGTGTGGTGAAGCCTGTAACTTGGGGATAATCAAGTGTGGGAACTAAGGTTGCATTAATCAAGAATTTTTCATCTTTCAGTTTTGATATTTTTGCTCTTAACTTTGTTGATTCTTAGCAGGGTTGTTTGTGGAAGCTTGTACTTGTTCTTGCTAGTACATAAGCTCAAAATTCGTGGGTGTGGATGTACATCTATGAGGTACACATCATCTTACCCAAAATATGTTAAAAAGTTGGATTTTTGGTGATTTTGTGTGTGACTTGTGTTCTTGCTAATTTTGTGGCTCAATCTTGCTTAAATCTGCATATATCATCTGTTATTGTGCTTATTTAGGCTTGGGTGGTCTTGGATGGTCTTGGATAACACTTTTGATTTGAAAATTTGATTTTGAAAAGTTAAAAGGGTGTTTGGGATCACCTGTTTTGAATCATTGTGTGTTATTTTGTGGTTGGAAGTTTGTGTTTGTACTTGGTATCTACTATATACTTGTTTGAGTGCTATTTGCTGCAAGATTTCAGCTTTGAAACAACAAATCAAAGATTGTGTTATAGATTGCTTGTTTTGACTGTTTTTGACCTAAGACTTTGGGAACACCTAGAGTGTATGCATGCTTAGGGCTAAAAAGTGTTTAAACATAGTTCTTATAACCTGTTAACAAGATTTGGGTGTTTGAATTTGGCTTGGTGGTCAATTGCATCAGCAAGTGTTCATAACTGCATGTTCATAGTTCATCAGTAACGTTAAGTGCTTGAATCTTGATCAATACTTTGCACCATTCCATGAAACCTGTTTAGAATTGTTCATTTAAGTTTATTATTGCTTGTGTATGCATTTGCTTAAGTTTGGCTGGCTGAATTGTGCTATAAGTGCTTATTGAACCATAACTGCTTATTTGTTCATGTCTGTGCTAGATCTGGTGATGTTTTGATTAAACTATACTAATTGGCTGTTAGTGATTGTGATTTCTTGATTTTTATTGACTTCTTATGATCCACTGATCATTTGGGTGCTTTTTGTAACTTGAATCTCCAAAAAAGTCACTAAAGACAAAAAAGTCAAGAAGTCAAGCAGTGGAAAAAGTTTCCACTGATCAGACCCCAAAACTAGCCCCTACTAGTGTTAATTTGCTTTCAGCTTATTAATAAGCCATATTGGCTTATCCAGACCTGCATCAACTTACTATTTGTGATCAATCTTCATCATTTGACCCATTTGTTTGAACTGGAGCTTATTAGACTTTGACTTTGACTTTTTGCTAGAAAACCAGCTCATTTGACTTTTTCATAAGTGCTTATTTGCTTATTTCAGCTTATTGAGTGAACTTATTTGAAAATTTTTTGTTGATTAAGCTTAGTTAAGTCATTTAAAAGCTTTTGAAACTTGAATCAGATCTTGGGGTGGCCTAGAACTCAAAAACGACTATTTTGTCGTTTTGTGTAGATTGCTTATTGCATTTTCAGGCTTATTCCTTGGAATTTTTTCAAATTTATTTTTACAGAAGTCTTAAGCAACTCAAAAGAAGCTTGTGTGTCTAATTTGAGCTTATGGCATCAGCTTATAGCTTAATGGGCCAAAAAGCACATTAAGAATAAACTGTTTGATATAAGTCAGCTTATTTCACATTTTCAGCTTTTGGGCCTTTGAAAAATTGTGTTCAGAATCAAATTTTGAGTCAGATAGGAGCTTTTGGGCTTAATTGGACAACATTTTTCTTATTGGGCCTTTAAAAGCCCATTAAGGTGACTGTTTGGACTATTGGCCCATTTGAAGGCCCATTAGGGGTATTTTTGTAATTTCAAGTTCATTTTCTGTTTAATTAGGTTAAATTAAGCTAGTTTTCATGTTTTTAGAATTTTTTTATAAATTTTGGATTTTTAATATTATTTTATTATTATTTTATTATTATTTTATTATTATTTTATTATTAAAAATTAAAGATTTTTCAAATTTTTATATTTTTCTTAGGTTAAATACATTAAGTTCGGAATTTACAACTTTTAGAATATTTTTGTTGTCCTTGGATTAATTTTTATAATTATTTTAAGTTTTAATAGTTTTTAATTGTTTTTAAATAGTTTTATTTACTATTAAAATTTTCAAAAATAGTTTTAAATTAAGGTAGGATATTTTAGAGGTTTATAAAGTGATAAATCTCTTTTTAGGCTTTTTATTAATTAAATTGATTTTTAGGGCTTTAATTAGCAATAAAAAATCATTATTTAATTAAATAAAAGGTTTGGGTGATTTGTGATTTTTTGTAAACTCTAATTACATTATTTACGATTTATTGAAATTTTCTAAGAATTTTTAGGGTAAATTTTTAAATTTGGTACTTTTTACGGTTTTACATGTACGACCCTTTCGTCTTAGTTTAAATCGTCATCGTAACCGTCATTCTCTTCTTACCTCATTTCTATTTTCTTTTCTCATAATCATATAATCACAAAGTTAATCATCTCTCTACACAACACACTAGCCTCCTTGAGAACGATCCCCACTTTTGGGTCATAACTAGTGATTTTCCTAAATCACTTGTTAATACTTGCCCTATTTTACGCTCTTTTCCTAAAGGGTGGTAAAAACTCAAACATCAATTTTGGCGCCGCTGCCGGGGAGGCGTGTTGTGTTTTTATTTGGCAATTGTTGTTTTTATATATATCCATAATATCTATTTGTATTAGTAGCACTCTACTAATACGTATTATCTATTTTTTGTTTTTTTGTGTGAATATTATTAATATATTGTATACGTAGAACAATAAATTCACAAGTACTCCAAAGTGTGAAAACACAACCTTAACTTTGGAGGTCATTACCCAATCATTGTATTCGAATCTCAAACAAGAAAGAAAAGGCAAAAATAGATAAATACTTTCGTGAAGCTCGATTTTGAAAATACAAACTATAAGGTGGGTATAAGGCGGGTATTATAAAATATACCCTAAGGAAAAAGGCTCTTAAGTGCTTCGCGCCGCCTCGTTTCCCCGCTTGCTTGTGAGTATTTGATTTTGAGAGCTAATCAAGGGTTTTGCCGCCCAAAGTATTATTAAGTATCATATATACTTTCTTGGTTTCATTTGATTAAACCCTCTTGAACGTTTTGGTGTTCCACCAACGTTCAAGGCGTTCACTTCACGTGATCGTTTTCATTCCTTGAGGCTTCTTTAATCAAGAGATTTGATTAAGTAGTAGATTTGTAGATTTTGGTCTACTTAATACAATCACAAAAATCCAAAAAAAGTAAAAACAATCAAAAACCACAAAAAAAAATTGGAAAAATACAAAACACCAAAAAGAATCTTCTTTGCTCACCCCCACGTTGTACGTGACGTTTATGCTTACTCGTAATCAAGCAAGACGTGCACGTAAACGAAAAACCGAAAGGAGTCAACACCTACTCCTAATCTTTCTAGTGAGGAGTCTCCTATTGACGAACCCATTGTAAGAGAAGAACCAACCATGGCGAATCGTACTATGATGGAGTTACTTCAAGCACCCACCGAGGGTTATGGAGAGGCTATTGTGATTCCCACTATCCTTGTGGAGAATTTTGAAGTGAAAACGGGTTTGTTGTCGATGATCTAAAACAACAAATTCCGTGGTGATGAAAAGGACAACCCGCACAACCATATCCACCAATTCAATCGTCTTACCGCCACTTGCAAATTTAAGGATGTTGCTAATGACTCGATTAAGATGATGCTTTTTCCGTATTCCTTAGAGGGGTCCGCTAAAATTTGGTTAGAGAAAGAGCCACCCAATTCTATATTGACGTGGAAGGATCTCATTTCAAATTTTGTGAACCAATTTTTTCCGCCATCTAAGACTACACACTTGAAAAATGAGATTTCAAAATTTTCACAAGAATTTAATGAAAGTTTTTCAACGGCTTGGAATAGGTTTAAGGAAATGTTACATGAGTGTCCTCATCACGGTTTTTCCGATTTGCATCAAATTGACACGTTTTACAATGGACTTAATGATCATGAAAGGGATTATCTAAATGCCACCGTGGGTGGTAATTTTTTGTGTAAAACGGTTGAGGAAGCTTTGGTGATAATTGAGAATAGATCTAAGGTGTATAGTCCTCGTAGCACGTCGAGTGTTCGTAAGGCTTCGTCTTTGGCTTCAGCTTCTTTGTCTAATACCATCGATGCTTGCCAAATTGAGGCAAACTTGGAAAACAAAATCTTTGATAAGCTTAAAGGTCTTTTAATTGAGTTCAAAGTTAGAGAACCAAGTGCTCCCGCTACAGCTAAAGCGGTTGAGGTTTCATGTATGTATTTTGGTGGAGGTCATGATTTCTTCGAGTGCATTACCAACGGTGGTAACACTTCGAGTGCCTAAGCGGCCACGGGAACTTACAACCAAAACGGTCAAGTTACCCGCTCTAATCAATTGACTCCACCGGGTTTTGGTTCAAATCAAAATGCTAACAACAACTAGCAAATCAATCAAGTTGGTTTCAAAAAAAATTACAACAAAGGAAACTATGGTAATCAAGGGGCTAATAATAATCAAGTTTCAAACAAAAATCAAAGTGATTTTCAAAACAACAACAAGAGTTTGCAAACTTTGAAAGATCTTCCAAATGAATTTGTTGAATACGCCAATGGGAACGATGCTAGGTTTGACAACATTCAAAGAGAAATCATTAGCCTAAGATCCGAGTTTAAGAACGACTTGAAGAAAGAGTTGAAAAATGAGTTAGCAAATGAGCTTAATATCCATACAAACAAGATGGAAGGAAATGTAACTAGGTTACAACAAAACGAACAAAAAATGGAACAAGGACAACATGAAATTAAGCAAGAAATGATTAAAGATGAGAAGAGGCAAACCATGTTTGAGGACAAAATTTCATCTATGTTTGAGGCAATTATGTGCAAACCGTCTTCGAGTAGTCTTCCTAGCAACATCGTATCAAACCCTAAGGGTGAGATGAAAGTGATTACCACACGTAGTGGTAAGACACTTAAGGAACCGACTCCTCAACCAATTGCTCATACGGAGGATGCAATTGAGGAAGAACCCGAGGTGGTGGTCGAAAAGGAGCATGTCCCAATCCCACGAAGTACCGCTCATGCCATACCTACGGTTGACCCATTACCACATTTGGAACCCGAGATTCCAATGGCAATACCTATGCCTCAACCCACACCACCTTTTCCCTATCCATCGAGAATTAGAAAGGAGAAACGTCAAGAGCGCGACAATTACCAATTTGAGCTTTTTATGAAATGTTTCGTGATTTGCACTTTAATGTGAGTTTCGCCGATGCTTTGGTCATGATGCCTTAATTTGCCGCTAACTTTAAGAGTATGTTGAACAACAAGGAGAAATTATATCAATTGTCTAGTTGTTCATCGGCTTATCTTAATCGCATACCTCAAAAAGTCGGTGATCCCAGGAAATTCTTGATCCCTTGTGCAATTCAAGATATGGAAGAATGCTATGCCTTGGCCGATCTTGGTGCTAGCATTAACTTGATGCCACTTGAAATCTTCAAGTCGCTCAATCTTCCTAATCTTACTCCTTCACTAATGTCTATCGAGTTGGCTGACCATTCCACGATTCCCGCATGTGGATTGGCGGAAGACGTTTTTGTGAAAGTGGGAAAGTTCTATTATCCGATAGACTTTATCGTTGTCGATATTCCCACGGATCCTCAAGTTCCTCTCATTTTAGGTCGTTCGTTTTAGATACGTCTATGGCTTTGATCGATGTGCATGCTAGAAAGATCACCTTACGTTTCAACGACGAGGAACTTGTAATAAACGCAACTCAAAACTCTCAAATTTCTCATGTTTATTCCGTTGCAACCATAAACCTCGTTGAAATGATTGACGTTGTTTGCGACGAATTTTCACAAGAAGTTCTAGGTTTTGGTGATGATGAAAATAGTAGCGATCCCACTATGTTGGATCCCATTCTTGATAACTCGACACCAACCTTCACTCTATTTGAAGGTGGTGGTTTTACGTTGGAAGAATTCGATGTTCCACGTACTTGTAACGAATACCTCGACAATGATGAGGACTTCTCGATTATCAAGGATTTTCTTAACGATTTCCCATTTCCTCCACCCGAGGAGGTTATGAGTATCGAGCCCAAATCTTCACTTGAGGAACCACCTATCCTCGAGTTGAAAGATTTACCTCCTCATCTCAAATATGTCTTTTTGGAGGAGGGCGACAAGTTGCCGGTTATTATTGCGAAAGAACTTTCGGATGATGAAAAAACCGCACTTGTCGATGTTCTAAAGGATCACAAAGGGGCAATTGCGTGGAAGTTATCCGACATTAAGGGGATCGATCCCAAATTTTGTACCCACAAAATCTTAATGGAGGAGGTTACAAGCCCACAATCCAATGTCAAAGGAGGGTGAACCCAAAAATTCACGACGTCATATAAAAGGAAGTCCTAAAACTCTTTGACACGGGAATGATTTACCCTATTTCTGATAGCCCTTGGGTGAGTCCTATTCATTGTGTCCCTAAGAAGGGAGGAATGACCGTTGTGACAAACGATGCCAACGGGTTAATTCCCACTAGACTCGTGACCGGATGGAGAGTGTGCATTGACTATCGTAAGTTGAATGAAGCCACTCGTAAAGACCATTTTCCCTTGCCCTTCATGGACCAAATGTTGGAGCGGTCTTGCGGGAAACGATTTCTATTGCTTTTTAGATGGTTTTTCCGGTTACTTCTAAATTCCCATCGATCCTCGTGATAAACAAACTACGTTTACGTGTCCATATGGAACGTTTGCCTATCGTAGAATGCCATTCGGACTTTGCAATGCACCGGGAACCTTTCAAAGGTGCACGATGGCTATTTTTCATGATATGATCGAGAAGACGATGGAAGTCTTCATGGATGACTTTTCCGTGTTTGGTAGTTCGTTCACTTCGTGTTTATCAAATCTTGAGAGAATGTTAAAACGTTGTGAGGAAACCAACCTTGTGCTTAATTGGGAAAAATGTCATTTTATGGTTAAAAGTGGAATCGTCTTAGGGCACAAGGTCTCGAAAGCGGGGATTGAGGTAGATCAAGCTAAGGTAGACATCATCGCCAAATTACCTCATCCCAATACCGTTAAGGGAGTTAGTAGTTCCTAGGACACGCGGGCTTTTATCGTCGATTCATCAAGGCTTTTTCAAAGATCTCTTGACCTATTACACATCTTCTTGATAAAGAGGCACGTTTTGTCTTTGACGAAGATTGTGTACGAGCCTTTGAAATCCTTAAGAGGAAACTTACCGAAGCTCCCATTCTTGTTGCTCCCAATTGGAACCTCCCCTTTGAGCTCATGTGTGATGCTAGTGACTACGCTATTGGGTCCGTATTAGGGCAACGTCATGAAAAGCACTTCTTGCCTATTCACTATGCTAGCAAGACGATGACCGAGGCTCAACTAAAATACACTACAACAGAGAAGGAATTCCTTGTCGTGGTGTATGCATTTAAGAAATTTCGACCTTATCTCGTCTTGACGAAATGCATAGTGTATACGGATCATTCGGCTATCAAGTATCTTATGGCTAAACAAGATGCAAAGCCAAGATTACTTCGTTGGATTCTCCTCCTTCAAGAATTTGATCACAAAATTGTTGACAAAAAAAGAGCCGAGAATCTCGCGGCCGATCATCTTTCTCGTTTGGAAGATCCTCACCAAAGTGTTTACGAGCCCAAGGAGATCACCGAAACATTTCCGCTTGAGACACTTGGTGTAGTGAATTCCAAGCTTGATTCTTCCACCCCATGGTTTGCGGACTTTGCAAATTACCATGCGGGAAACTTCATCATCAAGGGTATGATGACTCAAGAAAAACGAAAATTCGTTCGTGACGTCAAGTTCTACTTTTGGAACGACCCTTACTTGTTTCGAAATTGTGCGGATCAAATTATCCGACGTTGTGTCTTTGGTACCGAAGCTTCTAACATCCTTAGAGCTTGTCACGAGGGACCCATGGGTGGTCACCATGGTGCTAATCTCACGGCTAAGAAGGTCTTTGATGCCGGTTTCTTTTGGCCTACTATTTACCGAGATGCACATGAGCTTGTGAAGTCGTGTGACTCGTGCCAACGACAAGGAAAAGCCTCACAAAAAGATGAAATGCCACAAAATATCATCCAAGTGTGTGAGATCTTTGACGTTTGGGGCATTGACTTTATGGGGTTATTCCCATCATTTCGTGGTAATAAGTACATCCTTGTTGCGTTGACTACCTATCTAAGTGGGTGGAAGCTAAGGCTTTGCCCACCAATGATGCTCGTGTGGTAGTCAAGTTTTTGAAGAGCTTGTTTTCTCGGTTTGGAACCCCTCGTGCGATCATAAGCGATCTTGGAACCCATTTTTGTAACGACCAATTCAAAAGGGTCCTAAGGAAATATGGGGTTACACATCGGCTTTCTACGGCTTATCACCCACAAACGAGTGGGCAAGTCGAGGTTTCAAACCGATATTTGAAGAGGATCTTGGAGAGATCCGTTGGGGAAAACCGACAATCTTGGTCGGATAAGTTGGACGATGCTTGATGGGCCTTTAGGACCGCTCATAAGACGCCCATTGGGTGCACTCCGTATAAGCTTGTGTATGGGAAAAATTGTCATTTGCCAATTGAATTGGAACACAAGGCTTATTGGGCCCTAAAGCATTGTAATGATGACATGGAGACCGCGGGAAAACACCAGAAAATACAATTAAATGAATTGGATGAATTAAGGGATATTGCTTATGAAAATTCATTGATTTATAAAGAAAAGACTAAAAAGTTGCATGATTCTAAAATTAAAAACTGGGTTTTTAACATTGGGGATCAAGTTTTTCTTTTTAATTTTCGTTTGAAAATCTTTTCCGGTAAGTTGAAATCCCGTTGTTCCGGTCCATTCACCGTGACTCAAGTTTTTCCATATGGGACCATCAAGCTAGCTCAAAATGATGGCCCCAATTTCAAGGTGAATGGACATAGGTTGAGGCACTACTTTGGCGGGGAAGTTCCATCCTTGAACTACCTCGACCAAATCACTTTCCCCAATGATAATTAGTATTAAGGGGATCGAGTCGAGCTCATGACTCGGTAATAAAAAACGAGGTGCCTCGTGGGGGAGTCCCATGCTTATCCTATGTACATATTATTGCTTTCTAATGTAGTAACGTGTAGGGATTTGCGCCCTTCCAACCTTTTTTCCGTGGTTGTTTGTGAATTGTGGTTTTTAGATAATCATGATCTTCACTATTGGAGCCTCTCTTGTTCATTTTATGGGAGCACTCGATCGTTTGCTTTGAAGACTTTCTCAATATCCATGATATATCCTTTGATGTTCTAACCTTAGGTTTATAGCACACTTCATAAACGGATTTAAATTTAACGGTTACACCCTTTCCATGTTATATTAGGCATTCGACTACGTCTCTAGTATGGGGTGTTTTCACCCCTAGACTAGAAACATTGAGGACAATGTTTAACTTTAGTATGGGGGGTGAATAGATACTTTCCTTGCCAAACCTTCACGCTTTCCAAAGTTTATCTTTTTGTTTGTCATTTTGTTGCAAAATAAGGCTAAAAATGGCCAAATTTTAAAAAATTTCTCATGTTTTATAAGTGTTTGAAGACACGAATGTAGATTTTCCGATGGCGAGAATGATAGTAATTTTTTACTCGACCATGTGTGTTGAGCACTTAGCTTTGATTCCTTAACTTCACATTAGGCTAAGTCTCTTGAATGAGGACGAGAAATGATAGGGTTAATTATAAGTTACTATGATAAACGTAGAGTACTCGTATTCTTTCAAAAACTCGTGTGTTCTCGTTGTTTGCTTATTCTCCTTTCGCTTGTAAATATTTTTTGCTTAATAAATATTGACTTAGCGGTTTAGTCTTGGTTGTTGGGTTTCTAGTCTTTTCTAGTAGCTCCCATGTAATTAAATTGGGAAGACATTAAGGTATCGTCAGCGTCACGGTTTTGAAGTATTGGCACCCGAATAATCGAAAGCTTCACCCAATAATAAGATTTCAAGTGCTCACCTAAATCAAGCAAACAATTTGAAGCCCACAAGGCCGAAAAATCTATGCAAAATTGAAAGTGAATCAAGCCTTAATCTTTGAAGCTTTAAAGATCCAAAATTCGCCTTAGCGTGAGGATATACGTCTTTGGCTAATAAAACTACCGATGAGGTGGATAATAAAAGGCAAGGCAAGACCGAAGTCATAATAAAAGCTTCATGGCGAAGTTGAATAAAAGATGGAGGTAAACCTATGATAATAAGGCCCTTCCGTTAAGGGGCGTATAAAAGTCTTGGTAATAAGTCTCATGTTCAAAACCGTTATAAAACCGTGTTTATCGATCCTTCTTGTTGACTTAATTTTTTGACATCGTTGTCTATTAGGAGGAGTTATTGATTTAATGGTCTTGGTTACACTGTTAGGACTCTATTTTTAGATATAAATCTCTATTATCGCATAAGTCAAACAATGTATCCCCGTGAAACATTCAAGACAAAATAAAATATAAGAGATACAACTTAGGAAGATGGGAGGATAAGTACGTGATTAGGGCATATGAGTAGTGTTAGCATTACTAACTTATAATGACAATGATCTCGTTGCATGCTTGGCATGGAATTGGGGTGAAAATCGAGGACGGTGAAATTATTTCTAACGAAACATTCACGTGTTCTTATTCTATTAACATAAACGTCCCATTTTGCGATGAAAATCATACATTATGTCTAAAACGCAAGTAGTAGTAATAGTAGTAGTGTAGCTAGTTTATCATTCAATAAAGAGAATAAAAATGAATTTTGGAGATGCTACGATACTTTATTCTAGCATTGCGTGAGGGCACGACAATGGTTTAGTATGGGGGAATGATGAGACTGCTTTTATACATAGTCTCATCGTCCAAAAAGGGCTTTAAATGCATAAAATATCATGAAAATACCCTAATATATTCTTGTGTTTGTTGCTTGTGTATTTTAGGTACGGATATTGAGAAAATGACAAAAGATCACAAGAATCATGCAAAAACGAACACGGGAAACGAAGCCGCACATTGAACCAAGCCCTAATGAAGAATTTTCCAAGAAAACCCTTGAAGATTTGAAGATTTATGAAGAAGGGTCTTCCAATATTGATGAACTAACACTTTATACCCTTGTATCTTCATAATTACAAGAATGGTCCCTAAAGTTTGTCAATATTGCAAAAAGGGCCCTCCACTTTGAAGAATTAGCAATTTTAGTCCCTCAACAAAACTAAAATGTCAATATTAATCCTCCCCAAAGTCAAACATACCAAGAAGGACTTAAATTTACAAGAAATTACAAGTTTGGTCCTTTAAAAATCTCAAAATTACCAAAAGGACCCTTGACTTTGAAGAAATGGCAAAAATGGTCCCTCATTAATCATGACTTGGCAATTTAAGTCCTCCAAGAAGTCAAAAAACAAGTAAAGACCATCAACTATGAAGAAAATGCCAAATCAGTCCTTCAAGAATCAAGAAATGGCAAGAAAAACCCCTGAAAATACTTTATAAAACTTTTTGGGGCAAAGTGTGAAAAGTGAAACTTCTACAACAAAGGAAATCCGGATTTTGTTTATTAAGTTGCAAGTGAAAGGAAAAAGGAAGATAAGGGGTTTAACTTAGCAGACAACCAAAGTTACTTAGACCAGTGAGTGGGTGACACCTGTCCCACTCACACTCTCCACCAATCACAACTCACCAATACTCCACCTCACCCATCCACTCACATGTTTATTAATTAACTAATCTTGGCGCCTTAAACACATTTTTAAACTTAATCCAAACCAAAAACAGATTAAAACATGGCACTATTCACCTCAAGAACACAATTAGGTTTTCTTAATTGTGTTGTAATTAAACCCTAAGATAGTCCAGATTAGTGATTAAGCATCCCTTAATCACATCCCAACCTTAAAAATACTTGCCACATCACTCCATTGTCACACACATGATTCACCTGTTGCAAAAAAGAAGAAACTGCCAAAACTTGGCCAGTCATCCAACGTGTGAGATTCTAGCTTACTTTCTAAGCTCCTTATAAGCCATTGGATGCATTTTTACATTGCTAGCTCCACAAGAATCCAAGAAACAGTCACATGATCTTCAAAGTTCAAAACTACTCAAAGGGAAAATTTGGAACTTCATAAGCTAGGGTTACACGTTTTTCAACTTTCATAGTTAACTTGTATGCCTATATAAAGGCCTTAGGGTGCATCATTTGTGCTTTGCTCTTGAATTTTCAGTTGTTCACAATTCTATAAATCATATATTCTACTTAATGAAATGTGTTTGAATTTGGTGAAGAAAACTCAAGTTCCACTCTTATAATCTGTTTATTATTGTTCTTTGTTCATTGTTCTTGAATCCTAAACCTGTTTTCAAAAGGAGTGTGCAAAAGTTTGCACATTTTCCACCTTTCTTGATATTTTGCTAAGACTTGTTCAAACCTTGGAATTCTTGGGCTATAAAGCTGATCATAGCATCCTGATATTGAGTTATCAAGGCGTGGTGAAGCCTATAACTTGGGGATAATCAAATGTGGGGAACTAAGGTTGCATTAATCAAGAATTTTTCATCTTTCTGTTTTGATATTTTTGCTCTTAACTTTGTTGATTCTTAGCAGGGTTCTTTTTGGAAGCTTGTACTTGTTTTTGCTAGTACATAAGCTCAAAATTCGTGGGTGTGGATGTACATCTATGAGGTACACATCATCTTACCCAAAATATGTTAAAAAGTTGGATTTTTGGTGATTTTGTGTGTGACTTGTGTTCTTGCTAATTTTGTGGCTCAATCTTGCTTAAATCTGCATATCTCATCTGTTATTGTGCTTATTTGGGCTTGGGTGGTCTTGGATGGTCTTGGATAACACTTTTGATTTGAAAATTTGATTTTGAAAAGTTAAAAGGGTGTTTGGGATTACCTGTTTTGAATCATTGTGTGTTATTTTGTGGTTGGAAGTTTGTGTTTGTACTTGGTATCTACTATATACTTGTTTGAGTGCTATTTGCTGCAAGTTTTCAGCTTTGAAACACCAAATCAAAGATTGTGCTATAGATAGCTTGTTTTGACTGTTTTTTACCTAAGACTTTGGGAACACCTAGAGTGTATGCATGCTTAGGGCTATAAAGTGTTTAAGCATAGTTCTTATAACCTGTTAACAAGATTTGGGTGTTTGAATTTGGCTTGGTGGTCAATTGCATCAGCAAGTGTTCATAACTGCATGTTCATAGTTCATCAGTAACGTTAAGTGCTTGAATCTTGATCAATACTTTGTACCATTCCATGAAACCTGTTTAGACTTGTTCATTTAAGTTTATTATTTCTTGTGTATGCATTTGGTTAAGCTTGGCTGGCTGAATTGTGTTATAAGTGCTTATTGAACCATAACTGCTTATTTGTTCATGTCTGTGCTAGATCTGGTGATGTTTTGATTAAACTATACTAATTGGCTGTTAGTGATTGTGATTTCTTGATTTTTATTGACTCCTTATGATCCACTGATCAATTGGGTGCCTTTTTGTAACTTGAATCTCCAAAAAAGTCACTAAAGACAAAAAAGTCAAGAAGTCAAGCAGTGGAAAAAGTTTCCACTGCTCAGACCCCTAAACTAGCCCCTACTAGTGTTAACTTGCTTTCAGCTTATTAATAAGCCATATTGGCTTATCCAGACCTGCAACAACTTACTTTTTGTGATCAATCTTCATCATTTGACCCATTTTTTTGAACTGGAGCTTATTAGACTTTGACTTTGACTTTTTGCTAGAAAACCAACTCATTTGACTTTTTCATAAGTGCTTATTTGCTTATTTCAGCTTATTGAGTGAACTTATTTGAAAACTTTTTGTTGATTAAGCTTAGTTAAGTCATTTAAAAGCTTTTGAAACTTGAATCAGATCTTGGGGTGGCCTAGAACTAAAAAACGACTATTTTGTCATTTTGTGTAGATTGCTTATTGCATTTTCAGGCTTATTCCTTGTACTTTTTTCAAATTTCTTTTTACAGAAGTCTTAAGCAACTCAAAAGAAGCTTGTGTGTCTAATTTGAGCTTATGGCATCAGCTTATAGCTTAATGGGCCAAAAAGCACATTAAGAATAAACTGTTTGATATAAGTCAGCTTATTTCACATTTTCAGCTTTTGGGCCTTTGAAAAATTGTGTTCAGAATCAAATTTTAACTCAGATAGGAGGTTTTGGGCTTAATTGGACAACATTTTTCTTATTGGGCCTTTAAAAGCCCATTAAGGTGACTATTTGGACTTTTGGCCTATTTGAAGGCCCATTAGGGGTATTTTTGTAATTTCAAGTTCAATTTCTGTTTAATTAGGTTAAATTAAGCTAGTTTTCAAGTTTTTAGAATTTTTTTATAAATTTTGGATTTTTAATATTATTTTATTATTAAAAATTAAAATTTAGATTTTTCAAATTTTTATGTTTTTCTTAGGTTAAATACATTAAATTAGGAATTTTACAACTTTTAGAATATTTTTGTTGTCCTTAGATTAATTTTTATAATTATGTTAAGTTTTAATAGTTTTTAATTATTTTTAAATAGTTTTAATTAATTTTAAAATTTTCAAAAATAGTTTTAAATTAAGTTAGGATATTTTAGAGGTTTACAAAGTGATAAATCTCATTTTAGGCTTTTTATTAATTAAATTGATTCTTAGGGCTTTAATTAGCAATAAAAATCATTATTTAATTAAATAAAAGGTTTGGGTGATATTAGATTTTTTGTAAACTCTAATTACATTATTTAGGATTTATTGAAATTTTCTAAGAATTTTTAGGGTAAATTTTTAAATTTGATACTTTTTACGGTTTTACGTGTACGACCCTTTCGTCTTAGTTTAAATCGTCATCGTAACCGTCATTCTCTTCTTACCTCATTTCTATTTTCTTTTCTCATAATCATATAATCATAAAGTTAATCATCTCTCTACACAACACACTAGCCTCCTTGAGAACGATCCCCACTTTTGGGTCATAACTAGTGATTTTCCTAAATCACTTGTTAATACTTGCCCTATTTTACGCTCTTTTCCTAAAGGGTGGTAAAAACTCAAACATCAATTTTGGCGCCGCTGCCGGGGAGGCGTGTTGTGTTTTGATTTGGCAATTGTTGTTTTTATATATAGCCATAATATCTATTTGTATTAGTAGCACTCTACTAATACGTGTTATCGGTTTTTCGTTTTTTTGTGTGAATGTTATTAATATATTGTATACGTAGAACATTAAATTCACAAGTAATCTAAAGTGTGAAAACGCAACCTTGACTTGGGAGGTCATTACCCAATCATTGTATTCGAATCTCAAACAAGAAAGAAAAGGAAAAAATAGATAAATACTTTCGTGAAGCTCGATTTTGAAAAATACAAACTATAAGGTGGGTATAAGGCGGTATTATAAAATATACCCTAAGAAAAAAGGCTCTTAAGTGCTTTGCGCCGCCTCGTTTCCCCGCTTGCTTGTGAGTATTTGATTTTGAGAGCTAATCGAGGGTTTTGCCGCCCAAAGTATTACTAAGTATCATATATACTTTCTTGGTTTCATTTGATTAAACCCTCTTGAACGTTTTGGTGTTCCACCAACGTTCTAAAGTCATCGAAGGCGTTCACTTCACATGATCGTTTTCATTCCTTGAGGCTTCTTTAATCAAGAGATTTGATTAAGTAGTAGATTTGTAGATTTTGGTCTACTTAATACAATCACAAAAATCCAAAAAAAGTAAAAACAATCAAAAACCACAAAAAAATTGGAAAAATACAAAACACCAAAAAGAATCTTCTTTGCTCACCCCCACGTTGTACGTGACGTTTATGCTTACTCCTAATCAAGCAAGACGTGCACGTAAACTAAAAACCAAAAGGAGTCAACACCTACTCCTAATCTTTCTAGTGAGGAGTCTCCTATTGACGAACCCATTGTAAGAGAAGAACCAACCATGGCGAATCGTACTATGATGGAGTTACTTCAAGCACCCACCGAGGGTTATGGAGAGGCTATTGTGATTCCCGCTATCCTTGTGGAGAATTTTGAAGTGAAAACGGGTTTGTTGTCGATGATCCAAAACAACAAATTCCGTGGTGATGAAAAGGACAACCCGCACAACCATATCCGCCAATTCAATCGTCTTATCGCCACTTGCAAATTTAAGGATGTTGCTAATGACTCGATAAAGATGATGCTTTTTCCGTATTCCTTAGTGGGGTCCGCTAAAATTTGGTTAGAGAAAGAGCCACCCAATTCTATATTGACGTGGAAGGATCTCGTTTCAAAGTTTGTGAACCAATTTTTTCCTCCCTCTAAGACTACACATTTGAAAAATGAGATTTCAAAATCTTCACAAGAATTTAATTAAAGTTTTTCAACGGCTTGGAATAGGTTTAAGGAAATGTTACATGAGTGTCCTCATCACGGTTTTTCCGATTTGCATCAAATTGACACGTTTTACAATGGACTTAATGATCATGAAAGGGATTATCTAAATGCCGCCGCGGGTGGTAATTTTTTGTGTAAAACGGTTGAGGAAGCTTTTGTGATAATTGATAATAGATCTAAGGTGTATAGTCCTCGTAGCACGTCGAGTGTTCGTAAGGCTTCGTCTTCGGCTTCACCTTCTTTGTCTAATACCATCGATGCTTGCCAAATTGAGGCAAACTTGGAAAACAAAATCTTTAATAAGCTTAAAGGTCTTTTAATTGAGTTCAAAGTTGGAGAACCAAGTCCTCCCGCTACAGCTAAAGCGATTGAGGTTTCATGTATGTATTGTGGTGGAGGTCATGATTTATTCGAGTGCATTACCAACGGTGGTAACACTTCGAGTGCCTACGCGGCCACGAGAACTTACAACCAAAACGGTCAAGTTACCCGCTCTAATCAATTGACTCCACCGGGTTTTGGTTCAAATCAAAATGCTAACAACAACTATCGAAACAATCAAGTTGGTTTCAAAAACAATTACAACAAAGGAAACTATGGTAATCAAGGGGCTAATAATAATCAAGTTTCAAACAAAAATCAAAGTGATTTTCAAAACAACAACAAGAGTTTGCAAACTTTGAAAGATCTTCCAAATGAATTTGTTGAATACGCCAATGGGAACGATGCTAGGTTTGACAACATTCAAAGAGAAATCATTAGCCTAAGATCCGAGTTTAAGTACGACTTGAAGAAAGAGTTGAAAAATGAGTTAGCAAATGAGCTTAATATCCATACAAACATGATGGAAGGAAATGTAACTAAGTTACAACAAAACCAACAAAAAATGGAACAAGGATAACATGAAATTAAGCAATAAATGATTAAAGCCGAGAAGAGGCAATCCATGTTTGAGGACAAAATTTCATCTATGTTTGAGGCAATTATGTGCAAACCGTCTTCGAGTAGTCTTCCTAGCAACATCGTATCAAACCCTAAGGGTGAGATGAAAGTGATTACCACACGTAGTGGTAAGACACTTAAGGAACCGACTCCTCAACCAATTGCTCCTACGGAGGATGCAATTGAGGAAGAACCCAAGGTGGTGGTCGAAAAGGAGCATGTCCCAATCCCACGAAGTACCGCTCATGCCACACCTACGGTTGACCCATTACCACATTTGGAACCCGAGATTCCAATGGCTATGCCTATGCCTCAACCCACACCACCTTTGCCCTATCCATCGAGAATTAGAAAGGAGAAACGTCAAGATCGCGACAATTACCAATTTGAGCTTTTTATGAAAATGTTTCGTGATTTGCACTTTAATGTGAGTTTCGCCGATGCTTTGGTCATGATGCCTTGATTTGCCGCTAACTTTAAGAGTATGTTGAACAACAAGGAGAAATTACATCAATTGTCTAGTTGTTCATCGGTTTATCTTAATCGCATACCTCAAAAAGTCAGTGATCCCAGGAAATTCTTGATCCCTTGTGCAATTCAAGATATGGAAGAATGCTATGCCTTGGCCGATCTTGGTGCTAGCATTAACTTGATGCCACTTTCAATCTTCAAGTCGCTCAATCTTCCTAATCTTACTCCTTCACTAATGTCTATCGAGTTGGCCGACCATTCCACGATTCCCGCATGTGGATTGGCGGAAGACGTTTTTGTGAAAGTGGGAAAGTTCTATTATCCGGTAGACTTTATCGTTGTCGATATTCCCACGGATCCTCAAGTTCCTCTCATTTTAGGTCGTTCGTTTTTAGATACGTCTATGGCTTTGATCGATGTGCATGCTATAAAGATCACCTTACGTTTCAACGACGAGGAACTTGTTATAAACACAACTCAAAACTCTCGAATTTCTCATGTTTATTCCGTTGCAACCATAAACCTCGTTGATATGATTGACGTTGTTTGCGACGAATTTTCACAAGAAGTTCTAGGTTTTGGTGATGATGAAAATAGTGGCGATCCCACTATGTTGGATCCCATTCTTGATAACTCAACACCAACCTTCACTCTATTTGAAGGTGGTGGTCTTACGTTGGAAGAATTCGATGTTCCATGTACTTGTAACGAAGACCTCGACAATGATGAGGACTTCTCGATTATCAAGGATTTTCTTAACGATTTCCCATTTCCTCCACCCGAGGAGATTATGAGTATCGAGCCTAAATCGTCACTTGAGGAACCACCTATCCTCGAGTTGAAAGATTTAACTCCTCATCTCAAATATGTCTTTTTGGAGGAGGGCGACAAGTTGCCGGTTATTATTACGAAAGAACTTTCAGATGATGAAAAAACCGCACTTGTCGATGTTCTAAAGGATCACAAAGGGGCAATTGCGTGGAAGTTATCCGACATTAAGGGGATCGATCCCAAATTTTGTACCCAAAAAATCTTAATGGAGGAGGATTACAAGCCCGCAATCCAATGTCAAAGGAGGGTGAACCCAAAAATTCACGACGTCATCAAAAAGGAAGTCCTAAAACTCTTTGACACGGGAATGATTTACCCTATTTCCGATAGCCCTTGGGTGAGTCCTATTCATTGTGTCCCTAAGAAGGGAGGAATGACCGTTGTGACAAACGATTCCAACGAGTTAATTCCCACTAGACTCGTGACCGGATGGAGAGTGTGCATTGACTATCGTAAGTTGAATGAAGCCACTCGTAAAGACCATTTTCCCTTGCCCTTCATGGACAAAATGTTGGGGAGGTCTTGCGGGAAACGATTTCTATTGCTTTTTATATGGTTTTTCCGGTTACTTCCAAATTCCCATCGATCCTCGTGATCAAGAAAAAACTACGTTTTCGTGTCCATATGGAACGTTTGCCTATCGTAGAATGCCATTCGGACTTTGCAATGCACCGGGAACCTTCAAAGGTGCACGCTGGCTATTTTTCATGATATGATCGAGAAGACGATGGAAGTCTTCATGGATGACTTTTCCGTGTTTGGTAGTTCGTTCACTTCGTGTTTATCGAATCTTGAGAGAATGATGAAACGTTGTGAGGAAACCAACCTTGTGCTTAATTGGGAAAAATGTCATTTTATGGTTAAAAGTGGAATCGTCTTAGGGCACAAGGTCTCGAAAGCGGGGATTGAGGTAGATCAAGCTAAGGTAGACGTCATCGCCAAATTACCTCATCCCAAAACCGTTAAGGGAGTTAGGAGTTCCTCGGCCACGCGAGCTTTTATCGTCGATTCATCAAGGATTTTTCAAAGATCTCTCGACCTATTACACATCTTCTTGAAAAAGAGGCACGTTTTGTCTTTGACGAAGATTGTGTACGAGCCTTTGAAATCCTTAAGAGGAAACTTACCGAAGCTCCCATTCTTGTTGCTCCCAATTGGAACCTCCCCTTTGAGCTCATGTGTGATGCTAGTGACTATGCTATTGGGGCCGTATTGGGGCAACGTCATGAAAAGCACTTCTTGCCTATTCACTATGCTAGCAAGACGATGACCGAGGCTCAACTAAAATACACTACAACAGAGAAGGAATTCCTTGCCTTGGTGTATGCATTTGAGAAATTTCGACCTTATCTCGTCTTGACGAAATGCATAGTGTATACGGATCATTCGGCTATCAAGTATCTTATGGCTAAACAAGATGCAAAGCCAAGATTACTTCGTTAGATTCTCCTCCTTCAAGAATTTGATCACAAAATTGTTGACAAAAAAGGAGCCGAGAAACTCGCGGCCGATCATCTTTCTCGTTTGGAAGATCCTCACCAAAGTGTTTACGAGCCCAAGGAAATCACCAAACATTTCCGCTTGAGACACTTGGTGTAGTGAATTACAAGCTTGATTCTTCCACCCCATGGTTTGCGGACTTTGCAAATTACCATGCGGGAAACTTCATCATCAATGGTATGATGACTCAAGAAAAACGAAAATTCTTTCGTGACGTCAAGTTCTACTTTTGGAACGACCCTTACTTGTTTCGAAATTGTGCGGATCAAATTATCCGACGTTGTTTCTTTGGTACCGAAGCTTCTAACATCCTTAGAGCTTGTCACGAGGGACCCACGGGTGGTCACCATGGTGCTAATATCACGGCTAAGAAGGTTTTTGATGCCGATTTCTTTTGGCCTACTATTTACCGAGATGCACATGAGCTTATGAAGTCGTGTGACTCATGCCAACGACAAGGAAAAGCCTCACAAAAAGATGAAATGCCACAA
The DNA here is from genome assembly GCA_025667525.1 of Glebionis coronaria. Taxonomy (NCBI): domain Eukaryota; kingdom Viridiplantae; phylum Streptophyta; class Magnoliopsida; order Asterales; family Asteraceae; genus Glebionis; species Glebionis coronaria. Next base: position 55,995,997 of record CM046881.1, read on the forward strand.
AATATCATCCAAGTGTGTGAGATCTTTGACGTTTGGGGCATTGACTTTATGGGGTCGTTCCCATCATTTCGTGGTAATAAGTACATCTTTGTTGCGGTTGACTACCTATCTAAGTGGGTGGAAGCTAAGGCCTTGCCCACCAATGATGCTCGTGTGGTAGTCAAGTTTTTGAAGAGCTTGTTTTCTCGGTTTGGAACCCCTCGTGCGATCGTGGAACCCATTTTTGTAACGACCAATTTGAAAGGGTCCTAAGGAAATATGGGGTTACACATCGGCTTTCTACGGCTTATCACACACAAACGAGTGGGCAAGTCGAGGTTTCAAACCGAGCTTTGAAGAGGATCTTGGAGAGATCCGTTGGGGAAAACCGACAATCTTGGTCGGATAAGTTGGACGATGCTTGATAGGCCTTTAGGACCGCTCATAAGACGCCCATTGGGTGCACTCCATATAAGCTTGTGTATGGGAAAAATTGTCAATTGCCAATTGAATTGGAACACAAGGCTGATTGGGCCCTAAAGCATTGTAATGATGACATGGAGACCACGGGAAAACACCGGAAAATGCAATTAAATGAATTGGATGAACTAAGGGATATTGCTTATGAAAATTCATTGATTTATAAAGAAAAGACTAAAAAGTTGCATGATTCTAAAATTAAAAACCGGGTTTTTAAAATTGGGGATCAAGTTTTGCTTTTTAATTCTCGTTTGAAAATTTTCCGGTAAGTTGAAATCCCGTTGGTCCGGTCCATTCACCGTGACTCAAGTTTTTCCATATGGGACCATCGAGCTAGCTCAAAATGATGGCCCTAATTTCAAGGTGAATGGACATAGGTTGAAGCACTACTTTGGCGGGGAAGTTTCATCCTTGAACTACCTCGACCAAATCACTTTCCCCAATGATAATTAGTATTAAGGGGATCGAGTCGAGCTCATGACTCGGTAATAAAAAACGAGGTGCCTCGTGGGGAGTCCTATGCTTATCCTATGAACATATTATTGCTTTCTAATGTAGTAACGTGTGGGGATTTGTGCCCTTCCAACCTTTGTTCCGTGGTTGTTTGTGAATTGTGGTTTTTAGATAATCATGATCTTCACGATTGGAGCCTCTCTTGTTCATTTTATGGGAGCACTCGATCGTTTGCTTTGAAGACTTTCTCAATATCCATGATATATCCTTTGATGTTCTAACCTTAGGTTTATAGCACACTTCATAAACGGCTTTAAATTTAACGGTACACCCTTTCCATGCTAGATTAGGCATTCGACTACGTCTCTAGTATGGGGGTGTTTTCACCCCTAGACTCGAAACATTGAGGACAATGTTTAACTTTAGTATGCGGGGGTGAATAGATACTTTCCTTGCCAAACCTTCACGCTTTCCAAAGTTTATCTTTTTGTTTATCGTTTTGTTGCAAAATAAGGCTAAAAATGACCAAATTTTAAAATTTTTCTCATGTTTTATAAGTGTTTGAAGACACGAATGTAGATTTTCCGATGGCGAGAATGAGAGTAATTTTTGACTCGACCATGTGTGTTGAGCACTTAGCTTTGATTCCTTCACTTCACATTAGGCTAAGTCTCTTAAATGAGGACGAGAAATGATAGGGTTAATTATAAGTTACTATGATAAACGTAGAGTACTCGTATTTTTTCAAAAACTCGTGTGTTCTCGTTGTTCGCTTATTCTCCCTTCGCTTGTAAATATTTTTTGCTTAATAAATATTGACTTAGCGGTTTAGTCTTGGTTGTTGGGTTTCTAGTCTTTTCTAGTAGCTCCCATGTAATTAAATTGGGAAGACATTAAGGTATCGCCAGCGTCACGGTTTTGAAGTATTGGCACCCGAATAATCGAAAGCTTCACCCAATAATAAGATTTCAAGTGCTCACCTAAATCAAGCAAACAATTTGAAGCCCACAAGGCCGAAAAATCTATGCAAAATTGAAAGTGAATCAAGCCTTAATCTTTGAAGCTTTAAAGATCCAAAATTCGCCTTAGCGTGAGGATATACGTCTTTGGCTAATAGAACTACCGATGAGGTGGATAATAAAAGGCAAGGCAAGACCGAAGTCATAATAAAAGCTTCATGGCAAAGTTGAATAAAAGATGGAGGTAAACCTATGATAATAAGGCCCTTCCGTTAGGGGGCGTCTAAAAGTCTTGGTAATAAGTCTCATGTTCAAAACCGTTATAAAACCGTGTTTATCGATCCTTCTTGTTGACTTAATTTTTTGACATCGTTGTCTATTAGGAGGGGTTATTGATTTAATGGTCTTGGTTACACCGTTAGGACTCTATTTTTAGACATAAATCTCTATTATCGCATAAGTCAAACAATGTATCCTCGTGAAACATTCAAGACAAAATAAAATATAAGAGATACAACTTAGGAAAATGGGAGGATAAGTACGTGATTAGGGCATATAAGTAGTGTTAGCATTACTAACTTATAATGACAATGATCTCGTTGCATGCTTGGCATGGAATTGGGGTGAAAATCAAGGACGGTGAAATTATTTCTAACGAAACATTCACGTGTTTTTATTCTATGAACCTAAACGTCCCATTTTGCGATGAAAATCATACATTATGTCTAAAACGCAAGTAGTAGTAATAGTAGTAGTGTAGCTAGTTTATCATTCAATAAAGAGAATAAAAATGAATTTTGGAGATGCTACGATACTTTATTCTAGCATTGCGTGAGGGCACGACAATGGTTTAGTATGGGGGAATGATGAGACTGCTTTTATACATAGTCTCATCGTCCAAAAAGGGCATTAAATGCATAAAATATCATGAAAATACCCCAATATATGCTTGTGTTTGTTGCTTGTGTATTTTAGGTACGGATATTGAGAAAATGACAAAAGATCACAAGAATCATGCAAAAACGAACACGGGAAACGAAGCCGCACATTGAACCAAGCCCTAATGAAGAATTTTCCAAGAAAACCCTTGAAGATTTGAAGATTTATGAAGAAGGGTCCTCCAATATTGAAGAATTGACACTTTATACCCTTGTATCTTCATAATTACAAGAATGGTCCCTAAAGTTTGTCAATATTGCAAAAAGGGCCCTCCACTTTGAAGAATTGGCAATTTTAGTCCCTCAACAAAACTAAAATGTCAATATTAATCCTCCCCAAAGTCAAACATACCAAGAAGGACTTAAATTTACAAGAAATTACAAGTTTGGTCCTTTGAAAATCTCAAAATTACCAAAAGGACCCTTGACTTTGAAGAAATGGCAAAAATAGTCCCTCATTAATCATGACTTGGCAATTTCAGTCCTCCAAGAAGTCAAACAAACAAGTCAAGACCATCAACTATGAAGAAAATGCCAAATCAGTCCTTCAAGAATCAAGAAATGGCAAGAAAAACCCCTGAAAATACTTTTTAAAACTTTTTGGGGCAAAAGTGTGAAAAGTGAAACTTCTACATCAAAGGAAATCCGGATTTTGTTTATTAAGTTGCAAGTGAAAGGCAAAAGGAAGATAAGGGGTTTAACTTGGCAGACAGCCAAAGTTACCTAGCCCAGTGAGTGGGTGACACCTGTCCCACTCACACTCTCCACCAATCACAACTCACCAATACTCCACCTCACCCATTTACTCACCAGGTTTATTAATTAACTAATCTTGGCGCCTTAAACACATTTTTAAACTTAATCCAAACCAAAAATGGATTAAAACATGGCACTATTCACCTCAAGAACGCAATTAGGTTTTCTTAATTGTGTTGTAATTAAACCCTAAGATTGTCTAGATTAGTGATTAAGCATCCCTTAATCACATCCCAACCTTAAAAATACTTGCCACATCACTCCATTGTCCCACACATGATTCCCCTGCTGCAAAAAAGAAGAAACTGCCAAAACTTGGCCAGTTATCCAACGGGTGAGATTCTGGCTTACTTTCTAAGCTCCTTGTATGCCATTGGATGCATTTTTACATTGGCAGCTCCACAACAATCCAAGAAACAGTCACATGATCTTCAAAGTTCAAAACTACTCAAAGGGCAAATTTGGAACTTCATAAGCTAGGGTTACACGTTTTTCAGCTTTCATAGTTAACTTGTATGCCTATATAAAGGTCTTAGGGTGCATCATTTGTGCTTTGCTCTTGAATTTTCAGTTGTTCATAATTCTGTAAATCATATATTCTACTTAATGAAATGTGTTTGAATTTGGTGAAGAAAACTCAAGTGCCACTCTTATAATCTGTTTATTAATGTTCTTTCTTCATTGTTCTTGAACCCTAAAACTGTTTTCAAAAGGAGTGTGCAAAAGTTTGCACATTTTCCACCTTTCTTGATATTTTGCTAAGACTTGTTCAAACCTTGGAATTCTTGGGCTATAAAGCTGATCATAGCATCCTGATATTGAGTTATCAAGGTGTGGTGAAGCCTATAACTTGGGGATAATCAAGTGTGGGGAACTAAGGTTGCATTAATCAAGAATTTTTCATCTTTCTGTTTTGATATTTTTGCTCTTAACTTTGTTGATTCTTAGCAGGGTTGTTTGTGGAAGCTTGTACTTGTTCTTGCTAGTACATAAGCTCAAATTCGTGGGTGTGGATGTACATCCATAAGGTACACATCATCTTACCCAAAATATGTTAAAAAGTTGGATTTTTGGTGATTTTGTGTGTGACTTGTGTTCTTGCTAATTTTGTGGCTCAATCTTGCTTAAATCTACATATCTCATCTGTTATTGTGCTTATTTGGGCTTGAGTGGTCTTGGATAGCACTTTTGATTTGAAAATTTGATTTGAAAAGTTAAAAGGGTGTTTGGGATTACCTGTTTTGAATCATTGTATGTTATTTTGTGGTTGGAAGTTTGTGTTTGTACTTGGTATCTGCTATATACTTGTTTGAGTGCTATTTGCTGCAAGTTTTCAGCTTTGAAACACTAAATCAAAGATTGTGCTATAGATTGCTTGTTTTGACTGTTTTTGACCTAAGACTTTGGGAATACCTAGACTGTATGCATGCTTAGGGCTAAAAAGTGTTTAAACATAGTTCTTATAACCTGTTAACAAGATTTGGGTGTTTGAATTTGGCTTGGTGGACAATTACATCAGCAAGTGTTCATAACTGCATGTTCATAGTTCATTAGTAACTTTAAGTGCTTGAATCTTGATCAATACTTTGTACCATTGCATGAAACCTGTTTAGACTTGTTCATTTAAGTTTATTATTGCTTGTGTATGCATTTGGTTAAGTTTGGCTGGTTGAATTGTGCTATAAGTGCTTATTGAACCAGAACTGCTTATTTGTTCATGTCTGTGCTAGATCTGGTGATGTTTTGATTAAACTATACTAATTTGCTGTTAGTGATTGTGATTTTTTGATTGTTATTGACTCCTTATGATCCACTGATCATTTGGGTGCCTTTTTGTAACTTGAATCTCCAAAAAAGTCACTAAAGACAAAAAAGTCAAGAAGTCAAGCAGTGGAAACAATTTCCACTGCTCAGACCCCAAAACTAGCCCCTGCTAGTGTTAATTTTCTTTCAGCTTATTAATAAGCCATATTGGCTTATCCAGACCTGCAACAACTTATTTTTGTGATCAATCTTCATCATTTGACCCATTTGTTTGAACTGGAGCTTATTAGACTTTGACTTTGACTTTTTGCTAGAAAACCAACTCATTTGACTTTTTCATAAGTGCTTATTTGCTTATTTCAGATTATTGAGTGAACTTATTTGAAAACGTTTTGTTGATTAAGCTTAGTTAAGTCATTTAAAAGCTTTTGAAACTTGAATCAGATCTTAGGGTGGCCTCGAACTCAAAAACGATTATTTTGTCGTTTTGTGTAGATTGCTTATTGCATTTTCAGGCTTATTCCTTGGAATTTTTTCAAATTTCTATTTATAGAAGTCTTAAGCAACTCAAAAGAAGCTTGTGTGTCTAATTTGAGCTTATGGAATCAGCTTATAGCTTAATGGGCCAAAAAGCCCATTAAGAATAAGTTGTTTGATATAAGTCAGCTTATTTCACATTTTCAGCTTTTGGGCCTTTGAAAAATTGTGTTCAGAATCAAATTTTGAGTCAGATAGGAGCTTTTGGGCTTAATTGGACAACATTTTTCTTATTGGGCCTTTAAAAGCCCATTAAGGTGACTGCTTGGACTTTTGGCCCATTTGAAGGCCCATTATGGGTATTTTTGTAATTTTAAGTTCATTTTCTGTTTAATTAGGTTAAATTAAGCCAGTGTGCAAGTTTTTAGAATTTTTTTATAAATTTTTGATTTTTAATATTATTTTATTATTATTTTATTATTAAAAATTTAAATTTAAATTTTTCAAATTTTTATATTTTTCTTAGGTTAAATATATTAAGTTAGGAATTTTACAACATTTATAATATTTTTATTGTCCTTAGATTAATTTTTATAACTATTTTAAGTTTTAATAGTTTTTAATTGTTTTTAAATGGTTTTAATTAATTATAAAATTTTCAAAAATAGTTTTAAATTAAGTTAGGGTATTTTAGAGGTTTACAAAGTGATAAATCTCATTTTAGGATTTTTATTAATTAAATTGATTTTTAGGGCTTTAATTAGCATTAAAAATCATTATTTAATTAAATAAAAGGTTTGGGTGATTTTTGATTTTTTGTAAACTCTAATTACATTATTTAGGATTTATTGCAATTTTCTAGGAATTTTTAGGGTAAATTTTTAAATTTGGTACTTTTTACGGTTTTACGTGTACGACCCTTTCGTCTTAGTTTAAATCGTCATCGTAACCGTCATTCTCTTCTTACCTCATTTCTATTTTCTTTTCTCATAATCATATAATCACAAAGTTAATCATATCTCTACACAACACACTAGCCTCCTTGAGAACGATCCCCATTTTTGGGTCATAACTAGTGATTTTCCTAAATCACTTGTTAATACTTGCCACATTTTACGCTCTTATCCTAAAGGGTGGTAAAAACACAAACATCAGATACTCACAGGGAGAGACCTAAAGCAGCAAAAACTCACAAGCCTACTGACATGTCAGCTGAAGAGCTACAAAAACCATTCAAGGATGTCGTCTCCTCACCGTTTACCAGGAAGATTATTCAATTTTCATCACCAAAGCACATCCTTCCGGAAACATTGAAGTTGTATACTGGAGCCACAGATCTGAATGATCATATAACACGTTTCGCCGGTGCGGCCAACTCGAGAGAATGGCCCATGCCGGTATGGTGCAGATTTTTCCAACAGACGTTGGATGGGGCAGCGGGAGGATGGTTTGAAAGGTTGCCGCCAGGCAGCATAGGACATTGGGATGACCTGAGGGATCAATTCCTAGAAAGGTTTGCCTTGAGAAGGAAAAGTCATAAGAGCCCCATGGAGATCACCAGCATCTTGAGGAGGGCTAATGAGTCGTTCCTAGTGTTCAAAGAATGGTGGACTGATGAAGCCAGTTATATACAAGGGGTTTCGGAACTCATGAAAATCTCTTCCTTTACAGCCGGAGCTAAGTGCCCAGAACTGTCTCGACGTTTCTCCGATGACGAACCAAAGACGGTAGCTGAAATGTTCAGGAGGGTGGATGATTTTTCCAAGTCCGAAGAGGCTTATAGAAGCACGGAGTTACCGCAGGGTGAAGGAAGTGAAAGAGGAGGAAAGGGTGTAAAGGATGACAAATACTTCTCAAGAAAGAGTTTCAACCGCAACAAGAACAAAGGGGACTACAGGCCTAAACCTGCATACTCACCATATCTCCCACCGACGAATCCAAACAATCCAAGGAAGAATCAGTATCAACGCTCTGGTCTAGAGACATTGACAAAATTTCCCAAGGAAATTTTAGCAACAGAACTACAGCTTCAATTGCCTCAACCTCCACCCACAAAGGGCATGGTACGCCCAGAAAACATGGATAAATATTGTGATTACCATAGGGAAAAGGGTCACCTCACAAAAGATTGTCATCAATTGAGGAAGCAGTTAGAGGCAGCACTCTGATCAGGAAAGCTAATTCATTTGGTTAAAGATTTGAGGGGAAAAGTGAACAGGGGTAATCAGGGAAAAGGAAATGGAGGAGGTGAATACAAGGAAAAAACAATAAACATGATAAGCAAAAGGTATTGTGCACCTAAAGGATTAGATGAACGTTCCGATATACTTCCCTCTGGTTACAGAAGCTGAGGCTTCAGATGACCCCCTAATATTCGAAGCAGAAGTAGAGGGCTATTGGGTGAAGCGTGTATTTGTTGATGAAGGAGCACTGTTTGAACATTGCTTCATGAATCTAGATCCGGATATAAGACGAAGGCTGACCCCTGACCCTGTCAAAGTCATAAGTTTCTTGGGTGAGCAAACCCAACCATTGGGAAAAATCGAGCTAGAAGTAACATTCGGATCACATGGCATGGAGAGGACAACAACAATGACCTTTTGTGTGATTAAAGCTCCATCAACTTAAAATATCATCCTTGGCTGGACCGAGATCAGAAAGTTGAGAGCCGTACATTCGACAATACACTCTGCAATGAAATTTCCCACTCCCGGTGGCATTGCCACGTTGAAGACTAAGGCGAGATCAATCTTTAAATGTAGGGTGATTGAAGATGGTCAAAAAATAGCAAATGAGAAGGCTACGACCGTGGGCAAAGAATTAGACAAATGGGTTGCTTTTGAAAAGTTCAATGAGAAGGAAAGGGTCGAAGGACGGATGACAGAACAAGTCATCGTTCATCCCGGTTACCCAGAACAATTGGTGACCATTGGAAGGCTTTTCACGAAAAAGTGTAGGTTACAGCTGATAGATCTACTGAAGAATAACACAGATGTTTTCGCTTGGGAGCCATCGGATATGACGGGAGTTCCCAAGAGAATTATCAAGCACTCATTAAATGTGGATCCAGATAGAACACCTGTGGCCCAAAAAAGGAGAACATTGGGCGAAGAAAAAAGCCGAGCAGTCCAGAGAGATGTGGCAGATCTGTTAAAAGCTGGTATAGTGAGGCCGGTCCGATACCCTACATGGATCTCTAACCCAGTCCTCGTAAAGAAGCCGGATGATGATTGACGAATGTGCATCGATTTCAAAAACCTTAACTCGGCATGCCCTAAGGATTGTTACCCCCTACCCGACATCGATGTCAAGATTGGTTCGGTCATGGGTTTTAAGTTCAAGTGTATTCTCGATGCATACAAGGGATACCACCAAGTGCTCATGGATAATGAAGACGAGGAGAAGACGGCTTTCTATACAGATGAGGGGATATTCTGTTATACCAAAATGCCTTTTGGACTCAAGAATGCTAGAGCCACATACCAACGATTGGTAGAATCGGCATTCCGGTCACAAATAGGAACAAACCTAGAAGCTTATGTTGATGATCTGATGATTAAGAGCAAAACTGAAGAGAAGATGATTGAAGACATCAAGGAAACGTTTGATAACTTAAGGAAGATCAACATGAAACTCAACCCAAAGAAGTGTTCTTTTGGGGTTGAAGAAGGGAAGTTTCTAGGATACATGGTGACTTCGGAAGGAATTCGAGCGAATCCTAAAAAGACGAAGGCCATCTCAGAAATGCGGTCACCTAGAACATGGAAGGAAATGCAATCCCTTAGTGGGAAGCTAGCAGCTTTGAATCGTTTTTTTTCCACGTCAGCAGAACCCTCGCTTCCATTTTTCAAAACCCTGAAAAACATAACAAAAGAAAATAAGGAAGAGTACCAGTGGACGGAACAGGCAGAGAAGGCTTTTCAAGAGTTAAAGAAGGTAATTATGGAACTCCCTTCGTTAGCATCGCCATGGAAGAATGAAGTATTGTATGTATATTTAGCCGCATCGAAAGAAGCAGTAAGTGGAGTTCTACTAGTAGAGAGGGAAGGCATCCAAAAACCAGTCCGATACGTAAGCAAAACGCTACATGATGCCGAGACGAGCTACTCAACACTAGAGAAGCTAGCTTTCGCCTTGCTACACCTTTCAAGAAGGCTCCATAGATATTTTGAGGCACATGACATTCATGTCATAACCGACCAACCACTGAATCAAATATTGGGAAAATCTTAATCATCCGGAAGGTTGGCGAAGTACTCTGTGGAGCTGGAAATGTATGAAATATTCTATGTGTCACGGAACTCAGTCAAAGGTCAAGTTTTGGCAGACTTCCTCAACGAAGCACCTCTAGGCCAGGAAGGAAAGATGGAAATATATGAAATCAATGAGCAAGTAGAGCCAGAAGTAGCTTGGACGTTGTATACCGACAGAGCATCCAGCTCAAAAAGGGCAGGAGCTGGTCTAGTGTTGACTAACCCAGAAGAGACGGAATTTACATACGCTTTAAGGTTCAATTTCAATTGCTCCAACAACGAAGCATAATATAAGGCATTATTGGCTGGATTGCGGCTAGCAAGGAAAATGGGGGTAAAGATCCTAGAAGCCAAAATAGACTCTAAGCTTGTGGCTTGTCAGCTGAATGGGGAGTTTGTTGCCAGTGATGATAGGATGATGAAGTACCTAACCAAAGCCAAGGAAATCATCACATGCTTCACAAAGTTCAATATCATGCATGTGGCAAGAACCAAGAACCAAAAGGCAGATGTCCTTAACAAACTTGCATCAGTGGCATTCAACCACCTCACCAAGGAAATCCTGGTGGAAATCCTAGAGTCCCGGTCAATAGACGCTCAAGAAGTGAATGACATAGTGCAAGAGGAAGGGGAAAACTGGATGACACCCATTCGGAAATGCTTGGAAGATGGCATATGGCCGCAAGACCCTAATGAAGCTAGGGCAATGAGAGTGAAGATAAGCCAATACACCATAGAAAATGGTGTGCTGTTCAAAAAGTCCTATTTATCTCCAATGCTAAGGTGTGTGGGTCCGGTTCAAGCCAACTACATCATTAGAGAAGTCCATGAGGGGTCATGTGGAATGCACTCTGCTACAAGGTCGGTGGCAGCAAAGATCATGAGACAAGGATATTACTGGCCCACCATGTACCAAGATACATGGGAAGAAATCTCCAAGTATGATGCATGTCAGATACATGGACCGGTGCCAAGGCTTCCTAAGACAAAACTGACTTCCATTATGTCATCATGGCCCTTCTATCAATGGGGAATGGACATCCTGGGTCCAATTGATGGATTTCCAGGGAATGTGAAATTCGTAATCGTGGCAATCGACTACTTCACAAAATGGATAGAAGCAAAGCCTCTGGCAAGAGTGACCGGGAAGGAGGTAAAAAAGTTTGCTTGGCAGAACATCGTGTGCAGGTTCGAACTACCCAGGGTCATTGTAACGGATAATGGAAACAGTTGGTGGAAGGAACATTGAGGAAATGGTGTAAAAAAATGGGGAATCAAGCAAATGAACACCACCGTCGCTCATCCACAAGCTAATAGGTTGGTTGAAAGGGCTAATAAGTCTCTAATGCATGGACTCAAAGCCCGTTTAGGAAGGAACTTGACAGGATGGGTCGATGAACTCCATCATATATTATGGGACCATAGGACAATGTTGAAAACAAGTAATGGAGAAACACCATTCAGCTTAACAATGGGAGCGAAGCAGTAATTCTAACTGAGATGGGAGTCTCATCCGTAAGAACCCTCCTGTTCAACGAAGACAACAATGAGGAAGAGCTCCAGCTAAATCTGGACTTGTTGCAGGAACAGCGAGAGACCGCAGCCATTGAAGAAGCAAAGTATAAGAAAAAGGTTAAGCAATATTACAACAAAAGGGTGAAACTTTGCAACTTCAAAGTGGGTGATTTTGTCTATCGAAGAAATGAGGCCAGTAGGGTCGAGAAGATTGGAAAGCTTGGTCCCAACTGGGAAGGCCCTTACAGGGTAAAAGAAGCATACCAAAATGGTTCGTACAAGCTTGAGACTATGGATTAACGCGAGATACCAAGAACATGGCATGCAATCACTCTAAAAATGTTTTATGTAAGGAAAACAATGTAACGGAGGAAACAATTGAATGAATGAAATTTTCACTTTGTTTAGGTAACACAATTTTCATTACGTTTGCAATCCTCGGAGTAGCTAACCGAAGTGTTAATGCAAGTGATGCCTAAAAACATTATTAGTGTTAACTAATCTTTCTTAGTTTTGATCACAACAAACTATACAACACATTTAGTGTAAAACACAAAACGAATTATTTAACTAACACTATCATCAAGGTAATAATCATATCACTAACCTTTCTTAATAATACTTAGTGATCATCAAATGATTATTCTTAAAACTCACTTTTGTTAATATGACAAAAGACTTTTTAATAAACTTTCTTTTTTAGAAAATGTTTTATTAAAATGGAAAATGAAAATTTGAAAATATCATATTTCATATGCTATTAGAATATCCTTTGAAGGCTTCAAATACCTCAGATATTCCTACCCCACTAAAAGACAAAAAACGGAGCGTACTCTAGGGGCGGTACCTTAAGTGGCTAGGCGGTTCCCTAGCGATATGGAACCGCCGGGCTAGATAAGGTACCGCGCCCAGATAGCCATTATATATCCGTTATACTTTGTCGCCTTTAAATAGTGGGTCAAACCTCATTTTCCAACAAGCCTCTTGGACGTTTTTCTCAGCCCCCTTTCTATTTTCTATAGCATAATCATTAGTAAATGATCACTTAAAATGTTAAGGATGTTTACATATGATTATCCTATTGATCCCCTCCTTTACCTTGTCCAATGAGAAGATCACTCACTCACTAGTGTTGTGATAAAGATGAATCTATGAGCTAGTCATATTCATCATGATACCCTTTTTGTTTTAGGTCAATCTATTGTATTTATGAATACTTGGACTAGTTATGTTCATCCAAGTTATTTGTGAATACTTAGATTTGTTGTGTACATCCATTGCATATGTGTTTGCTTGGATTTGTGTTATGTAAATCCAAGCTACATGTGTGTACTTGGATAAGTCTAGTTGAGTTGTAATAGATTTGATTAGTAGTTCTCACTAAACTATAAAGTGATGTGGTTGTGTCTTGTGAGTTCTCACTAAACTTGAAAGTGATTAGTAGTTGTGTTGTGTGAAGTTCTCACTTAGCTTCAAAGTGAAGAGTCGTGAAGATTAGTTCTAGCTTTGGATTAGAAGTCGACATCTAGCCTTGTGTCGTAAAATGGTGAAGTAGGCAACGTCGTGAAGATTGGTTCTACCTTAAGATTAGAACTCGACATCTAGCCTTGTGTCGTTAAATTGTGAAGTAGGCAACGTTGTGTAGATTGGTCCTAGCTAAAGATTAGGTCTCGACATTTAGCTTAGTGTCGGAAAATAATGTAAGCGACGATGTAAGGTTTTCTCCGCCAAGAAGGGAGCTTGTGGATATAGTGGAAATCTCGAGTAGGTGTACTCGAGGAGTAGAGTAGAAACGAGGATAGAGCCTCGTTGTCGAACCACTATAAATCTTGGTGTCTTCCCACTAGGTTGTCTCCTTCCTTACTCTTTACTTATTTCATTATCATTACACTTACCTATTATCTTTGCTAGTGCACTTGAATTGAACCTAATCATTATGCAACTTAGCTTCAAGCAAAAGATAGTTTTGATACAAACCAAATTGAAAGTAATTTTAATTTGGTTGCCAATCAAAGAGAAACTATTCAACCCCCCCCCCCCCCCCCCTTCTAGTTTCTACAATTGGTATCAGAGTGATGGTCACTCAAGATCTTTGAAGTATGTTGTACTTTGAAACTTGGATCGGTCCATTGTCTCCTCAAATTAGAAGTTCAAGTTGTACTAAAGTTTCTCTGTGGTCAAAACTATTTTGTTTTTGAAAAATAGGTCCTTTAATTGATAATATTGCATCCCACTTAAGATTAGTAGCCTTTATGCATTTTAGATATACTCTTGAAATGTATCTACTAGTTTGCATCTTGTTTTGTGTAGGTACTCATGAAGATCAATCACTTAATTGGTTGTGGATTGAGTTACTTGCACTTGTAGAAGACTCATCTTCATTGATCTTTAACATCTTTGAATGATGATACCAAGATGATTGGGAATGATACTAGTCCTTGAAGACTTAGTACTCATGATAGTCATTGTTGGGCATAGCATTGATTCCTTGATGGATTGCTCTTTGTGGCTAAGGTACGCTTTCGTTCTTCCACACGCTCTTTGATCATTCTTTTGATCATTACTTGACTATGTGCTTGCTCTTGGCATCCTTGCCTTGACATTTGTTTGTGGTTTGTGTTTCTTTTATTTTATCCTCTCAAACCTTCATTTCTTGGATACTTGACTCACTATGGTGATGTAGAGTGAGTTACTAGTAGCTTAAAGTATCAAGCATGATTTCCATGGTTTGCACCCATACGGTTAGTAGGCCCTTTGTGGGAGAGAAAGTGAATTAATACCTTGCTCATATTTTGGTTTAGACTAAGACTATTATTGAAAGTGATCTTAGTCTATACTTGAATAATTGCTTTGTGTTTATTCATTATCAAAGCCGTTTAACGTTTCGCCGGAAAGGCACGTCTTAAACCACTATATATGACACAAGCTCTTCGTTACCACTACTTGAAGATTGTCATTAATCCCTTGAGCATTGGTCCTAGTCTTGATTCACTTCCCTTGACTTCTCTCCACTTTGCCATTTTGCTACGAGTAGTCGTTTGTGCGTTTCGGTTCTTTTCGATCTTGATTCAACTCGTAATCCTTCTTTAAAACATATTGCCTAGTGCTTTGATGATCCAATGTTATTCTAAAAGGTTCATGATATATTTTTAAGTATCTTAGAAAAACTTGGTTTTTAAAATTTGGCGTTTTTCAGTGATAAAAACCTGCCTCTGTAGGCGGTTCTTTATCTCGGCGGCTCAAACCCGCGGTTCCTTATCGATAAGGTACCGCGGGCAGTAAAGTTTGTCAGAGCGCCAGTTTGATTATTTTATTCTTTTTCAAACCACTATCTATCTCTCCCAAAAACACACAACCGACGGTTTACCCTTTTTCCACCATTGTTGAAGCTTCCAAAACCTCCAGTCACTCAAATTAATTGATTCCAAGTTGTGGGTTTCACTCATCCTTCATCTAACATCAATTAATTGTAAGTATTTTCTTTCAATTTCATCTATTTTGTTCTAGGGTTCATCCTTTCATAATTGGGGATTTTTAAAATTGAAATTGAATTAAAACCTTAATAGGAATGTGGGTTGACATGGTTATTTTACTATGATTCCTTAGGTTCATATTCATTAAGATTTCACTAAAACCCACTTATAGAACAAATCCAAAGTTTGATTAATTATCTTGATTAGAAGATAGATTTAAGATGAACCCATGAACAAGTAGGTAATGACATTGTTAATGCTTACCTAAAAACCTTGTTTTGAAAAACCAATGTACTAAGTCCATTGTTGATCCAACATAGTTCATATGTTCTTGGTAAATAATGGAATAGCTACATTGTGAACATGAGAATGATATGGATTCAATCCTTTGTTTGTCAAGAAATTGATATAACACATTCTCATATTTTTGATTTTTTTTATTTTACTTTTCATATGAGTGATTGGAAAAATATTGTCTTATGTTTATTTAGGTACTAATCATGCCTTCTAAATATCAAAATGATCATCAATACACTAGACAATACATGCCAAACCTTTCCCAAACCTATGCTTCCCCCCAACTTCAAAACGCATTTCCATCTCTTTCTACTCCTTGTTTCCATGAGGGTAGAGTCGTTGACGAGGGAATAACGAGTTATGACTATATCCAATCTATGTTTGAGCTTTCGGGGTTTGATTGCTTGCTCAACATAGAAGAAGATATTTACCCCTTATTCCTTCTTGAATTCTTTAGCACCTACTCCATGCTTGAATACAATGGAGAAATCTTCATTCGTTTCGTGTTGAATGATCAGTTGATTCAGTACTCCCTCGAAAACTTTGGTGAGATTCTCGGTGTGCCATATGAAGGCACTTGTCGCTTTACGGATAAATGGAGACTTGATGCTCTCTTGGAATCCTACGATAAACCTCCAAATGACCTCACCGAAATTGATCTAGAGTTTATCCTTGACATCATTTCGAAAGAGCGTGATGGAAACGTTGTGAGAAGCCTTCATTCAAATGTACGAAATGTGAATCGATATGAAGTGCTCTCTAGCGACCTTAAGGATTTTATGGTCCAATGGGCAAATATCCTTAGGGAGAATGTCTTTTGTCTTGGTGGAAACCGAGATCATAGCCCGGCTTGTATGGTGCATATGTTGAGTTGCATCTTTACATCCACCAAGTACAATTTGGCATTCTATATCGCTCAAGGAATCAATTATGCCCTTTCAAAGCCCAGAACAAACCTTCCCTATGCTATGCTTCTTACTCGCCTTTTCAAAAGGGTTTCTCATGACTTTCCCCACCTCGATCTTTCTCGCTTCCACCCGGTTCATCGGGTTATGTTGCCTATTCAAGAGGCATATGCAAGAAAGAAAAGAAGTGAACGAGGATCGCAAAAATTCGATCATCAAGAGATGGATGATGAGGACATGGACATGCCAACAAGTGATGGTGATGGCATAGGTACTAGTTCTCACTTCAAATCTTCGAGTAATTCCTACCCATCCTCAAACTCATTCGTGGATGGACTTGAAGACTTAGCTCCCTCACCTCATTACTCCTCTAGTGAAGTACAGGAAGATCTTAACATGGAGCATCTCTACCGTGAAAATCTTAGGACTAGAGGTGAATTGCATTAATATCGGGTTGAGTCAAGGAAGGGATTTAAGTATTTGGGGAATATGATCAAGGGATTGGGCAAGAAGAGAAGGTGAAAGCTTTGAAGTATTTCAAAGAATACATGTTGGTAAACATGTAATGTTGAACACTTTTTTATTATCTTGGATGTGTATTAACTTATGTTACATGTTTGGATTGTTATTTATTTTGATCCTAAATATTGCTTATGCCATTATCTTTGTGATTTACATAGCTTTGTGCATCTTTGTGATAGTTAGCTTATTAGATTAGGATCTGTAGTTAACTTTGGCTTGTGAATCTTTTGGTAAAAATCTGGGTTTATCAAAAACTGGGATTGAAATTTTTGAAAGACCTCTGGTCGCGGTTCCATATCGACCCGCAGATCCTTATCAATAAGGAACTGCCGGTCCTAGATAAGGAACCGCCGCCACTGTGTCTGACAGCATCTTTTGCTTTACACTATTTTCTTAAATCTGTGTAAAATTTGCATGATTTTTTTGCAAAAACCTGCATATTTCCTAAACTAGGTTACCTAAATTCATTATTCACCTAAAATGATTTTAACCCATTACTAGTTTGGATCATCCCCTCACCCATTTAAACCCACCTTGTTAGTTATGTTCTTCACAAATCAAAACATCCTTTCCTAACCCTTAAACCACCCTTGTCAACCATGGTGTAGAAACTAGAAGGGGGGGTTGAATAGTTTCTCTTCGATTGGTGACCAAACTAAAATTACTTTCAATTTGGTTTGTATCAAAGCTATCTTTTGTTTAAAGCTAAGTTGCATAATGATTAGGTTCAATTCAAATGCACTAGCAAAGATAATAGGTAGGTGAAATGATAATGAAATAAGTAAAGAGTAAGGAAGGAGACAACCTAGTGGGAAGACACCAAGATTTATAGTGGTTCGACAACGAGGCTCTATCCTCGTTTCTACTCCACTCCTCAAGTACACCTACTCGAGATTTCCAATATATCCATAAGCTCCCTTCTTGGCGGAGAAAACCTTACATCGTCGCTTACATTATTTTCTGACACTAAGCTAAATGTCGAGACCTAATCTTTAGCTAGGACCAATCTACACAACGTTGCCTACTTCACAATTTAACGACACAAGGCTAGATGTCGAGTTCTAATCTTAAGGTAGAACCAATCTTCACGACGTTGCCTACTTCACCATTTAACGACACAAGGCTAGATGTCGAGTTCTAATCGAAAGCTAGAACCAATCTTCACGACTCTTCACTTTGAAGCTAAGTGAGAACTTCACACAAAACAACTACTAATCACTTTCAAGTTTAGTGAGAACTCACAAGACACAACCACATCACTTTATAGTTTAGTGAGAACTACTAATCAAATCTATTACAACTCAACTAGACTTAACCAAGTACACACATGTAGCTTGGATTTACACAACACAAATCCAAGCAAACACATATGCAATGGATGTACACAACAAATCCAAGTATCCACAAATAACTTGGATGAACACAACTAGTCCAAGTATTCATAAATACATTGGATTGACCTAAAACAAAAAGGGTATCATGATGAATATGACTAGCTCATAGATTCATCTTTATCACAACACTAGTGAGTGAGTGGTCTTCTCATTGGACAAGGTAAAGGAGGGGATCAAGAGGATAATCATATGTAAACATCCTTAACAATTTAAGTGATCATTTAATAATGATTATGCTATAGAAAATAGAAAGGGGGCTGAGAAAAACGTCCAAGAGGCTTACTAGAAAATGAGATTTGACCCACTATTTAAAGGAGACAAAGTATAACGGATCTATAACGGCTACTGTGTGCGGTACCTTATCTCGCCCGGCGGTCCCATATCACTAAGGAACCGCATTGGTACTTAAGGTACCGCCACTAGAGTACGCTCTATTTTTTGTCTTTTAGTTGGGTAGGAATATCTGAGGTATTTGAAGCCTTCAAAGGATATTCTAACAGCATTTGGAATATGCTATTTTCAAATTTTCATTTTCCATTTTAATAAAACATTTTCTAAAAAAGAAAGTTTATTAAAAAGTCTTTTGTCATATTAACAAAAGTGAGTTTTAAGAATAATCATTTTGATGATCACTAAGTATGATTAAGAAAGGTTAGTGATATGATTATTACCTTGATGATAGTGTTAGTTAAATAATTCATTTTGTGTTTTACACTAAATGTGTTGTATGGTTTGTTGTGATCAAAACTAAGAAAGATTAGTTAACACTAATAATGTTTTTAGGCATCACTTGCATTAACCATCTCCCCCTTTTTGATTACGACAAACTATAAACTCATTTGTATAGAAACACAAAATAACGAATTATTAACGAGTTTATCACTATCATTTCTCCCCTTTTTTCGTAGCAAAAAGGTTAGCACAAGTCTTCGAAGAACATCGAACTTTGCTAGTAGCTCCCCCTTGTGGTTGCTCCCCCCTTGCTTGGGGCACCAAGTTTGTGAGCTAAGGTGACATGCTACACAAAGGTTAGTAGAAAGGAAAGAAACACCAATGTATATATGATCACTATCTACTAAGTAACTTGATAGGGAGAGAGAGAAGAAATCTCAAATTAGAAGAAAGTATTTTGCTAAGTATGTCCAAAGAGGTAATTGACAAAATCAAACTTCAATCCAATGAAGATGATAAGCTTGTCAATTGGTTAAAGTTTAGAATTGATGGAATCACCCATAAGCAATTGTAAAAATTAACCATGATCAACTATAAATAGAACTAAGGAAATAACACACAAACAACACAAAGGTTACATAAAAGAAAAGATACAACATAGTAGATAGTCATACACATAATATGAGTATCTAAAGCAAGAAATATGGAAAATAAACCACTAAGCATAAGCTATTCTAATAGTGATAATTTTCCAAGATTGCCAAAAAAAATAAAAGACTCTAAGAAGACGACGATGCATCATTCGAAGTTTTGTCCACCGGAACGAAAACTTGAATAGGAGGTCGAGTGAGGAGGAATTCAAGAAAATTTAACTTCTCATACACATGAGCAAGTTCAATTTGTTGAAATCGACAACAAGCACACGAGGATCCATGATGCAACACAAAATCGTTTGATGGGGGTATGGCATCAAACTTAGGGTTTGGTGGAGGTGGGGTAATGGGTTTGGTAATGTTTTCACAATGCCTTGTGAGGTTTGGGAAGGTTGAAAGGTCATTGAGTTGAGGGGTGTTTAAGGATTGTGGTGGTGGGGGAACATTTTCTTTAGCTCCGGTGATAGGGTTTATGGTATAAGTCTCATTCCAATACTTGATTGGAGAGAAGGTAGGGTTTTTGGGTGGTTTGGAGGAAGATGGTTCATTCTTCTTAACCCAAATAGGTCGAACCAAGATTTTCGGTTTCTTTGAAATCTTGGATGAGGAAGCTTTAGGTGAGTAGGGTTGTGACAAAGAAATGTCAAGGTTAGGAATTTAGGAGTTAGGCATTGTGAGAGTGTGAGAATAAAATCTCAAGGTTGTGTGAGAATGAATTCTCAAGGTTGGGAAGGTGTGTGAATGAAATCTCAAGGTTGTGTGAGAATGAATTCTCAAGGTTGGGAAGGTGTGAGAATGAAATCTCAAGGTTGGGGTATAAGTAAAATGTAATCAAGGTAAGAATTTGAATACAAAATGTGAAGTGTCAAGGAATGTTGAGTCAATTTTAGCAAACAAGGAATCTTAACAGGGTATAGGGTTTTAAAAGTTTTGACCAAATATTCATCAAAAGCCACTTACTGTCCGCGGTACCTTATAGGGACCGGCGGTTCCATATCGCTAGGGAACTGCGGGACTTTAAGGATCCGCGTCCAGTGGACTTGAAACCATGTTTTTCCAGGGTTTTGGGAAAAACTTAGACTTTTTCAAAAAGTTGCAAATCTTGGAATTTTACCTATATTAGCACCAAATTATGCTAGGGTTGCATAAAGCAACACATTCACAAAGAATGTCTTGACAAAGGGTGACAAAATAATTTAGATATCATTTCGAACCAATTTTAGTCAAGTTTTTAGAGGTTGTGATAGATTTAGGTTTAATTTTAATTTCAAATTAAAGTTGATTAATTTGCACATAAGAATAGGAACACATAAGGCTAAATCCATAGATCAACAACATGAAACATTCATGAAGGAAGAAAGTACAATGACAGATAAAACTAACTAATACATAGCTAGCTTATCATTAAATCTAGATGAGTAGTTTTCTTTGGCTTGGTTTTGTTGAAAACATTTATTAAGAACACTCATCATTCATCTCCTAGGAGGAGGCATAGAGAACAAGGCAAGCAAGAACTCTTGAAACCTCCTATGTAGTCCAAACATATCCATCCTAAGGTTATGGATGATGTAGTGGTTGTAAAGACAACATGGACAACTAGGACTATGTGTTTGTTGAAACCCATAGTATGGATCACCCAAAAGGAGGGAAAGTGGAACACCCAAAATTGGAATGTTTGAGTTGGGTGGAGGTGGAGGAGGCATGTTCTCCAAGGGTGATGTGGGTGAGAGTGGAGGCATTTTCCCTAAAGGGGAAATGGGTGAGTGTGGAGGTATGTTCTCCAAGGTTGGTGAAATGGGTGAATTTGGAGGGGTAAATGGTGAAGTCACCAAAGTGTCATCAAAGTCATTCACAAAAGGAATGCTTTGGATTGGTTGGGGTTGTGTGGTCACATCCAAGGGTGCACTTGGAGTGAAGGGTGAAGAGAGCTCATTCATTCTTGAGTTGAATGAAGAGGAGGTAGAACCAATGGAGTGGTTAGTACCATGGGTGGATGTTGTCTTGCATGGAGCAAGAGGTGGGGAAGGTGATGAAGGAATGAGGATAGGAACCATCTCATTCTTAGGTGTGTGGAAGGGTGAGGAGTTAGGCTTGGCTACCTTAATCCTTATTTTGAGTGTTTTCCTTGGGGTGGAGGTCTTGGAAGTGTTTGAGGTTTTGGTACAAACCATGGTTGACAAGGGTGGTTTAAGGGTTAGGGAAGGATGTTTTGATGTGTGAAGAACATGACTAACAAGGTGGGTTTAAATGGGTGAGGGGATGATCCAAACTAGTAATGGGTTAAAATCTTTTTAGTTGAATAATGAATTTAGGTAAGGTAGTTTAGGAAATGTGCAGTTTATTACAGAAAATCAATCATTGTTTACACATAATTAAGAAAACAGTGTAAAGCAAAAGATGTTGTCGTGCACAGTGGCCGACAGTTCCTTATCTAGGATCGGCAGTTCCTTATCGATAAGGATCCGCGGGCCGATATGGAACCGCGACCAGAGGGCTTTCAAAAAATTTCATTCCCAGTTTTTTGATAAACCCAGATTTTTACCAAAAGATTTACAAGCCAAAGTTAACTACAGATCATAATCTAATAAGCTAACTATCACAAAGATGCACAAAGCTATGTAAATCACAAACATCATTGCATAAGCAACATTTAGGATCAAAGTAAATAATAATCCAAACATAAGTTAATAAACAACTAAACCAAAGTGTTAATAAGCAAATGTTTAAACATCAAATGATAACCAAACTTTGACACAACTCAAAGTCTTCACCTCCTTTTCTTGCCTAAATCCTTGATCATTTTTCCCAAGTACTTGATTCCCTTTCTTGACTCAATCCGGTGTTCATGCAAATCACCTCGGGTTCAAAGATTTTGACGGTAAAGTTCCTCTAAATTGAGATTATTAGGAACTTCACTAGAGGAATGGTGAGGAGGGTAAGCAATGTCATCTAAACCATCCACGAATGAGTTTGTGGAGTGGTGAGAAGAACTCGAAGAGTCAATGGGAGCACTTGTGCCAATGCCATCACCATCACTTGTTGGCATGTCCATGTCCTCATCATTGAACTCTTGTTGGTCGGATTTACGATCAGATCTTGTCTTTATCTTATATACCTCTTGAACAGGTATCATGACCCGTTTGACCGGTTGAAACTGAGAAAGATCAAGATTTGGAAAATCACGGCCAACCCTTTTAAAAAGGCGAGTGAGAAGCATTGCGTAAGGGAGGTTTGTTTTAGGCTTGTGAATAGCATAATTGATCCGTTGAGCGATAAAATATGCCAAATTGTAATTGGTGTTGGTAAAGATGCAATATAACATATGCACTAAACATGCCGGAACATGATCCCGGTTTCCACCAAGACAAAACACATTTTCCCTAAGGATATTGGTCCATTGAACCATATTATCATTAAGGTCGCTTAAGAGAACCTCATGACGTTTCATCGAACGTACCTTAGTATGAAGGATTCTCTTAACGGGTCGATTACGCTTTTTGGAGACAATGTCGACAATGAAGTCAAGATCAATTTCCTCATGATCATTTGGAGGACAATTGTAGGATTCAAGGAGAGCACTAAGCTTCCATTTATCTGTGAAGCGACAAGTGCCTACAAATGGGACATCAAGAATTTGACCAAACACTTCGAGAGAGTATTGAATGAGTTGATCTTTCAAGATGAACCTAACAAATATTCCATCGTTGTATTCAATGACGGAGTATGTGCTAAAGAACTCCAATAGGAATCGAGGATATATGTCTTCCTTAATGTTCAACAAACAATCAAATCCAATGTTTTCAAACATGGACTTGATGTAGACATAATCCTTGATATCCTTTTGGACAACTCTACCCTCATGAAAGCAACGAGATTGAAGAGAGGAAAAAGTATGGGCAAGGTGAGTTGAGTGACAAAAGTCGTATAGGTTTGGCATATACTTTTTGGTGAGTTGATGATCCTTTTGGTATTATGAAGGCATGATTAGTACCTAAATAAACACAAGAAAATATTTCTCCAATCACTCATATGAAAAATAAAATCAAAGATAAAAAATATGAGAATGTGTTATATCAATTTCTTGACAAACATAGGATTGAATCCATATCATTCTCATGTTCACAATGTGTGTATTCCATTATTAACTAAGAACACATGATCTATGTTAGAGCAACAATGGATTAGAACATTGGTTTTTCAAAACAAGGTTTTTAGGTAAGCATTAACAATGTCATTACCTACTTGTTCATGGGTTCATCTCAAATCCATCTTTTAACCAAAATCATTTAGCCTAAATTCGGATTTGTTCTACAAGTGGGTTTTAGTGAAATCTTAATGAATATGAACCTAAGGAATCATAGTAAAATAACCATGTCAACCCACATTCCTATTAAGGTTTTAATTCAATTTCAATTTTAAAAATCCCTAATTATGAAAGGATAAACCCTAGAACAAAATAGATGAAATTGAAAGAAAATACTTACAATTAATGGACGTTAGATGAAGGATGAGTGAAACCCACAACTTGTAATCAATTAATTTGAGTGATTGAAGGTTTTGGAAGCTTCAACAATGGTGGAAAAAGGGTAAACCGTCGGCTGTGTATTTTTGGGAGAGAGAGATAGTGGTTTGAAAAAGAATAAAATAATCAAACTGGCGCTCTGACACACTTTACTGCCCGTGGTACCTTATCGATAAGGAACCGCGGGTTTGAGCTGCCTAGATAAAGAACCGCCTATAGAGGCTGGTTTTTATCAATGAAAAACGCCAAATTTTAAAAAACAAGTTTTTCTAAAATACTTAAAATTAAATCATGAGCCTTTTAGAATATCATTGGATCATCATAACACTAAGCAATATGCCTTAACGAAGGATTACGAGTTGAATCGAGATCGAAAAGAACTGAAACGGACAAACGACTACTCGTAGCAAAAACGGCAAAGTGGAGAGAAGTCAAAGGAAGTGAATCAAGACTAGGACAAGGATTAATGACAATCTTCAAATAGTGGTAACGAAGAGCTTGTGTCATATATAGTGGTTTAAGGCGTGCCTTTCTGGCGAAACGTTAAATGGATTTGGTAATGAATAAACACAAAGCAATTATTCAAGTATAGACTAAGATCACTTTCAATAATAGTCTTAGTCTAAACCAAAATATGATCAAGGTATTAATTCACTTTCTCTCCCATAAAGGGCCTACTAACCGTATGGGTGCAAACCATGGAAATCATGCTTGATACTTTAAGCTACTACTAACTCACTCTACATCACCATAGTGAGTCAAGTATCCAAGCAATGAAGGTTTGAGAGGATAAAAGGAAAGAATCACAAACCACAAACAAATATCAAGGCAAGGATGCCAAGAACAAGCACATAGTCAAGTAATGATCAAAAGATTGATCAAAGGGCGTGTGGAAGAACGAAAGCGTACCTTGGCCACAAAGAGCAATCCATCAAGGAGTCAATGCTATGCCAAATCAATGACTATGATGAGTACTAAGTCTTCAAGGACTAGTATCATTCCCAATCATCTTGGTATCATCATTCACAGATGTTGAAGATCAATGAAGATGAGTCTTCTACAAGTGCAAGTAACTCAATCCACAACCAATTAAGTGATTGATCTTCATGAGTACCTACACAAAGCAAGATGCAAACTAGTAGATACATTTCAAGAGTATATCTAAAATGCATAAAGGCTACTAATCTTAAGTGAGATGTAATATTATCAATTAAAGGACCTATTTTTCAAGGACAAAATAGTTTTGACCAAAGAGAAACTTTAGTATAACTTGACCTTCTAATTTGAGGAGACGATGGATCGATCCAAGTTTCAAAGTACAATATACTTCAAAGATCTTGAGTGACCATCGCTCTGATACCAATTGTAGAAACTAGAAGAGGGGGTTGAATAGTTTCTCTTCGATTGGTGACCTAATTAAAATTACTTTCAATTTGGTTTGTATCAAAACTATCTTTTGTTTAAAGCTAAGTTGCATAATGATTAGGTTCAATTCAAATGCACTAGCAAAGATAATAGGTAAGTGTAATGATAATGAAATAAGTAAAGAGTAAGGAAGGAGACAACCTAGTGGGAAGACACCAAGATTTATAGTGGTTTGACAACGAGGCTCTATCCTTGTTTCTACTCCACTCCTCGAGTACACATACTCGAGATTTCCACTGTATCCACAAGCTCCCTTCTTGGCGGAGAAAACCTTACATCGTCGCTTACATTATTTTCCGACACTAAGCTAAATGTCGAGACCTAATCTTTAGCTAGGACCAATCTACACAACGTTGCCTACTTCACAATTTAACGACACAAGGCTAGATGTCGAGTTCTAATCTTAAGGTAGAACCAATATTCACGCGTTACCTACTTCACCATTTAACGACACAAGGCTAAATGTCGAGTTCTAATCGAAAGCTAGAACCAATCTTCACGACTCTTCACTTCGAAGCTAAGTGAGAACTTCACATAACACAACTACTAATCACTTCAATTTTAGTGAGAACTCACAAGACACAACCACATCACTTTATAGTTTAGTGAGAACTACTAATCAAATCTATTACAACTCAACTAGACTTATCCAAGTACACACATGTAGCTTGGATTTACACAACACAAATCCAAGCAAACACATATGCAATGGATGTCACAACAAATCTAAGTATCCACAAATAACTTGGATGAACACAACTAGTCCATGTATTCATAAATACATTGTATTGACCTAAAACAAAAAGGGTATCATGATGAATATGACTAGCTCATAGATTCATCTTTATCACAACACTAGTGAGTGAGTGATCTTCTCATTGGACAAGGTAAAGGAGGGGATCAAGAGGATAATCATATGTAAACATCCTTAGCAATTCAAGTGATCATTTACTAATGATTATGCTGTAGAAAATAGAAAGGGGGCTGAGAAAAACGTCCAAGAGGCTTA
Source organism: Glebionis coronaria (assembly GCA_025667525.1). NCBI lineage: Eukaryota > Viridiplantae > Streptophyta > Magnoliopsida > Asterales > Asteraceae > Glebionis > Glebionis coronaria. The sequence goes on from CM046881.1 coordinate 56,022,443, forward strand.
CTGGAAAATGAGATTTGACCCACTATTTAAAGGAGACAAAGTATAACGGATCTTTAACGGCTACTGTGCGCGGTACCTTATCTCGCCCGGCGGTTCCATATCGCTAAGGAACCGCGTAGGTACTTAAGGTACCGCCACTAGAGTACGCTCCGTTTTTTGTCTTTTAGTGGGGTAGGAATATCTGAGGTATTTGAAGCCTTCAAAGGATATTCTAACAGCATTTGGAATATGCTATTTCCAAATTTTCATTTTCCGTTTTAATAAAACATTTTCTAAAAAAGAAAGTTTATTAAAATGTCTTTTGTCATATTAACAAAAGTGAGTTTTAAGAATAATCATTTTGATGATCACTAAGTATGATTAAGAAAGGTTAGTGATAGGATTATTACCTTGATGATAGTGTTAGTTAAATACTTCATTTTGTGTTTTACACTAAATGTGTTGTATGGTTTGTTGTGATCAAAACTAAGAAAGATTAGTTAACACTAATAATATTTTTAGGCATCACTTGCATTAACACATGATTTCTACAAAAACCTCAAACACCCCAAGGAAAACACTTAAGATTAGGATTAAGGTACCCAAGCCTAACTCATCACCCTTTCACACACCCAAAAATGAGATGGTTCCAATCCTCATTTCCTCATCACCTTCACCACCCCTTGCACCATGCAAGACAACATCCACCCATGGTACTAACCACTCCATTGGTTCTACCTCCTCTTCATTCAACTCAAGAATGAATGAGCTCTCTTCACCCTTCACTCCAAGTGCACCCTTGGATGTGACCACACAACCTCAACCAATCCAAAGCATTCCTTTTGTGAGTGACTTTGATGACACCTTGGTGACTTCACCATTTACCCCTCCTAACTCACCCATTTCACCAACCTTGGAGAACATACCTCCACACTCACCCATTTCCCCTTTAGGGGGAACATGCCTCCACTCTCACCCACATCACCCTTGGAGAACATGCCTCCTCCACCTCCACCCAACTCAAACATTCCAATTTTGGGTGTCCCACTTTCCCTCCTTTTGGGTGATCCATACTATGGGTTTCAAGAAACACATGGTCCTAGTTGTCCATGTTGCCTCTACAACCACTACATCATCCATAACCTTAGGATGGAGATGTTTGGACTACATAGGAGGTTGCAAGAGTTCTTCCTTACCTTGTTCTCCATGCCTCCTCCTAGGAGATGAATGATGAGTTTTCTTAATAAGTTTTTTAAACAAAACCAAGCAAAAGAAGACTACTCATCTAGATCTAATGATAAGCTAGCTTTGTATTAGTTAGTTTTTTCATTTGTCATTGTATTTGCTTCCTTCATGAGTGTTTCATGAAGATGTTCTATGGATTTAGCTTTATGTGTTTCTATTCTTATGTGCACATTAATCAACTTTAATTTGAAATTAAAATTGAACCTAAATCTATCACAACCTCTAAAAACTTGACTAAAATTGGTTCAAAATGATATTCAAATATTTTGTCACCCTTTGTCAAGACATTCTTTGTGAATGTGTTGCTTTATGCAACCCTAGCATAATTTGGTGCTAATAGAGGTAAAATTCCAAGATTTGCAACTTTTTAAAAAAGTCTTAGTTTTTCCCAAAACCCTGGAAAAACATGGTTTCATGTCCATTGGATGCGGCTCACTAAAAGTCGTGCGGTTCCTTATGTGATAAGGAACCGCCGGTCCCTTTAAGGTACCGCGGACAAAAATCAATTTTTGACGATTTTTTGGTCAAAACTTTTAAAACCCTATACCCTGTCAAGATTCCTTGTTTACTCAAATTGACTAAACATTCCTTGACACTCCACTTTTTGTATTCAAATTCTTACCTTGATTACATTCTACTTATACCCCAACCTTGAGATTTCATTCTCACACTTTCCCAACCTTGAGATTTCATTCTCACACCTTCCCAACCTTGAGATTTCATTCTCACACCCTCACAATGCCTAACTCCTCCATTCCTAACCTTGACATTTCCTTGTCACAACCCCACTCACCCAAAGCTTCCTCATCCAAGCTTTCAAAGAAACCGAAAATATCGGTTCGACCTATTTGGGTTAAGAAGAATGAACCATCTTCCTCCAAACCACCCAAAAACCCTACCTTCTCTCCAATCAAGTATTGGAATGAGACTTATAACATTAACCCCATCACCGGAGCAAAAGAAAATGTTCCCCCACCACCTCAATCCTTCAACACCCCTCAACTCAATGACCTTTCAACCTTCCCAAACCTCACAAGGCATTGTGAAAACATTTCCAAACCCATTACCCCTCCACCACCAAACCCTAGGTTTGATGCCATACCCCCATCAACCGATTTTGTGTTGCATCATTGATCCTCGTGTGCTTGTTGTCGATTTCAACAAATTGAACTTGCTCATGTGTATGAGAAGTTAAATTTTCTTGAATTCCTCCTCACTCGACCTCCTATTCAAGTTTTTGTTCCGGTGGACAAAACTTCGAATGATACATCGTCGTCTTATTTTTCCAACTAAAGGACTAACTACTCTTGGAGTCTTTATTACTTTAGTTGCTTTAGAGTCTTTTATTTTCTAGCAATCTTGGAAAATTATCACTATTAGAATAAGATTATGCTTAGTGGTTTATTTTCCATATTTCTTGCTTTAGATACTCATATTGTGTGTATGACTATCTACTTTGTTGTGTCTTTTCTATTATGTAACCTTTGTGTGTTATCCCTTTAGTTCTATTTTAAGTTTATCATGGTTAATTTTTACAATTGCTTATGGGTGATTCCATCAATTCTAAACTTTAACCCATTGACAAGCTTATCATCTTCATTGGATTGAAGTTTGATTTTGTCAATTACCTTTTTGGACAAACTTAGCAAAATACTTGCTTCTAATTTGAGATTTCTTCTCTCTCTCCCTCTCAAGTTACTTAGTAGGTAGTGATCATATATACATTGGTGTTTCTTTCCTTTCTACTAACCTTTGTGTAGCATGTCACCTTAGCTCATATACTTGGTGCCCCAAGCAAGGAGGAGCAACCACCAAGGGGGAGCTACTAGCAAAGTTCGATGTTCTTCAAAGACTTGTGCTAACCTTTTTGCTACGACAAAGGGGGAGAAATGATAGTTATAAACTCGTTAATAATTATATTTTATGTTTCTACGTAAATGAGTTTATCGTTTGTCGTAATCAAAAAGGGGGAGATTGTTAATGCAAGTGATGCCTAAAAACATTATTAGTGTTAACTAATCTTTCTTAGTTTTGATCACAACAAACTATACAACACATTTAGTGTAAAATACAAAGCGAATTATTTAACTAACACTATCATCAAGGTAATAATCATATCACTAACCTTTCTTAATCATACTTAGTGATCATCAAAATGATTATCCTTAAAACTCACTTTTGTTAATATGACAAAAGACTTTTTAATAAACTTTCTTTTTTAGAAAATGTTTTATTAAAATGGAAAATAAAAATTTGAAAATAGCATATTCCATATGCTATTAGAATATCCTTTGAAGGCTTCAAATACCTCAGATATTCCTACCCCAGTAAAAGACAAAAAACGGAGCGTACTCTAGGGGCGGTACCTTAAGTGGCTAGGCGGTTCCCTAGCGATATGGAACCGCAGGGCTAGATAAGGTACCGCGCCCAGATAGCCGTTATATATCCGTTATACTTTGTCTCCTTTAAATTGTGGGTCAAATCTCATTTTCCAACAAGCCTCTTGGACGTTTTTCTCAGCCCCCTTTCTATTTTCTATAGCATAATCATTAGTAAATGATCACTTAAAGTGTTAAGGATGTTTACATATGATTATCCTCTTGATCCCCTCCTTTACCTTGTCCAATGAAAAGATCACTCACTCACTAGTGTTGTGATAAAGATGAATCTATGAGCTAGTCATATTCATCATGATATCCTTTTTGTTTTAGGTCAATCCATTGTATTTATGAATACTTGGACTAGTTGTGTTCATATAAGTTATTTGTGAATACTTGGATTTGTTGTGTACATCCATTGCATATGTGTTTGCTTGGATTTGTGTTGTGTAAATCCAAGCTACATGTGTGTACTTGGATAAGTCTAGTTGAGTTGTAATAGATTTGATTAGTAGTTCTCACTAAACTATAAAGTGATGTGGTTGTGTCTTGTGAGTTCTCCCTAAACTTGAAAGTGATTAGTAGTTTTGTTGTGTGAAGTTCTCACTTAGCTTCAAAGTGAAGAGTCGTGAAGATTGGTTCTAGCTTTGGATTAGAACTCGACATCTAGCCTTGTGTCGTAAAATAGTGAAGTAGGGAACGTCGTGAAGATTGGTTCTACCTTAAGATTAGAACTCGACATCTAGCCTTGTGTTGTTAAATTCTGAAGTAGGCAACGTTGTGTAGATTGTTCCTAGCTAAAGATTAGGTCTCGACATTTGGCTTAGTGTCGGAAAATAATGTAAGCGACGACGTAAGGTTTTCTCCGCCAAGAAGGGAGCTTGTGGATATAGTGGAAATCTCGAGTAGGTGTACTCGAGGAGTGGAGTAGAAACGAGGATAGAGCCTCGTTGTCGAACCACTATAAATCTTGGTGTCTTCCCACTAGGTTGTCTCATTCCTTACTCTTTACTTATTTCATTATCATTGCACTTACCTATTATCTTTGCTAGTGCATTTGAATTGAACCTAATCATTATGCAACTTAGCTTCAAGCAAAATATAGTTTTGATACAAACCAAATTGAAAGTAATTTTAATTTGGTTGCCAATCGAAGAGAAACTATTCAAACCCCCCCCCTTCTAGTTTCTACAATTGGTATCAGAGCGACGGTCACTCAAGACCTTTAAAGTATATTGTACTTTGAAACTTGGATCGGTCCATTGTCTCCTCAAATTAGAAGGTCAAGTTGTACTAAAGTTTCTCTTTGGTCAAAACTATTTTGTTTTTGAAAAATAAGTCCTTTAATTGATAATATTGCATCCCACTTAAGATTAGTAGCCTTTATGCATTTTAGATATACTCTTGAAATGTATCTACTAGTTTGCATCTTGTTTTGTGTAGGTACTCATGAAGATCAATCACTTAATTGGTTGTGGATTGAGTTACTTGCACTTGTAGAAGACTCATCTTCATTGATCTTTAACATCTTTGAATGATGATACCAAGATGATTGGGAATGATACTAGTCCTTGAAGACTTAGTACTCATCATAGTCATTGTTGGGCATAGCATTGATTCCTTGATGGATTGCTCTTTGTGGATAAGGTACGCTTTCGTTCTTCCACACGCTCTTTGATCATTCTGTTGATCATTACTTGACTATGTGTTTTCTCTTGGCATCCTTGCCTTGACATTTGTTTGTGGTTTGTGTTTCTTTTCTTTTATCCTCTCAAACCTTCATTGCTTGGATACTTGACTCACTATGGTGATGTAGAGTGAGTTAGTAGTAGCTTAAAGTATCAAGCATGATTTCCATGGTTTACACCCATACGGTTAGTAGGCCCTTTGTGGGAGAGAAAGTGAATTAATACCTTGCTCATATTTTGGTTTAGACTAAGACTATTATTAAAAGTGATCTTAGTCTATACTTGAATAATTGCTTTGTGTTTATTCATTACCAAAGCCGTTTAACGTTTCGCTAGAAAGGCACGTCTTAAACCACTATATATGACACAAGCTCTTCGTTACCACTACTTGAAGATTGTCATTAATACCTTGAGCATTGGTCCTAGTCTTGATTCACTTCCTTTGACTTCTCTCCACTTTGCCGTTTTGCTACGAGTAGTCGTTTTTCCCTACGAGATTGTCATTAATCCCTCAAACCACCAAGCACCCATTACATGACACGAAAGACGTTATAGCAAAAGTAAAAGTTGGGAAATTATTACAAAGACTTAGAAATATTGTTTGGTTACAAGCCTGTCCCGGCATACCGGAGGCAAAGAAACATTTAGAGGGCAGATGCATCGACTTTAGAGTCCATCTTCTTTTCTTCTTGGTTATGGGATGAAGGTTCGGATGATTCAACATCTTTCTGAGTGATGTTGGAAGCTGCGGCAGAAGGAAGCTCGCTCGCCACGGACAAGGATGGTCCACACTCAGGCTCCAATTGTAGCAAATCACCCACAGACAAAGAGTAAGAAGATGATACCTTTTCAATAAAGGGATATGAGGCAACAAACAAAGCATCACAAGTAGCAACCCAGGTCGACAAGACATCCTTCTTAATGTTTTTGACCTTCGACAAGATGGTCTTCACCTGCGCTGCAGTTCTGCCAAGACCAGTAGACTTCATAAAACCAGCGGAGAAGGCCACACTACATGCCGCACCGAGAGACCTACGGTACTCATAGCTTCCAAGCAATTTCCTAACCAAGCATGGGATCCCGTCCCGGGTTAGCATCTGTTTGTAGACTTCTTCTTGACTAAGGAGAACCGTGAGATGTTTGTTGTTCGTCTCAGTAGTAGAAAGTTTTCCTGTAACTTCTATGAACTCACTATTCTTAAGGGAAAGTTGCTCTATGGCTTCAGCTGTGGTTTTCTTGAGAGATTCATTCTCCTCTTCAAGAGCTCGAACACAGAGATTCAGTTCCTCTTCCTTCTTGGCACACACAGAATGAGATTCTTTAAGTTTTTGATGAGAAGTTTTCAAGCGATTCAACAAATCTTGCCCCTGGGAAAAAGACTCTTTCTCAGCAAAATGAGAGTTAGCCATGTCAACATACTCACCGTTAAGCTTCTCATAACGCTTCATCAACTCTGTAGCGGCAATGGTACTCTGGGCAACGGTCCGGCAACTATGACGAAGGACGTCATAGTTAGACATGGCTTTAAGATGTTGGTCATCAGCAGGAGTGGCAAGATGGTATAAAAACTCCTTAGCAGCATAATTGGAATTGACTCTAACATCTTCATTCAACCTCCAATCCGGAACAAACTTTCGGGGTTAAAATTCTTCTCCTTCTACATACGAAAGGGTCAGTACACATGTGTATATGTATAAATAAAAGGGAAAAACAAAAAACAAGAAAAGACGGGAAGGGAGAAAATAAGAAGCTCACCAGCAATTTGTGAGTCATGCTCAGCATGAGGTGATGAATGATCACTCACGTGCACAATTGAAGGAGATTTCTCCCTATGATCGGAACCACCAGCTGAGGTTTGAGAATGGGGCTTTGCAACACTAATAGGTTGAGTAGAATCGGTCTTCTGGGAGTCTGCTTCGGAGTCGGACTGAACGGTCTGACGACTTTTCCTCTTCACCCTCTTGTTAGGCGTGCTTCCCTCTGCAACAGAAGAAGTTTTCCTCACCCTCGGATTTTTTTCCGACTTCTGTTTAGCTTCCAAGATCCGAGTCGAAGGTTTCTCAACTGCCAGTTGAACGGGTGTCAACTTGGGGATATCTTGACCAACGGGTAAGGGTTCAGTTACACGAGGAGAAGGTTTCTCATTCTCTTCATAGGGTTCGCTGATGTCGACAATACCTTCGTCAAAGGAGGGAAAATCCAAAAAGTCCATGAAACTCATCTCTGCATAAGAAGGAGATGAAGGCAAGGCAAGCATAAGCAAGCACGTGTAAGTAATAATGAAGCAAGAACAAACAAGAACAAAGACATGCCTTTTTTTTCAGAATCTAGAAGTATCCGGCGCAGCTCCGGATGACTATAGGGGAAAGAAAGACCAGCGAGAAAAAGCAAAACCTCAGCAGGAGGACGGCACAAAATGGGTTTCTTCCCAAGAGCTTTAGCATGAGAAATGTTGTACGAAGCAGGAATATCATTAGTTATAACGGACTCACGATGTCTCCAGGGCCTAGCAAAAGGTATGGCTCGACGATCTATCAAGAAGAATTATGTTTTCCACTTCTTAAGGCTGGAGGTGGTCTCGGTCAAGCATTTGCCATACTCCCCTCACCCCTACTCTCGAAGGAAAACCAATGCCCTGCTTACTCAGCCTATAAAACACTCTGAACAATGTAAAAGATACGGGAATCCCCGAACAAAAACAATGTAATTCAAACATCACTACCATATTCACACCTATGGAACCAACTGGGAAATATGTACTTTAAAGTATTGAATCACGTTCAAGAAGAAAGTGGAGAAAGGAATCTGAAGGCCAGAATGGTCAAAAAACTGGCGATATATACCAATCGCAGAGTCAGATAAACGATCCATGGTCAAGTCCGGATCCGGAAGGCGAGGTCTCAAAAGCGAAGGGATGTTATACTTACATATTACCACTTTTAAATCATCACCAGTCATACCAAACAAACGTATGTGCATATCACACTTCAGATCACGCTTCACAGGAGAATCCACTCTCGACTTTACGATCTCTTTCCCCGTCATCCGGAACAGGCCAATGTACAATTAAAAAAGATAACGAATGATGAAGGAATTTACCTACGAATAGTAAGAAGGAAGCAGGGATGAAGAAAATAACAATGGCGAAAACGGTAGGAGATCAAAATGGATAGCATGTATATATAGGGGTATAGGTGAAGAAAACGATGCGACACTATTCACTTGCGAATCACGAGGATAAGAATCCACTGTTGAATTCAAAAGTGCGAGACACGTGTCGTCATCCCCAGTTCCACTAAAGAAAAGAGGAGGTCCAAAAAGGAAACTGACTCGAACCGGTTCACAAGGTGGAACAATTCAGTGGTCAGCACCGGACACAACATAAAGACTGACCTGCTTAAGGTATCAGTCCATTATAAGCGTAATGAACTAATACTTGGGGGGGCATGTTCGCGTATGTCTCCGACACATGGCCGAAGGCATGCCACTATCACCGAGGAAATTGCCACGTAGGAAAGAGACAGCAGACAAGATCCCCCATATCTTGGGAGACCTTGTTTTACCCAACATGCAAGGCTTTATCCAATGGATCTAGCCATGATCCGCCGCCTGCTTTACACTGTTTCTGACCACAAGGTACTGTTCATACTGCATGTCTCGGTGACATGACTATACAACCAGGTATGCTTTAACTTTGGGTATAAATACCCCAAATCATTTACTACACACAACAACACACAGTACATCACATTTACTTCTACTTAATAGTATTCCTCCGGTATTCCACACCGGATACCACTCCTATGATAGTTACTTACTTTCACGCCGGAGCTTGGTCTCGGGTTCACACCTGGGGCGAGCTAACGTGCGTTCTATTATTGTAGGGTAGGCCAATCCTACGAGCATATCCTACACGAGACCGAAGCTTAATATCCTTGGGCCAAGTGCCTGCGGAAATTTGTTTCAACATTCATGAACATATCACTCTTCCCACACCATCAAAGAGTTCTTCAAGATTCAAGTTTGTCGTCCCCACTTGTTCGGTGCTCACCATATTGTACTCACTACTTCTGCTTTTCTAATCTGTAAATCATATCGATGAGTGAAATCATATCGACGAGCGAAATCATATCGACGAGTTCTTCAAGATTCAAGTTTGTCGTCCCCACTTGTTTGGCACTCACCATATTGTCCTGACTATCGTATCAATGAAATCGATAGCTATCTGCCTATGTGGTGTTGTTATTAAGTACATATAACTTATAATTTATTCCTATCCTTGTTAGTGGATGTTTATTAGTATTAGCTAATGGTCTTTTCGTTCTGAAACATTGTTTACTTAGGATTAAAATTACAGCTTCAAAGCTTTGTACTCCATAATTTTTAATTAAATAATGACACCTAGATGTTTATAAATGCAAATTTTTAAAATGTATAATCATCGACTCTAAACACCCCCTAATTGGTTTTTAGTAAAGGATGTGCTCATGATTTTTAGTAGACTAGTATTAAATCATAAGGCTGAAATACTCTTTCAATGTCGACCCATTTTTAACATAGTTAAGCGACTTATGGCACAATAAGCTGTTTTGAGTGTTTAAAAGAAACCAACCATCAGGGAATTTTGTCAATGGTGTGACCTTTTAGTACATCCTATCAATATTTAGGTTTCAGACTAGCAACTCTTATGTAGTCATTTGCTTGGTTCCAAATGTTGCTTCGACTATGCATGAAGTCATTTTGACCACGCAGAAGACCGAGTACTTAGGCTAAGTGTACATATCAGATGCCATAACCGGTCATATTTGTAAAGGTGGCGAAGTTGACGCATCACTTAAGAATGGGTTGATTCATTTAATGATACAGATAATGGCTATAAGTCGACCCATTCCAAAATTTGGGCGAGAAACTACACATAACGTGTTCCTTGATACCTCAAAATTTGTTTTAGACCATCAAGGGCTGCATCCGCTATATGATCATCCTCCAAAGCATGGAGAAGCATTCCAATATAACATACAGTAATTGATTATTGGTTAATATGCAGAGGCAAGATCATGTAAGGAAATTAGACACAATATGTAAAATTTACGAACGCACCCCCTGCAGATTCACGAACCTCAACCATGCTGCAAGATTAGTAAAATTTATTGAATCCGATATTGACCAAAACTAACAAAAACAGAAATAAAAAAACTGAAATGTACCTATCACTAAGAGCTGTACGAATGGTGGGGATCGTTAATCCATAAAACTTAATAACTGGCTCCTACCAGCACTAGCCATCATTCCGCTTAGCATAATGCAGGTACCCTATCAATAAAGATACATTTTTCAATTAATGACAATGATATTCAAACACTATGGGTAAGCGAATATATAATACTTGTCGTCTGCTAGAATCACGGTCCTTCAAGCCTTTAGATACTATAGGAATGACCAAAGGAGGAAATCTCAGCCAATGCTCGTCCCGCAGCCTTGACAAAATATTTGTATCACACATGAAAGATATAAGAAATGATGATAACCAAAACACAGACCCGTCTCCTTTCAGTGGGTGGTAATGCAAGAGACGCGATAAGGGTGTTCATCAAAACAGTCATTATCTCCATCAATATCTAAAGAGTATTTTACAACTATAGTTTTCGACATATGTAAAGCAGCCTACAGCGAGAAAAGGTAAAATTACATAATCAGATACCATAACTGGACATATATAACGCTAGCAAAGTTGACCCACTCACTTAAGAAAGCGTCAATTCAGTTAATGGTTTTATCTATACCGAGAACGTTTAAAATAACTTTCATAAAGATGAACAGAAAGAGATCAATTATGCATCTTTGTTATCACAATTGACATAGATAATGGCTATAAGAGTTTAAACACTTTGAAAGGAAGCTTGAAGAATCAACTCGAGCCATTCCAGTTTTAACTAGTTAACCAACTTGCTCGCCGTGGAATTTTTCAGCTTCAGCCAGGACCATGTAGAGCGCGGCAAGCACTTCACTACACTTATCCCTGCCAAGTACCTCAACCATTGCACGTCCTTGCACTTCAGTACTAGCATCTTCATCGCCAGAAGTTCCAGCAACCTGAACTAAACCAATTGCCAATAAAAATAAGTACTTCTAAAATTCGCACAAAAAAGTGTTTTGGATCGACCCATCCCGTGTCTCCCAATACCAAAAAATACCCGAACAGCCCATATTGCCACCTCTAATACACACGGAGATAGCTGTTAGTTAATATTGAGTATCCCATCTTCTACAACTAGAAGAAGTCGTGACAAGGACCTGGCATAATTTCTAATGGTTGTTGTTATGAAACAAAAAACTGTAGATTCATAAATAAAACAGCTATTAAGCTAAATGCAACAAAACTAAACTACTTATGAAATAGCATAATGTTCCACCAGTATGTGTGTTAAATTTATCAAACTTACCATTTATCTCTTTGTTATACATTTTGTTCCTTTTTTGTCATGTTTTACTTTTGCAAGGTGTTGGTTGTTATTTATTCTCTTGGGCTTCTAAGATGGGCTAGCCGTTGAGGCCCATGTTGGCTCTTGTGGGGCGCTCACTTACTTAACCTAGCATAGCTAGGGTTTGCTCCTCATTCACTCATATCATTCTCACACACACTTTGTGTGAGACGCTCTCTCTTCAACCAGATGATTGCTGCCATAGGAGGATCTTCATCTATGTCTCATCTCTTAGATTAGATTCATTGAGTGTTGAGTGAATCTGTAGTGAGGAAAACGGATCAACCTAGTTGGGACGTTTTCACCATTTATCTTGTATTGTTTGATTAGCACCCATTTGGGGACTAATCCTTTATCTTTTGTTTCTGTATTTGAATCTTGTTAATAAATCACCAAGGGGTGGCTGGTTGGGTGATAAGATCTGGTTCTTTGTCTCTTTTTCATGTTTTAACATGGTATCAGAGCTTAAAGATCTTGGATTGTATCTCTAATCTTGCTCACTCTTGATTATTTATTATTTACTCGAAAAAATTTAATTAGGGTTTCCTGAAACCCTAATTTATTTTTTGGGTATCCTCCTGGATACAAAAGGCCCTCTAATCCTAAGAATTATGTGCCTAAACCTAATTTCAATGCTAATTGTGATATTAAGCTGAATGATGTTAAGACTGTTGACAAATCTGCTACTTGTGATGTGCCTTCTTCCTTCACTTCTGATCAAATGAGGAAACTTCTGCTCTTGATTAATGACCCTTCCTCTGGCAACATTCATGCCAACATGGCAGGTAGTTGCTCCTTTTATAACTTTAATGTCTTGTTCAATATTAGTTTTTCTAGATACTACTGTGGTCACTTGAAAGGGTTGGTTACCACTATCACCCTTGGATGGATCATTGATTCTGGGTGTAACCAACACTTGACTGTTTCCACTATTGGTATGTTCAATGTTGTTGATGTAGCCAATCTCAATCTCACTGTGGGGCATCCCAATGGGACCATTGCCACCATAAGTCATGTGGGTAATTTGAGATTGTCTAACAATGTTATTCTCTATGATGTCCTTGTGGTTCCTGGGTATTGTGTCAGTCTTTTATCTGTTAATAAACTAATTAAAGATAGTAAGTTGTATGTGGGTTTTGATGAGGATAAATGCTATATTCAGGATTTGACCAAGGGAATTACTCTGGGGACTGGTAGTGAGTCTGGGGGCCTCTACTTGTTTGACCTTGAAAAAAACAACAAGAGTGTAGGTAATGTTAACATGATTATGTCCTTTAATGTGTCCAAAGACTTGTGGCATAGCAGACTTGGTCACCCTGCTGATCAAGTTCTCTCTGCTCTCAAGTCTGATCTTAACCTCTCAAAAAACACTTGTGTCCCTGTTTGTGATGTTTGCCATAGGGCCAAACAGACAAGAGAACCATTCCCCTTAAGTGAACACAAGTCCACTCATCTGGGTGAGCTTGTTCACCTTGACTTGTGGGGTCCCTACAGGATCTCTAGCAGAGAGGGGTACAAGTATTTTTTGACCATTGTTGATGACTATTCCAGGGCTATTTGGACTTTTCTCTTAAAAAATAAAGATGAAGTGTTTGACACCTTTGTTAACTACATAAAACTGATTAAAAATCAATTTAATATAAATATCAAGGTTGTCAGATCTGACAATGGTACTGAATTTGTTAACAAGAAAATGTTCTCTTTGTTTTCTGACCTTGGAATGGTCCATCAAACCTCTTGCACTTACACCCCCCCAACAAAATGGGATTGTTGAAAGGAAACATAGGCACTTGCTCAATGTTGCAAGGAGCCTTATGTTTCAGGGGGGGATTCCTCTTAATTTTTGGTCTGATTGCATTCTAACTGCTGTGTACCTTATCAACAGGCTCCCCTCATCTGTCTTAAAAGGAAAGTCACCTTATGAACTGGTTTATAACAAAAAACCTAATCTCTCTCACATTAGGTGTTTTGGATGTCTTTGTTTTTCTACAAATTTAAACAACAGTGATAAACTCTCCCCTAGGTCTGAGAAATGTGTCTTGATAGGGTATTCTGCTGGTAAAAAAGCTTATAAACTTTTAAGTTTGGACACTAGGGGTGTCCTATACTCTAGGGATGTGAGATTTTATGAAACTGTGTTTCCTTTTAAAATGAAAAACAATAAGGATGGTGATTTGGCTGATGTGAAAACAAGTGATGCTGAACTCCTTTCTTTCTTTGATAATCCTACCCCTATAAGACCCAATGATGAAGAGAGAGCTACATCTACTGAGGATGGTAGAATCCCTCCAAGTGATGAGTCTAATACTCAACAATCACTTGAAGAGGAGTCAGCAACCCAAATAGATGATAACATTCTATATGAGGGCAACATTCAAAACTCTTTGCCTATTTCTTCTGAACCAGTTCACAACATTGATAATCCTATGACTAATGAGGTGCCTGTCCCCATTAGGAAGTCTGTGAGAAGTACTAAGGTTCCTGCTAAACTTAATGACTATGTTATTGATAGCAAACTTAGATATGGTATTGAAAAACATGTTAATTACTCCAGACTTAATTCTGTGAACCTTTGCTTTGCCACCACCCTCAACAAATCTGTTGAACCTTGCTCTTTTAATGAAGCTAAAAATGACCCTAATTGGATTGAGGCTATGAATAATGAAATTGAGGCCCTTATTAGGAACAACACTTGGACCATTACTGACCTGCCATTGGGTAGAAAAGCTCTTGGTTGCAAATGGTTGTATAAAATCAAATATGGGTCCTCTGGGGTTATTGACAAATATAAAGCTAGGGTGGTTGCCAAAGGGTTTGGTCAAAAAGAGGGGATTGACTTTGATGAGACCTTTAGTCCTGTTGTCAAAATGGTCACTGTTAGATGTATTATGTGCATTGCCATGGCCAATGATTGGCCTTTGTTTCAAATGGATGTTAACAATGCCTTTCTCTATGGGGATTTGGAAGAGGAGGTCTATATGACCCTTCCTCCTGGATTTGATAATCCAAAACCCTCTAAGGTTTGTAAGTTAAACAAGTCCCTTTATGGTCTAAAGCAAGCCCCAAGGCAGTGGAATGCTAAGCTTACCACTGCCCTGGCTGAGCATGGCTTTGTTCAAAGCAAGTTTGATTATTATCTCTACATTAAGCATACTGGTAATATTTTTATTATCATTCTTGTGTATGTTGATGACCTTGTTGTTACTGGTAATGATTTGTCTGAAATTGAGAAATTTAAAAGGTTTCTCAAAAACAAGTTTATGATTAAAGACCTTGGATCCATGAAATATTTCCTTGGTATTGAGGTTCTTTACAACAAGTCTGGTGTGTGTATGACTCAAAGAAAATATTGCCTTGACCTTATTCATGAGTTTGGCCTATTAGCTTCCAAACCTGTCACCACTCCCCTTCCTGAGAACTGTGTTCTGCTGTGGAAGAGAGTGACTCTGATAAATTCCTCATGAATGTGTTTAACTATCAAAAACTTATTGGCAAACTTATTTACTTGACCCACACCAGGCCTGATATCTCTTATGCTGTCCAATGCTTAAGTCAGCACATGCATGCTCCTTTACAATCTCATCTTAAAATTGCCCTGAGGGTTATCAGATATCTTAAAAATGCTCCTGGGATTGGCATTCAAATTTACAAAGATAATCAGCTCAAGTTATCTTGCTTTACTGACTCTGATTGGGCTAAGTGTTTGAGAACCAGGAAATCTGTCTCTGGCTATTGTGTGTTCCTTGGGAACACTCTTGTCTCATGGAAAAGTAAGAAACAAGCTACTGTTTCCAGATCCTCTGCTGAGGCTGAATACAGATGCATGGCCAGTGCAACATGTGACGTCATTTGGATTTCCAACTTGCTTAGTAACTTGAGCATTCCCAGATTGTTGCCTATAAACTTGTATAGTGACAGTTCTTCAGCTATTCAAATTGCTGCCAATCCTGTCTTTCATGAGAGGACCAAGAATTTTGAGGTTGATGTTCATCTTGTGAGAGAAAAGGTACAGTGTGGGATTATCAAAACCATCAAGGTTGCTTCTGCTGATCAAACAGCTGATCTTTTCACTAAGGGCCATGGTTCCCTCCAACATTCCAAATTGTGCAAACAATTAGGAATGGTGGATATGTTCAAAAGGTAAACCTCCCAGCTGGTAAGTTTGTGGGAGGATGTTAAATTTATCAAACTTACCATTTATCTCTTTGTTATACATTTTGTTCCTTTTTTGTCATGTTTTACTTTTGCAAGGTGTTGGTTGTTATTTATTCTCTTGGGCTTCTAAGATGGGCTAGCCGTTGAGGCCCATGTTGGCTCTTGTGGGGCGCTCACTTACTTAACCTAGCATAGCTAGGGTTTGCTCCTCATTCACTCATATCATTCTCACACACACTTTATGTGAGACGCTCTCTCTTCAACCAGATGATTGCTGCCATGGGAGGATCTTCATCTATGTCTCATCTCTTAGATTAGATTCATTGAGTGTTGAGTGAATCTGTAGTGAGGAAAACGGATCAACCTAGTTGGGACGTTTTCACCATTTATCTTGTATTGTTTGATTAGCACCCATTTGGGGACTAATCCTTTATCTTTTGTTTCTGTATTTGAATCTTGTTAATAAATCACCAAGGGGTGGCTGGTTGGGTGATAAGATCTGGTTCTTTGTCTCTTTTTCATGTTTTAACAATGTGCCCGGCGCCAAGTGCAGTCTCACGTACAGACTCATTTTCAACCGCAAGACCTAAAAAATTGCGTGTTATATGTCCCAATATACAAAGAGTGAACAACGAGAATGTATTATAGAAGTATATAAAACAATAACAACCAACGGGGAAAAAAGATGGTGCTGCTAATAATAAGTTGTTTCCAGATATGGTACTTACCATCTAAGATGGATCGTGACACTTACTGCAAGTAATTTAGAATTCTGAGATCTCACTTAGCCATTTGAATTCGTTTTCTCTACAAGATTCCATAAATTCCTTAAACCTCTCTTATCATGACTGAACTTGATGATCATCATATTGTTTAGGATCTCCGAGGTCGACTTCCGTCTCTTGTCTTGAGCCCTCATAAATTGTAACCGACATTTCAGAAGTGCTACTTCAAATGGCACATTAAGAAGTAGTGAGTACAATAACAGAACACCAATGGCTAGAAATAACTGCACAAACGAATATGAACCTCTTTGCCCTTTCCATAAATTGAGATATCAGCTATAGAAAACCGGGTACACGTACACCTATCCGATATTTATAGTTGAACTTGAAGCATATGCTTACTAGCAATCTCTTGTGTAAAAGATGAAGCATGAAAGATGCAGCTCACACGCAACACCATATTTACACGCAACACCATATTTACTGCCCATGTGTTTGAACTCAAGGGCAATCATATGTACAACTTATCATGCAATTGGGGAACTGCCCATGGGTTTGAACTCAATAGGGGGATGGAGCGGTGTGGTGGAGCAAACCGGCGATGGGCAGTGAAGTTGCCACCTAGGCACGGCAAGGGTGTGCTCGCCACCACACTGTTGCCTTTTATATTTTACTGTTGATTTTGGATGAAGTTTTTCATACAAATATTGCACATACTCCGTCTAAAGTATGTTCCAGATTTAGACCTTACTTACGCTCAAACCGAGTTTAGTGATGTACATGTCAACTTAAACGTAAACTCGTATGGCGTAAGTTGACCTTGAAAACTTTAAGCTTAGCTTGATAGTGCTCTTACTCTTATTGTTAAATTTCAAAGGTTGGGTACATGTCAATTCTATGGAATTACATGTTTAGCTAATGTTTTTAACAAGGGATACACATGAACATACGTGTATCTTACGTGATCAATCCAAACGTTACGTTACATATATAATGTTGAACCTATACAGGCTCACAAATACAAAAGAAGAGCTGAGTAAACCTTAGAGACACACAATAGAATACAATCACCACAATGTATGACCTATTACTCTATTCAACTATGTGGGATTGAACAATTGAAGGTCGAAACTATTAAGCCCGTAACTTTTATAGCGGACGTAAGAAAAGAACCCAACGTTGCAATCTTCATGTGCAAGTAATTCTTCTTCTTAAGTAATAACTTCTTCGTCTTATGAGTCAACGTCTTCTTGTCGGATCGAGTGAAAGTATAGCTTTTAAGGAAAATTTGTCTACGTCGAATCAAGTCAGCATTGTAAGGTAACACAAGTACTGGTTGTTGTCCTGCAACG
The DNA here is from genome assembly GCA_025667525.1 of Glebionis coronaria. NCBI lineage: Eukaryota > Viridiplantae > Streptophyta > Magnoliopsida > Asterales > Asteraceae > Glebionis > Glebionis coronaria. Next base: position 56,040,447 of record CM046881.1, read on the forward strand.
CCTTTCATAGAAGCTGCAAATATCACGTTCCCCAAGAAGATTTTATCTGCTTCTAGTGATTTGTATGACTTCAAAGTGCTCCCATTCGCCATGATCGATGAAAGTTTTAAGATGAATAAGAGACGATCGTGTTTTGATAAATAAACTTGGATTGTGTTCGAGGATTATAAATAAGTAGTAATTAACCGTCTTTGATCTTGTTAACTTTCCAAAAATATGACCTTCCATTCTGGTTTTGGAATTTTAAATAACCTTCCAAAAATAATAACCTTCCAAAAATAATAACCTTCCATATATTTGTTAGCATCGGCTTTTTGGAATTTTGCTCAAAAAAAGACAGGTCCAGGATTTGGGCTCTAAATTCGCATGCAGGCTTTATTGGAATTTTCGTATTGTGTACTAGGGGCGAGGTGTCAAGAAACCCGACGTAAATCTAACCCGAATGAGTCGATTTAGATCGGTTTAGTTGTGTTAAAAAGTTTATTCACGTTATTCAGGTCACCTTGGCTAACCCGAATACTAGGTCGGGTATGAGGGTTTAAAAATTTTGACTAACTTGGATTCGGGTCAATCGACATTCGAGTCAATTCGATTGACCTAATAAATAATTTTTTCACTCTTTTAATATAACTTTTATGTTTTCTTTTTAAAAGAGTAAAAAAAAATTACATTGTAATTATATTTGAGTCGACTAAACCCGAATTGAGCCGATTTGGTCCAAACTCGAGTAAATAAGGTCGAGTTTGAAAATAAAATTTTTAATCTTGACCTGACTTTGATCCGAACCGAATTAGCCCAAACCCGACCAACTCAATCTGATTCACACCCCTAGTCACGAGTGCCCATCAGTAATTCATTGTCAAGCTAACTGTTGGAACAAATTAATGAGACTAAAGTAAGGTTTTTAGGAGGTAGCATACATACAGCCTTTAATGTTATCAATGTCACACAATATGAAGATTCATTGCATAATAAAGGTAGATCTTATGACTGTATGAAGAGACAAAATTTGTCATTAAATTTAGTAGTTGAAAAGGGAAAATGTAAGATAAAGACTTGCCAAAAAAGACAGCCGTAGCCAAAACCTTTGCATAGCCTCACATGTTTGAATAGTAACACCATATTTTTTGTACAACATTCGATCATAATTATTAGTATTAAAAGCATGTTACTAGCTAGATAAGTTATTTGTGGCCTTCACTCAATGCCACTCAAGTAAAATTTGTCATATAAGAACTACTAGGGCTTTTGCCCGCGCTTCGCCGCGGCGTGTTGTTTTCGATGTTTGTAACAGCATGTATGAATCGTCGTATGTAAAGCATGAGGATTTTAGCTTCTAAGTCTAACATACAATGAGAATACAAAACACAATTCATATTCGAATTCTAGAAAAGCTTCTGTAACTTCTCTATGAAATCCTTTTACACCATCAAACCTGCAAAGGCACATGTCGGTAGGTGGCGTGATGGTGTCTGCCGTTTGCTCCATTGAAAGACTCGTGTGCAGCCCTCTGTTGTTGACTTTTCGTATGGTGTCTACCGTTTGCTCCATGTTTGCTCCATTAGTGAATTCAAACCCATCAAAAACCTGCACAGCCGAAAAGGCAGACTGAGACTTTGAATATGTCAAAAGTTAAACCAAACAGTGTTTCTTCTAATTAATATTCAGGTGTACGGCATTGTGTGAATACGTAAAGGGGTAGAAAACGCATACCTCCTTTGTATTTATCATCTGGTACGCCAAAAATTCAATTCCAAACACACGTGCGTTCTGATGTCCGGGCTTCAATGATCTTCACCTGAAATATTTCAACATACGCAGCGTATCGTTATCTTGAAATTGTGCGACACAAATAACTGAAAATATTGTCTTTCAAAGGCAAATTCAACTTCCTATGTTGATATCAGCGGGTTCCTGGTCATTTGATTTTGGGATTATGTTTAATAAGCTCGATTCATATTCAAACTGTTGGGATTATGTTAGCTTTAATCAAACATGCATTGCTAACGTTCTTATGGTACGACGAGAAATACCTTTAATCTCATAGCTCCTAGCTTTAACTATAAAGGAAATGTCTATAATTCTAGTTCTTACACTGTTCTTTGCATTTTGGAGGGCAAGCATTAGTAAATCCAACAACCTAGAAGAGGGTTTCTTAAAAATGATATCTAACATAATTATGTTCATTTGATACTTGTAATAAGTTAAATGTGCAGAAATCCATAAAATTCCGGTACCTATGATGTTGTTCTATAAACCATGTGATAGAATGTGAGTATGCTTTCCCGGTTCAACACATTCGTTGTAGATGATGATTCAGCAGAACCTGAAACGAAGTCAGAAATATTCACCAAATATTCAATAGATAAATTTCAGACCAATGGAAAGGCAATTTCAAAAAAGTAAGTTAACCTGCCAAATGAAGAGAACACAACCCACACTCCTGCATGCATACCTACATTATACAATATACGACCCGTTAAAAATGCAGATCCTTTTTTTTACTAATAACATGATCTTTTGTAAACATATATAGCATATACAATCCTCTACTATTTACATAATATAATGTGTTTGTGGAGCCGAACCAAAAGGCCGCGACTTTAGAACCATAAACCAAAACACTCACCTCTGTGCGCCAACAAATTTCATTCTACCTCCATTTTACTGACATAAAGAAGCATTAGGCAATGCCATTATAAAAAGCGGTATGTTTATCATGAGGCTCAGATAAGTCAGTTATCAGAATAAAAAGATATGGCCACCATGGCTGCAAACCAACCCAGGCTGCCTCGCCAAGCTGCCACACAACCCACATAAGCAATTTGTACTATAAGCATTTACCACTAATCCATTAACTCAAAAGCATAAACCATTTTTCACCAACGACACCAAGCAATCAGGGCTCAGATAAGTCAGTTATCAGAATAAAAAGATATGGCCACCATGGCTACAAACCAACCCAGGTTGCCTCGCCATGCTGCGCATAATCTAATATTTACTCGAACCCGTCAAAACAGGGTCTAAGACCATCATCACAGCCTATTTAATAGCCCCGAAATTATATCTTTAATAAATCTAGGAATCTCGGTTCCCAATGAAATGAAATCAATGGCCAGAATCCCTATTTCACTGACACAAACCGCTGATTTTTTTTCCATTTTTATTTATAGACAGAAGCAAATGGTAAGAAGGGCTTGTGGCCCGCCATGGCTGCAAACACGTACCCGTCATGCCCTGCCAAGATACGGGCCGCTTGCGCTCACATCATCCGCAAACACACAACCCACATAAGCAATTTGTACTATAAGCATTTACCACTAATCCATTAACTCAAAAGCATAAACCATTTTTCACCAAACGACACCAAGCAATCAGGCAAGAACATCCCATTAATATTGACTTAAGCTAATAATCCAGCAACTCAAAATACTAAACCATGACCTTTTTACATTTTCAGAAGGCCGTAAGCTCCAATAAAATAAGGTAACCCAAACACCCCATTGTTAAGGTCGTAAGCTCCAATAAAAAAGATACAGAAAGCATTTACCACCTCCGTCGATTGACCACCACCACACAACACCACTTCAACCAAACGCTAACCCACCTGCAACCTTTATAAATTAAAAAAAGAAGCTTGGACGGAATATTGGATACCTAAACCACCACACCTACTTCGCTCTCACAAATGATTATCTGGCCAAGAAAGTCAGCATTTGAATCCTAGAAAGCGGATTGGATTAAAATGAAAACTCCCAGCAAAGTAGGTGTGGTACACGTATATCATTTTAATAACAACCGAGATGTTGCAGTGTTGTCATATTATATAATACGACCAGACAATAGGCTCAGATCTTTTAGTACAATCGCGGGACCAAACACTTGAAATGGCTGCAATCACACGCTCGACGTGACTGTCCAGCCTAGATGCAGGCGTCGGTAAACCACAGATACTAATCATAAGACTGTCATCATTTCCTTCTACATAATATATCATTCAATTTTAATGGGCCAAAGTGTGTCATTCGAAGAATCATGTTCTCATGCCATGACAATGTGTACATTAAGTATCGCATGCAGCGAGTACCTGTGTTTCCACAACCACATGGCTCAGTTAGGGCGATAATTGTATACCTTATAACAGAGGGGAATCACGTTCCACTAGGAACAGTGATCCCCTCACATGCTAAATATTATATTATTCCCTCCTCACATATCATACCCACCCAACTCACACATATCATACCCACCCAACTCACACACAGCCATTCTCTCCCACCTAAAAATAAGCTGTTACTAAGCAGTAGTAAATGGATACCTCTTTGTAGTGTTTACAGCTTAGTTGTGTTAGATCAACACGCAATGTTTCATTCAATCAATATTTTATGCCCAATAATGTAATTACACCGACTTTTTAGGCTCAAATAAGGCAAAATCAAGGAGAGAGTGGGCACACCCGCCATGGCTGCATCCGTAACAGGTTGCCCCGCCAAGATACGGGCGACCTCAACCTTGTTTGGGTTGCCATTGTTCATCATAGCCTAAGAAGGGTCACCAAACAGACAATACCTATCGCGACAATTACCAACCCTTTCAAAGGTCGGGGCTATGTTACTGTTTTGTTTTTCTTCGGGAAATCAAAGGCACCACATTAAAAAGCAACATCTTCTAATTTCCATTTTGACAACATTTCACCCCCAAATGCTGACTTTGCTGGGAGTTTTCATTTTAATCCCCCAGATTAGTAAATGTCGCTAGAGACGGGTACTGTTCGCGCGTATATAGACAATGAGAAAAGTGTGAGGCCAAACTTTGCTTACTTCCTAAATAACCACACCGTGAACCATAATGAAGCACACATATATACCCGATCTTTGCCAGCATTTTCGAACCATAACCTATTGTATGCATCTCAAATGCACCATAACTCGATAAGTATGCAACTGGCAAAATATAGTAAAGAGCGTGTAACCCGAACCTTGAATTTCAACGATGTGAGCACGTCTGATTCTGCGCTTTCTGCACAACCTACTGCTTCCCACAAACCCACACAATCGGTTTGGCCACGCATACATGGTACTAACCTTTTTCCTTCTCAGACATCACCTACCTTTGTGTTATTTGGGGATTAGTGCACATCAAAACATATCATGTAGCATAAAAATAGATGTTAGAATACAACATATCAAAAACTGAAACACTATATCAGATTGGAAACATTTGTTGACCTCGCATTGAGAACGTTGCAACGATGTCAGGCTTCCACATGTAACATCCATGAATAGTCATGTCGACACTAACATCATTGTCCAGCTCCAAGGGACTGTTAAATAGACTTTTTGTCCGTGGAATATTATTAAAGTTATGAGGCTCAGATCCGCTAATGTGGGAACCATACAACAACACTGTATGGCTGCAACCACGATGTAATTGTAGTTGCCTCGCCAAAATACATGTGTTTGTATATTGTGGCTCAAAAAAACACAATAGTGGAATGTCATCATCATCGCCTTTCTGTTTGCATCGTAGCGTCAATACAAAATCTAAGGGTGACCGGTCTGCCATGGCTATAAGCATCACGTGCGTGTCGCTGGCTTGGCAAGATCCGACCAGTTTTCACACCCACTATCTATTTAAATCATGAAAGATCGAGCGTGTATGAATCCGGAACCACAAACCCGTATCCTGATATAAGTATTGCCCGCTCTCACAAAGATCCCCTATACCCTTACCAACGACAAACAGATGTACCTTGCATCGCTCGCTATTAACAGCGACAACAAAAGTGACAATGGCATCGAAGGACCATAAGGGCACAATAGTTCAAACACACATAATGCAAAGCAGTCGGTAATTCGGCAACTTTAAAATATCGCCTGGGCAAAACAACGTTACCCACAATCGTAAGTAGAAACAGATCCCAAAACATTTTAGATCAAATCAAGTCTGTGGGAGGGAACTACTGTTTTATTAGTGCATTCAGTAGGCAATAATTTGTGGGTTAATGAGAGCATGGGGACAACGTCACACAATCGTACCTTTCGTCACCCGACATTAACAGTGGCAACGATAGTAACGGAGGCGTCGAAGGGCCATAATCGACTATAACAGGACAACAGCCTATCAAACATAGCGAAACACCAACATTTAAAGAAATACGGACAAAAAGAGTACAGAGGCACAAATACTCATGTCTCTATAACCCATCTATTTATGACCCTATCACAACGGTCCAGCAGTCGCATCAACAGCGGCAACGAAAGAGACGGGTGTCACTATCATCGCCTGCCATCAATAGCGGCAACGAACTAATGTTCCACTGAATGAACATACCTGGCGCAACAACCAAATATAAACCACTGTACAAATAATAGTAAAGCAAAACAACTAATAGTTGGTTAATAAGGAAATACCATAATCGACAAAACCAAGATGCACAATAAAAGAAATCCATCTCCTTCATCCCATCTCCAAGATCGAAAGATCAACCATATTAGATCAAGATCATCTTTATTAGAGCAATAATCAAGATATCAATAATCAAGATATCAGCGCCACACATTTTTATCAATCAAGATCATATTTATCAGATCAAGATCATCTTTATAATCAAGATATCTTTATCAGATCAAGATCATCTTTATAATCAAGATATCAGCTCAGATCAAGATCATCTTTATAATCAAGATATCAGCGCCACACTTTTTTTTTAGGTGGGAGAGAATGGTTGTGTGTGTGAGTTGGGTGGGTATGATATGTGTGAGTTGGGTGGGTATGATATGTGAGGAGGGAATAATATAATATTTAGTATGTGAGGGGATCACTGTTCCTAGGGGAACGTGATTCCCCTCTATTATAAGGTATACAATTGATATGTTTTTATCATTTTTACCAAATCGAACACGCTATTATATTAACTTAACTCCAAAAGAATAAACAAAAATTTAAAGTTCTAAAAATCGTGAATCGCTAGTTGGCCGGTTCATCTAGGCGGGACTAATTGGTGATGAATCTGATCTGCATTTTTAGCAAATTTTGAATATTTCTGACAATTTTCGAGAATTTTTAACGAGTTTTAAGTATTTTTGGTAATATTATTTTTTTAAATCTAATTTATCATACATATAAATAGTTGCTATAAGAGATAAACACGAGTTAATAGTGAGTTTTTAGTACTTTTGACAAGATTTGCAAGTTTTCGGTAAGTTTAACCTTTGTTGATCGTTGTTAATAGTCTTTTACATAAAGAGGCAAAATTAATGGTTGTGGTATTAATGAACTTTGTAGATTTTTTTTGCAAGTATAACTCCACTGAGCATCTACAATGCTCAAGTCTTTCAAAAACTTGAGACATTTAAAGCTTTCAATGCATTGTACATAATAATCAAAAGCTTTAAGGAAAAGCTTGAAGTTTTACAAGTCTTGTGAAAAAGCTTTGCAAAAAGCTTTTCTTGCAATGCCAAAAAACACATTCAAAGACTTGGTAATACAAATGACTTGACCAAATAATTACAATGTAATTATATCCATTAAGTATTTGTTGCAATGGTCATACAAATGACTTGGCCAAATAATAAAAAGCCTTTTGTCAAGTTACCATTACACTTGCTCTAATATGCTCGTGACTTATATTGTTTGCATTCGTAGCTTATTTTCATGTTATATATATATATATATATATATATATATATATATATATATATATATATATATATATATATATATATATATATATATATATATATATATATATATATATATATATATATATATATATATATATATATATATATATATATATATATATATATATATATATATATATAATGTAACGTTATTTTCAGAACTAAAAAAAAGTCGAGAACTGCGAGAACCAATCTCAGCCATCAAATATTTGATCTATGGCTAATATAATGTGTGGCATTTCTGTAAATTATGCATTTATTAGGGAGGGTTATATAAATAAACAAAGGGTAATTTTGAGATTTCAAGGTTGCACAGTTATCATCTAACCGTCTCACTACAATATACGGTTTGTATCATCATTTGTGAATTGAAAAAAACCTATGGTTCATATTATTATTAAAATATCAATTTTGCCGTCACTTTTTTCGAATCTAGATCGGCTGATTTCCATCATCGCCATATGCACACTTTTAGTAAAGGTAATCAACATATTGAATTGTTAGAATCTTGTAAGTTTTTCCATTTTGTAGGAATCTAATTTTTGAAAGTAAAAATCAATGTGCTTTCTCGACAAATCATATAAGATCGCATGCCTTTTATTTTTATACTCAAATCATCTTTTTGGTAATTTTTTGGAATCTTTCATTTAAAATAATTCCGTTTTTTTCATTAGTTGAGTGAAATCAAATTTATTTTGTTAATACAATTTCTTTTTGATAGAATTAATCGGAATGTTTTTAATTAGTGAATTATGCGTGTGTGTCTATGTTGGTTCATCTTTATTAGTATATAGGTCGAGCGACTCGTTGAAGGTCACTTATATAGATTGCACCAATTTTAGAGGAAAACAATTTTGGTGTAAGATGAATTAGTGATATAAAGTGAGTATTTTTTTATGTATGCTTATTATTTCGGAAATTTAAGATATGTAGCTTAGGTGATATGATGCTCACATTATTAAAAATACATATGCATATTACGTAGTATATCTTAGTGTTCTAGTCCAATGTTATAAGCAAAATACATGTGCATATTTGTTTGAAATGGTAAGTCTAGTGTTATTATAATAAAAATACGTGTGTATATTTTACCTTTAACTTGTTTCTTTATATTTTGAAACACATATGTATTTTTTAATAACATTAGACTTACCATTTCATGAAAATTGTAGATAATTCTGTTTTATTTTTTTGAAATAGAATTCTAGCACATTTTTATTGTTAGGAGTTCTTTTATACATGTATGCGATATCCATAATTTGAGTACTTTCTAATGTCGTATTCTTGTTTACTAATAGATCATCACGATAACGAACTTATGCACCTTTTCATGCGAAGACCAAGCTTAAAGTTTCAGCCTCGAGATGATCAAAGGCTTTGTTTTTTTTTGTTCAAGGGTCATATATATGTCTCTTTAACTTGCTGAAGTGATTTATACATGTGCATGCTTACTACAAGCTTTTTGTATCTGATGAGGATAACAAAGATGATGGATTTTGAATGAAGGATATGCGTGTTGGTGCATGCACAAATGCACGTCCCACGAACAATGTTGAATGCATATTTACATACCTATGAAAAATGTGCAATACATATGCACGACTAAAAAATTTGAAGTTGATATTTACGAAATTCATGTATGCATATGTGCATACGCTAAAGAATTTTAGGGTCATTTATAGTAGACACGTGTAATCGACTTGACTTTCATTTTAGTTTACTATATGAATGAAATTTGTATAATCTAACATAACATGAGATTATTTATGTTCTTTCTTTTGTTAATAATGCTTATACAAAATGTTCGATCACATGTACAAGTATACAAGTGCATGTCTCTTTTTGATATATTGTATCATATATTTATTTCCTAGTTCTTGATTACTAGATTATGCTCAAATAAAAACTACCGAGAAATGGAATGTGATAACAATTAATGATGCACGCTAAATACGAAAAAAAAGTAATGATATTTAAGTGAATTAAAAATTGGTTAAATTCATTTAATTGAAAGAAATCAACCGTCTTTCTAAGGGGTCTCATAATATAACTTCCAAATGTGTAAAAGTACTCAAATACCCTTTTAATTTTAGTTAATTATTTTAATATTGAAAACATAATGATTGGTTAAGAATGGTTCTCGCAGTTCTCGACTTTTTTTTATTCTGAAAATAACCCTATCCTATATATATATATATATATATATATATATATATATATATATATATATATATATATATATATATATATATATATATATATATATATATATATAGTTAGGATCAAATAAGAAGATTAAGTAAAATGAGAAGAATGAGAAGAAACCACAGCCACACATTTCAGATGCACCTACAAAGTCAGATGCATCTCCCCTTAAAATTCTCATTCCTTTGTGGAATTTGTGGTCAGGATTTCTTCTTATTCTTCTCATTTTATTTTTTCTTCTTACTGGATCCCTACTCTATATATATATATATATATATATATATATATATATATAGAATTAGGATCAAATGAGAACTAATTAAAGTTATAAAAATAAGAACCATTGAATAATTAATAGAATTAAAGGAAATGTGAATTAAATGCATGGTAATTAATATAAGAAATGAAAATAAAAAATATAACCTTCATTTTTTCTTTTGACCAAACATAAGTGCTTTTTAATTTTTAGAATATTGTACTATGACGCATCGGTTATTTTCGAGATATTGTACCACGACGCATTAGTTATTTTCGAGAGATTGTACCACGCACTATGAGTTATTTTCGATATATTGTACCACGACGGATCAGGTATTTTCGAGATATTGTACCACGTGCATTAGTTATTTTTGAGATTGTATCACGATGCATCAGTTATTTTCGAGATATTGTACCACGACGTATCAATTATTTTCGAGATATTGAACTAATAGTTGGTGAAAAAAAAGAATGTAAGTAAAATATATTTTAATCTATATTTAATGATCATAATTTCACTCATTAATTATCATTCTTATTTAATACAATTTAATAGATCCAACGGTGTAGATTGGTTCTCATTTTAATAATTTTAAAAAATCTCTCACATTAACCCTCCTATATATATATATATATATATATATATATATATATATATATATATATATAAATGCCTCGTGATTTATGTTTAAAAGGCTTGTGGTTGCAAAATAATTATATCAGGAAAAGGGACAAATAAGTTACTAAAGTTTGTTTAAATATTCATTTAATTTATTAAAGTATTTTTGGTTAAAAATCAGTTACCCAAGTGTACGGGTTAATTATATGAGTTACTAAAGTTTTAAAAAGTTACAATTAGGTTACTTCGAGGGTGAGCAACGTGTTGATAACCTGTTGTTATGGCCACGTCAACACTTTGTGAGTCCCACCTTAAACAAGAATGTTGCTGACTCCTCAATGTTCGTTCTTCAGCATAACGGCCACCACCACTAGTTCTCACCACCACCGGATCTATAGAAAAAACGCTACCACCGAAGAAATATTGATGTCACTCTCGCCAACCACCACAACCTCCAGCCATCATAACTGATCCACCACTACAACCAACATCACCCATTCATCCGGCACACACTCACCATTCTTCCGCCCTCAACCCAATCGAGATAGTTGTTCATCATATCTTAGTGAAAAAGTAAAATGAAATAATTTGAAGATAGCTTAGGAGCAGATGGTTTGCTACAATCATTTTTCTTGAATCATGCGTTATTAGGATACACATAATTTAAAAATAAAAGATAATTTAAAAAAAAATAAGTAATTTTGCGTAGGCACTTACCTAGTACCAAGGGTTAAAACATACAAGGTAACTTATTTAACTTGTTACCTTAACTTTAGTAACCTATTTGTAACAAAAAAACTTTAGTAACATAAGTGAACATTTTGGCAAACTTTGGTAACATTTTTGTGTACTAACCCATTAATATTATATGTCACGTCATTTAGTTACCGGTAACAAAAGGTTACAACTAAAAGAGTAACTTATATAACATGTAAACTAAACATTAGTAATTGATTTGTAACCAAAAATACTTTAATAACTTAAGTGAACATTTAAGAAAACTTTAGTACTTATTTGTCTATTTTCCCTAATTATATCTATAGACTCTATGTTTTATAACACTATTTGGGGGAAACGATTACTAACAATATGACGTATTTGAGTAGTTACGGAATGATATTTTTAACAGAATCATGTAAATATGGTTTAAGGTGTCGTTTGGTTGAGTATATTGAAAATATTTATATTTTAATTCTTTCAAATATTATGTTTAATATTACGAATAACGGAACTTAAAATTCTTCGAATTCCAAAAATGAAGGATATTAAAATTACTTCAAAAAGTTAGGAATTTTAATTTACTTGAAAATTATCTTTTATAAACTTTTTTCAGGGCGTTTTTATTCGGGGTTTTATGTTTATATAAAAAGTTATAAAACTTTAAAAGTTTTTTCCAAAATTATTTTTTCGATTTTTACTCTTTTAGAGAGCAAAAATAAAATTTGTATAAAAGAAATATATATATAATGTATATAGAAGTTCTTTTATGAAATTTATATAAAAGGTGAAAAATTCAATTTTTACTCATTTAAGTAAAATTTAAAGTTTTTTACGAAAATTAAAAATAAATTATTTGGTTTTAGTCATATAAACAAGTAAATAAAACTTACATAAAGTTTAGGGTGAAAGCTAAAGATACGCAATATAGTTATTCAAGAAGATTGAAATACACAACTAACTTTATTTTGTTTTAGTATTCTCAATATACTTTCAAATTTTGTTCAATATACGTAATATGACCGGATAAGTGACTTGTTTTACAGGTTTCATTTTCAAATTTTAAAATTATGGTCTCTTGACGTTTGGGGCACTTCCACTTTTAGTCCTTTTACTTTTCCAGAATATATTTTCGAATTTATTTATTTTGGGCAAATTTATACACGTAAAAGTACAATTTTTCAAAAAAAAAATTAATGAAATTTATTTTTTTCGAAATTTTAAGAAAAAAATGTTTTTTATGAAAAATCGTAATATTTATTATTTTACATTTACAAATCCTTTTTTTGAAAAAAACGAAATTTATTTTTTTCGTAATTTTGTGAAGTTTCTTTGAGAAATATTTATTTAAAAAAGCATATTTTTCGAAAAAAACAAAAACCTGCATTAAAGTTTTTTTAAAAATATAATTTTTTTTCGATAAATATGTTTTTTAAAATAATTATTTCCAAAAAAAAAATTCACAAAATTCCGAAAAAAATATGTTTTTTAAATAAATATTTCTAACAAAAAATTTCACAAAATTTCGAAAATAGATTATATTTCGTTCTTTTTCAAAAAAAAAGTTTTTTAAATGTAAAATAATACGGATTAAATATTACGATTTTAAAAAAAAAACTTATTTTTCAAAACTTCGAAAAAATTAAATATTATGATTTTATTTTTTTTAAAAGTAGTATTTTTATTTGTACGTGTATAAGTTTACTAAAAAAAATCGAAATATATGTTGGAAAGTAAAGGGACTAAAAGTGGAAGTCCCCAAAAGTCAAATGACTAATTTTTGAAAGTAAAACCTGTAAAACATGTCACATAACGGTCATATTACGTATATTGTACTAGTATTCTCAATATGCTTTCAAATTTTGTTTTTTTTTGTTTTTTTGTTTTTTATTATGTTCAAAAAAAAACAAAATTTGAAAGCATATTCAGAATACTAGTACAAAATAAAGTTAGTTGTCTATTTCGATATTCTTGAAAAATTATATTGCATATATGTAGCTTTCACCCTAAAGTTTATATAAATTTTTTACAAAAATATATAGAATTGTTTTATAAAATTATACGAATTGTTTATAAAGTTTACATAAATCTTTTATAAAATTTATAATTTTTTTATAAAATTCATATAAATTTTCTATTAAATTTATTGAAAATTTATATAAATTTTATAAAAATTATATAAAAAGTTAAAATTTGATTTTTACGCTTTTCAATAAAAAATTATAAATAATATTTATTCGTTAAATGGTTCAACCTAAAATTAATATTTCAAATATTATGAATTTTTGCCAACCAAACATGCGTAGGCATTTTAAATTATTGAATTTTTAATTCTAGAACATTTAGTTCTTATGAATTTTAATTTACTAGAATTTATAATTCTATTAATTTCAAAATATTGAACCAAACGGCGCCTAAGAGTCTTTTTGGCAGAAGTGTTTTTTGGTACCTTTTATTAAATTTGTTAGATTTTTATTTAAAAAATAATATATTTCGAAATTATTAGTTTCTTTTTTCAACGACGAGTTATTAGTTGGTTATTCGAGCTCATAATGACATCCAATTGGACAGTATTTAAGTTTCAAACCTTATCCTTTAGAAATAAACCTCACTCCTTAATATGTTAGATTTTTGTATTCGAAATAATTAGTTCTTTTTAACGACGCGTTAATAATTAGTGATTCGAGCTTACAGTGACATCCAATCGGAAAATATGCAAGCCTTGAACCTTATCTTTTAGGGGATACACCTCACTGATGTTTCTATTTATTTCGGGCACCTAAAAGTCTTTAGTGAGACTAGAACTTGAGACATTTATAAAAATATCTCCCAAGGTTATCCTTGGTAACCAACTGAGCTAGCTCAGTTGGTTAATAATTAACCCTTTTTAGATATATTAGTTTAAACTTATATTTTAAACAAATAGCTGCAAAATAAAAAACTGATTTATGAATCTTTTTAAATTGTATAAAGTTGTTAAAACTATAAATTACTAATTTACCCTTTAATAATATTATAATCTATTTAAATATGTTGTTTTTAGTTATTTTACATTTTGATATTATAATCAACAACTAATTTGTCAAACAATTTATTGAAAAAGAAATACAGTTTGTAGCTCATATTAACAATTTTGCAGTTTCCAACTTACATTTAACGGTTAATAACTTATACACCATTCGTTTTGAATTTATTGTCCATCGACAAAAAACACAAAGTTTTTAAAAAATGCATTTACTATAACTTTTTCTCTCTTACTTTTAGGAAAATGACAGTTTTACTTTTAGCTAATTAATTGTATTTTTTAAAGTTTAGAATAATAATTTCAAACAAATATAATATCATAAACTTAATAAAACTTTTTTTATCTATTTTTATTTTTTAATCACAGATAATAGATTTGAAACAACCTAAAATAAAAAAATAAACTATAATTTAAAACGAAAGACATATCATACATCTTATAGGTAGTTTTGTGGAACATACTTTAAAAAGTTGAGTTATTTTACAACCTTGTTTTTACTTGCAATCAAGGGGACTAATTCAGACCATTCATTAAATCTTATGAAAAAAACATGGAGGGGTCTTATTTGTCAAAATATAAAAAAGATGCAAAAAATCGACGAAGGGACTAAAATCGAAATTTTTCGAACTGATCTTTATCAATGGTGATATTTCACTAGTAATAAAACAATGAAATATCACCATTGATAAATTATTATATCACCATTGATAAGTTATTTTATCACTGGTGATATTTCACTATTTCTTTTACTAGTGAAATATCACCGTTGATAAATTAGTTCGTAAAATTTTCAACTATAATCCTTCCGTCCAATTTTTGAAAATTTTGGATTTTTTGGTAAAATTAGCCCTTCCGTATTTTTTCTTAAATTTTATGTTAATCTCCACTTTTAGTTCAAACCAAAATGAATTGTTGGGATTTGTCCCCGTAGTTATAAAAAAAAGATTGCATTTGAACTTTTATCTACTTTAAATGGCTTTTAGCAAACTGGCAAGTTTGATCAAGATACAAGTTTAAAACTAACTGAAGTTGGCTATATTATGTTCTGTATTGCGATTGATCATTTAGATTTGTATTATCGAAACTAAAAAGGTAGTATAGTACTAAACTAAAAAGAAGAATATCTAAAACATAATTATGTTTGATGGATGGACCATGAATAGCTATTCAGTCACGTGTATTATAGTTTGTTAAATGGGTTGTAGGCCCACTTACTGTCGACAATCATTTTGATGGTCAAACCGTGTTTAGGATCAGTGTAATGTTTTCCCAACCGAGTCCGTGATCGGATTGTCGAGTCAATCTGATTCATGAAAACAAAATCTGGCAGTTTATGCACATAACCACCATACACCCTCTTTCAAACACTGATTGTGCTAAAAAAACGGATGCTCATACTAGTTTTCAAATATTAAAGATTCAAGAATTAGGTCCTATTGGTTGACCTGATCGGACCAAACCGAATTTCAAAATATCATATCAATGTGGAAAATGTGTTCATTTGTATGTGTTGATTTTAAAATAAGATAGAAAATGTACTTGTTTGCATGGGTAAGGGTGTGCATTTGGATCGTCGGACTGGATCGGATCGAAAAATCGAACCGGACTGGACCGGATCGAGAAAATTCGGTCCGGTCCTCCATCAGTGATTTTGGACTATTTCGGTCCTTGGTCTGATCGGTCCGGTTCGGTCTTAACAAAAAATCGTTTATTTTACTTAATTGGTACAAGACTGGATCGAAGAGCGGACAAGATTAAACCAGCCCGGACCGGATCGGACTATTTCGGACCGGTCTCGGTCCGAGGTTTTAGACCAATTCGGTCCTCGGTTTGATCCGGTTTTGGCCGGTCTGGTCCGGTATGGGTCTGCCGCTCAGCCCTATGCATGGGTAATCACGGTTCAAGGACTGGACTGAACAAGTTAAGACTATACACACTTGAAATTGTCTAAAATATTGGATCGAAAACCGGACCGAAATGATGTGGTCTTGTCGTGGTCGGTCTTCGTTCTGGTCCGGGTCTTTCTTCGGCCAGTCATACACGTTAATAGCTGAGTTTTTTGTAAGACCGAACCGACTGGACCGAAGATCGAATTTAACGAAAAGTACGGGCCGAAGACCGGACCGAAATACGTTTGGTCCGATTCAATCCTGCTTTTCGGCCCAGATTGGTTTTCGGTCTGGTCCTACAAGCATAACAACCAATTTTCTTGAGACCGAATCAGACCGAATTTACTGAACCAAACATCAAATTTAACGAAAAGCACGGACTCAAGCCCAGACCAAAATACGCTTCGTCTAATTTTTCAATCCGGTCCGGTTGACGGTCGATATATTTTTTTTAGAACGGCAGATTTATTATAGCCTAGCAAAAGCTAGAAAAGTTACATAGTGTTAATGAACAAAAGCGGGGTTTTCAACCAATCTACCTATCTAATATTAAACTTCGGATTTCTAGATGAAATCCAAAGATATGAATTAGAAACAATAAAATCCCATAAGGTCGCCTTTTGGAGAGGAAGAGCCATAAAAGCACTTGATTACGGTATCGCTAAATAGCCACAAAAGAGATCCGCCAACTCCATCCAACATACCCTTAGCACTAGCCGAGAGGTGAGATGAACCAATCCAAGAACACCATTCTGAGAAATTGGAGCAGATGGAAATATTGAGATCCCACCATCTAGCAAGCAAAGCCTATAATTCTTTAGCCATCTCACAAGAATAGAAAAGATGGTTCGCAGTTTCAACGTCGAAACGACATATAGAGCATTAGACCGAATCAATGTCAATCCCTTTCCTATCTAAATTGTCTCTGGTAGGAAGCTTATTAAGAGCCAATTTCCATAAGAAAACATTAATTTTAATGGGAATGTGACGGTTCCAGTGAGTAGCAGTAGATCCTACTTCACCCAACTTAGAATCAACTAAACTTCGCATGAATGCAACGGAGAAACCCAAGGAACCATTCCCTGTCCAAACCCATGCATCTTCCTGATTAACAAGAGTAATATCTTCCTGGTCGATATACTTAACCCTACTTTTTTGTATGTATTGATTTTTAAATAAGGTGACAGTTTTTGACATATAAGAATAATGATACAGATTAATGTAGGAGAAGTTAAAACTGTAGAAACTAGAAGGGGGGTTGAATAGTTTCTCTTCGATTGGTGACCAAATTAAAATTGCTTTCAATTTGGTTTGTATCAAAACTATCTTTTACTTAATGATAAGTTGCATAATGATTAGGTTCAATTGAAATGCACTAGCAAGAATAATAAGCAAGTATAATGATAATGAAATAAGTAAAGAGCAAGGAAGGAGACAACCTAGTGGGAAGACACCAAGATTTATAGTGGTTCGACAACGAGGCTCTATCCTCGTTTCTACTCCACTCCTCGAGTACACCTACTCGAGATTTCCACTATATCCACAAGCTCCCTTCTCGGCGGAGAAAACCTTACATCGTTGCTTATATTATTTTCCGACACTAAGCTAAATGTCGAGACCTAATCTTTAGCTAGGACCACTCTACACGACGTTGCCTACTTCACAATTTAACGACACAAGGCTAGATGTCGAGTTCTAATCTTAAGGTAGAACCAATCTTCACGACGTTGCCTACTTCACCATTTTACGACACAAGGCTAGATGTCGAGTTCTAATCGAAAGCTAGAACCAATCTTCACGACTCTTCACTTTGAAGCTAAGTGAGAACTTCACACAACACAACTACTAATCACTTTAAAGTTTAGTGAGAACTCACAAGACACAACCACATCACTTTATAGTTTAGTGAGAACTCCTAATCAAATCTATTACAACTCAACTAGACTTATCCAAGTACACACATGTAGCTTGGATTTACACAACACAAATCCAAGCAAACACATATGCAATGGATATACACAACAAATCCAAGTATTCACAAATAACTTGGATGAACACAACTAGTCCAAGTATTCATAAATACATTGGATTGACCTAAAACAAAAAGGTATCATGATGAATATGACTAGCTCATAAATTCATCTTTATCACTACACTAGTGAGTGAGTGATCTTCTCATTGGACATGGTAAACGAGGGGATCAAGAGGATAATCATATGTAAACATCCTTAACAAATTAAGTGATCATTTACTAATGATTATGCTATAGAAAATAGAAAAAGGGCTGAGAAAAACGTCCAAGAGGCTTGCTGGAAAATGAGATTTGACCCACTATTTAAAGGAGACAAAGTTACAACGGATCTATAACGGCTACTTTGCGCGGTACCTTATCTCACCCCGCGGTACCATATCGCTAAGGTACCGCGTAGGTACTTAAGGTACCGCCACTAGACTCCGCTCCGTTTTTTGTCTTTTAGTGGGGTGGGAATATCTGAGGTGTTTGAACCCTTCAAAGGATATTCTAACAGCATTTGGAATATGCCATTTTAAAATTTTCATTTTCCATTTTAATAAAACATTTTCTAAAAAAGAAAGTTTATTAAAAAGTCTTTTGTCTTATTAATAAAAGTGAGTTAAAAGGATAATCATTTTGATGATCACTAAGTATGATTAAGAAAGGTTAGTGATATGATTATTACCTTGATGATAGTGTTAGTTAAATAATTCATTTGTTTCTACACTAAATGTGTTGTATGGTTTGTTGTGATCAAAACTAAGAAAGATTAGTTAACATTAATAATGTTTTTAGGCATTACTTGCATTAACAATCTCCCCCTTTTTGATTACGACAAACGATAAACTCATTTACGTAGAAACACAAAATATGGAATTATTTACTAGTTTATCACTATCATTTCTCCCCCTTTGTCGTAGCAAAAAGGTTAGCATAAGTCTTTGAAGTACATCGAACTTTGCTAGTAGCTCCCCCTTGGTGGTTGCTCCCCCTCGCTTGGGGCACCAAGTTTGTGAGCTAAGGTGACATGCTACACAAAGGTTAGTAGAAAGGAAAGAAACACCAATGTATATATGATCACTACCTACTATGTAACTTGAGAGGGAGAAAGAGAAGAAATCTCAAATTAGAAGCAAGTATTTTGCTAAGTATGTCCAAAGAGGTAATTGACAAAATCAAACTTCAATATAATGAAGATGATAAGCTTGTCAATGGGTTAAAGCTTTAGAATTGATGGAATCACCCATAAGCAATTGTAAAAATTTAACCAAGATCAACTCAAAAAGATAACTAATTAGATAGCACACAAATAACACAAAGGTTAAAAGAAAAAAAATAATACAACAAAGAAGATAGTCATACACATAGTATGAGTATCTAAAAGCAATAAATATGGAAAATAAACCACTAAGCATAAGCTAGTCTAATAGTGATATTTTCCAAGATTGCTAAAAATAAAATAGAACTAAAAAGACGACGATGCATCATTCGAAGTTTTATCCACCAGAACGAAAACTTGAATAGGAGGTCGAGTGAGGAGGAATTCAAGAAAATTTAACTTCTCATACACATGATCAAGTTCAATTTGTTGAAATCGGCAACAATCACACGAGGATCCATGATGCAACACAAAATCGTTTGATGGGGGTATGGCATCAAACTTAGGGTTTGGTGGTGGTGGGGTAAAGGGTTTGGGAGTGTTTTCACAATGCCTTATGAGGTTTGGGAAGGTGGAAAGGTCATTGAGTTGGGGGGTATTGAAGGATTGTGGTGGTGGTGGAACATTTTCTTTTGCTCCGGTGCTGGGGTTTATGGTATAAGTCTCATTCCAATACTTGATTGGAGAGAAGGTAGGGTTTTTGGGTGGTTTGGACGAAGATGGTTCATTCTTCTTAACCCAAACGGGTCGAACCGAGATTTTAGGTTTCTTTGAAAGCTTGGATGAGGAAGCTTTGGGTGAGTGGGGTTGTGACAAATAAATGTCAAGGTTAGGAATGTAGGAGTTAGGCATTGTGAGAGTGTGAGAATGATATCTCAAGGTTATGTGAGAATGAATTCTCAAGGTTGGGAAGGTGTGAGAATGAAATCTTAAGGTTGGGGTATAAGTAAAATGTAATCAAGGTAAGAATTTGAATACAAAATGTGTAGTGTCAAGGAATGTTTAGTCAATTTGAGTAAACAAGGAATCTTGACTGGGAATAGGGTTTAAAGGTTTTGACCAAAAATTCGTCAAAAGTCACTTTCTGGCCGAGGTACCTTATAGGGTCCGGCGGTTCCATATCACTAAGGAACCGCGGGTCTTTAAGGAACCGCGTCCAGAGGACTTTAAACCATGTTTTTCCTGGGTTTTGGGAAAAACTAAGACTTTTTCAAAAAAATGCAAATCTTGGATTTTTACCTCTATTAGAACCAAAATATGCTAGGGTTGCATAAAGCAACACATTCACAAAGAATTTCTTGACAAAGGGTGACAAAATAATTTAGATATCATTTTGAACCAATTTTAGTCAAGTTTAGGGGTTGTGATAGATTTAGGTTCAATTTTAATTTCAAATTAAAGTTGATTAGTGTTCACAAAAGGATAGAATCACACAAAGCTAAATCCATAACACAACAATAAGAAACATTCATTAATGAGGAAACAAGTACAAAGATAAATAAAACTAACTAATACATAGCTAGCTTATCATAAAATCTAGATAAGTAGTTTTCTTAGGCTTGGTTTTGTTGAAAACTCTTATTAAGACAACTCCATCATTCATCTCCTAGGAGGAGGCATGGAGAACAAAGTAAGCAAGAAATCTTGCAAACCCCTATGTAGTCCATACATGTTCATCCTTAGGTTTTGGATGAGGAAGTGGTTGTAGAGACAACATGGACATCTAGGACCATGAGTTTGTTGAAACCGAAAGTAAGGATCACCCAAGAGGAGGGAAAGAGGGACACCCAAAATTGGGATGTTTGAGTTGGGTGGAGGTGGAGGAGGCAAGTTCTCCAAGGGTGGAGTGGGTGAAAGTGGTGGCATATTCCTCAAAGGGGAAATGGGTGAGTGTGGAGGTAAATCCTCCAAGGTTGGTGAAATGGGTGAGTTGTGAGGGGTAAATGGTGAAGTCACCAAAGAGTCATCAAAATTATTCCCAAAAGGAATGCTTTGGATTGGTTGAGGTTGTGTGGTCACTTCCAAGGGTGCACTTGGAGTGAAGGGTGAAGAAAGCTCATTCATTCTAGAATTGAATGAAGAGGAGGTAGAACCAATGGAGTGGTTAGTACCATGGGTGGAAGAAGTCTTGCATGGTGCAAGAGGTGGGGAAGGTGATGAAGAAATGAGGATAGGAACATTATCATTCTTAGGTGTGAGGAAAGGTGAAGAGTTAGGCTTAGCTACCTTAACCCTTATTTTGAGTGTTTTTCTTGGGGTGGAGGTCTTGGAAGTGTTTGAGGTTTTGGTACACACCATGGTTGATTAGGATGGTTTAAGGTTTAGGGAAGTATGTTTGATGTGTGAAGAACATGGCAAACAAGGTGGGTTTAAATGGGTGAGGGGATGATCCAAACTAGTAATGGGTTAAAATCATTTTAGGTGAATAATGAATTTAGATACCCTAGTTTAGGAAATGTGCAGTTTATTACTGAAAATCATGCAAGGTTTACACAAAATTAAGAAAACAGTGTAAAGCAAAGATGCTGTCGTGCACAGTGGCCGGCGGTTCCTTATCTAGGACCGGCGGTACCTTATCGATAAGGAACCGCAGGTCGATATGGAACCGCGACCAGAAGGTTTTCAAAAATTTCCCATTCCAGTTTTTGATAAACCCAGATTTTTCCCAAAGGTTTCACAAGCCAAAGTTAACTACAGATCATAATCTAATAAGCTAACTATCATATGGCATGCACAAAGCTATGTAAAACACAAATATGAAGGCATAATTAACATTAAGGATCAAGATAAATGATAATTCTAACATGCAATTACAAGTTAATACATATCCAAGATAAAGTAAAATTGTTCAACAATGCATGTTTACCAACATGTATTCTTTGAAAAACTTCAATGCTTTCACCTTCTCTTCTTCCCCAATCCCTTGATCATATTCCCCAAGAACTTGAAACCTTTTCTTGATTCAACCCGGTGTTCGTGCAATTCCCCTCGAGTTCTAAGGTTTTCGCGGTAAAGATGCTCCATATTGAGATCTTCCGGTACTTCACTAGAATGATGAGGAGGAGGAGCTAAGTCTTCAAATTCATCCTCGAATGGGTTTGAGGATGGATGGGAATTACTCGAAGAGTGGAAATGAGAACTAGTACCTATGCCATCACCATCACTTGTTGGCATGTCCATGTCCTCATCATCCATCTCTTGATGAACAGATTTTCTCGATCCTCGATCACTTCTTGTCTTTCTAGCATATGCCTCTTGAATGGGCAACATAACCCGATGAACCGGGTAGAAGCGAGAAAGATCAAGGTGGGGAAATCATGAGCAACCCTTTTGAAAAGGCGAGTTAGAAGCATAGCATAGGGAAGGTTTGTCTTGGGCTTCGAAAGGGCATAATTGATTTGTCGAGCGATATAGAATGCCAAGTTGTACTTGGTGGATGTAAAGATGCAACTCAACATATGCACCATACACGCCGGGATATGATCTCGGTTTCCACCAAGACAAAAGACATTCTCCCTAAGGATATTGGCCCATTGAACCATAAAATCCTTAAGGTCGCTAGAGAGCACTTCATATTGATTCACATTTTGTACATTTGAATGAAGGCTTCTCACAACGTTACCATCACGCTCTTTCGAGACGATTTCAAGAATGAATTCTAGATCAATTTCGGTGTGGTCATTTGGAGGTTTATCGAAGGATTCCGAGAGAGCATCAAGTCTCCATTTATCCGTAAAACGACAAGTGCCTTCATAAGGCACACCGAGAATTTGACCAAAGTCTTCAAGAGAGTATTGAATTAATTGATCATTCAATACGAAACGAATGAAGATTTCTCCATTGTATTCAATCATGGAGTAGGTGCTAAAGAATTCAAGAAGGAATAAGGGGTAAATATCTTCTTCTATGTTGAGCAAGCAATCAAACCCCGAAAGCTCAAACATAGAAAGGATATAGACATAACCCGTTATTTCCTTATCAACGACTCTACCCTCATGGAAACAACGAGTGGAAAGGGATGGAAACGCGTTTTAAAGTTGGGGGGAAGCATAGGTTTGGGAGATGTCGGGCATATAAACTTTAGTGAATTGATGATCTTTTTTATATTGAGAAGGCATGATTAAGTACCTAAATACAAACACAAGACAATATTTCTCCAATCACTCATATGAAAATCAAAAAGGAAAACGAAAAATGAAAATGTGTTATATCAGTTTCTTGACAAACATAGGATTGAATCCATATCATTTTCATGTTCACAATGTGTCTATTCCTTCATTGACCAAGAACACATGATCTATGTTATATCAACAATGGATTAGAACATTGGTTTTTCAAAACAAGGTTTTTAGGTAAGCATTAACAATGTCATTACCTACTTGTTCATGGGTTCATCTCAAATCCATAATTCAACCAAAATCATTTAGCCTAAATTCGGATTTGTTCTATAAGTGGGTTTTAGTGAAATCTTAATGAATATCAACCTAAGGAATCATAGTAAGATTACCATGTCAACCCACATTCCTATTAAGGTTTTAATTCAATTTCAATTTTAAAAATCCCCAATTATGAAAGGATGAACCCTAGAACAAAATAGATGAAATTGAAAGAAAATACTTACAATTAATTGATGTTAGATGAAGGATGAGTGAAACCCACAACTTGGAATCAATTAATTTAAGTGATTGAAGGTTTTGGAAGCTTCAACAATGGTGGAAAAAGTAAAACCTGTCGGCTGTGTGTTTTTGGGAGAGAGAAAGTTTGGTTTGAAAAAGAATAAAAAACACAAACTGGCGCTCTGACAAAAGTTACTGCCCGCGGTACCTTATCGATAAGGAACCGCGGGTTTGAGCCGCGGAGATAAGGAACCGCCTTCAGAGGCAGGTTTCTATCTCTGAAAAACGCCAAATTTTGAAAATCCAGTTTTTCTAAAATACTTAAAATTAAATCATGAGCCTTTTAGAATATCATTGGATCATCATAACACTAAGCAATATGCCTTAACGAAGGGTTACGAGTTAAATCAAGATCGAAAAGAACCGAAACGGACAAACGACTACTCGTAGCAAAACGACTAAGTGGAGAGAAATCAAAGGAAGTGAATCAAGACTAGGATCAATGCTCAAGGGATTAATGACAGTCTTCAAATAGTGGTAACGAGGAGCTTGTGTCATATATAGTGGTTTAAGACGTGCCTTTCCGGCGAAGCGTTAAACGGCTTTAGTAATGAATAAGCACAAAGCAATTATTCAAGTATAGACTAAGATCACTTTCAATAATAGTCTTAGTCTAAACAAAAATATGAGCAAGGTATTAATTCACTTTCTCTCCCACAAAGGGCCTACTAACCGTATGGGTGCAAACCATAGAAATCATGCTTGATACTTTAAGCTTCTACTAACTCACTCTACATCACCATAGTGAGTCAAGTATCCAAGCAATGAAGGTTTGAGAGGATAAAGGAAAAGAAGCACAAACCACAAATAAATGTCAAGGCAAGGATGCCGAGAACAAGCACATAGTCAAGTAATGATCAAAAGAATGATCAAAGGGCGTGTGGGAG
Source organism: Glebionis coronaria (assembly GCA_025667525.1). Classification (NCBI taxonomy): domain Eukaryota; kingdom Viridiplantae; phylum Streptophyta; class Magnoliopsida; order Asterales; family Asteraceae; genus Glebionis; species Glebionis coronaria. The sequence goes on from CM046881.1 coordinate 56,065,581, forward strand.
AACGAAAGCGTACCTTGGCCACAAAGAGCAATCCATGAAGGAATAAGTGCTATGCCCAATCAATGACTATGATGAGTACTAAGTCTTCAAGGACTAGTATCATTCCCAATCATCTTGGTATCATCATTCAAAGATGTTAAAGATCAATGAAGATGATTCTTCTACAAGTGCAAGTAACTCAATCCACAACCAATTAAGTGATTGATCTTCATGAGTACCTACACAAAGCAAGATGCAAACTGGTAGATACATTTCAAGAGTATATCAAAAATGCATAAAGGCTACTAATCTTAACGGAGATGCAATATTATCAATTAAAAGACCTATTTTTCAAAGAAAATATAGTTTTGACCAAAGAGAAACTTTAGTAAAACTAGACCTTCTAATTTGAGGAGACAATGGATCGATCTAAGTTTTAAAGTACAATATACTTCAAAGATCTTGAGTGACCATCGCTCTGATACCAATTGTAGAAACTAGAAGGGGGGGGGGGGTGAATAGTTTCTCTTCGATTGGTGACCAAATTAAAATTGCTTTCTGTTAGTGCAAACATTACGATGTTTAATCAAGATGATCCCTTCATGTTTTGGTGATGACAAACGTATAACTCGCAATACATAATGTAAAATGTGTAAGGTACTCGTAATCACTCAAGCATACTTATGTATACTTCTCTTGACACCTTGAAGATTACATTCGTCATGAAAGACAAGAAGGACGCGCGGGTCTCTTATAGAACACGCGGTTCCTTAGTGATATTGAACCGCAGGAAGATATGGAACCGCGGTATATATATATATATATATATATATATATATATATATATATATATATATATATATATATATATATATATATATATATATAGAGAGAGAGAGAGAGAGAGAGAGAGAGATAGAGTCAAGCCGGTTTAGGCTAACTCAAGATTTCTGGAAGCTTCTAGAAGATGGAGGGAAACTAATAAATTCAAAATTCAAATTTTGAATTTGGGCTCCAAGAATAAAAGGATCCTTTTATCCAATGGGTAGTCCACTCTTTTATCCAATGGGTAGTCCACTCTTCTATCCATTGGGTAAAAAGGTGCTCTCCAAGGCAAGGTTTAGCTATAAATAGAAGACTCCTCTCTTCCATTTCACTTGCACAAAAAAACACACAAAACCTTCCAACATTCCATTCCTCATCCTCCTCAAGAGCAATGAGAAGAACACTTTCACACTTGTGAAGTGTTAGTGTCTAGAGTCATAACATGATGGAGATCTCTCTAGATCAAGTCATGATTATTGTCTTCCTACTATGTATATGTAGAAGATCTAAGTTATGGGTACACTTGGATGTGTTTGTAAGGGTAGAATATCCAAGTGATGGGTATCCTTGGATTAGGTGTTAGTTGTGTAGATCCAAGTCTTGTTAGTACTTGGATATAGTGTTAGAGTTATAGATCTAAGTGTTGTGTGCTTAGATCTATATGGTTTATGTGTTTAGGCCATAAAACACAAGGTTTGTTATGTTGGGCCATAAAACATAACTAGTGTGTAGATTAGGTTGTGTCTTGGTAGTTCTCACTAAACTATAAAGTGATGTGGTTGTGTCTTGTGAGTTCTCACTAAACTTTAAAGTGACTAGTAGTTGTGTTGTGTGAAGTTCTCACTTAGCTTCAAAGTGAAGAGTCGTGAAGATTGGTTCTAGCTTTCGATTAGAACTCGACATCTAGCCTTGTGTCGTTAAATGGTGAAGTACGCAACGTTGTGTAGATTGGTCCTACCTAAGATTAGGACTCGACATCTAGTTTAGTGTCGGAAATGTGTAAGCGACGTTGTGTATGGTTTCTCCACCTTAAGGAGTTTGTTGACTAGTGAAGTAACTCTCGAGTAAGGTGTACTCGAGGAGTGGAGTAGGGCGAAGAGGAGCTTCGTGACCGAACCACTATAAATCATCGTGTCGGTAACTTCCTTTACATTTATGTCTTTACCTTTGTAGATGTATTTATAGTTGCATACTTGTGTTGTGTGTCTTTGTGTGCATCACATAATCTAAAAATCTAAGTTGCGGAAAAGCTATGGCTTAGTACGTGTGTGCTTCATGTTTAGATTATGGTCAAGTGTACATCACTTAGTCTAAACATCCTAGTTGCGGAAAAGCTTGTGCTTAGTACGTGTGTGCTTAGTGTTTATACTATTGCTTGATGTACTCTTGATTTGATGTGCTTGTGTGTTTTCTTACTTGTAGTATTTATCTCTCAATCAAACACATCTCACATCTAGTCAAGATTGATAAGTAATTTGATACAAAGAATTGTTAAGGTTTCAAATTAACAATGTTGCTACGTCCACTGTCGGCGGTTCGTTATTGGACCGGCGGTTCCTTATCAATAAGGAACCGCGGGCAGTGGATTGAGCCGAAATGTTTTAAAAATGAAATAGAAACTATTCAACCCCCTTCTAGTTTCTACAATTGGTATCAGAGCGAGGTTACTCAAGATCTTTGAAGTATATTGTACTTTAAAGCTTGGATCGATCTTTGCTCTCTTTTTCATAACAAATGGTTTTTTAAAAATGAAAACGGTTTTTAAAAATAGAGACGATCTTTGTATCAAATTGTTCATGAAGAGTGGTTACTTATGACATGTGTTTCGTTGTTTCATTCGTACAAGTTTTGTGTTAAATAAACTTTGTATAATAGCTTGAGTTAAATCTTTTCATGTTTGGAAGTATAAAAATCTTTTGTGTCATAATTAACTCTAAAATACGAGTTCTATGTGTCTAAAATGATTTTTTAGAGTCCTAAGTCCTTCCAAAAAGTTACCAAATGATTTTAGCCAAAAACTCATTTTTTGTCCTCTGACCGCGGTTCTTTATTGTTCCCCGCGGATCCTTATCAATAAGGAACCGCAGTCAGTCTGACTCAGATTTTTGAAAACTTTGAAAAATCATATAAAATCAACCGTAAGTCCGTAGAAGTCGTACCACCCGTCATTTCGAACGTAATTGAATTTTCTTTCAATTAAAAATGCTTCCAAACCTTTATTCAAACTTTAAAATTTGGATGGTTTCTAAGTTCCATACTTTGTCCAAAGTATTGAGCGTCGGTTTGTTGTAAAACTTGTGTTTTACTCTTTTCTATTAAGTTGGACATCTCTTGGTGATATATCTTTGAAAATTGATATATTTACAAAGTGTTAAACTTAATTAAATTTTAAATGGCTCAAAGACTATTTTTAAATAAAATCAAGCTATGAATACTTTGTTGTATCTAACATTCAAAACATGGACGAATGCTTTTATGTGTTAAGTTAATTGTTTGTGTGTGTTTCCTTGTGTGTTATTATTATATGTAGACATTATTAAGTGTTCCTTGCTATTTGTAGTTGTATTGCTTATATGTCTAGTCTCTTGTGCCTTGCTTGGTATTTGTTAGTATCTAGTTTTTCTTAATTAGGATGTATGCTAGATTTCTTGCATTTTAGTTGCAATATTTTGTGTGCATTGCATATAGGATTAACATCTCTTGGTTTACAAATGTTACATAAATATTTTGTACACCTTGGCATGTTCTTTAACACTTTTAGGTTTGAAAGCTTTGGGGCTTGTCAAATCTATTGATTTGGGTCGTCTTACTCGATCATGGTGTTATTAGTTCAAGTAGATAAATGTCTCACTATAAAACATGAAACACCCTTTGAAAATCTTAGCTATTTTCTCTTAAAAGAGTGTTTGTGGGAATCAAGAAAGATTTCGATTAAATATCAATGCATTATTCAAACTATGATTGGTATCATTATCGAATCTAATTGACATGTTTTTTAGTGTAGACATGAATGTGGTTTATTAATAATATACATCGGATCATAACTCACACTTGTGTTGATGGTGTTATATTGAATCTACTTGTTCAAATTGTTAGACATATTTTGTTTAATAATTACTTATAATGCACAATAGAGTCGGTTTGATAACTTGGATGTTTCATCCGAAATACTCAAGTAATTTACATTGCTATACAATTTATAAATGTGTCATTTCCGAAAGACCAATCAAGAGTGTTCTAACAAATTGTGTAAACTTGGTTTGTACAATTCAATGTTATTGGCCTCAAGATCTATTAAGGTAATTAACCTTAACTAGACTCTTTTGTCAAGATATGCAATGGTGCATTCTTAACCCTCATTAGGTCATGCATTGTGTCGCCATGCAAGTTTCATCCTTGCTAAACTTTATTAGGCAAATGTTGGAATTACATTTTGTCTAACTTGAGAATGACTAATAGAGAATTTATGCATTAGGATCTTAATTTGACCTAACGGTTGAATTACTTCCACGTGGGAAGTTGAGTTGGTGTATAACTCGTAAAAATGGTCGTGTTTAGCCTTAATTGAGCACCTCTAGTGATAGTCTCATACTCATTCTCTAAATTGGCTAAATGGCTCTTCCTATATATGACTAATGATAGTTTACTTTGATGAACTTTGTATGTCATTAGGAGTCTTTTTCTTTTGTAGCCATTAGGTTTTTCTTAGCTTTCTTTTTACGTGCTAATTGAACCTATGTGTCTTTCCTTTGTGTGTGTTCTAGTTTTTATTGCTCTTAAGCATGACTTTATGAGAAGTTAGACTAGAACATTAGGATTTGCTTAATTGGAAAACCAAGCCTCACCACCTTAACCAAGCCTCTGTAGGCGGTTCTTTAAATAGACCGCGATGGAACCGCCGGTGGAGATAAAGAACCGCGGGCAGAAGCTCTCAAATTCGGGTTTTCTGAAACTTCCCAATTGTTCCAACACCCTTTGGAATCTTTGTTTCAAACCTTTGATCACTCTCAAAATATCTTGGGCTTTCCCTTTTTCACCCATTACTACCTTGTTCTACGAGAACCTCCAATTCATCCAAAACCTCCTCTTCAAAGAGGCACCTCAAAATTAAGATTAATTTACCCAAACTTAACTCTTCACCCTTTCACACACCCAAGAATAAGATTGTTCCAATTCTCATCTCTTCATCACCCTAACCACCTCTTGCTCCATGCAAGACTACCTCAACCCATGGTACCAACCATTCACATGGTTCTACCTCCTCTTCATTCCAATCTAGAATGAATGAGCTAACCTCACCCTTCACTCCAAGTACTCTCTTGGATGTGACTACCCAACCTCAACCCATCCAAAGCATTCCCATTGTGAATGACTTTGTTGATACCTTGGTGACTTCACCTTTTACCCCTACAAACTCACCCACATCACCCATCCAAAGCATTCCCATTGTGAATGACTTTGTTGAACCCTTGATGACTTCACCTTTCACCCCACCAAATTCCGCCACCACCCTTGTCTTTCATTTAAGCATGTGGATTGCTTATTGCTAAGACATCTAATTTAAGCAAATCTTAGGATTCTAGTGTAACTAAGATTAAAATTATGCTTAAGTTTTAGGCTTGTTTTTTTTATACATCTTTGTATGATCTTTATTCTCTTGTATTTCCTTTCATGTTTTTCAACATGTTTTTTCTTTGAGTCTTAGATCTTGTTGTTATTTTGTTTCTTTCTTTTCTCTTATTTTGTGTCCTTTTCTTAAACTAATAAGAATTAGGAATCTTCTTGGAGATTTACATTACATGTAGCTTGATTTGTGATATCTAGATAGATGACTTGCTTGTATGCTACTTGCTTATATATCGTCTTGCTTATCCATATGCTATATGCTTAATTGATTAGTTATTGAATGCATGCTTATTATAAAGGTTTTGTCTTTGTCAAGCAATTCCGATATAATATCTCTTAGATGTGTCTAACTCATGCATGTCCTTAAATGCTACGTGTTAACTTGTTTTTCTTAGTCTTCTCTTTTTAAGTAATCATGTTTCTAGCATGCCATATGTGTTAATTGCGCACCTTCTCTACATTGGTTTATTGTAGACTTCATTAGGCATTGCATGAATTATCCTATGTGCTTACTTGATTATGTGTTTGATTTTGTACTAACTCTTCATGTCTTCTTGAGCTTCTTTTGAGTTTCTTCTCTCATTTTCTTTCGAGATTTCACTATCACCTTCTAAGGTATAGTATTCATAAATCAATTTGTGAAGTTATCCTTAACTTCTTTGTTGAGTCTCTCTCAATTCATTTTAATCATGCTCTTCTAAGTCGAGTCTCTTTCTTCTAGTCTTTCTAAACTAAGTAGAGTCGAGCCTTACCCTTTCCTCATCATGTAATTGTTCTTTGAACATCCACAATGATGGAGAAGAGCTACGAAACTTTGAGCATGTAGTTTATCGTATGCTAAAACACCATTTGGTGTCGACATTCATACGCATTTTTGCCTATAATGTCCTATATCCCAATTTTTTCTTAAAGCGTCGATTTATCCACCTTTGGTTTTCCTTTATTTTTTTGGTCAAAAATGTCTCTAGGTTGAGATATTTCTGTTCCTCTTTTTAAGAGTTGATTGCGGTTAAAATTTACAATTGGTATGGGTGATTCCATCAATTCTAAGTTTTTAACCCCTTGAGATGATATCTTCAAATTCTTGGATGTTTCTTTTCTACCTCTACTCCAACAATTTTGAATTGATTTCCTCAAAATCCTCTTCTTGTTTTTTTTGAGAGTTGAGGGTTAAATCTTGAATTTTCTTGGGTGATTCCAAAAATTCTAAGCTTCTTACCCTTTGACATATTATCATTACAATTGGGTGATTCCAACAATTGTTAATTGATCTTGTCAAGATCCTCTCTTTTGACTTGTTTTTGGATTGATAGCATCGCGTGCACACTTCTTTCTTCAATGCTTGTCATTGTTTGTGCAAACAACTTGTTTATCATCCTCTTGTTTTTCTTTTCATCATAGTCCTTCTTTCTCTCTTTTCGACTATGTGGAATTGTTTTTATTGTCCATGTCATACTCTCTTTAGTTTGGTATTTTTGCCAAGATATTAAAGCGGAGTATGTCCTCTCGACAATATATGCTCTTTTTATATATGCTCTTGTCTACTAACCTTGTTTTGTAGGATACTTCTAACCCATTTTTGTAGCTCGTCACTATTCTTGCTTTGTTGGTGCCTCAAGCAAGGGGGAGCTCATATCAAGGGGGAGCATTTTCAAGAGTTCAACTCATTACATTTGCGATCGTTCACTCACTTAAATTGCATTCATTGAACATCTTGCAAGTAATGAATTATGGGATCTTGAAGACATGGAGGTGGTTAACCTAGGTGATTGAAGACTTCACTAGGATGACGCAAGCTCAATATCTTTGGATGATGGGATTACGGTTCGGATTCTCGCCTCTCAACCGAATATCTTTTGGATGCAAGCTATCTCAAAGTTGATTCTTCTCTTCTACAAACGACGACTACCTTTGGATGCGTGATCTTCCTCAAATGATATGGATTCTACTCTTCCTCAAATGACGACTACCTTTTTGATTCGACAAAAGGGGGAGAAGGAAGTGTAAACGAGTACGTTTCACATTTTACTATGTGTTACGGTTTACTTGTTTGTCATCATCAAAAAGGGGGAGATTGTTAGTGCAAACATTACGATGTTTAATCAAGATGATCCCTTCATGTTTTGGTGATGACAAACGTATAACTCGCAATACATAATGTAAAATGTGTAAGGTACTCGTAATCACTCAAGCATACTTATGTATACTTCTCTCGACACCTTGAAGATTACATTCGTCATGAAAGACAAGAAGGACGCGCGGTTCTCTTACAGAACACGCGGTTCCTTAGTGATATCGAACCGCGGGAAGATATGGAACCGCGGGCAGTCAAGCCGATTAGGCTAACTCAAGATTTCTGGAAGCTTCTAGAAGATGGAGGGAAACTAATAAATTCAAAATTCAAATTTTGAATTTGGGCTCCAAGAATAAAAGGATCCTTTTATCCAATGGGTAGTCCACTCTTTTATCCAATGGGTAGTACACTCTTTTATCCATTGGGTAAAAAGGTGCTCTCCAAGGCAAGGTTTAGCTATAAATAGAAGACTCCTCTCTTCCATTTCACTTGCACAAAAAAACACACAAAACCTTCCAACATTCCATTCCTCATCCTCCTCAAGAGCAATGAGAAGAACACTTTCACCCTTGTGAAGTGTTAGTGTCTAGAGTCATAACATGATGGAGATCTCTCTAGATCAAGTCATGATTATTGTCTTCCTACTATGTATATGTAGAAGATCTAAGTTATGGGTACACTTGGATGTGTTTGTAAGGGTAGAATATCCAAGTGATGGGTATCCTTGGATTAGGTGTTAGTTGTGTAGATCCATGTCTTGTTAGTACTTGGATATAGTGTTAGAGTTATAGATCTAAGTGTTGTGTGCTTAGATCTATATGGTTTATGTGTTTAGGCCATAAAACACAAGGTTTGTTATGTTGGGCGATAAAACATAACTAGTGTGTAGATTAGGTTGTGTCTTGGTAGTTCTCACTAAACTATAAAGTGATGTGGTTGTGTCTTGTGAGTTCTCACTAAACATTAAAGTGACTAGTAGTTGTGTTGTGTGAAGTTCTCACTTAGCTTCAAAGTGAAGAGTCGTGAAGATTGGTTCTAGCTTTCGATTAGAACTCGACATCTAGCCTTGTGTCGTTAAATGGTGAAGTAGGCAACGTTGTGTAGATTGGTCCTACCTAAGATTAGGACTCGACATCTAGCTTAGTGTCGGAAATGTGTAAGCGACGTTGTGTATGGTTTCTCCACCTTAAGGAGTTTGTTGACTAGTGAAGTAACTCTCGAGTAAGGTGTACTCGAGGAGTGGAGTAGGGCGAAGAGGAGCTTCGTGACCGAACCACTATAAATCATCGTGTCGGTAACTTCCTTTACATTTATGTCTTTACCTTTGTAGATGTATTTATAGTTGCATACTTGTGTTGTGTGTCTTTGTGTGCATCACATAATCTAAACATCTAAGTTGCAGAAAAGCTATGGCTTAGTACGTGTGTGCTTCATGTTTAGATTATGGTCAAGTGTACATCACTTAGTCTAAACATCCTAGTTGCGGAAAAGCTTGTGCTTAGTACGTGTGTGCTTAGTGTTTAGACTATTGCTTGATGTACTCTTGATTTGATGTGCTTGTGTATTTTCTTACTTGTAGTATTTATCTCTCAATCAAACACATCTCACATCTAGTCAAGATTGATAAGGAATTTGATACAAAGGATTGTTAAGGTTTCAAATTAACAATGTTGCTACGTCCACTGTCGGCGGTTCGTTATTGGACCGGCGGTTCCTTATCAATAAGGAACCGCGGGCAGAGATAAGGAACCGCGGGCAGTGGATTGAGCCGAAATGTTTTAAAAATGAAATAGAAACTATTCAACCCCCCCCCCTTCTAGTTTCTACATATAATATACTTCAAAGATCTTGAGTGACCATCGCTCTGATACCAATTGTAGAAACTAGAAGGGGAGGTTGAATAGTTTCTCTCCGATTGGTGACCAAATTAAAATTGCTTTCAATTTGGTTTGTATCAAAACTATCTTTTACTTAATGCTAAGTTGCATAATGATTAGGTTCAACTGAAATGCACTAGCAAGAATAATAAGCAAGTATAATGATAATGAAATAAGTAAAGAGCAAGGAAGGAGACAACCTAGTGGGAAGACACCAAGATTTATAGTGGTTCGACAACGAGGCTCTATCCTCGTTTCTACTCCACTCCTCGAGTACACCTACTCGAGATTTCCACTATATACACAAGCTCCCTTCTCGGCGGAGAAAACCTTACATCGTTGCTTACATTATTTTCCGACACTAAGCTAAATGTCGAGACCTAATCTTTAGCTAGGTCCAATCTACACGACGTTGCCTACTTCACAATTTAACGACACAAGGCTTGATGTCGAGTTCTAATCTTAAGGTAGAACCAATCTTCACGACGTTGCCTACTTCACCATTTTACGACACAAGGCTAGATGTCGAGTTCTAATCGAAAGCTAGAACCAATCTTCACGACTCTTCACTTTGAAGCTAAGTGAGAACTTCACACAACATAACTACTAATCACTTTAACGTTTAGTGAGAACTCACAAGACACAACCACATCACTTTATAGTTTAGTGAGAACTCCTAATCAAATCTATTACAACTCAACTAGACTTATCCAAGTACACACATGTAGCTTGGATTTACACAACACAAATCCAAGCAAACACATATGCAATGGACGTACACAACAAATCCAAGTATTCACAAATAACTTGGATGAACACAACTAGTCCAAGTATTCATAAATACATTGGATTGACCTAAAACAAAAAGGTATCATGATGAATATGACTAGCTCATAAATTCATCTTTATCACTACACTAGTGAGTGAGTGATCTTCTCATTGGAAATGGTAAAGGAGGGGATCAAGAGGATAATCATATGTAAACATCCTTAACAAATTAAGTGATCATTTACTAATGATTATGCTATAGAAAATAGAAAAAGGGCTGAGAAAAACGTCCAAGAGGCTTGTTGGAAAATGAGATTTGACCCACTATTTAAAGGAGACAAAGTTACAATGGATCTATAACGGCTACTGTGCGCGGTACCTTATCTCACCCCGCGGTACCATATCGCTAAGGTACCGCGTAGGTACTTAAGGTACCGCCACTAGACTCCGCTCCGTTTTTTGTCTTTTAGTGGGGTGGGAATATCTGAGGTATTTGAACCCTTCAAAGGATATTCTAACAGCATTTGGTATATGCCATTTTCAAATTTTCATTTTCCATTTTAATAAAACATTTTCTAAAAAAGAAAGTTTATTAAAAAGTCTTTTGTCTTATTAACAAAAGTGAGTTTTAAGGATAATCATTTTGATGATCACTAAGTATGATTAAGAAAGGTTAGTGATATGATTATTACCTTGATGATAGTGTTAGTTAAATAATTCATTTTGTGTTTCTACACTAAATGTGTTGTATGGTTTGTTGTGATCAAAACTAAGAAAGATTAGTTAACACTAATAATGTTTTTAGGCATTACTTGCATTAACAAAAACCTTTGTATGTAAGAGCAAAGGGTATCACAATATGCCCAACCTTCTTCACATTGGCCTCACAGTTGTCATATCAGCTCCACATCATCACAAAACAACTACTACACAAAAATACCTCCTCACTCACAACACACCAACCCCTCTTGACTTTGACCCCACCAGTATATTTTATTTTTCTTTTTTTCATTTTCACACAAATTTAAATTCATTTCATTCAAAATAAAACCTACAAATACGAAAATACAAATTACAAATACAGAATTTAAAAATACGATACGAAAAAATTACGAAAATTTAAAAACACAATAATAAAACTAAACTGCTCATTTTGGGGTTGATTACGCTCCCAAATATGCTCAATAAGGCACCGTTGAAGCCTTGTATGTGTCAGTTTATCATGAAGTTCTTTTTGTTTTCTTTGGCGGATTACACAATGCTCGACCCATGTTCTTAATAAATTTAGCTGTGGATATACATACATTTCAACTGCTTCATATATCGCATACCCTTGATTTTTCAAAATCATGTTATGCAATATGATGCACGTGTACATGATTCTACGTAACTTGTTTACAGTCCAAGCACGCGCCGGTTGAGAAATAATACGCCATCTTCCTTGTAGGACACCAAATGCCCTTTCAATATCTTTTAAGGCACCTTCTTTACGGCGTTTAAACAAAGCATTTTTTTCATCGCGTGCAACAGTGAATGATTTCACAAACGATTGCCATTGTGGGTAAATCCAGTCTGCTAGGTAGTACCCTCTATGAAATGTTTGCCCATTTACAACATACGGGGCCTCTGGTTCGTTTCCTTCCAAAAGGTCGTCAAATAATGAAGAATAATTCAGAACGGTAATATCATTATTCGGATCCTGCAACCCCAAAAAATGCATGCCAAATCCACAAATCGTATGATGCAGTAGCCTCTAGTATTATGGTTGGGTATTTTCTATCACCCCTACCATATTGGCCTTGCCATGATCTCGGACAATTAATCCATTCCTAGTGCATACAATCTATACTACCAAGCATCCCGGAAAACCATGAATCCTAGTATGCGCAGTATATATGTTTTGAATGTCAACGGGTGTGGGTTTTCTTAAAAAATAGGGTTAAAAAATCCATCACGCACATCGTAAAATAGTCAAGACAATCGCGTGCGCAATATGCACCAATTTGCAAGTATTCATCTAATGAATATGGCAGTGTATCGAACGCCAATTGGCGTATGGTAGATGTGCATTTCATAATTACACTAAATTTTTTTTAACCAGTTGTATCAATACGAATATTAAAAAAGTGAAAGTGTTTGGGTAGAAGATTGTTTGTTTGAGTGTAATTTTTAATACCTTGAACAATCTCTAAAATAGTGAATGATGCATTCGATATCGCTTTTGGAAATAATCCGTGTGATACTTTGGACACGGACCGAAATAATCTGCCATTTAACATTATTCAGCAATTTCACGTTCACGATTAATGTATCTACGCGTTCGTCTAACTTCGGGTTCATCTGCTTCGTTAAGTTGCGTTATGTACTCTAAGTCACCCATATCTTCACGATCGGACAAATTGGCATAAGCTAATAAATCAGCCATTTGTGTATATGTTTTTTGGTTGTTTGATGGAGAAATAATTAAAATGTGTGTTGTTTAAAAGTATATAAATGATATATATATATAATATATATATATATATATATATATATATATAATATATATATATAATATATATATATATATATATATATATATATATATATATATATATATATATATATATATATATATATATATATATATATATATATATATATATATATATATATATATATATATATATATATATATATATATATATATATATATATATATATATATATATATATATATATATATATATATATATATATATATATATATATATATATATATAGGGGGGCTTTCTTGTCAGAACCATAATAAGTGTGAGAACTATCAGAACCATAATAGACCAATCACAATTTAGATAATTAATATGATTTAATTTAATAGACAAAAATGCATAAGGGCAATTATGTAAAAGTAGGTTGTTTACAATTTATAGAAACTTTTACATCCTAGATTAATAGCAGATCATCTATATAAGAGATAATGTCATTGTATTTTTTTTAAAAAAAATATTTTGGGATATAATTTTTTTAAAACTCGGCCTTATGTTTTTTTTCCTCAGGTTTATTTTGTCTTTTTAAAAAATAAGTTATCCTATAAAATATAAACATTTATGTTTTTCAGACGGTATTATTTAAAAAAAACTCTTATTTTTAATATTAAATTTTATTTTATTTTTTGGTATTTTTTTACGTTTTTGATAAAAAAACGTGTATTTTTTGGATAAATAAGTTTATGTATGTTTTTCGATAAAACATGAATGTTTTTGTATAAAAACATGTATGTTTTTCGATAAAACATGTATGTTTTTCGATAAAAAATGTATCTTTTTATTGTGTTTTGCTTAAGATGATGATCATGTCTATTATATGTAGCAAACATTTCTTTAAAATTCAAAATATACATAATTTGATATCAATTGAAATCAACTAAAATACAAATTTCTAAAAAGCGAAAAAGAAATGAGTCTAATCGTTCGAAGCCTTCCAAGAAAATATATGTATTTCTCTTTTTCATCAGAATCTTCCGAAGATACACCCACGCCTTGTAACAACATACATGCACGCCTTGCTACAACAAAAGATGTCTATCTGTGTACATGAAACAATAACACAATTATTGCAACTTAACAACATATTATAACAACTTAAAAATATATTACAAACAACTTAATGTACCAATTATTTTTTAAATAATACTAAATGCATGTATTATTACAAAAAACATGTATGTTTTATTTTAAAAAAACATGTATGTATTATTAATAGATGTTTGGAACAAAAACATACATGTTTGTAACAAAACAACATACATGTTTGTGAAAAAACATACATGTTTGTAAAAGAAAACATACATGTTTGTGAAAAAAACATACATGTTTGTGAAAAAAAACATACATGTTTGTGAAAGAAAACATACATGTTTGTAAAAAAAAACATACATGTTTGTAAAACCCTAACCTCAGTCTTTGATTGACCTGAGATCATAACCGACCACCAACATCACCACCACTGCCACCATAATCCTTCAGTCGACCAACAAATCGTAATAATACACAAACAAAGGAAAACCCTTCAAAATAAGGGTTTCTGATTAACTACCAACTATGAACCAACACCACACCCAATTGGATTTCACATAAGACCAGGCATAATACCTAGTTTGTCGCCACCCACAAATGATGATAACGGTCAGTTACATCAACAAAAACGAAGCTACCATTAATCACCATCCAGCAAAACCCTAATGTAAATAAGATCAAAGAACGAAACCCTAAAAATTAGGGTTAGGGTTTGCCGCATCTGGTGGGATTTGATTAAGAAAAATCGATTTGTGGGGTTTATTCGGATAGGATAATCACTGATGAACAATTGAATGGTGTGTTTATTCAACCATCGATGAAAGATTATACATGTATGATTCGGGGGTTTTGAAAATAATTATTATACAGGAATAGTTATACGTACGATGGGATCCAGTTTTATAAAATAAATATTTTGATTTTCTTGTTATAAATTTGGATAATGAATATTTAGAGAAATTATAGCAATCTTCCATGAATGCAGAGATTTTTGTAAAAAGTGCAATACCATATTTTCCCTTAATTATTAACTTCCAGGCAAATTTTATTTTACTTATTTACAAGAATACCATTATGCATTAAAACATGTACACCATGCACTATATATTGTAAATATAATGGTTCTGATATTTCTGTCACTAAAAATGGTTCTGAAAAGAAAGTTACACTATATATATATATATATATATATATATATATATATATATATATATATATATATATATATATATATATATATATATATATATATATATATATATATATATATATATATATATATATATATATATATATATATATATATATATATATATATATATATATATATATATATATATATATATATATATATATATATATATATATATATATATATATATCTATCTATCTATATATATATATATATATATATATATATATATATATATATATATATATATATATATATATATATATATATATATATATATATATATATATATATATATATATATATATATATATTTATATATATATATATATATAGTGTAGTGATATTTGCAGAACCCGATTTTAGGTACAGAACCTACAGAACCCATCTAAACCAATCAGAATTTAACAAATTGTTTTTTTTAATTACTCGTTTAATGTAAAGGATATTTATGGAAATTTACATTAACCAAATTTTGGAAAAGATCCTATTTTTACGTTTATGATATACACGTTTAATATGGTTTTAAAATCTTCTTCATAAAAGTCAGAATCATAAAAATCTGTCAATAACCCTAACCGTATTTTTCTGCAAATATGCAATCTCAATTCGATTTTGGTAAGTGTTCATCTAATATGGAAGATCATAATGAGAACACGATTGTGTTATTGCCTGAACATGATGAAAATTATGGTATGTTTTAGAACGTTTGTTACTTTTTTTATATAATCTGTATACGAATAACTCTATATTATGCTTAATCATGATTTGATATGCGTTTTTTTTGTATATCATGATCGTGTGAATAGCTACGGGATTCAGTCATTTCTTTTTAAGCGATATGTTACATGATTCAATGATATGTTTTTCAGCTATATGTTTTTTCGTGTATATAACATGCATGAAACTTAAAAGAATGAAAACCAACTAGTTACAGGATTCACCGATATTTTTTTTCGTATATGTAACATACATGAGAACCAACTAGTTACATGATTCAGCGATATGTTTTTCGTGTATATAACATGCATTAAACTTAAAAAAAAGTATATAAATAAATAATCAATGTACTTCACCATTTTATGTTAATCATACAATTAATCCCTAATAACACTTCATGTAGGTGATTCTGATGTTGAAGTCTTTCAACTCGATCCTGAGTTTCAGCCTAGTCCGAAAGGGACACCTTACTGGATACCAGATGTTCCAGTAGATGAAAAACCTAAGATACATGATTTCTTCGACACGTTTGAAGAGGCTTATAACAGGTACAAGGTATATGCTGAAAAAGGAAGGTTCAACATACGAAAGTCAGGAATTACATATAAGAAGGGTGAGATTGTTTATAGGAACATTGAATGTAATAGAGCTGGTTTGCCAAGAAAAACCAAAGAAGTTAATACTCTAAATGAATCGGCTGAAAAAGCTGATGATAATGATGAGGACAAACGGAAAAAACGTTGGTCAACATCACAGGCTTGTAAATGTCCTGCAAGGTTTGGTTTAAAAAGAATTCCAGGCACGGAGACGTATAAGGTGTATGAGTTTGTGGAATACCACAACCCTAAACTTATAAACATTAATAATATGGACCTCTCAAAAGCTAGGCGTCAGTTGGAATATGGCGATTATGTTTTTATACATCGTGCGTCAATGACTAGTATAGGCCCTACAGTAGCTCACAGATTAAAGGTTGCTCTTGTTGGTGGTTATGATAATATGCGTGGAACACCCACACAGTATCGTAATTTTAGGACAAAGGTAAATTTATTTATCGGAGATAGGGATGCGCAGATGTTAGTCGATAAGTTGTTGAAGAGGAAGAAACATGTGCCCCAATTTTCGTTTGAATATCACACCCTTCCTTCTAAAGAGTTGGTTAGATTATTCTGGGCTGACGAAACCATGAAGTGCGACTATGTTGCATTTGGTGATGTTGTTTCATTTGACGCTACATTTGACACAAATAAGTAAGTTAAACTGTTTATTCTAATATTTTAAGTTAATTAGATATGTTTCATGTCAACATAATTATTCTTTAATTTTGTAGGTATGGTTACAAATTTGTACCATTTACCGGGATTGATCACAACCAAAGGAGTGTAACCTTTGGTGCTGCTTTATTATTCGATGAAACAACAGAATCATTCTCTTGGATGTTAAAGGCATTCTTGAAAGTTCATAAGAAGCAGCCACCATTCGCTGTAACAGATCAAGACGGTGCAATACGGAATGCAGTTCTTGCAATTTTCCCCGAATCCCATCACCGATTGTGCATGTGGCACATTACCTATAAATTACCGGCTAAGGTATATATCCTAAACGCGTTTTGATTTCCAGTATTGTTCTAATTTATGTACAACTTTGTAAGATTTTCATATTATTATAGGTTTTAGGAGATCTCGATGCTAATACCAATTTTAGAAAAGATTTCAACAAACTAGTATGGAATGTCTACATCAGTCGTGAAATTTTTGAGCAACGGTGGGATGATTTGATAACTCGGTATGGTTTGCAAGACAACAAATGGCTTTCTGACATGTACCAGATAAGAGAAAGGTGGATACCAGGTTATTTTAGTGACATTCCTATGTGTGGTTTGATGAAAACCACGTCTAGATCAAAGAGTAGCAACTCTTACTTCCAAATTTATTCATATCCGGGTAACACACTTGTTCAATTTATGTTGTGTTTCGAGTCTGCTATGGAGAAACAAAGATACACTCAGCGTGTTACAGATAATGATGCCGATGGAACCACTCCGGCCGTGTTTACTGAATTGCCAATTGAAAAACATTTATGTGAGTTGTATACACCTTCCATATTCAGAGAAGTTCAACATGAAATATACAAAGGGTTTACAGCAAGTTCCCAGACTCGTTCTAATACCGAAGGTAGCGTTGAGACATGCATCATACGCCATAGAGACAAGAGACAGAATACTGTTATTTTTGCCACGGTAAGTTTGTTTTTCTACAATAACATATGTTATATTTTTTTAACACTTAATTATTTATTTGCAACCATCCCTGATTCTGTTTTATCATATTATACATATAAACGGCTATGCTTGTTTGTCGACATTTTAACATTTTTGAATTTTTTACTAGGTGGTTTTTGATCAAGCTGATGGTAGTGCCAATTGTTCGTGTGGACATTATAATCGTCATGGGTTTTTGTGTCGTCACGTATTCGTTGTATTTCAAATACATGGTGTAGACAAAATACCATGTACCTCAATCGTCGTTGGACCAGGCATGTTCTTCCGGCTCATTTGCTTGACAAAAGGTATAGGTACGGTCCTTGCATTGAAGAGACTGATCGGTTAGCATCTCAAATTCATTCAACAATTGAAGAATGTATTAGTCTTATTAGGAATGACAGTGAGAAGTTATCCGATTTTCTTGCAACGGTCAAAGACTTTAAAAAAACATAGAAGTTGAGACACCAGAACCTAATGTGACAATTGATAAGGATGCCTTAATTGCCGAGCTGTTGGATGTTACTGTTCCTGATAAATTAAAAGTCTTGATTCCTAAGTCTGTATTTGCAAGTAAAGGTACGCGTAGAATTAAAAGTGCAGCTGAGAAAGGCAAAGAAAAGGCGAAAGGCAAAGAAAAGGCGAAAGACAAAGAACAAGCAAAATCAAAATCATTCAGAACAAACCGGAAACGACCTTTCAAACAACGTGAATGCAGCATATGTGGTGACCTTGGTCATTATAGAACTACTTGTCCAGATAGATTTGAACCACAGTCATCAAAAAATGGGTCAAAAAAAAGAAAGGTAAACAAAAAAGGAGGATCCCAGGTTGTTGTAGGTGAAGCACCAGAAGTTGATGTAGTACAAGTTGATGATGAGGCCGTAGTCGATGAAGATTCCGAAGGCGCTGAGTTACAAACGGCCACGGACGCTCAAACAGACCCAGACAGTGAACATTACACAGAATCATCAACTGAGGCGGATAATGATAATGATTCTGACTATTAAGCATATGGCTGTAATTTTATATGTTTTTTAAATTTATTCTTTTGTCACTGATTGTTGTTTTTTGTTTTTTAAACATTTCCATGTATGGATTGTTTTGTCATAATATTGGTTGAATACCCAGTTGACTTTTTATCCATATTCTGTTTGATAAGTTATTGCTTTTTAACATATATGAAAACATAACAAGTGAAGGTGATGCAAGTATACACTCTGCAGTACTAACACTAGTATTTAAGTTTCTTTAAGTTTAATGTTTACATTGTATTTTAGAACGTAGAATAATGAGTTGCTGAAGATTGCCACCAAATCACCACTTTCTGCCCAGTATAGGTTATATAAATGCAGAAAACAAATGAATATTAAAAGAGTAAAGTGCTGGATGAAAGCTCTTATGTTGAATTGGAAAAAACAAGGTGATGGAGTGGTATACTTACATAAACATAAACAGGAACTTAAAAAAAATGACATATAGTAATATATAATGCAACTCATGATTGAGCTGAACACAAATAGGCTGCAAAAACATACACTTCGAACCATTAACGTACTTGTACTTGTGATCATAAAGATCCCCAAAAAATAAACACAACAGAACCATATACATGGGTCACACCAAAAGTAACCTGACATGTAATTTGACAAAAAAATGGATGACCAAAAGTAACACAACAGAACATAAACATCAAACCCTTAAGCATTTTTAACATTAAAATAAAAAAATCCCAACTAATAGGTTCATAACAAATCCAAAACACAAAAATAACCATCAACTTTCAGACACGTTGTCTTTCCAAAATGCAAATACTAAAAACATAACAGTTCCGAATAGTCTAACTTAAAAGACATGCTAAAAATTTTCACTTCACTTGTTTTGTTGTCTTCATACGCTTCAACTCTGAACGTATCCAGCCTTGACGAATGTTGCAGTCTGCTAGTAGTATAGTAGCTGCATACTTGTTCCTTAATCGTCTGAGTTGTGTGTTTTGTTTATTACCTTCTATTGCTAGCCCACATTGCTACTTACCTAGCTCTTCCCCCATATAAGATTCCATGTGTCTCATTAAAAATATGCCACAATCCAATATCCTCCTATCAGTTTCCCAAAAAAATCGACCACGAACAAGTTACGCGTTAAAAATTGACGAGGCTTTCCTATGATTAATTCCAATTAGGTATTGCAAAAAATCATGTTTCTTCATTTTATATTGCATACCATATTAGTATTCGAATTAGTAAATTAAAATTACTATTACATTAACATAATGATCAACACATTTTACTTACCAGTACGGTTGCAATTTTTAATGCATCGATGTTGTTACCCTTCCTCCTTTTCAAGTTTCGTTCCATATCAACATTCTTCTTAACATCAATCAAACACACTTCTGGTTTCTTCATGTTGAAACATATAAGAAATTTATGTTCTTCATGGCTGACCGGTAGAAAAACCTTCATAAATATAGTACGTATTAAACTCAATTGTTACATAATGGACATATTTCATTTGTATTTTATGTATACATAACTTACAAGGTCCGCATCCATGAGCATCTGTTCAACCTTGAATTTATCAACGGAAGCCGCAACATACGAAATGAATTTATCAATTCTAGCACGAACATCGTAATCTTCCATGAAAACCTTTTTATTCTGTATGAAAATACGTTAAATCACATTATAACATTATAAAAACAAATAAAAAACATGTATGTAATTTGAAGTTTACATACCACTACATAGACGGGTAAAAATACTCTGGCCAAGGAGGTCTCGTCCCTTTTCGACTCCATGTAGTTTAGATATGCAGACCATGAGTTAACCACGTTATTATCAACTGCTTCCTGTGGACCTAGTGACTCTATCTGCAACCTGGTTGCCCTATGCCCGTATTTGGTCTCAAAAATAATATACCTGTTTCAAACGTTTAACAAACATTAAAAATAACAATAATTTAATTTTTAGAAAATGAAACAACTTCATTATAATTATTACTTACTCGTCGCTTGACCGATGTTTGAATAAAAACTCCGCCAACCGTTTCTCTTCTACGGTCTCACCTTTTTCTAATTTAACAATTCTGTCCAAAAACGGCGATTTCATCCTGCTAGTCAAAGTAGAGGCCCTCCTTTGCCGATCCATCATACTACCAACATTTGTTTGAATAGGAGTGTCAAAGTCAATCGGAATTACATCCAACACCTCATCCTCAAATGTACCTGATCTTAGTACACTCTTTATGCTTGATTCCGATTTCTATCTATTCGACCAGGATGCTTCTACTTCTTCGGCCATTGATACATCTTCTTGTTGTGTTTGTGGGCCCAAATAATTTTCAGGCAAATCAAACCGTGTATGCCTAGGTCAAAACTAGGTATGGCCGACTCAAGTAATTTCTGAACACGTGCCTGTTCTATTTCTATATCAACCTTTTCTGCACTTTTTATCGCCTCCATTTGGGTCTGTTCACCCATGTTGTACGGGTCTGTGCCTACAATAGTAAATACTAATTGTTCTTTTTGTTTACTGACACTACCGTTATCATCATTACTGTTTTGATCCAAATGCGGTTCAAAAATATTTGTTTCATTGAATCGGTTCATACCTGCACTACTCGTCCCCACGCCATTCTTTTGTTGATTCTTTGGGGTATAAATATAATCTTCACTCATGAAATTCAACCCCAACCCGTTAAGATGCACGTGCGTTCCACAATTCTCTGTTTGGTCATCCTGATTCATACCCGCACTTTCTTTACCCTTGCTATGTTTGTCTTGATACTTTAGCGACTCGATATACATGTCAGTTAAGTCATTCCACACCATGTTGTTGGAAAATTTCACCTTAGCTGCATCCAACGTTTGCTCGAAAATGTATCTTTCACTATTTTTTCTTTCCACGTTCTTTGTCAACTTCATCGTGAATCCCTATATAAAAGACACGTTAAATATTACAATTCTAAATTAAAAAAATATATAAAAAAAAATGTTTTATTGAACTTGCCTCCAAATCAGCAGGCATTGGTTCTCCCTGATCTTCTACGTAGGGCCCTGCAATGTCAACTGTCCCAAATTCACCCGTTTTGAGTTCTTTACTCTCACGATCTCGAAGCAACTCCTTCGTCCACGTTGATGTTGGTGGTCTTTTCCTAGGAACTTTAATATTCGGACAGATCGTTCCATCAACATACCGAATCTATTTAATAAAATAAATAAGTTAAAACATATAAGTACAAATATGTAACATTTATTGTAACACGTATGTAAACAAAAAATTGCATATGTTAGCATACTTACAAGTAGAAACGTTGTTTGACCTAAAAAATGGTTGTTAGTCCGATTCCGCTTCCAGCCTTTTTTACATTTCTTCAAGCACTTCCAAATGAAGCTGCACCAATTGATATTTGCAATATCAGTGGTGCTGTTTATATGATCTAGTATTTCAAGATCACATATGCCCCTTTGTTTCACACACCTCATAATTGAAGCGAATAGAACAACAAAATTTAATTTGAAGTTCAAATCCGCAACATCTGATTGTCTAATCCTCTTGTTGATCTTACAAGGTGTGATGCGTTCTCCAACGGCATACTGTGATTTCCAATTCTCTATCATCTCTTCGTCCCTGACAACTTCTTGCTCTAATATGTCTACTCCACTGTTTGCAACCCCAATCATATCAGAGATTATGTCTTTAGTAACCTCCAAGCGTCCATTTTTAAATACGATTTCCATCTTATCAGGCTGGAACATATCTACGACATAAAATGCTAGCCTAGATGGGATGCCATCTACGCTAAACGCTAATAAATTCCCAAACCCTAGTTGCTCAAGACATGTCTGCTGTATTGGTGATAGGCTTTTCAGTGCATGGAATAGAGAAGTTGGACTTATCCTCGTGTTGAACATATAACCACTCTCATTTTGAGGGTTATCAGGACAGTAGTCCAATCCTTCTGATTTAGGATTTTCCATATTAGTCTCTTGTTTTTTCACATTTTGTTCCACACCATCTCCTGAAATCAATAATAATGAACAAATTATACATTATATTTCATACATGCTACCATTATTTATGATGATTCAAATATTTACCATTCTTTTTTTCTAGCCTCCTCCTTTTGGTTACATGTGGTCCGTCTATCTCGGATTTAGTTTTTTTCAGACCTGTTACACAAAAACAAAATTTTAGTTATTGTACCCTTTCGAAAAATAAGGATACATAAATAAAACATTGCATAAAATATTACTGATCTCACATACCCCTAAGTCCCGATCCTGATGAACCAACGTCCAGTTTACCATAATGAATACCAGAAACATGTTTCTTGGCATCTTCTTCAGATGAGTATTCTACTTCATCCGATTCAGTATCGTCCACTTCAATAACAGGTTTTTTTCCCTTAGACCTTTGACTCCTACGCAAGCCTGTCATGATCACACACGTTTTACGATTTAGGTTAAAAAAAATAACACTTACGTTTAATTAGTACATTCATGTTTTACTAAATTTACTTACAATGCATTTAGTGTGATGTACAACGCACACCATATGCTCCATGCAAATCATGTAAACTTTTATTAAACCAAACGGTTTTTATTTAAAAAAACATACTTGTTTACAAAAAACATAGTTGTAAAAAAAACATACTTGTTTACATGAATCATACTCGTTTTTTTTGTCATACTAGTTTATTTGTCAAAAACAGATTATTAGAATCAAGAAATACGAATAAATTATTCAAACTTACTGTATATTTTGGTAGGATAATAAATTAGAACTATAATATGTATCGTAAACAGCCATACCGGTACTATTCACCTAAATGGTAAAGTCATTGGTAAATGGTAAGGGGTAGTCTTAGATTTCATGATATTGGACTTAAATTCGCATACATGTTATGTAATATTTGAACTAAGGCATTCAAAATACTTTCCAACGATTCATGTTTTTTAAAAAACATGCATGTTTTTTAAAAAACATTCATGTTCTACCGAAAACATCTATGTTTTATTAACAAAATCAATATGCTTTCCAAACTATAACAATCGGACAGTACTATGTATACCATACAGTCCCAAACACTCCCAAACAGTCCCAACAGTCCCAAACAGTCCCTTATTTACTTTGCTAGAGATCTTGCTATTCATCTTATACTTATCGAGTATGTGACATCCTGCTATTCATCTCAAACAGTCCCAACTACACCTATCGAGTCCCAACAGTCCCAAACAGTCCCTTATTTACTTTGCTAGAGATCTTGCTATATAGTCCCAAACACTCCCAAACAGTCCCAACTACACCTATCGAGTATGTGACATCCTGCTATTCATCTCATACTTTGCTAGAGATCTTACAATTTTTCTAAAAATATACATTTCTTTAAACAAGAGCATACATTTAAAAAAAACATTCATGTTTTTTTAAAAACGTAAATGTTTTTTAGAAAACATTCATGTTCTACCGAAAACATTTATGTTTTATTAACAAAATCCGATGCTTTCCAAACTATAACAACCGGACATTACTATGTATACCCTACAGTCCCAAACACTCACAAACAGTCCCAACAGTCCCTTATTTACCACAAAAAAAAACATCGTCTACAGCTTATGCACTTCAATTATCATAATCGATATACGTAGTTGCATTTAACAATATTATCAGTCTAATCGGACTTAGTTTTCTAAATTCAGTTAATCATATCCATATTTTTTATATAATTCCAATAAACTCACCTGTTTCTGATGAACCAACATCCATTTGTTCAGTTTGAAATCTCATGATTTCATCATAGTCATCTTCACTTAAGTAGTCATCAACATCAATAACATCGTCTATTGTGTTTTCTTCTATGACTGGTAACTTGCCCTTATTTCTTGGACTCCTCCGTAATCCTATAACCATTACACAGGTAATTAAATTCTATGAACTTATTTGAATTTCCTAATAACTTAGTGGATAATTATACGCCATTGTCAATGTTGATTTGTATGGTTGTTGTTTTTCAAAACATAGATGCACTATGTTAATTGTTAAAGTGTGTTAGATTTTATTAACTACAAATATATTTTTTTATATTCAAATATCTCATTTAAAATCAACTAAAAAAAACATTCATACATTTATTAACATACTGAATAATTTTTATTAACAAAAAATTAATTATCAAAATATATTTTTACCTTTTTATATTTTCTAACAATGATTGAGCATCATTTTAAAACCCATGACGGATCATAACCAACAATAATTGAACATCATATATTTTAAAACCCATCCCGGATCATAAAATTTTATTCCAATCAATCATTAAATATCATGCATGTTAAAACCCAGCACGGATCAAACGCATATATGTTAAAACCCATATATAATTGAACACTATAAATTCCAATCATGTTTTTTTTTCTTCGCATATGCATATCAGATATGTATAATTGATATTCATTATGTAATCAAAGTATAAAACTTATGATATTCAATTGAAAGATTGAATGAGAAACGAATACATACCTTCCATTGATAGATTGAATGTTAAAAAAAAATGTTGACTTTGATTTCGGCTATGCAGACTCCATGGAATGATTATTGTTCTAATTTAAAAGGATAATACGAAAATATATATTTTTGATGCTCGGTTTTAGGTGGATGATGTTTTAGCAAGTGGTGTTGATACCGGATTTTAATCTTTTTTTAAATTTGGTTTGAGAGATTAGTGGATTGACTGGAGTCATAGCAGTTATCATTGATAATCGTCCCATCATTGTAGGCTTGTAGCTTCTTTAAATTGCATGCAAATGCAAATTATACAAGTTAAATCCCAGAAATTCCCTTATGTATAATGTTTTAGCTTTTTTCAACTTACTATTAATTACAAAAATGCCATATTGGATTAAAGGTATTGTACATCATGCAATAATAGTTATAACAACATGGGTTCTGTAGGTTCTGTACCTAAAAATGGGTTCTGTAAATAGCGCTCCCCTATATATATATATATATATATATATATATATATATATATATATATATATATATATATATATATATATATATATATATATATATATATATATATATATATATATATATATATATATATATATATATATATATATATATATATATATATATATATATATATATATATATATATATATATATATATATATATATATATACTAGTTTCGTAACCCGCCCAACGGGCAGATTCGGTTCGTAAACTTATTCTCAAAGCAACATTTATCTATCCATTATAATGGTCGGCAGTGAGACATATAGATGTCTGTGTGATTAAACCATTTTTGTTAAAAGGAAACCAAACTTTTATAGTATTAGGTCGTGACTCATCCAACCGACGGGTTTGGTCTCATCTTAATCTTCAGACGTACACAAATCAAAGGGCGGGCCCGGTTTGATATTTTTTTAAAATAACATTTTTTGATCCGTTATATTATTTGGAGCACACATAAGTTTCAGTTACACGTAAGTAGTGACTATTAGTTGGAGCACATAGGGAAGAAGGTTAATCTACTTGGTATGATGTTAGTTGTAGAGTATAGTGTGGTCCTGATGTACAAAATGAGACTACTTTTGTGTCCTTATGTGTAAGACGATAGACAAAGAAAACCGAGTAGTGTGGCAATCAGCCCAATCTGAAAGTAGTGGAAGAGGCGAACAACTACAACCCAACATGAAAGCCTGACATAGTGTAGCTTCTCTAATGCTATATCGGAAATATAGTGAAGCGTGTATATGAGTCTCACGGTAGCACAATACATGTTAGTTATTTCTGTCAAAACCCTTGTGTAGTAGAGACCGCATGTCATTGTTAATGACATCAGAAAGTTATTTTTTTAAAAAGTTGATTTTGAATAATTTTTTTAATAAAATGTCAACGAATAGTAAAAACATGAGCGATGCCAAGTTCTAAGATTTGTACACAAAATACATTATTAAATTGTTGCTAATGCTCTAATTCTCACCCTTATGGTATAATACTATTGCGAGCACACTTTTTTTGTTAAGGTACAACTTAAAAACATTTCTCTCACAACATGTAAAAATAGATAGATACAAGTTTTCACATAGTTACGGGTAAGACACAAATATATTATTTAAAAGGGAAGAGGCGAAATGGGTAAAAATTTGACCAAACCACTCAATATTAGACTCAAATATAGTAGTATACTAAGCTTAAATGGGTGGGTTTGTTTCGTAAATCTTTTCTAAAAGTACGTTTGTGTATTAATTATATTTATTTGTAGTGGTACACCTTTTTTGTTAAATGAAAACTTAAAGGAAACTAATTTTTGATATTTTTAGGTCTCGACCGACCCAACGATCGTTGTTTTTCCTTTGTGATTATTTGGTTTGAAACAATATGTGTTGCTCTTTTATAATGATTTTCATGTTTGTCATAACAGTTAATCTCCGGTCCTTGTGATAATATTGGCTCTAATTATAGCAAACGATTATTTAATAGTGTTCGACGTCGCCTTTTAATAATCGTCATTGTCAAGATAATAATTATTCTAATTTTCATGTCATTATATACATTTCAATCAATTCACCAATCACCATATTATTGTGAAAAGAAAATAGTTTATTTTCAAATTTTATTTTCATTAATGAGAACGCATGAACTTCACAGAGAAATATATTAAGAGCTAAAACCATGCATTTGCCATATGCATAAAGAAACGACCAAGTATAATTTTGAAAACAATTTTTTGTTTTATTAAATATTAAGGTATAACTTTTGATGTAATTGTTACTCGCATTAGATCTTGTTCTACGTTAATATACTTTCACATATTAAGATAATATTTCGTATTATGCAAGGAAACTGTTATGGTGTTATGCATGGCACAAATTCATTTAATAAATATAATTGCAATTTCAATTCTATTTTATAATGGTTCGGTGAAAGTGGCAAAAACATAAATGGAACCGACTTATCCAAAATAAATGGGAATGAATGTTAAAGAGTAGACAATTTCTGATATCCTTCGGGAATTCACATAACGTACGTCGTCTACCCTGATATTTAAAATATTCATCATAAGTTTAATATTTTAATATAGTATATTGAATAATTAAGCGTAGATGTGTGGAACACATAAAAGATATTGAATTTATTGGATGGTTTTTTAGAAATTATTGGTTTCAATCAGGTAGAACCAAAATACCCGGATCGAACTCGAGAACCAAAGTGAAACTGAAACATGCTTTTCGGTTTTTCGGTTTGGTTCTTGATTCTTAGAATATATCTTTTTCGTTTCTCGGTTCTCATGGTTATGGGTCGGTTTCACAGGATTCCACAACCGAACCCTTACTTCGGATACTTTAGATTTGTTTGACCCTTTCGCTTTTACCTAAATAATAGGATTTGACCCATTTCAGTTAGTACACCATTCAAATCAATCCATTGTAGGTAAATGGGAAGGTCTCTTAACAGAAAGTAGGCAAGTAATTAGTTTAGTATGATTCTGAGTTATGAATTTAGGTAACCACTTGACTGATTTGGGAGGAAAAAAATTGAATCAAAGAGATCAGTTTTAGTTCCATCTGCATAAGTTTTCTTTATTTAAATCCACCCGATTTTCTCGAGAACCTGTTTCTATTGTTTCGGCACATAAGTAAAACTGCTCGGTTTCTCACCCTTTGAGAAATTTCTTCCTTATTGTGTTGTGGAGGTGGGTTGATAACTGTATTTTCTATAAAACACCTGTCCGATATTATAAAACTCGTTTTCCTATGTTTTGTACTTCAATAATGTTGGACGTGTTGGGAATTTGAGTTACTTGACGTGTAGCAAGAGCTAGAATTGTGAAAACTACAAACTATATGTGTGTGCTCCTTTGGTCAAACTGCTTATTAAATGGTGAGTTGGTGACCATTGGGACTTGCTCTTATTTCAAAGTATACAAACCAGGTACTGAAGCTTAACCGAACTTGATGCACGGATGTTTCAGGCCTAGCAGCCTAATTACTTTTGTCAATCCCTGATTCCCTGGTATAAAAAGTTGCACTCAAATATAATTGATGATGATTGGGAATTGGCTAAAATAATTTAGAGATGGTGGTTCTAGCGTTAGACTGGCAACAATTGTTACGGGAAAAGAACAAAAGACAAGGCCGTCAGGCCATTTGGTGTTTCGGGTCTTATGGGGTCTTTTACGGCAAGGGCCCTTTTTGATGGTGTAAGACCTTGACCCCTCATGTCGCATGATCCAAAACACAATCACAATGATGTCAAGTGCATTGGTCTCATTCAGAGTTAGATTATGGCTGTGACTGTAATAAGTAGCCCCGCCAATCTCAACCTTAATTGAAACCATCAGAGTCTCACCACACCAACCTTAGAAACAAATTACAAGAAAAATGGTTATAAAGTACAGGGACTGACGACTCTTTTCTCTAAATATTGTGCTTTTTACTGATGTTATATTCTATCCATCGTGGCTAAATCAATAGGTGCACTATAAAGAAGAAATGTCCCTTCCTTTGGTATGAATAGACAGCTCAATTCGAGCCTTAAGTCTGAAATTTGAGCTCAGCGCGTCCCATGTGTCTAATATCCAGCTCACGGTAAAAAAATTTGGCTCAAGGCTAATCTCTGAAATCTATATACATCTAAACAAATGCTAGATAAAGATAACATTATTTTTTTTAAAGAAAAATTGACAAACAAAGTAAAACAGGTTACCAAATTTGACAAAAATTTAGATCTGCTATTTATACTTTTGTTTCAAGTATGTTAGATATGATGAAATCCTAACATACCGACCCTTAAATACGACAAAATACGATATACTTTGGATTTTTGAAATACGTTTAAACTACCTGTATAATTTTTTTTTGATAACACCAATACACATGTTCGAAGATATTTACATCATGCGTAAATGGTTAATGTAAATTCCAGTAAGATTAAACATATTTGATACTACCAACCATGCACCACCATCAGATATTAAACACATATTCATACATATTAAAACGACTTGTCATTTTCTTCTTACCCTTGACAAAAGCATCATGTTTCTAGCAAAAGCATTCGACTGAATGAACGCTGGAGCACTCTACACATTATATTGAGCAGGTCGAAAGTACAACTATATTAAGATAAATAGTTTATTGTCAGGGTTCCATGTAATAAGCCTTTGCTACCACACTACCATCCTACCAAAGTTCTTATATATCACACTCATACATAATAGACAGTTACACACTGGTTATGACCACTAAATAGGTTATTTATAGTTCACAATTAAGAAATCTCAATCTTTCTTTACTGACATATATTTTGCTTTCCATATACTTTATGCTTATAAACAACTTGTTCATGTATACCAGTAGATGATTACCTTGTTATGCAAATAGGAAGAATCACAAACAACTTTCTTGCATTTCACCCTCCCACGTGAGACGATGCAGTAACATGAGTTTGGCTTAAGTCAAAGTCGTGCCACGTATAAATGGCGTGATGTGTTTTGTTATTCTACCTAATGCTCTAGCATTGTCCTTAGCTACACAAATATCAAACCGAGGTGAGAGCAGAAACCTTGTATAAACCACAGGATATCACAAATAACAACCGACACCAAGGCCGGTCATCTGCTTTCTTTTATTTTGCACTATGATATCCACAAAATCTCAATGATGATACAAAGAATGCATATATCACCCACTGTAAAGACTGGGTATAACACAAAGTAAATGTCGATAATGTCATTACATTCGTACTTCTACAATTCTACAAATAAAATCCAACATTTTCAAACACCAAACCCAAAGACTGTCCTAATCTTGTGAAAGATTAGATCCCGCCATCCTCTCTCAGTGTTCTCCACCACAATTGAGTTCCCACGTCACACAGATGTTAGATTAGCAAATGCGAAGATAACAGTTTTGATCGATTTAATTTGATATGGGTTGTGTCTTATTATAGACTGATTGAAACGAAAATTACAGTAGCAAATCGTGAAAAGGGTCAAACATGTTCATTTATTTATTACATATGCCCTTTCTTAAAATATACAACAATAATCCTATTTCGTAACCATGCCCCCTTAGACCTAAATAAGCAAATATAAGTTAGTATAAACAAAATTTAAGGAAAATTGTAAACAAACCTGTCTTCATCCAGAACATCAGTCTATGTCAAATCCACAATTGTGACACCAGGGTTGTTGGATAATCTCGATGAGCATGTGTACGGGTCAACGGTACTACCAGGTTATGTGGGTCATGGGTTAGTTTTATAGGTCATGTTAGACCAAGTCCAGTGGAACTAAGCTAGTAGTGGCCATATTATTAGGAATACATGGGTAGGTTATTTTGTTCCTGTTTACTAGGAAATAGTGGTGTACTTACTGTTTAGTTTGAGTATAAATAGGAGTCTAGTATATTAGAAGTATTATAATCAGTTTCCTCCATTTACTTAATAAACAAAAGCATTGTCACCAAATTGCCGTTTTGATTGGTGTTATTGTGCTGTGTAAGTCCGGTTAAGGAAGCTGATTCCAACATTTGGTATCAGAGCTGAGTTCGTTAGAGGGCCGGTTTGAGAGTCGGTTTTGAGAACCGACGTAACACTTTGCTGCATGGCAGACGACGCAACAAGGAAGGTGAAGGAAAGCAGCAAGTGTTGGTCACATCGAAAGATGTAGAAATCACAGCAAGAATAAAAAAAAAAGGAAAGAAAGAAAGTAGCAGGCCACAAGAAAGAAAGAAAGAAAGAATGTCGATAGAAAGAGTCGACAGAAAGAGTCAGACAGAAAGAGTCGGACAAGAAAGTAGTCGACAAGAAAGTAGTCGACAAGAAAGTAGCAAGATTTCTTGCAAGAAAGAATGAAAGGAAGAAGAGGCGTCACAAGAAAGAATGAAAGAGGTCGGTGTCGCTTCGAAAGAAAGAAAGAAGGCCTCGAAAGAAAGAAGCTGACCTTGGTATGAGAAAGAAAGAAAGTTCCGACCAAGAAGACCAAATAGCCGCAAAAGGACCGGGTGGCATCTAGACAGAGAAAGGAAGACCGAGACCGAAAGAGATAACCGTGACCGGCGGGTTGTCTAGACCGAAGCTTTAATAACTGAAGACCGAAGTGTTGAATTAGATGACCGGAAGATTCACACAAAGACCAAAGGAGAAAGATACTGTTGAATCAAGGACCGAAGATTCGAAAAAGAGGACCGAACAAAAAAAAGGACCGCAAGAAAGATATCAAGAACTGTTTTTGTAAAAACAGGAAAATAGCAAGCACGAGAAAGAAAGAACGTATAAAACAGTGACGAGCATCAAGCAAGAAGAACGCAGCAAAAAAAAAAAAACAAGTTTTTCTTGAAGGGGTGATGGGTTGTTTTTGTGTTGATCAACCAGCGACCAACGAGGGTGTGTGAAACAACGGAAAGGATCATTCAAGCAAGTAGTTTTGGATTTGGTTCGGTTTACAAATGACAAAGGTGGGTGTAATCTTGTATGACGTAAGTGTTATGAGCAAACAGGTTTGGTATGTGAACAGGGAAGATGTCATGAATCCATAAAGAGTCGATATGGCAACGAGCGTTACTGGAATAAAAGCCATGTCACATGTGTTACAGGTTGCATGAACGTGATAGAGGACCACAGAAGAAGCTCGCGTCATGATCATCAAGATTATGGGGGTGAATGTTGGATAATCTCGATGAGCATGTGTACGGGTCAACGGTACTACCAGGTTATGTGGGTCATGGGTTAGTTTTATAGGTCATGTTAGACCAAGTCCAGTGGAACTAAGCTAGTAGTGGCCATATTATTAGGAATACATGGGTAGGTTATTTTGTTCCTGTTTACTAGGAAATAGTGGTGTACTTACTGTTTAGTTTGAGTATAAATAGGAGTCTAGTATATTAGAAGTATTGTAATCAGTTTCCTCCATTTACTTAATAAACAAAAGCATTGTCACCAAATTGCCGTTTTGATTGGTGTTATTGTGCTGTGTAAGTCCGGTTAAGGAAGCTGATTCCAACAAGGGTCACCCTCAGTGTCCTCTAAAACTAAACTCACATGCACAATACTCAAGTTTCCATAAGACAAGGAAATACATGTCAAACCACCACTTTGTTAGTGAAACATTGCCAAAAAATGATGGAGTCGGTTTAATCAAGCAATGAGATGTACAAAGACAAAACACCACTTTCTCTTCAGAACAATGCAGGGTTGACTGATCTCTACACCTATCATCTTATGATGTAAGCATAACTACATAAGCACTTGAACTAAAATGGTTTGGTCATACGATTCAAAAGTGAATGGCAACTGATCACCATTGGCTATACTGGTATCCTCTTTCCTTCTATTGCTGCACCCCGAGAAACCGGTCCAACAAGCTAACAAGCTACAGTAAATTAGTATCCAAAAGTGTTTACCATTAGTGTTTAAAAAATAATATTCTATTGGTTAAAGATATTTTTGTTTAACAATTTTGGGTATATCATATTTACTTTGAACCGAACAATGTTGTCGTGTCGCAATCAAGAGGCAAAACAAAGCCATTCTTTTAAACAGGTACAATAATATAACAGTGTGTTTTGTTTGACGTAATTGTGAGCAGAAAATCACCATTATGACTACTCAACTTATGCAAGACAGTTCTTCCTGACATTAAATAAACAGTGAGTGAAATCATTTTGTTGTTACCTCAAAGATAAAATGATAGTTGCATATTTCTACGGTTTGGCTGTTTTGTAACATGTTGTTCCTTCTGTAAAGACGAACAAAATTGATATATACAGAAGCATACATTCAAAAACTAATCACATATTATTATTTCACTCATTGCTATAGATTCAATTTTTTCTATTAAAATGAAGAGAAGTAAATCCATTGCTCAATTTGGCCCTGTAAGAATAATTCAAAAATACAAATAAAATTCAATTATGACTATCATCATTGTTAGTCAATGGAAAAGAACCAGAAAGAGAACTTACATATTCTATTGCTGAAGAACCCAAGAGAGAACTTCCATGGGCAACAGCAGCATACAGAATGGCAAAATAAGCAGCAGATCTAAAAAAAAGTACCAAGAAGAGAGAACCCGACTTAACCTTGTGTAAAAATTTCTACATCAATTATTTTTTCCAACCATATTTTTCATCGTCTTCCCACGCTGCAACATTTTCTTTCCCACCTTCTTCATCATGACAAGATTTATAGTCACACACCAATAAATAGTGAGGGTTGTGTTTCTTGTAAGAATAATACTTAAAGTTATTATAACTTGAAACTGTTCATTATTGGCACAAAAAAGCGATTAAATAACTTACATCCATGAATACTTTAATATTATGTGAAAGAAATACCTTTTTAGCGGAAGGTGCACGCCAAATAGCTTTCCTAGCGCTTAAGATGCTAACATAAGCCCGTTGTAGTCTGGATTTCCTTTTTTGCTTCTCCCAAGCTGTAAGTAAAGCTTACATCTACGTCGCATTACCAATTACGTTATCAGAATAGTTCCCTTCTGAATTTTTCGAAAATGAGGGTTGACTTAGCCAATGAAGTGTCGTGAATGAGTTGACTGCATTTTCATCAGTCATCACAATTAATGGTGGATTTGGATGTGTTCGATTCTCAACAGAAAACACACACAAAAAGACAGCAAGAGCGGAACATACTCCTCAATATAAATCCTTGAAGCAAACTCTGGGCTCTCTCAGGTTGCTCTAGGGTACCAGATATTTGGATGACATGCTATCTTACTTATGTATTCGAATCGAGCAGTTTAACATTCGCCCCCGAAAGCTTATTTGAAAATAATAAAATAAAAGTCAGAAAATCTTATTAATATTAATTATGATTGGAGGATAGATCTGAAGTTTGGGGGAGATAGGCTTACTTCACTAATCTGAGCAAGCTTATTTCTCGACTTTTGTAATGAGCTTTGGGACTGCATACTCTGGTATGAATACTTCCATTATACTTCTTGTAACCAGTGGCACAACAATCATGAAAGAAAATAAAAACACTTAGTTACTGGAGGTATGTGCAATGTTAAGAGGTGGCGATTTCAAGCAAGTTATTTCTTTTAGCAACAATTCCAAGTACGATTTCTTCTAGTGGAATCTCGAAACTGACATTGAACAAAACATATTTACATAAAAAAATACGATCTCTCACACCCTGATTGGGTTGTCCCCTAATATATCTGAAAAATACATAGATGTTATTTAGTTTTATATGTCGTGAAATGTAAGCGATGTGACCTTTTTGCAAATCAAATAAATTGTTTTGGATAAGCAACTAACGGCAAGACCAGCATCAACTTTCTCAACTTCAAACAGAATAATGACTATCAAACAAAACCGATACATGAGATAGAGAAAGAAGCAATACCAGAAACTTGCACCTATCCTTTAGTTGGATAATCTCATCCAGCGGTGCAATATGACAACTGTTCTAAACATTTTGCAGAAAATTATATAATGAAGTTGTAGAAAAGTTCAGATGAGACTTTACATAATGTACAAACATCCTAATAAGCTCATGCTTTCA
The DNA here is from genome assembly GCA_025667525.1 of Glebionis coronaria. Taxonomy (NCBI): domain Eukaryota; kingdom Viridiplantae; phylum Streptophyta; class Magnoliopsida; order Asterales; family Asteraceae; genus Glebionis; species Glebionis coronaria. The sequence goes on from CM046881.1 coordinate 56,101,000, forward strand.
TAAACCTTTATTTTTTTCTCATTTATGAAGAGCTTTTTATGATAAATATATAAACGAAAACTTGGTGACATGCCTACTTCTGAGTAGGGTATTGTCGTTGCAGGCATTAATAGAACCGGATTTTCTAGAGGCTCATGACCTTAAAGATTGCTTTGATATTGTCCAAGTGTGAACATCATGTAACTTTTCTTTAAATTTTGGAACAGGTTGTACGCCACATGTATGATAACAGTTATATTAAAAGAGAAGATACACTTCTACCCATATCTTGGTAAAAAGGGGGAATTCACATATACGGGGAGTGAAACTTGAAAAAAGGATACACACCTGTAGTCTGGAAATGGACATACAAAGTTCAACAACGTCTACTACAACAGGGAATTTGGCGGAGGGGATTAGAGTCATAACCTAATAATAAAGAACAAATTACGAAAATTAAAATCAACTCTTGACGGTAGGTCAGATTTGGAAAGACATACGAATCAGGTGTTTAATTATATAATGTAATAAGATGATTGGTAAAGACTGTTTGGCATTGCATCTACAATTGGACCTTATATTAGTCAAAGATATTAGAAATTATTGCATTTTCTTTTAGTAATAAGATGACAGCTGATAAAGGGTGTTTGCCATTGCCTAGTGACCATAATACCACCAATCTAAGGCACGAAATAAGCATACATTAAATAAGTTTAAAATGCATCAAGGCGCAAGTCCCTTATTGGTGCTACATCTGAATGCTTTTTCCTGAACTTCATCCTCACTAAGGTGCTATACATTAAAATATTTATCTCAAGTAAACCCTTTCTTTATCAGGCCTTCTTCTCTCGGAGCATGCATAACAGCAAATTACGCAGAGCTATTCATTAGCACAAGATGTGAACATTTAAAGCAATAAAATCAAAAGAAATAAATATACCCTTTGTAGTTTTTCTTCCAAGCTCTCATGTAGTCTCCTCCTTCATATTTCCCTTTGCTAAGAAATAAATTCAGCTACCTTTTTTAGTTTTGTAAAAGCCTAACGTGTGCTTTTTCCATGTCAGCTTTCAATAATCTTAATCCTTACTTCAGGGGTTGATGCTAGTTTTTGGGAGACATCAGCAAAACACGCTCTTTTAATTTTACTTTCTCGAGCATCTTACCATTTGGTTTTGCTTTTCAGAAAATAACAGCTCACAAGACCTAAAATAATGTCAAACCTGCTTATTAAAATAACCAACAACATTGGTGTTTGCATATATCATAAAGTCAGTTTGAATTTTGACATACATGCCAACGTATCATATTTTCTGTAATTGTGCATACTCAATTCACGTAAGATTCAAAAGCTGATGAGATTGAAGCTTGTACTTGCTCCCCATCTCGCCAACCTATCATATTTTCTGTAATTGTGCATATTCAATTCATTTGAGATTCAAAAGCTGATGATATTGTAGATTGCACTTGTACTCCATCTGATCCAACTAAAAACACATAAATGTGAGTATCAATAGTCTGACGAAACTGTTTAAATAGTACATGCTGAAATACATCCCTTAGGTACCAAACTATTTAAATATGTGCAGTGCCAACGAAATATTAGAAACTATTGCTTTGAATCCAATGAGAATATAAATAAAAGAAGTTTACTAAGGTGTAGACTTGTTTAGATTAGTGTGCTGATGCATATGTAACTGTTTACATATGCATCACACAATAAGGTCTGATTTAGCGTACATCATATATGATATACATCCCTTGTGTCTGGTAACCATCCCACTAACTACCACACCAGCACTGCAACCATCCCCTCGGCTGAAATAACAGAAGCTTCCTCCACCCCCCCCCCCCACCCCACCACCATTGGCCACCCCACCAACGCCAGCAAGAAACTGTGTAACGGTTCCCGAGAAGTTGAGCCTCCAATTGTGAGGTTGGATGATCTTTTTAAATGGATCAAAAATGAGGTCTTATATGAAAAAACAATATACAACCGACTACTACTAATTTCGGATTAGTACTATACTACTACTACTACTTATGTATGCAAAAATAACCACAAAAGGACATGAATAACCAATCCTAAGATCACTGGCATAAAGAAAATTACCTGAGGTTGGTGCTTTTATACAGCCTGACCACAAAAAAGAGCACCACAAAAGAATTACCTTCATAAGACCACTGGCATCAACCTTCAACCACTGAATCTGCTATTGTGACCCAAACAAAGATTAACTGGGATGGGCTAAGAAACTGCTACAGAGATTATCAGATAGTATACACAATTAATAAAAATTACCTTGTTCAGCTCATCCCCAGTCTCGCTTGTTTGCTTTTTTGGAGGCGATGCTTGCTGGCAAAAGGTTACGGGCGTAGTGGGTAGCAAAGAGTCGAGGAGCAGCGAGATGTGACATAAAATTATCGCGGGTTAGATTTTGCTATCAATAAAAGGAGTATCAATATATGACCGTGTTGCAGCAAATGGTGGTTAGAGAAGCTGTACTAATGATGTCTGTTATTGGTTGCGAACATGAGGCCTTTAAGCCACGTGGTTCTGGACTTCATAGAAGAGGCCACGTCCACTCACCATCTTTGTCCACATTAGTCCTCCTTAGTTTTTTTCTTCACTTATATGTTGGTATGCAAGTACTAAACAATTATACAAACTAAATAGCGATACAGTTTAGAAAAGTTCATAATCTGTTATGATAAGATTGAAGGAAAACAGTAACTTAAAGCGCAACTAACCGGTCATAAGTGATGCAAGTATGTGTGTGATGCCAACCTAGGCAATCACAAAGGAATATCCGTCTCAAGTCATACAACGATCTGTCTTGCCTACTATAATGTACAACATAAGACGTAAAAAGATGGTCATTTCACTCATATTATCTGCTTCAGTCAACACAAAAACCCATATAATGTTTTGACCCTTTAAGTGAAAACCCGTATAATTTCACTTGTATTATCTACTCCAAACAGACTCCTTAAGTGAAAGCGAAATCGATATTTAAGAAAACATTTTTTTCGTGGTTGATTAAGATATTTTCCAGTAGCTTAAAGAAGGCCATGGAATCTTTTTTAGTAATTTTTTATATCAATTATAGTTATTAGTTAAGTCCTTGATAGTGAACAATTTTAATCTTAACACAATTATGCAGTACTAAAGTTCCAGACAGTCCCCGTAACTCCAATAGTAGAAGTTTCTTTTCCTGTTATGTCCCTGTCCATCAAAGTCTTTTGTCTGAAAATAATGCTTTTGCTTGACATGCATCTCAGGGTAACAAAGTTATTGTAGAATATGAGAATCATACAAAAACAATGTTGGCAGGCTTCCATTGGCACTCAAAGTTCTTGGCTGTTTTTCATGTGATAAAGATATGAATTAGAGGGGTTCATTAGAAAGGCTGAAATAGATAAGCATAAACCTTACACATGTAGCATAAAAGCAAATAAACGCGCCCGTCGAGATCCTTTATATTTATAACATTTGCTGTAAAAGTGTGTATCAATACCCGTGTTTGCTGCAAGTCTGCAACAACTTCTTTGCAGTCACTTTTTCCTTAATCTCCGTTTCCGCTCCACGTGTGCTTTATTCGCTAACAAAAACAAAAGTAAAAATATAATGTGATTGTTATGCGCAACTAATGAAGAAAATTTTTAGGCAAAGTGAAGCTGAGTATATAAAGAAAATAAAAATGCTATTGCAAGTTTTCAAGAGTTTGGATGTGAGTCGGAATTCCTTTTCACAATAGCTCTGATTACTGCAGGATATATATCGTGAACTGATGTATAAATAGATAACATAACAGGATTTAAAGTCCATAAGCAGTAGTCACTTGAGTCCCATGAGAAGCACGATATGAGCTGATGTTTAATGTTGTGTGTCATTGTGTTTACTGTTTCAGTCTGTTTTAGAGGAAGTTTATTATGCTAAATAAATTTTAGATGCAGCATAAGCAAATATAAAATCACAACACGTGTATGGGAATCGAGGGAAGCACATAAACGGAAAAGTGGAAAAAATGAAAGGTAGAAAATAGCATAAAAGGTTGGAAGTAAACCTACTTAAGCTTCAGACCGAACTTTAGCTTCTTCACTCAAGATATTGTAATTGGTCAAACGGCTCATTGCTTTGAACATACCTTTAAAGTCGAACCGATGCATTAAGATGGTTGTCGTTGCTGAACATAGCAAACTGAGCCCAAAACTGATATGTTATTGGAAAGAGAATGAAGTGTGCAACCAAATACGACATCAACAATGGATCCTTAATTGCCTTGATAAGCTCGATCCGTGGCATTGACCCTCCAATTGACTACTTGCATTAGATGAAAACGCTACAGATTGCTTCTTAAAGATGAAGTTGTTAAATAGAATAAATAAAAAATATGGAAAAAACAAAATAAGAGGAGCTAGTGTAATTCAAGCACCTCATATCAAGGCATAGTTTATTGCAAAACCAAATTCAATACTTAAAGTTCATAATTGCAAACAAAATAAATACCTAAATCGCACATTAAAATTAACAAACTAACCTAATTTGATTTAATTCAAAAACGTTAAATAAAGGATAACCTCCAAATATTATTCTGATGATAAGGCCCCATCCTTCTGCAAGGTTATAAACTGATCAATGGAGAGAAAACTAATAAGAAACAAAAAAGATGACAAACATGCAAAAAAGAAACAAACGTTCATCATTAGGGTTAGGTGTTGACGAATCCATACCTTATGAAGAGTTGTATGTTTTTGTTTTCCTGCAAACACAAACACAGAAACACAAAATCATAAACAACTGAATGTTTAGTTTTGATATTAGGGTTTTAAGAAAAAAACTATAAAAGGAAGGTAACAAAGGAGAACTATAAAGGGTTATGCACCCGATTTTAGATACAGAGGAGTATATTAAGGTTTTATACATTGAGATGATAGTCGAAGATTCATCCAAATTATATTAAAGGAATAGATGTCTGAGATATTTGTTTCCTAAATTTTTCATCCGAAATTTTTTTAAAGTCGTATTTTTGGTAAAAGTTTTATTCGGATATATCTAGGACGAAAATAGAATAACAAATTCGTAACCAATGGGATAATGTCACATATGATATGACATGGCGTCATTTTATTTTCCTATGTCAAACTTAGCCCCATATATATATTATAGATATATATATATATATAGAATAAAAGTTTTTTTTAAAAACATTGCAACGGATCTTTCCTCCACTCCCAACGGTAATATGCTCCACTCATTCTCGTCGAACACTCGTTGGTTAACCAATGAGGCCCTGACGAAGTGGGGGGTCGGTGTGGCAACGAGCCCCGACGAACCCCGGCGAGCGTGCTACCTAGGCTCGGCAAGGCTAGCTTCGCTGTGACACCCTTCCCTCTTAGAGGTGAGGGATTCAACGAGAATAGAATTAATAGGTCAAAGTAATTAGCATATTGAAATTTGAGATATGATTGCTGTTGAGTTAAAATCTGATTAAAGTTAATAATTATGGTCCTAATAAGTTTAAGCTGTTGGTTAAAATTTGAAAAGGTAAACGAGAAACACATGCTTCAATCGTTTTCAAATTCATTTATCGTCTAATAATAACATGTGCTACCTTGCAACATATGCATATACGTTGTCATACTCATACTCTTGTACGTTTTGTTAGTTACGGAGAAAATATCGGCCATGTGTTTAATACTTGTCGTCTGCTAGAATCACGGTCCTTCAAGCCTTTAGATACTATAGGAATGACCAAAGTAGAAACTCTCTCCACGAGAGCTTCGTAACAAGCTCAGCCAATGCTCGTCCCGCAGCCTTGACAAAATATTTGTATCGCACATCAAAAGAGATAAGAAATGATGATAACCAAACACAGACCTGTCTCTTTTCAGAGGATGGTAATGCAAGAAACGCGATAAGGGTGTTCATCAAAACAGTCATTATCTCCATCAATATTTTATGAGTATTTTACAACTATAGTTTTCGACACATGTAAAGCAGCCTACAGCGGGAAAAGGTAAAATTACATAATCAGATACCATAACTGGACATATATAACGCTAGCAAAGTTGACCCACTCACTTAAGAAAGCGTCAATTCAGTTAATGGTTTTATCTATACGGAGAACGTTTAAAATAACTTTCATAAAGATAAACAGAAAGAGATCAATGATGCATCTTTGTTATCATAATTGAGACAGATAATGGCTATAAGAGTTTAAACACTTTGAAAGGAAGCTTCAAGAGTCAACTCAACCCATTCCAGTTTTAACTAGTGAACTGAGAGACTGATATCAGTCGGGACCATGTAGAGCGCCGCAAGCACTTCACTACACTTATCCCTGCCAAGTACCTCAATGATTGCATGTCCTTGCACTTCAGTACTAGCACCTTCATCCTCACTAAAAAATAAGTACTTCCAAAATTCGCCCAAAATAACAGAACTATTACAATATAATTCTTGTGAATTTTGATCAATCTTACAACAGTTATTAATACAGTAGAACTACTAATTTTGAACAAAAAGTGTTTTGGATCGAGCCATCCCATGTCTTCCAATACCAAAAAACACCCAAACAGCCCATATTGCCACCTCTAATACACACGGACATAGAGAGCTTTACCTCAAACAAGAGATCGCCCAAAAGCTCAACAGAACTTTGACAGATACGTCAGTTAATATTGAATATACCATCTTCTACAACTAGAAGAAGGCGTGACAAGGACCTGGCATAATTTCTAATGGTTGTTGTTATGAAACAAAAAACTGTAGATTCATAAATAAAACAGCTATAAAGCTAAATGCCAGTTAATTTATGGAACAAAACTAAGCAACTTACGAAATAGCAAAATGTTTCACCTGTATGTGCCTGGCTCCAAGTGCAGCCGCACGTACAGACTCATTTTCAACCGCAAGACCTAAAAAATTGCGTGTTATATGCCCCAATATACAAAATGTAAACAACGGGAATGTATTATAGAAGTATATAAAACAATAACAACCAACAAACGGGGAAAAAAGATGGTGCTAAGATAAGTTGTTTCTAGATATGGTTTTTTTTGAACAGCAATTATACTACAAGGGAATAACCATATGAGTACCACTAACATATGTTGATATACCAAATACAAAATAACCATAATCATAATTTTACAGAAACCAGCTCACCTTAAACAGTGTCAAATAACCATCACGAACACGTGCCATTGGGTGGGAGCAGTTCTGGATGATGTCAGGAAGAAGCTGTTCGAAGTACTCTGTTCCAAGAGCAGCCACAGCCTAGATAGCAGGATACATATTCTATAGTTCGTATCAAAATTGAAAGAGCTTGTGGAAAGAATGTGACTGGTTGGACATTGTTCTCGATGTTGCCAAAGTCGTGAAAATTGTGCCAGCATTTGAAAGAGCACTCATGAATAATGCACACCCGAAAAGCACTAGGGAAGAAATGATCGTTTGTTGCATCCAATACAAAAGCGAGCCATACTTTTTTTTTTACACTGAGATCTCACTTAGCCATTTGAATTCGTTTTCTCTACAAGATTCCATAAATTCCTTAAACTTCTCTTACCATGACTGTAACTTGATGATCATCAGGATCTCCGAGCTGGACTTCCGTCTCTTGTCTTGAGCTCTCATAAGTTGTAACCGACATTTCAGAAGTGCTACTTCAAATGGCACATTAAGAAGCCTAGACGCAACAAGAGGGACTAACCGGAAGACTACAGATAACAGAACACCAATGGCTAGAAATAACTACACAAACGAATATGAACCTCTTTGCCCTTTCCACAAATTGAAATATCATATAGAAAACCGGGTACACGTACACCTATCCGATATTCATAGTTGAACTTGAACCATATGCTTACTAGCAATCTCTTGTGTAAAAGATGAAGTATGAAAGATGCAACACCATATTTACAATCAGAACATGATGTTTGTTTTCTTAAAAGAGTCTTGCAATTAAAACAACTGCACATGTGTTTGAACTCAATTGGGGGATGGAGCGGTGTGGTGGAGCGAACCGGCGAAGGGCAGTGAAGTCGCCACCTAGGCACAGCGAGGGTGTGATCGCCACGACACTGTTCCCTCTTATATTTTACTGTTGATTTTGGATGAAGTTTTTCATGAAAATATTGCATATGCTCCGTCTAAAGTATGTTCCAGATTTAGACCAACCGAGTTTAGTGATGTACATGTCAATTTAAACGTAAACTTGTGTGGCGTAAGTTGACTATGAAAACTTTAATCTTAGCTTGATAGTGATCTTACTCTTATTGTTAAATTTGAAAGGTTGGGTACACTATGAGTTAGCACTAAAGAAATCTATTGCAAGCGTGTTTCTATGGTTTTATATGCTTCAAGGGCTTCAAGCCGAAAACAACCACCTTATCCACTGCGGAAAAGCTAGTTGGTAGTCATGAAGCCGAGTTGGAAGGATTTACGAGTTTATATACCGGTGTTTTGTTGTGGAATTACGAGCTTAGCTAATGTTCTTAACAATGGATACACGTGAATATACTTGTATCTTACGTGATCAATCCAAACGTTACGTTACATATATAATGTTGAACCTGTACAGGCACACAAATACAAAAAAAGAGCTGAGTAAACCTTAGAATTGTTCTTTGCAAAACATAAACAATCTGTTTATGAACACAATAAAGTACAATCACCACAATGAAAATAAAAAGTTCCATTTGAAACATTAACAGTTTATGAACAATAGCACTTGAAACAAAGTATTATTAGGGTAGAATTATTATTACACTTGTTAACATAAAAAAAAAAAACTTACAGAGTTACTATGAATTTTCATATGATCACTAGCAGTAGTGAAACTATTTGCCCATCATTACATAAAAAGATAATATTACTTTGAACATATATGACCTATTACTCTATTCAACTATGTGGGATTGAAAGTCGAAACTATTAAGCCCGTAAATTTTATAGCAGATGAAAGAAAAGAACCCAACGTCCCAATCTTCTTGTGCAAGTAATTCTTCTTCTTAAGGAATAACTTCTTCATCGTTGTCTTGTCGGATCGAGTGAAAGTATAGCTTTTAAGGAAAATTTGTCTACGTCGAATCGAGTCAGCATTGTAAGGTAACACCAGTACTGGTTGTTGTCCTGCAACACCTTTCATAGAAGCTGCAAATATGACATTCTCCAAGAAGACTTTATCTGCTTCTAGTGATTTGTATGACTTCAAAGTGCTCCCAGTCGCCATGATCGATGAAAGTTTGAAGATGAATAAGAGACGATCGTGTTTTGATAAATAAACTTGGATTGTGTTCGAGGATTATATATAAGTAGTAAATAACCGTCTTTGATCTTGTTAACTTTCCAAAAATATGACTTTCCATCGTTGTTTTGGAATTTTAAATAACCTTCCAAAAATAATAACCTTCCATATATTTGTTAGCATCCGCTTTTTGGAATTTTGTTATTTGATTGGGCATTGACTGATTTTGCTCAAAATTTGGGCTCTAAATTCGCATCCAGGCGTTATTGGAATTTTCTTATTGTGTACTAGGGGCGAGGTGTCAAGAAACCCGACCTAAATCTAACCCGAATGAGTCGATTTAGATCGGTTTAGTTGTGTTAAAAAGTTTATTCACGTTATTCGGGTCATCTTGACTGACCGGAATACTAAGTCGGGTATCAAGGTTTAGAAGTTTTGAATAACTTGGATTCGAGTCAATCGACATTCGAGTCAATTCGATTGACCCTAATAAATAATTTTTTCACTCTTTTAATATAATTTTTATGTTTTTTTTAAAAGAGTGAAAAAAATTTACATTGTAATTATATTTGGGTCGACTGAACCCGAATTGAGCCGATTTTTTAGTCTTGACTTGACGTTGACCCGAACCGAATTAACCTAAACCCGACCAATCCGATCTGATTCACACCCGTAGTCACCACTGCCCATCAGTAAATCACTGTCGAGCTTACTGTTTGAACAAATTAATGAGACTAAAGTAAGGTTTGTATTTGAATTTGGAGAAAATTTGTGTAATATGAATGTGTTAGTTTCTTAGACATGATTAGAAGACTTTTAGCCATGTTAAAGTTGCACAACAAATCTAGTGACTTATACAGTAGATAATTATAATTCGATAATAGAACATGCATGGTAACCACACATATACAAAAGAGCTGGGTAAACCTTAAAATTCTTTTTTGCAAAACATAAACAATCAATGAATAGGTCTATCTTAACTAAAGTCGCCATACTTAAATCCCTTTCTGCATCTTTCAATCGTGTCTCCCGAATCTTGTATATGGCACACATTTGGTTTCTTTGCAATATAATCTTTACTGTTAAAACAGAATATAGATTTGATTTCCTAGACAAATGCACCATTAGGGACAAACATTTCGTCTATAAAGTATTCTGTACGATAAACATAACGATTTTGAAAAAATATATGTTATTGTAATATGTAGAATTTTGTCTACTTATTTCATCCCACACTCATGTCTGAGGTCTTGGATTCAGTTTGATATTTATTTCATGAAAATAGTAATAATTTCCGTATATTGCATTGCTTGATTTTGTTAAGTGTCAAATTAAAAATAAACAATCATTTGTGTTTTTATTTAAATATTTATTAAATGTGATTTGATGATTTTTTTAATATAACATACTACAAGAATCTGATGGAATACCCACGAAAATTACCCACACTCATCGCTTGGAGGGAATTTACCCACTTTATACCCACTCGTTACCCACGATCAGGGACTTTCAAAGTCAACTTTATTTTCCCTCGAATTTCTCACAGATTTACCCATAGAATTAGCCACATAAATATATTTAGTGTGCAATATGTGGGTAAATAACCGGCGCCAAAACATTTCCCACGAATTACCTACGCCATAAGATATCGTGGCTATATTTGTGGGAAATTTAGTGGGTATATGTTATTTACCCAAGAAGTTTAAATGTTTTGTTATTGGTGGGTAAGTTAGCGTGGGTGTTCGGGTTGACCCGGTCGGGTTCGGGTCGACTTGGGTTGAGAATAAAAAATACATATCCGAACTCGAGCTTAGTTAGAACTCGGGTCATTCGAGTTCGGGTCGGGTTAATTCGGATCGGGTCAATTCGGATCGGGTCAATTCGGGTTCGGGTCAAACCGAATATAAGTAAAAGTCTAAAAAGTGGCTTGTTTAAGTATATTTTCATTGTAAAAAGTGTTAGTCGAGTCGGGTTAGTCGGGTTCAGGTCAAGTCGGGTCGGGTCAATTCGGGTTAAAGCTAAAATTTATAAACCCGAACTCGACCCTATTTAAAACTCGGGTCAACCAGAATTGACCCGTATAAATTTTTTGACCCGTGTGACCGACCCGAATAAGCTTATTCGAGTTAAGATTCGGGTCGGGTTAACTTTTTCGACACCTTATATAACGATACCAATACCCGCTTTATATTTTATGCCAGTATTTTGCAATTAGAAATTGTATATGGACAACCGGTTACACCTAAAAAATTATTTATAAAGAGATCAATGAAGATCAAAGTGTTATACTTCATTTATTGTTCAATTTTCTTTTAGTTTATAACTTATTGTATTCGAACATTTTTATTCTATCTTTTTTTTAACTAATGCCGAAACCTATATTCAAACGTTCACCTACCGAATTTGAGCGAAAGACGGTTATAATACCCCTACGTAAAACTTGATTTGATATGTTCTATTTAATTACTCCTTTTGTTTCAAAATTATTGTCTATTACTTTTGATATGCTTCTTTCAACGTTAAACTTAAATATTTTTGTTGTTATTATGTAAATAATCAATGAAAGTATATTTAAATAATCAATGTGCCATGCTGATTTATGGTTCGCTTTTACGGATAAAACCGCAACCACACCGCATTTTGTGTTTTTTAAACGGATTCACCGTTTTGTTCGTGATACATTTTTTTCGATTTTTACTCGCGGTGCGATTTATTCTTATTCTGCTAAATGAGCATGTTAGTTATTTAACACCTATCTGTCATCCGGAATTATTTTGAGACTCTTCAGCGCCAAATAATTTTCACTTTTCCCTCTTATGTATTTCAAAATTTTAATTACCCTAAAACCAATATTTTTTCACTTTTCCATTCTCCTAAAACAAAATAACCGTCGCTTCCCCAATGTACCGGTGATCGCCTTACCCTATACATTGTGACATCACAGATTAGATAACCTCACCCTCGTATTAAATAAGGTCAGTGTTTATATATACCCTTTTAATTTATTCAGTTTCTAGGGTTTCAATTCTAGTAAATGTTTCTTCGATCTATTATTAATGATTTCCAATATTTTCAGTCGACAACACACCAAGAAGAAAGAACCCACCATCGCTGATGCCGCCACACTAGCCGGATTTAACAGCCTCCCACTATACGCAATTTTGCACTTAATTTATGTGGTTTTAGGTATAATAAATTCTTGCTCTTTACTGTCTTTATTTTGATAAAGTTATTGTGCCTATCTTTGTACATGATGTACCTAAAACATGCTACTTTTAAAATGAGTATTTTTTTTTAGTTTAAAGATGGAGCTTTTTTTAAATACATGACTAGTAGTGTACCCGCGCGTTGCGGCTGCGGGTACCTGTAATTAAAGTTTAGGCGTCACAAATTATAAATGACAAACTGGTTAATTGAAGAATAATAAGAAAATGATCATAGTCTGACTTGGTTCATCGGTTTGTATCGAGCTCTCATGGTTATCTCCGTTCCGATTTCCCATGGCTTGTATTAGCAAACCGAACAGATAGCTATTCTGGTTTTCGGTTAAACCTATTGGTCTTGTGCGATTTTAAACGCATTTGTACCACCAACATGTAAATTATATGAAATTTTGTGTGTTTTATTAGTTAGTACAAATGTATAATAACATGTATATTTTATTTTAAGGGTATTTTTAAAAAATAGTATTAATTAGCCTTTTTAATACATTAATTAATGCGTACTTGTAACATATGTTTTATAATTTGTATTAATTACTTAATTTTAAGAGTGAATTAAATATTTATACCATAAGCTATATAATTTGTAATGCTTAATATCTCAAAAGATGGTTGTAATGTTTAATTAATTTGTACAATATGCTTAAAATAATGTATTACTTAAAAATTAATGAGGAGAGAGATACCTAAATGCTTTATATGTAGTATAGATAACTTATAAAATACAGTAGTAAAGATGATTGTGATTGTTGTCAATTAGCTATACATATTCAGTCCAAAAAGTAGCGAATGTAGGTTGGCTAAATAGGACAGTAGAAACTTCCGTTATGGAAAACATATGGGATTGATGTCAAAGCGTTAGAAATAATTTTTTTGTTGCGATGAGTCGGTTACGATGCGTCTCTAATCACCATGATTAATGACTAAGATAGCCTACCTATGTAGATATTTTTACTCTAAACTTTTATTCAACAAATATATAAGGATTTGTAATTGAACAGGGAGTTATCATCTTTTCTTTGCATCCTCTATGGTTATGTAAGAAAAACGATAATAGACCAGTTCATTTTTTCAGTTCTTGGATTTCTTTTTCTATGGCTATAATTCCCAACTGTACTTAGGTATCACAATTGTCATATATCCCAAGTGTTTAAGATGTGTCTTAAACTTGGGCTCATATCAACTATATTAGACTTTCAAAATTAGAGCTAGAAGCTCTGTATTTCATAACTTGTAACTGATGAACTTTTCTTTTGCTGGAGTAGCGGAGTTCAGTATAATTTTGGGGGTATTTTGATTTCTATACATGGAAGGCGACTAGGTGAGGCAGCTCATTAGTTATGACTGTCAAGTAGAAAAGATGCCGATGCCTTTATCATGTCACTATTTTGGGGTTTCTCTGTGAATTTTTCATCTTAACTTAAATATATCCTATTTTTCTCTTTTTGTGGACGATGTTTTTTTTTCAGTTTAGATACCGATGTTCTGCCACAGTAGTTACAGTTATTGCTTTACATGGTGAGAATGTGTGTGAGACATTGGTTAATGACACAATCTCGGTCCACCAATGAGCAACGAAAACGAACATTGATAGACACCTCAATTATTGTTTGAATTAGAAATGTTGTTAATTTTGTGATGTTATTTCTTTGTTTTCTTTTTGCCTGGATTACCTTTGCTAAAACGCATACTTGTTAATCTGTTGATAGTGTCATTTACCCAAAATTTGAATAAACTCATTAATACACACCATACTAAATTATGTACTGTTATATGGTAAACTTGAAACAAAATGGTGAAATTGATAGCTAGTCGTCTACAATAGATGTATACGTAGTATTTGTTCAAGAGTGTTAAGATGTTTCCATTTTAGTACAGTGCGTCGTTATATACGTTCATCTCTATTGCTTAAGGTTTTTTTATATAATCAAATTAGTGAAACTGGACAACTTACTAACATAAGTTGGAATTTTGCGATTTTGTAGCAAGTAACGTAAGTAAGATGCTTGATGTACTCTTGGTCTGCCCTATATAATTTGCGGTTTTGCAGCAAACAATAGGCTTATCATGGGAAAACTTACTGAAACTACTTATAAATACTCCGTACTATATTAGGGCTGTTACATTTGATTAGCTGTTTTTCCTTGATGCGCAGGTCTTTAAACGACGCTGAAGAAATACTAACAAAAACAAGAAGAGAAAGAGGTCAAGTTTGTTGTTGACACAAATGGAGCAAATAGAGCAACTCATTTAGGATTACAGTCACATTTTATATACCTCACATTTTGTACGAACTTTTTGGATTCCTCGCTCATGACACTTTTATAAAGAGAGATGTTTAGAATATTTTGTAGTATTGTTTTTTATGTGATCCATGAGATCGTGATTAATTTAGTGACAAATTTACTTACCAAATAGTAGGCCACTGTTACCAAAACAACAAATAGGCGGGAAAGTTTCCCTACGTATTATTGTGGGAAAGTTACCCACATATAATGTGTCGCCTTTTACACATGATACAAATTTGTGGGAAATGTTACACACAAATTACCCCTGGGTATATTTATGGTATTCTCGTGGCGAGTTAAAAATATCCCATGAAACTTCACCCATGGACGAAACTCAATCACCCACCTAAAAGACGTGGGTAAATTTACCCACATAGTGTAAATGGCGTGGGTATAAAATTAGCCTCGAAGGTATTACCCATATTAATATAGTCGTGGGTAGTTCGTGGGTATTACCCAATTACCCACGAAAATATAGCTTTTACCCACAAATTCTGTCCGTGGCTATTGGCCTGAATTCTTGTAGTGATATTTTTAAGGGTAAAATGCAAATTACGTCCCTGACCTTTGCCAATTTCGCAAATTTACCACTGAGAGGAAACTACAAGCAATATTGTCATTATACTTCAAAATCTTGTACAATTTCGCCACCGAGTTGATGATTTTTAACTGTTGCTAACTTTTTTCGTTATCTTCCCCTCATGTGCCATGCACATGAGGATATTTTCGTTATTTCAAGTCACCCTCATACACTAACCTTTCTTTTATGCAAATTTTGTCCCTCGAATGCTTTCTTCCCCACTTTTTATTTATCTCCACTTTAATTTTTTTAAAACACCACCACCATGGCCATCCACCAACATCAAACGCCGTCATTGTTACTGTAGCAATCAAGAAAAAAACTATACTTGTAACCATCATTTTGTTGTCGATGCTTTCTTGGAGATTATTTTGAATGTTTTTCTGCCTTGATTCTTTTGTTTAATTGTATGACGTTGCTGAACATCTCCTTATGGGTTTCTTTTATAGGTGTTATTTGTTTGAACAACAATATGTCATATACGAGGTCCATTGTTGTTGACTATTTCTTCTTCATTTCCATAAGTAAGTGTTCTTCGTTTTTTATTTTAGATCTTTGTCAATTTATAATATTTTTGGGTGGTAGAGTCATGTAGGACATAGTTCAAAAAAAAGGAGTCATGTAGGACGCACTTAAAGGCTAAAACCGACTACGACATAATGTTGTGGTTTAATTTTTAATTTCTTGGCTTATATAAGTTCATTATGGCTTACATTATGAATTTATATAAGCCGAGAAGTTTGAAAATAAGCTAAAAAAAGGCTTAATTTTAGTTTTCGGGAAAGTTGACTATCTTGACCAATTATGCGGATTAACCTTGTTTTCTTTGATTTTGGCCGATTAATCGTTTTTTGACCGGTTAAAACGATTATAACCGATCTTTGACCGATTATGCCAATAGGTGGAAATCCGGCCGCTGAGTGTCCGGTTAGCGCCCAAGCGCCGATTAATCGACCGCCTAGGCCGATTTTTGCGACAGGTTTATTTATGCAAATGTTTGCCAAGATATTTTTATGTGTTTTCCAAGTTTTTTTTCACTTGTTTTGTTAGTTCAAAAGACGCATCAACAACGAATCAAGATACATCATCTCAACAATGGTCAAAGAACAATGCAAGAATTTGGTTGGGGTTGTTTATCCTAACTGCGCACGTCAATTATTTAGCAGCACTTGCTTATTCCAAACACAATCGCCTAAAGGTCAAGGAGCTTTGTGGTCAGCTTATGTATCTCCTTAAAAACCTGTCTTGAATTTTGGTTGATGGTAACGATGGGCATCCGATCGATAATTACACCCGAAAACCAAGATGAGTTGTTATTCAACTCAATGCCATTGTTCAAAAAAAAAAACTCAGTGCCATGGAAACTGGTACTTCTTTAGTGAAAAAGGTCTTGCAATGTTGGTGTGAAGGTTCATGTACATATCACTCTTCCTACGCCATCAAAGAGTTCTTCAAGATTCAAGTTTGTCGTCCCCACTTGTTCGGTGCTCACCATATTGTACTCACTACTTCTGCTTTTCTAATCTAGAAATCATATCGACGAGTGAAATCATATCGACGAGTTCTTCAAGATTCAAGTTTGTCGTCCCCACTGTTAGAAATACGTTTTTACGTATTTAGAAAGGATCGGTCACTCCAAAGATAGATTCAAGTATTGGGCTCGTGATCCAATGTATAAACATATAGCCCACCAAAGCCCACATGTAGGGTGGCTATATAAACCCCCTCCTAGCATGTTAGGAGGGGTTGAACACTTTGTCATTTATCATTTTCCATCTTTCTTCTATTCTCTCTGTTCTTTCTCTCTCTAAGTTCTTCCTTTTCCATTCCATTCATTATATAAATCAAACATTGCTTAATCCTAAGAAACGATGGACCTACAATTGGTATCAAGAGCTTTGGTTGATTCTTCGGATTGACGTGTTTTTGTCTATTGTTTTGGTTGTAAAAATTTTCTTTTTTCTCGATTTGTGTTTCTTTGTCTCAAAAGTTATTTAAAAAAAAGTCTCTTATCAGTTTCTTTTAATACTCTCTTATCAAGTTTTATCTGAATCTGTATATCTGCTTTTGTCTAAACAATCTCAAATATTTCAGTTTTTTATAAGTTTTTTTTAATTTATTTTATGAACAGATTCGGTCTTGTCCTTTTATAAAGTTTTTGTCCTATTCCGATTGAAAGGTTTCTTATTCCGATACCTTTTCTTTTTTATATAATTGTTTCTGTCGGAAAAGGGTTTTGCATTCCGACACTCATTCCGACCCTTTTTCCGACAGATACGTATTCCGATACATTTTCAGATACCACTTTCCGACTGTTACACATTCCGATACTTTTTTCCGATAGATATTCCGATGGTTGATTCCGATAAGTATTCCGATGGTGTTTTTGTTTTGACATTCCGATGGTTTTCATGTTTGTGACATTCTGATGGTTTGACAAACAACCCAAGTCTCGACTTAAACAACAAATCAAATTTAACCAGACCTAAATCACACATACATACACAAAACCAAGACTCGAATACACCAACAGACAGCATCAAAGACTCACCCGTAGACTCAAACCTAACTTTCTGAGTTCTCAGACTCGACACACTCGAATCATACACTAGACTATCGACTCAAACTCAGACTCAAACACTCGACTAGACAAAGTCTCGACGCACTGCCTCGACTCGTTCTATGTATTTCCCTCGTCCACAGTAAATCCGACTCAATCACTCTCTTTCCCCGTCTCATATCATCTGTAGACTCAAACCTAAAATAGAATTATATGACAGATCTCAGTTTTGTTAGATTGACAGATCTTTATAGATATTAAGAGTTTAAACAATCATCTTCACAGATTCGTGTTTTGGTTTTTTAAACCAAGTTCTATATACGAAATCAAATAAAGAGTAATAAAAATCTTGTTATTATCTTTATTATTTTCGATTCTTTCAACAAAAACCGACATGCAATTCATTAAAAACCTACCCGAGACCATGGAATGACCTTGAAGACGAATTAGGAGATGAGTGATCTTTTTATGGTTCGAGTTTCTGGGATTTACAAATCATGGGTGATGGTTTGTTTTTCGGTATGAACGATTTTGATGTGATGAGATCAGATTCTTGAGATTGGTGTTTTTATTTGGATGATATTTGAGTTTGAGATTCAAAAACAGTTGTGATGTTGATGGAGGAGATGGGATTGTTAAGATGATGATTGTGTTTGGTCGTTTGAGATGATGTGCAGAGAGGATATAATGGGGGCGGACTAAACAAAGAGTGAGATTAGGTTTAACTCTTGACCTAATATTTAGGGAAAGGAGCTTTATATCTGAAGTTAGACCGGGGTACTGTTTTCTTATTTGGCCACGTTTGTTCGAATCAGCTACACGTTTTATTGAGACGATGATACCAAGATTCTTTAGATGCCACGTTCCTTTTGGTTCTCTTTATTATAATACGCCACGTCTAGCTTAACAAAATTATTCACCAAGTTTGTATTTGGACGAAAATTATTCTCGAGTAAGTTATACACGTAAGTGCTTGTCTAAGTTAAATCAGGTCGTGTCAAAGTACTTAAGTTTTTGGGTCGAAAGGATATCAAGTTGTTTAGTTTTTTAATATCGTGTTTGTATTATCATCAAGAAATCATTGAGCCGAGAAAATAAACTTATATCATCAAACGAGGATTGTGACGAAGTTTTACGGTTTATTAATTGGTTGATGTGTAAAAATCTCGTAAATTCGAATTCACGATTTCTTCACAAAATGTAAGATTCCGAATACAACTACAATCACGATCATTTTTCATCATAATTCAAAGGAGTCTTTGAATTCGACTTTTCAAGAGGGAGAATCGCATCAAATGAAAGTTAAAGCTAGAGAAAGTAGAATGACTTTATTTCTACCACTTCAGTCCCATCTGTCGAACATTTATCTACTTAAAGAAGGAAGCGGATTTGTGACACTCTTCGGTCAAGATCGTACCATTTTTGTCCACCAAATGCTCCTCAAATTTAACCAACTACTAAAGCAGATCAACAAAGAAGACATTAATCAAATTGAATCCTCACATTCACTTCTAGTTCTAGAGCAACATTTTTCGAGTTTCTTTCAATTTGATCCTGCCAAGGTTGAAGCTTCAACGATCTGCCAGTCATTCCTTGAAGACACACAAATCAAGGTTAAAGACTCCAGTGATAGATTGCTCGATTTCATGAAATCTATTGCACGTTTGATTTATGAAATTTCACAACTTCAACAAGAGCATTGGAATACAAGAAAATTTGATGCAGATGCCAGAGAAAACAAATGGCCTTACGGATGACTCAAAGGAGACCACCTCGGTTAACAATGATAGCAGCGTCATTGCATCACGACAACATGATTCAAGCATGCATGACGAAGAGCCAATAGTTGGGGTACATTTGAATACTGTATCTGACAATGATTTACAGCATGTTGAGAAATCCGACCCTATCTATGGCAAACATGGGATGGAAAAGAGTGATAGCAATACCACTTCTGATTCATCCGATGTGAATCATAATAAGGGAGAAAATGATCAGAATGCTAATGATCATGATATGTGCTTTATGACTGTTACTTTAACCAATTCTGCTTCTAGGAATTATTTCGCTGCCCGTTCATCTTTTTCTTGTAGTGTATCTCATATGGCTTACATACATGTGGGAATGTTTTAGTATGGTAATGAGATCATATGCACAATTTATGTGGAAACAGAAGAAGGCGATGAAACATATGAAGATGAGTCCGGATATAATTAAGGCCATGCTCTTTAACAACCACGCATAAAGCTTCCGAGTTATACAACCAAACACCATATCAATGTAAAACAAAGGCCCCGTGAAAGCACAACGGGGTCGAATTTTACAGTTCTCTTGACTAATCCTACATAGATGATTATATGATTCCAATATATATCTGTTGGTATATAGCGCCCTTAAGCCTAAAAGTGTGATCACTGAAGTCAAACCCAAAGGTATGATACTACGATCGATGTATCTGCTAATCCAAACACTTCTACGACAAAGTCAAGCTCCAACAACAACATTGTAATAGCTTAGTTCAGTTGACTTTTTAGTTTGACTTCTGATGTATATAAGTTGATCATGTGCTCTGTATCTCATTCAGTGAAATGAATCGATGAAATCGTTTTCACCGTTTCTATGTAGATAATAGGGATCCAGTAGACCAATATAAACTTAAGGCACGTGTATATGTTGTTTATTTAGCAGAAAGTAAAAAACAAATGCATAACAAAAAAATTTACCTTCACTTCCGTCATATGGCTGCTCAACATAAGGTTGTCTGGCAGACCTACCATCGTCCATTCTATGCCCAGCTTGTTGTGCATCCAGGAAAGGACTACCAGTTGGACCCAATAAGCTTGACCCAAACGGACTTTCACCCAATAAGCTATCGTTCTTTTATACTGTTTGCACTGATCTTTGTTACAGTTAGTCAGCTTGCTTCGCTTCTTAGTACTACCCGAACTAACGCAGACCTCAACATCTTCAAATCTGGTGAACTTGCCGTAAGTTTTAGTAGCTATGGTTTATTAACTGAATTTGTAGAGGTGGCATAACGGCGGGTTGGGCAGCGGGTCAAAACTCGTAAGAGGGTGTCTAGATTGCTTATTGAAGTTTGAGTGTTTGGATTTACTTTTTATCTGCTTATTATAATGCAAATACTGAAATAAGCACTTAAGAATAAGCAGGCACCTACCTATTTTAAGCAGATAAGCAGTTTAAGATAAGAAATCCCGGACACTTCCTTATTCATGTTATGGATCAACTTAAAACGAATCACTTTTTGCCCAACAATATTAGACCTCGTATATATTGTAAGTGTTTCAAATGTTAGTGGTTCTCTTTCGACCCATGTGACTCGTTTACTTTTCTAACTTTATGAGTTTGACCTGTTGGAGATTTTATATAACTTAAATTGGCCCATTCATAATGAATAAAGTCAATGATGATTATGTGTCTTGTATTGCAGTTGGTTTCTGTAAGCCTGCTCGCAGGGCTAATGATACTACTGCGAAGTGCGACTAGGATCACCCACAAGGCACAAGGCGTGACATGCCTAGCTGCCAAATGGCATGTATGTGCAACAATCGATGTCATGGAGACACCCGAAGGTGATACTAAAACTCCACCAGTTCCAGGAAACTGTTTCCTGAAGCACCATCTGATTCTGATGATGTTGGTGATGAGGAAGATGAGTTGGATAATACTAAACTCATACGAGCTTGTTTGTTTTACGTTTTTTGTTGGGAATATAATCCATTAATCTTACCAACATAAGCCCGAATTAAGGCCCAACCCGAAACCCTAGGACAGCAGTTATATTATAACGTTTAGTTGGGATATGTTGATTACTTTTATTGAACGGGTGTATCCTTCACATACACACCGATTCATGTATTATATATAGGATAGAATTTCCTGTAACAAATCAACCCTCAATATTCAATATCATGATATATATACTTAAATCCTGTGTTTATCAGGATGGGTTCACCCAAATCTTTTCTGGTTCTTCCCAATTAAATCCTGTCTTTATATGATCGTTCATGATTAGTTTGGTCGTTATCCGATCCTGGAAATATATAGATCAAGACCTGCACAAAAGTGGTATCAAGAGCCTGAGAATCAAACGTCATGTTTCGATCATCACTCAAGATTCAAGAAATCAGAAGGCAGCAAACAGAAGGAGAAAGAAGCAGATTTAGAAGGGGGATTGTTCAGTTTTGCCCGGGAATTAGGAAACTAAGGAACTGCAGGAGGCAGTTGGTTTAATTCACCCCGCAAACAGGAGAACACTCAAGATCTGCCACGGATGCTGTTTTGAAGATGAAAGAAAGAAGAAGAGAAAAGAGGCAGAAGATTCAAGAAAGAAAAAGGGAGGAACAGAAGGCAAAAAAAGATTAAAGAAACTGCTTAGGGAATTGATTGAGAAAAGAAGGAATGAAGGCAGATTCAAAAGATCTAAGAAAGATGAAAAGATGGTTATTTCGAAGAAGATATATCAGAAGATATATTTTTGTATGCACTTTGGCCAGGGATTGGTGACTCTGCAGGAATTAAGGAAGAAGCCTCAAAAGGTCTTTGCGATTACCAACAGATTTTTGGTAAGATTTGTGCAAGGATTGCTGCACATGAAAAGAAGGAAAGACAAGGCTTTTGGAATCATCTCAGAGAGATGAAGGAGACTGCAAGATATAACAAAGGCATACTATGGAAATAGAGAATTCATGATTTTTAAAATCAAGGGATTAGACCATCTACATCAATACTGCAAATGAAGATTCAAACTTTAAGATAATCTCAGGGAACAAGAAGAACATCAAGATTAATAGATTAGGGGGGAATGTTGGGAATATAATCCATTAATCTTACCAACATAAGCCCGAATTAAGGCCCAACCCGAAACCCTAGGACAGCAGTTATATTATAACGTTTAGTTGGGATATGTTGATTACTTTTATTGAACGGGTGTATCCTTCACATACACACCGATTCATGTATTATATATAGGATAGAATTTCCTGTAACAAATCAACCCTCAATATTCAATATCATGATATATATACTTAAATCCTGTGTTTATCAGGATGGGTTCACCCAAATCTTTTCTGGTTCTTCCCAATTAAATCCTGTCTTTATATGATCGTTCATGATTAGTTTGGTCGTTATCCGATCCTGGAAATATATAGATCAAGACCTGCACAAAATTTTTTTATTCATTATGAGCTTACTAGCTTTTCAAATTCTAAATAAGCTCAGTTATAGTGGCTTACGAGCTTGAATGTTTTACGTTTTTTTTATTGTCGCTAAATGAACTTGAAGTATTGATGTTTGTGATGATGATGATAGTATGTGAGGAAACTTTAGGTTTAAGTTATGTGTGATGCCATGGAACAATGCCGTAGGTTTTGTGTTTGCGGTTATTGGTTTTGGTAAACGTAGCACCTCGATAGTGACCTTAGCTTGTTTTATATTAGTAGTACGTGGGTGTTTGGATTATCTAGATTCTAGAATATTATTCTTTCATGGAGATTCGGGAAAGCGATAAGGTTACCAGGATCTTATGAGCCTATTAACTTGAGCTAAAGTAATCAGTTCATAAGCTCACTTATCCGTTTGTTCAAATCTCAGTAACCCAATAAACCCATAATATTTAGCTAATCCAAACACCATCTAGCTTATTGCCTTATCAAAGCAAAATAAACTTGCAACAAGTGTCTGGTAAAGCTAATTTTAAAAACTTATCAGCTTATTTTTGTGATAAATAGCCAATACCCTTTTGTTTTAACTTGTGTGCTAAATCTTACCATCTAGCTTATGCCTATCTTGGCTTTTAAAGAGTTGATTACAGCAATGCAGACGTAGTTTGCTTTAGCATTTTTTATTCTTATTACTAAATCCATTATTTCTCCTCACATGACGTCTTATGTGGTGATTGCAGTTAATGACAGAAATCAATATATCAACTGCATATATAGGTTTAATAACACAAAACTGATTGAAAGCTATTATATGTCGTATCTTCAACCCATCACCAGGTGCATTCTAGCAGGGTTAATTTTAAAAGGATGTCAGAAATATATAGCTCTACACTAGCGCTGTTTATGCACACCCACGGATTCATTTGACAGAAGCTAAATGTCGTGGGACCAAATTTCCATAGAAGCTGCAAATATGACATTCTCCAAGAAGATTTTATCGGCTTCTAGTGATTTGTATGACTTCAAAGTGCTCCCAGTCGCCATGATCGATGAAAGTTTGAAGATGAATAAGAGACGATCGTGTTTTGATAAATAAACTTGGATTGTGTTCGAGGATTATAAATAGTAGTAATTAACCGTCTTTGATCTTGTTAACTTTCCAAAAATATGACCTTCCATCGTTGTTTTGGAATTTTAAATAACCTTCCAAAAATAATAACCTTCCATATATCTGTTAGCATCGGCTTTTTGGAATTTTGTTATTTGATTGGGCATTGACTAATTTTGCTCAAAAAAGACTAAGGTCCAGAATTTGGGCTCTAAATTCGCATCCAGGCTTTATTGGAATTTTCGTATTGTGTACTAGGGGCGAGGAGTCAAGAAACCCGGCGTAAATCTAACCCCGAATGAGTTGATTTAGATCGGTTTAGTTGTGTTAAAAAGTTTATTCACGTTATTCGGTCATCTTGACTGACCCGAATACTAGGTCGGGTATCAGGGTTTAGAAGTTTTGACTAACTCGGATTCGAGTCAATCGACATTCGAGTCAATTTGATTGACCCTAATAAATAATTTTTTCACTCTTTTAATATAATTTTTATGGTTTTTTAAAAGAGTGAAATATATAGCTCTACACTAGCGCTGTTTATGCACACCCACGGATTCATTTGACAGAAGCTAAATGTCGTGGGACCAAATTTCCATAGAAGCTGCAAATATGACATTCTCCAAGAAGATTTTATCGGCTTCTAGTGATTAGTCTTGACTTGACGTTGACCCGAACCGAATTAAACCGACCAACCCGATCTGATTCACACCCCTACTCACCACTGCCCATCAATAATTCATTGTCGAGCTTACTGTTTGAACAAATTAATGAGACTAAAGTAAGGTTTTTATTTGAATTTGGAGAAAATTTGTGTAATATGAATGTGTTAGTTTCTTAGACATGATTAGAAGACTTTTAGCCATGTTAAAGTTGCTCAACAAATCTAGTGACTAGTACAATAGATAATTAAAATTCGATAATAGAACATGCATGGTAACCACACATATACAAAAGAGCTGTGTAAACCTTAAAAATTTTTCTTGCAAAACATAAACAATCAATCTATAGGTCTATCTTAACTAAAGTCGCCATACTTAAATCCCTTTCTGCATCTTTCAATCGTGTCTCCCGAATCTTGTGTATATGGCACACATTTGGTTTCTTTGCAATATAATCTTTACTGTTAAAACAGAATATAGATTTGGTTTCCTAGACAAATATACCATTAGGGACACACATTTCGTCTATAAAATATTCTCTACGATAAACATAACGATTTTGAAAAAATATATGTTATTATAATATGTAGAATTCCGTCTACTTATTTTCATCCCGCACTGATGTCTGAGGTCTTGCATTCAGTTTGATATTTATTTCATGAACGTAGTAATAATTTTGCGTAAATTGCATTGCTTGATTTTGTTTAGTGTAAAATTAAAAGTAAACAATCATTTGTGTTTTTATTTAAATATTTAATAAATGTGATTTGATGATCTGTTTAATATAACATATACTAGTTATATACCCGTGCACGCACGAGTTTTTTTTAAAACTCTAGTTGAAAATTATTCTCGAGTTAAAAATACAACCTAACGTGTTTTAAATTCTTTAATTTGCCAAAAAAAATGGAAATATTAAAAGTATATATATTGTCATTCACTTATTGCTTTTATATAATGATTGAAAGTATTTTTCCATTACTCACGCTCAAGTGGCTTAAACGTAGAGCCTCACGTCTATGAAGTTAAGGATGCTTTTGCTATGTATAAGAGTATGCTTGAGATAAAAAAAAAAAAAACTTTTGTATCGTCAAGAAATGATTAGTTGTTCCGGACTCCCAAACACATCTTGTATGACCTATATGATATACTAATGGGCATGCTTTTTTTTAGAACGGCAAATGTTAGTGGTTAGTGGGTTGAGTCGTGCAATGATATCCAAGCGGCAGAATGTCTTCTTCGAACCCTCGCCTAGTTATGTTAAACTCTTTAGCTTCGCCTGAGAGGCCCTTGGTTGGACTTGAACCCAAGACCTCCAAACCACTTAGTAGAATCTTGATAGCCAACTAAGCTAAGTCAGTTGGTTACTAATGGGCATGCTTTTTAATATCCGCATATCATAGTTTATAGGGTAAAAGCTATAAAATATCATCGTACTTATTGAGATGTGCCGACTTTAAACACTTACTAATTAATCTCGTGACTTTACCATTATATTTTTAAATTTGTTCCGACTATACCAATCTTACGTCAAAATGACTGTATTACCCTCGTCTTATATGACATAATTACAACTCTTGTCACATTTATCACCATTTTACAAATTTCTGCTTCTCACTCCTCCATTTCTATTTCATTCTCTAAAACTATCACAATAATTATGAAGTTTGGCTATATGCCATTGTTTTTAAAGAAGCGACAATTGTTGGATGCAAGGACATACTCACTTGGAGACTCCTACACTCATTTTTAGATCATAAAGTTTAAAAATATGATTTACTTAGTATGTGCAATCTCCGATTTTACTTAACAAATTTCTTATGTTGTAATTTTAATACTCCTAATCATAAAAAAAAATTGTACATGACCTTAATAATAATGGGTTCGTCTCTGGTTGGATGAGTAACACATTGAAACGAATTGATTTGAGTTTTTTTTAGTAAAGAGGAACATCCCGGTAAAATAAGTTAATTTGAGTTTAGGTAGACATCAAAACATTTTTGTGTGTATTCTATTAATAACATTTGTGTTATGCACTATTATTATACGAATTACTCGTTTATTAATTTATAGTGTATGATGTATGTATTCAATTATTTCTTACTTTAGATGATTTCAAAAGGTAAAATACTGATTGTTTGCGAAGATATTGATCTGTATTATTAAGAATCAAAGTGAAAAGAAAAAGGTAAAATACTGATTGTTTGCGATTGTCGTTTAGTATGAAAACTCAGATTGAGTTTGTAAAAAAAAGGTTTTTCAATCATTCTGAAAAGAAAAAAGACAAAGGGTATATTAGTCATTTAAAAGGGTAAAATAGTCATTTCACGCTTATATTGGTATAGTCGAAACAAATTTGAAAATAAAATGGTAAAGTCACAATATTAATTAATAAGTGTTTACAGTCGACACATCTCAATAAGTACGATGATATTTTATAGCTTTTACCCTAGTTTATATTATAACCTCAAGACCATGCATTATATTTTTGTAGCTTAGGAGTTCTTTAGGAAAAATATTGCCCACAACACAAACATGCGCTTAAACATGTAATTTTTACATTCTCAAATTGTTACTATGACGTATTCTACTGTTTCAAGAAATGACTAATTACCGATGTTCAAACAAAATCCCAGGAATATGTTCTACGTTTAAGGATTTAACGTTTTGTAACCATCCATGATATTATAACATTTAATTAGTAGTTTTATTTAGTTTACATTAATATTATATCATCGATAAAGTAGACTTGCTTGCATTTTTTTCATGTATAAAGTGGACTTGCTTGTATTTTTTAACCAGTTTTATGAATCTGCCCCATTTATCATTGTGTTCTACTAAAATAGCAAATCTCCATTAACTTCAGTCTCATTTTTATGTATGGCAGGGAGTTCAATTTATCTATAAAGTGTCATTTTTTAGCCGAATTCCATATGAACAATGTCATTAAGATGAAATTCATTAGATATTATTATTACCAGGTGAGATGCTTTTAGATGGTCAGATTCTCACGGGTCGGATTGTATGGTCCTTTTTTGTAGTGAGAACACAATATAAAGTAGCAACTGCAACCACTCTTTGTGATCCGCGAGTTGGTGTATTTGGAGAAATGAACTCACTATCATGTATAATTTCTCCTCCAAACTAAAAATCATAAATTTATATATAACCCCTAAAAAGAAAATCTACTATTAAGATATAATACCTTCATCATAATTCCGGCAACCTTTTCCTATTCCCTGCTTACAAACACCTTCTGATCTGAAAATGTGCTGATATATACTAAAATAGTAAAATACCATAACAAACTATGTGTAGTTCTACCCATAAAGCACTCTCAAAGAAACTGTAAGATGTCAACAGTTATGGAATATGTCGATTGATTTGCAGTTGAATACTTGAAATATAATTAGATAAAACTCACGACAATAACATCTTTCCTACCTTAAATCCACGCTTTATACTTCTAGGTCACACAATTACACGCAACCACAATTAAAGTAGTGACTTCCAAGGTGTATGTTTACTCGTTTGCTTATGCTTTCAGAGATTTAACTACCTATTATGTATAAATCTAGATGTCGTAAATCTGTGGACCAAGGGGATTTATTGATGTGCGTTTATAAAGTAATTATTTGCCATGAAGAATAAAAAGCTCAACGAAAAGTTAAGAATAAGCAGGGAACTATGTATTCATTCAAATAATTGGTATTCAAACAACTAATTTTACACTCGAATTTTGAATAGAAAAATATATACATCCAAACACCCCAAAATTATCAATGTTCTTTAAAAGATAGAACTATTTTGTGTGTCCCTAAAGCTGCTATTACTGAAAATATAAAAAGAATGCAAACCTTGCCATATGGGGTGCTGCCATAGTGTTTTAACAGAAACAAACAGAGCATTAAGTTTTCTCCAATTTAAGATATGAAATTAAACCTTGGGACTATGGTATTCATGTTGCTGCGGGTTTATATAGTTCATAACAATTATTTAAAACCCTAATATGGATCAAAGAACGCATAGCGGAAGCAATTAACAAGATCATTAATTTAACGCAATTATATTAATCAATATTAGGGTTACATACCTTTATCCTAGCAAGATCCACAAGATGATGGAACGAACGACAACTAGGGTTTATTACGAACACCACCAAGAATATAATCTAAAGTAAGATTATATCACGCTCTTGTACACACGTAATACTGCGAGTTAACCGTGAGTCTAGCACGAACAAACCGAGCTTCAACGCTTATGGAATATCTACCCAACAACCCTAGAGAGGGGCTAGGACTAGATAAATAGCTAAATCGAAAACCAACGAAAACCCCTAACGGTGTGTATGTTTCGATCGCAGGAAGCAAGAGAAAGGGGAGGGACAAAAATTATGAAGGCCTTGGGGTTGTTTATATAGCCTTGGCAATCCTTGAGCTCCAAGTAAATAAACAAGAATTAGGAAACAAAAGTTTCCCTTTGCCCCCTCTCTTCTTTGGCCGACGGACGCAAGCCCCTAAGGGGGTGTTTGCGTAATTTTTGTTTTCCTTCTTTTCACTTCTATTAGTTTCCATAACGGTCGTTTAAAACTTAACTATTATTTATTAACGATCGTTAGTTAAGCTTTGGTTTGATTTAATAAATATATATAATATATATGTAATAAATAAATTAACCCTTTACGTTATGTGTGCTATCCCGTGATCCCGAGTTCGATCATATCTCACGACTATTAATTTTAAGTCCATAAACTTTCAGCTCCCAATTGGACAAAATTCTAATATCGTGATCACACTGACTAGCGTCTAGTTACACTAGCAATGTCACTAGTACAAACCGGGTAAGGTCTCCGGGACAAGAACCTTTTAATGATTATATCATTATTATTATCCTTTCATTTCAAATACATTGTTAATAAGGATATGGATCTCATTCATTCCTTCATTAACTATTCTGTTTCTCGTTTACGGATATAGCAAGATTACCAAAACAAATTTGGGTGTGGCCACACAAACATCTTACTACTCCCCCGAGGGGCCCAGCTGTATTTATACTTCAAAATGTTTTGAAGGAAACAAATCCCATTTTGACTACAAGCAAAACACATGAACTTCGCAAAACTTCTGAAAATAACCCTTATGACTACCAGTTACGTTTAGCGTTAGGTTACCTTACAGAAATGCACCTCATTCAATGCAGTTTTCTGGTATCTCAAGTCTAAGGATAACTATTTATGATTTACTTAATGACAAAGATCCATAAAGTAAAATCATATAGTTGGGATAAGTCCAATTGATCCATCAAATATCATCCAAAATTGACCAATATACTTTCAAGTATACTCTGTCACTATTTTGAATTGTCTTAGTTTAATAATACTCCCATATTATTATTCGACAACGGACATTTAGAAACATCATAATGCTCATGGATTAAAACATGTAAAATAGGATACAAAATCAAATAACAGAAAAATAAACGAAATCCAATCTTTATTCATCAATTCAATAATGTCTTACATCCTGTATCCAAATACTAACCAACAGATTTATTGCATGAATTCGCTAGCTAGTTGCAGCCCAATTGCCTTGGCATGCTTAACTACCTTTGGCCTAGATAAAGCCTTAGTAAAAGGGTCAGCTACGTTATCATCTGTGTGAACTTTTATTAATTTTATTTCTCGAGCTTCCACTTGTTCTCGAACGTAGTGATGTCTACGTTTAAAGTGTCTGGCGCCTTTCATAACTACAGGGTCATTGGCGAATATTATTGCAGCAGAATTGTCGCAAGATATATCAATAGGTTCTTTAATTGAAGGCATCACTCCAAGATCTCCAATAAACTTCCTAATCCAAACAACTTCCATTGCGGCTTCTAAAGCGGCCATGTACTCAGATTGAGTCGCATGCATAACAATCGTTTTCTGCTTACTGCTCTTCCAGTCAACTGCTCCTCCATTGATGACAAACACGTAACCCGTCTGAGACTTCGTATCGTCTTTATCACATTACCAGGACGCATCACAGAATCCTGTCACATTCAGTTATGTGTCTGGTTTACCCCGGAATACCAAAAACATATCTTTCGTACTCCTCAAATACTTTAGAATATGCTTAACAGCAGTCCCGTGGAACTTTCCTGGATTCTGTTGGTATCTACTGACCAAGTTCTGAGCAAACGCCACATCAGACCTTGTGCATCTTACAGCATACATAATAGATCCTACTGTCGAAGCATAAGGCACCTTGTGCATGTAAGCCACCTCTTCAGGTGATGATGCATATTTCTCATGACTTAACTCATGCTTAACCTCCATCGGTAGAAAACCTTTCTTAGAGTTATGCATGTTATACTTCTTCAATATCTTATCAATATTAGCATCTTGGCTAAGACCAATTAATCGTCTACTCCTATCCCAATAGATTTTAATTCCCAGAATATACGCAGCATCTCCCAAATCCTTCATAGAAAAACATTTACCAAGATAATCCTTAACTTCCTTAAGTCTTGGAATGTTACTTCCCATGATTAATATGTCATCGATATATAGAATTAGGAACACTACATTACTCCCACTAGCTTTGCGATATACACATGGCTCATCACGATTTTGAATAAATCCGAACTTTTTGATTTCTTCATCAAATCGCTTATTCCATTGACGTGATGCTTGCTTCAAACCATAAATAGATCTTTGAAGTTTGCACACGCGCTTTGGATATTTAGGATCAACGTACCCTTCCGGTTGTTGCATATAGATGTCTTCATCTAAGCGACCGTTCAAGAAGGCAGTTTTAGCATCCATTTGCCATATCTCATAGTCATAGTATGCTGCTATAGCTATGAGAATCCTAATAGCTCGTAAGTGTGCTACAGGAGAAAATGTCTCCTCGTAGTCTATGCCAAAAGTTTAAGTAAAACCTTTAGCCACTAAACGTGCTTTATAGGATTGTACATCACCATCCATGTCAGTTTTCTTCTTATAGATCCACCTATTTTTCACTACTTTAGCATTTTTAGGCGCATCTACAAGAATCCAAACATCATTGATTTCCATGGATTTCATTTCCTCATTCATCGCAACTATTCATTTTAACTTTTCTGGATCAGACATTGCGGATCGATAGTTAGCAGGTTCACCAAGATCCCCTACTTCCTCCTCATCATCCTCTATGTAAAGACATAGTTTGTCCGGCGCACGTATAGTCCTTTGAGACCTACGTGGAGGAATTAATTCCGATGGAACACTCAGACTTTCTGATTCTACAGGAATTTCTTCGCTAGTATTTTTAGAAGGCAATGTATCTTCTTGAATTTCTTCAAGATCATAATTTCTCCCATTGAATTCTTGATTTACAAGATCATTTTCAAGGAAGTCTCCATACCGAGCCACAACTATTTTGTTCTCAGCCGGATAATAAAAGTAGTAACCCATAGTTTCCTTAGGGTAACCTATAAAGAAACATTTTACTGAGCGTTGTTGGAGTTTATCTCCAGAGTCACGTTTCACATACGCCTCACAACCCCAGACTTTCAAATAAGACAAATATGGCTTCTTGCCATGCCATAGTTCATATGGTGTCTTATCAACCTTCTTTTGGGAACCATATTCAGAATACGAACAACAAATTCAAGAGCATAATCCCAAAAGGATAATGGTAAAGTTGTAAGATTAAACATAGATCGCACCATATCTAATAATGTACGATTTCTCCTTTCAGATACACCATTTTGTTGTGGAGTATATGGAGAAGTAAGTTTCTGAACAATTCCATTCTCACTCAAATAATCTTTAAACTCTTGACTTAAATATTCACCACCACGATCAGAACGAAGAGCTTTAATCTTCTTTCCTAGTTGTAACTTTACTTCCGCTTTAAACATTTTGAATGTTTCAAATACCTCATGTTTATGCTTAAGTAAATAAACATAACCATAACGTCTATAATCATCCGTAAATGTTAAGAAGTAGCTAGCACCTTTCCTTGACACATGTCTGAGTGGTCCACACACATCAGTATGTATCAAACCAAGTAGTTCAGTAGCCCTTTCGATATTGTTATTAAAAGGTTTCTTGGTCATCTTTCCAGAGATACAAGATTCGCATTTATCAAATGATTCATCATTGATACTATCCAAAAGCCCATCACGTTAAAGCTTTTGTATGCGAGTCTTCCCAATATGGGCAAGCCTACAATGCCAAAGATATGAAGAGTTCTTGTCTAAC
This sequence comes from Glebionis coronaria, assembly GCA_025667525.1. Lineage (NCBI taxonomy): Eukaryota > Viridiplantae > Streptophyta > Magnoliopsida > Asterales > Asteraceae > Glebionis > Glebionis coronaria. The sequence continues at coordinate 56,134,056 of CM046881.1, forward strand.
TTACTGTTCTTATTCATGCTAAAAACAGAATTATTTTTCCTCTTGGAATTTTTATCATGCATGTTAATTTCAAAAACACCATTCACAGAAAATGCATCAAAATAGAATAAACCATCTTTGAAAACAGAAATTCTATTATTATCAATCGTGTGATTAAATCCAAGATCCAACATACAGGAAAAGGAAATGACACCCCCAACAATTGTAGGTGCATAATGAAAATTATTTAAAAACAGTACTAAACCCGAAGGTAAAACTAATTTAAATATTCTTATAGCTTCAACCGCTGCTTGTGCGCCATTGCCCACTTGCAGAAATTGTTCCCCATAGGTAAGCCTCCTCTTCAACTCAAATCCTTGCAGGGTATTACAAATATTAATACCACATCCCGTATCATATACCCAGGAGTTTGATTTGTATGAAAGATTGAATAACTCTATCATAAATAAGTTACCTAAAGATGGTGCTGCAGCAGCTAGCTCAGCCTTCTTCTTATGTTCTGCCATTTCATGGAGATAGAGAGAGCAATTCCTCTTCCAGTGTCCAGTCATCTTGCAGTAGTGACAAGTCTCATCTTTCTGAGATTTCTTAGCAAAGTTCTGCTTCGGTTTTGATGTAGTCGCAACTTGCTTGCTCTTATTAACCTTGCCTTTTCCTTTCTGCTTCTTATTCGCTTGCGGTTTTGGTTTCAACACTCTACCCTTTTGTACATAAAGTACTTGAGGAGTAGCAGTGGATGCCTTATCCTTCAAACCCTTTTCGAAGTCAATGAGCATTGCATGCAAATCATTAACTGTCTTCCCCGTGCAATGCATATTATAGTTATGAACGAAATCATTGAAGTCCTTATTAAGGGACCTATTGATCAAGTTAATAGCCATATTATGATCAAAGGGTTATCCTAGTGCGATGAGTTGTTTCATATAACCCCTCATCTCCATATAATGAGCACTTACAGACTTTCCAGGAGCTTGCTTGCAACTATGTAGAACATCAACCAAATCATAGATCTCTACAGCTTGCGGCGTTTCATACACAGCCTTGAGTTCATCAAGCATTTGCTGATGTGGAAATAGCTCATACTTCCTTTGAAGTGATGGAGCCATTCTCCCTAACATTACAGCAGCCACCTCATGGTGCTTCTTAACGTTAGCAGCGTGTTGAAGCCTTTCCGCATCAGATGCTCCTTCAGCAAGATCCTCCGGAAAAGGAGTTTCCAAGATATTGATTGTACCCGCTGCTCTCAGAACAATTTTTAGTGAGCGGTACCAGTCATTGAAATTAGGGCCAGTAAGTTCAGGCCGTTCAAAAAAAGCTTTGAATGCCGAGCTTATTGTCAGATTGCTTTCGGGTTGAGCCATTTCTACAGAAATAAGTTCAAACATTAGTATTTTTGATAATACAATTCAAGAAACTAAAATTACCCTGGTAATAAAACCATAGTATTTTCCTTGAAACTAGAATCCATATTGACATAGATTCATCACATCAGTTGATCTGCTAGTGACAAATGTATTCAACACAGTAACTTGTCGAACAATAATTGACAAACAAATTTGCAATTTCTAGATATGTTAGGGATTTACATTGCCAAAATCATTTTCATTGTAAACATGTTTTATCCCTACTTTATGCCTTAAGTTTCTAGTTCTCACAGAGTAACTCAATTAAGTCGACTAATCTAAAGAACGTAAAACCTTTATGTGCAATCTTATTCAGTCATGAAGTTTTCTCTCCATTACAACATCGTCCGATATCTTATATGACGACAATTGTAACTTCAAGTGTTCGTCAATTAGAGGGCATATGACTTAAATTTTTTGGGTATAGATTTTGGTGTCAAAATCATGTATGGAGAAGCATGCATACATCTCCATAACATAAGTTTAATAAAACGTTTAGTAAACTTTTTGGTGAGACTAAATCTAACACCCCACCAAATGCTATGCGCAGCGGAACTACAACATTTGGGTGCTAGACAGTTATCATCGCACACAAGATATATCGAACGACTCCAAAGAGACTTCAATTTAAAACTTAAATTAAAAAAATTGTTAAAAAGATACATGTCTACGGTTTTCCAACCCCAATTGATACAACAGAGTTTTGCGTTTTCGGTCCCCGTGAATCTCAACCCAAAAGTTACAGTTTTCACAACAACATGACATCAAAGTTAAAAATGTTTAAGTAATAACGGGAGGAAAAACAAGTAGACTCCAAGCTCCACACACAACATCCATCCAATGCACGCTCCATGCTACACTTCAGCGGTTACCTGAAACACATGCTAAATTTGGTCAACGAAAACGTTGAGTGGAATTCATAGGTTTTACAATTCATTTTGAACATATGTGAAATAAAAACCATTCACGATCATTCATAGACTTGTCGATCAAACAATCTATATTCAAGATACTGACAATTGTGTTTAAGCTCATGACACTAAACCGTTAACTCAATCACCCGCGTAATAATTACCGGCGTGATTCAGATGAAACCAGTGCCCCTACTAAGGCATCAGTTGCAATTATACCTTATCTCTTATCACAAATTATCCGTCCGCAGGGGGTATCAACGTACTAGCCCTCGTCTCGGATAGGGTAGTCAACCCCATAGTACTATCACTTTGCATAAGCGGCTATTTCTAATCCACGCTAGGACTAAACAATAGTTAATAGTTCATGAATTTAGGGCCTTTTGCAACTAGGTACTCAACACAATTTCAAAGGCAACGTTCGGGTCCAACAATCATTCATGACATATGTTCATTTTGAAAACTAGCATGCATTTCCCTCGCGGGTAAAACAGTTTGAAATAATAATAAGCGAGGCTATAAATTCACACCTTATATAACAAGTAGTCGATAGTTCGAGAGACGGTCACTGACGACGATACGGATGCCCGGGTAAATCAACACCTATCAAACCAAATAACGCGTAATGAGTAATCTCATTTAAAAACCTTATGGTACTGTATAAAATACATAAATATTAGTCACTTGTGACAATTACAACTCACGCCAAAACAAAACGACAAGTGTTACTCGTTTTATACCATTTGTCCTTATTATTAACGTTATTCATTTTTACTCATTTTCGCCGATACTTACCGAAAGTACGGACTGTTTTACTATACTTAACCATTTTTTTATAAAATGTGAGAAAATTCTCAAAAATACTATAAGACCTGTAGAAAACACATATTTAATCCCAACAAAAGTTTTCACTTCTACGACCCGTTACTCAACACTTTTCCAAAACTACGTTTTTCGGACTGAAATTGTACTTTGACCAAGTCGGACTCATTTGACCCGTTTAAAATACTCCATTGACCCATTTGACACCTAAGTCCTATAATAGACTCAAATGTGCAGGCTTGACACCAAAATTCAACCCTTGACCATTTACCAAACTAGACTTATAGTCCCCGGGATTTGACCTAAAACCAAGAATAATTTCGGATTATGACGGTTTTCATCTCCCGGTACACGAATTTCAAAACGTCGTAACTTTTGACTCGTTAGGAGTCGTAAGCTCTACCTTATACCAAATTGAAGATAAGAAAATGCTCTACAACTCTATCCTATCCACAAGACCTGTTTTCAAAATAATTTTTACGAAAATGCTTTAAACGTTCTGCCTAAAATCAACTATACCAAAATCACACTAACGCTCGTTTCCAAACCCATTTATCATCACTAGACATCATCGTAAGCATCCCTAATCACAACCAAACAACATTTTCAGTCCTAAACCCCTATTGATCATCAACCTCATAGAACTAAAATCATAAAAACAAGCATGCAAGTGATTATACCCATCTAAAACATCTAAAAACATAAGATTAAACATAAACCCAAGCTCAAAACATTAACCACCATGATCCCCAAACACCCCCCATTGAGCCGTGGGGTTTGGGTGATCAAAACCCACCAACCAAATTAATTTTGGTTGATTTGTTTGGTGTTCTAGCACAATTTTAGCATGAATTAAACATGCAAATGCCCAATTAACATCAAAAACGAATTTGAAAAATCTTGAATTTTTGGAAGAATTTTTGTTAATGCGTGTTTGAAATAACCATGGATTAACACTCACTAGATGATTTTAGAAGGTGGTCTTTGATTAGAATTAATCAAAACTCAAAAAAATTGATGTGGTGGTGGTTTTGGGTGTTTGGCCGTCGGCCTAAGAACACAAGGGAGGGGGTTTTGATCTTTTTTTCTTGAAAATGTTTTGTGTGTGTTTGTTAGTTCCCTTTTTGTGAAATGGGAAGGACCATTGTGCAATATAAGCATTCTTTTGGCCTTAAGCAAAAAAGACACCAAAACTTTACGGGATTTACTCACTAGTCATTTTAGAAAATTTTACGGGAGTCAGGAATCATCCCAAACACTCCAAAATACTTTTGGGATACTTTAAATGTACCCGGAAAGCAATAAAACTCACCCGACTCGACTTAACACGAACCGTAAGTAAAATTCTCGAAAAATTACATTATCGATAAAACGTCAATAATTATAGAAATTTGGGCATCCATCGGAATCGTACTCGTCATCGTCCTTCTTAAATCGTCAATCGTCAAAATTATAACCTCGAACATCGGTTTCAACCAAAATACTAAAATATATAGCAATTAAAATTTATTAAAAATTTCAAAAATAAGCGTAATTTAGGGTAATGTTAGTGACCTCGGTTCTAGGGTATCACATCCACCCCTCCTTAAAGAGAGCGACGTCCCGGCGCTCGCCTCTTCTTATACTCACATTTCGTGCCGCTGGAACAGATGAGGATACCATTCCTTGAAAAAGTCCTCACGTTCCCAAGTGTATTCCGGTCCACGCCTAGAATTCCATCGAACCTTCACGATGGGAATTCTACTACGCTTCAGCCTCTTGACCTCTCGGTCCATAATTTCCACAGGTTCTTCCAAAAATGCATTTTGTCGTCCAGTTGAATCTCGTCCAAAGGAATCACCAATTCCTTATCCGCCAAACTTTTCTTCAAGTTCGATACGTGAAACGTGTCGTGAATAGCACTAAGCTCGCTCGGCAACTCTAACTTGTACGCTACTGGTCCAATTCGTTTAACGATCTTAAATGGTCCAATATACCTCGGACTCAACTTTCCTTTCTTCCCAAAACGAATTACACCCTTCCACGGCGATACCTTAAGCATAACCATATCTCCGACCTCAAATTCCAACGGTTTTCTTCTGTTATCGGCATAACTCTTCTGTCGGCTTCTCGCAGCAAGTAGTCGATTCTTGATTTGCACAATCTTCTCTGTCGTCTCTAAAACCATTTCGGGTCCAGTCAATTGACTTTCTCCTACTTCACTCCAACACACAGGCGATCTACACTTCCTTCCATACAATGCTTCGAACGGTGCAGCCTTGATGCTCGCATGGTAACTATTATTATACGAAAACTCCACTAGAGGCAAGTGGCGTTCCCAACTTCCTCCAAAATCAATCACGCATGCTCGGAGCATGTCCTCCATCGTCTGAATAGTTCGTTCACTCTGACCGTCAGTCTCCGGGTGATAAGCCGTACTTAAATTCAATTCAGTGCCCATTGCACGTTGAAGCGATTTCCAAAATTCCGAAGTAAATCTACTATCGCGATCCGAAATGATCGATAACGGTACTCCATGTCTGCAAACGATTTCCTTCACGTACACACTGGCCAGCTTTTCCATACTGCCCGTCTTCTTCATAGGTAAGAAATGAGCAGATTTCGTTAATCTATCCACTATTACCCAAATCATATCACATCCACTAGGAGTTCTGGGTAAACCCGTCACGAAATCCATAGCGATTCTCCCATTTCCATTCTGGGATCTGGTTGTACCAACAACCCAGACGGTTTCTTATGTTCGGCTTTAACCTTCGCACAAGTCAAACACTTACTAACGTAACGAGCAATATCCGCCTTCATATTCGGCCACCAATAAACTTTCTTCAGGTCATGATACATTTTATCCGATCCAGGGTGTATCGAATACTTCGACTTATGAGACTCGTTCATAACCAAATCTCGTACTCCAGGCTTTCCTTCCTCGGATGAACACAACGGTAACCAAATCCGATTCTCGAAATATCTCAGTCCGTCTGACCTAATCACAAAAAGAGGTTTCAACATTCTTCCCAAGTTCTCAGCATCAACATTCTCTTTCATTAATCCCCTCTCTTGAGCCTTCAGTATAGTTTTGGTAAAGTCAATACTCTCAGTCATCACTAATGCTCTGACTCTCAAAGGTTTCTCTCGTTCCTTCCTACTAAGTGCATCCGCTACAACATTCGCCTTGCCAGGATGGTAGCGAATTTCACAGTCATAGTCACTCAGTAATTCTACCCATCGTCTCTGTCGCATGTTCAACTCCTTTTGATCTAAAATGTGCTGCAGACTCTTGTGGTCAGTGAATACAACACACTTCGTCCCATACAAATAATGTCTCCACAACTTCAACGCAAAAACTACAGCTCCTAATTCCAAATCGTGCGTCGTGTAGTTCTCCTCATTCTTCCTCAGTTGTCTCGACGCGTAACCTATCACCTTTTTCACGCTGCATCAACACCGCTCCATAACCCTTACGAGATGCGTCACAATACACTACAAAGTCTTCGGTTCCTTTAGGTAATGACAATATCGGTGCTGAACATAACTTGTCCTTGAGCGTTTTGAAAGCGAATTCTTCCTCATCTCCCCATTCATACACCCTATTCTTTTCGGTAAGCTTTGTCAATGGCTTCGCAATCAACGAAAATCCTTCAATGAATCTCCGATAATACCCAGCTAAACCAAGGAATTGTCGAACTTCAGTCGGCGTTGTCGGTGCCGACTGTTCCCTGATCGCTTCGACCTTGGCAGGATCCACGCGAACTCCTTTGCTATCAATCACGTGACCAAGGAATTGCACAGACTCTAACCAAAACTCACACTTCGAGAACTTCGCATACAGCTTCTCTTTCTTCAGCAGATCCAATATCTTTCTCAGGTGCTTCTCGTGCTCCTCCTTACTCTTAGAGTAAATAAGAATATCATCGATAAAAACAATGACAAACTTATCTAGATACGGCTTGCATACGCGATTCATAAGGTCCATGAATACAGCAGTGGAATCAACAATTGAACCACTTTCCTTTTCTACATCTTCAATTGCTGATGTAGGTTAAGACACGTTCCGCGGAATCAACAAATGAACCACTTTCCTTACCTACATCTTTAAATCCTAGTGCAGGTACAAACATACAATACCCTAATATTATCACAGTGTCCATACCGCGTACGAAAGGCAGTTACAGGAATATCCTCCGCTCTTACACGTAGTTGATGATACCCTGATCTTAAGTCGATCTTTGAGTATACACAGGAACCTTGCAATTGATCAAACAAATCGTCAATCCTCGGCAATGGATACCGATTCTTAACCGTCAGCTTGTTGAGTTCTCTATAGTCAATACACATCCGAAATGAACCATCTTTCTTCTTTACAAACAACACTGGAGCTCCCCATGGTGATGAGCTCGGCCTAACAAATCCTTTGTCCATCAACTCCTTCAGTTGATCCGATAACTCCTTTAACTCGGATGGTGCTAATCGATAGGGTGCACGCGCAACTGGCGCAGCTCCTGGCACCAAATCGATTTGAAACTCGACCTCACGGGTGGGTGGTAAACCCGGCAGCTCGTCTGGAAAAACTTCCGGATAGTCGCAGATTACAGGTACCTCTTCAATCCTCGCCTCTAAATCACCATCACTCGAAACTTGTGCCAAAAACACATCGCATCCATTTTATACATACTTCATCATTTTCAAAACAAGAAATCACTTTCAAACGAGAAGTACATTCGTCTCCCTTCACAGTCAAGACTTTATTCCTCAACGGGATCTGAACTAATCTCTCGCCACAGACGATCACAGCACTGTGCGCCATCAGCCAATCCATTCCCACGATTACATCAAACGATCTTAGCTCTATAGGCATCAAGTCGATTTTAAAAACGTAATTTCCTAACTTCAAGGTACACCCTTTCAGTATAGAATTTGTACTAACGATTTTCCCATCAGCTAATTCCACGTTATAACTAGTCGCTAACAATACCGGTTTTCTATCGATATGACGACTAAATTTAACATCTACGAAACTCTTGTCGGAACCAGAATCAAACAAAATACTAGCATAACAAGCGTCTAGCAAAAATGTACCGGTAACCACGTTAGGACCCTGTGGTTTATCAGCCGTCCCTACTTGATACACGGCAGCATCATTGTTACCTCCTTGCTTGTTTCCTGCCTTCGGGCAATTCCCTTGCTTATGGCCTCTTTCTCCACATCCAAAACAACCCATCACTCTGGTAGCATTCGCCCCAGTGGCTACCCCTTTTGTTCGGCAATCAGACATCCTGTGACCCACTTTTCCACATTTGCCGCACGCAGGCGGGCAATACCCTACATGATACAAGTTGCATCGACCACAGTGGGGATTCACCTTCGCTCCTCTAGGGTTTGTCACAGCTCTCATCCCTTCATTCCTTCGCTGGTTAAACTGCTGATTGCGGTTCTGACCATTGCTGTTTCGGTTTCCACCTCGGCTTTGACCCTGGGATTGATTGCTCTGTGCCGCTTCCCACTTCCTCTTATTTCCTTCAGCAATGAAGTTCTTCTTGTCTTGGAGTTTGACATCCATCAACGCGTGAGCCATCTGGACCGCTTCATCAAACGACCCAGGTTTAGACGAAGTCGTCTCACCCTTGATATTACTGGATAGACCTTTGATGTACTGTTTCATCTTCTTGTTATCATTGGCAAAGGTGTCTGGACACAAAAGGCTTAGTTCATTAAACCTCCTGGTGTAAGCAGTGATATCATTGTTTTTCAAAGTCAGGTGCCTCAACTCATCTTCCAATTGACATAACTCCTCTTCAGGACAGAACTTCTTGGTTAAAAGAGCTTTAGTAGCAGTCCATGTTCTTGCATTCGCTACTGCTAACCCAACAGTGGCTACTTGGGTGTTCCACCAACTCAATGCATTGTCAAGAAATGTAGCAGCCGCAAACTTGACCTTGTTCGCTTTTGAGCAACCACTAATCTCGAAAGTACTTTCCACCTTTTCTAACCATCTCCTGAGTTCTAGAGCTCCACCAGTTCCACGAAATTGCGTTGGACCACATTTTATGAAACTATAGTAAGTACACTCTATTGGGGCTTGCTGTCTCCCCACATTTCTGCCCTGGTCTGGGTTCCTTCCTGCTCGATCTTCTTCTAGCGCATTCGCAATGGCTTCCTGAATCATCGTTGTTGGAAATACGTTTTACGTATTAGAAAGGATCGGTCACTCCAACATTAGTTCGTGTAATAGCTCGTAGTTTAGTCATTTGCATTTACTTAAACAAAGCCCAAAACCGAGCCCATGAAATGTATGGGCCGGCGGCCAAATGTAAGCCCAAGCCCATGACAAGGGCTTGGGTATATAAACCCTCTCCTTTAATGGAGAGGGTGTGGTTTTTCATAATTTACACATAGTTGTTCTTAACTTTCTCTCTCTAGAAGTGTGAAATCCACCATCTTTCTATCTCTTTCTCTCTCTAAAATCATAAGCATAGATTTACAAATCAACAAATGGTATCAAGAGCTTGGGATGAAATATAGGTTTGTGTTTGTGTTGCGTATTGTTTTCTAAACAATTCGTATAGTATAAGTGTGTTTTGCCGAAATCTTCAAAATTTTTTGCTTTGATCGTAGTATCAAGTAGTGCTACATAGGATTTTGTGCTTAAAAGTGTTCTTGGTATCTTGGTTTTTCATTAAAACATCAATTTTTTTGGATCAAAAGTGCAAAAAGGTTGTGTTCTATCATTCCGAAATTTAAGCAGAAACATCCATCGGAAAGTACAAATAGTACTTGGGCTTCCATCGCAATAACCTTCCATCGGAAAGGGTTTGGTTTCTACATTGCGATCGTGGGATTTTTATCACTTATTCCGATCTGAATCATTCCGATAGCTATTGCGATCTGAGATTCCGACGGGTATAAGGAAGTATTTTAAGTCGTTACTCTGCTCGAATTTTGTCAGCCACTTTGCGATCTGAACATTCCGATAGGTCTTTGCGATCTGAACATTCCGATACCAACAACATTTCGACAGGGCTATATTCCGATCTGGTATTACGATCTGACATTCCGATCTGGTGTTACGATCTGACATTCCGATCTGGTGTTACGATCTGACATTCCGATCTGGTTTTACGATCTGACATTCCGATCTAGTATTACGATCTGACATTCCGATCTGGCATTCCGATAATCACAATTTTTTCCATAAAAAATTTCGAATCGTGTGTAATTTTGACTTGGAATTTTTGGTTTATCGAGAACATATTTTAGGGGATTTTAACATTGTTTCTCGGTTTTAACTCACAACAACACAAAAATACTTAACCTTATTTCATTGTTCGATCAACTTTGTAAATCTTAACTTATTGAAATGGAGTATACATCTCTTACGGATAAGTCCATCCTCTCGGGTACGGATAATCGTCCACCAATGTTGGTGAAGACTATGTATGAGGAATGGGCTTCCCGAATGGAACTTTATATGTTGAACAAGGAGAATGGACATCTAATTTGGGCATCGGTGCTCAATGGACCATTAGATTATGGTACCGTGACGGAAGGTACGACCACTCGTCCTCGCACAACGGGTGAGTTGACTGGAGATATGAAGATTCAAGATAAATGTGATAAGTATGCTACAAACATCATTCTCCAAGCTCTTCCTCCAGATGTCTACAAACTCGTCAGCAAACATAAAGTTGCCAAAGAGTTATGGGATAGAATTCGTGTTCTAATGCAAGGCACCTCGTTAACTAAACAAGAACGAGAGTGTAAGCTTTATGATGCGTTTGATAAGTTTGCCTATGTGCCAGGGGAGACTCTCAATGACTACTATCTGAGATTTACCCTATTGTTGAATGAGCTAAATATTTATGGCATGGCAATCCCTACCTTTCAATTGAACACCAAGTATTTGAACACTCTTCCTCCAGAATGGAAAAAATACGTGACGGATGTTAAATTGGCTAAGGACTTGCATAACACCAATGTGGATCAACTGCAAGCTTTTCTTCAACAACACGAATGCCATGTGATCGAGGCTCGGTTGTCTACACCTCAAGTTCATGATCCACTTGCAATGTATGCTTCTCAACAAAACATGGCTTTTACTTATCAACAACCATCATACTTGCAGCAGCCACCACCACACATCTATCAGCAACCACAGCAACCATCTTATCAACCATCAATGATGCCACAGCAAGAATATCAACAAAGTGTTCATCAACAATCTTTTCAACAGCAACCACCATATCAAACATCACCATCACAAGCCAACACTTCTCCATTGGGCTATACTCCTCAGCAAGGATATTTTCCAATTGACGCACAACCAGCACAAGCTTTCTACTCTAATGAACTTCCACCAATCCAAGCACCGGTATTTACTCCAAATGATACGCCAGCTGATGTTTTAAACCATCTCACCGCCTACTTGTCAAAACTTGTTGCAACTAGAGGATTTCCACCAACAAACAATCAGCTCCGCACCTCATCAAATCCTCGACAACAAGCCACTGTTCAAGATGGTCAAGTGATGGTGCAACCTATTCAGGGAAGGCAAAATTCATATGGACCTCCTACAAGGACTGGGAACAATCAAGTTGTGAATGCTCAAGCTATTGGGAATGGGAGTCCTATTGGTCCTAAGAAGGTTGTGACTTGCTACAATTGCCGAGGACAAGGTCATATGGCTAGGGAATGCACTCAGCCGAAAAGGAGAAGGGATGATGCATGGTTTCGTGAGAAGATGTATTTGGTTGATGCTCAGTCTAAGGGGAAGATTTTGGATTCAGAGGAGTTGGCATTTCTGGCAGACCCAGGGGCAGCAGATACTGAAGGCATTGCAGTCGTTTCCACTTCTAATGCAGCTTATCAAGCGGATGATCTTGATGCATACGATTCGGATTGTGATGACATTCACTCTGCCCAAGCTGCTCTTGTTGCTAATCTCTCTCACTACGGTTCTGATGTCATCAGTGAGGTACCAACCACATCTAATAATATTGATGATAACCAACATCAAGTTGGGCATGACAATGACAACCTTGAACAGCATTCGGGAACTAGTAACTCAAATGATGTGGTACCCAAACCTACACATTTGAGTGAACCTCAACCAAATGCTACGACGGGTATGGAATCTTATGCTCAACATGATTTGGTCATGGTGCCTAAACATATTATTGATCAAATGCATATGGCCCTCAGACAATCCGTAGATACGAATTCCACCCTAACTGCTGAGCTTGCGTTGCATAAAGAAAAGGTCAAAACTTTTGAAATGGTCCCTCAAGAAGAGAAAATAACATGTTCTGAATTTGACCAATTTCGTTTTGAAAAGATTGAACACTTGAAAGAAATAGAATCATTAAAAGCTAATATTTCCAATGAATTAAAAGAAAAGGAGTCGGTTGTCAATGATTTTCAGAAACTTAAAATGGATTTCGAAACTCTCGAGTCTAAAAAGATTGAATCGGAAATTAATGCTACCAAACTTCTTAAATTCAAGGAACAACAGCTTCTAAAACAATACGCTTCCACAGAAAAGGTTCATCTTTTAACTAAATCATTTAAAGAATTCGAACTTAAGCGTCTTCAAGATTTACCACCTAATCCCGGTTATGCAAAACAAGCTCAGGAATATATTCCCGGCCTTTATGACATGACCATAATTGGCAAATCGAAAGAAGCACCTTTTGTTCGTAGTACTGAGGAGACACAATCACTTGGGGATGAAACTCATTCTAAAATGCTTTCAAAATTCCATACAATTGATTATGATCAACATAACAAAGATCAATTTTCGAAAAAGACACGCATTCGCTTACAAAAGGAATTAGCAGAATTAACAGTTCTTGTGCCCCAAAGTTTGTCAAATGAAAACCCTCCTAGTACGTCTCCTACACTCGTCAAAAAGGATTTAACGAAGTTAATTCCACCGGTAAGTAAGGCGTCCGTTAACTTAAATACGGTTCACCAACACTTAGCCAATTTTGACAAGGTCATTTTGGAACGTACGACGGCCTTGGCCATAACGGAAGGTGAATGGAACTTTGAGCACACTAGAGCTGCGTTTCGAGATGAAATTGTTCCGTTTGTAAACAATGTTAAGGCTTGTCTTCGTAATATTGATCAAGATTTGTTTTTGGAAATAGAAGAAGTTAGACGTGTTTTCAATGAAATGGAAGATGCTTATGAAAACAGTTTACTTGAAATAGAACGGGTTTCACGCCATAATGATCTGCTTCTGAATCAAGTGATGTCTCATGATATAGTTTCTGTCTGTGTGAATAAAAGTGTTGATAATGATTCTATTGTGCATAATGTTGAATCTGTGGATAATGTGGTAGATAGTACTTGTCACGAATCTGACGCTGAATTTTTAAAGCTTCAAGATTCATATTCTTCGCTTTCAAAACGTTTTGATGAGATTCAAACACATTGTATTTCGCTTGAATGCAAGAAACAATTTATTCAAGAAATCTTTGAAACGTCATTCGAAGGTGTTAATATCGATGATGCAAACTTTGAAAAGAATTTTCGATTGAATTTACAATCAAAACAGCGTCAGCCAAGTGACAAAGTTGCTAACTCTTTGCCGATAGAAATAGAGAAATCTAAGGAGCTTAACTGTGTGAACGTACTTGAGGCCGCTGAGAATCTTAAACTGGATCTAGATAATCGAGTTTCCAAGATTTTGTCCAAAGTTGATAACTTAAAACAGAAAAATACACGACTCTTCGATTCAGTACAGCCCGCATGTGTTGATACCACTGCACAGAATCAATCACTGATTGAACAATTGAATCGAAAGTCGATGGAAATATCTGATTTGAGGGAACAAATTTGTGATAAGAATCTGGTCTTGGCTGAATTAAAGGAAACACTTCGTACTCTCAAAGGTAAGAATGTTGTGGATAACGCAGCCACTATCTCAGCATCGTCCTCTAGTGCAATCAAAAGAACCCTTATTGCCGTCACACCACTTAATAAGGGCCATAGGACTAAACCATCTCAAACCTTGGTCAATAAAGATAAGGCGGAATCAAAACCAGCTTCTAATATTCCCGTGTTGCCTTCTACAGGAGTAAGCACCACTACTAAGGCTCAAAGATCTAAGCTTAAAAGAAACAAGAAGAATGATAGGATCTTGCCCCCATCTAGTAGTCAAGTGAAGAAGAAAGTAGAAGCCCATCCTAGGAATGTTATTTCTGTTTTGAATAAAAAGAATCATGTAGCTAAACCTAAAGGCTCTGCGGTTGTGCAGCGTTCTAAGCCTACTGTGAATTCTAATTTAAAATGTTGGAATTGCAATGAATGTATGTTTTCTAGTCATCATGATTCTTGCCTTATTGACCATGTGAATGAGATGCAGGCCTGGAAAAATGGATTAGAAGGGAAACCGACTGGGAAAGTGTTAACCCAAGTTGGTTGGATGTGGCGCCCCACTGGTAGAACTTTCACTATAGTAGGAAATACGTGCCCTTTAACTAGGATCACTCCCACTGAAGTGAAGAAAGCGTGCCCTTTAACTAGGAGTACCAAGGCTACCAAAACACAAGCGTGTCCTTTAACTAGGAACACCGACACTACTGTAGGAACCAAGTGCCCTTTAAATAGGTCTACTCCCACTGTAGTGCCCGCGAATAATCCAAAACCTAAGAAAGTTGGAACAGTAAAACCTGTTAGTGCTAAAACTATCATTAGAAAACGCAGGAAATCTAAGGGTCTCAAAAATGTTAGCAATTCTGATAATTCTATATCTGTATCTGCTAACACTCCGGAACCAATAGTTTCCAATGCATTGTCTACTATTGTTGTTGAAAACAGGTGGTCCAAATTGTTCTCTGGTATTTGGACTCTGGTTGCTCCAAGCATATGACCGGAGATCGCTCTCAGCTCAGAAATTTCGTCAGCAAGTTTCTTGGTACGGTTCGATTTGGAAATGATCATATTGCAAAGATAATGGGTTATTGTGAATATCATATTGGGAATGTTATAATTTCAAGAGTGTATTACGTGGAAGGTCTCGGTCACAACTTATTTTCTGTGGGACAATTTTGTGATGCAAACCTAGAAGTTGCTTTTCGAGAACATACCTGCTTCATTCGTAATTTAGAAGGGGTGGATTTATTGAAAGGTACTCGAGGGAATAATTTGTATACTTTGTCTCTACAAGACATGATGGCCGCTTCTCCCGTATGTCTTCTCTCCAAAGCATCGAAGACTAAGTCATGGTTATGGCATCGACGGTTATCTCATCTTAACTTTGACGCTATTAATCATTTGGCGAAAAACGAACTTGTTCGTGGTCTTCCTAAACTATCATTTCACAAGGATCATTTGTGTTCCGCGTGTACAATGGGGAAAAGCACTAAGAAGTCTTACAAACCCAAGACTGAAGACACCAACCAAGAGAAACTTTATCTGTTGCATATGGATCTTTGTGGGCCAATGCGTGTTGAAAGTCTTAGTGGCAAAAAGTACATCCTCGTCATTGTCGATGATTACTCTCGGTTTACATGGGTGAAATTTCTTAAAGCAAAAAATGAGGCACCTAAATTCATCATCAGATTTCTCAAGATGATTCAAGTGCGTCTCAACATTACTGTCCGACGCATTCGTACAGATAATGGAACCGAATTTGTGAATCAAATTTTGCGTGATTATTATGAAGAAGTTGGCATCTCTCATGAAACATCCGTTGCACGCACTCCACAACAAAACGGTGTCGTTGAAAGGCGAAATCGCACACTTATGGAAGCTGCTCGAACGATGTTAATTTACGCAAAGGCTCCATTGTTTTTATGGGCAGAAGCAGTATCTATGGCAGTGTACACCCAAAACCGGTCACTAATTCGTAAACGCCATGGTAAAACACCTTATGAGCTTCTCCATGGAAAAGTACCAGATTTATCATATCTTCATGTATTTGGTTCTCTTTGCTATCCAAACAATGATGGTGACAATTTGGGAAAACTTCAACCAAAGGCTGATATTGGTATTTTCATTGGTTACGCACCCGCAAAGAAGGCATTCCGAATCTACAACCGTAACTCTCGCAAAATCCTTGAAACTATGAATGTTGATTTTGATGAGCTGACAGCAATGGCTTCTGAGCAGAGCAGCTCTGAACCCGCACTTCATGAAATGGGACCCAGAAATATTAGTTCTGGTCTTGTCCCAAACAACCCTACTTCATCATTTATACCACCTACTAGGAAGGAATGGGATACGTTGTTTCAACCGTTCTTTGATGAATTCTTTACTCCTCTAAGTATTGTTGCTCCAGAACCTGAAGTAATAGCTCCGGTAACCGAAGTTGTCGCTCCAGCAACCGTTGCACAATCAGATACATCTGCACCAACAATTGGTCAAGATATACCTTCAACAAGTAATTCTCAACCAACACATGTTTCAACTACCCATGTCATGCCTATTGATGATGAAGAGGATGATGATGATCACGATTTGGAATTCGCTCAAATGCGTGAACTTCCATTCTTTGGTGTATCTATTCCCGACCCTAATCAAGCCGGGTCGTCCACCTCAGAGGAAGCTCCTTCTACAGTTTACTCCAATCCACGGATTCGTGAACATGACAGCAAGTGGACAAAGGATCATCCTATAGATTCTATTATTGGTGACCCTAATCGTCCAGTATCCACACGAAGTCAGTTACAAGAAAGTGCACTGTTTTGTCACTTTGATGCTTTTCTCACTGAAGTTGAACCTAAGACATGGCAACAAGATTTTACTCAATCCTGTTGGATAGAAGCTATGCAAGAAGAACTTAACGAATTCATACGTCTTGATGTTTGGGAACTTGTCCCATGCCCGGATCAAGTGCAGTTACTCACTTTGAAATGGGTTTACAAGGTGAAACTCGATGAGTTAGGCGGAATATTGAAGAACAAAGCTCGTCTAGTAGCTCATGGATACAAGCAATTATTGGGCATCGACTTTATGGAATCCTTTGCACCTGTTGCCCGTTTGGAAGCTATTAGACTATTCCTCGCTTATGCAGCCCATATGAATATGGTCGTCTATCAGATGGATGTGAAGACGGCATTTCTTAATGGCGAACTAAAGGAAGAGGTCTATGTTCAACAACCGGATGGTTTTGTGAATCCTAATTATCCTAATCATGTGTACAAGCTTAAGAAGGCTCTCTATGGGTTGAAGCAAGCTCCTCGCGCATGGTATGATCTTTTGTCACAATTCCTCATTACGCAAGGCTTCGCTAAAGGCAAGGTGGATCCCACGCTGTTCATTCAGAAACGAGGTAAAGATATGATTATGGTACAAATATATGTTGATGATATTATATTTGCAGCCTCGACCCAAACCTTATCGGATGAGTTTGGGACACTCATGTCTTCCAAGTTTAAGATGTCAATGATGGGCAAGGTATCATTCTTCTTAGGTCTTCAGATATCTCAGAGTCCCAGAGGCATCTTTATCAATCAATCCAAGTATGCCCTTGAATCGCTTAAGAAGTATAAGATGGAATCTTGCGACCCCGTGGATACTCCAATGGTGGAACGAACTAAGCTGGATGCAGATCCACATGGAGTTGCCGTTGATCCGACACTTTATCGTGGAATGATAGGTACTCTTATGTATATCACAGCCAGTCGACCTGATCTTCAGTTTGCTATATGTATGTGTGCCAGGTATCAAACTAGGCCTACTGAGTTACACTTAGCTACTGTTAAAAGGATCTTTCGATATCTTAAAGGAACCATTAATCGGGGACTTTGGTATTCGAAGGACTCTTCTATTGCACTAATGGCATATGCAGATGCGGATCACGCGGGTTGTCAAGATACAAGGCGTAGCACGAGTGGAACTTTGCAACTACTAGGAGACCGATTAATCAGTTGGGCATCGAAAAGGCAGAAAAGCGCTGCAATTTCAAGTACGGAAGCAGAATACATAGCTATGTCCGGTTGCTGTGCTCAAATTCTTTGGATAAGATCGCAATTAACCGACTATGGTCTAGGTTTCAACAAGATTCCGATGTACTGTGACAACAAGAGTGCAATTGCCTTATGCTGCAACAACGTTCAATTCTCCCGGTCGAAGCATATTGACATTCGCTACCACTTCATCAAGGAGCAAGTGGAAAATGGAGTAATCGAGCTTTACTTTGTCCGATCTGAGTATCAATTGGCGGATATTTTCACGAAGGCTTTAGATCGCGCTCGAATTGAATTTTTGGCCGACAAGCTAGGAATGAGAACCTTCTCGCCTGAGACTCTTAAGGAACTAGCAGATGAAGCGAAAGAATAGTGGTGGTAAAACTATTCTCCGTATCCTTGGTGATCATTTGTATATATTGTTTATATTTTTATCCACAAAAGCAAAATACAAAAATATAAAACCATATAAAAACCATAAAAATTGAAAAATCTAGAAAAATCCAAAAATATTTTTACTTTATTTTTCTAAGGCATGTCTTTTGGTACGATAATATTTACGGCCTTAGAAATGTTGATTAATATCGACACGGCGCCATAAATAGAGTTCGTACAAAAGTTGTAAATATTTCATAAAACATGCCTAAATGGCTTGTAGTTATTTCTGACTGCAACCCGGTTTTCATATTAAAGTCAAGTATTTCTTATGAAAGCTTTGGCTCACAACGGGAATTAATTTTCTCGGGCAAGGTTTACTTTAAAACCTTGTATGGGATCAAGTTTACTTTATAACTTGGTCTAACACAAATCTATGTACATTTCAGTGCATTTATTTGTTAAAACAAGAGAAGTCTTGTTTTTATGAAGCTATCATCTCTACAACCATGCTATCTACAATTGGTATCTACATACTCGACGATGCGACTACTCAACCGACGACTACAGCTCTTTCAATAGAACACGGGTCAACAATTGAGGGGGAGCAGTTGTCAAGCATTCAGAATCTTCGATACCGGACGTGCCAAGTTCACAAGTTGGTGTCAAGACAACAATACCAATCGTACTTGTGGTGTCAAGAGATGACTTCAGACGTGACGAGGCGACCAACATATGCTGACAAGAACCATTTGATCTTATCATATGATGTTCTCATCTATCAGGTCCAACCTTGTCAATTCTTTTTTAATATGGTGAATATGTGATCATGTTGCAATCGGTATGAAGATTAAGTGGACTTGCATTTTTCTACCCAAAACCTTTGTTAAAACTTCATTAAACCAATTGATATTAAAAACATCGATTGGGTTAATATTTTTAATATGGGGGAGAAAATGTGATTTAATATGGGATATTATCACAAATGGTTTGACTTAATGTGCTGGCTCATCCCGACATGTGCAAAATGTTTTCGAATATCGTGGCATATGTTAAGGGGGAGCAAAATGGATTTGCTATATCAAAATGGATTTTCATGGTGATTTATACTTACCCTCAACCCATTTATTTCACGACGATGAAGATTATGGTGACATAAGGATGGTAGGATAGGTTAAGTCCTATGATTCTCCCAGAACCGGAGGAATCTTCCCAAGGACATTCCATAGCTAGAAATAGTAGTCCTTAGGAAAGATGGAGAAAGATTGTGAACGTAGCTGAATGCCGACCAAGTACTTAAGTTAGCACTGGAACAATCACAACAAGGTGCTAGTTATGACGTATTGGTAAGCATTGAAGGGGTTGAAGAATGAAAAAGAATTGTAAAGATAAAGGGTGTAAAGAAAGAAGCCCTCCTTACAACTTTAGGCAGAAACCGGGTCAATACATATGCTATTGAGATCATTTTAATGATTCTCGATATTGAAGACAGACATCATGGACCCAGTGATGCAAAGCACAGCCCATCCCAGCTAACTCAGATATCTCTTAAAAGGTATTTGTTTTAATCACACGGAGACAACACGATATCTATTGATTTATTCACTCCGAATAAATTGGTATTGAAAAGGTGGCACTACTCTCCAGCCTCCGATCACTAAAATCCAAAGTGCACGATCGAGTCTAGAGCCATTTGAGATCATCAAATATCTCATTAGGACACACTTTCATATTTCCTTGCTTCTTCACACACTGTGAAAAGTAAGAAAGATTTTTTGAGTCCTACGCAAAATCTTCATGATCTTGCCTGAACATCCGAGTAATACGAAAGTATTTACAATGAAGATGGAAATCCTTCTTGAGCGAATATCAAAAAGCTCATGGTAGGTGACTTGTGCGATTCTTTATGAATCAAACTTGTGATAACTGGAAAGCAACAGTTGTTTAATTCTTAACTGAATTTAATCACGTTCCAGGCCTCTACGCAATATCTCAGTGATCTTGCCAGAACACTCAGAGTGATACCTTAGTGTTCACGGTGATGAGTGGAAATCCTTCTAGTGTTAACCTCAAACAGCACTTGGTAGGTAACTTGCAAGATTCTATACGAATCAAGCTCGTGACAACTGGAAAGCAACGATGGTGCGGTTCTTAATTGAATTTCACTTGTTCCAGGAACATGAATTGACGGCTTCAAATCATGCGGATATTATTATCTAAATGATTCACTCTTTATGTTCGCAGTCAGCTTTGGACGGTCGAATAAAGAGAACGGGTTTACCCGTGAAATCCTGTCAGGAAGTTACTTAATTGAAACTATCCGTCACGGGTACGATATCTAATATCGTCCAACGGTCTTCACCGACCGGAGGTAAAATGCTACCGAATTAGAATGAAATGTTCAAAGCCATTTCGTTCGTGTCTACTTATGTTGCGGCATTTGAAGACGGTGGCGTTGCGGAATCCAAGAAGAAGTCGTCCCCGCATGCTTATACTTTATACACTTAATATCTCATCTAATTCAAGAAAGCCTAAAAGTTAAGTCTTCCGCTGTATCGAACTCTGAAGCTTTCAAGAATTACAAAAGGTATAAGTAAGTGGGACATGGTGTCACGAAGAGGCGAAGATCACAAGTGATGGATGCACGAGATCAAGGCAAGAGATTAATGCTCAAGATTGATATCAAAGATCATATCAGCATGTTCACCAGAAAAGAAAAAGAAAAAGAAAGACGAAGACTACGAGCTCAAGACAAGCATAGTATGCTAGGTTTATTTTACTATTGTAACTTGGGTAACGCCCTTGTTTGGAGTGACCTCCCTTAGGGGGAGATTGTTGGAAATACGTTTTACGTATTAGAAAGGATCGGTCACTCCAACATTAGTTCGTGTAATAGCTCGTAGTTTAGTCATTTGCATTTACTTAAACAAAGCCCAAAACCGAGCCCATGAAATGTATGGGCCGGCGGCCAAATGTAAGCCCAAGCCCATGACAAGGGCTTGGGTATATAAACCCTCTCCTTTAATGGAGAGGGTGTGGTTTTTCATAATTTACACATAGTTGTTCTTAACTTTCTCTCTCTAGAAGTGTGAAATCCACCATCTTTCTATCTCTTTCTCTCTCTAAAATCATAAGCATAGATTTACAAATCAACAATCGTGTTCACACGGTTGGCGGTTAGTTTTGGAGGCATGGTGCGTTATCAAATACACCTCTCTGCAAAGACAGGGAAAATAGAAAAACAATGTAAGTATACACATCAAGATTAAGATGGATTTCTCTTTCAAGACATAATATAAATACAACGACACATCACTACAGAGTTTCTAATATTCATCAATTCACATCACAAAAGATCAAATTAAAGACATATCACAGCACATGAAAGGTAAACATGGATTGTATTGATAATCAACCAAAATTGTGACAAGTATTGCCACTACAACCATTCACCATAAAACTTAAGTCCTCAAGTTTTTCGTCACAATGCCATCATACAAAAGTCTAAACCAGTTCTATTACAACGATCAAAGATAAAATACAAGACAAGCAACTAGGCATGTGGTGATCCACACGGCCTCTTGGATGGCGGTTCATCATCATCTTCCTCGGGTTCCTCATTGCTATCATCCTCGTCCACTTCATCCATCTTTCTCTTTCCTTTGTCGTTCGGCCCACATCTAGTCGCCTTTTTCGTCCCTGACGTAGACCCACACTCAACCGCTACATGATTTCCCACAGTGATACAAACACCTCTGGAAGGTGGCTGGATCATGAAGTCATTAGCTTCCATTTCAAAATCGTCCACAAATCTCCAATCTGGGGGCAATGATGCTCTCACTCGATGCTCCCAACTCTGCATCCTAGACAATCTCGCTTGATCTTCCCTAACACGATCAAGACTGGCGCTCAAGTTCGCGATCATCGATCTTAGACTGTTGATATCACTCTTGTTTGCATTTCCATCATACTCAATTCTTGAAGTCCTTGCCAATAATCCTTGGTGTGCTCTCTCGTTCTTATCAAACCTCTTAATCACCCTGGTCTCTACCATAAACCGCTCATACATCAACCTATCCATCCTCCTCAAACGACCCTCGGGATCCCAGTAGTGTCTTGGCCTCGGAAAGTAGACCCTCGCGATATTCTCATGAATAGATTGTGATTTTGATAAATTGCTGGATTCTGCACCACTCCCATTACTTACTCGAACAAATCCTGGCACTGTCCTCAGGTAGTCCTTACAATTGTCCATCGGGCGACTAAAGGGTTGCTGCTCATATCGATCAGTCGGAGGCACTTCATAACCCTTTGGCGAATTTGGAGATTGAAATAAATCAGGTTCGGTCTGACCGACAGCATTCTCGGGAATTCCATCATCCATCAGTTCCTCGGGCTCTTCCTCAGAATCCTCACTACCATCACTAGTGATACAGAAGTTTTCCACGTCACTTTCATCACTGTCATTTCCCGGCCCTATTGCTTCTTCTGGAGCGATCCATCCATTGTCATTATCCGGCGGGTTCGGAGGAAACGGTCCCCCTTCGTGACCCACGACGTAATCGTTTCCATTACCATTAGGCGGTACCTCGGCCATTCCTGCAATAACAGAGAATTTTGGAGGGTACGTAAGATAACTATGCAATATTTATAAATACATGCATGCAAATGCAATGCAAAGGTGGTACATATGCCCAAAATGCAATAATATGATGCTCATGCATGATTAATACAAGAATTACGGTGTCGGGTATTCCACGTATAATTTCAACGTTTACATATAGTAATTTCCATATTTACGTAATAAATACCCACATATATACTTCAACTAAAAAGTATACGTCAAATGCCATGAATACAAAAATAAACCTTACCGAGCCATGCAGGATAGTTGTGTGCGCTTGGACAATTTCTTACGACACCAAAAGTTATAGTTTAGGAATTTTCAAAACGACCTAGTTCTCTATAACTCATGGCTCTGATTACCAATCTCTAACACCCCACCAAATGCTATGCGCAGCGGAACTACAACATTTGGGTGCTAGACAGTTATCATCGCACACAAGATATATCGAACGACTCCAAAGAGACGTCAATTTAAAACTTAGATTAAAAAAATTGTTAAAAAGATACATGCCTACGGTTTTCCAACCCCAATTGATACAACAGAGTTTTGCGTTTTCGGTCCCCGTGAATCTCAACCCAAAAGTTACAGTTTTCACAACAACATGACATCAAAGTTAAAAATGTTTAAGTAATAATGGGAGGAAAAACAAGTAGACTCCAAGCTCCACACACAACATCCATCCAATGCACACTCCATGCTACACTTCAGCGGTTACCTGAAACACATGCTAAATTTGGTCAACGAAAACGTTGAGTGGAATTCATAGGTTTTACAATTCATTTTGAACATATGTGAAATAAAAACCATTCACGATCATTCATAGACTTGTCGATCAAACAATCTATATTCAAGATACTGACAATTGTGTTTAAGCTCATGACACTAAACCGTTAACTCAATCACCCGCGTAATAATTACCGGCGTGATTCAGATGAAACCAGTGCCCCTACTAAGGCATCAGTTGCAATTATACCTTATCTCTTATCACAAATTATCCGTCCGCATGGGGTATCAACGTACTAGCCCTCGTCTCGGATAGGGTAGTCAACCCCATAGTACTATCACTTTGCATAAGCGGCTATTTCTAATCCACGCTAGGACTAAACAATAGTTAATAGTTCATGAATTTAGGGCCTTTTGCAACTAGGTACTCAACACAATTTCAAAGGCAACGTTCGGGTCCAACAATCATTCATGACATATGTTCATTTTGAAAACTAGCATGCATTTCCCTCGCGGGTAAAACAGTTTGAAATAATAATAAGCGAGGCTATGAATTCACACCTTATATAACAAGTAGTTGATAGTTCGAGAGACGGTCACTGACGACGATACGAATGCCCGGGTAAATCAACACCTATCAAACCAAATAACGCGTAATGAGTAATCTCATTTAAAAACCTTATGGTACTGTATAAAATACATAAATATTAGTCACTTGTGACAATTACAACTCACGCCAAAACAAAACGACAAGTGTTACTCGTTTTATACCATTTGTCCTTATTATTAACGTTATTCATTTTTACTCATTTTCGCCGATACTTACCGAAAGTACGGACTGTTTTACTATACTTAACCATTTTTTTATAAAATGTGAGAAAATTCTCAAAAATACTATAAGACCTGTAGAAAACACATATTTAATCCCAACAAAAGTTTTCACTTCTACGACCCGTTACTCAACACTTTTCCAAAACTACGTTTTTCGGACTGAAATTGTACTTTGACCAAGTCGGACTCATTTGACCCGTTTAAAATACTCCATTGACCCATTTGACACCTAAGTCCTATAATAGACTCAAATGTGCAGGTTTGACACCAAAATTAAACCCTTGACCATTTACCAAACTAGACTTATAGTCCCCGGGATTTGACCTAAAACCAAGCATAATTTCGGATTATGACGGTTTTCATCTCCCGGAACACGAATTTCAAAACGTCGTAACTTTTGACTCGTTAGGAGTCGTAAGCTCTACCTTATACCAAATCGAAGCTAAGAAAATGCTCTACAACTCTATCCTATCCACAAGACCTGTTTTCAAAATAAGTTTTACGAAAATGCCTTAAACTTTCTGCCTAAAATCAACTATACCAAAATCACACTAACGCTCGTTTCCAAACCCATTTATCATCACTAGACATCATCCTAAGCATCCCTAATCACAACCAAACAACATTTTCAGTCCTAAACCCCTATTGATCATCAACCTCATAGAACTAAAATCATAAAAACAAGCATGCAAGTGATTATACCCATCTAAAACATCTAAAAACATAAGATTAAACATAAACCCAAGCTCAAAACATTAACCACCATGATCCCCAAACACCCCCCATTGAGCCGCGGGGTTTGGATGATCAAAACACACCAACCAAATTAATTTTGGTTGATTTGTTTGGTGTTCTAGCATCATTTTAGCATGAATTAAACATGCAAATGCCCAATTAACATCAAAAACGAATTTGAAAAATCTTGAATTTTTGGAAGAATTTTTGTTAATGCATGTTTGAAATAACCATGGATTAACACTCACTAGATGATTTTAGAAGGTGGTCTTTGATTAGAATTAATCAAAACTCAAAAAAAATTGATGTGGTGGTGGTTTTGGGTGTTTGGCCGTCGGCCTAAGAACACAAGGGAGGGGGTTTTGATCTTTTTTTCTTGAAAATGTTTTGTGTGTGTTAGTTAGTTCCCTTTTTGTGCAATGGGAAGGACCATTGTGCAATATAAGCATTCTTTTGGCCTTAAGCAAAAACGACACCAAAACTTTACGGGATTTACTCACTAGTCATTTTAGAAAATTTTACGGGAGTCGGGAATCATCCCAAACACTCCAAAATACTTTTGGGATACTTTAAATGTACCCGGAAAGCAATAAAACTCACCCGACT
Source organism: Glebionis coronaria (assembly GCA_025667525.1). Taxonomy (NCBI): domain Eukaryota; kingdom Viridiplantae; phylum Streptophyta; class Magnoliopsida; order Asterales; family Asteraceae; genus Glebionis; species Glebionis coronaria. The sequence goes on from CM046881.1 coordinate 56,159,995, forward strand.
CGACTTAACACGAACCGTAAGTAAAATTCTCGAAAAATTACATTATCGATCAAACGTCAATAATTATAGAAATTTGGGCATCCATCGGAATCGTACTCGTCATCGTCCTTCTTAAATCGTCAATCGTCAAAATTATAACCTCGAACATCGGTTTCAACCAAAATACTAAAATATATAGCAATTAAAATTTATTAAAAATTTCAAAAATAAGCGTAATTTAGGGTAATGTTAGTGACCTCGGTTCTAGGGTATCACACTAAAAGTTCATCATATACTTGCAAGTTGAGGTATTGGTTAAACCAATTAAAGATTTTACACACAACTAAATTCACACCGTACTTTTTCTAGAACTTAGTTATAGCACAAAGCAATAACCTTATTCATTGTGTTTCGGATGTGAATTAATGTAGTTAAATCAACCTTAAAAATTGTATCAATAAAAACCGTAGGTAATACCAATTTGACGCATAGGCGAGCCGAGAATTTGGTCAGCGCTGAAGCATAACACCTCATTCCTCAACCGGGTACATGACTAGCGGTGCGTTATACCCACTTTATAGTTTGCCAAAATTGAGTAGGCCGTTAAGTTGCTATTGCAATTCTAATCAACGCAAATCATGTGTAATTTACATCTCAAAACAATTCATTAATTTTGATAAGATTTAGTCCATATTATTTTTCTTAAAAAAAATTACTCTTGTTTACAACATACAATATAAAACGCATGAAAACAAGTAGTACAAAAAAAACTAAATCAAATAGCTACATGCATAACAATTTATTCAAAGAACATCAAATCTAGGGTTTTTATGAACATACAAATTCTTCCCTTATTTTAAAACTTTGAATCAAATAAAGCAAATATCAATCAAAATTATATGATCCGGAAACATGCATGTTTATTACGGATCTCCCACATTCTCTTAACAATTAAAAAACTACGGATCGTAACCACACATGACATAACAATTAATTCATGCAAAACATCTAAAGTTAATTACCATGTAAATTTAGGGTTTACAAAAAAAAAATTTAAAAAATTCGGCATAGCCGATTTTAAAAAACAATAAAAAACAAAACCCTAACTTTTATAAAACCTGAAAAACAACATGTAATTTTTAACACAAATCAATATTAGTTAAAAAACTTTAGATCTTGATAATTATAATCATGTTAAAACGGCTCTCGATGCCACTGTGGGTTTATATAGTCCATAACAATTATTTAAAACCCTAATATGGATCAAAGAACGCATAGCGGAAGCAATTAACAAGATCATTAATTTAACACAATTATATTAATCAAGATTAGGGTTACATACCTTTATCCTAGCAAGATCCACAAGACGATGGAACGAACGGCGACTAGGGTTTATTACGAACACCGCCAAGAATATAATCTAAAGTAAGATTATATCACGCTCTTGTACACACGTAATACGGCGAGTTAACCGTGAGTCTAGCACGAACAAACCGAGCTTCAACGCTTATGGAATATCTACCCAACAACCATAGAGAGGGGCTAGGACTAGATAAATAGCTAAATCGACAACCAACGAAAACCCCTAAGGGTGTGTATGTGTGGATCGCAGGAAGCAAGAGAAAGGGGAGGGACAAAAATTATGAAGGCCTTGGGGTTGTTTATATAGCCTTGGCAATCCTTGGGCTCCAGGTAAATAAACAAGAACTAGGAAACAAAAGTTTCCCTTTGCCCCCTCTCTTCTTTGGCCGACGGACGCAAGCCCCCAAGGGGGTGTTTGCATAATTTTTGTTTTCCTTCTTTTCACTTCTATTAGTTTCCATAACGGTCGTTTAAAACTTAACTATTATTTATTAACGATCGTTAGTTAAGCTTTGGTTTGATTTAATAAATATATATATAATATATTTAATAAATAAATTAACCCTTTACGTTATGTGTGCAATCCCGTGATCCCGAGTTCGATCCTATCTCACGACTATTAATTTTAAGTCCATAAACTTTCAGTTGCCGGGGCTTAAGACACGTTCAGTGGAATCAACAAATGAACCACTTTCCTTTTCTACATCTTCAATTGCTGATGTAGGTTAAGACACGTTCCGCGGAATCAACAAATGAACCACTTTCCTTACCTACATCTTTAAATCCTAGTGCAGGTACAAACATACAATACCCTAATATTATCACAGTGTCCATACCGCGTACGAAAGGCAGTTACAGGAATGTCCTCCGCTCTTACACGTAGTTGATGATACCCTGATCTTAAGTCGATCTTTGAGTATACACAGGAACCTTGCAATTGATCAAACAAATCGTCAATCCTCGGCAATGGATACCGATTCTTAACCGTCAGCTTGTTGAGTTCTCTATAGTCAATACACATCCGAAATGAACCATCTTTCTTCTTTACAAACAACACTGGAGCTCCCCATGGTGATGAGCTCGGCCTAACAAATCCTTTGTCCATCAACTCCTTCAGTTGATCCGATAACTCCTTTAACTCGGATGGTGCTAATCGATAGGGTGCACGCGCAACTGGCGCAGCTCCTGGCACCAAATCGATTTGTAACTCGACCTCACGGGTGGGTGGTAAACCCGGCAGCTCGTCTGGAAAACTTCCGGATAGTCGCAGATTACAGGTACCTCTTCAATCCTCGCCTCTAAATGACCATCACTCGAAACTTGTGCCAAAAACACATCGCATCCATTTTCTACATACTTCATCATTTTCAAACAAGAAATCACTTTCAAACGAGAAGTACATTCGTCTCCCTTCACAGTCAAGACTTTATTCCTCAACGGGATCTGAACTAATCTCTCGCCACAGACGATCACAGCACTGTGCGCCATCAGCCAATCCATTCCCACGATTACATCAAACGATCCTAGCTCTATAGGCATCAAGTCGATTTTAAAAACGTAATTTCCTAACTTCAAGGTACACCCTTTCAGTATAGAATTTGTACTAACGATTTTCCCATCAGCTAATTCCACGTTATAACTAGTCGCTAACAATACCGGTTTTCTATCGATATGACGACTAAATTTAACATCTACGAAACTCTTGTCGGAACCAGAATCAAACAAAATACTAGCATAACAAGCGTCTAGCAAAAACGTACCGGTAACCACGTTAGGACCCTGTGGTTTATCAGCCGTCCCTACTTGATACACGGCAGCATCATTGTTACCTCCTTGCTTGTTTCCTGCCTTCGGGCAATTCCCTTGCTTATGGCCTCTTTCTCCACATCCAAAACAACCCATCACTCTGGTAGCATTCGCCCCAGTGGCTACCCCTTTTGTTCGGCAATCAGACATCCTGTGACCCGCTTTTCCACATTTGCCGCACGCAGGCGGGCAATGCCCTACATGATACAAGTTGCATCGACCACAGTGGGGATTCACCTTCGCTCCTCTAGGGTTTGTCACAGCTCTCATCCCTTCATTCCTTCGCTGGTTAAACTGCTGATTGCGGTTCTGACCATTGCTGTTTCGGTTTCCACCTCGGCTTTGACCCTGGGATTGATTGCTCTGTGCCGCTTCCCACTTCCTCTTATTTCCTTCAACAATGAAGTTCTTCTTGTCTTGGAGTTTGACATCCATCAACGCGTGAGCCATCTGGACCGCTTCATCAAACGACCCAGGTTTAGACGAAGTCGTCTCACCCTTGATATTACTGGATAGACCTTTGATGTACTGTTTCATCTTCTTGTTATCATTGGCAAAGGTGTCTGGACACAAAAGGCTTAGTTCATTAAACCTCCTGGTGTAAGCAGTGATATCATTGTTTTTCAAAGTCAGGTGCCTCAACTCATCTTCCAATTGACATAACTCCTCTTCAGGACAGAACTTCTTGGTCAAAAGAGCTTTAGTAGCAGTCCATGTTTAATAACTGACTTTTGGTTGGTTAATAAAAGGTTTTTGCTTGCAAGATTTCTCTTTGCGTTGCTCGTACCCAATTGATATATATCGTTGTTTCGTTCTCGGTATCTTCTCGAATCGATCACGGTCAAAAGTGGAATAGTTGTAATTGGTGACTAAAAAGGGGGAGCTTTGGTCTAAATCTACTAAAATGATAAAGGCAAGTAATAATAAAACTAAACTAGAAACTATAAATCCAAACTTCAAATGAACAGTAGAAAATACCTTGATGGAAAATTGAAACTGCTATATTCGGAATATTTCTTGCTATGCGGAATAATTTTCTTTATTCGGAATCTTTCCCTTACTCGGAATGTTAAGCTACTCGGAAAGTAGGGCTATTCGGAAAATAAGGCTATGCGGAAAATACCCCTATTCGGAAAGTAAGCTTATTCGGAATATTGTTCTATGCGGAATAATTCGGAAAAATGACCTATGCGGAATAATTCGGAAGAAACCCTATGCGGAAAAATTAAGCTATTCGGTATAATGGGACTATTCGGAATATTGAGATTATTCCGAATAGAGGAAATTTAAATTAGCTTATGCGGAATATTTTGGAGAAAAGGTCTATTCGGAAAATGAGGCTTATGCGGAATATCTTAAAGAAAATCCCTATTCGGAAAGATTGAAGGAAAACCCTTACTCGGAATAATTAAAAGTTCCGAATAGACAAGAAATTCAAACTCTTATTCGGAAGAATTAAAAGTTCCGAATAGACAAGAAATGAAACCCATACTCGGAATAATAGAAAATTCCGAATAGACACCACCCCAGATTCCCTATTCGGAATCTGGGCAAGATCAGAAACTTGGAACGAAGAACAGTGAGCTACGAATTTGTCCAAATCGGACTCAACAAAGCAAAAAGGTTTTACCAAATCAACCACAAATCATCTACTAACTACAAGGATCAAATCCCAATCATAAAAACACCAATTCAACAACTTTTTAGAATCAAGCTAGAACCAAATAGAACTTAAGAACTTGAAAGAAAAAGATGAAGAAGAACAAGATGAATCAAAAGATTAAAGGAAGGATTGTATTAACGATTTAAGGTTCAACAAACAAATTCAAGGATCAAACTTACAAGATTTTAGAAATTAAACTAAGAGGAAAACCACTCCTTAAGGGAGATGGTTCCTAAGAACTAGGAAGAAATAAAAACTGGAAAAAGAAGAAGAGAGTGTGTCGTGTGTGTATTGGGAGGAGTATATATAGGCTTCTCCCTTGGTTGGTGAGTGGGCTTTCTTCCCTTCTTTTTGTCTTCTCGTCTTTTCAGAAAAGTTGACGTTTTCGATTATGATTCGGGATTTGTCGTCGATTAAATTCAACTCGTCTTTTAATTTCTTCGTTAAATAGACTTGAGTTTCTTCGACATATGTAAATCTTCCGTCTTTGGTCCTTTTCTTCGATAAATCTTAAAATAGGCCCATTGACTTCAAATCTTTTGCATCTCTTGGACAATAGACTTCATCTTCGGTCTTTTTCCTTTATAAAACCCGTGCAATCCCATGTTTTCTCCAATATTTATCCGGTTGGCTCTGAAAACATAACAAACACACAAACCACGCATAATTCCAAACAAATGACATTAAATACGCGTTTTGGTCTTGTTTTTGCAAGAAATAAGTGGTAGAAAAGATGGGTGTTTACACACCTATCAAATCCCCTACACTTAACCATTGCCATGCCCTCATGCAATGCTTAGTGATAAAGCAACATTACACTTTTCTCATAATTAATTAACCTTGGCCTTATTCAAATACTGCTAAACAAAAATTAAAGCACTAAAAGAAATTTAAAGCAAACAAAAGGATAGAACATAACTATGTGGAAATAACTCGTAAAGAGATCGAGGACTTACATTAGGGCTTTTGGTGCTGCGAAGATTTATCACCCTCAAGTTTCACGTTCCCCAAACTAAGCTTAAAAACGAGATCATTGTTATTATAAGTTAGCAATTCAAACACTTACACACATGGCTTAATTAAATGCTTAGACTCCCTTATTCCTAGGTGTATCTCTTATATTTTATTTTTGTCTTAGAATGATCATGAAGATGCATTTTTGGACTTATTTTGATAGTTCATTTAGGCTGAAAGCAAAGTAGGACGATTTGATCAATAGTTAGCTAAAGGACAAAATCTCTTAAAACTGCTTCTTGGGATATCAGAAAGTTCATATCTTGGCATAACTTGGTTCACGATTTGAGACCTTTCTCGGGCCGATATTTGGCATGTGCTTCATACTTCATATCTTCGAGAGACGTTCTTGAGATAATGGTCTTCTCATCATAATAGAGTTTCTTCACTTTGGAGACTTTTGAGGGGTACTCCAACTTTGTTGACCACGACTTCATGATTATTTCTTTAATCTCTATTTGGGATTTTGAGATACAACGATCCGCCTCCTTTTCGGACTTGGATCTATTTATCCTCATACCTTGTTAGGGTCTTTTCGGATAGACTTCTCCATCATCTTTGTGGGAGTTGATTGCTTTTCGTCGTGAGTCTTGATCCTTCATATTGATTTTGGAGATAATGCTTTTCACATCACTTTTGGATCTTCAGCGATAAAATTGAATCCTCATGCCTTGTTAGGGCCTTTTCGGACTCGCCAATCTTCGCGCCCCGCTTCATAAGTTATGCCTTGGCTATGAACTCTCGTCATTACCGAGCAACTTTTAAACGATCTTGGGCTAAAAGCTAAGTAACCTTTCAAATCGTACGACCTTACTTATTGCAGATAAATTATTAGCAAGTGATGGGAGAATAGGAAAATAATTACACCAAGTGAGCTTGTGCAAGAATACCGACTTATAATTGACTCTATCATTTCTCGTCCTCCACAATTTTGAAATCTCAAGTAATGAGACTCGTGGATGCTTAGCCTAATAAACCAATTAAGGTCTACATGGTTAAGGATACTAGCTAGAATAAACTTGGATAAGTCTATTCGGGTTGAGTCAAAATAAACGCAACGGGCCTAATATGTCAAAGACTTCTAGACTAGCTACACCATTTTATTAATATTTTTGACTTTATTGCGGGATATATACATATGTAAGCAACGATAAAAAAATTTAAAATTTACGACAAAATGGCCAAAGTTGATTAAAAATTTGAAAAATGTTGAAAAGTATGATTTTCCGGTTAAATGAAGGCATTTTCATGGAAAAGTCCACTTAAAACTTCGATAGAAGTCCCCCCTACACTTAAGATAAACATTGTCCTCAATGTTTAAGCATGTGGGAAGGGTCTCCCCTACACTTATGACATTGTGCACGTTGGTTAACTCAAGTTAAGGAAAAGACGACTAAAGTGATCAATTTCAAATGTGAGTATGAAGAAAATTGAATCACGATAGTTGAGAGATAGAACCAGATTTCGGATAACATGGGATCACGGTTCTTCAAAGATTCCAAGAGTGCAATAATCCCTGTAATCACATCACCATCCAAAAACAAGCAACCTATATAGCTCCCCCTACACTTATGATGAAAAACGGGAAAGGGGGATAGATACCCGGGTTGCCTCCCGAGGAGCGCTTGTTTTTGTTTACCGAGTCGCGAGCCTGACTCGGTCCCGAACTAATTTAAGGGAAATGTAGTGAGGGATGGAATCATCTCCTTAGAGATGTCCTCACCAACGTACAATTTCAAACGCTGGCCATTCACCTTGAAGTTGGGCCCATTTGGCTGAGAAAGCTCAATGGTGCCATAGGGAAAGACATTGGCGATGGTGAATGGACCAGACCAGCGGCTCTTCAACTTGCCTGAGAAGATCTTCAACCGAGAGTTAAAGAGTAAGACTTGATCACCAATGTTGAACTCTCGGTTCTTGATTTTAGCATCGTGGATAATCTTGGTCTTCTCCTTGTAAATCAATGAGTTCTCGTAAGCTTGATTCCTCAATTCTTGAAGCTCGTTGAGTTGAATCTTCCGAAAATCACCGGCTTTGTTGATGTCGAAGTTAGCCCACTTCAAGGCCCAGTATGCCTTATGTTCCAGCTCGATGGGGAGGTGGCAGGCTTTCCCGTACACAAGACGATAAGGTGTACAACCAATCGGCGTCTTATAGGCGGTACGGAAAGCCCACAGAGCATCATCAAGTTTATCGGCCCACGAGGCACGGTGCTCTCCCACAGTACGTTCCAAAATTCTTTTCAATCCACGGTTGGATATCTCGGCTTGACCGTTGGTTTGAGGATGATAAGCGGTGGAAAGACGGTGATTGACACCATACTTAGCCATGACTCTTGCAAATTGATCGTTGCAAAAATGAGTCCCGCGGTCACTGATAATAGCACGAGGAACACCGAAACGAGCAAACAGTTGTTTCAAGAAATTACAAACCACCCTCGCGTCGTTAGTGGGTAAAGCTTTTGCTTCAACCCATTTAGAAACGTAGTCGACAGCGACAAGGATGTATTTGTTGCCTTTAGAAGACGGGAATGGCCCCATAAAGTCGATGCCCCAGACATCAAAGATTTCACATTCTTGTATAAAATTTTGAGGCATCTCATCTTTATGTGTGATCTTGCCTTGTTTTTGGCAAGCATCACAATGTTTAACCATCTCGTGAGCATCACGATAAATGGTGGGCCAATAATCCCGAGTCAAACACTTTTTTGGCGGTGAAGTTGGGACCAAAGTGACCACCGGTGGGTCCTTTGTGGCACGCTTGGAGAATATCAAAAGCTGCCGGTCCGTCAACACACCGACGAATAATCAGGTCAGCGCATTGTTTGAATAGAAAAGGGTCCTCCCAAAAGTAAGTCTTAACGTCGTTCAAGAACTTCTTCTTTTGTTGGGATGTTAACCCTTGTATGAGAACTCCACCCGCTAAGTAGTTTGCAATATCGGCAAACCACGGGGTGCCATCAAGATTGGGATTGATAGACATTAAGGTTTCAAGGGGAAAAGAGTCATTGATCTCTTTGTTCGAGTGATCCCCTTGATATGGATCCTCAAGTCTGCTCAAATGATCCGCGGCCAGGTTTTCAGCACCCTTCTTGTCACGAATTTCAATGTTGAATTCTTGAAGGAGTAAAACCCAGCGGAGAAGTCTTGGCTTGGAATCATTCTTAGTCATCAAGTACTTCAACGCGGAATGGTCCGTGTATACGATGGTGGTGGATAAAACAAGATAGGGGCGAAATTTCTCAAAAGCATAGACAACAGCTAAAAGCTCTTTTTCGGTTGTCGTATAATGCAATTGAGCCCCCGTCATTGTTTTGCTAGCGTAGTGGATTGGTTGGAAGTGTTTATTCACTCTTTGGCCCAGAACCGCACCAATAGCAAAGTCGCTAGCATCACACATCAATTCAAAAGGCAGCTCCCAATTAGGGGTAACCAAGACCGGTGCCTTAGTCAGCTTATCCTTGAGAAGATTGAATGCTTCGAGACACTCTTTAGAAAAGATAAAAGGAGTATCTTTTTCCAAGAGGTGGGTCATCGGGCGAGTGATTTTAGAAAAATCCTGAATGAATCGTCGATAGAAACCCGCATGACCCAAAAAACTTCTCACACCCTTCACGGTTGAAGGTGGAGGTAATTTGGCTATGACATCAACTTTAGCACGGTCTACTTCAAGACCGGCTTTAGAGATTTTGTGTCCTAGCACAATGCCTTCTTTTACCATAAAATGGCATTTTTCCCAATTTAGAACAAGGCGAGTGTCTTCGCACCGCTTAAGCATGCGTTCCAAATTGGCAAGGCAAGCAGAAAAGGAATCCCCGAAGACCAAGAAATCATCCATGAAGACTTCCATGGTTTGCTCAACCATGTCATGGAATATAGCCAACATGCACCTTTGGAAAGTCCCGGGGGCATTGCATAAGCCAAAAGGCATTCTTTTATAAGCAAATGTGCCGTAGGGACAAGTGAATGTTGTCTTTTCTTGATCTTGGGGATCGATGGGTATTTGAAAATAACCCGAGAAACCATCCAGAAAGCAGTAATATTCATTACCAGCTAGACGTTCAAGCATTTGGTCCATAAAAGGTAGAGGGAAATGATCCTTTCTCGTGGCATCATTGAGTTTGCGGTAGTCTATACAAACTCTCCACCCAGTAACGAGACGGGTAGGAATTAACTCGTTGTTTGCATTGGGCACAACGGTTATACCACCTTTCTTAGGCACACAATGGACTGGACTAACCCACGGGGAATCCGAAATAGGGTAAATCATACCCGCATCAAGAAGTTTGATAACCTCTTTTTTGATGACGTCATGGATTTTAGGATTCACCCTTCTTTGGCTTTGAATAGTGGGCTTAAAGTCGTCCTCCATGAGAATTTTATGTGTGCAAAAGTGAGGATCAATTCCACGGATGTCGGAGATTTTCCAAGCGATAGCGCGTTTATGCTTCTTCAACACTGCAACAAGTCGGGCTTTTTCGTCTTCGTTCAGATCCTTTGCGATGATAACCGGTAACTTCTCGTCGTCTTCTAGGAAAACGTACTCAAGATGAGGCGGTAGGTCCTTAAGCTCGAGAGTAGGAGGATCCTCAATAGATGGTGAAACTAACGATGGATCATCATTAGTCACCTCTGTAGGGGTAGGAGGAGACAATGGGTCCTCATTGAGAAGTCTCTCAATAGTACGAATATCTTCATCCCAATTGGTGGACGAATTATCATACTTAATATCGAGAGGACCCAGGCTAGCTTCGAACTCATCTAAGTCACTTTCTCCAAAAGGAGTAAATGCCGGAGCAATTGAGGCAACGGTCTCAACAATGGGTAGAGAAGAGAGAGTACTTTTGCAAGCATCATAAAAATGTTCTTCACAAGCCTCATCGAGAACATCAATAGCATTAACACTCTCGTATGAATAAGGTTGCTGAGAAATCTTACCCATGTTGAAGACAATTTGATCGTCACCAACTCTCATGATTAATTCGCCTGCGGCTACATCAATGAGAGTGCGACCGGTCCTCAAGAATGGACGTCCAACGATTAATGGAACACGAGGGTCCATCTCGTAGTCAACGACGACAAAATCCGCCGGAAAGGTGAATTTATCAACGCCAACAAAGACATCTTCAGCTATCCCCACTGGATAAGCAACCGTACGGTTGGCTAATTACAAAGTCATTCGTGTGGGGACTAGCTCGGGGAGAGATAATTGCTTCCAAACACTTAAGGGCATTAAGTTAATACTGGCACCTAGATCGGCTAGGGCCATGCAATTCTCTACTCCCGGGAAGTTGCAAGGAATCAAGAAGCGACCCGGATCACCAAGTTTGGTGGGCAATTTCCTTAAGAGCACTGCGGAGCAGTTTTCATTAAGTTGGGTCTGAGCAATGTCAAGAAGCTTTTCTTTATCACTTAGAAGATCTTTAAACATCTTAGCATATTTGGGCATGTGAGCGAGAGCCTCGGCAAAGGAGATGTTAAAATTCAATTGTTTAAACATTTTTAGGAAGTTTGAAACTTGAATATCATCCTTGCTCTTTTGCTTCTCTTTCCTCAACCTTGAAGGATAAGGTATATTGGATGAAGAAGAAGGCTTTAAAGGGAGAGGATCACTCACAACCACGGGTGGTGGGGAAATGGGGATAGAAGGTGAAGGAGGTGGAGAAAGTTGCTCTTTTTCCCTGTTCACAATCACGGGTGGAGGTGTAGGAAGCTCGGGTTCCATATAACCTTTTCCACTACGAGTGGTGATTGCTTTCATCTCCCCTCTTGGATTTGCAACGGTATTACTCGGAAGAGTACCCGAAGAAGAGGGTTGATTACCTTGGATGAGCGAACCAATCATATCACGAAGGTGAAGAGCTTGATTATTGAAAGAGTTTTGCATGTTGGTATTAATAGCATCGCTATGTTTGGCCATATCATTCCTTAGCTCGGCTCGAATATCGCTTCCTTGTTTCACCATGTCATTCTTCAAGTTGACAAACTGACTCTGAAGATTCGTCACCATCTCACGATTAGTCTTCATGAACGACTCGACGTCGGGATTCACTGCCATCGGTTGATTGAGAGGTGGAGCTTGATAAGCTTGAGAATTTCCTTGAGTTTGGTAGGTATTTCTTTGGGATGGATATTGGTTTTGAGCACGAGGTTGGGATTGGTTGTTTCGGTTATAGTTTTGTTGTTGGGTTTGGTTTGCAGGAGGGAAACCGGGAGGTGCAAGATAATTGTTGGAACGATAACTTAGCAAGCTACGGTCTCCTTGAGGGCGAGCTTGATAGCCTCCCGTGGGATATGTACCGTATGCAGCGTTAACGTTTTCAGAATAATTGCCTTGAGTGGAAGGACAATCATTATAAGAATGAGGACCACCACATGTGTCACAAGACATAGCAACAGCTTTAGCTTGTTGAAAGTGGTTTGTGGCCATGGTCATGAAATTTTTGTTCATTTCAGCAAGTTGTCGAGAAATTTCAGACATTTCAGGATTGGAGGTAGTAGAAGAAACATTGACTCTCGAGTTAGATCTTGAGGATGCGGATGAATCCCAATTCTTGTGGTGAGTAGTCATGTTTTCAATCAACTCTCGACACTCCTCCGGTCTCCTTTTCATAAAAGTACCACCGGCGGCGGCATTGATCGTGTCACGATCACGAAAGGTGAGACCATTATAGAAGGTGTCAATGAGAGTGACGGGGAGCATATTGTGATTAGGACAGCGGTCGATCAAATCATTGTAACGTTCCCAAGCATCGAAAAGTGATTCATCATTCTCTTGCATAAATCCACTGATTTGGTTACGAAGGCTAGTGACCATTGATGGGGGAAAATAGCGCGATAAAAAGCGTTGAGTCATGTCGTTCCATGTATGAATAGAATTTTTAGGAAGACGGTCAAACCATTTTTCGGCATGGTGAGAAAGCGAGTGAGGAAAGAGTTGGAGGCGAAGGTCATCCATAGAAACACCGGGAGATTTCATGCTTTGGGTAATAGTGATGAATTTGTCGAGGTGTTTGTTGGCATCATCATCCGGAATTCCGCGAAATGGATTCGTTTGTACTTGCTGGATCATGTGATGCTTCAACGAAAACTCCTGAGCCGTGACATGCATCGGTGCAATCGGGCCTCCACGTCCGTTCATTGTGGGTTGGCATAGCTCCTCCATGGTTCGTAAGTCAGGTGGATTATTCATATTTGGGTGGGGTGGGTTATTATTATTATTGTTGTTTTGGGGGGGTGGAATATTATTGTTGTTGTTGTGTACACCTGCCATGTCTAATTGTTCGAGAGTCTCGGGCTCTGAATAAGACGTGGATCGAGTACGCATACACTAAAAAGAAAATGCAAGAAAAAATATTTTTGTTTTTTATAGGTTTTATATTGTTTTTGTATTTTTGAAAATTTAATATTTTTATGGATTTTTGAAAGTTTTTGTGCTTGAAAATAACGTTCCCGAAAGAACGGATCCCAAAATCCAATTTTTCTCACAAGAAACCGTTGATCCTTACGAAAAGAGCCGGCAGCGGCGCCATTTTAATAACTGACTTTTGGTTGGTTAATAAAAGGTTTTTGCTTGCAAGATTTCTCTTTGCGTTGCTCGTACCCAATTGATATATATCGTTGTTTCGTTCTCGGTATCTTCTCGAATCGATCACGGTCAAAAGTGGAATAGTTGTAATTGGTGACTAAAAAGGGGGAGCTTTGGTCTAAATCTACTAAAATGATAAAGGCAAGTAATAATAAAACTAAACTAGAAACTATAAATCCAAACTTCAAATGAACAGTAGAAAATACCTTGATGGAAAATTGAAACTGCTATATTCGGAATATTTCTTGCTATGCGGAATAATTTTCTTTATTCGGAATCTTTCCCTTACTCGGAATGTTAAGCTACTCGGAAAGTAGGGCTATTCGGAAAATAAGGCTATGCGGAAAATACCCCTATTCGGAAAGTAAGCTTATTCGGAATATTGTTCTATGCGGAATAATTCGGAAAAATGACCTATGCGGAATAATTCGGAAGAAACCCTATGCGGAAAAATTAAGCTATTCGGTATAATGGGACTATTCGGAATATTGAGATTATTCCGAATAGAGGAAATTTAAATTAGCTTATGCGGAATATTTTGGAGAAAAGGTCTATTCGGAAAATGAGGCTTATGCGGAATATCTTAAAGAAAATCCCTATTCGGAAAGATTGAAGGAAAACCCTTACTCGGAATAATTAAAAGTTCCGAATAGACAAGAAATTCAAACTCTTATTCGGAAGAATTAAAAGTTCCGAATAGACAAGAAATGAAACCCATACTCGGAATAATAGAAAATTCCGAATAGACACCACCCCAGATTCCCTATTCGGAATCTGGGCAAGATCAGAAACTTGGAACGAAGAACAGTGAGCTACGAATTTGTCCAAATCGGACTCAACAAAGCAAAAAGGTTTTACCAAATCAACCACAAATCATCTACTAACTACAAGGATCAAATCCCAATCATAAAAACACCAATTCAACAACTTTTTAGAATCAAGCTAGAACCAAATAGAACTTAAGAACTTGAAAGAAAAAGATGAAGAAGAACAAGATGAATCAAAAGATTAAAGGAAGGATTGTATTAACGATTTAAGGTTCAACAAACAAATTCAAGGATCAAACTTACAAGATTTTAGAAATTAAACTAAGAGGAAAACCACTCCTTAAGGGAGATGGTTCCTAAGAACTAGGAAGAAATAAAAACTGGAAAAAGAAGAAGAGAGTGTGTCGTGTGTGTATTGGGAGGAGTATATATAGGCTTCTCCCTTGGTTGGTGAGTGGGCTTTCTTCCCTTCTTTTTGTCTTCTCGTCTTTTCAGAAAAGTTGACGTTTTCGATTATGATTCGGGATTTGTCGTCGATTAAATTCAACTCGTCTTTTAATTTCTTCGTTAAATAGACTTGAGTTTCTTCGACATATGTAAATCTTCCGTCTTTGGTCCTTTTCTTCGATAAATCTTAAAATAGGCCCATTGACTTCAAATCTTTTGCATCTCTTGGACAATAGACTTCATCTTCGGTCTTTTTCCTTTATAAAACCCGTGCAATCCCATGTTTTCTCCAATATTTATCCGGTTGGCTCTGAAAACATAACAAACACACAAACCACGCATAATTCCAAACAAATGACATTAAATACGCGTTTTGGTCTTGTTTTTGCAAGAAATAAGTGGTAGAAAAGATGGGTGTTTACACACCTATCAATGTTCTTGCATTCGCTACTGCTAACCCAACAATGGCTACTTGGGTGTTCCACCAACTCAATGCATCGTCAAGAAATGTAGCAGCCGCAAACTTGACCTTGTTCGCTTTTGAGCAACCACTAATCTCGAAAGTACTTTCCACCTTTTCTAACCATCTCCTGAGTTCTAGAGCTCCACCAGTTCCACGAAATTGCGTTGGACCACATTTTATGAAACTATAGTAAGTACACTCTATTGGGGCTTGCTGTCTCCCCACATTTCTGCCCTGGTCTGGGTTCCTTCCTGCTCGATCTGCTTCTAGCGCATTCGCAATGGCTTCCTGATTCATCGTGTTCACACGGTTGGCGGTTAGTTTTGGAGGCATGGTGCGTTATCAAATACACCTCTCTACAAAGACAGGGAAAATAGAAAAACAATGTAAGTATACACATCAAGATTAAGATGGATTTCTCTTTCAAGACATAATATAAATACAACGACACATCACTACAGAGTTTCTAATATTCATCAATTCACATCACAAAAGATCAAATTAAAGACATATCACAGCTCATGAAAGGTAAACATGGATTGTATTGATAATCAACCAAAATTGTGACAAGTATTGCCACTACAACCATTCACCATAAAACTTAAGTCCTCAAGTTTTTCGTCACAATGCCATCATACAAAAGTCTAAAACAGTTCTATTACAACGATCAAAGATAAAATACAAGACAAGCAACTAGGCATGTGGTGATCCACACGGCCTCTTGGATGGCGGTTCATCATCATCTTCCTCAGGTTCCTCATTGCTATCATCCTCGTCCACTTCATCCATCTTTCTCTTTCCTTTGTCGTTCGGCCCACATTCAGTCGCGTTTTTCGTCCCTGACGTAGACCCACACTCAACCGCTACATGATTTCCCACAGTGATACAAACACCTCTGGAAGGTGGCTGGATCATGAAGTCATTAGCTTCCATTTCAAAATCGTCCACAAATCTCCAATCTGGGGGCAATGATGCTCTCACTCGATGCTCCCAACTCTGCATCCTAGACAATCTCGCTTGATCTTCCCTAACACGATCAAGACTGGCGCTCAAGTTCGCGATCATCGATCTTAGACTGTTGATATCACTCTTGTTTGCATTTCCATCATACTCAATTCTTGAAGTCCTTGCCGATAATCCTTGGTGTGCTCTCTCGTTCTTATCAAACCTCTTAATCACCCTGGTCTCTACCACAAACCGCTCATACATCAACCTATCCATCCTCCTCAAACGACCCTCGGGATCCCAGTAGTGTCTTGGCCTCAGAAAGTAGACCCTCGCGATATTCTCATGAATAGATTGTGATTTTGATAAATTGCTGGATTCTGCACCACTCACATTACTTACTCGAACAAATCCTGGCACTGTCCTCAGGTAGTCCTTACAATTGTCCATCGGGCGACTAAAGGGTTGCTGCTCATATCGATCAGTCGGAGGCACTTCATAACCCTTTGGCGAATTTGGAGATTGAAATAAATCAGGTTCGGTCTGACCGACAGCATTCTCGGGAATTCCATCATCCATCAGTTCCTCGGGCTCTTCTTCAGAATCCTCACTACCATCACTACTGATACTGAAGTTGTCCACGTCACTTTCATCACTGTCATTTCCCGGCCCTATTGCTTCTTCTGGAGCGATCCATCCATTGTCATTATCCGTCGGGTTCGGAGGAAACGGTCCCCCTTCGTGACCCACGACGTAATCGTTTCCATTACCATTAGGCGGTACCTCGGCCATTCCTGCAATAACAGAGAATTTTGGAGGGTACGTAAGATAACTATGCAATATTTATAAATACATGCATGCAAATGCAATGCAAAGGTGGTACATATGCCCAAAATGCAATAATATGATGCTCATGCATGATTAATACAAGAATTACGGTGTCGGGTATTCCACGTATAATTTCAACGTTTACATATAGTAATTTCCATATTTACGTAATAAATACCCACATATATACTTCAACTCAAAAGTATACGTCAAATGCCATGAATACAAAAATAAACCTTACCGGAGCCATGCAGGATAGTTGTGTGCGCTTGGACAATTTCTTACGACACCAAAAGTTATAGTTTAGGAATTTTCAAAACGACCTAGTTCTCTATAACTCATGGCTCTGATTACCAATCTCTAACACCCCACCAAATGCTATGCGCAGCGGAACTACAACATTTGGGTGCTAGACAGTTATCATCGCACACAAGATATATCGAACGACTCCAAAGAGACGTCAATTTAAAACTTATATTAAAAAAATTGTTAAAAAGATACATGTCTACGGTTTTCCAACCCCAATTGATACAACAGAGTTTTGCGTTTTCGGTCCCCGTGAATCTCAACCCAAAAGTTACAGTTTTCACAACAACATGACATCAAAGTTAAAAATGTTTAAGTAATAATGGGAGGAAAAACAAGTAGACTCCAAGCTCCACACACAACATCCATCCAATGCACGCTCCATGCTACACTTCAGCGGTTACCTGAAACACATGCTAAATTTGGTCAACGAAAATGTTGAGTGGAATTCATAGGTTTTACAATTCATTTTGAACATATGTGAAATAAAAACCATTCACGATCATTCATAGACTTGTCGATCAAACAATCTATATTCAAGATACTGACAATTGTGTTTAAGCTCATGACACTAAACCGTTAACTCAATCACCCGCGTAATAATTACCGGCGTGATTCAGATAAAACCAGTGCCCCTACTAAGGCATCAGTTGCAATTATACCTTATCTCTTATCACAAATTATCCGTCCGCATGGGGTATCAACGTACTAGCCCTCGTCTCGGATAGGGTAGTCAACCCCATAGTACTATCACTTTGCATAAGCGGCTATTTCTAATCCACGCTAGGACTAAACAATAGTTAATAGTTCATGAATTTAGGGCCTTTTGCAACTAGGTACTCAACACAATTTCAAAGGCAACGTTCGGGTCCAACAATCATTCATGACATATGTTCATTTTGAAAACTAGCATGCATTTCCCTCGCGGGTAAAACAGTTTGAAATAATAATAAGCGAGGCTATGAATTCACACCTTATATAACAAGTAGTCGATAGTTCGAGAGACGGTCACTGACGACGATACGGATGCCCGGGTAAATCAACACCTATCAAACCAAATAACGCGTAATGAGTAATCTCATTTAAAAACCTTATGGTACTGTATAAAATACATAAATATTAGTCACTTGTGACAATTACAACTCACGCCAAAACAAAACGACAAGTGTTACTCGTTTTATACCATTTGTCCTTATTATTAACGTTATTCATTTTTACTCATTTTCGCCGATACTTACCGAAAGTACGTACTGTTTTACTATACTTAACCATTTTTTTATAAAATGTGAGAAAATTCTCAAAAATACTATAAGACCTGTAGAAAACACATATTTAATCCCAACAAAAGTTTTCACTTCTACGACCCGTTACTCAACACTTTTCCAAAACTACGTTTTTCGGACTGAAATTGTACTTTGACCAAGTCGGACTCATTTGACCCGTTTAAAATACTCCATTGACCCATTTGACACCTAAGTCCTATAATAGACTCAAATGTGCAGGTTTGACACCAAAATTCAACCCTTGACCATTTACCAAACTAGACTTATAGTCCCCGGGATTTGACCTAAAACCAAGCATAATTTCGGATTATGACGGTTTTCATCTCCCGGAACACGAATTTCAAAACGTCGTAACTTTTGACTCGTTAGGAGTCGTAAGCTCTAACTTATACCAAATCGAAGCTAAGAAAATGCTCTACAACTCTATCCTATCCACAAGACCTGTTTTCAAAATAAGTTTTACGAAAATGCCTTAAACTTTCTGCCTAAAATCAACTATACCAAAATCACACTAACGCTCGTTTCCAAACCCATTTATCATCACTAGACATCATCCTAAGCATCCCTAATCACAACCAAACAACATTTTCAGTCCTAAACCCCTATTGATCATCAACCTCATAGAACTAAAATCATAAAAACAAGCATGCAAGTGATTATACCCATCTAAAACATCTAAAAACATAAGATTAAACATAAACCCAAGCTCAAAACATTAACCACCATGATCCCCAAACACCCCCCATTGAGCCGTGGGGTTTGGATGATCAAAACACACCAACCAAATTAATTTTGGTTGATTTGTTTGGTGTTCTAGCATCATTTTAGCATGAATTAAACATGCAAATGCCCAATTAACATCAAAAACGAATTTGAAAAATCTTGAATTTTTGGAAGAATTTTTGTTAATGCATGTTTGAAATAACCATGGATTAACACTCACTAGATGATTTTAGAAGGTGGTCTTTGATTAGAATTAATCAAAACTAAAAAAAAATTGATGTGGTGGTGGTTTTGGGTGTTTGGCCGTCGGCCTAAGAACACAAGGGAGGGTGTTTTGATCTTTTTTTCTTGAAAATGTTTTGTGTGTGTTTGTTAGTTCCCTTTTTGTGAAATGGGAAGGACCATTGTGCAATATAAGCATTCTTTTGGCCTTAAGCAAAAACGACACCAAAACTTTACGGGATTTACTCACTAGTCATTTTAGAAAATTTTACGGGAGTCGGGAATCATCCCAAACACTCCAAAATACTTTTGGGATACTTTAAATGTACCCGGAAAGCAATAAAACTCACCCGACTCGACTTAACACGAACCGTAAGTAAAATTCTCGAAAAATTACATTATCGATAAAACGTCAATAATTATAGAAATTTGGGCATCCATGGAATCGTACTCGTCATCGTCCTTCTTAAATCGTCAATCGTCAAAATTATAACCTCGAACATCGGTTTCAACCAAAATACTAAAATATATAGCAATTAAAATTTATTAAAAATTTCAAAAATAAGCGTAATTTAGGGTAATGTTAGTGACCTCGGTTCTAGGGTATCACACTAAAAGTTCATCATATACTTGCAAGTTGAGGTATTGGTTAAACCAATTAAAGATTTTACACACAACTAAATTCACACCGTACTTTTTCTAGAACTTAGTTATAGCACAAAGCAATAACCTTATTCATTGTGTTTCGGATGTGAATTAATGTAGTTAAATCAACCTTAAAAATTGTACCAATAACAACCGTAGGTAATACCAATTTGACGCATAGGCGAGCCGAGAATTTGGTCAGCGCTGAAGCATAACACCTCATTCCTCAACCGGGTACATGACTAGCGGTGCGTTATACCCACTTTATAGTTTGCCAAAATTGAGTAGGCCGTTAAGTTGCTATTGCAATTCTAATCAACGCAAATCATGTGTAATTTACATCTCAAAACAATTCATTAATTTTGATAAGATTTAGTCCATATTATTTTTCTTAAAAAAAATTACCCTTGTTTACAACATACAATATAAAACGCATGAAAACAAGTAGTACAAAAAAAACTAAATCAAATAGCTACATGCATAACAATTTATTCAAAGAACATCAAATCTAGGGTTTTTATGAACATACAAATTCTTCCCTAATTTTAAAACTTTGAATCAAATAAAGCAAATAGCAATCAAAATTATATGATCCGTAAGAAACATGCATGTTTATTACGGATCTCCCACATTCTCTTAACAATTAAAAAACTACGGATCGTAACCACTCATGACATAACAATTAATTCATGCAAAACATCTAAAGTTAATTACCATGTAAATTTAGGGTTTACAAAAAAAAAAATTTAAAAAATTCGGCATAGCCGATTTTAAAAAACAATAAAAAACAAAACCCTAAATTTTATAAAACCTAAAAAAACAACATGTAATTTTTAACACAAATCAATATTAGTTAAAAAACTTTAGATCTTGATAATTATAATCATGTTAAAACGGCTCTCGATGCCACTGTGGGTTTATATAGTCCATAACAATTATTTAAAACCCTAATATGGATCAAAGAACGCATAGCGGAAGCAATTAACAAGATCATTAATTTAACACAATTATATTAATCAAGATTAGGGTTACATACCTTTATCCTAGCAAGATCCACAAGACGATGGAACGAACGGCGACTAGGGTTTATTACGAACACCGCCAAGAATATAATCTAAAGTAAGATTATATCACGCTCTTGTACACACGTAATACGGCGAGTTAACCGTGAGTCTAGCACGAACAAACCGAGCTTCAACGCTTATGGAATATCTACCCAAAAACCATAGAGAGGGGCTAGGACTAGATAAATAGCTAAATCGAAAACCAACGAAAACCCCTAAGGGTGTGTATGTGTGGATCGCAGGAAGCAAGAGAAAGGGGAGGGACAAAAATTATGAAGGTCTTGGGGTTGTTTATATAGCCTTGGCAATCCTTGGGCTCCAGGTAAATAAACAAGAATTAGGAAACAAAAGTTTCCCTTTGCCCCCTCTCTTCTTTGGCCGACGGACGCAAGCCCCCAAGGGGGTGTTTGCATAATTTTTGTTTTCCTTCTTTTCACTTCTATTAGTTTCCATAACGGTCGTTTAAAACTTAACTATTATTTAATAACGATCGTTAGTTAAGCTTTGGTTTGATTTAATAAATATATATATAATATATTTAATAAATAAATTAACCCTTTACGTTATGTGTGCAATCCCGTGATCCCGAGTTCGATCCTATCTCACGACTATTAATTTTAAGTCCATAAACTTTCAGTTGCCGGGGCTTAAGACATGTTCAGTGGAATCAACAAATGAACCACTTGCCTTTTCTACATCTCCAATTGCTGATGTAGGTTAAGACACGTTCCGCGGAATCAACAAATGAACCACTTTCCTTACCTACATCTTTAAATCCTAGTGCAGGTACAAACATACAATACCCTAATATTATCACAGTGGTAAAGATCCAAACAGAATGAGCTATTAATTTGCACATGAGTGACAAAAAGATTTTCTTTCGGATTATTCAAAGTCAGTTAAGTTCGTAACTACAATATTTAAAAAGAAATTAAATTAGATTGCAAGATTTTTTCTTGTCGTATCGGGTCTTAGTGAGATAAGAGCATGCCCTTCAAGCTTGCATTTGTCTACCTTCATATAAACAACATATAATCCATAAATCAACCATTTGTTACAAAAAATATCAACACCTACTAACCCAAAATCAACAAATGATCTCAAATCAAATAAAGGATTACAGTTGACCGTAAATAGCACCCTACTTTGAAGAATTGACTGATTAACACAAACGTGGATTGTAGGGTTACTTTGATGATTTTCAAGTTCTCATGTATAACTAAACTTAGGCCTACTTGATACATATAGTAAGGGAACCATAAAGCACACTAAAAAGCAAACTTAATTTAAACAACCTCTAAAGTGTGCAATATGTACAAAATAGAGAAAAGGAACATCAACAGTACCTTGTCTAGGTGTTGATACCTATGAAGTTGTTGTTCTAATGGTATCAGAGAGCGACTAATTTGTATATTGCGGATTGGTATTGCTACTCGATATAATGTATGATTTAAATTGGATTGAAAAATCCTCCATTACTCTATTCTTTTACTTCGAATTCTATTCTTGTAATTGAAATAATTCTTTGTTTGACATATTGCAATTGATTACTTACCTAATCTAGCCCAACTACCTGAGGCTAATGCCATATTAGTAACTTGACCCTGTCAACTATATAGATACAGTTGAGTGTCTACTACACATGAAAGTAATACTTTGATTACACTAATCCTCCTATGTGATCCTTTACAGTTCATGTTGTTGGATCACGAAGAGAAAATGCCTCGTTTTGACGATAAGCGACATTATCATCACATGTTATCAGAAGCCTCCGCAATGGGATTCATCTGGACGATGCTTGAAATTAACACCGAGACATTGACATGCATAAATTACTAAACTAAGAAAAGAATTTTGTTTACAAATTAATACTTACCACAAATTTTGTGCAATCGAATTCACAAAAAGGCTAATACAACTTTCACTTGTTCTATTGATGCATTTCGGTAAGCCACTTTAGGAGCAATACCATCTACGACCTTGGCAGCATCTTTGTCTGTAATTGATTTGAAAACATCAATATGCACCTGTAAAAAGAATGAGGAAATGAAGTGTGATGGACATATAAGTAGAAAAAACATGTAATACCGTATGCATAGGTGGCAAAATAAAGATATTGACTGGGTTGGCAACATGTCAAAATATGCCTATGTAATCATTTTGACACTTTACTTATATGCTATTTATTTTTACATGGTCGACAGGTTAGACCGTTAGAGTGAACTGTAACCCGAATCATCCCTTTAAAAACTAATGAGTCAAACATTCCAACTCAAGGAATACTAAACTTTGAAATAAGATCAACATCCTATAGTTTTACTCATTAACCAACAATCTAAACAACTTAGCAACCGAGTACGATATTGCTTAAGTAACAATTTCATCAATACCCATATGTGAATATGATTCCACATTGTGATCAAATACCACCTTAGTACAATGTAAAAATTCGAAAGGTTATGCAATATGAGGGGAAAAGTGTGACATTCTTTGTAAGCCTTCTCGCTTTCATTTAGATACTTCTTATTGCCAAAACGAAAAAAAAATGGCACACCCTGACGCTATCATAACATCATATTTAAAAGTTTCCAATATAACATGTATCATTTACTCTCCTATGTCGTTTATAAATAAGCAAATGCATAAAAAAAACACGAAACGTACTCATAACAAACCACTGTTTTTCCCATCATAATTCCACGTGAATTGCATTAATATTTCTTAGTGGCTTTTCCCTAATAACATGTATTTGTTTTAATCACAGAGGTTTGCGTATATAAAATGAAACCTTTTTCCGAAAGCATCATAAAATAAAGAAAAGGAACTTACGAAGATCGCGTTAGTATATACTAAAACACTATATTCAATAACTTGTATTATATCAAAGGCACTCGTTATCGGACAGTTATTTCCACTTGAGATCGACACAGCTGCAATCTGTCACTGTCATGATCACAGAAAAGATATAGGCTTAGTTGCTTTCTTATAATAATGGAAAGTTTGTAAATGTAAATTGCTTAAATATTTCTTACCTGAATCTCACTAATAAATGATGTAGTCACTTTAAAAAGTGTCTCAAGACCTTCATGCTTGGAATATTTGTTTTCTTCTCACATTTTGATCCCGCGGAGCAAACTGCGGATACATTTAAGATGTTATACAACATTTTTATTAGATGAACAAAAACTATATATGAAATAGCATAGCATACAGTTCTCATCATAATCGCATACGCAAATAACGGTTAGAACCTTTTTATCAACATTCCTACGTCCCTCATCGGGCCCTAATGCGTTATAAAATTTGGATTTAGCCAGTGAGGTCACCGGGTTATTCAAATAAGTCGTGTTTTCTTTGGACCCATAGATTCATTGTTTGCTGTGCAGAATTACCTGCCCAAAAATTAATCTAGTCAATAACCAAGAATATTTCACATACAACCTACGTGTCCATACTTCCAAACCAATACGTGAACATCCGAGCCATGTATAGCAGAGATGAAACGATACCATAGAGTGTTATCTTTGGATAAAAATCTCCACATCCATTTAAAAAGCAAGGCCCTGTTCAAAGCAAAGAAACTTGAAACACCTAAACCACCATGCTTCTTAGCACCAAGTATTTTAGACCATCTTGAATATTTATTAAATGTGATTTGGTGATTTTTTTAATATAAACATATATGCTGTATTTTTAATGGTAATTTTACAAATTTGTCACTAAGAGAAAACTACAAGCAATATTGTTATTCACTTGACTTATTTTTCAACAACTACTTTATGAAACAAAAATTTGAAATATAATAATACTAATAGGCTCGTGACTTATATTATTTGCATTTATTTTCAAGTTATATATATATATATATATGGCTCGTGATTTATATTTAACAGGCTCGTGGTTGTAAAACAATTACTACTATATCTATAGACAATATGTATAAGGCTGGTCCCAGTGGTGTAGGTCGAGCCGACCGGTTGACTTGGTCGGAGTCAGTCGGCTTGACAAAAAAAATGATAGTCGTGTTATTGCGAAAAATACTATTTGTAATTTTTCAGAGTGAAAAAACTTTTGTTACGGAATTTTTTTGGTCAACCACTTCCACAACTGCGACCAACCTTAGGCTGGTGGGAGTGGGAGATATCCCATTCGTGACTTTCCTATAGTCACGCGCAGCCCCCACCCCATATATATTAACCCGCGCGCGAGTTGATCCCCAACCACAAAAGAAAATGGGCAAACTCACCCAGGTGAGTTTTATACTATTGGGCCCCACCATTAAATATAACCGTTTTTTAAAATAAAAAGAAAAAAAAATTACCCAAAATTTACTAATAAATACCCTAGCATCTTCTTCATTTTTCACAAAAAAAAAATCAAACATCTCATCTTCATCTCCATCTTTATCGCAATAAAAAATGGCATGCTCACTCCCATATACCGAAGTAGAGATTAAGGCTATGATTCAGAGACAAATAATTCAACAACAACGTCGTTACGATGAGCTTACGAAGTTAGGTGATGATTTCGATGCTGCGTCCGAAGAAAATACGAAACTGCGCACGAAATGTGGGATCTGCCGTGATCTCTCCCCACAAAAGCGTCAGTTACTCGACACGTATTTTAGAGATCAATCTGATATCGATTTCACCTTTCGGAGATCTATGTTTAGAAAGTCGATAAAATTGCAGGCTAGAATTGAAGAAAATACTAAATGGTTGAATAACTTGGGTTCTTCGTCCCAATCTCAAACAACTCATATCGGTTCTTCGTCGCAACAACACCGAAGCAGAAATGAGTCATCCGATCTACCCTTTCCAATTCCAAACGACTCAGATGGCAGAATGACTGACAATGAGGTGTATCAAGAATACCTAGATCAAAAAGTGTTGAGACAAACTCAGGAAGAAGAAGAAAGGGAAAGAAGGGAGCTGGAGGCACAAATTATGGCGGAAGAAGATGAAGAAGAAACAATGCGTTGGGAGTTACCTGGTCAGTTTTTGGATTCACATCCGGGAACTGACTAATCATATTATGTATTTTTAAATTTATGTTTTTTTTAAATGTTGTTTTTAAATTTCCTATGTATCGTCTTTTAATTTTGTGATGTGTTTTAATTTTCTATGTACCCGTGTTTTAATAAAATGTATGAATAAAAAATATTTAATAAAAAGATGGGGTGATGTGGAGTGAGTTTGGGTGAGTTTGGGTGAGTGTCATTACCTCCTGTGGTGAGTTTGGGTGAGTTTTAGTGAGTTTGGTAAAAAAACTGACATGGCGCTGAGGTGGAGGTGAGTGGGTTTCACCCCACTCCCACTAGTCTAAGAAATTGGTGTAAAACAATTAATATTTCAAGCAATGTAGAAGTGTTACCTGATAGGTTATAGATAAATAAAATGAGTTGTGAGCCGAACCGAATTGACATTTTATATATTATAAGATTTAGTTTGTTAATTTAGTGTGAAGTATTATTATAGATCCGTTGCATTGAATATCACGAAATAAAACACAATGACGTATGCAACTCTATGTGAAGGGCTTAGTGTAGAGTACCAACAAAGTGACGTATTTTAGTCGTTACAGAATGATATTCTAAACGGAATCTTGTAAATACAATTAGTTTCGCTATTTAATAAGGGCTTGCGGCGCAGCTTGTTGCTCGCTAATTAAATATTGATCATAATATATAAAATTACTAAGTCAAACGGGACGATTTAAATGTCTTTTAGTAAATTGGTAAGTTTGATCGAGCTAGATAAAAGATCAAGTAAAGTTGGCTATTTTCTTTATTGCGTTTGGTCATTTAGATTTGTATTATACACGAGATCAAAACTAAAAAGGTAGTAGTAGTACGATTTAGTTCGGGTTAGAAAAGAAGAATATCTAGAACATGATTCTGTTTGATGGATGGACCATGATTAGCCATTGTGTCACGTGTATTATAGTTTGGTAAATCGGAGTGTAATGTTTTCCCAACCGAGTCCGTAATCGGATTATCGGGTCAATCCGATTCATGAAAAAAAATCTGGCATTTTAAGCACATAACCATACACTCATTTTTCTTTCAGCTTTTAGACACTGATTGTGGCTATGTTTGGGAAAAATAGCTGTAAGCTGTTAACTGTAAGCTGTAAGCTATTTACTAAAAAGCTGTTAATTTTAATAAACGTGTTTGATATATTAGCTGTTGACTGTAAAATTAAGATGTAAAATGACTTAAAAGGACAAATTTAAATAAATTCTAATATGGTTGGAGGTTATAGAGTTAGGATCAAATAAGAAGATTAAGTAAAATAAGAAGAATGAGAAGAAACCATAACCACACATTTCAGATGCACCTACAAAATCATATGCATCTCCCCTTAAAATTCTTCTTTCTTTGTGGAATTTGTGGTCAGGATTTCTTCTTATTCTTCTCATTTTAATTTTTCTTCTTGCTGGATCCCTACTCGGAGGTTATATCAGTAATTTACATCTCTAACAGTTCTTGAAAATTTAAAAACTGTATGAATCGGCTTTTTATATAAGAGCTATTTGTTTAAAATAAAAAGCTAACAACTCTTAAAAACAGTTGTGCCAAACAGAGCTATTAAAGTATTTTTTTAATAAAAAAACGAATAGCTCTATAAAAGATTTAAAAAAGCTCTCGCCAAACATAAAAGGCTGCTCACACTAGTTTTCAAATATTAAAGATACAAGAATTGGGTCCTATTGGTTGACCTCATGGTTATAAATAGCGTAAGGCCTGACGTAGCGGCATGTCCAAGCTACACGCTTTAGCGGCTAAGGCGAATTTTTAGCGTTTTCAAAACGTGATTTATGGCGACACTACATATAAAATTATTTATATGTTTTATCATATTTTAACAGTATATTTATCTTTAGTTCACAATAAGTGTTATAAATAATAAATAAAGTTAAAAAACTCTTCTTACATGTAATATTAATCATTTTTTGGAGTTAAATTCAAAAAACTACCGCGCATCATGTTGTAGCGCGCCTTAACCTATTGCGTAGCGTGGAGACCGCGCCTCAAGCTTTTGTGCGCCTTAAGGCGTGCTTTAACGGGCTATTTAGAACCATAGTTGACCTGATCGAACCAAACCGAATTTCAATATATCATATCAATGTGGAAAATGTGCTCATTTGTATGTGTTGATTTTCAAATAAGGTAGAAAATGTACTTTTTTGCATGGGTGATCACGGTCCAAAAACTGGACGGGATTGATACTTGTAATTTTGTCTAAAACGTCGGATCGAAGACCGAACTAAAATAGTATGATCTGGTCCATATCGATCTGATTTTACACGCATAATAGGCGAGTTCTTTGTAAAACCAAACTGGATAGGACCGAAAATCAACTTTAACGAAAAGCACGGACTTAGGACCGGACCAAAATACGTTATGTGCGCTTCGGTCCCGTTATCCGGTACGGGTCGATCTTCATCTGGTCCGATCTGGTCCTACACCCATAATATCTGGCTTTTTTAAGATAGAACCGGATCGAACCGACTGGACCGAAGATCGAATTTAACGAAAAACACGAACAAAGGACCGAACTAAAATACATTTTGACTGATTAGGTCCGGTTTTTCAGTCCGATCTGATCGATGGTCCGATATACTTAGCCCTACTTGTTGTATGTGTTGATTTTTAAATAAGGTGACAATTTTTGACATGATAAGAACAATGGCACGAATTAATGTAGGAACAAGTTAAAATGTTTGTATAGAGGTGATGGCATCAAGGAGAACTGAACTAATAGGTCAAAGTAATTAGCATATTGAAATTTGAGATATGATTGATGTTAACTGTAAGCTGTAAGCTGTAAGCTCTTAACCATTAACTATAAGCTGTTTACTAAAAAGCTGTTAATTTTAATAAATGTGTTCGATATATTAGCTGTTGACTGTAAAATTAAGATGTAAAATGACTTAAAAGGACAAATTTAAATAAATTCTAATATGGTTGGAGGTTATAGAGTTAGGATCAAATAAGAAGATTAAGTAAAATAAGAAGAATGAGAAGAAACCATAACCACACATTTCAGATGCACCTACAAAATCATATGCATCTCCCCTTAAAATTCTTCTTTCTTTGTGGAATTTGTGGTCAGGATTTCTTCTTATTCTTCTCATTTTAATTTTTCTTCTTGCTGGATCCCTACTCGGATGTTATATCAGTAATTTACATCTCTAACAGTTCTTGAAAATTTAAAAAACTGTATGAATCGGCTTTTTATATAAGAGCTATTTGTTTAAAATAAAAAGCTAACAACTCTTAAAAACAGTTGTGCCAAACAGAGCTATTAGATTATTTTTTTAATAAAAAAACGAACAGCTTTATAAAAGATTTAGAAAACCTCATGGTTATAAATAGCGTAAGGCCTGACGTAGCGGCATGTCCAAGCTACACGCTTTAGCGGCTAAGGCGAAGCTTTAGCGTTTTCAAAATGTGATTTATGGTGGCACAACATATAAAAATATTTATATGTTTTATCATATTTTAACAGTATATTTATCTTTAATTCACAATAAGTGTTGTAAATAATAAATAAAGTTAAAAAACTCTTCTTACATGTAATATTAATCATTTTTTGGAGTTAAATTCAAAAAACTACCGCGCCTTATGTTGTAACGCGCCTTAACCTATTGCGTAGCGTGGAGATCGCGCCTCAAGCTTTAGCGCGCCTTAAAACGTGCTTTAACGGGCTATTTAGAACCATGGTTGACCTGATCGAACAAAACCGAATTTCAATATATCATATCAATGTGGAAAATGTGCTCATTTGTATGTGTTGATTTTCAAATAAGGGAGAAAATGTACTTGTTTACATGGGTGATTACGGTCCAAAAACTGGATGGGATTGATACTTGTAATTTTGTCTGAAACGTCGGATCGAAGACCGAACTAAAATAGTACGATCTGGTCCATATTGGATAGGACCGAAAATCAAATTTAACGAATAGCACGGACTTAGGACCGGACCAAAATACGTTATGTCCGCTTCGGTCCCGTTATCCGGTACGGGTCGATCTTCATCCGGTCCGATCTGGTCCTACACCCATAATATCTGGCTTTTTTTAAGACAGAACCGGATCGAACCGACTGGAACGAAGATCAAATTTAACGAAAAACACGAACTAAGGACCGAACTAAAATACATTTTGACTGATTAGGTCCGGTTTTTCAGTCCGATCCGATCGATGGTCCGATATACTTAGCCCTACTTGTTGTATGTGTTGATTTTTAAATAAGGTGACAATTGTTGACATGATAAGAAAAATGGCACGAATTAATGTAGGAACAAGTTAACATGTTTGTATAGAGGTGATGGCATCAAGGAGAACTGAACTAATCGGTCAAAGTAATTAGCATATTGAAATTTGAGATATGATTGCTGTTGAGTTAAGATCTGATTAAAGTTAATAATTATGGTCCTTAGTGGTCCTAATAAGTTTAAACTGGTACTTGGTTAAAATTTGAAAAAATAAACGAGAAACACATGCTAAAGTAAAAGGCACTCCTACCATTGTGTACTATGTTTTCAATCGTTTTCAAATTCATTTATCGTCTAATAACATGTGCTACCTTGCAACATATGTCACGATACGTTTTTCATACTCTTGTACGTTTTGTCAGTTACGGCAATAAATATCGGCCATGTGTTTACATGTATGTCGGGTTTTGAGGAAAAACATTATCAAATTTTGGTCCATAAAAAGCTAAAAAGAGCATGAAAAACGAGCTTTTGCACATTTGAGGGGAATTCGTTTTCTTGAGATTTCATTTGTCGACTAATTTCGGCTACCGATATTTGACCTTAAAATAATTATTTTAATCTACTTTCGTCTTAAAATTATAATCTCTTGTATCATTTTTGTTGTCCCAAAATTATAATCCTATTTCAAAAATAAATTTAAGTAATGTAACAAGTTTACCATATTGCACCTAATGGTACTAGAAATTACAAAGTATATATAAAGTTTTAATTAATTGAATAATAATGTTTTCTAAAACAATGTGGGTTTTTTTCGGTTATAATGCTAACTGAATTGACAGCTAAACAACAAAACAAAGGTGCAATGCTTTAGACAACATTAAATCCTGTTAAATCTTTGACCATTTCTAAAGTCAAACCGTAAAACGTTTTTCTTTGTGGATTTTTACTTAGACATCCTATCAAAATTTCGGTTTCAGACTAGCAACTGTCATTTGCTTGGTTCTGAATGTTCCTTCAACTACAGTCTACACATGAAGTCATTTTGACCACGCAGAAGACCGAGTTCTTAGGCTAAGTGTACATATCAGATGCCATAACGGGGCGTATTTATAAAGGTGGCGAAGTTGAAATACTCACTTAAGAATGGGTCGATTCAATTACTGGCACAGATATTGGATATAAGTCGACCCATTCCAAAATTTGGGCGAGAAACTACACATAACGTGTTCCGTGATACCTCAAAATTTGTTTTAGACCGTAAAGGGCTGCATCCGCCATACGATCATCCTCCAAAGCATGGAGAAGCTTTGGAAGACTCGTCAATTGCTTGCATGCCAGCATTCTAATATAACATACAGTAATTGATTATGGTTAATATGCAGAGTACTAAACGCACCCCCTGCAGATTCACGAACCTCAACCATGCTGCAAGATTAGTAAAATTAACTGAATTCAATATTGACCAAAACTAACACAAACAGAGATAAAAAAATGAAATGTACCTATCACTAAGAGCTGTACGAATGGTGGGGATCATTAATCCATAAAATTTAATAACTGGCTCCTACGAGCACTAGCCATCACTCCGCTTAGCACAATGCAGATACCCTATCAATAAAGATACATTACATAATCAGATACCATAACTGGACATATATAAAGTAATAAGTGTGTAAACACTTATCCTTTTGCCACTAAAATCAAGGAAAAACAAGACCGAATCATGTGTTTATTATCATAAATGTCGGAATTACGCGTGGTTTTGTGGTTTTGTGTTAAAATAGGTACAAATAATCAAAAGAAGAGAAAACACGGGATTTTACGGTCAAAAGTTGAAGAAAAGTCCAAGAAAAGACGAAGACAAAGTCAAAAGAACAAAAAGTGTGCCAAAATCACGAAAACCGGCAAAGTCACACACAATTTTGAAGAAAAGATCAAAAAAGCCAAAAATCAAGTCGTTTTAGAAGATTAAAGATTATCAAAGTTATTTGGGCTTAGTGGGTCCCACATTTGCTTATTGGGCCACAAGCCCATTTAATCAAAATTGCTAAAGTTATCATGTGATGGTTAAATGGCCCAACTCCATTTTAAAAGCCCAATCCCTAGCAAAACAAACGGTTTGATAAATGTAAATGGGCCACAAGCCCATTTGGCTTGTAAATAAAACGAAAGAAGTGAATAATAAGTCACATTTTTTTTGGTCAATAACCCAGTCGGTCCAACTCTTCCCATACACCCACACACACCCGATTATCCCCACATTTCACACTTTTGTTTTATTTCCACACACACACACAAATCCCACGCAACCCTTCACATTTCACTTTTATTTCCAACCTTTTTACTCCCACGTGTTTACCTCACCTTCACTCAAAATAAATCCTTTTTATCCCTTACCCACCAAACGAATAAAACAACCCCCCCCCACTACCATTTTATTTACGTCAAAACAAAGCTCCCATCCTTTCTCTCCCCAAATTCACTGCTTCCATTTTACCCATGAACCCTAATTACCATCACCCAAATTACCATCCGAAAAATGGGGCTTTTTACATAAACGTTTAATTCACATAATGGGAAATTAAATCCCCAAGTTTTCAGGGAAAAATCACCACTGGTGGTCCTCATCTCTCAAATGACGTGGCTAATCTCTTTATTGTGATTGGTTCTCATAAATCACACATGCCACCTTGGCAATCCATGACACAAGAAGACCTTTCAGCCGTTGGATTAGAAGTAAAGAGAGAGAAGAACTGAAGAACGGTGATGATCTTCTCCTTGGGCACCAAGGAAAATAGTTTGAGGGTTTGCCTATAAAACCCTTACATCTTGTAATTGAAAATCAAGCTTTTTATTATTTTTCAGTTTTTTTAATTAATTAGGAGTAGGGTAAAATAGTTTTAATTTTCAGAAAATTAGTTTAGGTTTAATTCTGTAATTTTAATTTTCAGCAATTGTACTTTTATTTGATTAATGAAAAGTTAAAGTTAATTAAATTTCGTCCAATTTTTATTCTTGTCATAGTTTAATTTTTATAATCTGTTTTTTTATATATTACTATTACTGTTATCATTCGGTTATTAAAAAAAAAATTAAAAAAATAATTTGTCTGAGAGCTACTGTTCTTGGTTCGATGTTTGGTTCGAGAGCTTAATGTTGATGACGTTTGATGATTCGAAGATGGTGTTTGTACTCGGTGACAAAGGGGGCACAGCGCCCACCTTCGGCTCAAAGGCTATCGACAACTAGGTTCTAAGCTTCTTTTTAATTTTCCAGCTTATTATTTAGTTTTTAGTATTGCTTAATATTGAATCTGCTCTTGTTATTGTTTATTTGTGTTTGGTTATAAATTAGTTTAAAACTGCTTTTATTTTGATTTTAGTTTATTTTTATCAGCTTATTTGATTCGGATTGGGTTTATGATCATTCTGCTTTTCGATTAGTTTAATTTAGAATATGGTTTAATTAATCAATCTGCTTGAGTTTATGTAGTTTGTTAATCTGCTTATTGTGTGTAGTTATTGTCTGGTTGATTTGGATCTAGTTTTATTAGGGTGTTTAGATTAGCTTATTTGAACCTGCTTATTTTTGGTTTGCTTATTTAGAATTTTCAGCTTTTTTTTACTTTGTACTTGCTTAATTGTTTCCTGCTTATGGCTTAGTCTAAATGCTTATTTGCTCATTCTAAATTCAACCTTTCTTAGCTTATATCATATTTGCTTAATTCTGTTTCAGCTTATAATCTGTTTAATCCGTTTAGAATTATTTTAGAACTGCTTATTAGCTTAATTAGTTTTCAGTTTTTTTGTTCATCTGCTTATTGTTATTTGGATTTCATTGTTTATGCTTTTATTTGGTCATTTTTTTTACTGATTATATCTGCACAGCAAACAGTCCATATTGGTTTGTTTGTTTTTAAATTCAGTATATTAAAAATATATAGCAAATTATTTGTCTGTCCTGGGGTTCGAACCCAGGACCTTTCGTTAACCAACCAAGCGCCTCATCCATCTCCTCTAAGCTTGTTTTTGTTTATTAGTCTGCTCTATTAGATTAATATAGGATTTCTAATTTCTGGCAGTCTTAATTAAAATTAGTTCAAGTTTAGTTAAAACAGAATTTAATCAATAGTTTTATTTAAAAGTTCTAATTTTATTTTAACTCAGTTTTTATAAAAAATAAAAAGACTAAAAAAATATTTTATTTTAATTACTTTAATAGTTTATTTTTTTTTAAAACTCGTTTTTAAATTTTAGTTAATATAAATTAGTGTTTGTTTAAAAAGTTTTAGTTTAAAATTAAGTTAGTTTTATTTGAAATATTTTGAAGTAGAATTTATTTAAAATTACTAGTTTAAAATTAATTAGTTTAAAATAGTTTTCGTTTAAAAAGTTTTTATTAGTTTAATTTTGTTTAAGTTTTAAATAGCTTTTAAATAGTTTTAAAATAGTTTAAAAAAAATACAAAAAAATATCGACACCAAAAACAAATATAATCTTACATTTTAATCGAAAATCAATTCGAGTGAGTCGAGGAACGATAATAGAAATAAGAAAAGGGAAACAAAATCTCTTTTTCCAAATGGCGCCGCTGCCGCTTCGCTCGTACGATTGACGATTTTTCGTGAAGACGTTTGGATTTTGGGATCCGTTCTTCTTGAACGTTAATTTTCTTGCACAAAAAATCAAAAATACAAAAAAATCAAAAACTTAAAAATACAAAAAAATTAAAAAATCACAAAAGCAATTTCTTTCCTAAGAATTGCAACAAAAAATTAAATAAAAATCAAAAGTAATACTTTTTCCTAAAAGTATTACACCAAAAATATTACGTATTAGTGTTAATTTTTAGTTCGATTTCTTTCGATTTTTCTTATATATATATATATTTTTCTAAAAAAATACAAAAAGAATTTTCTTTTATTATAATATATTACGTAGTATAATAATTATTGTTATTTTCGATTTCTTTCGACACTACCATGGATAATCGTCCGATTTGGGAAATCTTGCAAGAAGAGCGTTATAAGATTATGTCCGAGGAGTGTTCGACTTGTGGTGGGCCTCATGCTTATTTTAATTGTGACAAAACTTATGAGGAGGTTTATTATAGTGAGGAAAGTATGTGTTATGATACTAATACTTATTTTGGCTCCCCTAGTTTTCCTACGACTAGTGACCCACCACAATATGATCAACGATTTTATGGGGAATTTCAAAATCAAGGGTTTTCAAATAATGAAGGTTTTTCAAATGAAGGCAATTTTCAAAACTATAATCAAGGGAGTATTTCACAAATGGATTTAATACTTAATAAACTTGAGGAACATGGTAGATTCTTAAGAGAAATACAAGAGGAAACCGATAAGAAATTCATGCTCTTTTTAGAAACCTATCAAGATTAATTTGTTATTGAGTCGTCTTTGAGTGATGATATTGAGGCTAACACCACTACTAGTAGTGATGTTCCCACTGTGGATCCTTCCATCTCTCCGCCAATAAAGGAGAGACAAGGCCCGGAGACTATCATGAGTTTTACTCACCCTCCGGTGTTGACACCCACGGATACTATTAGCTCTCCTCTTTCCCCACCTATTGAGGAAATTCCCGAGATTATTCTTGAGCCTTCATTACCCGTTGATGACCCCATTTCTTTTATGCTTCCTTCACCTACCCCTTCAAATGACTTTATGCTTTCTTCAAATCCTCTTAGTGAGACATGTTTTGAGAAACCAATTTTTGAGGAGTGTGAGTGCATAGAAGAAGAACCCATAAGTTGCCCTACACCTAAGGAGTTTGTAGATAGGGATGAGTTATCTTGTGATTCCGACTACATTTTTAATTATTCCTCGGGATCGGATGAGGATGACTCGCCTATTTTACCAAGACCGACTTTTGAAAATCATGATACTAATGATTTATCAGATTCTTTACTCCTTAATGATGACTTTTATACCCCGAGTATCGAGAAATTCCACCACGAGGATGCTTTTTATGATCCCGTGTTATTGGATTTCTCGCATGAGCTTAATTGTGATCATGGTATTGATGAGAAGGCAAATGGTGTTTTAAAACTTGATATTGATATTGACTTTGAGAACTCGGATTTTGATAAATTCACATTTGCCTCTTCGCCAATTACTTTTGATTCTACCATCGATTCTCATCCAATTCTCGAGGGGTTACCTAATCAACACTCCTCTAATGAGAATTACGTTTACCACATTCGTGAGGATTTAACTTATCAACAAATCCCACAAATGAATGATGGTTTCGTACTTGATCGTGATCTTTTCGAGAGAATTTCTAAAATCCTCAATGAGGGGAACGACAAACCTTTGTTTGACGAGCCTATCTATGATGAAGAAATCGAAGAGATTCACGTTCATGAGGATGAATGCTTTGACCTGGGAGGTGACATTGACCATTCTTTGATTGATACCTTTACGGCTTTGCCGAATAGTGACCATCCTATGTCTTTGGGGGATGACAATTTGTCTCCTTTACCCACCCCACCTCCCGTGGATCACGACCTCACATACTTTTCGTATGTTGAGAGGACCTTTTTACCTTCTATGACTTATCCTCCTGCCTCTCACTTATTATGTTCCTCCGGGACCGAGGATAAGATTTTTGATCCCGGTATTTCATTCGAGGCTTCCCCATGGACTATTTAATTCGGGGTCGAGTCAGGCTCGTGACTCGGTTAACAAAAACAAGCGCTTCTCGGGAGGCAACCCGATTATCTATCTTTTATCTATTTTCACCAATAAGTGTAGGGGGAGCCAAGTAGGTTGTTTGTTTTGTGTTGTGAGTGTGCAGGGACATGTGCTTTGATGATCCACTTTTGGTACTTTTGACGAGACCCGTGTTCCCGTATTTCCCGTGTACCCGGTTCCTTCGATAAGTTTTTGCTATTGTGATTCAATCTCGTATATAAATAAATGTAATCACTTTAGTTGTCCCTTCCTTAGCTCGATTTAAACAACGTACTCAATGTCCTAAGTGTAGGGGAGTTTATTCTCCCACATGCTTAAACATTGAGGACAATGTTTATATTAAGTGTAGGGGGGATTTCTATCGAAATTTTAGTGGCCTTTTCCATGAATTTGACCCCATTTAACCGTAAAATTCTTAAAATTTTTTTCAACGTTTTTCAAATTTTTGATCTATTTTGGCCTTGTTGTATTTTTCTTTTATTTTCTTTTCTTTGCATCATATTTATATTTTCTATTTTTAAGAATAAAATAAATAAATGAATAAAATGGTTTTTACAAGTTTAGATGTCTTTGATATATTAGGCCCGTCGTGAATATTTTGACTCAACCCGAGTTTACTTATCTAAGTTTACTCTAGCTAGTATCCTTAACCATATGGACCTTAATTGGTTTATTAGGCTAAGCATCCACGAGTCTCATTACTTGAGATTTTAAATTGTGGAGAACGAGAGATGATAGAGTTAATTATAAGTTTGGTATTCTTTCATTAACTTATGTGAGTTAGTTATGAGCTTTTTCTCCCATCACTTGTTAATAAATATATTTGCAATAAATAAGGTTGTACGATTTGAAAAGTTACTTCGCTTCTAGCACAAGATCGTTTAAAAGTTGCTCGTGATTAATTAGAGTTCATAGCCAAGGCATAACTTATTGAAGCGGGACGCGAAGATTGGCTTATCCAAAAAGGCCCTAACAAGGCATGAGGATACCCGAGTCCAAAAAGGCCCTAACAAGGCATGAGGATTCACTTTTTGCTAAAGATCCTAAGATGATGTGAAGATCATTAATCCAAATCAATATGAAGGATCAAGACACACGACGAGAAGCAATTACTCCCCTAAAGATCATGGAGAAGTCTATCCAAAAAGACCCTAACAAGGTATGAGGATAAATAGATCCAAGTCCGAAAAGGAGGCGGATCGTTGTATATCAAAATCCTAAATAAAGAAGAGGATAAATGAAGAAGTCGTGGTCAACGTTTGAAGCATCTTTCACTCCTTATGAAGATACCAAAATGAAGAGAAGACCATAATTTCAAGATCATCTCTCAAGATTTGAAGTTTGAAGTACAAGCCAAATATCGGTCCGAGAAAGGTCTCAAATCGTGAAACGAGTTATGCCAAGATATGAACTTTTTGAGGTTTCGAGAAGCAGTTTTAAAAGATTTTGTCCTTTAGCTAACTATTGATTAAATCGTCCCACTTTATTTTCGGCCTTAATAAATTATCGAAATAAGTCAAAAATGCATCCTCGTGATCATTCAAGACAAAAACAAAATACAAGAGATACACCGTAGGAATAAGGGGGTCTAAGTGATTAACTAAACCACATGAGTAAGTGTTAGTTGTGCTAACTTATGGTAAACAATGATCTCGTTTTTGAGCTTGGTATGGGGAACGTGAAACTTGAGGGTGATTAATATTCATGACACCAAAGCCCTAATCTAAGTCTTAGATTTCTTTACGAGTTCCTTCCATCAATAATTTTCAAGTTAATAAAATAGTTATAACTTTTGTTTCCTTTAAAGTGTTTAACTTTTTATCGTAGTAATAATAGTATATTGTAATAAAGGCCGAGATGGGTTAATAATGAGAAAAATGTAACTTATGCTTCAAAATAATGCATTGCATGGGGTCATTGCAATGATCAAGTGTAGGGGATTTAATAAGTGTGTAAACACTTATCCTTTTGCCACTAAAATCAAGGAAAAACAAGACCGAATCATGTGTTTATTATCATAAATGTCGGAATTACGCGTGGTTTTATGGGTTTGTGTTAAAATAGGTACAAATAATCAAAAGAAGAGAAAACACGGGATTTTACGGTCAAAAGTTGAAGAAAAGTCCAAGAAAAGACGAAGACAAAGTCAAAAGACCAAAAAGTGTGCCAAAATCACGAAAACCGGCAAAGTCAACACAATTTTGAAGAAAAGATCGAAAAAGCCAAAAATCAAGTCGTTTTAGAAGATTAAAGATTATCAAAGTTATTTGGGCTTAGTGGGTCCTACATTTGCTTATTGGGCCACAAGCCCATTTAATCAAAATTGCTAAAGTTATCATGTGATGGTTAAATGGCCCAACTCCATTTTAAAAGCCCAATCCCTAGCAAAACAAACGGTTTGATAAATGTAAATGGGCCACAAGCCCATTTGGCTTGTAAATAAAACGAAAGAAGTGAATAATAAGTCACATTTTTTTTGTTCAATAACCCAGTCGGTCCAACTCTTCCCATACACCCACACACACCCGATTATCCCCACATTTCACACTTTTGTTTTATTCCCACACACACACACAAATCCCACGCAACCCTTCACATTTCACTTTTATTTCCAACCTTTTTACTCCCACATGTTTACCTCACCTTCACTCAAAATAAATCCTTTTTATCCCTTACCCACCAAACGAATAAAACAAACCCCCCCCCCCCCCCCCCACTACCATTTTATTTACGTCAAAACAAAGCTCCCATCCTTTCTCTCCCCAAATTCACTGCTTCTATTTTACCCATGAACCCTAATTACCATCACCCAAATTACCATCCGAAAAATGGGGCTTTTTACATAAACGTTTAATTCACACAATGGGAAATTAAATCCCCAAGTTTTCAGGGAAAATCACCACTGGTGGTCCTCATCTCTCAAATGACGTGGCTAATCTCTTTATTGTGATTGGTTCTCATAAATCACACATGCCACCTTGGCAATCCATGACACAAGAAGAGCTTTCAGCCGTTGGATTAGAAGTAATGAGAGAGAAGAACTGAAGAACGGTGATGATCTTCTCCTTGGGCACCAAGGAAAATAGTTTGAGGGTTTGCCTATAAAACCCTTACATCTTGTAACTGAAAATCAAGCTTTTTATTATTTTTCAGTTTTTTTTAATTAATTAGGAGTAGGGTAAAATAGTTTTAATTTTCAGAAAATTAGTTTAGGTTTAATTCTGTAATTTTAGTTTTCAGCAATTGTACTTTTATTTGATTAATGAAAAGTTAAAGTTAATTAAATTTTTTCCAATTTTTATTCCTGTCATAGTTTAATTTTTATAATCTGTTTTTTTATATATTACTATTACTGTTATCATTCGGTTATTAAAAAAAAAAAAAATTAAAAAAATAATTTGTCCGAGAGCTACTGTTCTTGGTTCGATGTTTGGTTCGAGAGCTTAATGTTGATGACGTTTGATGATTCGAAGATGGTGTTTGTACTCGGTGACAAAGGGGGCACAGCGCCCACCTTCGGCTCAAAGGCTATCGACAACTAGGTTCTAAGCTTCTTTTTAATTTTCCAGCTTATTATTCAGTTTTTAGTATTGCTTAATATTGAATCTGCTCTTGTTATTGTTTATTTGTGTTTGGTTATAAATTAGTTTAAAACTGCTTTTATTTTGATTTTAGTTTATTTTTATCAGCTTATTTGATTCGGATTGGGTTTATGATCATTCTGCTTTTCGATTAGTTTAATTTGGAATATGGTTTAATTAATCAATCTGCTTGAGTTTATGTAGTTTGTTAATCTGCTTATTGTGTGTAGTTATTGTCTGGTTGATTTGGATCTAGTTTTATTAGGGTGTTTAGATTAGCTTATTTGAACCTGCTTATTTTTGGTTTGCTTATTTAGAATTTTCAGCTTTTTTTTACTTTGTACTTGCTTAATTGTTTCCTGCTTATGGCTTAGTCTAAATGCTTATTTGCTCATTCTAAATTCAACCTTTCTTAGCTTATATCGTATTTGCT
This sequence comes from Glebionis coronaria, assembly GCA_025667525.1. Classification (NCBI taxonomy): domain Eukaryota; kingdom Viridiplantae; phylum Streptophyta; class Magnoliopsida; order Asterales; family Asteraceae; genus Glebionis; species Glebionis coronaria. The sequence continues at coordinate 56,201,055 of CM046881.1, forward strand.
TAATTCTGTTTCAGCTTATAATATGTTTAATCCGTTTAGAATTATTTTAGAACTGCTTATTAGCTTAATTAGTTTTCAGTTTTTTTTGTTCATCTGCTTATTGTTATTTGGATTTCATTGTTTATGCTTTTATTTGGTCATTTTTTTTACTGATTATATCTGCACAGCAAACAGTCTATATTGGTTTGTTTGTTTTTAAATTCAGTATATTAAAAATATATAGCAAATTATTTGTCTGTCCTGGGGTTCGAACCCAGGACCTTTCGTTCACCAACCAAGCGCCTCATCCATCTCCTCTAAGCTTGTTTTTGTTTATTAGTTTGCTCTATTAGATTAATATAGGATTTCTAATTTCTGGCAGTCTTAATTAAAATTAGTTCAAGTTTAGTTAAAATAGAATTTAATCAATAGTTTTATTTAAAAGTTCTAATTTTATTTTAACTCAGTTTTTATAAAAAATAAAAAGACTAAAAAAATATTTTATTTTAATTACTTTAATAGTTTATTTTTTCTTAAAACTCGTTTTTAAATTTTAGTTAATATAAATTAGTGTTTGTTTAAAAAGTTTTAGTTTAAAATTAAGTTAGTTTTATTTGAAATATTTTGAAGTAGAATTTATTTAAAATTACTAGTTTAAAATTAATTAGTTTAAAATAGTTTTCGTTTAAAAAGTTTTTATTAGTTTAATTTTGTTTAAGTTTTAAATAGCTTTTAAATAGTTTTAAAATAGTTTAAAAAAAATACAAAAAAATATCGACACCAAAAACAAATATAATCTTACGTTTTAATCGAAAATCAATTCAAGTGAGTCGAGGAACGATAATAGAAATAAAAAAAGGGAAACAAAATCTCTTTTTTCATAAAGCTAGCAAAGTTGACCCACTCACTTAAAAATGCGTCAATTCAGTTAATGGTTTTATCTATACCGAGAACGTTTAAAATAACATTCATAAAGATAAACAGAAAGAGATCAATGATGCATCTTTGTCATCATAACTGAAATAGATAATGGCTATAAGAGTTTAAACACTTTGCAAGGAAGCTTGAAGAGTCAACTCAACCCATTCCAGTTTTAACTAGTTAACCAACTTGCTTTCCCTGTAATTTTTCCGCTTTAGCCAATAACATTAAGATAAAGAACTCGGAGACTGATATCAGTCGGGACCATGTAGAGCGCGGCAAGCACTTCACTACACTTATCCCTGCCAAGTACCTTACGAAATAGCAAAATGTTTTACCTGTATGTGCCTGGCTCCAAGTGCAGCCGCACGTACAGACTCATTTTCAACCGCAAGACCTAAAAAATTGCGTGTTATATGCCCCAATATACAAAAAGTAAACAACGGGAATGTATTATAGAAGTATATAAAACAATAACAACCAACAAACGGGGAAAAAAGATGGTGCTAAGATAAGTTGTTTCTAGATATGGTTTTTTTTTAACAGCAATTATACTACAAGGGAATAACCATATGAGTACCACTAACATATGTTGATATACCAAATACAAATAACCATAATCATAAATTTACAGAAACTAGCTCACCTTAAACAGTGTCAAATAACTTGATGATCATCAGGATCTCCGAGCTGGACTTCCGTCTCTTGTCTTGAGCCCTCATAAGTTGTAACCGACATTTCAGAAGTGCTACTTCAAATGGCACATTAAGAAGCCTAGACGCAACAAGAGGGACTAACCGGAAGACTACAGATAACAGAACACCAATGGCTAGAAATAACTACACAAACGAATATGAACCTCTTTGCCCTTTCCACAAATTGAGATATCATATAGAAAACCGGGTACACGTACACCTATCCGATATTCATAGTTGAACTTGAACCATATGCTTACTAGCAATCTCTTGTGTAAAAGATGAAGTATGAAAGATGCAACACCATATTTACAATCAGAACATGATGTTTGTTTTCTTAAAAGAGTCTTGCAATTAAAACAACTGCACATGTGTTTGAACTCAATTGGGGGATGGAGCGGTGTGGTGGAGCGAACCGGCGAAGGGCAGTGAAGTCGCCACCTAGGCACAGCGAGGGTGTGCTCGCCACGACACTGTTTCCTCTTATATTTTACTGTTGATTTTGGATGAAGTTTTTCATGAAAATATTGCATATGCTCCGTCTAAAGTATGTTCCAGATTTAGACCAACCGAGTTTAGTGATGTACATGTCAATTTAAACGTAAACTCGTGTGGCTTAAGTTGACTATGAAAACTTTAATCTTAGCTTGATAGTGATCTTACTCTTATTGTTAAATTTGAAAGGTTGGGTACACTATGAGTTAGCACTAAAGAAATCTATTGCAAGCGTGTTTCTATGGTTTTATATGCTTCAAGCCGAAAACAACCACCTTATCCACTGCGGAAAAGCTAGTTGGTAGTCATGAAGCCGAGTTGGAAGGATTTACGAGTTTATATACCGGTGTTTTGTTGTGGAATTACGAGCTTAGCTAATGTTCTTAACAATGGATACACGTGAATATACAAAAAAAGAGCTGAGTAAACCTTAGAATTGTTCTTTGCAAAACATAAACAATCTGTTTATGAACACAATAAAGTACAATCACCACAATGAAAATAAAAAGTTCCATTTGAAACATTAACAGTTTATGAACAATAGCACTTGAAACAAAGTATTATTAGGGTAGAATTATTATTACACTTGTTAACATAAAAAAAAAAAAAACTTACAGAGTTACTATGAATTTTCATATGATCACTAGCAGTAGTGAAACTATTTGCCCATCATTACATAAAAACATAATATTACTTTGAACATATATGACCTATTACTCTATTCAACTATGTGGGATTGAACAATTGAAGGTCGAAACTATTAAGCCCGTAACTTTTATAGCGGACGAAAGAAAAGAACCCAACGTTGCAATCTTCATGTGCAAGTAATTCTTCTTCTTAAGTAATAACTTCTTCGTCTTATGAGTCAACGTCTTCTTGTCGGATCGAGTGAAAGTATAGCTTTTAAGAAAAATTTGTCTACGTCGAATCGAGTCAGCATTGTAAGGTAACACCAGTACTGATTGTTGTCCTGCAACACCTTTCATAGAAGCTGCAAATATCACGTTCTCCAAGAACACTTTATCGGCTTCTATTGATTTGTATGACTTCAAAGTGTTCCCAGTCGCCATGATCGATGAAAGTTAACTTGAGGTTTATAAATAAACTTGGATTGTGCTCGAGGATTATAAATAAGTAGTAATTAACCGTCTTCGATCTTGTTAACCTTCCAAAAATATAACGTTCTATATTTTTGTTAGCATCGGCTTTTTGGAATTTTGTTATTTGATTGGGCATTGACTAATTTTCGTATTGTGTACTAGGGGCGAGGTGTCAAGAAACCCGACCTAAATCTAACCCGAATGAGTCGATTTAGATCGGTTTAGTTGTGTTAAAAAGTTTATTTACGTTATTCGGGTCATCTTGACTGACCGGAATATTAAGTCGGGTATCAAGGTTTAGAAGTTTTGAATAACTTGGATTTTCGATTGACCCTAATAAATAATTTTTTCACTCTTTTAATATATTTTTTATGTTTTTTTTAAAAGAGTGAAAAAAATTTACATTGTAATTATATTTGGGTCGACTGAACCCGAATTGAGCCGATTTTTTAGTCTTGACTTGACCCGAACCGAATTAACCTAAACCCAACCAATCCGATCTGATTCACACCCGTAGTCACCACTGCCCATCAGTAAATCACTGTCGAGCTTACTGTTTGAACAAATTAATGAGACTAAAGTAAGGTTTGTATTTGAATTTGGAGAAAATTTGTGTAATATGAATGTGTTAGTTTCTTAGACATGATTAGAAGACTTTTAGCCATGTTAAAGCTGCACAACAAATCTAGTGACTTATAGAGTAGATAATTAAAATTCGATAATAGAACATGCATGGTAACCACACATATACAAAAGAGCTGAGTAAACCTTAAAATTCTTTTTTGCAAAACATAAACAATCAATGAATAGGTCTATCTTAACTAAAGTCGCCATACTTAAATCTCTTTCTGCATCTTTCAATCGTGTCTCCCGAATCTTGTGTATATGGCACACATTTGGTTTCTTTGCAATATAATCTTTACTGTTAAAACAGAATATAGATTTGATTTCCTAGACAAATGTACCATTAGGGACAAACATTTCGTCTATAAAGTATTCTGTACGATAAACATAACGATTTTGAAAAAATATATGTTATTGTAATATGTAGAATTCTGTCTACTTATTTCATCCCACACTCATGTCTGAGGTCTTGGATTCGGTTTGATATTTATTTCATGAAAATAGTAATAATTTCCGTAAATTACATTGCTTGATTTTGTTAAGTGTCAAATTAAAAATAAACAATCATTTGTGTTTTTATTTAAATATTTATTAAATGTGATTTGATGATTTTTTTAATATAACATATATGCTGTATTTTTAAGGGTAAACTGCAAATTACGTCCCTGACCTTTGCCAATTTCGCAAATTTACCACTGAGAGGAAACTACAAGCAATATTGTCATTATACTTCAAAATCTTGTACAATTTCGCCACCGAGTTGATGATTTTTAACTGTTGCTAACTTTTTTCGTTTTCTTCCCCTCATGTGCCATGCACATGAGGATATTTTCGTTATTTCAAGTCACCCTCATACACTAACCTTTCTTTTATGCAAATTTTGTCCCTCGAATGCTTTCTTCCCCACTTTTTATTTATCCCCACTTTAATTTTTTTAAAACACCACCACCATGGCCATCCACCAACACCAAACGCCGTCATTGTTACTGTAGCAATCAAGAAAAAAACTATACTTGTAACCATCATTTTGTTGTCGATGCTTTCTTGGAGATTATTTTGAATGTTTTTCTGCCTTGATTCTTTTGTTTAATTGTATGACGTTGCTGAACATCTCCTTATGGGTTTCTTTTATAGGTGTTATTTGTTTGAACAACAATATGTCATATACGAGGTCCATTGTTGTTGACTATTTCTTCTTCGTTTCCATAAGTGTTCTTCGTTTTTTATTTTAGATCTTTGTCAATTTATAATATTTTTGGGTGGTAGAGTCATGTAGGACATAGTTCAAAAAAAAAGAGTCATGTAGGACACACTTAAAGGCTAAAACCGACTACGACATAATGTTGTGGTTTAATTTTTAATTTCTTGGCTTATATAAGTTCATTATGGCTTACATTATGAACTTATATAAGCCGAGAAGTTTGAAAGTAAGCTAGAAAAAGGCTTAATTTTAGTTTTCGGGAAAGTTGACTATCTTGACAAATTATGCGGATTAACCTTGTTTTCTTTGATTTTGGCCGATTAATCGTTTTTTGACCGGTTAAAACGATTATAACCGATCTTTGACCGATTATGCCAATAGGTGGAAATCCGGCCGCTTAGTGTCCGGTTAGCGCCCAAGCGCCGATTAATCGACCGCCTAGGCCGTTTTTTGCGACAGGTTTATTTATGCAAATGTTTGCCAAGATATTTTTATGTGTTTTCCAAGTTTTTTTTCACTTGTTTTGTTAGTTCTAAAGATGCATCAACCAAGATGCATCATCTCAACAATGGTCAAAGAACAATGCAAGAATTTGGTTGGGGTTGTTTATCCTAACTGCGCACGTCAATTATTTAGCAGCACTTGCTTATTCCAAACACAATCGCCTAAAGGTCAAGGAGCTTTGTGGTGAGCTTATGTATCTCCTTAAAAACCTGTCTTGAATTTTGGTTGATGGTAACGATGGGCATCCGATCGATAATTACACCCGAAAACCAAGATGAGTTGTTATTCAACTCAGTGCAATTGTTCAAAAAAAAAACTCAGTGCCATGGAAACTGGTACTTCTTTAGTGAAAAAGGTCTTGCAATGTTGGTGTGAAGGTTCATGTACATATCACTCTTCCTACGCCATCAAAGAGTTCTTCAAGATTCAAGTTTGTCGTCCCCACTTGTTCGGTGCTCACCATATTGTACTCACTACTTCTGCTTTTCTAATCTAGAAATCATATCGACGAGTGAAATCATATCGACGAGTTCTTCAAGATTCAAGTTTGTCGTCCCCACTGTTGGAAATACGTTTTTACGTATTTAGAAAGGATCGGTCACTCCAAAGATAGATTCAAGTATTGGGCTCGTGATCCAATGTATAAACATATAGCCCACCAAAGCCCACATGTAGGGTGGCTATATAAACCCCCTCCTATAATGTTAGGAGGGGTTGAACACTTTGTCATTTATCATTTTCCATCTTTCTTCTATTCTCTCTGTTCTTTCTCTCTCTAAGTTCTTCCTTTTCCATTCCATTCATTATATAAATCAAACATTGCTTAATCCTAAGAAATGATGGACCTACAATTGGTATCAAGACCTTTGGTTGATTCTTCGGATTGACGTGTTTTTGTCTATTGTTTTGGTTGTAAAAATTTTCTTCTTTCTCGATTTGTGTTTCTTTGTCTCAAAAGTTATTTAAAAAAAAGTCTCGTATTTTTTGTCTAAACAATCTCAAATATTTCAGTTTTTTTATAAGTTTTTTTTAATTTATTTTATGAACAGATTCGGTCTTGTCCTTTTATAAAGTTTTTGTCCTATTCCGATTGAAAGGTTTCTTATTCCGATACCTTTTCTTTTTTATATAATTGTTTCTGCCGGAAAAGGGTTTTGCATTCCGACACTCATTCCGACCCTTTTTCCGACAGATACGTATTCCGATACATTTTCAGATACCACTTTCCGACTGTTACACATTCTGATACTTTTTTCCGATAGATATTCCGATGGTTGATTCCGATAAGTATTCCGATGGTGTTTTTGTTTTGACATTCCGATGGTTTTCATGTTTGTGACATTCTGATGGTTTGACAAACAACCCAAGTCTCGACTTAAACAACAAATCAAATTTAACCAGACCTAAATCACACATACATACACAAAACCAAGACTCGAATACACCAACAGACAGCATCAAAGACTCACCCATAGACTCAAACCTAACTTTCTGAGTTCTCAGACTCGACACACTCGAATCATACACTAGACTATCGACTCAAACTCAAACTCAAACACTCGACTAGACAAAGTCTCGACACACTGCCTCGACTCGTTCTATGTATTTCCCTCGTCCACAGTAAATCCGACTCAATCACTCTCTTTCCCCGTCTCATATCATCTGTAGACTCAAACCTAAAATAGAATTATATGACAGATCTCAGTTTTGTTAAATTGACAGATCTTTATAGATATTAAGAGTTTAAACAATCATCTTCACAGATTCGTGTTTTGGTTTTTTAAACCAAGTTCTATATACGAAATCAAATAAAGAGTAATAACAATCTTGTTATTATCTTTATTATTTTCGATTCTTTCAAAAAAAACCGACATGCAATTCATTAAAAACCTACCCGAGACCATGGAATGACCTTGAAGACGAATTAGGAGATGAGTGATCTTTTTATGGTTCGAGTTTCTGGGATTTACAAATCATGGGTGATGGTTTGATTTTCGGTATGAACGATTTTGATGTGATGAGATCAGATTCTTGAGTTTGGTGTTTTTATTTGGATGATATTTGAGTTTGAGATTCAAAAACAGTTGTGATGTTGATGGAGGAGATGGGATTGTGAAGATGATGATTGTGTTTGGTCGTTTGAGATGATGTGCAGAGAGGATATAATGGGGGCGGACTAAACAAAGAGTGAGATTAGGTTTAACTGTTGACCTAATATTTAGGGAAAGGAGCTTTATATCTGAAGTTAGACCGGGGTATTGTTTTCTTATTTGGCCACGTTTTGTTCAAATCAGCTACACGTTTTATTGAGACGGTGATACCAAGATTCTTTAGATGCCACGTTCCTTTTGGTTCTCTTTATTATAATACGCCACGTCTAGCTTAACAAAATTATTCACCAAGTTTGTATTTGGACGAAAATTATTCTCGAGTAAGTTATACACGTAAGTGTTTGTCTAAGTTAAATCGGGTCGTGTCAAAGTACTTAAGTTTTTGGGTCGAAAGGATATCAAGTTGTTTAGTTTTTTAATATCGGGTTTGTATTATCATCAAGAAATCATTGAGCCGAGAAAATAAACTTATATCATCAAACGAGGATTGTGACGAAGTTTTACGGTTTATTAATTGGTTGATGTGTAAAAATCTCGTAAATTCGACTTCACGATTTCTTCACAAATTGTAAGATTCCGAATACAACTACAATCACGATCATTTTTCATCATAATTCAATGGAGTCTTTGAATTCGACTTTTCAAGAGGGAGAATCGCATCAAATGAAAGTTAAAGCTAGAGAAAGTAGAATGACTTTATTTCTACCACTTCAGTCCCATCTGTCGAACATTTATCTACTTAAAGAAGGAAGCGGATTTGTGACACTCTTCGGTCAAGATCGTACCATTTTTATCCACCAAATGCTCCTCAAATTTAACCAACTACTAAAGCAGATCAACAAAGAAGACATTAATCAAATTGAATCCTCACATTCACTTCTAGTTCTAGAGCAACATTTTTCGAGTTTCTTTCAATTTGATCCTGCCAAGGTTGAAGGTTCAACGATCTGCCAGTCATTCCTTGAAGACACACAAATCAAGGTTAAAGACTCCAGTGATAGATTGCTCGATTTCATGAAATCTATTGCACGTTTGATTTATGAAATTTCACAACTTCAACAAGAGCATGATAGTGGAATACAAGAAAATTCGATGCAGATGCCAGAGAAAACAAATGGCCTTACGGATGACTCAAAGGAGACCACCTCGGTTAACAATGATAGCAGCGTCTTTGCATCACGACAACATGATTCAAGCATGCATGACGAAGAGCCAATAGTTGGGGTACATTTGAATACTGTATCTAACAATGATTTACAGCATGTTGAGCATTCCGACCCTATCTATGGCAAACATGGGATGGAAAAGAGTGATAGCAATACCACTTCTGATTCATCCGATGTGAATCATAATAAGGGAGAAAATGATCAGAATGCTAAAGATCATGATATGTGCTTTATGACTGTTACTTTAACCAATTCTGCTTCTAGGAATTATTTCGCTGCCCGTTCATCTTTTTCTTGTAGTGTATCTCATATGGCTTACATACATGTGGGAATGTTTTAGTATGGTAATGAGATCATATGCACAATTTATGTGGAAACAGAAGAAGGCGATGAAACATATGAAGATGAGTCCGGATATAATTAAGGCCATGCTCTTTAACAACCACGCATAAAGCTTCCGAGTTATACAACCAAACACCATATCAATGTAAAACAAAGGCCCCGTGAAAGCACAACGGGGTCGAATTTTACAGTTCTCTTGACTAATCCTACATAGATGATTATATGATTCCAATATATATATGTTGGTATATAGCGCCCTTAAGCCTAAAAGTGTGATCACTGAAGTCAAACCCAAAGGTATGATACTACGATCGATGTATCTGCTAATCCAAACACTTCTACGACAAAGTCAAGCTCCAACAACAACATTGTAATAGCTTAGTTCAGTTGACTTTTTAGTTTGACTTCTGATGTATATAAGTTGATCATGTGCTCTATATCTCATTCAGTGAAATGAATCGATGAAATCGTTTTCACCGTTTCTATGTAGATAATAGGGATCCAGTAGACCAATATAAACTTAAGGCACGTGTATATGTTGTTTATTTAGCAGAAAGTAAAAAACAAATGCATAACAAAAAAATTTACCTTCACTTCCGTCATATGGCTGCTCAACATAAGGTTGTCTGGCAGACCTACCATCGTCCATTGTATGCCCAGCTTGTTGTGCATCCAGGAAAGGACTACCAGTTGGACCCAATAAGCTTGACCCAAACGGACTTTCACCCAATAAGCTATCGTTCTTTTATACTGTTTGCACTGATCTTTGTTACAGTTTTCAGCTTGCTTCGCTTCTTAGTACTACCCGAACTAACGCAGACCTCAACATCTTCAAATCTGGTGAACTTGCCGTAAGTTTTAGTAGCTATGGTTTATTAACTGAAGTTGTAGAGGTGGCATAACGGCGGGTTGGGCAGCGGGTCAAAACTCGTAAGAGGGTGTCTAGATTGCTTATTGAAGTTTGAGTGTTTGGATTTACTTTTTATCTGCTTATTATAATGCAAATACTGAAATAAGCACTTAAGAATAAGCAGGCACCTACCTATTTTAAGCAGATAAGCAGTTTAAGATAAGAAATCCCGGACACTTCCTTATTCATGTTATGGATCAACTTAAAACGAATCACTTTTTGCCCAACAATATTAGACCTCGTATATATTGTAAGTGTTTCAAATGTTAGTGGTTCTCTTTCGACCCATGTGACTCGTTTACTTTTCTAACTTTATGAGTTTGACCTGTTGGAGATTTTATAACTTAAATTGGCCCATTCATAATGAATAAAGTCAATGATGATTATGTGTCTTGTATTGCAGTTGGTTTCTGTAAGCCTGCTCGCAGGGCTAATGATACTACTGCGAAGTGCGACTAGGATCACCCACAAGGCTCAAGGCGTGACATGCCTAGCTGCCAAATGGCATGTATGTGCAACAATCGATGTCATGGAGACACCCGAAGGTGATACTGAAACTCCACCAGTTCCAGGTGTTTCCTGAAGCACCATCTGATTCTGATGATGTTGGTGATGATGAAGATGAGTTGGATAATACTAAACTCATACGAGCTTGTTTGTTTTACGTTTTTTTATTCATTATGAGCTTACTAGGTTTTCAAATTCTAAATAAGCTCAGTTATAGTGGCTTACGAGCTTGAATGTTTTACGTTTTTTTTATTGTCGCTAAATGAACTTGAAGTATTGATGTTTGTGATGATGATGATAGTATGTGAGGAAACTTTAGGTTTAAGTTATGTGTGATGCCATGGAACAATGCCGTAGGTTTTGTGTTTGCGGTTATTGGTTTTGGTAAACGTAGCACCTCGATAGTGACCTTAGCTTGTTTTATATTAGTAGTACGTGGGTGTTTGGATTATCTAGATTCTAGAATATTATTCTTTCATGGAGATTCGGGAAAGCGATAAGGTTACCAGGATCTTATGAGCCTATTAACTTGAGCTAAAGTAATCAGTTCATAAGCTCACTTATCCGTTTGTTCAAATCTCAGTAACCCAATAAACCCATAATATTTAGCTAATCCAAACACCATCTAGCTTATTGCCTTATCAAAGCAAAATAAACTTGCAACAAGTGTCTGGTAAAGCTAATTTTAAAAACTTATCAGCTTATTTTTGTGATAAATAGCCAATACCCTTTTGTTTTAACTTGTGTGCTAAATCTTACCATCTAGCTTATGCCTATCTTGGCTTTTAAAGAGTTGATTACAGCAATGCAGACGTAGTTTGCTTTAGCATTTTTTATTCTTATTACTAAATCCATTATTTCTCCTCACATGACGTCTTATGTGGTGATTGCAGTTAATGACAGAAATCAATATATCAACTGCATATATAGGTTTAATAACACAAAACTTATTGAAAGCTATTATATGTCGTATCTTCAACCCATCACCAGGTGCATTCTAGCAGGGTTAATGTTAAAAGGATGTCAGAAATATATAGCTCTACACTAGCGCTGTTTATGCACACCCACGGATTCATTTGACAGAAGCTAAATGTCGTGGGACCAAATTTCCATGCGCCATAGGGAAACAGTATAATCCGTAGTAAATAGGCAAAATTGCCGAGAGCTTTTTTGTTTTGCAGATCGAAACTTTTTTAAAGCTGGCTAGAAACAACAAATAGCTCAGTTAGTTGTCACTCAGATGTGCTATGTTTCTGTATAGGACATTCCGTAATCCTTGCAATTCCTTCCTTGTATATTGTTGGACTTGATTTCAAATCTTCATAGGATGCTTATATTTTTTGTCAAATATAATTTATTACACATGACTATCTGATTTATCGTCTTCAACCAACACATACATTGCTGTAACTAAAAGCTTACGCTTTCCTCTTCACAGAATGGACCCGATGAAAGAAGTATTCCCGGGAATACTGTTGCTGTTCAAGCTGATATGCCATACAGCGGTTTAACTAATTTTGGAACTGCATTCTTGTCGAAGTTCGAGTGTACTGTTTTGATGCATTCGAACCATTGTCCATATCTTACAAGTATGCAAGATACAAGCATTCTTTGTAAAACTTATTGAAGCAATTTTCATTATGGGTGTCCATTAAACGACTGGACTAAACCACCTGTTTTCAACTTCTTCAGAATTATACTATGTTAAAATGGTGGGTGTCCCTCAATTTTAATGTTTGACATAATGTAATTGTGAATTTTAATTTGTTTATCATGAATTACGGAGTCCTTTGCAACATTATAGAGCAGGGGTTCGTGTTTTGATGCATTCGAACCATTGTCCATATCTTACAAGTATGCATGCAAGAGCTTATCGATTCTAAAACTTATTGAAGCAATCTTCAATCTAGGGGAGTAGTTTTTTTCACCACGTGATTTCACAAAGTACTGCCCGCCCACTGACGATGGTTATTTGGTTGTAGTGTGTTCGCCGGTATTTTGAAGAAAATGACCGTACCCACTTGCTTAATGCTTCAAAATTCTCCTTGACCATCATTACAGTAGTGGTTAGAACTGTGTTTGAATTGAAGACGGGTACAACTTGGAAGGTTTTGGCCAATTCGTGCTCACTTGCTGCAATTTGTTTCAACCTATATTGGGATTTAGTTATGGACTGGGGCCTTCTACAGAGGAATTCAAAGAACAGGTTTCTTAGGGACAAGCTTTCAGTATCGCGCAGGAGTGTGTACTTTGTGGTGATGGTACAAGACCAAGTCTTTAACCTTGTCATTCATACGTTGTCATTCTTTCCTGCTTGTAGTTTAACATCTGTTTATAATGTTTTGTAGGTACTGGATGTTGTACTACGACTTACTTGGCTTCAGTTAGTGTTGAAATTAAACATACCAGCCCTTAAAGGAACTGCCATATCCAGCCTGTTTTCTTGCCTAGAAATTTTCCGACGAGGGGTGTGGATGTTTTTCAGGTACAGTATTTCCTTTCACAATGTTTCCTGAAGTTTACCTACGTACGTGACATCTTACTGACAAGGTTATTGTATATGTGGCAGGTTGGAGAACGAGCACTTAAACAACGTTGGGAAATATCGAGCATTCAGATCTGTCCCACTTCCCTTTAGTTACTATGAAGAAGATGGCGTCTAAGATGACTGAGATTTTTATATGTTGTAGACTGATGTATAGTAATGCGGCTTATCATCTCATGCATCATGCTAATACAATTTTGTAACGATTTAACACAAGTAATGAAAGACTGGTCTTGAATTTATGTTGATCCTGGTTTTGGCATAGCGCAAAAAACATATATATATATATATATATATATATATATATATATATATATATATATATATATATATATATATATATATATATATATATATATATATATATATATATATATATATATGAGTGAGGTTATTTTCAGAACCAAAAAAATATACAGAACTGCGAGAACCAATTTACACCACTCGTTTTTCTTCTTTTTTAGTAATTTTATTTTAATCAGAAGGGTAAAATAGTAAATTATAAATTGGTACATATTTGAAGAATTTTTCTTTTGTAAACACTGATACATCGATATTTATTGAGTTGATATGTTATTTTATTTTTATTTTTGGCACTTTGAAAACACGTCTTTTATTGTGACTGTATTTCGAATTAATTTATGCAAAATGTGTGCATTTATGCACTTAGCTTAGAAACCATATTAATAAAGATATTTTTGGAACAACTTGTATCAGTATAGTATTCATTATTTTATTTATTAAAAGTGGGCAATCAATATTTGTACACAAACGTTACCCATTAGCAGTCGAGATCTAACGAATATACAAAACGTGAATCCGCCAATTCTTCTAGCATATGACCACTAATGTAAAAACAATCAATAAAAAACAACACATGAAATTTAGAAACTAAGGTAACGTGCGCACACATTATTATGCCATCGAACTATTTCTAAATCATGCACATGTATCCGTGATCATAGTCATTATCGGATGCACAAGTATTTAAGCATGCACATGTATCCCTCGTCGAGATCTTTCGGATGCATTAGTCTTTAAGCGTGCACATGTATTCGTCTTCATGTCTTTTCCGTATACACTAGTCCTCAAGCATGCATATGCACATGTATCCGCGTCATAGTCTTTGTAGAAGGCATTTGTCTTGATGTATGTACATGTATATCTCCGGTCTTTCTCACCTGGGTTAAAGCAAGAACACGCATTGTTATCAGCAACTTGATTTTGTATATAACGCAAAACACACTGGTTCATAAAAAAGTTCTAGCACAAGTAACAATTATCTTTTTTATAATTTTCAAAGATATGCACTTCCGGAACTCCAAAACAATAAAAACACATATGGATTCTCAATAACACATGTGCACTCAAATGTGATCGTCATTTTCATACACACTACAAATGAACTTTTGGTTTACTATTCAACATAATAATAAATAACATTGACAAACAATTATTTTTTGATAACTAAATTAAATAAATTGACTTGTTGAACTCATACTACCATCAGATATGATAATCTGATTAGTTCTTGTAATACATACATTAAAAAATATGACAATCAAACATAAAGAAACAAATACCTTATCAAAATGGAGATAAAATCTTATGAATTGTACATCGCGTGTTAGCCGAATTCGTGCGTTTCTCTTCTTTCTTTTCACAAGCCCATTTAATATGTTTAGGTGATAGTTCGCCAGATCTAAATATAAAAGTGATTTGGAAGAATGAAAATAAAAATAATGAAAATTCGATCTTAGGCGTTGAGAATGGATAAAATTAAAAAAATATTTAATTCTTAGGTTCTACTTATCTTTCGTATTAAATCCAAGGAAAAATTACTTTGTATTTCGTATAAAAATTACGATGACGTAGATTCGATGTTGTTTTGCTAATAACCATGGTGGCTAAGAAAAAAGATGAAGTGTGTAGGTTCAAAATTTTAATGTTATCCTGATTGTTGGCTGAGATTCTTGAACAATAGAATATGGAGTAGAAAGGATGGCGGTTATGTTCTTGGGTGGAAGTGAGAGTGGACAGTTTTTAATTTAAATGTAAAAAGGAAGATCGTGAATGAGGTTTTGGGTGTGAGATGCTAATTTCCTGGATAAGTTAATTTCCAGTTTTGCCCCTAATTAACTTTTTCACTATAAATTTAGTTTTTTAAATTAACAGAAATGCCATTATGTAATGTCATGTTGTTCATTATGCATTGTTAGTAGTAAAAAATTGGTTCTCGTAGTTCTGTACATTTTTTTGGTTCTGAAAATAACCTTACATATATATATATATATATATATATATATATATATATATATATATATATATATATATATATATATATATATATATATATATATATATATATATATATATATATATATATATCGAGACGCGGGTCTGAATTTATTATAGCACACAAAGCCACAATAAGAAAACAAAATCTTATTTCTTGACTAATGTCTAACAAATTTCTATGAACAAATGTTTATGCTCTTAAAAAAGAAAAATCAAGTCACAAATTAGCTTGTGACATCAAAAACATGGAAATAAATTCTCATTCCGTCTTACTGTTTATGGCTTAACCATATGCACAAACACTGAAGCTCCTTTACATGTCGTCGACTCTTGAGTGAAAAAGAAAGCTTTGGAATGTAGTCGTAATGTCCCCGTAAACAAATACCAGAAAAAGTAACCTTAGTACGTGGTAACTTCGTAACATATTGAGAAAGGCTTGCACATCGTCTTTTGATCATACACCAACAAATTAAGGATTTTGACCATCTAACCTTCCACTTTTTTATCCTCTTCTTTGGGTGTTGTATAGCTAAATAAAGTCGTGTACAAGTATTAGGAAAGGTGAACTTACTTGAGGTAATGCAGGGTCATGTTTTTCAAGAGAGAAGGATGCCGTAGCACAAAATTTCTCCATTCTTCTTGGTCGATTTTACCATCATGCTTCGTATCAGCTTTCTTGATCTGTGCATTGTGTTAGTTTTTGTTTGGTGCTGATTTATTGTGTTAGTTTATCGTTAAATTCGCTTACATTGTTGGTTTACATTTATAATTCTGTTTTGTAGTGTTTTGATCTGGTGTTTATACGACTGCTTATTGATTTATTTATGTGGCTGTTCTGATTTATTTAACTTTTTGATCAGTTTATACTTGTATTTTGTCACCAGATCGAATGACGGAGGGTCAACAGGACATCCATTACATCACTGGGTGAAAGCAACAAGGCTGTTGAGAACTCACCATTCCTTGAGAAGCTCAAGAAGAATGGTAATGAAGTCTTGTACATGGTTGATGCCATTGATGAGTATGCAGTTAGTCAGTTGAAGGAATTCGAGGGTAAGAAGCTTGTTTCTGCTACTAAGGAAGGTTTGAAGCTTGAGGAAACTGATGACGAGAAGGCTAAACAAGAAGCTTTGAAGGAGAAGTTAGAGGGTCTGTGCAAGGTGATGAAGGATGTTTTGGGTGACAAGGTCGAGAAGGTTGCTGTTTCTGACCGTGTGGTCGACTCACCCTGCTGTTTGGTTACTGGTGAATATGGGTGGACTGGCAACATGGAAAGAATCATGATGGTACAAACTTTGAGGTATTCAAGCATGGCTGGTTACAGGTCTAGCAAGAAGACCATGGAAATCAACCCTGAAAATTCCATCATGGGGGAGCTAAGGAAGAGAGCTGATGCTGACAAGAACGACAAGTCTGTTAAGGACTTGGTTTTGTAGCTCTTTGAGACTGCTTTGCTAACTTCTGGGTTCAGTTTGGACGAGCCCAACACTTTTGGCAACAGAATTCACCGTATGTTGAAGCTTGGTCTTAGCATCGATGAAGATGCAGCTGATGAATCTTGAGGAAGCCGGTGTGATGCTGAAAGCAAGATGGAAGAGGTCGACTAAGTTTTTTATAACACCTGAATTTTTATGCATGTTGCTATTTTAGTTTTTCATGTTCCTTCTTTTTGGTTCTGAACTTTGTTAGTAGACAGTAGTATCGGTTTGACTTTTTTTTCAACTGAAAAAGTTACCACGTCGGCTCCATTTTGTCTTTTAGCGTGTTTTCCCCCGGCGACATTTGTCCCCGAGAATTATTTCGCTGCCCGTTCATCTTTTTCTTGTAGTGTATTTCATATGGCTTACATACATGTGGGAATGTTTAAGTATGGTAATGAGATCATATGCACAATTATGATTAGTCCGGATCTAATTAAGGCCATGCTCTTTATGCGTTGGTCAGAACCATTTTCAATAAAAGCTTGAAATACCATATCAATGTAAAACAAACGCCCCATGAGCGCTGTAAAAGCACAACGGGTCGAATATATATGATTCCAATATATATCTGCTGGTATATAGCGCCCTTCAGCCTAAAAGTGCGATCACAGGAAGTCAAACCAATGTTTGTATTAAACCGATTCTCCAGATTTACTGAAGTCAATCCAAAGGAATGATACTACGGTCGATATATCTGCTAATCAAACTTTAGTTCAGTTGACTTTTTAGTTTGACTTCTGATGTATATAAGTTGATCATGTGCTCTGTATCTCATTCAGTGAAATGAATCAATGAAATCGTTTTCACCGTTTCTATGTAGATAATAGGGATCCAGTAGACCAATATAAACTTAAGGCACGTGTATATGTTGTTTATTTAGCAGAAAGTAAAAAACAAATGCATAACAAAAGAATTTACCTTCACTTCCGTCATATGGCTGCTCAACATAAGGTGGTCTGGCAGACCTACCATCGACCATTCTATGCCCAGCTTTTTGTTCATTGTTTTCATCCTCAGAGTTCAATTGTAAAATAACTGGACCTCTAGATTCATGTGCAAAGGACTACCGGTTGGACCCAATAAGCTTGACCCAAACGGACTTTCACCCAATCACGAACTCCCCATATGGCCAAATGGATTCAGCTGCAACATTCCAGCCATCGGGTTGGTGAACGGGTCATCAAACGAGTCCCTGCCTCCAAACAGACTCGGCATACCAGCAAAAGGATCCCCACCCATACCAAAGAAAGGGTCACCTCTTCCTCTACCACCCTGCATTCTTCTTCTTCAAACAGTCTACATACGAAATGTCACGCTATTCGTATAAGCTATTGATCCTCATCCAAGTAGCAACATTCAATACCATCTCGGACAAACATTCACGTCTCGCTATATTGAAACTCTGAAAAATGAAGCTCATTTTGAATATATAGCACAAAACTGCTTCTAGTTATGAACAACAAACAAACTACGAACAGATATAGCAACAAGCACATCATAACTAGCAATCAGAGTAGTAATTCCATAGCATGTACAATAACGTCCATTACATAATCATCTATACAAAAACTGCAGAGAACCATCTCTGCGCCCTAAGTCATTTCTACAAATACCTACTATCAATCACTATCAGTCTTGACCTAAAAAGTTCATTAAAAGGGAGTCTACTGAAGCAGCAACCACGTTTTGGCGTATTTACCAGACTTGTAATTAGTTGTGCCCATTCATTATATTCCTGACCAGCTCTAAGATACGAAAATAATCAAAAAACAATGAAGACTGCTCCCCTTCGAGCCCATATCGACTAACCCTGTTACCACCTGCCAAGTTATTGCAGGGACTACCTCCAACGACAAGATCAAAGCCGCCATATTTTTTAATCAACTTTTCGAGTTGGTCACCTTCTAATCTTTGAACGTCGTCAAGATGGATGAGATTGCCCATTTGATTTGTTTGCTCCCACCAGCTCCTCATTATGTCTCGGTTGGCTTCGGATACCACCATCTTTAGGGGAATCCCAAGCCTGTGGAGAGCCACCTCGGCACCTCCAATACCGGAAAAGAGAGAAAGTACATTGATCCCATTTGGGAACATGTTCTTCAACACACTAAAGTGGTAGGCTATTGTATCCACCTGAGGAAAGAGGAATGCACATTGTTAAAAAGTAACTCGGAGAAATCTCAAAAGTTCATCAAGGTAAACCCAAATGGAGAGATGCTCACACAAACACACACACATATACACACACACCTTTTGATACTTGTAGAGCATATTCTGAGTTTAAGGCCCAATTTATAACTGCTCCGGTTTCAAAATCATATATAACTTTGTTACAGTTTGGCACCAACACCTTTTGATGGTTGATTGTGACGTCACACACACACACACCGCGTGGGAGGGGATAAACTAATAAAGATACTTGTAGAGCATATTCTGAGTTTAAGGCCCAATTTATAACTGCTCCGGTTTCAAAATCATATATAACTCTGTTACAGTTTGGCACCAACACCTTTTTATGGTTGATTGTGAAGTCTCTCTGGTCACTGAAATTTTATTGACACTCTTTTATAGTTTGTTATGACCCATATTAACTTTGAAGTAAATAACTCGCTTGCAGGACCATAAAGAGTCAAATTACTTTACTGGGACAAAGATGTGTATGCATAAACATGAACTTCACAGTTACACGGATATTCAAATGGAAATTAAAAAAAAAAAAAGAACTAGAAATTAATACCTGAAACGAGTTACCAAGAGATTTATATCTATCCGTCCGGTTTATCCCACCTCCTCGTGTATGATCTCTAGGAAAGCCGAGTAAACTTTCCACTTCATCAGGCTCTTACTAAGACCGCTTTGCTCACTTCTGGGTTCAGTTTGGATGAGCCCAACACTTTTGGCAACAGAATTCACCGAATGTTGAAGCTTGGTCTTAGCATCGATGAAGATGCAGCTGATGAGGACACCTGCTCTTGAGGAAGCCGGTGATGATGCTGAGAGCAAGATGGAAGAGGTCGACTAAACCTGAATTTTTATGAACGGTTGCTTGTTTATGAACTTTTTTAGTTTTTGCATGTTCCTTCTTTTTGGTTATGAACTTTGTTAGTAGAACGTGACAGTAATATCGGTTTTTGTTGGAACAAGTAGTAATATCCATTTGGTCAGTTTTCATGTGTTTTGTTATGCTTACGTTTTGCCTGCTTCTGTATTTACGGTGGGGGGTGGGATGCTTATGTTGAAGGCCTGTTGATCTATGAAGTGTAGGTTAAATCCTAAACACTCTATTGACACTGATCTGAACTTTTTAGCTCTTACAGCTACGGCATGTTCTGATATTGGTTTGGGCAAAACGTATCGAAAATTTGAAAGTATTAGACTCTGAACTGAGGTTTGCTTAAAACCTGTTTATCTAAACCGGTTTATCTAGAAAGTGCACGTTTAATCGGAACACCCTATTGACACTGCTCTGTATTATTTTAGCTCATAAAGCTACAGACTGTTCTGATATTGGTTTGGGCAAAAAGTACCGAAAGCCCGTGTACAAAGTGTTTTGATACTAGTACTGCTCTCGAGCCCGTTTACAAAAACCAAATAGCCCGTTTACAATAGCTTCCACTATTTCTAAAGCAAATCTGCAACGGTTTTCTAGAGAGCCGCCGTACTTATCTGTCCTGTCGTTTATTCCATCTTTCATGAATTGGTCTATCAGATAGCCATGAGCCCCATGGATCTCAACTCCATCAAAACCTACATGTTTAAAAAAAACTGACATGAAATTTCCCATTTTTTTTACATATAACTTGCACGTGGGACCTGCGTAAGTTTTACAGCAACCCTAAATGAATACATGTTTCGTACCAGCTTCAATTGCGTTTCTTGCAGCAAGTCTAAAATCTTTAACCACAAGAGGAATCTCCTCTGTTGTCAGTTTTCTCGGAGGTAAGAACTGTGGAACATCCATTTCGTTGGCTCTTACTTGAGGTGTTAGTTCTTTGTCAGAGGAAGATATCGGGGCTTGCGAGTTTGGCTGCAGGCCTGTAGAGTTTAATACTTGAAAAGACTACTTCAAAGACACATAGTAAATCTCTGCAAATCTATATGTTAAACAAAAGCCGTACTAGAATTTGAAACCCTCCCGCATGCCATATTTCGGAGACTGATATCAGTCGGGACCATGTAGAGCGCGGCAAGTACTTCACTGCACTTATCAGCCGGAGACTTCAGAACTAGCACCTTCATCGTCGCTGCCACCCTCAAGGAGTGCTTTTCCAGATGTTCCAGTAACCTGAACTAAACAAATTGTCAATAAAAATAAGTACTTCCAAAATTCGCCCAATATAACAAAACTATTACAGTATAATTCTTGTGAATTGTGATCAATCTTACAACAGTTATTAATACAGTAGGAATACTAATTTTGAACAAAAAGTGTTTTGGATTGACCCATCCCGTGCCTCCCAATACCAAAACACACCCGAACAGCCCATATTGCCACCTCTAATACACATTGAGATAGAGAGCTTTACCTTAAACAAGAGATCGCCCAAAAGCTCCACAGAACTTTGACAGATACGTCAGTTAATATTGAATATACCATCTTCTACAACTAGAAGAAGCCGTGACAAGGACCTGGCATAATTTCTAATGGTTGTTGTTATGAAACAAAAAACTGTAGATTCATAAATAAAACAGCTATAAAGCTAAATGCCAGTTAATTTTGTTGGGTTTAATCGGTTGTAAATCTTGTTCACGTATGCATGGATGATGCATGGCCTAGAGTTTAATTAAATAACATGTTTTATATGTGTTTTAGTATACAGGAACAGGAACAGTTTGAATTAGTATGACTTTGACCGAATATCTAGCTCATGTTGAGATAGTGTGTGATAGTGGTTATACCGATTCTTTAGCTAGTAATGGCTACTTTCATGTTTGACAGTTTCTTGTAAAAGGCTATATAAAGCCTTATTTTCTTTTTATGTAGTTTTTCCATCTTACAAAAGTCTCTTTCATCTTCTTATACATACTGCCTGCAACATATTTCATAGTAAGTGTGTACTGTGTGTGTATAACGTGGGCCTGATCCTTCATTTGGTATCAGAGAGGAGTTCGATCAACGCCGGTTTGAGAGTCGGTATCAAGAGAAGGTATACCCCTCTCGCTGCGGGGAAAATGCAGCAGAGAACTGGTGTAAGTCTTGAATGGGGTGTGATGCTATGATCACATGTTGTATTCAAGAAAGAAAAGATCGAATGCCTTGTATGTGCTAACGCAAGAAAGAGGAAAGTGGCAGCAGAAGAAAGAAGGTTGTCACGTCTGCAACAAGCCAGCAAGAAAGAAAGAAAGAAAGAAAGAAAGAAAGAAAGTCGAGTGTCGTAGAAAGTTCGATGCCGTAAAGAAAGAAAGAAAGTCGAGTGTCGTAGAAAGTTCGATGCCGTAAAGAAAGAAGAAAGTAAAGTCAGGTGCCTTGAGAAAGAGAAAGAAAGTCAGGTGCCGTGACTTGAATAAGAAAGTGTGACGATGTCAACAGTAGATGACCGAAAGAGACTGTTGATTTGAAAGACCAAAAGACCGAAGACCGAAAGGCCGAAGACCGAAAAGGCGGAAGACCGAAAAATGGAGACCGAAGCTTCATCCGAGAAAGATTAGACCAAGGTTCGAAAGGAGGTGTTTAAGACGTGACCAAAGTGAGGCGAACAACCGATTAAGGGGGTGATTGTTGGGTTTAATCGGTTGTAAATCTTGTTCACGTATGCATGGATGATGCATGGCCTAGAGTTTAATTAAATAACATGTTTTATATGTGTTTTAGTATACAGGAACAGGAACAGTTTGAATTAGTATGACTTTGACCGAATATCTAGCTCATGTTGAGATAGTGTGTGATAGTGGTTATACCGATTCTTTAGCTAGTAATGGCTACTTTCATGTTTGACAGTTTCTTGTAAAAGGCTATATAAAGCCTTATTTTCTTTTTATGTAGTTTTTCCATCTTACAAAAGTCTCTTTCATCTTCTTATACATACTGCCTGCAACATATTTCATAGTAAGTGTGTACTGTGTGTGTATAACGTGGGCCTGATCCTTCATTATATGGAACAAAACTAAGCAACTTACGAAATAGCAAAATGTTTCACCTGTATGTGCCTGGCTCCAAGTGCAGCCGCACGTACAGACTCATTTTCAACCGCAAGACCTAAAAAATTGCGTGTTATATGCCCCAATATACAAAAAGTAAACAACGGGAATGTATTATAGAAGTATATAAAACAATAACAACCAACAAACGGGGAAAAAAGATGGTGCTAAGATAAGTTGTTTCTAGATATGGTTTTTTTTGAACAGCAATTATACTACAAGGGAATAACCATATGATTACCACTAACATATGTTGATATACCAAATACAAATAACCATAATCATAATTTTACAGAAACCAGCTCACCTTAAACAGTGTCAAATAACCATCACGAACACGTGCCATTGGGTGGGAGCAGTTCTGGATGATGTCAGGAAGAAGCTGTTCGAAGTACTCTGTTCCAAGAGCAGCCACAGCCTAGATAGCAGGATACATATCCTATAGTTCGTATCAAAATTGAAAGAGCTTGTGGAAAGAATGTGACTGGTTGGACATTGTTCTTGTTGGTTTAAGATCATCATAACAATTATAAAAACCCTAACATAGATCAAAGAGCATACAGCGGAAGCAGATTAACAAGATCTATAAATAACACAATTATAATTGTTGAATGGTATAATCTGATACCCCTTTCTAACCTTGGGGGCTTAATGTGTGTTTGTTTATTCTCTCAGTTAGCATAAGGATTGAAGATGGAACATTACTTGGATGAGAGGGGGATAAAGTGAAGACTTGGTGAAGTTTATTATTT
This sequence comes from Glebionis coronaria, assembly GCA_025667525.1. Classification (NCBI taxonomy): domain Eukaryota; kingdom Viridiplantae; phylum Streptophyta; class Magnoliopsida; order Asterales; family Asteraceae; genus Glebionis; species Glebionis coronaria. The sequence goes on from CM046881.1 coordinate 56,224,824, forward strand.
TGGGCTGTAGCCCAGTCAAAGCCCATGGTCAAACCCAAACGGCTCTTTGCTTGACTCTTGGATATATGGAGCGACGCTCCCATTCTTGTTTGTATCGTCCATTCATTTTGTGTGTGTGTTTTCTCTCACATAACACATCACTCTCTCTCAAATGCTTTGATCTCAGAAACTTGTATTTGATTCTTGTTATTTGTTTTAATCTCTCTTGTAAAACTATTATCATGTAGATAATAGGGCTACACGTGAGTAGCACTGGTAGCCTCTTTATTTTTCTGCTAAGTTTGATATATTTTGATCTATTATATTTAAGATTTGAAGTTTGAGGTCTCTTGATTCATGTTTTTCTACATGGTATCAGAGCCAGGTTTCTGAAAATCGATGAAAAAAATTTTTAGGGTTTCAAGTTTTTTTGGGGGTTTTTGATATAACATACTTTTTTGGGTAGATCTGCTATTGAGATAGCAGAATCTGTTAATATTACTTGTTGATTCAAAGTTTTGAGGCCTCAATTTGATTTTGAAAAATTAGGGTTTCTGAGATCTGGTGTTTCATTCATTCTGGTGGTTATTTCTTACGATTGGTGATATATTCTTTCGATTAAAGTGATTTTCCCCAATTTTTTTCTCCAAAAGAAAAATTAGGGTTTCACTTTTTGGTTGAAAGATTGATTATTGGTGGGTTCTTTCCTTGTAAGAACGTTGTTTATATTGGTACCTTGGAGTTTGATCATCTATCTCTAATTTCCCTCGAAGGAAATTAGGGTTTGTGATTTTGGAGGTTCTGTTGTGTTCTAGACTAAGTGAATCTAGACACAACAGTTCGATTGTGCTTTGGTTAGGGCTGGTAACACCTCTCAAGCTCTCTCTCTCCTTTGTTTTTTGGTTCTTTTGATTGGTTTGTTGGTTTCTTTTTATTAATTGTTTATTATTCACCCTTTATCTGGAACCTCACCCTCTGCCTTGCCCTTGACCTACCACCTTGAGTGGTTTGGAAGCCTGGGAACTTTGTTGGCTTTGGACTGAGTTATTGTTTGACCCCTTGACTTGTCACCATGTCTGAACATGGTGATACTGACACTGAGAGTGTAACTGACCAAGTTACACTTATCAGTAAGCTTGATTTGAGTGATCCTTTACACTTGCACCCTAATGATTCTGCTGTCTTAACTGTTGTGAATGTGAAACTTAAAGGGACTGAAAATTATCAGATTTGGGCTAATGCCATGTTACTTGCTTTGGAAGGAAAGAATAAAACTGGTTTTATTGATGGGTCTTGCAAGAGATCTATAACTAATGAAGTTTTGGGAAAACAATGGGATAGGGTGAATGCTGTTGTGTTGGGATGGATTCTTAATTCCATCTCTGAAGAACTTTTCTTGGGGCAAATTTTTTCTAAAAAGGCTAAACATGTTTGGAAAGAGCTCAAAGAGACCTATCATAAAGTTGATGGGTCTGTGATTTTTAATTTGCATTATAAGATCAATACCTTGAAGCAGAATGGGTCTAATTTATCTGATTATTATCATAAACTTAATGCCTATTGGAAACAATATGATGCTATGGTTGAGTTACCTGCTTGTGTGTGCACTGCTTCTAATGAGTTCAAAAAACATAACCAGTTGTTGAAGTTAATGCAATTCTTGATGGGATTAGATGATTCTTACATGACCATTAGAAGTTCAATCTTATCTAGGGAAAATCTCCCTGATGTTAAGGGGGCTTATGCCATAATATCCAGTGAGGAATCTCATAGGTTGGCTTCTAGTGGTAGTTCTGGGTCTTCTCAGAGGACTCAAAACTCTGCTTTTTTCTCTAATGGGCCTGCTAGAAACAATACCCAAAGACCTCAGACCACTCAAAGTTCTCAAGTGAGTAACTTCAGACCAAATTCTGGTAACAATGGGAACTTTAGACCTAATTCTACTACTACTACCTTTAGACCTAATACCCCTAACAACAACAATGGGTATAGACCTAATGGGAATGGTAATTCTGAGATTGTTTGTGAGAATTGTGGGTATAATGGGCATACCATTGACAGATGTTTTAAGATAATTGGTTATCCTAGTGATTTTGGAAAAAGAAAAGGGGGGCAAAATTACAAAGGTAAAAATGTGTCTAATAATTCTGTTGGGACACCTTCTTCCTCTGGGTTCACTGATGAACAATTGTCTACCTTGATCTCTCTCATTAAAGATAACAAAAGCAGTGCTAATGATACTCAAAAGGTGGTTCATGCCAATATGGCAGGTATTTACCTTAACAACAGCAAAGCTTTTAATGATAATTTTGGAAAATTTTTCTGTTCCAACACTAACATCAAAACCAAACTTGCTTATAAGGGAAAGGTGGTTGACTCTGGGGCAAATCAACATATGACTAATAATGAATCTGAATTAGACAATGTTTTTGACATCACTCATTTGAATATCAAGGTTGCTCATCCCAATGGGACTGAAGCTATTATTTCTAAAATTGGTAATCTGAAACTTCCTAATGGGTTGGTTTTGTTTGATGTTCTTGTTATTCCTGAGTACTGTGTTACCCTTATTTCTGTGCATAAACTTGCTAAGGATAATAAGGTCTTGGTTGTTTTTGATGAAGACAAGTGTTTTTTTGTGAACCAGGATTTGAATCACCAAACTGTTTTAGGGACTGGTAGACAATGTGGTGGTCTTTACTATTTAGATATAGAAGATACTAAGGTGATTCATGATTTTAGTGTGCCTGTTTGCTCTCTTTCTAAACATGATTGGCATGTTAGGTTAGGTCACCCTGCTGACCCTGCTCTGAATGTCCTTAAAAACTCTTTAAACATAACTGATGTTGGTCAATCTGATTTGTGTGAAATATGTCAAAGAGCTAAACAAACTAGAGAACCATTTCCTTTAAGTGATCATAAAACTAAAGTTCTTGGTGATTTGGTGCATTTAGACTTATGGGGTCCTTATAGGGTGACCAGCCATACTGGGCATAGATTTTTTCTTACTGTTGTGGATGACTATACAAGGGCTGTTTGGGTGTACTTAATAAAAAGCAAAGATGAAGTTGGGAACTATATTGAAATCTTTTTTAACTTGTTAAAAAATCAGTTTAAAAGGAATGTTAAGGTTTTTAGAAGTGACAATGGGACTGAGTTTATTAATCACTCTTTTCAAAATTTCTGTCATAATCATGGGATTGTACACCAAACCTCTTGTCCTTATACTCCACAACAGAATGGGGTGGCTGAAAGGAAACATAGGCATTTGTTAAATGTCACTAGATGCCTTATGTTTCAAGGGGGGATACCTTTGAGATTTTGGACTGAATGTATTCTAACTGCTACTTATCTTATCAACAGATTACCCTCTTCTGTGCTAAATGGTAGATCTCCTTATGAGATGATTTATAAGTCATCCCCAAACCTCTCTCATATTAGGACCTTTGGATGTCTTTGCTTTGCTACTATTTTAAATAGTCATGATAAATTGTCCAGTAGGTCTGAAAAATGTGTGATGATGGGATTTTCTAACTCTCAAAAGGGTTACAAACTTTATAGTCTTGACAGACATCAATTTCTTGTCTCTAGAGATGTGAAGTTCTTTGAGTCTATTTTTCCTTTTAAGGATGGTACTTTGAACAAAAAGAATGATATTGAAAAATTTGATGTTTTGCAAAATGATAAAGTGTTAACCTTTTTTGATTTAGAAAACCCTGAGCTACCCTATGATGATGAGAGAGTGATTAATGCACAGAATGGTGACAATGGGTCACCAAGTGCTAGCAGCCCACTCATGAGTCTAGGTGACAGTGGACACATTGCCTCTGGCAATGATACCACAGATGCCAGCTCAAATGAGAATGAGGCTGCCACACTTGATGAAAATCAAATGTCTGAGGGTCATTTAGATTTTAACCCAATTCTTCCTCCTCATGTCCAAAACATGGGAGAAAACTTGGGTGATAATTCTATTACTAATGCTCAGGGTAATCATGAACTAAGAAGGTCTTCTAGACCTTCTGTTTTTCCAAAAAATTACAATGATTTTGTTGTAAAATCAAAGGTCAAATATGGGATTGAGAGGTTTGTGGGATACTCTAGGATCAAGGGTGATGCTTTGTGTTTTGTTACTCAGCTGAATAAAAATAGTGAACCTAGGAATTTTTTTGAAGCATCCCAAAACCCTCAATGGGTTGATGCCATGAACTTAGAATTTGCTGCCCTTCTTGAAAATGATACTTGGGATTTAGTTGAATTGCCACATGGTAGAAATGCTTTAAACTCCAAATGGGTTTGGAAGCTTAAGTTTAAGTCCAATGGTGAAATTGAAAGATATAAAGCTAGACTTGTTGCCATGGGTTGTGGGCAAAAAGAGGGAATTGATTATGAGGAAACTTTTTCTCCTGTTGTTAAGATGGTCACTGTTAGATGCTTAGTTAATCTTGCTGTTAACCAATCTTGGCCTATTTATCAACTTGATGTTAACAATGCTTTTCTTTATGGTGAACTTGATGAAACTGTCTACATGAAACCTCCACAAGGATTTTACACTGGTAACAAAAATCTTGTGTGTAGGCTTAAGAAGTCCATTTATGGGCTTAAGCAGTCCCCTAGGCAGTGGAATTTTAAGCTCACTTCTGTTCTTGTTGATAATGGATTTGTCCAAAGCAAATCTGATTATTCTCTTTACACCAAGAATGTTGATAAATTATTTGTTGCTGTCCTTGTGTATGTTGATGATATAATTGTGACTGGCAATGATCAAAAGGAGATTGACAGATTCAAAGAGTTGTTAAAAAGAAACTTTAAAATCAAAGACTTGGGTAAACTTCAATATTTTTTGGGAATTGAGGTTATCTACACAGATTCAGGGGTTTGCCTAAATCAAAGAAAATATGTTTTAGACTTATTGTCTGAATATGGAATGCTTGCTTGCAAACCTGTTAAAACACCCTTGTTTTCTAAACTAAGCATTACTAATGAAGAATCTGAGAATGATCCTCTCCTTGAGAACATTGTTGATTACCAAAAACTTATGGGTAAGTTGATCTATTTGACCAATACTAGACCTGATATATCTTATGCTGTTCACTGTTTGAGTCAGTTCATGCACACACCCTTGAGATCTCACCAAAAGATTGCCTTTAGAATCTTGAGGTATCTAAAGGGAAGTCCTGGACTTGGCATCCAAGTGGTAAAGAGTTCAGGTATGACTCTCAAAGCTTTCTGTGATGCAGACTGGGCTAAATGCATTGTTACAAGAAGGTCTGTTACAGGTTTTTGTGTTTTCTTGAACAATAACCTTATTTCATGGAAAAGTAAGAAACAACTTACTCTCTCTAAATCATCAGCTGAAGCTGAGTATAGAGCTCTTGCTTCCACTACAAGTGAAGTCATATGGATTCTGAAAATCTTAAAAGATCTTAATTGTTATGATCTTTTGCCTGTGAATCTGTTTTGTGATAGTAACTCTGCTATTAAGATAGCAGCTAACCCTGTGTTTCATGAAAGGACTAAACACCTAGAAATTGATCTTCATTTTGTCAGAGAAAAGATTTTAAATGGTGTTATAAAAACTGTGAAAGTAGACTCTGCAAATCAAATTGCAGATGTTCTCACTAAGGGGTTAGACATTGATTTGCATCATAAGTTTGTTGACAAACTTGGTATGGTTAACCTGTATAGGTTATCAGATTAAGAGGGGGTGTTGAATGGTATAATCTGATACCCCTTTCTAACCTTGGGGGCTTAATGTGTGTTTGTTTATTCTCTCAGTTAGCATAAGGATTGAAGATGGAACATTACTTGGATGAGAGGGGGATAAAGTGAAGACTTGGTGAAGTTTATTATTTTGGGCTGTAGCCCAGTCAAAGCCCATGGTCAAACCCAAACGGCTCTTTGCTTGACTCTTGGATATATGGAGCGACGCTCCCATTCTTGTTTGTATCGTCCATTCATTTTGTGTGTGTGTTTTCTCTCACATAACACATCACTCTCTCTCAAATGCTTTGATCTCAGAAACTTGTATTTGATTCTTGTTATTTGTTTTAATCTCTCTTGTAAAACTATTATCATGTAGATAATAGGGCTACACGTGAGTAGCACTGGTAGCCTCTTTATTTTTCTGCTAAGTTTGATATATTTTGATCTATTATATTTAAGATTTGAAGTTTGAGGTCTCTTGATTCATGTTTTTCTACAATAATTAATCAAGGCTAGGGTTACATACCTTTTCCTTAGCAAAATGATCACCGGTAACAATAGATCAAGAACACCACCAGGATGTAATCTAAAATAAGATCACACCACGATCTTGTACACACGTGATACGATGAGCTAACCGTGAGTCTAGCACGATCATATTGCAATTTCTAGATATGTCAGGGATTTACATTGCCAAAACTTTTGCATTGTAAACATGTTTTATCCCTTCTTTATGCCTTAAGTTTCCAGTTCTCACTGAGTAACTCAATTAAGTCGACTAATCTAAAGAACGTAAAACCTTCATGTGCAATCTTATTCAGTCATGAAGTTTTCTCTCCATTACAACATCGTCCGATATCTTATATGACGACAATTGTAACTTCAAGTGTTCGTCAATTAGAGGGCATATGACTTAAATTTTTAGGGTATAGATTTTGGTGTCAAAATCATGTATGGAGAAGCATGCATACATCTCCATAGCATAAGTTTAATAAAATGTTTAGTAAACTTTTTGGTGAGACTAAAAGTTCATCATATATTTGCAAGTTGAGGTATTGGTTAAACCAAACAACCTTAAAGAATTATACCAATAACAACCGTAGGTAATTCCAATTTTGACGCACAGGCGAGCCGGGAATTTGGTCAGCGTAAAAGCATAGCACCTCCTTCCTTAACCGGGTACTTGACCAGCGGTGCGTTATACCCACTTTATAGTTTGTCAAAATTGAGTAGGCCGTTAAGTTGCTATTGCAATTCTAATCAACACAAATCATATGTAATTTAGATCTCAAAACAATTCATTAATTTTGATAGGATTTAGTCCATATTATTTTTCTTAAAAAAAATTACCCTTGTTTACAACATACAATGTTAAAAAACGTATGAAAACAAGTAGTACAAAAAAAAACTAAATCAAATAGCCACATGCATAACAATTTATTCAAAGAACATCAAATCTAGGGTTTTTATGAACATAAAAAGTCTTCCCTAATTTTAAAACTTTGAATCAAATAAAGCAAATAGCAATCAAAATTATATGATCCGTAAAAACATGCATGTTTATTACGGATCTTCCATATTCTCTTAACAATTAAAAACTACTACGGATCGTAACCACACATGACATAACAATTAATTCATGCATACATCTAAAGTTAATTACCATGTAATTTTAGGGTTTACAAAATTTTTTTTTTTTTATAAAAAAAACGGCAAAGCCATTTTTAAACAATAAAAAAAACAAAACCCCTAATTTTTATAAAACCTAAAAACAACATGTAATTTTAACACAAATCAATATTAGTTAAAAAAAACTTTAGATCTTGATAATTATAATCATGTTAAAACGGCTCTCGATGCCACTGTTGGTTTAAGATCATCATAACAATTATAAAAACCCTAACATAGATCAAAGAGCATACAGCGGAAGCAGATTAACAAGATCTATAAATAACACAATTATAATTAATCAAGGCTAGGGTTACATACCTTTTCCTTAGCAAAATGATCACCGGTAAAAATAGATCAAGAACACCACCAGGATGTAATCTAAAATAAGATCACACCACGATCTTGTACACACGTGATACGATGAGCTAACCGTGAGTCTAGCACGAACAGAACCGAGCCTTCCAAGCCTATGGAAGATCTACCCAACAACCCTAGAGAGGGGCTAGGACTAGATCTAAAATAGCTTATAGAAAATCAAAGAAGAACCCTAATAAGGGTGTGTTTGGCCGGCGGTTAGAGCAAAGAAAAGAGAGAATGGAGTGAAAAATTATGAGGCTTTAGGTTTGTTTATATACACCTTGGAAAACTTCTCTTCCAAGGTTAAACAAGATAAAGCAAGAAAATCTTTTCCCTTCTCTCTTGTCTCCTCTATTTAGGCCGGATATATTATGTGCTAAAGGGGGTTTCCAGAACTTTCTGACACCTTCTTTTAGCTTCTTTAATATTCTATAACGATCGTTTAAAACTTAACCTTTAATTACTTAACGGTCGTTAGCTGCAGTTTGATTTAATAAATATAATAAATATATTTAATAAATAAATTAACTCTTCACGTAATGTGTGCAATCCCGTGATCTCGAGTTCGATCCTATCACACGACTATCGATTTTAAAGTCCATAAACTTTCAGCTCCCACTTGGACAAAATTCGAATGTCGTGATCACATTGATTAGCGTCTAGTTACACTAACAATGTCACTAGTACAACTCGAGTAAGGCTTCCTGGACAAAACCTTTTAATGATATATAATCATTATTATTATCCTCTCATTTCAAATACATTGTTAATAAGAATATGGATCTTAGTCATTCCTTCATTAACTATTCTGTTTCTCGTTTACGGATATAGCAAGATTACCAAAACACATTTGGGTGTGGCCACACAAACATCTTACTACTCCCCCGAGGGGCCCAGTTGTATTTATACTTCAAATAATAATTTGAAGGAAACGAATCCCATTTCGACTACAAGTAAAACACATGAACTTCGCAACACTTCTGAAAATAACCCTTATGACTACCAGTTACGTTTAGCGTTAGGTTACCTTACAGAAATGTACTATATTCAATGCAGTTTTCTGGTATCTCAGGTCTAAGGATAACTATTTATGATTTACTTAATGACAAAGATCCATAAAGTAAAATCACATAGTTGGGATAAGTCCAATATTTGATCCATCAAATATCATCCAAAATTGACCAATATACTTTCAAGTATACTCTGTCACTATTTTGAATTGTCTTAATTTAATAATACTCCCATATTATTAATCGACAACGGACATTTAGAAACATCAAAATGTTCATGGATTAAAACATGTAAAATAGGATACAAAATCAAATAACAGACAAATAAACGAAATCCAATCTTTATTTCATCAATTCAATAATGTCTTACATCCTTTATCCAAATACTAATCAACAGATTTATTGCATGAATTCGCTAGCTAGTTGCAGCCCAATTGCCTTGGCATGCTTAACTACCTTTTGCCTAGATAAAGCCTTAGTAAAAGGATCAGCTACGTTATCATCTGTGTGAACTTTTATTAATTTTATTTCTCGAGCTTCCACTTGTTCTCGAACGTAGTGATATCTACGTTTAAAGTGTCTGGCGCCCTTCATGACTCTAGGGTCATTGGCGAACATTATTGCCGCAGAGTTGTCGCAATATATATCAATAGGTTCTTTAATTGAAGGCATCACTCCAAGATCTCCAATAAACTTCCTAATCCAAACAGCTTCCATTGCAGCTTCTGAAGCGGCCATGTACTCAGATTGAGTCGCATGCATAGCAATGGTTTTCTGCTTACTGCTCTTCCAGTCAACTGCTCCTCCATTGATGACAAACACGTAACCCGTCTGAGACTTCGTATCGTCTTTATCACATTGCCAGGACGCATCACAGAATCCTGTTACATTCAATTCTGTGTCTGGTTTACCCCCGAATACCAAAAACATATCTTTTGTACTTCTCAAATACTTCAGAATATGCTTAACAGCAGTCCAGTGGGACTTCCCTGGATTCTGTTGGTATCTACTGACCAAGTTCTGAGCAAACGCCACATCGGGCCTTGTGCATCTTACAACATACATAATAGATCCTACAGCCGAAGCATAAGGCACCTTCTTCATGTAAGCCACCTCTTCTGGTGATGATGCATCTTTCTCATGACTTAACTCATGCTTAACCTCCATCGGTAAGAAACCTTTCTTAGAGTTATGCATGTTATATTTCTTCAATATCTTATCAATATAAGCATCTTGGCTAAGACCAATTAACCGTCTACTCCTATCTCGATAGATCTTAATTCCCAGAATATATGCAGCATCTCCCAAATCTTTCATAGAAAAACATTTACCAAGATAATCCTTAACTTCCTTAAGTCTTGGAATGTTACTTCCCATGATTAATATGTCATCGACATAAAGAATTAGGAACACTACATTACTCCCACTAGCTTTGCGGTATACACATGGCTCATCACGATTTTGAATAAATCCAAACTTTTTGATTTCTTCATCAAATCGCTTATTCCATTGACGTGATGCTTGCTTCAAACCATAAATAGACCTTTGAAGTTTGCACACGCATTTTGGATATTTAGGATCAACATACCCTTCCGGTTGTTGCATATAGATGTCTTCATCTAAGCGACCGTTCAAGAAGGCAGTTTTAACATCCATTTGCCATATCTCATAGTCATAGTATGCTGCTATAGCTATGAGAATCCTAATAGCTCGTAAGTCTGCTACAGGAGAAAATGTCTCCTCGTAGTCTATGCCAAAAGTTTGAGTAAAACCTTTAGCCACTAAACGTGCTTTATAGGATTGTACATCACCATCCATGTCAGTTTTCTTCTTATAGATCCACCTATTTTTCACTACTTTAGCATTTTTAGGTGCGTCCACAAGAATCCAAACATCATTGATTTCCATGGATTTCATTTCCTCATTCATCGCAACCATCCATTTTGACTTTTCTGGATCAGACATTGCGGATCGATAGTTAGCAGGTTCACCAAGATCCCCTACTTCCTCCTCATCATCCTCTATGTAAAGACATAGTTTGTCCGGCGCACGTATAGTCCTTTGAGACCTACGTGGAGGAATTAATTCCGGTGGAACACTCAAACTTTCTGGTTCTACTGGAATTTCATCGCTAGTATTTTCAGAAGGCAATGTATCTTCTTGAATTTCTTCAAGATCATAATCTCTCCCACTGAATTCTTGATTTACAAGATCATTTTCAAGGAAGTTTCCATACCGAGCCACAACTATCTTGTTCTCAGCCGGATAATAAAAGTAGTAACCCATAGTTTCCTTAGGGTAACCTACAAAGATACATTTTACTGAGCGTTGTTGGAGTTTATCTCCAGAGTCACGTTTCACATACGCCTCACAACCCCAGACTTTCAAATAAGACAAATATGGCTTCTTGCCATGCCATAGTTCATATGGTGTCTTATCAACCTTCTTTGTGGGAACCATATTCAGAATACGAACAGCAGTTTCAAGAGCATAATCCCAAAAAGATAATGGTAAAGTTGTAAGATTAAACATAGATCGTACCATATCCAATAATGTACGATTTCTCCTTTCAGATACACCATTTTGTTGTGGAGTATACGGAGAAGTAAGTTTCTGAACAATTCCATTCTCACTTAAATAATCTTTAAACTCTTGACTTAAATATTCACCACCACGGTCAGAACGAAGAGCTTTAATCTTCTTTCCCAGTTGTAACTCTACTTCGGCTTTAAACGTTTTGAATGTTTCAAATACCTCATGTTTATGCTTAAGTAAATAAACATAACCATAACGGCTATAATCATCCGTAAACGTCAAGAAGTAGCTAGCACCTTTCCTTGACACATGTCTAAGTGGTCCACACACATCAGTATGTATCAAACCAAGTAGTTCAGTAGCCCTTTCAATATTGCTATTAAAAGGTTTCTTGGTCATCTTCCCAGAGATACAAGATTCACATTTATCAAATGATTCATCATTGATATTTTCCAAAAGCCCATCACGTTGAAGCTTTTGTATGCGAGTCTTCCCAATGTGGGCAAGTCTACAATGCCAAAGATAAGAAGAGTTCTTGTCTAACTTACTCTTCTTATTCATGCTAAAAACAGAATTATTTTTCCTCTTGGGATTTATATCATGCATGTTAATTTCAAAAACACCATTCACAGAAATTGCATCAAAATAGAATAAACCATTTTTGAAAACAGAAATTCTATTATTATCAATCGTGTGAGTAAATCCAAGATCCAACATACTAGAAAAGGAAATAACACCCCTAACAATTGTAGGTGCATAATGACAATTATTTAAAAACAGTACTAAACCCGAAGGTAAAACTAATTTAAATATTCCTATAGCTTCAACCGGTGCTTGTGCGCCATTGCCCACTTGCAGAGATTGTTCCCCATAGGATAGTCTCCTCTTCAACTCAAATCCCTGCAGGGTATTACAAATATTAATACCACATCCCGTATCATATACCCAGGAGTTTGATTTGTATGAAAGATTAAATAACTCTATCATAAATAAGTTACCAGAAGATGGTGCTGCAGCAGCTTGCTCAGCCTTCTTCTTGTGTTCTGCCATTTCATGGAGATAGAGAGAGCAATTCCTCTTCCAGTGTCCAGTCATCTTGCAGTGGTGACAAGTCTCATCTTTCAGAGATTTCTTAGCAAAGTTATGCTTCGGTTTTGATGTAGTCGCAACTTGCTTGCTCTTATCAACCTTGCCTTTGCCTTTCTGCTTCTTATTCCCTTGCGGTTTTGGTTTCGACACTCTACCCTTTTGTACATAAAGTACTTGAGGAGTAGCAGTGGGTGCCTTATCTTTCAAACCCTTTTCAAAGTCAATGAGCATTGCATGCAAATCATTAACTGTCTTCCCCGTGCAATGCATATTATAGTTACGAACGAAATCACCGAAGTCCTTATTAAGGGACCTATTGATCAAGTTAATAGCCATATTATGATCGAAGGGTTGTCCTAGTGCGATGAGTTGTTCCATATAACCCCTCATCTCCATGTAATGTGCACTTACGGACTTTCCAGGAGCTTGCTTGCAACTATGTAGAGCATCAACCAGATCATAGATCTCTACAGCTTGTGGCGTTTCATACACTGCCTTGAGTTCATCAAGCATCTGCTTAGGATGAAATAGCTCATACTTCCTTTGAAGTGATGGAGCCATTCTCCCTAACATTACAGCAGCCACCTCATGGTGCTTCTTAATGTTAGCAGCGTGTTGAAGACTTTCCGCATCAGTTGCTCCTTCAGCAAGATCCTCCGGAAAAGGAGTTTCCAAGATATTGATGGTACCCGCTGCTCTCAGAACAATTCTTAGTGAGCGGTACCAATCATTGAAATTAGGGCCAGTAAGTTCAGGCCGTTCAAAAAATGCTTTGAACGCCGAGCTTATTGTCAGATTGTTTTCGGGTTGAGCCATTTCTACAGAAATAAGTTCAAACATTAGTATTTTCGATAATAAAATTCAAGAAAATAAAATTACCCCGGTAATAAAACCATAGTATTTCCTTGAAAAACTAGAATCCATATTGACATAGATTTATCACATCAGTTGATCTGCTAGTGACAAATGTATTCAACATAGTAACTTGTCGAACAATAATTGCCAAATCATATTGCAATTTCTAGATATGTCAGGGATTTACATTGCCAAAACTTTTGCATTGTAAACATGTTTTATCCCTTCTTTATGCCTTAAGTTTCCAGTTCTCACTGAGTAACTCAATTAAGTCGACTAATCTAAAGAACGTAAAACCTTCATGTGCAATCTTATTCAGTCATGAAGTTTTCTCTCCATTACAACATCGTCCGATATCTTATATGACGACAATTGTAACTTCAAGTGTTCGTCAATTAGAGGGCATATGACTTAAATTTTTAGGGTATAGATTTTGGTGTCAAAATCATGTATGGAGAAGCATGCATACATCTCCATAGCATAAGTTTAATAAAATGTTTAGTAAACTTTTTGGTGAGACTAAAAGTTCATCATATATTTGCAAGTTGAGGTATTGGTTAAACCAAACAACCTTAAAGAATTATACCAATAACAACCGTAGGTAATTCCAATTTTGACGCACAGGCGAGCCGGGAATTTGGTCAGCGTAAAAGCATAGCACCTCCTTCCTTAACCGGGTACTTGACCAGCGGTGCGTTATACCCACTTTATAGTTTGTCAAAATTGAGTAGGCCGTTAAGTTGCTATTGCAATTCTAATCAACACAAATCATATGTAATTTAGATCTCAAAACAATTCATTAATTTTGATAGGATTTAGTCCATATTATTTTTCTTAAAAAAAATTACCCTTGTTTACAACATACAATGTTAAAAAACGTATGAAAACAAGTAGTACAAAAAAAAACTAAATCAAATAGCCACATGCATAACAATTTATTCAAAGAACATCAAATCTAGGGTTTTTATGAACATAAAAAGTCTTCCCTAATTTTAAAACTTTGAATCAAATAAAGCAAATAGCAATCAAAATTATATGATCCGTAAAAACATGCATGTTTATTACGGATCTTCCATATTCTCTTAACAATTAAAAACTACTACGGATCGTAACCACACATGACATAACAATTAATTCATGCATACATCTAAAGTTAATTACCATGTAATTTTAGGGTTTACAAATTTTTTTTTTTTTTATAAAAAAAACGGCAAAGCCATTTTTAAACAATAAAAAAAACAAAACCCCTAATTTTTATAAAACCTAAAAACAACATGTAATTTTAACACAAATCAATATTAGTTAAAAAAAACTTTAGATCTTGATAATTATAATCATGTTAAAACGGCTCTCGATGCCACTGTTGGTTTAAGATCATTGATAGGTGTGAAAACACCCATCTTTTCTACCACTTAATTACATTAAAACGGGACCTAAACGTATATTTTATGTCGTAAATGGCGGAATTATGCGTGGTTTGTGTTTTTATTGTGTTTCAGGGTCGAGAAGGTGAAAAGTGGAGAAAACACGGCTTTCACGGGCTTTTATTGAAGAAAAAGACGAAGTTGAAAGATCAAGAGTGGAAAAAGAACGGAAGTCCAAGACCAATTCTGAAGATTTATCGAAGAAAAAGCCAAAAGACGGAAGTTTACTAAAAAGCCGAAGAACTCAGGTTTAAATTATAAAGAAATTACAAGACGAGTTCAAAGAAATCCCGAGACGAAGTCTTAGAAGTCGAAGAATTTGAGAAGACTAAAAGACTGAAAGACCGAGGACCAAGATAGAAAGAAAGAGGAAGCCACCAACCACTCCCCTCTCCTATAAATACCACCCTCACAACATGTGAGAGGGTTGGTTAGTTTTAGGATTAGATTAGGAGTAGGTAGTTTCTCTCTCTAGATCTATACTTTCTCTCTCTAGATTAAGTTGTGTTTAAGCTTTTGTTATTGAATCTTTACTTTTTAATTAAGCTTTTAATTCATCATCTTCATCCTTTCTTGTTGATTTGTTCTTAATCTTTGAGTTCATGTTCTTGAGTTTTTATGATTTTAATCAAGTGGGTTTTGGTTGATTTGGCTTTGTTTGTTAGTTTTAATGATTTGTTTTGATTGATTATTGTTAGTTGATGTTTATTGATTGTTTTGGTTTAATCTTTTGGTTTGTTTCGGTTAGATTAGATCAAATTCGTACTCTTTCATTGTTCCCCTGTTCTTCGTTAAAAGCTGGGCAAGAACATACAGTAGCTTTTAACGAAGAACAGGGGAACAATGAAAGAGTACGAATTTGATCTAATCTAACCGAAACAAACCAAAAGATTAAACCAAAACAATCAATAAACATCAACTAACAATAATCAATCAAAACAAATCATTAAAACTAACAAACAAAGCCAAATCAACCAAAACCCACTTGATTAAAATCATAAAAACTCAAGAACATGAACTCAAAGATTAAGAACAAATCAACAAGAAAGGATGAAGATGATGAATTAAAAGCTTAATTAAAAAGTAAAGATTCAATAACAATCATCATAACAATTATAAAAACCCTAACATAGATCAAAGAGCATACAGCGGAAGCAGATTAACAAGATCTATAAATAACACAATTATAATTAATCAAGGCTAGGGTTACATACCTTTTCCTTAGCAAAATGATCACCGGTAAAAATAGATCAAGAACACCACCAGGATGTAATCTAAAATAAGATCACACCACGATCTTGTACACACGTGATACGATGAGCTAACCGTGAGTCTAGCACGAACAGAACCGAGCCTTCCAAGCCTATGGAAGATCTACCCAACAACCCTAGAGAGGGGCTAGGACTAGATCTAAAATAGCTTATAGAAAATCAAAGAAGAACCCTAATAAGGGTGTGTTTGGCCGGCGGTTAGAGCAAAGAAAAGAGAGAATGGAGTGAAAAATTATGAGGCTTTAGGTTTGTTTATATACACCTTGGAAAACTTCTCTTCCAAGGTTAAACAAGATAAAGCAAGAAAATCTTTTCCCTTCTCTCTTGTCTCCTCTATTTAGGCCGGATATATTATGTGCTAAAGGGGGTTTCCAGAACTTTCTGACACCTTCTTTTAGCTTCTTTAATATTCTATAACGATCGTTTAAAACTTAACCTTTAATTACTTAACGGTCGTTAGCTGCAGTTTGATTTAATAAATATAATAAATATATTTAATAAATAAATTAACTCTTCACGTAATGTGTGCAATCCCGTGATCTCGAGTTCGATCCTATCACACGACTATCGATTTTAAAGTCCATAAACTTTCAGTTCTCGATGTTGCCAAAGTCATGAAAATTGTGCCAGCATTTGAAAGAGCACTCACGAATAATGCACACCCGAAAAGCACAAGGGAAGAAATGATCGTTTGTTGCATCCAATACAAAAGCGAGCCATACTTTTTTTTATACTGAGATCTCACTTAGCCATTTGAATTCGTTTTCTCTACAAGATTCCATAAATTCCTTAACTTCTCTTACCATGACTGTAACTTGATGATCATCAGGATCTCCGAGCTGGACTTCCGTCTCTTGTCCTGAGCCATCATAAACGTAAACTCGTGTGGCGTAAGTTGACTATGAAAGGTTGGGTACACTATGAGTTAGCACTAAAGAAATCTATTGCAAGCGTGTTTCTATGGTTTTATATGCTTCAAGGGCTTCAAGCCGAAAACAACCACCTTATCCACTGCGGAAAAGCTAGTTGGTAGTCATGAAGCCGAGTTGGAAGGATTTACGAGTTTATATACTGGTGTTTTGTTGTGGAATTACGAGCTTAGCTAATGTTCTTAACAATGGATACACGTGAATATACTTTTATCTTACGTGATCAATCCAAACGTTACGTTACATATATAATGTTGAACCTGTACAGGCACACAAATACAAAAAAAGAGCTGAGTAAACCTTAGAATTGTTCTTTGCAAAACATAAACAATCTGTTTATGAACA
The DNA here is from genome assembly GCA_025667525.1 of Glebionis coronaria. Classification (NCBI taxonomy): domain Eukaryota; kingdom Viridiplantae; phylum Streptophyta; class Magnoliopsida; order Asterales; family Asteraceae; genus Glebionis; species Glebionis coronaria. The sequence continues at coordinate 56,241,995 of CM046881.1, forward strand.
CAATAAAGTACAATCACCACAATGAAAATAAAAAGTTCCATTTGAAACATTAACAGTTTATGAACAATAGCACTTGAAACGAAGTATTATTAGGGTAGAATTCGAACCGCATTATTACACTTGTTAACATAAAAAAAAAAACTTACAGAGTTACTATGAATTTTCATATGATCACTAGCAGTAGTGAAACTATTTGCCCATCATTACATAAAAAGATAATATTACTTTGAACATATATGACCTATTACTCTATTCAACTATGTGGGATTGAAAGTCGAAACTATTAAGCCCGTAAATTTTATAGCAGATGAAAGAACAGAACCCAACGTCCCAATCTTCTTGTGCAAGTAATTCTTCTTCTTAAGGAATAACTTCTTCATCGTTGTCTTGTCGGATCGAGTGAAAGTATAGCTTTTAAGGAAAATTTGTCTACGTCGAATCGAGTCAGCATTGTAAGGTAACACCAGTACTGGTTGTTGTCCTGCAACACCTTTCATAGAAGCTGCAAATATCACGTTCTCCAAGAACACTTTATCGGCTTCTATTGATTTGTATGACTTCAAAGTGCTCCCAGTCGCCATGATCGATGAAAGTTTGAAGATGAATAAAAGAGACGATCGTGTTTTGATAAATAAACTTGGATTGTGTTCGAGGATTATAAATAGTAGTAAATAACCGTCTTTGATCTTGTTAACTTTCCAAAAATATAACCTTCCATCGTTGTTTTGGAATTTTAAATAACCTTCCAAAAATAATAACATTCCATATATTTGTTAGCATCCGCTTTTTGGAATTTTGTTATTTGATTGGGCATTGACTAATTTTGCTAAAAAAAGACTAATGTCCAGAATTTGGGCTCTAAATTCGCATCCAGGCTTTATTGGAATTTTCGTATTGTGTACTAGGGGCGAGGTGTCAAGAAACCCGACCTAAATCTAACCCGAATGAGTCGATTTAGATCGGTTTAGTTGTCTTAAAAAGTTTATTCACGTTATTCGGGTCATCTTGACTGACCGGAATACTAAGTCGGGTATCAGGGTTTAGAAGTTTTGAATAACTTGGATTCGAGTCAATCGACATTCGAGTCAATTCGATTGACCCTAATAAATAATTTTTTCACTCTTTTAATATAATTTTTATGTTTTTTTTAAAAGAGTGAAAAAAATTTACATTGTAATTATATTTGGGTCGACTGAACCCGAATTGAGCCGATTTTTTAGTCTTGACTTGACGTTGACCCGAACCGAATTAACCTAAACCCGACCAATCCGATCTGATTCACACCCGTAGTCACCACTGCCCATCAGTAAATCACTGTCGAGCTTACTGTTTGAACAAATTAATGAGACTAAAGTAAGGTTTGTATTTGAATTTGGAGAAAATTTGTGTAATATGAATGTGTTAGTTTCTTAGACATGATTAGAAGACTTTTAGCCATGTTAAAGCTGCACAACAAATCTAGTGACTTATACAGTAGATAATTAAAATTCGATAATAGAACATGCATGGTAACCACACATATACAAAAGAGCTGAGTAAACCTTAAAATTCTTTTTTGCAAAACATAAACAATCAATGAATAGGTCTATCTTAACTAAAGTCGCCATACTTAAATCCCTTTCTGCATCTTTCAATCGTGTCTCCCGAATCTTGTGTATATGGCACACATTTGGTTTCTTTGCAATATAATCTTTACTGTTAAAACAGAATATAGATTTGATTTCCTAGACAAATGTACCATTAGGGACAAACATTTCATCTATAAAATATTCTGTACGATAAACATACCGATTATGAAAAAATATATGTTATTGTAATATTTAGAATTTTGTCTAATTATTTCATCTCACACTCATGTCTGGGGTCTTGGATTCAGTTTGATATTTATTTCATGAAAATAATAATAATTTACGTAAATTGCATTGCTTGATTTTGTTAAGTGTCAAATTAAAAATAAACAATCAGTGTTTTTATTTAAATATTTATTAAATGTGATTTGATGATTTTTTTAATATAACATATATGCTGTATTTTTAAGGGTAAACTGCAAATTACGTCCCTGAACTTTGCCAATTTCGCAAATTTACCACTGAGAGGAAACTACAAGCAATATTGTCATTATACTTCAAAATCTTGTACAATTTCGCCACCGAGCTGATGATTTTTAACTGTTGCTAACTTTTTTCGTTATCTTCCCCTCATGTGCCATGCACATGAGGATATTTTCGTTATTTCAAGTCACCCTCATACACTAACCTTTCTTTTATGCAAATTTTGTCCCTCGAATGCTTTCTTCCCCACTTTTTATTTTTCCCCACTTTAATTTTTTTAAAACACCACCACCACCATGGCCATCCACCAACACCACACGCCGTCATTGTTACTGTAGCAATCAAGAAAAAAACTATACTTGTAACCATCATTTTGTTGTCGATGCTTTCTTGGAGATTATTTTGAATGTTTTTCTGCCTTGATTCTTTTGTTTAATTGTATGACGTTGCTGAACATCTCCTTATGGGTTTCTTTTATAGGTGTTATTTGTTTGAACAACAATATGTCATATACGAGGTCCATTGTTGTTGACTATTTCTTCTTCATTTCCATAAGTAAGTGTTCTTCGTTTTTTATTTTAGAGCTTTGTCAATTTATAATATTTTTGGGTGGTAGAGTCATGTAGGACATAGTTAAAAAAAAAGAGTCATGTAGGACGCACTTAAAGGCTAAAACCGACTACGACATAATGTTGTGGTTTAATTTTTAATTTCTTGGCTTATATAAGTTCATTATGGCTTACATTATGAACTTATATAAGCCGAGAAGTTTGAAAATAAGCTAGAAAAAGGCTTAATTTTAGTTTCAGGGAAAGTTGACTATCTTGACTAATTATGCGGATTAACCTTGTTTTCTTTGATTTTGGCCGATTAATCGTTTTTTGACCGGTTAAAACGATTATAACCGATCTTTGACCGATTATGCCAATAGGTGAAAATCCGGCCGCTTAGTTACCGGTTAGCGCCCAAACGCCGATTAATCGACCGCCTAGGCCGATTTTTGCGACAGGTTTATTTATGCAAATGTTTGCCAAGATATTTTTATGTGTTTTCCAAGTTTTTTTCACTTGTTTTGTTAGTTCTAAAGATGCATCAACAACGAATCAAGATGCATCATCTCAACAATGGTCAAAGAACAATGCAAGAATTTGGTTGGGGTTGTTTATCCTAACTGCGCACGTCAATTATTTAGAAGCACTTGCTTATTCCAAACACAATCGCCTAAAGGTCAAGGAGAGCTTTGTGGTCAGCTTATGTATCTCCTTAAAAACCTGTCTTGAATTTTGGTTGATGGTAACGATGGGCATCCGATCGATAATTACACCCGAAAACCAAGATGAGTTGTTATTCAACTCAGTTCCATTGTTCAAAAAAAAAAACTCAGTGCCATGGAAACTGGTACTTCATTAGTGAAAAAAGGTCTTGCAATGTTGGTGTGAAGGTTCATGTACATATCACTCTTCCTACGTCATCAAAGAGTTCTTCAAGATTCAAGTTTGTCGTCCCCACTTGTTCGGTGCTCACCATATTGTACTCACTACTTCTGCTTTTCTAATCTAGAAATCATATCGACGAGTGAAATCATATCGACGAGTTCTTCAAGATTCAAGTTTGTCGTCCCCACTGTTGGAAATACGTTTTTACGTATTTAGAAAGGATCGGTCACTCCAAAGATAGATTCAAGTATTGGGCTCGTGATCCAATGTATAAACATATAGTCCACCAAAGCCCACATGTAGGGTGGCTATATAAACCCCATCCTAGCATGTTAGGAGGGGTTGAACACTTTGTCATTTATCATTTTCCATCTTTCTTCTATTCTCTCTCTTTTCTCTCTCTTCTTTCTCTCTCTAAGTTCTTCCTTTTCCATTCCATTCATTAGATAAATCAAACATTGCTTAATCCTAAGAAACGATGGACCTACAATTGGTATCAAGAGCTTTGGTTGATTCTTCGGATTGACGTGTTTTCATCTATTGTTTTGGTGGTAAAAATTTTCTTCTTTCTCGATTTATGTTTCTTTGTCTCAAAAGTTATTTAAAAAAAAGTCTCTTATCAGTTTCTTTTAATACTCTCTTATCAAGTTCTTTTAATACTCTCTTATCAAGTTTTATCTGAATCTGTATATCTGCTTTTGTCTAAACAATCTCAAATATTTCAGTTTTTTTATAAGTTTTTTTTAATTTATTTTATGAACAGATTCGGTCTTGTCCTTTTATAAAGTTTTTGTCCTATTCCGATTGAAAGGTTTCTTATTTCGATACCTTTTCTTTTTTATATAATTGTTTCTGTCGGAAAAGGGTTTTGCATTCCGACACTCATTCCGACCCTTTTTCCGACAGATACGTATTCTGATACATTTTCAGATACCACTTTCCGACTGTTACACATTCCGATACTTTTTTCCGATAGATATTCCGATGGTTGATTCCGATAAGTATTCCGATGGTGTTTTTGTTTTGACATTCCGATGGTTTTCATGTTTGAGACATTCCGATGGTTTGACAAACAACCCAAGTCTCGACTTAAACAACAAATCAAATTTAACTAGACCTAAATCACACATACATACACAAAACCAAGACTCGAATACACCAACAGACAACATCAAAGACTCACCCATAGACTCAAACCTAACTTTCTGAGTTCTCAGACTCGACACAGTCGACTCACACACTAGAATCTCGACTCAAACTCAGACTCAAACACTCGACTAGACAAAGTCTCAACACACTGCCTCGACTCGTTCTATGTATTTCCCTCGTCCACAGTAAATCCGACTCAATCACTCTCTTTCCCCGTCTCATATCATCTATAGACTCAAACCTAAAACAGAATTATATGACAGATCTCAGATTTGTTAAACAATTGACAGATCTTTATAGATCTTAAGAGTTTAAATAATCATCTTCACATATTCGTGTTTTGGTTTCTTAAACCAAGTTCTATATACGAAATCAAATAAAGAGTAATAACAATCTTGTTATTATCTTTATTATTTTCGATTCTTTCAACAAAAACCGACATGCAATTCATTAAAAACCTACTCGAGACCATGGAATGACCTTGAAGACGAATTAGGAGATGAGTGATGTTTTTATGGTTCGAGTTTCTGGGATTTACAAATCATGGATGATGGTTTGATTTTCGGTATGAACGATTTTGATGTGATGAGATCAGATTCTTGAGTTTGGCGTCTTTATTTGGATGATATTTGAGTTTGAGATTCAAAAACAGTTGTGATGTTGATGGAGGAGATAGGATTGTTAAGATGATGATTGTGTTTGGTCGTTTGAGATGATGTGCAAAGAGGATATAATGGGGGCGGACTAAACAAAGAGTGAGATTAGGTTTAATTGTTGACCTAATATTTAGGGAAATGAGCTTTATATCTGAAGTTAGACCGGGGTACTGTTTTCTTATTTGGCCACGTTTTGTTCAAATCAGCTACACGTTTTATTGAGACGGTGATACCAAGATTCTTTAGATGCCACGTTCCTTTTGGTTCTCTTTATTATAATACGCCACGTCTAGCTTAACAAAATTATTCACCAAGTTTGTATTTGGACGAAAATTATTCTCGAGTAAGTTATACACGTAAGTGTTTGTCTAAGTTAAATCGGGTTGTGTCAAAGTACTTAAGTTTTTGGGTCGAAAGGATATCAAGTTGTTTAGTTTTTTAATATCGGGTTTGTATTATCATCAAGAAATCATTGAGCCAAGAAAAGAAACTTATATCATCAAACGAGGATTGTGACGAAGTTTTACGGTTTATTAATTGGTTGATGTGTAAAAATCTCATAAATTCGACTTCACGATTTCTTCACAAATTGTAAGATTCCGAATACAACTACAATCACGATCATTTTTCATCATAATTCAATGGAGTCTTTCAATTCGACTTTCCAAGAGGGAGAATCGCATCAAATGAAAGTTAAAGCTAGAGAAAGTAGAATGACTTTATTTCTACCACTTCGGTCCCATCTGTCGAACATTTATCTACTTAAAGAAGGAAGCGGATTTGTGACACTCTTCGGTCAAGATCGTACCATTTTCGTCCACCAAATGCTCCTCAAATTTAACCAACTACTAAAGCAAATCAACAAAGAAGACATTAATCAAATTGAATCCTCACATTCACTTCTAGTTCTAGAGCAACATTTTTCGAGTTTCTTTCAATTTGATCCTGCCAAGGTTGAAGCTCCAACGATCTGCCAGTCATTCCTTGAAGACACACAAATCGAGGTTAAAGACTCTAGTGATAGATTGCTCGATTTCATGAAATCTATTGCACTTTTGATTTATGAAAGTTCACAACTTCGACAAGAGCATGATAGTGGAATACAAGAAAATTCGATGCAGATGCCAGAGAAAACAAATGGCCTTACGGATGACTCAAAGGAGACCACCTCGGTTAACAATGATAGCAGTGTCATTGCATCACGACAACATGATTCAAGCATGCATGACGAAGAGCCAATAGTTGGGGTACATTTGAATACTGTATCTAACAATGATTTACAGCATGTTGAGCATTCCGACCCTATCTATGCCAAACATGGGATGGAAAAGAGTGATAGCAATACCACTTCTGATTCATCCGATGTGAATCATAATAAGGGAGAAAATGATCAGAATGCTAAAGATCATGATATGTGCTTTATGACTGCTATTTTAACCAATTCTGCTTCTTGGATTGAAGAACTTGAAATGATTTTAGCTCAGCAATCAAAAGAGCTTGAGGATGCCAATATTGAATTTTCAAAGAAAACGGAGAAATTTGAAACATATTTTGAAAAACTTGAAAAGTCAAACGTTGTTCTTGAACGAAAATTGGATCAAGCAGTTCTAGATTCTAAAGCTGAAAAGGATAATCTTTTGAAACAAATTAAGTTGCTTGAATCTACGTTGGCCTCCCACGATGAATTGCTCAAAGAGAATGAGACTTTAAAGACTCAAGTTCAGGAAAAGGTTTTTGCAATAGCGGCTCTGAAAAACGAGTTGAGGAAAACCAAAGGAACTAGTGTGGACACTAAGCTTGAACAACCATCAATCTTGGGGAAACCGCCTCAAATACAGTCCGTTAGACAACCGACTGTATTTAGATCCGAGCGACCACAATCCTCGAGACCGCGGTTTGCCTCCCAAGTTGTTATGGCTCATATTTTTAGAACAGTCACTCCACCAACTAGGGCCAATGTGACTAAAATAATTTTTGCTAGACCTAATCACATGATTGCATCTAGTCTCCCTAAACATAATCCAAAGAACACGTCTCGAACTAGTTCAAATGACGTTTGCCATACATTTGGTCTAAGGGAAACTAAGCAAAAGACACAAGTAAGAGATAGGAATTTCAAACCTAGTCAGATGCCTTCTAGTTTACCCAACACTGCTAACCGTAGCATGTCACATCCTAGGAGCATCAATCAATCATCTAGGAATTCTAGATCTTACTCGGACATTAAATATGCTACTTGTAAAACATGTAGGAAATGTGTCTTTAAAGCCAATCATGATTCTTGTATCAAAAAGTTACTTAATGAGGTTAACTCCCGTGCTATACTTAAATCTCAGTGGGTTGCTAAAATTAAACCCATTGGTAAAATGTGGCGCCCTACTGGTAGAACTTTCACTCTTGTAGGAAACGAGTGCCCTTTAACTAGGTTAGTCTCCGATTCTACTAAGACTACTAGGGAGGAAATGGAGAAGGATGATACATCACTTAAGCCTGAACTTAAGGTTTTCAATAAAAGGAAACGTTTGCCAACTAAGATAAGTGAATCATCTCCTCAGGTCACCTCTAGCACAAGAAAAGAAAACTGTGAACCCCCACTTGCTTCTAAGATAGATATCGCTAACCCATATCAAAGCATGCAAATTCCTAATGAGAATGCAAGTACAAAAGATGATGTTCCAAAAGAACGAAGCGGTCCAATCATTGTATACCATTCAATGAAAGACACTCTCAGAGTTTGGTTGCTGAAGAAGCTGATATCTAAGAAACAAGTGTCTCAGGGGATTTGCAGTTAAGCTTACAGTGTACAAGGACTTATAGTCACATCACAGACTGTAACTCGTTCATCAAAGAAAGGAAAGTTTATTGCCGATGATAAACTTATCCTCACAACGAGAAATTAAGTTTTCTCGGGCATGAGCTAAAATTAAAAACATTCGAAGTTTTTAAGCTCATGCACAAAGGCTTATAGACAAATCACAGTCTGTGACCCGTTCTTTAGAGAAAGGGAAGTTTATCTACACAACGATAACTTATCCTCAAAAACGAGAAATTAAACTTTCTCGGACACGAGCTTACATTTAAACTATTCAAAGGTTTTACGCTCGTGTATATGGTTCATTGTTAAATTTCAGACGATGACCCGATCTTCAACTAAGGAAAGTTTATCGCCGATGATAAACTTATCCTCATTAACGAGAAATTAAATTTTCTCGGACGCGAGCTTACATTTAAACTATTCAAAAGTTTTAAGCTCGTGTAAATGGCGTATAATTATATTTCAGATTATGCCCCGGACTTCAAAGAAAGGAAAGTTTATCACCGATGATAAACTTATCCTTACAACGAGAAATTAATTTTTCTCGGGCATGAGCTAATATTAAAAACATTCGAAGTTTTTAAGTTCACACACAAAGACTTACAGTTAAATATCAGACTGTAACTCACACCTTAATTTTTAGGAAAGCTTATCTTTCATGATAACTTTTACTCGTAACGAGAAATTAATTTTTCTCGGTCATGAGCTGATAGGTGTGTAAACACCCATCCTTTTACCACTTAATTCTGAGTAAAACGAGACCAAAACACGTATTTAATATCATTTGTTTGGAATTATGCGTGGTTTTTGTGTTTATTGTGTTTTCAGAGCCAACCGGATGAATATTGAAGAAAACATGGGATTGCACGGGTTTTACTGAAGAAAAGGACTCAAGATAAAGTTTATTGTCCAAGAGATGCAAAAGATTTGAAGTCACTGGGCCTATTCGAAGATTTATCGAAGAAAAGGACCAAAGATGGAAGATTTACACGAGTCGAAGAAACTCAAGTCTATTAAACGAAGAAATTAAAAGACGAGTTGAATTTAATCGACGACAAATCCCGAATCAGAATCGAAAACGTCAACTTTTCTGAAAAGACGAGAAGACAAGAAGAACGGGAGAAAGCCCACTCACCAACCAAGGGAAACACCTATAAATAGTCCACCCCTCACACTTTCCTTCCAGTTAGTTTTTAGTTTTCTTCTCCTCCACTTTTCTCTCCCTTTAGTTCGTCCCATCACCAACACCACTAGGGTGTGTGGTGATTTTGATCTTTGATTTTCTAATCTTGTAATTTTCATCTTTGTTTTATCTTGTTAAACATTAATCATTAATACAAGTTCTTGTTTAATCTTTCCATTTCATCTTTTTCATCATCATTTTTCTTTCCTAGTTCTTAAGTTCTTATTTTCTTGATTTGATCTTCAAAAGTTGTTGGGGTTTGTGTTTTTATTGATGGGATTTGTAGTTATTGGTTAGTAAATCATTTGTGTTAAGTTTTATTTACGTTTTTGGTGAAAAACTTGGTGATTTTTGGATTAAAATTAGTTTCCTTGTTCTTCGGGTAAACGACCGTTCTTGTGTTCCCAGACTTCGAATGAAGCAAAACTTCCGGATGAACACAAATCTTCCGAGTGAACATAAAGTTCCGGATGAACAGTAAGTTCCGGATGAACACCTTAAGTTCCGAATGAGTTTATTTCTAAAAAGTTCCGAATGAGATGTTCCGAATGAGTAAAACTTCCGAATGAATTAAAAAGTTCCGGATGAACACCTTAAGTTCCGAATAAAGAGTATTTCTAAAAAGCTCCGAATCAGTCCAAAGTTCCGAATGAGCATTAAGTTCCGAATGAAGCAAAACTTCCGGATGAGCGGCTAAATCTTCCGAATGAGTCTATGTTGAGAAAAGTTCCGGATGAAACCAATATTCCGAATGAAAAGTTCCGGATGAGCAAAGTTCCGAATCAAGGTTAAAAAAGTTCCGAATCAATCATTTTTGAGCATCATTTATTATCACTGTTTCTTTAGTGTTACTGTTTCCTCATTTTAACTTTAATTTCAGTTTTCATTTTAATTTTGATTCAAGTTTTTATTAATTGTCATTAAAGTAATTGTCTTTGATTTAAGTTTTCATTTTAAGTACGTTTTAACATTTAGTACATTAGAAAACCAAACCCTTTTATTTAGTAACCAAGAACAATCATTCCACTTAAGGCTGAGATCAATTCGAGAGGACTGTGAGAGAAAATCTGAACCTAATGAAAATGCTTGTATCAAATGGCGCCGCTGCCGGCTCTTCTCGTTAAGATCAAAAGTTTTTTGTGAGAACTTGGATTTTGGGATCCGTTCCCCGTGAACGTTACTTTTTCATAAAAATTTTCAAAAAATCCTAAGAAATATAAAATTTTCAAAAATACAAAAAAAAATTAAAAAAAATTAAAAAAATTAAAAACCAAAAAAATATTTTTGTATTGTTTTTGCCTTGTTAGTTCTTTTGCAGGTGTATGCGCACTCGATCCACGTCTTATCAAGAGCCCGAGCCTCTCGATCACTTAGACATGGCCGGTGTACCACCTCCAAACAATAATAACAACAACAACCCACCTTTCAACAACATGAACAATAACAACCACAATGAGCCCCTTCCGGATAATCGCCCGATGATTGAATTGCTGCAAGCTCATGTAGATGGCAACACTGACCCAATTGTTATACCACCAATTGCCGCCAACAATTTCGAGCTAAAATCAGGCTTTATCCAGATGGTCTCCGCTCAACCATTCTTGGAACGTACCATTGATGATCCACATGACCACATCAAGAGATTCTTGCAACTCACCAACACGGTCAAATTCAATGGTGTTCCACAAGAGGTTATCAGGTTACAACTTTTTCCCTTTTCTTTAGAGGGACAAGCCCGGCATTGGCTTGCTAAGGAACCGCCACAGAGTATTCTCTCGTGGACGGATTTGGAAACAAAGTTTATCAATTACTTTTTCCCACCCTCTCGTACTACCGCTTTGCGGAATGAAATCATAAATTTTGAACAAAAGTACGATGAGTCGTTCAGTGAATCTTGGGATCGTTTTAAAGATCTTTTAAGAAAATGCCCACAACATGGTTTTACCAAAGTACATCAAATTAATACTTTTTACAATGGTTTAAGCATGAGTGACCAAGATTCACTGAACAGTGCCTCGGGGGGTAATCTTTTGGCTAAGACTTCCAATGCTGCTTGGGATATCATTGAGAATAAGTCTCGTGTGCAAACCAAGAGTGTTAGGACCAATGTTGCTAGTGCTAGAACTAGTGACAGCGACAAGCGATTGGACAAAATCACTACGCTTCTTGAATCGCTTGTCACCCACACCGTCAGCAACAACAACAGCAACAACGCTAAACACGCTCAAGTTAACGCTGTCAGCCAACCTTGTGAGATATGCGGTGGTCCTCACTCTTACACCACTTGTACCGCCACCCAAGACTACCCTTCTGAGAATGTTAATGCAGCTTATGGCACCTATCCTCAACCTGCTTATCAAGCTAGACCTCAAGGTGACCGTAATTTACTTAGCTACCGCAGCAACAACTATCTTTCACCACCTGGTTTTCCTCCAACCAACCCAAACCAACAATCAAACCTCAATCGCCCTCCTCAACAACAACAACAACCTCGACAACCATACATCCCTCCTCACAAGCAGCAACAACCACCTCAACGTAACAACCAAGTTTACCAACAACCTGCTTATCAACCACCCGCATACAATGCTCCTCCTAACCAATCCACCGCTCTACACCAAGAAGTGCAGACCTACATGAGGACAAACGATGTGATCGTGGAAAATCTTCAGCGTGAAGTGATCAATTTGAAAGCAGACTTGGTCAAGCAAGGAAACGATTTGAGAGCCGACATGAGAAATACGTTGGATAGCCAAACAAATGACTTGAGGAACATGATGGCTAGTTTCTTCCAAGGTAATCAACCCTCTTCTTCGGGTACTCTTCCGAGTAACACCGTTGCGAATCCAAGAGGGGAGATGAAAGCAATCACTACTCGAAGTGGTAAAGGTACCAAGGAACCCGAGCTTCCTATACCTCCACCGGTGGTTGTGACTAAGGAGAACGAGTCACCTGCTCCTATTCCTCATCCTTCTCCTTCCCCAATTTCTCCACCTCTTCCTTCTACCCCTCCTCCACTCAAGGATGTGAGTGATCCTATTCTTCCAAAGCCTTCCTCTTCTTCCAATATACCTTATCCATCTAGGTTGAGGAAAGAGAAGCTCAAAAGCAAGGACGATATTCAGGTTTCGAATTTCCTTAAAATGTTCAAACAACTGAATTTCAATATCTCCTTCGCTGAGGCTCTCGCTCACATGCCTAAATACGCAAAAATGTTTAAAGATCTTCTGAGCGATAAGGAAAAGCTCATCGATATTGCCAACACCCAACTTAATGAGAATTGCTCTGTAGTGCTCTTAAGGAAATTGCCAACTAAGCTTGGTGATTCGGGTCGTTTTCTTATCCCTTGCAATTTCCTTGGAGTAGAGAATTGCATGGCCCTAGCCGATCTAGGTGCCAGTATTAATCTTATGCCTCTAAGCGTTTGGAAGCAATTATCTCTCCCAGAGCTAGTCCCCACCAAAATGACTTTGGAATTAGCCAACCGTACGGTTGCTTATCCAGTGGGGATAGCCGAAGACGTCATTGTAGGAGTCGACAAATTCACCTTTCCTGCTGATTTCGTTGTCGTCGACTACGAGATGGACCCTCGTGTACCACTAATTGTTGGTCGTCCATTCTTGAGGACCGATCGCACTCTCATTAATGTTGAAGCCGGTGAGCTTATCATGAGAGTGGGTGACGATAAAGTAGTCTTCAACATGGGAAAGTTGTCTAAACAGCCTTATTCATATGAGAGTGTTAATTGTATTGACTTTCTTGATGATGCTTGTGAATAACACTTTAATGATGCTTGCAAAAGTATTCCTGCCTCTCTTCCCAATGTTGAGACCGTGTCCTCTATTGATTCATCATTGTCTCTATTTGGAGATAGTGATTTGTTTTGGAAAGATCTTGAAGACACCATGGGAGATGTGAATTTAGCTACTAATGATTCTCCCACCGGTGGGGATGAAGACATGAATTTCTTTGACAGTCTTCTCAACGAAGACAATCCTTCGCCTCCATCTCCCACGGTTATTGCTATCGATACTCCGACTTTGAAAACGCCTCCCGTCGAAAATCCTCCGGATTTGGAACTTAAGGAGTTGTCGCCCCATCTTGAGTATGTATTCATTGAAGAAGAGAAAAAGTCGCCAGTCATCATTGCTAAGGACCTAAAGGAAGACGAAAAAGCCCGACTTATCACCGTGTTGAAAGATCATAAGAAGGCTATTGCTTGGAAGATTTCTGATATTCGTGGAATTGATCCTCACTTCTGCACACACAAAATTCTCATGGAGGACGACTTTAAGCCCACAATTCAAAGCCAACGAAGGGTGAATCCAAAAATACATGAAGTCATCAAAACAGAGGTTATCAAACTTCTTGATGCGGGTATGATTTACCCTATTTCGGATTCACCATGGGTTAGTCCAATCCATTGTGTGCCCAAGAAGGGCGGAATAACCGTTGTTCCCAATGAACACAACGAGTTGATTTCCACTCATCTCGTTACTGGGTGGAGAGTTTGTATAGACTACCGCAAACTCAATGATGCCACGAGAAAGGATCATTTCCCTCTACCTTTTATGGACCAAATGCTTGAACGTTTAGCAGGTAATGAATATTACTGCTTTCTTGATGGTTTCTCGGGTTATTTCCAAATACCCATCGATCCCCAAGATCAAGAGAAGACAACATTCACTTGTCCCTATGGCACATTTTCTTACAAAAGAATGCCTTTTGGCTTATGTAATGCGCCCGAGACTTTCCAAAGGTGCATGTTAGCTATCTTCCATGACATGGTTGAACAAACCATGGAAGTCTTCATGGATGATTTCTCGGTCTTCGGGGATTATTTCTCTTCTTGCCTTGCCAATTTGGAACGTATGCTCAAGCGGTGCGAAGACACTCGCCTAGTTCTGAATTGGGAAAAATGCCATTTTATGGTAAAAGAAGGCATCGTGCTGGGACATAAAATTTCCAAAGCCGGTCTTGAAGTAGACCGTGCTAAAGTCGATGTTATCGCTAAGTTGCCTCCACCTTCAACCGTGAAGGGTGTGAGAAGTTTCCTGGGTCATGCGGGCTTCTACCGTCGATTCATCAAAGATTTTTCTCAAATCGCTCGCCCGATGACCCACATCTTGGAAAAAGATACTCCTTTTATCTTCTCCAAAGAGTGTCTTGAAGCCTTCAACTCGCTTAAGGATAAGCTAACAAAGGCACCCGTCTTGGTTACCCCTAATTGGGAGCTGCCTTTTGAGTTGATGTGCGATGCTAGTGATTTTGCTATTGGAGCGGTTCTGGGACAAAGAGTGAACAAACACTTCCAACCGATCCATTACGCTAGCAAGACAATGACAGGGGCACAATTGCATTATACGACAACCGAAAAAGAGCTTTTAGCTGTTGTCTATGCCTTTGAAAAATTTCGCCCCTATCTTGTCCTTTCCACCACAATTGTGTATACCGATCATTCCGCGTTGAAGTACTTGTTGACAAAGCAAGATTCCAAACCAAGACTTCTTCGTCTGGGTTTTGCTGCTCCAGGAATTTAAAATCGAAATTCGCGATAAAAAGGAGAAGAAAACCTAGCCGCGGACCATCTCAGCAGACTTGAGGATCCTTACCAAGGGGATCATCCGAACAAAGAAATCAATGATTCTTTTCCCTTGGAGACCTTAATGTCTATATATTCGAAGTCTGATGAAACCCCGTGGTTTGCGGACTTTGCAAACTACTTGGCGGGTGGAATTCTCAAGGAAGGGTTGACGTCCCAACAAAAGAAAAAGTTCTTCACCGACATCAAGACTTACTTTTGGGACGACCCTTACCTATTCAAACAATGTGCCGACCTGATTATTCGCCGATGTGTTGATGGACCGGCAGCTTCGGAAATCCTTGATGCTTGCCACAAAGGACCCACCGGTGGTCACTTTGGTCCCAACTACACCGCCAAAAAAGTGTTTGATTCGGGATGTTTGGGGTATCGACTTTATGGGGCCATTCCCTTCTTCTAAAGGAAACAAATACATCCTTGTAGCCGTTGACTACGTCTCCAAATGGGTTGAAGCCAAAGCTTTACCCACTAATGACGCAAGGGTGGTTTGTAACTTTTTGAAAGCTCTATTCGCTAGATTCGATGTGCCTCGCGCCATTATTAGTGATCGTGGGACTCATTTTTGCAATGACCAATTTGCTAGAGTCATGGCTAAGTACGGTGTAAATCATCGTCTTTCCACAGCCTACCACCCACAAACTAATGGCCAGGCTGAAATATCCAACCGAGGTCTTAAGCGAATTCTGGAAAGAACCGTGGGAGAGCATCGTGCCTCATGGGCTGATAAACTTGATGATGCTTTGTGGGCTTTCCTTACTGCTTACAAGACCCCGATCGGCTGTACGCCTTATCGTCTTGTGTACGGGAAAGCATGCCACCTCCCCATTGAGTTGGAGCACAAGGCTTACTGGGCCTTGAAGTGGGCTAATTTTGATATCAACAAAGCCGGTGACCTACGCAAGATCCAACTCAATGAGCTGAATGAACTTCGGAATGAGGCTTATGAAAATTCTTTGATCTATAAGGAAAGAACTAAGCTCATTCACGACTCCAAGATCAAAAACCGAGAGTTCCATGTTGGAGACAAAGTCTTACTTTTTAACTCTCGGTTGAAAATCTTTTCGGGCAAGCTCAAATCTCGTTGGTCCGGCCCATTCACCATTGCCCAAATTTTTCCATATGGTACTCTCGAGCTCGCTCAACCTGATGGACCGAATTTTAAGGTGAATGGCCAACGAGTGAAGTTGTACTTTGGTGAGGACACCTCTCAGGAGGTGATTCCATCCCTCACCACGTTCCCTATGAACTAATTTTGGGTCGAGTCAGGCTCGTGACTCGGTTATCAAAAACAAGCGCTCCTCGGGAGGCAGCCCGAGTATCTATCCTTTTATATTTTAACCTCCTAAGTGTAGGGGGACCTCTATAGGGGTGTTTGTCTTTGTGTGGTGATGTGATTACAGGGATAAGTGCACTCTTGGAATCTCTGAAGAACCGTGATCCCGTGTTATCCGAAATCCGGTTCTATCTCTCAACTATCGTGATTCAATTTTCTTCATACTCACATTTGAAATTGATCACTTTAGTCATCTCTTCCTTAACTTGAGTTAACCAACGTGCACAATGTCTTAAGTGTAGGGGAGACTTTTCCCACATGCTTAAACATTGAGGACAATGTTTATCTTAAGTGTAGGGGGGACTTCTATCGAAGTTTTAAGTGGACTTTTCCATGAAAATGCCTTCATTTAACCGGAAAATCATATTTTTCAACATTTTTCAAATTTTTTATTAACTTTGGCCATTTAGTCGTAATTTTTAAATTTTTATCGTTGCTTTCATATGTATATATCCCGCAATAAAGTCAAAAATATTAATAAAGTGGTGTAGCTAGTTTAGAAGTCTTTGACATATTAGGCCCGTTGCGTTTATTTTGACTCAACCCGAATAGACTTATCCAAGTTTATTCTAGCTAGTATCCTTAACCATGTAGACCTTAATTGGTTTATTAGGCTAAGTATCCACGAGTCTCATTACTTGAGATTTTAAATTGTGGAGGACGAGAAATGATAGAGTCAATTATAAGTCGGTATTCTTGCGCAAGCTCACTTGGTGTAATTATTTGCCTTTTCTCCCATCACTTGCTAATAATTTATCTGCAATAAGTAAGGTCGTACGATTTGAAAGGTTACTTAGCTTCTAGCCCAAGATCGTTTAAAAGTTGCTCGGTAATGATAAGAGTTCATAGCCAAGGCATAACTTATGAAGCGGGGCGCGAAGATTGGCGAGTCCGAAAAGGCCCTAACAAGGCATGAGGATTCCATTTTATTGCTGAAGATCCAAAGTGATGTGAAAAGCATTATTCCTAAAGTCAATATGAAGGATCAAGACTCACGACGAAAAGCAATCAACTCCCATAAAGATCATGGAGAAGTCTATCCGAAAAGACCCTAACAAGGTATGAGGATAAATAGATCCAAGTCCGACAAGGAGGCGGATCGTTGTATCTCAAAATCCCAATTAGAGATTGAAGAAATAATCATGAAGTCGTGGTCAACAAAGTTGGAGTACCCCTCAAAAGTCTCCAAGTGAAGAAATTCTATGAACGATGAGAAGACCATTATCTCAAGCACGTCTCTCAAGATATGAAGTATGAAGTACATGCCAAATATCGGCCCGAGAAAGGTCTCAAATCGCGAACAAAGTTATGCCAAGATATGAACTTTTTGATATCCCGAGAAGCAGTTTTAAGAGATTTTGTCCTTTAGCTAACTATTGATCAAATCGTCCTACTTTGCTTTCGGCCTAAATAAACTATCGAAATAAGTCCAAAAATGCATCTTCATGATCATTCTAAGACAAAAATAAAATATAAGAGATACACCTAGGAATAAGGGAGTCTAAGCATTTAATTAAGCCATGTGTGTAAGTGTTTGAATTGCTAACTTATAATAACAATGATCTCGTTTTTAAGCTTAGTTTGGGGAACGTGAAACTTGAGGGTGATAAATCTTCGCAGCACCAAAGCCCTAATGTAAGTCTTTGATTTCTTTGCAAATTATTTCCATCCTTTTTTTTAATTTAAAGTTTTAATTTCTATTAGTATTTTAATTTTTGTTTAGTAGTATTTAAATAAGGCCAAGGTTGATTAATTATGAGAAAAGTGTAAATTTGCTTTATCACTAAGCATTGCATGAGGGCATGGAAATGGTTAAGTGTAGGGGATTTGATAGGTGTGTAAACACCCATCCTTTTACCACTTAATTCTGAGTAAAACGAGACCAAAACACGTATTTAATATCATTTGTTTGGAATTATGCGTGGTTTTTGTGTTTATTGTGTTTTCAGAGCCAACCGGATGAATATTGAAGAAAATATGGGATTGCATGGGTTTTACTGAAGAAAAGGACTCAAGATAAAGTTTATTGTCCAAGAGATGCAAAAGATTTGAAGTCACTGGGCCTATTCGAAGATTTATCGAAGAAAAGGACCAAAGATGGAAGATTTACACGAGTCGAAGAAACTCAAGTCTATTAAACGAAGAAATTAAAAGACGAGTTGAATTTAATCGACGACAAATCCCGAATCAGAATCGAAAACGTCAACTTTTCTGAAAAGACGAGAAGACAAGAAGAACGGGAGAAAGCCCACTCACCAACCAAGGGAAACACCTATAAATAGTCCACCCCTCACACTTTCCTTCCAGTTAGTTTTTAGTTTTCTTCTCCCCCACTTTTCTCTCCCTTTAGTTCGTCCCATCACCAACACCACTAGGGTGTGTGGTGATTTTGATCTTTGATTTTCTAATCTTGTAATTTTCATCTTTGTTTTATCTTGTTAAACATTAATCATTAATACAAGTTCTTGTTTAATCTTTCCATTTCATCTTTTTCATCATCATTTTTCTTTCCTAGTTATTAAGTTCTTATTTTCTTGATTTGATCTTCAAAAGTTGTTGGGATTTGTGTTTTTATTGATGGGATTTTTATTTATTGGTTAGTAAATCATTTGTGTTAAGTTTTATTTAAGTTTTTGGTGAAAAACTTGGTGATTTTTGGATTAAAATTAGTTTCCTTGTTCTTCGGGTAAACGACCGTTCTTGTGTTCCCAGACTTCCGAATGAAGCAAAACTTCCGGATGAACACAAATCTTCCGAGTGAACATAAAGTTCCGGATGAACAGTAAGTTCCGGATGAACACCTTAAGTTCCGAATGAGTTTATTTCTAAAAAGTTTCGAATGAGATGTTCCGAATGAGTAAAACTTCCGAATGAATTAAAAAGTTCCGGATGAACACCTTAAGTTCCGAATAAAGAGTATTTCTAAAAAGTTCCGAATCAGTCCAAAGTTCCGAATGAGCATTAAGTTCCGAATGAAGCAAAACTTCCGGATGAGCGGCTAAATCTTCCGAATGAGTCTATGTTGAGAAAAGTTCCGGATGAAACCAATCTTCCGAATGAAAAGTTCCGGATGAGCAAAGTTCCGAATCAAGGTTAAAAAAGTTCCGAATCAATCATTTTTGAGCATCATTTATTATCACTGTTTCTTTAGTGTTACTGTTTCCTCATTTTAACTTTAATTTCAGTTTTCATTTTAATTTTGATTCAAGTTTTTATTAATTGTCATTAAAGTAATTGTCTTTGATTTAAGTTTTCATTTTAAGTACGTTTTAACATTTAGTATATTAGAAAACCAAACCCTTTTATTTAGTAACCAAGAACAATCATTCCACTTAAGGCTGAGATCAATTCGAGAGGACTGTGAGAGAAAATCTGAACCTAATGAAAATGCTTGTATCATGAGCTTGTATTAAAACATTCCAAGTTTTAAGCTCATAAAGTAAAGTGTATCTTTTAAATAAGAGAACTTTTCTTCTCAGCGAGAAATTCATCTTTCTCGGTCATGAGCTTTACGTTAAAACATTCAAAGTTTTTCAAGCTCATGAAAACGATTTCTAAGTAAATATCAACTTCGGACTCGTTCTTCAGTTAAAAGGAAAGTTTATCGCCGATGATAAACTTATCCTTAACAACGGGAAGTTTACAACTTCTCGGACTTGAGCTCGTTTTGTAAGATATTCAACGTCTTAAGCTCAAGTAATAGGTTTTCGAAACTTTGAACACAATTTTTCGAGAATTTTTCAAAAGGTTTTTCTAAATCTTTCAAAATTGTGTGTTCAAAAATGTTTGGATAAAAAGAGCATGTCTTCTGGAAACGATAATATTTACGATACTAGAAATGTCATTCAATAATGACACGGGGTTGTAAATAAAGTTCAAACAGAAGTTCAAATGTTTTTAAAACATGCTCAATTATGGCTTGCTATTGTTTCAGATAGTAACCCGTTTTTCATACTCAAGTCAACCATTTCACCGGAAAGCTTTGACTCAACAACGAGAATTAATTTTCTCGGGCATGGTTTACTTTATAACCATGTAAGGGATTGTGTTTACGTAATTACACAATCTAACACGAATTTATGTACATGTCAGTGCATTTATTTGTTAAAACAAGAGAAATCTTGTTTTTATGAAGTTATCATCTCCACCAACCGTAGCAATTTACAATTGATATCTACATACTCGACGATGCGACTACTCAAACGACGACTACATCTCTTTCAATAGAACACGGGTCAACAATTGAGGGGGAGCAATTTTCCAACATTCATAATCTTTGACGCCGAAAGTGCCAAGTTCACATGTTGGTGTCAAGACAACGATATCAATCGTACACATGGAGTCAAGAGATAACTTCAGACGTGACGAGGCGACCAACATTCGTGAACAAGAACCATGTGATTCTCTCATATGATGTTCTCCATCATTCAGGTCCAACCTCGTAAATTGCTAATCTTGTGAATACTTTATCATATATGATCTTTGCACGTGATAAATACCTTACACTTGTGTTTAAAAGGTATTTAATTTACGTGTCAAGTACACCCTCATTAATTTGAAGGGGAGCTTGTGGAAATCATGAAGATAATTGGATTTGCATTTTTCTTCCCAAATTTTCTTAAAACTTTATTAAATCAATTGATTTTAAAAACATCGATTGGGTTAATATTTTTAATATGGGGGAGAAAATGTGATTTAGTAATGAGATCAATCAATTCAATGGTTTGAATTTGTAGGCTATGTAAATATTGCTTATGTTTTAGAGAGAGAAAGAGATAGAGAGATGGTGGATTACACACAATTCTAGAGAGAGAAACTTATAAGAACTATGTGAAAAATAAATAACCACACTACCCTCTCCATCAAAGGAGAGGGTTTATATACCCAAGCCTTGTGATGGGCTTGGGCTTACAATGTTGGGCCGGCCTACACATGTTGTAGGCTAGGCTTGGCTTTGTTTGTTTAATAAAGATATCTAGACTACGAGCTACTACTTAATATATTGTCGGAGTGACCGAATCTTCCTAAATACGTAAAAACGTATTTCCAACAATCTCCCTGTAGAAACTAGAAGGGGGGGGGGGGGGTTGAATAGTTTCTAGTTAGTTTTCAAAACATTTCGGCTTAATCCACTGTGCGCGGTTCCTTATGTGTACCCGCGGTTCTTTATCAATAAATAACCGCCGGTCCATTTAGGGAACCTCTGACAGTGAACTTAACCTTTTGTTGCATGTTAAACTTTGACAATCCTTTGTATCAAATTCTTGATCAAGCTTGACTAGATATGAGATGTGTTTGATTGAAAGATAAATACTACAAGTAAGTAAACACACAAACACATCAAATCAAGAGTACATCAAGCAATAGTCTAAACACTAAGCACACATGTACTAAGCATAAGCTTTTCCGCAACTAGGATGTTTAGACTAAGTGATGTACACTTGACCATAATCTAAACACGAAGCACACACGTACTAAGCCTTAGCTTTTCTGCAACTTAGATGTTTAGATTATGAGATACACTCAACACACAACATATAAATACATCTATAATAGTAAAGACATAAATGTAAAGGAAAGTACCGACACGATGATTTATAGTGGTTCGATCACGAAGCTCCTCTTCGCCCTACTCCACTCCTCGAGTACACCTTACTCGAGAGTTACTTCACTAGTCAACAAAACTCCTTAAGGTGGAGAAACCATACACAACGTCGCTTATCCAATTTCCGACTCTAAGCTAAAAGTCGAGTCCTAATCTTAGGTAGGATCAATCTACACAACGTCGCCCACTTCACCATTTAACGACACAAGGCTAGATGTCTAGTTCTATTCGAAAGCTAGAACCAATCTTCACGACTCTTCACTTTGAAGCTAAGTGAGAACTTCACACAACACAACTACTAATCACTTTAAAGCTAAGTGAGAACTCACAAGACACAACCACATCACTTTAGAGTTTAGTGAGAACTACCTAGACACAACCACATCACTTTAGAGTTTAGTTAGAACTACCAAGACACAACCTAATCTACCCACTAGTTATGTTTTATGGCCCAACATAACAAACCTTGTGTTTTATGGCCTAAACACATAAACCATATAGATCTAAGCACACATCACATATATCTATAACTCTAACACTATATCCAAGTACTAACAAGACTTGGATCTACACAACTAACACCTAATCCAAGGATACCCATCACTTGGATATTCTACCCTTACAAACACATCCAAGTGTACCCAACACTTGGATCTTCTACATATACATAGTAGGAAGACTAAAAACATAACTTAGATCTATAGAAGGAAAGATCTTCATCATGTAGTAAACCCAACACATCATGGTAATGATAATGTCCTTCTCTTTGCACTTGAGAGGATGAGGAGATTGAAGATTGAATCACATCTTAAACAAGATTAATCAAAACTAACTAATCAAGGATCTAAGATGGTTTTTGAAAGAAACTGTGCAAAAAGGGTTGAAAGAAAACCTGGAAATGATCCACTATTTATAGGACAACATTGCAACGGTCAAAAACACCCGCGGTTCCTTATCTCTACCCGTGGTACCTTATCAATAAGGAACCGAGGGTTCCTTTAAGGAACCTCCGCGTCAGAGTCTGTGCAAATTTGTCCTTTAGTGGGGATATGCCATCTAGGGTAGTTTATACCCTCAAAGGAGATTCCTTTGGCATATGGAATATGCCAAATTCAAATTTTCATTTTCTTTTTAATAAAACATTTTCTTAAAAATAAAGTTAATTAAAATCTTTTGTCACATTTGATTAAAATGTGAGTTTTAAGAAAATATTAATCCTTGATCACTTAGTTAGGTTAATGACATGTTTATACATACCTTGAGTGATTCATGCCGAATGCGGTCTTGGAGGTGTCGAGAGAAGTATACAAATGTATTCTTGAGTGATTACGAGTACCTTAACATTTTACATAATGTATTGCGACTTATACGTTTGTCATCAACAAAACACAAAGAGATTATATCGACAAAGCATCGTAATGTTTGCACTAACAATCTCCCCCTTTTTGATGATGACAAACAAGTAAACCGCAACACATATTAAAATGCATAAGTTACTCGTTTACACTTACTTCTCCCCCTTTTGTCGAATCAAAAAGATAGTCTTCATTTGTAGAAGAGGAGGATTGACTTCGAGAGAACATGCATCAAAAAATCTAATCATCCATAGTGGTTGTCGTTTGAGAGGCAAGAATCCAAACCATAAACCCATCATACAAAAATATTGAGCTTGCTTCATCCTAGTGAAGTCTTCAATCACCATAGGTTAACCAACTCCAAGCATAATAATATGCTTATCTACGAGTGTCCAAAATGCATTACTTGCAAGATGTTAGATGAATGCAATTTGAGTGAGTCAACAATCGCAAATGTAATGACTTGAACTCTTGCAAATGCTCCCCCTTGCTTGAGGCACCAACAAAGCAAGAATAGTGACGAGCTACAAAAATGGGTTAGAAGTGTCCTACAAAACAAGGTTAGTAGACAAGAGCTTATACAAAAAGAGATGTCACCCAAACGGGGATGATACACAAGTCGTTTGCACAAACAATGACAAGCAAAGAAGTGTGCATGCGATGCTATCAATCCAAAAACAAATCAAAGGAGAGGATCTTGACAAGATCAATTCACAATTGTTGGAATAGAGATAGAAAAGAAACATCCATACCAATTGTAATGATAATATGTCAAAGGGTAAAAAGCTTAGAATTTTCTGGAATCACCCAAGAAAATTCAAGATTTAACCATCAACTCTCAAAAAAAACAAGGAGAGGATTTTGAGGAAATTAATTCAAAATTGTTGGAGTAGAGGTAGAAAAGAAACATCCAAGAATTTGAAGATATCATCTCAAGGGATTAAAAACTTAGAATTGATGGAATCACCCATACCAATTGTAAATTTTAACCGCAATCAACTCTCAAAAAGAGGAACAAAATATATCTCAACCTAGAGACATTTTTGACCAAGAAAAAGGAAAACCAAAAGCGGATAAATCGACGCTTTAAGAAAAATTCGGGATATAGGACATTATAGGCAAAAATGCGTATGAATGTCGACACTAAATGGTGTTTAGCATACGATAAACTACATGCTCAAAGTTTCGTAGCTCTTCTCAATCATTATGGATGTTCAAAGAACAATTACATGATGAGGAAAGGGTAAGGTTCGACTCAACTTAGTTTAGAAAGACTAGAAGAAAGAGACTCGACTTAGAAGAGCATGATTAAAATGAATTGAGAGAGACTCAATAAAGAAGTTAAGGATAACTTCACAAATTGATTCATGAATACTATACCTTAGAAGGTGATAGTGAAATCTCGAAAGAAAATGAGAGAAGAAACTCAAAAGAAGCTCAAGAAGATATGAAGAGTTAGTACAAAATCAAACACATAATCAAGTAAGCACATATGATAATTCATGCAATGCCTAATGAAGTCTACAATAAACCAATGTAGAGAAGGTGCGCAATTAACACATATGGCATGCAAGAAACATGATTACTTAAAAAGAGAAGACTAAATAAAACAAGTTAGCACGTAGCATTTAAGTACATGCATGAGTTAGACACATCTAAGAGATATTATATCGGAATTGCTTGACAAAGGCAAAACCATTATAATAAGCATGCATTCAATAACTAATTTATTAAGCATATAACATACGGATAAGCAAGAAGATATATAAGCAAGTATCATACAAGCAAGTCATCTATCTAGATATCACAAATCAAGCTACATGTAATGTAAATCTCCAAGAAGATTCCTAATTCCTATTAGTTTAAGAAAAGGACTCAAAATAAGAGAAAATAAAGAAACATAATAACAACAAGATCCAAGACTCAAAGAAAAAAATCATGTTGAAAAACATGAAAGGAGATACAAGAGAATAAAGATCATACAAAGATGTATGAAAAAACAAGCCTAAAACTTAAGCATAATTTTAATCTTAGTTACACTAGAATCCTAAGATTTGCTTAAATTAAACGTCTTAGCAATAAGCAATCCACATGCTTAAATGAAAGACAAGGGTGGTGGCGGAATTTGGTGGGGTGAAAGGTGAAGTCACCAAGGGTTCAACAAAGTCATTCACAATGGGAATGCTTTAGAGGGAGATGTGGGTGAGTTTAGAGGGGTAAAGGTGAAGTCACCAAGGTATCAACAAAGTCATTCACAATGGGAATGCTTTGGATGGGTTGAGGTTGGGTAGTCACATCCAAGAGAGTACTTGGAGTGAAGGGTGAGGTTAGCTCATTCATTCTAGATTGGAATGAAGAGGAGGTAGAACCATGTGAATGGTTGGTACCTTGGGTTGAGGTAGTCTTGCATGGTGCAAGAGGTGGTGAGGGTGATGAAGAGATGAGAATTGAAACAATCTCATTCTTGGGTGTGTGAAAGGGTGAAGAGTTATGTTTGGGTAACTTAATCTTAATTTTAAGGTGCTTCTTTGAAGAGGAGGTTTTGGATGAATTGGAGGTTCTTGTAGAAACCATGGTAGTAATGGGTGGTTTAAGGGGTAAGGATGAATGGTTTGAGGTATGAAGAACATGGCTAACAAGGTAGGTTTAAAAGGGTGAGGGGATGATCCAAACTAGTAATGGGTTAAAAAGGGAAAGCCCAAGATATTTTGGGAGTGATCAAAGGTTTGAAACAAAGATTCCAAAGGGTGTTGGAACAATTGGGAAGTTTCAGAAAACCCGAATTTGAGAGCTTCTGCCCGTGGTTCTTTATCTCCACCGGCGGTTCCATATTGATATGGAGCCGCGGTCTATTTAAAGAACCGCCTACAGAGGCTAGGTTTAGGTGGTGAAGGAGGATTTTCCAATTCAGCAAATCCTAATGTTCTAGTCTAACTTATCATAAAGTCATGCTTAAGAGCAATAAAAACTAGAACACACACAAAGGAAAGACACATAGGTTCAATTAGCACGTAAGAGGAAAGCTAAGAAAAACCTAATGGCTACAAAAGAAAAAGACTCCTAATGACATAAAAAGTTCATCAAAGTAAACTATCATTAGTCATATATAGGAAGAGCCATTTAGCCAATTTATAGAATGAGTATGAGACTATCCCTAGAGGTGCTCAATTAAGGCTAAACACGACCATTTTTATGAGTTATACACCAACTCAACTTCCCACATGGAAGTAATTCAACCGTTAGGTCAAGTTAAGATCCTAGTGCATAAATTCTCTAGTAGTCATTCTCAAGTTAGACAAAATGTAATTCCAACATTTGCCTAATAAAGTTTAGCAAGGATGAAACTTGCATGGCGACACAATGCATGACCTAATGAGGGTTAAGAATGCACCATTGCATATCTTGTCAATCAAGTCTATTTAAGGTTATTTACCTTAATAGAACTTGAGGCCAATAACTTTGAAGTGTATAAACAACGTTTACACAAACCAAAGGAACACTCTTGATTGGTCTTTCGGAAATGACACATTTATAAATTGCATAGCAATGTAAATTCCTTGAGTATTTCGGATGAAACATCCAAGTTATCAAACCGACTCTATTGTGCATTATAAGTAATTATTAAACAAAATATGTCTAACAATTTAAACAAGTAGATTCAATATAACACCATCAACACAAGTGTGAGTTATGATCCGATGTATATTATTAATAAACCACATTCATGTCTACACTAAAAAACATGTCAATTAGATTCGATAATGATACCAATCATAGTTTGGATAATGCATTGATATTTAATCCAAATCTTTCTTGACTCCCACAAACACTCTTTTAAGAGAAAATAGCTAGGATTTTCAAAGGGTGTTTCATGTTTTATAGTGAGACATTTATCTACTTGAACTAATAACACAATGATCGAGTAAGACGACCTAAATCAATAGATTTGACAAGATCCCAAAGCTTTCAAACCTAAAAGTGTTAAAGAACATCCCGAGGTGTACAAGATGTTTATGTAACATTTGTAAACTAAGAGATGTTAATCCTATATGCAATGCACACATAATGTTGCAACTAAAAAGCAAGAAATCTAGCATACATCCTAATTAGGAAAAACTAGATACTAACAAATACCAAGCAAGGCACAAGAGACTAGACATATAAGCAATACTACTACAAATAGCAAGGAACGCTTAATAATGTCTACATATAATAATTAACACACAAGGAAACGCACACAAAGAATTAGCTTAACACATAAAAGCATTCGTCCATGTTTTGAGTGTTAGATACAACAAAGTATTCATAGCTTGATTTTATTTGAAAATAGTCTTTGACCTATTTAAAATTTAATTAAGTTTAACACTTTGTAAATATATCAATTTTCAAAGATATATCACCAAGAGATGTCCAACTTAATAGAAAAGAGTAAAACACAAGTTTTACGACAAACCGAGACTCAATACTTTGGACAAAGTATATAACTTATAAAACATTTAAATTTTAAAATTTGAATAAAGGTTTGGAAGCATTTTTAATTTAGAGAAAATTCAGTTACGTTTGAAATGACGGGTGGCACGACTTCTACGGACTTACGGTTGATTTTATATGATTTTTCAAAGTTTGCAAAAATCTGAGTCAGACTGGCCGCGGTTCCTTATTGATAAGGAACCTCGGGGAAGAGATAAAGAACCGCGTCCAGAGGGCAAAAATGGGGTTTTTGGCCAAAATCATTTGGTAACTTTTTGGAAGGACTTAGGACTCTAAAAAATCATTTTAGACACATAGAACTCGTATTTTAGAGTTAATTATGTCATAAAAGATTTTTATACTTCCAAACATGAAAAGATTTTATTCAAGCTATTATACAAAGTTTATTTAACACCAAAACTTGTACAAATGAAACAACAAAACACATTTCATAAGTAATCACTCTTCATGAACAATTTGATACAAAGATCGTCTCTATTTTTAAAAACCGTTTTCACTTTGAAAACCATTTGTTTTGAAAAACTAGAGCAAGGATCGATCCAAGCTTTAAAGTACAATATACTTCAAAGATCTTGTGTGACCATCGTTCTGATACCAATTGTAGAAACTTGAAGGGGGGGTTGAATAGTTTCTAGTTAGTTTTCAAAACATTTCGGCTTAATCCACTGTGCACGGTTCCTTATGTGTACCCGCGGTTCTTTATCAATAAATAACCGCCGGTCCATTTAGGGAACCTCCTACAGTGAACTTAACCTTTTGTTGCATGTTAAACTTTGACAATCCTTTGTATCAAATTCTTGATCAAGCTTGACTAGATATGAGATGTGTTTGATTAAAAGATAAATACTACAAGTAAGTAAACACACAAACACATCAAATCAAGAGTACATCAAGCAATAGTCTAAACACTAAGCACACACGTACTAAGCATACGCTTTTTCGCAACTAGGATGTTTAGACTAAGTGATGTACACTTGACCATAATCTAAACACGAAGCACACACGTACTAAGCCTTAGCTTTTCCGCAACTTAGATGTTTAGATTATGAGATACACACAACACACAACATATAAATACATCTATAATAGTAAAGACATAAATGTAAAGGAAAGTACCGACACGATGATTTATAGTGGTTCGGTCACGAAGATCCTCTTCGTCCTACTCCACTCCTCGAGTACACCTTACTCGAGAGTTACTTCACTAGTCAACAAAACTCCTTAAGGTGGAGAAACCATACACAACGTCGCTTATCCAATTTCTGACTCTAAGCTAAAAGTCGAGTCCTAATATTAGGTAGGGACCAATCTACACAACGTCGCCCACTTCACTATTTAACGACACAAGGCTAGATGTCGAGTTCTAATCGAAAGCTAGAACCAATCTTCACGACTCTTCACTTTGAAGCTAAGTGAGAACTTCACACAACACAACTACTAATCACTTTAAAGCTAAGTGAGAACTCACAAGACACAACCACATCACTTTAGAGTTTAGTGAGAACTACCTAGACACAACCACATCACTTTAGAGTTTAGTGAGAACTACCAAGACACAACCTAATCTACCCACTAGTTATGTTTTATGGCCCAACATAACAAACCTTGTGTTTTATGGCCTAAACACATAAACCATATAGATCTAAGCACACATCACTTAGATCTATAACTCTAACACTATATCCAAGTACTAACAAGACTTGGATCTACACAACTAACACCTAATCCAAGGATACCCATCACTTGGATATTCTACCCTTACAAACACATCCAAGTGTACCCAACACTTGGATCTTCTACATATACATAGTAGGAAGACTAAAAACATAACTTAGATCTATAGAAGGAAAGATCTTCATCATGTAGTGAACCCAACACATCATGGTAATGATAGTGTCCTTCTCTTTGCACTTGAGAGGATGAGGAGATTGAAGATTGAATCACATCTTAAACAAGATTAATCAAAACTAACTAATCAAGGATCTAAGATGGTTTTTGAAAGAAACTGTGCAAAAAGGGTTGAAAGAAAACCTGGAAATGATCCACTATTTATAGGACAACATTGCAACGGTCAAAAACACCCGCGGTACCTTATCAATAAGGAACCGCGGGTTCCTTTAAGGAACCTCCGCGTCGGAGTCCGTGTAAATTTGTCCTTTAGTGGGGATATGCCATCTGGGGTAGTTTATACCCTCAAAGGATATTCCTTTGGCATATGGAATATGCCAAATTCAAATTTCCATTTTCTTTTTAATAAAACATTTTCTTAAAAATAAAGTTAATTAAAATCTTTTGTCACATTTGATTAAACTGTGAGTTTTAAGAAAATATTAATCCTTGATCACTTAGTTAGGTTAATGACATGTTTTTACATACCTTGAGTGATTCATGCCGAATGCGGTCTTGGAGGTGTCGAGAGAAGTATACAAATGTATTCTTGAGTGATTACGAGTACCTTAACATTTTACATAATGTATTGCGAATTATACGTTTGTCATCAACAAAACACAAAGAGATTATATCGACAAAGCCTCGTAATGTTTGCACTAACACTCCCCCTAAGGGAGGTCACTCCAAACAAGGGCGTTACCAAAGTTACAATAATAAGTATGCTTGTCTTGAGCTCGTAGTCTTCGTCTTTCTTTTCTTTTTCTTTTTAGGTGAACATGCTGATGTGATCTCTGATATCAATCATGAGAATTAATCTCTTGCCTTGATCTCGTGCATCCATCACTTGTGATCTTCGCCTCTTCGTGACCTCACGTCCCACATACTTATACCTTCATAATTCTTGAAAGCTTCAGAGTTTGATACAGCGGAAGACTTAACTTTTAGGCTTTCTTGAATTAGATGAGGTATTAAGTACATAAAGTATAAGCATGCGGGGACGACTTCTTCTCGGATTCCGCAACGCCGCCGTCTTCAAATTCCGCAACATAAGTAGACACGAACGAAATGGCTTTGAACATTTCATTCTAATTCGGTAGCATTTTACCTCCGGTCGGTGAAGACCGTTGGACGATATAAAATATCGTACTTGTGACAGGTAGATTTAATTAAAAATCTCCTTGACAAGATTTCGCGGGTAAACCCGTTCTCTTTACTCGACCGTTCAAAGCTGACTGCGAACGTAAAGAGTGAATCATTTGGATAAAATTATCCGCATGATTGAAGCCGTCAATTCTGATTCCTGGAACAAGTTAGATTCATTAAAGAATCGCACCATCGTTTCTTTCCAGTTGTCACGAGCTTGATTCGTATAGAATCTTGCAAGTTACCTACCAAGTGCTGTTTGAGGTTAACACTAGAAGGATTTCCACTCATCACTGTGAACACTGAGGTATCACTCTGAGTGTCCTGGCAAGATCACTAAGATATTGCGTAGAGGCTGGAACGTGTTTAAATTCAGTTAAGAATTAAACCACTGTTTCTTTCCAGTTATCACAAGTTTGATTCATAAAGAATCGCACAAGTCACCTACCATGAGCTTTTTGATATTCTCTCAAGAAGGATTTCCATCTTCATTGTAAATACTTTCGTATTACTCGGATGTTCAGCAAGATCATGAAGATTTTGCGTAGGACTCTTAAAATCTTTCTTACTTTTCAGAGTGTGTGAAGAAGCAAGGAAATATGAAAGTGTGTCCTAATGAGATATTTGATGATCTCAAATGGCTCTAGACTCAATCGTGCACTTTGGATTTTAGTGATCGGTGGCTGGAGAGGAGTGCCACCTTTTCAATACCAATTTATTCGGAGTGAATAAATCAATAGATAATGTGTTGTCTCTGTGTGATTAAAACAAATATCTTTTAAGAGATATCTGAGTTAGCTGGGATGGGTTGTGCATTGCATCACTGGGTCCATGATGTCTGTCTTTAATATCGAGAATCATTAAAATGATCTCAATAGCATATGTGTTGACCCGGTTTCTGCCTAAGGTTGTAAGGAGGGCTTCTTTCTTTACACCCTTTATCATTACAATTCTTTTTCATTCGTCAACCCCTTCAATGCTTACCAATACGTCATAACTAGCACCTTGTTGTGATTGTCCAGTGCTAACTTAAGTACTTGGTCGGCATTCAGCTACGTTCATAATCTTTCTCCATCTTTCCTAACGACTACTATTTCTAGCTATGGAATGTCCTTGGTAAGATTCCTCCGGTTCTAGAGGAATCATTGGACTTAACCTATCCTACCATCCTTATGTCACCACAATCTTCATCGTCGTGAAATAAATAGGTTTTGGGTAAGTATATGTCACCATGAAAATCCATTTTGATATGCAAATCCGTTTTGCTCCCCTTAACATATGCCACGATATTTGAAAACATTTCGCATATGTCGGGATGAGCCAGCTCATTAAGTCAAACCATTTGTGATAATATCCCATATTAAATCACATTTTCTCCCCCATATTAAAAATATTAACCCAATCGATGTTTTTAATATCAGTTGATTTAATGAAGTTTTAACAAAGGTTTTGGGAAGAAAAATGCGAGTCCGTTTTATCTTCATGATACCAAATGTATGAGATATGATACCGATTTGTAACATGATCACATATTCACCATATTAGAAAAAAATTAACAAGGTTGGACCTGATAGATGATAACATCATATGATAAGATCAAATGGTTCTTGTCAGCATATGTTGGTCGCCTCGTCACGTCTGAAGTCATCTCTTGACACCACGTGTACGATTGGTATTGTTGTCTTAACACCAACTTGTGAACTTGGCACGTTCGGTATCGAAGATTCTGAATTCTTGACAATTTCTCCCCCTCAAATGTTGACCCGTGTTCTATTGAAAGAGCTGTAGTTGTCGGTTGAGTAGTCGCATCGTCGAGTATGTAGATACCAATTGTGGATTGCTATGGTTGTAGAGATGATAGCTTCATAAAAACAAGACTTCTCTTGTTTTAACAAATAAATGCACTGAAACGTACATAGATTTGTGTGAGACCAAGTTATAAAGTAAACTTGATCCCTTACAAGGTTTTAAAGTAAACCTTGCCCGAGAAAATTAATTCCCGTTGTGAGCCAAAGCTTTCATAAGAAATACTTGACTTTAATATGAAAACCGGGTTGCAGTCTGAAATAACTACAAGCCATAAGGGCATGTTTTATGAAATATTTACAACTTTTGTACGAAATCTATTTATGGCACCGTGTCGATATTAATCAACATTTCTAAGGCCGTAAATATTATCGTACCAAAAGACATGCCTTTGAAAAATAAAGTAAAAATATTTTTGGATTTTTCTAGATTTTTCAATTTTTATGGTTTTTATATGGTTTTATATTTTTGTATTTTGCTTTTGTTGGTAAAAATATAAACAATATATACAAATGATCACCAAGGATACGGAGAATAGCTTACCATCACTATTCTTTCGCTTCATCTGCCAGTTCCTTAAGAGTCTCAGGCGAGAAGGTTCTCATTCCTAGCTTGTCGACCAAAAATTCAATTCGAGCGCGATCTAAAGCCTTCGTGAAAATATCCGCCAATTGATACTCAGATCGGACAAAGTAAAGCTCGATTACTCCATTTTCCACTTGCTCCTTGATGAAGTGGTAGCGAATGTCAATATTCTTCGACCGGGAGAATTGAACATTGTTGCAGCATAAGGCAATTGCACTCTTGTTGTCACAGTACATCGGAATTTTGTTGAAACCTAGACCATAGTCGGTTAATTGCGATCTCATCCAAAGAATTTGAGCACAGCAACCGGACATAGCTATGTATTCTGCTTCCGTACTTGAAATTGCAGCGCTTTTCTGCCTTTTCGATGCCCAACTAATTAGTCGATCTCCTAGTAGTTGCAAAGTTCCACTCGTGCTACGCCTTGTATCTTGACAACCCGCGTGATCCGCATCTGCATATGCTATTAGTGCAATCGAAGAGTCCTTCGAATACCAAAGTCCCATATTAATGGTTCCTTTAAGATATCGAAAGATACGTTTCACAGTGGCCAAGTGTAACTCAGTAGGTCGAGTTTGATACCGAGCACACATAAATATAGCAAACTGAAGATCAGGTCGACTAGCTGTGATATACAGAAGAGTACTGATCATTCCACGATAAAGTGTCGGATCAACGACAACTCCATGTGGATCTGCATCAAGCTTAGTTCGGTCCACCATTGGAGTATCCACGGGGTCGTAAGATTCCATCATATACTTCTTTAGCGATTCAAGGGCATACTTGGATTGATTGATAAAGATGCCTTTTGGGACTCTGAGATATCTGAAGACCTAAGAAGAATGATACCTTGCCCATCATTGACATCTTAAACTTGGAAGACATGAGTTTCCCAAATTCGTCGGATAAGGTTTGGGTCGAGGCGGCAAATATAATATCATCAACATATATTTGTACCATAATCATATCTTTACCTCGTTTTTTAATGAACAACGTGGGATCCACCTTGTCTTTAGCGAAGCCTTGTGTAATGAGGAATTGTGACAATAGATCATACCATGCGCGTAGAGCTTGCTTCAACCCATAGAGAGCCTTCTTAAGCTTGTACACATGATTAGGATAATTAGGATTCACAAAACCATCCGGCTGTTGTACATAGACCTCTTCCTTGATTTCACCATTAAGCAATGCCGTCTTCACATCCATCTGATAGATGATCATATTCATATGGGCTGCATAAGCGAGGAATAGTCTAATAGCTTCCAAATGGGCAACAGGTGCAAAGGATTCCATAAAGTCAATGCCCAATAATTGCTTGTATCCACGAGCTACAAGTCGAGCTTTGTTCTTCAAAATTCCGCCGAACTCATCGAGTTTCACCTTATAAACCCATTTCAAAGTGAGTAACTGCACTTGATCCGGGCATGGGACAAGTTCCCAAACTTCAAGACGTATAAATTCAATAAGTTCTTCTTGCATAGCTTCTATCCAACATGATTGAGTAAAAGCTTGTTGCCATGTCTTAGGTTCAACTTCAGTGAGAAAAGCATCAAAGTGACAAAACATTGCACTTTCTTGTAACTGACTTCGTGTGGATACCGGACGATTAGGGTCACCAATAATAGAATCTATAGGATGATCCTTTGTCCACTTGCTGTCATGTTCACGAATCCGTGGATTGGAGTAAACCGTACTAGGAGCTTCCTCTAAGGTGGACGACCCGGCTTGATTAGGGTCGGGAATTGGTACACCAAAGAATGGAAGTTCACGTATTTGAGCGAATTCCAAATCGTGATCATCATCATCCTCTTCATCATCAATAGGCATGACATGGGTAGTTGAAACATGTGTTGGTTGAGAATTACTTGTTGATGGTATATCTTGACCAATTGTAGGTGCAGATGTGTCTGATTGTGCTTCGGTTGCTGGAGCGGCAACTTCGGTGACCGGAGCTATTACCTCAGGTTCTGGAGCAACAATACTGGGAGGAGTAGAGAATTCATCAAAGAACGGTTGAAACAACGTATCCCATTCAGTCCTAGAAGGTGGTGTAAATGATGATGAAGTAGGGTTGTTTGGGACAAGACCAGAACTAATGTTACTGGGTCCTATTTCATGAAGTGCGGGTTCAGAGCTGCTTTGCTCAGAAGCCATTGCTGTCAGCTCATCAAAATCAACATTCATAGTTTCGAGGATCTTGCGAGAGTTACGGTTGTAGATTCGGTATGCCTTCTTTGCGGGTGCGTAACCAATGAAAATACCAATATCAGCCTTTGGTTGAAGTTTTCCCGAATTGTCACCATCATTATTTGGATAGCAAAGAGAACCAAATACATGAAGATATGATAAATCTGGTACTTTTCCATGGAGAAGCTCATAAGGTGTTTTACCATGGCGTTTACGAATTAGTGACCGGTTTTGGGTGTACACTGCGGTAGATACTGCTTCTTCGCATAAAAACAATGGAGCCTTTGCGTAAATTAACATCGTCCGAGCAGCTTCCATAAGTGTGCGATTTCGCCTTTCAACGACACCGTTTTGTTGTGGAGTGCGAGCAACGAATGTTTCATGAGAAATGCCAACTTCTTCATAATAATCACGCAAGATTTGATTCACAAATTCGGTTCCATTATCTGTACGAATGCGTCGGACAGTAGTGTTGAGACGCACTTGAATCATCTTGAGAATTCCGATGATGAATTTAGGTGCCTCATTTTTTGCATTAAGAAATTTCACCTATGTAAACCGAGAGTAATCATCGACAATGACGAGGATGTACTTTTTGCCACTAAGACTTTCAACACGCATTGGCCCACAAAGATCCATATGTAAAAGATAAAGTTTCTCTTGGTTGGTGTCTTCCGTCTTGGGTTTGTAAGATTTCTTAGAGCTTTTCCCCATTGTACACGCGGAACACAAATGATCCTTGTGAAATGAAAGTTTAGGAAGACCACGAACAAGTTCGTTTTTCGCCAAGTGATTAATAGCGTCAAAGTTAAGATGAGATAACCGTCGATGCCATAACCATGACTTAGTCTTCGATGCTTTGGAGAGAAGACATACGGGAGAAGCGGCCATCATGTCTTGTAGAGACAAAGTATACAAATTATTCCCTCGAGTACCTTTCAATAAATCAACCCCTTCCAAATTACGGATGAAGCAGGTATGCTCTCGAAAAGCAACTTCTAGGTTTGCATCACAAAATTGTCCCACAGAAAATAAGTTGTGACCGAGACCTTCCACATAATACACTCTCGAAATTATAACTTTCCCAATATGGTATTCACCGTAACCCATTATCTTTGCAATATGATAATTACCAAACGAACCGTACCAAGAAACTTGCTGACGAAATTTCTGAGCTGAGAGCGATCTCCAGTCATATGCTTGGAGCAACCAGAGTCCAAATACCAGAGAACAAATTGGACCACCTGTTTTCAACAACAACAGTAGACAATGCATTGGAAACTATTGGTTCCGGAGTGTTAGCAGATACAGATAAAATATTATCAGAAGTGCTAACATGTTTGTGACCCTTAGATTTCCTGCGTTTTCTAATGTGAGTTTTAGCACTAACAGGTTTTACTGTTCCAACTTTCTTAGGTTTTGGATTATTCGCGGGCACTACAGTGGGAGTAGACCTATTTAAAGGGTACTTAGTTCCTACGGTAGTGTTGGTGTTCCTAGTTAAAGGACACGCTTGTGTTTTGGTAGCCTTGGTACTCCTAGTTAAAGGGCACGCTTTCTTCGCTTTAGTGGGAGTGATCCTAGTTAAAGGGCACATATTTCCTACTATAGTGAAAGTTCTACCAATGGGGCGCCACAACCAACCAACTTGGGTTAACACTTTCCCAGTCGGTTTCCATTCTAATCCATTTTTCCGGGCATGCATCTCATTCACATGGCCAATAAGGCAAGAATCATGACGACTAGAAAACATACATTCATTGCAATGCCAACATTTTAAATTAGAAATCACAGTAGTCTTAGAACGCTGCACAGCCGTAGAGCCTTTAGGTTTAGCTACATGATTCTTTTTATTCAAAACAGAAATAACATTCCTAGGATGGGCTTCTACTTTCTTATTCACTTGACTACTAGATGGGGGCAAGATCCTATCATTCTTCTTGTTTATTTTAAGCTTAGATCTTTGAGCCTTAGTAGTGGTGCTTACTCCTGTAGAAGGCAACACGGGAATATTAGAAGCTGGCTTTGATTCCACCTTATCTTTAGTGACCAAACGTTGAGATGGTTTAGTCCTAGGGCCCTTATTAAATGGTGTGACGGCTATAATGTTCCTTTTGATTGCACTAGAGGACGATGCTAAGACAGTGGCTGCGTTATCCACAACACTCTTACCTTTTAGAGTACGAAGTGTTTTCTTTAACTCAGCCAAGACCAGATTCTTATCACATATTTGTTCCCTCAAATCAGATATTTCAACCAACTTTCGATTCAATTGTTCAATCAATTATTGATTCTGTTCAGTGGTATTAGCACATGCGGGCTTTACTGAATCGAAGAGTTGTGTATTTTTCTGTTTTAGGTTATCAATTTTGGACAAAATCTTGGAAAATCGATTATCTAGATCAAGTTTTAAATTCTCAGCGGCCTTAATTACGTTCACGCAGTTAAGCTCCTTAGATTTCTCTATGTCTATTGGCAAAGATTTAGCAACTTTGTCACTTGGCTGATGCTGTTTTGATTGTAAATTCAATCGAAAATTCTTTTCAAAGTTTGCATCATCGATATTAACACCTTTGAATGGCGTTTCAAAGATTTCTTGAATAAATTGTTGCTTGCATTCAAGCGAAATACAATGTGTTTGAATCTCATCAAAACGTTTTGAAAGCGAAGAATATGACTCTTGAAGCTTTAAAAATTCAGACTCAGATTCGTGACAAGTACTATCTACCACATTATCCACAGATTCAACATTATGCACAATAGAATCATTATCAACACTTTTATTCACACAGACAGAGACTATATCATGAGACATCACTTGCTTCAGAAGCTGATCATTTTGGCGTGAAACCCGTTCTATTTCAAGTAAACTGTTTTCATAAGCATCATCCATTTCATTGAAAACACGTCTAACTTCTTCTATTTCCAAAAGCAAATCTTGATCAAGATTACTAAGACAAGCCTTAACATTCTTTACAAACGGAACAATTTCGTCTCGAAACGCAGCTCTAGTGTGCTCAAAGTTCCATTCACCTTCCGTTATGACCGATGCCGTCGTACGTTCCAAAATGACCTTGTCAAAATCGGCTAAGTGTTGGTGTACCGCATTTAAGTCAACGGACGCCTTACTTACCGGTGGAATTAGCTTCGTTAAATCCGTTTTGACAAGTGTAGGAGACGTACTAGGAAGGTTTTCATTTGACAAACTTTAGGGCACAAGAACTGTCAATTCAACTAATTCCTTTTGTAAGTGAATGCGGGTCTTTTTAGACAATTGATCTTTGTTATACTTATCATAATCAATTGTATGGAATTTTGAAAGCATTTTAGAATGAGTTTCATCCGCAAGTGACTGTGTCTCCTCAGTACTACGAACAAAAGGTACTTCTTTCGATTTGCCAATTATGGTCATATCATAAAGACCGGGAATATATTCCTGAGCTTGTTTTGCATAACCGGGATTAGGTGGTAAATCTTGAAGACGTTTAAGTTCGAGTTCTTTAAATGATTTAGTTAAAAGATGAACCTTTTCTGTGGAAGCGTATTGTTTTAAAAGCTGTTGTTCTTTGAATTTAAGAAGCTTGGTAGCATTAATTTCCGATTCAAACTTTTTAGACTCGAGAGTTTTGATGAGACTGTAATTATACATAGTCTCATCGTCCAAATCGGTCTTAAAACGCTTAAAATATCATCAAAATACCCAAAACATGCCTGTGTTTGTTCATTGTGTATTTCAGGTACGAATATCGTGAATTCACCAAAAGATTACAAGAATAGAGCAAAAACTAACACGGGAAATGAAGCCACACAAAGAACCGGGCCCAAAAATGGAATTTCCAAAAATGACCTTGAAGTTTTGAAGATTGGCAAAATTGGTCCCTCAAGAATTGAAGACTTGTCAATTTATACCCTTGCAAATCTCACTTATTGCATTTGGGTCCCTAAATTATCAAGTGTTTACAAGAATAGCCCTTGGAGAATGGTCAAATTACACAAAAGATCCTTGGACAAAGTTTACAAACTTGACATACCATATTTGACAAGTTGACAAAAGTTCTATATAAAGGGAATAGAGTTAATAGCTGTTAGACATGAAAAAACAAAGAAAGTGGAGTGCAGGGGGTCTTTTTGCCAAAAACAATACACAAACCCATTTAAAACCCGGTTCTACCCACCCATATTACCCTTTTACCCGACCAAGCCCAACCCACGACCCACCAAAACTCAACCCATACCCAGTCCAACAATTCCCCCACCAAGTCAGATATTAAACTGGTATTGAATTTATATAAACTAATACTAGTTTTTTTTTCCACTAAACAAACCCAAA
The DNA here is from genome assembly GCA_025667525.1 of Glebionis coronaria. NCBI lineage: Eukaryota > Viridiplantae > Streptophyta > Magnoliopsida > Asterales > Asteraceae > Glebionis > Glebionis coronaria. The sequence continues at coordinate 56,281,612 of CM046881.1, forward strand.
ATCCCCAAAATTAGATCAAACCCCCTGTTCTTGAGGTATAAACCCTAGATTACCAGAATCTTAATTAGGGTAATTTAGACTAATTACTTTGAAGGTTTTGGTCATTGGACATCCAGAAGCAACCCCACATGATGGAAAACGACCCTTCACTCCCATGTCCCCCCAGCAGCTCACAACTATTCACGGACCTCTTAACAAATCTGTCCCATTGACCAAATCAACGTCTCACGTTGATTCCTTGTTCCCCAAAGCTAAATGAATGCTCAAGATCAATCATACCTTCTGCTACTTCACATGATGCCATAAGGAAGTATTCAAATATGGGATCCAAGAAGCATATTCCAAATTGATGCCAAGGGTGTTTTAGGAAATTTGTACACGAATTAGGGTTTAGGTTTCATCCTTGTATCTTGTATATATAGTAGCATTAGCAGAATTTCTTATTTGTTCCAGCACATGTACAATCTTTTTTATATTAATGAAAATTGTGTTCTAAACTTTGTACATTGTTGAGTTCCTGTTTTAATTCATGTTTTAGTTTATAAAACTTTACCTTTTACTGCAAATTAGTGTAAAACGAAAACCCAAAGCGACTTTAATTCAAGGACACTTGGTTGAGTCTCCTTTGTGTTAGCAGTAGAGCTTATAGAAGCTTGTGTGTTAGTTTGATTGACACCCAAACTAAGACAATTAAGTTTGTATAAGCCCTTATTTTGTTAGTACCATGTGATTTCAAGTTTCATTCCCAGGCTTCATCAAAGTTTTGTTTAGAATTAAAACCCATTTTTATATTTTATCCAAACAGCTTGTCAAAGGAGTCTTGAATTTAAGCTGCCTGACAACCAGTTTAAACTCAAAGTCCTTTGAGAAGCTTGTTTTTGTTATCTTGCTTGTGTTTGTTCCCTTTGTGCAGGAACGAAGAAAAAAAAAGGAGGATATCTCTTTTTCCCTTTTGAAGATATTGCACCCTCGGTTCTTCGGTAGAACCTCAGCGAGGGCTCTCTACACTTCCATTAAGATTTTAAGCAACGAAAAGCCAAGAAAGAGATGGCATCAGCATAGGTGAAACACGCTTGAACCCTTTTTCTTTGACTTTTCTGAGTTTTTGAGTTTTTGTGCGATTTGTTTTTGAACCAAGCTAGCGTTTACTCAATAGGTTTAATGAGGTTTGGTTATTTAGTTTTGGTTAGAATATAGGACAAGTTGGAAGCTTTTGTACTTTATTCAAGTGTTGAATCAGTTTGGAGTACTTTGTTGTAATAATCCTTGAAAAAAAAATAACTTTTTCTAACTTTAAGGGTGTTTGGAATTAGGTGCATAAGATTGTAGTTGACACAAATTAGGTGCATGGCTAACCTAAACATGTGCCCTATGGTAGGTTAAATTAGGTTTAGTCATTAGTTAAGAAGATTTAGTTCATTTGTGGAAAATTGCATAAAAACAGTCACTTCATAATGGGAGGGCTGTGAGGAGTTTGATTTTGAAATTAGACCTGGAAAGCTTTTATACAGTAGGTATATGAGTTAGATTAGGATTGTAGGCCATTTGTTTGTAGTTAGTTGGTCATTTGGTCAAGCTTGGATTGTTTGAGTCTCGCTTTTTGGCCATTTAGACCAGCAGATACTTCTTTTCAAAAGTTCTCATCAGCAGGGTGTTCGTCCTTACGTTTTTGTTTCGTGAATTAAATTTTGAGTCCACAGTTAGTTTAGGCTAGGATCTAGTTGTGAGTTATTTGTTTGTAGGGTTTTGCGTGCTTTGGGTAGTCTTTTGATAGTTCTCAAGCTCACCTTGCTAGCCCACTGCGTAGCTTAGAAACCCGCAGCCCCCACTCTTCTCTGTGAAGCAGCCATATCAGCAGCCCTTTGCGGTTGTATTTGTGCTATTTGGGTGTTCATTTTTTGGGGCCTTCATATTTTAGGATTAGATTTCAGCTTATCTTAGGTTTATCAGCTTTTAGCTTAGTCTTGGATAGCTAGAAGTAGCCTAGATACCCACTGCTATAGCTTGGAACCCACAACCTTTATTTGTTCTTGCTGACTTTTTGTGCTATTTGGTTTGCATTTGTGATTTTGGAGTTGTGTTATTGTTGTGTGTTTGACTCCCCACAATCACAAAGGTTGTGAGGGTGCCTTATTGCCCAAAAAAACACCAAGTAATCAACAAGTTACCAGCAAAAACGAGCCCAAATCAACCAAAAACGAGCCAAAAATCCATACAGCAAGTATTCTCTTTGTTGTCCGAGAACGACCATATTTTTTTGTTTTTTTTAGTGTTGTCCGATATCGGACAACACTGATATTGGACAAACCCTTTGTCTGGTAGGATCTTGGACAACACTAAAGTACTCCACCATGGGGTACTTTGGGGTACTTTCATTTTTAGCCAATTTTTTTATTTTTTTTTAACTTTTTCATTTTTCCCTTGTTAATTTAGTTAAAAAAAGATTTTTAGAAAAATAATATTTATTTTTAGCATTATTTTATTATTTTTATTATTATTTTAGTTTAAAAAGTGTTTTTAGCCTTTTAAAAATAGAAAAATAGTTTTAAAATTTTTGGAAAAATACTTTTTAGTCTTTAAATAATATAAGTGAGTTATTGGTCCAATAAAATAATATTTTGGGCTTTTTATTGATTATATTTAATTTTAGGGCTTTAATTAGCATTTAAAATTGAATATTTAATTAATAAAAGGTTTTAAAAAATTATTTGTTGGATTTTTATTCTTATTTATATTATTTTAGACTTAGTTTAATCTTTTAATTGATTTTTAGGTTTTGTTTTTAATTTTGTCGCGTTTTACGTAATTACGTTCGCGTTTTACGTCATTACGTCGTAGTTTAATCGTACTCGTAGCTCGTCTTTACTTTTCCTCTTTTAAACCAAAAACGTCACTAATCCAAACTTGATATTATATTGGCACATTAATCCACACACCTCCTTCGAGAACGAACTTGGAATTTATTCGGTTTTACGTTTTTTCCTAAAACGTAACGCTTAATACTTGCCGCACTTATACGTTCTTTTTCCTAAAAGACGTATTTTACTCAATATCATTTTGGCGCCGCTGCCGGGGAGGTGTTTAGTGTGCCATTATTATTAGTATCGTGTTTGTGTGAGTAGTGCGTTTTAGCTTTTCATTTTTTGGAAAGCGTGAATATCGCACATACTCATTTTTGTTATTTTTCATTATTATATTATAATATCCAAATAAATCGTGTTTAGTTTTCCTAAATTAAACACAAATCAATCTTTACTATATGTAGATATATTGGTTTTCGTTTTTCTTGTGAATATATTATTACTATATTGTATCTACGTAAGAACAATAAAAATACAAGTACTCCAAAAGCGTGAAAACGCAACCTTGATTCGGGATTTCATCACTCGATCATTGTATTCGAATCCAAAGCAAAAGTTTAAAGGCAAAATAGATAAATACTTTCGTGAAGCTTAATTTTGATTAACACAAACTATAAGGTGGGTATAAGGCGGTTGTATTTCACGACCTAAAGGAAAAAGGCTCTTAAGTGCTTCGCGCCGCCTCGTTTCCTCCGCTTGCTTGTGCGTGTTTTGAGAAAGAAGGCTAATCGAGGGTTTGCCGCCCAAGTATTATCTACGTATATTATATTTGCTTGTGTTTTCAAGATTAAACCCTCTTGAACATTTTGGTGTTCCACCAACGTTCTAAAGTCACCGAAGGCGTTCACTCCACGTGATCGTTTTCATTCTTTGAGGCTCCTTTAATCGAGAAAGTCGATTCGAGGAGAGATTTGTAGATTTGTGTCTACGTAATACATTCAAAAATCCAAAAAAATTTAAAAAACCAATCAAAAACCAAAAAAATTGAAAAATCGAAAAACCACAAAAAGAATCTTCTTTGCTACCACCCATTCTACGCTTAGTGCATGCGCACTCGATCGAAGGATTATTCCAATTCTAGCGAAGCTTCGAATCGACGCAATCGTAATCGAAGGAATCGACGACGTAGACGAGAATTAGAAACCGACGTTCCTAATATCGTTGTTGAAGAAACCGTAGAGGAGATGGCCGACAATCGTTCGATGATGGAATTGCTCCAAGCGCCCACCGAGGGTTATGGAGACGCGATCGTAATTCCCGCTATCGAAGCGGAGAATTTTGAGATTAAGAGCGGAATGCTTTCGTTGATCCAAGCTACGAAGTTTCGAGGTCGTGAAGCCGATAATCCTCACGACCATATTCGGAATTTTGATCGTCTTTTAGCCACGAGCAAGTTTAAGAACGTCGACACCTATGTCGTCAAGCTTATGCTTTTTCCGTACTCGCTCGATGGTGCCGCCAAGGATTGGTACGAGAAAGAGCCACCTAATTCGATAGTTACGTGGAAGGATCTCGTTTCCAAGTTCGTTCATTATTTTTTCCCACCGTCTAAGACAACGTTTTTCAAAAATGAAATTACGAAATTTGAGCAAAAACCGAATGAATCTTTTAGAGACGCGTGGGATCGCTTTAAGGAATTGCTTAGGCAATGTCCTCACCATGGTTTTTCCGAGTTGCACCAAATCGATACGTTTTACAACGGTCTCAATTTTCACGAACAAGACTCGTTGAATTCCGCCGCCGGTGGCAACTTTTTGTGTAAGACTCCGAAAGATGCATTGATAATTATCGAGAACCGATCCAAGGTTTACCAACTCCGCAACGCACTGAGTGTTGCCAATGTCGCCAATGTTAGTAATTCTAATCGCGACATTGAGAGAGTTGATGCGAAAGTCGACAAGTTGACGAATGTGTTCACGTCTTTTCTCGTTGAGATGCAAAAGAAAGACGCTCCCGCTACGGTGAAAGCGGTTGAGGTTTCGTGTACGTTTTGTGGTGGACCTCATAATTATTACGAGTGTGCGGCTACGGATGGCCAAACGTCGAATGTGAGTGCGTTAAATGGAAACAACAATTTTTCAAATCAAAATAACGTGGGTCCATCACAACAAGGCAATTATAACGAAGGCAACAATTAAATCGAAACAATTTTCATGGAAATAATCAACAAGGAAATTTTTCGAATCAAAATCAAGGAGGTTATAATCAAGGTCGTAATATAACTTGGCAAAATCGAGACAACAACAATCAAGGCAACAATTTTTCAAGTGGAAATCAAAACAATTTTCAAAGAAGTAATCAAAACCAAGGGAACTTTAATTCTAATCAAAATAGTTCGTCAAACGATTTTCAAAATTACATGAAAACGAATGAGGCTAATATGAGACGATTAGAGGGAGAAATTGGTACTTTGAAAAACGACTTTTCTAATACATTGAAATTGCAAAACACGAAGATTGAGCAAGGACAAATTGACATAAAAAAGATGTTTTCGGCTATAATGAACAAGTCCTCGGGTGCGTCATCGAGTTCGTTACCTAGTGACACCGTTGCAAATCCGAAGGAAAAATGCAAAGCCGCCTCGTCTCGTGAGAAAGGTCGTGTGATTACCCCTAACCTTGAAGGATTTCGAGTTATTTATGCTTCTCAACCCTCGACTTCTAAGACGTCTTCTTGTTCTAAAGTCGATGGGTTGAACGTGGCAACCAAGGAAAGGAGTGCACACCCTCGTGTACCTCAAATTCCATCCACGGTTCAAAAAGAGAGCTTTGTCGACCTTACCAAAGTAACCCTTGAAGAAACTTGTGCATCGATCCTTCTTAAAAAACCCAAAAGGCGTATGCCGAGAAAGGAAAAGGATCTGGGCCAATTTCTACTACCTTGTGATTTTTCCGAGATTGAGGGATGTTTAGCCCTTGCCGATTTAGGTGCTAGCATCAATCTCATGCCTCATTCTCTTTGGAAATTGATGAGATTGCCTTCGCTTACCCCCACGAACATGACAATCGAGCTTGCAAATTGTACTCCACTTATACCAATTGGAATAGCCGGGATGTCTATGTTAGGATTGGAAAGTTTGTTTTTCCCGCGGATTTCGTTATATCCGATTACGAGTGTGACCCTAAATGTCCAATTATTTTAGGCCGACCATTCTTATCGACGGCTCGAACCGTAATCGACGTTCACGAGGGGAGACTTACTATGAGATATGGGGATGAGAAAATAGACTTTTTCGCTAGAAAATCCCAAGGATTTTATGAGAATGAAAAAACAGAGGTTTCAAAACCTAATGATTCAAATCCTAATGATTTCAAAATGTTCACTTTAGCGGAAAGAATGAAGCTTGATGCATGTTTTGAAAGAATTAAGAAAAACGGTTTTAAAGATGATGATTTTAATGATAAAGAGTACGTGTACCTAATTCAAAAGGGTATGTGTAAATTTATGAATGAAAACTCACTTTGGGATGTTTTTAGCGAAACAAGTGAAACACCAATTCCGAAGGGCGACGTTAGTGCCATCACGACAAAGACCAATATGGGCTCGTCTTCACCACCTTCGAAGGACCACGTCTTTGAGGCTTCAACTTCTAACTCCATCGAAGTGCCTCCTTTGCCTAGCCCAACACCCATTGAGGCTAAAGGGTTTATCGACATCGATCCTCTCGTCTTAGAAAAGTCACCTAAGCATAGTCATTCGACTTGTAAGACCATGGTTGTGAGTGCTCACATCGACTCTTTCTTTGACGATGACGATGGCGATTTTGCCGAGATTGATCACGTACTTCGACATCCACATGCTATTTTTGATTCTCCTAAGAAGAAACATGTGAAGTACGATGATTACGAGTTTGATCCCGAGATTGAGGAAATCATTGAACGAGAGCTAGCTCTTATGCCTTCACTTCCACCTACGAGTGAGGTTGATCTTTCCAATCGAGGATGAACTTAATGAGTTGGAACGTCTTATTTTCGATGACGAACCAACTCATGTGACCACTAAAAATCCCATTCTCGAGGAGTTACCTAATCAACACTCCTCATTTGAGAATGACGTTTACCACATTCGTGAGGATCTAACTTATCAACGATCCCCACAAAGATGGTTTCGTGCTTGATCGTGATCTTTTCGAGAGAGTTTCTAAGATACTCAAGGAGGGGAATGACAAACCTTGGTTTGACAAGCCTATCTTTGATGAAGAAATCGATGAGATCGACGTTCATGAGGATGACGAGTATGTAGACCCCGAGGGGGCGGTGTTCTTTATTGATAAACGTTTTGAGAACTTATATAATCCACCGCCCCCTAACCACGACTTAAATGTGAGGATTTTTAGCGCGACTAATTTTGAATTTGACACGCCAAATATTTTCAACATTATCAAATCGGGTTTTCATAAAGAGTTTTTGAACGATGAAAAAGGAATAGATTTTAAAAATGTTTTAAATGATTTTTCTACAAGTTTAACTCCGTCATCACCGCGTTTTATGAGTGCTACCACCTCGTCTACTCCTTTTGACGACGGTTGGTGTGGTCTTAGTATGGGGAAGCCCCAAATGTTCCTTCACACTTTACCACCGAGGACGAGATTTACGATCCCGGAATTGCTTGTAAAGGGAAATCTCGGTCTTCCACCGATGCAATAAATGGAAATCGTATCTATTTGCTTGGTGTGAGTCTACCTCGAGTAGCTCATTATGTTGCCTTACCCATTGCCTCACCTTTCTACTTCTTATCTATTTTCTTCTACCCCATTGGGGTTTGTGTTGAAGTAGCGTTGTTTCGTCTTTCATCCGAAAACGAAGACGCTATCTTTGACCCCGGTATACGTTTATCGGGTTTTTAAAGTACTCCATGTACTTTTGGGCCTTGTTTATCATGTAAGCCCCACCAAAAATGACCAAACCATGATTATACCTAAATGATCACATTTATGGGGATTCGAGTCAAGCTTTTGACTCGGTTATTAAAAACAAGGTGCCTCGTGGGGGATTCTCATGCTTATCCTTGTACATATTATCGCTTTCTTAGTTAATGTAACGAGGGGACTTGTGCTCTTCCAACCTTTGTTTCGTGGTTGTTTGTGATTGTGATTTATTAGGTTCATCGTCATCATTGAAGCCTCTCGTGTTCGTTTTACGGATCACTCGAGCTTCGATCGTTGCCTTTGTAGATTCCGATATCCGATGATATCCTTTTATGTTCTAACGTTTATCTTATTAGCATAATTCATAAACGGCTTTTAGGTTATTCGTTTTACCCTTTCCATGCTTGAGAATAAGCATTCGACTTCGTCTCTAGTATGGGTGTGTTTACACCCCTAGACTCGAAACATTGAGGACAATGTTTAGTTTTAGTATGGGGGGGTGAGTAGATACTTCACCTTGCTTACGTTACCACGCAATCCAATATTCATCTTTTTGCTATCGTTTTGTTGCAAATAAGGCTAAAAATGGCCAAATTTTTAAATTTTTCTAGTTTTTCATAAGTGTTTAAGACACGAATGTAGGTTTTCCGATGGTGAGAATGAGAGTAATTTTTGACTCGACCGTGAGTGTAGAGCACTTAGCTTCGATTCCTTAACTTTTTAGGCTAAGTCTCTTAAATGAGGACGAGAAATGATAGAGTTATTTATAAGTCTCGTAATCGTCACGATCTCATGTGTAGTAATTATTAGCTTATTCTCCCCACGCTTTTGTATAATAAATTGTTAATAAATATTGATTTGGCGGTTTAGTCACTATTGTTGGTTTCTAATTTGTTTTAGTAGCTTCCATGTAATTAAATTGGGAAAACATTAAGGTATCGCCAGCGTCACGGTTTTGAAGTATTGGCACCCGAATAATCGAAAGCTTCACCTAATAATAAGATTTCAAGTGCTCACCTAAATTAAGCAAAAATTTGAAGCTCACAAGGCCGAAAAATCTATGCCCAAATTGAAAGTGAATCAAGCCTTAATCTTCGAAGCTTTAAAGATCCAAAATTCACTTTAGCGTGAGGATATACGTCTTTGGCTAATAAAACCACCGATGAGGCGGATAATAAAAGGCAAGGCAAGACCAAAGTCATAATAAAAGCTTCATAGCGAAGTTGAATAAAAGATGGAGGTAAACCAAAGATAATAAGACCCTTCCGTTAGGGGGCGTATAAAAGTCTTGGTAATAAGTCTCATGTTCAAAACCGTTATAAAACCGTGTTTATCGATCCTTCTTGTTGACTTAATTTTTTGACATCGTTGTCTATTGGGATGAATTATTAATTTAATGATTTTGGTTACACCGTTAAGTTTCTATTTTTAGACTTAATCTCTATTCACGCATAAGTCAATGATGTATCCTCGTGATCATTAAGACAAAATAAAATATAAGAGATACCAATTAGGAATAAGGGAGTTTAGGTTCGTAATTAACACTCATGAGAAGTGATCGTGTTGCTAACTTATAATAACAATGATCTCGTTACACGCTTAGCATGGAATTGGGTGAAAATCGAGGACGACGAAATTATTTCTAACGAAGCATTCACGTGTTCTTGTTCTATGATCCCAAAAGTCACTTAATCGTGATGAAAACAATACATTATGTCTAAAACACGTGTAGTAGCTTATTTAAATTTATGTCTTCAATAAATGTCATCATAAAATGAATTTTGGAAGTGCTACGATAGTTAATTCTAGCATTACGTGGGGACACGGCAATGGTTTACTACGGGAGAGTGATGAGACTGTAATTATACATAGTCTCATCGTCCAAATCGGTCTTAAAACGCTTAAAATATAATCAAAATACCCAAAATATGCCTGTGTTTGTTCATTGTGTATTTCAGGTACGAATATCGTGAATTCACCAAAAGATTACAAGAATAGAGCAAAATCTAACACGGGAAATGAAGCCGCACAAAGAACCGGGCCCAAAAATGGAATTTCCAAAAATGACCTTGAAGTTTTGAAGATTGGCAAAATTGGTCCCTCAAGAATTGAAGACTTGTCAATTTATACCCTTGCAAATCTCACTTATTGCATTTGGGTCCCTAAATTATCAAGTGTTTACAAGAATAGCCCTTGGAGAATGGTCAAATTACACAAAAGATCCTTGGACAAAGTTTACAAACTTGACATACCATATTTGACAAGTTGACAAAAGTTCTATATAAAGGGAATAGAGTTAATAGCTGTTAGACATGAAAAAACAAAGAAAGTGGAGTGCAGGGGGTCTTTTTGCCAAAAACAATACACAAACCCATTTAAAACCCGGTTCTACCCACCCATATTACCCTTTTACCCGACCAAGCCCAACCCACAACCCACCAAAACTCAACCCATACCCAGTCCAACAATTCCCCCACCAAGTCAGATATTAAACTGGTATTGAATTTATATAAACTAATACTAGTTTTTTTTCTACTAAACAAACCCAAAATCCCCAAAATTAGATCAAACCCCCTGTTCTTGAGGTATAAACCCTAGATTACCAGAATCTTAATTAGGGTAATTTAGACTAATTACTTTGAAGGTTTTGGTCATTGGACATCCAGAAGCAACCCCACATGATGGAAAACGACCCTTCACTCCCATGTCCCCCCAGCAGCTCACAACTATTCACGGACCTCTTAACAAATCTGTCCCATTGACCAAATCAACGTCTCACGTTGATTCCTTGTTCCCCAAAGCTAAATGAAGGCTCAAGATCAATCATACCTTCTGCTACTTCACATGATGCCATAAGGAAGTATTCAAATATGGGATCCAAGAAGCATATTCCAATTTGATGCCAAGGGTGTTTTAGGAAATTTGTACACGAATTAGGATTTAGGTTTCATCCTTGTATCTTGTATATATAGTAGCATTAGCAGAATTTCTCATTTGTTCCAGCACATGTACAATCTTTTTTATATTAATGAAAATTGTGTTCTAAACTTTGTACATTGTTGAGTTCCTGTTTTAATTCATGTTTTAGTTTATAAAACTTTACCTTTTACTGCAAATTAGTGTAAAACGAAAACCCAAAGCGACTTTAATTCAAGGACACTTGGTTGAGTCTCCTTTGTGTTAGCAGTAGAGCTTATAGAAGCGTGTGTGTTAGTTTGATTGACACCCAAACTAAGACAATTAAGTTTGTATAAGCCCTTATTTTGTTAGTACCATGTGATTTCAAGTTTCATTCCCAGGCTTCATCAAAGTTTTGTTTAGAATTAAAATCCATTTTTATATTTTATCCAAACAGCTTGTCAAAGGAGTCTTGAATTTAAGCTGCCTGACAACCAGTTTAAACTCAAAGTCCTTTGAAAAGCTTGTTTTTGTTATCTTGCTTGTGTTTGTTTCCTTTGTGCAGGAACGAAGAAAAAAAAAGGAGGATATCTCTTTTTCCCTTTTGAAGATATTGCACCCTCGGTTCTTCGGTAGAACCTCGGCGAGGGCTCTCTACACTTCCATTAAGATTTTAAGCAACGAAAAGCCAAGAAAGAGATGGCATCAGCATAGGTGAAACACGCTTGAACCCTTTTTCTTTGACTTTTCTGAGTTTTTGAGTTTTTCTGCGATTTGTTTAATGATTCTATTTCTTTCAAGTGTTCAATCATTTCAAAACGAAATTTGTCAAATTCAGAACATGTTATTTTCTCTACTTGAGGGACCATTTCAAAAGTTTTGACCTTTTCTTTATGCAACGCAAGCTCAGCAGTTAGGGTGGAATTGGTATCTACGGATTGTCTGAGGGCCATATGCATTTGATCAATAATATGTTTAGGTACCATGACCAAATCATGTTGAGCATAAGATTCCATATCCGTCGTAGCATTTGGTTGAGGTTCACTCAAATGTGTAGGATTGGGTACCACATCATTTGAGTTACTGGTTCCCGAATGCTGTTCGAGGTTGTCATTTTCATGCCCAACTTGATGTTGATTATCATCAATATTATTAGATGTGGTTGGTACCTCACTGATGACATCAGAACCGTAGTGAGAGAGATTAACAACGAGATCAGCTTGGGCAGAGTGAATGTCATCACAATCCGAATCATATGCGTCAAGATCGTCTGCTTGATAAGCTACATTAGAAGTAGAAACGACTGCAATGCCTTCAGTATCTGCTGCCCCTGGGTCTGCAAGAAATGCTAACTCCTCTGAATCTAAAATCTTCCCCTTAGACTGAGCATCAACCAAATACATCTTTTCACGAAACCATGCATCATCACTCCTCCTTTTCGGCTGAGTGCATTCCCTAGCCATATGACCTTGTCCTCGGCAATTGTAGCAGGTCACAACCTTTTTAGGACCAATGGGGCTTCCATTTCCATTAGCTTGAGAATTCACAGCTTGAGCATTCACAGTCCTTGTAGGAGGTCCATATGAATTTTGCCTTCCCTGAATAGGCTGCACTATTACTTGACCATCTTGAACAGTAGCTTGTTGTCGAGGATTTGAAGAGGTGCGGAGCTGATTGTTTGTTGGTGGAAATCCTCTAGTTGCAACAAGTTTTGACAAGTAGGCGGTGAGATGGTTTAGAACATCAGCTGGCGTATCATTTGGAGTAAAGACCGGTGCTTGGATTGGTGGAAGTTCATTAGAGTAGAAAGCTTGTGCTGGTTGTGCTTCTATTGGAAAATATCCTTGCTGAGGAGTATAGCCCATTGGAGAAGTGTTGGCTTGTGATGGTGATGTCTGATATGGTGGTTGCTGTGGAAAAGATTGTTGATGAACACTTTGTTGATATTCTTGCTGTGGCATCATTGGTGTTTGATAAGATGGTTGTTGTGGTTGCTGATAGGTGTGTGGTGGTGGCTGCTGCAAGTATGATGGTTGTTGATAAGTATAAGCCATGTTTTGTTGAGAAGCATACATTGCAAGTGGATCATGAACTTGAGGTGTAGACAACCGAGCCTCGATCACATGGCATTCGTGTTGTTGAAGAAAAGCTTGAAGTTGATCCACATTGGTGTTATGCAAGTCCTTAGCCAATTTAACATCCGTCACGTATTTTTTCCATTCTGGAGGAAGAGTGTTCAAATACTTGGTGTTCAATTGAAAGGTAGGAATTGCCATACCATAGATATCGAGCTCATTCAACAATAGGGTAAATCTCAGATAGTAGTCACTGAGAGTCTCCCCTGGCACAAAGGCAAACTTATCAAAAGTATTATAAAGCTTACACTCTCGTTCTTGTTTAGTTAACGAGGTGCCTTGCATTAGAACACGAATTCTATCCCATAACTCTTTGGCAACTTTATGTTTGCTGACCAGTTTGTAGACATCTGGAGGAAGGGCTTGGAGAATGATATTTATAGCATACTTATCACATTTGTCTTGAATCTTCATATCTCTAGTCAATTCACCCGTTGTGCGAGGACGAGTAGTTGTACCTTCCGTCACTGTACCATAATCTATGGTCTATTGAGCACCGATGCCCAAATTAGATGTCCATTCTCCTTGTTCAACATATAAAGTTCCATTCGGGAAGCCCATTCCTCATACATAGTCTTCACCAACATTGGTGGACGATTATCCGTACCCGAGAGGATGGACTTATCCGTAAGAGATGTGTACTCCATTTCAATAAGTGAAGATTTACATAGTTGATCAATCAATGAAAGAAAGTAAATGTGTTTGCTGTTGTGTGTAGAAGCCGATAAATAATGTTAAAATCCCCTAAATTATGTTCGCGATAAACCAAAAATTCCAAGATGAAATTGCACAAATTTTCAAAAACACGTTTTTGAAAAATCTTGGAATACTTGTTGCCCTATCGCAATGCCTAAAAGGAGTGCTGTCGGAATGTCCAATCGCAATAATTCCTATCGCAATGTTCCAATCGCAATAAGTCCTATCGCAATATCCAATCGCAATAATCCAATCGCAATACCCTGTCGCAATACCCTTGTCGCAATGCCCTGTCGCAATACCCCTGTCGCAATACCCTGTCGCAATATTACAAAAACAATTCCTGCCGCAATATGAATCGTAATATGGATCGCACTAACAAGGGACTCCAATCGCAAACTGGATCGCAATGACAGAAAATAATCCAATCGCAATCCCAATCGCAATGTGGATCGCAATGACTAAACCCTAGATATTGCGATGGAGAAGCTGTCGCAATAGTACCAACAGTATGCTATTTTCCACTTTTCTCGGACAAAACACACCAAATTCGTGATTTTCAGCCAAAAATTGATCCGAACACCCAAAAATTTTGCGTTTTTATGCAAAGAAACAATACCAAATCACTACCACAACTATGTAGATGATTTGTATCAAGAAAAAACCAAAAAAAACACAAAATTCTTTTTGGACGTGTGTTTAAATAGATCAAAAGGCTACAAAAATCAAGAACACGAACACATAAACAATACAATCATCCCATGGCTCTTGATACCATTTATAGGCTATGTAAATCTTGCTTATGTTTTAGAGAGAGAAAGAGATAGAGAGATGGTGGATTACACACAATTCTAGAGAGAGAAACTTATAAGAACTATGTGAAAAATGAATAACCACACTACCCTCTCCATCAAAGGAGAGGGTTTATATACCCAAGCCTTGTGATGGGCTTGGGCTTACAATGTTGGGCCGGCCTTCACATGTTGTAGGCTAGGCTTGGCTTTGTTTGTTTAATAAAGATATATAGACTATGAGCTACTACTTAATATATTGTCGGAGTGACCGAATCTTCCTAAATACGTAAAAACGTATTTCCAACAGACTTAATGTGCTGGCTCATCCCGACATGTGCGAAAGGTTTTCGAATATCGTGGCATATGTTAAGGGGGAGCAAAATGGATTTGGATATCAAAATGGATTTCATAGTGACGTACACTTACCTAAAACATCTCTATTCACGACGGTGAAGATTGTGGTGACACAAGGATGGTAGGATAGGTTAAGTCCAATGATTCCTCTAGAACCGGAGGAATCTTCCCAAGGACATTCCATAGCTAGAAATAGTAGTCCTTAGGAAAGATGGAGAAAGATTATGAATGTAGCTGAATGCCGACCAAGTACTTAAGTTAGCACTGGAACAATCACAACAAGGTGCTAGTTATGACGTATTGGTAAGCATTTAAGGGGTTGAAGAATGAAAAAGATTTGTAATGATAAAGGGTGTAAAGAAAGAAGCCCTCCTTACAACCTTAGGCAGAAACCGGGTCAATACATATGCTATTGAGATTTTTTTAATGATGCTTGGTATTGAAGATAAGACATCATGGACCCAGTGATGAAATGCACAACCCATTCCAGCTAACTCAGATATCTCTCAAAAGATATTTGTTTTAATCACACGAAGACAACACATTATCTATTGATTTATGCACTCCGAATAAATTGGTATTGAAATGGTGGCACTCCTCTCCAGCCTCCGATCACTAAAATCCAAAATGCACGATCGAGTCTAGAGCCATTTGAGATCATCAAATATCTCATTAGGACACACTTTCATAATTCCTTGCTTCTTCACACACTGTGAAAAGTAAGAAAGATCTTAAGAGTCTACGCAAAATCTTCATGATCTTGCCTGAACATCCGAGTAATACGAAAGTATTTACAATGAAGATGGAAATCCTTCTTGAGCGAATATCAAAAAGCTCATGGTAGGTGACTAGTGCGATTCTTTATGAATCAAACTTGTGATAACTGGAAAGCAACAGCGGTTTAATTCTTAAATGAATTTAAACACGTTCCAGGCCTCTACGCAATATCTTAGTGATCTTGCCAGAACACTCAGAGTGATACCTTAGTATTCACAGTGATGAGTGGAAATCCTTCTAGTGTTAATCTCAAATAGCACTTGGTAGGTAACTTGCAAGATTCTATACGAATCAAGCTCGTGACAACTGGAAAGCAACGATGATGCGGTTCTTAATTGAATTTCACTTGTTCCAGGAACATGAATTGACGCTTCAAATCATGCGAATATTTTTATCCAAATGATTCACTCTTTATGTTCGCAGTCAACTTTGGACGGTCGAATAAAAAGAACGGGTTTACCCGCGAAATCTTGTCAAGGAGGTTCTTAATTGAAACTACCTGCCACAAGTACAATATTTAATATCGTCCAACGGTCTTCACCGACCGGAGGTAAAATGCTACCGAATTAGAATGAAATGTTCAAGGCCATTTCATCCGTGTATATGTTTTGTTGCTAACTGTCTTATGTAGCGTAACAAGAAGGCGGCATTGTGGTGTACAATCCAGAAGAAGTCGTAAACACATGCTTATGCTTTATGCACTTAATACTTCAACAAATTCAAGAAAGCCTAAAAGTCAAGTCTTCCGCTGTATCAAACTCTGAAGCTTTCAAGAATTTTTAAAGGTATAAGTATGTGGAACATGAAGTCACAAGGAGGCAAATTTCACAAGTGATGAATGCACAAGGTCAAGGCAAGGAAACATGCTCAAGACTAAAGTCAAAGATCTCATCTGCATATTCACAAGAACAAGATCGAAGACTCAAGCATAGTATGCTAGGTTTAAGATTTTGTAAAATGATGTGACCTCCCTTAGGGGGAGATTGTTGGAAATACGTTTTTCCAAAGAAAGTCTCGGTCACATCATTGTTAGCATAGATCACGAGCTATAGACTATTTAGGACATTGTAACTTGGAGTGACCTTCCTTAGGGGGAGATTGTTGGAAATACGCTTTTACGTATTTAGAAAGGATCGGTCACTCCAAAGATAGATTCAAGTATTTGGCTCGTGATCCAATGTATAAACATATAGCCCACCAAAGCCCTACATAATGTAGGGTGGCTATATAAACCCCCTCCTAGCATGTTAGGAGGGGTTGAACACTTTGTCATTTATCATTTTCCATCTTTCTTCTATTCTCTCTCTTTTCTCTCTCTTCTTTCTCTCTCTAAGTTCTTCCTTTTCCATTCCATTCATTAGATAAATCAAACATTGCTTAATCCTAAGAAACGATGGACCTACACCCACTTTTTTGGCACTCACCATATTGTCCTAAATATCGTATCAATGAAATCGATAGCTATCTGCCTATGTGGTGTTGTTATTAAGTACGTATAACTTATAATTTATGCCTATCCTTGTTAGTGGATGTTTATTAGTATTAGCTAATGGTCTTTTCGTTATGAAACATTGTTTGCTTAGGATTAAAATTACAGCTTCAAAGCTTTGTACTCCATAATTTTTAATTTAATAATGACACCTAGATGTTTATAAATGCAAATTTTTAAAATGTATAATCATCGACTCCAAACACCCCCTAATTGGTTTTTAGTAAAGGATGTGCTCATGATTTTTAGTAGACTAGTATTAAATCATAAGGCTCAAATACTCTTTCAATGTCGACCCATTTTTAACATAGTTAAGCGACTGATGGCACAATAAGCTGTTTTGAGTGTTTAAAAGAAACCAACCATCAGGGAATTTTGTCAATGGTGTGACCTTTTAGTACATCCTATCAATATTTAGGTTTCAGACTAGCAACTCTTATGTAGTCATTTGCTTGGTTCCAAATGTTGGTTCGACTATGCATGAAGTCATTTTGACCACGCAGAAGACCGAGTACTTAGGCTAAGTGTACATATCAGATGCCATAACCGGTCATATTTGTAAAGGTGGCGAAGTTGACGCATCACTTAAGAATGGGTCGATTCATTTAATGACACAGATAATGGCTATAAGTCGACCCATTCCAAAATTTGGGCGAGAAACTACACATAACGTGTTCCTTGACACCTCAAAATTTGTTTTAGACCATCAAGGGCTGCATCCGCCATATGATCATCCTCCAAAGCATGGAGAAGCTTTTGAACAATCTCGTCAATTGCTTGCATGCCAGCATTCTAATATAACATACAGTAATTGATTATTGGTTAATATGCAGAGGCAAGATCAGGTAAGGAAATTAGACACAATATGTAAAATTTACGAACGCACCCCCTGCAGATTCACAAACCTCAACCATGCTGCAATATTAGTAAAATTAATTGAATCCAATATTGACCAAAACTAACAAAAACAGAAATAAAAAAAATGAAATGTCCCTATCACTAAGAGCTGTACGAATGGTGGGGATCGTTAATCCATAAAACTTAATAACTGGCTCCTACCAGCACTAGCCATCATTCCGCTTAGCATAATGCAGATACCCTATCAATAAAGATACATTTTTCAATTAATGACAATGATATTCAAACACTATGGGTAAGCGAATATATAATACTTGTCGTCTGCTAGAATCACGGTCCTTCAAGCCTTTAGATACTATAGGAATGACCAAAGGAGGAACTCTCAGCCAATGCTCGTCCCGCAGCCTTGACAAAATATTTGTATCACACATGAAAGATATAAGAAATGGTGATAACCAAAAACACAGACTCGTCTCCTTTGTGGGTGGTAATGCAAGAGACGTGATAATCGTGTTCATCAAAACAGTCATTATCTCCATCAATATTTTATGAATATTTTACAACTATAGTTTTCGACACATGTAAAGCAGCCTACAGCGGGAAAAGGTAAAATTACATAATCAGATACCATAACTGGACATATATAACGCTAGCAAAGTTGACCCACTCACTTAAGAATGCGTCAATTCAGTTAATGGTTTTATCTATACGGAGAACGTTTAAAATAACTTTCATAAAGATAAACAGAAAGAGATCAATGATGCATCTTTGTCATCATAATTGAAATAGATAATGGCTATGAGAGTTTAAACACTTTGAAAGGAAGCTTGAAGAGTCAACTCGACCCATTCCAGTTTTAACTAGTTAACCAACTTGCTTGCCGTGGACTTTTTCAGCTTCAGCCAATAACATTAAAATCAACTTACCTGGTGAACTAAGAGACTGATATCAGTCGGGACCATGTAGAGTGCCGCAAACACTTCACTACACTTATCCCTGCCAAGTTCCTCAATGATTACACGTCCTTGCACTTCAGTACTAGCATCTTCATCGCCAGAAGTTCCAGCAACCTGAACTAAACCAATTGCCAATAAAAATAAGTACTTCCAAAATTCGCACAAAATAACAAAACTATTACAGTGTAATTCTTGTGAATTGTGATCAATCTTACAACAGTTATTAGTACAGTAGAAATACGGAGTACTAAATTTGAACAAAAAAGTGTTTTGGATCGACCCATCCCGTGTCTCCCAATACCAAAAAACACCCGAACAGCCCATATTGCCACCTATAATACACACGGAGATATAGAGCTTTACCTTAAACAAGAGATCGCCCAAAAGCTCAACAGAACTTTGACAGATACGTTAGTTAATATTGAGTATACCATCTTCTACAACTGGAAGAAGCCGTCACAAGGACCTGGCATAATTTCTAATGGTTGTTGTTATGAAACAAAAAACTGTAGATTCATAAATAAAACAGCTATAAAGCTAAATGCAACAAAACTAAACAACTTATGAAATACCATAATGTTCCACCAGTATGTGCCCAGCTCCACGTACAGACTCATTTTCAACCGCAAGAACCTAAAAAATTGCGTGTTATATTAGATATATGCCCCAATATACAAAAAGTAAACAACGGGAATGTATCATGAGAAGTATATAAAACAATAACAACCAACAAACAGGAAAAAAAGATGGTACTTACCATCTAAGATGGATCGTGACACTTACTGCAAGTAATTTAGAATTATGAGATCTCACTTAGCCATTTGAATTCGTTTTCTCTACAAGATTCCATAAATCTCTCTTATCATGACTGAACTTGATGATCATCATATTGTTTAGGATCTCCGAGGTGGACTTCCGTCTCTTGTCTTGAGCCCTCATAAATTGTAACCGACATTTCAGAAGTGCTACTTTAAATGGCACATTAAGAAGCCTAGACACAACAAGAGGGACTAACCGGAAGACTACAGATAACAGAACACCAATGGCTAGAAATAACTGAACAAACGAAGTCCATGAAATATGAACCTCTTTGCCCTTTCCATAAATTGTGATATCAGCTATAAAAAACCGGGTACACGCGCGTACACCTATCCGATATTCATAGTTGAACTTGAACCATATGCTTACTAGCATGAAAGATGAAGCATGAAAGATGCAGCTCACACGCAACACCATATTTACAATCAGAACATGATGTTTGTTTTCTTAAAAGAGTCTTGCAATTAAATAACTGCCCATGTGTTTGAACTCAACGGCAATCATATGTACAACTAATCATGCAATTGGGGAACTTCCCATGTGTTTGAACTCAATTGGGGGATGGAGCGGTGTGGTGGAGAAAACCAGCGAAGGGCAGTGAAGTCGTCACCTAGGCACGGCGATGGTGTGCTCGCCATCACACTGTTGCCTCTTATATTTTACTGTTGATTTTGGATGATGTTTTTCATGCAAATATTGCACATGCTCCGTCTAAAGTATGTTCCAGATTTAGACCTTACGCTCAAACCGAGTTTAGTGATGTACATGTCAATTTAAACGTAAACTCGTATGGCGTAAGTTGACCTTGAAAACTTTAAGCTTATCTTGATAGTGATCTTACTCTTACTGTTAAGCTTTATATGCTTCAAGGCTTCAAGCTCATAGCAACCACGTTATCCACTGTAGAAAAGCTAGTTGGTAGTCATGAAGCCGAGTTGGAAGGATTTACGAGTTTATATACTGGTGTTTTGTTATGGAATAACGAGTTTAGCTAATGTTTTTAACAAGCGATACACGTGAATATACGTGTATCTTAAGTGATCAATCCAGACGTTACATTACATAATGTTGAACCTATACAGGCACACAAATACAAAAGAAGAGCTGAGTAAACCTTTGAATTCTTCTTAGCAAAACATAAAAAATCTGTTAATAGGTCGATCTCAATTGTAATCAAAGAGACTTCTAACTAATGTCACCATCCTTAAATCCCTTTCTTCATCTTTCAATCGATTGGACGAGATAATCTTTAGTACTCAAGACACAAAAGTTCTATAAACATTGTTTTAAATGGAACTAATATAACGAGGAGTCTAAAAACCTTCGTCTTAGAGGTGCCTCGTTTGAGAAACAATATACATCCAACACATTATTTAAGGCGTTAAATCACAGTCGGTCGAGTTGATTTGATTTATTTAGTCCAAGAGCTTATGAGACACACAATAAAGTACAATCCACAATGAAAATAAAAAGTTCGATTCGAAACATTAACAGCTTATGAACAATAGCACTTGTCACAAAGTATTATTAGGGTAGAATTCGAACCGCATTATTACACTTGTTAACATAAAAAAAAAAAAAAACTTACAGAGTTACTATGAATTTTCATATGATCACTAGCAGTAGTGAAACTATTTGCCCATGCATCCTTACATAAAAACATAATATTACTTTGAACATATATGACCTATTACTCTATTCAACTATGTGGGATTGAAAGTCGAAACTATTAAGCCCGTAAATTTTATAGCAGATGAAAGAAAAGAACCCAACGTCCCAATCTTCTTGTGCAAGTAATTCTTCTTCTTAAGTAATAACTTCTTCATCGTTGTCTTGTCGGATCGAGTGAAAGTATAGCTTTTAAGAAAAATTTGTCTACGTCGAATCGAGTCAGCATTGTAAGGTAACACCAGTACTGGTTGTTGTCCTGCAACACCTTTCATAGAAGCTGCAAATATGACATTCTCCAAGAAGACTTTATCTGCTTCTAGTGATTTGTATGACTTCAAAGTGCTCCCAGTCGCCATGATCGATGAAAGTTTGAAGATGAATAAGAGACGATCGTGTTTTGATAAATAAACTTGGATTGTGTTCGAGGATTATATATAAGTAGTAAATAACCGTCTTTGATCTTGTTAACTTTCCAAAAATATGACTTTCCATCGTTGTTTTGGAATTTTAAATAACCTTCCAAAACTAATAACATTCCATATATTTGTTAGCATCCGCTAATTTTGGAATTTTGTTATTTGATTGGGCATTGACTAATTTTGCTCAAAAAAGACTAATGTCCAGAATTTGGGCTCTAAATTCGCATCCAGGCTTTATTGGAATTTTCGTATTGTGTACTAGGGGCGAGGTGTCAAGAAACCCAACGTAAATCTAACCCGAATGAGTCGATTTAGATCGGTTTAGTTGTGTTAAAAGTTTATTCACGTTATTCCGAACATCTTAACTGACCCGAATATTAGGTCGGGAATCAGGGTTTAGAAGTTTTGACTAACTCGGATTCGAGTCAATCGACATTCGAGTCAATTCGATTGACCCTAATAAATAATTTTTTCACTCTTCTAATATAATTTTTATGTTTTTTTTAAAAGAGTGAAAAAAAATTACATTGTAATTATATTTGGGTCGACTGAACCCGAATTGAGCCGATTTTTTAGTCTTGACTTGACGTTGACCCGAACCGAATTAACCTAAACCCGACCAACCCGATCTGATTCACACCCCTAGTCACCACTGCCCATCAGTAATTCATTGTCGAGCTTACTATTTGAACAAATTAATGAGACTAAAGTAAGATTTTTATTTGAATTTGGAGAAAGTTTGTGTAATATGAATGTGTTAGTTTCTTAGACATGATTAGAAGACTTTTAGCCATGTTAAAGCTTCACAACAAATCTAGTGACTAGTATAGTAGATAATTAAAATTCGATAATAGAACATGCATGGTAACCACACATATACAAAAGAGCTGAGTAAACCTTAAAATTCTTGTTAGTTCTTTTTTATGTCTGTCCATGGCTATCCGGCCATTGGCTATCCTTTAATTTGCAACATTCCTTTTAGCTGGACTTACCCGAAAATCCTGTCATCTATTCTTGTCGTCGAATGAGCTTCGTGTGATTCATAAAATTTTCATGTGTCGAGCTTGACGGGTGACTGGTGGATAAGGATTTATTTATTCCTTTTTGGTGAGATACAACTTGACGACAAGTTGCGTTTTGTAAAAGAACCAATGGAGATCGTGTATCGAGATTCACGTGGGAACGTGAGGACTTCTTTATAAGGAATGCCCTCATCCTTCCGGGTAGTGAACAACTCGTGTATGAGGTGAGTTGAGCGCCGGGACGTCGCTCCCTTAAGGTGGTGAGGATGTAAAACCCGTAAAAATAAGGTCATAATTTAATCCTATTTTCAATTATTTTGAAGTATTTTATAACGTTAAATACTATTATGCTTAACGGTTTAAGTTGAAACCGATATTGAATATTATATTTTAATATTTTGACGAGTAACGAGGACTACTAGTGATCGCGATACCGACGGATGCCAAAAATTTTATATTTTATTGTCGATCGTTTCGATATTTAATACTTTCAACGATGTCGTTTTAATTACGTATCGAGTCTCGTAAAAATAAATATTTTATTATCGAGTCGTTATATTATTATTTTTCGTGTGCGTTTAAACTTTTAGAAAAAAATAAATATTTTCACGAAACCCGAGTCTCGAAAATATTTAAAAAAATTTACAATTTACATTTTCTACCCTTTTAAACTATTTTATTTCATTTTGGACCAAAACTATCACAAATTGGCAAAAACTACCCTAACCTTACACTATATATATATTCTCCACTACCACCTAAACAATTTTTTAATCAAAAATTTCACTTTCTCCTTCCTTTCTTCCTTGCTCTAGCCGTACACCATAAACCCCCCATCACCAAAACCTTCAATTTTCTTGATTTCTTGTTTGAATCTTCAAAAACCAATCAAAGTCCCATCCTAGATTTTTAATGGGCTACATTTTGATACCATTTTCATCAACATGCATGAACTTTGAAATTTTGATCAAGAATCTTGGTGAGTAAAGTTGTTAGATGATGTTGCATGTGATTATCTAGTGATAATCATGTGTAGATCATGTTATTTTTGTAAAGAAAATATATTTTTGATTTTGGGTTTTTGATTTTGATGATGATACAAGTGTTAGGATTGGTTTATAGTGATATTAAGATGTTAGAATGATGATAAAAGTTGTTGGTTTTGATCAAAAACTTTATTTTGTAAGAGATTTTTATAGTCAATTTTAGGCAGTAGGTTTGAGGCCAATTTCGGGGGTCTTAAATCTGTAATAGGTTGATATTATGGGATTATGTCGTAGAAAATTTCGTTAGCTTCGATTTGATATAAAGCAGGCCTTCCAACTCTAAACGTGATGGAAGATACACTAGTTTGATTTTCGTGTACCGGGAGACGAGTGTTGACACAATCCGAAAATTGTTGTCAATATTTGGATCGAATATCGGGGACTATAAAATGAGTTTCAAAAGGATTCAAGGGCTGTTCTCAGGCTCAAAGTTTAGTATTTTGAGTCTATTTTTAGAATCAAGTGTCGGTTTTCTAAATGGAGTTGTTTAGAATGGTCAAAATGGTTTCGTAAGTCAAGGTCGCTAAACTGTCCGGATTTTGTAAATCAAAGATGTGTCGGGCAGGGAACTTTAGAAGTAAAATCTTTTGATGGGCTCTTAGGAGGACTTTCTACATATAGTATGTGAGTTCCTCAGGTGGTATCATGAAGTTTTGATGTGTCTAAGTATGGGAAAACGGCTTGGACATTCGGCATGTTCCGGCAGATTTTTATTAAAGGCATAAAATAATAAAATAAATATATAGGATAGTATAATAGTATCACTTGTATCGTTTTCTCTCGTGTTTGTCGTGATTTTATGAGTCGAGTTTTAATATGCACATGTATGGTTTATTTCTCGAGTCTATTATTAATGAACGCACCTTATTTGATAGGTTGCAGTTCTCGTGTTTGAAAGGCATCATCTATCGTCGACGATCGTCTCATTACCACTATTGACTAAGGTGAGTCTATAGCCTCGCTTTATACTAGTTATTAAATGATTTTAAAACCCGCGAGGGGGAATACATGTTTTATAAACTTAGAACACAAGATTTTATGGTATGCTTGTCCCTCTTTGAATGGACCCGTGGTTGCCTTTAAATTGCATTAAGTGATTGCCATTGTTAAAGCCTCAATTATGGACCGTTAATTAACCTATGATGGGTTAACCGCTAGTACAATTAATAGATCTATGGGGGAAGCCGCCCCGATTCAGTTTGTGTGGACTTGTCACAGAAGCTTAGGCCCGACCTCCACATTGTTTGAACATATTGTATTGAGAAGTCAGGTATACGGCAATGTACCAAGAATCTGGAGGTAACCGACAATTAATAAATCTCCTGTCTTATCAGACCTCTAAAGGGAGTGTCTAAGGGCTTGGTTCCATGAGCTTATTGCCATTTATGCTATATACAATTAATATTGTTGATGCAAATTATTATTTGATGCTTATTAAGCATGCCACAACTTATAATCTTTGCTTGTGTTCAAATTGATTACATAAACCTATAGATTCACTCGGCATTTTTGCTGATTGTTTTACTCACATGTATTTCAGGTAATCAAGAAGTGGAAGCTTGGAGGTCATGGGAATGAAGTTGTGCACTGCTTTTGTTGTTCAAACTCTTTGATTTATTTATCGTTCCATTTATAAAACAAACTAATATGTTGTTTTAACTTATCTTTTGGTAACGATTACTTGGGACTACGCTACTCTGACAAATGTTTTAGGAACGATAAATTTGAAACGTCTCTTTTCAAGTCGTTCTTTATAAATTATGTGTTGTTGTATCATTGTTTAGCACCCAAAGATGTATTCCGCTGCGTATAAATTTGGGGGTGTTAAAGATTGGTACCAGAGCCATGAGTTATAGAGAACTAGGTCTTCATTTTAAAAACCTAAACTATAACTGTCAGTTTTTATTTTTCAAAGAGTCGGTGCACATGACTTCGCGTGACTTCAGGTTCAATCTACTTCTGAGATTACAATTTTAGTATATGTTATTACGTATACCTTATTGGCAAGTATTTATAAATAAATACTATGATCCATTTATGGATATATATTTATATCTAGGATCCCTTTATCGATATATATTTATGTCGTTAAACTTTTCGATAAAAGTTTATCATTTATTAATGATTAACTTAAATAAATACAATGAAGTTTCAAGATCTTTCTGTATTTATTTTGAAGTATTTAAATTGCTTTTATTGCAAAATTTTATATTATGACCTTACATACCTTCATCTGCGCGCGTTACTTTCATTGTTTAACCCTTTGTGATATCTATAGATATCCAAATCGCTTTCCGGCTGTTTGTGCTTGGACGTCTTGAAACGTAGTCTCTAGACCATTGTGTAGCTCAATGTGTCCTTGGAATAGACTAACCGCTATTGTGTGAGTCACACATTTTGAAACATTTCCTATAATCGTGTTGAATAATATCATGGTTTTTCATAATATTTTGTTGATTTTTTATCACCGTTTTACACGGCATGCGAAGATTTAATTCATTGACATTTATATGTATCGACTCCGAAGTGTACTGTTCGCTTATATCTCGGTAACGTCATCGTCATTTTATATATCATCGTCTAGATTATGGCGCTAGATTGGAATACGATTTTACATCTATAAACTTGTATTATCCTCATTCATTAACCTTCTTGCTCCCGGAACGCAACCTATGAATGTTCCATTCTTTTCTTGTTATGTTTTGTGTTTTTGGACAATCGTGGCACTAAAGAGATTTGTCTACCTTACATTTCGAAGTCTAAATTATGGACGTCATTCACCGTTTTGCTTCCTAAATTTTGTGTTGGATACCTTGAAGCATCTTCTGTCATTCATTATGCTATATTATTATTTGATGCTCATTATGAGATTTATTTTTCGTTGTTGTAAAATCCACAAGACATGTGTGTATATATATTTTGAGTTGTTAGGAAATGTCGAAAAATACATTTTAAGCAGAAACTGCAGGGGCAGTATAAACAGGTCAAAAGTTAAAAGTAAAACATGCGTTATTAAAATAAAATAGTCAAACCTGCACATAACTTGCAGGGGTATTTTGGTCATTTTATATTGGGTTTCAGATCTCAGGTAAAACTAGAAAGTCGTATGAAACGTCGTTTTGCATCAAAATGCTTTAGACTCCGAGTCTTGGAGATGTCGTTTATCGGGTCAATTAATCGGCTCATATTAAAAGTTAAATCTGATAGAAAATTCAGAACATGAATTTTAAACGTTTCTAAGCAGTTTTGATTTCGTTTGAGATCGTAAAATTTTAACGAATATTATTCTACAACTAACGAATACTAGTTGCATGTGAAAATGTTTAAAAAAAATAGAAACATTACAGGATTAGCAATTACCGGATTAATGGTGTAATTTGAAAACGAATAATATACTTTCTTAAAAGCATGTTGTGTCAAGTACCTTATATAGAATACACATGTGAATTGTTTTATTCTTTTCATATATATGACTCCTTTGTCATTCGATATTATTTTTATTTTCTTCTAACCTTCCACTAATTTGTGTTGAGTTTTGAAGTTTTGTCTTCACATTCTTCGTCGATATTTTTATCACGTGTCTCATGGCGTTTTCGTCTAAACCTTATAACCTTTTGAAATCTTAACAACTTGTAACTATTTCATTGGTTGTTTTATGTGCTACTATTTGCCACTTTTTGCAAACCTTTGGCTACTTTATACGTTGTCATAATGTCACCTTATAAATAAATCTGATATTGTTTTACGATTATTTTCACCAATTGTTTTTACTTTGGTCTTAGAAAATACTTTTCGTAACATTAAAATTTGCTTATTGAGTATCTCGCGAACTACTTGTATTCTATAAATTTATAAACTATTTTAAATTCCATTTTTCAAATGGCATGGGTTATATATAAACATAAGGAACGTAATACTCTTCGACGGAATGAAGCACTGCATTGCTAGCCCTAAATTATACATGGCCTGATCACCTATGTCTAATTTAGAAGGAGCCATGCTAGGCTGAATAGTAGTCACCTTAAAAATCTTGATAATAATCAACTTTATACTTGTATTTATGAAAAAGTTAAATAAAATGAAATAAAGTGAAAAGAAGTTTTAAAAACCTTTATATTTTATGCAAGTAGCACAATTTTTATGCATCCGCATACGTTTTCTTACCTTCTCTTGAACGAATTACGCGCTTACGAATACGTTTTTACTCGACGATCGTTTTTCAACTTGTTACTTCATTTTGTCTTATATCTAATTCTTTTGACCGTTCGTCTAATTACTGACTGTTGATAAATGACTTGAAAGTCTCGATGTTTTATCCTTCCTTCTCATCCAATATTCTTTATGCGACTGGGTAGATCTTTGGAATGTCTCCGCACGTGAATAATGAATTATCACTAGAGTGATTTCCGTATATCCGGGATGACGTCCGTCACTCTCGTTTGTCTCGAAATCCACTCTTGTGAACCGTGCTTTGACTTCTCTCTTTAAACACTAACATCGTTCATTTGATTTATTTTAATTACAAGTGATTATTAGGAATTTTTTTTGATTAAATGGATCTTATTTCCGATCATGTATCGGCCACCGCTAAGTTAACAAGCTGATGTTGGTGAACCACCGACCGCACTAACAAAATTGACAACTTGTTTAATCTACTGTTTCTTATCGTCTTACCATCAACGCCTTTATTTTATTATTCTCTTTAAGAATTCATACGACATTGCTTCGTTCTCTTTTGTACCGCTAATTTCGTACTAATTGTTGACCATTATTTCCATTCGTGTTCGTTTGTTATCTTGTCACATTTCGAAACCCGAATATATCCCATATTTATTTTGAAATAATAAACACCTTTATGTATTTCTACAACGCATTATAAAATTTTCATGAAACATTTA
Source organism: Glebionis coronaria (assembly GCA_025667525.1). NCBI lineage: Eukaryota > Viridiplantae > Streptophyta > Magnoliopsida > Asterales > Asteraceae > Glebionis > Glebionis coronaria. The sequence goes on from CM046881.1 coordinate 56,310,172, forward strand.
TACATTTTTCCAATGATTTTCAGTTATCGAAATAACTATCACAAGTAAATGTCAAATTTATACATCATATTTTGTATAACTAAAACTAATGTTTAAAATAAAATTATGTTCTATCTTTTGAACTAATTGATTTATCATACTTTACTATTAATGTAATGAAATTACCGGTTTAACTTATATTCCTAATAATGATTTAATTTGGAAATTATATTTTCTAATTGTAACCATCAATACGAGTTTAATTAATAAATTATGTCATTCTTTCAAAGTTTCTTAAGACAACCAAAATAAATTATGAAGCTATTTAACTCATATTTTGATATATCATCCTTATCAAGAAAGTACCTCAACTGAGTTTTAAGGTAATACAAATCCGGGACGGATAATTGTGACAAACGTTATTTTAATGTTAATATTTAATTCATTCTTCGCTCTCATTTTTCTAGTATTGTGAATTATTATGTTTTACGGTTACGTGAGTCGAGATCCCTCGTTGATCGTCAACCTTAAATCATTTTACCACATCTTGTCCGTTTATGCGTTTACGGAATTCATTTTTATCTCGTTCTGTTCCTCGTATTGAAGATCATTATTTTATTCTGAGTTTAAAATGAATCTCGGGAAGCAGTGTATAAGAAGAAACGATAAGTGTCACCAGGATTTATGCGTGTACTTGTGGAATGATTGAGGACTGAATCTCTTAATGAATGGAGTTAATAAATTCGTTACAACCTCGAGGAGTATGTTGAAGCCGACACCGCAAGTGGAAAGACTCTTTAGATCAAGTGGTTATTATCAAGGGTTCGTTCAAGGTTTTCTCGATGATTAACGGTGGAGATCTATACTCGATGTTTATATAAGCTGATGTTGGTGAACCACCGACCGCACTAACAAAATTGACAACTTGTTTAATCTACTGTTTCTTATCGTCTTACCATCAACGCCTTTATTTTATTATTCTCTTTAAGAATTCATACGACATTGCTTCGTTCTCTTTTGTACCGCTAATTTCGTACTAATTGTTGACCATTATTTCCATTCGTGTTCGTTTGTTATCTTGTCACATTTCGAAACCCGAATATATCCCATATTTATTTTGAAATAATAAACACCTTTATGTATTTCTACAACGCATTATAAAATTTTCATGGAACATTTATACATTTTTCCAATGATTTTCAGTTATCGAAATAACTATCACAAGTAAATGTCAAATTTATACATCATATTTTGTATAACTAAAACTAATGTTTAAAATAAAATTATGTTCTATCTTTTGAACTAATTGATTTATCATACTTTACTATTAATGTAATGAAATTACCGGTTTAACTTATATTCCTAATAATGATTTAATTTGGAAATTATATTTTCTAATTGTAACCATCAATACGAGTTTAATTAATAAATTATGTCATTCTTTCAAAGTTTCTTAAGACAACCAAAATAAATTATGAAGCTATTTAACTCCTATTTTGATATATCATCCTTATCAAGAAAGTACCTCAACTGAGTTTTAAGGTAATACAAATCCGGGACGGATAATTGTGACAAACGTTATTTTAATGTTAATATTTAATTCATTCTTCGCTCTCATTTTTCTAGTATTGTGAATTATTATGTTTTACGGTTACGTGAGTCGAGATCCCTCGTTGATCGTCAACCTTAAATCATTTTACCACATCTTGTCCGTTTATGCGTTTACTGAATTCATTTTTATCTCGTTCTGTTCCTCGTATTGAAGATCATTATTTTATTCTGAGTTTAAAATGAATCTCGGGAAGCAGTGTATAAGAAGAAACGATAAGTGTCACCAGGATTTATGCGTGTACTTGTGGAATGATTGAGGACTGAATCTCTTAATGAATGGAGTTAATAAATTCGTTACAACCTTGAGGAGTATGTTGAAGCCGACACCGCAAGTGGAAAGACTCTTGAGATCAAGTGGTTATTATCAAGGGTTCGTTCAAGGTTTTCTCGATGATTAACGGTGGAGATCTATACTCGATGTTTATATTCGACCTTTTCTTTTATGTACTTATATGGTGTGTGATCTAGTCAAATGATCGTAAGTTGTGAGAACTTGAGACGGCATCATCTGATGACGTCCGATCATGTAGAACACATATTATGTAATAACTTTTTGACTTTCAACGACTATGTTTATTGAGACTTTAATGCGCGTTGGCGAAAGTGAGATGGTGTCTTGTATTATCTTTTGAGTAGGGACCCGCGTGTGAGCACCCTCTGATGACGAAAATGTTTTCTTGTTAGTTCTTTTTTATGTGTGTCCATGGCTATCCGGCCAGTGGCTATCCTTTAATTTGCAACATTCCTTTTAACTGGACTTACCCGAAAATCCTGTCATCTATTCTTGTCGTCGAATGAGCTTCGTGTGATTCATAAATTTTTCATGTGTTGAGCTTGACGGGTAACTGGTGGATAAGGATTTATTTATTCCTTTTTGGTGAGATACAACTTGACGACAAGTTGCGTTTTGTAATAGAACCAATGGAGATCGTGTATCGAGATTCACGTGGGAACGTGAGGACTTCTTTATAAGGAATGCCCTCATCCTTCCGGGTAGTGAACAACTCGTGTATGAGGTGAGTTGAGCGCCGGGATGTCGCTCCCTTAAGGTGGTGAGGATGTAAAACCCGTAAAAATAAGGTCATAATTTAATCCTATTTTCAATTATTTTGAAGTATTTTATAACGTTAAATACTATTATGCTTAACGGTTTAAGTTGAAACCGATATTGAATATTATATTTTAATATTTTGACAAGTAACGAGGACTACTAGTGATCGCGATACCGACGGATGCCAAAAATTTTATATTTTATTATCGATCGTTTCGATATTTAATACTTTCGACGATATCGTTTTAATTACGTATCGAGTAGTTATATTATTATTTTTCGTGTGCGTTTAAACTTTTAGAAAAAAATAAATATTTTTACGAAATCCGAGTCTCGTAAATATTTAAAAATTTACAATTTACATTTTCTACCCTTTTAAACTATTTTATTTCATTTTGGACCAAAACTATCACAAATTGGCAAAAACTACCCTAACCTTACACTATACATATATTCTCCACTACCACCTAAACAATTTTTTAATCAAAAATTTCACTTTCTCCTTCCTTTCTTCCTTGCTCTAACCGTACACCATAAACCCCCATCACCAAAACCTTCAATTTTCTTGATTTCTTGTTTGAATCTTCAAAAACCAATCAAAGTCCCATCCTAAATTTTTAAAGGGCTACATTTTGATACCATTCATCAACATGCATGAACTTTGAAATTTTGATCAAGAATCTTGGTGAGTAAAGTTTTTAGATGATGTTGCATGTGATTATCTAGTGATAATCATGTGTAGATCATGTTATTTTTGTAAAGAAAATATATTTTTGATTTTGGGTTTTTGATTTTGATGATGATACAAGTGTTAGGATTGGTTTATGGTGATATTAGGATGTTAGAATGATGATAAAAGTTGTTGGTTTTGATCAAAAACTTGATTTGTAAGAGATTTCTATAGTCAATTTTAGGCAGTAGGTTTGAGGCCAATTTCGGGGGTCTTAAATCTGTAAATAGGTTGATATTATGGGATTATGTCGTAGAAAATTTCGTTAGCTTCGATTTGATATAAAGTAGGCCTTCCAACTCTAAACGAGGTGGAAGATACACTAGTTTGCTTTTCGTGTACCGGGAGACGAGTGTTGACACAATCCGAAAATTGTTGTCAATATTTGGATCGAATATCGGGGACTATAAAATGAGTTTCAAAAGGATTCAAGGGCTGTTCTCAGGCTTAAATTTATTATTTTGAGTCTATTTTTAGAATCAAGTGTCGGTTTTCTAAATGGAGTTGTTTAGAATGGTCAAAATAGTTTCGTAAGTCAAGGTCGCTAAACTGTCCGGATTTTGTAAATCAAAGATGTGTCGGACAGGGAACTTTAGAAGTAAAATCTTTTGATGGGCTCTTGGGAGTACTTTCTACATATAGTATGTGAGTTCCTCAGGTGGTATCATGAAGTTTTGATGTGTCTAAGTATGGGAAAACGGCTTGGACATTCGGCATGTTCCGGCAGATTTTTATTAAAGGCATAGAATAATAAAATAAATATATAGGAGAGTATAATAGTATTACTTGTATCGTTTTCTCTCGTGTTTGTCGTGATTTTATGAGTCGAGTTTTAATATTCATATGTATGGTTTATTTCTCGAGTCTATTATTAATGAACGCACCTTATTTGATAGGTTGCGGTTCTCGTATTTGAAAGGCATCATCTATCGTCGACGATCGTCTCATTACCACTATTGACTAAGGTGAGTCTATAGCCTCGTTTTATACTAGTTATTAAATGATTTTAAAACCCGCGAGGGGGAATACACGTTTTATAAACTTAGAACACAAGATTTTATAGTATGCTTGTCCCTCTTTGAATGGACCCGTGGTTGCCTTTAAATTGCATTAAGTGATTGCCATTGTTAAAGCCTCAATTATGGACCGTTAATTAACCAATGATGGGTTAACCGCTAGTACAATTAATAGATCTATGGGGGAAGTCGCCCCGGTTCAGTTTGTGTGGACTTGTCACAGAAGCTTAGGCCCGACCTCCACACTGTTTGAACATATTGTATTGAGAAGTCAGGTATACGGCAATGTACCAATTATCTGGAGGTAACCGACAATTAATAAATCTCCTGTCTTATCAGACCTCTAAAGGGAGTGTCTAAGGGCTCGGTTCCATGAGCTTATTGCAATTTATGCTATATACAATTAATATTGTTGATGCAAATTATTATTTGATGCTTATTAAGCATGCCACAACTTATAATCTTTGCTTGTGTTCAAATTGATTACATAAACCTATAGATTCACTCGGCATTTTTGCTGATTGTTTTACTCACATGTATTTCAGGTAATCAAGAAGTGGAAGCTTGGAGGTCATGGGAATGAAGTTGTGCACTGCTTTTGTTGTTCAAACTCTTTGATTTATTTATCGTTCCATTTATAAAACAAACTAATATGTTGTTTTAACTTATCTTTTGGTAACGATTACTTGGGACTACGCTACTCTGACAAATGTTTTAGGAACGATAAATTTGAAACGTCTCTTTTCGAGTCGTTCTTTATAAATTATGTGTTGTTGTATCATTGTTTAGCACCCAAAGATGTATTCCGATGCGTATAAATTTGGGGGTGTTAAAACCAAACTCTACTCGCACAGTTGTTCCCTGTTCAAAAACCCAAGCAGATCAGTATGGAGTGTTCGTTAATGTTTAGTTACTAATATTTTAGGAATGTTGCATAGATTTTCAAGAGTGTTTAGTCTAAATAAATAACAAACCAGTTGATTCACAACATAAGCAGAAGCGATTACTTTTTGGTTGCTTAATTATGAGCAGATAAGCCAAAATAAATCACATCCTGTTTTGCGTCCTCATTCCTTTCCACCCCCTCATGAACTCCTTCACATGGCAAGCGGTGAAGCTGTTCATTTAGGGATAACTTCGTTGATAACACTGTTCTTTTTCCTGTCCCAGATCCTCTTAGAATGAAGGTACTTCCTAAAATAAAACATCTTTTTGTTGTTCAGTCAACTCAAATGAAAGTGCAAGTCAGGTTCAGTAGCACTAATCAACACTTCCACATCACCCGAACTTGAAGTCGACAACCTTTTCTATCTTCATTATTTGTTACACATCACATAAATCCCATCCTTGTTATTATTCCCTTTAAGCTTTTCCTGTGGATCACCAAAAACCAAAAGAATTAGGTGTGACTCAGGTTCCATGTCTCTCAAGTATTTATGGTTCTCAATCTGAATTTAGACTCAAGCTAAAGGTATAACTAAAATGGGAATGTGGAGGTGCTAATTTGTAAGAAACAGGTCTTAGTAAAGTAATCTTCTTTTGGACATGAGAAACGATATGTTTTAAGAACATTATACCTCAGTGGTCAGCAACGCCAACGAATTTTGTTTCAATGTCATTACGACAATCTACCCTAGCCTTCAAGTGTCCTTGAAGCAACTAATAGCGTAATGATTGTTTAACGTCCCCTTTTGGCCACACTACTTTGTAATCGTGGTTCGCCTATGAGGCCTGGTGGATATAAACCTGCATTTTTCTGCAATTATTTTATTTCTTCCCTCAACTTTAGAGATAAATAAGAAAATAAGTGGGTTCTTAGTTTCCGTACCTTCCTAACTAACGCACTTCTCATGCTCTACATCAATTGCAGAGACAATTTGCAGCGTAGTTCCAGTAGATTTCAAGTCAGTGCATTTTTGCATGAGGTAGCAAGGTTAATGCTTATCACCTCAACGGCATATCCACCTTGATCAAAACTCTGATAAAGAAAAAAATGATAAATAAATAACTTTGAGTAGACATGAAACGGCTATTAATTAGAAATGCACGGGGTAAAAACTCTACATGAAATTAGTTTGACAAAACCGTTATTTACTGGACAGTTGGCACACAATTAACTTTTAGCAATAATGAAAATTATAAAGTCATTTGAGATACTGTTTGCTTTGTAAATTTTTTTATTAAGCCATAAGCTTATTTGGTGGCCTACAATTCTATCTACTTGAACTCATTAGTTGTGAGTTCTACTCTTTTATAAAGAGATAGAATGTTTCACATCCAAACACCGTTACATTCATTTGCATATTGCAAGGTTATCATATCAAAAATCTTAAACCATGAAAATAGTATAGTTTGGCTCGTACCTGATGTATGATTTGTAAGTGGGCACGAATGAAGAAATGAGAAGCTGGTTATTGTAGGACCAGTCACTTGATATTAAGGCTGTGGTGAAGCTTCTACACCATGGCCATAAGAAAACAATAGCCTCTCATCTTTGCCTCCATTAAGCAGACCCTGCAACCAATAACATCTTTTAGATAATCAAATTACCGTAGGCCCAATCATATTCACCTTATTTTAACACAAAATGATGCGAGAATAAGTTTAATGTTGCACATCCAAATATCTTTATATCCATATACATATCGCAAGATTATGATACAAAAATATTAGACCATGAGAATAGTCTAGTGTCTCTCATACCTGATGCTTATCATTTGTGATGGTTGCAACGGAGTGGGTCACAGCCATTTATCCCGTGTTTATAAAAATACAACCCTGAAATGTTTGCGCAGAAAAGTTGTTTTTAAAAGAGATGTTTTGTTTTTATATTCTAGCACTGAAAAATGGCATGCTGCAAGCTAAAAATAGATTATTCAGGAAAGCTCACATGCTGAAATCTAACAAAAAAAACTGATACACTTAAGGCTATTAAGTCAGGTAAGTACTAAGTGTCCCCTTTTTAATTATATTTATAGAAACATTAAAGCTATAAGGAGTTACCTCATTCCACCTATATCATCTTTTACAAAGAAAAAAAATCTTCTCATGTGCATATGTATGGGCTTTACATGTCCACATTATTATCAATATAAATAAGAATGGAAAACCAGAATCATACTATGATGTGCATATCTAAGGGCCTTTATATTTAGAGAGTTGGACGCATGCAAAATCAAAATGCTTTTGCTCATAAAAGCCTCTTATAACAAAATCAACATGGCCAAAAAGTTACTTAAAGAGAGCATTTAGAGTGATGAACATTTTGTTGCACTACAGCTAGGCTTGAAGCATGGTCAAAAGGTCTTCGTCTTTCATTCTAGTTAATTTCGACTTATGTGATTGATGGTGGTTATTAATACTAATATACAAGCAAAAATCAAATCCGCATATAAATGCCCCCTATATATAAGCTTATTATATCTCACATTTCAACAGAAACTCAAGAAACTAATCCAAAACTCCAAAACTCAATCATCTCCCCATTTTGGTGTGCTTGTTTCGGCTTATATAGGCTGCTTATGGCTTATTTGGTTTTGGTCTTATGTTTCATAAGCTCACTTCTTATGGGTTATGTTAAACTTTTTGGCTCATATACTAAACTTATATAAGCCGAAAAGTTTTAAAATAAGCGACATAAAGTGAGCTTATGAAACGTAGTCCCGGAACCAAATAAACGATAAGCCGTCTATATAAGCCGATACAAACACCCCCAAAATAAAAAACCTCATACTCTTATAAAAGCGTAAAACTTAGGATCCAATCAAATAACAGAATTATTAAAGAATTTGTGTGTAAGTATCAGTATGCAACAAACCTTTCGCTCCTTTGTTAGATTTTTTCAAAATCTGCTTTAGCACACGATTGCGTTCGCCTTAAACAATCATGGCTTAATCAGTATATTGAAACCAAAGCCCTAGGTCATTCAAGTAGGTAAAAAAAATCAATATTTGAGATTAAAAAATAAGTGTGTATGCATAGATTATACGAAACATAAATCAAAGATGGTAAATATCATGATTCACAAATGATTTATCAAACAAAGCAAGAAAATTAAAAATCCACATCGAAATCACAGTTGGAAGTCAAACAGAAATTAAGCAAGAATTAAAAACGGGGATTTATTACCTGATAAAATATCCAACGATTTGTTGTGATTGATCACAAATCACTGGCGGTGATGAACAAAAGCAGCTTTTGTTCTTGACCATCCCTGTGTCAAAGAAAAATAAATAAATAGGCATCTTTTTACAACTCATAAAAAGAAACAGTTAGTATGCATATATGAAAAAAAGATCTAGAGTATATACTGAGTTCCATAACAAATAATCAAAAGCAAAAATAAAAATTAAAAAACCCCTATAAATTTAACTAAAACTAATGAACATGAAAAGGTTAACAAAAACCTACCTGATCATTTCTTCAATATATTGAACACCCTCTTGATCGGATACTCTTATCATCCATATCATGTTATGATGTATCCGATCTGAGAAAGATAGATCAAATGAGAGAGGTCGGATGAGAGAGAGATGGTTTTAGAGAGAGATATCAATAATTTGAAAGATATTCTTTTCTTTTAATGATAAGGATAATGAACTGTGTGTGGAATTTTGTGGCTGTGGAATTTTGTGGGATGAGATGAGGTATGGGCGACTCAACAATGAACGGTGAGATGGTGAAGGGAAGGCATGGGCAATGTTAATTTGAACGGCTTATATTTGATCTGTCTCACAAAGTTATATTGTTTTTTATTCTATTTTCCATTCTAGTGAATGAATAAAGGGGGTAATTTTTGGGTGTTAGAGTCATGTACGACGTACTTAAAGGCTAAAACCGACTAAGACATAATGTTGTGGTTTACAGTAATTTTTAATTTCTTGGCATATATAAGTTCATTATGGTTTACATTATGAACTTATATAAGCCGAGAAGTTTGAAAATAAGCTAGAAAAAGGCTTAATTTTAGTTTTAGGGAAAGTTGACTATCTTGACCAATTATGCGGATTAACCCGGTTTTCTTTGATTTTGGTCGATTAATCGGTTTTTGACCGGTTAAAAAGATTTATAACCGATCTTTGACCGATTATGCCAATAGTTGAAAATCCTGGTGCTTAGTGACCGGTTAGCTCCCAAGCGCCGATTAATCAACCGCCTAGGCCGATTTTTGCGACAGGTTTATTTATGAAAATGTTTGCCAAGATATTTTTATGTGTTTTCCAAGTTTTTTTCACTTGTTTTGTTAGTTCTAAAGATGCATCAACAACGAATCAAGATGCATCATCTAAACAATGGTCAAAGAACAATGTAAGAATTTGGTTGGGGTTGTTTATCCTAACTGCGCACGTCAATTATTTACTTATTCCAAACACAATCGCCTAAAGGTCAAGGAGAGCTTTGTGGTCAGCTTATGTATCTCCTTAAAAACCTGTCTTGAATTTTTTTTGATGGTAACGATGGGCATCCGATCGATAATTACACCCGAAAACCAAGATGAGTTGTTATTCAACTCAGTGCCATTGTTCAAAAAAAAAAACTCAGTGCCATGGAAACTGGTACTTTATTACTGAAAAAAGGTCTTGCAATGTTGGTGTGAAGGTTCATGTACATATCACTCTTCCCACGCCATCAAAGAGTTCTTCAAGATTCAAGTTTGTCGTCCCCACTTGTTCGGTGCTCACCATATTGTACTCACTACTTCTGATTTTCTAATCTATAAATCATATCGATGAGTGAAATGAAATCGACGAGTGAAATCATATCGACGAGTTCTTCAAGATTCAAGTTTGTTGTCCCCACTTGTTTGGCACTCACCATATTGTCCTAACTATTGTATCAATGAAATCGATAGCTATCTGCCTATGTGGTGTTGTTATTAAGTACGTATAACTTATAATATATGACTATCCTTGTTAGTGGATGTTTATTAGTATTAGCTAATGGTCTTTTCAATTCGTTCCGAAACATTGTTTGCTTAGGATTAAAATTACAGCTTCAAAGCTTTGTACTCCATAATTTTTAATTTAATAATGACACCTAGATGTTTATAAATGCAAATTTTTAAAATATATGATCATCGACTCCAAACACCCCTAACTGGTTTTTAGTAAAGGATGTGCTCATAATTTTAAGTAGACTAGTATTAAATCATAAGGCTCAAATACTCTTTCAATGTCGACCCATTTTTAACATAGTTAAGCTGACTGATGGCACAATAAGCTGTTTTGAGTGATTAAAAGAAACCAACCATCAGGGAATTTTGTCAATGGTGTGACCTTTTAGTACATCCTATCAATATTTAGGTTTCAGACTAGCAACTCTTATGTAGTCATTTGCTTGGTTCCAAATGTTGCTTCGACTATGCATGAAGTCATTTTGACCACGCAGAAGACCGAGTACTTAGGCTAAGTGTACATATCAGATGCCATAACCGGTCATATTTGTAAAGGTGGCGAAGTTGACGCATCACTTAAGAATGGGTCGATTCATTTAATGACACAAATAATGGCTATAAGTCGACCCATTCCAAAATTTGGGCGAGAAACTACAGATAACGTGTTCCTTGATACCTCAAAATTTGTTTTAGACCATCAAGGGTTGCATCTGCCATATGATCATCCTCCAAAGCATGGAGAAGCTTTTGAACAATCTCGTCAATTGCTTGCATGCAGCATTCTAATATAACATACGATAATTGATTATTGGTTAATATGCAGAGGCAAGATCAGGTAAGGAAATTAGACACAATATGTAAAATTTACGAACGCACCCCTTGCAGATTCACGAACCTCAACCATGCTGCAAGATTAGTAAAATTTATTGAATCCGATATTGACCAAAACTAACAAAAACAGAAATAAAAAAACTAAAATGTACCTATCACTAAGAGCTGTACGAATGGTGGGGATCGTTAATCCATAAAACTTAATAACTGGCTCCTACCAGCACTAGCCATCATTCCGCTTAGCATAATGCAGATACCCTATCAATAAAGATACATTTTTCAATTAATGACAATGATATTCAAACACAAGCTTTCTTTTGTCAAGTCATCCATTAAGTCTTTGTTGCAATAGTAAAAATCATACAAATGACTTGGCCAAATAATAAAAAGCCTTTTGTCAAGTTACCATTACACTTGCTCTAATATGCTCGTGACTTATATTGTTTGCATTCGTGACTATAGAAAAAACGTTACCACCGAAGAAAGATTGATGTCACTCTCGCCACCCACCACAACCTCCAACCATCATAACCGATCAACCACTGCAACCAACATCACCCATTCATCCGGCACACACTCACCATTCTTCCGCCCTCAACCCAATCGAGATAGTTGCTCATCATATCTTAGTGAAAAAGTAAAAAAAAATAATTTGAAGATACCTTAGGAGCAGATGGTTTGCTACGATCATTTTTCTTGAATCATGCGTTATTAGGATACACATAATTTAAAAATAAAAGATTATTAAGGAAAAAATAAAAAATAAGTAATTTCGCGTAGGCACTTACCTAGTACCAAGGGTTAAAACATACAGGGTAACTTATTTAACTTGTTACCTTAACTTTAGTAACCTATTTGTAACGAAAAAAACTTTAGTAACATAAGTGAACATTTTGGCAAACTTTGGTAACATTTTTGTGTACTAACCCATTAATATTATATGTCACGTCACTTAGTTACTGGTAACAAAAAGTTACAACCAAAAGAGTAACTTATATAACATGTAAACCAAACATTATTAACTGATTTGTAACCAAAAATACTTTAGTAACTTAAGTGAATATTTAAGCAAACTTTAGTACTTATTTTTCTATTTTCCCTAATTATATCTATAGACTGTACTTTTTATAAGACTATTTGGGGGAAACAGTTACTAACAATATGACGCATTTGAGTAGTTACGGAATGATATTTTTAACGGAATCATGTAAATATGGTTTAAGGTGCCGTTTGGTTGAGTATATTCAAAATATTTATATTCTAATTCTTTCAAATATTGTGTCTAATATTACGAATAACGGAACTTAAAATTCTTCGAATTTAAAAAATGAAGGATATTAAAATTACTTTAAAAAGTGAGGAATTTTAATTTACTTGAAATTTATCTTTTGTAAACTTTTTTCTTGTCGTTTTTATTCGGGGTTTTATGTTTATATAAAAAGTTATAAAATTTAAAAAGTTTGTACAAAAATTATTTATTCGATTTTTACTCTTTTAGATAGCAAAAATAAGATTTATATAAAAAAATATATATAATTTATATAGAAATTATTTTATGAAATTTATATAAAAGATGAAAAATTCAATTTTTACTCATTTAAGTAAAATTTAAAGTTTTTTTAAGAAAATTTAAAATAAATTATTTGATTTTAGTCATATAAACAAGTAAATAAAACTTACATAAAGTTTATATAAATATTTTACAAAAATATATAGATTTTTTTTATAAAATTATACAAATTGTTTATAAAGTTTACATAAATTTTTTATAAAATTTACAAATTTTTTTTATTAAATTTATATACTTTTTTTAATTAAATTTATTGAAATTCTATATAAAATTTATATAAATTTTATAAAAATTATATAAAAAGATAATTTTTACTCTTTTCAATAAAAATTTATAAAAAATATTTATTCGTTAAATGGTTCAACCTAAAATTAATATTTCAAAATATTATGAATTTTTGCCAACCAAACATGCGTAGGCATTTTAAATTCTGGAAATTTTAATTCTGGAACATTTAGTTCTTAGGAATTTTAATTTACTAGAATTTATAATTCTATTAATTTCAAAATATTGAACCAAACGGCGCCTAAGAATCTTTTTGGCAGAAGTGTTTTTTGTACCTTTTATTAAATTTGTTAGATCTTTGTTTAAAAAATAATCTATTTCGAAATTATTAGTTTTTTTTTCAACGACGAGTTATTAGTTAGTTATTCGAGCTCATAATGACATCCAATTGGACAATATTTAAGTTTCAAACCTTATCCTTTAAAAAAAACCTCACTCCTGAATATGTTAGATTTTTGTATTCGAAATAATTAGCTCTTTTTAACGACGAGTTAATAATTCGTGATTCGAGCTTACAGTGACATTCAGTCAGACAATATGCAAGCGTCAAACCTTATCTTTTAGGGGATACACCTCACTCATGCTTCTATTTATTCGGGCACCTAAAAGTCTTTAGTGAGACCCGAACTTGAGACATTTATAAGAATATCTCCCAAGGTTATCATTGGTAACCAACTGAGTTAGCTCAGTTGGTTAATAATTAGCCCTTTTTAGATATATTATTTTAAACTTTTATTTTAAACAAATAACTGCAAAATAAAAACTAATTTATGAATCCTTTTAAATTGTATAAAGTTGTTAAAACTATAAATTACTAATTTACCCTTTAATAATATTATAATCTATTTAAATATGTTGTTTTTAGTTATTTTACATTTTGATATTATAATCAACAACTAATTTATCAAACATTTTATTGAAAAACAAATACAGTTTGTAGCTCATATTAACAATTTTGCAGTTTCCAACTTACATTTAACGGTTAATAACTTATACACCATTCGTTTTAAATTTATTATCCATCGACAAAAAACACAAAGTTTTTGAAAAATGCATTTACTATAACTTTTTCTCTCTTACTTTTAGGACAATGACAGTTTAATTTTAGCTAACTAATTGTATTTTTTTAAAGTTTAGAATAATAATTTCAAATAAATATAATATAATGAACTTAATAAAAGATTTTTTATCTATTTTTATTTTTTAATAACAGATAATAGGTTTGAAACAACCTAAAATAACAAAATAAACTATAATTTTAAAACGAAAGACGTATCATACGTCTTATAGGTAGTTTTGTGTAACATACTTTAAAAGGTTGAGTTATTTTACAACCTTGTTTTTACTTGCAATAAAGGGGACTAATTCAAACACGGAGGGGCTATATTTGCCAAAATATCAAAAAGATGCGAAAAAAAACACGGAGGGGTCATATTTGCCAAAATATCAAAAAGATGCGAAAAATCGACGAAGGGACTAAAATCGAAATTTTCCGAACTGATCTTTATCAATGGTGATATTTTACTAGTAATTAGACAATGAAATATCACCATTGATAAATTATTATATCACCATTGATAAATTATTTTATCACTGGTGATATTTCACTGTTTCTTTTACTAGTGAAATATAACCGTTGATAAATTAGTTCGGAAAATTTTCAACTATAGTCCTTCCGTCCAATTTTTGAAAGTTTTGGATTTTTTTTGGTAAAATTGGTCCTTCCGTGTTTTTTCTTAAATTTTAGGTTAATCTTCACTTTTAGTTCAAACCAAAATAAATTGTTGGGATTTGTCCCCTAGTTATAAAAAAAAAATTGCATTTAAACTTTTATCTACTTTAAATGTCTTTTAGCAAATTGGAAAGTTTGATCAAGATAAAAGTTTAAAACTTACTGAAGTTGGCTATATTCTGTTCTGTATTGCGATTGATCATTTTGATTTGTATTATCGAAACTAAAAAGGTAGTATAGTACGAAACTAAAAAGAAGAATATCTAAAACATAATTATGTTTGATGGATGATGGACCATGAATAGCCATTCTGTCACGTGTATTATAGTTTGTTAAATGGGTTGTAGGCCCACTTAATGCCGACAATCATTTTGATGGTCAAACCGTGTTTAGGATCAGTGTAATGTTTTCCCAACAGAGTTCGTGATCGGATTATCGAGTCAATCTGATACATGAAAACAAAATCTGGCAGTTTATGCACATAACCACCATACACCCATTTTTTTCAGCTTTCAAACACTGATTGTGCTAAAAAACGGATGCTCATACTAGTTTTCAAATATTAAAGATTCAAGAATTGGTCCTATTGGTTGACCTGATCGGATCAAACCAAATTTCAAAATATCATATCAATGTGGAAAATATGCTCATTTGTATGTGTTAATTCTCAAATAAGATAGAAAATGTACTTGTTTACATGGGTAAGGGTGTGCATTTGGATCGTCGGACTGGATAGAATCGAAAAATCAAACCGGACTGGACCGGATCGACAAAATTCGATCCGGTCCTCGGTCCGTGATTTTGGACTATTTTAGTCCTTAGTCTGATCGGTCCGGTTCGTTCTTACCAAAAAATCGTTTATTTTACTTAATTGGTAAAGGACTGGATCGAAGACCAGACAAGATCGAACTGACCCGGACCGGATCGAACTATTTCGGTCCGGTCTCGGTCCGAGGTTTTGGACCAATTCGGTCCTCGGTTTGATCCGGTTTTAGCCGGTCCGGTCCGGTATGGGTCTGCCGCTCAGCCCTATGCATGGGTAATCTCGGTTCAAGGACTGGATTGAACAAGTTAAGACTAGACACACTTGAAATTGTCTAAAATATTGGATCGAAAACCGGACCGAAATGATGTGGTCTTGTCCTGGTCGGTCTTCGTTCTGGTCCGGGTCTTTCTTCGATCAGTTCTACACGCATAATAGCTGAGTTTTTTGTAAGACCGAACCGATTGGACCGAAGATCGAATTTAACGAAATGTACGGGCCGAAGACCGGACCGAAATACGTTCGGTCCGATTCAATCCTGCTTTTCGGCCCAGATCGGTTTTCGGTCTGGTCCTACAAGCATAACAACCAATTTTTTTGAGACCGAATCGGACCGAACATCAAATTTAACGAAAAGCACGGACTCAAGGCCAGACCAAAATACGCTTCGTCTGGTTTTTCAATCCGGTCCGGTTGATGGTCGATATACCTTTTTTTTAGAACGGCGGATTTATTAAAGCCTAGCAAAAGCTAGAAAAATTACATAGTGTTAATGAACAAAAGCGGGGTTTTCAACCAATCTACCTATCTAATATTAAACTTCAGATTTCTAGATGAAATCCAAAGATATGAATTAGAAACAATAAAATCCCATAAGGTCGCCTTTTGGAGAGGAAGAGCCATAAAAAGCACTTGATTACGATATCGCTAAATAGCCACAAAAGAGATCCGCCAACTCCATCCAACATACCCTTAGCACTAGCCGAGAGGTGAGATGAACCAATCCAAGAACGCCATTCCGAGAAATTGGAGCAGATGGAAATATTGAGATCCCACCATCTAGCTAGCAAAGCCCATAATTCTTTAGCCATCTCACAAGAATAGAAAAGATGGTTCGCAGTTTCAACGTCAGAACATATAGGGCATTAGACCGAATCAATGTCAATCCTTTTCTTATCTAAATTGTCTCTGGTAGGAAGCTTATTAAGAGCCAATTTCCATGAGAAAACATTAATTTTAATGGGAATGTGACGGTTCCAACGAGTAGCAGTAGATCCTACTTCACCCAACTTAGAATCAACTAAACTTCGAATGAATGCAACAGAGAAACCCAAGGAACCATTCCCTGTTCAAACCCACGCATCTTCCTGATCAACAAGAGTAATATCTTCCTGGTCGATATACTTAGCCCTACTTTTTTGTATGTGTTGATTTTTAAATAAGGTGACAATTTTTGACATATAAGAATAATGATACGGATTAATGTAGGAGAAGTTAAAACCGTTGTATGTAAGAGAAAAGGGTATCACAATATGCCCCACCCTCTTCACATGGCCTCACAGTGGTCATATGAGCTCCACATCATCACAAAACAACTACTACACAAAATACCCTCTCACTCACAACACACCAACCCCTCTTCACTTTGGCCCCACCAGTATTTGCTTGGTTCCAAATGTTGCTTTGACTACGCCTGAAGTCATTTCGACCAAGCAGAAGACCGAGTACTTAGGCTAACTGTACATATCAGATGCCATAACCGGACATATTTGTAAAGGTGGCGAAGTTGACGCATCACTTAAGAATGGGTCGATTCAGTTAATGACACAGATATTGGCTATAAGTCGACCCATTCCAAAACTTGGGCGAGAAACTACACATAACGTGTTCCTTGATCTCAAAATTTGTTTTAGACCATCAAAGGCATGGAGAAGCTTTGGAACAATCTCGTCAATTGCTTGCATGCCAGCATTCTAATATAACATACAGTAATTTATTATTGGTTAATATGCAGAGGCAAGATCAGGTAAGGAAATTAGACACAATATGTAAAATTTACGAACGCACCCCCTGCAGATTCACGAACCTCAACCATGCTGCAAGATTAGTAAAATTTATTGAATCCGATATTGACCAAAACTAACAAAAACAGCAATAAAAAAACTGAAATGTACCTATCACTAAGAGCTGTACGAATGGTGGGGATCGTTAATCCATAAAACTTAATAACTGGCTCCTACGAGCACTAGCCATCACTCCGCTTAGCACAATGTAGATACCCTATCAATAAAGATACATTTTTCAATTAATGACAATGATATTCAAACACTATGGGCAAGCGAATATAATACTTGTCGTCTGCTAGAATCACGGTCCTTCTAGCCTTTAGATACTATAGGAATGACCAAAGGAGGAAGTCTCTTAGTCTTCGCGAGAGCTTCCTAACAAGCTCAGCCAATGATGATAACCAAAACACACACCCGTCTCCTTTCAGTGGGTGGTAACGCAAGAGACGCGATGAGGGTGTTCATCAAAACAGTCATTATCTCCATCAATATAAAAGAGTATTTTACAACTATAGTTTTCGACAAAAGGTAAAATTACATAATCAGATACCATAATTGGACATATATAACGCTAGCAAAGTTGACCCACTCACTTAAGAAAGCGTCAATTCAGTTAATGGTTATATCTATACCGAGAAAGTTTAAAATAACTTTCATAAAGATAAACAGAAAGAGATCAATGATGCATCTTTGTTATCATAATTGACATAGATAATGGCTATAAGAGTTTAAACACTTTGAAAGGAAGCTTGAAGAATCAACTCGAGCCATTCCAGTTTTAACTAGTTAACCAACTTGCTCGCCGTGGAATTTTTCAGCTTCAGCCAATAACATTAAAATCAACATACCTGGTGAACTGAGAGACTGATATCAGTCAGGACCATGTAGAGCGCGGCAAGCACTTCACTACACTTATCCCTGCCAAGTACCTCAATGATTGCATGTCCTTGCACTTCAGTACTAGCACCTTCATCGTCGCTAAAAAATAAGTACTTCCAAAATTCGCCCAAAATAACAGAACTACTACAATATAATTCTTGTAAATTTTGATCAATCTTACAACAGTTATTAATACAGTAGAACTACTAATTTTGAACAAAAAGTGTTTTGGATCGACCCATCCCATGTCTTCCAATACCAAAAAACACCCAAACAGCCCATATTGCCACCTCTAATACACACGGACATAGAGAGCTTTAACTCAAACAAGAGATCGCCCAAAAGCTCAACAGAACTTTGACAAATACGTCAGTTAATATTCAATATACCATCTTATACAACTAGAAGAAGCCGTGACAAGGACCTGGCATAATTTCTAATGGTTGTTGTTATGAAACAAAAAACTGTAGATTCATAAATAAAACAGCTATAAAGCTAAATGCCAGTTAATTTATGGAACAAAACTAAGCAACTTACGAAATAGCAAAATGTTTCACCTGTATGTGCCTGGCTCCAAGTGCAGCCGCACGTACAGACTCATTTTCAACCGCAAGACCTAAAAAATTGCGTGTTATATGCCCCAATACACAAAAAGTAAACAACGGGAATGTATTATAGAAGTATATAAAACAATAACAATCAACAAACGGGGAAAAAAGATGGTGCTAAGATAAGTTGTTTCTAGATATGGTTTTTTTTGAACATCAATTATACTACAAGGGAATAACCATATGAGTACCACTAACATATGTTGATATACCAAATACAAATAACCATAATCATAATTTTACACAAACCAGCTCACCTTAAACAGTGTCAAATAACCATCACGAACACGTGCCATTGGGTGGGAGCAGTTCTGGATGATGTCAGGAAGAAGCTGTTCGAAGTACTCTGTTCCAAGAGCAGCCACAGCCTAGATAGCAGGATACATATTCTATAGTTCGTATCAAAATTGAAAGAGCTTGTGGAAAGAATGTGACTGGTTGGACATTGTTCTCGATGTTGCCAAAGTCGTGAAAATTGTGCCAGCATTTGAAAGAGCACTCACGAATAATGCACACCCGAAAAGCACAAGGGAAGAAATTATCGTTTGTTGCATCCAATACAAAAGCGAGCCATACTTTTTTTTATACTGAGATCTCACTTAGCCATTTGAATTCGTTTTCTCTACAAGATTCCATAAATTCCTTAACTTCTCTTACCATGACTGTAACTTGATGATCATCAGGATCTCCGAGCTGGACTTCCGTCTCTTGTCTTGAGCCCTCATAAGTTGTAACCGACATTTCAGAAGTGCTACTTCAAATGGCACATTAAGAAGCCTAGACGCAACAAGAGGGACTAACCGGAAGACTACAGATAACAGAACACCAATGGCTAGAAATAACTGCACAAACGAATATGAACCTCTTTGCCCTTTCCACAAATTGAGATATCATATAGAAAACCGGGTACACGTACACCTATCCGATATTCATAGTTGAACTTGAACCATATGCTTACTAGCAAACTCTTGTGTAAAAGATGAAGTATGAAAGATGCAACACCATATTTACAATCAGAACATGATGTTTGTTTTCTTAAAAGAGTCTTGCAATTAAAACAACTGCACATGTGTTTGAACTCAATTGGGGGATGGAGCGGTGTGGTGGAGCAAACCGGCGAAGGGCAGTGAAGTCGCCACCTAGGCACAGCGAGGGTGTGCTCGCCACGACACTGTTCCCTCTTATATTTTACTGTTGATTTTGGATGAAGTTTTTCATGAAAATATTGCACATGCTCCGTCTAAAGTATGTTCCAGATTTAGACCAACCGAGTTTAGTGATGTACATGTCAATTTAAACGTAAACTCGTGTGGCGTAAGTTGACTATGAAAGGTTGGGTACACTATGAGTTAGCACTAAAGAAATCTATTGCAAGCGTGTTTCTATGGTTTTATATGCTTCAAGGGCTTCAAGCCGAAAACAACCACCTTATCCACTGCGGAAAAGCTAGTTGGTAGTCATGAAGCCGAGTTGGAAGGATTTACGAGTTTATATACCGGTGTTTTGTTGTGGAATTACGAGCTTAGCTAATGTTCTTAACAATGGATACACGTGAATATACTTGTATCTTACGTGATCAATCCAAACGTTACGTTACATATATAATGTTGAACCTGTACAGGCACACAAATACAAAAAAAGAGCTGAGTAAACCTTAGAATTGTTCTTTGCAAAACATAAACAATCTGTTTATGAACACAATAAAGTACAATCACCACAATGAAAATAAAAAGTTCCATTTGAAACATTAACAGTTTATGAATAATAGCACTTGAAACAAAGTATTATTAGGGTAGAATTATTATTACACTTGTTAACATAAAAAAAAAAAAAAACTTACAGAGTTACTATGAATTTTCATATGATCACTAGCAGTAGTGAAACTATTTGCCCATCATTACATAAAAAGATAATATTACTTTGAACATATATGACCTATTACTCTATTCAACTATGTGGGATTGAAAGTCGAAACTATTAAGCCCGTAAATTTTATAGCAGATGAAAGAAAAGAACCCAACGTCCCAATCTTCTTGTGCAAGTAATTCTTCTTCTTAAGGAATAACTTCTTCATCGTTGTCTTGTCGGATCGAGTGAAAGTATAGCTTTTAAGGAAAATTTGTCTACGTCGAATCGAGTCAGCATTGTAAGGTAACACCAGTACTGGTTGTTGTCCTGCAACACCTTTCATAGAAGCTGCAAATATCACGTTCTCCAAGAACACTTTATCGGCTTCTAGTGATTTGTATGACTTCAAAGTGCTCCCAGTCGCCATGATCGATGAAAGTTTGAAGACGAATAAGAGACGATCGTGTTTTGATAAATAATCTTGGATTGTGTTCGAGGATTATAAATAGTAGTAATTAACCGTCTTTGATCTTGTTAACTTTCCAAAAATATGACCTTCCATATATTTGTTTTGGAATTTTAAATAACCTTCCAAAAATAATAACCTTCCATATATTTGTTAGCATCCGCTTTTTGGAATTTTGTTATTTGATTGGGCATTGACTAATTTTGCTCAAAAAAGACTAAGGTCCAGAATTTGGGCTTTAAATTCGCATCCAGGCTTTATTGGAATTTTCGTATTGTGTACTAGGGGCGAGGTGTCAAGAAACCCGACCTAAATCTAACCCGAATGAGTCGATTTAGATCGGTTTAGTTGTGCTAAAAAGTTTATTCACGTTATTTGGGTCATCTTGACTGACCGGAATACTAAGTCGGGTATCAAGGTTTAGAAGTTTTGAATAACTTGGATTCGAGTCAATTCGATTGACCCTAATAAATAATTTTTTCACTCTTTTAATATAATTTTTATGTTTTTTTTAAAAGAGTGAAAAAAATTTACATTGTAATTATATTTGGGTCGACTAAACCCGAATTGAGCCGATTTTTTAGTCTTGACTTGGCGTTGACCCGAACCGAATTAACCTAAACCCAACCAATCCGATCTGATTCACACCCGTAGTCACCACTGCCCATCAGTAAATCACTGTCGAGCTTACTGTTTGAACAAATTAATGAGACTAAAGTAAGGTTTGTATTTGAATTTGGAGAAAATTTGTGTAATATGAATTATTCGATTTTATAAAACTAAGAACAAAAACCAATTTAATTCAACCAACCACCCATTTATCTTTTATTAACTACGTATAGCTATCACTTCAAATGTGATACTATGTTGTTTGATCGTACATACAAAGTAAAAAGAAACCAATAACAGAATCAAGATCTTACAATCCAAGATCAAGATTCATAAACCAAATCAAGAACTGGAATGATGAATATCAAAGGCAACAGAAACAAGAGAGAGACTTTTCACACTTTTCACACACACACTCTATACCTAACAAATGAGATAAGTTTGTATATAAAGATGTGTAGCTGCGTTGAAAAGAAGTTTCCACACTTGTCAAATATAGTCCTTTATCTTTCAACACCTGCACACAACAAGAAACAAAAGAAACACAAAGGAAATATAAAGGAAAACTATTACCTTTTACCCCTTCAACTATTATCACTTATCAACTTAATTTTAATACCCCCTCTTAAGTTGATTTGTGATATAAGTTGACAAGATTAAGCTTATCACTCAGGAACTTATGATCTTTGATTGATAAGCCCTTGGTAAACATATCAGCCACATTGTCCTCAGATTTGACTTTCAAAGTCTTAATCAAACCTGCAGACACTTTTTCTCTCAAGAAATATAAGTCAATTTCAAAATGTTTTGTCCTTTCATGAAACACTGGATTAGCAGCAATCTGAATTGCAGAACTGCTATCACAGTTGATAGGAACTGGCAAACATATATCAACTTTAAGATCCTTCATGATCTTAATAATCCACATTATCTCACAAGCAACACTGTTCATAGCTCTATATTCAGCTTCAGTTGAAGATTTTGCTAGATTAGACTGTTTTTTACTTTTCCAGGAAACAAGATTATTTCCAAGGTAAACAGTATATCCTGTTACAGACTTTCTAGTAATCTTACATTTTGCCCAGTCTGAGTCAACAAATGCAGTAAGACTTAAGTCATTGTTTTTCATAAAGGAGATACCATTACCAGGAGAACTCTTAAGGTATCTAAGAACATGAAAAGCAAGCTTTAAGTGTGATTTATAAGGATCATGCATAAATTGACTAAGATTGTGAACAGCATAGGCAATATCAGGCCTAGTTAATGTAAGATAGATCAATTTTCCAACAATTTTCTGATAACATGTTTTGTTATCAACAGGAACATCTTGTTCTATAACTTTCTGATCTTTTTTCTTTTTAGATGCATCAGGAATAGGTGCTTTAGCTGGCTTACATGCCAGCATACCATATTCAGCTAGAAGTTCAAGACAATACTTCCTTTGATTAAGCACAAGACCATTATTAGCATCAAGTACTTCTATGCCTAAGAAGTACTTAAGCTTTCCAAGATCTTTAATTTTAAACTTAGAACTCAAGTATTTCTTAAACTCATTAATAACAGATTCATTGTTACCAGTTATGATAATATCATCAACATAAACCAGTAATGCCACAAAAGAATCATCCTCATTTTTTGTGAAAAGTGAAACATCACTTTTACTTTGTATAAACCCATTTTCAACAAGCATACTAGTTAATTTTTCATTCCATTTTCTTGGTGCTTGTTTAAGACCATACAAAGACTTAATGAGTCTACACACTTTATTATCATTAGACCCATATCCCTCAGGAAGTGTCATGTAAATCTCTTCATCTAATTCACCATATAAGAATGCATTATTAACATCAAGTTGATACACAGGCCAAGCATAGTGAACAGCAACAGAAATAAGGCATCTAACAGTAACAATTTTCACTACTCGTGAAAATGTTTCCTCATAATCAATACCCTCTTTCTGACTAAACCCTTTAGCCACAACCCTAGCTTTGAACCTTTCAACCTCACCACTAGATTTGTATTTAACTTTCCATAACCACTTACAAGCAACTGCTTTTCTACCTGGAGGTAAATCCACAATTACCCAAGTGTTATTTCTGTTAAGAGCATCCATCTCTTCATTCATAGCTTCAATCCATTTTGGATTTTTAATAGCTTCTGAATAAGATTTGGGTTCATGAATTTTATTCAAATTATTAGCAAAGACAAAATTATGCATAGACAAATTGGCATAACTAATCACATTATTTATATCATATCTAACCTTTTTATCCATCACATAATTGTCAAATTTAGCAGGAGTTTTAACAGGTCTACTAGATCTCCTTAACTCTGGTCTTTCTGGACTATTACCATTTTCAGACTCAAACATTTGTTTAAATTCCACAAAGTCATCACCCTCAGACTCATATTCATCATCATTATTGATAATGTCATCTCCTTCATAACTTCCTAAATTGCCACCTAGATCATTCTGGCTGCTGTCAATCTTGTCTAATCTAGACTCTTTGACTACCCCCCTAGAATGTCTGGCAACATTAGGAGAAGTGTCACTAGACACATCTACAAAGTCAGAGTCACACTATTATCCATATCATTCCTACTGTCTCTCTTATCATCATAGGGTTCACTTGACTTTGATTCTACTAGGTCAAAAAAGTTTTGACTGTTAACACCATTTTCTTCAAAGACAAACTCTTTAACTAAATCATTATTTTTAAAAGGATAAACAGTCTCATAGAACTTCACATCTCTAGAAAAGAAAAAACTCTTAGTTTCAAGGTTATAAAGCTTATAACCCTTTTTTGTGCTAGAATACCCCATAAAAACACATTTATCAGACCTAGCAGAAAATTTATCTGAATTATTTAAAACAGTTGCAAAACACAAACAACCAAAACTTTTAAGCAAAGAGAGACTAGGTGAAACATTGTAAATCATTTCATAAGGACTTTTTCCAGAAAGCACAGAGGTAGGAAGCCTGTTAATAAGGTACACAGATGTTAAAATACACTCAGACCACATGTTTAAAGGAATGCCCCCCTGAAACATGAGGGCTCTAGCAACATTAAGCAGATGTCTATGCTTTCTTTCAACAATACCATTTTGTTGAGGTGTGTATACACAAGAAGTCTGGTGTATTATACCCTTAGATGTAACAAATTTTTCAAACATATGATTTATAAACTGAGTCCCATTATCACTTCTAAAAACTTTAACAGACATATCAAACTGATTCTTAATGAGATTATAAAAATCTACAACCTTTTCAAAAACCTCATCTTTTCCTTTAAGCAAATACAACCAGACAGCTCTAGTATAATCATCAACAATGGTAAGAAAAAATCTGAAACCTTCCCTACTCTTAATCTTATAAGGACCCCAAACATCTAAATGAATAATATCACCCAAATGCTTAGTCTTATGATCACTAAGAGGAAAAGGTTCCCTGGTTTGCTTAGAATTATGACACACATCACAAGGCTGAGTTTCACCCAAATCATCAATCTTAAGTGTATCTTTCAACACATTCAAAACTTGATCAGAAGGATGACCAAGTCTGTTGTGCCAAATACACTTAGAAAGCATACAACAAGTAATCTTACTATTAAAAATTTTCCTACCTGAATCAAACACATATAATCCATTATTCTCACTACCAGTCCCCAGGAGGGACTTTTGAAGAGAATCCTGAATAAAACACTTAGATTCAGTGAAAGAAACAACAAACTTATTGTCCTTAGCAAGTTTATGAATAGAGATAAGACTGACTTTATATCCAGGTACCACTAACACATTTTTCAAACTAATTTTATCTGTAAGCTTATAATTTCCAACAAATTTTACCAACTCAATAGTTCCATTAGGATGAGAAACAGTTATATTCAAATGAGAAACATTTATAACATCAGTTAAATGATCAGTTGAAAAAGTCATGTGTTGAGAGGCACCAGAATCAAAAATCCAGCCAACATAAGTACTATATGTACTAATGTTAGTGTTGTAGTTAAAAAACTTGCAAGTAACAAAACTAATCACATGATTAGAAAAAGAAAAAATACCAGCAGCACCAGACTGCAACTCACTATTGTCAAGCTTAGAACCAATCAAAGCCATCAATCTGTTAATCTGATCTTGAGTAAAAGGCATTGAGTTCCCTGTACTTGGATCATTCTTAACAGAAGCAGAACTAGAATTAACACCACCAGATGAAGTATTAGAATTAGCACCACCAGGATTTCTTTTCTTGAATCCTGGCGGATATCCATTAAGCTCAAAACACCTATCAATGGTATGGCCAGTCATATTACAATGCTTACAAACCAAATTATTATTCCTAGTAGTTCCTCTCCCTTGAGAAGACCTACTGTTGTTATTATTATTGTTGTTAGACCAGTTGTTGTTATTGCTGTTAGACCAAGTAGATGGTCTAGCAGCAAAAGCAGAAGAGCTAGGTCTAACAGAAGAATTATGAACCAAGTTATTCTTATGAGATTCAACCCTAGATAGAGTAGCAAATGCAGATTTCACATCTGGTAAAGGATCAGAAGTCAATAGTTGACTTCTTACAACACTGTAAGTGTCATCCAATCCCATAAGAAATTGCATCAATCTCATCAGACTATTATGACTTTTAAGTTGAGGAGCACCCTCACAAGTACAACTAGGCAGATTAACCAAAGCATCAAATCGTCTCCATAGACTATTATAATTGTGATAGTACTCAGATAAGGAGGACCTAGATTGAGTAAGAGCAAATCTTAAAATGCAAATTATATATAACAGACCCATCAATTTTATCATATGTTTCCTTAAATTCATCCCAAACATCTTTAGCACTTTTAGAAAAAATTTGCCCTTGATACAACTCAGAAGAAATACAACCAAGAATCCATGAAAGAACAATAGCATTGCATCTATCCCATTGTTCTTGTAAAAACTCATCCTCTTTATCTTTAACACATGTACCATCAATAAAACCCCACTTGTTTTTAGTGTGTAATGCAAGTTTAAAAGCAGCAGCCCATACTTTATAATTTTCAGGACCAGTCAATTTGGTGGTCACAATAGGTTGGCCATTAGTATCAGATGGGTGCAAATAGAGAGGGTCATTAGAGTGAATGACTGTATTACTCTCATCATCAGTATCACTGACCTCTTTATCACTTTTCTTATCCTCGCACATGATTCAAGATAAAAAACAGACAAAGAAAACACAACCCTTGTAACTCCTTTACAAACAACTACCAAGAAGCAAATAACCTCTCAATCAATCAAACCTCCAAACTACCTAGATCCCTTCAACACCTAGTCACCCACTAGAAACAGAAAATAAAAAGAGATAGACGAGTGGTATTACAAAGCACGCGCTGCAACAAAACTCCAATCAGAGACCAAGATTCACAAGATCAAGCAGATCTTATAAATCAATATGCACAGCGGAAGAACACACCTGAAAACAGGATGAAACACCAAAAAACAACAAGAAACAACCACAATTACCTTCAATCAAGAAAACCCTAATTTCTGATTTTTAGGGTTTCTTGACAAAACTTACCAGATGTGCAATTAAACCTAATTAATTGCACAAGAACCCAATTAATCACCTCAGGACACCAAGAATCGAAAAACCCCCAAATTTTTAGAAACCCTAAAAAATTAATTGATCAAACTTTGTGATTAAACACAATCAAGGTATGATTAACCACAAGATTAATCAATATATTCTAAAAACCCAGTTAAAAACAGATATCAAGAACCAATGGCTCTGATACCATATTCGATTTTATAAAACTAAGAACAAAAACCAATTTAATTCAACCAACCACCCCTTTATCTTTTATTAACTGCGTATAGCCATCACTTCAAATGTGATACTATGCTGTTTGATCGTACATACAAAGTAAAAAGAAACCAATAACAGAATCAAGATCTTACAATCCAAGATCAAGATTCATAAACCAAATCAAGAACTGGAATGATGAATATCAAAGGCAACAGAAACAAGAGAGAGACTTTTCACACTTTTCACACACACACTCTATACCTAACAAATGAGATAAGTTTGTATATAAAGATGTGTAGCTGCGTTGAAAAGAAGTTTCCACACTTGTCAAATATAGTCCTTTATCTTTCAACACCTGCACACAACAAGAAACAAAAGAAACACAAAGGAAATATAAAGGAAAATTATTACCTTTTACCCCTTCAACTATTATCACTTATCAACTTAATTTTAATATGAATGTGTTAGTTTCTTAGATATGATTAGAAGGCTTTTAGCCATGTTAAAGCTGCACAACAAATCTAGTGACTTATACAGTAGATAATTAAAATTCGATAATAGAACATGCATGGTAAGCACACATATACAAAAGAGCTGAGTAAACCTTAAAATTCTTTTTTGCAAAACATAAACAATCAATGAATAGGTCTATCTTAACTAAAGTCGCCATACTTAAATCCCTTTCTGCATCTTTCAATCGTGTCTCCCGAATCTTGTGTATATGGCACACATTTGGTTTCTTTGCAATATAATCTTTACTGTTAAAACAGAATATAGATTTGATTTCCTAGACAAATGTACCATTGGGGACAAACATTTCGTCTATAAAGTATTCTGTACGATAAACATAACGATTTTGAAAAAATATATGTTATTGTAATATGTAGAATTCTGTCTACTTATTTCATCCCACACTCATGTCTGAGGTCTTGGATTCAGTTTGATATTTATTTCATGAAAATAGTAATAATTTCCGTAAATTGCATTGCTTGATTTTGTTATGTGTCAAATTAAAAATAAACAATCATTTGTGTTTTTATTTAAATATTTATTAAATGTGATTTGATGATTTTTTTTAATATAACATATATGCTGTATTTTTAAGGGTAAACTGCAAATTACGTCCATGACCTTTGCCAATTTCGCAAATTTACCACTGAGAGGAAACTACAAGCAATATTGTCATTATACTTCAAAATCTTGTACAATTTCGCCATCGAGTTGATGATTTTTAACTGTTGCTAACTTTTTTCGTTATCTTCCCCTCATGTGCCATGCACATGAGGATATTTTCGTTATTTCAAGTCACCCTCATACACTAACCTTTCTTTTATGCAAATTTTGTCCCTCGAATGCTTTCTTCCCCACTTTTTATTTATCCCCACTTTAATTTTTTTAAAACACCACCACCATGGCCATCGACCAACACCAAACGCCGTCATTGTTACTGTAGCAATCAAGAAAAAAACTATACTTGTAACCATCATTTTGTTGTCGATGCTTTCTTGGAGATTATTTTGAATGTTTTTCTGCCTTGATTCTTTTGTTTAATTGTATGACGTTGCTGAACATCTCCTTATGGGTTTCTTTTATAGGTGTTATTTGTTTGAACAACAATATGTCATATACGAGGTCCATTGTTGTTGACTATTTCTTCTTCATTTCCATAAGTAAGTGTTCTTCGTTTTTTATTTTAGATATTTGTCAATTTATAATATTTTTGGGTGGTAGAGTCATGTAGGACGCACTTAAAGGCTAAAACCGACTACGACATAATGTTGTGGTTTAGTTTTTAATTTCTTGGCTTATATAAGTTCATTATGGCTTACATTATGAATTTATATAAGCCGAGAAGTTTGAAAATAAGCTAGAAAAAGGCTTAATTTTAGTTTTCGGGAAAGTTGAATATCTTGACCAATTATGCGGATTAACCTTGTTTTCTTTGATTTTGGCCGATTAATCGTTTTTTGACCGGTTAAAACGATTATAACCGATCTTTGACCGATTATGCCAATAGGTGGAAATCCGGCCGCTTAGTGTCCGGTTAGCGCCCAAGCGCTGATTAATCGACCGCCTAGGCCGATTTTTGCGACAGGTTTATTTATGCAAATGTTTGCCAAGATATTTTTATGTGTTTTCCAAGTTTTTTTTCACTTGTTTTGTTAGTTCTAAAGATGCATCAACAACGAATCAAGATGCATCATCTCAACAATGGTCAAAGAACAATGCAAGAATTTGGTTGGGGTTGTTTATCCTAACTGCGCACGTCAATTATTTAGCAGCACTTGCTTATTCCAAACACAATCGCCTAAAGGTCAAGGAGCTTTGTGGTCAGCTTATGTATCTCCTTAAAAACCTGTCTTGAATTTTGGTTGATGGTAACGATGGGCATCCGATCGATAATTACACCCGAAAACCAAGATGAGTTGTTATTCAACTCAGTGCCATTGTTCAAAAAAAAAAACTCAGTGCCATGGAAACTTGTACTTCTTTAGTGAAAAAGGTCTTGCAATGTTGGTGTGAAGGTTCATGTACATATCACTCTTCCTACGCCATCAAAGAGTTCTTCAAGATTCAAGTTTGTCGTCCCCACTTGTTCGGTGCTCACCATATTGTACTCACTACTTCTGCTTTTCTAATCTAGAAATCATATCGACGAGTGAAATCATATCGACGAGTTCTTCAAGATTCAAGTTTGTCGTCCCCACTGTTGGAAATACGTTTTTACGTATTTAGAAAGGACCGGTCACTTCAAAGATAGATTCAAGTATTGGGCTCGTGATCCAATGTATAAACATATAGCCCACCAAAGCCCACATGTAGGGTGGCTATATAAACCCCCTCCTAGCATGTTAGGAGGGGTTGAACACTTTGTCATTTATCATTTTCCATCTTTCTTCTATTCTCTCTGTTCTTTCTCTCTCTAAGTTCTTCCTTTTCCATTCCATTCATTATATAAATCAAACATTGCTTAATCCTAAGAAACGATGGACCTACAATTGGTATCAAGAGCTTTGGTTGATTCTTCGGATTGACGTGCTTTTGTCTATTGTTTTGGTTGTAAAAAATTTCTTCTTTCTCGATTTGTGTTTCTTTGTCTCAAAAGTTATTTAAAAAAAAGTCTCTTATCAGTTTCTTTTAATACTCTTTTATCAAGTTTTATCTGAATCTGTATATCTGCTTTTGTCTAAACAATCTCAAATATTTCAGTTTTTTTATAAGTTTTTTTTAATTTATTTTATGAACAGATTCGGTCTTGTCCTTTTATAAAGTTTTTGTCCTATTCCGATTGAAAGGTTTCTTATTCCGATACCTTTTCTTTTTATATAATTGTTTCTGTCGGAAAAGGGTTTTGCATTCCGACACTCATTCCGACCCTTTTTCCGACAGATTCGTATTCCGATACATTTTCAGATACCACTTTCCGACTGTTACACATTCCGATACTTTTTTCCGATAGATATTCCGATGGTTGATTCCGATAAGTATTCCGATGGTGTTTTTGTTTTGACATTCCGATGGTTTTCATGTTTGTGACATTCTGATGGTTTGACAAACAACCCAAGTCTCGACTTAAACAACAAATCAAATTTAACCAGACCTAAATCACGCATACATACACAAAACCAAGACTCGAATACACCAACAGACAGCATCAAAGACTCACCCATAGACTCAAACCTAACTTTCTGAGTTCTCAGACTCGACACACTCGAATCATACACTAGACTATCGACTCAAACTCAGACTCAAACACTCGACTAGACAAAGTCTCGACACACTGCCTCGACTCGTTCTATGTATTTCCCTCGTCCACAGTAAATCCGACTCAATCACTCTCTTTCCCCGTCTCATATCATCTGTAGACTCAAACCTAAAATAGAATTATATGACAGATCTCAGTTTTGTTAAATTGACAGATCTTTATAGATATTAAGAGTTTAAACAATCATCTTCACAGATTCGTGTTTTGGTTTTTTAAACCAAGTTCTATATATGAAATTAAATAAAGAGTAATAACAATCTTGTTATTATCTTTATTATTTTCGATTCTTTCAACAAAAACCGACATGCATTTCATTAAAAACCTACCCGAGACCATGGAATGACCTTGAAGACGAATTAGGAGATGAGTGATCTTTTTATGGTTCGAGTTTCTGGGATTTACAAATCATGGGTGATGGTTTGATTTTCGGTATGAACGATTTTGATGTGATGAGATCAGATTCTTGAGTTTGGTGTTTTTATTTGGATGATATTTGAGTTTGAGATTCAAAAACAGTTGTGATGTTGATGGAGGAGATGGGATTGTTAAGATGATGATTGTGTTTGGTCGTTTGAGATGATGTGCAGAGAGGATATAATGGGGGCGGACCAAACAAAGAGTGAGATTAGGTTTAACTGTTGACCTAATATTTAAGGAAAGGAGCTTTATATCTGAAGTTAGACCGGGGTACTGTTTTCTTATTTGGCCACGTTTTGTTCAAATCAGCTACACGTTTTATTGACACGGTGATACCAAGATTCTTTAGATGCCACGTTCCTTTTGGTTCTCTTTATTATAATATGCCACGTCTAGCTTAACAAAATTATTCACCAAGTTTGTATTTGGACGAAAATTATTCTCGAGTAAGTTATACACGTAAGTGCTTGTCTAAGTTAAATCGGGTCGTGTCAAAGTACTTAAGTTTTTGGGTCGAAAGGATATCAAGTTGTTTAGTTTTTTAATATCGGGTTTGTATTATCATCAAGAAATCATTGAGCCGAGAAAATAAACTTATATCATCAAACGAGGATTGTGACGAAGTTTTACGGTTTATTAATTGGTTGATGTGTAAAAATCTCGTAAATTCGACTTCACGATTTCTTCACAAATTGTAAGATTCCGAATACAACTACAATCACGATCATTTTTCATCATAATTCAATGGAGTCTTTGAATTCGACTTTTCAAGAGGGAGAATCGCATCAAATGAAAGTTAAAGCTAGAGAAAGTAGAATGACTTTATTTCTACCAATTCAGTCCCATCTGTCGAACATTTATCTACTTAAATAAGGAAGCGGATTTGTGACACTCTTCGGTCAAGATCGTACCATTTTTGTCCACCAAATGCTCCTCAAATTTAACCAACTACTAAAGCAGATCAACAAAGAAGACATTAATCAAATTGAATCCTCACATTCACTTCTAGTTCTAGAGCAACATTTTTCGAGTTTCTTTCAATTTGATCCTGCCAAGGTTGAAGCTTCAACGATCTGTCAGTCATTCCTTGAAGACACACAAATCAAGGTTAAAGACTCCAGTGATAGATTGCTCGATTTCATGAAATCTATTGCACGTTTGATTTATGAAATTTCACAACTTCAACAAGAGCATGATAGTGGAATACAAGAAAATTCAATACAGATGCCAGAGAAAACAAATGGCCTTACGGATGACTCAAAGGAGACCACCTCGGTTAACAATGATAGCAGCGTCATTGCATCACGACAACATGATTCAAGCATGCATGACGAAGAGCCAATAGTTGGGGTACATTTGAATACTGTATCTAACAATGATTTACAGCATGTTGAGCATTCCGACCCTATCTATGGCAATCATGGGATGGAAAAGAGTGATAGCAATACCACTTCTGATTCATCCGATGTGAATCATAATAAGGGAGAAAATGATCAGAATGCTAAAGATCATGATATGTGCTTTATGACTGTTACTTTAACCAATTCTGCTTCTAGGAATTATTTCGCTGCCCGTTCATCTTTTTCTTGTAGTGTATCTCATATGACTTACATACATGTGGGAATGTTTTAGTATGGTAATGAGATCATATGCACAATTTATGTGGAAACAGAAGAAGGCGATGAAACATATGAAGATGAGTCCGGATATAATTAAGGCCATGATCTTTAACAACCACGCATAAAGCTTCCGAGTTATACAACCAAACACCATATCAATGTAAAACAAAGGCCCCGTGAAAGCACAACGGGGTCGAATTTTACAGTTCTCTTGACTAATCCTACATAGATGATTATATGATTCCAATATATATCTGTTGGTATATAGCGCCCTTAAGCCTAAAAGTGTGATCACTGAAGTCAAACCCAAAGGTATGATACTACGATCGATGTATCTGCTAATCCAAACACTTCTACGACAAAGTCAAGCTCCAACAACATTGTAATAGCTTAGTTCAGTTGACTTTTTAGTTTGACTTCTGATGTATATAAGTTGATCATGTGCTCTGTATCTCATTTAGTGAAATGAATCGATGAAATCGTTTTCACCGTTTCTATGTAGATAATAGGGATCCAGTAGACCAATATAAACTTAAGGCACGTGTATATGTTGTTTATTTAGCAGAAAGTAAAAAACAAATGCATAACAAAAAAATTTACCTTCACTTCCGTCATATGGCTGCTCAACATAAGGTTGTCTGGCAGACCTACCATCGTCCATTCTATGCCCAGCTTGTTGTGCATCCAGGAAAGGACTACCAGTTGGACCCAATAAGCTTGACCCAAACGGACTTTCACCCGATAAGCTATCGTTCTTTTATACTGTTTGCACTGATCTTTGTTACAGTTAGTCAGCTTGCTTCGCTTCTTAGTACTACCCGAACTAACGCAGACCTCAACATCTTCAAATCTGGTGAACTTGCCGTAAGTTTTAGTAGCTATGGTTTATTAACTGAAGTTGTAGAGGTGGCATAACGGCGGGTTGGGCAACGGGTCAAAACTCGTAAGAGGGTGTCTAGATTGCTTATTGAAGTTTGAGTGTTTGGATTTACTTCTTATCTGCTTATTATAATGCAAATACTGAAATAAGCACTTAAGAATAAGCAGGCACCTACCTATTTTAAGCAGATAAGCAGTTTAAGATAAGAAATCCCGGACACTTCCTTATTCATGTTATGGATCAACTTAAAACTAATCACGTTTTGCCCAACAATATTAGACCTCGTATATATTGTAAGTGTTTCAAATGTTAGTGGTTCTCTTTCGACCCATGTGACTCGTTTACTTTTCTAACTTTATGAGTTTGACCTGTTGGAGATTTTATATAACTTAAATTGGCCCATTCATAATGAATAAAGTAAATGATGATTATGTGTCTTGTATTGCAGTTGGTTTCTGTAAGCCTGCTCACAGGGCTAATGATACTACTGCAAAGTGCGACTAGGATCACCCACAAGGCACAAGGCGTGACATGCCTAGCTGCCAAATGGCATGTATGTGCAACAATCGATGTCATGGAGACACCCGAAGGTGATACTGAAACTCCACCAGTTCCAGGAAACTGTTTCCTGAAGCACCATCTGATTCTGATGATGTTGGTGATGAGGAAGATGAGTTGGATAATACTAAACTCATACGAGCTTGTTTGTTTTACGTTTTTTTATTCATTATGAGCTTACTAGCTTTTCAAATTCTAAATAAGCTCAGTTATAGTGGCTTACGAGCTTGAATGTTTTACGTTTTTTTTATTGTCGCTAAATGAACTTGAAGTATTGATGTTTGTGATGATGATGATAGTATGTGAGGAAACTTTAGGTTTAAGTTATGTGTGATGCCATGGAACAATGCCGTAGGCTTTGTGTTTGCGGTTATTGTTTTGGTAAACGTAGCACCTCGATAGTGACCTTAGCTTGTTTTATATTAGTAGTACGTGGGTGTTTGGATTATCTAGATTCTAGAATATTATTCTTTCATGGAGATTCGGGAAAGCGATAAGGTTACCAGGATCTTATGAGCCTATTAACTTGAGCTAAAGTAATCAGTTCATAAGTTCACTTATCCGTTTGTTCAAATCTCAGTAACCCAATAAACCCATAATACTTAGCTAATCCAAACACCATCTAGCTTATTGCCTTATCAAAGCAAAATAAACTTGCAACAAGTGTCTGGTAAAGCTAATTTTAAAAACTTATCAGCTTATTTTTGTGATAAATAGCCAATACCCTTTTGTTTTAACTTATGTGCTAAATCTTACCATCTAGCTTATGCCTATCTTGGCTTTTAAAGAGTTCATTACAGCAATGCAGACGTAGTTTGCTTTAGCATTTTTTATTCTTATTACTAAATCCATTATTTTTCCTCACATGACGTCTTATGTGGTGATTGCAGTTAATGACAGAAATCAATATATCAACTGCATAGGTTTAATAACACAAAACTGATTGAAAGCTATTATATGTCGTATCTTCAACCCATCACCAGGTGCATTCTAGCAGGGTTAATTTTAAAAGGATGTCAGAAATATATAGCTCTACACTAGCGCTGTTTATGCACACCCACGGATTCATTTGACAGAAGCTAAATGTCGTGGGACCAAATTTCCATGCGCCATAGTGAAACAGTATAATCCGTAGTAAATAGGCAAAATTGCCGAGAGCTTTTTTGTTTTGCAGATCGAAACTTTTTTAAAGCTGGCTAGAAACAACAAATAGCTCAGTTGTCACTCAGATGTGCTATGTTTCTGTATAGGACATTCCGTAATCCTTGCAATTCCTTCCTTGTATATTGTTGGACTTGATTTCAAATCTTCATAGGAGGCTTATATTTTTTGTCAAATATAATTTATTACACATGACTATCTGATTTATCGTCTTCAACCAACACATTGCTGTAACTAAAAGCTTACGCTTTCCTCTTCACAGAATGGACCCGATGAAAGAAGTATTCCCGGGAATACTGTTGCTGTTCAAGCTGATACGCCATACAGCGGTTTAACTAATTTTGGAACTGCATTCTTGTCGAAGTTCGAGTGTACTGTTTTGATGCATTCGAACCATTGTCCATATCTTACAAGTATGCAAGATACAAGCATTCTTTGTAAAACTTATTGAAGCAATTTTCATTATGGGTGTCCATTAAACGACTGGACTAAACCACCTGTTTTCAACTTCTTCAGAATTATACTATGTTAAAATGGTGGGTGTCCCTCAATTTTAATGTTTGACATAATGTAATTGTGAATTTTAATTTGTTTATCATGAATTACGGAGTCCTTTGCAACATTATAGAGCAGGGGTTCGTGTTTTGATGCATTCGAACCATTGTCCATATCTTACAAGTATGCATGCAAGAGCTTATCGATTGATTCTAAAACTTATTGAAGCAATCTTCAATCTAACCATTCTCATACTCCCTCTCGATCATCCTTTCCGGGAATCCTGTTAGTTGTTAAGACGGTCGTGATGGTTGGATAAAGAGAGTAACCATGCATCCCATAATGTCAGTTTCAGCACTCGAACAGATC
This sequence comes from Glebionis coronaria, assembly GCA_025667525.1. NCBI lineage: Eukaryota > Viridiplantae > Streptophyta > Magnoliopsida > Asterales > Asteraceae > Glebionis > Glebionis coronaria. Next base: position 56,347,159 of record CM046881.1, read on the forward strand.
GATCGAGGCGGCATGGGAAGAACAAGTGGTGGTGAGTTTCGAAGCTCTACACCAATATTGTGATTTAGGAAACTCGTTTTTGGTGTGCGACTACATGAGTTTCCTAAATACAAACAAACAACCAAATTTAGAAATTACAAAATCGCACTTTAAAAGAATCCCCTAGAACATGAATAAAAGGAAATTATTATCAACTTCCATAAATTTTGAACTTCCATAATATAATTTTGACAGACATTATATTTGGAAACCAGATCCTAAGTCATTCTTATAAATACACAAACACATATACATCGATCTATCACAAAAAAACTGAGAAGCAGATCGATCGAGCCAATTCAAGCTGGTTTCAAGGTAATAAATACTCGATCTCATAATAGTAGTCTAGTTTACTTGTGTATGCACTCTGGTGTATTTGCATCAGAATTACGCACTTGTCTCGTAAGCTTTTTTACCATTACGTTTACATTAACTTGTTATACTATTTTTTCGGGAGGGGAGTCTAGCTTTTTTACTTAGATGTACGTACGTACGCGCCCGTGCTAACCCACGTATATATAATCTTTTTTTAAGATTTTCTACTAGCTTTCGTATTATATTGCCAAGCTGGAAGAGGTCGACTAAACCTGAATTTTTATGAACGGTTGCTTGTTTATGAACTTTTTTAGTTTTTGCATGTTCCTTGTTTTTGGTTATATATGAACTTTGTTAGTAGAACGTGACAGTAATATCGGTTTTTGTTGGAACAAGTAGTAATATCCATTTGGTCAGTTTTCATGTGTTTTGTTATGCTTACGTTTTGCCTGCTTCTGTATTTACGGTGGGGGGTGGGATGCTTATGTTGAAGGCTAGTTCACTACGGAATAAGCACCCACATATAAGCTTAAATAAGCACCAATGTGTTCAATAACCACACAAAGGTGGATTGATCAGATGTTGTTCAGTTACTAATATGCACAATGACCTAGCTAGTTGTTTGTTCGTTTTCGGGTGTGTTAGGCTTAGGGTTTGCATTAGGTATGAGTTTTTTCATTACACCAAACACAAGTCGATTTCTTTGTAATTTGGAATTGATTGAGGAACTAGGATATGTACTTTAGTGAACGTTTTGTAATTAGTAGCGGTTTTGGTTTAGTCTTATTTAGATGGAAAATATCCCCTGATTTGTGGTGCATCACACATTGTATCAATGATGCTGAGACGAATCTGACTTCATATAATAGGGCCAGTCGTTACTAAAAAGGTTCACTTGCATCGTCATATTGCTGTCTGTAGCTAGTTCACTACGGAATAAGTAGCTGCTAGTACTCAATATTTGAGCCTTTAAACGTAAATACTCATGTTTTTTAGGCTTACATTCTGTGATTCTGTATTCTGAAATTGTTTGAGGTTCATTTGTTAGCGTGGAACCGTTGTATAATTTGAAGGTGTCTGTTTTTCTATTAGGAAAAAAGACTTGAAAGCGAGACTTTATACGCAACCATGAAGTTTAGAAAGGAGTTTAATAAACAACAGGTACCAGAATGGATGGAAGCGTACGTGGACTATAACAGAGTACTACAAGAACTTCGAGAAGCCTTTAATGAGACTCAAGAGGCTGATATCGAGAACCAACTTATAGGACAAAGCAAGGTTAACTTTTTTGAGACTCTTGATAAAGAGCTTAACAAGGTGAATACTTTCTATAGGGCCAAGGTAGAGGAAGTGGTTCAAGAGGATACTTTGTTAACTAAGCAGATGGATGCGTTAATAGCGTTGCGGATGAAGGTGTATCAATCATCAGATAGTAGCTCGACAGAATCTCCGCAAGCTAACTCTCCAGGTAGAATAGATCCATTAGGTATGTTTCTTATGCATATAATAATGAGTTGTGTAATTATCATTCCGGATCTAAAACTGCATATGAATTTATATTGCAGAGAACATAGATACCGATTCAGACATAAATGAAACAGATCCTCCGAGTATCCTTGACCATGTGTGGATGAACAATACCTGTGAAGACCCGAAGTCAATCATCAGAATTGTTGTTAGTCGTTCGAAGTACAATAATTTAAAGTTTACAAAGGTGGAGCTACAAGAAGCGGAAGAGCGGCTGAAAGTTGCGTTTATTGAATTTTACCGCAAACTTTATCAACTGAAGCTTTACCGTGATGCAAATATCAAAGCCTTCTCGAAGATATCCAAAAAATATGAAAAGGTCAGAGTTGCAGAAACAAGGGAAGCAAGTTCAGACATAAAACCAATGAATGAGTTTTACATTGGGAGCTGCGATAAGGTTTGCTCGACATTTCTTTCTGTTTCATACTTATATATGTTCATGACTTAACACCTGTCAATATAATGTGGGTAAGAATTTTGATTGATATAGAACGTTGTATTGTGGCGGAAGGGCTAATAAGTACTTTTGAACAATTCTTATATAACCAATATGCTCGTCCATGAAAATGATCGACAGAAGTTTCCACAAAGACTTCATCTTATCTTTAATAAGGTAACTAACAATATATGTACACTTTAGGTTAATGATCTTCTGGACCAAGTGAGGGAAACCTTCACCAAACAGTTTGCAAACTCGGACGAAACAGTTGGTATGACGATATTGAGGCCAAAAGAGAAAAGGGAACAGCAGTGGGTGACATTCTGCTCAGGATGCTTTACTGGTTGCACAATTTGTGTCCTGATTGCTATCATCTTACTCATACTATCAAGAAAAATAATGTCTACAAAGGAGCATGTCACGTATATGGAGAATATTTTCCCTCTTTACAGGTGTTGTAACTTCTCGTAATATTTATCTATAACAAAAGTTAAAAAGGATTCATTTATGGTTTACTCAACTCTTGAATTACTTGCAGTTTATACGCATATGTAATCCTGCATGTGCTGATGTATGCTGCGGATATATACTTCTGGAGGCGCTGCCGAATCAACTACCGCTTTATATTTGGCTTCAAGAAGGGTACCGAATTAAGCCACTATGATGTGCTCCTTATCGGTATGGGTCTAGCTGTACTCACATTTGGCACCTTTTTGGCTCACGTGTACATAAAAGTGGATCATAGTAACTCGGTCTTTACGAAATATGTAGATTTCCTTCCAGTGGGATTACTCGTTGTAAGATATCACACCCTTTCTTTACTTTTAGCATTGCCGGATATCAAATTTCTAATTTGTTTTCTTCATGCAGAGTATTCTTTTCATGTTCTTCAATCAATTCAATATCTTGTACAAATCCAGTCGGTTCTTTCTTATCCGGACATTATATCGTGGTATTTGTGCTCCTCTCTACCAGGTATGCGTGTTCAACATAAGATAATACAAGCTAAATACATTTCTTTTTCATAACCTCGGTGTTTCATATCTTAAACCTATGCTCAAGTATACATTCTGTTTTTCGTTTCACTGTAGGTTCTGTTGGGATTTAGAACTAGTTAAACCATTAACTACGAGTGCGCAGCGGAATGGATCTAGTATAATATTCACGATTAACACATAATAAAACAATAATAAAACCAACCTTTTAATTAATTGAATAAATCAATTAATTGATCTTGATCTTGAATCTACAACGGTAAAGTAACCGTCCTCTAGCGATTGCTCACACGACACGTCAAACGAACACACCACGATGCTAGTGGTAACTTCACTTCGATTATCTTGCAACTAGAAACCCTAATATCCAAAACCCTAATTTGAATAGGTTGAGGATACGGTTTATAGATAGAAACAAGATACTTGGAAAAATTCACCGGAAACCCTAATTAGGGTTAGGGTTTGGACGAACCACAAGGGGAACCAAACAAGAGACCAAAACTTTGATACGAGGATCAAAGGTTTAGTATAAGGCTAAGAAACTTTACAAGTAAGTACCCTAAGGTAGTTGATCTTGCAAAGGTTTACACTTTAAGTGAATTTAGGGTTAAAGGAAAAGTTCGTAAGGGTTTGGGTGTGGTGTTTGATTCGATCGGCCAAAACAAACAAAGGAAGAGGGAATGAAAAAATTATGAGGGGTATGGGATTGTATTTATACACATCCTTGAACCTCCTCAAAATTAATTAGGCCCAACCCAACACCTAAATTAAGTAACTTAATTACTTGATCAACAAACAAAGGATCTTCTAGACCCCTTGTGATAATCGGCCGCCTATAGGGCACCGGAGGGTTCTAGAAGTCGATTTCCTTTCCTTAAATTTAAATAACGCACTCGCCTTTAATTAATTAAATCCCGTAATTAATTAAACCACCGTTAATTAAATAAAACGTAAAGTTTTTATTATACGTTTAATTATAAATAATAAAACGTAAATAAACGTGTGTTCTCCGTATTGAGTGTGTGCCCCCGATAGGCTCACGCATTTACCGATGGCTAAACGATCGCATATCTCAACAGCTCCCACTTGTGAGAGTTTAGACATACAACGTCCATAATGAAGCATCTAGCAACACTTCATTATAACCGGAAAATGTTGAGTTAAATAGTTTCAAGAATAAGATCTTAAAGACTAGTAATGGTGTACGATTATTTGAGCTTGCTGATAATCATCCCTTCGCTACAATGTACTGGTTAAACCATGGATATGGATCCTAACTCATTCCATATAGTTTAACTTTAATTCCTCGTTTACAAATTAATTTAAATAGTCCAAATTGTAACAAGCATCATCTTGATTACATTTTGGGTACGGCCATACAATTACCTAATTAATTCTGGAGGGGATCCAGGGTACTTCACTGAACTATATCAGAGTGGAGGAACGAATTCTATATTGACTGCAAGTGTCTGTGGATGCTGCTTCACAACACTTCCAATTAGAGTCGTTATAGCTAGATCTTCCGAACTAGCGTTGGACATAAAATCAAGAAGCGATATCCACACATGCACAACTTGTTTGCATCTCAAGTCTAAGGATGACCTAATCCTCACCATTTATGTATTCGAATTTACTCATGACAACGGATCCAAAAGTAACCATTCGAAAGTTCGGGGTGTCCAATATTCATATCAATGAATAACATATGAGTTTGGTTGGAAGCCGTCCACCATATATACCAGTATATATAACCAACACTCATAATTGTCTTAATGTATACAATATTCCCATATTGTTTAACCGACAATGGACATGTTTAGAATAATTAAATTATTCAAGGATCTAAACATACAAACATAGGGCAACAATAATTATATGAAGATAACAAACATCAAATATCTTTATTCATCAGAAAATAATTAAATTGTCTTACAATCCCAAATTATCCAAATACTTACGATAACACAGATTACATGAGACTATTAGCTGGAAGCAAACCAATTTCATGAGTTAACATGGAATGCTTTTTGAGGTCTAACGCCTTTGTGAAGGGGTCAGCTAAATTGTCGTCTGTGTGAACTTTCTCCAGACTAACATCACCAAGTTCAATCACTTCTCTGAGGTAGTGAACTTTGGAACGATAATGTTTCGCACCTTTAGTGATTCCTGGTTCATTAGCTATAGTAATGGCTCCGGTATTGTCACAATACATCGTCATAGGTTCATTATTTGTGGGAACAACACCAAGCCCAGAAATAAACTTCCTAATCCAAACTGCCTCTTTAGCAGCCTCCGAAGCGGCTATATACTCAGCCTCCGTAGATGAGTTTGCATGGATGGTCTGCTTTGCGCTTTTCCAGCTTACAGCACCTCCGTTCAGCATGAAAACATATCCTGTTTGAGACTTCGTGTCATCAGCATCCGTAAGATATCCAGCATCAGTGTAGCAAGCAACCCTGAGCTCTCTTTTCATACCTCCTCCATAAACAAGAAACATGTCTTTGGTATGCCTAAGATACCTCAGAATGTTCTTAACAGCAGTCCAGTGAGAATCGCCAGGATTCTGCTGAAATCGGCTAGTCATGTTCTGAGAGAACGCAACATCAGGTCTCGTACATCTAACAGCATACATGATTGATCCTATTGCCGAAGCATAAGAAACTTTCTGCATGTGTCTCACCTCATCAGGTGTTGATGCTCCTTGAGTCTTAGATAATTTTGATTTAGTTTGCATGGGAACAAAACCACGTTTGGAATTGTCCATGTTATACTTCTTCAAAATCTTATCTATGTAAGCACTTTGACATAAACCAATTAACCGTCTAGGTCTATCACGTATGATCTTGATTCCAAGAATATACGCAGCATCTCCCAAATCCTTCATGGAAAAACACCTTCCAAGGTAAGCTTTTACACTTTGCAACATTGGAATGTCTTTTCCCATCAACAATATGTCATCAACATACAGGACAAGAAACACTATGCTACTCCCACTAGCTTTGATATATACACATGGCTCATCAGGATTTTGATTGAAACCAAATTTCTTGATTTCATCATCAAACCTTTTGTTCCATTGCCTTGATGCTTGCTTAAGTTCATAAATGGATCTTTGTAGCTTGCATACACGGTTTGGATACTTTGGATCAACAAAACCCTCAGGTTGCTTCATATAGACTTCTTCGTAAAGCAGTCCATTGAGGAAGGCGGTTTTAACATCCATTTGCCAAATCTCATAGTCATAGAACGCAGCTATGGCTAAAAGAATCCTTATAGCTTTGATATCCGCAACAGGAGAGAAGGTCTCTTCATAATCAACCCCGAAGGTTTGAGTGAAGACCCTCGCTACATATCGAGCTTTAAAGGTGTGTACATTGCCATCCATGTCGGTCTTCTTCTTGTACAACCACTTGCCACTAACAGTTCTAGCGTTAGGGGGAAGGTCTACTAAGATCCAGACGTCATTGTCTTTCATGGATTGCATCTCCACATTCATAACATCCAGCCATTTGTCAGATTCAGGATCTGCCAATGCAGCTTTGAAGTTAGTGGGTTCATTATGATCCCCTAACTCATGTTCCTCAGCGTCAATGTATAAACACATACGGTCAGGAGCACGCCTAGTCCTTGTAGACTTTCGAATGGGAGCTATATCACTTATAGGTTCATCAATTTCTTGATCATCCTCTTCATGATTGCTAGTGTTTTCAGAAGGATGTATATCTTCATCTTGAATTACTTCAAGATCCTCTATACTCCCACTTGCTTCTTGATTCATAAGATTGCTCTCTAGGAATTCAGCATTACGAGCAACAAATACTTTGTTCTCGGGTGGGTAGTAGAAGGAGTAACCCATCGTTTCCTTTGGGTAACCTACAAATATACACTTAACAGATCGGGGCTCTAGTTTGTCAGGTTTGATAAGCGTGTCACGCTTAACAAGAGCCTCACATCCCCAGACCTTTAAGTAAGACAGCTTAGGGGCTTGCCCATACCATACTTCGTATGGAGTCTTTTCAACCTTCTTAGTTGGAACCATATTGAGTATGCGAGCAGCAGACTCAAGAGCATAATCCCAAAAGGATTTAGGAAGAGTTGTTTGGGCCATCATGGAACGAACCATATCAAGTAGGGTTCTATTTCTCCTCTCAGACACACCATTGTGTTGTGGCGTATATGGAGGAGTTCTTTGGGAAACTATCCCATGTTCCTTAAGATGCTCCAGAAATTCATAACTCATAAATTCACCTCCACGATCCGATCGTAGTGCCTTTATGGTTTTACCGAGTTGATTTTCTACTTCCTTTTAAAACACCTTAAATGTTTCAAACACTTCATGTTTATGCTTTAGCAAGTAAACATAACCATAACGACTATAGTCGTCAGTGAAAGTGACGAAGTAATTTGCACCTTGTCTTGACACGGTTCTAAATGGACCACATACATCGGTATGGATTAGTCCAAGTAGATCTTTAGCCCTCTCCACTTGATGTGAATAAGGTTTACGTGCCATCTTTCCAGATAAGCATGAAACACATTTGTCAAAGGAATCATCATCGTTTGACTTGAGCAATCCATCAGATTGTAATTGCTTAATGCGCTTTTTGCTTATGTGGCCAAGGCGACAATGCCATAGCAATGTAGAGTCCAAATTAGATTTGGCCCTTTTGTTGCTCATAGCATACATAGAACTATTGTTTGCATTAGAATCACACATATCAATTTCATAAATACCATTACTAGGAACAGCATTAAAATAAAACATATTATTTTTCGAAACCGAAATAGTTGCATTATTCTCAAAACGATTAACAAAACCATCGTCATACAAACATGAAACTGAAACAATCCCTCTAGAAATAGAAGGTGCGTAATGACAATTATTCAACATAACAACCAGTCCACTAGGGAGAAATAATTGAAAAACACCAATGGCTTCAACAGCTGCACGATGACCATTGCCCACGTACAGATTCAAAGCTCCTGGCTTCAGCTTCTTACTTATCCTTAGACCCTGAGTAGTATTACAGATGTGAGTACCACAACCAGTGTCATAAACCCAAGATTTATTAGGAAAAGTAAAGAGTTCTATCGTGAAGATACCTGAAGTGCTAGCTTCTTGCGAGGACTTCTTTCTCTTCCACAACTCAGTGAGATACTCTGGACAGTTTCTCTTCCAATGACTAATTTCACCACATTGGTGACAAATGGCATCCTTAGCAGGATTCTCTTTCCTTGGTGGAGGGGGAATCTTGGCTCTGGGAGTAAAGTTAGCTACTTTCTTCCCTTTACCACGATTCTTACCCTTTGCAGCATTAGACGGTTTAGCCTTGTTAGGCTTTTGAACCCTTCCTGCCCTAATAGCATTAATGGTATTAGGAGTAGCAGGTGCAACCTTCTTTGGCAACGTTTTCTCATGCAACTTAAGCATGGCATGCAATTCAGGTATTGTCTTCCCCAGGCCATGCATGTTATAGTCTTGCACAAACCTATCATAGTCCTTATTCAGTGAGGCTAAAATTAGGCTGACCGAAAGTTTCAAAGACATGGGGTGACCCAAACGTTCTAAATTCTCTATGAACCCCTTCATCTTCAAGACATAGGAGCTCACAGATTGTCCATCCTCATGTTTACACGCGTGAAAGGCACGTGCAACATCAAGGAGTTCTTGATCAGCTTGTTCAGTGAACATGGTCTTCAACTCTTCCATCATAGACCATGCGCCGTGACCCTCCAAAAGTTTCTGGAGTTCAGGGGACATAGTCATGAGCATAAGGCCAGCGATTTCTCGTGACCTTCTGACCCAAGTTGGATGTAAATCCGGGTCTTGCTCTGGTCCTTCATGACCATGAGGCAGAATTGCAGGTTGATCAGGAATTGGTTGCTCAAGGTATTTAACCAAGTCATCAGTTTCGAGCGCTATCCGAAGAGCACGATACCAATCAACAAAGTTATTCTCAGTCAATTTCATCTTTTCAAGGAATGACTTAACAACCGTGCTGTTTAAGCAAGAGTTTTGATTATTCATCTACAAAATAAAAGTTCAACGATTAGTATTTTCGATAATTACATTCTCAAAGAATTAACTACCCAATTAATCATGTTGAGACTAAGATCCTTGCTTGCACTCCCACTTAATATTAGAGGTCCGACCATCTAGTATTCAACTGGGGAAAGAGGTAAGCGACGGGCGTTAATTGCATTACAAGTGCAACTCTTAGTTTGTATGAGACGATTCATGAAGTTTATTTTGTCGTAGAGTGTTTGGATGGGATGTTCTCTCATCTCTTTCGAGAACCTTTGAGCATCTCAAACAAACTTGTTCTACACATAATAAAGTCATGAGTATGTTTCATCTCATCTTTATGCCTCGGGTTCCGAATCTGACCGGGAACTCGACTTTAAGTCGTACCAATTTGAAGCAGCAATTATTGGCAAAGGTCTGACCAGTGACAAAGATCGCCTTGGGTATGTAATTCGCCCTAGGTCTGACCAGTTGACGAAAAACAACTACAAGTGCTTCTAAATTGGGTGGCATAGACTTAAAAAAATTTCAAATAGGTATCACATAAGTTTTAGAAAAACAAATGTCAAAGTGTGTAAAAGAATGCATGCAATTCATTCTCTTATCACAAGTTAAGAAAACAATTTGTTAACTTTTCGGTTTAGGCGTGTTCTACCATGGGAGAAGATTAAAGAGAGATCAAACCCTATATCCTACTCTTCATGCACCCGAGGGTGCAAGTGCTTGGGATAATTATTCCATAGGTGTCGAAACAACTATGGAACACGGGAGAAGATTAAAGATTTCTCAAACCCTAGATAGCTCGACTAGAGCACGAAGTGCAATAGCAAGTCCATAATTAGTAAAAACACAAAACGGTGTTGTAATTTAAGTATTATAAACTAATTGATTTTGCAAATCACGTCGTAGAGAAGATAGTTTATAAGCCATCATTACGATATGTAAGCCCAACTCGAGTGACAATATGATTTTGCAAAACAATTAGAATACAATAAAACCAAGTTTCATAGTTCTTATGTCAATATTAATATTTGTTCAAAAATTCAAGATTTTAACAAATAACACATAGCCGATTCGCAAGGAAAATATGGTGTATTAATATGACATAGTTTTAAAGCTAGTTTCGATATAAGTACCATCCTTTTTATGATTCCTAGAATCTTGAATTATTACGTTTTGCAATTCATAATGGAAAACAAATAAGCACATAAAAACAGACAGAAGGGGGTAGAAGCAGAAGACAGACTCTATATGAAAGCGGTAAATCATATAAGATCCAAGTCTCGAATGAGTCGTCCCCAAATTGAGGACCAAAGACCCTCATCAAGTTTTCGAGCAAGGTACTTGATGACGTGCAAAGTATCACAAAAGTGAGATGCAAGGGTCTTTGACGGATAATAAAAAACAAAAGTAATTATTAACCGGTTCAATTTTAACCTACCCTATTTTAATAGATCTAGATCAAGATTAAAACTTTATGACAAGTATGCATGTAGTTGTCATAAAAACATAAATAAAAGAGATTTTAAAGCGAAGCAAGCGTGTTTTATTCTATGTGTAACCCATGAATGCCATACGATTTGACTCGTGATGCCACTGTTGGGATTTAGAACTAGTTAAACCATTAACTACGAGTGCGCAGCGGAATGGATCTAGTATAATATTCACGATTAACACATAATAAAACAATAATAAAACCAACCTTTTAATTAATTGAATAAATCAATTAATTGATCTTGATCTTGAATCTACAACGGTAAAGTAACCGTCCTCTAGCGATTGCTCACACGACACGTCAAACGAACACACCACGATGCTAGTGGTAACTTCACTTCGATTATCTTGCAACTAGAAACCCTAATATCCAAAACCCTAATTTGAATAGGTTGAGGATACGGTTTATAGATAGAAACAAGATACTTGGAAAAATTCACCGGAAACCCTAATTAGGGTTAGGGTTTGGACGAACCACAAGGGGAACCAAACAAGAGACCAAAACATTGATACGAGGATCAAAGGTTTAGTATAAGGCTAAGAAACTTTACAAGTAAGTACCCTAAGGTAGTTGATCTTGCAAAGGTTTACACTTTAAGTCAATTTAGGGTTAAAGGAAAAGTTCGTAAGGGTTTGGGTGTGGTGTTTGATTCGATCTGCCAAAACAAACAAAGGAAGAGGGAATGAAAAAATTATGAGGGGTATGGGATTGTATTTATACACATCCTTGAACCTCCTCAAAATTAATTAGGCCCAACCCAACACCTAAATTAAGTAACTTAATTACTTGATCAACAAACAAAGGATCTTCTAGACCCCTTGTGATAATCGGCCGCCTATAGGGCACCAGAGGGTTCTAGAAGTCGATTTCCTTTCCTTAAATTTAAATAACGCACTCACCTTTAATTAATTAAATCCCGTAATTAATTAAACCACCGTTAATTAAATAAAACGTAAAGTTTTTATTATACGTTTAATTATAAATAATAAAACGTAAATAAACGTGTGTTCTCCGTATTGAGTGTGTGCCCCCGATAGGCTCACGCATTTACCGATGGCTAAACGATCGCATATCTCAACAGGTTCAACTTGCAGATTTTCTCTTGGTAGATCAGCTCTGTAGTCATGTTTGACATAATTTCAATTCTATTGGTTAGTCGTGCTTGTAGGCTTCTTACTAAGTTTGCATTACATTTTTTTTTACCTCAGATCCAGGCCATACGGTGCTTACAGTTTTACATTTGCTACTATAGTTTAGCATCGTACCAGAAGGAACAAAAGTGCCATAGTTTGGATCTCTACAATGCATTCTATGTCCTTGTATCACTTATACCATATTGGCTTCGATTCTTACAGGTAACTTCTTGCTCTTTGTTCTTTCACTAGGCAGATACATCTAGAAGATAGTCGATGCATTTAGAATATTGAGTATATACATCTAGGGGAGTAGTTTTTTTCATCACGTGATTTCACAAAGTACTGCCCGCCCACTGACGATGGTTATTTGCTTGTAGTGTGTTCGCCGGTATTTTGAAGAAAATGACCGTACCCACTTGCTTAATGCTTCAAAATTCTCCTTGACCATCATTACAGTAGTGGTTAGAACTGTGTTTGAATTGAAGACGGGTACAACTTGGAAGGTTTTGGCCATTTCGTGCTCACTTGCTGCAATTTGTTTCAACCTATATTGGGATTTAGTTATGGACTGGGGCCTTCTACAGAGGAATTCAAAGAACAGGTTTCTTAGGGACAAGCTTTCAGTATCGCGCAGGAGTGTGTACTTTGTGGTGATGGTACAAGACCAAGTCTTTAACCTTGTCATTCATACGTTGTCATTCTTTCCTGCTTGTAGTTTAACATCTGTTTATAATGTTTTGTAGGTACTGGATGTTGTACTACGACTTACTTGGCTTCAGTTAGTGTTGAAATTAAACATACCAGCCCTTAAAGGAACTGCCATATCCAGCCTGTTTTCTTGCCTAGAAATTTTCCGACGAGGGGTGTGGATGTTTTTCAGGTATAGTATTTCCTTTCACAATGTTTCCTGAAGTTTACCTACGTATGTGACATCTTACTGACAAGGTTATTGTATATGTGGCAGGTTGGAGAACGAGCACTTAAACAACGTTGGGAAAGATCGAGCATTCAGATCTTTCCCACTTCCCTTTAGTTACTATGAAGAAGATGGCGTCTAAGATGACTGAGATTTTTATATGTTAGTTGTAGACTGATATATAGTAATGCGGCTTATCATCTCATGCATCATGCTAATACAAATTTGTAACGATTTAACACAAGTAATGAAAGACTGGTCTTGAATTTATGTTGATCCTGGTTTTGGCATAGCGCAAAAAACATATATATATATATATATATATATATATATATATATATATATATATATATATATATATATATATATATATATATATATATATATATATATATATATATATATATATATATATATATATATATATATATCGAGACGCGGATCTGAATGTATTATAGCACACAAAGCCACAATAAGAAAACAAAATCTTATTTCTTGACTAATGTCTAACAAATTTCTATGAACAAATGTTTATGCTCTTAAAAAAGAAAAATCAAGTCACAAATTAGCTTGTGACATCAAAAACATGGAATTAAATTCTCATTCCGTCTTACTGTTTATGGCTTAACCATATGCACAAACACTGAAGCTCCTTTACATGTCGTCGACTCTTGAGTGAAAAAGAAAGCTTTGGAATGTAGTCGTAATGTCCCCGTAAACAAATACCAGAAAAAGTAACCTTAGTACGTGGTAACTTGGTAACATATTGAGAAAGGCTTGCACATCTTCTTTTGATCATACACCAACAAATTAAGGATTTTGACCATCTAACCTTCCACTTTTTTATCCTCTTCTTTGGGTGTTGTATAGCTAAATAAAGTCGTGTACAAGTATTAGGAAAGGTGAACTTACTTGAGGTAATGCAGGGTCATGTTTTTCAAGAGAGAAGGATGCCGTAGCACAAAATTTCTCCATTCTTCTTGGTCGATTTTACCATCATGCTTCGTATCAGCTTTCTTGATCTGTGCATTGTGTTAGTTTTTGTTTGGTGCTGATTTATTGTGTTACTTTTTCGTTAAATTCGCTTATACTTGTATTTTGTCACCAGATCGAATGAAGGAGGGTCAACAGGACATCCATTACATCACTGGGTGAAAGCAAGAAGGCTGTTGAGAACTCACCATTCCTTGAGAAGCTCAAGAAGAATGGTAATGAAGTCTTTTACATGGTTGACGCCATTGATGAGTATGCAGTTGGTCAGTTGAAGGAATTCGAGGGTAAGAAGCTTGTTTCTGCTACTAAGGAAGGTTTGAAGCTTGAGGAAACTGATGACGAGAAGGCTAAACAAGAAGCTTTGAAGCAGAAGTTCGAGGGTCTGTGCAAGGTGATGAAGGATGCTTTGGGTGACAAGGTCGAGAAGGTTGTTGTTTCTGACCGTGTGGTTGACTCACCCTGCTGTTTGGTTACCAGTGAATACGGGTGGACTGCTAACATGGAAAGAATCATGAAGGCACAAGCTTTGAGGTATTCAAGCATGGCTGGCTACATGTCAAGCAAGAAGACCATGGAGATCAACCCCGAGAACTCCATCTTGGAAGAGCTAAGGAAGAGAGTTGATGCTGACAAGAATGACAAGTCTGTTAAGGACTTGGTTTTGTTGCTCTCTGAGACCGCTTTGCTCACTTCTGGGTTCAGTTTGGATGAGCCCAACACTTTTGGCAACAGAATTCACCGAATGTTGAAGCTTGGTCTTAGCATTGATGAAGATGCAGCTGATGAGGACACTGATGTGCCTGCTCTTGAGGAAGCCGGTGATGATGCTGAGAGCAAGATGGAAGAGGTCGACTAAACCTGAATTTTTATGCACGGTTGCTTGTTTATGAAATTTTTTAGTTTTTGCATGTTCCTTGTTTTTGGTTATATATGAACTTTGTTAGTAGAACGTGACAGTAATATTGGTTTTTGTTGGAACAAGTAGTAATATCCATTTGGTCAGTTTTCATGTATTTTGTTATGCTTACGTTTTGCCTGCTTCTGTATTTACGGTGGGGGTGGGATGCTTATGTTGAAGGCCTGTTGATCTATGAAGTGCAGGTTAAATCCTAAACACTCTATTGACACTGATCTGAACTTTTTAGCTCTTACAGCTACGGCATGTTCTGATATTGGTTTGGGCAAAACGTATCGAAAATTTGAAAGTATTAGACTCTGAAGTGAGGTTTGCTTAGAACCTGTTTATCTAAACCGGTTTATCTTGAAAGTGCACGTTTAATCGGAACACCCTATTGACACTGCTCTGTATTATTTTAGCTCATAAAGCTACATACTGTTCTGATATTGGTTTGGGCAAAAAGTACCGAAATCCCGTGTACAAAGTGTTTTGATACTAGTACTGGTCTCGAGCCCGTTTACAAAAACCCAATAGCCCGTTTACAATAGCTTCCACTATTTCTAAAGCAAGTCTGCAACGGTTTTCTAGAGAGCCGCCGTACTTATCTGTCTTGTCGTTTATTCCATCTTTCATGAATTAGTCTATCAGATAGCCATGAGCCCCATGGATCTCAACTCCATCAAAACCTATATGTTTAAAAAAAAGGCATGAAATTTCCTATTTTTTCTACATATAACTTGCACGTGGGAGCTGCGTAAGTTTTACAGCAACCCTAAATGAATACATGTTTCGTACCAGCTTCAATTGCGTTTCTTGCAGCAAGTCTAAAATCTTTAACCACAAGAGGAATCTCCTCTGTTGTCAGTTAAAGGTGCGAAAACGACTCTGAATAAGATACACACAAGACATGCAGCATGTCATTTTACATTTCAAAGTTACAGTATATATTTGCCAAAGTAGAACATCAACTGAAACAATAAAAATTTGTCAGAATTCATGAATCTTACTAAGAATGTGCACTTTTTCAACGAAACGGAAAAGAGTACACCTAGTGTTAAACTCTGATAAGGGTTTTTGAATATGAACTATTTGACACTACGGATGGTGCTTAAAGGGTGTTATGCACGTGCATACCCTCTTACTCAAGTATGTCCGCTCCTACAGTTAAAAGATATTAATGCAGCAGTTTGCGCGCATGCCACATATCATCTAAGATAATTTTCTCATATGATGTTTGAGATACCTGTAAGAAAGCTCAAATTTCCCCATTTTATAAGTGGTGAGATCGAAGAGGGATTTTTCCATTGTGGTTCGCCATTTTCAGAACTTTGTTTAATTGTTTCGAGTAACGTTTGTATGCAGAATCCCGAACGAAGTGGCTCTTCTGCCAAATTCTAATGTCTAGGCTATCCATGCTCGCATATAATTTTGTAATAAGTTTTTGATCATGCATGCATATATAGACAAGTTGCAAGTTCTGAGATACACATGTCACTAGATCGGCATATGTCAAAACCAAAAGCAGAATTCGCTGCATTAGTAACTTCGACTTCTTCGAATATTTGCCCAGTTTTGTTCGTTGCTAAGATTTTACTTTTTACATTTTACCTATTTTCATTCTATGTTCTCCTTTGGAAAAGCCCTATAGAGGAATTATAACCAATAGTAACGATGGTGCCATCTTACATTGATCCATGTTGTTCGGTCTTCAATCGTAACTGTCTCGGCTTCTTCTGAATGCTTTCTTCTGTGAAAGTACCTTTTTGTTCTGCAGCCTTTTATGCTCAGCTGCAGCGGCTCTGTTTAGCAAAAAAGAAAATGTATTGATTTTGGTACCAGTTGTAATATAGGAAATCTACGATACTAGAAAAAGGCCTTACATTTTGGTAATCTTTTTTACTTGTTCTTCTGATGGAGGGAGGAGGTGGCACATATGAAGCAGCATCAATGATCGCCTATCATATTTATATAATCACGAATCATAAAACACAAATAAGAATCGTTTATTAATGTGAAAGTACCTAGTCTGATAACAAGATTTCGTTTATCGTTACCTGTAGTTTCTCCAAAGCATCCTCAATGTTACCCCTGAAAGTAAAAAAAGAAGATAAAACCGAATAAGCTTGCAACATTCACTTTTTTTTATAAAAACACGATTAGAAAATGTATCACTGAATCAGTAGATAGAATTTTACTTCTGTGTTCTGGTCTTTGTGAAGGATATAACAAGCTCGCCATCTTTGTTGATCCGGTTCTTTTCCTGATTAAGAAGCAGATCAGAATCGTAAGAAGATATTCTGACAATTGATAAGCACGGAATAAGTTCAAGAGTAAATTTCATTTTTGGTCCCTGTGGTTTGGCCAGCTTGCAGATTCAGTCCCTGTCCTTCAAAAATTGCAGTAAACGTCCCTATTTTCAAGTTTGCACTGCATGCTTGGTCCTCGGTTAGGGACTGAATCAGCAATTTGGCCAAACCACAGGGACCAAAAATGCAACCTAAACATGAAAATAAGGACATTCACTGCAATTTCGAAACGATAGAGACTGAATGTGAAATTTAGCCAAACAACAGGGACCAAAAATGCAATTTACTCAAAGTTCAAACTAATTCCACCAAACCAACATACTCATGCATGCACCGAATTTTACTGAAAACGAATATTTATGTTAAGTCTGTGTACCTTTTTGGTACCGAGCCCCCCACCAAACAAGGAAGGCATATCCCGGTAAATTACCTAGGCAACACTGGCTGACCAAGCCTATGACTATGATATCAGAAACACCAATGAGAGTAACTGTGGACTAACCGTCTGTAGAATTTTCTCTCTCACTCTGTCACTTAACCAATGTGTTGCACTGACATTGAACCTCATATCGACCTTGGTATTTACTGCAAACAAAATGCAGATCGAGTGTGAATCTTGGTATAAGAAAAATGGAAAACTCTGAACTATCGGTGAGAATAAATCAAAACTACATGAAAGAATTACAGATACCAAACCTTTGTTGACATTTTGACCGTCAGGTCCACCATTCCTAGTAAAGCTCACAGTTACATGATCTAAATCAGAAAATCAAAGTCAGTGAAGACATAGTTCAATACATATAGATGATTATAGAACTAGCATTAGAGTAGAAGAAATGTCTATATAATTTGATATTGAAACGAATTGGTACAGAGCGAAGAGAGGTGTATTCTACCCGGCCAGATTAGAAAACAAGTGAATGAGTATGAATAATGATAAAAAGCATGGAAGGAATTGTCTACTGATGGTACTTTCAATATAACTCTTACTTTGTAGCTTACGTGTCGATATATAAACCGCAGAATAGTCCCTTTAGGCAAAATAATTGCTATGGCAACACAATTAATATTCTACAAGTGAACAGGTGATATGGATGAGCATACACATAACTAATATGTTCTAGTATCCTAGATCACCTTATGCCCTTCGGTTGTTGATAGTGTCTGTAGATTTGTCATATAAAGAACCACAAAGTTAGCGCAACAGAGTGTTTTCTATTGACACGCAGAATCATTTCCACGGTGTTCTTTTTCGTAAAAACAAGACAGAATTTTCAAAAAATGTCATGATTATGGGCTATATGCGCATGAGGGGGCCAACATATTGGCACAAAATGACTAACGGACATGTTATAAAACATAGATTGCATGGTTCAGTGGACTTCCCGTGAAGCAAAAAACAGCCAAGGGGGTGTTTGGGTAAGCTTAAGCATAATAGCTTATGGAATCTCAAAAAGGCCCAAATTTGGAGTTCGAGCATAAGCTTATTGCCTTGTTCCACCAAAAAAATCTTAGAAGTAAGCTGACCAAAACACCTTCAGGGGGCTTAATAACTTCCTAAGCACAATAAGCAATTACACTCGAGACAAACATTCCCTAACAGTACTGGTATGATATTTGCAGGAGATCTATAAATGCATTAAGATGACTTCAATCATCAATAATATCCATATTTCTAAAGCGTCCTAAGAAAGTTAATTTATAAAGGGTAATAATTATGCGCCATATTCTGCAGCATGGGACCAATAAATATTTTTAAAGTGAGGCCGCCTAAACACAACTTCTTAAGTAAGCTTAGACAAAGACCCGGTAAGGTAACAGTTGTTGTATGATATTTGTATGCTATTTACAGTAGATGACTTTCATCGACAAACACGGGAAGTCTCAGGTGTTGGGTCTAAAATTATATGAGTTGATGTGGCAGAAACTCAAAACGAAGAAAACATCAAGACGTTTGTCAAAGCCGCTGACACGGCTAGTTGAGACGCTGACGGAAAGTGTTGAGACGCTGACAGATGTTTACACGCTGATGGAGAATTCTATTTAGGGAATATATTGAGTATATTATTTATGATATACACAATATATAGTTTATCTAAATAGAAGATTTAAATGTTTATTTGATTTTATCTCTTGTAGATTCTGTTCCTTCCACTATAAAAGGAACAAGAGTCTTAGGTTTTATTCATATATCATTCATTCACAATGTAAACCTAAAGTGTGTGTCGCACTAGACGTGAGATTCAATGTATACACGTCTAGTGGTTGTTTGTTATTAATATAATGAGCAACCCAATTGTTTAATTTGTGTTCTTTGTGCCTAAACACCTTGTTCATGATTATTGTTCTATTCCGCTATGTTATCATATGAATGATGATCAACCTAGATAGAATGGTTCTTAACCATTGAGTCTAACGATCATAGGACACCACAATTGGTATCAGAGCCTAAGGCTCTTGATATCTAGGTCCGACGAGGTGTTCGTGTATGGTGAAGAGAAGAAAAATTCGTATGGATTTTTCTGGACGTTTTTGTGTGCGCAGCAGTATTCAGAAGGTCATAACTTTTGATTGAACCGTTGGATCGTCACGAAATTTTATATGTGTGTTTTACATACATAGATCTAAACATCCACCGGAGAGATTGTCGAGTTTTATCCCCAGGCAAAAGTTATTAAGCGTCGAAGTTGGCTGATCAATGATTTTCAGTTTTCTGCTTTTACATAAAATCATGACCTAGGGTTTCTCAAACCCTAGATCTACCTAAAAAGCAGAATGTTATGGTGTTCGTGGCTGTTAAAACGTGTGAAGATACACGATCTTAGGATTATTTACAAACCCTAATTAGGGTTTCGGTACTCAAAGTTCAAAACCCTAGATCGTGTCTATATCAGAAAAAGGGATGTTCATAGCATGGTTGTGTTGTAGCAGAGATTAAAGGTGGACGTGTGTTCACATGATTAAGGAAGTATGTTCACACGATAAAAGGATCTTGATTGGTTATCCATGCTTCTGTTCACACGATCTGTGTTAAACCTAGCATGCATTCACACGGACAAAACCCTAATTTGTTATTTAAAGTTTGATCCTCTACATGCTAGTTCACTATATTACCGTGAGTCCCTCGTTTCCATTGGTGGAGAGTTAAGTGTTCACACGGTACATGATTTCCAATTGGTGGATACATGCTATTGTATGCTTTGCATTCACACGATTGCTAATTGGTGGAAATTTTTGCATTCACACGAAGCAAATGTTTCTATTGGTTGGTATTCACATGGTACAACATTAGTTACAGTGGACTTGCAGGCACATGATCAAAACCCACGGTTTGCATATTGGATGTGATTTAGTTGCTGACACAGTTACAAGTTTCCTATTAAAGATGAGAATTTAAGTTGCACAAAGTGTGCATCACGTGGGGATGATTGGTCACGTATAAATTTGTATGATGCCAAAAAGAAGTCAGTGATCTTGATATATTCAGCAACGAAGAAGACAAGGACGTGGTCCATACAATTCTTATTAATGGACATCACGTTATGGGTACTTTATTCACTTATTTAACGTTGAAAAGATAAACGTTGATTTAATTCAACGTTGACAAGTAAAAAAAAAAGACGTGGACGCTGACAAAGGTTTAATATAGACGCTGACAAGAGAGGCATAGACGCTGACAGAAGGAAGTTTGACGCTGACAGAATAAGTCAACGCTGATAGCGTTGACAGTGTCGTCCGATATATGAGCTTCAACGCTGATAAGTTTTGTCTGATATCGGACAATGCATCTGATGAAGATATTGGACAGAATTGGTTATTGGACAACACACTGTTTGCTGCTGTTTGAGAAAACTGGTACGTTTTAAGCATACAAAAAGGAGGATTATACACACAAAGGTACATGGAATCTCCGTTTTAATATAGAATATCAAGTTGATATTTATGGCTCGGATATTTTTAAATGGATTAATGATTTTAAAGTGAGTTAGCAATTATTCGTGGGAATTTGATGGATATTTAAACTATGTAATCGGGATAGCCTTGTGAAAGAGTTATCCATCCAAATACTTTTACATATGGTATGAAGATGTTATTCCATTAAAATTCATCATGAAGAAGTGTTAGCTTAAGGGGAAGAATTTTTATGGGAAGTTTGATGATTGAAGAAGATTTTTCACGAGTTTGTGTTCTATCATATCTTAAAGTCATGGACTTCCAGCCACTGACTTTAAAGGTAACTTGTTCGTGCTTTACATGGTTGGTGATGAAGACTTGTCATATATAGCAACCCAATTGCTATCACTTGAAGGAGTTACATTATCGTGCTCAGTGTCTCACAAAGGATGAGGATTTTGACAAACGGATCGAGGTCTACTTATACTTTGTACCATGAGTATAAGTTCTTCATCACATGGATAAACAAGACATGGAACATAAGATTGGGTTATTCTACTTCAACATCAAAGATACTTTATTTATTTTTCTTCAGGATCATTACATAGAGCTACATTTGGAGAATCTTCAACATTGCAACATCGTTTACTTCCTTGTTGATGTGACAAAAAGGGGAAGAAAATACGTGCTACACTTGAGGGGAAGCAATCTGAAGATCATGTATAACTTACAAGAGATATACAAAGAGTTTTGCCGACATCAACTAGGGGAAGATTGTTGGGTCTAAAATTATATGAGTTGATGTGGCAGAAACTCAAAACGAAGAAAACATCAAGACGTTTGTCAAAGCCGCTGACACGGCTAGTTGAGACGCTGACGGAAAGTGTTGAGACGCTGACAGATGTTTACACGCTGATGGAGAATTCTATTTAGGGAATATATTGAGTATATTATTTATGATATACACAATATATAGTTTATCTAAATAGAAGATTTAGATGTTTATTTGATTTTATCTCTTGTAGATTCTGTTCCTTCCACTATAAAAGGAACAAGAGTCTTAGGTTTTATTCATATATCATTCATTCACAATGTAAACCTAAAGTGTGTGTCGCACTAGACGTGGGATTCAATGTATACACGTCTAGTGGTTGTTTGTTATTAATATAATGAGCAACCCAATTGTTTAATTTGTGTTCTTTGTGCCTAAACACCTTGTTCATGATTATTGTTCTATTCCGCTATGTTATCATATGAACGATGATCAACCTAGATATAATGGTTCATAACCATTGAGTCTAACGATCAATAGGGATCCACAATTATTGAGGGAGCGGGTAACTGTTTTGGAGAATCCAAGTAAAAGAAAGTGGTGATGGAAAAGAAGAGGATAGCTCAGATTCAAGTATTCAAATTATTGAAGATCCAGAAAGACTTGAATATGGGGATGAGCTAGCAAAGGAAAGGTTGAGTGATTTGAAGAATCAGATTGATTGGGACCTACCAGAAATCACCAGAATGTACCATGCTTGGGAAGACAAGCTTATGGACAACCCAGGGATGAGTTTATCAGATCAAATTTGGGGGTTGGAAGTTCTTCTTAGGGTACAAGATGACCTAAAGGTGATTTTGAGATTTAATGCACAAGAGGTCAAGACTTGGCTCAAAAGAGATAGAAGGCAGTTGTATTACAAGTTGCTTAGATGTCATCAACCTAACTGGACATCAAAGAAGTTGCTGGCTTTATCTTTTGAGGAGCTAGAGTATCGGGCACATCCTATTTGGAGGAAGGTGCAAGAAAATAATGTCTATCAGTTTCTTTCAGAAGAAAGGAAACAAGAGCTTGCTGAGGAAATGCAAATTCAAAAGGAAATGAGGATTGCTCAAAGACCAGTGAAGAAAGGAGATCCTTTCCAATTTCCTAAAGATATGGATGTGTATTTTCCAACTGAAGGTGTCATAAGGAAGCATCTCAAGCTTTCTCCATTGGAAGCTTCAGATTTGGTTAATGTAGTACCTCTAGATGACAGAAATCCAATCATCAGTTTTGATGAAGATGAGTGTGGATTTTGGAAGATTGGCAGATTTGGAAAGGAGGTACATACTTTCACTTCAGTTATTTCTATTTTTGCAAGCATAGACAGAGAAGACTTGGTGCATCTATGGAGATTAATAGAGGCCAAGTATACAGTTAAGCACCTACTTCAACAAATGGAATAAGACTTTGGAACACATTTTTGACTTTGTGTGGTCCAAAAGAAGCAGATCCTGCCATATGGAAGGATCTTGAAGATGATCTCAATAATCTTCATTGGAGGCTTTATTCTACTTGTGGTGTATTTCATTTGAGCTCTACAAAGTTTTCAGAGTATTTACTTGTGGATGCTGACTATTTCTTGTCCAAAGAAGTATTGGAGAAGATGCTAGAGACACCCTTGGAGATTGATTATACTAGTGATGTGGCCAAAGACTTGATTAGATATGTTTATCACCAACATAAGAAGTTTTTGCAAGATTCCTCCTAAGCCTTAAGTATTTATTCAGAAACTTGATCATTGGAATGGATATCAAGTTTAGGGGAGGATTGTTGGGAATAAAATATGGGTCAGTTCACTAGACGCTGATAAGAAGAATGTCAACGCTGATAGGATGACATTGGACGCTGACAGCCAAGCGTTGACATTGAAGAAGTCAACGCTGACAGCCTTGAAGATTAGCACTGATGGAATATATCTTCATACGAATCTTTTGTTTATTTGTTTCTTTATTGTGTATGGTAAAGATAAGCTCAACATTGTATTTTCTATTATTATCTTTACCTAGAATAGTTGATTCGTAGCTTATTGTACAAGACTTCTTAATCTATAAAAGAAGGTCTTTTAGGTTAAAGTTAATATATCAGTTTTCATAAGTTTTCGATTGTTAAACTCTTTCATTGTAATCAAGTACGATCATTCTAATACAAGTGAAAGTTTGTTTAACATCTTTGTGTTTTAGATCAAGTGTTAATTCCGCATAACACTTTGTTACTTTATTCATAAGCAAAGGTTTCTCTACGTGTAGTACTTGATCTAATCTCGTATACACAAAGCTTAATCGATCTAAGTTTGGGATCAACATCAGGGGCCAACAAACAAACTGACATCCCTTGACGAAGCACGTAACTTATCAGTTTTTCTATGAAAAAACCATTAGACGTGTTTTATCGAATTAGAAAGGCATATAAATGCTGCTGCATCAAGATGACCTTTCCATCCATTTGACTCAGGAACTATCTAACCATATCTCTTTTATGTTTTTTTGTTCTGTTATTGGCAATCTAGTGCAGCAGAGTGCTTTCCGTTGACACACGAAGTCATTGTCAAGGTGTTCTTTTTTTGTAAAAACAGCAGACTTTTCAAAAACGGTCATGATTATGGGCCTGTTACTGAAGCATTGTTACTGAAGCATGGGGCAGTCTACGGTGCCAGCAAATTGACTAAAGGACATGTTATAAAATCTAGATTGCATGCTTCAATGGAGGTTCTTTGAGACCAAAAGCAAGCAAGGAAGCGTTTGGGTAAGTTTAGCTAAAACATTTTCAAAAAGCCCCAAAATTGGAGCTTAAGCATAAGCTTATTGGCTTATTACAGCCAGAAAAAATCTTTGAAGTAAGCTTACCTAAACACCTTCAAGGGGCTTAGTAACTTTCTCAAAACATAATAAACTATTAAGCTTCTCAAATAAGCTTAGAAAACACCCCCTAACAGTGTTTCTCAAGCATACTCGTTTCTATGGCGTCTTCTATTTAGATAAGAGCAATTTTACAAAAGGGGAACTCTCGGGGACCATCAATTGGCACGTAAGTAAGGTCCTCCAATGAAGGACATCTAATCTATGCTACAATTAACTTCCTTTGACCCAAAACATAACTTATCGGAAAACATATCCACAAAGTCACTTTTGAACTAACCGAGCGAGCGAGCCTCCCTCATGGACAGGGTGATAACAGTTTAATTTAAGACGTTATATAATTTTATCATATCATAATAAACTTATATAAGTCTCCAAATAAGCCATGGCTTATGAAATATAATCCAAAATGGGCTTATTAAGAAATGAAATGAAAAAAGAAAAATACCAAGAGTAATATTAGGAATGGGGGCATTGGCCCCGACAGCTGATCTCTCAATCGCTTCATGTAACTGCTGCTGTACCACCGACAGCCTTGCTGATGCCTTCTTATTATCTGAACCGGCTGCTGCACACCGGACCGGGGTGTAGCTTATTGGAACGCGTCTTATCAACCGAACCGGACCGGTTCGGAAAGAAGCTACTGCTACTGCTACTGCTACTGCTAATGATGATGATGATGGACGGAGGAAGATTTGTCTAAGTGCTTTCATTGCCATTTCACAGCCACACTAATAATTAAGGTTTCTGTTTTTTTTAACCTTAAAATTTTCAACACATCATGGGCTAGGCCCAAATCACTTGAGCCCAAAATAAAATTTCAAGAACTGACCAATTTTTTATAGTAAGAGCACACTCTATGGTATGATTGAGCCATCGTATTCGTGTCGTGGGTAAAAAGTAATGCCACTCTCCCATGACACCAAAACTCTTTATAACCCCACAACTAGGGGTGGGAATCGGGTCGGGTCAACCGGGTTCGGGTCAAGTCGGGTCGGGTCAAGTCAGGTCAGAACTAAAAAAAAAATCAAACCCGAACCCGAGCCTAATTAGAACTCGGGTCAGTCGGGTTCGGGTCAATTCGGGTCGGGTTAATTCGGGTCGGGTCAACTCGGGTTCGGGTCAACCCGAGTATAAGTAAAAAAAATTTAAAATCAACTTATTTAAGTATATTTACAAGGTAAAATGTGGTAAAAAAAACTCGGGTCAAGTCGGGGTTGGTCGGGTTCGGGTCAAGTCGGGTCAAGGCTAAAATTTATAAACCCGAACCCAAGGCTAATCAGAACTCGGGTCAACTCGGGTCAACCCGGACTGACCCGAATATATTTTTGAACCCGAATGACCCGACCCGAATAGGCTATTTCGGGTTCGGGTTCGGGTCAGGTTCGGGTCGGGTCACCTTTTTCGACACCCCTACCCACAACCCCCCTCCCCGGTTAACACCAAAATTCTGGTGTCATCGTGACACCACCACTTTCTCTTTTTTTTTCAACAATTTATTTTAAACTAAAAACACATTTCATTCATAATAAAAATATAAATACAAATTTTTAAAAAACAATACACGAAGAAAAAACACTAAAGAAAATACATCTTAAAAAAATAACAATAATATAAAAACATCAATGATTAAGGTTCCACAAATGCTCAACGAGATCACGTCAAAGTTCATCGTGAACTTTCCTATCCCAAAGTTCCTTGTTATTCCTTCTATATGTCTCACACCATTCTACCCAAGTACGTTCGAGATTGCCTTGAGGTGGAGCATACATATGGTCATATTCAGTTATTCACTAATGTCAAACTTTTGGTCTTCCAATATCATGTTATGTAGTATGATGTCACAATACATTATTCTTTTAAGCGTGCTGACTTGGTAACTTCGTGCTGGTTGTTGAATAATCTCCCACCGACCTTGTAATACCCCGAACGTTCGCTCAATATCTTTTCTAGCACTTTCTTGAACTCTTTTAAATTTCATTTTCTTTTCGTCCATTGCAATTGTATACGACTTAACAAAAGAAGCCCATTGAAGGTAAATTCCATCTGCTAAATAATACCCTTACTTGTATGTTTTACCGTTAACAACAAATTCAGGATCAAATAAGCAGATTAAGTAAAATAAGAAGAGTGAGAAGAAACCATAACCACACATTTCAGATGCACCTACAAAATCATATGCATCTCCCCTTAAAATTCTTCTTTCTTTGTGGAATTTGTGGTCAGGATTTCTTCTTATTCTTCTCATTTTAATTTTTCTTCTTGCTGGATCCCTACTCGGATGTTATATCAGTAATTTACATCTCTAACAGTTCTTGAAAATTTAAAAAACTGTATGAATCGGCTTTTTATATAAGAGCTATTTGTTTAAAATAAAAAGCTAACAACTCTTAAAAACAGTTGTGCCAAACAGAGCTATTAGATTATTTTTTTAATAAAAAAACGAACAGCTTTATAAAAGATTTAGAAAACCTCATGGTTATAAATAGCGTAAGGCCTGACGTAGCGTAAGGCCTGACGTGGCTAAGGCGAAGCTTTAGCGTTTTCAAAACGTGATTTATGGTGGCACAACATATAAAATTATTTATATGTTTTATCATATTTTAACAGAATATTTATCTTTAATTCACAATAAGTGTTGTAAATAATAAATAAAGTTAAAAAAACTCTTCTTACATGTAATATTAATCATTTTTTGGAGTTTTATTCAAAAAACTACTGCGCCTTATGTTGTAGCGTGCCTTAACCTATTGCGTAGCGTGGAGACCGTGCCTCAAGCTTTAGCGCGCCTTAAGGCGTGCTTTAACGGGCTATTTAGAACCATGGTTGACCTGATCGAACAAAACCGAATTTCAATATATCATATCAATGTGGAAAACGTGCTCATTTGTATGTGTTGATTTTCAAATAAGGGAGAAAATGTACTTGTTTACATGGGTGATTACGGTCCAAAAACTGGACGGGATTGATACTTGTAATTTTGTCTAAAACGTCGGATCGAAGACCGAACTAAAATAGTACGATCTGGTCCATATCGATCTGATTTTAAACGCATAATAGCCGAGTTCTTTGTAAAACCAAACTGGATAGGACCAAAAATCAAATTTAACGAATAGCACGGACTTAGGACCGGACCAAAATACGTTATGTCCGCTTCGGTCCCGTTATCCGGTACGGGTCGATCTTCATCCGGTCCGATCTGGTCCTACACCCATAATATCTGGCTTTTTTAAGACAAAACCGGATCGAACCGACTGGGCCGAAGATCAAATTTAACGAAAAACACGAACTAAGGACCGAACTAAAATACATTTTGACTGATTAGGTCCGGTTTTTCAGTCCGATCCGATCCATGGTCCGATATACTTAGCCCTACTTGTTGTATGTGTTGATTTTTAAATAAGGTGACAATTTTTGACATGATAAGAAAAATGGCACGAATTAATGTAGGAACAAGTTAACATGTTTGTATAGAGGTGATGGCATCAAGGAGAACTGAACTAATAGGTCAAAGTAATTAGCATATTGAAATTTGAGATATGATTGCTGTTGAGTTAAGATCTGATTAAAGTTAATAATTATGGTCCTTAGTGGTCCTAATAAGTTTAAACTGGTACTTGGTTAAAATTTGAAAAAATAAACGAGAAACACATGCTAAAGTAAAAGGCACTCCTACCATTGTGTACTATGTTTTCAATCGTTTTCAAATTCATCGTCTAATAACATGTGCTACCTTGCAACATATGTCACGATACGTTTTTCATACTCTTGTACGTTTTGTTAGTTACGGCAATAAATATCGGCCATGTGTTTACATGTATGTCGGGTTTTGAGGAAAAACATTATAAAATTTTGGTCCATAAAAAGCTAAAAAGAGCATGAAAAACAAGCTTTTGCACATTTGAGGGGAATTCGTTTTCTTGAGATTTCATTTGGGGACTAATTTCGGCTACCGATATTTGACCTTAAAATAATTATTTTAATCTACTTTCGTCTTAAAATTATAATCTCTTGTATCATTTTTGTTGTCCCAAAATTATAATCCTATTTAAAAAATAAATGTAAGTAATGTAACAAGTTTACCATATTGCATCTAATGGTACTAGAAATTACAAAGTATATATAAAGTTTTAATTAATTGAATAATAATATTTTCTAAAACAATGTGGTTTTTTTTTCCGGTTATAATGCTAACTGAATTGACAGCTAAACAACAAAACAAAGGTGCAATGCTTTAGACAACATTAAATCCTGTTAAATCTTTGACCATTTCTAAAGTCAAACCGTAAAACGTTTTTCTTTGTGGATTTTTACTTAGACATCCTATCAAAATTTCGGTTTCAGACTAGCAACTGTCATTTGCTTGGTTCCAAATGTTCCTTCAACTACAGTCTACACATGAAGTCATTTTGACCACGCAGAAGACCGAGTTCTTAGGCTAAGTGTACATATCAGATGCCATAACGGGACGTATTTATAAAGGTGGCGAAGTTGAAGCACAGATATTGGATATAAGTCGACCCATTCTAAAATTTGGGCGAGAAACTACACATAACGTGTTCCGTGATACCTCAAAATTTGTTTTAGACCGTAAAGGGCTGCATCCGCCATACGATCATCCTCCAAAGCATGGAGAAGCTTTGGAAGACTCGTCAATTGCTTGCATGCCAGCATTCTAATATAACATACAGTAATTGATTATGGTTAATATGCAGAGTACTAAACGCACCCCCTGCAGATTCACGAACCTCAACCATGCTGCAAGATTAGTAAAATTAACTGAATTCAATATTGACCAAAACTAACACAAACAGAGATAAAAAAATGAAATGTACCTATCACTAAGAGCTGTACGAATGGTGGGGATCATTAATCCATAAAATTTAATAACTGGCTCCTACGAGCACAATGCAGATACCCTATCAATAAAGATACATTACATAATCAGATACCATAACTGGACATATATAAAGCTAGCAAAGTTGACCCACTCACTTAAAAATGCGTCAATTCAGTTAATGGTTTTATCTATACCGAGAACGTTTAAAATAACATTCATAAAGATAAACAGAAAGAGATCAATGATGCATCTTTGTCATCATAACTGAAATAGATAATGGCTATAAGAGTTTAAACACTTTGCAAGGAAGCTTGAAGAGTCAACTCAACCCATTCCAGGTTTAACTAGTTAACCAACTTGCTTTCCCTGTAATTTTTCCGCTTTAGCCAATAACATTAAGATAATGAACTCGGAGACTGATATCAGTCGGGACCATGTAGAGCGCGGCAAGTACTTTACTGCACTTATCAGTCGGAGACTTCAGAACTAGCACCTTCATCGTCGCTGCCACCCTCAAGGAGTGCTTTTCCAGAAGTTCCAGTAACCTGAACTAAACAAATTGTCAATAAAAATAAGTACTTCCAAAATTCGCCCAATATAACAAAACTATTACAGTATAATTCTTGTGAACTGTGATCAATCTTACAACAGCTATTAATACAGTAGGAATACTAATTTTGAACAAAAAGTGTTTTGGATTGACCCATCCCGTGCCTCCCAATACCAAAACACACCCGAACAGCCCATATTGCCACCTCTAATACACATTGAGATAGAGAGCTTTACCTTAAACAAGAGATCGCCCAAAAGCTCCACAGAACTTTGACAGATACGTCAGTTAATATTGAATATACCATCTTCTACAACTAGAAGAAGCCGTGACAAGGACCTGGCATAATTTCTAATGGTTGTTGTTATGAAACAAAAAACTGTAGATTCATAAATAAAACAGCTATAAAGCTAAATGCCAGTTAATTTATGGAACAAAACTAAGCAACTTACGAAATAGCAAAATGTTTCACCTGTATGTGCCTGGCTCCAAGTGCAGCCGCACGTACAGACTCATTTTCAACCGCAAGACCTAAAAAATTGCGTGTTATATGCCACAATATACAAAAATTAAACAACGGGAATGTATTATAGAAGTATATAAAACAATAACAACCAACAAACGGGGAAAAAAGATGGTGCTAAGATAAGTTGTTTCTAGATATGGTTTTTTTTTAACATCAATTATACTACAAGGGAATAACCATATGAGTACCACTAACATATGTTGATATACCAAATACAAATAACCATAATCATAATTTTACACAAACCAGCTCACCTTAAACAGTGTCAAATAACCATCACGAACACGTGCCATTGGGTGGGAGCAGTTCTGGATGATGTCAGGAAGAAGCTGTTCGAAGTACTCTGTTCCAAGAGCAGCCACAGCCTAGATAGCAGGATACATATTCTATAGTTCGTATCAAAATTGAAAGAGCTTGTGGAAAGAATGTGACTGGTTGGACATTTTTCTCGATGTTGCCAAAGTCGTGAAAATTGTGCCAGCATTTGAAAGAGCACTCATGAATAATGCACACCCGAAAAGCACAAGGGAAGAAATGATCGTTTGTTGCATCCAATACAAAAGCGAGCCATACTTTTTTTTATTCTGAGATCTCACTTAGCCATTTGAATTCGTTTTCTCTACAAGGTTCCATAAATTCCTTAAACTTCTCTTACCATGACTGTAACTTGATGATCATCAGGATCTCCGAGCTGGACTTCCGTCTCTTGTCTTGAGCCCTCATAAGTTGTAACCGACATTTCAGAAGTGCTACTTCAAATGGCACATTAAGAAGCCTAGACGCAACAAGAGGGACTAACCGGAAGACTACAGATAACAGAACACCAATGGCTAGAAATAACTACACAAACGAATATGAACCTCTTTGCCCTTTCCATAAATTGTGATATCAGCTATAAAAAACCGGGTACACGTACACCTATCCGATATTCATAGTTGAACTTGAACCATATGCTTACTAGCAATCTCTTGTGTAAAAGATGAAGTATGAAAGATGCAACACCATATTTACAATCAGAACATGATGTTTGTTTTCTTAAAAGAGTCTTGCAATTAAAACAACTGCACATGTGTTTGAACTCAATTGGGGGATGGAGCGGTGTGGTGGAGCAAACCGGCGAAGGGCAGTGAAGTCGCCACCTAGGCACAGCGAGGGTGTGCTCGCCACGACACTGTTCCCTCTTATATTTTACTGTTGATTTTGGATGAAGTTTTTCATGAAAATATTGCATATGCTCCGTCTAAAGTATGTTCCAGATTTAGACCAACCGAGTTTAGTGATGTACATGTCAATTTAAACGTAAACTCGTGTGGCGTAAGTTGACTATGAAAACTTTAATCTTAGCTTGATAGTGATCTTACTCTTATTGTTAAATTTGAAAGGTTGGGTACACTATGAGTTAGCACTAAAGAAATCTATTGCAAGCGTGTTTCTATGGTTTTATATGCTTCAAGCCGAAAACAACCACCTTATCCACTGCGGAAAAGCTAGTTGGTAGTCATGAAGCCGAGTTGGAAGGATTTAGGAGTTTATATACCGGTGTTTTGTTGTGGAATTACGAGCTTAGCTAATGTTCTTAACAATGGATACACGTGAATATACTTGTATCTTACGTGATCAATCCAAACGTTACGTTACATATATAATGTTGAACCTGTACAGGCACACAAATACAAAAAAAGAGCTGAGTAAACCTTAGAATTGTTCTTTGCAAAACATAAACAATCTGTTTATGAACAGAATAAAGTACAATCACCACAATGAAAATAAAAAGTTCCATTTGAAACATTAACAGTTTATGAACAATAGCACTTGAAACAAAGTATTATTAGGGTAGAATTATTATTACACTTGTTAACATAAAAAAAAAAACTTACAGAGTTACTATGAGTTTTCATATGATCACTAGCAGTAGTGAAACTATTTGCCCATCATTACATAAAAACATAATATTACTTTGAACATATATGACCTATTACTCTATTCAACTATGTGGGATTGAAAGTCGAAACTATTAAGCCCGTAAATTTTATAGCAGATGAAAGAAAAGAACACAACGTCCCAATCTTCTTGTGCAAGTAATTCTTCTTCTTAAGGAATAACTTCTTCATCGTTGTCTTGTCGGATCGAGTGAAAGTATAGCTTTTAAGGAAAATTTGTCTACGTCGAATCGAGTCAGCATTGTAAGGTAACACCAGTACTGGTTGTTGTCCTGCAACACCTTTCATAGAAGCTGCAAATATCACGTTCTCCAAGAACACTTTATCGGCTTCTATTGATTTGTATGACTTCAAAGTGCTCCCAGTCGCCATGATCGATGAAAGTTAATTTGAGGTTTATAAATAAACTTGGATTGTGTTCGAGGATTATAAATAGTAGTAAATAACCGTCTTTGATCTTGTTAACTTTCCAAAAATATGACCTTCCATCGTTGTTTTGGAATTTTAAATAACCTTCCAAAAATAATAACCTTCCATATATTTGTTAGCATCGGCTTTTTGGAATTTTGTTATTTGATTGGGCATTGACTAATTTTGCTCAAAAAAGACTAATGTAGAATTTGGGCTCTAAATTCGCATCCAGGCTTTATTAGAATTTTCGTATTGTGTATTAGGGGCGAGGTGTCAAGAAACCCGACCTAAATCTAACCCGAATGAGTCGATTTAGATCGGTTTAGTTGTGTTAAAAAGTTTATTCACGTTATTCGGGTCATCTTGACTGACCGGAATACTAAGTCGGGTATCAAGGTTTAGAAGTTTTGAATAACTTGGATTCGAGTCAATCGACATTCGAGTCAATTCGATTGACCCTAATAAATAATTTTTTCACTCTTTTAATATAATTTTTATGTTTTTTTTAAAAGAGTGAAAAAAATTTTACATTGTAATTATATTTGGGTCGACTGAACCCGAATTGAGCCGATTTTTTAGTCTTGACTTGACGTTGACCCGAACCGAATTAACCTAAACCCGACCAATCCGATCTGATTCACACCCGTAGACACCACTGCCCATCAGTAAATCACTGTCGAGCTTACTGTTTGAACAAATTAATGAGACTAAAGTAAGGTTTGTATTTGAATTTGGAGAAAATTTGTGTAATATGAATGTGTTAGTTTCTTAGACATGATTAGAAGACTTTTAGCCATGTTAAAGCTGCACAACAAATCTAGTGACTTATACAGTAGATAATTAAAATTCGATAATAGAACATGCATGGTAACCACACATATACAAAAGAGCTGAGTAAACCTTAAAATTCTTTTTTGCAAAACATAAACAATCAATGAATAGGTCTATCTTAACTAAAGTCGCCATACTTAAATCCCTTTCTGCATCTTTCAATCGTGTCTCCCGAATCTTGTGTATATGGCACACATTTGGTTTCTTTGCAATATAATCTTTACTGTTAAAACAGAATATAGATTTGATTTCCTAGACAAATGTACCATTAGGGACAAACATTTCGTCTATAAAGTATTCTGTACGATAAACATAACGATTTTGAAAAAATATATGTTATTGTAATATGTAGGATTCTGTCTACTTATTTCATCCCACACTCATGTCTGAGGTCTTGGATTCAGTTTGATATTTATTTCATGAAAATAGTAATAATTTCCGTAAATTCCATTGCTTGATTTTGTTAAGTGTCAAATTAAAAATAAACAATCATTTGTGTTTTTATTTAAATATTTATTAAATGTGATTTGATGATTTTTTAATATAACATATATGCTGTATTTTTAAGGGTAAACTGCAAATTACGTCCCTGACCTTTGCCAATTTCGCAAATTTACCACTGAGAGGAAACTACAAGCAATATTGTCATTATACTTCAAAATCTTGTACAATTTCGCCACCGAGTTGATGATTTTTAACTGTTGCTAACTTTTTTCGTTATCTTCCCCTCATGTGCCATGCACATGAGGATATTTTCGTTATTTCAAGTCACCCTCATACACTAACCTTTCTTTTATGCAAATTTTGTCCCTCGAATGCTTTCTTCCCCACTTTTTATTTATCCCCACTTTAATTTTTTTAAAACACCACCATGGCCATCCACCAACACCAAACGCCGTCATTGTTACTGTAGCAATCAAGAAAAAAACTATACTTGTAACCATCATTTTGTTGTCGATGCTTTCTTGGAGATTATTTTGAATGTTTTTCTGCCTTGATTCTTTTGTTTAATTGTATGACGTTGCTGAACATCTCCTTATGGGTTTCTTTTATAGGTGTTATTTGTTTGAACAAAAATATGTCATATACGAGGTCCATTGTTGTTGACTATTTCTTCTTCATTTTCATAAGTAAGTGTTCTTCGTTTTTTATTTTAGATCTTTGTCAATTTATAATATTTTTGGGTGGAGAGTCATGTAGGACATAGTTAAAAAAAAAAGAGTCATGTAGGACGCACTTAAAGGCTAAAACCGACTACGACATAATGTTGTGGTTTAATTTTTAATTTCTTGGCTTATATAAGTTCATTATGGCTTACATTATGAATTTATATAAGCCGAGAAGTTTGAAAATAAGCTAGAAAAAGGCTTAATTTTAGTTTTCGGGAAAGTTGACTATCTTGACCAATTATGCGGATTAACCTTGTTTTCTTTGATTTTGGCCGATTAATCGTTTTTTGACCGGTTAAAACGATTATAACCGATCTTTGACCGATTATGCCAATAGGTGGAAATCCGGCCGCTTAGTGTCCGGTTAGCGCCCAAGCGCCGATTAATCGACCGCCTAGGCCGATTTTTGCGACAGGTTTATTTATGCAAATGTTTGCCAAGATATTTTTATGTGTTTTCCAAGTTTTTTTTCACTTGTTTTGTTAGTTCTAAAGATGCATCAACAACGAATCAAGATGCATCATCTCAACAATGGTCAAAGAACAATGCAAGAATTTGGTTGGGGTTGTTTATCCTAACTGCGCACGTCAATTATTTAGCAGCACTTGCTTATTCTAAACACAATCGCCTAAAGGTCAAGGAGCTTTGTGGTCAGCTTATGTATCTCCTTAAAAACCTGTCTTGAATTTTGGTTGATGGTAACGATGGGCATCCGATCCATAATTACACCCGAAAACCAAGATGAGTTGTTATTCAACTCAGTGCCATTGTTCAAAAAAAAAACTCAGTGCCATGGAAACTGGTACTTCTTTAGTGAAAAAGGTCTTGCAATGTTGGTGTGAAGGTTCATGTACATATCACTCTTCCTACGCCATCAAAGAGTTCTTCAAGATTCTAGTTTGTCGTCCCCACTTGTTCGGTGCTCACCATTTTGTACTCACTACTTCTGCTTTTCTAATCTAGAAATCATATCGACGAGTTAAATCATATCGACGAGTTCTTCAAGATTCAAGTTTGTCGTCCCCACTGTTAGAAATACGTTTTTACGTATTTAGAAAGGATCGGTCACTCCAAAGATAGATTTAAGTATTGGGCTCGTGATCCAATGTATAAACATATAGCCCACCAAAGCCCACATGTAGGGTGGCTATATAAACCCCCTCCTAGCATGTTAGGAGGGGTTGAACACTTTGTCATTTATCATTTTCCATCTTTCTTCTATTCTCTCTGTTCTTTCTCTCTCTAAGTTCTTCCTTTTCCATTCCATTCATTATATAAATCAAACATTGCTTAATCCTAAGAAACGATGGGCCTACAATTGGTATCAAGAGCTTTGGTTGATTCTTCGGATTGACGTGTTTTTGTCTATTGTTTTGGTTGTAAAAATTTTCTTCTTCCTCGATTTGTGTTTCTTTGTCTCAAAAGTTATTTAAAAAAAAAGTCTCTTATCAGTTTCTTTTAATACTCTCTTATCAAGTTTTATCTGAATCTGTATATCTGCTTTTGTCTAAACAATCTCAAATATTTCAGTTTTTTATAAGTTTTTTTTTAATTTATTTTATGAACAGATTCGGTCTTGTCCTTTTATAAAGTTTTTGTCCTATTCCGATTGAAAGGTTTCTTATTCCGATACCTTTTCTTTTTTATATAACTGTTTCTGTCGGAAAAGGGTTTTGCATTCCGACACTCATTCCGACCCTTTTTCCGACAGATACGTATTCCGATACATTTTCAGATACCACTTTCCGACTGTTACACATTCCGATACTTTTTTCCGATAGATATTCCGATGGTTGATTCCGATAAGTATTCCGATGGTGTTTTTGTTTTGACATTCCGATGGTTTTCATGTTTGTGACATTCTGATGGTTTGACAAACAACCCAAGTCTCGACTTAAACAACAAATCAAATTTAACCAGACCTAAATCACACATACATACACAAAACCAAGACTCGAATACACCAACAGACAGCATCAAAGACTCACCCATAGACTCAAACCTAACTTTCTGAGTTCTCAGACTCGACACACTCGAATCATACACTAGACTATCGACTCAAACTCAGACTCAAACACTCGACTAGACAAAATCCCGACACACTGCCTCGACTCGTTCTATGTATTTCCCTCGTCCACAGTAAATCCGACTCAATCACTCTCTTTCCCCGTCTCATATCATCTGTAGACTCAAACCTAAAATAGAATTATATGACAGATCTCAATTTTGTTAAATTGACAGATCTTTATAGATATTAAGAGTTTAAACAATCATCTTCACAGATTCGTGTTTTGGTTTTTTAAACCAAGTTCTATATACGAAATCAAATAAAGAGTAATAACAATCTTGTTATTATCTTTATTATTTTCGATTCTTTCAACAAAAACCGACATGCAATTCATTAAAAACCTACCCGAGACCATGGAATGACCTTGAAGACGAATTAGGAGATGAGTGATCTTTTTATGGTTCGAGTTTCTGGGATTTACAAATCATGGGTGATGGTTTGATTTTCGGTATGAACGATTTTGATGTGATGAGATCAGATTCTTGAGTTTGGTGTTTTTATTTGGATGATATTTGAGTTTGAGATTCAAAAACAGTTGTGATGTTGATGGAGGAGATGGGATTGTTAAGATGATGATTGTGTTTGGTCGTTTGAGATGATGTGCAAAGAGGATATAATGGGGGCGGACTAAACAAAGAGTGAGATTAGGTTTAACTGTTGACCTAATATTTAGGGAAAGGAGCTTTATATCTGAAGTTAGACCGGGGTACTGTTTTCTTATTTGGCCACGTTTTGTTCAAATCAGCTACACGTTTTATTGAGACGGTGATACCAAGATTCTTTAGATGCCACGTTCCTTTTGGTTCTCTTTATTATAATACGCCACGTCTAGCTTAACAAAATTATTCACCAAGTTTGTATTTGGACGAAAATTATTCTCGAGTAAGTTATACACGTAAGTGCTTGTCTAAGTTAAATCGGGTCGTGTCAAAGTACTTAAGTTTTTGGGTCGAAAGGATATCAAGTTGTTTAGTTTTTTAATATCGGGTTTGTATTATCATCAAGAAATCATTGAGCCGAGAAAATAAACTTATATTATCAAACGAGGATTGTGACGAAGTTTTACGGTTTATTAATTGGTTGATGTGTAAAAATCTCGTAAATTCGAATTCACGATTTCTTCACAAAATGTAAGATTCCGAATACAACTACAATCACGATCATTTTTCATCATAATTCAATGGAGTCTTTGAATTCGACTTTTCAAGAGGGAGAATCGCATCAAATGAAAGTTAAAGCTAGAGAAAGTAGAATGACTTTATTTCTACCACTTCAGTCCCATCTGTCGAACATTTATCTACTTAAAGAAGGAAGCGGATTTGTGACACTCTTCGGTCAAGATCGTACCATTTTTGTCCACCAAATGCTCCTCAAATTTAACCAACTACTAAAGCAGATCAACAAAGAAGACATTAATCAAATTGAATCCTCACATTCACTTCTAGTTCTAGAGCAACATTTTTCGAGTTTCTTTCAATTTGATCCTGCCAAGGTTGAAGCTTCAACGATCTGCCAGTCATTCCTTGAAGACACACAAATCAAGGTTAAAGACTCCAGTGATAGATTGCTCGATTTCATGAAATCTATTGCACGTTTGATTTATGAAATTTCACAACTTCAACAAGAGCATGATAGTGGAATACAAGAAAATTCGATGCAGATGCCAGAGAAAACAAATGGCCTTACGGATGACTCAAAGGAGACCACCTCGGTTAACAATGATAGCAGCGTCATTGCATCACGACAACATGATTCAAGCATGCATGACGAAGAGCCAATAGTTGGGGTACATTTGAATACTGTATCTAACAATGATTTACAGCATGTTGAGCATTCCGACCTTATCTATGGCAATCATGGGATGGAAAAGAGTGATAGCAATACCACTTCTGATTCATCCGATGTGAATCATAATAAGGGAGAAAATGATCAGAATGCTAAAGATCATGATATGTGCTTTATGACTGTTACTTTAACCAATTCTGCTTCTAGGAATTATTTCGCTGCCCGTTCATCTTTTTCTTGAGTGTATCTCATATGGCTTACATACATGTGGGAATGTTTTAGTATGGTAATGAGATTATATCCACAATTTATGTGGAAACAGAAGAAGGCGATGAAACATATGAAGATGAGTCCGGATATAATTAAGGCCATGCTCTTTAACAACCACGCATAAAGCTTCCGAGTTATACAACCAAACACCATATCAATGTAAAACAAAGGCCCCGTGAAAGCACAACGGGGTCGAATTTTACAGTTCTCTTGACTAATCCTACATAGATGATTATATGATTCCAATATATATCTGTTGGTATATAGCGCCCTTAAGCCTAAAAGTGTGATCACTGAAGTCAAACCCAAAGGTATGATACTACGATCAATGTATCTGCTAATCCAAACACTTCTACGACAAAGTCAAGCTCCAACAACAACATTGTAATAGCTTAGTTCAGTTGACTTTTTAGTTTGACTTCTGATGTATATAAGTTGATCATGTGCTCTGTATCTCATTCAGTGAAATGAATCGATGAAATCGTTTTCACCGTTTCTATGTAGATAATAGGGATCCAGTAGACCAATATAAACTTAAGGCACGTGTATATGTTGTTTATTTAGCAGAAAGTAAAAAACAAATGCATAACAAAAAAATTTACCTTCACTTCCGTCATATGGCTGCTCAACATAAGGTGGTCTGGCAGACCTACCATCGTCCATTCTATGCCCAGCTTGTTGTGCATCCAGGAAAGGACTACCAGTTGGACCCAATAAGCTTGACCCAAACGGACTTTCACCCAATAAGCTATCGTTCTTTTATACTGTTTGCACTGATCTTTGTTACAGTTAGTCAGCTTGCTTCGCTTCTTAGTACTACCCGAACTAACCCAGACCTCAACATCTTCAAATCTGGTGAACTTGCCGTAAGTTTTAGTAGCTATGGTTTATTAACTGAAGTTGTAGAGGTGGCATAACGGCGGGTTGGGCAACGGGTCAAAACTCGTAAGAGGGTGTCTAGATTGCTTATTGAAGTTTGAGTGTTTGGATTTACTTTTTATCTGCTTATTATAATGCAAATACTGAAATAAACACTTAAGAATAAGCAGGCACCTACCTATTTTAAGCAGATAAGCAGTTTAAGATAAGAAATCCCGGACACTTCCTTATTCATGTTATGGATCAACTTAAAACGAATCACTTTTTGCCCAACAATATTAGACCTCGTATATATTGTAAGTGTTTCAAATGTTAGTGGTTCTCTTTCGACCCATGTGACTCGTTTACTTTTCTAACTTTATGAGTTTGACCTGTTGGAGATTTTATATAACTTAAATTGGCCCATTCATAATGAATAAAGTAAATGATGATTATGTGTCTTGTATTGCAGTTGGTTTCTGTAAGCCTGATCGCAGGGCTAATGATACTACTGCGAAGTGCGACTAGGATCACCCACAAGGCACAAGGCGTGACATGCCTAGCTGCCAAATGGCATGTATGTGCAACAATCGATGTCATGGAGACACCCGAAGGTGATACTGAAACTCCACCAGTTCCAGGTGTTTCCTGAAGCACCATCTGATTCTGATGATGTTGGTGATGAGGAAGATGAGTTGGATAATACTAAACTCATACGAGCTTGTTTGTTTTACGTTTTTTTATTCATTATGAGCTTACTAGCTTTTCAAATTATTATTCTTTCATGGAGATTCGGGAAAGCGATAAGGTTACCAGGATCTTATGAGCCTATTAACTTGAGCTAAAGTAATTAGTTCATAAGCTCACTTATCCGTTTGTTCAAATCTCAGTAACCCAATAAACCCATAATATTTAGCTAATCCAAACACCATCTAGCTTATTGCCTTATCAAAGCAAAATAAACTTGCAACAAGTGTCTGGTAAAGCTAATTTTAAAAACTTATCAGCTTATTTTTGTGATAAATAGCCAATACCCTTTTGTTTTAATGATATGAACCGAATCGATTAAAGAGATGAAAAGAACAGCAAAGATAAGTAATCGACGTTCGAGAGGTCGAATAAGCTCTCCCCGTTAACAATAAACTATGTAATAAACTATATTCATATTTCTCTGCATCTTTCATATTACAGACCTAATCTCTATTTATAATAGAAGATAAACTTATTCATCAAGAAATAATAAAAGGAAAGTAAATAAGCTAATAAAATAAATAATAGTATTTGTCTCTGCCAGGATCGTATCATTACTCCGCCCCGCAAAAACACCTTGTCCTCAAGGTGTTGTTATCTTGCCTGATGTGATTCCGGGATCCCAAGTTCTTCGTTTTATCCCCTTTGTGCGCTTCAAGAGGAGGCAGTAGGCTTGGTATATGTATTTGAGCTTTGTGCAGACTCCTAATTCTTCATGTGAATCTGATCTTTCAAATCCAGTGCCAAGGGAGGTACCTAGCTTTGTAGGTTTTCTAGTTCGGACACGTGCCACCACAAACTTATTCCAAAACAGCCTTGCCTTGATCTTCTTGTTAGGAATCCGTCGATTTAGCTGGACCCCTAAAGAATCTGTTCCATCTTTTTCCAGCTTCTTTCCCACGGCTTCTGAATCTGACCCGAGACGAACAACTTCACCACACTTTTCTGTGGTGGCAGGTTGTGTTGGAGGCTTTTGAACAGGCGAGATGAAAGACTGAATTAGATTTATCATCTCTTCAATCTTTTGATTCCATGCTTCACGCCTCTTATCCTCTTCAATCTTTTGATTCAATTCTGCACGCCTCTTCTCCTCTTCATAAGCTCTAATAGCCATTTGTTCCCGTCTTTGATTCCATTCATGCCATTCTTGACACCTCCGATTCCATTGATGCCATTCTTGACACCTCTGGTTCCATTGATGCCATTCTTGCCACCTCTGTGTTTCCATTCCAGTAACTTTTCCCCTCGGATGAACAGTTTTTTTTTTTTTTTTTTTTTTTTTTTTTTTTTTTTTTTTTTTTTTTTTTAACCCTAGAATCGAAACAGCTCTGATACCAATTGATATGAACCGAATCGATTAAAGAGATGAAAAGAACAGCAAAGATAAGTAATCGACGTTCGAGAGGTCGAATAAGCTCTCCCCGTTAACAATAAACTATGTAATAAACTATATTCATATTTCTCTGCATCTTTCATATTACAGACCTAATCTCTATTTATAATAGAAGATAAACTTATTCATCAAGAAATAATAAAAGGAAAGTAAATAAGCTAATAAAATAAATAATAGTATTTGTCTCTGCCAGGATCGTATCATTTAACTTGTGTGCTAAATCTTACCATCTAGCTTATGCCTATCTTGGCTTTTAAAGAGTTGATTACAGCAATGCAGACGTAGTTTGCTTTAGCATTTTTTATTCTTATTACTAAATCCATTATTTCTCCTCACATGACGTCTTATGTGGTGATTGCAGTTAATGACAGAAATCAATATATCAACTGCATATATAGGTTTAATAACACAAAACTGATTGAAAGCTATTATATGTCGTATCTTCAACCCATCACCAGGTGCATTCTAGCAGGGTTAATTTTAAAAGGATGTCAGAAATATATAGCTCTACACTAGCGCTGTTTATGCACACCCACGGATTCATTTGACAGAAGCTAAATGTCGTGGGACCAAATTTCCATGCGCCATAGGGAAACAGTATAATCCGTAGTAAATAGGCAAAATTGCCGAGAGCTTTTTTGTTTTGCAGATCGAAACTTTTTTAAAGCTGGCTAGAAACAACAAATAGCTCAGTTAGTTGTCACTCAGATGTGCTATGTTTCTGTATAGGACATTCCGTAATCCTTGCAATTCCTTCCTTGTATATTGTTGGACTTGATTTCAAATCTTCATAGGATGCTTATATTTTTTGTCAAAGTATAATTTATTACACATGACTATCTGATTTATCGTCTTCAACCAACACATTGCTGTAACTAAAAGCTTTCACAGAATGGACCCGATGAAAGAAGTATTCCCGGGAATACTGTTGCTGTTCAAGCTGATATGCCATACAGCGGTTTAACTAATTTTGGAACTGCATTCTTGTCGAAGTTCGAGTGATGCATTCGAACCATTGTCCATATCTTACAAGTATGCAAGATACAAGCATTCTTTGTAAAACTTATTGAAGCAATTTTCATTATGGGTGTCCATTAAACGACTGGACTAAACCACCTGTTTTCAACTTCTTCAGAATTATACTATGTTAAAATGGTGGGTGTCCCTCAATTTTAATGTTTGACATAATGTAATTGTGAATTTTAATTTGTTTATCATGAATTACGGAGTCCTTTGCAACATTATAGAGCAGGGGTTCGTGTTTTGATGCATTCGAACCATTGTCCATATCTTACAAGTATGCATGCAAGAGCTTATCGATTGATTCTAAAACTTATTGAAGCAATCTTCAATCTAACCATTCTCATACTCCCTCTCGATCATCCTTTCCGGGAATCCTGTTAGTTGTTAAGACGGTCGTGATGGTTGGATAAAGAGAGTAACCATGCATCCCATAATGTCAGTTTCAGCACTCGAACAGATCGATCGAGGCGGCATGGGAAGAACAAGTGGTGGTGAGTTTCGAAGCTCTACACCAATATTGTGATTTAGGAAACTCGTTTTTGGTGTGCGACTACATGAGTTTCCTAAATACAAACAAACAACCAAATTTAGAAATTACAAAATCGCAATCCCCTAGAACATGAATAAAAGGAAATTATTATCAACTTCCATAAATTTTGAACTTCCATAATATAATTTTGACAGACATTATATTTGGAAACCAGATCCTAAGTCATTCTTATAAATACACAAACACATATACATCGATCTATCACAAAAAAACTGAGAAGCAGATCGATCTCAAGCTGGTTTCAAGGTAATAAATACTCGATCTCATAATAGTAGTCTAGTTTACTTGTGTATGCACTCTGGTGTATTTGCATCAGAATTACGTACTTGTCTCGTAAGCTTTTTTACCATTACGTTTACATTAACTTGTT
Organism: Glebionis coronaria; assembly: GCA_025667525.1. Lineage (NCBI taxonomy): Eukaryota > Viridiplantae > Streptophyta > Magnoliopsida > Asterales > Asteraceae > Glebionis > Glebionis coronaria. Next base: position 56,391,143 of record CM046881.1, read on the forward strand.
ATACTGTTTTTTCGGGAGGGGAGTCTAGCTTTTTTACTTAGATGTATGTACGTACGCGCCCGTGCTAACCCACCGTATATATAATCTTTTTTTAAGATTTTCTACTAGCTTTCGTATTATATTGCCAAGCTGGAAGAGGTCGACTAAACCTGAATTTTTATGAACGGTTGCTTGTTTATGAACTTTTTTAGTTTTTGCATGCATGTTCCTTGTTTTTGGTTATATATGAACTTTGTTAGTAGAACGTGACAGTAATATCGGTTTTTGTTGGAACAAGTAGTAATATCCATTTGGTCAGTTTTCATGTGTTTTGTTATGCTTACGTTCTGCCTGCTTCTGTATTTACGGTGGGGGGTGGGATGCTTATGTTGAAGGCTAGTTCACTACGGAATAAGCAGCCACATATAAGCTTAAATAAGCACCAATGTGTTCAATAACCACACAAAGGTGGATTGATCAGATGTTGTTCAGTTACTAATATGCACAATGACCTAGCTAGTTGTTTGTTCGTTTTCGGGGTGTGTTAGGCTTAGGGTTTGCATTAGGTATGAGTTTTTTCACACCAAACACAAGTCGATTTCTTTGTAATTTGGAATTGATTGAGGAACTAGGATATTACTTTAGTGAACGTTTTGTAATTAGTAGAGGTTTTGGTTTAGTCTTATTTAGATGGAAAATATCCCCTGATTTGTGGTAGAATTCGAACCGCATTATTACACTTGTTAACAATGAAAATAAAAAGTTCCATTTGAAACATTAACAGTTTATGAACAATAGCACTTGAAACAAAGTATTATTAGGGTAGAATTATTATTACACTTGTTAACATAAAAAAAAAAAACTTACGGAGTTACTATGAATTTTCATATGATCACTAGCAGTAGTGAAACTATTTGCCCATCATTACATAAAAAGATAATATTACTTTGAACATATATGACCTATTACTCTATTCAACTATGTGGGATTGAAAGTCGAAACTATTAAGCCCGTAAATTTTATAGCAGATGAAAGAAAAGAACCCAACGTCCCAATCTTCTTGTGCAAGTAATTCTTCTTCTTAAGGAATAACTTCTTCATCGTTGTCTTGTCGGATCGAGTGAAAGTATAGCTTTTAAGAAAAATTTGTCTACGTCGAATCGAGTCAGCATTGTAAGGTAACACCAGTACTGGTTGTTGTCCTGCAACACCTTTCATAGAAGCTGCAAATATGACATTCTCCAAGAAGACTTTATCTGCTTCTAGTGATTTGTATGACTTCAAAGTGCTCCCAGTCGCCATGATCGATGAAAGTTTGAAGATGAATAAGAGACGATCGTGTTTTGATAAATAAACTTGGATTGTGTTCGAGGATTATATATAAGGAGTAAATAACCGTCTTTGATCTTGTTAACTTTCCAAAAATATGACTTTCCATCGTTGTTTTGGAATTTTAAATAACCTTCCAAAAATAATAACCTTCCATATATTTGTTAGCATCGGCTTTTTGGAATTTTGTTATTTGATTGGGCATTGACTAATTTTGCTCAAAAAAGACTAATGTAGAATTTGGGCTCTAAATTCGCATCCAGGCTTTATTGGAATTTTCGTATTGTGTACTAGGGGCGAGGAGTCAAGAAACCCGACGTAAATCTAACCCGAATGAGTTGATTTAGATCGGTTTAGTTGTGTTAAAAAGTTTATTCACGTTATTCGGGTCATCTTGACTGACCCGAATACTAGGTCGGGTATCAGGGTTTAGAAGTTTTGACTAACTCTGATTCGAGTCAATCGACATTCGAGTCAATTTGATTGACCCTAATAAATAATTTTTTCACTCTTTTAATATAATTTTTATGGTTTTTTAAAAGAGTGAAAAAAAATTACATCGTAATTATATTTGGGTCGACTGAACCCGAATTGAGCCGATTTTTTAGTCTTGACTTGACGTTGACCCGAACCGAATTAACATAAAACCGACCAACCCGATCTGATTCACACCCCTACTCACCACTGCCCATCAATAATTCATTGTCGAGCTTACTGTTTGAACAAATTAATGAGACTAAAGCAAGGTTTTTATTTGAATTTGGAGAAAATTTGTGTAATATGAATGTGTTAGTTTCTTAGACATGATTAGAAGACTTTTAGCCATGTTAAAGTTGCTCAACAAATCTAGTGACTAGTACAGTAGATAATTAAAATTCGATAATAGAACATGCATGGTAACCACACATATACAAAAGAGCTGAGTAAACCTTAAAATTTTTTTTTATAAAACATAAACAATCAATCTATAGGTCTATCTTAACTAAAGTCGCCATACTTAAATCCCTTTCTGCATCTTTCAATCGTGTCTCCCGAATCTTGTGTATATGGCACACATTTGGTTTCTTTGTAATATAATCTTTACTGTTAAAATAGAATATAGATTTGGTTTCCTAGACAAATGTACCATTAGGGACACACATTTCGTCTATAAAATATTCTCTACGATAAACATAACGATTTTGAAAAAATATATGTTATTATAATATGTAGAATTCCGTCTACTTATTTTCATCCCGCACTGATGTCTGAGGTCTTGCATTCAGTTTGATATTTATTTCATGAACATAGTAATAATTTACGTAAATTGCATTGCTTGATTTTGTTTAGTGTAAAATTAAAATTAAATAATCATTTGTGTTTTTATTTAAATATTTAATAAATGTGATTTGATGATCTGTTTAATATAACATATACTAGTTATATACCCGTGCACGCACGAGTTTTTTTTAAAACTCTAGTTGAAAATTATTCTCGAGTTAAAAATACAACCTAACGTGTTTTAAATTCTTTAATTTGCCAAAAAAATGGAAATATTAAAAGTATATATATTGTCATTCACTTATTGCTTTTATATAATGATTGAAAGTATTTTTCCATTACTCACGCTCAAGTGGCTTAAACGTAGAGCCTCGCGTCTATGAAGTTAAGGATGCTTTTGCTATGTATAAGAGTATGCTTGAGATAATAAAAAAAAAAAAACCTTTTGTATCGTCAAGAAATGATTAGTTGTTCCGGACTCCCAAACACATCTTGTATGACCTATATGATGTACTAATGGGCATGCTTTTTTTTAGAACGGCAAATGTTAGTGGTTAGTGGGTTGAGTCGTGCAATGATATCCAAGCGGCAGAATGTCTTCTTCGAACCCTCGCCTAGTTATGTTAAACTCTTTAGCTTCGCATGAGAGGCCCTTGGTTGGACTTGAACCCAAGACCTCCAAACCACTTAGTAGAATCTTGATGGCCAACTAAGCTAAGTCAGTTGGTTACTAATGGGCATGCTTTTTAATATCCGCATATCATAGTTTATAGGGTAAAAGCTATAAAATATCATCGTACTTATTGAGATGTGCCGACTTTAAACACTTACTAATTAATCTCGTGACTTTACCATTATATTTTTAAATTTGTTCCGACTATACCAATCTTACGTCAAAATGAATGTATTACCCTCGTCTTATATGACATAATTACAACTCTTGTCACATTTATCACCATTTTACAAATTTCTGCTTCTCACTCCTCCATTTCTATTTCATTCTCTAAAACTATCACAATAATTATGAAGTTTGGCTATATGCCATTGTTTTTAAAGAAGCGACAATTGTTGGATGCAAGGATATACTCACTTGGAGACTCCTACACTCATTTTTAGATCATAAAGTTTAAAAATATGATTTACTTAGTATGTGCAATCTCCGATTTTACTTAACAAATTTCTTATGTTGTAATTTTAATACTCCTAATCATACAAAAAAAATTGTACATGACCTTAATAATAATGGGTTCGTCTCTGGTTGGATGAGTAACACATTGAAACGAATTGATTTGAGTTTTTTTTAGTAAAGAGGAACATCCCGGTAAAATAAGTTAATTTGAGTTTAGGTAGACATCAAAACATTTTTGTGTGTATTCTGTTAATAACATTTGTGTTATGCACTATTATTATACGAATTACTCGTTTATTAATTTATAGTGTATGATGTATGTATTCAATTATTTCTTACTTTACATGATTTCAAAAGGTAAAATACTGATTGTTTGCGAAGATCTTGATCTGTATTATTAAGAATCAAAGTGAAAAGAGAAAGGTAAAATACTGATTGTTTGCGATTGTCGTTTAGTATGAAAACTCAGATTGAGTTTGTAAAAAAAGGTTTTTCAATCATTCTGAAAAGAAAAAAGACAAAGGGTATATTAGCCATTTAAAAGGTTAAAATAGTCATTTCACGCTTATATTGGTATAGTCGAAACAAATTTGAAAATAAAATGGTAAAGTCACAATATTAATTAATAAGTGTTTACAGTCGACACATCTCAATAAGTACGATGATATTTTATAGCTTTTACCCTAGTTTATATTATAACCTCAAGACCATGCATTATATTTTTGTAGCTTAGGAGTTCTTTAGGAAAAATATTGCCCACAACACAAACATGCGCTTAAACATGTAATTTTTACATTCTCAAATTGTTACTATGACGTATTCTACTGTTTCAAGAAATGACTAATTACCGATGTTCAAACAAAATCCCAGGAATATGTTCTACGTTTAAGGATTTAACGTTTTGTAACCATCCATGATATTATAACATTTAATTAGTAGTTTTATTTAGTTTACATTAATATTATATCATCGATAAAGTAGACTTGCTTGCATTTTTTTCATGTATAAAGCGGACTTGCTTGTATTTTTTTAACCAGTTTTATGAATATGCCCCATTTATCATTGTGTTCTACTAAAATAGCAAATCTCCATTAACTTCAGTCTCATTTTTATGTATGGCAGGGAGTTCAATTTATCTATAAAGTGTCATTTTTTAGCCGAATTCCATATGAACAATGTCATTAAGATGAAATTCATTAGATATTATTATTACCAGGTGAGATGCTTTTAGATGGTCAGATTCTCACGGGTCGGATTGTATGGTCCTTTTTTGTAGTGAGAACACAATATAAAGTAGCAACTGCAACCACTCTTTGTGATCCGCGAGTTGGTGTATTTGGAGAAATGAACTCACTATCATGTATAATTTCTCCTCCAAACTAAAAATCATAAATTTATATATAACCCCTAAAAAGAAAATCTACTATTAAGATATAATACCTTCATCATAATTCCGACAACCTTTTCCTATTCCCTGCTTACAAACACCTTCTGATCTGAAAATGTGCTGATATATACTAAAATAGTAAAATACCATAACAAACTATGTGTAGTTCTACCCATAAAGCACTCTCAAAGAAACTGTAAGATGTCAACAGTTATGGAATATGTCGATTAATTTGCAGTTGAATACTTGAAATATAATTAGATAAAACTCACGACAATAACATCTTTCCTACCTTAAATCCACGCTTTATACTTCTAGATCACACAATTACACGCAACCACAATTAAAGTAGTGACTTCCAAGGTGTATGTTTACTCGTTTGCTTATGTTTCAGAGATTTAACTACCTATTACGTATAAATCTAGATGTCGTAAATCTGTGGACCAAGGGGATTTATTGATGTGCGTTTATAAAGTAATTATTTGCCATGAAGAATAAAAAGCTCAACGAAAAGTTAAGAATAAGCAGGGAACTATGTATTCATTCAAATAATTGGTATTCAAACAACTAATTTTACACTCGAATTTTGAATAGAAAAATATATACATCCAAACACCCCTAAATTATGAATGTTCTTTAAAAGATAGAACTATTTTGTGTGTCCCTAAAGCTGCTATTACTGAAAATATAAAAAGAATGCAAACCTTGCCATATGGGGTGCTGCCATAGTGTTTCAACAGAAACAAAGAGAGCATTAAGTTTTCTCCAATTTAAGATATGAAATTAAACCTTGGGACTATGGTATTCATGTTGCTATGGGTTTATATAGTTCATAACAATTATTTAAAACCCTAATATGGATCAAAGAACGCATAGCGGAAGCAATTAACAAGATCATTAATTTAACGCAATTATATTAATCAATATTAGGGTTACATACCTTTATCCTAGCAAGATCCACAAGACGATGGAACGAACGACAGCTAGGTTTTATTACGAACACCACCAAGAATATAATCTAAAGTAAGATTATATCACGCTCTTGTACACACGTAATACTGCGAGTTAACCGTGAGTCTAGCACGAACAAACCGAGCTTCAACGCTTATGGAATATCTACCCAACAACCCTAGAGAGGGGCTAGGACTAGATAAATAGCTAAATCGAAAACCAACGAAAACCCCTAAGGGTGTGTATGTGTCGATCGCAGGAAGCAAGAGAAAGGGGAGGGACAAAAATTATGAAGGCCTTGGGGTTGTTTATATAGCCTTGGCAATCCTTGGGCTCCAAGTAAATAAACAAGAATTAGGAAACAAAAGTTTCCCTTTGCCCCCTCTCTTCTTTGGCCGACGGACGCAAGCCCCCAAGGGGGTGTTTGCGTAATTTTTGTTTTCCTTCTTTTCACTTCTATTAGTTTCCATAACGGTCGTTTAAAACTTAACTATTATTTATTAACGATCGTTAGTTAAGCTTTGGTTTGATTTAATAAATACATATAAAATATATTTAATAAATAAATTAACCCTTTACGTTATGTGTGCAATCCCGTGATCCTGAGTTCGATCCTATCTCACGACTATTAATTTTAAGTCCATAAACTTTCAGCTCCCAATTGGACAAAATTCTAATATCGTGATCACATTGACTAGCGTCTAGTTACACTAGCATTGTCACTAGTACAAACCGGGTAAGGTCTCCGGGACAAGAACCTTTTAATGATTATATCATTTTTATTATCCTTTCATTTCAAACACATTGTTAATAAGGATATGGATCTCAGTCATTCCTTCATTAACTATTCTGTTTCTCGTTTACGGATATAGCAAGATTACCAAATACAAATTTAGGTGTGGCCACACAAACATCTTACTACTCCCCCGAGGGGCCCAGCTGTATTTATACTTCAAAATGTTTTGAAGGAAACAAATCCCATTTTGACTACAAGCAAAACACATGAACTTCGCAACACTTCTGAAAATAACCCTTATGACTACCAGTTACGGTTAGCGTTAGGTTACCTTACAGAAATGCACCTCATTCAATGCAGTTTTCTGGTATCTCAGGTTTAAGGATAACTATTTATGATTTACTTAATGACAAAGATCCATAAAGTAAAATCATATAGTTGGGATAAGTCCAATATTTGATCCATCAAATATCATCCAAAATTGACCAATATACTTTCAAGTATACTCTGTCACTATTTTGAATTGTCTTAGTTTAATAATACTCCCATATTATTATTCGACAACGGACATTTAGAAACATCATAATGCTCATGGATTAAAACATGTAAAATAGGATACAAAATCAAATAACAGAAAAATAAACGAAATCCAATATTTATTTCATCAATTCAATAATGTCTTACATCCTGTATCCTAATACTAACCAACAGATTTATTGCATGAATTCGCTAGCTAGTTGCAGCCCAATTGCCTTGGCATGCTTAACTACCTTTGGCCTAGATAAAGCCTTAGTAAAAGGATCAACTACGTTATCATTCGTGTGAACTTTTATTAATTTTATTTCTCGAGCTTCCACTTGTTCTCGAACGTAGTGATGTCTACGTTTAAAGTGTCTGGCGCCTTTCATAACTCCAGGGTCATTGGCGAATATTATTGCAGTAGAATTATCGTAAGATATATCAATAGGTTCTTTAATTGAAGGCATCACTCCAAGATCTCCAATAAACTTCCTAATCCAAACAACTTCCATTGCGGCTTCTAAAGCGGCCATGTACTCAGATTGAGTCGCATGCATAGCAATGGTTTTCTTCTTACTGCTCTTCCAGTCAACTGCTCCTCCATTGATGACAAACACGTAACCCGTCTGAGACTTCGTATCGTCTTTATCACATTGCCAGGACGCATCACAGAATCCTGTCACATTCAGTTATGTGTCTGGTTTACCCCCGAATACCAAAAACATATCTTTCGTATTCCTCAAATACTTTAGAATATGCTTAACAGCAGTCCCGTGGAACTTTCCTGGATTCTATTGGTATCTACTGACCAAGTTCTGAGCAAACACCACATCAGACCTTGTGCATCTTACAGCATACATAATAGATCCTACTGCCGAAGCATAAGGCACCTTGTGCATGTAAGCCACCTCTTCAGGTGATGATGCATATTTCTCATGACTTAACTCATGCTTAACCTCCATCGGTAGAAAACCTTTCTTAGAGTTATGCATGTTATACTTCTTCAATATCTTATCAATATTAGCATCTTGGCTAAGACCAATTAATCGTCTACTCCTATCCCAATAGATTTTAATTCCCAGAATATACGCAGCATCTCCCAAATCCTTCATAGAAAAACATTTACCAAGATAATCCTTAACTTCCTTAAGTCTTGGAATGTTACTTCCCATGATTAATATGTCATCGATATATAGAATTAGGAACACTACATTACTCTCACTAGCTTTGCGATATACACATGGCTCATCACGATTTTGAATAAATCCGAACTTTTTGATTTCTTCATCAAATCGCTTATTCCATTGACGTGATGCTTGTTTCAAACCATAAATAGATCTTTGAAGTTTGCACACGCGCTTTGGATATTTAGGATCAACGTACCATTCCGGTTGTTGCATATAGATGTCTTCATCTAAGCGACCGTTCAAGAAGGCAGTTTTAGCACCCATTTGCCATATCTCATAGTCATAGTATGCTGTTATAGCTATGAGAATCCTAATAGCTCGTAAGTGTGCTACAGGAGAAAATGTCTCCTCGTAGTCTTTGCCAAAAGTTTAAGTAAAATCTTTAGCCACTAAACGTGCTTTATAGGATTGTACATCACCATCCATGTCAGTTTTCTTCTTATAGATCCACCTATTTTTCACTACTTTAGCATTTTTAGGCGCATCTACAAGAATCCAAACATCATTGATTTCCATGGATTTCATTTCCTCATTCATCGCAACTATTCATTTTAACTTTTCTGGATCAGACATTGTGGATCGATAGTTAGCAGGTTCACCAAGATCCCCTACTTCCTCCTCATCATCCTCTATGTAAAGACATAGTTTGTCCGGCGCACGTATAGTCCTTTGAGACCTACGTGGAGGAATTAATTCCGATGGAACACTCAGACTTTCTGGTTCTACAGAAATTTCTTCGCTAGTATTTTCAGAAGGCAATGTATCTTCTTGAATTTCTTCATGATCATAATTTCTCCCACTGAATTCTTGATTTACAAGATCATTTTCAAGGAAGTCTCCATACCGAGCCACAACTATTTTGTTCGCAGCCGGATAATAAAAGTAGTAACCCATAGTTTCCTTAGGGTAACCTACAAAGAAACATTTTATTGAGCGTTGTTGGAGTTTATCTCCAGAGTCACGTTTCACATACGCCTCACAACCCTAGACTTTCAAATAAGACAAATATGGCTTCTTGCCATGCCATAGTTCATATGGTGTCTTATCAACCTTCTTTGTGGGAACCATATTCAGAATACGAACAACAAATTCAAGAGCATAATCCCAAAAGGATAATGGTAAAGTTGTAAGATTAAACATAGATCGCACCATATCTAATAATGTACGATTTCTCCTTTCAGATACACCATTTTGTTGTGGAGTATATAGAGAATTAAGTTTCTGAACAATTCCATTCTCACTCAAATAATCTTTAAACTCTTGACTTAAATATTCACCACCACGATCAGAACGAAGAGCTTTAATCTTCTTTCCTAGTTGTAACTTTACTTCCGCTTTAAACGTTTTGAATGTTTCAAATACCTCATGTTTATGCTTAAGTAAATAAACATAACCATAACGTCTATAATCATCCGTAAATTTTAAGAAGTAGCTAGCACCTTTCCTTGACACATGTCTGAGTGGTCCACACACATCAGTATGTATCAAACCAAGTAGTTCAGTAGCCCTTTCGATATTGCTATTAAAAGGTTTCTTGGTCATCTTTCCAGAGATACAAGATTCGCATTTATCAAATGATTCATCATTGATACTATCCAAAAGCCCATCACGTTAAAGCTTTTGTATGCGAGTCTTCCCAATATGGGCAAGCCTACAATGCCAAAGATAAGAAGAGTTCTTGTCTAACTTACTCTTCTTATTCATGCTAAAAACAGAATTATTTTTCCTCTTGGAATTTTTATCATGCATGTTAATTTCAAAAACACCATTCACAGAAATTGCATCAAAATAGAATAAACCATCTTTGAAAACAGAAATTCTATTATTATCAATCGTGTGATTAAATCCAAGATCCAACATACAGGAAAAGTAAATGACACCCCTAACAATTGTAGGTGCATAATGACAATTATTTAAAAACAGTACTAAACCCGAAGGTAAAACCAATTTAAATATTCCTATAGCTTCAACCGCTGCTTGTGCGCCATTGCCCACTTGAAGAAATTGTTCCCCATAGGTAAGCCTCCTCTTCAACTCAAATCCCTGCAGGGTATTACAAATATTAATACCACATCCCGTATCATATACCCAGGAGTTTGATTTGTATGAAAGATTGAATAACTCTATCATAAATAAGTTACCTGAAGATGGTGCTGCAGCAGCTAGCTCAACCTTCTTCTTATGTTCTTCCATTTCATGGAGATAGAGAGAGCAATTCCTCTTCCAGTGTCCAGTCATCTTGCAGTAGTGACAAGTCTCATCTTTCTGAGATTTCTTAGCAAAGTTCTGCTTCGGTTTTGATGTAGTTGCAACTTGCTTGCTCTTATTAACCTTGCCTTTTCCTTTCTGCTTCTTATTTGCTTGCGGTTTTGGTTTCGACACTCTACCCTTTTGTACATAAAGTACTTGAGGAGTAGCAGTGGATGCCTTATCCTTCAAACCCTTTTCGAAGTCAATGAGCATTGCATGCAAATCATTAACTGTCTTCCCCGTGCAATGCATATTATAGTTACGAACGAATCATTGAAGTCCTTACTATGGGACCTATTGATCAAGTTAATAGCCATATTATGATCAAAGGGTTATCCTAGTGCGATGAGTTATTCCATATAACCCCTCATCTCCATATAATGAGCACTTACAGACTTTCCAGGAGCTTGCTTAGAACTATGTAGAACATCAACCAGATCATAGATCTCTACAGCTTGCGGCGTTTCATACACAGCCTTGAGTTCATCAAGCATTTGCTGAGGTGGAAATAGCTCATACTTCCTTTGAAGTGATGGAGCCATTCTCCCTAACATTACAGCAGCCACCTCATGGTGCTTCTTAACGTTAGCAGCGTGTTGAAGCCTTTCCGCATCAGATGCTCCTTCAGCAAGATCCTCCGGAAAAGGAGTTTCCAAGATATTGATTGTACCCGCTGCTCTCAGAACAATTCTTAGTGAGCGGTACCAGTCATTGAAATTAGGGCCAGTAAGTTCAGGCCGTTCAAAAAAAGCTTTGAATGCCGAGCTTATTGTCAGATTGCTTTCGGGTTGAGCCATTTCTATAGAAATAAGTTCAAACATTAGTATTTTCGATAATACAATTCAAGAAAATAAAATTACCCTGGTAATAAAACCATAGTATTTTCCTTGAAACTAGAATCCATATTGACATAGATTCATCACATCAGTTGATCTGCTAGTGACAAATGTATTCAACACAGTAACTTGTCGAACAATAATTGACAAACAAATTTGCAATTTCTAGATATGTTAGGGATTTACATTGCCAAAATCATTTTCATGGTAAACATGTTTTATCCCTACTTTGTGCCTTAAGTTTCTAGTTCTCACTGAGTACTCAATTAAGTCGACTAATCTAAAGAACGTAAAACCTTCATGTGCAATCTTATTCAGTCATGAAGTTTTCTCTCCATTACAACATCGTCCGATATCTTATATGACGACAATTGTAACTTCAAGTGTTCGTCAATTAGAGGGCATATGACTTAAATTTTTTGGGTATAGATTTTGGTGTCAAAATCATGTATGGAGAAGCATGCATACATCTCCATAACATAAGTTTAATAAAACGTTTAGTAAACTTTTTGGTGAGACTAAAAGTTCATCATATACTTGCAAGTTGAGGTATTGGTTAAACCAATTAAAGATTTTACACACAACTAAATTCACACCGTACTTTTTCTAGAACTTAGTTATAGCACAAAGCAATAACCTTATTCATTGTGTTTCGGATGTGAATTAATGTAGTTAAATCAACCTTAAAATTTGTACCAATAACAACCGTAGGTATTACCAATTTGACGCATAGGCGAGCCGAGAATTTGGTCAGCGCTGAAGCATAACACCTCATTCCTCAACCGGGTACATGACTAGCGGTGCGTTATACCCACTTTATAGTTTGCCAAAATTGAGTAGGCCGTTAAGTTGCTATTGCAATTCTAATCAACACAAATCATATGTAATTTACATCTCAAAACAATTCATTAATTTTGATAAGATTTAGTCCAAATTATTTTTCTTAAAAAAAATTACCCTTGTTTACAACATACAATATAAAACGCATGAAAACAAGTAGTACAAAAAAAACTAAATCTAATAGCCACATGCATAACAATTTATTCAAAGAACATCAAATCTAGGGTTTTTATGAACATACAAATTCTTCCCTAATTTTAAAACTTTGAATCAAATAAAGCAAATAGCAATCAAAATTATATGATCCGTAAGAAACATGCATGTTTATTACGGATCTCCCACATTCTCTTAACAATTAAAAAACTACGGATCGTAACCACACATGACATAACAATTAATTCATGCAAAACATCTAAAGTTAATTACCATGTAAATTTAGGGTTTACAAAAAAAAATTATAAAAAATTCGGCATAGCCGATTTTAAAAAACAATAAAAAACAAAACCCTAACTTTTATAAAACCTAAAAAACAACATGTAATTTTTAACACAAATCAATATTAGTTAAAAAACTTTAGATCTTGATAATTATAATCATGTTAAAACGGCTCTCGATGCCACTGTGGGTTTATATAGTCCATAACAATTATTTAAAACCCTAATATGGATCAAAGAACGCATAGCGGAAGCAATTAACAAGATCATTAATTTAACACAATTATATTAATCAAGATTAGGGTTACATACCTTTATCCTAGCAAGATCCACAAGACGATGGAACGAACGGCGACTTGGGTTTATTACGAACACCACCAAGAATATAATCTAAAGTAAGATTATATCACGCTCTTGTACACACGTAATACGGCGAGTTAACCGTGAGTCTAGCACGAACAAACCGAGCTTCAACGCTTATGGAATATCTACCCAACAACCATAGAGAGGGGCTAGGACTAGATAAATAGCTAAATCGAAAACCAACGAAAACCCCTAAAGGTGTGTATGTGTGGTTCGCAGGAAGCAAGAGAAAGGGGAGGGACAAAAATTATGAAGGCCTTGGGGTTGTTTATATAGCCTTGGCAATCCTTGGGCTCCAGGTAAATAAACAAGAATTAGGAAACAAAAGTTTCCCTTTGCCCCCTCTCTTCTTTGGCCGACGGACGCAAGCCCCCAAGGGGGTGTTTGCATAATTTTTGTTTTCCTTCTTTTCACTTCTATTAGTTTCCATAACGGTCGTTTAAAACTTAACTATTATTTATTAACGATCGTTAGTTAAGCTTTGGTTTGATTTAATAAATATATATATAATATATTTAATAAATAAATTAACCCTTTACGTTATGTGTGCAATCCCGTGATCCCGAGTTCGATCCTATCTCACGACTATTAATTTTAAGTCCATAAACTTTCAGTTGCCGGGGCTTAAAACACGTTCAGTGGAATCAACAAATGAACCATTTTCCTTTCCTACATCTTCAATTGCTGATGCAGGTTAAGACACGTTCCGCGGAATCCACAAATGAACCACTTTCCTTACCTACATCTTTAAATCCTAGTGCAGGTACAAACATACAATACCCTAATATTATCACAGTGGTAAAGATCCAAACAGAATGAGCTATTAATTTGCACATGAGTGAAAAAAAGATTTTCTTTCGGATTATTCAAAGTCAGTTAAGTTCGTAACTACAATACTTAAAAAGAAATTAAATTAGATTGCAAGATTTTTTCTTGTCGTATCGGGTCTTAGTGAGATAAGAGCATGTCCTACAAGCTTGCATTTGTCTACCTTCATATAAACAACATATAATCCATAAATCAACCATTTGTTACAAAAATATCAACACCTACTAACCCAAAATCAACAAATGATCTCAAATCAAATAAAGGATAACAGTTGACCGTAAATAGCACCCTACTTTGAAGAATTGACTGATTAACACAAACGTGGATTGTAGGTTACTTTGATGACTTTCAAGTTCTCATGTATAACTAAACTTAGGCCTACTTGATACATATTGTAAGGGAACCATAAAGCACACTAAAAATCAAACTTAATTTAAACAACCTCTAAAGTGTGCAATATGTACAAAATAGAGAAAAGGAACATCAATAGTACCTTGTCTAGGTGTTGATCCCTATGAAGTTGTTGTTCTAATGGTATCAGAGAGCGACTAATTTGTATATTACGGATTGGTATTGCTACTCGATATAATGTATGATTTAAATTGGATTGCAAAATCCTCCATTACTCTATTCTTTTACTTCAAATTCTATTCTTGTAATTGAAATAATTCTTTGTTTGACATATTGCAATTGATTCCTTACCTAATCTAGCACAACTACCTGAGGCTAATGCCATATTAGTAACTTGACCCTGTCAACTATATAGATATAGTTGAGTGTCTACTACACATGAAAGTAATACTTTGATTACACTAGTCCTCCTATGTGATCCTTTACAGTTCATGTTGTTGGATCACGAAGAGAAAATGCCTCGTTTTGACGATAAGCGACATTATCATCACATGTTATCAGAAGCCTCCGCAATGGGATTCATCTGGACGATGCTTGAAATTAACACCGAGACATTGACATGCATAAATTACTAAACTAAGAAAAGAATTTTGTTTACAAATTAATACTTACCACAAATTTTGTGCAATCGAATTCACAAAAAGGCTAATACAACTTTCACTTGTTCTATTGATGCATTTCGGTAAGCCACTTTAGGAGCAATACCATCTACGACCTTGGCAGCATCTTTGTCTGTAATTGATTTGAAAACATCAATATGCACCTGTAAAAAGAATGAGGAAATGAAGTGTGATGGACATATAAGCAGAAAAAACATGTAATACAGTATGCATAGGTGGCAAAATAAAGATATTGACTGGGTTGGCAACATGTCAAAATATGCCTATGTAATCATTTTGACACTTTACTTATATGCTATTTATTTTTACATGGTTGACAGGTTAGACCGTTAGAGTGAACTGTAACCCGAATCATCCCTTTAAAAAGTAATGAGTCAAACATTCTAACTCAAGGAATACTAAACTTTGAAATAAAATCAACATCCTATAGTTTTACTCATTAACCAACAATCTAAACAACTTAGCAACCGAGTACGATATTGCTTAAGTAACAATTTCATCAATACCCATATGTGAATATGATTCCACATTGTGATCAAATACCACCTTAGTACAATGTAAAAATTCGAAAGGTTATGCAATATGAGGGGAAAAGTGTGACATTCTTTGTAAGCCTTCTCGCTTTCATTTAGATACTTCTTATTGCCAAAACGAAAAAAAAATGGCACACCCTGACGCTATCATAACATCAGATTTCAAACTTTCCAATATAACATGTATCATTTACTCTCCTATGTCGTTTATAAATAAGCAAATGCATAAAAAAACACAAAACGTACTCATAACAAACCACTGTTTTTCCCATCATACATCCACGTGAATTGCATTAATATTTCTTAGTGGCTTTTCCCTAATAACATGTATTCGTTTTAATCACAGAGGTTTGCGTATATAAAATGAAACCTTTTTCCGAAAGCATCATAAAATAAAGAAAAGGAACTTACGAAGATCGTGTTAGTATATACTAAAACACTATATTCAATAACTTGTATTATATCAAAGGCACTCGTTATCGGACAGTTATTTCCACTTGAGATCGACACAGCTGCAATCTGTCACTGTCATGATCACAGAAAAGATATAGGCTTAGTTGCTTTCTTATAATAATGGAAAGTTTGTAAATGTAAATTGCTTAAATATTTCTTACCTGAATCTCACTAATAAATGATGTAGTCACTTTAAAAAGTGTCTCAAGACCTTCATGCTTGGAATATTTGTTTTCTTCTCACATTTTGATCCCGCGGAGCAAACTGCGGATACATTTAAGATGTTATACAACATTTTATTAGATGAACAAAAACTATATATGAAATAGCATAGCATACAGTTCTCATTATAATCGCATACGCAAATAACAGTTAGAACCTTTTTATCAACATTCCTACGTCCCTCATCGGGCCCTAATGCGTTATAAAATTTGGATTTAGCCAGTGAGGTCACCGGGTTATTCAAATAAGTCGTGTTTTCTTTGGACCCATAGATTCATTGTCTGCTGTGCAGAATTACCTGCCCAAAAATTAATCTAGTCAATAACCAAGAATATTTCACATACAACCTACGTGTCCATACTTCCAAACCAATACGTGAACATCCGAGCCATGTATAGCAGAGATGAAACGATACCATAGAGTGTTATCTTTGGATAAAAATCTCCACATCCATTTAAAAAGCAAGACCCTGTTCAAAGCAAAGAAACTTGAAACACCTAAACCACCATGCTTCTTAGCACCAAGTATTTTAGACCATCTTGAATATTTATTAAATACGATTTGGTGATTTTTTTAATATAAACATATATGCTGTATTTTTAATGGTAATTTTACAAATTTGTCACTAAGAGAAAACTACAAGCAATATTGTTATTCACTTGACTTATTTTTCAACAACTACTTTATGTCACTAAGAGAAAACTATAGATATAGTAGTAATTGTTTTACAACCACGAGCCTGTTAAATATAAATCACGAGCCATATATATATATAGATATATATATATATATATATATATATATATATATATATATATATATATATATATATATATATATGGCTCGTGATTTATATTTAACAGGCTCGTGGTTGTAAAACAATTACTACTATATCTATAGACAATATGTATAAGGCTGGTCCCAGTGATGTAGGTCGAGCCGACCGGTTGACTTGGTCGGAGTCGGTCGGCTTGACAAAAAAAATGATAGTCGTGTTATTGCGAAAAATACTATTTGTAATTTTTCAGAGTGAAAAAACTTTTGTTACGGAATTTTTTTGGTCAACCACTTCCACAACTGCGACCAACCTTAGGCTGGTGGGAGTGTGAGATATCCCATTCGTGACTTGCCTATAGTCACGCGCAGCCCCCACCCCATATATATTAACCCGCGCGCGAGTTGATCCCCAACCACAAAAGAAAATGGGCAAACTCACCCAGGTGAGTTTTATACTATTGGGCCCCACCACTAAATATAACCATTTTTTAAAATAAAAAGAAAAAAAATTAACCAAAATTTACTAATAAATACCCTAGCATTTTCTTCATTTTTCACAAAAAAAAAAATCAAACATCTCATCTTCATCTCCATCTTTATCGCAATAAAAAATGGCATGCTCACTCCCACATACCGAACTAGAGATTAAGGCTATGATTCAGAGACAGATAATTCAACAACAACGTCGTTACGATGAGCTTACGAAGTTAGGTGATGATTTCGATGCTGCGTCTGAAGAAAATACGAAACTGCGCACGAAATGTGGGATCTGCCGTGATCTCTCCCCACAAAAGCGTCAGTTACTCGACACGTATTTTAGAGATCAATCTGATATCGATTTCACCTTACAAAGACCTATGTTTAGAAAGTCGATAAAATTGCAGGCTAGAATTGAAGAAAATACTAAATGGTTGAATAACTTGGGTTCTTCGTCCCAATCTCAAACAACTCATATCGGTTCTTCGTCGCAACAACACCGAAGCAGAAATGAGTCATCTGATCTACCCTTTCCAATTCCAAATGACTCAGATGGCAGAATGACTGACAATGAGGTGTATCAAGAATACTTAGATCAAAAAGTGTTGAGACAAACTCAGGAAGAAGAAGAAAGGGAAAGAAGGGAGCTGGAGGCACAAATTATGGTGGAAGAAGATGAAGAAGAAACAATGCGTTGGGAGTTACCTGGTCAGTTTTTGGATTCAGATCCGGGAACTGACTAATCGTATTATGTATTTTTAAATTTATGTTTTTAAATTTCCTATGTATCGTTTTTTAATTTTGTGATGTGTTTTAATTTTCTATGTACCCGTGTTTTAATAAAATATATGAATAAAAAATATTTAATAAAAAGATAGGGTGATGTGGAGTGAGTTTGGGTGAGTTTGGGTGAGTGTCATTACCTCCTATGGTGAGTTTGGGTGAGTTTTAGTGAGTTTGGTAAAAAAACTGACGTGGCGCTAAGGTGGAGGTGAGTGGGTTTCACCCCACTCCCACTAGTCTAAGAAATTGGTGTAAAACAATTAATATTTCAAGCAATGTAGAAGTGTTACCTGATAGGTTATAGATAAATAAAATGAGTTGTGAGCCGAACCGAATTGACATTTTATATATTATAAGATTTAGTTTGTTAATTTAGTGTGAAGTATTATTATAGATCCGTTGCATTGAATATCACGAAATAAAACACAATGACGTATGCAACTCTATGTGAAGGGCTTAGTGTAGAGTACCAACAAAGTGACGCATTTTAGTCGTTACAGAATGATATTCTAAACGGAATCTTGTAAATACAATTAGTTTCGCTATTTAATAAGGGCTTGCGGCGCAGCTTGTTGCTCGCTAATTAAATATTGATCATAATATATAAAATTACTAAGTCAAACGGGACGATTTAAATGTCTTTTAGTAAATTGGTAAGTTTGATCGAGCTAGATAAAAGAGCAAGTAAAGTTGGCTATTTTCTTTATTGCGTTTGGTCATTTAGATTTGTATTATACACGATATCAAAACTAAAAAGGTAGTAGTAGTACGATTTAGTTCGGGTTAGAAAATAAGAATATCTAGAACATGATTCTGTTTGATGGATGGACCATGATTAGCCATTGTGTCACGTGTATTATAGTTTGGTAAATCGGAGTGTAATGTTTTCCCAACCGAGTCCGTAATCGGATTATCGGGTCAATCCGATTCATGAAAAAAAATATGGCATTTTAAGCACATAACCATACACTCATTTTTCTTTCAGCTTTTAGACACTGATTGTGGCTATGTTTGGCAAAAATAGCTGTAAGCTGTTAACTGTAAGCTGTAAGCTATTTACTAAAAAGCTGTTAATTTTAATAAACGTGTTTGATATATTAGCTGTTGACTGTAAAATTAAGATGTAAAATGACTTAAAAGGACAAATTTAAATAAATTCTAATATGGTTGGAGGTTATAGAGTTAGGATCAAATAAGAAGATTAAGTAAAATAAGAAGAATGAGAAGAAACCATAACCACACATTTCAGATGCACCTACAAAATCATATGCATCTCCCCTTAAAATTCTTCTTTCTTTGTGGAATTTGTGGTCAGGATTTCTTCTTATTCTTCTCATTTTAATTTTTCTTCTTGCTGGATCCCTACTCGGAGGTTATATCAGTAATTTACATCTCTAACAGTTCTTGAAAATTTAAAAACTGTATGAATCGGCTTTTTATATAAGATCTATTTGTTTAAAATAAAAAGCTAACAACTCTTAAAAACAGTTGTGCCAAACAGAGCTATTAAATTATTTTTTTAATAAAAAAAACGAATAGCTCTATAAAAGATTTAAAAAAGCTCTTGCCAAACATAAAAGGCTGCTCACACTAGTTTTCAAATATTAAAGATACAAGAATTGGGTCCTATTGGTTGACCTCATGGTTATAAATAGCGTAAGGCCTGACGTAGCGGCATGTCCAAGCTACACGCTTTAGCGGCTAAGGCGAAGTTTTAGCGTTTTCAAAACGTGATTTATGGCGACACTACATATAAAATTATTTATATGTTTTATCATATTTTAATAGTATATTTATCTTTAGTTCACAATAAGTGTTATAAATAATAAATAAAGTTAAAAAAACTCTTCTTACATGTAATATTAATCATTTTTTGGAGTTAAATTCAAAAAACTACCGCGCATCATGTTGTAGCGCGCCTTAACCTATTGCGTAGCGTGGAGACCGCGCCTCAAGCTTTTGCGCGCCTTAAGGCGTGCTTTAACGGGCTATTTAGAACCATAGTTGACCTGATCGAACAAAACCGAATTTCAATATATCATATCAATGTGGAAAATGTGCTCATTTGTATGTGTTGATTTTCAAATAAGGTAGAAAATGTACTTGTTTGCATGGGTGACCACGGTCCAAAAACTGGACGGGATTGATACTTGTAATTTTGTCTAAAACGTCGGATCGAAGACCGAACTAAAATAGTATGATCTGGCCCATATCGATCTGATTTTACACGCATAATAGCCGAGTTCTTTGTAAAACCAAACTGGATAGGACCGAAAATCAACTTTAACGAAAAGCACGGACTTAGGACCGGACCAAAATACGTTATGTCCGCTTCGGTCCCGTTATCCGGTACGGGTCGATCTTCATCTGGTCCGATCTGGTCCTACACCCATAATATCTGGCTTTTTTTAAGATAGAACCGGATCGAACCGACTGGACCAAAGATCGAATTTAACGAAAAACACGAACTAAGGACCGAACTAAAATACATTTTGACTGATTAGGTCCGGTTTTTCAGTCCGATCCGATCGATGGTCCGATATACTTAGCCCTACTTGTTGTATGTGTTGATTTTTAAATAAGGTGACAATTTTTGACATGATAAGAACAATGGCACGAATTAATGTAGGAACAAGTTAACATGTTTGTATAGAGGTGATGGCATCAAGGAGAACTGAACTAATACGTCAAAGTAATTAGCATATTGAAATTTGAGATATGATTGCTGTTAACTGTAAGCTATAAGCTGTAAGCTCTTAACTGTTAATTGTAAGCTGTTTACAAAAAAGCTGTTAATTTTAATAAATGTGTTCGATATATTAGCTGTTGACTGTAAAATTAAGATGTAAAATGACTTAAAAGGACAAATTTAAATAAATTCTAATATGGTTGGAGGTTATAGAGTTAGGATCAAATAAGAAGATTAAGTAAAATAAGAAGAATGAGAAGAAACCATAACCACACATTTCAGATGCACCTACAAAATCATATGCATCTCCCCTTAAAATTCTTCTTTCTTTGTGGAATTTGTGGTCAGGATCTCTTCTTATTCTTCTCATTTTAATTTTTCTTCTTGCTGGATCCCTACTCGGATGTTATATCAGTAATTTACATCTCTAACAGTTCTTGAAAATTTAAAAAACTGTATGAATCGGCTTTTTATATAAGAGCTATTTGTTTAAAATAAAAAGCTAACAACTCTTAAAAACAGTTGTGCCAAACAGAGCTATTAGATTATTTTTTTAATAAAAAAACGAACAGCTTTATAAAAGATTTAGAAAACCTCATGGTTATAAATAGCGTAAGGCCTGACGTAGCGGCATGTCCAAGCTACACGCTTTAGCGGCTAAGGCGAAGCTTTAGCGTTTTCAAAACGTGATTTATGGTGGCACAACATATAAAATTATTTATATGTTTTATCATATTTTAACAGTATATTTATCTTTAATTCACAATAAGTGTTGTAAATAATAAATAAAGTTAAAAAACTCTTCTTACATGTAATATTAATCATTTTTTGGAGTTAAATTCAAAAAACTATCGCGCCTCATGTTGTAACGCGCCTTAACCTATTGCGTAGCGTGGAGATCGCGCCTCAAGCTTTAGCGCGCCTTAAAACGTGCTTTAACGGGCTATTTAGAACCATGGTTGACCTGATCGAACAAAACCGAATTTCAATATATCATATCAATGTGGAAAATGTGCTCATTTGTATGTGTTGATTTTCAAATAAGGGAGAAAATGTACTTGTTTACATGGGTGATTACGGTCCAAAAACTGGACGGGATTGATACTTGTAATTTTGTCTAAAACATCGGATCGAAGACCGAACTAAAATAGTACGATCTGGTCCATATTGGATAGGACCGAAAATCAAATTTAACGAATAGCACGGACTTAGGACCGGACCAAAATACGTTATGTCCGCTTTGGTCCCGTTATCCGGTACGGGTCGATCTTCATCCGGTCTGATCTGGTCCTACACCCATAATATCTGGCTTTTTTTAAGACAAAACCGGATCGAACCGACTGGACCGAAGATCAAATTTAACGAAAAACACGAACTAAGGACCGAACTAAAATACATTTTGACTGATTAGGTCCGGTTTTTCAGTCCGATCCGATCGATGGTCCGATATACTTAGCCCTACTTGTTGTATGTGTTGATTTTTAAATAAGGTGACAATTGTTGACATGATAAGAAAAATGGCACGAATTAATGTAGGAACAAGTTAACATGTTTGTATAGAGGTGATGGCATCAAGGAGAACTGAACTAATAGGTCAAAGTAATTAGCATATTGAAATTTGAAATATGATTGCTGTTGAGTTAAGATCTGATTAAAGTTAATAATTATGGTCCTTAGTGGTCCTAATAAGTTTAAACTGGTACTTGGTTAAAATTTGAAAAAATAAACGAGAAACACATGCTAAAGTAAAAGGCACTCCTACCATTGTGTACTATGTTTTCAATCGTTTTCAAATTCATTTATCGTCTAATAACATGTGCTACCTTGCAACATATGTCACGATACGTTTTTCATACTCTTGTACGTTTTGTTAGTTACGGCAATAAATATCGGCCATGTGTTTACATGTATGTCGGGTTTTGAGGAAAAACATTATCAAATTTTGGTCCATAAAAAGCTAAAAAGAGCATGAAAAACAAGCTTTTGCACATTTGAGGGGAATTCGTTTTCTTGAGATTTCATTTGTCGACTAATTTCGGCTACCGATATTTGACCTTAAAATAATTATTTTAATCTATTTTCGTCTTAAAATTATAATCTCTTGTATCATTTTTGTTGTCCCAAAATTATAATCCTATTTCAAAAATAAATTTAAGTAATGTAACAAGTTTACCATATTGCACCTAATGGTACTAGAAATTACAAAGTATATATAAAATTTTAATTAATTGAATAATAATGTTTTCTAAAACAATGTGGTTTTTTTTCGGTTATAATGCTAACTGAATTGACAGCTAAACAACAAAACAAAGGTGCAATGCTTTAGACAACATTAAATCCTGTTAAATCTTTGACCATTTCTAAAGTCAAACCGTAAAACGTTTTTCTTTGTGGATTTTTACTTAGACATCCTATCAAAATTTCGGTTTCAGACTAGCAACTGTCATTTGCTTGGTTCCAAATGTTCCTTCAACTACAGTCTACACATGAAGTCATTTTGACCACGCAGAAGACCGAGTTCTTAGGCTAAGTGTACATATCAGATGCCATAACGGGACGTATTTATAAAGGTGGCGAAGTTGAAGCACTCACTTAAGAATGGGTCGATTCAATTACTGGCACAGATATTGGATATAAGTCGACCCATTCCAAAATTTGGGCGAGAAACTACACATAACGTGTTCTGTGATACCTCAAAATTTGTTTTAGACCGTAAAGGGCTGCATCCGCCATACGATCATCCTCCAAAGCACGGAGAAGCTTTGGAAGACTCGTCAATTGCTTGCATGCCAGCATTCTAATATAACATACAGTAATTGATTATGGTTAATATGCAGAGTACTAAACGCACCCCCTGCAGATTCACGAACCTCAACCATGCTGCAAGATTAGTAAAATTAACTGAATTCAATATTGACCAAAACTAACACAAACAGAGATAAAAAAATGAAATGTACCTATCACTAAGAGCTGTACGAATGGTGGGGATCATTAATCCATAAAATTTAATAACTGGCTCCTACGAGCACTAGCCATCACTCCGCTTAGCACAATGCAGATACCCTATCAATAAAGATACATTACATAATCAGATACCATAACTGGACATATATAAAGCTAGCGAAGTTGACCCACTCACTTAAAAATGCGTCAATTCAGTTAATGGTTTTATCTATACCGAGAACGTTTAAAATAACATTCATAAAGATAAACAGAAAGAGATCAATGATGCATCTTTGGCATCATAACTGAAATAGATAATGGCTATAAGAGTTTAAACACTTTGCAAGGAAGCTTGAAGAGTCAACTCAACCCATTCCAGTTTTAACTAGTTAACCAACTTGCTTTCCCTGTAATTTTTCCGCTTTAGCCAATAACATTAAGATAATGAACTCGGAGACTGATATCAGTCGGGACCATGTAGAGCGCGGCAAGTACTTTACTGCACTTATCAGCCGGAGACTTCAGAACTAGCACCTTCATCGTCGCTATTGTGATACTAATTTTGATCAATCTTGTGAATTGTGATCAATCTTACAACAGCTATTAATACAGTAGGAATACTAATTTTGAACAAAAAGTGTTTTGGATTGACCCATCCCGTGCCTCCCAATACCAAAACACACCCGAACAACCCATATTGCCACCTCTAATACACATGGAGATAGAGAGCTTTACCTTAAACAAAAGATCGCCCAAAAGCTCCACAGAACTTTGACAGATACGTCAGTTAATATTGAATATACCATCTTCTACAACTAGAAGAAGCCGTGACAAGGACCTGGCATAATTTCTAATGGTTGTTGTTATGAAACAAAAAACTGTAGATTCATAAATAAAACAGCTATAAAGCTAAATGCCAGTTAATTTATGGAACAAAACTAAGCAACTTACGAAATAGCAAAATGTTTCACCTGTATGTGCCTGGCTCCAAGTGCAGCCGCACGTACAGACTCATTTTCAACCGCAAGACCTAAAAAATTGCGTGTTATATGCCACAATATACAAAAAGTAAACAACGGGAATGTATTATAGAAGTATATAAAACAATAACAACCAACAAACGGGGAAAAAAGATGGTGCTAAGATAAGTTGTTTCTAGATATGGTTTTTTTTGAACAGCAATTATACTACAAGGGAATAACCATATGAGTACCACTAACATATGTTGATATACCAAATACAAATAACCATAATCATAATTTTACAGAAAGCAGCTCACCTTAAGCAGTGTCAAATAACCATCACGAACACGTGCCATTGGGTGGGAGCAGTTCTGGATGATGTCAGGAAGAAGCTGTTCGAAGTACTCTGTTCCAAGAGCAGCCACAGCCTAGATAGCAGGATACATATTCTATAGTTCGTATCAAAATTGAAAGAGCTTGTGGAAAGAATGTGACTGGTTGGACATTGTTCTCGATGTTGCCAAAGTCGTGAAAATTGTGCCAGCATTTGAAAGAGCACTCACGAATAATGCACACCCGAAAAGCACAAGGGAAGAAATGATCGTTTGTTGCATCCAATACAAAAGCGAGCCATACTTTTTTTTATACTGAGATCTCACTTAGCCATTTGAATTCGTTTTCTCTACAAGATTCCATAAATTCCTTAAACTTCTCTTACCATGACTGTAACTTGATGATCATCAGGATCTCCGAGCTGGACTTCCGTCTCTTGTCTTGAGCCCTCATAAGTTGTAACCGACATTTCAGAAGTGCTACTTCAAATGGCACATTAAGAAGCCTAGACGCAACAAGAGGGACTAACCGGAAGACTACAGATAACAGAACACCAATGGCTAGAAATAACTACACAAACGAATATGAACCTCTTTGCCCTTTCCACAAATTGAGATATCATATAGAAAACCGGGTACACGTACACCTATCCGATATTCATAGTTGAACTTGAACCATATGCTTACTAGCAATCTCTTGTGTAAAAGATGAAGTATGAAAGATGCAACACCATATTTACAATCAGAACATGATGTTTGTTTTCTTAAAAGAGTCTTGCAATTAAAACAACTGCACATGTGTTTGAACTCAATTGGGGGATGGAGCGGTGTGGTGGAGCAAACCGGCGAAGGGGAGTGAAGTCGCCACCTAGGCACAGCGAGGGTGTGCTCGCCACGACACTGTTCCCTCTTATATTTTACTGTTGATTTTGGATGAAGTTTTTCATGAAAATATTGCATATGCTCCGTCTAAAGTATGTTCCAGATTTAGACCAACCGAGTTTAGTGATGTACATGTCAATTTAAACGTAAACTCGTGTGGCGTAAGTTGACCTTGAAAACTTTAGTCTTAGCTTGATAGTGATCTTACTCTTATTGTTAAATTTGAAAGGTTGGGTACACTATGAGTTAGCACTAAAGAAATCTATTGCAAGCGTGTTTCTATGGTTTTATATGCTTCAAGGGCTTCAAGCCGAAAACAACCACCTTATCCACTGCGGAAAAGCTAGTTGGTAGTCATGAAGCCGAGTTGGAAGGATTTACGAGTTTATATACCGGTGTTTTGTTGTGGAATTACGAGCTTAGCTAATGTTCTTAACAATGGATACACGTGAATATACTTGTATCTTACGTGATCAATCCAAACGTTACGTTACATATATAATGTTGAACCTGTACAGGCACACAAATACAAAAAAAAGAGCTGAGTAAACCTTAGAATTGTTCTTTGCAAAACATAAACAATCTGTTTATGAACACAATAAAGTACAATCACCACAATGAAAATAAAAAGTTCCATTTGAAACATTAACAGTTTATGAACAATAGCACTTGAAACAAAGTATTATTAGGGTAGAATTATTATTACACTTGTTAACATAAAAAAAAAAACTTACAGAGTTACTATGAATTTTCATATGATCACTAGCAGTAGTGAAACTATTTGCCCATCATTACATAAAAAGATAATATTACTTTGAACATATATGACCTATTACTCTATTCAACTATGTGGGATTGAAAGTCGAAACTATTAAGCCCGTAAATTTTATAGCAGATGAAAGAAAAGAACCCAACGTCCCAATCTTCTTGTGCAAGTAATTCTTCTTCTTAAGGAATAACTTCTTCATCGTTGTCTTGTCGGATCGAGTGAAAGTATAGCTTTTAAGAAAAATTTGTCTACGTCGAATCGAGTCAGCATTGTAAGGTAACACCAGTACTGGTTGTTGTCCTGCAACACCTTTCATAGAAGCTGCAAATATGACATTCTCCAAGAAGACTTTATCTGCTTCTAGTGATTTGTATGACTTCAAAGTGCTCCCAGTCGCCATGATCGATGAAAGTTTGAAGATGAATAAGAGACGATCGTGTTTTGATAAATAAACTTGGATTGTGTTCGAGGATTATAAATAGTAGTAAATAACCGTCTTTGATCTTGTTAACTTTCCAAAAATATGACCTTCCATCGTTTTTTGGGATTTTGTTATTTGATTGGGCATTGACTAATTTTGCTCAAAAAAGACTAATGTAGAATTTGGGCTCTAAATTCGCATCCAGGCTTTATTGGAATTTTCGTATTGTGTACTAGGGGCGAGCAGTCAAGAAACCCGACGTAAATCTAACCCGAATGAGTCGATTTAGATCGGTTTAGTTGTCTTAAAAAGTTTATTCGCGTTATTCGGGTCATCTTGACTGACCGGAATACTAAGTCGGGTATCAAGGTTTAGAAGTTTTGAATAACTTGGATTCGAGTCAATCGACATTCGAGTCAATTCGATTGACCCTAATAAATAATCTTTTCACTCTTTTAATATAATTTTTATGTTTTTTTAAAAGAGTGAAAAAAATTTACATTGTAATTATATTTGGGTCGACTGAACCCGAATTGAGCCGATTTTTTAGTCTTGACTTGACGTTGACCCGAACCGAATTAACCTAAACCCAACCAATCCGATCTGATTCACACCCGTAGTCACCACTGCCCATCAGTAAATCACTGTCGAGCTTACTGTTTGAACAAATTAATGAGACTAAAGTAAGGTTTGTATTTGAATTTGGAGAAAATTTGTGTAATATGAATGTGTTAGTTTCTTAGACATGATTAGAAGACTTTTAGCCATGTTAAAGCTGCACAACAAATCTAGTGACTTATACGGTAGATAATTAAAATTCGATAATAGAACATGCATGGTAACCACACATATACAAAAGAGTTGAGTTAACCTTAAAATTCTTTTTTGCAAAACATAAACAATCAATGAATAGGTCTATCTTAACTAAAGTCGCCATACTTAAATCCCTTTCCGCATCTTTCAATCGTGTCTCCCGAATCTTGTGTATATGGCACACATTTGGTTTCTTTGCAATATAATCTTTACTGTTAAAACAGAATATAGATTTGATTTCCTAGACAAATGTACCATTAGGGACAAACATTTCGTCTATAAAGTATTCTGTACGATAAACATAACGATTTTGAAAAAATATATGTTATTGTAATATGTAGAATTTTGTCTACTTATTTCATCCCACACTCATGTCTGAGGTGTTGGATTCAGTTTGATATTTATTTCATGAAAATAGTAATAATTTCCGTAAATTGCATTGCTTGATTTTGTTAAGTGTCAAATTAAAAATAAACAATCATTTGTGTTTTTATTTAAATATTTATTAAATGTGATTTGATGATTTTTTTAATATAACATATATGCTGTATTTTTAAGGGTAAACTGCAAATTACGTCCCTGACCTTTGCCAATTTCGCAAATTTACCACTGAGAGGAAACTACAAGCAATATATACTTCAAAATCTTGTACAATTTCGCCACCGAGTTGATGATTTTTAACTGTTGCTAACTTTTTTCGTTATCTTCCCCTCATGTGCCATGCACATGAGGATATTTTCGTTATTTCAAGTCACCCTCATACACTAACCTTTCTTTTATGCAAATTTTGTCCCTCGAATGCTTTCTTCCTCACTTTTTATTTATCCCCACTTTAATTTTTTTAAAACACCAACACCATGGCCATCCACCAACACCAAACGCCGTCATTGTTACTGTAGCAATCAAGAAAAAAACTATACTTGTAACCATCATTTTGTTGTCGATGCTTTCTTGGAGATTATTTTGAATGTTTTTCTGCCTTGATTCTTTTGTTTAATTGTATGACGTTGCTGAACTTCTCCTTATGGGTTTCTTTTATAGGTGTTATTTGTTTGAACAACAATATGTCATATACAAGGTCCATTGTTGTTGACTATTTCTTCTTCATTTCCATAAGTAAGTGTTCTTCGTTTTTTATTTTAGATCTTTGTCAATTTATAATATTTTTGGGTGGTAGAGTTATGTAGGACATAGTTCAAAAAAAAAAGAGTCATGTAGGACGCACTTAAAGGCTAAAACCGACTACGACATAATGTTGTGGTTTAATTTTTAATTTCTTGGCTTATATAAGTTCATTATGGCTTACATTATGAATTTATATAAGCCGGGAAGTTTGAAAATAAGCTAGAAAAAGGCTTAATTTTAGTTTTCGGGAAAGTTGACTATCTTGACCAATTATGCGGATTAACCTTGTTTTCTTTGATTTTGGCCGATTAATCGTTTTTTGACCGGTTAAAACGATTATAACCGATCTTTGACCGATTATGCCAATAGGTGGAAATCCGGCCGCTTAGTGTCCGGTTAGCGCCCAAGCGCCGATTAATCGACCACCTAGGCCGATTTTGTGACAGGTTTATTTATGCAAATGTTTGCCAAGATATTTTTATGTGTTTTCCAAGTTTTTTTCACTTGTTTTGTTAGTTCTAAAGATGCATCAACAACGAATCAAGATGCATCATCTCAACAATGGTCAAAGAACAATGCAAGAATTTGGTTGGGGTTGTTTATCCTAACTGCGCACGTCAATTATTTAGCAGCACTTGCTTATTCCAAACGCAATCGCCTAAAGGTCAAGGAGCTTTGTGGTCAGCTTATGTATCTCCTTAAAAACCTGTCTTGAATTTTGGTTGATGGTAACGATGGGCATCCGATCGATAATTACACCCGAAAACCAAGATGAGTTGTTATTCAACTAGTGCCATTGTTCAAAAAAAAAAACTCAGTGGCATGGAAACTGGTACTTCTTTAGTGAAAAAGGTCTTGCAATGTTGGTGTGAAGGTTCATGTACATATCACTCTTCCTACGCCATCAAAGAGTTCTTCAAGATTCAAGTTTGTCGTCCCCACTTGTTCGGTTCTCACCATATTGTACTCACTACTTCTGCTTTTCTAATCTAGAAATCATATCGACGAGTGAAATCATATCGACGAGTTCTTCAAGATTCAAGTTTGTCGTCCCCACTGTTGGAAATACGTTTTTACGTATTTAGAAAGGATCGGTCACTCCAAAGATAGATTCAAGTATTGGGCTCGTGATCCAATGTATAAACATATAGCCCACCAAAGCCCACATGTAGGGTGGCTATATAAACCCCCTCCTAGCATGTTAGGAGGGGTTGAACACTTTGTCATTTAGCATTTTCCATCTTTCTTCTATTCTCTCTGTTCTTTCTCTCTCTAAGTTCTTCCTTTTCCATTCCATTCATTATATAAATCAAACATTGCTTAATCCTAAGAAACGATGGACCTACAATTGGTATCAAGAGCTTTGGTTGATTCTTCGGATTGACGTGTTTTTGTCTATTGTTTTGGTTGTAAAAATTTTCTTCTTTCTCGATTTGTGTTTCTTTGTCTCAAAAGTTATTTAAAAAAAAGTCTCTTATCAGTTTCTTTTAATACTCTCTTATCAAGTTTTATCTGAATCTGTATATCTGCTTTTGTCTAAACAATCTCAAATATTTCAGTTTTTTTATAAGTTTTTTGAAATTTATTTTATGAACAGATTCGGTCTTGTCCTTTTATAAAGTTTTTGTCCTATTCCGATTGAAAGGTTTCTTATTCCGATACCTTTTCTTTTTTATATAATTGTTTCTATCGGAAAAGGGTTTTGCATTCCGACACTCATTCCGACCCTTTTTCCGACAGATACGTATTCCGATACATTTTCAGATACCACTTTCCGACTGTTACACATTCCGATACTTTTTTCCGATAGATATTCCGATGGTTGATTCCGATAAGTATTCCGATGGTGTTTTTGTTTTGACATTCCGATGGTTTTCATGTTTGTGACATTCTGATGGTTTGACAAACAACCCAAGTCTCGACTTAAACAACAAACCAAATTTAACCAGACCTAAATCACACATACATACACAAAACCAAGACTCGAATACACCAACAGACAGCATCAAAGACTCACCCATAGACTCAAACCTAACTTTCTGAGTTCTCAGACTCGACACACTCGAATCATACACTAGACTATCGACTCAAACTCAGACTCAAACACTCGACTAGACAAAGTCTCGACACACTGCCTCGACTCGTTCTATGTATTTCCCTCGTCCACAGTAAATCCGACTCAATCACTCTCTTTCCCCGTCTCATATCATCTGTAGACTCAAACCTAAAATAGAATTATATGACAGATCTCAGTTTTGTTAAATTGACAGATCTTTATAGATATTAAGAGTTTAAACAATCATCTTCACAGATTCGTGTTTTGGTTTTTTAAACCAAGTTCTATATACGAAATCAAATAAAGAGTAATAACAATCTGGTTAATATCTTTATTATTTTCGATTCTTTCAACAAAAACCGACATGCAATTCATTAAAAACCTACCCGAGACCATGGAATGACCTTGAAGACGAATTAGGAGATGAGTGATCTTTTTATGGTTCGAGTTTCTGGGATTTACAAATCATGGGTGATGGTTTGATTTTCGGTATGAACGATTTTGATGTGATGAGATCAGATTCTTGAGTTTGGTGTTTTTATTTGGATGATATTTGAGTTTGAGATTCAAAAACAGTTGTGATGTTGATGGAGGAGATGGGATTGTTAAGATGATGATTGTGTTTGGTCGTTTGAGATGATGTGCAGAGAGGATATAATGGGGGCGGACTAAACAAAGAGTGAGATTAGGTTTAACTGTTGACCTAATATTTAGGGAAAGGAGCTTTATATCTGAAGTTAGACCGGGGTACTGTTTTCTTATTTGGCCACGTTTTGTTCAAATCAGCTACACGTTTTATTGAGACGGTGATACCAAGATTCTTTAGATGCCACGTTCCTTTTGGTTATCTTTATTATAATACGCCACGTCTAGCTTAACAAAATTATTCACCAAGTTTGTATTTGGACGAAAATTATTCTCGAGTAAGTTATACACGTAAGTGCTTGTCTAAGTTAAATCAGGTCGTGTCAAAGTACTTAAGTTTTTGGGTCGAAAGGATATCAAGTTGTTTAGTTTTTTAATATCGGGTTTGTATTATCATCAAGAAATCATTGAGCCGAGAAAATAAACTTATATCATCAAACGAGGATTGTGACGAAGTTTTACAGTTTATTAATTGGTTGATGTGTAAAAATCTCGTAAATTCGACTTCACGATTTCTTCACAAATTGTAAGATTCCGAATACAACTACAATCACGATCATTTTTCATCATAATTCAATGGAGTCTTTGAATTCGACTTTTCAAGAGGGAGAATCGCATCAAATTTAAGTTAAAGCTAGAGAAAGTAGAATGACTTTATTTCTACCACTTCAGTCCCATCTGTCGAACATTTATCTACTTAAAGAAGGAAGCGGATTTGTGACACTCTTCGGTCAAGATCGTACCATTTTTGTCCACCAAATGCTCCTCAAATTTAACCAACTACTAAAGCAGATCAACAAAGAAGACATTAATCAAATTGAATCCTCACATTCACTTCTAGTTCTAGAGCAACATTTTTCGAGTTTCTTTCAATTTGATCCTGCCAAGGTTGAAGCTTCAACGATCTGCCAGTCATTCCTTGAAGACACACAAATCAAGGTTAAAGACTCCAGTGATAGATTGCTCGATTTCATGAAATCTATTGCACGTTTGATTTATGAAATTTCACAACTTCAACAAGAGCATGATAGTGGAATACAAGAAAATTCGATGCAGATGCCAGAGAAAACAAATGGCCTTACGGATGACTCAAAGGAGACCACCTCGGTTAACAATGATAGCAGCGTCATTGCATCACGACAACATGATTCAAGCATGCATGACGAAGAGCCAATAGTTGGGGTACATTTGAATACTGTATCTAACAATGATTTACAGCATGTTGAGCATTCCGACCCTATCTATGGCAAACATGGGATGAAAAAGAGTGATAGCAATACCACTTCTGATTCATCCGATGTGAATCATAATAAGGGAGAAAATGATCAGAATGCTAAAGATCATGATATGTGCTTTATGACTGTTACTTTAACCAATTCTGCTTCTAGGAATTATTTCGCTGCCCGTTCATCTTTTTCTTGTAGTGTATCTCATATGGCTTACATACATGTGGGAATGTTTTAGTATGGTAATGAGATCATATGCACAATTTATGTGGAAACAGAAGAAGGCGATGAAACATATGAAGATGAGTCCGGATATAATTAAGGCCATGCTCTTTAACAACCACGCATAAAGCTTCCGAGTTATACAACCAAACACCATATCAATGTAAAACAAAGGCCCCGTGAAAGCACAACGGGGTCGAATTTTACAGTTCTCTTGACTAATCCTACATAGATGATTATATGATTCCAGTATATATCTGTTGGTATATAGCGCCCTTAAGCCTAAAAGTGTGATCACTGAAGTCAAACCCAAAGGTATGATACTACAATCGATGTATCTGCTAATCCAAACACTTCTACGACAAAGTCAAGCTCCAACAACAACATTGTAATAGCTTAGTTCAGTTGACTTTTTAGTTTGACTTCTGATGTATATAAGTTGATCATGTGCTCTGTATCTCATTCAGTGAAATGAATCGATGAAATCGTTTTCACCGTTTCTATGTAGATAATAGGGATCCAGTAGACCAATATAAACTTAAGGCACGTGTATATGTTGTTTATTTAGCAGAAAGTAAAAAACAAATGCATAACAAAAAAATTTACCTTCACTTCCGTCATATGGCTGCTCAACATAAGGTGGTCTGGCAGACCTACCATCGTCCATTCTATGCCCAGCTTGTTGTGCATCCAGGAAAGGACTACCAGTTGGACCCAATAAGCTTGACCCAAACGGACTTTCACCCAATAAGCTATCGTTCTTTTATGCTGTTTGCACTGATCTTTGTTACAGTTAGTCAGCTTGCTTCGCTTCTTAGTACTACCCGAACTAACCCAGACCTCAACATCTTCAAATCTGGTGAACTTGCCGTAAGTTTTAGTAGCTATGGTTTATTAACTGAAGTTGTAGAGGTGGCATAACGGCGGGTTGGGCAACGGGTCAAAACTCGTAAGAGGGTGTCTAGATTGCTTATTGAAGTTTGAGTGTTTGGATTTACTTTTTATCTGCTTATTATAATGCAAATACTGAAATAAGCACTTAAGAATAAGCAGGCACCTACCTATTTTAAGCAGATAAGCAGTTTAAGATAATAAATCCCGGACACTTCCTTATTCATGTTATGGATCAACTTAAAACGAATCACTTTTTGCCCAACAATATTAGACCTCGTATATATTGTAAGTGTTTCAAATGTTAGTGGTTCTCTTTCGACCCATGTGACTCGTTTACTTTTCTAACTTTATGAGTTTGACCTGTTGGAGATTTTATATAACTTAAATTGGCCCATTCATAATGAATAAAGTAAATGATGATTATGTGTCTTGTATTGCAGTTGGTTTCTGTAAGCCTGATCGCAGGGCTAATGATACTACTGCGAAGTGCGACTAGGATCACCCACAAGGCACAAGGCGTGACATGCCTAGCTGCCAAATGGCATGTATGTGCAACAATCGATGTCATGGAGACACCCGAAGGTGATACTGAAACTCCACCAGTTCCAGGTGTTTCCTGAAGCACCATCTGATTCTGATGATGTTGGTGATGAGGAAGATGAGTTGGATAATACTAAACTCATACGAGCTTGTTTGTTTTACGTTTTTTTATTCATTATGAGCTTACTAGCTTTTCAAATTATTATTCTTTCATGGAGATTCGGGAAAGCGATAAGGTTACCAGGATCTTATGAGCCTATTAACTTGAGCTAAAGTAATTAGTTCATAAGCTCACTTATCCGTTTGTTCAAATCTCAGTAACCCAATAAACCCATAATATTTAGCTAATCCAAACACCATCTAGCTTATTGCCTTATCAAAGCAAAATAAACTTGCAACAAGTGTCTGGTAAAGCTAATTTTAAAAACTTATCAGCTTATTTTTGTGATAAATAGCCAATACCCTTTTGTTTTAATGATATGAACCGAATCGATTAAAGAGATGAAAAGAACAGCAAAGATAAGTAATCGACGTTCGAGAGGTCGAATAAGCTCTCCCCGTTAACAATAAACTATGTAATAAACTATATTCATATTTCTCTGCATCTTTCATATTACAGACCTAATCTCTATTTATAATAGAAGATAAACTTATTCATCAAGAAATAATAAAAGGAAAGTAAATAAGCTAATAAAATAAATAATAGTATTTGTCTCTGCCAGGATCGTATCATTACTCCGCCCCGCAAAAACACCTTGTCCTCAAGGTGTTGTTATCTTGCCTGATGTGATTCCGGGATCCCAAGTTCTTCGTTTTATCCCCTTTGTGCGCTTCAAGAGGAGGCAGTAGGCTTGGTATATGTATTTGAGCTTTGTGCAGACTCCTAATTCTTCATGTGAATCTGATCTTTCAAATCCAGTGCCAAGGGAGGTACCTAGCTTTGTAGGTTTTCTAGTTCGGACACGTGCCACCACAAACTTATTCCAAAACAGCCTTGCCTTGATCTTCTTGTTAGGAATCCGTCGATTTAGCTGGACCCCTAAAGAATCTGTTCCATCTTTTTCCAGCTTCTTTCCCACGGCTTCTGAATCTGACCCGAGACGAACAACTTCACCACACTTTTCTGTGGTGGCAGGTTGTGTTGGAGGCTTTTGAACAGGCGAGATGAAAGACTGAATTAGATTTATCATCTCTTCAATCTTTTGATTCCATGCTTCACGCCTCTTATCCTCTTCAATCTTTTGATTCAATTCTGCACGCCTCTTCTCCTCTTCATAAGCTCTAATAGCCATTTGTTCCCGTCTTTGATTCCATTCATGCCATTCTTGACACCTCCGATTCCATTGATGCCATTCTTGACACCTCTGGTTCCATTGATGCCATTCTTGCCACCTCTGTGTTTCCATTCCAGTAACTTTTCCCCTCGGATGAACAGTTTTTTTTTTTTTTTTTTTTTTTTTTTTTTTTTTTTTTTTTTTTTTTTTTAACCCTAGAATCGAAACAGCTCTGATACCAATTGATATGAACCGAATCGATTAAAGAGATGAAAAGAACAGCAAAGATAAGTAATCGACGTTCGAGAGGTCGAATAAGCTCTCCCCGTTAACAATAAACTATGTAATAAACTATATTCATATTTCTCTGCATCTTTCATATTACAGACCTAATCTCTATTTATAATAGAAGATAAACTTATTCATCAAGAAATAATAAAAGGAAAGTAAATAAGCTAATAAAATAAATAATAGTATTTGTCTCTGCCAGGATCGTATCATTTAACTTGTGTGCTAAATCTTACCATCTAGCTTATGCCTATCTTGGCTTTTAAAGAGTTGATTACAGCAATGCAGACGTAGTTTGCTTTAGCATTTTTTATTCTTATTACTAAATCCATTATTTCTCCTCACATGACGTCTTATGTGGTGATTGCAGTTAATGACAGAAATCAATATATCAACTGCATATATAGGTTTAATAACACAAAACTGATTGAAAGCTATTATATGTCGTATCTTCAACCCATCACCAGGTGCATTCTAGCAGGGTTAATTTTAAAAGGATGTCAGAAATATATAGCTCTACACTAGCGCTGTTTATGCACACCCACGGATTCATTTGACAGAAGCTAAATGTCGTGGGACCAAATTTCCATGCGCCATAGGGAAACAGTATAATCCGTAGTAAATAGGCAAAATTGCCGAGAGCTTTTTTGTTTTGCAGATCGAAACTTTTTTAAAGCTGGCTAGAAACAACAAATAGCTCAGTTAGTTGTCACTCAGATGTGCTATGTTTCTGTATAGGACATTCCGTAATCCTTGCAATTCCTTCCTTGTATATTGTTGGACTTGATTTCAAATCTTCATAGGATGCTTATATTTTTTGTCAAAGTATAATTTATTACACATGACTATCTGATTTATCGTCTTCAACCAACACATTGCTGTAACTAAAAGCTTTCACAGAATGGACCCGATGAAAGAAGTATTCCCGGGAATACTGTTGCTGTTCAAGCTGATATGCCATACAGCGGTTTAACTAATTTTGGAACTGCATTCTTGTCGAAGTTCGAGTGATGCATTCGAACCATTGTCCATATCTTACAAGTATGCAAGATACAAGCATTCTTTGTAAAACTTATTGAAGCAATTTTCATTATGGGTGTCCATTAAACGACTGGACTAAACCACCTGTTTTCAACTTCTTCAGAATTATACTATGTTAAAATGGTGGGTGTCCCTCAATTTTAATGTTTGACATAATGTAATTGTGAATTTTAATTTGTTTATCATGAATTACGGAGTCCTTTGCAACATTATAGAGCAGGGGTTCGTGTTTTGATGCATTCGAACCATTGTCCATATCTTACAAGTATGCATGCAAGAGCTTATCGATTGATTCTAAAACTTATTGAAGCAATCTTCAATCTAACCATTCTCATACTCCCTCTCGATCATCCTTTCCGGGAATCCTGTTAGTTGTTAAGACGGTCGTGATGGTTGGATAAAGAGAGTAACCATGCATCCCATAATGTCAGTTTCAGCACTCGAACAGATCGATCGAGGCGGCATGGGAAGAACAAGTGGTGGTGAGTTTCGAAGCTCTACACCAATATTGTGATTTAGGAAACTCGTTTTTGGTGTGCGACTACATGAGTTTCCTAAATACAAACAAACAACCAAATTTAGAAATTACAAAATCGCAATCCCCTAGAACATGAATAAAAGGAAATTATTATCAACTTCCATAAATTTTGAACTTCCATAATATAATTTTGACAGACATTATATTTGGAAACCAGATCCTAAGTCATTCTTATAAATACACAAACACATATACATCGATCTATCACAAAAAAACTGAGAAGCAGATCGATCTCAAGCTGGTTTCAAGGTAATAAATACTCGATCTCATAATAGTAGTCTAGTTTACTTGTGTATGCACTCTGGTGTATTTGCATCAGAATTACGTACTTGTCTCGTAAGCTTTTTTACCATTACGTTTACATTAACTTGTTATACTGTTTTTTCGGGAGGGGAGTCTAGCTTTTTTACTTAGATGTATGTACGTACGCGCCCGTGCTAACCCACCGTATATATAATCTTTTTTTAAGATTTTCTACTAGCTTTCGTATTATATTGCCAAGCTGGAAGAGGTCGACTAAACCTGAATTTTTATGAACGGTTGCTTGTTTATGAACTTTTTTAGTTTTTGCATGCATGTTCCTTGTTTTTGGTTATATATGAACTTTGTTAGTAGAACGTGACAGTAATATCGGTTTTTGTTGGAACAAGTAGTAATATCCATTTGGTCAGTTTTCATGTGTTTTGTTATGCTTACGTTTTGCCTGCTTCTGTATTTACGGTGGGGGGGTGGGATGCTTATGTTGAAGGCCTGTTGATCTATGAAGTGCAGGTTAAATCCTAAACACTCTATTGACACTGATCTGAACTTTTTAGCTCTTACAGCTACGGCATGTTCTGATATTGGTTTGGGCAAAACGTACG
Organism: Glebionis coronaria; assembly: GCA_025667525.1. Lineage (NCBI taxonomy): Eukaryota > Viridiplantae > Streptophyta > Magnoliopsida > Asterales > Asteraceae > Glebionis > Glebionis coronaria. The sequence continues at coordinate 56,429,970 of CM046881.1, forward strand.
AAAATTTGAAAGTATTAGACTCTGAACTGAGGTTTGCTTAAAACCTGTTTATCTAAACCGGTTTATCTAGAAAGTGCACGTTCAATTGGAACACCCTATTGACACTGCTCTGTATTATTTTAGCTCATAAAGCTACAGACTGTTCTGATATTGGTTCGGGCAAAAAGTACCGAAAGCCCGTGTACAAAGTGTTTTGATACTAGTACTGCTCTCGAGCCCGTTTACAAAAACCAAATAGCCCGTTTACAATAGCTTCCACTATTTCTAAAGCAAATCTGCAACGGTTTTCTAGAGAGCCGCCGTACTTATCTGTCCTGTCGTTTATTCCATCTTTCATGAATTGGTCTATCAGATAGCCATGAGCCCCATGGATCTCAACTCCATCAAAACCTACATGTTTAAAAAAAACAGACATGAAATTTCCCATTTTTTTTACATATAACTTGCACGTGGGAGCTGCGTAAGTTTTACAGCAACCCTAAATGAATACATGTTTCGTACCAGCTTCAATTGCGTTTCTTGCAGCAAGTCTAAAATCTTTAACCACAAGAGGAATCTCCTCTGTTGTCAGTTTTCTCGGAGGTAAGAACTGTGGAACATCCATTTCGTTGGCTCTTACTTGAGGTGTTAGTTCTTTGTCAGAGGAAGATATCGGGGCTTGCGAGTTTGGCTGGAGGCCTGTAGAGTTTAATACTTGAAAAGACTACTTCAAAGACACATAGTAAATCTCTGCAAATCTATATGTTAAACAAAAGCCGTACTAGAATTTGAAACCCTTCCCGCATGCCATATTTGACAAAAGAATACCCCCGCCTTTTGCATGAACATCGTCAACAATAGGTTTCCAAGCCTCCACTTGTTCCTTCCTCCATATGCCCGGCATATCTCGATACCTTACACAATACAAACCACTTAAGCACTTACTTAAATTACACGTTGAGATCACACTGAACTTACTAAAATTAACACTAAACTTACGCTTGGGCAGTATCAGACACTCCTGTGGCTTCTGCAATAAGAAAGCCTCCTTTAGTGGTTCTTTGAGAATAGTATAAGATAGCATGCGGTTGAGGGAGATTATATTGTCGAAGGATCTTTGCCTTGTTAAAGGTGCGAAAACGACTCTGAATAAGATACACACAAGACATGCAGCATGTCATTTTACATTTCAAAGTTACAGTATATATTTGCCAAAGTAGAACATCAACTGAAACAATAAAAATTTGTCAGAATTCATGAATCTTACTAAGAATGTGCACTTTTTCAGCGAAACGGAAAAGAGTAAACCTAGTGTTAAACTCTGATAAGGGTTTTTGAATATGAACTATTTGACACTACGGATGGTGCTTAAAGGGTGTTATGCACGTGCATACCCTCTTACTCAAGTATGTCCGCTCCTACAGTTAAAAGATATTAATGCAGCAGTTGTTGGACTTAATCTTGACTGGTTTGTTTTTAGTAATTTAGCACCTTAGTACTTTAGTTAATTTAGTAGTTACATTAAAAATAAAAGGTGTTTGAATTGGTAAGTAGTAGGAGCAGGTATTAAGGATGACTAGGAGAGTGGGTAGTTTATGAACCGAGTCTTGGGGAGAGTGGTTTCCCACCTTATTTTGTAAGGCTATATATAGCCTCATCCTTTTGTTGAATATGGAATATAGAATATCAGTAGTAAAACACAGGTGCAAGTTTATTCTTAAATTCACATTCGTGAATTTTGTGGTTTGATATTCTACAGCAGTTTGCGCGCATGCCACATATCATCTAAGATAATTTTCGCATATGATGTTTGAGATACCTGTGAGAAAGCTCAAATTTCCCCATTTTATAAGGGGTGAGATCGAAGAGGGATTTTTCCATTGTGGTTAGCCATTTTCAGAACTTTGTTTAATTGTTTCGAGTAACGTTTGTATGCAGAATCCCGAACGAAGTGGCTCTTCTGCCAAATTCTAATGTCTAGGCTATCCATGCTCGCATATAATTTTGTAATAAGTTTTTGATCATGCATGCATATATAGACAAGTTGCAAGTTCTGAGATACACATGTCAAAACCAAAAGCAGAATTCGCTGCATTAGTAACTTCGACTTGTTCGAATATTTGCCCAGTTTTGTTCTTTGCTAAGATTTTACTTTTTACATTTTACCTATTTTCATTCTATGTTCTCCTTTGGAAAAGCCCTATAGAGGAATTATAACCAATAGTAACGATGGTGCCATCTTACATTGATCCATGTTGTTCGGTCTTCAATCGTAACTGTCTCGGCTTCTTCTGAATGCTTTCTTCTGTGAAAGTACCTTTTTGTTCTGCAGCCTTTTATGCTCAGCTGCAGCGGCTCTGTTTAGCAAAAAAGAAAATGTATTGATTTTGGTACCAGTTGTAATATAGGAAATCTACGATACTAGCAAAAGGCCTTACATTTTGGTAATCTTTTTTACTTGTTCTTCTGATGGAGGAGGTGGCACATATGAAGCAGCATCAATGATCGCCTATCATATTTATATAATCACGAATCATAAAACACAAATAAGAATCGTTTATTAATGTGAAAGTACCTAGTCTGATAACAAGATTTCGTTTATCGTTACCTGTAGTTTCTCCAAAGCATCCTCAATGTTACCCCTGAAAGTGAAAAAAAGAAGATAAAACCGAATAAGCTTGCAACATTCACTTTTTTTTTTTATAAAAACACGATTAGAAAATGTATCACTGAATCAGTAGATAGAATTTTACTTCTGTGTTCTGGTCTTTGTGGAGGATATAACAAGCTCGCCATCTTTGTTGATCCGGTTCTTTTCCTGATTAAGAAGCAGATCAGAATCGTAAGAAGATATTCTGACAATTGATAAGCACGAAATAAGTTCAAGAGTAAATTTCATTTTTGGTCCCTGTGGTTTGGCCAGCTTGCAGATTCAGTCCCTGTCCTTCAAAAATTGCAGTAAACGTCCCTATTTTCAAGTTTGCACTGCATGCTTGGTCCTCGGTTAGGGACTGAATCAGCAATTTGGCCAAACCACAGGGACCAAAAATGCAACCTAAACATGAAAATAAGGACATTCACTGCAATTTCAAAACGATAGAGACTGAATGTGAAATTTAGCCAAACAACAGGGACCAAAAATGCAATTTACTCAAAGTTCAAACTAATTCCACCAAACCAACATACTCATGCATGCACCGAATTTTACTGAAAACGAATATTTATGTTAAGTCTGAGTACCTTTTTGGTACCGAGCCCCCCACCAAACAAGGAAGGCATATCCCGGTAAATTACCTAGGCAACACTGGCTGACCAAGCCTATGACTATGATATCAGAAACACCAATGAGAGTAACTGTGGACTAACCGTCTGTAGAATTTTCTCTCTCACTCTGTCACTTAACCAATGTGCTGCACTGACATTGAACCTCATATCGACCTTGGTATTTACTACAAACAAAATGCAGATCGAGGGTGAATCTTGGTATAAGAAAAATGGAAAACTCTGAACTATCGGTGAGAATAAATCAAAACTACATGAAAGAATTACAGATACCAAACCTTTGTTGACATTTTGACCGCCAGGTCCACCACTCCTAGCAAAGCTCACAGTTACATGATCTAAATCAGAAAATCAAAGTCAGTGAAGACATAGTTCAATACATATAGATGATTATAGAACTAGCATTAGAGTAGAAGAAATGTCTATATAATTTTGATATTGAAACGAATTGGTACAGAGCGAAGAGAGGTGTATTCTACCCGGCCAGATTAGAAAACAAGGGAATGAGTATGAATAATGATAAAAAGCATGGAAGGAATTGTCTACTGATGGTACTTTCAATATAACTCTTACTTTGTAGCTTACGTGTCGATATATAAACCGCAGAATAGTCCCTTTAGGCAAAATAATTGCTATGGCAACACAATTAATATTCTACAAGTGAACAGGTGATATGGATGAGCATACACATAACTAATATGTTCTAGTATCCTAGATCACCTTATGCCCTTCGGTTGTTGATAGTGTCTGTAGATTTGTCATATAAAGAACCACAAAGTTAGCGCAACAGAGTGTTTTCTATTGACACGCAGAATCATTTCCACGGTGTTCTTTTTCGTAAAAACAAGACAGAATTTTCAAAAAATGTCATGATTATGGGCTATATGCGCATGAGGGGGCCAACATATTGGCACAAAATGACTAACGGACATGTTATAAAACATAGATTGCATGGTTCAGTGGACTTCCCGTGAAGCAAAAAACAGCCAAGGGGGTGTTTGGGTAAGCTTAAGCATAAGAGCTTATGGAATCTCAAAAAGGCCCAAATTTGGAGTTCGAGCATAAGCTTATTGCCTTGTTCCACCAAAAAAATCTTAGAAGTAAGCTGACCTAAACACCTTCAGGGGGCTTAATAACTTCCTAAGCACAATAAGCAATTACACTCGAGACAAACATTCCCTAACAGTACTGGTATGATATTTGCAGGAGATCTATAAATGCATTAAGATGACTTCAATCATCAATAATATCCATATTTCTAAAGCGTCCTAAGAAAGTTAATTTATAAAGGGTAATAATTATGCGACATATTCTGCAGCAAGGGACCAATAAATATTTTTAAAGTGAGGCCGCCTAAACACAACTTCTCAAGTAAGCTTAGACAAAGACCCGGTAAGGTAACAGTTGTTGTATGATATTTGTATGCTATTTACAGTAGATGACTTTCATCGACAAGCACGGGAAGTCTCAGGGGCCAACAAACAAACTGACATCCCTTGACGAAGCACGTAACTTATCAGTTTTTCTATGAAAAAACCATTAGACGTGTTTTATCGAATTAGAAAGGCATATAAATGCTGCTGCATCAAGATGAGTTTTCCATCCATTTGACTCAGGAACTATCTAACCATATCTCTTTTATGTTTTTTTGTTCTGTTATTGGTAATCTAGTGCAGCAGAGTGCTTTCCGTTGACACACGAAGTCATTGCCAAGGTGTTCTTTTTTTGTAAAAACAGCAGACTTTTCAAAAACGGTCATGATTATGGGCCTGTTACTGAAGCATGGGGCAGTCTACGGTGCAAGCAAATTGACTAAAGGACATGTTATAAAATCTAGATTGCATGCTTCAATGGAGGTTCTTTGAGACCAAAAGCAAGCAAGGAAGCGTTTGGGTAAGTTTAGCTAAAACATTTTCAAAAAGCCCCAAAATTGGAGCTGCTTAAGCATAAGCTTATTGGCTTATTACAGCCAGAAAAAAATCTTTGAAGTAAGCTTACCTAAACACCTTCAAGGGGCTTAGTAACTTTCTCAAAACATAATAAACTATTAAGCTTCTCAAATAAGCTTAGAAAACACCCCCTAACAGTGTTTCTCAAGCATACTCGTTTCTATGGCGTCTTCTATTTAGATAAGAGCAATTTTACAAAAGGGGAACTCTCGGGGACCATCAATTGGCACGTAAGTAAGGTCCTCCAATGAAGGACATCTAATCTATGCTACAATTAACTTCCTTTGACCCAAAACATAACTTATCGGAAAACATATCTACAAAGTCACTTTTGAACTAACCGAGCGAGCCTGCCTCCCTCATGGACAGGGTGATAACAGTTTAATTTAAGACGTTATATAATTTTATGATATCATAATAAACTTATATAAGCACATAAGTCTCCAAATAAGCCATGGCTTATGAAATATAATCCAAAATGGGCTTATTAAGAAATGAAATGAAAAAAGAAAAAATACCAAGAGTAATATTAGGAATGGGGGCATTGGCCCCGACAGCTGATCTCTCAATCGCTTCATGTAACTGCTGCTGTACCACCGACAGCCTTGCTGATGCCTTCTTATTATCTGAACCGGCTGCTGCACACCGGACCGGGGTGTAGCTTATTGGACCGCGTCTTATCAACCGAACCGGACCGGTTCGGAAAGAAGCTACTGCTACTGCTAATGATGATGATGATGATGATGGACGGAGGAAGATTTGTCTAAGTGCTTTCATTGCCATTTCACAGCCACTAATAATTAAGGTTTCTGTTTTTTTTAACCTTAAAATTTTCAACACATCATGGGCTAGGCCCAAATCACTTGAGCCCAAAATAAAATTTTAAGAACTGACCAATTGAGCACACTGTATGGTATGATTGAGCCTATCGTATTCGTGTCGTGGGTAAACACCAAAACTCTTTATAACCCCACAACTAGGGGTGGGAATCGGGTCGGGTCAACCGGGTTCGGGTCAAGTCGGGTCAGAACTCAAAAAATAATCAAACCCGAACCCGAGCCTAATTAGAACTCGGGTCAGTCGGGTTCGGGTCAATTCGGGTCGGGTTAATTCGGGTCGGGTCAACTCGGGTTCGGGTCAACCCGAGTATAAGTAAAAAAATTTAAAAATTAACTTATTTAAGTATATTTACAAGGTAAAATGTGGTTAAAAACTCGGGTCAAGTCGGGGTTGGTCGGGTTCGGGTCAAGTCAGGTCAAGGCTAAAAAATATAAACCCGTACCCGAGGCTAATTAGAACTCGGGTCAATTCGGGTCAACCCGAATTGACCCGAATATATTTTTGAACCCGAATGACCCGACCCGAATAGGCTATTTCGGGTTCGGGTTCGGGTCAGGTTCGGGTCGGGTCAACTTTTTCGACACCCCTACCCACAACCCCCCTCCCTGGTTAACACCAAAATTCTGTTGTCATCGTGACACCACCACTTTCTCTTTTTTTTTTCAACAATTTATTTTAAACTAAAAACACATTTCATTCATAATAAAAATATAAATACAAATTTTTAAAAAACAATACACGAAGAAAAAACACTAAAGAAAATACATCTTAAAAAAATAACAATAATATAAAAACATCAATGATTAAGGTTCCACAAATGCTCAACGAGATCACGTCGAAGTTCATCGTGAACTTTCCTATCCCAAAGTTCCTTGTTATTCCTTCTATATGTCTCACACCATTCTACCCAAGTACGTTCGAGATTGCCTTGAGGTGGAGCATACATATGGTCATATTCACTAGGGGTGAGCATGGTTCGGTTTGGTGCGGTTTTTGACTAAAACCGAACCGCAAGCGCACTTGCGGTTTTTATAAAAATAGAAACCACACCGAACCAAAAACCATGGTTTCGGTTTTGCGGTTTCTGTGGTTTTGAGGGTTTTTAGCCACATCGAACCATTACTTGTGACTTATATAATAATTGTGGCTTTTTGCGGTTATTTGTTTAAAGTGTTGATTTTTTTCCGGTTATAACAATGCATAAATTGAATCTAACAAACACTATAATAATAACTTATATGAATATCAATGATAATATGCACTAGAAGTCTTATAACTCGCATAAAATAGTCGATGTGACGTTTTTTAGTATAAAATAATTATTATATGGTGCGGTTCGGTTTTGCGGTGCGGGTTTTCGGGCAAAAACCGCAACCGAACCGCATTTGCGGTTTTTTCTTTTTCTTAAAACCAAACCGTCGGTTTTTGTCGTGGTGCGGTTTCTGCGGTTCGGTTTTTGCGGTTTTGCGGTTCGCGGTTCGGTTTCTGCTCACCCCTAATATTCACTAATGTCAAGCTCACCCCTAATATTCACTAATGTCAAGCTTTTGGTCTTCCAATATCATGTTATGTAGTATGATGTCACAATACATTATTTTTTTAAGCGTGCTGACTTGGTAACTTCGTGCTGGTTGTTGAATAAGCTTTTGCACATTTGAGGGGAATTCGTTTTCTTGAGATTTCATTTGTCGACTAATTTCGGCTACCGATATTTGACCTTAAAATAATTATTTTAATCTACTTTCGTCTTAAAATTATAATCTCTTGTATCATTTTTGTTGTCCCAAAATTATAATCCTATTTCAAAAATAAATGTAAGTAATGTAACAAGTTTATCATATTGCACCTAATGGTACTAGAAATTACAAAGTATATATAAAGTTTTAATTAATTGAATAAGGATAAGAATGCTATTTTGCAAAAAGTAAGAAACAATGTCGTGATAATAATGTTTTCTAAAACAATGTGTTTTTTTTGTCGGGTTTAATGCTAACTGAATTGACAGCTAAACAACAAAACAAAGGTGGTGCAATGCTTTAGAAAACATTAAATCCTGTTAAATCTTTGACCATTTCTAAAGTCAAACCGTAAAACGTTTTTCTTTGTGGATTTTTACTTAGACATCCTATCAAAATTTCGGTTTCAGACTAGCAACTGTCATTTGCTTGGTTCCGAATGTTCCTTCAACTACAGTCTACACATGAAGTCATTTTGACCACACAGAAGACCGAGTTCTTAGGCTAAGTGTACATATCAGATGCCATAACGGGACGTATTTATAAAAGTGGCGAAGTTGAAGCAGTCACTTAAGAATGGGTCGATTCAATTACTGACACAGATATTGGATATAAGTCGACCCAATCCAAAATTTGGGCGAGAAACTACACATAACGTGTTCCTTGATACCTCAAAATTTGTTTTAGACCGTAAAGGGCTGCATTCGCCATACGATCATCCTCCAAAGCATGGAGAAGCTTTGGAAGACTCGTCAATTGCTTGCATGCCAGCATTCTAATATAACATACAGTAATTGATTATGGTTAATATGCAGAGTACTAAACGCACCCCCTGCAGATTCACGAACCTCAACCATGCTGCAAGATTAGTAAAATTAACTCAATCCAATATTGACCAAAACTAACACAAACAGAGATTAAAAAAACGAAATGTACCTATGTACGAATGGTGGGGATCGTTAATCCATAAATTTTAATAACTGGCTCCTACGAGCACTAGCCATCACTCCGCTTAGCATAATGCAGATACCCTATCAATAAAGATACATTTTTCAATCAATGACAATGATATTCAAACACTATATACCAAACATGACTGAGGTATGGGTAAGCGAATATAATCACAGTCCTTCAAGCCTAGATACTATAGAAATGACCAAAGGAGGAACTCTCTCCACGAGAGCTTCCTAACATACTCACCCAATACTTGTCCTGCAGCCTTGAGAAAATATTTGTATCGCACATGAAAGAGATAAGAAATGATGATAACCAAACACAGACCTGTCTCTTTTCAGAGGATGGTAATGCTAGAAACGCGATAAGGGTGTTCATCAAAACAGTCAATTTCTCCATCAATATTTTATGAGTATTTTACAACTATAGTTTTCGACACATGTAAAGCAGCCTACAGCGGGAGATACCATAACTGGACATATATAAAGCTAGCAAAGTTGACCCACTCACTTAAGAATGCGTCAATTCAGCTAATGGTTTTATCTATACCGAGAACGTTTAAAATAACTTTCATAAAGATACACAGAAAGAGATCAATGATGCATCTTTGTCATCATAATTGACATCGATAATGGCTATAAGAGTTTAAACACTTTGAAAGGAAGCTTCAAGAGTCAACTCAACCGTCGAATTTTTAACTACTTAACCAACTTGCTCGCCGTGGATTTTTTCAGCTTCAGCCAATAACATTAAAATCAACATACCTGGTGAACCGAGAGACTGATATCAGTCGGGACCATGTAGAGCGCGGCAAGCACTTCACTGCACTTATCCCTGCCAAGTACCTCAATGATTGCAGGTCCTTGCACTTCAGTACTAGCACCTTCATCGTCGCTGCCACTCTCAAGGAGTGCTTTTCCAGAAGTTCCAGCAACCTGAACTAAAGAAATTGTCAATAAAAATAAGTACTCCAAAATTCGCCCAATATAACAAAACTATTACAGTATAATTCTTGTGAATTGTGTTCATTCTTACAACAGTTATTAATACAGTAGGAATACTAATTTTGAACAAAAAGTGTTTTGGATCGACCCATCCTGTGCCTCCCAATACCAAAACACACCCGAACAGCCCATATTGCCACCTCTAATATACATGGAGATAGAGAGCTTTACCTTAAACAAGAGATCGCCCAAAAGCTCCACAGAACTTTGACAGATACGTCAGTTAATATTGTATACACCATCTTCTACAGCTGGAAGAAGCCGTGGCAAGGACCTGACATAATTTCTAATGGTTGTTGTTATGAAACAAAAAGTTGTAGATTCATAAAAAAAACAGCTATAAAGCTAAATGCGAGTTAATTTATGTAACAAAACTAAACAACTTACGAAATAGCATAATGTTCCACCAATATACAAAGAGTACGTAAACAACGGGAATGTATTATGAGAAGTATATAAAACAATAACAATCAACAAACGGGGAAAAAAGATGGTGCTAATAATAAGTTGTTTCCAGATATGGTACTTACCATCTAAGATAGATGGTGACACTTGCTGCAAGTAATTTTGGAATTGCACGCGCAATGATCTTGGCAGATACAACAAGGGAATAACCATATGTTGATATACCAAATACAAATAACCATCACGAACAGGTGCCATTGGGTGAGAGCAGTTCTGCATGATGTCAGGAAGAAGCTGTTCGAAGTAGTCTGTTCCAAGACCAGACACAACCTAGATAGTAGGATACATATTCTATAGTTCGGATCAAATTTGAAAGAGCTTGTGGTAAGTATGTGACTGGTTGGACATTGTTCTCAACGTTGCAAAAGTCGTGAAAATTGTGCCAGCATTTGAAAGAGCACTCATGAATAATGCACACCCGAAAAGCACAAGGGAAGAAATGACGTTTGTTACATCCAATACAAAAGCGAGCCATACATTTTTTTATTCTGAGATCTCACTTAGCCATTTGAATTCGTTTTCTCTTCAAGATTCCATAAATTCCTTAAACCTCTCTTACCATGACTGTAACTTGATGATCATCATATTGTTTAGGATCTCCGAGGTGGACTTCCGTCTCTTGTCTTGAGCCCTCATAAATTGTAACCGACATTTCAGAAGTGCTACTTCAAATGGCACATTAAGAAGCCTAAACGCAACAAGAGGGACTAACCGGATCAAGACTACAGATAACAGAACACCAATGGCAAGAAATAACTGCACAAACGAATATGAACCTCTTTGCCCTTTCCATAAATTGAGATATCAGCTATAGAAAACCGGGTACACTTACACCTATCCGATATTTATAGTTGAACTTAAACCATATGCTTACTAGCAATCTCTTGTGTAAAAGATGCAGCTCACACGCAACACCATATTTACACGCAACACCATATTTACTGCCCATGTGTTTGAACTCAACGGCAATCATATGTACAACTGATCATGCAAATGGGGAACTGCCCATGTGTTTGAACTCAATTGGGGGATGGAGCGGTGTGGTGGAGCAAACCGGCGAAGGGCAGTGAAGTCGCCACCTAGGCACAGCGAGGGTGTGCTCGCCACCACACTGTTCCCTCTTATATTTTACTGTTGATTTTAGATGAAGTTTTTCATGAAAATATTGCATATGCTCCGTCTAAAGTATGTTCCAGATTTAGACCAACCGTAGTGATGTACATGTCAATTTAAACGTAAACTCGTGTGGCGTAAGTTGACTATGAAAACTTTAATCTTAGCTTGATAGTGATCTTACTCTTATTGTTAAATTTGAAAGGTTGGGTACACTATGAGTTAGCACTAAAGAAATCTATTGCAAGGGTGTTTCTATGGTTTTATATGCTTCAAGGGCTTCAAGCCGAAAACAACCACCTTATCCACTGCGGAAAAGCTAGTTGGTAGTCATGAAGCCGAGTTGGAAGGATTTACGAGTTTATATACCGGCGTTTTGTTGTGGAATTACGAGCTTAGCTAATGTTCTTAACAATGGATACACGTGAATATACTTGTATCTTACGTGATCAATCCAAACGTTACGTTACATATATAATGTTGAACCTGTACAGGCACACAAATACAAAAAAAGAGCTGAGTAAACCTTAGAATTGTTCTTTGCAAAACATAAACAATCTGTTTATGAACACAATAAAGTACAATCACCACAATGAAAATAATAAGTTCCATTTGAAACAAAGTATTATTAGGGTAGAATTATTATTACACTTGTTAACATAAAAAAAAAAAACTTACAGAGTTACTATGAATTTTCATATGATCACTAGCAGTAGTGAAACTATTTGCCCATCATTACATAAAAACATAATATTACTTTGAACATATATGACCTATTACTCTATTCAACTATGTGGGATTGAAAGTCGAAACTATTAAGCCCGTAAATTTTATAGCAGATGAAAGAAAAGAACCCAATGTCCCAATCTTCTTGTGCAAGTAATTCTTCTTCTTAAGGAATAACTTCTTCATCGTTGTCTTGTCGGATCGAGTGAAAGTATAGCTTTTAAGGAAAATTTGTCTACGTCGAATCGAGTCAGCATTGTAAGGTAACACCAGTACTGGTTGTTGTCCTGCAACACCTTTCATAGAAGCTGCAAATATGACATTCTCCAAGAAGATTTTATCGGCTTCTAGTGATTTGTATGACTTCAAAGTGCTCCCAGTCGCCATGATCGATGAAAGTTTGAAGATGAATAAGAGACGATCGTGTTTTGATAAATAAACTTGGATTGTGTTCGAGGATTATAAATAGTAGTAATTAACCGTCTTTGATCTTGTTAACTTTCCAAAAATATGACCTTCCATCGTTGTTTTGGAATTTTAAATAACCTTCCTAAAATAATAACCTTCCATATATTTGTTAGCATCCGCTTTTTGGAATTTTGTTATTTGATTGGGCATTGACTAATTTTGCTCAAAAAAGACTAAGGTCCAGAATTTGGGCTCTAAATTCGCATCCAGGCTTTATTGGAATTTTCGTATTGTGTACTAGGGGCGAGGAGTCAAGAAACCCGACGTAAATCTAACCCGAATGAGTTGATTTAGATCGGTTTAGTTGTGTTAAAAAGTTTATTCACGTTATTCGGGTCATCTTGACTAATGACTGACCTGAATACTAGGTCGGGTATCAGGGTTTAGAAGTTTTGACTAACTCGGATTCGAGTCAATCGACATTCGAGTCAATTTGATTGACCCTAATAAATAATTTTTTCACTCTTTCAATATAATTTTTATGGTTTTTTAAAAGAGTGAAAAACATTACATCGTAATTATATTTTGGTCGACTGAACCCGAATTGAGCCGATTTTTTAGTCTTGACTTGACGTTGACCCGAACCGAATTAACATAAACCCGACCAACCCGATCTGATTCACACCCCTACTCACCACTGCCCATCAATAATTCATTGTCGAGCTTACTGTTTGAACAAATTAATGAGACTAAAGTAAGGTTTTTATTTGAATTTGGAGAAAATTTGTGTAATATGAATGTGTTAGTTTCTTAGACATGATTAGAAGACTTTTAGCCATGTTAAAGTTGCACAACAAATCTAGTGAATAGTACAGTAGATAATTAAAATTCGATGATAGAACATGCATGGTAACCACACATATACAAAAGAGCTGAGTAACCTTAAAAAAATTTCTTGCAAAACAAAACAATCAATCTATAGGTCTATCTTAACTAAAGTTGCCATACTTAAATCCCTTTCTGCATCTTTCAATCGTGTCTCCCGAATCTTGTGTATATGGCACACATTTGGTTTCTTTGCAATATAATCTTTAGTGTTAAAACAGAATATAGATTTGGTTTCCTAGACAAATGTACCATTAGGGACACACATTTCGTCAATAAAATATTCTCTACGATAAACATAACGAATTTGAAAAAATATATGTTATTATATTATGTAGAATTCCGTCTACTTATTTTCATCCCGCACTGATGTCTGGGGTCTTGCATTCAGTTTGATATTTATTTCATGAACATAGTAATAATTTACGTAAATTGCATTGCTTGATTTTGTTTAGTGTAAAATTAAAAGTAAACAATCATTTGTGTTTTTATTTAAATATTTAATAAATGTGATTTGATGATCTGTTTAATATAACATATACTAGTTATATACCCGTGCACGCACGAGTTTTTTTTAAAACTCTAGTTGAAAATTATTCTCGAGTTAAAAATACAACCTAACGTGTTTTAAATTCTTTAATTTGCCAAAAAAAATGGAAATATTAAAAGTATATATATTGTCATTCACTTATTGCTTTTATATAATGATTGAAAGTATTTTTCCATTACTCACGCTCAAGTGGCTTAAACGTAGAGCCTCACGTCTATGAAGTTAAGGATGCTTTTGCTATGTATAAGAGTATGCTTGAGATAAAAAAAAAAACCCTTTTGTATCGTCAAGAAATGATTAGTTGTTCCGGACTCCCAAACACATCTTGTATGACCTATATGATGTACTAATGGGCATGCTTTTTTTTTAGAACGGCAAATGTTAGTGGTTAGTGGGTTGAGTCGTGCAATGATATTCAAGCGGCAGAATGTCTTCTTCGAACCCTCGCCTAGTTATGTTAAACTCTTTAGCTTCGCCTGAGAGGCCCTTGGTTGGTCTTGAACCCAAGACCTCCAAACCACTTAGTAGAATCTTGATGGCCAACTAAGCTAAGTCAGTTGGTTACTAATGGGCATGCTTTTTAATATCCGCATATCATAGTTTATAGGGTAAAAGCTATAAAATATCATCGTACTTATTGAGATGTGCCGACTTTAAACACTTACTAATTAATCTCGTGACTTTACCATTATATTTTTAAATTTGTTCCGACTATACTAATCTTACGTCAAAATGATTGTATTACCCTCGTCTTATATGACATAATTACAACTCTTGTCACATTTATCACCATTTTACAAATTTCTGCTTCTCACTCCTCCATTTCTATTTCATTCTCTAAAACTATCACAATAATTATGAAGTTTGGCTATATGCCATAGTTTTTAAAGAAGCGACAATTGTTGGATGCAAGGACATACTCACTTGGAGACTCCTACACTCATTTTTAGATCATAAAGTTTAAAAGTATGATTTACTTAGTATGTGCAATCTCCGATTTTACTTAACAAATTTCTTATGTTGTAATTTTAATACTCCTAATCATACAAAAAAAATTGTACATGACCTTAATAATAATGGGTTCGTCTCTGGTTGGATGAGTAACACATTGAAACGAATTGATTTGAGTTTTTTTTAGTAAAGAGGAACATCCCGGTAAAATAAGTTAATTTGAGTTTAGGTAGACATCAAAACATTTTTGTGTGTATTCTGTTAATAACATTTGTGTTATGCACTATTATTATACGAATTACTCGTTTATTAATTTATAGTGTATGATGTATGTATTCAATTATTTCTTACTTTACATGATTTCAAAAGGTAAAATACTGATTGTTTGCGAAGATCTTGATCTGTATTATTAAGAATCAAAGTGAAAAGAAAAAGGTAAAATACTGATTGTTTGCGATTGTCGTTTAGTATCAAAACCCAGATTGAGTTTGTAAAAAAAAGTTTTTTCAATCAATCTGAAAAGAAAAAAGACAAAGGGTATATTAGTCATTTAAAAGGGTAAAATAGTCATTTCACGCTTATATTGGTATAGTCGAAATAAATTTAAAAATAAAATGGTAAAGTCACAATATTAATTAGTAAGTGTTTAAAGTCGACATATCTCAATAAGTACGATGGTATTTTATAGCTTTTACCCTAGTTTATATTATAACCTCAAGACCATGCATTATACTTTTGTAGCTTAGGAGTTCTTTAGGAAAAATATTGCCCACAACACAAACATGCGCTTAAACATGTAATTTTTACATTCTCAAATTGTTACTATGACGTATTCTACTGTTTCAAGAAATGACTAATTACCGATGTTCAAACAAAATCCCAGGAATATGTTCTACGTTTAAGGATTTAACGTTTTGTAACCATCCATGATATTATAACATTTAATTAGTAGTTTTATTTAGTTTACATTAATATTATATCATCGATAAAGTAGACATGCTTGTATTTTTTTCATGTATAAAGTGGACTTGCTTGTATTTTTTAACCAGTTTTATGAATCTGCCCCATTTATCATTGTGTTCTACTAAAATAGCAAATCTCCATTAACTTCAGTCTCATTTTTATGTATGGCAGGGAGTTCAATTTATCTATAAAGTGTCATTTTTTAGCCGAATTCCATATGAACAATGTCATTAAGATGAAATTCATTAGATATTATTATTACCAGGTGAGATGCTTTTAGATGGTCAGATTCTCACGGGTCGGATTGTATGGTCCTTTTTTGTAGTGAGAACACAATATAAAGTAGCAATTGCAACCACTCTTTGTGATCCGCGAGTTGGTGTATTTGGAGAAATGAACTCACTATCATGTATAATTTCTCCTCCAAACTAAATATCATAAATTTTTATATAACCCCTAAAAAGAAAATCTACTATTAAGATATAATACCCTCATCATAATTCCGACAACCTTTTCCTATTCCCTGCTTACAAACACCTTCTGATCTGAAAATGTGCTGATATATACTAAAATAGTAAAATACCATAACAAACTATGTGTAGTTCTACCCATAAAGCACTCTCAAAGAAACTGTAAGATGTCAGCAGTTATGGAATATGTCGATTAATTTGCAGTTGAATACTTGAAATATAATTAGATAAAACTCACGACAATAACATCTTTCCTACCTTAAATCCACGCTTTATACTTCTAGATCACACAATTACATGCAACCACAATTAAAGTAGTGACTTCCAAGGTGTATGTTTACTCGTTTGCTTATGCTTTCAGAGATTTAACTACCTATTACGTATAAATCTAGATGTCGTAAATCTGTGGACCAAGGGGATTTATTGATGTACGTTTATAAAGTAATTATTTGCCATGAAGAATAAAAAGCTCAACGAAAAGTTAAGAATAAGCAGGGAACTATGTATTCATTCAAATAATTGGTATTCAAACAACTAATTTTACACTCGAATTTTGAATAGAAAAATATATACATCCAAACACCCCTAAATTATGAATGTTCTTTAAAAGATAGAACTATTTTGTGTGTCCCTAAAGCTGCTATTACTGAAAATATAAAAAGAATGCAAACCTTGCCATATGGGGTGCTGCCATAGTGTTTTAACAGAAACAAACAGAGCATTAAGTTTTCTCCAATTTAAGATATGAAATTAAACCTTGGGACTATGGTATTCATGTTGCTGTGGGTTTATATAGTTCATAACAATTATTTAAAACCCTAATATGGATCAAAGAACGCATAGCGGAAGCAATTAACAAGATCATTAATTTAACGCAATTATATTAATCAAGATTAGGGTTACATACCTTTATCCTAGCAAGATCCACAAGACGATGGAACGAACGACAACTAGGGTTTATTACGAACACCACCAAGAATATAATCTAAAGTAAGATTATATCACGCTCTTGTACAACCGTGGGTCTAGCACGAACAAACTGAGCTTCAACGCTTATGGAATATCTACCCAACAACCCTAGAGAGGGGTTAGGACTAGATAAATAGCTAAATCGAAAACCAACGAAAACCCCTAAGGGTGTGTATGTGTCGATCGCAGGAAGCAAGAGAAAGGGGAGGGACAAAAATTATGAAGGCCTTGGGGTTGTTTATATAGCCTTGGCAATCCTTGGGCTCCAAGTAAATAAACAAGAATTAGCAAACAAAAGTTTCCCTTTGCCCCCTCTCTTCTTTGGCCGACGGACGCAAGCCCCCAAGGGGGTGTTTGCGTAATTTTTGTTTTCCTTCTTTTCACTTCTATTAGTTTCCATAACGGTCATTTAAAACTTAACTATTATTTATTAACGATCGTTAGTTAAGCTTTGGTTTGATTTAATAAATATATATAAAATATATTTAATAAATAAATTAACCCTTTACGTTATGTGTGCAATCCCGTGATCCCGAGTTCGATTCTATCTCACGACTATTAATTTTAAGTCCATAAACTTTCAGCTCCCAATTGGACAAAATTCTAATATCGTGATCACATTGACTAGCGTCTAGTTACACTAGCAATGTCACTAGTACAAACCGGGTAAGGTCTCCTGGACAAGAACCTATTAATGATTATATCATTATTATTATCCTTTCATTTCAAATACATTGTTAATAAGGATATGGATCTCAGTCATTCCTTCATTAACTATTCTGTTTCTCGTTTACGGATATAGCAAGATTACCAAAACAAATTTGGGTGTGGCCACACAAACATCTTACTACTCCCCCGAGGGGCCCAGCTGTATTTATACTTCAAAATGATTTGAAGGAAACAAATCCCATTTTGACTACAAGCAAAACACATGAACTTCGCAACACTTCTGAAAATAACCCTTATGACTACCAGTTACGTTTAGCGTTAGGTTACCTTACAGAAATGCACTACATTCAATGCAGTTTTCTGGTATCTCAGGTCTAGGGATAACTATTTATGATTTACTTAATGACAAAGATCCATAAAGTAAAATCATATAGTTGGGATAAGTCCAATATTTGATCCATCAAATATCATCCAAAATTGACCAATATACTTTCAAGTATACTCTGTCACTATTTTGAATTGTCTTAGTTTAATAATACTCCCATATTATTATTCGACAACGGACATTTAGAAACATCATAATGCTCATGGATTAAAACATGTAAAATAGGATACAAAATAAAATAACAGAAAAATAAACGAAATCCAATCTTTATTTCATCAATTCAATAATGTCTTACATCCTGTATCCAAATACTAACCAACAGATTTATTGCATGAATTCGCTAGCTAGTTGCAGCCCAATTGCCTTGGCATGCTTAACTACCTTTGGCCTAGATAAAGCCTTAGTAAAAGGATCAACTACGTTATCATCTGTGTGAACTTTTATTAGTTTTATTTCTCGAGCTTCCACTTGTTCTCGAACGTAGTGATGTCTACGTTTAAAGTGTCTGGTGCCTTTCATAACTCCAGGGTCATTGGCGAATATTATTGCAGCAGAATTGTCGCAATATATATCAATAGGTTCTTTAATTGAAGGCATCACTCCAAGATCTCCAATAAACTTCCTAATCCAAACAACTTCTATTGCGGCTTCTGAAGCGGCCATGTACTCAGATTGAGTCGCATGCATAGCAATGGTTTTCTGCTTACTGCTCTTCCAGTCAACTGCTCCTCCATTGATGACAAACACGTAACCCGTCTGAGACTTCGTATCGTCTTTATCACATTGCCAGGACGCATCACAGAATCCTGTCACATTTAATTATGTGTCTGGTTTACCCCCGAATACCAAAAACATATCTTTCGTACTCCTCAAATACTTTAGAATATGCTTAACAGCAGTCCCGTGGAACTTTCCTGGATTCTGTTGGTATCTACTGACCAAGTTCTGAGCAAACGCCACATCAGACCTTGTGCATCTTACAGCATACATAATAGATCCTACTGCCGAAGCATAAGGCACCTTGTGCATGTAAGCCACCTCTTCAGGTGATGATGCATATTTCTCATGACTTAACTCATGCTTAACCTCCATCGGTA
Source organism: Glebionis coronaria (assembly GCA_025667525.1). Lineage (NCBI taxonomy): Eukaryota > Viridiplantae > Streptophyta > Magnoliopsida > Asterales > Asteraceae > Glebionis > Glebionis coronaria. The sequence goes on from CM046881.1 coordinate 56,449,365, forward strand.
GAAAACCTTTCTTAGAGTTATGCATGTTATACTTCTTCAATATCTTATCAATATTAGCATCTTGGCTAAGACCAATTAACCGTCTACTCCTATCCCGATAGATTTTATTCCCAGAATATATGCAGCATCTCCCAAATCCTTCATAGAAAAACATTTACCAAGATAATCCTTAACTTCCTTAAGTCTTGGAATGTTACTTCCCATGATTAATATGTCATCGATATATAGAATTAGGAACACTACATTACTCCCACTAGCTTTGCGATATACACATGGCTCATCACGATTTTGAATAAATCCGAACTTTTTGATTTCTTCATCAAATCGCTTATTCCATTGACGTGATGCTTGCTTTAAACCATAAATAGATCTTTGAAGTTTGCACACGCGCTTTGGATATTTAGGATCAACGTACCCTTCCGGTTGTTGCATATAGATGTCTTCATCTAAGCGACCGTTCAAGAAGGCAGTTTTAGCATCCATTTTCCATATCTCATAGTCATAGTATGCTGTTATAGCTATGAGAATCCTAATAGCTCGTAAGTCTGCTACAGGAGAAAATGTCTCCTCGTAGTCTATGCCAAAAGTTTAAGTAAAACCTTTAGCCACTAAACGTGCTTTATAGGATTGTACATCACCATCCATGTCAGTTTTTTTCTTATAGATCCACCTATTTTTCACTACTTTAGCATTTTTAGGCGCATCTACAAGAATCCAAACATCATTGATTTCCATGGATTTCATTTCCTCATTCATCGCAACTATCCATTTTAACTTTTCTGGATCAGACATTGCGGATCGATAGTTAGCAAGTTCACCAAGATCCCCTACTTCCTCCTCATCATCCTCTATGTAAAGACATAGTTTGTCCGGCGCACGTATAGTCCTTTGAGACCTACGTGGAGGAATTAATTCCGATGGAACACTCAGACTTTCTGGTTCTACAGGAATTTCTTCGCTAGTATTTTCAGAAGGCAATGTATCTTCTTGAATTTCTTCAAGATCATAATTTCTCCCACTGAATTCTTGATTTACAAGATCATTTTCAAGGAAGTCTCCATACCGAGCCACAACTATTTTGTTCTCAGCCGGATAATAAAAGTAGTAACCCATAGTTTCCTTAGGGTAACCTACAAAGAAACATTTTACTGAGCGTTGTTGGAGTTTATCTCTAGAGTCACGTTTCACATACGCCTCACAACCCCAGACTTTTAAATAAGACAAATATGGCTTCTTGCCATGCCATAGTTCATATGGTGTCTTATCAACCTTCTTTGTGGGAACCATATTCAGAATACGAACAACAGATTCAAGAGCATAATCCCAAAAGGATAATGATAAAGTTGTAAGATTAAACATAGATCGCACCATATCTAATAATGTACGATTTCTCCTTTTAGATACACCATTTTGTTGTGGAGTATATGGAGAAGTAAGTTTCTGAACAATTCCATTCTCACTCAAATAATCTTTAAACTCTTGACTTAAATATTCACCACCACGATCAGAACGAAGAGCTTTAATCTTCTTTCCTAGTTGTAACTTTACTTCCGCTTTAAACGTTTTGAATGTTTCAAATACCTCATGTTTATGCTTAAGTAAATAAACATAACCATAACGTCTATAATCATCCGTAAATGTTAAGAAGTAGCTAGCACCTTTCCTTGACACATGTCTGAGTGGTCCACACACATCAGTATGTATCAAACCAAGTAGTTCAGTAGCCCTTTCAATATTGCTATTAAAAGGTTTCTTGGTCATCTTTCCAGAGATACAAGATTCGCATTTATCAAATGATTCATCATTGATACTATCCAAAAGCCCATCACGTTAAAGCTTTTGTATGCGAGTCTTCCCAATATGGGCAAGCCTACAATGCCAAAGATAAGAAGAGTTCTTGTCTAACTTACTCTTATTATTCATGCTAAAAACAGAATTATTTTTCCTCTTGGAATTTTTATCATGCATGTTAATTTCAAAAACACCATTCACAGAAATTGCATCAAAATAGAATAAACCATCTTTGAAAACAGAAATTCTATTATTATCAATCGCGTGATTAAATCCAAGATCCAACATACAGGAAAAGGAAATGACACCCCTAACAATTGTAGGTGCATAATGACAATTATTTAAAAACAGTACTAAACCCGAAGGTAAAACTAATTTAAATATTCCTATAGCTTCAACCGCTGCTTGTGCGCCATTGCCCACTTGCAGAAATTGTTCCCCATAGGTAAGCCTCCTCTTCAACTTAAATCCCTGCAGGGTATTACGAATATTAATACCACATCCCGTATCATATACCCAGGAGTTTGATTTGTATGAAAGATTGAATAACGCTATCATAAATAAGTTACTTGAAGATGGTGCTGCAGCAGCTAGCTCAGCCTTCTTCTTATGTTCTGCCATTTCATGGAGATAGAGAGAGCAACTCCTCTTCCAGTGTCCAGTCATCTTGTAGTAGTGACAAGTCTCATCTTTCTGAGATTTCATAGCAAAGTTCTGCTTCGGTTTTGAAGTAGTCGCAACTTGCTTGCTCTTATTAACCTTGCCTTTTCCTTTCTACTTCTTATTCGCTTGCGATTTTGGTTTCGACACTCTACCCTTTTGTACATAAAGTACTTGAGGAGTAGCAGTGGATGCCTTATCCTTCAAACCTTTTCGAATTCAATGAGCATTGCATGCAAATCATTAACTGTCTTCCCCGTGCAATGCATATTATAGTTACGAACGAAATCATTGAAGTCCTTATTAAGGGACCTATTGATCAAGTTAATAGCCATATTATGATCAAAGGGTTATCCTAGTGCGATGAGTTGTTCCATATAACCCCTCATCTCTATATAATGAGCACTTACGGACTTTCCAGGAGCTTGCTTGCAACTATGTAGAACATCAACCAGATCATAGATCTCTACAGCTTGCGGCGTTTCATACACAGCTTTGAGTTCATCAAGCATTTGCTGAGGTGGAAATAGCTCATACTTCCTTTGAAGTGATGGAGCCATTCTCCCTAACATTACAGCAGCCACCTCATGGTGCTTCTTAACGTTAGCAGCGTGTTGAAGCCTTTCCGCATCAGATGCTCCTTCAGCAAGATCCTCCAGAAAAGGAGTTTCCAAGATATTGATTGTACCCGCTGCTCTCAGAACAATTCTTAGTGAGCGGTACCAGTCATTGAAATTAGGGCCAGTAAGTTCAGGCCGTTCAAAAAAAGCTTTGAACGTCGAGCTTATTTTCAGATTGCTTTCGGGTTGAGCCATTTCTACAGAAATATGTTCAAACATTAGTATTTTCGATAATACAATTCAAGAAAATAAAATTACCCTGGTAATAAAACCATAGTATTTTCCTTGAAACTAGAATCCATATTGACATAGATTCATCACATCAGTTGATCTGCTAGTGACAAATGTATTCAACACAGTAACTTGTCGAACAATAATTGATAAACAAATTTGCAATTTCCAGATATGTTAGGGATTTACATTGCCAAAATTATTTTCATTGTAAACAAGATCATTAATTTAACACAATTATATTAACCCTAATATGGATCAAAGAACGCATAGCGGAAGCAATTAACAAGATCATTAATTTAACACAATTATATTAATCAAGATTAGGGTTACATACCTTTATCCTAGCAAGATCCACAAGACGATGGAACGAACGGCGACTAGGGTTTATTACGAACACCACCAAGAATATAATCTAAAGTAAGATTATATCACGCTCTTGTACACACGTAATACGGCGAGTTAACCGTGAGTCTAGCACGAACAAACCAAGCTTCAACGCTTATGGAATATCTACCCAACAACCCTAGAGAGGGGCTAGGACTAGATAAATAGCTAATTCGAAAACCAACGAAAACCCCTAAGGGTGTGTATGTGTGGATCGCAGGAAGCAAGAGAAAGGGAAGGGACAAAAATTATGAAGGCCTTGGGGTTGTTTATATAGCCTTGGCAATCCTTGGGCTCTAAGTAAATAAACAAGAATTAGGAAACAAAAGTTTCCCTTTGCCCCCTCTCTTCTTTGGCCGACAGACGCAAGCCCCCAAGGGGGTGTTTGCGTAATTTTGGTTTTCCTTCTTTTCACTTCTATTAGTTTCCATAACGGTCGTTTAAAACATAACTATTATTTATTAACGATCGTTAGTTAAGCTTTGGTTTGATTTAATAAATATATATATAATATATTTAATAAATAAATTAACCCTCTACGTTATGTGTGCAATCCCGTGATCCCGAGTTCGATCCTATCTCACGACTATTAATTTTAAGTCCATAAACTTTCAGTTGCTGGGGCTTAAGACACGTTCAGTGGAATCAACAAATGAACCACTTTCCTTTCCTACATCTTCAATTGCTGATGCAGGTTAAGACACGTTCCGCGGAATCAACAAATGAACCACTTTCCTTACCTACATCTTTAAATCCTAGTGCAGGTACAAACATACAATACCCTAATATTATCACAGTGGTAAAGATCTAAACAGAATGAGCAATTAATTTGCACATGAGTGACAAAAAGATTTTTTTTCGGATTATTCAAAGTCAGTTAAGTTCGTAACTACAATACTTCAAAAGAAATTAAATTAGATTGCAAGATTTATTCTTGTCGTATCGGGTCTTAGTGAGATAAGAGCATGCCCTACAAGCTTGCATTTGTCTACCTTCATATAAACAACATATAATCCATAAATCAACCATTTGTTACAAAAAATATCAACACCTACTAACCCAAAATCAACAAATGATCTCAAATCAAATAAAGGATAACAGTTGACCGTAAATAGCACCCTACTTTGAAGAATTGACTGATTAACACAAACGTGGATTGTAGGGTTACTTTGATGACTTTTAAGTTCTCATGTATAACTAAACTTAGGCCTACTTGATACATATAGTAAGGGAACCATAAAGCACACTAAAAAGCAAACTTAATTTAAACAACCTCTAAAGTGTGCAATATGTACAAAATAGAGAAAAGGAACATCAACAGTACCTTGTCTAGGTGTTGATCCCTATGAAGTTGTTGTTCTAATGGTATCAGAGAGCGACTAATTTGTATATTGCGAATTGGTATTGCTACTCGATATAATGTATGATTTAAAGTGGATTGCAAAATCCTCCATTACTCTATTCTTTTACTTCTAATTCTATTCTTATAATTGAAATAATTCTTTGTTTGACATATTGCAATTGATTCCTTACCTAATCTAGCCCAACTACCTGAGGCTAATGCCATATTAGTAACTTGACCCTGTCAACTATATAGATACAGTTGAGTGCTACTACACATGAAAGTAATACTTTGATTACACTAATCCTCCTATGTGATCCTTTACAGTTCATGTTGTTGGATCACGAAGAGAAAATGCCTCGTTTTGACGATAAGCGACATTATCATCACATGTTATCAGAAGCCTCCGCAATGGGATTCATCTGGACGATGCTTGAAATTAACACCGAGACATTGACATGCATAAATTACTAAACTAAGAAAAGAATTTTGTTTAGAAATTAATACTTACCATAATTTTTGTGCAATCGAATTCACAAAAAGGCTAATACAACTTTCACTTGTTCTATTGATGCATTTCGGTAAGCCACTTTAGGAGCAATACCATCTACGACCTTGGCAGCATCTTTGTCTGTAATTGATTTGAAAACATCAATATGCACCTGTAAAAAGAATGAGGAAATGAAGTGTGATGGACATATAAGCAGAAAAAACATGTAATACCGTATGCATAGGTGGCAAAATAAAGATATTGACTGGGTTGGCAACATGTCAAAATATGCCTATGTAATCATTTTGACACTTTACTTATATGCTATTTATTTATACATGGTTGACAGGTTAGACCGTTAGAGTGAACTGTAACCCGAATCATCCCTTTAAAAAGTTATGAGTCAAACATTCCAACTCAAGGAATACTAAACTTTGAAATAAAATCAACATCCTATAGTTTTACTCATTAACCAACAATCTAAACAACTTAGCAACCGAGTACGATATTGCTTAAGTAACAATTTCATCAATACCCATATGTGAATATGATTCCACATTGTGCTCAAATACCACCTTAGTACAATGTAAAAATTCGAAAGGTTATGCAATATGAGGGGAAAAGTGTGACATTCTTTGTAAGCCTTCTCGCTTTCATTTAGATACTTCTTATTGCCAAAACGAAAAAAAATGGCACACCTTGACGCTATCATAACATCAGATTTCAAAGTTTCCAATATAACATGTATCATTTACTCTCCTATGTCGTTTATAAATAAGCAAATGCATAAAAAAACACGAAACGTACTCATAACAAACCACTGTTTTTCCCATCATACTTCCACGTGAATTGCATTAATATTTCTTAGTGGCTTTTCCCTAATAACATGTATTCGTTTTAATCACAGAGGTTTGCGTATATAAAATAAAACCTTTTTCCGAAAGCATCATAAAATAAAGAAAAGGAACTTACGAAGATCGCGTTAGTATATACTAAAACACTATATTCAATAACTTGTATTATATCAAAGGTACTCGTTATCGGACAGTTATTTCCACTTGAGATCGACACAGCTGCAATCTGTCACTGTCATGATCACAGAAAATATATAGGCTTAGTTGCTTTCTTATAATAATGGAAAGTTTGTAAATGTAAATTGCTTAAATATTTCTTACATGAATCTCACTAATAAATGATGTAGTCACTTTAAAAAGTGTCTCAAGTCCTTCATGCTTGGAATATTTGTTTTCTTCTCACATTTTGATCCCGCGGAGCAAACTGCGGATACATTTAAGATGTTATACAACATTTTATTAGATGAACAAAAACTATATATGAAATAGCATAGCATACAGTTCTCATCATAATCGCATACGCAAATAACGGTTAGAACCTTTTTATCAACATTTCTACGTCCCTCATCGGGCCCTAATGCGTTATAAAATTTGGATTTAGCCAGTGAGGTCACCGGGTTATTCAAATAAGTCGTGTTTTCTTTGGACCCATAGATTCATTGTCTGCTGTGCAGAATTACATGTCCAAAAGTTAATCTAGTCAATAACCAAGAATATTTCACATACAACCTACGTGTCCATACTTCCAAACCAATACGTGAACATCCGAGTCATGTATAGCAGAGATGAAACGATACCATAGAGTGTTATCTTTGGATAAAAATCTCCACATCCATTTAAAAAGCAAGGCCCTGCTCAAAGCAAAGAAACTTGAAACACCTAAACCACCATGCTTCTTAGCACCAAGTATTTTAGACCATCTTGAATATTTATTAAATGTGATTTGGTGATTTTTTTAATATAAACATATATGCTGTATTTTTAATGGTAATTTTACAAATTTATCACTAAGAGAAAACTACAAGCAATATTGTTATTCACTTGACTTATTTTTCAACAACTACTTTATGAAACAAAAATTTGAAATATAATAATACTAATAGGCTCGTGACTTATATTGTTTGCATTTATTTTCAAGTTATATATATATATATATATATGGCTCGTGATTTATATTTAACAGGCTCGTGGTTGTAAAACAATTATTATTATATCTATAGACAATATGTATAAGGCTGGTCCCAGTGGTGTAGGTCGAGCCGACCGGTTGACTTGGTCGGAGTCGGTCGGCTTGACAAAAAAAATGATAGTCGTGTTATTGCGAAAAATACTATTTGTAATTTTTTAGAGTGAAAAAACTTTTGTTACGGAATTTTTTTGGTCAACCACTTCCACAACTGCGACCAACCTTAGGCTGGTGGGAGTGGGAGATATCTCATTCGTGACTTGCCTATTGTCACGCGCAGCCCCCACCCCATATATATTAACCCGCGCGCGAGTTGATCCCCAACCACAAAAGAAACTGGGCAAACTCACCTAGGTGAGTTCTATACTATTGGGCCCCACCACTAAATATAACCGTTTTTTTAAATAAAAAGAAAAAAAAATTACCCAAAATTTACTAATAAATACCCTAGCATCTTCTTCATTTTTCAAAAAAAAAAAATCAAACATCTCATCTTCATCTCCATCTTTATCGCAATAAAAAAATGGCATGCTCACTCCCACATACCGAAGTAGAGATTAAGGCTATGATTCAGAGACAAATAATTCAACAACAACGTCGTTACGATGAGCTTACGAAGTTAGGTGATGATTTCGATGCTGCGTCCGAAGAAAATACGAAACTGCGCACGAAATGTGGGATCTGCCGTGATCTCTCCCCACAAAAGCGTCAGTTACTCGACACGTATTTTAGAGATCAATCTGATATCGATTTCACCTTTCGGAGATCTATGTTTAGAAAGTCGATAAACTTGTAGGCTAGAATTGAAGAAAATACTAAATGGTTGAATAACTTGGGTTCTTCGTCCCAATCTCAAACAACTCATATCGGTTCTTCGTCGCAACAACACCGAAGCAGAAATGAGTCGTCCGATCTACCCTTTTCAATTCTAAACGACTCAGATGGCAGAATGACTGATGAGGTGTATCAAGAATACCTAGATCAAAAAGTGTTGAGACAAACTCAGGAAGAAGAAGAAAGGGAAAGAAGGGAGCTGGAGGCACAAATTATGGCGGAAGAAGATGAAGAAGAAACAATGCGTTGGGAGTTACCTGGTCAGTTTTTGGATTCAGATCCGGGAACTGACTAATCGTATTATGTATTTTTAAATTTATGTTTTTTTAAATGTTTTTTTTAAATTTCCTATGTATCGTCTTTTAATTTCGTGCTGTGTTTTAATTTTCTATGTACCCGTGTTTTAATAAAATGTATGAATAAAAAATATTTAATAAAAAGATGGGGTGATGTGGAGTGAGTTTGGGTGAGCTTGGGTGAGTGTCATTACCTCCTGTGGTGAGTTTGGGTGAGTTTTAGTGAGTTTGGTAAAAAAGCTGACGTGACGCTGAGGTGGAGGTGAGTGAGTTTCACCCCACTCTCACTAGTCTAAGAAATTGGTGTAAAACAATTAATATTTCAAGCAATGTAGAAGTGTTACCTGATAGGTTATAGATAAATAAAATGAGTTGTGAGCCGAACCGAATTGACATTTTATATATTATAAGATTTAGTTTGTTAATTTAGTGTGAAGTATTATTATAGATCCGTTGCATTGAATATCACGAAATAAAACAAAATGACGTATGCAAATCTATGTGAAGGGCTTAGTGTAGAGTACCAACAAAGTGACGCATTTTAGTCGTTACAGAATGATATTCTAAACGGAATCATGTAAATACAATTAGTTTCGCTATTTAATAAGGGCTTGCGGCGCAGCTTGTTGCTCGCTAATTAAATATTGATCATAATATATAAAATTACTAAGTCAAACGGGAAAATTTAAATGTCTTTTAGTAAATTGGTAAGTTTGATCGAGCTAGATAAAAGATCAAGTAAAGTTGGCTATTTTCTTTATTGCGTTTGGTCATTTAGATTTGTATTATACACGATATCAAAACTAAAAAGGTAGTAGTAGTACGATTTAGTTCGGGTTAGAAAAGAAGAATATCTAGAACATGATTCTGTTTGATGGATGGACCATGATTAGCCACTGTGTCACGTGTATTATAGTTTGGTAAATCGGAGTGTAATGTTTTCCCAACCGAGTCCGTAATCGGATTATCGGGTCAATCCGATTCATGAAAAAAAATCTGGCATTTTAAGCACATAACCATACACTCATTTTTCTTTCAGCTTTTAGACACTCATTGTGGCTATGTTTGACAAAAATAGCTGTAAGCTGTTAACTGTAAGCTGTTAACTGTTAAATGTAAGCTATTTATTAAAAAGCTGTTAATTTTAATAAACGTGTTTGATATATTAGCTGTTGACTGTAAAATTAAGATGTAAAATGACTTAAAAGGACAAATTTAAATAAATTCTAATATGGTTGGAGGTTATAGAATTAGGATCAAATAAGAAGATTAAGTAAAATAAGAAGAATGAGAAGAAACCATAAGCACATATTTCAGATGCACCTACAAAATCATATGCATCTCCCCTTAAAATTCTTCTTTCTTTGTGGAATTTGTGGTCATGATTTCTTCTTATTCTTCTCATTTTAATTTTTCTTCTTGTTGGATCCCTACTCGGAGGTTATATAAGTAATTTACATCTCTAACAGTTCTTGAAAATTTAAAAAACTGTATGAATCGGCTTTTTATATAAGAGGTGGCAAACAGAGCTATTAGATTATTTTTTTAATAAAAAAACGAATAGCTCTATAAAAGATTTAAAAAAGCTCTTGCCAAACATAAAAGGCTCCTCACACTAGTTTTCAAATATTAAAGATACAAGAATTGGGTCCTATTGGTTGACCTCATGGTTATAAATAGCGTAAGGCCTGACGTAGCGGCATGTCCAAGCTACACGCTTTAGCGGCTAAGGCGAAGTTTTAGCGTTTTCAAAACGTGATTTATGGCGGCACTACATATAAAATTATTTATATGTTTTATCATATTTTAACAGTATATTTATCTTTAGTTCACAATAAGTGTTGTAAATAATAAATAAAGTTAAAAAACTCTTCTTACATGTAATATTAATCATTTTTTGGAGTTAAATTCAAAAAACTACCGCGCCTCATGTTGTAGCGCGCCTTAACCTATTGCGTAGCGTGGAGACCGCGCCTCAAGCTTTTGCGCGCCTTAAGGCGTGCTTTAACGGGCTATTTAGAACCATAGTTGACCTGATCGAACAAAACCGAATTTCAATATATCATATCAATGTGGAAAATGTGCTCATTTGTATGTGTTGATTTTCAAATAAGGTAGAAAATGTACTTGTTTGCATGGATGATCACGGTCCAAAAACTGGACGGGATTGATACTTGTAATTTTGTCTAAAACGTCGGATCGAAGACCGAACTAAAATAGTACGATCTGGTCCATATCGATCTGATTTTACACGCATAATAGCCGAGTTCTTTGTAAAACCAAACTGGATAGGACCGAAAATCAACTTTAACGAAAAGCACGGACTTAGGACCGGACCAAAATACGTTATGTCCGCTTCGGTCCCGTTATCCGGTACGGGTCGATCTTCATCTGGTCCGATCTGGTCCTACACCCATAATATCTGGCTTTTTTTAAGACAGAACTGGATCGAACCGACTGGACCGAAGATCGAATTTAACGAAAAACACGAACTAAGGACCGAACTAAAATACATTTTGACTGATTAGGTCCGGTTTTTCAGTCCGATCCGATCGATGGTCCGATATACTTAGCCCTACTTGTTGTATGTGTTGATTTTTAAATAAGGTGACAATTTTTGACATGATAAGAAAAATGGCACGAATTAATGTAGGAACAAGTTAACATGTTTGTATAGAGGTGATGGCATCAAGGAGAACCGAACTAATATGTCAAAGTAATTAGCATATTGAAATTTGAGATATGATTGCTGTTGAGTTAAGATCTGATTAAAGTTAATAATTATGGTCCTTAGTGGTCCTAATAAGTTTAAACTGGTACTTGGTTAAAATTTGAAAAAATAAACGAGAAACACATGCTAAAGTAAAAGGCACTCCTACCATTGTGTACTATGTTTTCAATCGTTTTCAAATTCATTTATCGTTTAATAACATGTGCTACCTTGCAACATATGTCACGATACGTTTTTCATACTCTTGTACGTTTTGTTAGTTACGGCAATAAATATCGGCCATGTGTTTACATGTATGTCGGGTTTTGAGGAAAAACATTGTCAAATTTTGGTCCATAAAAAGCTAAAAAGAGCATGAAAAATAATTATAATTTCAGCTAATTTCATTTGTCGACTAATTTCGGCTACCGATATTTGACCATAAAATAATTACTTTAATCTACTTTCGTCTTAAAATTATAATCTCTTGTATCATTTTTGTTGTCCCAAAATTATAATCATATTTCAAAAATAGATGTAAGTAATGTAACAAGTTTATCATATTGCACCTAATGGTATTAGAAATTACAAAGTATATAGTTTTAATTAATTGCATAAGTGTAAGAATATTATTTTGCAAAAAGTAAGAAACAATGTCGTGATAATAATGTTTTCTAAAACAATATGTTTTTTTGTCAGGTTTAATGCTAACTGAATTGACAGCTAAACAACAAAACAATGCTTTAGACAACATTAAATCCTGTTAAATTTTTGACCATTTCTAAAGTCAAACCGTAAAACGTTTTTCTTTATCAATGGTTTCAGACTAGCAACTGTCATTTGCTTAGACATCCTATCAAAATTTCGGTTTCAGACTAGCAACTGTCATTTGCTTGGTTCCGAATGTTGCTTCAACTACAGTCTACACATGAAGTCATTTTGACCACGCAGAAGACCGAGTTCTTAGGCTAAGTGTACATATCAGATGCCATAACCGGTCATATTTGTAAAGGTGGCGAAGTTGACGCATCACTTAAGAATGGGTCGATTCATTTAATGACACGGATAATGGCTATAAGTCGACCCATTCCAAATTTTGGGCGAGAAACTACACATAACGTGTTCCTTGATACCTCAAAATTTGTTTTAGACCATCAAGGGCTGCATCCGCCATATGATCATCCTCCAAAGCATGGAGAAGCTTTTGAACAATCTCGTCAATTGCTTGCATGCCAGCATTCTAATATAACATACAGTAATTGATTATTGGTTAATATGCAGAGGCAAGATCAGGTAAGGAAATTAGACACAATATGTAAAATTTACGAACGCACCCCCTGCAGATTCACAAACCTCAACCATGCTGCAAGATTAGTAAAATTAATTGAATCCGATATTGACCAAAACTAACAAAAACAGAAATAAAAAAACTGAAATGTACCCATCACTAAGAGCTGTACGAATGGTGGGGATCGTTAATCCATAAAACTTAATAATTGGCTCCTACCAGCACTAGCCATCATTCCGCTTAGCATAATGCAGATACCCTATCAATAAAGATACATTTTTCAATTAATGACAATGATATTCAATATAATACTTGTCGTCTGCTAGAATCACTGTCCTTCAAGCCTTTAGATACTATAGGAATGACCAAAGGAGGAACTCCCTCCACGAGAGCTTCCTAACAAGCTCAGCCAATGCTCGTCCCGCAGCCTTGACAAAATATTTGTATCATACAGACCTGTCTCCTTTGAGAGGATGGTAATGCAAGAGACGCGATAAAGGTGTTCATCAAAACAGTCATTATCTCCATCAATATTTAAAGAGTATTTTACAACTATAGCTTTCGACACATGTAAAGCAGCCTGCAGCGAGAAAAGGTAAAATTACATAATCAGATACCATAACTGGACATATATAACGCTAGCAAAGTTGACCCACTCACTTAAGAATGCGTCAATTCAGCTAATGGTTTTATCTATACGGAGAACGTTTAAAATAACTTTCATAAAGATAAACAGAAAGAGATCAATGATGCATCTTTGTCATCAATGATGCTATAAGAGTTTAAACACTTTGAAAGGAAGCTTCAAGAGTCAACTCGACCCATTCCAGTTTTAACTAGTTAACCAACTTGCTTGCCGTGGACTTTTTCAGCTTCAACCAATAACATTAAAATCAACTTACCTGGTGAACTGAGAGACTGATATCCGTCGGGACCATGTAGAGTGCCGCAAGCACTTCACTACACTTATTCCTGCCAAGTTCGTCAATGATTACACGTCCTTGCACTTCAGTACTAGCATCTTCATCGCTAGAAGTTCCAGCAACCTGAACTAAATCAATTGCCAATAAAAATAAGTACTTCCAAAATTCGCACAAAATAACAAAACTATTACAGTGTAATTCTTGTGAATTGTGATCAATCTTACAACAGTTATTAATACAGTAGAAATACGGACTACTAAATTTGAACAAAAAAGTGTTTTGGATCGACCCATCCCGTGTCTCCCAATACCAAAAAACACCCGAACAGCCCATATTGCCACCTCTAATACACACGGAGATAGAGAGATTTACCTTAAACAAGAGATCGCCCAAAAGCTCAACAGAACTTTGACAGATACGTTAGTTAATATTGAGTATACCATCTTCTACAACTGGAAGAAGCCGTGACAAGGACCTGGCATAATTTCTAATGGTCGTTGTTATGAAACAAAAAGTTGTAGATTCATAAACAAAACAGCTATAAAGCTAAATGCGAGTTAATTTATGTAACAAAACTAAACAACTTACGAAATAGCATAATGTTCCACCAGTATGTGCCCTGCTCCAAGTGCAGCCTCACGTACAGACTCATTTCAACCGCAAGACCTAAAAAATTGCGTGTTATATGCCCCAATATACAAAAAGTAAACAACCAACAAACGGGGAAAAAAGATGGTGCTAAAATAAGTTGTTTCTAGATATGGTTTTTTTTGAACAGCAATTATACTACAAGGGAATAACCATATGAGTACCACTAACATATGCTAATATACCAAATACAAATAACCATAATCATCATTTTACAGAAACCAGCTCACCTTAAACAGTGTCAAATAACCATCACGAACACGTGCCATTGGGTGGGAGCAGTTCTGGATGATGTCAGGAAGAAGCTGTTCGAAGTACTTTGTTCCAAGAGCAGCCACAGCCTAGATAGCAGGATACATATTCTATAGTTCGTATCAAAATTGAAAGAGCTTGTGGAAAGAATGTGACTGGTTGGACATTGTTCTCGATGTTGCCAAAGTCGTGAAAATTGTGCCAGCATTTGAAAGAGCACTCACGAATAATGCACACCCGAAAAGCACAAGGGAAGAAATGATCGTTTGTTGCATCCAATACAAAAGCGAGCCATACTTTTTTTTATACTGAGATCTCACTTAGCCATTTGAATTCGTTTTCTCTACAAGATTCCATAAATTCCTTAAACTTCTCTTACCATGACATGATCATCAGGATCTCCGAGCTGGACTTCCGTCTCTTGTCTTGAGCCCTCATATTGTAACCGACATTTCAGAAGTGCTACTTCAAATGGCACATTAAGAAGCCTAGACACAACAAGAGGGACTAACCGGAAGACTACAGATAACAGAACACCAATGGCTAGAAATAACTACACAAACGAATATGAATAACCTTTATCGTTTGTTAATAACTTGTTTATTAAATTTTAGTGTTGTCCCTCGTTTGTTGTAATTATGTTTTTGATTTGCGTCAAATTAAGTTAATTATGTGTCATAGTGGGTCAATGTGTGTTACATGTGTCGGGTAAAATTTAGATGAACAAAAATAACCTTTATCGAGTAGATAATTGTTATTAAGCTTTAATACCAGAAGTCCAAACATATAATGAGCGAATATTAATAAGGGTGTTTTTGGTTTTGTATATTGTAAGTTGTTGGGTGTGGTTGCTGCAAAATGCATTTTCCAATTAACAGTGGAAAACAAAGCAAATAAATAACACAGATGCATCCATTACATTAGAAAGATAATTGCTTCATTATTTATCCTTCAAGTTATGCAATAGTAAATTCGATCCTATCAAGACAACTCTTCAAATTTTCAGAAATCATGAAATCATGCCGATCGATGTCCAATTAGGTACGGAGTATATGACATGACCGATCAATAGAAATACCCAGCACTCCACTATTATCATGTATTTGATACATGACACTAGATAGATATCATTAATCAGCCAACGACTCTTACTGCATATACGATCTTTTTCAAATTACATGCATTATATTGATGAGTATATAGCGAATAAATAAATAAGACTGGTGGATCAATAGTGAAGCTCTTTGTTGTTCACGAAGATGATGTTGCTTTACCCCGACCATATTTTTTCGGTTTTCTGCCATCATCGAGAACATACCTGCAGTAAAGCAGATGACGGGTTATAATAGTCAAAACCACAACCCCTGGTATGCCTCCTTCTATGCACCATTCCACTAATCTTGTAAAAGTCTTCAGGACCCGACGAATCAGACGACCAAGCTTCTTCATACCCGGGTACCTGATGGAACGATTCATACCGAGTGAATAATATACGTGGTTAAAAGATGTCATCAACTACATTGCTGCTGTCATAAGATGAAACTCGCAGAGTGTTCTTGCACCGGTAACACGATAACATTCGACTCTGGCCTCGTACACTCCACGTTTCCCTTGCTCGACTGCATCTATTATCACCTCAAAGTAATATTTGTCGGTCAATTTATGGTATTTGCACTCCACGGGGTGATGTTCTTGCTTCCATGCTCCTCTTTAACGTACTTGTGATAGACATCATTAAACGCCTCAACCGCGAAATCATGAACAAAATTAACAACAGGATTAGTCGCCGCAACTTTAATCAACTCCATCCGAAAATATTCACATCGATGAGCTTTTATTTTGTTCGTCGTTTCAAACTTGCTCTAGACTTTCTGCTCGTCTTCATTCAACGGAGTGCCATTATATTGATAGTAGGAAGCCTCAATATTGTCCTCTTGGTCTTCTTCTTGGGTGGTTTATATTAGGAGATTCATTGTCGTTCTTTTTCGCGTCCTTAGAGATTTCCTAGTAGAAGCTGCGTCTGTAATGGCTTCATACAGTTTCTCTGGGATTTCGACTCGCGCTGGGCTTCGAGCTAGTTGAGGAGTTGTGTCATCGACTTGATTCGTGCTTGATGATAAACCAGGTATCTTGGTTGGCATTATGGTGTCCATACCACCCTTCATCGTCGAATGTACGTATGAGAGATTTTATATTATCTTAATTAAGTGTATAGGAATTAACAAAAAGACCGTATATATAGCGACCGTCATACCTTAATTTCAGGGACGAACTCACATGGGAGCTCCCTTCGTCCTAAATTAATATTCTTCTGACAAAAAACACATTGTTTTAGAAAACATTAATAACTATCACTGCATTTTCTCTCATACTTTTTTATAAAATGTCACTCTTACCGTAATACAATTAATTAAATAGTTATACATATTTTGTAATTTCTAGTACCACTAGTTGCAATATGGTAAATTCGTTACATTTCTTACATCTATTTTTAGAAAGGGATTATAATTTTGAAACGTCCCAAAATATAAAAGACCATAAATTTGGAAAGGAGGAAGTAATTTTTCTAAAAAGTGTTACTTTTTTAGTATTTACAACACCCAAAGTTTGTGTTACTCTTATTTACCCTTAAAATCTTTGCAACGCCCTCTAAATTATTTTTTTTATTATTTTTAGTTACAAGCCAGAAAATTTAATTTATTAATGGGCCAACATATCCAACTTAACATACGTGGCTTATGGCTACCTCTCATAAGATTTAAGATGTAATACTATTTTGAAAAAGAAACAGTTTAATAAAAAGTCAGTTTAATAAAGAATTTGAAACCGCAGACGCACAAATCAAAACGGGTAAAGTGTTTTTTTCATGAAATTGACATGAACATATCAGGGTTGCTTAGAGCAGAAAACAAATTTCAAAAAACCGAAAACGAATTTGAAGAAAACGTGAATCAAAAATCAAACTGAATTATATCTAAAGATCGAGTCCTATCATAGAATGTGCAGTAATTATGCTACTTTCACTTTGTCACGACTCACTACTAAATATGGTGTCATAGCATTATGATGTATAACTTACGTAGCTATGGAACCACTTTTAACTGTATCTGATGCTCTAACCGATAAAGGTTAGTGTGTATAAAATGTGCATAGTATTTCCAAATTAACATAAAAATAAATTAAATACACATCAATTTTATTAAAAAATATGTTTAAATATAAAATTTTATAAATTTATTTAATGTATTTATATACTCCCTCGTCCATAAATAAGTGTTAATTTTGACTTTTCGCAGTCTTTTTTATTCAATTTTGACCGTAAACATTATTTTTTTCTTATATAATACTTTATGAAAATATCGTTTATATAACTTTTATCAAGTATTATATAACACAAAGATAATATTTAATGTCAAAATTGAAAAAAAAATGGAAAAAATGGGTAGTTGTTTAGGTTAGAGAGTATTAATTTAGAAAATTTGAGTTTGTTAAACACCCCAAAACCCAGGAGAAGTAGAACATAAATTTAGTAGCATAAATTTATAAAAATGGAGTTATCTGGAAACCCTGAAGTAGGAACAATAGTTTGGGTGAGAAGAAGAAATGGTTCATGGTGGCCTGGTAAGATTCTTGGTAGTGAAGAGCTTTCTGCTTCTCATTTGATGTCCTCTCGACCTGGTACTCCTGTTAAGCTTCTTGGTAGACCAGATGCTAGCGTGTATGAGTTTTCCTTTTTTTTTTTACTTTTTTATTATCATTTGATTTGATTAGATTTGAGGTTACTTATTCATTTAGTTGCTATTCGATAGGGACTGGTACAGTTTCCAAAGGTCCAAGCGCGTTAAGCCCTTTCGCTGCCCCGAGTTTCACCACTGTATTCAGTGCGCCCTAGTTTTCCAAGGCATGCCTAAGAAACCTTCTAAGAACCGCAGAAACTACGCCCGCAGGGAAGATGCTATTCTCCATGCTCTTCAGCTTGAAAAGCAGCTTCTTAATAATGACAGAAATGTTGACCTTTTACCACAAGATGATATGGTTCAAAGGGAAAAACCACGCCTTGAAGAGGAGGAGGAGGACAACAAGGATATAATAATCCAGCCCTCTCCAAAATTGTCCCTATATAGCAATGAAGGCAATCGGAGGAGTGTTCGAGTGACACGTGTGCCAGCTAGATTGATGGAGTATGAAAACGACCTTTCGCCACGAGATACAATTCATAGGAAAAGGCCAAGCCATGACGACAATGACCAGCCCAGTCCAACATTGTCCGACACCATGCCGTTACAGCTTTTAGTGGCAGCCGCGGCGTCAAGTGACAGCTCTGACCATACACCTGACCACCTATTGATTGGGAAAACGGAACTGTCGCCAGAAGATGAAGAAACCGATTCTTCTAGGACAGAATCCCTCAGTTCCGACACATATGATGCAACACTTTCAGGTACGTTTTCTTCATGTTTGTCTGGCTATCATTTGAGCATAGGTTTGTAATATCTAGACTTTGAAAACATAAGATTTTAGTTTCTTGCAAATCTGAAAGTGGACACACATGCTAATAAGGCTTAGGTGGAGCAAGGTAGGAAAGAGGGATTATCAGTAACGTATGCGGTATGCTAATAAAACATAAAAGACATGTACCAGGGTGTCTTCAATTCCATCCAACCAAATACTTTTGCCTGTATCGGTGTTGCAATTACCTATGTACGCTATGTGATTCCAAACATCAGTAATGAAGGTCTCTTTTTCTGGAGTTAGGGACAATGTGCCAATAAGGCTTAGCTATCTGCAGAACCTTAGTTGTGACAGACAGAGAACCGTTTAAAGGGAGTTACTTATGCTTGATTCAATGGCATGCACCTCTTTCCGATACTAGTGATGCTAAACTCTCTTAGAGGAGGGATCATGTACGCGAAGAGAGTATGTTCTATTTTAGGCTTTAGTATTGATTGTAGGCGTAACCATGGGCAACGGTACCCCTAAGTGTTGTTTCTGTTTTCACATTGTACCGACTCTCCAGACCAACTAGTGCTGCATTTTTTGGTGGGTGGTTTATGTATCGATTATGTAGGTGCTACTGAGACAACTACTACCAGTCAAAGATGACCTTTCATAACTGTTATAACCAGCACCACCAATTTCTCAGTTCAAAGCCTTGACTCCTAACTAAGCCGAGGTTAGTAACAGCTAATATAAGATAAAATTAGAGACCAGTCTAATGAAGGTTGGTAACTATCATTAAAAATTTCAAATCCTTGACTAGTATCTTTAGTAATGAAGGTTGCCACTTAGACCAGTCTAGCTGGTTCAACATAACAATAGTGGAAACTTTGCACTACGGAAATATCAGTAAGCTGTTGTTTTACCACTACCGCCAAAATACTATGGTACATTTTTTCGATGGTATTTGCGCACCATGGTGGTATTGATGCGTCTTTGACTCTTCGTTTTGCTGGCGAATTTTCAAATATAGGCAACCCTTCATAATCTACCTTGACGTTTTTGGAGTTTTCTGGTGTGTTTTTTGTGTCTATGTTTTACCACACCAGGGCCTTTGGTCTTCTATCTTCACATTTGTTTTGGTGCAAAGGTGCATCGTAGTATTCATAATAAGATTTACAAAGCTAATCTAAATTCCAAATACACGCCTAAGCATTATAATAACCTCACACATACAACCAAGAAATCAATAATACGTCGTATGCTCTACAATCTCTTAAAGGAAAATCTACAACAGAACTAGTTGAGCAATGCCATAACAGTTCTCATCAAGCGATTACATTATTCCCCGATTCTCTATATGACTCGCCTGTCCTTTTGAACATGATGAAATTGCACTTGCCAAACCTCCATGATTGTTATAACTTCTTCAGACCTCTTCGCTCTTAACTCATGCAGGTTTTTTGCAGATGGAAGACTATAAGTTGAATGGACTATGGATAGCTAGGCTTGGACTCCAATTATTTAATATAGAAATAGGTTGATGGTTTATTAGCTTGTGTAGGTGGGTTATAAAATTTTGAAATATCAGGTAGATTTCTAGGATAGAAAGTACGATGTTGCTGCTAGTCGTGCTATTACACAAGTGCTAGCATGAATTATGTGATGGTGAACTACACCATGTAGCATCCTACCACACCGAGGATGACCTATACCATCCCTTGGCCCACTTTTCGTGTTATTATAGAAACAGAACCTTCCCTGATGACTAATGTTGAAAACCATGTAGCAGTCTCTTATCAATGCAAAAGGTTAGGAGCTGCGAAATATGCAATATCAGACACTGATGTGCATCATTTTTGTACCTCCCTTATTATGTTCGCTGTTTTAGGGTGCCTACTGGAGTCATCCCAAGCTCCACTGTGTCCTTAAAAGAAGGGTAGTTTTTGTTTCCATACTAGTAAATAGTGAAGCCATTGATCCAAAGTAGCCTTAACTGAGGGTAGTTCTTGTGGCCATAGCTCGTATTTGCGCATTGAAAAAGGTAGATCCGACGGTATTTGTTGTGGTTCTGTTATAGGTCAGAGTTGCATTCTAATTTTATGAATGAGTATTTTGAAGCAAAGTAGTATCATGAAGTAAAACAGTATCTTGAATCTGTATTTTGAATGATAGATTCGTTGACGGAGATACATGTGATTGGGTGATGTGGTAATCTTTCATCAAACGGTAAGCACAAAAATAAAGATCACACTCAGAGCACACTAAACTCCCCTTCCACTCTTTTCGGCCTCTGATATGGTGACACTAACGGGTATCTTTCTTTTTCGAGGGATTAACCTTCTCTCCTGTTGTAATCTCAATTTACCACAATCTCGCTCAAGCTCAACAATACCTTAGAAATGCAAAAAAACTTAAATAGTTGTTATTAAAACAAAATCAATTTATACAATTACCCTATGGAGAATCAAATTATATATTAGCAACTAACTAACTAACTAGAACAGTTGGCATTTCATAGAAACATTATAAGAATAAAACCTACAACACATCGTTAGAACTTTTAAAGTACTGTAAGAATGTTGACATGAAAATGTTTATTATCCAACACATAAAAGTATGAAACAATATGTTTGTTATATTTTGCATCATATCGAGTAGTTAACGTTATTGTGTCTCATTAGCTTAAGCTTTGGCGATAATAACCTTATGGGTTCCATTAAAAACATAATTGATGTCTGCTACTTTAACAAAGGCCAAAACACATGGTAGTACCTTGAACTTAGCTTAAACGCTGAACTTGGGAGCGAATAAGTGATCTCAATTGCACCAAAGATAGAAGAATCCTAAAGAATATGGGAGCCAAAAAGTCATCAATTGCATCAAATTTTCTTAAGCCAAAGTGGCAAACTCATATCTTGCGCTTTTCCCTTACAACTCAGTGTGCGCTAGTTTCTCTTAAGCTTTTGTAAAAGTATATAACGTGCTAAGGATGGTTTGTGGATTTAAAGAACTAAAACCAACTACAATAGCCAGAATGTATCATTCTGCTTCCTCTCTATTGCTATGCAGTAACATCCACACTCAGTTTGTTCGACAAACAAAGTTATTAGTCCGTATAGTTTTACAATAACAGTTTGTTCACCGAAGCAGACGTATCTCCGTCTGACTAGTTAATAAATGTGCATTTGTTAGGTTATTAGTAAATGGGTTGGGGCTGGTTATTATGTAGATGCTTTCTCTCTTTAAGGTGTAAACTGAAGGGAATTGAATTACTTATGCTTGTACTACATATTGTCATTTTAACTTTTGCTTGTAATGCATATTCCACCCACTCCAGCCTCGTCAACTGGACGAGGCATTGATGCTGATACCAATAACAAGCAATTGGTGGACCATTTGCAAAAAAAGGAACTGTTGAATCAAAAGCAAAGAAATCAGCAGGTATCACCTACTTGAAAATATTTTCGCATACTTGACTAGAGCTTTATTATTTGTTGGAAAGTGAGTTAAACTTTGGGGTTTGTTTAGTAAATTTGTTTTAGGTAATTTGTTTGGATTGTCCTACAAGCTTTGTTATTTTTAGTATGTTTTTGTTTGGTAAGTTTTAGGTCATTGGTTCCCTATAAATAGAGGCCAATGTCATTAGTTTTCTTTGTAGCTTTCGAATTGTATTTTTGGGTATTGAATAAAAGCTTCCGCTTCGTTTGTTCGGATTTATTTGTTTTGTTCGTTTGAATTATTCAACAAGTGGTATCGGAGACAGGTTGAAGATGACGAAAAAGAAAAAGAAAAAAGGGTTTGATATTGGTTCGGTTTGCTTGATCGGTTTGTTTTTAGTTTGAATTGAATATCATATGTTCGATTTGTTTTGTTCGTAGATTTTGATAGAAGATATTTTGGTTATTTGTTTAATTCGATCCTTCTTTAGGTTCCAAGTAACTTTGTATAGTTTATTTGGACTTATGAATTGGACCTTACGTGGTCTTAGAAAAAGAAAATTTGTTTTGAAGATTAGTTTGGAGTTATTGGTTCGGTGTTTGCATGTTCGATCGCATCTGTGTTAGATTTGTCGATTCGATTATTGTTTGGGAGTTGACTTTTGGAGTAAGTATTATATTCCAATAGAAGAGAGACATTTGTTTTGGATATTGTTCTCGTTATAATAAGAATCGATATATTAAGAAAGTCGGTTATATTGTTTTTGTTTTGGTTGGTATTGGTTTTGGATTTTTGATTCGAAGATCTAGTAAATTCGGATTTAGAATTATCGATTACGGTGGAGTGACTAATTTGAAGATTGGTTTGGCGTTTGAAGTCTCGTTACTCGATTTGGAATTTTGTTCGGTCATTTAGAAACATTTGGGATCGTTCATCGGGCTTTTGAAGTTAGTTGCTCGAATTTGAAAGTCTTTGGTGGAGATCGTTTGGGGTGATTTGTTTGTTTGGTTGACCGTTTTCAGGTTCGGTCGTTTGTTTGGTAGATCGTTTTCAGGTTCGATCATTTGTTTTTGTTTGGATCGTTTTCAGGTTCGATCATTTGTTTGTTTGTTTGGATCGTTTTCAGGTTCGATCATTTGTTCGTTTGTTTGGATCATTTTTAGGTCGATCATTTGTTTGTTTGTTTGGATCGTTTTCCGGTTCGATCATTTGTTTGTTTGTTTGATCGTTTTCAGGTTCGATCGTTTGTTTGTTTGTCTGAGATCGTTTTCAGATTCGATCGTTTGTTTGTTTGTTTGTTTGAATTGGCTAGTTGTCTAGCCCGAACCGAACCATAACATATTAAGAGTTATTCGTTCGTTCGTTTGGAATTATGAATTAAGACGGAATGTTCGTTTGGTTTGAAGCTTTGAATAGAGTTGAAGTCACGGTGGAGATTGTTCGAAAAATGACTTAAACTCTTTTGGGGCGTTTGGAATTCGGTATTCGGATATTTGAATTTGAAGACCAAGATTCGTTTGTTTTGAAGTTTCGTATGAAGTTGAACTCACGGTGGAGATTGTTGGAAAGTGAGTTAAACTTTGGGGTTTGTTTAGTAAATTTGTTTTAGGTAATTTGTTTGGCTTGTCCTACAAGCTTTGTTATTTTTAGTATGTTTTTGTTTGGTAAGTTTTAGGTCATTGGTTCCCTATAAATAGAGGCCAACGTCATTAGTTTTCTTTGTAGCTTTCGAATTGTAATTTTGGTTATTGAATAAAAGCTTCCGCTTGGTTTGTTCGGATTTATTTGTTTTGTTCGTTTGAATTATTCAACATTATTTTTACGTTAATTTCTTTTATCGTGTTTGCATCCATAGTAGTTCTAAAATGACTAAAATCTGTTTTGATGGATAAAATTGTGATACAGATGGAGACAGAGTTGGTAACTCTTAAGCATGAGAGGGACTTTGCATTATCAGAGCTTGAAGAAGTGAGACAACAACTCAAGAAACAAAAAGGTTCGTTTTTCAGCTGTATTTGTTAAGATTGGCCAAATGGGTGGTCGGGGCAGATTAATGGGTCGAAATGGGTTCGTGTCAGGTTTTGATACGTGTTTTCATAACGGATGCTATTCAATCTCTCCTGTTTTGACATTTGGTTTTCTGCCTTGTGACATTGCTAAACTCCTAACTGCTTCTTTTACGGCACCCACTACGCTGAGTTGCCTCAACTCTGGCCTCAGGTTCGGGTTTTCTTGCTTCACATTCATCTGAACCTCAATAGAGTACGCTCTCTGTCAAACACGCCTTATCGAACACAAGAAACATAAATCCTTTTTTTAGAATTGGTCAACAAGCTTAAACTGAATTTACAAGCCACAAACTCTATGACACAGCTTTTGTAAACTCACATTAGACGACTATTACCTTGCCAGAAGTATTTCGTGCAGGTGACATGTACAACGAGTTCCAAAAGTGTACTCCCATCTACTTTGAAAACATAACCAGTCAACAACAATTAAATTGGATCCGACATGCAATTATACATTTAAATAAATGCTCGCCTGTAATTAGGATGCATTAGGTGCAACGTTTTTCTGTTTAGAATGGTAATTCTAATCTGCGAATTAATATAAGATAATAATCTTAATTGTTATGTATACAACCATCTATGAATTTCGTTACAGAAATTTGACCGAACCTGATATTGAGCTGAGGCATCCATTTCCTGATTGCTTAGGGGAAAATCTACTATTTGTCCCAGTACTCCATTACTAGCTTAGTATAGTAATATAGTATCAAATACAAATCTAACACAAGGAATCCCAACAGGTGGCGACAGGTGAGTATAGAAAGAAATGTGAAGCTGAACATGCAGGAAATTGAAGACTGGAAGTTGATTAATGATTGGTTTTCATTGAACTGCTGCTGTATAAAGCGCGCTATTAGCCAGATTTCCAGTATGAATGTTAGATTAGATTGTATGATTTGAGACTCGAGGAGTATGTTCCTTTGTACTATTTGATTTGTAAAAGTTCTAAGGGATATGTCGTTCGAAATAGATTGAATGTAAAATCATGATTGTAAATTCTGAAGCTCACTTTTTCCAACAAAAAAAACAGTTGCAGCGCAATAGTGTAATAATCCCACCGGCCACCAATCAGGCGGCAAACATTGTAACTATCAGGATCAAGCAAATCACCAGTTTGAACTCAAGATATGTAACGACAAAAATGAAAACTTAAGTCAAGTCATGTTGGCTATTATATAGCAGCCTTGAAATTAATCCTAGAACATTTAAGGTAAGGTGATAGCTAGGGACCTATTGTAATTGTAACATTACCGAAAAGCTTAACTTTAAATCTCAATAATCAGTTTACTAATACATTCAAACAATCCTTGTAGCATGTTGACTACAAAACCTATTTTAAACGCAGAAAGATTATATTTTCAAAAAAGCAAATTTATTGTGTTTTTTGAACGCATCCTAACAGTCTTTCTAATTCTAATGGTCCACTTTATTTTTCCGATATGCTTGTGACGTATACACACTCTTTGTCACATTCTTGTTTTTCCGATATGTCTGTGACCATTTGTAGAGCCTCCCTCAGGTAGATCAACCTTCGTCACATTCTTGTTGAGGAGATTATTAACTTCATGTATCTGTTGGAGATCAGAGATGTAACGGTACCTATCGTTTACCTGGTGAAGATGCAACAATGCCAGCATGCTCACCGCGAATAAAGCAGCATTTCCCAACACACCGCCAAGATGATCTACTTTGAGGGACTTCTTTGCAAAGTTGAATCTAGAGATGACAACTTTCACTAGAATGTTTGAGCTCTCTGTGCCATTATAGGATTCTGCTGATGTGTAACCATTCTCGGGTGGGACAAATTTGCCATGATTCCGTACTTCACCAACAAAAGCTCTTGCTTCTTCAATGACATTGTACTTCTTACCATGGTGGTCTGCCAATCTCAGTGCAAGCACAATTCTGCTTTGCTCCAACCGGGCAATTGCAGCATCTCTCTCTGCTCGTTGCTGTGTTTGCACAGTATTACAGAAGAGAGGAGAAAGAACCCATTAAGCAAAATTCTATCAGCAAATGAATTATGTAGCAGATTATATGAAAATGCACAAGCTTATTTGACTATGATATTGAACTATCAAACATATTTGATTCTCTAACTTTAAGCCGTATTTATAAAGAGATACACACATGCACCTAAACTGTCATCACAATTCGATAGTCACTTTTGACTCCCATCTGCAGCCTGGCTCCGGAAAAGAGTAATTGTTATCAGAATATGCTACACAATGCACAATCATACAATATTACAGAGCGTTAAGGACCACATTACAAAAATATACAAGCAAAAGTCTTTCATTTCAGATGCTAATATGACAAGCAAAAATTCAGGACTTTGGTTTTTGTTGGTGATTTTAGTGTCATCACATATATTTTGTGTAATTGTGATATACTTGAGATCAAGGGCTTAATTAAGTATAGCTTAAGTAAGGAGAATGCGGAGTGCATGCTCGTTCTAGCTAACTTGATGTCGCCACGAACAAATGCGAGGGTCAAGGGAGTCGCGCCCCCTTGCGGGGTCAAGGGGAAGCGCCCCTTGCGGGGTCAAGGGGTAGAGCCCCTTGCTGGGGCCCCGCTGTATTTACAGTTGTTGCTTAAAATTCGGTTTTCCCTTTTCCCAACAGACATAACCTTTGGTGAAAAGGTGTGTCTTTTCCCTGCAACAGTTATGAAACTGTTTGTAATTGTCATTTAGTTTCTTCATAGAAACAGAAACTTGATTTTTTCCAGAATAGAAAAAACATAATGATTTTCTGTGTATTGCTTAGATCTCTCGTGCCTTAGAGACTAAGTGTTAATTCTCTGTCTTATCCAATTGAGGATTTCGTGATACCCGAGGCATATAGGGTCGAAATACTTCAATCTGAAAATGATTTATACACGATTCAGAGAATATATCAGGATTATTGATTATTACCACCCACCAAAACTAACAGTTTTCAGATACAGTTCGTCAAAAAGCGGCACTATAGCATCACCTATCATAATTTAGGGATATTCTCAGTGTCAAGAGTATTCCAAGTCAAAATATTGACAATCAGGCACACTGTCCCAACCAAAAGAAAAAAACGAGTGTGCCCGTCAAAACAAAAAAGAGTGTCACTGCCCACTAGGCCACCACCAATGCCTGTCCACTGTGACATTATGTAAATGCCTAGCATCTTGCAACACCACAGTGTTGGGATTGAATATCTAGTTAACCATGTAACTACGAGTACGTAGCGGAATGGATCTAGTTTGAGCAATTATGGTCAATACGTAATTAATAATAAACAATAAAGGAAATGCGAAAACTAACCCCCGTCCAAAAGCAAATGAAACAAATAGGTGGCTTAATAAATCACCTCTACGGTTGCTCACACAAACACGTAAACCAAGTATGTTTGGGATGCTAGCCGTACTTCATGTATACCCAAACACCGTGTGTCAAAAACCCGATCCGAACAAAAAAACAAAACAGCCTAAAACTACTTTGTTGTCCGAGATATAAGCTTTACCCGAGAACCTTTCCCTTTTTTGTACGATATCGTACAACACAAAGTCTGACAAAAGTCAGCTTCTGTCCGAGAACGATCAGGAAACCTATAAAACCTTCTTCAAGCTGTTGTGCCTTAACAACTTTATAAACCTTCATTCTAAGCTTTATTTTAGCTAACTTAGGATTGATTCTAAGTTACTAAACCCCTTAGAACAAATAGAACAAGTGAATATGATGGTGAGATGAGATCAAGTGATATAAACCCTAATATTAGGTTTATATAATTTGATTATAAGAATGGAAGAGACAGAGATTAATTGTTGTGTTTTTGTGTTATGTTGGACGTTCATAATGAGTTAGGGTTGATGGTTTATATAGCCTTCAAACCCTACTCTTGATAATGCTCAACTTAAGCCTTATCAAGACTATTCCAACTCTTATCACAACTCTAATACTTCATTATTATCCTCTCAATGAACCTAGACACTTTAGAACCTTTCTAGATCCTTCCAAGGCCTGCCAAAATGAATTTAGGACAACCTAAGAAGGTTGTCTTAGTCGTTCACTACTTGTGGTTTATCATTCAAAGGTTTTCTTTAAACGTGAAGTGAAAACGCACTCTAAGTGTTTAACGTGTGTGCCCCCAATAGGCTCACACACCTCTAGCCACATTTGGCTAATCCAACGAGCATGAACTAACAGCTCCCACTCGGTCGTTGGAGTTGATTTCATAAATGTCAACGACAGAAACGTCTAGCAACGCTCACACTCGCTATTTAACTAGAGGTGTCTGAGATATAGTTTCATAGAACATTCTCAGTAGCATGGTCATTTATGTCTTGCTTTTATCATCCTTTGTTATAGATACCGTTAAACCATGGATATGGATCCAAACTCGTTCCATATAGTTTAACCATTTAGATTCTCGTTATTGAATTTAATTCAGATATACCAAATGTAACCAAGATTCATCTTGCATTACCATTTGGGTTCAACCAAACAATTATCTGATTAATTCTAGAGAGGCGGCATGGTATCATTCTGCACATACTAAGTGGAGTAACAAATCCTTTATTGACTACAAGTGTTGTGAATGCTGCTTCACATCACTCTAAAAAATAGCTTTTATAACTACCTTATTCAGGACAGCGTTTTGCATATAATTACGAAAGTAATATCCACACATGCAGAACTTGTTTGCATCTCAAGTCTAAGGATGACTTAACAGACCATTTTCAACATCTTACTCATGATATGGATTCAAAAGTAAATGTTCGAAGTTGGGGAATCCAGTATGCATCCCTTATGAATACATATGAGTTTGGCTTAGAACAATTCTCATTCTCACAGAGTATATCCAACACTATTTGCCTTATGTAAACAATATTCCCATATTGCTAACCGACAATGGATATTTAGAATGATTAAAT
Source organism: Glebionis coronaria (assembly GCA_025667525.1). Lineage (NCBI taxonomy): Eukaryota > Viridiplantae > Streptophyta > Magnoliopsida > Asterales > Asteraceae > Glebionis > Glebionis coronaria. The sequence goes on from CM046881.1 coordinate 56,478,732, forward strand.
CATTCATGGATTAAACATGCAAATATAGAATAACAAATTTTATATGAATAAAATAACAAATACCTCGTATCTTTATTTATCAGAAAATAAAACTGTCTTACAATTCCAAATTATCCAAATACTAATTTAACATACATATTTACATGAGACTACTAGCTGGTATCAAACCAATACCCCGAGTCAATTTAGAATGCTTAGGGAATGCTAACGCCTTCGTGAATGGATCAGCTAGATTTCATCTGTATGAACTTTTGCTATCTTGACATCACCCATCTCAACGGCCTCTCGAAGATAGTGAACTTTTGCGCATAAATGTCTAGCACCCTTGGTGACTCCGCTTTCATTTGCTATAGTAATGGCTCTAGTATTGTCACAATACATATCAATGGGATCTTCAATTGTGGGCATAATACCAAGCCCATAAATGAACTTACGAATCCAAACAGCCTCTTTAGCTGCATCAAAAGAAGCTACATAGTCAGCTTCTGTAGATGAAGTTGCAAAAATACTTTGCTTTGTGCTCTTCTAGTCAACAGCACCTCCATTTAGAACGAAAACATATCCAGTCTGAGATTTTATGTCATCAGCATCTGTCAGATATCCAACATCAGTGTAGCAAGAAACCCTAAGCTCTCGTTTTTCGTCACCACCATAAACTAGAAACATATCCTTAGTATTCCGTAAATACTTAAGAATATTTTTAACAGCAGTCCAGTGAAGTTCACCAGTACTCTGTTGAAATCGGCTTTTTATGTTCTGAGCGAACGCAACATCAGGACGAGTACATCTCACAACATACATAATTGATCCTACAGCTGAGGCATAAGGAACATTCTGCATGCGCTGCTTTTCAGCTGGTGAAATAGCACATTGTGACTTACTCAATTTAGGGCTTTCATGCATTGGGATAGTTCCACGCTTAGAATTCTCCATATGAAATCTTTTCAAGATTTTCTCAATGTAAGCACTTTGCCATAAACCAATTGACAGTCTAGATCTATCTCGGTAGATCTTGATTCCATGAATATATGCAGCTTCTCCTAAATCTTTCATAGCAAAACATTTTCCAAGGTAGAATTTTACCCCTTTCAACATTCGAATATTGTTCCCCATGAGCAATTTGTCATCAACATATAGAATTAGGAAAGTAACATTACTCCCACTGGCTTTGTGATATACACATGGCTCATCTTGATTCTGAGTGAAACCGAAATTTCTTAATCTCATCATCAAAACGCTTATTCCATTGCCTAGATGCTTGCTTAAGTCCATAAATGGAACGCTTGAGCTTGCATACGCGGTTAGGATATTTAGGATCGACAAAACCCTCAGGTTGCACCATATAGACTTCTTCGGAACGATGTCCATTGAGGAAGGCGGTTTTGACATCCATTTGCCAAATCTCATAGTCATAGAATGCGGCTATGGCTATAAGAATCCTTATAGCTCTAATGTCTGCTACAAGAGAAAAGGTCTCTTCATAATCAACCCCGTAGGTTTGAGTGAATCCCTTTCCTATAAGACGAGCTTTAGAGGTGTGTACTTTGCCATCCATGTCAGTCTTTTTCTTGAATAACCACTTGCTACCAACGGTTCTACCGTTAGGAGGAAGATCAACTAATACCAAGACATCATTATCTTTCATGGATTGCATCTCCACATTTATCGCTATAAGCCATTTTTTGAATTCAGAATCCAATAATGCAGCTTTATAGTTAGCGGGTTCTCCAAGATCCCCTAACCCATGCTCATCAGCATCGACGTATAAACACATTCGATCTGGGGCACAGCGTGTCCTAAAGGACTTACGAATAGGATTGATATCACTTTGAGGTTCTTCAATTTCTTGATCATCCTCATCATGATCTAAGCCAGTGTCATCAGAAGGATTTGTATCTTCATCTTGAACGATTTCAAGATCTTCTATACTCCCACTTGCTTCTTGATCTAAGATATTTCTCTCAAAGAACTCAACATTCCGAGCAACAATAACTTTGTTCTCGGGTGGGTAGTAGAAGGAATATCCCATCGTTTCGTTTGGGTATCCTACAAAGATACACTTAATAGATCTGGGTTCCAGTTTTTCAAGTTTGGTCATCATATCACATTTAACCAAAGCTTCACAACCCCAGACTCTTAAGTAAGAAAACTTAGGGGCTTGCCCATGCCACACTTCGTATGGTGTATTTTCAACCTTCTTAGTTGGAACCATGTTGAGTATGCGCGCAACAGACTCAAGGGCATAATCCCAAAAGGACTTTGGAAGAGTAGTTTGACTCATCATGGATCGAACCATGTCTAGCAGTGTTCGATTCCTCCTCTCAGACACCCCATTATGTTGAGGTGTGTAGGGAGGAGTTCGATGGGCAATAATCACATGCTCCTTAAGATGATCCAAAAACTCTTGACTCATATATTCACCTCCACGGTTAGATCGTAGTGATTTTATGGTCTTACCGAGTTGATTTTCTACTTCCTTTTGAAACACTTTAAATGTCTCAAACATTTCATGTTTATGCTTTAACAGGTAAACATAACCATACCGACTAAAGTCGTCAGTAAAAGTGACAAAGTAGTTAGCTCATTGCCTTGACATGATTCTAAATGGGCCACAAACATCAGTATGTATTAGTCCAAGCAGATCTTTAGCCCTTTACACTTGATGTGAATAGGGTTTTCTTGCCATCTTCCCAGGCATACAAGAGACACTTTTCAAATGACTTAATGTTAGTTGAGGTGAGAAGTCCATCATGTTGCAACTTCTCCATGCGTTTCTTGCTTATGTGTCCAAGACGACAATGCCACAAGAGAGTAGAGTCCAAATTTAATTTGGCTCTTTTATTGCTAACAGCAAACATAGAACTATCATTGGTTTTAGAACAAGACATATCAATTTCATAAATGCCATCCCCTTGGGGACTAGCAGTAAAATAAACAACATTATTCCTAGAAACTAAAATTGCATTATTCGAATCAAAACAGTTTGCAAAACCATCTTTAAACAAACCAGAAACTGAAATAATCCATCCAGTGATAGAGGGAGCATAATGACAATTGTTCAAAACAATAACTAATCCACTAGGGAGACATAAATGATAATTTCCAATAGCTTCGACTCCTGCACGTTGACCATTGCCCATGTACAGATTCAAAGCTCCTGGATTCAGCTTCTTACTTCCCCTTAGACCCTGAGTATTATTACAAATGTGAGTACCACAACCAGTGTCATATACCCACGAATTACTCGGAAGGGAATATAGTTCTATAGTGAAAATACCTGAAGTGTTGGCTTCTTGAGACAGCCTCTTCTTTTTCTGCAACTCGGCTAAGTGCTCGGGACAGTTCTGTTTCCAATGACCTATCTGACCACATTTGTGACAGGGATCGTCCTTAGCAGGATTATCCTTTTTGGGTAGTGGAGGATTTCTGATCTTGGGAGCATAAGATGGTTTGTGCTCGGGAGCATAAGCCAGCTTATTCTTTCCATTACCATAATTCCCTTTCTACCTTAGGCGGTTTTCTACCTTGGTTTTTCTGGACCTTCCTGCACGCACACTATGATGTACAGGTGAAACAAACTTCTTGGGAAGTGTCTGCTCATGTTGTTTAAGCATGGCATGCAGTTCATTCACCGAATTCACAGTCTTCCCCATGCCATGCATGTGGAAGTTTTGAACAAAACTGTCATACTCCTTGGAAAGGCCTATCAAGATCAGGCTTATTCCATAGCTGACAGTCACGGGGTGACCAAGACGCTCCAAGTTCTCAATGTAGCCCTTCATCTTAAGAACATATGAGCCTACATTTTGACCTTCCTCAAGCTTGCACGCGTGAAATTCACGCGCAGTTTGAAGAAGTTCCTGTTCTGCTTGCTGAGAAAACATGGTTTTCAGCTCCTGCAACATGTCATATGCTCCAAGATAGGTTAGATTTCGTTGGATCTCTAAGTCCATAGTCATGAGCATAAGGGTAACAATGTCCTTTGACCCAAGCAGCATGAGCTGCAAGAGCATCAGGAGGGACTTGGTGACCAGGAGTTGCAACAGGTGCAGCAGGAATTGGATGTTCCAAGTATTGTTCCTTGTCTTCAGCTGATAGGATAATGCGCAACTGGCGGTACCAATCAATGAAGTTAGGCCCAGTGAGTTTCTGTTTCTCGAAAAAACTCCTGAGTACCGAATTGTTTCTGACATTGGTAGTCATCTACAATTAAAAAGTTCAAACAATTTGTATTTTCGATAATTACATTCTTAATAGAATTAACTACCCAATTAATTACTAATTAAGACTAAGATCCATCTTGTACTCCAACTCATTACAAAAGGACTGTCCAATATGTAAACAAGTGGGGCAAGAGGTAAGCGACGAGCGTTAATTGCATAACATGCAACTCTTAGACTTTATGAGACCGTTCAAGAAACTAGTAAAACGGTAGTAATGTCATGAGCATGTTTAGTCTCATCTTATGCCTCGGGTCCAGGGTCTGACCGTGCATACTCGAGTTAAGTTGACCAAGCAAGAACATGCAAATATCACATAGGGTCTGACCGTAGTGAAAAAATTGACATGGGTTTGACAAGGCCCTTAGCCAAATCAAATGCACGTGTTCTTAGTTGGCTGGCATACACTTAAATTTCACATAGGGTATAGCACATAAATGTGGTAAAGCATGTGTACAAAGAAGCATGTAAACAACTTTGTAGCACGATTTTTAAAAACTTTTAGTAATGACACTGTAGTGATCTACGATGGTTCACCAGCGCAGGGCAATAGTCGGATATCCTTTAGGTGTGACTGTGCGCACCGACTTATACTCGCCTTATAGTTTGTTCTAGTGGGTGACCCGTACATCCCATGAGTCCATAGCGTCCAGTTTTTATTTTCATGAAAGCGTGTTTCAATAGTGTTTAGGTCTTTTTATGTTATAAAACACTTTTCCACGTAACACATAACCGGTCACAATGAGCATGTATTTAGGCGTGTAAAATATTGACCAATTTTAATGTCATGTTTCTCTATAAGTATTTATCCATATTGCATGCAATTAGGTGTTTTGAAAAACATGTAACAATAATGCAATTAGAAAAACAAATACAATAAACATAAGACATTAAATAAGCACATAAATCCGAGACCCCGAAGAGTCTTCCCCAAACGAAGAACCATAAGACTCTCATTAGGTTTTCATCAAGTACGTAAATCGCCCCATGCATCACATTACGTGATTGTAGCGAGTCTTATAGTCGGATAACACATAAAATAATCATGGCAAAACAATTAACTATTAATTTTTATTATTATTTTATATATTCTAATTAACCATTTAATTTTAATTATATGTTTCTAATTAACAATTAATTTAAATAATTACCATCTTGTTATTTTTAATAATTAATGACAAGTACACAATTTAAATGTCAAATAAAAATAAAAAAAATAACTAAATTAGGTTTCAAGCATGCGGTTTCACGTGTTTATTTAAAACGTGTAACCCATAACCACCAAACGAGCATGACTCGTGATGCCACTGTTGGGATTGAATATCTACTTAACCATTTAACTACGAGTACGCAGCGGAATGGATCTAGTTTGAGCAATTATGATCAACACGTAACTAATAATAAACAATAAAGGAAATACGAAAACTAACCCCCGTCCAAAAGCAAATGAAACAAATAAGTGGCTAAATAAACCACCTCTACGGTTGCTCACACAAACACGTCAACCAAGTACGTTCGTAATGCTAGCCGTACTTCACATATACCCAAACACCGTGTGTCAAAAACCCGATCCGAACAAAAAAACAAAACAGCCTAAAACTGCTTTGTTGTCCGAGATATAAGCTTTACCCGAGAACCTTTCCCTTTGATGTACGATATCGGACAACACAGAGTCTGACAAAAGTCAGCTTCTGTCCAACCGATAAAACCTTCTTCAAGCTGTTGTGCCTTAACAGCTTTATAAACCTTCGTTCTAAGCTTTATTTTAGCTAACTTAGGATTGATTCTAAGTTACTAAACCCCTTAGAACAAATAGAACAAGTGAATATGATGGTGAGATGAGATCAAGTGATATAAACCCTAATATTAGGTTTATAGCAATTTGATTATAAGAATGGAAGAGAACAGAGATTAATTGATGTGTTTTTGTGTTATGTTGGACGTTCATAATGAGTTAGGGTTGATGGTTTATATAGCCTTCAAACCCTACTCTTGATAATGCTCAACTTAAGCCTTATCAAGACTATTCCAACTCTTATCACAACTCTAATACTTCATTCTTATCCTCTCAATGAACCTAGACACTTTAGAACCTTTCTAGATCCTTCCAAGGCCTGCCAAAACGAATTTAGGAAAACCTAAGAAGGTTGTCTTTGTCGTTCACTACTTGTGGTTTATCATTCAAAGGTTTTCTTTAAACGTGAAGTGAAAACGCACTCTAAGTGTTTTACGTGTGTGCCCTCAATAGGCTCACACACCTCTAGCCACATTTGGCTAATCCAACGAGCATGAACTAACACACAGGACACTTGTGATACACAGTAAGCATCTATAGCCATTCATAATTATCAGAGCATCAAAGAGACCCCTGAACTCACTTTTGAGTTGCGACAACATATGGAGTCCTACTCCCTAACGTCTACTACACACCACTTACCAGATGTCATGTACTATCATGCCCTTAGGGCATTGTGACATATCGACTCTTTTTTCTTGTGTCACCATCTCCAATGATGCACACAGTTGTTCTTAACTAATACATTAATAGGCGTAAAAGCTATATGCTCCGCTTATTTTAAATGACTGATAAAATTAAATTAAGGGAAAATTCTTGAAATGCCCAAGGTTTCACTCATTTTCCCCTTTTGCACCCACCAAACGAAAATTTCCCAAATTGTCTTATGCAACCTATGCAGCGACTTGAATAAAAATATGAAAAGTGTATTTTATTCCTTATGACACATGTCAGAATGTGTCATAAAAAGTACATGTGTATAAGGCTTTGTCTCTTATGCAACTTTATTTATTTTTTATGCGACATGTATTAAAAATATATTTTTTTTAAAAATAAATTTTAACAAAATCTTTTTATTTACCTATTTTATATTTTTTTATGCAACTTGTCATTTTGCTAGACAATGATGTGACATTTGTGTAAGATATTTTTTGACAAAATCTATGACACCTTTTTATGCGACTTGTACATTTTAAAATCTATGACACCTTGAATCGAAATATCATGGAAATTTATTTTTAACGGTTTATAGAATCATAATGGTTAATGTTTTGGCTTATAAAAACGAATCACGTAATTTTTTAAGGAATAGAGATGGTTATTGAAGAGGAGTATCAAAGTAGTGGCAAGGCGCCATCACAATGGAAGATGTCCCTTATCCAAAAATTTGAGAAAAATTTGGTACCAAAGTGGATGAATACATGGCCCTGCTCTTGAACCGTATTGGGCCAATGAAGAAGTACATTGTGAGTGAGCGCGGTTGTAATCCAGTTATTAGAAAGTAGTCATATTTGGAGAGAGATTAAGTGTTAATACAAAAGTTGGATAAACCTTGACTAACCTGAATTAGGCTTAATTTGGGTATCCGGGGCTCCGGCTCTTGCACCAAGTGAAATTCTGGTTGAGACCCTGCGCATTAAAAGACAATACGTTGTTAGACTTACCGTGGGTTATTAATCGGTAAGAGCTGTTATTGTGGTTTAGATCGTACCTTTGTAGAACCCTTAGGGGTTTCTTATATAAGCGGTAGAATTTTTGTTGGGCCTTACCGAATCTTAAGTTCTAATCAAGAGATAATTACCACATAGGCATTGATCCATATTTTTTATATAAGGAAGTGAATATCTCTTTGCTTTATGAGAATCACAAGCCTACTTAGATTGTGATTCTGTCTAACCCATGCCGCATGCGGTATGGTCGTGGTCCGCACGACACCACCGCGACCATTATTACTCAAGGCCCATAAACCCATAGTAGCATTGAATCAACCCATACGTGTTGGATCGGATACGGGTAGTACCATGGGCCGGCCCAAGACCCGACTAGGGACTATACGTCTCATGTCTCCCCAGTCTAGTTGTTACACCCGTAGGCGTAACTTCTAGACTAACAATTCATCAATGGCCATACCGTAAAAAAATATAACAATATGTGAAGGTAATAACTCGTAAGCCATGTTAATACCGGAACCATTTTAATGAAAACACTAAATACTAGCCATATGCGGCAAAAACACTGTACCACGTAGGCAACTCTTCACCTGACTAGATCTAACAAAGCGACTCAAGTGGGTTTATAAGCCTTGTTATTTTATCAAAAAAATAAGTTTTTCAAAGACATTTGGCGATTTTGTTCTTTTGAGATGCAAAGTTTATAAAGTGACCATGGTGGTTTAAACTGGCAATTCAAGCTATTGTGGGCTTTATAAGCATTGTTATTTTCAGTTTTTGGTTACCCTCCACTTGGCATATACGGAGGATAATAACTATCTTATGTCTCAAAGGGATTCAAAAAATCTTAAACAATACTTGGCAGTGCCGCCACCGCCTTCGACGCCTCCACGCACCAACAGCATACCACACTACATTAACACATTAAACTTTATATAAAATAGACGTTACATTTAACACATTAAAATTTATAAAACAATCATTGTAATCAAAATTACACATAATTAACCTAGTTACAAACAGATCCGTTAATCAATTGGATAAACCGATAAATCGCACCTCAAAGAAGACTTTAGAAAAAGTGATCAAAACATGTCAAAACCGTTACACATCTCCATCAACAAAATTACCAACATTTAATTCCGGTCATCACATCTCCTCACAATCCGATCATAACCGTCTCAATTACCTCCTCGTTTCGATACAAAAGATCACTCAACAATACTTCATCATCAGGATCCTCATTGTCCATCTGATCGGACGGATGAGGTGGTTTTATAACGGTATTATACTTTTACACACCTCAAAAACATTATGTATTATACTTTTACACACCTCAAAAACTATGTATTCACCTCCCATTTTTTTTCTAAAAACTGAACATTTTTTTTATATCTTTGAACCAAAATCGTTATACACGAATAATTATAAGGACAAAAAAATATAATAAATAAGTGGGAGTGAGAGATAAAATTAGAATGAAACAGCAGAATATAAAAAACTAAAATTTGGAAAGAAAGAAAATACCGGAGTGGGCCAAAACAATTAAAAAAACCCAGTACCGGGTAGTGTATATAAGTAACCCTAATGCCCTAATCTCATTCATAAAAGCTTACATCTTCTCTCCTCACAACCGATCGATCCTAAAAAATGGCTGGTATGATGAACAGTGTGGAGATGATGGAAAAAATGGATATGAAAATAATGGTGATGATGGAAAAAATGGAGATGGAAAAAATGAAGATGATGGAAAAGATGGAGATGGAAAAAATGGAGATGATGGAAAAAATGGAGATGGAAAAAATGAAGATGATGGAAAAAATGGAGATGATTGAAAAAATGGAGATGATGGAAAAAATGGAGATGAAAAAAATGAAGACGATGGAAAAAATGGAGATGGAAACAATGAAGATGATGGAAAAAATGGAGATGGAAAAAATGGAGATGATTGACGAAATGGAGATGGAAAAAATGGAGATGTTGGAAAAAATGGAGATGATGAAAGAAATGGAGATGAAGATAAAAATGGAGATGAAGATGATGATTGACGATGAGCTCGTGAGTTTAATTAGGAAGACTTTCAAGAATCATGAGGAGTTTTTTCTTCATCTGCTTATCAGCAACTCTTCCTATGTACGTCTCCACTTTTTTTTTTTAATTATAAACTTTCTGTTTATATATGCATTTATTCATTTTTTAGTAATTAATTATTGATAATATATTTTCTATTTAAAAGAGTAAGATTTAGTGGTTGTTATTATAGAGGTTTATGGCTTATTTGGTTTTGGGCTTATTGTAAAATTCAATTTTGATTTGTTTTGCCGGATCTGGTTTTTTATCATCTGCTTGTTTTGTCATCCAAAACCAACTTTACTACTAACTGTGTATACCTTTTTAGGCTCTGGACAGACATAAATATGAATGTTTGACTGTACCATATGCAAAGGCTCTCATCCATGTTGTTCCCGATGAGACCAACAAGACGTTGACCATCCACGACAATGGAGTTGGATTTACCCTTGTTGGTGAGTAGTAATTTTTTTTTTTAATGTACAAAACTCTTGAATCTTAAATTTTACATCCGTGTAAATGTTTTTTTACAGATTTGCGGAATCTGGGTAGAATATCAAGTACCAGAGCCAAATCTTTGTTAATGGAAGCTGCTGCTGCAAGTTCACCTGCTGCTTATCTCAATCAGTTTTGGCAATTTGGTCTCGGGTTCTACTTTGGTTTTTTGGTTGCAGACAAAGTTGTGCTCAGAACCAAACACTACAATGATGAGGAGTATACCTTGGAATTGGACTCGCAAGCTGGTGGATCACCCACACTTACTCGCAACTTGCAAGCTGGTGGGTCACCCACACTTACTCCCGGTACCCCCCGGCGTCCCTATCGTCCCACTGGCTCTAGCATTACACTCTACTTGAAAGAGGATCAGCTCGAATACCTTGAGGCGCCAAGGCTCAAGGCTTTGATCAAGAAGCATTCTTATCGTATCCCCCATTCAATCAGTCTAGCGGTTACTGAAACTTCTAAGGTCATGCTTCCTGCTTTTCGGCACCTAAAGAAGGAGAAGCTCATCGTGACTCGCTATCGTTCCCGAACAATTGTGCAAGGAAGTTGATTTTATTTTCAGATGTTTATCCCTACCTTAAAAGACCTGTCTCTTCTTCTGTAATTTTAAAGACAAATTAAGAACTTATTTGGTGGATCAGTAATATGGACATGTTGAACCATATATTAATGCTAATGTTACCATGGTGTATTCTTTTGATATTCCTTCAACACTAAATCTCTATCATTGCCTGCTAGTATGTAATTAGCATTGTTTTTCTTATCCAAGTGTCCAATTGTTATGTAGTTTAGCAATGCTTGATTGTGCCATCAATTGCAATGATGCTATCGCAAATGGCTCGTGTGACCAAAATGTGTTTTGAGATGCTTATCCGAAAGCAACAACAATTGTTGACCGACACACAATGTGTCAAGCTTAAACCACTGATTTATCCACTTGTAGAACAAATGTGTATTAAATTACTTTCATATTATCTTCCAACCTTTCCTATGTTTAACTAGATTAGCGCCCGCGCTTCGCCGCGGTGTTTTGGTTTCGTTAGTTGCATCGTATGTGTGTATGGGCAGAAACGTGAAACGTACGTGCTCAGTACTGTAATATACGAAAATACACATTTGGAAAGAAAGAAAATACCGGAGTGGGCCAAAATAATTAAAAAAAAGCCCAGGCTACCGACAAAACCCAATACCGGGTAGGGTATATAAGTAACCCTAATGCCCTAATCTCATTCATAAAAACTTACATCTTCTCTCCTCACAACCGATCGATCCGCGATGATGATGACAAAAACGGAGAAAATGAAAAAAATGGAGCTGATAAAAAAAGCGGAGATGACGAAAAAAATCGAGATTATGAAAAAAATGGAGATGATGGAAAAAATGATGATGATGAAAAAAATGGAGAAGAAGATAAAAATGGAGTTGAAGATGATGATTGACGAAGAGCTCGTGAGTTTAATTAGGAAGACTTTCAAGAATCAAGAGGAGTTTTTTCTTCATCTGCTTATCAGCAACTCTTCCTATGTACGTCTCCACTTTTTTTTTTTTTTTTTTTAATTATAAACTTTCTGTTTATATATGCATTTATTCATTTTTTTAGTAATATATTTTTCTATTAAAAAGAGTTAAGATTTTAGTGGTTGTTTTTATAGAGGCTTATGGCTTATTTGGTTTTGGCCTTATTGGAAAATTCATTTTTGATTTGTTTTGCCGGATCTGTTTTTCTTATTTATTTATCATCTGCTTGTTTTAACCTTTTTTTTTAGTCTCTGGACAGACATGAATATGAGAGCTCGACTGTACCACCTGGTCTTTACATCAATGTTAGACCCAATAAGACCAACAAGACGTTGGCCATCACCAACAATGGAGTTGGATTTACCCATGTTGGTGAGTAGTAATGTACCAAAACTCTTAGAATCTTAAATTTTAAATCAGATTACCGTGTAAATTTTTTTTTTGTTACAGATTTGCGGAATCTGGGTAGAATGCCAAGTTCCAAAGCCAAAGAGTTGTTCAAGGAAGCTGTTGCACCTGGTGGTGATCACAATCAGATTTGGCAATTTGGTCTCGGGTTCTACTTTGGTTTTTTGGTTGCTGACAAAGTTGTCTTCAGAACCAAACACTACAATGATGAGGAGTATGCCTTGGAATTGGACTTGCAAGCTGGTGGATCACCCACACTTACTCGCGGTACCCGGATTCTCCCTCATCCCACTGGCTCTACGATGACACTCTACTTAAAAGAGGATCAGCTTGAATACCTTGAGGTGCCAAGGCTCAGGGATTTGATCAAGAAGCATTCTTATCGTATCCCCCATTCAATCAGTCTATCCTTTACTGAAACTTCTAAGATCCATCTTCCTGCTTTTAGGTACCTAAAGGAGACGGAGGGCACAGCGACTGTCACTCGTATGGAAAAATTTGTGCAACGAAGTTGATTTTATTTTCAGATGTTTATTTATCTCTACATTAAAAGACCTGTCTCTTCTTCTGTAATTTTAAAGACAAATTAAGAACTTATGTGGTGTGGATCAGTACATGTTGAACCATATATTAATGCTAATGTTACCAGGGTGTATTCTTTTGCTATTCCTTCAACACTAAATCTCATCATTGCCTGCTAGTATGTAATTAGCATTGCTTTTCTTATCCAAGTGTCCATGTATCATGTAGTTTAGCAATCCTTGATTGTGCCATCAATTGCAATGATTCTATCACACAATGGCTCGTGTGACCAAAATGTGTTTGAGACGGCTTATCCGAAAAACAACAACAATTGTTGACTGACACACAATGTGTCAAACTTAAACCACTGATTTATCCAGTTGTTACTTCTTCATATTGACCTATCTAGCACCCGCGGTGTTCAGGTTTCGTCTATGTATGGCAGAAACGTGAAACGTCGACGTGCTCGGTACTGTAATATACAAAAGTGGGCTGCTAGACGTGGTCGGTAATGTAATATACCCCATGAAGGGAGGTTGTCTGACATTGATACACTTTCACATAATAAAGAATGAAATCTACTTGCATTGTACAAAACGAAATTTATCACCCAGATTTACATCACTTAAAATGTACTCCGTAGTATAAAGTACAGGCATTAGTATCCACCGGCTGTAACTTCCTACTTTTGGCTCTCTTCCCATGTTCCAATTCAATTGGTCCCGGTGCTGTAACAATTAAGCGCCGTATCATCCTCGTTCTCTTCTTTTATAAAATCATCTACAACACTTTTTACCATATGCTGCAAATCAGAAACGGGCTCGGGTTTCCCATCCACCAAAAATCGATTTCTCCAAGCTCTCCACCTCTGCCTTGAAAAAAATAACCAATGAAAATCAGATTTTACAACAGCGACACGTAAACTATTTGTTCCTATACGTCGCAAAAGCAAGCCCGCCTTGAATCGCCTATCCAAAACTCATATCATTTTCAAATTATTTTTCATCATGATGTTGTAGAACCGTATAACACTTAAACAGGTTCTTTTAGAAGCAAACACAAACACTATGTTTTAAGTTGCTTTTGTTTAAGAGTGCAAATTTAGGGGGCGTTTGGGAATGAAAGTTTGAAACCAACTTGTGTGCAAAACTGTTATTTTTATGTATAAATGGTCGATTTAAGTTGTGTTTTATATCTAGCGGCCGCTTTAAGTTGTGTTTTATATCTAGTGTGGAATACTTCCGGTTTCCTGCTTAAGTTTAGAAAAACAAATTAGCGGGAGAAGAAGCTACTACCTTATCAGCATAGCATGTAGCCGTCTGAGGTCGCGCGTCCCTAATTTATTATGACCACGATAGTGTTTATACCCCGTGCGAACGGGCCTTCTGTCAGCACCTCTGTGGGCAACAGGCGACACACGGGACGTGTACAAACGGAAAATGAGATCAATCAGAAACATATTATAATCAATGTGTCATTTCTATCATATAAACATAGTACCATAGACAATCATTTCAGGAGCTGCTATACATAGCAAAGACATAGTAATTCCAACAGTTATGACACATAGGAATCCCAACAATCAAAACCCCCATCTTAGCCTATACACAACTTGCGACCAGGGATGCAAATAACATAGGTAATCGGTAGCCCAAGTCCACAACCAAGGTGAAAACGGCATACAAATGTCGTCATTTTAAACGCGGTTTTTATATTTACTTTATTGTTATGGATCATGTATTCGGAGGCTAATGTCGGTGAATCGGTTAATATGACATAAATCGGAGAATGGGACAGAGAGGATGGCAACTAGTTGACTTCTTATTGTCACTCGTACAGAAGATATTGCATTAGAAAGGGATACAAAGTCACTTCCGAAGATTGAAAGAGAGGCAATCCCAGTTCGATACTGGTCTTGTTGCACTTCTTTGAGTTAATGACGGATAGCCTGCTAGGGACTGCTTGGCTTGTTAGCAAGAAAGCACATAAAAGAATGCTATCTATCGATCGATAAAAGAGGCTCAAGTACATTAGTAAATAACTGCCATTTTTACTAAGTGGATTTTTCCTTCTAGTTGACTTCTTTCTACGGGATGTCCTAGTTAGAGCAGTGAAACCTTTAAGGCAAGAGATGTAGGCAAGTCAAATTCTATTTAAGAATCTCGGGAGCTAGGATGCATGCCAGTTTCATACGACCAGGTGGAGTGGCACAAGATTTTCCTCTTGGCTTATGTCGACATATTGATTCCTCCACACAACAATTTGTTTCTCGTATCGAAGAATTAGAAGAGATGTCAACCGGCAACCGTATCTGGAAACAACGATTAGTGGATATTGGTACTGTCACTTCACAGCAAGCAAAGGATTGGGGATTCAGTGGTGTAATGTTAAGAGGTCGTGCGACATGAAGACATTGATAGCAATATGGGGGAACTTGTTGGAAATTTAGTGCAATTGTGGGATCGAGTCATACTTGTAAATGGGTTTGGAGGTACGGAGTGTACACCCATTATGTCCCTGACCTCCCTGGACTCAATATAGTGGTTGAAAGTTCATCAGGAGGAAGTTGCTCCTGGTCAGGAAGCTGCTCCTGGTTAGGACGTTGCTCCTGGTGATGCACAAAGTCTTTGTAACCTCTTTGACCAGTTAATGAGGGTTGAATATTGACTTGATGACCAGGTTTATGGTCATGTAACCACTATGCTTTATGAAGGTAATTATGAGATTAATAGGCCGATTAATGCTCTTAATACCTTTGACTAGGAGTTACATTCCTTAAGGAATAGGATCACTATAAATAGTGATCATATTTTGCATGATGAAATATACGAAAACAGGAAACACTTACACGCACAGAGTTCTTGATTTGTGCCAAAAACAAGAACTAACTCTTGGTTTTATCCCAAGGAGGTATTCGTGTTAACCCAGACATAGGGTCGAATAATCTTCTTTGGAAAGTGATTACACGACTCCAAGAGATATCCGGTAACCATTCATTGGTACGTAGTTAGGCTATTGATTATCTTCACCCTATTGGAACGAAGTAAACCCCAAAATCAAAGAAGATTATTTTGTGATAATCAATGGCGCCGGCAATGAAGCATATGGTGGCTAACTTCTCCAAACTGGACAAGTTTGAAGGGGTTGACTTTTGGAGATGGCAGAAGAAGATGCACTTTCTTCTCTCTACCATGAACATGGTGTACGTGCTGACCACTCCCATTCCTGATGGTGGTGATGATGCTACTTTGGAGGAACTAAGGAAAAGGAGCAAATGGGAGAATGATGATTATGTGTGTCGCGGCATAATTCTCAATGGTATGTCTGATTCTTTATTTGATATTTACCAAAATATTGAATCTGCTAAAGAACTATGGGATTCCTTGGAAGCTAAATATATGGCTGAGGATGCATCAAGTAAGAAGTTCCTTGTGAGTGATTTCACAAATTACAAAATGACTGATTCAAGACCAGTCATAGAACAATATAATGAACTTCTTGGAATACTTGGCAGATTTACACAACATAAAATGAACATGGATGAGACCATTCAGGTCTCGTGTGTCATTGACAAACTACCTCCTTCTTGGAAAGATTTCAAGCACACCTTGAAACATAAGAAGGAGGAATTAACTCTTGTTGAGTTGGGCAGTCATTTGTGCATTGAGGAATCCCTCAGGGTGCATGAAAGTGATAAGCCAAAGAGCAACAATGTTGCTGGTTCATCTGTTGTCAATATGGTGGAGCATAACAACTCCACAAGGTACAATGACAACAAGGGCAAACGTAAACATCATGATAACACCAAAGTTAATCCTAACAAGAAGTCATCAGTGGCTTGTTGGAAGTGTGGGAAATCTGGACACTTCAAAAGGGATTGCAAAGGTGTTAGCATTGGCAACCAAGCTAATGGATCAGGCACAAAAGGTCAGAATATGTTTAATGAATCTCTCCAGATTTATTATGTTACATATGTATCTGAAGCTTATTTTGTGCAGGATGATGATGTTGCGTGGTGGGTTGACTCTGGAGCAACAGTACATGTGTGTAAAGATAGATGCTGGTTCAAGACTTATGAGTCAATGAATGATGGATCTATTCTTCACATGGGAAATGAGTCAACAGCCCTAGTGCATGGACGTGGTTGTGTAGATCTTAAATTTAGTTCTGGAAAGATTGTTTCTTTGTTTAATGTTTTTCACGTTCCTAATATTTGGAAGAACTTGGTTTCTAGTAGTGTGTTGAATAATTGTGGTTATAAACAAGTGATTGAATCTAATAAATTTGTTTTATCTAAACATGGTGTGTTTATTGGTTTTGGCTATTTGAGTAATCAAATGTTCAGGCTTAATATTGATTCTAGTATAAATGTTGATTCTGTCCTGATGACTACCACTAAACTGAATGATTCATCACTATGGCATGCTAGACTAGGCCATGTCCACTATAAGAGGATGCAAGATATGTCTAAGGATGGGTTAATTCCAGCTTTTGACATGGACACTGATAAGTGTCAGACTTGTATGCTGAATAAAATTACTAAGAAACCATTTCAGGATGTAAAACGTGTAACTACAGTTTTGGAGCTAATCCATAGTGACCTATGTGATTTGCATGCTACTCCCTCATTAGGGAATAAGAAATACTTGGTAACATTTATTGATGATGCTTCAAGGTTTTGTTATGTCTATTTGTTGCATACTAAGGATGAAGCATTAGATAAATTTAAAGTATTTAAAACTGAAGTTGAATTACAACAAGGAGTCCAAATCAAAAGATTTAGGACTGATAGGGGAGGTGAGTACATGAATACTCAGTATTTTCAGTCTGTTGGAATAATCCATGAAACAACTGCCCCCTATACTCCACAACAAAATGGTATATCAGAAAGGAAAAATAGAGTACTAAAAGAGATGGTTAACTCCATGTTGTCCTACTCAGGACTGAGTCAAGGGTTTTGGGGAGAAGCTATGTTAACAGCTTGCTATTTATTAAATAGGGTTCCTAATAAAAGGAACAAGATTACCCCTTATGAACTCTGGACTAAAAGGAAACCAAACTTGAATTATCTCAAAGTTTGGGGTTGTAGGGCTGTTGTAAGACTCCCTGATCCAAAGGTGAAAACCTTGGGTGAAAGAGGCATTGAATACATCTTTGTTGGATATGTCGAGCATTCCAAGGCTTATAGGTTCTATGTTATTGAACCTAATGATTCAGTTTCAATAAACTCAATCATTGAATCAAGGGATGCTAACTTTGATGAGACTAGGTTCTCTTCAGTCCCTAGACCAAGCCTTAGGACTCCTACTAGAGCTGAGGACATTGGTGTTTCAGTGGAACCTGAAAGGGTCACTAATGAGGTTGTGGTTCAGCAACCTGAGCCTGAGCTTAGAAGAAGCACAAGGCAAAGGACTCCAAAGAATTTTGGGCCTGAATTTCAACTATACCTAGTTGAAGGAACAAGGGATGAGGTCTCTGACCAGTACTACTATTGCTTTAATGTTGAGGATGATCCCAAAACATTTGATGAAGCAATGAAGTCCCAAGATGTTGCTTTCTGGAAAGAAGCAATCAATGATGAGATGGATTCCATCATGGGCAACAGCACTTGGGTGTTGGTTGATCTACCTCCAGGTTGCAATCCACTTGGATGCAAATGGATCTTCAAAAGAAAAATGAAGGTAGATAGAACTATTGAAAAGTTCAAGGCAAGGTTATTCATTCAAGGCTTTAGACAAAAGTCAGGAATAGACTACTTTGATACTTATGCTCCTGTAGCACGCATAAGTACCATAAGAATGTTGATTGCCTTGGCAAGCATTCACAATCTGATTATTCATCAGATGGATGTGAAGACAACATTCTTGAATGGTGATTTAGATGAGGAGGTTTATATGAACCAACCTCAAGGTTTCATCATGCCTGGTCATGAAGGTAAGGTGTGTAAACTGATTAAGTCCTTATATGGACTCAAACAAGCACCTAATCAATGGCATCAAAAGTTTGATGAAGTGGTTTTGTCTAATGGTTATTTACTTAACCAAACTGACAAATGTGTATATATCAAATTTGATGAATATGATAAAGGAGTCATCATTTGCTTATATGTTGATGACATGTTAATCTTTGGTACTGACCAAGTTCAGGTTGATTTAACCAAAGAGTTTTTGTCATCAAGGTTCTCTATGAAAGACATGGGGAAGGCTGATGTTATCCTTGGCATAAGGATTAAACATAAAAGTGATGGTATTGTAATTTCTCAGTCTCATTATATTGAGAAGGTCCTGAAGAAATTCAATCACTTTGATTTTACTCCAGTGAGTACACCTATGGATACAAGTGAGAAACTAATGCCTAACAATGGTCAGGCTGTCTACCAGCTTGAGTATTCTAGGGTGATTGGTTGCTTGATGTATGCCATGACTAGTACTAGGCCTGATATTGCTTTTGCAGTGGGTAAACTAAGTAGGTACACTAGTAATCCTAGTACTCAGCATTGGCAAGCAATTCAGAGGGTACTAAAGTATTTGAAAGGAACAATAGATTATTGTTTGTCATATACTGGATATCCTTCAGTGGTGGAAGGTTACACTGATGCAAGTTGGATCAGCAATACCGAGGATAATTCATCCACAAGTGGCTGGGTATTCCTTCTTGGTGGTGGTGTAATTTCTTGGGCATCCAAGAAGTAAACTTGCATTACTGGTTCAACAATGGAATATGAATTTGTGGCTCTAGCAGCTGCTGGTAAAGAGGCTAAATGGTTGAGAAACTTGCTTCTTGGGATTCCATTGTGGGTCAAACCTATGGCACCCATATCTATCCGTTGTGATAGTGCAGCTACATTGGCTAAGGCTTATAGCCAAATGTACAATGGTAAGTCTAGACACTTAGGTGTTAGACATAACATGATGCGTGAGCTAATCATGAATGAGGTGATATCAATAGAGTTTGTGAGGTCTCAACAAAACTTAGCTGATCACTTGACGAAGGGATCGGTTAGAGACTTGGTTATAAAGTCTGCTAAAGGGATGGGTTTAAAGTCCAAACTAGTCACTGAATGCTAGGACACCCAACTCCCTCCTGAGGAAACTTGGGAGCTGAGTTCAATGTGAAAAGCTGAACATTCAGGGGACTGAAGCACATGTATATCATCCCAAGGATGTGCTTGTACCTGCTGAAAGGAGGATGAAGTTATAAACTTCTTAATGGTTAATTTCTTTGAAAAAGTGCTTAAGCAGGAGCATGAACTAAAGAGGAACCACCTATGTAAATGTTGAGGTTTCGCCGCCTCAAGGAGCATGGACTTTGGCTCTTACAACATTTATGAATTGGATATGGACACATGGCTTGTATGGTGTCAGGAGCGTTTTAAGTGTTTGAAAACTTGTGTGTATTTTATCTTCAGGTATTCAAAGTAGTTGAAGGGTTCAATTCTTAGAACACCCAGATTCTCGAATATTTGAAGTGATGTACTAATATGGAAATTCAATCCTCAGGACATTTTCATTTATGCACTGGTTTCGTTGAAGTTGATTTTCATGCAAAAAGAAATTGTACTAAATTGGGGAGGATTGTTGGAAATTTAGTGCAATTGTGGGATCGAGTCATACTTGTAAATGGGTTTGGAGGTATGGAGTGTACACCCATTATGTCCCTGACCTCCCTGGACTCAATATAGTGGTTGAAAGTTCATCAGGAGGAAGTTGCTCCTGGTCAGGAAGCTGCTCCTGGTTAGGACGTTGCTCCTGGTGATGCACAAAGTCTTTGTAACCTCTTTGACCAGTTAATGAGGGTTGAATATTGACTTGATGACCAGGTTTATGGTCATGTAACCACTATGCTTTATGAAGGTAATTATGAGATTAATAGGCCGATTAATGCTCTTAATACCTTTGACTAGGAGTTACATTCCTTAAGGAATAGGATCACTATAAATAGTGATCATATTTTGCATGATGAAATATACGAAAACAGGAAACACTTACACGCACAGAGTTCTTGATTTGTGCCTAAAACAAGAACTAACTCTTGGTTTTATCCCAAGGAGGTATTCGTGTTAACCCAGGCATAGGGTCGAATAATCTTCTTTGGAAAGTGATTACACGACTCCAAGAGATATCCGGTAACCATTCATTGGTACGTAATTAGGCTATTGATTATCTTCACCCTGTTGGAACGAAGTAAACCCCAACAGAACTTCCCATTAGGGAACAACGGTTCTACGTGACCCTACTTAAGCATGCATATTATGTCAATGAAGACTTGGTGCGAAGCTAGCCTTGGAGCTTAGCAAAAGGTCGGGGGCTAGGGTGAGCTGCGGGGGGACAGCATAAGTGAGCGAATGTGTAACGACTCATGAAACAATTTAATACATAATATTGTTGTCTAATAGAATTGGAAAATTCTACGCAATTACTTTTTTTATTACAATGGTTTCAAAACAAATATATCACTTGAAACAAATAAGTAACTTCAAAACAAATACACGTAGCATTTCTTTTAAAATACAATATTTTAAATTATGACATAAAACAATATAGAATCAACAAGTTGTTTGCTATGATACAATGGTAGGAAAAACATTCTTGATCCCACATGCACGTATTGTATTTTCTATTGGCATTTTAAATATGCCACCAACCTTAGCCATCTATATATAACACCTTAAATAATACAATCTGCTAACAATATTTGGTGGCATATGCATTTGACTATACTAGAAAATTTAAGCAGTTATTAAGACCTTTCATAGTATTGCATCTTGTTTTAACACACCATGGTATAAGTTTCAGATTTTGGAATCATACGCTTTTCGCCCAGAATACTTTCCAACTTAGTATATTCCGCAAGAACAAAACTTTAGTTGCACTAGAAATACACAGTTCATAAAAGCTGATTACGGCAATACAACACATTCTTTTTTCGGAAATTCATATTCACCCTTCATAACAATGCTGCATCACATATGTTTATATATGTTCTATATATTTGACCCTACTGCTATACTCTTACGCATTGCAAAAATACTTATTACAATGAACTAAAACTTTTGGGTTCTGATTTAAAAGGATGAGTATTGGTGTACATTTCACGACCACTTGTTGGTTCGTTGAGAAACAGCACTACAACAATTTTGCACCCTAGGGACGACTTATTCGTCCCTAGGGAGTCACTTTTTCGACCCTAAACCCTTAGGGACGACTAATTCTACCCACGGGGGTTGTGCCAAAAAATTCGTCTCTAGATTTCTAGGGTCGACTACCCCTTTGAAACCTAGGGACGACTAAGTGGGTCCCACAACCCACTCCGTTGAAAATATTGACTACCCTAGGGACGAATCCCTTTTGAAACTTAGGGTCGAAAAAGTCGTCCCTAGGTTTTTAATAAAAATAACATTTTTTAAATTTTTAATAAAAATTCTTTTTTTTAATTATTTTTAATAAAATATTTTTTTTTACAAATTAATAAAATCATTTTCAGAAAAAAAAAGGTAAATATGAACCTAGGGACGACTTAGTCGTCCATAGGTTTTTCAAAGTTACCAAGATATTAAACCTAGGGACGACTTAGTCGTCCCTAGGTTTAATACCTGGGTAACTTTGACACATAGGGACGACTAAGTCGTCCCTAGGATTAATACCTGGGCGAATATCGACAAGTTTAGGGACGACTAAGTCGTCCCTAGATGTACCTGGGGGTAAAAAAAAATTGGGCTTTTTTGCAGTTTCCAGATTTTTTCCGGAACTTTTTCCGGCAAAATCTACAATTTAGAATGACAGAATTCGACAAATACAGAATAATAACAAATCAATAAACGTTACAATACCATATTAAGATAAATTATCCAACGTCACGATACAATATTCATCAAATACACTTATGCATCCTAAATCAAATGTTTCACACGCTACAAGTCTCAAACTTTATTAAACATGGATTATAAGAAATAAGAAATAATACTACCACAACCTCTACTCCTCCTCCCCATCCTCGTTAGGTGAAAAGTCACCTTGCTCCTCGTCATCCCCCTCGTCATCCCCCTCGTCATCGCCTGATAAGTCGTCACCACTGTTTTGTAGATCCCTATCTCGACCCAACTCGTCAACGGACCGGTAATCATGCTGATGAGGATTTATGATTACACGAGAACCTCCGGGTAGGGATTGTGAAGTAGAGCCGACTCATGAGTTGAGTTTGTGGTGGGACGATAACAATGGTTAAAGGTGTTGTTGGTGGTGACGGGAGTAATAGGATAAGTGCCGGTATAGGGAGGTTGGAGATGGTCGGGAAAAGATGGTCGGTATGGGTCGATGGAAGGAGGTTGCAATGGTTGTGCCCAAGGATAAGGGGGTTGGACTAAGTGAGCCCAGTCAGGAGCTGGGGGGGGCATAAAATAGGGTCGGGGAGGGGTTACTAAAGTAGGAGGGTTAATTGGGTGATAAGTATTTGATGAGTTGTAGTTCTGGAAAAACTCACCCAATTGACTCTGATATTGTGTCATATGTTGGTACGACGTCTGACTATATTGTTGCGCCGCATGTGCCTTTAACGCTGCCAAGTAAGCCCGTTGTTGCGCCTCCTGATTCTCTTTTCTCATCAGCTCCATATGTTGCTCATGTCGTTCCATCATTTGCTGAAATTCATCACGAGAGGGAAAATCCGTCGAGATGAAGCACCGCGCCTGCGATAAGTTACAACAACAATTCTTCATTATATACAACAAGACATAAATATGAACAATTGATTTACATTTTGTTTTATTGAGGATATATAACCTGCGAGAAGTGTTATTGGCACCACCCGGTAACTTCCTAACTTGTCCCGACACATTTTGCTTATTTTGACTAGGCATGATTTGAGCCACTATTTCTTTATCAAACATGGCGGGATGATCTTGGCTTTAACTTGGTCATGGAGGGCTTTCATCTTCAGCTGGGAAAGGAAAAAAACGGTTTAAAACAAATAAAATTAGTTACTAAGGCATGTAAAGAATTATATATTACTTACATATCTTTCCTTGTTTTCTTTACTTTTAAACGTGCCATTACTTGAGTGCCCCTTCCTCCATGTTTCAACCAGGTCCTCGTATTTCCCTTCCTTGACTTTCTATAAAATATCAAATAAATTAATAACGAGCTATAATAAATAAACAATATAAACGCTTTTAATAAAATCACAAAAATTATAAAGAGTCTTACGTATTCATTCCTTCCTCGGGCGAATGGTTTTTTTCCTTGAGTGGTCGGTACCGTATTTTTGGAACGATTAACAGTATTAATCTCACTTCTTGCCACCCTACTTGGATGTGACCACCACTCAACCAAGTCAGCCCAGTCAGCTTCGGTTCTACGGTCCCACGCACTCTCCGGCGGTACATATTCTTCTGCAAGTGCGGGCGTCTTATATTTCGAATAATATTTTTTCTTGATCCTGTTCTTGTGTTTTCTATACAACAACCTGAGTTGGAGTTCCAACGTAAGCTTAACCCGAGTCGACACCTCATACACCCCACTGCCACACACCACCTGAGTACGATCATTGTACCATGGCTGGAGGTCGAAATATGTCTACATAAAAACATATGAATTTAAATAAACAAACAAATTAAACATAACACACATATCTAAATATTGATAACAATAACAATATAAGTAAAATAAACAATTTTGACCTCAAGTGTAGGATAAATATGAGCTTTAGCAGAGTCTGGAATTTCGTCCCATTCACAGTTTAGGGGAAGTGTCCGGACTAATTCCCCTATAAGATGAGACAACAGGGATGCATAATCGCCCAGAGGATGGAAGGTTTGTAGATCATTAAATTCAAAGCCAAGTGCCAAAGGTTTTTCGTGATTTGCTCTGTACGCCTTCCTTAATTTTGCTAGGTTGGTCTCAAAACGTTGATTTGAACCTACAAAAGATATGCTATTTACTCGTAAAAATTCAAGTGACATAAATTATAAATATCAGTGTTATAAAAAAATATAACGATTTCTTACGTTGACACTAGGCCGGTACAGGACGTGTGCGCCGTCTAGGTGGACTACCACCAACATCCCCACCGTGTGATCTAGGAGCTACACACGCCATCTGTAAAATAACAAGTTCATATCAGTATACACATTTTATCAATATACACATTTTAACATATAAAAACATTTTCATTAAAAAACAAAATTACACACAATTTAATTAACCAATTAATACTAATACACAAATTCATATCAATATACACATTTTAACATATAAAAATATTTTCATTAAAATACAAAATTACACATTTAAACAAATAAAAACAACTCATCATCATTTAAGCGTATAACAATTGTTTCATTCAGACTACAACTTAAGCATATAACAATCGTTTACAAATAAAAAATTACACATTAAAGCATATAACAATTGTTTCATTCAAAATACAACTTCATATCAATTGTCATCTTCAGAATCATCGCTAGATAAAAATTCTTGAACATCATTATTAGGATTCACTTCATCATCATCTGACACTAAATCATCATCACCATCATCAACATCATCATCAACATCATCAATGACGTGTGCAACTACCTCATCTTCAATATTAATAATATCATCATCAACCGGTGGGGCTTCTACTTCCGTCGGTTGAGTATTTACACTCAAATACGTAAGACCCAAATTAGGCAAAGAAACAGACAATGTAACATCTGATGAACTGCTACCATGTATAACATCTTCATTGGACTCTGCCACATCTCGATGATAAACATGTTCGACGACCTTCCAATGAAGCGGTCGTCTAGCAAGGTCTTCAAGGTAGAATACTTGTGTTTCTTGTGTCGGGAAAATGTATGGGTTATTTTGGTGAAATAGCCTATCGGTCAAAATATGATGTATGCCTTGTTTAGTGTAAGAACGTCTGTTGCGTTTGGTGCAATTGGTACGGTTAATTGTGTCAAACCATTTACATCGATACAACAAAACCTTGCAGTTGCCGATATAAGTGAGCTCCAGAATTTCTTCGAGTTAACCATAATACATCTCTCCATCAACCCCGGGTGTTGAAACTCCGCTGCATTGAGTGGTACGAAGTATATCGCGTTCACGTACCACAAACTTCACACCGTTCACTATGCAAGAGGGTTATGTACATGAACTAATAGGTCCACATGTCAAAGAGAATAACTCGTCACTGCAGCCCACACTTACTTTTTTTCACGAGTCTACAAAAAAGAGATGCAAAAAGGTTTATTAGATGAGGAATAATGATAGGTGTGTAAACACCCATCCTTTTTACCACTTAATTACAATAATAACCGAGCCAAAGCGTGTATTTTATGTCATTTATGTCGGAATTATGCGTCGTTTGTGTTTTTGTTGTGATTTAGGACGAAAAGGTGAAAAGTGGAGAAAACACGGCATTCACGGGCTTTTATCGAAGAAAAAGACGAAAGATGAAGTCGAAAGATCAAGAGTGGAAAAAGAACGGAAGTCCAAGACCAATTCTGAAGATTTATCGAAGAAAAAGTCAAAAGACGGAAGTTTACTAAAAGCCGAAGAACTCGAGTCTTATTTATGATGAAAATTCAAGACGAGTTCAAAGAAATCCTGAGACAAAGTCATTAAGTCCAAGATTAACAAACAATTAAGAAGAAAAAGGACTTAAGTGTGCAATTAAGGAAAAGAGGAAAGAGGGAGGAAGCTTCCTAAGCTCCTCCCTAATCACCCCTATATATAGACTATACTAGTCTCCATTTCAAGTTGTTGGTGGCTTGACAAACCACTCTTCCACCATTTTCATTTCTTGTTAATTACTTTCTTGCATTTTAATTTCTTGTTATGCACTTTTAATTTCTTCAATTCAAGTAAGTCTTTTAATTTTGGAATCTTTTCTTTTAATCAAGTTCTTATTTTTAATCATCTTCTTCTACCTTTCTTATTTTGCTTATCTTTGATTTATGTTCATCCTTGATCTTATTTCATCTTAATGCATATTTGATTTAAAGTTTTCTTAAAAGTATTTGTCTTTTTAAAAGTTTGATTTAAAAAGTTTGCTTATTTAAAGTTTTGATAAGTTGTTGTTTGTGCTTATTAAGTCCATTTCGATTTAGATTCGTTCTAGTTTTAAGTTTGAGCTTATTCAAATAGCTTATAGCTTGCTTATTTCGAATCCCACTTATATCGGAAAGGGTAAACCCCTTTCCGATCGCTGCTTTCCGACCAGCCGCCTTATTCCGATCTATAGATCGGAAAAGGGTTTTAGAAGATTCCGATCTAGAGTTTTCTTGATATTCCGATTGGATCATTTGCTGTTCATTCCGATTTAGCATGTTTTGCTCATTCCGGTTGGGTCTTTTTGCTTATTCTGATTTTGGCTGTTTTGTCACATTCCGCTCTGTACCATTTTACCACATTCCGATTGTTTGCATTTTATGATATTCCGATTAGTGGCCTTGGATTCCGATCTGGGAGATCTTTGGACATTCCGATTGTGAAGTTTGTTTATGTATTCCGATTAGTTTTTCTTAAATATTCCGATTAGCTTATTTTCAGCATTCCGATTAACACTCTTCCAACATTCCGATTGTACTCTTTTTTCTGCATTCCGATCATGTCTTGTTTGTATGATATTCCGATCAGCCCTTTCCGATGGGGTTACATTCCGATCGGTTTCCAATTTGGATTCCGATCGGGTGTATTCCGATTGGTTACTTTGTTTTATTTTGATACTTTGTTTTAGTTAAAGTGTCAATTTTGCTCGTTTTATTTTTAGTCTATTTTAATTTCGTTTTACATTTTTAGTTAATTGTCAGTTTACTTTTCGATAAGTTTTAATTTTACGTCATTTAATTTCTTGTCATTTAATTTCAAAGTTTTAAATATTGTACTGTTTACGTTTCAACTAGTTTTAGTTTTAATTACTCGTCCTTTATTTTAAAGTCTTGCACATTTATTTTACCAAAACCAAAAACATTATTGATTCACCAAGAACAACTGATCTCACACAATTAACCGGAAATCAATTCGAGAAGATACCGAGAAAACGAACTCTCTTTCAACGAGTAAAATCTTAGTTATTAAATGGCGCCGCTGCTAGCTCTTTTCGTGAGGATTAAAGGTTTTTTGTTAGAGACGCGTTGGCTTTTGGGATCCGTTCACTCGTGAACGTTATTTTTCGTGTCAAAAATTTTCAAAAATCCCAAAAACATTTGAAAAATCAAAAAAATCATTTGTTTTTCAAAGTTTTGCACCAAAAATATTCTTCTTGCTTATCTATCTTTCTTTATGGATTTTTATGTCCATTGCGTCCGGTGTGAGAAACAATTATCTGGGAACAACTCTTGTCAAAGGTGTACATGTGAGCGGTGCGGTAACGATATTGACAATACACAATTCCTATTCGGATTTTATCCTTTGTGCAACTCGACTAATTCGTCCTTTTTGAACCCACCTCCTCATGTTCACCCGTGCATCTATTGTGGAAGCGATTCTCATTGGCATGTTTCGTGCCCGGTTCAATACCCGTATGGTCACGAGCAAGAACCGGGTTACAATTATGACAATGGCAATAGCTATTTACAAGAAGCACCCTATTTTTCTCCTCAACCGTTTTGCAACAACCGTGGGGGTCCTCACGATACCTATTATTGTCAACCAATGAATTATTATGAGCAAAATCCGTGTCCTTAGTTTTCTTCACCAATGGATTATTATGAACCAAACCCGGTTTCTAATTTTTCTCAACCGATGAACTACTATGAGCCACACCCATGCTATAATTCAGGTTTTCAACATTTTGAACCCCCACAACACATCATCGATCATCAATCCTCCTTCGAACAATTGAGCTCCCAGGAACAATGGGACACTCTTGTTAAGCAAAGTCAACAAATTCAAGAAGCTTGCAACAAGATCATCGAAAAATATCAAGAGGATCAACGTCAAGAGCAAATATCGAATATCGAGACTTATACTCCTCCTCCGGTATATCCATACTATTATGTTGATGATGACGATGAGCCTACTATTTCTTGGAATGATCTTACTGCTCAATGTCCTAGTGCAATTGTCATCCCTCCTCTCGATATCCCAAACGTGTCTAAGGATTGTGATTCGTTAAATGAGCTTAGTGATGTTGGTCTCGATAAATTATTTGATGATGAAGTTTGTGACTTGCCCACTGATATGGAGCCTGAGGACAACGTTTCTCTTACGGAAGAGGTCGATCCTAATGATGACGATTTTTCTCCAAGCTATGAGAATTTCAATTTTGAAACTTCTCAATCTCCACCGGGAAATGCGGGCGATGACGATTTATTCTCTCCGGCTTACGAGAAGTTCACCTATGAACTTGCTCTTGAAGATGAGGTGGAAGACGTGATTCTCCGCGACAGATTACGGAAAGTGCATCTTCTTATTGCTCAAATCGAAGAGTTGACTTCTCCTCCTCTTTCCGAGTCTTTGCCTCCATCTATTCCTCCTGTTGAAGATAATGACCCATTGCTGGAAGAAATCGACATTCACTCCATATCTCCAGGGATTGATGACGATGACATGGAGGGGGACATTATTTTTGATAATTTGCTGCAGGCAGGTTTTGTCCCAAGTTCCCCTCCCGAGCACCTTTCCTCCACTCCGTTAGAGACCATCACGGAGAATGAGTGCTTTGACCCGGGAGGTGACATTGATTATGCTATGATTGATAACAATACGGCTTTGCCGCTTGCTCAGCATCCATTGTCTTTGGGGGAGGACAATGTGCTTACTTTACCCACCCCACCTCCCGTGGATCTTGATTTCACATACTTTTTGTATGTTGAAATGGTTTTTCTCCCATTCAAGACTTATCCCCACGCCTGTAACACCCCCAAGTTGGTCAAATGCAGCGGAAAAGTAGTTGGGGTGTTACTTGGGTGGATCGATAGCACATAGCATGTAGAGCAATGATTATAATATCATTTGAAAACATATTACATGAATTAATCGTACACATTTAGTATCTTGTCCAAAAGTAAACCATATTTATTACAAAACATAAATAAATATCCCAGCCCATTGGTCAACATGATGCTTTCCTATAATGCTGGAATCCAATGCATGAACCTGCTTACTTTCCTGAGAAAACATAAAAGTAAAATGTGGGGGTCAACACGAGGTTGGTGAATTCACAGGTTTATTTAAATAATGTATTAATATGCAAAGCATTACGAAGGTAGTAGGACATCACAACCCAATACTACAGTAGTTCCTACTGCCCTGTAATAGAAGCTAGACATGATTCTTAGTACGCCCATTGGGTCTATCCTGATGTGGTTTCCCTTAATCCGACAATGACATAAACCTGCTGCTCGGCCTAAGCAATACGTGACAGCTGATCACGACAGGCCGGGTGTTGTCAACACCCGAATAGATCTATCCATACATTTCGCGCTACACTATTAACTAATACAGTCCACGGGAATGGGGCAAACAGTAGGCAAATAAATTGTTGTTGTCTGTGCATGCTTGCATATAAATAGTTTTGTATATTTTCTCCCCCAGTTATAAAACAGTAAAGATGGGGCCATGAACTCACCTTAGTGATAATGAGGTAGTGAGCATGATGTCACAGTATAGTCACGAACTGGAGAAATTACCTAAGTAATTTAGATATCTCAGTAAATGCAACAATAATTATGCATGATGAATGGTACATATGAAAAAATGCATGATCACAATTTATGGATTGTTACGTTGGCTTAAGTGTTGGTTCTAATAGTGAACTAAATGTATGTACATATATTTTTGTTCAATGGAAAATATATATATATACAAGTGTTTAATAATTTGTTTTAAGGTATCGTAATTTAAATAAGTACCTATGCCTTATTTAATTTATTATAAAGGAATAACTTATACTTTATTAAGGTTTCAAAAGGGGAGTGGTTAACGAGCTTTGTCAATCTCGTACGATGTGTAAATAACTAAAATAATTCATCTTACAAAAGACAAGTTTTATTATTTCATCTATTTAAAACTATGATATTTCTTTGTAAATATAGTTTGTTTAGAAAAAGATTATCCTTAAGTTTACATCCGTTAGATTTATTACATCGTTAGTCCTTGTCGTTTAATCCCATTTTACGAAATACTCCCTAGGGCTTGATAATCTTTCGAGACTTGGCAAAACAGCCCCCCCAATCCCACGGCATAAATATAAGTGGGATTAGGGCTTGATTTAAGTTTCGAAAATGGCAATAAAGGTCCTCGTAGTTTATTTAAACTCTCGGTTTGATCCTTGGTACCCTATAGTTTCAAAAGTGACATAACCGACCCTTGGACTATATAAGGGTCACGAAAATAATTAGGGGTTTCACTTAGTTTACAAGTTTGGACACATCTTTTGGCAATTGACATAACCGGCCCAAAAAGTTACCAACTTTAGTTAAATGGGCTTAGGTGGTCCATTAAGGGCCACGGTTTGTTTTGTTAGCTTAATGGGCTTAATAAATTTTACCAAGTAATAATAGTAAGTAAAAATAAATATTAGTTTTTACTATTTTCACATTCGGGCCCAAACTTTCACCATATTACACTTTTGGCACAATTAGTACCTAGTTGGTTTTCAATATTGGGCTACACGGCCCATTAATATCCGGTTAGGGTAAAAAGTTATAGGGCTTGGTTAAAGTTAAAGTAATTAGTAAATGTTAATTATTCTTACTATTGGGCCTAAGCTTAGTGGGCTTATATTAAGTTTTGCTTAATAATATAGGTTTAGTTTCTAGCTTATATGTCTCGGCTTATATATGTGGCTTATGTAAGTTTATTATTTTCTTTTTGACTAAGGCTTATATTATTCCCACTAACAATTCATGAGCTTATATTTTTGGAGGCTTTTGGGCTTATATTAAGGCTTAAACATTCGACTTATTTATTCATGGCTTATATCTTTAGGCTTATAGTCCTAAGGGCTTATTTAACTTATCTAGGTCTCGGCTTATATTTATTTTAATTACCAAGTTAGCTTATTTTAGTAGTGCATGGGTTTAGATGGGTTCTCTTGATTTAAAGTCGCGGCTTATATACAATATGGGCTTATAGTGGTTCGGCTTATTAAAGTTTTAGAGTGCTCCTTTATAAACTAGTTCTCTCTTAAGATTTTTAAGCAAGGTGTCCAACATGCCATTCCATGTATACGGATTCTAAGGCATGGTATGCTCACCCATTATATAAACCGTAGCTTATATGTCACTTGGATGGCATTATCATGAAAGTTTTACGTATGCATGGCAACCTAAGTTATTCCTTAAGCTCATACGTGCATGATACAAGATGAAGGGCGAATGAAAATAAGGAAATAGGTCTAGTAGAGTTTTCACTTACTTGTTTGGCCAAGGTGTTGACAAAGGAGATAGGGATGCGTCGGCTTATATTCACACGGGTCCTAGGAGCTTTAAATGTCTAGACTTCAATGCTTGAAGGTCTTTGATTTGGTAGTAAATGTGATGAGGTGAGATTCGGTTAAGTCTAGGTGTTATGTGGGAGGGTCTTTTGATCCGAATTTTGTGGTGATGGTGAAGTAATATGTGTCTTGCTTCCTATATATCCAAGAGTGAAGTGAAGGTGTGGCTTGGGGTTGAGACACGGCAAGAGAGAGGGAGAGATGGATTTAGCAATATTTGTTTTGTACTAGGAAGTACATTCCTTAAATGTTCCATTTGGTACAATGATGCTAGGTTTTGGGGTAGTATCCGACGCATGTAGGATTCCAAGAAGGGAGGGCAAGTTGTGTTGGTAATAACTTGTTAAGTTTGTACAAGATTTTATGTGTGGTGTTGAGGATACATACGGCTAAAGCACAAGGGAGAGGGATGTGTCATTTAGCTTCTTAAACCAAGTTCCTAGTACCATTCCTTAATTGCTCATGTTGTACAAATTTCCCATGGTTTTAAGGAGGAAAACCGGCGGTTTTGTGGTGTAAGTAAGGAGGAAGATTTGAATTTGTGTATTGAGTATATAAGTTAATGTATAGTTAGATAATTTGTGAGGAGTGTAAAGGTTTTGGTATAAAAGGGTTGTGGTTAAGTATATACGTAAGTATATATGGTTTAGTATAAGTTTAGGTTCAACTTGTGTTTAGGTAGGCGCTAAATGAGTTAAGGTCATATTATTGTGAGTACGCTTGAGTTTAAGTAATTTTGGTTATGTTTAGAGCCTTTTGGTGAAAGTAGGGTCCTTAGGTGATTTTATTAGAAATATATAAGGTAATTATAAGATGTGCTATTGTAGTGTTCACGTGTAAAATTAATGGTCATCGTAGTTTAAAGCCATTTATTGTGTAAAATATATATATTTATATATATATATACTATTTAATTCAAAAATATATTTATATATATGAGTAGCCAGTTATATATTGTGATCATGACGCTAGATTTCTTAGAAAAATCTGTGAGATGCATGCAAGTGATCTTATGTTTCAGCTGACATAAATTCCTTCACAATAGATCATTTGTCGTCCAGTATGCTAATTGAGATATAGCCATACAAATGTGGTCATGCTTTTAAAAATACTCATAGTCACAATAAAAATTGTGATATGGTTGTTTTTCCTGTTCAGATGATTAGAATGATGCATGCTTATGAGATGCATATGATGATTCAAAGGATTCATGCAAAGAAAATGTAATAAAATATTTAGATATCATGAGATGACGTACACAATGTTTACAAGTCAAAACCTGAAATTTACAGGTTTTACACCATAAACCCGTTATTTTAGCTTTGTCCTCAAAGCTTAAGATGACGTCACTGCTTAGGTAAAAAGGTGCGGGTACTTGGCTCTAAACGAGTCTTCGCGTTCCCAAGTAAATTCGGGACCTTTCCTAGAGTTCCATCGTAATTTAACTAACGGGATTCGACTTCGTTTCAACTTCTTAACTTCTCTGTCCACGACTTCCACTGGTTCTTCTATAAATTGAAGTTTGTCATCAAAATGGACTCCCTCCAATGGCATTGCTAAAGGTTCATCTGCATAGCACTTCTTCAAGTTCGAGACGTGGAAGGTAGGGTGTACTCGGCTCAACTGCTG
This sequence comes from Glebionis coronaria, assembly GCA_025667525.1. Lineage (NCBI taxonomy): Eukaryota > Viridiplantae > Streptophyta > Magnoliopsida > Asterales > Asteraceae > Glebionis > Glebionis coronaria. Next base: position 56,512,496 of record CM046881.1, read on the forward strand.
GGGCAACTCTAAGCGATAGGCGACCTCTCCAATTCTGGCAATCACTTTGAAGGGTCCTACGTAACGTGGATTTAACTTTCCCCGTTTCCCAAACCGTACAACACCCTTCCAAGGTGATACCTTTAGCATGACACGATCACCTACAGCAAACTCCGTAGGTTTACGTTTCCTATCAGCATAACTCTTCTGTCTGTCCTGGGCAGCTTGAATTCGTTGCTTGATGAGGGTGATCTTCTCAGTAGTCTCTTGGATCAGTTCGGGTCCTGTTATTTGAAATTCTCCCACCTCTGCCCAGCATACTGGCGAACGACATTTGCGACCATAGAGAGCCTCAAATGGTGCCGCCTTAATACTGGCATGGTAGCTGTTATTGTAGGAGAACTCCACTAATGGAATGTGTTCGACCCATCCCTTTCCAAAGTCGATCACACATGCCCTCAGCATGTCTTCTAGTGTTTGGATTGTTCGTTTACTCTGACCGTCTGTCTGTGGGTGGTATGCGGTACTCATATCCAGGTTTGTTCCTAAAGCTCTTTGAAAAGATTTCCAAAAGTTTGATGTGAATCTGCCATCTCTATCGCAGATAATTGAGACTGGTATCCCATGTCTCATCACAACTTCCTTTAGGTATATTTTGGCTAATTTGCTCAGAGAATCATTTTCCTTGATAGGTAGGAAGTGAGCTGATTTTGTGAGGCGGTCTAAGATTACCCAAATTGTATCGTAACCGTGGGACGATGTAGGGAGTTTGGTGATGAAATCCATGGTGATATTGTCCCATTTCCATTTTGGTATTTCGGGTTGAACCAACAACCCTGATGGTCGCTAATGTTCTATTTTAACTCTAGCACAAGTCAAACATTTCTTCACGTAGGTGGCAATGTCTGCTTTCATGTTCGGCCACCAGTATAATTTCTTCACGTCTTGATACATCTTTTCGGATCCAGGATGTATGGAGTACTTGGATTTATGGGACTCATGCATGATCACTGTAACACCCCATTTTTATAAATGGAATGTCACGCGTAATTATGGCGTGTCATCAAAGCATGCAAGGTAATATGTAGTAAAACATACATGACCAAAGGGAAAACCGGAATCAAACATCGGTTCCCAAACATAAGCCCAAAACATAACACAGTAAATGAACTGAATGAAAGACTAAACAAGCATAAATATATGAAGGAAACAGGAGAAGAAGTCTATGGCAGCTTCCATCCTATGCATGTCCTCCAAATGCTCGAGTCTTGGGTACCTGCCGTTTTGGGACATGGAAAGGAAAGTAACGGCTGAGCAAAACGCTCAGTGCACGGATATACAATATAGCATGAAATAGGATAAGCATGTAACATATAACAGCGGAAGACTAAGTTCTGAGTAAACTGGTTAAGTATTAAGAAAACTGGTTTTATAGTTTGAAAAGCCTTATGTTTATCTTATGAAAACTGTTTTAACATAAATATACCATAGCCCATATAGGTCATGAAAAGGTCACGTGCATGAATACTTGGAGGGGTGACCTCATCATGCTGATTAGAGGGGATGCCTCTAATTAATATACTGGTTTGGGTAGGAGGGATCAACTCCTTGTGAAGGATGCAAGGCACACACCACATTCACCATGAAATACTGAATAAAACATGTAACTAGGATGCACCCATACGCCCCACCTGATATAATAATATGGCCAAAACTGAAAAGGGACGCCACGAGCAATCACTCCGCCGTGGGGAAGTCATAACATCGGTGCCTCCAATGCTATGGTTATGGTACCTCCATAACTAGGTGAAACTGGTCATGCTTGTATATGGCTATAGATTATGCTAATTAAACATAAGCAGTTCAAAACAATAAAACAAATGCTGGGGAAAACAGTTGGCTGCATACGGGGAAATCCTAATAAGGAAAGAATGTCCATACTGAAAGGACGGGAATCCGTACCTCAAGTCCAGTGAATGAACGGAAGAAAGACTCCTACTTCTGGATCACTAAAGCTACATGAATACACACGTGTATAAGTATCGATTCACTGATTACGTACTGGGTTTTATGTCTCATTTTAGCTGACTTGGTATGTTTTAGGTCATGGTTCACTGTTTAAAGTCTTAAACTGTGCTTATCTTGTATTTTGATTACTCTGTTTAAGTACTACTGGTATTTCATGTATTATTATACTTATTGTGTAATAATAAGTAACTTTCCAAAAATAGCAGGTTTCCAAAAATAGAAAGTTTCCAAAAATAGAAAGTTTCCAAAAATAGAAAGTTTCCAAAAATAGAAAGTTTCCAAAAATAGAAAGTTTCCAAAAATAGAAAGTTACCAAAAATAGAAAGTTTCCAAAAATAGAAAGTTTCCAAAAATAGAAAGTTTCCAAAAATAGAAAGTTTCCTAAAATAGAATTTAGTGCTTAAAATAGATTAGTTTCTAAAAATAGAAAGTTTCCAAAAATAGATCAGCTGCCTTAATTAAATAAGTTTCCATATATAGAAGGTTTCCATGATTAGATTAGCTGCCTGAATTAGATAGATTTCCATATATAGAAGGTTTCCATTAATAGATTAGTTGCCTTATTTAATTAAGTTTCTATAAATAGAAGTTTCCATATTTAGAATTAAGCTGGTTACATAAGCTAACATATAAGTCTACGTGTTTATAAGCTGATTTCTTAAGTCATATGATATAGTATATAGTTTAATTATTATTTCATGTATTTTAATTAAACTATAGGTTAAGAATTTTAATTAAAGTATAACATGTTTTAATTAAAATGAAATGAAAATACTTAGGTTAAAAATGTGTATTATTATTATTAATAATATAACCTAAGTCATGTCTAAATTAATTAATTATAGGCATGTTTTAAATAATTAATTAATTATAACTTATAACATAAAATACTTAGGTTAAATTAATATCATGCTAAATTAATAATTAGAATAACCTAAGTCATGATTTAATTAATATCTCATGTTATTAATTAATTTATATCCTAAGTTCATGATTCATAAAAATTAACATGTAACATAGATCATGATTTAACCAACGAACCGTGAACCGGGCATGAAATCGACACCGTACCCCGAACCAAATCGGGGTTCCCCTTGGTTCCTTGCTGCCGTGGGACCCACACCACCAAACCGGGACCACATGGTCTCGGTGGTGGTTTCTAGGCCAAGCCGTGACCCCCTTAGGGCACGGTCTAGGCGTCGGCTAAACCAAACACCCGTAAAACACCCTTTTGATTTTACCCTTTAACCAAGTACATGTTAATTTTATGTTTTTACTTAGGTTTTAAAAACATCATGTTCTTAATTAATTTTACCAAATCAAATCAAAAGAAATAATTAAAAAGAAAGGTTAAAAAGGTATACCGAATGTGTGGATCAATAAAGGATGAACAAACACTAACACTTGTACAATATCCATGATCAAAATCAACAAGAACACCTCCTTTGGTGTTGTAGAAGTGGCGGCCAAAAATGGGGAGGAAGAAAGAGAGGAGAAACTTTTTAGGGTTTTTTCTTTTTTCTAGGTTTTGTCAAAATGAACAAGTTTTCCAAATTTTTCATGTTAGTAATTTTGCATGGGCTAAGCCCATTTCTTCTTCCAAATTTCGTGGATATGGGGCCCACAAGGGGTAACCCAAATGTTTTTCGTGTCTAAATAATAAGTGTGTTCTCGTGTTCGTTCGTGGTTAAACGTGTTCGTGTTTAAAGTGTTTCTGTTTATTTTATCATGTAGTTTATCGTATTCTTAACGCTCGTAATTATATTATATGTATTTACGTAATTATTTTAGTTCGTGTTTTAATTATGTTCATGATTTCATGATCGCATGTTCGTGATTAATTATTGTTTAAATAATTATTACGTGATCGTGCATAGTAATTACTTATTAACTGCTTATCATGAGTTTGTACGTAATCGATACTTATCATGTCATACACGTATGCACTTACTTGATTAATAGCACATGAATGTGATCAATACTGAATAAGGTAAGTTTTAATCTAGGACGTACGATCTTAAGGGCACTATTCATGGTAAAAGCATGCGGGTTTTACAATTCTTCCCCCCTAAAAAGAATAATTCGTCCCCGAATTATAGATAAAGTAACTGAAAGCGAAACATACCCGAATCAAACTGGAAAGGTATGCAAAATAACGGAAATGAAGGTGACATGGTAGAAGGGAACTTGGAACGTGACATGTCTTGAAAAGACATGGAACGTGACGTGACTGAAAGGACATATCTAAACGATAAGAGAAAAATGGATAAGAAGTCCGGATGAACTTGTCCGTTTCCAAGTGGCCTCCCTCTTGGAACGGTTCCTTCAGAAAATCTTGACACAAATGATAAATCTTGGTCCTCCTGACCTTGACTTGGAATACGAAGAAATTCTTGGTTATCAACGGAAGGTAGATCCCCTAACTTCGATTGAGGAAAAAAAAGAGTTAACTTGCAAGGGTAACTGAAACGTTACGATGCGAGACAATCTGACTGAACTGATAATTAGAAACGATGCGCGAGACATAAAGAAACGTAGTACGTGAAAAATTTTGAACGTGATACGTGAAAAATTTTGAACGTGCTACGTGGAGATATGGCGAGTGTAGTATGAGTAAACATATCGTGATCCATGATACGTGTAACATATCTTGATCGTGATATGAGGAACGTGGAATGAACATGACATGTGAGACATATCGTGATCATAGAATATAATGGTGGTAACGCCAAACGCTACAAGGTGAGACGTGGAATATGACGTGAAACGTCTATCTGATGATGGAGAGTTATAATAAACTTGGGTCTGGTCTCTCAAGTTCTTGCAAACTTCCCAGAATGAGAAAAGAATGAACGTAAAATCGTAAGCCAAAATACGATCATGAACGTGAATAGTGTCATGAACTTGAGCGCGAAGGCAAGTCGTGGAATTAGAATGAAGACGTGAAGTAAGTTAGGAGTACAATTACGAATCTTTGTCTGACCCGATAGCTGAGGGATTGCCAAGTGATCGGATAAGCCTTGGCTGGAACATGTTTGTTCAATCTGTTGGTTCTGAAATCCGTACGGATGTAAGGATTCTGCAGACTTGATCAAACTGTTGACAATAACCCAGATAGCATCATGCTTCTTCTGAGTTTGCTGAAATCTGGTAACTAAAATCCATGGAGATCTTGTCCCTTTTCGATTCACAATTTCATATGATGAAAACATACCCGTCTGTTGGTGTCCTATCTTAGCCTGTTTGTATAACAGGTATGAAGATATGAACGTAACTGTATCCTGCTTCGTAGAAACTTGATACATAGAAGGTTGCGAAACTCTTAGTCTTTGAATCAGACTTCTCCTAGCGTAAGATTTCCTAGAACACCTAATGTAGTGTAGGGTTCTCTCCTTTACGCATAAGCTGAGTCATGGTAAGATTAACCATAGAAACCCATGTGATTCAGTGTGTCACTGTAATCAAACAGAATTGATATTGGAAAAAAAATTTCCAGGGTAGAATTTCTCTTGTCATAGAATTTGCAACATAGTGCAGATTTGGTCTTCCTGTTCTTCTCTAGGCTTAGAGGAAATCAGGTTATCCTCAATGAAAACGCTGATGAATTTGTTTAGGAGTTCATGGAAACTCAATTTATTAAGTCCATAATGCGGTTGGAGCATTGATGAGACTAATTCAAAATCATAAATCTGGCATGACCGAGTCGTGCACGAATAGCAGTCATGGACATGTCCTGCTTTTTCACTCGTCACTGTTGGCAGCATGATCGTGAGTTCGATCTTGAAGAAATGATTAACACCATACGGTTGATTGGACATGTTGTCAATATGTGGAGGAGAATAATGGTCATGAATGGTGATTTGTTTAAGTCGACGGTAGTCAACACATAATCTCATGGTACCGTTCTTCTCCTTGTAGGTTCTTCTGGAATGTATAGGAAGATTTTGGAATAATCCACTGGCTATGCGTAAAAGGACTTAAGTAGTCGTGTCTTACTGACAGCTAGAAAACTTTAGCGACCATGGCTAACAATGAACCTGCTTGTAAGCGTAGATAATTTGTACGGATTTTCCTGATGGAAAATCAAGCTGAATGTATTTAGGAGCCTGAACATTACTGTACATAATTATGAATCGTAGCATGGTGTGATGTTCATAGTACATAATTAGGGTAAAAATTTATCTCGTGTCTGTCCGAGGAAAATGCGTTAGCAGCTTGGATCTTATCATTAAGCTGAAGAAAAACCTTCGTATACGTGGGAATACGAAAGGCGTCCTTCATGGTTATGAATATATGAACTATGGTGAAAGAATGAAAGTGACATCGGCAACGTGACAGTTCTCACTGATGCGCCGATAATGGTATTGAAATTCTTGTGGCCTGATTAATACATGGCATAACAACATAGATATACCCTTGGAGGGTACCCTGAATTTCTTAGAAATGTTCCATAATTAGACGTGAGTCATGTGTCTTGACTCGTGTCTTGAGAAATGTAAGCGTGACATATGTCTTGACTGGTATCTTGACATGTGTCCTCAGAAAGTATACGTGAGACATGTGTCTTGACTGATGTCTTGACATGTGTCTCGAGATGTGAAACAATTAGAATTACAAATATTAGGTTAATATGCCAGAATTGGTGGATCGGTTGGACTACTGATCATTTGTATGTCTGATCACGTCCGTGGCCGGAGCCTCGGTTGCGATTTCTAGGATAGTTGCTGTCATAGTAGTGGTTACTATCATCTTGTCTGTCGGTTCCATGACGGTCATTCTCCTGACCGTGACTCATGTAACTATTTAGCTGAGTGGCTGGCTGGTACTGGTTTGCACTCATATGGCTGAAATGACAGCCGAACGACGTGTGACATGTAACTATGAATTTGGGACAATGATTGATGGGAATTGTCTGATGGTGAAGCATCTTCTCGTCCAATTGCTTTGCTCCGACGCCTTTGTCTTCGTCTTTTAGGATCTCCAGGTTGTGAACAGCATCAGCATCAGCATCAGCATCAGCATCTCGTAGCGTCTCCCAAAATCAGCAGCATCAACCTTCAGTAACATCTCCAAGCTATGAGCGGCATCGACAACCTTGTAGAATATCAGCAAGTGAACATACGCCTGAGATGATTTAGAATCGACTAGCGAATACTCGTGAAGTATTACAAGTGGAATACACATGGATTAAGGTACATGTAATACACATGAAATACGGTACGTGGAGTACACATGGAATGCACATGAAATGATCGGTATGGGCTCGATCATTTGTCATGATTTAAGGAAAGTAAACCGGTTAAACGGTTAGGAAAACCATCATGATAACCTGGCAGTATTAGCATAGACATCATTCTGGTTGCATAGAGAAACGCTAAAGTGTGGTTACACAAAATTCAACGATGATTTGCCTGACAGCATGATCAATGAAAACCAACCATGACTATCATGAAAGCATGATTTAAGAAATCTAACAATGTCTTGCAGGACAATGTAAATAACAAAAGAGGCGTGAAACATAATCAACATGAAGACGAAATTATCATGAGGAAACATGAAACCATCTATTACGAAGAAGTGTATAACATAATCATCATGAAACTGAAGTTAACCATGACAGTATGAAGGCATACTTGACATAAAAACATAATAACTTATGATGGGACAGGAAGAAAAATTTTATGCCAATTTAAATCATGAGAAAAAAAAAATTTATGCAAGAAAAACAGTGCATGAATGCGTAATGTAGTTTATAAAACCTTTATATGTGCGAGGGAACGCCTATGGGTCGGTTCCAAAACAAAAGACATGGCGAGGGGACGCCTATGGGTCGGTCCCAAAGTTAAAAGTTTCGATAAAAGCACATGCGACTAAATAGGGCCAGTCCTGTACCAACCATTACTTAGTCAAAATTCCTGCAACAGATGACATATGATATAAATGCATGAATGCATGGAACATAATAATTAAAAGTCATTGTCAAAACTTAACAGAAAAAATTTTATGTGAAAATTATGAACTACTGGGGTCAGTCCACATCGTCACAGTTCACGAGGAACATCATGCATAGACAATGACACATAACTAAGTATGGATGACGGTTGTTCATTCCATATTAGTAAGACGATACTGGTGAAAAGATCATGGTGAAAACAACAAGGTGCTGAAAACGTCATGGCTAAAACAAAAAGGTGCTGAAAACATAATGGTTAAAACAACAACGCGCTGAAACATCAATACGTGGAATAACAATCGTTGGCTTAGGAAGCTCCTGGTGACTACCCACTAGTCACAGGTCGAGTTTTAGAGCCTACAGGTCGAAGCCTTGGCTCTGATACCATAAATTGTAACACCCCATTTTTATAAATGGAATGTCACGCGTAATTATGGCGTGTCATCAAAGCATGCAAGGTAATATGTAGTAAAACATACATGACCAAAGGGAAAACCGGAATCAAACATCGGTTCCCAAACATAAGCCCAAAACATAACACAGTAAATGAACTGAATGAAAGACTAAACAAGCATAAATATATGAAGGAAACAGGAGAAGAAGTCTATGGCAGCTTCCATCTTATGCATGTCCTCCAAATGCTCGAGTCTTGGGTACCTGCCGTTTTGGGACATGGAAAGGAAAGTAACGGCTGAGCAAAACGCTCAGTGCACGGATATACAATATAGCATGAAATAGGATAAGCATGTAACATATAACAACGGAAGACTAAGTTCTGAGTAAACTGGTTAAGTATTAAGAAAACTGGTTTTATAGTTTGAAAAGCCTTATGTTTATCTTATGAAAACTGTTTTAACATAAATATACCATAGCCCATATAGGTCATGAAAAGGTCACGTGCATGAATACTTGGAGGGGTGACCTCATCATGCTGATTAGAGGGGATGCCTCTAATTAATATACTGGTTTGGGTAGGAGGGATCAACTCCTTGTGAAGGATGCAAGGCACACACCACATTCACCATGAAATACTGAATAAAACATGTAACTAGGATGCACCCATACGCCCCACCTGATATAATAATATGGCCAAAACTGAAAAGGGACGCCACGAGCAATCACTCCGCCGTGGGGAAGTCATAACATCGGTGCCTCCAATGCTATGGTTATGGTACCTCCATAACTAGGTGAAACTGGTCATGCTTGTATATGGCTATAGATTATGCTAATTAAACATAAGCAGTTCAAAACAATAAAACAAATGCTGGGGAAAACAGTTGGCTGCATACGGGGAAATCCTAATAAGGAAAGAATGTCCATACTGAAAGGACGGGAATCCGTACCTCAAGTCCAGTGAATGAACGGAAGAAAGACTCCTACTTCTGGATCACTAAAGCTACATGAATACACACGTGTATAAGTATCGATTCACTGATTACGTACTGGGTTTTATGTCTCATTTTAGCTGACTTGGTATGTTTTAGGTCATGGTTCACTGTTTAAAGTCTTAAACTGTGCTTATCTTGTATTTTGATTACTCTGTTTAAGTACTACTGGTATTTCATGTATTATTATACTTATTGTGTAATAATAAGTAACTTTCCAAAAATAGCAGGTTTCCAAAAATAGAAAGTTTCCAAAAATAGAAAGTTTCCAAAAATAGAAAGTTTCCAAAAATAGAAAGTTTCCAAAAATAGAAAGTTTCCAAAAATAGAAAGTTACCAAAAATAGAAAGTTTCCAAAAATAGAAAGTTTCCAAAAATAGAAAGTTTCCAAAAATAGAAAGTTTCCTAAAATAGAATTTACTGCTTAAAATAGATTAGTTTCTAAAAATAGAAAGTTTCCAAAAATAGATCAGCTGCCTTAATTAAATAAGTTTCCATATATAGAAGGTTTCCATGATTAGATTAGCTGCCTGAATTAGATAGCTTTCCATATATAGAAGGTTTCCATTAATAGATTAGTTGCCTTATTTAATTAAGTTTCTATAAATAGAAGTTTCCATATTTAGAATTAAGCTGGTTACATAAGCTAACATATAAGTCTACGTGTTTATAAGCTGATTTCTTAAGTCATATGATATAGTATATAGTTTAATTATTATTTCATGTATTTTAATTAAACTATAGGTTAAGAATTTTAATTAAAGTATAACATGTTTTAATTAAAATGAAATGAAAATACTTAGGTTAAAAATGTGTATTATTATTATTAATAATATAACCTAAGTCATGTCTAAATTAATTAATTATAGGCATGTTTTAAATAATTAATTAATTATAACTTATAACATAAAATACTTAGGTTAAATTAATATCATGCTAAATTAATAATTAGAATAACCTAAGTCATGATTTAATTAATATCTCATGTTATTAATTAATTTATATCCTAAGTTCATGATTCATAAAAATTAACATGTAACATAGATCATGATTTAACCAACGAACCGTGAACCGGGCATGAAATCGACACCGTACCCCGAACCAAATCGGGGTTCCCCTTGGTTCCTTGCTGCCGTGGGACCCACACCACCAAACCGGGACCACATGGTCTCGGTGGTGGTTTCTAGGCCAAGCCGTGACCCCCTTAGGGCACGGTCTAGGCGTCGGCTAAACCAAACACCCGTAAAACACCCTTTTGATTTTACCCTTTAACCAAGTACATGTTAATTTTATGTTTTTACTTAGGTTTTAAAAACATCATGTTCTTAATTAATTTTACCAAATCAAATCAAAAGAAATAATTAAAAAGAAAGGTTAAAAAGGTATACCGAATGTGTGGATCAATAAAGGATGAACAAACACTAACACTTGTACAATATCCATGATCAAAATCAACAAGAACACCTCCTTTGGTGTTGTAGAAGTGGCGGCCAAAAATGGGGAGGAAGAAAGAGAGGAGAAACTTTTTAGGGTTTTTTCTTTTTTCTAGGTTTTGTCAAAATGAACAAGTTTTCCAAATTTTTCATGTTAGTAATTTTGCATGGGCTAAGCCCATTTCTTCTTCCAAATTTCGTGGATATGGGGCCCACAAGGGGTAACCCAAATGTTTTTCGTGTCTAAATAATAAGTGTGTTCTCGTGTTCGTTCGTGGTTAAACGTGTTCGTGTTTAAAGTGTTTCTGTTTATTTTATCATGTAGTTTATCGTATTCTTAACGCTCGTAATTATATTATATGTATTTACGTAATTATTTTAGTTCGTGTTTTAATTATGTTCATGATTTCATGATCGCATGTTCGTGATTAATTATTGTTTATATAATTATTACGTGATCGTGCATAGTAATTACTTATTAACTGCTTATCATGAGTTTGTACGTAATCGATACTTATCATGTCATACACGTATGCACTTACTTGATTAATAGCACATGAATGTGATCAATACTGAATAAGGTAAGTTTTAATCTAGGACATACGATCTTAAGGGCACTATTCATGGTAAAAGCATGCGGGTTTTACAATCACGGTTCTCAAGTCTCCATAACAGGGTAGCCAGCTTCTTCCATGTAGACACAATGTTCCATCCATTCTAGCTTCTAACTTCTCCTTGCTTAGGTCCGTCCTAAGTATTCCTCCTATGTCTTCCTTCCCGATATTCTCAGGCTTCTGTGCTTGTAGTTGGGCCTCTAATATCTGTTTGGGTAGGTCCAAATCAATGGTCATGACTAAGGCTCGAACTCTCATGGGAGGATCAGTTCCCTTTCGACTTAGTGCATCTGCAACTACGTTTGCTTTTCCCGGGTGGTATTTGATTTCACAATCGTAGTCGCTGAGTAGTTCTATCCAGCGACGTTGTCTCATGTTTAATTCTTTCTGATCTAGAATGTGTTGCAAGCTCTAATGATCAGTGTGAACTGTGCATTTAGTCCCGTATAGGTAGTGCCTCCAGATTTTTAAGGCAAAAACTACGGATCCAAGTTCTAGATCATGGGTGGAGTAATTCTGCTCGTGCTTCTTCAATTGTCTTGAAGCATAAGCAATCACTTTCTGTCTCTGCATCAACACAGCTCCCAACCCTTTGTGCGAGGCGTCACAGTAGACAACGAAGTCTTCGTTACCTTCCGGTAAGGCTAAAATAGGTGCACTGCATAACTTTTGTTTGATGGTCTGGAATGCAGCTTCTTCTTTTTCTTCCCACACGAACCTTATACCTTTCTGGGTGAGCTTAATCATTGGTTTAGCAATCTTAGAGAAACCTTCGATAAATCATCGATAGTAACCGGCAAGACCTAAGAATTGACGAATTTCCTTCGGCGATGTGGGAGATGTCCAATCTTTCACGGATTCGACTTTTGCAGGGTCAACTTGGATTCCCTTGTCGTCAATCACATGACCGAGAAAGTGTACTTTAGGAATCCAAAAATCACACTTGGAGAATTTTGCGTACAGCTTTTCTTCCTTAAGCAGTTTTAGTACTTAAGCCAGATGTTCTCCGTGTTCCTGCTCATTCTTGGAATAGATGAGAATGTCGTCAATAAACACTATCACGAACTTATCCAGATAGGGTCTGCATACTCGATTCATGAGATCCATGAATATGGCTGGTGCATTAGTTAGTCCAAATGGCATGACTTGGAATTCATAATGACCGTATCGTGTTCTGAAAGCTGTCTTTGGTATATCCTCTTCTCTGACCCTCAATTGGTGGTACCCGGATCGTAAGTCGATCTTGGAGTACACACTTGATCCTTGTAGTTGATCAAATAGGTCGTCGATTCGTGGTAACGGGTAACGGTTTTTCACAGTTAACTTATTCAGTTCTCTGTAATCGATACACATCCGAAATGAGCCGTCTTTCTTTTTGACAAGCAATACTGGGGCTCCCCAAGGCGAGGAACTTGGCCTGATAAAGCCTTTATCTGACAGTTCTTTGAGTTGTTCCGCGAGTTCTTTCATCTCGGTAGGTGCTAAACGGTAGGGTGCTCTAGCTACAGGTGCCGCTCCCGGCACCAAGTCTATTTGAAATTCAACTTGACGGGTCGGAGGTAATCCTGGCAAGTCGTCTGGAAAGACTTCAGGATAATCACGGACGATGGGTACATCCTTGATTTGTTTCTCCTTGGGTTCTTCTTCTTGATCTGTTTTAGAGATATGCGCTAAAAAGATAGGGTATCCTTTTAGTAGATATTTCTGGGCTTGGGTGCACGAGATCACACTCAATCTAGTGTCTGTTTTATCCGAATTTCCGTCTCCTCGGATAATCAGATCTGTACTTCCCCATGGTATACGGACTAGTTTCTCGTCACACACAATAGTTACATGATACTTGGCTAACCAGTCCATACCAATGATGACATGAAAACTACTTAGTTGTATGGGTATTAATTGAATATCAAATGGGTGATTTTGAAGGTTTAAGGTACAGCCTCTTATGATGGTATTAGTTTCAATGATCTTTCCGTCTGCTAATTCGTCTCTGTAACAGTTATCTAACGGGGTTGGTAAAATGTCTAGTAAGCTACCAAATTCAGTTGATACGAAACTCCTATCGGCTCCCGTATCGAATAAAATATTTGCATAGCGATTATTCAGAAGGAACGTACCAGTAACTACGTTGGAGTCGGGGTTGGTCCTGTTCTCTCCTATGACATAAACTCTGGCGGGTGCTCCGCTTTGGCCTTCATTCTTACGCTTTGGACAGTCAGGTCTGATGTGTCCAATCTCTCCACAACCAAAGCAACGGATTTCCTTACGAGCCATGTTTCCACTGCCAGTGAGCTGGCGGCTTCCTTGGTATCCACCTCCACGGGAATTCTGCCTGTTGCCGTTGTGGGACTTGTTGTTGGCACTGACGTTGTTCCTGTTGGTCGGAACATATGCACTGCCCTGCTCTGGTCTTCGGCATCCACCAGTGGGGTAGTGATGGAAGTTACACTTTGAGCATTTTGGTTTGCTTCCCACGTATGGTGGTGGTCCTGAGGAAACAGCACTGCAGACTTGTCCTAAGCCTTGTCTCTTGGACTGTTGGGTCTGGGGATGATGACGGTAGTTATCATCGACTTTCCTCTTGTGTTCTGCTTGTCTAATCATATGATCACGACCACGTTTGTCCACTAGTTCTGTGGCAAACTCAATGGCACTCTCGACGGTAGTAGGTCGAGATGCAAGCACACTGTCATGAACAGAGTCTGGAAGTCCACTAACGTACTTCTCTATCTTGTCTGACACCTTTGGGTACATACGTGTACACATCAAAGTTAATTCCTGGAACTTCTGATTGTAACCCGTAATATTGAAATTGGTGCATTTGAGATTCCATAATTCAATCTCTAGCTTTTTGATCTCACTACGTGGACAGTATTTCATGGTAAGCTTTTCCTTCAACGCAGTCCATGTCATCCCATAGGCTCCATCGTGTCCGAGGGTAACAACTTGTGAGTTCCACTACGTGAGTGCATGTTCCAAAAGTGTACAGGTGGCGAACTTCACCTTATTCTCCTCAGTACAGTCACTGATACGAAACACGGTCTCAGTCCTCTCAAACCATTGCATGAGCTCGACTACCCCTTCCTTGCCCTTGTAGTAGCTGGGTTTGCATTTTAGGAAGTCAGGGTAAGTACATCCTCGAGCTTCGCGGTTTCGGTTATTAGAGTTTTCACTGTCTCCATGGGTTCCGCTGGGGCGGTTTTCCCTGGCAGCTAAGGCGTCAGTGATGCCTTGCTCAATCAGTACTCTGAGTTGTGCATCGGACATAGTCGTTGCAGGTGTTTCTGCGGGGTTTGGGCGTGCGCGCCTTGGTGGCATTTTTCTATAAGACAGACTGAGATTTGTTAGTTGATAAAGGTGGTTATATTAAACTGCATGGGTAGTTTTATGCATAGAATTCACAACAAATTTGATAATCCGTTAAGAGTTCATAATAATATAAATGTAAACAAACAAGTGAACAGTAGCATGTTATTCCTGGCAAACAACAATATAGTACAAGTACAACCGATCTAAGACAGGGTCATAGTAACCTATCTGAAATAGTGATACATATGTTTGTATTACAACCAAAAGATATCCTACCTACTAAGGTTAGGTACTACGAATACAACTGAAAAGAAAAATAAGTACAAAAGAGATAAATCATGAGAGCTGAGATGCAACTCAGTGCTTGTCATGATGTACAACTACCAAGAATCTACCCTACACTAGTATGGCTGCCTGCGGGTGCAGGTGGTCCAGCTGGTGGTGCACGCTCGTCCTGCATACGGATCACGGCACTCCGGGTCTCTCTGGTGTATCTCAAGGCCTCTAGTAGCTGCTGCTGACGTGTAGTGTCGACACTCCGTAACTGCTCTCTCTCTGTAGTGATCCCCCGATGACGGAGATCTGCCAAGTCCACGAAGGTCCTGAAAGTGTCCTCCTGTGTGTAGATGGCGGCTCGAGTCTCGTAGGAATGACTCTCTAGCATAGCTAAACGGCAACGGAGATAAGCTACCTCATCCAATAGCCAGTGTATGGTCTCTCTGGTGGTATATGACTCCCCAGCCATGGCCCAATAGAGAGAGTCAAGTCTCTCCTGGAGCATGGCACGACCCTGCTGGTCTGCTTGTAGTAGAGAGTGGATAAGGGTGGTATCCTGTGCCTGTCGGGCCGTGAGTGCATCAACCTGTGCCTGAAGGGCACTAAGTCTAGCCTGCCCGGCTCCTGATCCCTCTCCAACCTCATAGGTCGAGTCAGGGATAGTGTCATGTCTCCTCTTACGAGGTGGCAAGACACTGGTGGGGTAGGTGCTAGGTACGGAAGGTGGTGGTAAGGATGGTATATAAGGTACGACCTGGTCCGCCTCTCTAGGAGGGGATGCAGGTACTACAAGATGTGGTGTAGAAGGAGGTGTAGTGGGTGGTGAAGGAGTAGGCGAATCTGTGAGCACGATGACTCCGTCCTGCTGGTCATCTCTGGACTCTGTATCTGATGCAGGTCCAGCTAGTACTGATGTCGGAGACAAGGGGGTGATGGTAGGAGCCATAAGCTCCTCGAAGGTAGTAACAATAGTGGACGTCGTCATGATATCTGAAAGTAATATTTTATAGTTTGAGCAAGTTCTCAACTTACACAATATAAAAGGTTTTTTTTTTATGATGCATATGCGATGAGGTTTTAAAACTTTTAACCATGATGTCAAAAGTATAAATAGATACTTATGTGATTTATTTGCCATGAGGGAATAAATCAATGTGAAGTTAGTTCACATAATATGCATGCTCTAAAATGCCATATGCCTAACTTATAGGTTCCCAAAAATCAATTTTTCTTTTTTAGACTGATTTTTATGTTCAGTTATAGTCCAGTTTAAAATTTTTATTACTTAAAAATTTTTAAGTTTTTGATCTGGTTCTCTATAACTATGCGCTCTGATACCATTTCTGTAACACCCCCAAGTTGGTCAAATGCAGCGGAAAATTAGTTGGGGTGTTACTTGGGTGGATCGATAGCACATAGCATGTAGAGCAATGATTATAATATCATTTGAAAACATATTACATGAATTAATCGTACACATTTAGTATCTTGTCCAAAAGTAAACCACATTTATTACAAAACAGAAATAAATATCCCAGCCCATTGGTCAACATGATGCTTTCCTATAATGCTGGAATCCAATGCATGAACCTGCTTACTTTCCTGAGAAAACATAAAAGTAAAATGTGGGGGTCAACACGAGGTTGGTGAATTCACAGGTTTATTTAAATAATGTATTAATATGCAAAGCATCACGAAGGTAGCAGGACATCACAGCCCAATACTACAGTAGTTCCTACTGCCCTGTAATAGAAGCTAGACATGATTCTCAGTACGCCCATTGGGTCTATCCTGATGTGGTTTCCCTTAATCCGACAATGACATAAACCTGCTGCTCGGCCTAAGCAATACGTGACAGCTGATTACGACAGGCCGGGTGTTGTCAACACCCGAATAGATCTATCCATACATTTCGCGCTACACTATTAACTAATACAGTCCACGGGAATGGGGCAAACAGTAGGCAAATAAATTGTTGTTGTCTGTGCATGCTTGCATATAAATAGTTTTGTATGTTTTCTCCCCCAGTTATAAAACAGTAAAGATGGGGCCATGAACTCACCTTAGTGATAATGAGGTAGTGAGGATGATGTCACAGTATAGTCACGAACTGGAGAAATTACCTAAGTAATTTAGATATCTCAGTAAATGCAACAATAATTATGCATGACGAATGGTACATATGAAAAAATGCATGATCACAATTTATGGATTGTTACGTTGGCTTAAGTGTTGGTTCTAATAGTGAACTAAAGGTATGTACATATATTTTTGTTCAATGGAAAATATATATATATACAAGTGTTTAATAATTTGTTTTAAGGTATCGTAATTTAAATAAGTACCTATGCCTTATTTAATTTATTATAAAGGAATAACTTATACTTTATTAAGGTTTCAAAAGGGGAGTGGTTAACGAGCTTTGTCAATCTCGTACGATGTGTAAATAACTAAAATAATTCATCTTACAAAAGACAAGTTTTATTATTTCATCTAATTAAAACTATGATATTTCTTTGTAAATATAGTTTGTTTAGAAAAAGATTATCCTTAAGTTTACATCCGTTAGATTTATTACATCGTTAGTCCTTGTCGTTTAATCCCATTTTACGAAATACTCCCTAGGGCTTGATAATCTTTCGAGACTTGGCAAAACAGCCCCCCCCCCCCCCAATCCCACGGCATAAATATAAGTGGGATTAGGGCTTGATTTAAGTTTCGAAAATGGCAATAAAGGTCCTCGTAGTTTATTTAAACTCTCGGTTTGATCCTTGGTACCCTATAGTTTCAAAAGTGACACAACCGACCCTTGGACTATATAAGGGTCACGAAAATAATTAGGGGTTTCACTTAGTTTACAAGTTTGGACACATCTTTTGGCAATTGACATAACCGGCCCAAAAAGTTACCAACTTTAGTTAAATGGGATTAGGTGGTCCATTAAGGGCCACGGTTTGTTTTGTTAGCTTAATGGGCTTAATAAATTTTACCAAGTAATAATAGTAAGTAAAAATAAATATTAGTTTTTACTATTTTCACATTCGGGCCCAAACTTTCACCATATTACACTTTTGGCACAATTAGTACCTAGTTGGTTTTCAATATTGGGCTACACGGCCCATTAATATCCGGTTAGGGTAAAAAGTTATAGGGCTTGGTTAAAGTTAAAGTAATTAGTAAATGTTAATTATTCTTACTATTGGGCCTAAGCTTAGTGGGATTATATTAAGTTTTGCTTAATAATATAGGTTTAGTTTCTAGCTTATATGTCTCGGCTTATATATGTGGCTTATGTAAGTTTATTATTTTCTTTTTGACTAAGGCTTATATTATTCCCACTAACAATTCATGAGCTTATATTTTTGGAGGCTTTTGGGCTTATATTAAGGCTTAAACATTCGGCTTATTTATTCATGGCTTATATCTTTAGGCTTATAGTCCTAAGGGCTTATTTAACTTATCTAGGTCTCGGCTTATATTGATTTTAATTACCAAGTTAGCTTATTTTAGTAGTGCATGGGTTTAGATGGGTTCTCTTGATTTAAAGTCGCGGCTTATATACAATATGGGCTTATAGTGGTTCGGCTTATTAAAGTTTTAGAGTGCTCCTTTATAAACTAGTTCTCTCTTAAGATTTTTAAGCAAGGTGTCCAACATGCCATTCCATGTATACGGATTCTAAGGCATGGTATGCTCACCCATTATATAAGCCGTAGCTTATATGTCACTTGGATGGCATTATCATGAAAGTTTTACGTATGCATGGCAACCTAAGTTATTCCTTAAGCTCATACGTGCATGATACAAGATGAAGGGCGAATGAAAATAAGGAAATAGGTCTAGTAGAGTTTTCACTTACTTGTTTGGCCAAGGTGTTGACAAAGGAGATAGGGATGCGTCAGCTTATATTCACACGGGTCCTAGGAGCTTTAAATGTCTAGACTTCAATGCTTGAAGGTCTTTGATTTGGTAGTAAATGTGATGAGGTGAGATTCGGTTAAGTCTAGGTGTTATGTGGGAGGGTCTTTTGATCCGAATTTTGTGGTGATGGTGAAGTAATATGTGTCTTGCTTCCTATATATCCAAGAGTGAAGTGAAGGTGTGGCTTGGGGTTGAGACACGGCAAGAGAGAGGGAGAGATGGATTTAGCAATATTTGTTTTGTACTAGGAAGTACATTCCTTAAATGCTCCATTTGGTACAATGATGCTAGGTTTTGGGGTAGTATCCGACGCATGTAGGATTCCAAGAAGGGAGGGCAAGTTGTGTTGGTAATAACTTGTTAAGTTTGTACAAGATTTTATGTGTGGTGTTGAGGATACACACGGCTAAAGCACAAGGGAGAGGGATGTGTCATTTAGCTTCTTAAACCAAGTTCCTAGTACCATTCCTTAATTGCTCATGTTGTACAAATTTCCCATGGTTTTAAGGAGGAAAACCGGCGGTTTTGTGGTGTAAGTAAGGAGGAAGATTTTAATTTGTGTATTGAGTATATAATTTAATGTATAGTTAGATAATTTGTGAGGAGTGTAAAGGTTTTGGTATAAAAGGGTTGTGGTTAAGTATATACGTAAGTATATATGGTTTAGTATAAGTTTAGGTTCGACTTGTGTTTAGTTCTTGTGTTTAGGTAGGTGCTAAATGAGTTAAGGTCATATTATTGTGAGTACGCTTGAGTTTAAGTAATTTTGGTTATGTTTAGAGCCTTTTGGTGAAAGTAGGGTCCTTAGGTGATTTTATTAGAAATATATAAGGTAATTATAAGATGTGCTATTGTAGTGTTCACGTGTAAAATTAATGGTCATCGTAGTTTAAAGCCATTTATTGTGTAAAATATATATATTTATATATATATATATATATATATATACTATTTAATTCAAAAATATATTTATATATATGAGTAGCCAGTTATATATTGTGATCATGACGTTGGATTTCTTAGAAAAATCTGTGAGATGCATGCAAGTGATCTTATGTTTCAGCTGACATAAAGTCCTTCACAATAGATCATTTGTCGTCCAGTATGCTAATTGAGATATAGCCATACAAATGTGGTCATGCTTTTAAAAATACTCATAGTCACAATAAAAATTGTGATATGGTTGTTTTTCCTGTTCAGATGATTAGAATGATGCATGCTTATGAGATGCATATGATGATTTAAAGGATTCATGCAAAGAAAATGTAATAAAATATTTAGATATCATGAGGTGACGTACACAATGTTTACAAGTCAAAACCTGAAATTTACAGGTTTTACACCGCCTCTCCTTTGTTGATGTCAACCGGGAACGAGGACAAGGTCTTCGATCCCGGTATCACATTCGAGGCTTCCCCAGGGACTATTTAATTCGGGGACGAGTCAGGCTCGTGACTCGGTTAACAAAAACAAGCGCTTTTTGAGAGGCAACCCAATTATCTATCTATTTTTATCTGTTTTCACCATAAGTGTAGGGGGAGCCCCATTGGTGTTTCTTGCTTTATTTCTTATCATGTGCAGGGATTAGAGCTTCAAAGACACACTCTTGATGATTCTTGACGACCCGTTATTCCGTGTTCACTTCTTCCCGGTTCTATCCTAAACTCTTTCGATTCACTATTTTATATTTTCTCAATATTAAAATAGGGATCTCTTTAGTTGTCTCTTCCTTAGCGAGATTTAAACAAAGTGCACAATGTCCTAAGTGTAGGGGAGTTTACTCCCACATGCTTAAACATTGAGGACAATTTTTATGTTAAGTGTAGGGGGACTTCTATCGAAGTTAAGTGGCCTTTTCCTTGTATTTGTCCTCATTTTAACCGGAAAATCAATTTTTCGACATTTTTCAAAATTTTTGATCTATTTTGGCCTATTAGTTTTTCCCTGTGAATAGTTATTTTTCCTTCTTTGCTAGAATAAATGTTTAATAAAGTGGTTTTAATTTTCAAACGTTGTGAATCTTTTGACTCAACCCGAGTTTACTTATCTAAGTTACTCTAGCTAGTATCCTTAACGTGTTTAAGTCAAGTTTTGCTAGGCTTTTATATAGGGAGCTATAAAACGCGAAAGTCTTAACTCTCACGGGTTAAGAACAAGAACTTTTCGCAAGTTCCTATAATTGATCCTAGAGAGTCGTTTATCAAGGGAATTTTAAAACGCGATTTCTAAACTTGAAAAAGTCTAAGAATTTGCAAGATCCTATAGGCGACTCGAAAACCCAAAACTGTGATTTAATAGGCTAAGCATCCACGAGTCTCATTCTTTGAGATTTTAAACTGTGGAGAACGAGAGATGATAGAGCCAATTATAAGTTTGGTATTCTTTCGTGAATTTATGTGAGTTAATTATAAGCCTATTCTCCCATCGCTTGTTAATAAATTTATCTGCAATAAATAAGGTTGTACGATTTGAAAAGTTACTTAGCTTCTAGCCCAAGATCGTTTAAAAGTTGCTCGGTATGGATTAGAGTTCATAGCCAATGCATAACTTATTGAAGCGGGATGCGAATATTGGCGAGTCCAAAAAGGTCCTAACAAGGCATGAGGGCTATATTTTGTTGCTAAAGATCCCAAGTGATGTGAAGAATCATTTATAAAAAATCAATATGAAGGATCGAGATACACGACGAAAAGCAAAAACTCCCCAAAAGTTATGGAGAAGTCTATCCAAAAAGGACATAATAAGGTATGAGGATAAATAGATCCAAGTCCAAAAAGGAGGCGGATCGCTGTATATCAAAGTCCAAAATAAATATTGGAGAAAAATGAAGAAGTCGTGGTCCATATATGAAGAATCTCTCAAAAAGTTCAAGTGAAGAAATTCCGTTTATGAAGAGAAAACCATTATTTCATGAACGTCTCTCAAGATTTGAAGTATGAAGTCGCTGCCAAATATCGGTCCTAGAAAGGTCTCAAATCGCGAAGCGAGTTATGCCAAGATATGAACTTTATGAGATCCCGAGAAGCAGTTTTAAAAGATTTTGTCCTTTAGCTAACTATTGATTAAATCGTCCCACTTTATTTTCAGACTTAATAACTATCTAAATAAGTCAAAAATGCATCCTCGTGATCATTCAAGACAATAATAAAATATAAGAGATACCCCTAGGAATAAGGGAGTCTAAGTGAGTAATTGGCCCACATGAGTTCGTGTTAGTTTGCTAACTTATAATAACAATGATCTCGTTTTTAAGCTTGGTTTGGAGAAAGTGAAAACCTGAGAATGATGATTATTCATAACATTTCCAAAACCCAAGGTATGCTTTTTGATTTCTTTACTTTGAATGTTTGAAATATTCTATCTCTTTAATAAAGGCCACTATGGATTGATTATGAGGAAAAGTGTAAACGTGCTTTGTAACTATTGCATTGCATGAGGACATTGCAATGGTCAAGTGTAGGGGATTTGATAGGTGTGTAAACACCCATCCTTTTTACCACTTAATTACAATAATAACAGAGCCAAAACGTGTATTTTATGTCATTTATGTCGGAATTATGCGTGGTTTGTGTTTTTGTTGTGATTTAGGACGAAAAGGAGAAAAGTGGAGAAAACACGGCATTCACGGGCTTTTATCGAAGAAAAAGACGAAAGATGAAGTCGAAAGATCAAGAGTGGAAAAAGAACGGAAGTCCAAGACGAATTCCGAAGATTTATCGAAGAAAAAGTCAAAAGACGGAAGTTTACTAAAAGTCGAAGAACTCGAGTCTTATTTATGATGAAAATTCAAGACGAGTTCAAAGAAATCCCGAGACAAAGTCATTAAGTCCAAGATTAACAAACAATTAAGAAGAAAATGGACTTAAGTGTGCAATTAAGGAAAAGAGGAAAGAGGGAGGAAGCTTCCTAAGCTCCTCCCTAATCACCCCTATATATAGACTATACTAGTCTCCATTTCAAGTTGTTGGTGACTTGACAAACCACTCTTCCACCATTTTTATTTCTTGTTAATTACTTTCTTGCATTTTAATTTCTTGTTATGCACTTTTAATTTCTTCAATTCAAGTAAGTCTTTTAATTTTGGAATCTTTTCTTTTAATCAAGTTCTTATTTTTAATCATCTTCTTCTACCTTTCTAATTTTGCTTATCTTTGATTTATGTTCATCCTTGATCTTATTTCATCTTAATGCTTATTTGATTTAAAGTTTTCTTAAAAGTATTTGTCTTTTTAAAAGTTTGATTTAAAAAGTTTGCTTATTTAAAGTTTTGATAAGTTGTTGTTTGAGCTTATTAAGTCCATTTCGATTTAGATTCGTTCTAGTTTTAAGTTTTAGCTTATTCAAATAGCTTATAGCTTGCTTATTTCGAATCCCACTTATATCGGAAAGGGTAAACCCCTTTCCGATCGCTGCTTTCCGACCAGCCGCCTTATTCCGATCTATAGATCGGAAAAGGGTTTTAGAAGATTCCGATCTAGAGTTTTCTTGATATTTCGATTGGATCATTTTCTGTTCATTTCGATTTAGCATGTTTTGGTCATTTCGATTGGGTCTTTTTGCTTATTCCGATTTTGGCTGTTTTGTCACATTCCGATCTGTACCATTTTACCACATTCCGATTGTTTGCATTTTATGATATTCCGATTAGTGGCCTTGGATTTCGATCTGGGAGATCTTTGGACATTCCGATTGTGAAGTTTGTTTATGTATTCCGATTAGTTTTTCTTAAATATTCCGATTAGCTTATTTTCAGCATTCCGATTAACACTCTTCCAACATTCTGATTGTACTCTTTTTTATGCATTCCGATCATGTCTTGTTTGTATGATATTCCGATCAGCCCTTTCTGATGGGGTTACATTCCGATCGGTTTCCAATTTGGATTTCGATCGGGTGTATTCCGATTGTTTACTTTGTTTTATTTTGATATTTTGTTTTAGTTAAAGTGTCAATTTTGCTCGTTTTATTTTTAGTCTATTTTAATTTCGTTTTACATTTTTAGTTAATTTTCAATTTACTTTTCGATAAGTTTTAATTTTACGTCATTCAATTTCTTGTCATTTAATTTCAAAGTTTTAAATATTGTACTGTTTACGTTTCAACTAGTTTTAGTTTTAATTACTCGTCCTTTATTTTAAAGTCTTGCACATTTATTTTACCAAAACCAAAAACATTATTGATTCACCAAGAACAACTGATCTCACACAATTAACCGGAAATCAATTCGAGAAGATACCGAGAAAACGAACTCTCTTTCAACTAGTAAAATTTTAGTTATTAAATAACTCCAAGGTAATATATCTAACGTATTTACCTTGTTATTAAACCACGCAGGAAAACTCGTTTCCACATTATCAGGCGCTTCTCTGCAAAGGTTCGTGATATTAGAAGAAGTCATCGAGAAAGAAGAATTTTCAAAATTATAAAATAAAAAAAAGAAGAAACATACTCGCTGTAAGCCAAGATGTCTCCTTCGACTTCAGGACTGTTGTTAAGTATAAACCACGTAACTGCCTGCATGTCGTCATTAGTCATACGAGTTGGTTTGATTCCACCCGTCGGTGTGCATACTGTCTGGAACACCTCATAATTATCTGGTTGTCCAGGCAAATCGTCTTCATTTCTGCCAAGGCGGTTAAATCTCGTCTCGACATCCTTAAGGTAACGCGAACAAAAAGTTAATGCCTCTTCTGCAACATAACCCTCAGCAATAGAACCTTCAGGCTTTGCTTTATTTCGTACATAATTCTTTAGCTTTTTCATGTATCTTTCAAATCGATACATCCACCTGCCGCGAGTAACGGAACCTATAATAGCCTCGTCGGGAAGATGTATAACCAAATGAGTCATTATGTAGAAAAAAGCAAGAGGAAAGATTTGCTCTAAATTAACCATCATAATGATCAATTTGTTTTTAGCTTCTTTCATGTTCTGCACAGTCAAACTTCGAGCACAAAGCTGCTTAAAGAATAAGCAAATCTCGATTATAGGTTTTGCAACGTCTTTGGGCAAGTATTGTTTCACTCCATAAGGAAGTAACTGATGCATCATTATATGACAGTCATGAGATTTCAGGTTCGTTATATTGTCATCATCAGCGGTCACTTTTTTCTTGAAGTTGGATCCAAAGCCATCACGTAGTCTGACTCCTTTGATGAATTTACAAAAAAGTTTTCTTTTTCCTAGAGTGAAAGAGAACTTTGGATGAGGCTTATCGAACTTCCCGTTATCTTTTTTAACTAACCACTACTCCTTTCGAACTCCTATTTTTTCCAAGTCTAGCCTTGCCTTTGGCATGTCTTTGGATTTGTCGTTCTGTAACAGGGTATTCAGTAAAGCCTCAAGGAAATTCTTTTCGATGTGAATGACATCGTAACAGTGTTTTAGTAGAAGAAAGGGCCAATACTCAAGATCCCGAAAGATAGAACGCTTACTCCAGTTCAATTCAACATCTCGATTTTTAGGGCGGTTCTCTTTGAGAATTGTTTTATGTTTCCCCGGTTTACGTTTAAAGACTTTACTAATCTGCAATTGGATATCAAGTTCTGAAAACTTTCTTGGTTTAGGCTTATTTTCGGGAGAACCGTAGAATTCCTTAGATTTTTCCTTTCTGGATGATTTGTTCTTAACCATCTTCTGTAACAAACATAAACGATTTTGCTGTTGATATCATCGATGGAGTGTCCACATTACAAGTAGGGCATGCGTGGTACCCTTGCCCAGTCCACCCAGAAAAACTACTTCGAGCTGGAAAATCATTGATGGTCCATAAAACCGCCGCTTTCATTTTGAAATGAGTACCCGTAGCAGCGTCTTTCGTCCAGACTCCCTCCCATAACTCTTTGAGTTCTTTAATTAGAGGCTGCAAGAAAACATCAATGTCCTTTGCAGCTGATTTAGGGCCGGGAATTAACATCGTCAGCATTAAAGAAGTTTCTTTCAAACACATCCACGGTGGTGTGTTGTATGTTGTCAATATAACCAGCCACATGCTGTAATTTTGGTTCATCATGCCATAAGAATTAAAACCATCAGCAACCAACCCTAATCGAACGTTTCTAGGGTCACAAGAGAACTCAGGTTTCACCATGTCAAAATATTTCCATGCTTTGCCGTCACAGGGGTGATTCATTTTACCGTCTTCCTTAGACTGTCCGGTCGCATGCCAAGTCATCCACTTTGCTATGTCTTTGTGTTGAACATGCGTTGTAGTCTAGGTTTTATCGGAAAGTAACGCAACACCTTGTTGGCAACTAATTGCGTCCCCTTTTTCTTCTTTGGGTTTTTTTCATCTACTTGGAGTACAGATTGGACAAGTATCCCTCGCCTTGTTTTCCGGTGATCCCCAATATAAAAAACAATCATTTATACAAGCATGGATCGATTCGTATCCTAACCCGATCTTTTTGTATGTCTTTTTTATTTCATAGTATGAAGACAGGAAATTGTATCCTTTACTAGGGGAACATGCCTTTTGGAGAAGAGCTAGAATTTTGTTAAACCTGGCATCAGTTATTTTGTGTAAAACCTTGATGTGTGAAATCTCTGATGTAAATTCCAATGTGCTCATATCACAACCCGGGTACAACTTTTTGGTAGACCTAGCAAGTAACTCTTCAAACTTGTTACTAGGACCCGATGTTTGGGTTGGTTGAGGACCGGTTGTTTGAGTTGGTGGAGTTTCAGATGGTGGATTTGGAATATTATTTGCAGAAATATCTTCGAAGAACGCATCCATGTGAATTTGATCAGGTGAATGTGGTAATAGTGGAGGTAACGGAAGAATTGGTTCACCGTGATATATCCAAGTGGTGTAGCGTTTGTCAAAACCATATTGGGATATGTGTGCCTCAAGTTGGCCGAGGGTAACCAACGTTTCACGGTTACAACAACGACTACATGGGCAACGCAGCTTTTGTGAGATGGGGTGCAAAAATTTCTCACAATCCTGGATGAATCCAAAAAGACCATCTAAAAACTCATTGGAATTACGATTGTTTACAATGGTCCAACTCTTATCAATTGTCATAACTGCGTTGCAAATAAACATACTCAGATAAATTAGTTTTTTTATACGTAAAATGTCATACTAACCAAATGAATATGAATTCTTTTTTTTCTTCCTTGTGCAACTATGGAAGGCAATCCTAACCCACCTTTTGAATGTTTTGTCCCATATATGAATGCGTATAACCGGTTTACTATTTGAGAAAATTTCGGCAGCATTTCCCCTCTACTCCCCAAATATGTGTTTAAAGACATATTCGTAGGAGTAAAGGAGAAACACTGTCGAAATCATCTTAAATAATAAACCAATTATACGCATTCATATCCTAAATGAGACAAAACATCAAAAAGCAGTCCCAAACAGGAGACTTTCCAAAATTAATTCCTAATAAATTAATTTCGGACGGGTTTTCTATAGGTTGATTAACTTTGGACGGGAATTTTCCGAAATTAATCGATAAAATCCTAAAATATTCCTAAAATTATTTACTACAAAAGACTAACAATCATATATCATATATATAATATAATACACATATGCATAATATTAATTACACACCTCGGTCACGGCTGAAAGAAGCAAAGATAGAAAAAGAGGTCCGGATGAGGAAGTTGTCCCGACTGTCCTGGTGCTAACCAAACACAAACATAAAATAAAAAAACATAAATTAGTTGGTTTCCGAAATTTTATCTAATTTGAAACAAACACCACCACAACGATTTCAAAAAAAAACATTACCTTTTTTCGGCTGTGACACGGGTCTCGGTTCTCGGCTGTGACTCGGTTCCCTGTGACTGTGACTCGGGTCTTGGCTACGACAAACATATAAAAAAAATTAAACTCATGCCTATTTCATATTAAGCCAAAATATTAACCCGAAATTCCTATATAAATATTAAGCCATATATAAACCGAATTCCATTAAGCCAAAATCAATTAAGCCGAAATCAGCTATGTATATATATATATATTAAGCACTATATATAACGGAAATCAACTAATGCTAAATCAATTAAGCCGAAATCAACTATATATATATTAAGCCGAAATCAACTAAGCCTAAATCAGTTATGCCTAAATATAATCCGAAATCAACTAAGCCTAAATTAATTAAGCTTAAATATAATCCGAAATCATAAGCCAAAATATTAAGCCAAAATCACATTTGGTGGTGGTGGTGGCTACTGTTGCTGCCGGCGGTGGTGGCTACTGCTGCTGATGCTGCCGGCGGTGGTGGTTGCTACTGCTGCTGCGACGGTAGTGGTGGTAGTAGTGACGGCAGTGCTAGGCAATAAAAAATAAACATTAATAATAATTAAACATAAATAAAATTAAACAAATTAATAGATTAAAAAAAATCATTTACCTTTATATTTATTTAAAAAACAAAATTAAACAAAATGTGGTGGTGGGACGGTGGTGATGGGACTGGTGGTGATGGGTTATGGGTCGGTGGTAATGGGATGGTGGTGATGGGACGGTCGTGCTCGTGTGCGAGTGTGGTGGGAAGGAGTGGTGGTGGAGATGAGACGAATGGGGTTGATGATGGTGGTGGAGATGAGACGGATGGGGTTGAAGTGGTGGCGGAGATGAGACAGATGGGGTTGAAGTTGTGGTGGTGGTGGTTCTATCGTCCCGGTTTTTTTTCACAGTGAATGAGAGAAAGAAGATAAGATATCTGATCTATATTGTAACTTAGGGACGACCAACTTTTGTAATTTAGGGACGACTATGTCGTCCCTAGATTAATTATAAATGTATTTTTTTCGCATATTAAAACCTTGGGACGACTTCTAGTGTGAAACTTAGGGACGACAAAGTCGTCCCTAGGTGTATACCGGGAAAACTCAAACCCAAGCGGGTTATTTAAATTTTCGCCAAAATTTTGCTAAGTGTTTGGAGGGTTTTTTAGGGACGAATTTACCTTAATATTTAGGGATGAAAAAGTCGTCCATAGGTGTTTTTCATACATTTTTACATTATACCTTCTATGTAATAAAATTAATAATATAAATTAATAATAAAAATCAAAATAAATTATTATGATTAATATTAAAATATACGTTATACTTAGTTTGTATTAATTAATAACCAATGAGTCGATATGTTACGGTTATACGTTAGAGGTTCAACCGATCAGTCGATATGTTAGGGTTATACGTAATAGGTTCAACCGATGAGTCGATATGCTAGGGTTATACGTTATAGGTTCAACTGGTGAGTCAATATGTTATGATTATACGTTAGAGGTTCAACTGATGAGTCGATATGTTAGGGTTATACGGTATAGGTTCAACCGATGAGTCGATATGTTACGGTTATATGTTATAGGTTCAACCGAGTGTAA
Source organism: Glebionis coronaria (assembly GCA_025667525.1). Lineage (NCBI taxonomy): Eukaryota > Viridiplantae > Streptophyta > Magnoliopsida > Asterales > Asteraceae > Glebionis > Glebionis coronaria. The sequence continues at coordinate 56,541,749 of CM046881.1, forward strand.
GACAATATGTTATACGTTATAGGTTCAACTGATGAGTCGATATGTTACAGTTATACGTTATAGGTTCAACCGATGAGTCGATATGCTAGGGTTATATGTTATAGGTTCAACTGATGAGTCGATATGTTACGGTTATACGTTATAGGTTCAACCGATGAGTCGATATGCTAGGGTTATATGTTAGAGGTTCAACCGATGAGTCGATATGTTACTGTTATACGTTGGAGGTTCAACCGATGAGTCGATATGCTAGGGTTATACGTTTTAGGTTCAAATGATGAGTCGATATGTTATGGTTATGCGTTAGAGGTTCAACTGATGAGTCGATATGTTAGTGTTATACGTCATAGGTTCAACCGATGCGTCGATATGTTACAGTTATACGTTATAGGTTCAACCGATGAGTCGATATGCTAGGGTTATACGTTAGAGGTTCAACCGATGAGTCGATATGTTACGGTTATACGTTAGAGGTTCAACCGATGTGTCTATATGCTAGGGTTATTAGTTAGAGGTTCAACCGATGAGTCGATATGCTAGGGTTATACGTTAGAGGTTCAACCGAGTGTAAGACAATATGTTATACATTATAGGTTCAACTGATGAGTCGATATGTTACGGTTATACGTTATAGGTTCAACCGATGAGTCGATATGCTAGGGTTATACGTTAGAGGTTCGACCGATGAGTCGATATGTTACGATTATACGTAAAAGGTTCAACCGATGAGTCGATATGTTACGGTTATACGTTATAGGTTCAACCGATGAGTCGATATGCGAGGGTTATACGTTAGATGTTCAACCGATGAGTCGATATGTCACGGTTATACGTTATAGGTTCAACTGATGAGTCGATATGTTAGGGTTATACATTATAGGTTCAACTGAGGAGTCGATATGTTAGGGTTATACGTTATAGGTTCAACTGATGAGTCGATATGTTACGGGTATACGTTATAGGTTCAACCGATGTGATGATATGCTATGGTTATACGTTAGAGGTTCAACCGATGAGTCGATATACTAGGGTTATTAGTTAGAGGTTCAACCGATAAGTCGATATGCTAGGGTTATACGTTAGAGGTTCAACCGAGTGTAAGACAATATGTTATACGTTATAGGTTCAACTTATGAGTCGATATGTTACGGTTATACGTTATAGGTTCAACCTATGAGTCGATATGCTAGGGTTATACGCATATTATTAAACAAAGGGAAACGCATGTTATTAATGCTAGTGGAAGACAATATGTTATTATTGCTCTGAGGTAACCATTAAACTAAAATACTGAGCTTAAGCAGGGAAACGCATGTTATTACACAAAGGTTATACGTTAGAGGTTCAACTGATGAGTCGATATGTTACGGTTATACGGAAAGCCTAAATTTGGCGGGAAATGTTGGCGGTAAATGCTGGCGGGAAAATGTTGGCGGGAAAGCTAGGGTCGACTAAGTCGTCCTAAATGTGTCGACCCTAAATTTTTATCTTTATTTATGGTAGCTCCTATCCTCACAAACTCTTATCCTCTCATACCAAACTCGCCACCACCACCATCCGATTTTGCATAAGATGGATCCGCTTGAAGCTTATAAGTGTCCATGTGGAAAGGGATATATAGTGTTGAGACAGTTACATCGATCTCATACCTTTGGTAAACTTTACTATGCATGTCCTCTTTCGAAGGTAAACAATCTAATGTTTTATTTATGTAATACGTGTGATTATTAAAATGACATGCCATGTTATTTGTTTACTTTGTAACAACCAAAAAAAGAAGATTATGGATGTAAATATTTTAAATGGAAGGATGATTTTGATCTAGAACTCCGTATAAGATCTTCCCCTGGATCTTCAACACCTCAAGGTTCACATCCAAGTTCTTCTACAGGTCCTTCTCAATCTACACCCACTGAGTGCTCCAATTGCAAGATTAAAGATCTAAAGATAAAGATGCTAGAGGCAAGACTAGAAATGGAAAGGCATCCTGAAGACCACGCATGTCAATCGGCTGCAATACTTCATGAGATTTTAAATAAAATAGAAAATCTTAGCTTTGAGTAGTAATCTGTTTGTTATTTTAATGTGTTAATTTGTATTTTATTATTATGTGTTAATATGTATGTTTAATTTAAACTAGTTTGTGATGTGTTTTTTTTCTTATTTATGAATCTATTATCGTTGTAATATCTATGTTTAATTAAGCGTGTGTTTAAGTGTTAAATATATATCTAAAGTTTTTTTTAAATACGTATAAGTTTTTTTAAATAAATATAAAGTTTTTTAAAAATATATATAAAGTTTTTTTAAAACATACATAAATTTTTTTAAAATATGCATAAATATGTATAAAGTTTTTTTTCAAATATGTATAAAGTTTTTTAAATAAATATAAAGTTTTTTAAAAATATACATAAAGTTTTTTTAAATATGTATAAAGTTTTTTTTTAAATATGTATAAAGTTTTTTTAAATATGTATAAAGTTTTTTTTAAATATGTATAAAGTTTTTTAATATGTATAAAGTTTTTTTTAAATATGTAAAAAGTTTTTTTTAAATATGTATAATGTTTTTTTTTAAATATGAATAATGTTTTTTTAAAATATAAAAGTTAATTTGAAATATATATATAAAGTTTTCACTTAGGGATGACTTCCCTATGTAATTTAGCTCCACTTTTACCGGGTCATTTAATTTATTAGCGGGGTATTTAAATTTTTTGGAAAATTTTCAGAAAATATGGGGGAAAATTTAGGGACGACTTCCCTATGTAATTTAGGGTCGAAAAAGTCGTCCCTAAATTCTTTTAATATATTTTTCCACTTTTATCTAAAATATTTTACAAAAAAATTATTATATTAATTTTAAATAATTTTAAATAATTAAATGTGATAAAAAAAGAAGAAAAATAAATTTGCTTCACCTAGGGATGACTTAGTCGTCCCTAGGTTACACGGACCCCAGTTTAATTTAAAACTTTTTACAGAAAAATATTTATATTAATTTTAAATAATTAAAAGTGATTAAAAAAGGATAAAAATAAGTTTGCTTCAGCTGTGGACGACTTAGTCGTCCCTAGGTTACATGGGCCCCACTTTGTCCCCACAACCTCCTTGAATTGATTTTTCTTGTAAAACTGGTGGGCCCCCACTTAACCTAGGGACGACTAAGTCGACCCTAGAAAAAGGGCGACCCTAAAGACTTGTTTTGTTGTAGTGAATCTCGGTCTCATTGAAAAAAGGAAATAGGGCATGAATAGTTGAGCATATGCCGCACATAACTATCCCTTCCTCCTCCCACACTTCCCTCTACTTGGTATATACGGAGGATAATAACTATCTTATGTCTCAAAGGGATTCAAAAAAATCTCAAACAATACTTGGCACAACCGCCACCGCCTTCGACGCCTCCACGCACCAAAAGCATACGACCTTACATTATCACATTAAACTTTATATAAAATAGACGCTATAATTAACACATTAAATTTTTTATAAAACAATCATTTTAATCAAAATTACACATAATTAACCTAACTACAAACAAATTTGTTAATCAATCGGATAAACCGATAAATCGCACCTCAAAGAAGACTTTAGAAGAAGTGATCAAAACAAGCCAAAACCGTTACACATCTCCATCAACAAAATTATCAACATTTAATTCTGATCATCACATCTCCTCGCAATCCGATCATAACCGTCTCAATTACCTCCTCGTTTCCATACAAAAGATCACTCAACAATACTTCATCATCAGCATCCTCATTATCCATCTGATCGGACGATTGAGGTGGTTTTATGACGTGGAAGAGGTGTTTAGGAGATGATGATGATGAATATGGTCAGATGGAGGTTGTAACAGTGGTTGGTGGTGGAGATGCTGATAACGACGGTGGTGAGATGGAGGCTGTAACGGTGGTTGGTGGTGGAGATTATGATGATGATGACGGTGGTGGCTGGTGGTAGGTTAATGTGTAAGTGTTGTGTAAAAATAAAAATAAGAAACTTATTTATATACATGACAAGAAAATAGATTAATTAAAGTAAATTTTAGATTAATCTAAATCGTTAGATCAAAAGCAAAATGAAAAGCCTTGATATGTCTTTTGGTTTGCAAGGAAAAGCAAGTTTCTGATTTTACTTTTGCCTTTGTTGAGTGCCATACACAACAACTATAAAAAGAAGATTTGCCATCTAACATAAAAGAAGGAATGATATTGATTAAAGAGTTAACTATATTTTTGGCCCTCATGGTTTGTCGGGTATAACATTATTTTAATTTTACACACCTCAAAAACATAATGTGTTATACATTTACACACCTCAAAAACTATGTATTCACCTCCCATTTTTTCTATACAAAAATGAACATTTTTTTTATATCTTTGAACCAAAATCGTTATACACGAGAAACTATAAGGACAAAAAATATACTTAACTCTTAATTAAATAATAAAATTAGAGTGAAACCAAAGAATGAGGTGGGATCAACATAGAATGTGCATCCAAAAAAAGAAGAAAGGAAGCAATCTGGGCCATCCAATTTTCAATCATCCAATGGTCCATATTAAAAGCATAAACCATATATAAACCCCAAAAAACACAAAAACCACCCTCATGTATCATTTTACTTTATCTCTCTAAAACACACACACACCTCTACTTTCTCTCTCTCTACCACCCACATCCACCCCAACCACCAAACCACTAGATACACCCCCCCCCCCCCCCACCACCCCCGACCACCGCACTACCCACACCACCCTTGACCACCACATACGAACACCGCACCACCCCCGAACACCACCTATGACCACCGCACAACCCCGACCATTGCCTCCATCACACACGACCACCACCTCCGACCACCGCACCACCACCATCGTATCTTCTTTGCAAGAAATCAATGCACCACCACCTCCACCACTAACATCAAATATAGATTTGATTCAACAAAGTATCAAATGGGTGTTTATAAATTATGGGATTTGATCACATGAGTGATTGTAGAAGATGGTTACGTTGAAAAAGATAATGAAAAATTCTGATAAATATTAAAAAAAATTGATCTTTATATGATGTTGAATTAGAAAAAGATGATGTTATGAAAGAACTTGAAGGTGGAGATGTGAATCACATGTGATTATGGTGAATCACATGTGATTTTGCTGGGTATTTGTTCGGTTATTAATAGGCGAAAATTACATGTGATTCTGACAGAAGAACATGTAGTATGAAAGCAAGGAGAAAGAAGAATGGGACACTAATAATTGATGTTTAAAAATATTTTTTGTTTTTGAATTCTATGTATTATCGAATAGTTACTAGATCAGTTTTTAGTTCTATGTATTATCGAATAGTTACTTGATCAAATTGATTTTATTATATAAAATGCATTGTTTGTTACTTGAATAAAAATCATATAATTTTATGTTAATTTGTCAGATGATAAGTAAAAAATACTACATGAAATTTAAACATAATTACATGAATCACATAAAATTCAAGCAAAATCACATGTAATTACGGCCGAATCACATGTAATTCAAGTAAAATTACATGTGATTCTTACAAATCACATGTAATTCAAAAGCCAAATATTTTTTATATATTTTACATGAATGACAACAGACATCTTAATATTTTGACAGAATTACATGTGATTCAAAACAAAATCACATGTGATTCATCTAAAGTGGGTTTCTTAGAAGATGTTAAGGTTTCAAAATGCTTGAATCAAATGTAATTATCAACGAATCACATGTAATTCAAGAAAAATTACATGTGTTTCGAACAAAAACACATGTAATTCAAAAGCCAATTTGTTTTTATATTTTACATGAATGACAACGAACAAAATCACATGTAATTATCAACGGATCACATGTAATTCAAGCAAAATTACTGGTGATTCGAACAAAAACACATGTAAATCAGTAGCCAATTTATTTTATATATTTTACATGAATGACAACAAGCAAAATCACATGAATCACATGTAATTCAAGAAAAATTACATGTGATTCGAACAAAAACACATGTACTTTAGAAGCCAATTTATTTTATATATTTTACATGAACGACAACAAAACATTTAATATATTGAGAGAATTACATGTGATTCAGACAAAATCACATGTGATTTATCTAATGTGGGTTTGTTAGAAGAAGTTAAGGTTCTTGAATGCTTGAATCACATATAATGTACGCAAAATAACATGTAATTATCAGTGAATCACATGTAATTCAAGCAAAATTACATGTGATTCAAACAAAATCACATGTGATTCATGTAAAGTGGGTTTGTTAGAACAAGTTAAGGTTTGTTAGAAGAAGTTAAGGTTTTGAAATACTTGAATCAATAGCTAATTCTGCCATTATTAGCAGTTCTAGATGAAGCTATAGAAGTTATTCAAAAGAATACGCTTCTTGGTACAATCTGATAAATAATACATAGCAATAAATAACATTATAACATGTCCTGATACATTTGCTTGAGTATTACTAGAAGCAACTACTACTTGTGTTGTTTTACAACAAACAATATAAATCTGCACATCTATAACTTAATAAAACGAAAGAGGGCTTGTGATATGTATATTCATTCGATGTCCTTAACTTCGACTTCACATCAATAACAACTATAGATGAAGCTTCCCTGTAGAAACCACGAGTCATATGTTCATATTATTATTAATAAGATAAGCATCACGTTACACTAGCAAAGGAGCTGCAAGTCTACAATAAACAACTCGAGCACAACAATGTGATACTTTAATTATCCTTCAATGTGCATATCGTAAATGAGATTTAAACTTATAAACCCAAAACTTTTAGCCTCAACATACGACTTACTTTCAAAACAATTTAAACTAGAGTGGTCTTCAAATTAGCTTAACGGGCTTATCAGACTATAATAACCCGAAAAACCAATAAGCTATCTTTGTCCAGCTTTTGAGCATATAACTTTCAACTTATCAACTTTATAAGGTATAAACTCATAAATAAGAAACCTAATTAAAATAAGAAGATTATATAAAAAAGAAACCATAAAAAAGCAACAATAAGAAAAAATAAGTGGAGATCTATACCGTAATCCTCATTTCACGAAGATGATTCCACAAACCAGCAAGAATATGTTTACAACAATGGAACCAGCAAGAATATGTTTACAACAATGGATAAACAATAGATTGTCTTATTTCATCCTGTAGATCCATAATATATGATCAATTTGATCAATTTTTAAAAATAATGAGTTAGGGTTTTGTTAGATTCAATATAGGGGAAAGGGGTGAGTGTGTGACTTATGGCCTATGGTGGTTGGTGACGGTGTTGGGGTGCAACGGTAGTGGTGCGACGGTGGTGGGATGCGACGGAAGTGGTGCGACGGTAGTGGTTGGCGGTGGTCGGGATTTGATTTGAGTGTGCGTGTGTGTGACAGAGAGAGTTTATAGTAGGTGGGTTGATAAAGAGGAGATGGAATAAAAAGATTTTAGTTGTACAATTTATTTTGAAATCAATAGCTCAGATTCATTTTTTTCTACTTTTTTTGATACATGTTTTTTAAGAAACTTTTCTCACCAAAGAATATAAAAACTAAAATTTGGAAAGAAAGAAAATACCGGAGTGGGCCAAAATAATTAAGAAAAGCCCAGCCTACCGACAAAACCCAATACCGGCTAGGGTATATAAGTAACCCTAATGCCCTAATCTCATTCATAAAAACTTCCATTTTCTCTTCTCACAACCGATCGATCCTAAATTAAGAATGGAGCCGATGAAGGTCGATGAGCTCATGAATTTTTATAGGAAGAATTTGAAGCAGAAGGAGGATGATTTTTTTCATCAGCTTATCTCTAACTCTGCTTGTGTATGTCTCCACTTTTTTTTTCTTTTTTTTTTATCATCTGCTTGTTTTGTCATCCAAAACCAACTTTACTAGCTGTGTATTATCCTTTTAGGCTCTGGACAGACATGAATCTGAGAGCTCGATTGTACCGCCCTTTCGTTACATCAATGTTGTACCCGATAAGACCAACAAGTCGTTGACCATCACCGACAATGGAGTTGGAATGACCAAGGCTGGTGAGTACTAATTTTTTTTTTTTTTTAAATGTACTTACTCTTAGAATCTTAAATTTTACATCAGAAGATGATGAAATTACCGTGTGTAAATAATTTTACAGATGTGCTGAATCTAGCTACCATTGCAACTTCCAGTGCCGAAGACTTCATGAAAGCTGTTGCAGCTGGTGCTCATCTCGATTCGATTTGGAATTTTGGTCTCGGGTTCTACTCTGCTTTTTTGGTTGCTGACAAAGTTGTGTTCATAACCAAACACTACAATGATGATAAGGAGTATGCCTTGGACTTGGACTTGGACTTTCAAGGCTTACGATCACCCACAGTAACTAGCGGTGTCCTGGGTCTCCATCGTCCCTCTGGGTCTATGATGACACTCTACTTAAAAGAGGATCAGCTCGAATACCTTGAGGCGCCGAGGCTCAGGGATTTTATCAAGAAGCGTCCTATCCGCCATCAAATCAATCTAGGTTTTTTGCTAACTTCTCAGGTTGAGCTTCCTGCTTTTCCTCCTAATCCAGACAAGAAGAAGATGACAATCACTATGGAGACGCATGCTTTGGAAAGATTTTGTCAGGGTATCTCTTTAAACGCCGATTCAATCGCCTTTCTCACTCAAAGGCACGCTCAAAGGCCAAAACTGTTACTGTAAAACAAAGCCCAGGCTACCGACAAAACCCAATACCGGGTAGGGTATCTAAGTAACCCTAATGCCCTAATCTCATTCATAAAAACTTCCATCTTCTCTCCTCACAACCGATCGATCCGAAATTAAGAATGGAGATGATGAAAAAAGTGGAGATGATGGAAAAAATGGCGATGATGAAAAAAATGGAGATGATGATTGAGGAAGAGCTCGTGAGTTTAATTAGGAAGAGTTTCAAGAATCATGAGGAGTTTTTTCTTCATCTCCTTTTCTGTAACTCTTCCTATGTATGTCTCCACTTTTTTTTTATTCGTTTTGTAGTAATTATAATATATTTTCTATTTAAAAGAGTGAAATTTTGTAAGATTTTAGTGGTTGTTTTCATAGGCTTATGGCTTATTTGGTTTTGGGCTTATTGTAAAATTCAATTTTGATTTGTTTTTGCCGGATCTGTTTTTTTTTTTTTATCATCTGTCATCCAAAACCAACTTTACTACTAACTGTGTATACCTAATGTGAGAGTTTGACTGTACCGTCTGAAAAGGCTTTCATCAATGTTGTTCCCGATAAGAACGATAATACGTTGACCATCGCCGAAAATGGAGTTGGATTTACCCATGTTGGTGAGTAGTAATTTTTTTTTAATGTACAAAACTCTTGAATCTTAAATTTTACATCCGTGTAAATGATTTTTTACAGATTTGCGGAATCTGGGTAGAATATCAAGTACCAGAGCCAAATTTTTGTTAATGGAAGCTGCTGCTGCAAGCTCACCTGCTGCTTATCTCAATCAGTACTGGCAATTTGGTCTCGGGTTCTACTTTGGTTTTTTGGTTGCTGACAAAGTTGTGCTCAGAACCAAACACTACAATGATGAGGAGTATACCTTGGAATTGGACTTGCAAGCTGGTGGATCACCCACACTTACTCGCGACTTGCAAGCTGGTGGGTCACCCACACTTAATCGCGGTACCCCCCGGCGTCCCTATCGTCCCACTGGCTCTAGCATTACACTCTACTTGAAAGAGGATCAGCTCGAATACCTTGAGGCGCCAAGGCTCAAGGCTTTGATCAACAAGCATTCTTATCGTATCCCCCATTCAATCAGTCTAGCGGTTACTGAAACTTCTAAGGTCATTCTTCCTGCTTTTCGGCACCTAATGAAGGAGAAGCTCATCGTGACTTGCTATCGTTTCCGAACAATTGTGCAAGGAAGTTGATTTTATTTTCAGATGTTTATCCCTACCTTAAAAGACCTGTCTCTTCTTCTGTAATTTTAAAGACAAATTAAGAACTTATGTGGTGGATCAGTAATATGGACATGTTGAACCATATATTAGAGCACGGGGTGTGGTTGGCTTGAGCCATCCCACAATACTAAAAAACGTACATGGTGTGGTTGAGCCGTCGTTAATATTCCCACAACACCAAAATCTCCACAACACCAAAATTAAGGCTCATTGGTTGGCTTGAGCCATGAGAAAAAAGATGGGCCCTCATATTTCCACGTGTCAAGAAACTATTCGTTCAAAAAAAAAACATTACACGAAAACGCGAGACACGAAAACGCGAGACACGAAAACGCGAGAACCGGTACGGTTCTCGCGTTTTCGTGTCGCGTTTTCGCGCGAAAACGTGCGCCGTGCCCTAGGCGCGAGGCACGAATACGCGAGGTCGGGTGTGGTCTGTGGCGTTTTCGTGTTGCGTTTTCTCACGGCGCGAGGGTTTTTGAGCCCGTACCCTGTGTATTATATTTTATTCACATTATATGCTTATTCATATACTATGTTTTTGTTAATCATTTCATTCGCAACTTTTATTACTGTACAACAAATTGTCTCATAAACATGTAGCAACTTTCATGTCATTTTGTTTATAGCAAGTGCAAAGTCTCCATTTCTCAAAACCACCATATAGTGTGACCAAAATGTGTTTCGAGACGCTTCTCCGAAAGCAACAACAATTGTTGACGGACACACAATGTGTCAAACTTAAACCACTGATTTATCCAGTTGTAGAACAAGTGTTAATTAAATTACTTCATATTGACCCATCTTCCAACCTTTGCTATGTTTAACTAGGATTAGTGTCCACTCTTCGCCGCGGTTTTTTGGTTTCGTTAGTTGCAACGTATGTATGTACGGCAGAAACGTGAAACGTCGACGTGCTCGGTAATGTAATATACAAAAGTGGGCAGCTAGATGTGGTCGGTAATGTAATATACCCCATGAAGGGAGTTGTCTCACATTGATACATTTTCACATAATAAAGAATGAAATCTACTTGCATTATACAATAACGAAATTTATCACCCTGATTTACATAACTTAAAATGTACACCGTAGTATAAAGTACGGACATTTGTATCCACCAGCTGTAAAAACATCAACTTCCTACTTTTGGCTCTCTTTCCATGTTCGAATTCAATTGGTCCCGGTGCTGTAACAATTAAGCGTCGAGATGTCGTATCATCTTCGTTTTCTTCTTTTATAAAATCATCTACAACACTTTTTACCAGCAAAAGGCATAAGCTGCAAGTCAGAAACGGGCTAGGGTTTCCCATCCACCAAAAATCTCTAAGTAATGTCAGGTAAGGCTTCTTTGCCACGTTCACTAAATCGATTTCTCCAAGCTCCCACAATGACATCATAGAGAATGTGGTCTTCACCTCTGCCTTTACAAAAATAACCAATTAAAATCATATTTTACAACAGCAACACGTAAACTATTTGTTCCTATACGTCGCAAAAGCAAGCCCACCTTGAATCGCCTATCCAAGACTCATATCATATTCAAATTATTATTCATCACGATATTGTAGAACCGTATAACACTTAAACATGTTCTTTTAGAAGCAAACCCAAACACTATGTTTTAAGTTGCTTTTGTTTAAGAGTGCAAATTTAGGGGGTGTTTGGGAATGAAAGTTTGAAACCGACTGTGTGCAAAACTGTGATTTTTATGTATAAATGGTCGATTTAAGTTGTGGTTTTATATCTAGCGGTCGCTTTAAGTTGTGTTTTATATCTAGGTGGTTTTATATCATAAACATATTATATCAATGTGTCATTTCTATCATATGAACATGAAAGTCCCTAATCCTAGCTAGAAATGATTAAGAAAGATAAATAACACAAGTAAATACTCTTCAAAGGTAAGACTTTATTATTGTATAACAAGTATTACAAGTGTTATGGATCACATAGTTTGATGAAAATCTGTTGTGTATTCTTTGGATAAGTAAACTTGCACAAGTTACAAGTTTACAAGCTAACTTAAGAACACAAGCACAGTTGTTTGTTCAATAAGTTTAAGAGAGTTAATGTGTGAAATCTAACAAAGTGAACAACATTAACTCTAGACTACATATCCTATTTATAGTGGTAGGAGGTTGACTTTAATGGCTGGTTGATGGTGACTACACAAAATAGACAATGTCAGACATCTGTCACAAGATGCTCTTCTATTCTTGGTAGTCTGTCACAATGCTTTAAGGAAACAAAGCTGACACAGTTTCCTTTTTCTTCATAACCTCGTACTTTAGGCTGCATTAATTCCCGCCTAAACACTTAGGTATGTCCAAAGAGTACTGAGTGTCAACAGGGTATTGCCACCCCTGTTAACACTCAACCACTGAGATTCCTTGATACATATTGGCTGTTATCAATCACAGCCAATGAGTATGTCTTCAAGTAATATTCGACTTCCTTGACAATTTCTCTGACATGAACTCCTCTGTGGTTGCTCACAGCGAATAGATTCGTTGCGAGTCTTATGGAACTTGCCTGTTACCTTGACACAGGCAAGTTAATATCAAACAAATTGATTTACGTTTAAATCTATGACTAAGAGAAATCTAACAAACTTAGATTCCCAACAATTTCCCCTTATTTAAACATAAATACAACTAGATCTAAATAAGTTACAGTAAGTGAGATTGCAGCTTATTCTTACTCATAACAGATCTAACAAACAAACTTCATAATTTATTAAGAATTAGAAAACATTACAAGTACATAGCATAAGTGCAACAAAATTATGAAAGTAAAATTCAGTTGTGAATTCATCAGTAATCATCATTCTATATCATATCTTCAGCTTCAGCAATGTCTGTTCTGGTATCCAGTTCAGCTTGCAAGGCTTGTGCAAACACTCTAGAATAGTCAGAGTTGATTTTTAGCACCTTTTTTAAGAAAATAAGCTGAATGGTAGAAGCCAGCCCCAGCTCACTTTCTTTTTGAAATTGTGACAACCCTGGTTTTGAGGTTCGTCACTTAGTTTTATTTTGTGCTAGTTATGTGTCTTTACGTGTTTATGTGCTAATTGGTGTGTATAGATTGTGGTTTGGATATCGTTTCCGGTACGGGGTACCTTGTGAGTGTAACGATATGTGATGATTTCATGTTCATGAGTTCACATGGTAGTGACTATGAAGTGAGATGGTGTTATTTAGTGGTTTTACGTGTACGTATATGTATTATAGAAAATCGTATTTTTACGATTTACGGTTTAGCATTTAGAGGTCTCGGATGAGGTAATTAGTCATATGGATATTTTTCGGGATGGTTTTAAGTCATTTAGGACTTAGTTATAAAGTTTATTTCAAAATTTGAGATTTTTTATAAAAGTGTATATTTTACTTCTTTTACGGTAAAACGCGTAAAAACTGACTAGTTTTACGGTTTTGAGGTTTTGGAGGCTTTAGGAGCTGAAATAAATTAAGAAAAATTAAGGTAATATTATTAATACATATATTAAAAATAAAAAAGAAAAAAAAACGAAATTAGAGGGGGGGTTAGTCGGTTTTGGACGCAAGACAAGGAAGGGAAAAAGGGAAAAAAGGAAAGTGAGCAATTATACTTGGGCTAGGATTTTTATACTATATAAAGAACACAACACATCATAACAAACGAAATTTTTCTTTCTCCTGGAGGTTTTGAGTCGGCCTTAATAGAAAAATTAGGGTTTCTACTTAATTTTGGTGGTTTTCATAAATTAGAGGTAAATCTTCATAACCCTTTTTAATTTAATTGTTTTTATGTTTATATAATCATCTTATGATGGATTTAGGTTAGGGTTTAATTTAAAAACAGTAAATTAATGTTATATTGATCATAATATGATGATTACAAAATTAGGGCTTGTAATTAGAGGGATTAGGGTTAATTAATGAGGTTGATTTTGTTAAACCCGTTTTTAAAAACTTGGCAGAATTTTGAGTCAATTGTTTTGATCATATTGGGAGTTCTATAAACTCTTATTTTACGATCCAAGTACCCCTAGAAAGGTAATTGAAATGGCTTTCCAGTGTAAGAAACGAGAACTAAATTGGAGGTAGGGAAGTGGGTCAAAAACAGGTTACAACAGTCGGAGGTCAAATCAGTTTTGTAATCAGCTTGTTTTCTTTTTAAGTTTTGGGGTACTTAGGGTTGCATTGGGATCTTCTCACGAACATGGGAGATGGTTTATATATTGTAGTAAGTATCTGCACTTGGGCTAAGATTGTGGTTTAGGGTAAGACCCCTTAATTGTAACAAATTTTTAGTATGTTTAAAATCAGGAAATCTGGAATGACGAAAGTATATATATATATATATATATATATATATATATATATATATATATATATATATATATATATATATATATATATATATATATATATATATATATATATATATATATATATAGGGTCGCTTTCTTTTCAGAACCATTTTTAGTGTCAGAACTGTCAGAACCTTTTTAAACCAATCACAATTTAGTAATATTAAAGTTTTTTTATTAATCTAAAAGGGTATATTTGTAAAATAACATTTATTAACTACTTTTTATTAAAATCCGTTTTTAAAATTTATTTATTTTCGAATTTTTTTTTACTCTTTTTAGTTTCCCTTGTTAAAGACAATTTTTATTTAATTTTCAGATTTAAAAAAAATGTTTTTTCTTTTTTTTAAAATGTTAAGTGCATGTATGTTTTTAAGAATCTTTTTTATAATTTTCTTAATATTCATATTTTTCAATTAGCAAGATACATACGTGTTTTTAAGATAATGTAAATTTTAACAAACAAAAAACATAGATGATATACAAAAAAAATAATATCAATTGAAATTCTATTAAATACAATTTTTGAATTATGTCAAACCAAACTTGATATTGATTAAATACAACTGAAATATAAGTTTACACGCTTTCAAAGAACATGTATGCACAACTTCTAAGAACATATGGGAACGTCTTCACAAAAGCATACTTGTATTTCTAGTTATCATCAAAATCATTTGAACATATGTGAAGGCCTTCAAAGATAATATTTGCACGTCTTCAAAGAAACTTTGTAGCTTGAGCTTCCTAAAAAGCAAAACGATTAGGATTAGTTGAGTATAAAAACAAAGGACTACCAGTATATACGACTTATTTGATAAACATTAGTAAATAACATGCATGTATTATCACAAAAACATGTATGTATTAGTAAAAAACATACATGTTTATTTAGCTTATGTTTATTTGAAAGACATACATGTATTAGTAAAAAAACATACGTGTTTCGAAAAAAACATAGATGTTTCGAAAAAAACATAGATGTTTCGAAAAAACATACATGTTTCGTAAGACATACATGTTTCGAAAATATACATGTTATTAAAGGATAAAAAGGCATAAAGCTATTAAAGTTAGTAGATGTTAAACAAAAGCAATAGACACCACTACAATGTAATAAGTTATTGGTCATTGTAAATCATATTAGCCACTGATCAAATCGTGATACAAGTTTTAAATAAAAAACTTATATACTAAATGATAATATCGGTTAATCATTTAGATTAAAAGTATCCATATCGAGCATATTGTGTGTAGTTTTAAAATTGACTAGAGTATTAAGAAAACTATTAAAAAAATAAAAATTTGTTTTAAACTAGCAACATAGTTTTAAATAGATGATCTATTGCACATGTCTCATATCTTGAAAACAATAAATTAATATATGAATAACTTTTTTAATAAACTTAAACATTAGTTAAAGAATTGTATAATAAAAACTAAAAATATCGAAGGACCAAAATTAATTCCAGTCTACACATAAAAAGGAAATGGAATCGAACCTATTATCAGTTACATTTTAGTTGAAGAACAAAGGGGACCAATCACGTCAGTCACAAAACGCAACCACCACGACCTGAAAAAGCGATTTTCTAGATCCAGATCTTTTGGTTTCGAGTTGATAGATCAGTTCCTTTAACATGGAATGATCATCTAACCGCAGCCGCTGCCATTGTCATCGTTCTCCAACTAGCGCCGCCACTATCCTCCTCCTCCCGCCATCACATATCTAAATAAAAAAACATAGGACCACACTAATCATTTATTTTTTCTTTCATCTGGGAATAAAATCTTTCGTTTTATTTTTTGATGAATTGTTTGAAGAAAAAAAATGGCAGCTGTGAGATTTGAGAGGAACCTATTGTGTTTTAGTCATTCTTATGAGAGAGATAAGGTTTTAAATTAGTGAACTTATTTTTTAAGCATATTTTAAGGAACTGTTAGTGTAATATACTAAATTGAAATATTCATATTTTCCATTAATTTGTTAACCGAATGTAAAGATTAAAGCTAAAAGTAAAATACCATTTTTATCCTTATTTATTAATTTTTAGTCAGACTTCTTCTTTTTTAATCACAAAAATGCCATTGTGCATTAAACTTGTGTATATTATGCACTAAATAATGTAACAAAGATGGTTCTGACAGTTCTGTCATTAAAATTGGTTCTGAAAATAAAGTTACACCATATATATATATATATATATATATATATATATATATATATATATATATATATATATATATATATATATATATATATATATAATATATATATATATATATATATATATATATATATATATATATATATATATATATATATATATATATATATATATATATATATATATATATATATATATATATATATATATATATATATATATATATATATATATGTATATATATATATATATATATCGGGGCCTTAACAGTAGCTTTAAGGTTAGGGCAAGTGGGAGGTGTTAGCTAACATATGTAAGGGTATGAATATTCCTTTTACAGAAACCATGGGTATGTTTAAGTGGACGTTTGACTTAAAGTTTTGAGACCTAAAAACAAGGACTGTTATGTGTAAAATATGAACAGGATGGTTATTAAACTTAACCAAGTTAAGGACTTGTTAGGGAAGGGTAATGGGGTGATTAGAGCTTATCAATGAGGTATTTATATGGGAATAGGCTAGATGTCCATCATAGGTTGATGAGCCATTTTAGTGTTGGTTCATGTTTTGATTATGTGTTTTTGGTTGTTAGCTTTTTGCTAGTGCGCAGATGTTTGGGGAAGCTCAATCAGGTGAGTTTCATAGTCCCATGTTTACTATTGATTTTGACTTCCAGATGGGATGGAAGAGACACTGTGTTGAGTTATTTATAAATTGATGTTGTGAATGTTTTTATGGTTTGAGATGGACTTGTGTGTACATTATGTGATTAACTGCTATGTTATTCTTGTTTGTGTATGATTTGGATCGGAAAGGTACATAGTGTGATCATCTATGGGACCGATGGTTAATGACAAAGCGGGGCCTTGGGATTGGTACATAGGTGTATGGGCGCCTATGGTACCATAGTTTTTGGTAAGGCTGAGGGCCTTGGAAATTGTGGTTGTTGGTAAGGCGTGATGCCTTGGAAATTGTGGTTGTTGGTAAGGCGTGATGCCTTGGAATTGTGATGATTGATTAATCTTGAATGCTAGTTGTTAATACATATTTGTAGCACATTGTCCATATGTTATTGTGTTGATGGTTGTTATTCACAGCTTATCACTGATTTGGCGTTGGAGTCTAAACCTATGACTCTCACCAACTTTATGTTGACGTGTTTTAGTGTCTCTTTCAGGTGAGAATGTGGTTAAGCTTGAGGATAGAAGAGGCTAGATTTGGATGCCTTAGGATTGCATATAGAAGGAGATCCCCGTTCCTTCTTAGTTTACCTTTATGTTTTTTGATAAGTGATACTGTTGGCACCTATATGTTTGTTTTGTTTGTGTTATTTGTTTGTCTTGGGTAAGAGGTAGGATTGTTACCTACTTACCTAGACTCCTGCATTGTTGAGATATTGTCATGACATTTGTGTCACCATTTTTATGATATTTCTTATATCATTTAGTTAACTCTATAGACACGCTATTGTTGTGATGATATCCATACGTCGTGCCCCATATTCCCCCATGGTGGGGTGTGACAGAATGGTATCAGAGACAATGGTTATAGAGAATTAGGTTGCCTAGTCGCGTAGCCTAGTCTATAGCTTAAGGGTCCCTGCATATAGGCGTCATAGGAGTATGTGTGCATTTTATATAAATTGATGTGTTTGAATGTTATTTATTATGATGTTTTGACTAGTATGAATTGAACCATAGTAAGTTCATACTTAGTCACATGTTATTTTCTTTTCGGGTTGTGAGTAGTGCGGGTTGAACCATAATCATCCACGCTAGTCATTGTCGTATTTTGCTTATATTGTACATTATAGTACATAATTTGGTATATAGTAGTTTCTATCTTTTGTTGGGTTATTTTATGTACTTGAGGTATGTTTTTTTTGTCTTTTGATGTTTAAGTCATGTTCCCTAAGAATCATGTGGTGGTTCGAGTTAGTAGGAGTAGGTGGATATGAAGGATTTTAAGCTGTTTCTACTCTTATGGGCGACATGACTTATAACTGATTATGTTTTCGTTTTGGGTTTAGTCTATGCTGTTTTAGCTAGACTATGGATTTCTGTATTCCAAGAGTTTTACTATTTTATTTTAATAGGTGGGGTTTTGGACCTATTTGGTTATGTGGTTATGAGCTTATGTGAGTAGATGGATTTATGTGTTATATGTTGTATTAATTCTTATAAGTGTCATCATAGGAGGGAGTGCATTGGGGAAAGGGTAATTGTATAAGTATGGTGGTCAACATAGTTATACAAGTACCACAATTTCAATGGGTTCTCAAGTATGATTGCATGAAAGAGGGTTAGTACATGCGTGTATATGATGAGATGTGGATTTTGGGTATATTTATAATATATGGGTTTATGTAACGGCTGCCTACGATATGGATATTTTTATTAGTGTGTTATATGTTTTGAGTTATAGTTGTGTTGTGTGGCTATGAGGTCACACGATATGGGTTGGTTTTGGTAATGGGTTTTGTGCCTTGTTGTGGCATGGTGAGATGGTGAGAAGGTGATTACTCGTATGGAAAAACGAGCGTATAAAGCAATTGATTGACTTAGCATGTATGATAACAAGTATGTTTGGGAGATTCGATAGGTATACATATGCGGATGTATATATACTAGTAGATGTTATGTTATGATTTACGGTCGTTCAGTAGTTATTATAACTTGAACGTACCTAGTACTCTCTTGTGTTTAAACAATTTATTAGAGCTCGAGTTTGGTGGAGTTTCAACGACGTTTTGAATCTTTTGAGGTGTGTCTTGTAGCATATTCTTTGAGTTTCGTTTTTCACGTGTACGTTATTAAAATGGTGTACTTGGTTTTAAGTCTATTGAAATAACTTGGGATTTCTTTTGAGATAATGAAATCTTTTGTGTTGAGTCTTACATTTCTTTTGGTTGGTATATGGAAAAAGGGGACTTGTAAATCTATTATAGGGTTAGATAGTTGGTTGTATTCGGTAAAATAAGGGTAAGGTGTTGGAGTCGTGTTTGAAACAAGATGTAACATAAGATTCTTTTAATCAACACTTATTTATTTCGAATTCTAAAAGACTTTCTTTAAAATAAAGCGAAGTAAAATTTCTTTCTACTTACATAGTTTATATAATTGGGTTTAACCGATTCACGTCATTTATAATTATTAATACAAGGTTAAATTGAGTTTATGATTTCACATACAATTTTATATTTCATTAATATAAAACTATTTTGGTCATAACTTGTTCGTTTTTAGAGCTTTTTGAGTGATTCAAAAGCCAAAAATTATGTACTCGGAACGTACTTTTCAAATATTCAGAAAGTATAGTCATGGGAGGTCAGTATCCTGGCCGAAATTATTGTACAAGTGTCGGGTTCAAGGTTGAGTTTTGAATAGTAGTTTATTTTTATTTGGGGTGCACGGGATACCTAGTTTTTGAGTTGAGTTTTGAGTTCGTCAAGAGGGCTGTTTGTAGATTGTTTGAGTCACATAGATGTGGGAGGTAATAATAATAATAAAAAATAATAAATAAAAGTATATTCTTTTGGAAAGGTCGATCTTTTGCACGGTTTAAATAATATGTCACGGGGCGTAATATTTTTTGGTTGCCATTGGGTGTTCTTGGATTTTTTTTTTGTCATGGGTCATTTTGAATTGATACACGTTTTGGGTTTGAGTTTTCTCTTGAGTCTCGTGGTTTTTGACTGGTTTTAATTGGTGCACGTGAAATGTCGTTAGTTATCCGTGGGTTTGATTCGTTGATCGTATCTGATGGATTCAGGATGTAGTTTTGGT
Source organism: Glebionis coronaria (assembly GCA_025667525.1). Lineage (NCBI taxonomy): Eukaryota > Viridiplantae > Streptophyta > Magnoliopsida > Asterales > Asteraceae > Glebionis > Glebionis coronaria. The sequence continues at coordinate 56,562,038 of CM046881.1, forward strand.
TTCGTATTGTTCGGGAGCGTTGAGGTAGCCATATGAAAGACTTGGTCGCGCCTACACGTTTAAGTAGGTGACCATGAAAGAACGGTCGGAATACTCTTAGTGGGGAGGAGGGAGGATCGTAGACGAACTAGTGTGGGCAATGAGGTCTATTAGGAGTGCCAAGGGAAACGAATAGAGATTTGTGAAATGTATGGATATTGACACAAGTAACGTGCCATAGAGGGTGTTGGAAGGGGATGCTGTATGAACGCTTTGGGTTTATGGTTATGCATTTGGATTCGCCAAAGCACTAGCGGTTTTCACGGTGTCAATGAACCAAGTGTGCATGAACGTGTATAAACGGGTTGTCATCGGGAGCATCGACGACATTGATAGGTGTGTAAACACCCATCCTTTTTACCACTTAATTACAGTAATAACCGATCCAAAACGTGTATTTTATGTCTTTTATGTCAGAATTATGTGTGGTTTGTGTTTTTGTTGTGATTTAGGACGAAATTATGAAAAGTGGAGAAAACACGGGCATTCACGGGCTTTTATTGAAGAAAAAGATGAAAGACGAAGTCAAGAAGTAAAGAGTGCAAAAAGAACGGAAGTCCAAGACCAATTCTAAAGATTTATCGAAGAAAAAAGTCAAAAGACGGAAGTTTACTAAAAGCCGAAGACCTCAAGTCTTATTTATTGAAAAATTAAAAGACGAGTTCAAAGAAATACCGAGCCAAAAGTCATTAAAGTCCAAGATTAAAGAAGATTCAAAGGCTTAAGGACTAATGGTGCAATTAAATGAAGATTAAGAAGAAAATGACTAAGATGCAATTAAGGAGAAAGGAAAGAGGGGAGGAAGCTTCCTCTAATCACCTCCTCCCCTATAAATAGATCATTAGTGTGTCATTTGTTTTTGTTGGGTGGCTTGACAAACCATTTCTTCCACATTTACTTTCATGCACATTTAATTACCTTGTCATTTAATTACCTTGTCTTGCACCTTAGTTACCATTTAATTCCAAGTAAGTTTACTTTTATCTTTACTTTTTATTGTTTATCTCTCATTCTACCTTTCTTTCTATGCTTTAATCTTTGTTTACATGCTTATTGTGTTGCTTATTTGATTAAAGGTTATGTTTTTATGCTTTGGATTGTTTTGGATCATTGATTTTTATAGCTTATTTGTGTTTATCTTTAAGATTCTAAAGTTTTTATAAAAGTTATTTTTATATAAAAGTTTGTTTTCGTTAACTTTCTCATTTTGTGTTTTCAAAAGTCTTTAAATTGTAGCTTATTAGCTTTTTCTTACACGTTTTAGCTTAGGATTTTAGGTGTGTGCTTATTTGGTAATAGCTTATTAGTTGTGTTTATTTCGTGTTTTCTTTACTATATTCCGATCACTACCCGTCGGAAAAGGGTTTTGTATTCCGACGGGGATTCCGATCTACCATCGGAAAAGGGTTTCATCATTCCGATTGGGTATTACAATCTGCATTCCGACAAGGGTGTTTTGAGTGATATTCCGACGGGACCTAGGTACCATATTCCGATGAGATCTCCTTAGGTTGCATTCCGATTGAGCATTCCGATCAGGGTAAGTTTGGTATTCCAATCAGGTAGGTGACAGCATTCCGATCAGGAGTCTATTCTTCATTCCGATCAAGAGGTGAGTTCATATTCCGATCTGGGATTTGTTTGGTTATTCCGATCAGGATATGTGACAGCATTCCGATCAAAGGTTTCCGATCAACATTCTGACAGGTGGGTTTAATATTCCGACGAGGTACATTCCGATCACATTCGATCGGAGTATATTCCGATTGGGTTTTTTTATGTTTTGTCTTGTTTAATTTTTAAGTTTTCATTTTAATACTTTGTCAAATTTTAATTCTCGTCACGCTTTTAATTTTAAGTCATTTAATTAATTCACTTTTCAAAGTTTTAATATTGCACACCTTTCTTTTAAAATAGACTTAGTTTTTACTTTTACGTCATTTACTTTTACGTCTCGCACTTATAATTTAAAAAAAACCAAAAATATTTGTTTTACCAAAATCAACTGAGTCGTACTTTAAGCCGGAAATCAATTCGTTAAGATACCGAGAACAACAATTGAACCTAGAAAAATCCGTTCATTAGACATCTTGATCTACTCAAATCTGAGAAGGAGAGTGAGGCGAAGTATGTGTTGGTTTTGGAGTGGAATTATACGTGAGGTTTTGATAACTAGGTTTTGGCCAGTTAAAAAGATTTAAGTTCGTTGTGTTGGTCTAATCGAATTGAAAAACTTGTGTTTAATGTGTGACTCTGTTTTATTTTGGTGGAACAAAAATGTGTCGTTGTAGTTTTTTAAGTAAAAGTGCAAAACTTTAAAGTAAAAGTGCTCTTAAAGTAAATCTAAGTCTAATTAAAGTAAAAGTGCAAGTATTTAAAAACGTGACTGAAATTAAAGGGCACTAAAGTAAATGACGTAAACTTAAATCTATCTAAGGCAAACTTGAAACGCAACTAAAACTTAAACTAAGGCAAGACGAAAATAAAGCTAAGGCAAATAATCTTAAAGTGCAATTAAAATAAAAGCAGGAACAATAAAGCTTTTAAAAATAAAAGACTGAAATTTAAAAAGAAAAACCAAAAGAACCTGACAAGAAACCCTTGATTCAGAAGTTCAAAACTTCCGAATGAGCTAGTTTGATCCGTAACTTAGCCCTTGATTCGGAACTTTTAAGTTCCGAATGAACAAAAAGTTGTTGATCCGGAACTTTGTCCTTCGTCCGGAACTTGGTTCGGAAGATCTGCTTGACTCGGAACTTTGTCCTTCGTCCGGAAGTTCGTCCGGAACTTTTGTTCGGAACTTCGTTCGGAAGTCTTTACTCGGAACTTCGTCCGGAAGTATTGATCCGGAACTTTTGAAAGTTCCGAATGAATTACTTGATCCGGAACTTTTTAAGTTCCGAATGAAGGTCTTGACTCGGAAGTTTTAAAGTTCCGAATGAACAATGCTTGACCCGGAACTTCTGAGTTCCGAATGAAAGAACTTCTGAACTTGATTCGGAAGTTTGAGACTTCCGGATGAAGCTCTTGGTTCGGAACTTTGAGAGTTCCGAATGAACAGACTCCCTCTCTTGATTCGGAAGATTTCCTGGAAATACAGAAACACAAACAACCTATCCCGAAGAACAAGGGATAACAATAACAGCAGATATAACTCAATATAATCAAAATCAATCACACGAATTAATCATACTAATAACGAATCAACAGTAAACATAATCAAACAGTTTAAATCAATAAAATAAACAACTTTAACCACAATAATAAAAAATCACTTGGACCAAAATAAAAGCATGAACAAAAACATAAACATAAACACATAAATCAAAGATCAAGAAAGGTAGATAAGAGATTGACAAGATAAAGTAAAGATTGACAATAACTAAATGAAAACTTACTTGAAATTAAATGAATTTAAGGTGCAAGACAAGGTATTTAAATTTGACAAGAAAGTAAATGACAAGGTAAGTAAATGGTGGAAGAGCTAATTGTCACACTTAGCCAACAAGAAAAAAATGATTAACAATCCTAATCTATATATAGGGGAGGATTAGGAAGCTTCCTCCCCTCCTTCCTTTTCTCTTAATTGCGTCATTAGGTCCTTAAGCATATATTCTTCACTAATTGCACCATTAGTCCTTTTTCCTTCTAATCTTCTTTAAACTTGGACTCTAATGACTTGTGGCTTGGGATTTCTTTGAACTCGTCTTTAAATTCTTCAATAAAATAGACTTGAGTTCTTCGGCTTTTGATAAACTTCCGTCTTTTGACTTTTTCTTCGATAAATCTTCAGAATTGGTCGTGGACTTCCGTTCTTTTTGCACTCTTGACTTCTCGACTTCGTCTTTCATCTTTTTCTTCAATAAAAGTCCGTAAATGCCTGTGAATGTCCGTGTTTTCTCCACTTTTCACCTTTTCGTCCTAAATCACAACAAAAACACAAACCACGCATAATTCCGACATAAAAGACATAAAATACACGTTTTGGTCCGGTTATTATTGTAATTAAGTGGTAGAAAAGATGGGTGTTTACACACCTATCAAATCCCCTACACTTGACCATTGCAATGTCCTCATGCAATGCATTAGTTACAAAGCAAGATTAAATATTTCATCATAATCAATCCACGTTGGCCTTTATTAAAGAAATAAAAACTATAAACATTCAAAGTAAAGAAATCAAAAGCATACCTTGGGTTTTGGAAATGTTATGAATAATCATCATCCTCAAGTTTTCACTTTCTCCAAACCAAGCTTAAAAACGAGATCATTGTTATTATAAGTTAGTAGACTAACACGAACTCATGTGGGCCAATTATTTACTTAGACTCCCTTATTCCTATGGGTATCTCTTATATTTTATTATTGTCTTGAATGATCACGAGGATGCATTTTTGACTTATTTCGATAGTTATTAAGTCTGACAATAAGGTGAACGATTTAATCAATAGTTAGCTAAAGGACAAAATCTTTTAAAACTGCTTCTCGGGACCTCATAAAGTTCATATCTTGGCATAACTCGTTTCGCGATTTGAGACCTTTCTCGGACCAATATTTGGCAGCGACTTCATACTTCAAATCTTGAGAGACGTTCATGAAATAATGGTCTTCTCTTCATAATGGAATTTCTTCACTTGAAGTTTTGAGAGATTCATACTTGGACCACGACTTCCTCATTTTTCTCCAATCTTTATTTTGGACTTTGATGTACAACGATCCGCCTCCTTTTATGACTTGAATCTATTTATCCTCATACCTTGTTAGGGTCTTTTCGGATACACTTCTCCATGACTTTTGGGGAGTTTTGCTTTACGTCATGTGTCTCGATCCTTCATATTGATTTTCGATAAATGATTCTTCACATCACTTTGGATCTATAGCAACAAAATATAGCCCTCATGCCTTGTTAGGGCCTTTTCGGACTCGCCAATCTTCGCGTCCCGCTTCAATAAGTTATGCCTTGGCTATGAACTCTAATCCATACCGAGCAACTTTTAAACGATCTTGGGCTAGAAGCTAAGTAACTTTTCAAATCGTACAACCTTATTTATTAGCAGATAAATTATTAGCAAGCGATGGGAGAATAGGCTTATAATTAACTCACATAAATTCACGAAAGAATACCGGACTTATAATTGGCTCTATCATCTCTCGTTCTCCACATTTTAAAATCTCAAGGAATGAGACTCGTGGATGCTTAGCCTATTAAATCAAAGTTTTGGGTTTTCGAGTCGCCTATAGGATCTTGCAAATTCTTAGACTTTTTTAAGTTTAGAAATCGCGTTTTAAAGTTCCCTTGATAAACGACTCTCTAGGATCAATTATAGGAACTTGCGAAAAGTTCTTGTTCTTAACCCGTGAGAGTTAAGACTTTCGCGTTTTATAGCTCCCTACATAATAGCCTAGCAAAACTTGACTTAAACACGTTAAGGATACTAGCTAGAGTAAACTCGGGTTTAGTCAAAAGATTCACAACGTTTAAAAATTAAAACCACTTTATTAAAGATTTATTCTAATAAGGAAAGAAAATAACTATACAAAGGGGAAAAACTAATAGGCCAAAATAGATCAAAATTTTTGAAAAATGTCGAAAAATTGATTTTCCGGTTAAAATGAGGACAAATACAAGGCAAAGACCACTTAACTTCGATAGAAGTCCCCCTACACTTAAGATAAACATTGTCCTCAATGTTTAAGCATGTGGGAGTAAACTCCCCTACACTTAGGACATTGTGCACTTTGTTTAAATCTCGCTAAGGAAAAGACAACTAAAGAGATTCCTATTTAATATTGAGAAAATAAATAAAATAGTGAATCGAAAAAAGTTTAGGATAGAACCGAGAAGAAGTAGAACACGGAATCACGGGTTGTCAAGAATCATCAAGAGTGGATCATTGAAGCTCGAATCCCTGATTAAGAAGTGAGGAGAGGAAATAGCAAACCAAAGGGTCTCCTGTTGGGTCCAATTATTAAGTTGATAAGTCAAAACACAACAAAATAAGAAGACAAGGGCTAAAAAGTACAAGTTGCAAAAGAACAAGCCGTTGGAGTCTTTTTATTACTTTAGCTTTCTTTGTAAGCTATGTTTTCTAGTATATAAAGAAAACATAGACCGTAGGTTTCAATATCATATTATTCAATCACAATGTAAACCTAAAGTGTGTGTCGCACTAGACGTGGGATTCAATGTATACACGTCTAGTGGATGTTTGTTATTAATATAATGAACATCCCCATTTGTTTTAATTCATGTTCTTTGTGCCTAAACACCTTGTCATGATCATTGTTCTTTTCCGCTATGTTATCATATGAACGATGATCAACCTAGATATAATGGTTCATAACCATTGAGTCGAACGATCAATGGACTCATCAATTGGTATCAGAGCCTAAGGCTCATGATATCTAGGTCCGACGAGGTGTTCGTGTATGGTAAAGAAGAAAAATTCGTATGGAGTTTTTCTGGACGTTTTTGTGTGCGCAGCAGTATTCAGAAGGTCATAACTTTTGATTGAACCGTTGGATCGTCACGAAATTTTAGATGTGTGTTCTACATACATAGATCTAAACATCCACCGGAGGGATTGTCGAGTTTTATCCCCAGGCAAAAGTTATTAAGCGTCGAAGTTGGCTGATCAAGATTTTCAGTTTTCTGCTTTTACATAAAATCATGATCTAGGGTTTCTCAAACCCTAGATCTACCTAAAAAGCAGAATGCTATGATGTTCGTGGCTGTTAGAATGATGTTTGTTGCTGTCAAATATATGATCAAGAAGTAAATTAGGGTTTATCATAAAACCCTAAATCCTTGAAGTAACAAGCAGATTGTGTTTGTTGTGATTGTCGCTTGCTGCAAAGAAAAAGGAGGAAACGATTGCAATCAACACAGCCCAAAACGAAAGCCCTAATATTGGTTATCTATATGTTCGAATCCACTACATGCTTGATCATGATATTACCGTGAGTCCTAGTTCTTATTGGTTGGAGAGTGTTATGTTCATACGGTCTCTTAATCCTAATTGGTTATACATTGCATTCACACGGCCAAAAAGTAAACCCTAATATTCACTTTTGATCATCTACATGCTCTTCCACTGTATAAGCGTGAGCCTTCAAGTCCTATTGGTTGAAGATGGAGGGTTCACACGATTGCTTGTTTTCTATTGGTGGAAGATGTTTGTTATGTTCACACGATTGGTAAATCATGAATGGTTACATGCGTTCACACGGTATACAATTCCTTATTGGAGGAATATAGCTATGTTCACACGGTTATAAGCGTTTTTGTTTAATACAAGGTTTAAACATCAACGTTGATGTTTGAAATCTAAACACTGACAGATTTAAATGAGACGCTGACTAGTGAAAGAATGAACGCTGACAGGAATTTATGGTTGGCGCTGACGTGTGTAATTCAAGCGCTGACAGGAAGGGTTTCGACGCTGACAAGGAATAAGTCAACGCTGATAGGTTGACAGTGTCGTCCGATATATGAGCTTCAACGCTGATACGTATTGTCAGATATCGGACAATACATCTGACCAAGATATTGGACAGAAGAGATGTTGGATGACACATGGATAGCTGCTGTTTGAGAAAACTAGTACGTTTTAAGCACACAAAAAGAAGGGAAAGACACACAAAGGTACATGGAATCTCCGTTTTAATGTAGAATATCATTATGATATTTATGGCTCGGATATTTTTAAAAGGATTAATGATTTTAAAGTGAGTTAGCAATTATTCGTGGGAATTTGATGGATATTTAAACTATGTAATCGGGATAGCCTTGCAAAAGAGTTATTCAGCATTACACTTTTACATATGGTATGACGATGTTATTTCATTCAAATTCATCATGAAGAAGTGTTAGCTTAAGGGGAAGAATTCTTATGGGAAGTTTGATGTTTGAAGAAGATTTTTCGCAATTTTGTGTTCTATCATATCTTAAAGTGCCGTAGACTTTAAAGGTAACTTGTTCGTGCTTACATAGTTGGTGACGAAGACTTGTCATAAACACTTGAAGGAGTTACATTATCGTGCTCAGTGTCTCACAAAGGATGAGAATATTGACAAGGGATCGAGGTCTACTTATATTTTTCAATCTGGTATAAGTTCTTCATCACATGGATAAACAAGACATGGAACATAGGTTTGTGGTATTCTACTTCTGCATCAAGACTACTTTATTTATTTTTCTTCAGGATCATTACATAGAGCTACTTTTGGAGAATCTACAAGATTGCATACTTTCACATATTCCCTATTGATGTGTCAAAAAGGGGAAGAATATGTGCTATACTTAAGGGGAAGCTTCTTGAAGATCATGTACTACATACAAAGGATTCATGCTTAAGAAGAGTGTTTTGACATCATCAACTAGGGGAAGATTGTTGGGTCCAATTATTAAGTTGATAAGTCAAAACACAACAAAATAAGAAGACAAGGGCTAAAAAGTACAAGTTGCAAAAGAACAAGCCGTTGGAGTCTTTTTATTACTTTAGCTTTCTTTGTAAGCTATGTTTTCTAGTATATAAAGAAAACATAGACCGTAGGTTTCAATATCATATTATTCAATCACAATGTAAACCTAAAGTGTGTGTCGCACTAGACGTGGGATTCAATGTATACACGTCTAGTGGATGTTTGTTATTAATATAATGAACATCCCCATTTGTTTTAATTCATGTTCTTTGTGCCTAAACACCTTGTCATGATCATTGTTCTTTTCCGCTATGTTATCATATGAACGATGATCAACCTAGATATAATGGTTCATAACCATTGAGTCGAACGATCAATGGACTCATCATCTCCCCTACACTTATGATAAAGAAAGCGAAAAGATAGATGCATGGGTTGCCTCCCAAGAAGCGCTTGATTTTTGTTAACCGAGTCATTAGCCTGACTCGACCTTGATCATCAACGGAAGAAGCATGAAACATATCCACCAGGATCAAAGACATAGTTTTCATCGAGCATATAACACAAGCTTAAGGCGAACAAGGCAAGCCAAAGAAGAGTAGGCAAGGTTCCCTTAAGCAGTGATGGAGCACGGTGGGAGCAAGTATGGTGAGGTGCAAGCATGTCTTCAATGGTTCCAAAGATTTTTCCTTTTATTTCATCAGGTGGATACTGAGATGGCTTAAAGACTTCAATACCGGGGTCGAACACCTTTTCCTTTAGGGGAAAATAGTACTCAGGCTCAGCCGAGTGTGAAGAAGATCCGCAAAGAAGCACAACCTCATCCTCAGAAGGGGGACAAAGAGGTGTCAAATCATATGTGCAACGGATTTCGGTGTCGACCGGTTTCTTCTCCTTTGACAGAATGTGCTTCAAATCCAAAGTAGGATCAAGACGATAATCTTCAAAGTCATAAGGAGGAGCATCACTCTCATGAGGGAAGTAAGTGTTGAGAAATTCAGAGAAATCTTCCTCAAATGAGTAATCGTCCAAAGTAGGATCGAGTGATGGCGGAGGATCTTCATCATGTGAAGAATCGCTCGAAAGAGTATCAGCCTCATCAAAATCATCGAAAGTGGGCATCTCGGGATACTCAGAAGTACAATCATCAAAATCATCCGAATCTGAGCTAGAATCATCATCATCATAAGCATCAAAGACCGGTGGAGAATCATAAATGGGAGAAGCGTCCAAAGTGGAGCAAGAATCATCCATATCATCGTCAACAAGTGGATTATCGATGGAAGAATCGAATAGAGGATTGTCATAGACGGTAAAGTCATCGAGCACATTAATCATATTCACTGATTCTCGGCCTCCAAAGGATTTGCCGGTAAGCTTCCCCATTTTAAAAACTTATTAATCATCCCCGACTCGTAAGATTAACTCACCTTCGGCCACATCTACTAAAGCTCGTCCGATTCTCAAAAATGGCCGACCAAGTATTAAAGGAAAACGAGGGTCCATTTCATAATCAACTACGACAAAATCGACCGGGAAAGTAAATGTGCCAACTTTGATAAACACATCTTCGGCTATACCAACGGGGTAAGCGAGAGTGCGATTTGCAAGTTCGAGAGTCATCTTTGTTGGAATAAGGTCGGGTAATGATAGCGTTTTCCAAACACTCAAAGGCATAAGATTAATACAAGCCCCGAGATCAGCAAGGGCATTAAATTCTTCAGTTTTGTTGAACACGCAAGGCAACACAAAACGACCGGGATCTCCAAGCTTTTACGGTAATTCTTTAAGAATAACTGCTGAGCAGTTTTCATTTAAGCGTGTGTTGGCGAGTTCAATCAGCTTCTCCTTCTTGCTAAGCAATTCCTTGAATGCTTTGACAAATTTCGGCATGTGGCAAAGTGCTTCAACAAGGCTAATGTTGATGGTCATTTGAGATAGCATTTCCACATATTTCGATACTTGACAGTCATTCTTGGTTAGCTCGTTGGTCTTGCCTATGCGAGAAGGGTATGGGATTCTAGGTTTATAGGTGGAAGGTGAAGGTGTAGTCGGTAAAGGTTGGGATGTTGAAGGGTCCTTCCTAGAGACATCGTCATGACGAGGCGGAGACGGTAATGGTGTACTAATACTAGGTGTAGGAGGAGTATGGATACATGGTGGTGGAGGAGGTGTAGATGATGGGGGTGGGATTGGTGGTCCTATGATGGTGACTTCACTACGGGTAGTAATAGCACTCACATTGGCTCGCGGATTAGTGACGGTGTTTGAAGGTAGAGAACTTGAAGTAGAAGGTTGAGTTGTGGGCAAGAAACTAGCCAACAGATTCTTTAACTCAGTTGTTTGAGTGCTGAAGGAGGATTGAATATTATCACGAACCTCGGTTCTAATCTCATTTCCTTGCTTCAAGATATCTCCTTTCAAATTGATTATTTGGCTCTGTAGATTCTTGATTTGCTCACCTTGAGTTCTCATTGTGGCTTCAACATCGGGATTAATGGGTGGGTTTTGTTGGGTGGGTGGTTGATAAGGGTTAGAAGCTCTTGGTGGGATTTGGTTGCTTCTATTGTAGTTGTTGGCGGGATTTTGGTTTTGAGGAGAAAAACGGGGTGAAAGGTAATTGTTGGATCGGTAGCTCAGCAGATTTCTATCCCCTTGTTGTCTAGCTTGGTAATTTTCCGGTGAATAATTACCGTAAGCAGCATACACAGTTTCTGGATTTCCTTGTGTAGAAGGACAATAGGTGTATGAGTGAGGACCGCCACATGTTTCACAAGGATTAGCAACCGCTTTAACTTGTTGTTGTTGTTGGTTTGAAGCGAGAAGCGTAATACTTTTGCTCATTTCAGTCATCATGCGGGTGAGTTCGGTCAATTCAGGGTTTGCTGAGGTGGAAGAAACATTGACTCTCGGTTTGTTCCGTGAAGAAGCAGTGGAATCCCAGTTTTTGTGATGAGTAGTCATGTTCTCAATTAGCTCTCTACACTCCTCGGGTCTCCTTTTCATGAATGTGCCACCGGCGGCTGCATTTATCGTATCACGATCTCGAAAAGTCAAACCGTTGTAGAAAGTATCGATTAGGGTCACAGGGAGCATATTGTGGTTTGGACATCTATCGATCAAGACATTATATCTCTCCCAAGCGTCAAAAAGAGATTCATCGGGATCTTGCATGAAACCGCTGATCTGATTGCGAAGGCTCGTGACCATGGATGGTGGAAAGTAGCGCGATAAAAAGCGTTGAGTCATGTCATCCCAAGTGTGAATAGAATTCTTCGGGAGACGATCAAACCATTTCTCGGCATGATGCGATAAAGTATGTGGAAAGAGTTGTAGGCGAAGAACATCCATTCTGGCCCCAGGCAACTTCATGCTTTGGGTTATTGTAATGACTTGTCGAGGTGTTTGTTGGCATCATCATCAGGCAATCCACGGAATGGGTTTGTTTGTACTTGCTGAATCATGTGGTGCTTCAACGAAAACTCAGGAGCGTTGATTTGCATCGGCGCAATCGATCCTCCTCGTCCAAACATTGTTGGTTGACAAAGTTCCTCCATGGTCCGAAGATCGGGCTGTGGAAGAACATTGTTGTTATTATTAGGGTGCGGTGGATTATTGTTGTTTACACCAGACATAGCTAAATCTTCTTGAGGCTCGGGCTCTTGACAATTAGAAGATCTAGTACGCATGCACCTACAAAGACAAAAGAAAAAGAAACCAAACAAAAAAACAATATATATACACAAGAAAGATAAAATCTTTTTGGATTTTTGAAATTTTTAATTTTTATGTATTTTTATCAATTTTTTATTTTTTATGATTTTTGAATTTTTTATGCAAGAAAACTAACGCTCACAAGTGAACGGATCCCAAAAAGCAAAGCGTCTCTCACAGAAAACCGTTAATCTTTACGAAAAGAGCCGGCAGCGGCGCCATTTTATAACTAGGTTTTGGCCAGTTAAAAAGATTTAAGTTCGTTGTGTTGGTCTAATCGAATTGAAAAACTTGTGTTTAATGTGTGACTCTATTTTATTTTGGTGGAACAAAAATGTGTCGTTGTAGTTTTTTAAGTAAAAGTGCAAAACTTTAAAGTAAAAGTGCTCTTAAAGTAAATCTAAGTCTAATTAAAGTAAAAGTGCAAGTATTTAAAAACGTGACTGAAATTAAAGGGCACTAAAGTAAATGACGTAAACTTAAATCTATCTAAGGCAAACTTAAAACGCAACTAAAACTTAAACTAAGGCAAGATGAAAATAAAGCTAAGGCAAATAATCTTAAAGTGCAATTAAAATAAAAGCACGAACAATAAAGCTTTTAAAAATAAAAGACTGAAATTTAAAAAGAAAAACCAAAAGAACCTGACAAGAAACCCTTGATTCAGAAGTTCAAAACTTCCGAATGAGCTAGTTTGATCCGGAACTTAGCCCTTGATTCGGAACTTTTAAGTTCCGAATGAACAAAAAGTTGTTGATCCGGAACTTTGTCCTTCGTCCGGAACTTGGTTCGGAAGATCTTCTTGACTCGGAACTTTGTCCTTCGTCCGGAACTTTTGTTCGGAACTTCGTTCGGAAGTCTTTACTCGGAACTTCGTCCGGAAGTATTGATCCGGAACTTTTAAAAGTTCCGAATGAATTGCTTGATCCGGAACTTTTTAAGTTCCGAATGAAGGTCTTGACTCGGAAGTTTTAAAGTTCCGAATGAACAATGCTTGACCCGGAACTTCTGAGTTCCGAATGAAAGAACTTCTGAACTTGATTCAGAAGTTTGAGACTTCCGGATGAAGCTCGTGGTTCAGAACTTTGAGAGTTCCGAATGAACAGACTCCCTCTCTTGATTCGGAAGATTTCCTGGAAATACAGAAACACAAACAACCTATCCCGAAGAACAAGGGATAACAATAACAGCAGATATAACTCAATATAATCAAAATCAATCACACGAATTAATCATACTAATAACGAATCAAAAGTAAACATAATCAAACAGTTTAAATCAATAAAATAAACAACTTTAACCACAATAATCAAAAATCACTTGGACCAAAATAAAAGCATGAACAAAAACATAAACATAAACACATAAATCAAAGATCAAGAAAGGTAGATAAGAGATTGACAAGATAAAGTAAAGATTGACAATAATTAAATGAAAACTTACTTGAAATTAAATGAATTTAAGGTGCAAGACAAGGTATTTAAATTTGACAAGAAAGTAAATGAAAAGGTAAGTAAATGGTGGAAGAGCTAATTGTCACACTTAGCCAACAAGAAAAAAATGATTAACAATCCTAATCTATATATAGGGGAGGATTAGGAAGCTTCCTCCCCTCCTTCCTTTTCTATAAATTGCGTCATTAGGTCCTTAAGCATATATTCTTCACTAATTGCACCATTAGTCCTTTTTCCTTCTAATCTTCTTTAAACTTGGACTCTAATGACTTGTGGCTTGGGATTTCTTTGAACTCGTCTTTAAATTCTTCAATAAAATAGACTTGAGTTCTTCGGCTTTTGATAAACTTCCGTCTTTTGACTTTTTCTTCGATAAATCTTCAGAATTGGTCGTGGACTTCCGTTCTTTTTGCACTCTTGACTTCTCGACTTCGTCTTTCATCTTTTTCTTCAATAAAAGTCCGTAAATGCCCGTGAATGTCCGTGTTTTCTCCACTTTTCACCTTTTCGTCCTAAATCACAACAAAAACACAAACCACGCATAATTCCGACATAAAAGACATAAAATACACGTTTTGGTCCGGTTATTATTGTAATTAAGTGGTAGAAAAGATGGGTGTTTACACACCTATCAGGTTTTCAAGTGTGAGTTTTAGTATTAAGTCTACCGTGATGAGTAGTTAGAGATGATGGCATATCATGGAACCAGCAAGGGGCGAAGTGAAGAAGGATGAGGAAGCATTTTGGAGGCTGAAGAAGTGGATTAGATAATAAGCCGATCTTGGCATTATCGGAAGGACTGGATGAATTCGCAAAGCATGACGATACGTGGAGCAAGTATTTGGACGCGTACGAGGACGACAAAGAAAGGCGATCGCTTATACGTTGCAGGAACTGAAGGTTTGGAAGAACTGGATGGACTTAGTTAGTGGAGTAGGACTGTTATATCAGCCTAGAATGCTAGAGGCATTTGGTGTACGAGACGTGGAGAATGATCTATAAGGATCGTGAACGTCTCCAACACATATTCAATCATCTTGATTGAACATTTGGCAAAGGTGATGGGTGGAGTTAATTGATGAAAGAAAATTGCAAGGCCAAGTACCATCTGGGAAAGGCAAGCATGGTTGATGAGACATGGAATAAGAAGAATGAAGTGAAGCTGAGACGAACTTGAACTATAGGGATGACGTATTAGGGCGGTTTGGATAAAGGATGTAGGTTGCACGAGTTGAGTTGTCTAAAGCGGAGAACGCGTCAACCTGTATGTTGTGTGTCTTGGAAAATCATATGGAGAAAAGGGACGTAGACTATACTTCCTATATAGATAGGAGTAGCTTAGAAAGAGCGATGTAAGGACGAAGTTGGTGAAAGGGATACATAATGGGGTGGAGGAATAAGTACGACGAGAATTGGGTGATAGTCGATAGTCTGACTAATTCATCTCATATTTCAAGGGGAATGAGAAGTCACGTGGTTGAGAAGTTGGAAGGATCGCGTACGGATGTGATGGATTAGAGGGTTTGCGTAAAAGTTAGCCTAATATGTATGGAATGCCTTATGAAGGATTATGGCAAGGGAAGAAATGATGGGAAGCATCACAGCGTGATGTATGGTAGGAGTCGAGGAAAGAGAAGGAAGTGTGTATAGAAGCGAAGCATGAATTATTGATTTAGAGGGAGTTAGGAAACTCATTAGCGATGGCTGAGTTTTCATATAATGATGATTATCATACTAGAAGTTGATAAATGCCATTGGAGGCGCTGTATGAAAGGATAGGAGGAGTTGTCCCCATTGTGGACTAGAATTGGTAAAAGAGGCTACTAATGGGGTAATGGTGTTTGTGGGAAGGATGAGAGCAACAAGGGATGCTATGTAGAAAAGAAGGAAACCACTAGAGTTAGTGACAAAGTTATGTAGGAAGTTTCACCCATAGTAACGGGTGGTATGTTTTGGTAAAATGGAAGAGTTGATGTAGAGTTTTGTAGGTCCATTTATGATCATTGGAAAGATCAGACCAGTAGCTTATGAGCATAGAATTACCTGGGGAAAATTGAGTGGTATACATGATATATTTCATGTATTAAGATTGGTAAATGTTGTTTGGGAATGCATATTTGCATGTCCGGTTACTCGGGATTTGTGCTAATAAGAGTCTTTGTTTTATCAAAGACTCATTTGTGAGATTTATTGACTGTGAGGTCAAGAGTTTGGCAATGAGTTTAATTATTTTTGGTTTGTATATGTGGTACTTTGCAACTTGGACTAAAGTTCACGTGGAAATGAGGGGAGTTCATTTAGAACAAGTATCCTCGTGTGATTTGTTGTTTGTGTGTTGATCCTAAGGAGTAAATCTCGGGACGAGATTTCTATTAGGAGGGAGTGATGTGACAACCCTGGTTTTGAGGTTCGTCACTTAGTTTTATTTTGTGCTAGTTATGTGTCTTTACGTGTTTATGTGCTAATTGGTGTGTATAGATTGTGGTTTGGATATCGTTTCCGGTACGGGGTACCTTATGAGTGAAACGATGTGTGATGATTTCATGTTCATGAGTTCACATGGTAGTGACTATGAAGTGAGATGGTGTTATTTAGTGGTTTTACGTGTACGTATATGTATTATAGAAAATCGTATTTTTACGATTTATGGTTTAGCATTTAGAGGTCTCGGATGAGGTAATTAGTCATATGGATATTTTTCGGGATGGTTTTAAGTCATTTAGGACTTAGTTATAAAGTTTATTTCAAAATTTTAGATTTTTATAAAAGTGTATATTTTACGTCTTTTATGGTAAAACGCGTAAAAACTAACTAGTTTTACGGTTTTGAGGTTTTGGAGGCTTTAGGAGCTGAAATAAATTAAGGAAAATTAAGGTAATATTATTAATACATATATTAATAATAATAAAAAAACTTAATTAGATGGGGGGTTAGTCGGTTTTGGACGCAAGAGAAGGAAGGGAAAAAGAAAAAAGGGAAAAAAAAGGAAAGTGGGCAATTATACTTGGGCTAGGATTTTTATACTATATAAAGAACACAACACATCATAACAAACGAAATTTTTCTTTCTCCTGGAGCTTTTGAGTCGGCCTTAATAGAAAAATTAGGGTTTCTTCTTAATTTTGGTGGTTTTCATAAATTAGAGGTAAATCTTCATAACCCTTTTTAATTTAATTGTTTTTATATTTATATAATCATCTTACGATGGATTTAGGTTAGGGTTTAATTTCAAAACAGTAAATTAATGTTATATTGATCATAATATGATGATTACAAAAATTAGGGCTTGTAATTAGAGGGATTAGGGTTAATTAATGAGGTTGATTTTGTTAAACCCGTTTTTAAAAAACTGGGCAGAATTTTGAGTCAATTGTTTTGATCATATTGGGAGTTATATAAACTCTTATTTTACGATCCAAGTACCCCAGGAAATTTAATTGAAGTGGCTTTCTAATGCAAGAAACGAGAACTAATTTGGAGGTAGGTAAATGGTTCTAAAACAGGTTACAACAGTCGGAGGTCAAATCAGTTTTGTAATCAGCCTGTTTTCTTTTTGCGTTTTGGGTTGTTTGGGGTACTTAGGGTTGCATTGGGATCTTCTCACGAACATGGGAGATGGTTTATATATTTTAGTAAGTAGCTTCACTTGAGATAAGGTTGTGGTTTAGGGTAAGACCCCTTAATTGTAACAAACTTTTAGTATGTTTAAAATCAGGAAATCTAGAATGACAAACGTATATATATATATATATCAGGGCCTTAACAGTAGCTTTAAGGTTAGGGCAAGTGGGAGGTGTTAGCTAACATATGTAAGGGTATGAATATTCATTTTACAGAAACCATGGGTATGTTTAAGTGGACGTTTGACTTAAAGTTTTGAGACCTAAAAACTGGGACTGTTTTGTGTAAAATATGAACGAGATGGTTATTAAACTTAACCAAGTTAAGGACTTGTTAGCGAAGGGTAATGGGGTTATTAGAGCTTATAAATGAGGTATTTATATGGGAATAGGCTAGATGTCCATCATAGGTTGATGAGCCATTTTAGTGTTGGTTCATGTTTTGATTATGTGTTTTTGGTTGTTAGCTTTTTGCTAGTGCGCGGATGTTTGGGGAAGCTCAATCAGGTGAGTTTCATAGTCCCATGTTTACTATTGATTTTGACTTCCAGATGGGATGGAAGAGACACTGTGTTGAGTTATTTATAAATTGATGCTGTGAATGTTTTTAAGGTTTGAGATGGACTTGTGTGTACATTATGTGATTAACTACTATGTGATTCTTGTTTGTGTATGATTTGGATCGGAAAGGTACATAGTGTGATCATCTATGGGACCAATGGTTAATGACAAGGCGGGGCCTTGGGATTGGTACATAGGTGTATGGGCGCCTATGGTACCATGGTTTTTGGTAAGGCTGAGGGCCTTGGAAATTGTGGTTGTTGGTAAGGCGTGATGCCTTGGAAATTGTGGTTGTTGGTAAGGCGTGATGCCTTGGAATTGTGATGATTGATTAATCTTGAATGCTAGTTGTTAATACATAATTGTAGCACATTGTCCATAGGTTATTGTGTTGATGGTTGTTATTCACAGCTTATCACTGATTTGGCGTTGGAGTCTAAACCTATGACTCTCACCAACTTTATGTTGACGTGTTTTAGTGTCTCTTTCAGGTGAGAATGTGGTTAAGCTTGAGGATAGAAGAGGCTAGATTTGGATGCCTTAGGATTGCATATAGAAGGAGATCCTCGTTCCTTCTTAGTTTACCTTTATGTTTTTTGATAAGTGATACTGTTGGCACCTATATGTTTGTTTTGTTTGTGTTATTTGTTTGTCTTGCGTAAGAGGTAGGACTGTTACCTACTTACCTAGACTCCTGCATTGTTGAGATATTGTCATGACATTTGTGTCACCATTTTTATGACATTTCTTATATCATTTAGTTAACTCTATAGACACGCTATTGTTGTGATGATATCCATACGTCGTGCCCCATATTCCGCCATGGTGGGGTGTGACAGAAATACATATTGACATCCCCTGTTCATGAATGTCGTACCCTTTCCAGGCTCAGTGTAGGTTTGTCCATCAACAGGTCCTACAATCCCATTTGGTAGAATTAGATCCCTGAACATTCCATCAACCTGAACGTTTGTAGTTACAAAGGTTTATTGGATGACCTGGTTCAACCTATTTCTTTTCTTTTC
This sequence comes from Glebionis coronaria, assembly GCA_025667525.1. Lineage (NCBI taxonomy): Eukaryota > Viridiplantae > Streptophyta > Magnoliopsida > Asterales > Asteraceae > Glebionis > Glebionis coronaria. The sequence continues at coordinate 56,580,875 of CM046881.1, forward strand.
AGCCTTTGTAGTTCTTGTTCAAACAGCTGTGGGGGAGGATCAATGTTGAGCTTGGCAGCTGTTTCTTTCACCCAGTTAAAAATATCTTTCAGAGTCTTTAGAAGTAAGAAATTCGCATGTCCAGACTTCTTCTCAGCTAATGCTTCAAGTTCAAACCATTCAGACAGACCAAGTGTCTTAAGTTTGAATTTCTCAAATATGTCCATGTTGGCCACTTGGTTGTATCTCCATATAACCATTTGTGGAGTGTGAGATGACTTCTTTATGGTATATTCGAACTTGGTGATTTTTCCTGGTGCATATCTTGAGTTTACGCAGGCATCATAGTCAGCTTTAACTTTCTTTAAAGCCTATTTGCGTTTTAACTCCATTTCCCTCATGAGTTTTCTTTGCTCCTCTCTCTGTTGGGGATACATTTTTCTCATCTTTGCTTCATTCAGCTCTTTGGCCTTCTTGATTTCATTTAGTGTGTTGAATTTAAGTGCCTATTTTTCAATTTCCTCAGCTGACAGAGGTTTCTCACCAGTTGTCTTGAAGGTTGAGAATTAAGAGATTGTGGTTGTGGATCCTCCTGTCTCTAGCATCGCAGCTATTTGCTTTAGTTTGACGTCTGAGTCTACCATAACTATTTCCTTTCCTTTCTTCGAGACAGAGGTTGATTCATTCAATATCTGAGCTCTTCAACATTTTTGAGAAATGCCATCTGAGCTTGACTTTGTACAGCCTTTGGTAGGGAGCTAGCATCAAACATGAGTTTTTTTGTAGCTGGTTCATCATTGTCTACTGTCTCCTTGGTGTTAACCAGAGATATGGATTTTGATGTATCAGCTCCTTCATTGGGCTCTTGCTCCCCCTTAATTGCATCATCTTCTGGTACAATAATGGGTGTGATGACTTGGAGAGGGATGGGTGTAGAGATGGTGTTATCAGATGTACATGTGCTGGCATTGATGGGTTCAAGTTTAAGTAAAGTAACCTTATCCCCCTCACGTTTAGCCTGTCGCTCCAGATGTTTGGTTGAACGTGATTGAATATACTTAGCAACTTTCTCAACAGATGCAGCCATTTGTTGTTGCCTGTTCCTCGAACCTCTAGCAATTTGAAGTAGCCTGTTGTAATTTCGGTTTACATATCTATCAACATGCTTAGCCAAGAAGTTAGTGTGATGTTTTTGTTGTCTATACACAGCTTCAAATTCCTTGTGCATAACTAACTCATGAGTTGATAACATATCAGCGACTTCTGTGATAATAGCATCTTTGATCTAGTGGACAGATGGCTAAATCCTTGTGAAACCCCCTTACGAGTCCCTCTTGGATAGGATCTTTGATAGCATCCTTGACCTCCTATGTAATGATCTTTTAGAAATTTGTTGTAAATGAATGCATATCAGACCCAATGCGATCCAACTTTCATGATAGACGCTCAATATCAGAGGGGTTATGATAAGGCTTTAGGTTATGAATTTTCAGGCTTTGGTGTTCATAATCATCCTCCCTTCGTAAGATGTCAAAGTTGAGCTATTGAGGATGATCAAACAATAAAAATTACATTGTGGGATCATACTCGGCCTCTGGAAGTTCGGTAGTGACAGAGACAGTCGAACTGGGTATCACAACAGCTTCCTTGGGAGGAGGAGTGGTGGTAATAGCTGGTGTAGACTCAACTGTGTTCTTGGGAGGCGACAGATGAGACTGTTCATCGTCCTCTTCATCCTCTTCTTCAATCATTCCTTCAGGGAGAATCTTATCATCAGGCATCAATTCAGGTTCAGAGAAGCTTTCAATGAGAGATAAGACATCCTCCTCAATATAAAGCATAAGCTCATCTTCTTTTGGCTGCTGCTGAATGATATTAGCATCTCCATCTGCTGTAGTATGAAAGTTTACAGTGGAATGTTCAACATTAGCCTGCAATTTTTTAAGTTAGTAATAGGGAAATTATTAAGGGGAATGGTCGCCAGTACGCTGTCCTAGAGAGGTTGAGGATGATTATTCAGCCACTCCAAAGGATAAATCCTTGGGATTCTTTTAAGTGTGAAAATAATGAGGGTAATGGTCGCCATTCGCTGCCCCTAGGAAAGTTGAGTGTGATTATTCAGCCCCCCCCCCCCCCCCCCAAAAAAAAAGGATACATCCTTTGGGACTCTTTTAAGTGTGGATTGAATGTAGGTTAGGATCACCTGTTACGCTGTCCCTAGGAAAGCTTAGTGTGATTATTCAGCCCACCCCCCCCCCCCCCCAAAAAAAGGATAAATCCTTTGGGACTCTTTTATTTGTGAAATGTATGTAAGTTAAGATCGCCAATTATGCTGCCCTTAGGAAAGCTGAGTATGATTATTCAGCTCCCCCTTAAAGGATGAATCCTTTGGGATTCTTTTATTTGTGAAAAAGATGAAGTTAAAGATAGTCATTTTAAGTTGTCTCAGAAACGCTGAGGATGATTATTCAGCTCCTCTAAAAGTTAAACTTTTGGGATTCTTTTTCTGAGGGAACCTAGAGGCTGTGTGAAGTACAACTACTCTAGGTCGAGACATGTATGTATACAAGTTGTTGTTTGCCTGTTTATTGTCTAGAGGGTGCAGGGTCATCGGGGTGCTTTATGAACACAAATGAATCACTCCCTAGTGCAAACACAGGGTGTACAGAAGTCTTAAAAGATTTCTAAGTGTAGACACAGACTCCTATGGGTCGAGGATAACCCTAACTTCACCACTCTCGCCTACAGACATTTGAGAGTGGGTGCTTGTGTACCTCTAAAAAATGATAAACTGATTACCTGTAATATATCAGCAGAGTTAGGCTGGTTTCTGTTGTCTCTGCTAAATTAGAGACACTAGACTCTTGTTGTTTTTCAGCTGAAGTCTCTGTATCCACAGACGTCCTTGGAATAGAGGGAGTTGGGATGGTCACTAGCTTCTTTACACTGGCCTTAATGACAGTTTGGGTTTTGGAAGAAGAGGGGTTTGGCTTCTTCTTAGACTGTGGGCTAGTTGTTTCTTTTGACAGCGTAGTGTGTTTCCTAGAGGTTAAACACGCAGACTTACCAGACACACTAGCTGTATTCACCTTCTCAGAGGAATGGATCAAAGACTAAACAATAGATGGTTGTTTTGTAGCAACATTCTTCATGTGGGCAGTCGCAGGCACATCATTTGGTCCAATCACCTTGTAGATAGCCCCTGTGATATGGTATGGCTTCATGGCTATGAGTGCAGGGTTGTTATAGCGATCACCAAGAAGTCTTTCAAAGATAAGAGAAAGAAAGCGAACATAGCAGATATTCTTCTCCCTTGATTGATTGGTTCCCTTCAGCTTTTCCACAAGGTTGGAGAAAAGAATACTTCCTACATCTACATCTGTACCCTAGATCAGCCCATATGCAATGGTCTGATAATTAAATGGCATCTGATCTTGAGAACCCTACATTCCTCCCAAGGACTTGACAATATGTGTGAATAGCACCTTCCACATAGGAGGAAAGAACCTGATCTTCAATGGAGATTTAAGAACAACTTCAGCTGGTGTAAGGGCTGGGTGAGTGTCAGAGACAGGGTAAAGTGTGGCAAGGGCATCCTTAACAGCCTTTTTATCGACAGTATTTAAGCATTCGTCTCCATGTCGAAGCCCAGCTAAGGAAGAGAAATCATCAATACAGAAGGAAAATAGGTGTTCACTGCAAGAAAGGTTGAAAGAAATGATGTTATCATCAAGTACTTCAACAGAATACCAGAATTCCCTAAGGTATTCTTGGTAGAAGACGGATGGAGATCTGGTGAATGCTTTGCCAACGTCGCAGTTCTTCATAAATTTCACCAGATCTAGGTATGAGTCATTAGGGGCTTTGAGCCATCCTATTGAGTTGTTAGAAGCCAAGATGCTTTCGTTGATCTCGAATGATACGTTTGATGCCTTTGGTACGGGAAATGCCATTAATGCGAGGGTTGAGAAGACGAAGATGTTGAGAGGGTTTAGAGAGAGAGACAATTGTGAATAATGATGAAAGAGTAAGGTGAAAAACCTTGAGAGAATATATATATTCAAATTTTGAAAACAGTTTTATTCAACCGCATTAAATGCATAGTGGGAAAAAGACTGCTCACAAGTGGGTCCCTTGACCTTTCAAAACTGTATGTCTCCCCGTTTATCGAAAAAAGTACGAATTAAATATTCAGAATGTTTTTAGCATTTACTTGGAAATTAACTACCTAGTTTCATGTGAAAAATATTTAATATCTACTTAGACTTTATTAAATCACACTAAATATCAGCCACAGGCTTTGAGATATTAATCATACCCAGCTCAACAACTAGCCTGTTGAACGAAGGTTCAACCAAAGGCTTGGTAAAAATATCATCTAGTTGCAACTCACTAGTAACAAAATCTATCTCAATATATCCCTTCATTATATGATCCCTGATAAAATGATACCTGCTATCAATGTGTTTGGTTCAAGAGTGAAGCACAGGGTTATTTGAGATGGAAATGGCACTGGTATTGTCACGGAAGATTGGTACTTTGTCATATATAATCTCATAGTCAACTAATTGACTCTTCATCCAAAGTACTTGTGCACAGCAACTAGCAGCTACAACATATTTAGCTTCAGCTGATGACATTGCCACAAAGTTTTGCTTCTTTGCACTCCAGCCAACCAACTTTCCTCCTAGGATTTGATAGCTCCCTGCGGTACTTTTTCTGTCAATGCAACATCCAACATAGTTTGAATCTGAGTAGTGCTTGAGGTCAAAGCCTGATTCTTTGGGATACCACAGACCTAAAGAGGTTCTTCCTTTGGGATACCACAGAGCCTGGGAGCGATTAGAATATTCTAATAGCTTCAAGTCTTGCTACAGGTGCAAAGGTTTCATCAAAGTCAATCCCCTCAGTCTGTGTATACCCCTATGTAACTAACTTTGCCTTGTTCCTTATGATGTTTCCAATTTCATCCATCTTATTTTGATATATCCATCTAGTGCCTGTGATATTCTTACCAGGGGGAGCTGGCACTAGAGACCATACCTTGTTTCTTTTAAATTGATTAATCTCTTCTTGCATTGCAGCTACCCAACCTTCTTCAACAAGGGCTTTAGCTACATGCTTTGGTTCAATTTGAGATAGAAATTCAGCAAACAGACATTCATTGGATGAAGCTGATTCTGATTCATGAATTCTCTATCTATGACCTCAACATTTGGTTCTCCAATAATGTTGACAAGAAGAATGTGCTGATATCTTGACCATTTTCTTTGAGGTGCTAGGGAATCATTGACTGGAACATGTGAGGAGGAAGAGAGTACCACTTGAGCTTCATCTTGTTGAGTAGAAGGACACTCTTCAAAGACAACTTTTGTGTTTGTGTCAACATCAGCTAATTCAAGAGGTGATGATTCACAAACAACATGAGAATCTTCTTGATTGTGAGCCAAAGGTAAGCCATCTTCAGCTGAGGTGGAACAAGGGCTTGTGGAGGGCTGATGTTCTTCTTCAATTAGAATTTGAGTAGGAGGTACATTAATGTTGTGAATTGATAGCGGATCAAATGCAGGAACATATGGAATAAGAGTATATGTGTGTGGATGATGATGAAAGACATGTCTTGGTTCAAAGAACTCATCTATTGGGAAGGACCGGTTTTCATTGAAATCAATTTCATCACCTTCTATTCATGTTCTTTGCAGCACGTCATCATCCTCATTGAATGTGACATGAAAGGTTTCTCTAGTTCTTGTCTTCTTGTGTTGAATACTCTAAATGCTTTGGCTGTTGGAGAGTATCTTAAAAAGAAACCATCATCAGCTTTTTCGTCAAACTTTCCAAGTTGATCCCTGTAGTTGTAGATAACCACAGGGAAACCAAAGACATGGAAGTAGCTGACATCTGGTGCTCTTCTTAAAAAAACTTCATAAGAGGTTTTTCCATGTATTTTAACAATGATTGATCTATTCTACATATAGCAGACAGTGTGGACAACTTCTCCCCAAAATTGCTTTGGTAAAGCTGCACCATTTAGCATGGTTCTAGCTGCTTCAATTAGAGTTATGTTTCTTCTTTCAGCCACTCCATTTTGTTCAGGAGTGCCAGCTGAAGAAAAGTTTTGTGATATTCCCTTTTCATCACAAAAGGCTTCAAGATGTTGATTCTTGAATTCAGTCCCATTATCACATCTTAGAGCTTTTACTCTAACTTCATTCATGTTTTCAACCTGCTTGATGAAAGACATGATGGCATCAGCTGCATCACTTTTTCTTTTGAAGAAGAAAACCCATGTTATACCTCGAAAATTCATCAACAATGACCAAGGTATATTTGTTGTGATTTATGGTCTGTGGTTTAACAGGTCTAAACAAATCCATGTGAACAAGATGTAATCACTTGTTATTAGAGAATGATTGCCTGGTCTTAAAGGATGACATGTGGTGCTTTCCCTTCACACAAGCTGAACAAGTCTTGTCTTTAGTGACAGTCACAGGTGGTAGACCAACAACCAAATTTTGTGTGGCTAGTTTGTTGATGTTCTTAAAGATGAGATGATAAAGTATTTTGTGCCACAGCCAATTGACACTTTCAGAGGCTTTGGTCAGAAAATAGTTAGAGTTGTCTTCTAAGCAAGAGACCATATTCACGACATATACATCTCTTCTTATTGGTGCTACTAACACCACATCATTATTTTGTTGAATATGGTTCCTTGATTCTCGGTAAACAAAACCTTGTAGTCAGCATCATACAGTTGATTGATGTTGATAAGATTGTGTTTAAGATCATTCACATATGCAACCCTTGTGAAAGTTATCCCATTGTAGTTATCTGAGCCATATCCCTCTGTGTCGCTTGAAGAGTTATCCCCAAACACCACTTAGGGCCTGGCTCTTTTGAATATCTGTGTAGGTATTATTGAACTCCTGTCATATGTCTAGAACAGCCACTATCTAGATACCAGACCGATTCCTTGAGATGTTTCTGCACAGATATTTAGAAACAAATTAGTTCCTATGGTGAACCCACTTTCCAGTGGGTTCCCTGAATTGTTGATTAGCAACTCTTCGGTTCTTGTAGAACTTCTGACGATGTGAAGGACATTTGGCTGTGTCATGGGTGTACCTTCCACATATGTCACATCCTGGAAAGTAGCTACACTCATTTGAGTGATGGTCTGTATACCCACAATATTTGTACCTTGATGTACTTGAAGATTTTCTTGACTGCATTCAAGTTGGATACCGTTGGAGCTACCTGATGTCTAGAACAAGCACTTACTGCAAACATACTGTCTGGACGTGATGCAGCCAAATACATGAGTGAGCCAATCATGGACCTGTACATGTGAACATTAACCGGAGGATCTGGCTCATTCTTGAGTTTGACTTTAGTGACTTCATAAGGTGTTGCTGCTGGTCTAAGAGGTTCCACAACAAACTTTTGAAGAATCTCATGAACATACTTATCTTGACTTATGAAGATACCATCCGACTGTTGCTTGACTTGAATACCAAGGAAAAATGTAAGTTCTCCCATGGCACTCATCTGAAACTCGCCTTTCATTAGTTGTTCAAACTCATCACACCATTCCTTCTTAGTAAAACCAAAGATAATATCATCCACATACACTTGAACTAGGATGATGTCCTTGGTATTCCTTTTAAGAAATAGTGTTTTGTCAATAGTGCCTCTTCTATAGCCTTGTTTTAACAAGAAAGTGGAGAGACGCTCATACCAAGCTCTAGGAGCCCGATGAAGTCCATATAGAGCTTTGACCACCTTGTAAACTTTCTTGGGATGAAGTGGATCCACAAAGCCCTTAGGTTGAGTGACATAAACTTCCTCATCAATCTTGCCATAGAGAAATGCACTCTTGACATCCATCTGAAAAACCGTAAAGCCAACATAAGAAGCAAAAGCCAAAAACAGACGAATGGCCTCAATCCTAGAAACAGGAGCAAATACTTCAGTATAGTCAATTCCTTCAAGTTGTGTGTGACCTTGTGCAACCAACCTAGCCTTATTTCTCACCACAATACCCCTCACATCTTTCTTATTTTTGAGAATCCATTTGGTACCAATTGATGTCTTTCTATTTGGCAAGTCAACTAGGATCCAAACATTCTGAAACAAGAATTGCTGCATATCCTCCTGCATAGCCTCCACCCAACTTGGATCCTCAAGAGCATGAGAGACTGACCTAGGTTCCACCTGTGAAAGAAAACAAGCAAACAAACAGTGAAGAAAGTCCGTGTGATTATTACGCTTTTGGTCCTCAATATAGCTCACAAGAGCATGATGATCAGACGTTGCTTTCTTATGCATGCGATGAGTCTTGACAGTAGAACCAGGATCTCTAATGATTTGAGTAGTAGGATGGTCTTTATGCATCTGCTGAACAGGATTAGGAGCTACATCCACTTCTGGTGTCAAGTTATTAAGATCCCCAACAATGTCATCATCATATGAAGCAGAGTCGAAATGCTATCTATTGGTTGCTTATGAATATCATCTAGCTTAGTAGAAGTCTTCTTTTGATAGTTTCCCAGGTCAGAAGGACCAGAGAATCTAGTTGTAGAAGTAGGATCACTAACCAGACTACCAACAGGTGTTAAGCTTGCACTAGGAGTAACATTAGGAGCACTAGGAGTGACTGGACAGCAGGGGTACTCAAGGGAAACTCAAAGCCTCCTTGAGCAGCTGCTCTAGTAGCATGTTGTTGTTGCTTGAGCAATGTGTCAAGAGCTCCTTGTGAGTCCACAATGTCTGATGGAGAAGCATCACTAGGAGTAGCATTGGTATTTGGAGAGACTGTGGTGGAATAGGATGGAACAACAAAAATATCATCATCCTCATCTAAGTCCGAAAAGCTAGAATGAGAACCTGCACTAGAAGTTGCAAACACTTGTGGACCTGCATCTTGGTTAGTTTTGGAACGAAAATATCCCAATGAGTCACTAAGATAATCAAGATCAAAATACCATTCAGGACCTTTGCCTTGGATGTTTGTCTTCTCCTCAAAGTACCTGAGATTAATAGTTTCAATGACACGCTTGGCATCGATATTATAGACACGATAAGCCCGAGAGTGAGCTGAATATCCCACTATGTATCCTTCATCTCCCTTGCCATCAAATTTCCCTAAATAGTCACTAGTATTCAGAATGGTGACAGGATAACCAAATGGCTTTAAATGAGCAATGCTAGGTACTTTAGTTGTGAGTAGCTCATAGGGAGTCTTCTTGTGCGGATTGGTAAATGAAACCCTATTCAAAATATAACTTGCAGTGTTGACAAATTCTGTCCAAAACATGGTTGGAAGCTTGGAATCCGCAAGCATGGTCCTCGCAGCTTCTATTAGAGTCCTGTTCTTCCTTTCTGCAACACCATTTTGTTGGGAGTCCTTGCAGCACTATAATCTCTTTTGATACCTTTAGAATTGCAAAGTGCTATGAGGTCTGCATTTTTAAATTCTGTTCCATTATCACATCGGATACCTTTCACCTTCTTGGACAGCTGATTCTCAATGAGTGTAATGAAGTCCTTGAGAATCGAGTAGGTCTCACTTTTGGTAGCCAGAAAGAAAACCCACATAAACCTGCTATACCCATCAGTTACCACAAGACAGTATTTGTTTGTGGTCAATGCTCCTAATGGAGGTAGGACCAAATAAATCCATGTGTAGTAGCTGCAATGGTTCAGTTATGAGATTGAGAACAGTAATGGCCTTGAAGGATGCCTTATGTTGTTTACCTTTGCTGCATGCAAGGCAATTGATGTCATTTCTGAAAGTTTTGGGAGGTAAACCAGAGACCAAGTTCATATTTGCTAATTTGTGAATGGTCTTGAAGTTTACATGTCCCATCCTTCTGTGCCATTAGTGGCTTCATCTTTTGAGGCTTTAGCAACCAAACAAGCTAGTTGACCAGTAGGATTAACTTCATTCAGCTTGATACTATAGAGACTGTGTCTTCTAGGGATTCTGAGTAGGACTTAAGAGTCATCCGGGAGCTTAAAGTCTTTGGATAACACCAGTGCATCAGTATCCGTAAAAAGGACAAACTGCTTCCTGTCACAAATCTGAGATACCGAGATCAAGTTGAAGTGTTGAAGTGCTTCCACATAGTAGACCTGCTCAAAATTTAGGTTAGGTGTCTGTATTGTTCCTTTGCCTGAGATACTCCCTTCACCACCTCCAAAGTAAACCTTTCCGCCTTGAAATGGTACAAAGTTAGATAAAAGTCCTTTATTTCCCTATCATGCTCCTAGAGCATCCACTATCAACTATTCCTAGAGTAGGATCTTGGTATGGAGTAACCTACAACAACAAGAAAAGATATATACAAAAGTTAGTGTCTTAAGGGGACCCAGACCTTTTCAGGTTTGAGTCTGCCTTGTGGATCTTTTGTAGATAGCCAAGAAGATTGATGAGATCCAATGTTGTTCTTAGGTTTCCTGTTTATCATATGGGTGTTATTATTTGACCAAGAACAACCTGTTGAGGGCTTAACAGCAGTACCCAAATTTCCCAACCCAAAATACATTTGGTCTGAATTAAAAGCATAATTCTGATTAAAGTTCTGAAAATAGATGCTGGTTGGTCTATTATGGGTGAAACCATTGCTTCTCCAAAGATCAGAAGCTAAAGGAGAGGTCCTTCTAGAAGAAGAATAAGATTGGGCACATGGGTTTAGTCTTCTAGAAGAATAAGTAGCAACTCCTGGTGGACCAGAAGCAGGATAAGCTTGATAAACAGAAAGAGGTTGATCATAAAAATCACAATCCTTAATCAAATGAAATTTACTTCTACAAACAAAGCATGTTTTAAACGATCTTTTATTCAAATGACATTGTTTCATACTGCTAAATTTATTACACACAACTCTAGGAGAAACAACATTCCTAGGACTCAATAAACCAGAACTAGAGACAGTTGAAGTAGAAGCAACTCTCTCTTCACTCTTGCTAGCACTAGTAGCAGCAGGGTCATTTGTCTTGGAGATTGTAGGTCTTGACTCTTCACTTGAACCACGGGATGTAGAGTCACTGGCCTTGTCACTGAAAGTACAAGAGACAAAGTCATTAGTATTAGTAGAGCTTTTTGGAGACTCATGCATCTGTGATCCATCCAAGTCAGTATGCCTAGATATGGCATAAAAGTTCCTGTAAGAGGTGGAGGGACAGCATGCATTGCTGCAGCTGGTTGAAACCTATTGTAGCTAGGTTTTCCCTCCTCCTCCTTGTTAAGATCAAAGACACTTGAAAAAGATAAATCAAACACATCTTCTGAATCAATATATTTATCAAAACCTAAACCTCTCTTAGTTCTACCAGACATGCTACTATCAATTAATTTTGAAAGATTCTTAGGTGCTTTTTGCCATTTTTCAAATCTTAAAAGTGTAGCATCCAATTTTTCCTGCATGTCTTGCTTATCCTTGATACTGTCATTGTTTAGTTTTTGAGTGTATTTAAGCATATTAGTGGTGTTTTCTAAATCAGTGTTCAGAATTATAATTTTATCCTCATATTCACGTTGAGTATCTTGAAGCCACCTCTTTTGTTGTTCCAAGAACATCTAAAAAATATTTGTCATTTTGTTCATTTAATTTATTGTATTGAGACAACAGTTCTGAATATTTATCATGACAACCAAGAGGGCAATTTTGTACCTGAGGTGAGATGCCCATAAGAGCAAATTCTTTTGCTTCCTCGGCATCAGATAGATTCCCAGCAATCATTGCAAACACATCAGTAGAAGCTTCAGCTGTTTCCAAGGTAGCAGTCTGATGATCACTCCAGTTAACCATAGAGTCAACAGACACCAAAGCTTTCTTGTCATCCTTAAGTTCTTGAACCTTGAAGGCTGAATACCTGTACTTCTCCTAGTGAGTTTTGTTAGGGCATTCCCTCGCAAAATGACCTTGCTGCTGGTAGTTATAGCATCTAACCTTACTTTTATCAAACCTTGCTGGCTCTCTTGGGTTATAGTTAAACTTTCGACCGGATTTCTTTTCAAACTTGTGAACCCAGAGAGTGAGCATGGCCATCTGCCACTTGAGATCCATTTCATCCAGGTCAAGTTTATCAACCTGTTTGAAGTCATCAAAAGCAAGCTGCTATTGTGGATCAACATCAGCAACAAAAGAGTGAAGAACAGCTTCTACCATGCTACCAGTCTTGGCTTTTGGTTCAGGAGTAGAAGTATGTTGAGAAGACACGGTATAGCTTGGGCTACTAGCATAAGACATGGGACTAGATCCCATGGAACTCACAAAAGCAGAGTTAGCAGGAGTAGGAAAGGAATCACTTGAGTATTCTCTCACATGAGGCTCAAAGGTTTTGAGCTTATAAAATAGGTCATCAAAATTAAGATAGTCAAGGCCACCTTTTGCTTTGAGAGAGATTACTACCTGATTCCATGAGTGAGGTAAAGCTCTAAGAAACCTGACATTGATATCTCCATTGTCAGGTTTAGACCTGAGTTGATTTAACTGGCTAAGTATCTTTTGGAACCTATCATACCCTTGATGAATACCTTCAGTTTCAAAGATCTTGATTTCTGTGAATTCATCTCTCAGCATGGATCTGCGTATTTTCTTTGATTCCTCATTCCCTCCAAACCTTGCTTTTACTCCATTCCAAATCTCTCTAGCATAAGTGATAAAAGTCACCCATGTGATCATCAGGAAGGGACTGAAGCAAAATAGTTTTTGCTTTGATTTTCTTCTGAACGGCTGTGATTTCTTCATGAGTTTTAGGATCTAGAAGGATGACATTACCATTCTTATCTCTTCCAGTAAGCCTCTTACTGTTTCCATTATGAACAATTTTCCAAAGGTCTAGATCAGTGTTGGTGATCCAGCATTCTATCTTCATTGCCTAGCTATCATACTCATCCTTCTTCAAGAGAGTAAATTTTCCATTTGTAGTGGAAACTATAGCAACGATATGCTGAGGTTGTTGTGTTTTAGGGGTGCTTGCTTCTCCTGTTTCAGTAGAACTAGAGGCAGACATGATTAAACAAAGATGTTAGTAATAAGAAAATTTGATTCTTCTTGTGCAGAGACTCTCCCAGGCTCTGATACCACTTGTTAGGTCCACTAGATATGGATCTTGCAGCCTGTTAAGGATGGTGAACGACTTCTGTAATCACAAGTCTATTCATAGAGAGACTCTAGATGAATCACACAGTATAAGTGCGGAATACAAATACTATGAAGAAGAAGAAACAGAATAACTATAATGACTTGATCCTTTCTAAGGATTTCTAATATTAATATGAACTAGAATAATGTTTGATGAAGGTGTGTTTAACCCTTCTGCCTATGATTCCTTTTATACTATAAGGAAACCCTAATACATCATTAAACCAAAACGTGTAATTCTGATATGCATATCCTTTCCTAACATATCTCATGCATATCCTAACAAACTACTAAAAATAATAAAGTTTGACTTTCTAAAGACCAGGAGCACGTGTTGCTCCTACTACTACTAGGACCAGGAGGAACTACATACCTCTTAGCATACTTATTACAAATGACTATTCCAAAGGTCCTAGCAGAGGGTAAGGTCTGTAAGTACCTAGTGGTCTCCTAGCAGTATATGGTCTACCCCTAATAGGTGCCTGATATTTCTTAACACCCATTTGTTCATCATGATCTATGGTCATGTCATGAGAGTTTTTACACACATTATAGTATGGTTTGATAATTTTTTCAGCTGAGGTTTCACCTAGATTGACTGAGGTTCAGAGTAAGTAGAGCATTCAGCGAAAGGCTTAATATGTTCTTTTTAGAGTTCTACTTCTTTTAATAAAGACAACAGGCGTTCTTCAGTTGAGGATCCAGCTGTGTTCACATTGTTTGTTGAGATAGGATTATAAACATTTTTCTTAACAGATTTTTTAGCAGGCACATCGAAAGTCTTAGCTGGTGGTGTCTCAACCTTTGGTTTAGGTTCAACCTTAGATCCTCTAGAAGAGCTGCTGGGTTTAACTCCAAAGATTTTAGGCAGAGATGGTAAAGGCAGTGCTTTCAATCACATCTTCAGAGACAGGGACAATTTGTAAGAGTGGGTCAGACGAATGTATGGTCTCTGTAGATTTGAAAACAATCTCTTTGGGATTTTTAAGGGCTTTGATTTTGTTTCTCTTAGCGGTAACAACCTTAGTTATGTCACCTGGAAGATCATCATCAAGTAACTTATTAATAGTGAACCTACTACACAACCATTTTTCTATAACTTTGTGTAGTTCAGCCACTTGATCATTTAAGGCACTGTTTCTTAATGTTAATTTATTAACTTCGTTTTGAAGAGTATCTTTTCAGAATTAACTTGTTTTAACATTTCACATTCAGCCTCAACGATTAACAATTCATGTTTAACAGAGTGAAGTTTATCAAGCAACTTCTTTCTTTGTTCCTCAACAAAGTGTAAATCAACTATTGTATAATCAAGTACATGTTTACGTTCATCACTTTCAGACATGGAGATAAGCCTGTGTACCTTTTTCATAGTGATGTCCACCCATTGTCGTGATCTTGCATATCCTTTTCCAACCGCTGGTTCATCCTCAGCAATTGCCATAAATGCCCTGACCCTGGTAGTATCTTCTTCATCTGATGTCAGCAGCTCATCATTCCAATCATAAGCTTCAGCTACCAACCCTTTCTCTGTCTTTTTATCACCCCCTTTCTTCTAAGACAGAGCTTCTAGCTTCAAATTCATCTGTTCCAACTCAGCCTTTATTGCCTTGTATTCGTTTTTGTAATCTTTTTTCTCATTATCAGAGGAATTGAATTGGTGAGATGAGTTGTTTTGTTGTGATTTGAACTTGTAAGGTTTGTTGAATGATGAAGGATAAGATGGTGATGATGTTTTTGTGGATGGACAGTCGTTTTGAAAGTGTCCAAGTTTTTCACAGGCAAAGCACGTCTCTTTTGATTTGTCAGCTTGTTTACCAGCTGATGCTACTCTCCCTGATCTTTTGTAGAATCTTCTTTGATTTGCTGGTAAAGCTCTTTCATGAAACTTAGCATTAAGGTCTGTCATGAATTCTTGGCTGCTATGAGTGTCTTCTTAAACATCTGTGTCGCTATCATGAGGATTTGAAGTGGAGATCAAGGCTTTGGATGTTGCTCCCTAAACTACAAATCTTTCTGACTCAGATTTGTATATGGTATCAATCAGCCCTTCTTCATAATTGTATTTTCCATATAGTTGTGCCAACGTGTCATTCTTGATCGAGTTGTTCGCTCTCTAGGTCTGATTCATGCTCAGCCGTTTTCTGGGAAGGTTGTTGACAAAAGTGGCGTTTACTTCAGGTTGAGCTATGGTGACTTCATTCATTGCAATGTTATTGAGAAGAATCTTAAGCCTTGTGTACGTCTGTTGAACCTTTTCACCATCAAGTGCCTTAAAAGCATTAAACTGAAGCCTAGGTGCATGAGTCTTGGTTTCTCTGGTCTCAGGGGGTCCTTCGTGACCAAGAATAAGATCTGTCCACATTTGTTTGGCTGTTGGGCATTGAATTACATATTTCATGATGTGTTTTGGAAGACAGGATATAATAATGCTTTTGAGACGTTTATCTTGGTTTGCCAATTTTCTATCAGCTGGTGTCCACTGCTTGAGAGGTTTTCGAAGAGGATTTTCATCAGTGGATGTAAGCGCCATGGGAACATATGGTCCATTTTCTAGAATTTCTTAAACAAATGGCTCAAGTCGATCGAGATATACAATGAATTGACTTTTCCTACTTGCAAAATCACTTCATCAAATATTGGCACATTTGTGACATAGGATCCTCCTATTGAGTCAAGAAGTTGAGGAAGATCATCTTCATTCTGAGTGGGGTTTATACTTGGTGAAGATAAAGGTGGTGGCGTATTGTTTTGGTTGATCCTAGAAAGAGATGGTGGTGGTGGTGTGTTGCTCATTTCAGGCATAGTGGATCTTAATAATAAAACTTAAAACGATGTTTATGAAGGTTTAAATATCAAACACTGCTCTGATACCAGTTGAAAGTCCCTAATGCTAGCTAAAAACGATTAAGAAAGATAAATAACACAAGTAAATACTTTTCAAACATAAGATTTTATTTTTGTATAACAAGTATTACAAGTGTTATGGATCACACAGTTTGATGACAATGTGTTGTGTACTCTTTGGATAAGTAAACTTGCACAAGTTACAAGTTTACAAGCTAACTTAAGAACACAGGCACCGCTGTTTGTTCAATAAGTTCAAGAGAGTTAATGTGTGAAATCTAACAAAGTGAACAACATTAACTCTTGACTACATATCCTGTTTATAGTGGTACGAGGTTGACTTTGATGGCTGGTTGATGGTGACTACATAAAACAGACAATGTCAAACATCTGTCTCTATTCTTGGTAGTCTATCACAACGCTTTAGGGAAACAGAGCTGACACAGTGTCCCTTTTTTTCATAACCTCGTACTTTAGGCTACATTACTTCCCGCCTAAACACTTAGGTATGTCCAAAGAGTACTAAGTGTCAACAGGGTATTGCCACCACTTTTAACACTCAACCCCTGAGAGTCCCTGATACATCTTGGCTGTTATCCATCACATCTAATGAGTATGTATTCAAGTAATCTTCGACTTCCTTGATAATGTCTTTGACATGAACTCCTTTGTGGTTGCTCAAACCGGCTAGATTTGATGTGAGTCTTATGGAACTTGCCTGTTACCTTGACACAGGCAACTTAATATCAAACAGCTTGATTTACATTTAAATCTATGACTAAGGGAAATCTAACAAACTTAGATTCCTAACAGAACATATTACCATAGACAATCGTTTCAGGAGCTACTATACATAGCAAAGACATAGTAATTCCAACAGTTATGACACATAGGAATCCCAACAATTAAAACCCCTATCTCAACCTATACACAACTTACGACCAGGGATGCAAATAACATAGGTAATCGGTATCCCAAGTCCACAACCAAGGTGAAAACGGCATACAAATGTCGTCATTTTAAATGTGGCTTTTATGTAGCCCCCCCCCCCCCCCCCCCCCGAAAACGCGTACCACCACAAACATTATCATTGTCATAATAAGCAAATGACACCATATGAATCAGAAAACCAGAAAGTCAGACCATGAGATTTAGCTTAAGCCATGAGCTGGTTACTTAAATGCAAACAAACACCCCTTATGTCATAATTTGCTTATTTAGCAGCCTATGAAATCAAATCTCACTTTCAAGCTATAATGATAAGCTCGTAACTTAAAAGGGAAAGCAAAAGCGATAATCAGCAAACACAAACAGAAACACAACATTTATAAAAGGTACCTTATTTAGTTGAAGCTTCGGATGCAAAAAAAGCATCAACAATAACGACAACCAAACACCCTAAAGAACACCGACTCTAATCAGCATCATAACAAAGGTGAATATTGTGTGAATACCAAACGGCCTTTTCCAGCTCATAACCCTCCTCACTGGCACAAATCCATTTCGCGTATTATCAAGCACCAATCACATTCGTTGCTCGGCATTTATAGCGGCAACAAAAGGACCAATGCCATTGACGTCGGAAAACGGGCACATATCTGAGGATAATAGATTAGATGATAGATAAGTAGATGAGATTAGGTATATGTTTGGTGTGTGATTTGGCTTTTGTCATTGCATCACGGATCACAACACGCTTACTGTTTCTTAATCAAAGGCGAGCACCTTAACTACCCCAGCCTTCAATCAACGACCATAATATAAACAACACAAAGCATATCAACGGCCATGTCCACTTACAAGATCCCACTCACTCCCAGTATCGATCAACGGACATAAATCATAAGGAAAAACCGGATGTACGTCCGCCTACAATTCGCAACACCCAAATACATTATCTCTTTTCTTTTCAACCCTTGTGTGAGAGGAACAAATTTTTAAACATTTTGTTTGTGAGAGAGGTACTATTCCTATGGTACCGAGATTTTCCTCTTTTATTAAAGTTATAATGTATACTAAGGATACCTTAAATAAACATCTGAAACTTCTTCGGCAAATCTTTCACAAGTGTAACAGTTTGTTGTCCGTGGGTATAGCTCTTAAATTGCTCTTAATGATAGTTCATGCCCTTAGAAGATGAGGAATCTATCTTTGGCTCATCATGAATCCGTTTATCACTATCAACTCTAGACAAGAACCCTCTCCTACAACACATTCCAGCAATAACAAAGACCAACAAAGAAGTTAAATGAGTTAACTACATATGGAATAATGCATCTTGGTAAGGTAAATTCAGTGCGCACCAACAAAGTTACGACAATTCATTTGCTGCAAAAACATTGTTGGCCAATATGCACTATTTTTAAAAGTAAAAATACATCTTATAAATTTGATGAGTTTCCTAGTAACTATAAGAACTTATATTTACTCTAATCTAGACAAAAGTTTCTAATAAATACCATTAACACGCCAAAGGGAATCATCGTAACTCTTAAGATCTTAGGTACACTTGATTCCAAATTCATAATCATCAACGTTTATATAACACATTTCTTACTTGACATTGACGGTCCATGCTAAAGCAAAATGTACGTTGGGTAATCAGTACCAATTTGATTCCAAGGCTAGTTACTCTGGTCCATTAGTTTTCAATGCCTAACCCCACAAAATATAACTCGGTATCGTCTCTTCACATTTGCAAGCCTATAGCCACATTACAGACTTTCCCACAACAGTGATCATACTTTAACTTCCCCTTGGTTACAGACTTGCCTACAACAGTGATCCTAAGTACAAACAAATGCTTCGTAATGATAAGTCGCCATTAATATCTAACCCCAGGTTTCCCATGTGTGCTCTTTGTGAACCAAGGATACTTTGGGCAGCACAAGGTACTCACAACCCCCTAATTCTTCCCATCAATAGCGTTGGAAATTCACTTTATGTGACGACATTTTAGAATTCCCATTAGTTATCATAGTCACTCACGCAAAGACTAGACTAGGAAATTATGTATAGTGTAGGCGCGTGAGTGACTATATATACCCCCTCCAAGGCTTCCAAGGAGGGGTTGTTGTTTGTGTTTTCTCTTTTTATTATACAATTTGCCTTTCTCTCTCTCAAACACCTTCAACCCGCTCTCTAAACTAACAATGGCTGTCACCACCATATACCACCCAACTAGACCACCGGATCTATGTTTATAGCAAACCTAAAATTGGCATCAGAGTCGACGGTTCAATCCTTGGATCGTGTTATTGATTTGGTGGTCAAATTTTTTTTGGTCCGATGTTTTTTGTCACGTTGGTCACATTATTTTTGTCATAATCTGTTATCTTTGTCACACCGTCCATCCAAACAGAAGGTTACAAAGTCTGTCATGTTCACCAGTATCTGCTTTCATCATATCTGGTCTGGCATCTGTCCTAAAACATAACATTTTTTCGGATTTAATTTTGTTATCACTGTCATAGTTTTTTATGGTCAAAGGCATTATATTTTTTGGGTTTCTTAGTTTTTTCTTGAAGATGCTAAAAACCCAGAAAAACCAGATCCAAAAACTAGATCCAGAATAAGCAGATCCAGAAAATCCAGAAAAAGGTACATTTGGATAAGATCTATCAGATTGCGAAACTGAATTTTCAGATTCTCATTATTGCGGAATCATAAGATTTGCAATATTGCGGAATCATAATATTTGCAATATTGCAGAATCATATGATTTGCAATATTGCGGAATCATCAGGTTTGACATTGCGTAATCATGTCTCAATATATTGCGGTATAATGCCACAAAATCATTGCGGAATGATTCAATTATATGGATTTCGGAATGATGACCAAAACTAAACTTCAGCCAACATCATTGTTCACACCAATCAAACCCGACTCGATCTTTATCCCTCCGTCTCATATCCTAACTAGACTCGAATTAAAAACAGAAAATTAATTGATCTCAGAGTTATATTCGTGTTTGCACATGCATGCGAGATCTATTAAAGATCTAAATACACGAATCTTATATCATCACAGATCTATGTTGGGTATGAAACCATCATTAATTTTTGAAATATCAAGAATGATTTACAACAAGTTTGTTATAATCATCTCTTTTATTCGATTTGAATATATAAAACTACATGCATCATAGATTCGTCATTATCTACAAAAACAAAGAAGATTTATAACAAGTTTGTTATAATATTTCTTTAATTCGTCTATAAGACACACGAATCTAAACACAAACTTACCCGAGACCATATACAGATCTTGTAAAGGCATGCTCCTGTGATATTCGAATGTATGAATGATTGATAAAAAATTTCGTTATAATCATTTCATTGATTCGATTTGTGTATCACATGCAATCAATCTTAACCTACCCGAGACCAATTCTGAATGATCTTGAAGACAAAGTTAATTCGGGTTCTTCAATCATGTGGGGTTGGTTTTATTTATTAACTTTGTGATGGGATTCGGTTAATTGTAAGAGATGATGATGATTCGTTTTATATTATTAGGGAAATAGATAATTGTTTGAGTTTGGTTAGAAAATGAATCGGATTTTTAAAGAATGAGATGAGATTTGGTGTTAGATGAAAGTTTGGTGGCTGAGATAGGGGTAGAAAGAAAGAGACAACTAGTGAAAGTGATTAGGTTAAATGGT
Source organism: Glebionis coronaria (assembly GCA_025667525.1). Lineage (NCBI taxonomy): Eukaryota > Viridiplantae > Streptophyta > Magnoliopsida > Asterales > Asteraceae > Glebionis > Glebionis coronaria. The sequence continues at coordinate 56,601,518 of CM046881.1, forward strand.
GAGTTGATTAGGGTTACGGTTTTTATATACCTAATTTTTAGGTTTATAAAACTTTTGGACCAGGTTTGTCAATTTGAAGTTATGGGCCGAGTGTGTTGTGGCTTTTACGTTGATTTTCTGGGCTGGCAACATTTTGCGAATACCAAAGTATCACCAAATATATCACGTATGGTTTCATGGGCCAGCCAAGTCATTCCTTTTTTAATGCATACGCATGTATATGTCCCACACACATGAATATCTCAACGTTCATGATTGATATAGGTAATATGGTGTTGACTGTTCATTAAAATGACAATGTGACTAATTTTACTAAACGTGATTAGTAATTTTACTATTAGTAATTATAATTTTTACTAATTTTTCTGGTAAATGTTAGATATCGGTCATTTTATCGGGGTTTAAACAAGATAAAGTGATGAGACAAAAAGACGAGACAAAAGTGACAAGATTATTTGACGAGATCGAAAAACAAATTGGCTATATTTTTAGTGGGTACGGATTTTTTGATCGGGAATTATTATTTGCAATTGAAGACGGATTTTTCGAAGGCGTGTTCTTATTTTATCTTTGAAATCGGGGTTGGTTGGATGAATGATTTCAATGATAACTTGCTCGTGCTTAATTTAGGATTAAGACTTGTTTATCTAGTTTCCGGGTACGGGGTGGTTGGTTGATGACTTGGATAACTATCACTTAAAGGAGCTACATTGTTGTACTCAGTGTCACACGCATAGTCGATGTGGATAATTTCAAGAGGTGTTGTGCTTATATACTTCTTCAATAATGTATTGAGTACTTAGAAATTTCTCAAGGATATTTCTACACCGTTCCTCATTCAACAAATAGTTTTGCAAGCTTAAGTCACAAGATCGAGGGATTCTTATTCAGTTTCACGTTTGGTGTATCTGGTTCATTCCATCAGTGTTCACTTCAAATTGCCTACAACGGGGTTGGTAAAGATAGCCATGGAGAGCTTATGAGTAGAGAATTTCGATCAGCAGCTGATTCTCACAAAATATATAATTCATCTTATTTATTATTCACACGAGATTTCAGGTACATGTGCGTACGATTTATTGCTGGTTCCGAGGTTTTGAAACCATCAAGGGGGAAGAAGAAGACATATTGAACTCACAACGAGTACACGTGATGAATTTCATACCTTCTTTTGATTTGAAGACATTCCGGGAAGACAATTGTCATAACCGTAGAGAAATCAGTGTTTTAACTCGTGGCGTTAAACGGTCTCTAAACGGTACACTATTGTTTGATGTTTAATTATTTGGTTGTTGCAATTATACATCATCATTATCCTATATAGAGAGATATGCATTTCCGGGACTTAATTGACTCTGGTGAATCTCCGGAAGAAGATATGTGCATTTATGGGACTTAATTGATTCTTGTGTTACGATGTCAACTTCATGAATGGGAAAAGTGTCCACTCCAGTATTTAAGCTTCATACATGGGATTGGTTTCCTTTCTTCAACTTCGCGGGGGAAGAAATGACTTGATTCTTTCTAGTATGCAAAACTGAACACTAAGGGGGAAGAAATATTAGAAGAATTATTTAAGAGTGAGAAAGACGTTGTTGATCTACTTGGTGTGCCCCAAACTTTCAATCACTTATAGCAACATTATCATTTCATATGATGGGGTTTGCTTGTTAAACTTCGCTGTGCGCTTAATCATTCTAAGCTTTATTGAAAGCTTTGAAACTACTTATGAGGATTGTCGGTTTAGGGGGAAGCTATTAAAAGCTTCTACATCAAGATTATGTGGCATGAATTAGGGGGAAGTTAATTCAGAAGCTTCTCCTTAAACAGAAGTATATGAGTTACTTAGCTCATGCCGTTACAGTATTTCTACTACAAGTTACTACAAAGATGAGTCGTTTTGAAGTGAAGACTTTAAGTCAAAGGCCTCAGAAGACTTCATCAGCATTGGAAGCTTCATGGAAGCTTTTGTTTTTTATCATTATGTACTTGTTAGGAAAAATATTGTAAGGAATTCTACACGTCGTCCCATGAGGGAAGATTGTTGGAAATTCACTTTCTGTGACGACATGTAAGAATTCCCATTAGTTATCATAGTCACTCACGCGAAGACTAGACTAGGAAACTATGTATAGTGTAGGCGCGTGAGTGACTATATATACCCCTCCAAGGCTTCCAAGGAGGGGTTGTTGTTTGTGTTTTCTCTTTTTATTATACAATTTGCCTTTCTCTCTCTCTCTCAAACACCTTCAACCCTCTCTCTAAACATAACAATGGCTGTCACCACCATATACCACCTAACTAGACCACCGGATCTATGTTTATAGCAAACCCACAATTGGTATCAAACATATAGAAGCTAAACTTACAACGTCCTCATACAACTCCGCTCAGTCAATACCATAGAGACAAATTGCCATACATGGGGATTCTGAAACTGGAAGCAGGGATATTTTATCAGAACGAGAAAGGAGTCACGCAATTCATAAGATTTTCTGAACTGCATAAATTCAGTGATGGCACACTCAAACATGTTCGTGATGACCTGACTGTTCTCAATGCCGGACTACCGCTTCCAGCAATTAAGTACACATGGACAGACCAATGCAAGAAAGGTGCTAAGTATGCGATTAAGAAGATCGAGGAAACATTAAGGAAGCGCCGGTTGATAAGAAGTTTGGAACGATTCGTAGGTGGAAGACCATATGGAGCTCACCACAGGCTAACGAAACGATCTATTTAACATAGATCGTCTTCTATCAGGTCAACTCCATATGTATTTTATTGTGAATATGTTAATATATGTATAATAGGCTTTTGTGGCATAGTGTAGTACAAGAGTATGAAATTTTTCAAGAATTTCTCACGAGATTCCAAATCTTTCAGACATATCATATTTACACTACAACTAACCCTCATTAATTTGAGGGAGAGCATTAATATGCTCTATGACCATCAACCAATTTCATTTTTAACCCAAAGACTGGTTAATCCATTAATATCCAAAAGATTAATGGTTAACATTTTGGATAAGGGGAGAAAATGAGATTAAGGAGACTTGTAAAACATATGTGGCTAAAAATGAAAAAGGGCTGAATAGAAAATCCAACTTGATATGTGCTACGCATATGTTGAGGGGGAGCATTTTGTTGTCACAAAAACGCTGAAGGTACAAAAACTTTTGATATTTATATCACAAGTACCTCAGTGATTTTAAGGAATGTTTTCATAAAGACGAATACTTACCCAAAACACACTTAAATCACGAAGAATGTGGTGACAAAAGGGTGGTAGGATTAGGTACTAGTCTAATGATTCTTCCAGAACCGGAGGAATCTTCCCAAGGACAATTCCATAGTTAGAAAATAGAAGTCCTTAGGAAAGATGGGGAATGGATTGTGAATGTAGCTGAATGCCGACCAATTACTGAGCTAGCACCAGAACAATCACAACAAGGTGCTAGTGATGATGTATTGGTAAGCATTGAAGGGGTTGAAGAATGAAAAAGAAATGTAAAGATAAAGGGTGTAAAGAAAGAAGCCCTCCTTACAATTTAGATAGAAACCAGGTCAATTCATCTTGAAGACGAAAGTATCATGGAGTCAGTGATGCAATGCACAACCCCTCCCAGACAACTCAAATATCTCTCAAAAGATATTTGTTTTAATGTCACGGAGTTCAACAAGTTATCTATTGGTTTATTCACTCCAAATAAATTGATATTGAAAAGGTGGTGTAATAACCCGAGCTTAACGTCATTATTTTATCCTAACTATGTAACATATTTTTAATTTCTAAGTAATGATGAGTATTATTATATTTGACGGTTTTAGTTGAAACCGGTAATGTGTGATTAGATTTAATTGTTTTGACAAATGAAGAGTACTAATAGTGATCGCGATGCCAATGGATGCCCAAATATTATATTTTAGTATCGATTATTTCGATATTTGAGATTTTTGAAATTTTTATTTCATTACGTATTAAGTTGAGTCGGAACTTTATTATTTCGTTTTGTGTGCGTTTAATTATTAAAACGATCGATTTAACAAATGAGATTTATATTTTTATGAACCCGGGATGAAACCCGATTCTCGTCAATATTTATAAAATTGACTAATAGTCATTTCCCGCTTTTTAACTAATATTTACAACTTGGTCCAAAAGAATGCACAAATTGCAATTTCTACCCCCACCCACCATATAAAAGGAAATCTTTTCCTCACTTCTACTCATAAAAATACAAACATGCAAAATTCTTTCCATCTCTCTTCTTTTTCTCTCTTTTCCCGCCACCCTTCGACAAACAAACATCCCTTGATCATCTAAAATTAGCTTGAATCCTTGAAAAAATTGAAGTCACATGTTGGAAATTAAAAGGAGATCATTTTGGTGTAAAAATCTTCCACATACAAGAACATTGATATTCAAAATTATTTTTGAGATGAACATGAGGTTTGATCCATTTGGATTGTTGTAAGATTCCTTGTTTATGTTATTATTATTGTAACAATTCTTTATTTTTGAGTGCATGCATTTGTTTTTAATTTTGATTTGATGCATGTGATCATGCAAGTGAACCTAAGATTTAGGAGTTGTTAGGGATGATTAATATAGGTTAATTGAAGGTTAGATGATGTTAAAAATAGGTCAAAATGAGTGTTGGTATGATTTTTAAAGAGGTGTTTTACATCAGTGAGTTTAAGGCTGTTTTCGAACAGTAGGTGTTGGTTAGGTGATGATATGATTGGATATTGTTGTAGTAGTCGTTGATACGCTCGTTTCGGTATAAGATAGAGCTTCTAACTCATAACGAGGACGAAGTTACACTAGTTTGAATATCCGTGTACCGGGAGAAGCAAATTGGCACAATCCGAAATTGTGGTTGATTTTGGATCGACTCTCGGGGACTATAAGTGAGTTTTATAAATGTTCATGGGCTGTTCTCAGGTTCTAAATCTAGGGTATTGAGTCTATTTTCAAAGCCAAGTGTCGATTTTGTAAATGGGAATGTTTAACGAGGTCAAAATAGTTTTACGAGGCAAGTATGCAAAACAGTCCGGTTTTTAAAGTCTAAAGATGCGTCGAGCAGGTGGTTTTAAAATGTGAATCACTTGATGAAATTTTAACTGAGTATTATACAGATTTTAAGTGAGTTTGTCACCAAGTTTCATCGAAAACGGAGTTGTATAGGTAGGGGAAATCAGTGTGTACTTTTGGTAAGTACCGGCTAAGTACTTTTTGGGAGGTACTTAACCTCGCGTCATAGTTTGAGGCGAGAGGCTAATCTATTAGCTTCTCAAATTTCTAAAAAGATATAAGTCTTGTGTGTGAGTGTATATTCTGAGATTGGATACCCGTGTTGGGTATTTGACCCGTGTTAATTTGGCATCTTGAGATAGATCAATAACGAAGGTGCTAGTTTTAGAAAGCTAGTACATGTTGTGGGGTTTAGAAGGGATTCACTTGCATTGATTGGTCATGTCTATGTACATACTATTTTGAGTCATTGATTTTGTTATATTACGTATGTTTTAAAATACTTAAGTATATTGCTAAGCGCACACCTTTTTTGTTAGGTGGCGGCTTTTGACGTGTATATTTGGGCGGCATCTTCACTTCGGCGATCACTACTACTACTAGCTTCGTGTATTATCTAAGGTGAGTTTATAGCCTCGCTTTTTACTATATTGTAAATGATTTTAACCCGTGAGGGGGATACATGTTGTTTTATAAAGTAAACATAAGTTGTTTTTGGTATGTTGGACCCTAATATGATGATAAATGCCTAAGTACCATTGTCTTATGAAGTCCCTGAATTTCATGAATTGTTAATTACCTTGCGGGGTAAACGCTAATACATATGATAGATCTATTTGGTTTGACAAACCTAGGGTATGTATCCTTGTGATCACCTGAAAGGGATATTATGTATAAGAGGTTGTTGGTATATGACAATATTACCTGTTGTAAGGGCGCCGTAAGTGATTCGGTTGACGTGTTGGTTAACGTTCAGTTGCATGAGCTTAAGGCATTTATTGATATATATACTACTTGTCTGTGTGACAAGCTTGAGATGATTAAAATTCTTGTGTTCAAATGATGATTTGTAAAACCTATAGACTTGCTCAACCGTTGTGTTGATAATTTTAAGCATGTATTTCAGGTAATCAAGATGGATAGCAGCAGAGCATGCGAGGAGGGAGTTGGTGCTTACCTGTCTAATGTTTACTTTATTTTTCCATCCATTGAAATGAATAAATTACTTTTAAGTCTTTGATAAATGTATTGTGATTGGTAACGGTTTTTGGGACTAAGCGCTACTCTGATTTATATATATTGGGATGGAAAACTTTTTAGACAATGTTTGTATTATTTTAACGTCTCTTTTGAGGTCATTTTCTATGATTGTGTGCGATGTGCTATGAGTAGCACCCCAAAGTGGTATTCCGCTGCATGGTAATTTGGGTGTGTTACAAAATGGTATCAGAGCCACAAGTTATAGAGAACTAGGTCGATTTTAAAAAACCTAAACTATAACTTTTGGTGTGTTCTAAAAAGTTTTAAGCACGCAACTACTCTGCATGGCTCTGGTAAGGCTATTCTTGTATTACTTTATGATTGATTGTCATTATGTGAACCTATGTGTATGTAGCAATGGTAGTATGTATATGTATGAATATACTATGATATTTGAAGACATTGTGGTTGAAGCAATGGTACTTGAATGATTGTCGTCCATCTTATAATACGGTTTTGTATCGGAACTGGTTTCACCGTCAATCACCGATCTTGATGATTATGTTATCTGAATACGAGTATGAAACTTGTTTGATACTTTGAGTATGTATATATTGTATCGTAATCTATCGCATATCGACTTGTTTAAGTTCGATTGTTATCATTGTATCGTGATGTGCCATTTTTGGACATCTCCTTTTGAAACATAATTGATAAAAGCGATGTTCGTGTTTTCGATACTTCTTATGATTTTGAAGAATCATTTATCCGAGGAGACATCTTCTATGTAATACGACGTGTGATATGATTTTATATATGACTACGTTTTATTGACGAAAAGGAGGATGCCAATGTTGGACCTAAGATATATATATCCTAATCAAATATATATAGTTTGGGTACAACAAAGATATGCTCGTAGTAGTCATTCGGTTGAGTGACTTCATACTGTGTATCTAAATGGAATGGGACATTTAGATATAGAGATTTTAACTCGCCCAACTAAGAGTCGTTTAAGGCTGTCTTATTTAAATGGATTGGGACATTTGAATAAGAAAATTTTAAACCATTGAACCTTAGATTGTCGTGATTTCCTTATTTAAATAGAATGGGACGTTTAAATACGGAAATCATGATATAAGTTTATTGACACCTTGTATTTACTATGGTATTTTGATATGATATCGTGTTGAGAGATAGTAATACTTGAGTAGGATAACTTATAATCGTTTTGTTGAAATGGATTGGGACGCCTTTTCATTTGAACAAGAAAGTTATAAGTTCCCGAACCGTAAATTTATAAACTCTTGTATACATGAAAGGGGACACCTTTTGATGTAGACAAGGAGTTATAAATGAGTGGGCCCAAGTATGTCTGGCTCGATTTGTGGATGTTTGGTATGCGTACGTCTTCCTTCGAATCGTGTTTCGTTGGTATAAATCGTTCAGGGCCGTCGTCATTATGATTATTTCCGATTATCATCTATGTACGAGTAACCTGTTGGACTTCTCTCGAGTTATAATCTTTTTTGATTGACCATTTCTAATGTGTCTCGATGATAGCAAGCTTTATAAGCAGATTGTTAAGAACCGTTAACCGTTTCGAGAATAGGCGACTTGTTTATGCGTCACCAGGAATTATACGTGTATTTGTGGATTGACTGAGGATCGAGTTATCAATGGAAGCTTATCATGGATGTGAAGATCTTTTAATTTTACTTGCTAATATTGAAGGGTCATCGAAGACATTTCTTGATGACGACCCGTGGGGCTAATATGACGAGCAAACGAAAAATATGATGCATCACCTTGAGCACTGAAGTAGAAATTATTGGGAAGCCTTTGTATGATAAATAATGAAGTAGAAGTTAGTTGGACGCTTTTGTATGTGACTACTACAGAAGAAGCTGTGGGTACACCTGGAATGTTGTGAATCTTCCCCGATGGACCGAGTTTCTTAATGACTAGAATTAATAAATTCGTTATCACCTCGAGGAGTATGTTGTAGCCGACACCGCAAGTGGAAAGATTTTGGAGATTGAGTTGTGTTATCAAGTGTTAGTTCAAGGTTTTCTCAATGATCAACGATGAAGATCTATATATGATGTTTATGTTCAACCTTTGTTTATAGGTATTTATATGGTATGTGATCTAGTCGAATGATCGTAAGTTGTGAGAACTTGAGACGGCATTGTCCAATAACGTCCGATCATGGAGAACACGTACCATGTAATATCTTTTTGACTTTGAATGACGATGTTTATTGAGACTTGAATGCACGTGGGCGGAAGTGAGATGGTGTCTTTGTTTTATCTTTGGAGTATGGATCCGCGTGTGTGCACACTCTGATGACGAAAATATTTTTCTTGTTATTTTATATATATATATATATATATATATATATATATATATATATATATATATATATATATATATATATATATATATATATATATATATATATATATATGTCCATGGCCATCTGGCCAGTGGCTATTCCTTAAATTGCAATCTTTCTTTTGACTGGACTTACCCGAAAATCATGTCATCTACTCTTGTCGTCAAATGAGCTTCGTATAATTCATAAAATTTCGTATATCGAGCTTGAAGAAGTTCCCGTTAGATATGGATTTATTCATCCTTTTGGTGAGATACAACTAGACGACAAGTTGTGTTTTGTGAGCAGAATCAGTGGAGATCATGGATCGAAATTCACGTGGGATCATGAGGACTTCTTTAGGAAGGAGTGCCCTCGTCTTTCCTAGGAGTGTGCAATACGAGTATGAGGCGAGGTGAGCGCCGGGACGTCGCTCCTTTAAGGATGTGGTAATGTAATAACCCGAGCTTAACGTCATTATTTTATCCTAACGATGTAACATATTTTTAATTTCTAAGTAATGATGAATATTATTATATTTGACGGTTTTAGTTGAAACCGGTAATGTGTGATTATAATTAATTGTTTTGACAAACGAAGAGTACTAATAGTGATCGCGATGCCAATGGATGCCCAAATATTATATTTTAGTATCAATTATTTCGATATTTGAGATTTTTGAAATTTTTATTTCATTACGTATTAAGTTGAGTCAGAACTTTATTATTTCGTTTTGTGTGCGTTTAATTATTAAAACGATTGATTTAACAAACGAGATTTATATTTTTATGAACCCGGGACGAAACCCGACTCTCGTTAATATTTATAAAATTGACTGGTAGTCATTTCCCGCTTTTTAACTAATATTTACAACTTGGTCCAAAAGAATGCACAAATTACAATTTCTACCCCCACCCACCATATAAAAGGAAATCTTTTCCTCACTTCCACTCATAAAAACACACATATGTAAAATTCTTTCCATCTCTCTTCTTTTTCTCTCTTTTCCCGCCACCCTTTAACAAACAAACACCCCTTGATCATCTAAAATTAGCTTGAATCCTTGAAAACAAATTGAAGTCCCATGTTGGAAATTAAAAGGAGATCATTTTGGTGTAAAAATATTTCACATGCAAGAACATTGATTTTCAAAATCATTTTTGAGATGAACATGAGGTTTGATCCATTTGGATTGTTGTAAGATTCCTTGTTTATGTTATTATTATTATAACAATTCTTTATTTTTGAGTGCATGCATTTGTTTTTAATTTTAATTTGATGCATGTGATCATGCAAGTGAATCTAAAGTTTAGGAGTTGTTAGGGATGATTAATATAGGTTAATTGAAGGTTAGATGATGTTAAAAATGAGTCAAAATGAGTGTTGGTATGATTTTTAAAGAGGTGTTTTACATCAGTGAGTTTAAGGCTGTTTTCGAACAGTAGGTGTTGGTTAGGTGATGATATGATTGGATATTGTTGTAGTAGTCGTCGATACGCTCGTTTCAATATAAGATACAGCTTCTAACTCATAACGAGGACAAAGTTACACTAGTTTGAATATTCGTGTACCTAGCGAAGCAAATTGGCACAATCTAAAATTGTGGCTGATTTTGGGTCGACTCTCGGGGACTATAAGTTGACTTTTATAAATGTTCATGGGCTGTTCATAGGTTCTAAATCTAGGGTATTGAGTCTATTTTCAAAGCCAAGTGTCGATTTTTTAAATGGGAATGTTTAAGGAGGTAAAAATAGTTTACGAGGCAAGTATGCAAAACAGTCCGGTTTTTAAAGTCTAAAGATATGTCGAGCAGGTGGTTCTAAAATGTGAATCAGTTTATGAAATTTTAACTGAGTATTCTACATATTATAAGTAAGTTTTTCACCAAGTTTCGTCGAAAACGGAGTTTTTTAGGTAGGGGAAATCAGTGTGTACTTTTGGTAAGTATCGGCTGAGTACTTTTTGGGAGGTACTTAACCTCGCGTCATAGTTTGAAGCGAGAGGCTAATCTATTAGCTTCTCAAATTTATAAAAGGATATATGTCTTGTGTGTGAGTGTATATTCTGAGATTGGAGACCCGTGTTGGGTACTTGACCCATGTTGATTTGGCATCTTGAGATGGATCAATAACGAAGGTGCTAGTTTTGGAAAGCTAGTACAAGTTGTGGGGTTTAGAAGGGATTCACTTGCATTGATTGGTCATGTCTATGTACATACTATTTTGAGTCACTGATTTTATTATATTAAGTATGTTTTGAAATACTTAAGTATATTGCTAAGCGCGTCCCTTATTTGTTAGGTGGCGGCTTTTGACGTGTATATTTAGGAGGCATCTTCACTTCGGCGATCACTACTACTACTAGCTTCGTGTATTATCTAAGATGAGTCTATAGCCTCGCTTTTTACTATATTGTAAATGATTCTAACCTGCGAAGGGGAATACATGTTGTTTTATAAAGTGAACACAAGTTGTTTTTGGTATGCTGGACCCTAATATGATGATAAATGCCTAAGTAACATTGTCTTATGAAGTCCCTGAATTTCATGAACTGTTAATTACCTTGCGGGGTAAACGCTAATACATATGATAGATCTATTTGGTTTGACAAACCTTATCCTAGGGTATGTATCCTTGTGATCACCTGAAAGGGATATTATGTATAAGAGGTCTTTGGTATATGACAATATTACCTGTTGTAGGGGCGCCGTAAGTGATTCGGTTGACGTGTTGGTTAACGTTCAATTGCATGAGCTTAAGGCATTTATCGATATATATACTACTTGTCTGTGTGACAAGCTTGAGATGATTAAAATTCTTATGTTCAAATGATGATTTGTAAAACCTATAGACTTGCTCAACCGTTGTGTTGATGATTTTAAGCATGTATTTCAGGTAATCAAGATGGATAGCAGCGAAGCATGCGAGGAGGGAGTTGGTGCTTACTTGTCTAATGTTTACTTTATGTTTCCATCCATTGAAATGAATAAATGACTTTTAAGTCTTTGATAAATGTATTGTGATTGGTAACGGTTTTTGGAACTAAGCGCTACTCTGATTTATATATATTGGGATGGAAAACTTTTTAAACAAGGTTTGTATTATTTTAACGTCTCTTTTGAGGTCGTTTTCTATGATTGTGTGTGATGTGCTATGAGTAGCGCCCCAAAGTGGTATTCCGCTGCGTGGTAATTTGGGGGTGTTACAGGTGGCAATCCTCTCCAGCCTCCGATCACCAAAACAAAATGCACTATTGAGTCTAAAGCCACGTGATCATCAAAAGTCTCATTAGGACACAATTTTGAAACAAGAAAGATTTTCATGAGTCCTACGCAATATTCTTGTAATATTGCCAGAACATCTGAGTAATACGAAATTATTACAATGAAGATAGAAATCCTGCTTGAGCCAACATCAAACAAGCTCATGGTAGGTGACATGTGCGGTTCTTTAAGAACTAAACTTGTGATAACTAGAAAGAAACGATGGTTTAACTCTTAATTGAGATTAAAATTTTTCCAGGGCCTCTACGCATTATCCAAGTGATATTGCCAGAACTCTCAGAGTGGCACTCTTTAGTGTCCACAGTGACGAGTGGAAATCCTTCCAGTGTCAACATTAAACAGCACTGCGGTAGGTGACTAGCAAGATTCTATCAAAATCTAGCTCGTGATAACTGGAAAGCAACGATGGTGAAAATCTTAATTGAAATTCACTTGTTCCAGGTTCATGAATTGACGGCTTCAATCATGCGGATTTTATATCCAAATGATTCACTCGTTATGTTCGTAGTCAGCTTTGGACGGTCGAATAAAGAGAACGGGTTTACCCGCGAACTCTTGTCAAGGAGATCTTTAATTAGAGCTATCTGTCACAAGTACAATATTTATTATCGTCCAACGATCTTCACCGACCGGATGTAAAATGCTTCCGAATCAGAATAAAATGTCAAAGCCATTTTATTCGTGTCTTATTATGTTGCTACATCTGAAGATGGTGGCGTTGCGGTGTACCAGATGAAGTCGACCTCACATGCTTATTCCTTCTACATCAAATAATTCAGCAAATTCAAGAAAGTTTGACCTAAAAGTCTTCCGTTGTGTCAACTCTGAAACTTTCAAGAATTCAATAAAGGATATGTATGTGAGACATGAAGTCACGAAGAGGCGAACATCACAAGAAGGAAAAGATTGAACGTGAAAGGCCAAAAGAACATGCTCAAGCTAAAGCCTATGGTTATCAAACATATTCACACAAAAAAAAGAGAAACGACTACGAGCTCAAGACAGAGACTTAGTATAGTATGCTAGGTTTAGGACTTTGTAATTTAGAGTGACCTCTCTTATGGGGAGATTGTTGGAAATACGTTTTTAACGTATATTAGAAGTATCGGTCACTCTAACAAGATTATTAAACGTTGTAAGCTCGTAGTTAGAAAGTTATTATCTTTACATTATCAACCTAACCCATGGGCTTGTCCATGGGTTGGAAGGCCCAAGTCCACTAAGGACTTGGGTATAAAAGCCCTCCTTTTTTTATGGAGAGGGTGTTGGTTGTTTTACTTTTCATATAATAAACACACATTTTCTCTCCATCTTTCTCTCTCTAGTCTCTCTCTCTAGAAACAACAACCCTCTTGTTAGATCATAGATTATCATAATTCTACAAGTAGCCATTTGATAATGCACCCTACACCCTTTAAACATCTTAAACGTCCCATCTAAACAACTTCTCAACTCATCTTGATTCCTACAAAAAACGCAAGCCGTCTCAATCTCACAAAACCTCTCAAAACACACTCTTAAACTCTTAGAATCCATATTTGGTCCGATATTACTCACATATACCTTCGTGCTTTATAATCTCGGCCAGTAGAAAACATTCCAAAATAATCAAGAGTAAAGTGTGCAGAGTAAAGTTTGTTGTATAAAAAAATATTTTAGATAAATGGTACCAAAAGACAAACCAGATCAATCTAACAATTACGGATGCAGTTCTCATCAAGGACCAGTGAAATCTTTGGAAGATAAAAATGCAGGCCATATATGCTAAACTTAGAACTTTCTTTCTGGAAAACTAAAAAAAATGTTTCTCGAAAGTCTAACCTCAGTTTCGCTAATTGACTCCGTCACAAGTGATTTAAGACATGATGTACTTGAAGAATAATTCCCAAGTTACATAATGTATTCAGTAACAATAAAGCATTAGAAACCAATAGTAAAAAAACTGCTTACTTTATCTAAAGAAGCTTCAGATGGTCCCTGAAATAATTCAATGATCCATCAACAAGTCGCTTATAACCTTGTTCAGGAGCAATCAAATCCATTTTTATCTGACACAATCTTTTTCACATTTTGTAGTGAAAGATGTCTATGGAACGCAAGTTTTCTTAGTGCAGTTGGAAGTTGGTTCCCAAACACATTTATTCTGTCACCTCCAGGCCACCTAACATTACACACACAAAAAGAAAAGAAGAATTTATAATTAAGTCAAAATGAAAAAATACGTGTGAAGGGAAAATGAATATTCTCACCCTCCATCAAGGAGCTCCTTATATATTTTTTCAAAAGCACGACAAAGTTCCAAGATAGCGTACAATTGAGCCTGAAAGACAAACATCTAGAAACTAACAAATTAAACTAAGAGATAATTAAAACCAAAACTTTTTCGCATAGGTCATCTTAACAATCTATCAAGATGTTACATCCACACTCGTACATAATAAAAAAACAGTAAAATTAAGCCTGTCACTCAGTTGGCCCAAAAAAACTTAAAACCCTAATTCTATTAATTAATTTTTTTACCTTCCATGAACCCTAAAAAATAAAATCATGGTGGTCGGTCTGGGGAGGTGGTGGTGCCAGGTTGACCTTTTTTAGATTGCTTTTGTGGCCCTTAGAGTTTTAATAAAAATCCATCCCATCTCTTTATTATGGTTTATATTTTCACACTTACCACACATATACTTTTGGACATCTTTATTCTTAACTACATTTTGTGTCCTTTATAAATTAACGGATCTAGTCCTATTTTAATCAACCCGTGTCACTTTTGGTCCAATTTCTCGTTGACCATTAGCTTCACCAGTTATCTAGAGTGAAATGACTAAAAACCCTTCGTCGTAATCCACGAAATAACTATAATACCCTCTTTTTTATTTTCGTATTATAATTAAATAGTAGACTACTACTATATTATTCTTATTAAAATAAAATCATACTCGTATCAAAACCATCTTCTAAAGTTCTTCATTATCACATACAAAATGTTCAAATCCCACCAGTCTATCCCATTCGATGACCATATTCTCATTTTAACATAATTACAACCATCATCACTAAACATGTCATATATTAACAAGAAACTTCAAACACGCCATTTACCTCCCCCCCAAAAAAACAAGAAACGAAAACCCACTTCTTATCTCGATTCTTGATCAGTGATGTGAGGTTGTTTGTGAGTGGTTTGTGTTGTGGTTTTTGTGAAGGTGTTGGTTACATCAGTTTAGATCTGGTTTCATTTAGGTTTTTTACATTATGTATAATTTCAAGATTAGGGGGTTTTGCTATATTTAATTGTTGGTGTTAGTAGGCGGTAAGGTTATAGTGATGGATGAGGCGGCGACGACCAACTATTAGGGAAAGCAACGTCTCATGATCGGGATTGACGGCCGGCAATTATGGTGACAATCAAAGGATGATGGTGGTTATTGGTTACCAATAAAATTGTGCAAAAAGAAACATGTATGAAAATGAATACGATTCATATAATTATTTTGTCATGGTAAAAAAGGTAGTTCAAAATTAAAAGAAAACTTTCGCACCTCATTTGGCTTGTTCAGAATCATGTATCGCTGATTTTGAATGGTAAGACTTTCGCTGCTCTTATGGATCATTAAGCCGAGCTTCCTCATCTACTCGTGCTTTCTCAACCAACTCCTTTCTTACGTGCATCCTTTTTTCTTTCTTCAATGCCCTAATCATTCGTTGGGTTGGTGGTAACAGTTTCTTTCATTTTCAAGGCTTTTGGCTTATAAATGCTTAATAGAGTTTGCACAGAAAAATGGCATGTAAATGTTGGTCGTGGTGGTTCTGATCAAGTTCAATAAATCAGTTTTAACATTTTAATCGAACTAACCATTCTATTAGGGTCACTGAAATTAGTTATGAACCCTGGATGTTACTGATCAGTACTGAAATTAATATATAATCCTATGAGAAAAGCTTGTATGTTTCAAAAAATATATGACATAATAAAGAAAAAAAACGTGACAAAATAAAGGGTTATCGGGGCTCTTTCTTACCCACATTTTCTGTAGCGGTAATACATAAATGTTAGCTATCAGCGATTTAAACTCTTCTCATATGATGATTGTAAGTCGTACTTTGCCAAAATTTTGTTTACTTTTTGTATACATAACACAAATAATAAAACATTATGTATTATATTTTATTCACATCATATGCTTATTCATATACTATGTTTGTAAAACCCGCATGCTTTTACCATGAATAGTACCCTTACGATCGTACGTACATGATTAAAACTTTCCTTATTTAACACGTTTACGTTTCACGAATAAGATTTACAAGTATTACGTACGTGTTATTACACGATAAGTATTTAATACGTATTAAGACACGATAATTATTTCAACAATAATTATTTCAACAATAATTATAATCACGAACATACGAACATGAAATCATGGACGTTTAGAATCACGAAATCAATATTATTATGTATTTATGTATATTTATTACGATTACGAATAAATATAAATTACGACACGAACGAACAATAATTAAATCACGTAAACACGACACAAATATTTAGACACAGAAAACAATGGGTTACCCCTTGTGGGCCCCTCTTACCCGCGGCACCAACACAAAACAAGGGCCAAGCCCACTTGGAATTTTATTAAAACAAGAAATACGGGAAATCATATTTTCATAATCACAGAAAAAATAGAAAATATCAAAACCCTAATCTCTCTTTTCTCTCCTCTTGGCCGTCGGGTACAAACACCACAAAAGGGTGTGTTGATTGATTTTTGGTGATCAAATCTTGCAAGAGTGTAAGTGTTTTCATCATTCATTGTTTCACGGATTCGGTAAATTATGAAACCCCTTTTTATTTTATGTTTTTATTTAATAAAAACACATGGAATCATAAGGTTATAATAAACAAGTTAACATGTCATGTAATTAATCATGGGGGTAAATAAATCATGGTTTTTAGGGGTGTTTGTTTCGGCAGACGCAAGGAACCGAGACCAAAAGGTCTCGGCTTGCTTTTGTTCGCACCAACAACCGAGACCAAAAGGTCTCGGTGTGGGCTGTGATGTTCGGTCGCAAGAACAAGGGACCCCGACTTCGGTCGGGGTGTGTTTTGGCTTTGGTGAGTCTCGGCTAAAAACAAACCAACACCACCAACTTAAGCCGATGGCTAAATAAGGAAAGCAGGGGGAACCACAGCCGCGGCAGCAGGGGAACACCGGCTAGCCAGTGGGAACTTTGCCCAGCCGGTGGCTTTAGCCGTGAGACCAGGGGGAAACCACCGGCACAACGGTGGCTGTTTTTGCGAAAACAGCGGCAACCGGTCAAGCCGGTTTTGCCACTTTTAAAGGTGTGTTTGTTTGGCCGAGATTCATGGGTTAAACAGGTCCGGTTCACAACATGTTTAGATTAAAACACGGGTCCGATTCATGACATGTTTAGATTAAAACACGGGTCCGGTTCACGGGTTCACGGGCACGGTTCACGACTTAATAAATTTTACAAGTTTAGTTATTTTACAAGATTACTTATTTACAAGCTTAACTAAATTAATTTGACATGTTACTTAATTAATATAAGTACAACATGACTTAGGTTATTATTATTATTAATAATACATGGATTTTTAACCTAAGTATTTATTATTTAAATTAGAATATATAATTAATTAATTATTAAACATGCCTTATAATTACTTCATTTACATGATTTAGGTTATATTAATAATAAATATTAATACATGTTTTAACCTAAGTATTATTAATGTTATTTAATTAAATCATGTTATATTTAATTAAATACTTTAACCTATAGTTTATTTAATTTACATGTAATGATTAATAAACTATACTATATATCACATGACTTAGAATATAAACCAGTAAACACTTAAGCTTATATTATTAGCTTAACAATCCAGCTTATTCTATTTATGGAAACTTTCTATTTTTAGAAACTTATTTAATTAAGGCGGCTAATCTATTTATGGAAACTTTCTATTTTTAGAAACATATCTATTTTAGGCAGTAAATCTATTTTTGGAAACTTTCTATTTATGGAAACTTTCTATTTCTGGAAACTTTCTATTTTAGGAAACCTAGTATTTTTAGAAAGTTACTTTCTATTACACAACAAGTATAATAATACAAGAAATACAAGTAATACTTAATCAGAATAGACAGAATACATGATAAACGCGGTATAAAGCTTAAATCAGTAAAACATGACATGAACATATAAAACAAGCTAAGACATGATATAAAATCAGTTACGTACTCAGTAATCAGAATACTTATACACGTATATTATTTATGTAGCATTAGTGATATCGAAGTAGGACTCTCTTCCGTTCGTTTTCTTCGTTCACTGGACACAAAGTACGGATTCTCCGTCCTTTCAGTATGGACATTCTTCCTTATTAGGATTCCCCGTATGCAGCCAACTGTTTTCCCAGTATATGTTTTTTATGTTTTTGAATTGCTTATGTTTAATTAGATACCTAAACCATATACATGCATGACCAGTTTCACCTAGTTATGGAGGTACCATAACCATAACACTAGAGGCACCAGTGTTATGACTTCACCATGGCGGAGTGATAGCTCGTGGCGTCCCTTTAGCTTTTGGACATATTATTATCATGTGGGGCGTATGGGTGCATCCTAGGTTACATGTTTTCAGCAGATTATTCAGGTGAATGTGGTGTGTGCCTTGCATCCTTCACAAGGAGCTGATCCCTCCTACCCAAAAACTTATATTAATTAGAGGCAGCCCCTCTAATTGCATGACGAGGTCACCCCTCCAAGTATTCATGCACGTTGATATTTCATGACCTATATTGGCTAATGGTAAACATGTTAAACAGTTTTTATAAGATAAACATAAGGCTTTTCAAACTATAAAACCAGTTTTACTAAGATATACCAGGTTATCCAAGACTTAGTCTTTTCTGCTACTCATTGCTTATATGCTTAGATTATTCATGCTTTACTTGTATATCCGTGCACTGAGCGTTATGCTCAGCCGTTTTTCCTTTCATGTTTCCAAAACGGCAGGTACTGAAGGACGCTCGTAGACTTTAAGCGTGCGTGCACATCGATTGGAAGCTTCCTAGCCTTCATTACTTTATGCATTTCTTTATACTTTTGATACTCATTTCTATGGACATTGTTTAGTCCTTTTCATTTACAGTACATATGTTTGTGTGTGTTGAGTTCTACTTTTGGGATACCGATGTTTGTTTCCGGCATTTTCCTTTATGGTCATGTGATGTTTTATACATTTATCCTTGTAAGCTTTGATGACACGCCATAGTCACGCGTGACATTCCATTTACCAAAATGGGGTGTTACAATTATGGTATCAAAGCCAAGGCTTCGACCTATAGGCTCTCAAAACACGACCTGTGATTAGTGGATAGTCACTATGGTCTTCCTAGAAACTGACAGTCGGTTTTCATACATTCATCATTTTCATGCATACATATATATGTCATTGTCGCAGGTTTATGACTAAGTAATGGTTGGTACAGGACTGGCCCTATTTAGTCGCATGTGCTTTTATCGAAACTTTTAACTTTGGGACCGACCCATTGGCGTCCCCTCGCCATGTCTTTAGTTTTGAGTGACTGACCATGGGCGCTCACTCTCGCGCATATAAAAAGTTTCATAAAACTGCATCATGCATTCATGTACTAATTTTCTTGCATAAAAATTTTCTCATAATTTATTGGTATAAATTTTTTTTATAGTTTATGTTTTGATCAGTTTAATCATGTATTTTATGTTATACTATCAGATGGTTCTCACACGCGAGTAGGAACAACTCAATGCAGCAATCCAAGCTGCAATGCAAGCTATGCTTCCTCAGCTGAGAAACGAAATCAGGGCTGAGGTACAGGCTGCCAACAATCAGTAACAACACCCAGTACCTCCTCCTCCAGCAACATTGGTCACATGGCTGGAGAGATTCAATAAGCTACGCCCTCGAGCATTCGAGAGAACAGATAGCCCTTGTGAAGCTGAAAGCTGGTTGGCTCACATTGAGAAGATCTTCGATGCTATGGTTTGTGACCCCATCTTCAAATCGAGGTTATTCTGCTACTGGTTCGAAGGTGATGTGTTAGCATGGTGGAAGGCACTGAAGCAGTCTGAGGGAGGTGATAATTGGGTGGCTGGTTTGACCTAGGCTCAGTTCAGGGATTTGGTGATGGGACAGTTATTTCCCAAGGCTGAGCAAGACAAGCTGAAGAGAGAGTACCATGAAATTTGATAGAGAGCTGGGGAGAATAGCAACGAGTTCATGCAGCACTTTTTTCGCTTGGCTGGTTTTCTTGGTGCATCAGCAGGTACTCCTGAAGAGAAAGCACAACACTTCAGGTGGGCTCTTCGTACATCGTCGCAGACAACTTGGTGTGCGCTACGTTCAACATGGTGGCACAAGTGGCCGATGCAGCACGTAAGCTGGAGATGCTGAAGGAAAGATAAGAGTTCGGGGAAGCAGAGAGACCCGATAAGAGGTAAACATTCGTATTCAGCGGTGACCAACCCGTATTCTTTCAGTATATGTCAATATTTCATCTCTTTAAACTGTATCTTCCAGGCAGAAGACTGGGGACCGGTCTTAGCCGGCTACTCAGCAAAAGCCTACTCAGCCCAAGGGAAATGGTCAAACTCACGACCGTTCTGCTACAGATAGGCGTGGCGGTAATGATATTACCGTAACAACGCTGGGCACTCCAACAGCAGTAGGTCCTTTTCTTACTCATTTTCTGATGATTACATGCTATAGTTGTGAATTCTGACACATTAGAGAATCTTCTACCAGGAATCATGGTAACGGGAGGGACCAGAACCAGAGACGTTCACAGCCTAACCGTCCAGCTATCACTGGTATTCCATCTTACGATTATCTGCATTGTCCTTGTTCCTTTTATCATGTCTCATGTATATTGTTCTTATCAGGCTCACAACCAGTCAGGACACCTGCTGGAGGATATACTCATCCTCTTTGCACTACCTGCCACCGTAGGCACCCAGGGTCATGTCGCTGCGACAGAGACGCATGCTTCAAGTGTGGTCTTCCTGGCCATCGCATGAAGGACTGCCGCAACGGCGAGATGGAGGGCACATCAGGACATGCTGATACCAAGCCGCCTCCTACTAGTGGACGTGTTTACACGACATCTCGCGATCAGGCCAACAAGTCTACAGGTACCATCACTAGAATCTTGTATATGTATGGTCAAGCTGCATGTGTTCTTTTTAACGCGGGTGCTACTCACTCGGTCATTTCTTCTGCTTATGCCAAGAATGTTAGGATACTCCCCATGCCACTAGAGAATATATTGAATATTTCCACGCCTTTAAGAGAATCTGTACGCATAACCCATGTGTACAAGAGTCTTCCCCTAGAGTTTGATGACAAGATTCGTCCTGTTGACGCACTACCGCTGGACATGAATGATTTTGACATGATTTTGGGCATGGATTGGCTATCCAAACATCATGCTACCATAGACTGCCATTCATACCGATTCATCTTCGGTGATGTTAATGTGCCAGAGTACATTCACAACGGGTTCGTACCCGAAAGGTCGGTACAAATTATATCAACCCTGCAAGCACGTGCATTACTTTCACATGGTTGCGAGGGCTATCTAGCTACTGTTCATGACATGGATGCTGAATCCCCATCAATTCAGAATCAACCGATAGTATCAGAATTTCCATCTCATTCATCGGGTCATATACTCATTCATCGGGTCATATAATCATTCGGGTCCAAATCAATAAACAAAAAATCAGGACAACTGGTGTCCTGTTTTATTTAAACTAACATGTTATCTCCCTCGCGGGTTTATAAAACATTTCATAAAAACATTTAAAAGAGTGCGAGGCTATGAACTCACGTTGATTGGGAAAGGCGGTTATCGGCGATTTGGATGTACGGTACGTGCTTCAATCACGGAAACCTAGACAAATAATACTCGTCTTAGACTCTAGTCCAGTGACTTTATAAAAAAACAATAACTGTGTATATATATGATGATTTTATAAATATGATGATGATCAAATGAGATTGTACATTCTCATTTACTCATTATAGTGTTATGTGCTGACAACTTTTATACTTGTTTCACTAGTTCATCTTCTTTACTTGTCAAGGCCCATTAGGCCCATTATAAGTTCATTACCTTATATTGATCCATTTTACACTTTTAATATCAGTATTATACTTACAAGTTAGGCCCAAGTGGGTTAAGCCCAATAAGTAAGTTTATAAGTGTTTAGCCAAATTAGTTGGATTAATAGTCCAATAAGGCTAACTTGGCCCGTTAATGTCCGTATGTTATAAAGCTCGGGTTTTATCGGTTTTTAATTGTAATAGGTACTTATATATCATTATATGAGTTATAAAAAGTTTACATTAGACGGGTCCGACCATCTAAGTTTTAGTTGACAAAAACGTTAGTTTTACGGTTTTAGCCGAAAAGACGTAAAAATCATGTTTATAGTTTTATAACCTATAAAACTTATCAAACTACCATTTTTTATAAAATGTCCATTTATTTATCATTGTAAATATTTATATAAATGTAATATATAAGTTAGTGGGTTTTTATTTACATTTTATACTATATTTATTTGAGTGCTATTATAATACTATTAAACTTTAATTTCACAAAATCTGACTTTAGTTTCACTTTCACCATTTTTATCATATCTTGAGTTCTAAAAGGATATAGAAGCTCATTTTTGGATGACATAATCTTCATATTATGTTTTACAAATAACTTAGTTTTAGCTACTGCTCAATCCAAGTCTAAGTATCTCTAACAGTCCTCACAAAACAGACTATTCAGTATGATACACTATTTTTGTTTGGATCATATCTCACTCATTATAATGATTCCATTGCATGGCCAACTCTCACATGTGTACAAGACCTAATACTTACTGTATACTGATTCCACTTTGCTATTTTATCAGTTTATCATTTGGTTAGTTACTGTTTTTATACAGCCAACTTATTATGCAAGATTTAACCATTTTACATGTGGTTTTCCATCTTTTTACCCATGTTTATCAACACCAAATCCCCACATAATATTTTTATCATCATATATCATCATATACATATACAATAGTAAAGAAAATACAAGATTACATATTCAAAATGTAACACCCCATTTTGGAAATGGAATATTACGCATATCATGGCGTGTCATCAAAGCATACAAGGATAAATGTCTAAGCATTATTCAACCATAAAAGGGAAATACCGGAATCAAACATCGGTATCCCAAAGTAAAGCTCATCACACACAAACATAAATACTGTAAAAGGAAAGGACGAAACAATGTCCATAGCAACTGTATCAAAGTAAAGGAAATGCATAAAGTAAAGAAAGACAGTAAAGCTTCCAATCCATATGCACGTACGTTTGAGATCTACGAGCGTCCCTGAGTACCTGCCGTTTTGGGAACATGAAAAGGAAAAACGGCTGAGCAAAACGCTCAGTCCACGGATGTACAATATAGCATGGAATAGGATAAGCATGTAACATATAACAGCGGAAGACTAAGTACTGAGTAAACTGGTTAAGTAACAAGAAAACTGGTTTTATAGTTTGAAAAGCCTTATGTTTAACCTGTGAAAACTGTTTTAACATATATATACCATAGCCCATATAGGTCATGAAAAGGTCACGTGCATGAATACTTGGAGGGGTGACCTCATCATGCTGATTAGAGGGGATGCCTCTAATCAATATACTGGTTTGGGTAGGAGGGATCAACTCCTTGTGAAGGGTGCAAGGCACACACCACATTCACCATGATAAACTGAATAAAACATGTAACTAGGATGCACCCATACGCCCCACCTGATATAATAATATGGCCAAAACTGAAAGGGACGCCACGAGCAATCACTCCGCCGTGGGGAAGTCATAACATCGGTGCCTCCAATGCTATGGTTATGGTACCTCCATAACTAGGTGAAACTGGTCATGCTTGTATATGGCTATAGTTTATGCTAAATTAACATAAGCAGTTCAAAACAATAAAACAAATGCTGGGGAAAACAGTTGGCTGCATACGGGGAAATCCTAATAAGGAAGGAATGTCCATACTGAAAGGACGGGAATCCGTACCTCAAGTCCAGTGAATGAACGGAAGAAAGACTCCTACTTCTGGATCACTAACGCTACATGAATACACACGTGTATAAGTATCGATTCACTGATTACGTACTGGGTTTTGTGTCTCATTATTGCTGATTTGGTATGTTTTAGGTCATGGTTCACTGTTTAAAGCCTTAAACTGTGTTTATCTTGTATTCTGATTAATCTGATTAAGTATTACTGGTGTTTCATGTATTATTATACTTACTGTGTAATAATAAGTAACTTTCCAAAAATAGCAGGTTTCCAAAAATAGAAAGTTTCCAAAAATAGAAAGTTTCCAAAAATAGAAAGTTTCCAAAAATAGAATTTACTGCTTAAAATAGATTAGTTTCTAAAAATAGAAAGTTTCCAAAAATAGATCAGCTGCCTTAATTAAATAAGTTTCCATATATAGAAGGTTCCCATAATTAGATTAGCTGCCTGAAATAGATTGATTTCCATATATAGAAGGTTTCCATAATTAGATTAGTTGCCTTATTTAATTAAGTTTCTATTAATAGAAGTTTCCATAATTAGAATTAAGCTGATTACATAAGCTAACATATAAGTCTAAGTGTTATAAGCTTATTCTTAAGTCATATGATATAGTGTATAGTTTAATTATTATTTCATGTATTTTAATTAAACTATAGGTTAAGCATTTTAATTAAAGTATAACATGTTTTAATTAAAATGAAATGAAAATACTTAGGTTAAAATGTGTATTATTATTAATAATAATATAACCTAAGTCATGTCTAAATTAATTAATTATAGGCATGTTTTAATAATTAATTAATTATAACTTATAACATAAAATACTTACGTTAAATTAATGTCATGATAAACTAATAATTAAAATAACCTAAGTCATGATTTAATTAATATTTCATGTTATTAATTAATTATATGCTAAGTTCATAATTCATAAAAATTAACATGTAGCATGAATCATGATTTAACCAACGAACCATGAATCGGGTATGAATTCGACACCGTACCCCGGGCCAAACCCGGGGCACACGTGTCCCCTTGCTGCCGTGGGTCCCACATGAGCCAACCAAGACCAAAAGTGGTCTTGGTGGTGGCGGCAATAGCAAACCAAACCCCCCTCGGGTTTGTTTTGCTAGGCGGCTAGAAACAAACACCCCTTTAAATCATTCCTTGATTTTATTTAATACCAAAACATGTTAGATCAATGATTAATTACCTTGTTTTAATAAGAAAAATAATAACATGTTCATGAAAATAATCAAAGATTAAAAGAATTAAAAAGAAGGGTTTGAAAGGTATACCACTATGTAGCTTGGAAAAAGGATGAACAAACACGGTTCCTAACACTTGTTTTTAAGATCAAAATCAAACAAATCACCCTCCTATGGTGGTGTAAGGTGGCGGCACAAAGAGGAGAAAAAGGAGGAGGAGAAAACTCTTTTTAGGGTTTTTATGTTTATTTCTTGAAAATGAAAATGAAAACATGTTTTTACTTTTACCCCCCTTTACTTGTAAAGTCCATGGGCTAAGCCCATTTCTTGTATATGAGCCGTGGGTATGGGGGCCCCACATGGGGTACCCGTACCTTTCTCGTGTCCCGATGTTTCGTGTTCGTTCGTGGTTAAACGTGCTCGTGTTTAAAGTGTTTCTGTTTAATCTAACGTGTCGTTTATCGTAAACTTAACGCTCGTAAATATATTATAAGTATTTACGTAATTATTTTAGTTAGTATTTTAAATGGTGATCATGATATAATTATGTTCACGTGATATATTATTAACTGTTTATCATGAGTTCGTACGTAATCGATACTTGTCATGTCATACACGTATGCACTTGCTTGATTATTAGCACATGAATGTGATCAATACTAACTGAGGTAAGTTTTAATCTAGAACGTACGATCTTAAGGGCACTATTCATGGTAAAAGCATGCGGGTTTTACAATTCTTCCCCCCTAAAAAGAATAATTCGTCCCCGAATTATAGATAAAGTAAGCTGAAAAGAAGTGACATACCCGAACTCAAAATATGAAGTGAGGGTAAGAAGCCCGGATAGACTCCTCTGTTTCCCAAGTGGCTTCCCGCTCGGTATGGTCCCTCCAAAGGATTTTGACGAATGGAATCGTCTTCCTTCTCATGACTCGTTCTTGCCTGTCGAGTACTCGTTCGGGTTCTTCTATAAACGTGAGATCTTCACGTATCTGTTCCAGTGGATACTGAACCATGTGAAGGGGATGATAATTGTACCCTCTGAGTAAGGACACATGGAACACGTTATGCACGTGCGAAAGCTGAGGAGGTAACGCCAATCGGTAAGATACTTCGCCGATTCGTTCAACGATATCAAATGGTCCGATGAACCGAGGACTGAGTTTTCCTTTGATCCTGAAGCGTTTAACACCACGTGCCGGCGAAACCTTGAGGAAGACGTGATCTCCCACATTAAAATGTATGTCCCTACGATGCTTATCGGCGTAACTCTTTTGACGTGATCGTGCTTCCTGCAGTTTCTGTTTAGCTACCTCAATCTTCTCATTGGTCATTTCTATAATCTCTGGTCCTTCGAGTGTTCGCTCTCCCACTTGATCCCAGCAAGTTGGAGCGCGACACTTTCTGCCATACAACATTTCGAAAGGAGCACATTTGATACTTGCGTGCCAGCTGTTGTTGTATGCAAACTCGACTAAACAGATGTAATCGTCCCAATCACCTGTCCATTCCAACGCACACGACCTTAACATATCTTCCAATGTCTGAATTGTTCGCTCCGATTGTCCGTCCGTTTGAGGATGAAAGGCTGTGCTCAGCTTAAGTTGTGTACCCCAAGCTTTTTGCAGACCTTTCCAGAATCGCGACGTGAAACGAGGATCTCTGTCTGAGACGATGCTGGAGGGAGTGCCGTGGAGTCTCATGATCTCCCTTCTGTAAGTATCTGCGAGTTTACTTACCGGATCTTCCTTGCGTATCGGTAAGAAATGAGCTGATTTGGTGAGTCGATCAACGATGACCCAAATAGCATCGTGCTTCTTCTTGGTAGGCGGAAGACCGGTAACAAAATCCATGGTGATTTTGTCCCACTTCCACTCTGGAATATCCAACGGTTGAAGGAGACCGCCAGATCGCTGATGTTCAATCTTAACCTGCTGACAGGTAAGACATTTGGAGACATGCGTGGCTACATCCTGTTTCATACCACTCCACCAAAAGTGCTGTCTGATGTCATGGTACATTTTTGTCAACCCAGGATGTATAGAAAATGGGGAGCTGTGAGCTTCAGCTAACAATGCTTCCCGGAGTTCTTGATTGTCAGGAACACAAAGTCTCGTGCCCTGCCAAATGATACCGTCTGCGTCCATTCTGAATTCCGTCTGCTTCTCTAAATTCTGAATTATCGCCCAAATCTCTCCATCATCCTTCTGCGCTTCCTTGATCCTAGTCAGTAACTCAGGTTCTACTCTAAGATTCGCCCAGTATCCGTGCTGCCCACGTACCATGATTTCGATGTCAAGCCGCTCCAAGTCCCTTATGTTTTGTTCCTTGATCTCAATGCCGTTTATCATTCCGGACTTTCTGCTGAGTGCATCTGCTACTACATTAGCTTTCCCGGGATGATACTGTAGGTTAATATCATAATCCTTCAACAGTTCCAACCATCTCCTTTGTCTCATGTTCAATTCTCGCTGTGTGAAGATATACTTCAAGCTCTTGTGATCCGTGAAAATATCGCATGATTCTCCGTATAAGTAATGCCTCCATATCTTCAATGCGAACACCACTGCAGCAAGTTCCAGGTCATGCGTAGGGTAGTTTTCTTCATAGGGCTTAAGCTGCCGTGAAGCATACGCGATCACTTTCCCATGTTGCATGAGAACACAGCCCAGTCCCTTCCCCGATGCATCGCTATAGATCTGAAATCCACCTGTACCAGATGGGAGAGTAAGAATAGGTGCAGATACTAACTTCTGCTTTAGGTCTTCGAAGCTCTTCTCTCGTTCTTCCGTCCAGACGAATTTCTCTCCTTTTCGCATCAGTTTGGTGAGAGGCAATGCCAGGCGGGAAAAGTTCTCCACGAATCTTCGATAATATCCAGCTAAGCCTAAGAAACTGCGGACTTCTGTCGCTGATGTTGGTCTTGGCCATTTAGTGATAGCCTCAACCTTCGCTGGGTCCATAGTGATCCCTTCTGCTGATACAATGTGACCTAAGAATGCCACCTTGTTTAACCAGAACTCACACTTGGAGAATTTCGCATACAGCTGCTTCTGACGAAGAATCTGTAGTACAGTACGGAGATGATCTTCGTGTTCCTCCGTGGACTTAGAGAATATCAAGATGTCATCGATGAATACAATGAAAAATTTATCAAGGAATTCATGGAAGATTCTGTTCATCAGATCCATGAATACTGCTGGAGCGTTAGTCAGGCCGAATGGCATGACCACGAACTCATAATGGCCATAGCGGGTACGAAAAGCAGTCTTGGCAATATCCTGCTCTTTAACCCTTAGCTGATGGTAGCCTGACCTTAGATCGATCTTAGAGAAGTGTTTGGCTCCTTGAAGTTGGTCAAACAGATCGTCTATACGTGGCAGTGGATATCTGTTGCGGATGGTAATCTTATTAAGTTCACGGTAGTCAATGCAAAGTCGCATGCTGCCGTCCTTCTTCTTAACGAACAAGACCGGTGCGCCCCATGGAGATGCGCTCGGTCTAATGAACCCTCGTTCAAGAAGTTCCTGCAGTTGGTCCTTCAGTTCTTTTAACTCTATGGGAGCCATACGATACGGAGCCTTAGAGATTGGCTCAGCTCCTGGAACAAGGTCGATGTTGAACTCCACTTCTCTTGCAGGTGGTATGCCTGGAAGTTCATCTGGGAAGACGTCTTGAAATTCCGAAACTACTGATTGATCCTGAATCGATGGGGATTCAGCATCCATGTCATGAACCGTAGCGAGATAACCTTCGCAACCATGTGACAGTAATGCACGTGCTTGCAAGGTAGATATGACTTGTACAGACCGTCCGGGTATGAACCCGTTATGGATGTACTCTGGTGCATTAATGTCGCCGAAGATCACTCTATATGAGTGGCAGTCTATGGTAGCATGGTGCTTGGATAGCCAATCCATGCCGAGAATCATATCGAACTCAATCATGTCTAGAGGAAGTGCATCTACTGCACGAACTTTATCGTCAAACTCTAAAGGAAGACTCTTGTATGCATGAGTTATTAATACAGAGTCCCTCAGAGGCGTGGAAATGGTAAGCTTATTTTCTAATGGCAAGGGAAGTGTTCTGATGTTCTTAGCATAAGTAGTGGAAACAACTGAATGAGTGGTACCCGTGTCGAAAAGAACACATGCAGCCTGGCCGTACATATACAAAATTCCAGTAATGGTACCTGTAGATTTGTTTGCCTGATCGCGCGATGTCGTGTAGACACGCCCAGTGGTAGGAGGCGGTTTAGTATCAGCATGACCCGAAGTACCCTCCATTTCACCCTTACGGCAATCTCTCATACGATGGCCAGGGAGGCCGCACTTGTAGCACGCGTCGGAGTCACGACGACATGGGCCAGGGTGTCTGCGATGGCAAGTGCTGCAAAGAGGATGAGTGAATCCTCCAGCAGGAGTCCTTGCTTGCTGAGGGTCTGTTGATGACAGAACGTGTTAAGAATAAGGTATATGCACGAGTATAAGACGTAAACGTCGTAAGATGCTTACCAGTGTTAGCTGAACGGTTGGGCTGAGAACCCCTGTGGTTCTGGTCCCTTCCGTTACCGTGGTTCCTGGTAGAGATTAACATAGTGTCAGCATGAGAGACATAACATGAAATCATAAGAAGATGCATAAATAGTAGGACCTGCTGTTGTTGGAGTGTCCCGCATTGTTACGGTAATTATCATTACCGTTGCGCCTTTCCACAACAGAACGGTCGTTAGAGTGACCGTTTCCTTTGGGCTGATTGGGCTGCTGCTGAGTAGCCGGCTGAGACCGGTCCCCAGTTTTCTGCCTGGAAGATACAGTTTAAGAGATGATTATAGAACATATAACGATAGGATGCGGTCTGGTTAACGCTAGAACATGAAATGTTTTACCTCTTGTCGGGTCTTTCAGCTTCCCCGAACTCATCGCGTTCCTGCAACATCTCAAGCTTCCTTGCTGCGTCGGCCACTTGTGCTACTGTATTGAACGTAGCACATACTAGATTATTCGCGACCGAGGTGCGAAGTGCCCACCTAAAATGGTGTGCCTGCTCCTCAGGAGTACCAGCCGCTGCTCCTAGAAAACCAGCTAGGCGAAGAAAGCGCTGCATGAATTCGTTGCTATTCTCGCCCTGTCTCTGACGTATCCCGTGGTATTCTCGCTTGAGTTTGTCCTGCTCTGCCTTAGGAAAGAACTGTTCCATCACTCTCTCCTTGAATTGGGCCCATGTCAAACCAGCGACCCATTCATCACCTCCTTCTGACTGCGTCAAAGCTAGCCACCAGTTGAGTACATCGCCTTCAAACCTGTAGCACGCCAATCTTGCCTTGAAGGCGGGGTCACATCCCATAGCATTGAAGATTTTCTCAATGTGAGTCAGCCAGCTTTCAGCATCGCTGGGGCTATCAGTCTTTTCAAAAGCTCTAGGACGGAGCTTGTTAAATCTTTCCAACCATACCGCTAGAGTCACCGGGGGAGGAGGAGGAGGAGGTGCCTGATTCTGCGGCTGCTGATTATTGGCAGCTTGGACTTCAGCACGAATGTCATTCCTCAGTTGAGGAAGTAAGGCTTGCATTGCAGCCTGAATTGCAGCATTGAGCTGCTCTTGCTCGCGTGTGAGAACCATCTGACAGTATAACATAAAACATATGATTAACAGTTCAAACATAAAATATAAAAAAAAATTTATGCCAAAAATTTCACGAGAAAAATTTTATGCAAGAAAATCTTTGTATGAATGCATGATGCAGTTTTATGAAAACTTTTGATGCTCGAGAGTGAACGCCTTTGGTCAGTTCACTCAAAATAAAAGACATATCGAGGGGACGCCTATGGGTCGGTCCCAAATCTAAAAGTTTCGATAAAACACATGCGACTAAATAGGGCCAGTCCTGTACCAACCATTACTTAGTCAAAAACCCTGTAACAATGACATGTATATGTATGCTTAAAAATGATGAATGCATGAAAACAACTGTCAGTTCTAGGAAGACCGTAGTGACTACCCACTAATCACAGGTCATATTTGAGAGCCTACAGGTCGAAGCCTTGGCTCTGATACCATAATTGTAACACCCCATTTTGGAAATGGAATATTACGCATATCATGGCGTGTCATCAAAGCATACAAGGATAAATGTCTAAGCATTATTCAACCTTAAAAGGGAAATACCGGAATCAAACATCGGTATCCCAAAGTAAAGCTCATCACACACAAACATAAATACTGTAAAAGGAAAGGACGAAACAATGTCCATAGCAACTGTATCAAAGTAAAGGAAATGCATAAAGTAAAGAAAGACAGTAAAGCTTCCAATCCATATGCACGTACGTTTGAGATCTACGAGCGTCCCTGAGTACCTGCCGTTTTGGGAACATGAAAAGGAAAAACGGCTGAGCAAAACGCTCAGTGCACGGATGTACAAT
This sequence comes from Glebionis coronaria, assembly GCA_025667525.1. Classification (NCBI taxonomy): domain Eukaryota; kingdom Viridiplantae; phylum Streptophyta; class Magnoliopsida; order Asterales; family Asteraceae; genus Glebionis; species Glebionis coronaria. The sequence continues at coordinate 56,633,210 of CM046881.1, forward strand.
ATAGCATGGAATAGGATAAGCATGTAACATATAACAGCGGAAGACTAAGTACTGAGTAAACTGGTTAAGTAACAAGAAAACTGGTTTTATAGTTTGAAAAGCCTTATGTTTAACCTGTGAAAACTGTTTTAACATATATATACCATAGCCCATATAGGTCATGAAAAGGTCACGTGCATGAATACTTGGAGGGGTGACCTCATCATGCTGATTAGAGGGGATGCCTCTAATCAATATACTGGTTTGGGTAGGAGGGATCAACTCCTTGTGAAGGGTGCAAGGCACACACCACATTCACCATGATAAACTGAATAAAACATGTAACTAGGATGCACCCATACGCCCCACCTGATATAATAATATGGCCAAAACTGAAAGGGACGCCACGAGCAATCACTCCGCCGTGGGGAAGTCATAACATCGGTGCCTCCAATGCTATGGTTATGGTACCTCCATAACTAGGTGAAACTGGTCATGCTTGTATATGGCTATAGTTTATGCTAAATTAACATAAGCAGTTCAAAACAATAAAACAAATGCTGGGGAAAACAGTTGGCTGCATACGGGGAAATCCTAATAAGGAAGGAATGTCCATACTGAAAGGACGGGAATCCGTACCTCAAGTCCAGTGAATGAACGGAAGAAATACTCCTACTTCTGGATCACTAACGCTACATGAATACACACGTGTATAAGTATCGATTCACTGATTACGTACTGGGTTTTGTGTCTCATTATTGCTGATTTGGTATGTTTTAGGTCATGGTTCACTGTTTAAAGCCTTAAACTGTGTTTATCTTGTATTCTGATTAATCTGATTAAGTATTACTGGTGTTTCATGTATTATTATACTTACTGTGTAATAATAAGTAACTTTCCAAAAATAGCAGGTTTCCAAAAATAGAAAGTTTCCAAAAATAGAAAGTTTCCAAAAATAGAAAGTTTCCAAAAATAGAAAGTTTCCAAAAATAGAATTTACTGCTTAAAATAGATTAGTTTCTAAAAATAGAAAGTTTCCAAAAATAGATCAGCTGTCTTAATTAAATAAGTTTCCATATATAGAAGGTTCCCATAATTAGATTAGCTGCCTGAAATAGATTGATTTCCATATATAGAAGGTTTCCATAATTAGATTAGTTGCCTTATTTAATTAAGTTTCTATTAATAGAAGTTTCCATAATTAGAATTAAGCTGATTACATAAGCTAACATATAAGTCTAAGTGTTATAAGCTTATTCTTAAGTCATATGATATAGTGTATAGTTTAATTATTATTTCAAGTATTTTAATTAAACTATAGGTTAAGTATTTTAATTAAAGTATAACATGTTTTAATTAAAATGAAATGAAAATACTTAGGTTAAAATGTGTATTATTATTAATAATAATATAACCTAAGTCATGTCTAAATTAATTAATTATAGGCATGTTTTAATAATTAATTAATTATAACTTATAACATAAAATACTTAGGTTAAATTAATGTCATGATAAACTAATAATTAAAATAACCTAAGTCATGATTTAATTAATATTTCATGTTATTAATTAATTATATGCTAAGTTCATAATTCATAAAAATTAACATGTAGCATGAATCATGATTTAACCAACGAACCATGAATCGGGTATGAATTCGACACCGTACCCCGGGCCAAACCCGGGGCACACGTGTCCCCTTGCTGCCGTGGGTCCCACATGAGCCAACCAAGACCAAAAGTGGTCTTGGTGGTGGCGGCAATAGCAAACCAAACCCCCCTCGGGTTTGTTTTGCTAGGCGGCTAGAAACAAACACCCCTTTAAATCATTCCTTGATTTTATTTAATACCAAAACATGTTAGATCAATGATTAATTACCTTGTTTTAATAAGAAAAATAATAACATGTTCATGAAAATAATCAAAGATTAAAAGAATTAAAAAGAAGGGTTTGAAAGGTATACCACTATGTAGCTTGGAAAAAGGATGAACAAACACGGTTCCTAACACTTGTTTTTAAGATCAAAATCAAACAAATCACCCTCCTATGGTGGTGTAAGGTGGCGGCACAAAGAGGAGAAAAAGGAGGAGGAGAAAACTCTTTTTAGGGTTTTTATGTTTATTTCTTGAAAATGAAAATGAAAACATGTTTTTACTTTTACCCCCCTTTACTTGTAAAGTCCATGGGCTAAGCCCATTTCTTGTATATGAGCCGTGGGTATGGGGGCCCCACATGGGGTACCCGTACCTTTCTCGTGTCCCGATGTTTCGTGTTCGTTCGTGGTTAAACGTGCTCGTGTTTAAAGTGTTTCTGTTTAATCTAACGTGTCGTTTATCGTAAACTTAACGCTCGTAAATATATTATAAGTATTTACGTAATTATTTTAGTTAGTATTTTAAATGGTGATCATGATATAATTATGTTCACGTGATATATTATTAACTGTTTATCATGAGTTCGTACGTAATCGATACTTGTCATGTCATACATGTATGCACTTGCTTGATTATTAGCACATGAATGTGATCAATACTAACTGAGGTAAGTTTTAATCTAGAACGTACGATCTTAAGGGCACTATTCATGGTAAAAGCATGCGGGTTTTACAATTCTTCCCCCCTAAAAAGAATAATTCGTCCCCGAATTATAGATAAAGTAAGCTGAAAAGAAGTGACATACCCGAACTCAAAATATGAAGTGAGGGTAAGAAGCCCGGATAGACTCCTCTGTTTCCCAAGTGGCTTCCCGCTCGGTATGGTCCCTCCAAAGGATTTTGACGAATGGAATCGTCTTCCTTCTCATGACTCGTTCTTGCCTGTCGAGTACTCGTTCGGGTTCTTCTATAAACGTGAGATCTTCACGTATCTGTTCCAGTGGATACTGAACCATGTGAAGGGGATGATAATTGTACCCTCTGAGTAAGGACACATGGAACACGTTATGCACGTGCGAAAGCTGAGGAGGTAACGCCAATCGGTAAGATACTTCGCCGATTCGTTCAACGATATCAAATGGTCCGATGAACCGAGGACTGAGTTTTCCTTTGATCCCGAAGCGTTTAACACCACGTGCCGGCGAAACCTTGAGGAAGACGTGATCTCCCACATTAAAATGTATGTCCCTACGATGCTTATCGGCGTAACTCTTTTGACGTGATCGTGCTTCCTGCAGTTTCTGTTTAGCTACCTCAATCTTCTCATTGGTCATTTCTATAATCTCTGGTCCTTCGAGTGTTCGCTCTCCCACTTGATCCCAGCAAGTTGGAGCGCGACACTTTCTGCCATACAACATTTCGAAAGTAGCACATTTGATACTTGCGTGCCAGCTGTTGTTGTATGCAAACTCGACTAAACAGATGTAATCGTCCCAATCACCTGTCCATTCCAACGCACACGACCTTAACATATCTTCCAATGTCTGAATTGTTCGCTCCGATTGTCCGTCCGTTTGAGGATGAAAGGTTGTGCTCAGCTTAAGTTGTGTACCCCAAGCTTTTTGCAGACCTTTCCAGAATCGCGACGTGAAACGAGGATCTCTGTCTGAGACGATGCTGGAGGGAGTGTCGTGGAGTCTCATGATCTCCCTTCTGTAAGTATCTGCGAGTTTACTTACCGGATCTTCCTTGCGTATCGGTAAGAAATGAGCTGATTTGGTGAGTCGATCAACGATGACCCAAATAGCATCGTGCTTCTTCTTGGTAGGCGGAAGACCGGTAACAAAATCCATGGTGATTTTGTCCCACTTCCACTCTGGAATATCCAACGGTTGAAGGAGACCGCCAGATCGCTGATGTTCAATCTTAACCTGCTGACAGGTAAGACATTTGGAGACATGCGTGGCTACATCCTGTTTCATACCACTCCACCAAAAGTGCTGTCTGATGTCATGGTACATTTTTGTCGACCCAGGATGTATAGAAAATGGGGAGCTGTGAGCTTCAGCTAACAATGCTTCCCGGAATTCTTGATTGTCAGGAACACAAAGTCTCGTGCCCTGCCAAATGATACCGTCTGCGTCCATTCTGAATTCCGTCTGCTTCTCTAAATTCTGAATTATCGCCCAAATCTCTCCATCATCCTTCTGCGCTTCCTTGATCCTAGTCAGTAACTCAGGTTCTACTCTAAGATTCGCCCAGTATCCGTGCTGCCCACGTACCATGATTTCGATGTCAAGCCGCTCCAAGTCCCTTATGTTTTGTTCCTTGATCTCAATGCCGTTTATCATTCCGGACTTTCTGCTGAGTGCATCTGCTACTACATTAGCTTTCCCGGGATGATACTGTAGGTTAATATCATAATCCTTCAACAGTTCCAACCATCTCCTTTGTCTCATGTTCAATTCTCGCTGTGTGAAGATATACTTCAAGCTCTTGTGATCCGTGAAAATATCGCATGATTCTCCGTATAAGTAATGCCTCCATATCTTCAATGCGAACACCACTGCAGCAAGTTCCAGGTCATGCGTAGGGTAGTTTTCTTCATAGGGCTTAAGCTGCCGTGAAGCATACGCGATCACTTTCCCATGTTGCATGAGAACACAGCCCAGTCCCTTCCCCGATGCATCGCTATAGATCTGAAATCCACCTGTACCAGATGGGAGAGTAAGAATAGGTGCAGATACTAACTTCTGCTTTAGGTCTTCGAAGCTCTTCTCTCGTTCTTCCGTCCAGACGAATTTCTCTCCTTTTCGCATCAGTTTGGTGAGAGGCAATGCCAGGCGGGAAAAGTTCTCCACGAATCTTCGATAATATCCAGCTAAGCCTAAGAAACTGCGGACTTCTGTCGCTGATGTTGGTCTTGGCCATTTAGTGATAGCCTCAACCTTCGCTGGGTCCATAGTGATCCCTTCTGCTGATACAATGTGACCTAAGAATGCCACCTTGTTTAACCAGAACTCACACTTGGAGAATTTCGCATACAGCTGCTTCTTACGAAGAATCTGTAGTACAGTACGGAGATGATCTTCGTGTTCCTCCGTGGACTTAGAGAATATCAAGATGTCATCGATGAATACAATGAAAAATTTATCAAGGAATTCATGGAAGATTCTGTTCATCAGATCCATGAATACTGCTGGAGCGTTAGTCAGGCCGAATGGCATGACCACGAACTCATAATGGCCATAGCGGGTACGAAAAGCAGTCTTGGCAATATCCTGCTCTTTAACCCTTAGCTGATGGTAGCCTGACCTTAGATCGATCTTAGAGAAGTGTTTGGCTCCTTGAAGTTGGTCAAACAGATCGTCTATACGTGGCAGTGGATATCTGTTGCGGATGGTAATCTTATTAAGTTCACGGTAGTCAATGCAAAGTCGCATGCTGTCGTCCTTCTTCTTAACGAACAAGACCGGTGCGCCCCATGGAGATGCGCTCGGTCTAATGAACCCTCGTTCAAGAAGTTCCTGCAGTTGGTCCTTCAGTTCTTTTAACTCTATGGGAGCCATACGATACGGAGCCTTAGAGATTGGCTCAGCTCCTGGAACAAGGTCGATGTTGAACTCCACTTCTCTTGCAGGTGGTATGCCTGGAAGTTCATCTGGGAAGACGTCTTGAAATTCCGAAACTACTGATTGATCCTGAATCGATGGGGATTCAGCATCCATGTCATGAACCGTAGCGAGATAACCTTCGCAGCCATGTGACAGTAATGCACGTGCTTGCAAGGTAGATATGACTTGTACAGACCGTCCGGGTATGAACCCGTTATGGATGTACTCTGGTGCATTAATGTCGCCGAAGATCACTCTATATGAGTGGCAGTCTATGGTAGCATGGTGCTTGGATAGCCAATCCATGCCGAGAATCATATCGAACTCAATCATGTCTAGAGGAAGTGCATCTACTGCACGAACTTTATCGTCAAACTCTAAAGGAAGACTCTTGTATGCATGAGTTATTAATACAGAGTCCCTCAGAGGCGTGGAAATGGTAAGCTTATTTTCTAATGGCAAGGGAAGTGTTCTGATGTTCTTAGCATAAGTAGTGGAAACAACTGAATGAGTGGCACCCGTGTCGAAAAGAACACATGCAGCCTGGCCGTACATATACAAAATTCCAGTAATGGTACCTGTAGATTTGTTTGCCTGATCGCGCGATGTCGTGTAGACACGCCCAGTGGTAGGAGGCGGTTTAGTATCAGCATGACCCGAAGTACCCTCCATTTCACCCTTACGGCAATCTCTCATACGATGGCCAGGGAGGCCGCACTTGTAGCACGCGTCGGAGTCACGACGACATGGGCCAGGGTGTCTGCGATGGCAAGTGCTGCAAAGAGGATGAGTGAATCCTCCAGCAGGAGTCCTTGCTTGCTGAGGGCCTGCTGATGACAGAACGTGTTAAGAATAAGGTATATGCACGAGTATAAGACGTAAACGTCGTAAGATGCTTACCAGTGTTAGCTGAACGGTTGGGCTGAGAACCCCTGTGGTTCTGGTCCCTTCCGTTACCGTGGTTCCTGGTAGAGATTAACATAGTGTCAGCATGAGAGACATAACATGAAATCATAAGAAGATGCATAAATAGTAGGACCTGCTGTTGTTGGAGTGTCCCGCATTGTTACGGTAATTATCATTACCGTTGCGCCTTTCCACAACAGAACGGTCGTTAGAGTGACCGTTTCCTTTGGGCTGATTGGGCTGCTGCTGAGTAGCCGGCTGAGACCGGTCCCCAGTTTTCTGCCTGGAAGATACAGTTTAAGAGATGATTATAGAACATATAACGATAGGATGCGGTCTGGTTAACGCTAGAACATGAAATGTTTTACCTCTTGTCGGGTCTTTCAGCTTCCCCGAACTCATCGCGTTCCTGCAACATCTCAAGCTTCCTTGCTGCGTCGGCCACTTGTGCTACTGTATTGAACGTAGCACATACTAGATTATTCGCGACCGAGGTGCGAAGTGCCCACCTAAAATGGTGTGCCTGCTCCTCAGGAGTACCAGCCGCTGCTCCTAGAAAACCAGCTAGGCGAAGAAAGCGCTGCATGAATTCGTTGCTATTCTCGCCCTGTCTCTGACGTATCCCGTGGTATTCTCGCTTGAGTTTGTCCTGCTCTGCCTTAGGAAAGAACTGTTCCATCACTCTCTCCTTGAATTGGGCCCATGTCAAACCAGCGACCCATTCATCACCTCCTTCTGACTGCGTCAAAGCTAGCCATCAGTTGAGTACATCGCCTTCAAACCTGTAGCACGCCAATCTTGCCTTGAAGGCGGGGTCACATCCCATAGCATTGAAGATTTTCTCAATGTGAGTCAGCCAGCTTTCAGCATCGCTGGGGCTATCAGTCTTTTCAAAAGCTCTAGGACGGAGCTTGTTAAATCTTTCCAACCATACCGCTAGAGTCACTGGGGGAGGAGGAGGAGGAGGTGCCTGATTCTGCGGCTGCTGATTATTGGCAGCTTGGACTTCAGCACGAATGTCATTCCTCAGTTGAGGAAGTAAGGCTTGCATTGCAGCCTGAATTGCAGCATTGAGCTGCTCTTGCTCGCGTGTGAGAACCATCTGACAGTATAACATAAAACATATGATTAACAGTTCAAACATAAAATATAAAAAAAAATTTATGCCAAAAATTTCACGAGAAAAATTTTATGCAAGAAAATCTTTGTATGAATGCATGATGCAGTTTTATGAAAACTTTTGATGCTCGAGAGTGAACGCCTTTGGTCAGTTCACTCAAAATAAAAGACATATCGAGGGGACGCCTATGGGTCGGTCCCAAATCTAAAAGTTTCGATAAAACACATGCGACTAAATAGGGCCAGTCCTGTACCAACCATTACTTAGTCAAAAACCCTGTAACAATGACATGTATATGTATGCTTAAAAATGATGAATGCATGAAAACAACTGTCAGTTCTAGGAAGACCGTAGTGACTACCCACTAATCACAGGTCATATTTGAGAGCCTACAGGTCGAAGCCTTGGCTCTGATACCATAATTGTAACACCCCATTTTGGAAATGGAATATTACGCATATCATGGCGTGTCATCAAAGCATACAAGGATAAATGTCTAAGCATTATTCAACCATAAAAGGGAAATACCGGAATCAAACATCGGTATCCCAAAGTAAAGCTCATCACACACAAACATAAATACTGTAAAAGGAAAGGACGAAACAATGTCCATAGCAACTGTATCAAAGTAAAGGAAATGCATAAAGTAAAGAAAGACAGTAAAGCTTCCAATCCATATGCACGTACGTTTGAGATCTACGAGCGTCCCTGAGTACCTGCCGTTTTGGGAACATGAAAAGGAAAAACGGCTGAGCAAAACGCTCAGTGCACGGATGTACAATATAGCATGGAATAGGATAAGCATGTAACATATAACAGCGGAAGACTAAGTACTGAGTAAACTGGTTAAGTAACAAGAAAACTGCTTTTATAGTTTGAAAAGCCTTATGTTTAACCTGTGAAAACTGTTTTAACATATATATACCATAGCCCATATAGGTCATGAAAAGGTCACGTGCATGAATACTTGGAGGGGTGACCTCATCATGCTGATTAGAGGGGATGCCTCTAATCAATATACTGGTTTGGGTAGGAGGGATCAACTCCTTGTGAAGGGTGCAAGGCACACACCACATTCACCATGATAAACTGAATAAAACATGTAACTAGGATGCACCCATACGCCCCACCTGATATAATAATATGGCCAAAACTGAAAGGGACGCCACGAGCAATCACTCCGCCGTGGGGAAGTCATAACATCGGTGCCTCCAATGCTATGGTTATGGTACCTCCATAACTAGGTGAAACTGGTCATGCTTGTATATGGCTATAGTTTATGCTAAATTAACATAAGCAGTTCAAAACAATAAAACAAATGCTGGGGAAAACAGTTGGCTGCATACGGGGAAATCCTAATAAGGAAGGAATGTCCATACTGAAAGGACGGGAATCCGTACCTCAAGTCCAGTGAATGAACGGAAGAAAGACTCCTACTTCTGGATCACTAACGCTACATGAATACACACGTGTATAAGTATCGATTCACTGATTACGTACTGGGGTTTGTGTCTCATTATTGCTGATTTGGTATGTTTTAGGTCATGGTTCACTGTTTAAAGCCTTAAACTGTGTTTATCTTGTATTCTGATTAATCTGATTAAGTATTACTGGTGTTTCATGTATTATTATACTTACTGTGTAATAATAAGTAACTTTCCAAAAATAGCAGGTTTCCAAAAATAGAAAGTTTCCAAAAATAGAAAGTTTCCAAAAATAGAAAGTTTTTAAAAATAGAATTTACTGCTTAAAATAGATTAGTTTCTAAAAATAGAAAGTTTCCAAAAATAGATCAGCTGCCTTAATTAAATAAGTTTCCATATATAGAAGGTTCCCATAATTAGATTAGCTGCCTGAAATAGATTGATTTCCATATATAGAAGGTTTCCATAATTAGATTAGTTGCCTTATTTAATTAAGTTTCTATTAATAGAAGTTTCCATAATTAGAATTAAGCTGATTACATAAGCTAACATATAAGTCTAAGTGTTATAAGCTTATTCTTAAGTCATATGATATAGTGTATAGTTTAATTATTATTTCATGTATTTTAATTAAACTATAGGTTAAGCATTTTAATTAAAGTATAACATGTTTTAATTAAAATGAAATGAAAATACTTAGGTTAAAATGTGTATTATTATTAATAATAATATAACCTAAGTCATGTCTAAATTAATTAATTATAGGCATGTTTTAATAATTAATTAATTATAACTTATAACATAAAATACTTAGGTTAAATTAATGTCATGATAAACTAATAATTAAAATAACCTAAGTCATGATTTAATTAATATTTCATGTTATTAATTAATTATATGCTAAGTTCATAATTCATAAAAATTAACATGTAGCATGAATCATGATTTAACCAACGAACCATGAATCGGGTATGAATTCGACACCGTACCCCGGGCCAAACCCGGGGCACACGTGTCCCCTTGCTGCCGTGGGTCCCACATGAGCCAACCAAGACCAAAAGTGGTCTTGGTGGTGGCGGCAATAGCAAACCAAACCCCCCTCGGGTTTGTTTTGCTAGGCGGCTAGAAACAAACACCCCTTTAAATCATTCCTTGATTTTATTTAATACCAAAACATGTTAGATCAATGATTAATTACCTTGTTTTAATAAGAAAAATAATAACATGTTATTGAAAATAATCAAAGATTAAAAGAATTAAAAAGAAGGGTTTGAAAGGTATACCACTATGTAGCTTGGAAAAAGGATGAACAAACACGGTTCCTAACACTTGTTTTTAAGATCAAAATCAAACAAATCACCCTCCTATGGTGGTGTAAGGTGGCGGCACAAAGAGGAGAAAAAGGAGGAGGAGAAAACTCTTTTTAGGGTTTTTATGTTTATTTCTTGAAAATGAAAATGAAAACATGTTTTTACTTTTACCCCCCTTTACTTGTAAAGTCCATGGGCTAAGCCCATTTCTTGTATATGATCCGTGGGTATGGGGGCCCCACATGGGGTACCCGTACCTTTCTCGTGTCCCGATGTTTCGTGTTCGTTCGTGGTTAAACGTGCTCGTGTTTAAAGTGTTTCTGTTTAATCTAACGTGTCGTTTATCGTAAACTTAACGCTCGTAAATATATTATAAGTATTTACGTAATTATTTTAGTTAGTATTTTAAATGGTGATCATGATATAATTATGTTCACGTGATATATTATTAACTGTTTATCATGAGTTCGTACGTAATCGATACTTGTCATGTCATACACGTATGCACTTGCTTGATTATTAGCACATGAATGTGATCAATACTAACTGAGGTAAGTTTTAATCTAGAACGTACGATCTTAAGGGCACTATTCATGGTAAAAGCATGCGGGTTTTACACAAAATAACAAAAGGATAGGAAGAAACAATCTCTATACCACCATTAGTGATGAAAAGATGAGTTTTTGATGAACAAGGCTTGGATTTTGATGGCAAAACTTGTGATAAACCAATATCATCTCCAAGTCCACCAATCTTTATAAACTCCTTGTGGGAAATCAGCCCTTGACACCAAGAAATCTCATATGTGTATGTTAGAATGATTACCAATAAACAAGGCTTCAAAGGTTCTTCATCATATGTGTAGATAACACAAGATTTGTGGTTAAAATTAATCAAAATGGGGTGTTTGATGGTTGAAGTAGACGACAATGGTGAGGTGTAGAGAGAAAAATGGTGGTTTGCATGAGTTGCAAATGAAGTGAATGGTTTTGGTGTAACTTGTTTTAAGTTTAAGTGGTTTGGAAGGCTAGATGGACAAGTGTCCATCTAGTTTATATAAAGATGACACCAAATGTGGTGTGTTGTATACTTGTGGCCGTCCCATGTGTGGGGGTGGGACAAGTTTATCTTGTCTCATCCCCATTTAATTACGGGTACTCCTCGATTCTAGTTTCCTCGTTTTACGTGCCCTCGGGTCGTTTTACAAAAAACGTTTTTATAATTTATGTATCAACGGCACAAAACGAATCTAATAAAAATTGTCTCATCAAAAACGGAGTTTAAAAACGTAAATACGTAATCCTAGGGTATCCGGTTTAGTCGTAAAGGACGTTAATTTATGAATGTAAGTCCTAATCTCTTCTCGTAAATTTGTGAGTTTATGAACCAACACAAATTTAAAATCCCAAAATAATATTCACGGATAAATTTATTTCCTGAAATGTCGGACTGTCACCAAAAACGGTGTATGTAAACGTAAGCACGTAACGTATAGTTCTCCGGTTTAGACGTAGTCGATGCTACTTCAAGACGTAAACCCAAATTTCTTCCCAAAAATGAGTGAGTTCATAATATAACATTAAAATAATGTTTTTAAATAACACTTGAGAATAAAATATCAACCATAAATGATGAATTGTCACAACGTTTACCCCTAAACAGGATCTTTGTCCTCAAATATCGATTTATCTTACTACTCGCTTTTTATAGAATTAGAGACATGTGGGTATTTCCTCCACATTCGGTCTTTTTTCACAAGTGTAATTCATTACAATACGCGAGTTTCATCAAACATAACTATGGGAATACGATCAGGCTTAATGTTGACTTACTTTCTCTATCCATGATGTTCACGGGTTTTTGATGAATGCAATTTTTCGCCGATCTAAACTTCATTAAGGAATAGTCAGATTTTCACTTGATAGACATTTTATCAAGTTAGATATACGAAACATAATTCACGCATCCCTTGAAGTCATAAGGTAGATCCAGCTTATATGCCTTTAAAACCAACTTTTACATTATCTCAGTGGTCCCATACAACGGGGACTTATTTCCCATGATCTTTCAGATCATCATTTCATTTTTCCAAGGTGAAATTTTTTGGCATAACTTCGCTACCCATCCTGCACTTCAAGATCTACACTTCATATTCACATAACCTCCTACCCACTACCTGCAGTCAATAATCAGATCCTAATTTCAACAATCAATTCAGGTCTCGCGGGTCGGGTATTTTGTAAGGTTAGGTTTATCGTCATAGAAAACCTTAAACCTAAAAGACATGTCCAACTCACAATGGGTGTATGTCGGGTGTCTTCATCCCAACTCCTGCTTACAGATGCTCTCATATTTAGTTCCTCACAAGATTTGATCTCGATCCTAATATGATGATTATCAATGATAATCTCTCCAAAAGAAAACGATTATACGGTTTATTACCAAAGGTCAATCATTCAAGCATAAAACAGCACTTCTAGTATTTTGTATCGCTACTTTACCTCGTCCCTTCGATTGGGGTGGTAAACAGTACTCTCATCAAGGTTCGTTCCCAATGACTTCTGAGCAAATCTCTAGAAATTCAATGCGAAGCAAGGATCTTGATAGAGATGATCGATACAGGCACACTATGTTTATACAACTCCTTTAAATACTAAGAGTCAATTTCTTCATCGAGAATCTATCATTAACGGGAATGATATGAGTAGATTTGGTCAGTCTGTCGACGATGACCCTAATCGAATCAAATTCAGTTGATGACCTTTGCAATAGTTAGACGTTTACTAATGTATGAGGCGATGTCTGCCTTCATAATTTGCCATCAGTACAACTCCTTCAGACAAAGATACTTTTAATCAGAAATGACATGAATCGAATATTTAAACTTATGAGATTCCAGCTTAACTAAATCTCAAAATCCTCCATATTTAGGCAACCACAAGCGGCCTTTTAAACATTTAACGTCATCGGCTTCTCAATTCTAATGGTTCACATTAGCTACAAACCCCTTTTATTATCTATATTTTCCTTTTCACAAGCAGCGGCTATATCTTAAATTGTTCGGGCAAATCATTTTGCACCGTCATTACTAAGGAACGCATCCTAATCGATTCTTTATCCTTTTTACATAATGCGTCAGTATTTACATTCACCTTTCCTGGTGAAATAATTATCATGACCAAAATTCACTCAGAAATTCTTTCTTCGTATTTTCTAAGTTTTAGTTTCGTCTCAACTATTATTTTTATCAGTTTTGCTCAATCTGACGTTTAAAGCGTTGATAAATATTACAATTAGTTAAATAATAAATTTTTAAATTTTTATGAAATGTAAACGTAAAATTTTAAATTTCTTAGTTAGACCAATTATATAAACATGTTCAAAATAAATTTGAATTTAATTAACACGATTTTTGTTGATTTATCCAAAATAATTAATAAGATTCGTCAATGTTAGAAAAATTCTTTGTTTATACTTTGGTCAAAAAAAAAATTAGTTGAAAAGCAAAAATTGTCGTTTTAATTTTCAAGTCATGGTTTAAATGGTTTCCTCAATCCCTATTAGGTTGTCTTGAGGTATACACAAACATTTACCCCTAAACAGGAGTTTAGTTAAATGATTTGGGTTTAAGGGAATGATTCCTTAAAAATCCTTTGATAAAATATCTGTCAAAACATTTTTGCACTTTCTTTTTGGTATGTCCCAAAGTCTTAAATGGCTCTAATTTTTGGAAAGTCAATATAGATTTCGTTATTTATTAATCACATGGTCAAATCATGTAAATTAAGTCTTAAATCACATGTTAAATACTCAGGGTACAGGTTTTTATTGCTCGGCAACTCATGGCAGTCTATAAATGATTATTAACTCATTCTTACTCTTAGAAACAAACAATGGTCCTTAGTGATCACAAGCATGAATTTATCAGATTACAGCCTACACACATGGTTCACCAAATTTATGGATGCTACATGTTCATTGGTCAATCCAAACAACATAACATGAAACTCATAATGGTCATTACAAGTTTTGGATGTAGTGATTGGAATAGATAATCTTTTTCGCAGATGCGAAGTTGATTATAACCATGCCATGGATCAAATTTTTGAATATACTCTAGAACCTTGTAAATGATCGAACAAATCTATCATCTTGGGTAGTCGATGTAGATTTTTTATCATCAATTTACCTAGTTCACGGTAATTCAACAAATATAAGGAATAATAACACCATAGCTCTTCATAATAACGAGCTTGGTAGAATAAAAGCTTACTTCGACAACTCTCTCAGTTATAGGGTAATGCTTTTAATTCAGATGGTGCTGACGTACAGTGCACAAGCCAAAGGTGCAGCATCGGGAATATAATCAATACCAAATTCAACCTGCCTTAATGGGGAAAGTCTAGGTAATTCACCAGCAAATACCTCCTAAAGTTTCAAATAACATGAACATCTTTTAATAAATTTACTTTAAGTTCTTTCTAGATTACAATATCTATGACTAGTTCATAACCATTCGTGGTATAAATTTCAAGACTAAAAGCAGGATGTGGTCATCCATCAAGAATTATTTAGATCACTTTCGATAATCAACATCTTATCTTTTAGGGGATTTCTACTCGAGTTCCCATCAATTAAGACAATGTCGTCATGTCGTAATCAATCAATCCATTTTACTGGCACTATCAACCTTTCGGTTTCATTACAGTCGATAAGATGTGAACTTCTCAAACGACTAATAATAACTCATAATCCTTCACAAATTCAAGGATATCTAGAGACATAACTAACCTTAAAAAGAGTAAGGTTAACGCAAGATCTACGCGAGAGAATTTCAAATCAGATACAGACAAAAACATTAATGAATATGAATCTATCCCATGTATTCATGAATTGAGTACGCATTCGAAAGCTCCTCGGATCGTTACCCAGGTCGTTCAAATGAAATCTAGTCAAAAGAAATGATAGGAACTGATAAGTGTGAAAACACTTATCCTTTTACCACTTAATTACAATAATAACCAAGTCAAAACGTGTATTTTATGTCGTAAAAGTCGAAATTATGCGTGGTTTGTGTTTTTGTTGTGATTTAGGACAAAAATGTGGAAAGGGGAGAAAACACGGGCTCTCACGGTCTTTTATCAAAGAAAAAGACAAAAGACGAAGTCAAGAGATCAAGAGTGGAAAAAGAACGGAAGTCCAAGACCTATTCTAAAGATTTATCGAAGAACAAGTCTAAAGACGGAAGTTTAATAAAGCCGGAGAACTCAAGTCTTATTAATGAAGAATTTTCAAGAAGAGTTTAATTAATCCCGAGACAACGTCGAAAAAGTCGAAGAATTAAGAAGACGAAAAGACGGAAAGAAAGAAAGAAAGAAGGAAAGAAGGAAGCAACACATGCTCCCCTTCTCCCTATAAATAGTGTCCATTTCATTTCATTTCACTTGTTGGCTAGAGTGACACTAGTTCTTCCATTTTTCATTACATGCACTTTAATTTCATGTCATTTCTTTAATTGTCAATTTAATTACTTTGTTTCGCACCTTAAATTTCTTGCCTTTAATTCAAGTAAGTCTTTTAATATTGTTGTTAATCTTTACATTCTTTTAATCAAGCTTTATTTTATCATTCTCATCCTACTTTTCTCTTATTTTTGGTTTGTTTTAAATTCGGATTAAGCAAGAAATTGCTTAATCTCTTTGCTTATTTTATTAAAAAGTTCACCTTTTTACTTTTATCTAAGTTTTTGTATGAGATAAGCTATAAGTTTGACAATCTTATTGGCTTGTTTTGTACTTAGCTTATTTGTTTTTCTAAGTTTCCTAAAAAGTTTCATTTTTTCTAAAAGTTTGCTTATTTCATTTTCTTATTTCGTGTTTTGAAAAAGTTTTTAACTTTGTTGCTAATTGTCTCATTTTATTTCCGTTTTATTCAAGTCTTTGAATTCAGCTTTTTAGTCATAGCTTATTGCACTTGTGCTTATTGCGGATTTGCTTTCCATCGGAAAAGAAGGGATTTTACACATTGCGATAGCCTCACCCACATTCCGATGCTGACTGTATTGGGAGAGGGTTTTGGATTCCGACGGTATTGCGATCTAGAGTATAACCCCCTCATTCCGATCTGGGATTGCGATCGCATATTCCGTCGGCTCTTGAGGGTTTCTAAGTCGAAGTGCTGCCCGATTTTACTTAGCAACATTCTGATCTAGGATTGCGATCTGGATTCCGATCTGAAGTATTATTCCGATAGATAGCATTTTTCTACATTCTGATAGATAGCATTTTTCTACATTCCAATAGATAGCTTTTTAATTATTCCGATAGACACATTGCGATCCAGATTCCGATGGGCATGGTGACAGCTTTCCGATCTGACATTCCGATAGTCTTGGGTTTGGGATTATATTTTGCTTTGTTTTGTTTTTAAGTTACATTTTTGATACTTTGTCAAATTTAATTTTTCGTCACGCTTTAATTTTAAGTCATTTAATTAATTTACTTTTAAAAGTTTTCAATTTTGCACCATTTACATTTAATTAGTTTTAGATTTAATTACCGTCATTTACTTTAAAGTCTTGCAATTTAAATATACCACAACGACAAATCTTTGTTTCCACCAAAAGACAGCTGAGTCGCACTTAAACCAGTAATCAATTCGAAGAGAACTGGAACTACGATATTTTTAACTGAGTGAAAAATAGAGTTATTAAATGGCGCCGCTGCCGGCTCTTTTCGTGAAGATTAACGGTTTTTTGTGAGAGACGCGTTGGCTTTTGGGATCCGTTCACTCGTGAACGTTATTTTTCGTGTCTAAAATTTTCAAAAATCCCAAAAACATTTGAAAAATCATATAAAGCATCTCTTTTTCAAAGTTTTGCACCAAAAATATTCTTCTTGCTTATCTATTTTTCTTCATGGATTCGTCTTACGTACGGTGTGGGAGACCATGGCATGGTTTTCAAACATGTCAATGGTGTACTTGTGAGCGGTGTGGTTCTGATATCAACAATACACAATTTGGATTTTGTCCATTTTGCAATTCAACAAATTCGTACTTCGCCTCTTACAATACTTTCTCACCCTCTCCCGTCTATGACAATCCTTATCCTCAAAATGCACCGGGTTTTTCTCCATACCCGTGGTGCTATATTTGTGGGGGCCCTCACGATGCTTCTTCTTGTCAACCGATGAACATCTTTGAGAAAATTCCGTGCTATCATCCCAGTGTGTATAACTTTAAGCCCCCACATCACACCCTCAATCATCAATCCTCTCAGCAAATTAGTCTTGACCAACAACTCACTACTTTGAATGATGTTCTAGAAAGTTTAGCTCAACTTCGAGCTGACTTGCATCAGGAAAGGCAACCTTTGCTTGATGGTGAACAAATCTTGAAATCCACCAACACCTTTTGAGCCAATTTGGTCGTTTTCCCTTCTTTTCTACACCAAAATGTTTAATTACAGCGTGGGATAGAATCGGTTCAATTGAACAAACTCGGGGAGATGAACAACAACAGTTGCTTCATGAGCTTCTTAAAGATGTGGAGGTTATCAAGGAGGAGTTAGCCGACTATATCACTCCTAACTGGAATGGTCCCGTCTATTATGATGATGATGAGGACGATGACATCTACGCTCTCAACCAATCTTCTGAAGTTGCCACTCATACTCTCGATATTCCTAATGCGTCTAAGGATGGTGATTCATTGAGTGAGATTAGTGATTTTGGTCTCGATAAATTCTTTGATGATGAGGTTTATGACATACCGACTGCTATGGAGTTTGAGGACGATGTTGCTCTTACAGAAGAGGTCGATCCTACTGATAACGATTTTTCTCCACGCTATGAGAATTTCACTTTTGAAATTTCTCAATCTCCACCGGGAGATGCGGGCGATGACGATTTATTCTCTCCGGCTTACGAGAAGTTCACCGATGAACTTGTTCTTGTAGATGAGGTGGAAGACGTGATTCTTCGCGACAGATTACGGAAAGTACATCTTCTTATTGCTCAAATTGAAGCATTGACTTCTCCTCCTCTTTCCGAGTCCTTACCTCCATCTATTACTCCCGTTGAGTATAATGACCCGTTGCTGGAAGAAATCGACATTCACTCAATACCTCCGGGTATTGATGATGATGACACGGAGGGGGATATCCTTTTTGATAATTTGCTACTTGATGACATTGTCCCAAGTCCCCCTCCCGTGCACCTTTCATCCACTCCTTTAGAGACTATTTCGGAGGATGAGTGCTTTGACCCGGGAGGTGACATTGACTATTTTATGATTGATAACCTTACGGCTTTGCCGCTGTCTGAGCATCAATTGTCTTTGGGGGATGACAATTTGATTCCTTTATCCACCCCACCTCCCGTGGCTCACGACTTCACATACTTTTCATATGTTGAAAGGACTTTTCTCCCATTCAAGACTTATCCTCCCGCCTCTCCTTCAATGATGTCTTCCGGGAACGAGGACAAGGTCTTTGATCCCGGTATTACATTCGAGGCTTCCCCATGGACCATTTAATTCGGGGACGAGTCAGGCTCGTGACTCGGTGAACAAAAACAAGCGCTTTTTGGGAGGCAACCCAATTATCTATCCTTTTATTATGTTTATCTAATAAGTGTAGGGGGAGACCCTAGTATGTGTTTGTTGTTTTCTTTCTTATCATGTGTAGGGATTCGAGCTTTCAAAGATACATTCTTGATGACTTTTGACGACCCGTGATTCCGTGTACCCGTCTTCCCGGTTCTATCCTAAACTTTTTTGATTCACTATTTTATATTTTTCAATATTAAAATAGGAATCACTTTAGTTGTCTCTTCCTTAGCAAGATTTAAACAACGTGCACAATGTCCTAAGTGTAGGGGAGTTTACTCCCACATGCTTAAACATTGAGGACAATGTTTATATTAAGTGTAGGGGGACTTCTATCGAAGTTAAGTGGTCTTTTCCTTGTTTTTGTCCTCATTTTAACCGGAAAATCTAATTTTTCGACATTTTTCAAAATTTTTAATCTATTTTGGCCTAGTTGTATAGTAGTATTTTTCTTTGTTATCGTTATTTACTTTCTTTACTAGAATAAATTTTCAATAAAGTGCTTTTAAATTTTTCAAAGTTATGAATATTTTGACTCAACCCGAGTTTACTTATCTAAGTTTACTCTAGCTAGTATCCTTAACGTGTTTAAGTCAAGTTTTGCTAGGATTTTATATAGGGAGCTTTAAAACGCGAAAGTCTTAACTCTTACGGGTTAAGAACAAGAACTTTTCGCAAGTTCCTATAATTGATCCTAGAGAGTTGTTTATCAATGGAACTTTAAAATGCAATTTCTAAACTTGAAAAAGTCTAAGAGTTTGCAAGATCCTATAGATGACTCGAAAACCCAAAACTTTGATTTAATTGGCTAAGCATCCACGAGTCTCGTTCTTTGAGATTTTAAATTGTGGAGAACAAGAGATGAAAGAGTCAATTATAAGTTTGGTATTCTTTCATGAAGTTATGTGAGTTGATTATAAGCCTATTCTCCCATCGCTTGTTAATAAATTTATTTGCAATAAATAAGGTTGTACGATTTGAAAAGTTACTTAGCTTCTAGCCCAAGATCGTTTAAAAGTTGCTTGGTATTAATTAGAGTTCATAGCCAAGGCATAACTTATTGAAGCGGGACGCGAAGATTGGCAAGTCCGAAAAGGCCCTAACAAGGCATGAGGGCTATATTTTGTTGCTAAAGATCCAAAAGTGATGTGAAGAATCATTTATCAAAAATCAATATAAAGGATCGACACACACGACGAAAAGCAAAAACTCCCCAAAAGATCATGGAGAAGTCTATCCAAAAAGGCCCTAACAAGGTATGAGGATAAATAGATCCAAGTCCTAAAAGGATGCGGATCGTTGTATATCAAAATCCCAAATAAAGATTGGAGAAAAATGAAGAAGTCGTGGTCCAAAGATGAAGAATCTCTCAAAACTTCAAGTGAAGAAATTCATATTAAGAAGAAAAGACCATTATTTCATGAACGTCTCTCAAGATTTGAAGTATGAAGTCACTGCCAAATATCGGTCCGAGAAAGGTCTCAAATCGTGAAACGAGTTATGCCAAGATATGAACTTTATGAGGTCCCGAGAAGCAGTTTTAAAAGATTTTGTCCTTTAGCTAACTATTGATTAAATCGTCCCACTTTATTTTCAGCCTAAATAACTATCGAAATAAGTCAACAATGCATCCTCGTGATCATTCAAGACTATCATAAAATATAAGAGATACACCTAGGAATAAGGGAGTCTAAGTGAATAATTGGCCCACATGAGTTCGTGGTAGTCTGCTAACTTATAATAACAATGATCTCATTTTTAAGCTTGGTTTGGGGAACGTGAAAACATGAGGATGATAATCATTCATGACATTTCCAAAACCCTAAGGTATGTCTTTGATTTCTTTACTTATTTTTTTCCTTTGAATGTTTTAGAATTTTCTATCTTTTTAATACAGGCCAATGTGGATTGATTATGATGGAGAATATAAAACTTTCTTTGTAACTAATGCATTGCATGAGGACATTGCAATGGTCAAGTGTAAGGGATTTGATAAGTGTGAAAACACTTATCCTTTTACCACTTAATTACAATAATAACCAAGCCAAAACGTGTATTTTATGTCGTAAAAGTCGGAATTATGCGTGGTTTGTGTTTTTGTTGTGATTTAGGACGAAAATGTGGAAAGGGGAGAAAACACGGGCTATCACGGGCTTTTATCGAAGAAAAAGACAAAAGACGAAGTCAAGAGATCAAGAGTGGAAAAAGAACGGAAGTCCAAGACCTATTCTGAAGATTTATCGAAGAACAAGTCTAAAGACGGAAGTTTAATAAAGCCGAAGAACTCAACTCTTATTAATGAAGAATTTTCAAGACGAGTTTAATTAATCCCGAGACAACGTCGAAAAAGTCGAAGAATTAAGAAGACGAAAAGACGGAAAGAAAGAAAGAAAGAAGGAAACAAGGAAGCAACACATGCTCCCCTTCTCCCTATAAATAGTGTCCATTTCATTTCATTTCACTTGTTGGCTAAAGTGACACTAGTTCTTCCATTTTTCATTACATGCACTTTAATTTCATGTCATTTCTTTAATTGTCAATTTAATTACTTTGTTTTGCACCTTAAATTGCTTGCCTTTAATTCAAGTAAGTCTTTTGATTTTGTTGTTAATCTTTACATTCTTTTAATCAAGCTTTATTTTATCATTCTCATCCTACTTTTCTCTTATTTTTGGTTTGTTTTAAATTCGGATTAAGCAAGAAATTGCTTAATCTCTTTGCTTATTTTATTAAAAAGTTCACCTTTTTACTTTTATCTAAGTTTTCGTATGAGATAAGCTATAAGTTTGACAATCTTATTGGCTTGTTTTGTACTTAGCTTATTTGTTTTTCTAAGTTTTCTACAAAAAGTTTCAATTTTTCTAAACGTTTGCTTATTTCGTGTTTTGAAAAAGTTTTTAACTTTGTTGCTTATTGTCTCATTTTATTTCCGTTTTATTCAAGTCTTTGAATTCAGCTTTTTAGTCATAGCTTATTGCACTTGTGCTTATTGCGGATTTGCTTTCCATCGGAAAAGAAGGGATTTTACACATTGTGATAGCCTCACCCACATTCCGATGGTGACAGTATTGGGAGAGGGTTTTGGATTCCGACGGCATTGCGATCTAGAGTATAACCCCCTCATTCCGATCTGGGATTGCGATCGCATATTGCGATCGCATATTCCGACGGCTCTTGAGGTTTTCTAAGTCGAAGTGCTGCCCGATTTTACTTAGCAACATTCCGATCTAGGATTGCGATCTGGATTCCGATCTGAAGTATTATTCTGATAGATAGCATTTTTCTACATTCTGATAGATAGCATTTTTCTACATTCCGATAGATAGCTTTTTAATTATTCCGATAGACACATTCTGATAGACACATTGCGATCTGGATTCCGATGGGCATGGTGACAGCTTTCCGATCTGACGTTCTGATAGTCTTGGGTTTGGGATTATATTTTGCTTTGTTTTATTTTTAAGTTACATTTTTTATACTTTGTCACATTTAATTTTTCGTCACGCTTTAATTTTTAGTCATTTAATTAATTTACTTTTAAAAGTTTTTAATTTTGCACCATTTACATTTAATTAGTTTTAGATTTAATTACCGTCATTTACTTTAAAGTTTTGCAATTTAAATATACCACAACGACAAATCTTTGTTTCCACCAAAAGCCAGCTGAGTCGCACTTAAACCAGTAATCAATTCGAAGAGAACTGGAACTACGATATTTTTAACTGAGTGAAAAATAGAGTTATTAGGAACGTCGATACACCCAGTCGGGTATTAATATTCGATAATCAGATACTTTTCCTAAGAATCTCACTACGAGAGAGTTGGACAAGGAGGGATATCAATTGTCAATTAAGACAATTTCTACAGATGATTAAATTCAATTCATAAGAATAAATAGTATGGGTACATATGTAGGTGTTCTGAACAATATGTCCCTATTTTGCACTTCTTGCAGATATCATAAAATTTAATCTTTCATAACTTCAAAGAAAATGTAGTGTTTATCAATCAATTTTATGGTGACTACTAATCAGCCTTGCATGGTCCTTTCCAAATTGTATGTAGGCGCGCAACTATATACAATTTTTGGATTAACGATGCAATACTCAGTTCGTCAAAACTTTGTCATCATGTTTAAAATATATATTCATGCTTAATTCAAAAATGAATTTACAGAGATGTTCTTTGTTATAAAAACAATTAAGTTTTCTAAGGTGTTTCATAAACAACTTTATTTCGATAACGATTACTTATAAATCTCCCTTTGAATAATCCTTATAGTGATGAAAATCCAATTTTTCTCAAGTGACACTGTTTTAATTTATAAAAACAATGTATGATCTACAAAAGAGTGATGAAAAGTTGTTCACCAAGAACTAACTACAATATAATAGGAAATGAGCTTAGCCAATTAATCATGAGGTTCATGACCTCGATGGCACTCGGGAATACAAGGAGAATAATCCACAACGTAAC
Organism: Glebionis coronaria; assembly: GCA_025667525.1. Lineage (NCBI taxonomy): Eukaryota > Viridiplantae > Streptophyta > Magnoliopsida > Asterales > Asteraceae > Glebionis > Glebionis coronaria. The sequence continues at coordinate 56,656,519 of CM046881.1, forward strand.
TCAATTCGATATGAGTACTTGTTTAATGGTTGCATCACTAATGTGAACATTAGGATGAAGCAATAAAGGATAGATAACATCGATACATGAAGGATTTAGCAATCAAATGTAGTCTTTTCATTAATCACAAACAAGTCAAAATTGTACCGTAACACATTATGTGTCACTATGTCATACAATTCCAAGAACTCATCCTACTAACTGATGTCTTAGTTAAGTTAGGGATTTTTAAAAGATACCACAATGAATACTAATCTACAAGAGTCATTAGGTGTTCCACCTATCCCGGAAGATCCATCGGTCCCAATTTCAGAAGAAGACTTCTTCGATTTATTTCTTTGACACTGGGCATCCTCGTCATTGGTCAATGGCCTAGGAACAACCCTTAACACGAACCAACAATAAATTAAAACCTTATAATTCAATCACAGTAATTAACGACTTCCTCTTATCAATCTTATATTCCATACGAGTTAAATTTTACTTCATTCAAGTTTTAATCAATTTATACTCAACGTGACATCCTACCTCATTCTCCAATACTTTCAACCTTATTCTTAGACCTTAATAGGTCAATAAAAGCTCGATATGAACAACACTAAATTTTCAATCCTATAGCTTCTTACAACAATAGTTATCAAATTTGTCACTAGTATGAAATGACTCACACATTCAATTAGACTTCTCGGAAAGGTACTAGTGGCATGAGGCTTTTAGGTAAAGGATCCAATAACAGCCTCAAGTGCAACATTCACCCTTTCGATTTCAATTTAAGAATTGGGTGACACCGCATCAGATGACACCTTTCCAGGTGGTAACGTTTTGTCAAACTCCACTCTATAAGGAAAGATCGTCATGACATCGATATCAGATTTAATCTCGCCAATTCTTCTTTAATATCACAATCAAATAATATCAACATTTCTACGAATATCAACCATTTTGTTGGGATCATAAATATCCACAACTTGGTTTAGATCTGGAATAGCTAGAATTTCCTACAGAAATAGCTTAGATTAATTTACTAGGGGATTTAGGGTTCCTTGTGACAATCTACGCAGTATAAATACCTCGTATAAATATTAAAATAATCATCAAACAATCATGTAATCAAATCACAACATATATATATAATCCAAGTTATATATATATTAAAATAACACTTCTTAGTCTGGCCTTGTCGGTAACTCGGGAATTCTTCGGCACCGTTATAGTCAAAAGATTTTTAGACATTTTGAGAAAAATGTTTATAGTTAAAAGATTTTGAAATGTTTTATTCAAAAACTTAGTTTTAAAAATCTTTCGTTCTCTATAACGAGAGCTTTGATACCAAATTGTAACACCCCCAAATATACACAATTCAATACAGCGGAAGACTCGTTGGTGTTACGGGATAACACATTACTCACATCATAGACAACGCTTAAAAATCACGTCGTTTAATAATAAAGCATTTCCATTCATAAATATCAAATTTACATAGGTCCCAAGTCATAGTATTTCATACAATTTTTACAAAATATTTGAATGGAAATTGTAATTTAAGTGCGGGCCATGAATTCGTGTTGTCTTCCCGAGAATTACCTTCAAGTACATGAGATAAAACATGTTAAAAGAAAAGGTCAGCGAAAACGCCGAGTGAATTCATAGAGTTTAATGAAAAACCATTGATATATCATCGGTATATATTTATTACCGAAAATAATTTTATACAAATCCTTGTAGTAAGCCATAAAATAGGCCAAAACATTTTATACAAATCCTTGTCAAAATCGTAATACAGGCTTTTGCCTTCAAAACCATTATACGAATCAATGTCGTAAAAACATCATACAATACGTTTTATAACGTTGTATAAAGTTAAATAAAAACCGTTATATGGATATGGTTATATAAAACCAAAACACGAACATATTATCAATTATAAGACCCTGTATTGCTAGTCAGACAATATATCGTAATTCAATGCATAAAGCAGTATTTTCGTAATTGGATTATTATAAGCCGCACGACATTGTTACCTTACCACAACAAACAACGGGTAGCTAACCCGAAACTCAATTTGCCCATCTAAGTTAGCGTGTCGTCACAAAAATCACGCTATGGAAATCTTCTCATACATAAATTCGCTTACCAATCAATGTGGCACGACGGGGATCAACCGTCAAGGCGCGAACTCGGGTGATCGTCCCCAAATAGTACTATTATATGCATAAGCGTCTACAAAATACCGGTAGTTCACAATTCATGCTAATGGGACTTTTAGTGACATAACCTAACTTTAATAATCCATTTCATTTCATTTATCGGGTCATATACTCATTCATCGGGTCATATAATCATTCGGGTCCAAATCAATAATCAAAAAATCGGGACAACTGGTGTCCTATTTTATTAAAACTAACATGTTATCTCCCTCGCGGGTGTATAAAACATTTCATAAAAACATTTAAAAGAGTGTGAGGCTATGAACTCACGTTGATTGGGAAAGGCGGTTATCAGCGATTTGGATGTACGGTACGTGCTTCAATCACGGAAACCTAGACAAATAATACTCGTATTAGACTCTTGTCCAATGACTTTATAAAAAAACAATAACTATGTATAAATATATGATGATTTTATAAATATGATGATGATCAAGTGGGATTGTACATTCTCATTTACTCATTATAGTGTTATGTGTTGACAACTTTTATACTTGTTTCACTAGTTCATCTTCTTTACTTGTCAAGGCCCATTAGGCCCATTATAAGTCCATTACCTTATATTGATCCATTTTACACTTTTAATATCAGTATTATACTTACAAGTTAGGCCCAAGTGGGTTAAGCCCAATAAGTAAGTTTAAAAGTGTTTAGCCAAATTAGTTGGATTAATAGTTCAATAAGGCTAACTTGGCCCGTTAATGTCCGTATGTTATAAAGCTCGGGTTTTATCGGTTTTTAATTGTAACAGGTACTTATATATCATTATATGAGTTATAAAAAGTTTACATTAGACGGGTCCGACCATCTAAGTTTTAATTGACTAAAACGTTAGTTTTACGGTTTTAGCCGAAAAGACGTAAAAATCATGTTTATAGTTTTATAACCTATAAAACTTATCAAACAACCATTTTTTATAAAATCTCCATTTATTTATCATTGTACATATTTATATAAATGTAACATATAAGTTAGTGGGTTTTTATTTACATTTTATACTATATTTATTTGAGTGCTATTATAATACTATAAAAAACTTTAATTTCACAAAATCTGATTTTTAGTTTCATTTTCACCATTTTTATCATATCTTGAGTTCTACAAAGAGATAGAAGCTAAGTTTTGGATGACATAATCTTCATGTTATGTGTTACAAATAACTTAGATTTAGCTACTGCTCAATCCAAGTCTAAGTATCCCTAACAGTCCTCACAAATAAGACTATTCAGATTGATACACTAATTTTGTTTTGATCATATCTCACTCATTATAATGATTCCATTGCATGTCCAACTCTCACATGTGTACAAGACCTAATACTTAATGTATATTGATTCCACTTTGCCATTTTATCAGTTTATCATTTGGTTAGTTACTGTTTTTATACAGCCAACTTATTAAGCAAGATTTAACCATTTTACATGTGGTTTTCCATCTTTTTACCCATGTTTATCAACACCAAATCCCCACATAATATTTTTATCGTCATATATCATCATATACATATACAATAGAAAAGAAAATACAAGATTACATATTCAAAATAACAAAAGGATAGGAAGAAACAATCTCTATACCACCATTAGTGATGAAAAGATGAGTTTTTGATGAACAAGGCTTGGATTTTGATGGCAAAACTTGTGATAAACCAATATCATCTTCAAGTCCACCAATATTTATAAACTCCTTTTGGGAAATCTGCCCTTGACACCAAGAAATCTTCTCTTTGGATGTTAGAATGATCACCAAGCAACAAGGCTTCAAAGGTTCTTCATCATATGTGTAGATAACACAAGATATGTGGTTAAAATTAATCAAAATAGGGTGTTTGATGGTTGAAGTGGACGGCAATGGTGAGGTGTAGAGAGAAAAATGGTGTTTTGCATGAGTTGCAAATGAAGTGAATAGTTTTGGTGTAACTTGTTTTAAGTTTAAGTGGTTTGGAAGGCTAGATGGACAAGTGTCCATCTAGTTTATATAAAGATGACACCAAATGTGGTGTGTTGTATACTTGTGGTCGTCCCATGTGTGGGGGTGGGACAAGTTTATCTTGTCTCATCCCCATTTAATTACGGGTACTCCTTGATTCTAGTTTCCTCGATTTGCGTGCCCTCGGGTCGTTTTACGAAAAACGTTTTTATAATTTATGAATCAACGGCACAAAACGAATCTAATAAAAATTGTCTCATCAAAAACGGAGTTTAAAAACATAAATACGTAATCCTAGGGTATCCGGTTTAGTCGTAAAGGACGTTAAATTATGAACGTAAGTCCTAATCTCTTCTCGTAAATTTGTGAGTTTATGAACCAACACAAATTTAAAATCCCAAAATAATATTCACGGATAAATTTATTTCCTGAAATGTCGGACTGTCACCAAAAACGGTGTATGTAAACGTAAGCACGTAGCGTAGAGTTCTCCGGTTTAGACGTAGTCGATGCTACTTCAAGACGTAAACCCAAATTTCTTCCCAAAAATGAGTGAGTTCATAATATAACATTAAAATAATGTTTTTAAATAACAATTGAGAATAAAATATCAACCATAAATTGACGGATTGTCACAGATGATAAAGGTGATAGGAAATGCTTTAGATGCGGTGATCCGAACCATTTCATCGGTGATTATCCTAAGCCTTCACGCGACAAGAACCACACGGCTTTCGTTGGAGGTTCATGGAGCGATAGCGGTGAAGATGTTGATGACAACCCCAAAGATGAGAAATGTCTCATGGCTCACCATTTCTAAAGAGGTATATTCCGAAACCGAATATTATAACAATGATAGTCCTTCTCTAGATGTTAACGAATTAGAAGGCCAATACAATAATTTACATAAACTTAGCTTTAAATTCATTAAAAACAAGAAAGTGCTAAAATCAACTAGAACTAATCTTGGAAATGAGATTAGTGAGCTAAGAAAGAGATTAGCTAAGCTTGAGAAAAACAAATAAGTTGATTTAGGTTGTGTAAATTGTGAAAACCTTAGACAAGAGAATGAAGATCTCAAGAGTACCTCCATTAAATTGGAAAAGTTCATGAAAGGTACTAGTGCTCTTGATGATATATTGAACAAACAAATTCATTCTAAGGAAATACTTGGGTTGGGATATAACACTAATGAAGCATCAACTAGTGAACCAAAACAAGTTAGGTTTTCAGAAAAACGCACCTCTGTACGCGGTTCGCTAGTATAAGGCGCGGTTCCTTATGACTATGGAATCGTGGGTGGAGCTAAAGAACCGCAGACAGAGGATAGTTTTTTGTGAAAATCATGAACTTTCTAAAAAGTCTATTTTAAGTGAAGGGCCTAAACATGTTCTGTTAACAAGGTCAAAGTACCTATCCTTGATAAAAATGATCTTGGTAAATTCTACAAGCCTTTAAGTAAACCTTTAATGGGTACTAGTATTTAACTAGAGAATCGTCTACTCCTCCAAAAGTACGCAATGAGTCAAAACCTAGAACTAGAACACCTACACCAAAAAGAGATGATCAAGCTAAGTCATGACCTAGAATTAAAACTCCAACACCTAGAAGGAATAACAATAATTCTAGATCAAGATCAAAGACACCTAGGAGAAACAATGGACAACAAAATGGCCATATGAATTGGAATAATTATCAACAACAATATTTTTCTCCATGGGGAATGTCTCCTCCATTCATGCATCCCAACCAAAAGTAAGGGATGTTTGGAACTAACAACTTTGGAACAATGAGACATTGGGGACCAAATGTTTGATCTTGTGTGTTGTTACCTAGATATGCTTGGGAATCGATTTAGAGCCTGACGAGTGGATTAAGGATAGTGAATGTTCTAAACACATGACGGGTAATCGAAGTTTATTCTCGCACTACAAAGCATATGATGGAGGTAATGTTACTTTCGCTAGTAATCGGCGTGGAAATATCATTGGCAAAGGTATGGTTTCTCTTGACTCCATGACCATTGAAAATGTAGAGCACGTAAATAACTTATGTTTTAACCTTCTAAGTATAGGTCAAATTTGTGACAGTAAGTGTAAGGTCATCTTTTCGGAATATGAAAGTGAAATCGTAAAAGATGGAAAGGTCATTGGAAAAGGTGTTAGAAAGCATGGGTTTTATGTCATGAACGTCAATAGGAAGTCAAAGGACAACTTATGTCTAGCGACTTTAGATGATAGTTCTACTCTTTGGCATAGGAGATTAGGTCATGCTAATATGCGTTTAATTCAATCTTTAGTCTCTAAGGAGTTGGTAAGACATCTCCCCAAGATGAAGTTTGATAGCCACTTTTGTGATGCTTGCAAAGTTGGGAATCAAGTTCACTCAAGTCACAAAGCCAAGAATTTGGTTTCGACCTCTCGGTGCTTAGAGCTCCTACATATGGATCTCTTTGGACCTTCCGCCATACGAAGTTATGGAGGTAACCCTTATACCCTAGTTATAGTTGATGACTATTCTAGATTCACTTGGACTAGATTTTTGGCGTCTAAGAATGAAGCTTTCGATCACTTCGAAACCTTTAGTCGAAGAATTCAAAATCAACTAGGATGTTCATATGTCTCTATTAGGACATATCATGGTAGGGAATTTGATAATGAAGTACAATTCGGTGCTTTTTGTGAAGCTCGTGGTATTACTCATAACTTCTCGGCTCCTCGAACTCCACAATCAAATGGGGTAGTTGAAAGGAAGAATAGGACCATCCAAGAGATGAGTAGGACGATGTTAAATGAGCAATCCTTGCCTCAAAAATTTTGGTGCAATGCCGTGGACACATCGACCTATATTCTCAACCGAATTCTTATTCAACCTTTCCTAGGAATGACCCCCTATGAGATTTTTAAAGGTAAGAAGATCTCATTGAAATACTTTAGGGTGTTTGGAAGAAAGTGCTTCATTTTCAACACCAAAGATTACCTTACTAAGTTCGACCCAAAGTCTTACGAAGGTATCTTTCTAGGTTATTCTCAAACTAGAAAAGCCTACATAGTCCTAAATAGAACCACGAGTGTAATTGAAGAATCACTTAACGTGACATTTGATGAAACCCCTTCTTCATCTAAGACACCACCTTTGGTAGATGATGACTTGGGTGAAATAGGAGTAGTTAAAGCCAAAGATGTTAGAAACATAGGAGTTGAAGACCTTAATGTTTAAAAGGGAGTAAACATTAAGGAGTCAAAGGATCATGCTCTCGACAACATCATAGGAAAATTAAATCAAAGGACCCTAAGATCTCAAGTCCAGAATCAAAGTAACTTCTTTTGTTTCGTCTCCTTGATTGAACCAAAGAACGTTAAAGAAGCTTTGATGGATGATAGTTAGGTCAACGCTATGCAAGAAGAATTGAATTAATTCATTGCTAATGAAGTTTGGGAACTTGTTCCTCCACCTATAAGTTCTACCATTATAGGAACTAAATGGGTATATAGGAATAAGTTAGACGAGAATGGTGTTGTGTCTCGTAACAAGCCTAGACTTGTAGCACAAGTCCATAATCAACAAGAATGTATTGATTATGACGAGACATGCGCACCCGTAGCAAGATTAGAATCCATTAGAATCCTTTTAGCCTATGATTGTGCCTTAGACTTTAAGCTTCAAGAAATGCATGTAAAGAGTGCATTTCTTAATGGTTTGATCAATGAGGAGGTATATGTGGCTCAACCTCCCGGCTTCATTGATTTTGAGAAACCGGATCATGTTTACAAGCTTAAGAAAGCTCTTTATGGTCTTAAACAAGCAAAGCTTGGTATGATAGACTTAAAGCGTTTCTTGTTAAACATGAGTATACCATGGGAATGGTAGACAATACGCTCTTTACAAAGAAGAAAGGTTCTCACTTTATTATCGTAAAAATATATGTTGATGACATTATATTTGGCTCAACTTGTCAATAATTGTGTGATGACTTTGCCAAAATCATGCATGACGAGTTTGAAATGAGTATGATGGGAGAATTTAACTTCTTTTTAGGACTCCAAATTAAACAAATGGACGATGGTATTTTCTTTAATCAATCCAAGTATGTTAAAGAAATGCTAAATAAATTTGGATTAGAAGACTCTAGACCGATGAAAACCCCTATGGCCTCGGATACTAAACTCACTGTAGATGATGATTGTGAGTCGGTAGACAACATAAAATATAGAGGTAAGATTGGTAGTTTGTTGTACCTAACGGCAAGTCGACCGGATATCATGTTTAGTGTTTGCCTTTGTGCTCGCTTCCAAGAGGCTCCCAAAACCTCTCACCTTGAAGCGGTTAAGCGTATCTTCCGATACATTAAAGGCACTATACATTTAGAATTATGGTATCCTAAAGGGACCGGCATAGAAACCATTGTCTACGTGGACTCGAATCATGCGGGAGACTATGTGGACCGGAAAAGCACTAGTGGAGTTTGTACATTCATGGGTTGTTGTTTAACTTCTTGGTTATCCAAGAAACAAACCGCTCTTGCAATAACCACCGCGGAAGCCGAGTATGTGAGTATCGGTAAAGCTTGTCAACAGGCTCTATGGATGAAGCAAGCACTTGTTGATTCCGTGATTTCTCTTGATGATGTTCCCATCATGTACGATAATAAGGGTGAAATAGACCTTAGCAAGAATCCCATGCAACATTCGCGAACTAAGCACATAGAGATTCGCCACCATTTCCTTAGGGATAATGTTCAAAAGGGGAACATTTCGATTGAGAAGGTACCCTCGGTAGAAAACTTAGCCGACATCTTCACTAAGCCACTTAAGAGGGAACCTTTTAATTACTTGCATCTAGGTCTAGGTTTAATGGAACATATTCCTTAATTGCGCATTTTATTAATCGAGTCTTTTTCTCTTTTGAGTCATTTCTTTCTTTGAGTTATTGAGTATTGCAAACTCTTTTTGGAAAACTTCTCCTCTCTTTTTCAAAATTCTCAAAGTTCTTTCGAAAATGGTCAAGAAATGTTTTTGCATTGTTAATACTTAATTCAATCTAAAAACGTTTTTCATAGCTTCTTGATATTTATAATGAGCTTACATAATTCATATGTATATGTCTCTCAAATATAGCAAGAACAAAAGTGAACTATGGAGGATCATTGTGTCAAGACTTTTTTGTCTAGTTCTACACACCTCCAACATCGATTTTCTTCAAAATGCATGTATTTTGGTCAAAACCTTGTTTGGTGAGTTCTTGTGTGTTTTCTTTGTCTATCTTTGCTTCTTAGCATGTCTCCATGATTAGTTGGAAGAGAAAAATAGGATTTTTTGAATTGGACAATCCTCACTCATCACCAAATTCAACCCACTATGGGCGGTTCTTTATTGACACCGCGGCTCCTTATCGATAAGGAACCGCCGATAGAGAAAAGGAACCGCGCACAGAGCCTTCTTTTTCGGGTATTTCTGAAACTCCAAATTTGTTCCAACACTTTTTGGAATCTTTGTTTCAACCCTTTGACCACCCCCAAAATATCTTGGGCTTTCTCTATTTAACCGTAAACATTTTTCATCCTTTCTTAAATCAAAATGTCTTATTCTCTAAATGAAAGCCTTGATTCTCCTCCATTTTCTCCAATTGCTTTCAAGCCCAATTAACCCAAGAACACTCAAAATCACATCTCTTCTCCTTCTAAGAATGTTGATTGTGGATCTTCTTATCTTCCACCACTAGCCTTTAGTGTTCTTCCTCCTTCACATGATAATGTCATGCATCATGGAAGATATTGTCATTGTTGTCAATATCAACATCTTGCTATAGCTCATATCTATGAGGAGTTGAATTACATCAAGAGTCTCTTAGTCAAACCTCCTCTTCCCTATGACTATGAAATCTCTACCAAGCCACCACCACCTCCTTCCGCCACTACCTTGTCTTTTATCTAAGCATTGGTTGCTTATCTTCAAGACACCTAGTTCAAGCAAATCTTAGAGTTATAGTTTAACTAGGATTAGATTTATGCTTCTCTTTTGGCTTGTTTTATTTCTCATATATCTTTGTATGCTTTGTTTCCTTGTATCTTTTATCATGTTTCCTTTTAAAATGACTTATCTTGGATCTTCGTCTCTTATCTTATATTTTTTTGTGACCTTTGCTATATCTTGTTGGGTGTCTCTTCTCTACTACTAACCCTTCTATGTAGCTTGTCACCATATCTCGATTCCTTGGTGCCCCAAGCAAGGGGGAGAATTTGCAAAGTCCGGTTATTTTCTTCTTCAAAGACTTTTGCAACCTTTTTTCTTCGACAAAGGGGGAGAAATGAAATAAACTTGATTGTGGGTATAAATACGCCTTTTAGGAAAAAGAACGTATGTATGGTAAGTATTAAATACGCATTTAGGAAAATTGTGCACTAAGGATCCAATGTAAGTTCGTTCACAACGGAGGACTAAAGTGTGTGTTTAGTTTGTGTGTTTTGGATTAATATTTAATGGAAAGCAAAAGGAAGAAAAGAAAATGACGGATACGTGAAAATTAAGCTAAGACGTAAAAAAACGTAAAACCATAAAAAGTGACAAAAATAAAAACTTGCTCTAAAAATTCCCAACAAATTACCAAAAATTCCTAAAAAAAAACTAAGGGTTTACAAATGATCAAAACTTTTTCAAACGTTTTTAATTAATAAATATTTAATTATTAAATTCTAATTAAAGCCCTAAAAATCAAATAAATTAACAAAAAGCCTAAACAAAGATTTTTCTACTTGTAAACCTTAAAAATATCCTAATTAAGCTATAAACTATTTTTCCAAATTTTAAAACCAGTTAAAACTAATTAAAATGAATTAAACTAAAAATAAAATATTAAAATAATAATAAAAAAATAAAAAATTCTAAAAAATTCTAAAAACTTGCAAACTAGCTTATTTTAACCTAAATAATTAGAAAATGAAAGTGAAATTACCTAAATACCCCTAAAGGGTCTTCAAATAGGCCAAAACCCAAAACAGTTTACAATAATAGCCTTTTTGGCCCAATAAAAAAAAAGTCAACCAAATAAGCCCAAAAACTCCAATCTAGCTTAAAATCGAATTTTAAACATAAAACTTTAAAGGCCCAAAAGTTGAAAGTGAGCATATCACAGCTTAAATACCAAACAGCTTATTCTTAATGGGCTAATAAGCCCATTAAGTTATAAGCTGATGCCATAAGCTGAAAATTGACACACAACCTTCTTTTGAGATTATAAAGACAACTACAAAAAGAAATTTTGAAAAAGCTCAATAAATAAGCCATAAACAAGAAAATTTCTTTTTCACTAAACGACAAAATAGTCGGGTTAGAGTTCTAGCCCACCTCAGGACTTGATTCTTTTTGCAAAAGCTTCTAAGTGGCTTAACTAAGAATAATCAACAAAGAAATTTCCAAAAATCTAAGTCAGATAAGTTGTAGGAGCCAATAAGCACTCTGAAAAGGCACAATAAGCTGATTTCCTAGTAAAAGCTTAAAAGAGCTGCAAACTTCTAATATTAATATTAAGCTGATAAAAATGGCACCTACTACAGAATTAAAGTTGTTGCACACACCAATAAGCTAAACATATTCAATAAGCTAAATGGCCAAGTTTGACCAAAAGTCAAACGCTGATAAGTGCAATTTTAGGCACTGACAGCCTTTGTTGAATGATTTTAGCTTTGTTTTAACACCTGCTGATCAAGATTTTGAGTTCAAAATCCTATGAACAAGCCTCACCGGTTGACGAGCTTGCTTAATTTTTGGACAAAAAGCTCAATAAGCCAAGTGAGCTTAAGAGCTTATGAGATAAGCTACAAACACTTGAAACACAACAAGTAGGCACCAAAGAACAAGTATAAAACAAAAATCCACACAATTCAGTTCAACAATAGGAAAATCACATAGCATGCATTTCACTAATGTGTTTGACCAAAAAGGTGAGATTCAATAAGTTATAACTTTTTCTATAAGCCACCAAAATGAAAGACCAGATTATGTAGAGATGAACACCCACAAAAACTATAAGCAAACCGAATTTCAGGCTTTAAATCAAACAAATGAACAAATGAGACCTTCTGATGTGTTTGACCTAATTTCAAGTGAAAAAGTGGTTACATACAAACTTTTTGTTATCTGTTTTCAACACTTAGCATATACTAATTACTACTTAAAATGACCTCACAAATGAAGCAAGAACCAAAGAACAAAAGGCCAAAGGCCTTAAGCCCTAACAACAGGCAAATCCAAACAACCATTAATCATACTGATTTCAAAGCAATTGTTGATTTTATCCTTGTAGCATGCAATTTTATGGCTGAGATAAGTTACTATAAACCTATGTGACTGATTCAAGCACAAAGAACACAACTTTCAAACATGAAACTCCAAATCACATAGCATTCACTTGTTAAAGAGAAAAATGAAAGAAGAGGTATTCAAACCTCCAAGATGTACATCCACACCCTGGAATCAAAGAGCTTAGGTGCTAGCTAAACAAGCACCAACTTTCCACTGCTAAGAACAAAGAAAAGTCACAGCCCAAGGCTTGGACTCAGGGTTAGCACAAGTAAACAAAATAAGGTGACAAAAAGCCAAATCCTTGCAACACTCAGGTTCCCACAAGGCTTGGATCCTTCCTTAAGACCTCACTACCCCTTAATCAGTAAAGATTAGGAGGCTATGATCAACCTTAAGCTCAAATAACCAAGCTGTTGAACCACAAGTGCTTAGCAAAGTCTTTGACAGATTTTTGGTTAGAAAACTTGTAACACACTTCCAAATTGTTTAAGCAGTTTGAATGTGACTTATGTCACTTAAATAAACACCTCAATGAACAATCCTCTCCCAAGCACACACCAACTTCTTTATCACACAAAGAACAAGGGATTCATAGGCTTATTAGGAGGTTTTGGACTTGTTCAAGGTTTTGTTTAAGTACAAAACGTGACAACAAATACTTAGAACAATAACAAGAATATGGAACTCAGTTTTCAATCACAACACAAGACCAAAACTTTCATTCACTGAGAAAGGGATTTACAAGGCTTGAAAAAATGAAAAACTTAGAACAAGGGTCACTCACAGCTTGAGGACTCCTTAAATACTACTACTACTGTTCTAGAAACATAAAGAAAAAAGTAAAACCCTAGCTTGTAAACTTCCAAGTATGCCCTTGGTTGAATTGGCTGTTAAGGTTCATGTGACAATGTCTTGGCATTTTGTGGATGCAAGGCTATCCAAAGATGATCTTGTGCGTTGGTTTTGAAGTAGGGACCAAGCAAAAACCTTACAAATCGTTGATGTGTTTATGTTTTTTGTTTGGAGGTGGAAGACACTCCACAATGTGACACGTGGGAAGGGGACCAAAGGGTTGAGGTGTGTTTTGATGATGTAAACGCGATTAGTGATGCCTTAATCATAATTCTGGAAGGGCTTAAGGTTTAATTTTCAGTTAACCAAAAATACCCAAATCGTGTTCATGAACTAAGAACACCAATTTTGATTTTGTTTGGGATTAATAAAAGTGTTAGGCGCCAAATATTTTTTAAACGAGATTAATAAATGTTAATCCGTTTAGTGGAGTGGTGATGTGGAGCAATGGTGGGATCTGATTGGCAGAATGGGTGAGTGGGGTGAGGTGGCGGCTTGTGAGTGGTCTAGGTAAGGTTAGATATTTGACAGCTTTGGTCCCCTACCTTTGCAATGGTTTGTATATCAAGTTTTAATCAGCCAAATTTGCAATCCTTTGTAAATGAAGTTTCACTTTTTACACTTTTGTCCTAAAAACTTTGCAAAAGGTATTTCAAGGACTTGTATTGCCATTTCTTAATATTTGAAGGACCAAACTTGTTCTTTCTTGCATCTTGAAGGTCTTCATTATATGTTTGACTTTGAGGAGAACCAATATTGACAAGTCTTTATTTTGTAGGGACTATTCTTGTCAATTCTTCAAAGATTAGGGTCCTTTTTGTAATTTTAACAAACTTTAGGGACCAAACTTGTAATTATTAATATACAAGGGTATAAAGTATCATTTCTTAAATGATGAAGGACCTTTCTTGTATATCTTCGATTCTTCAAGGACTCTTTCTTGGAAAATCACAACTTGGGCCCGGTTCATTTTGTGGCTTCGTTTCTCGTGTTCGTTTTTGCTTGTTTCTTGTGATCTTTTATCTTTTTCACGATATCTATACCTAAAATACACAAGTAACAAATACAAGCATATAATATGGTATTTTATGATATTTTTAGCATTTTAAAGCCCAAAAAGATTGATGAGACCATGTATAAAAGCAGTCTCATCAAAACTTGTCTTCGAAAATCTAGTTTTCATTAGGTGATTGAGTTTGTGTATTGTTGGAATCAAAAAGGGGGATATTGTTAATGCAATGATGTCTTAAAACATTACTTGTATTTTGCGGTCTCGCTTTGTTTTGATTACGACAATATGTAAAACAAGAATTTACGAAAACATGAAAAACGAATTCTTGAGTTCAAGTATTTTGCATTTCAACCATTATCACTTAAGGTATGTACAAACAAGTACTCATCCTAATTAAGTGATCAAGGATTTAATTTTTCTTAAAACTCACTTTTTATTAAGTATGACAAGTTTTTATTAAACTTTCTTTTTAAGGAAATGTTTTATTAAATTAATTATTTGAAATTTTGAAATTTTGAAATTTTGAAAATTTGAAAATTTGAAAATGGCATATTCTATCTAGGTTTGGAATATTCTTTCAGGATATTTTAATCTCCAGATTCGAACCATACCACTAAAAGACAAAAAGGAGCGGAGTCTACTCCGGCGGTTCCTTAAGTGGCTATGGCGGTTCCTTATCGATAAGGAACCGCGGGCTGCAATAAGGAACCGCGGGCAGATATAGCCGTTGGAAGTTTGTCTTATAAATAGTGGACCATTCTCATATTTTTCTTCACCTCTTTTGCACATACATTTCCAGATTCTTTCATACTTCTTAAATCACTCAAATCCTTGGTCATTTGGTTGATTACTACTTGTTTAGAAGTAAATCTTTCTCCTCTCATCTCTTCCTCTTAAAGTGCAAAGAGAAGAACACTTCATCCTTGAAGTGTTGTGTATACCTCAAAGATCCATTGAAGATCCAAACTTATTTATTAATTGTTGTGTCATTGTTGTGAAGATCCAAGTAGTTGTGTCTATTTGGAAGTTGTGTATGTATTAAGGTTAATACTTGCTCCTTAAAGTATATTGGTGTAGATTGGTCCTAGCTAAGATCAGGGCTCGACTTTTAGCTTAGAGTCGGAAATTGGATAAGCGACGTTGTGTACAGTTTCTCCAACTTAAGGAGCTTGTTGATTAGTGAACTCTCGAGTAAGGTGTACTCGAGGAGTGGGTTAGGAACGAGGAGTGAGTTTAGTTGCCGAACCACTATAAATCCTTGGTGTTTGGTTTTATCTTTCTTTTCCTTATCTCTTTACATTCGTTATTCTTTACATATACATACTTGTGATTATTAGTCTAGTTTCACTATCCTTGTCCATATTGTGTATAAGAAGATTTAACATGAATACTCAAGCCTAAGTTTTTGAAAAGGATTTTTAAAAACCATCTTTTAACAAGTAAATTTAAGAAACTATTCAATCCCCCCCCCCCTTCTAGTTTCTATAGTAACTATTACCTCTGAAGCATCATCACGTGGAGATAATTCATCAAAAATTGGTTTAAATATATCAACCCACTGGGGTCGTGTAGGTGGTGTAAATGATAGATAAGTAGGATTATAGGAACCATTTCGGAATTGATAGAACTGGGTCCTATTTCATGAAGTGCGTGTTCAGAGCTGCATTGCTCAGAACCATCACCGTCAACTCATCAAAATAGACATCCATCATTTCTATAATCTTACCAAGACGACAGTTGTAATTTCGATATGCTTTCTTCGCGGGTGAGTAACCAATGAAAATTCCTATATCAGCTTTCGGATAAAGTTTACCCAAATTCTCACTGTTGATGTTCGGATAACAAAGTGCACCAAACACATTAGAAATGATACGTTGGGTTTTCGTTCATGAAGAATCCTTTTCCATGGCTCTTACGAATGATCGAGCGGTTTTGGGTGTAACATGCGGTTGCTACACCTTCTGCCCATAAGAATAATGGAACGTTGGCGTAAATCAACATAGTTCTAGCAGCTTCCATAAGAGTACGATTACGTCTTTCAACGATACCGTTTTGTTGTGGAGTGCGAGCAACGGATGTTTCATGAGAAATTCCAACTTCTTCATAACAATCACGAAGAGTTTGATTAACGAATTAGTTCCATTATCGGTAGGAATACGACGGATAGTAGCATTTAGACACACTTGAATCAGTTTGAGAAACTTGATGATGTAATCAGGTACCTCATTCTTGGTGCATAAAAATTTGACCCATGTAAACCTGGAGAAATCATCCACAATAATGAGGACATATTTCCTACCAATCACACTTTCAGGACGTATTGGCCCGCAAAGATCCATATGCAAAAGATATACTTTTTCTTGGTTGGTGTCTTCAGCTTTGGATTTGTATGATTTCTTGGTGCTTTTCCTCATTGAACACGCGAAACATAGATGATCCTTGTTAAAATTTAGCTTTGGAAGACCACGAACAAGTTTGTTTTTAGTCAAATGATTAAGAGCATCAAAGTTAAGATGAGATAAACGTCGATGCCACAACCATGACTTTGTCTTAGATGCTTTGGAGAGAAGACATACGGGAGAAGAGGCCATCCTATCTTGTAAGGAAAATGTGTAGAGATTATCCCTCGAGAACCTTTTAACAAGTCTTTTTCTTCCAAATTACGGATGAAACGAGTGTGTTGTCGAAAAGCAACTTCAAGGTTTGAATCATAAAACTGTCCGACGGAGAATAAATTATGACCAAGTCCTTCCACATAATACACACGAGAAACCATAACATTCCCAATCTGATATTCACCATAACCCGTGATCTTTGCAATGTGATCGTTACCAAATTTAACCGTTTCTAGAAACTTGCTGACGAAGTTTTTTAGCATCGAGCGATCTCCGGTCATATGCTTGGAGCAACCGGAGTCCAAATACCATAGGATGATTTGGACCACCTAAAAATGTCATCAAACAAAGGTGATGTATGGGAATCTATTTGTTCCTTTTCGTTAGCAGGTAGAGATATAATTATCTTAGATTTGCTAACAATAGGTTCCTAGATATCTAAGGTTTCTTCCTATAGATCAGTTTAACAAGCAGATTTAGTGGTCTAATATCCCGAGGTATTTCTTCACTGGTAGGCACTGTAGTAGGGGAATACCTAGTTAAAGGGCGCTTTTTCCATACTCTAGTGTTATTGTTCCTATTTAAAGGACGCGGAGACCTAACCTCGGTGGATGTGTTCCTAGTTAAAGGGTGCTTAGTTCCATCTATAATAAAGGTCCTACTAGTGGGACATCATTACCATTCAACTTGGGTAAAAGTTTTCCCATTCAAGGTTGTTCTTAAGGGCTATATTTCATTCACGTGGTCAACAAGGCATAAATCATGACGCTGAGAAAAGATACATTCATTACAATTCCAACATCTCAAATCATAATTCACATTAACCTTAGGCTGCTGCACAATCGCAGGGCCTTTAGGTTTAGCAACATGATTCATTTTATTCAAATCAGAAATAACATTCCTAGGGTGAACTTCTACTTTATTCTTCTTAGTCCTACTAGTGGAAGGCTTAATCCTATTGTTTTTTATTTTTGATCCTTTAGCCGTAGTAGACAAGTTTACTCTTGTAGATGACAACATGGGAACATTAGATACAGAAGTTGAAGGTTCCTTAGTGGGTTTGACTAGTAGTTAAGATGGTTTTGCGCCTGGGTTTTGGTTGAATGGAGTGATGGCAACAGGTGTTTGTTTCGATGGTGCATAACCCGGTGCGCCTATGTAGTCGATATATGCTAGGCAAAATTATACTCGCTTAATGTAGACACGAGCCGAGTAAAATTTGAGATTTTTATGATCTAGATCATGTAATTCATCTAAGACATCCTTAGCAAGACCCGTATGCTTTATATCATTCTGCATATAATCGGCATAAACATATGGTGTTTTCTTACAGAGTGGATTCTGATATATCACCATTGGGTTTGATTTGGAGGCACTAGAGGATCGTGCAAAAATAGTAGTTGCGTTATCAACAACTTCTTTTCCTTTGAATCGAAGTGTGTCCTTTAATTCAGCCAAAACCATGTTTTTGTCATTGAGTAATACGTTTAAATCAGAGATTTTCGCATACTTTCGATTCGGTTCGTCAACTAGTGACGTGTTCTGTGATTCATTCGAAGCGAAGCTTTGTACTATTGAATCATAAAGTTACGCACATCCCTGTTTGGCACGTTAAAACTACCCTTGAAGGTAGATGACTCGATTTTCCAAGGCATGTTTTTTAATCTCTGCGGCCTCTAGTTCCAATTTCACAGATTCAATCGGTGACTCTCTCTTAAGTCTCTTAATCTCTTCCTCTAATGCCATAATCGCCTTGTCACGCTTCTGACCTTTTGGCATTTTATTTAAACCAAGGACTTTTTCAAAAGTTGGAAGATCTTCATTTTCACAAACATTATTTATCAAAAGAATTTCAGGTTTAGATTGTTGTTCTATTTCAAGAGAAATGCAATGCTTTTGATGTTCATCAAAACGTTTTGAAAGTGAATTAAAAGATCTTGAAGCTTTAAAAAATCAGCGTTAGATTTGTGACAAGGAAAATTATCTACCACATTATTTCATTTCTCATCAATATCGACACAAGAGATATTCACATCATCACAATTATTCACAAAGAGATTCATAATATCATAAGACAGCAAGTCGGTCATTTTTGAGATAAAATATTTTCTTTCTCAGTCAAAAATAGCTCATAAGCGTCGTCCATTTAATAGGAAACTCTTTGAACTTCTTTAAGCTCGGAATTTAGATTTTGATCAAGAGGTTTACATCCGGCTTTAAGATTTTCCACAAACGAAACGATCTCATCAGTAAACGCAGCCTTCTTGTGTTCGAAAGCCCATGTCTAAAATATATATGTTTTGTACGCTGTCCTTGAGTTCTTTGATGCAACTTGTAGTAGTGCCCAAGGTGGTGGACATGACGATATGTCGCGAGAAAGATCATCCATATGTAACAGTGAGATGATAATGTTTACCATCATTATCTGTGCCATTAAAAGGGTTATGGTTCGCCTAAATGTGAAAATTTAAGAGGGAAATACTGGTTTAATTGTTAAGTAATCAATGCATTAAATATGATAAAAAGCCAAGCTAGTACACTAATAATCTATATTTTTTTAACTGAAATGACACAGAAAGATATACCACCAAGATCCGCACCGACGGCCGCTCCGCCCAAAGTTTTGCAGCGACCGCCGCGCCCTCTTACTCATCGGGGCCTGGCTATATAAAAAACTAAAATTTGGAAAGAAAAAAATACCGGAGTGGGCCAAAATAATTAAAAAAAAAAGCCCAGGCTACCGACAAAACCCAATACCGGGTAGGGTATATAAGTAACCCTAATGCCCTAATCTCATTCATAAAAACTTCCGCGCCCATTCCATCTTCTCTCCTCACAACCGATCGATCCTAAAAAATGGCTGGTATGATGAAAAGTGGGATGGAAAAAACGGAGATGAGAACGGAGATGATGAAAATAATCGATATTGTGAAAGAAATGGAGATGAAAAAAATGGTGGTGATAAAAATGGAGATGATGATTGACGAAGAGCTCGTGAGTTTAATTAGGAAGAATTTCAAGAATCAAGAGGAGTTTTTTCTTCATCTGCTTATCTGCAACTCTTCCTATGTACGTCTCCACTTTTTTTTTTTTTATAAACTTTCTGTTTATATATGCTTTTATTCGTTTTCTAGTAATTATTGATAATATATTTTCTATTTAAAAGAGTGATCTTTTATAAGATTTTAGTGGTTGTTTTTATAGAGGCTTATGGCTTATTTGGTTTTGGCCTTATTGTAAAATTTAAGTTTGATTTGTTTTTGCCGGATCTGTTTTTTTTTTATCATCTGCTTGTTTTGTCATCCAAAACCAACTTTACTACCAACTGTGTATACCTTTTTAGGCTCTGGACAGACATGAATATGAGAGCTCGACTGTACCAACTAGAAAGGCTTTCATCAATGTTGTTCCCGATAAGACCAAGAAGACGTTGACAATCACCAACAATGGAGTTGGATTTACCCATGTTGGTGAGTAGAAAGTTTTTTTTAATGTACCAAACTCTTGAATCTTAAATTTTACATCAGATTACCGTGTAATTTTTTTTTGCAGATTTGCGGAATCTGGGTAGAATGTCAACAACTTCCAGAGCCAAAGTGTTGTTCTTGGAAGCTGCTGCTGCAAGTTCACCTGGTCCTTATCTCAATCAGATTTGGCAATTTGGTCTCGGGTTCTACTTTGGTTTTTTGGTTGCTGACAAAGTTGTCTTCAGAACCAAACACTACAATGATGAGGAGTATGCCTTGGAATTGGACTTGCAAGCTGGTGGATCACCCACACTTACTCGCGGTAGCCGGGGTCTCCATCGTCCCACTGGCTCTAACATTACACTCTACTTAAAAGAGGATCAGCTCGAATACCTTGAGGCACCAAGGCTCAAGGCTTTGATCAAGAAGCATTCTTATCGTATCCCCCATTCAATCAGTCTAGCGGTTACTGAAACTTCTAAGGTCACTCTCCCTGCTTATCGGAACCAAAAGAAGGAGAAGATCACGGTGACTGAGCATCGTTTCCGAACAATTGTGCAAGGAAGTTGATTTTATTTTCAGCTGTCGTCTTCTGTAATTTTAAAGACAAATTAAGAACTACTGTGGTGGATCACTAATATGGACATGTTGAACCATATATTAATGCTAATGTTACCATGTTGTATTCTTTTGCTATTCGTTCAACACTAAATCTCATCATTGCCTGCTAGTATGTAATTAGCATTGTTTTTCTTATCCAAGTGTCCGTGTATCATGTAGTTTAGCAATCCTTGATTGCAATGATGCTATCACAAATGGCTCGTGTGACCAAAATGTGTTTTGAGACGCTTATCCGAAAGCAACAACAATTGTTGACTGACACACAATGTGTCAAACTTAAACCACTGATTTATCCAGTTGTAGAACAAATGTTTATTAAATTACTTCATATTGACCCATCTTCCAACCTTTGCTATGTTTAACTAGGATTAGCCCCACGCTTCGCCGCGGTGTTTTGGTTTCCTTAGTTGCAATGTATGTATGTATGTATGGCAGAAACGTGAAACGTCGACATGCTCGGTAATGTAATATACAAAAGTGGGCGGCTAGACGTGGTCGGTAATTAATGTAATATACCCCATGAAGGGAGGTTGGTTGTCTGACATTGATACATTTTCACATAATAAAGAATGAAATCTACTCGCATTGTACAAAACGAAATTTATCAACCAGATTTACATAACTTAAAATGTACACCGTAGTATAAAGTATGGACATTAGTATCCACTAGCTATAAAAACATCAACTTCCTACTTTTGGCTCTCTTCCCATATTCGAATTCAATTGGTCCCGGTGCTGTAACAATTAAGCGCCGCGATGTCGTATCATCTTTGTTTTCTTCTTTTATAAAATCATCTGCAACATTTTTTACCAGCAAAAGACATATGCTGCAAATCAGAAACGGGCTCGGGTTTCCCATCCACCAAAAATCGCCAGGTAATGTCACGTAGGGCTCTTTGCCACGTTCACTAAATCGATTTCTCCAAGCTCCCACAATGACATCATAGAGAATGTGGTCTCCACCTCTCCTTTTACAAAAATAACCAATGAAAATCAGATTTTACAACAGCAGCATGTAAACTATCTGTTCCTATACGTCGCAAAAGCAAGCCCGCCTTGAATCGCCTATCCAAAACTCATCATTTTCAAATTATTTTTCATCACGATGTTGTAGAACCATGTTGGGAAATACACGGGGCGTTTTAGACTTATGCAAAAGGATAAAGGAAGAGATAAGCTTTTAGAAAAGTAAGTTTATTGCTTGAAACTTTTTTTGGTACAATTACAAATGCTTACACTACTACAAATTTATACAACTCCATGGAACTTTACAAGATATTTCCATGGTTTTTAGATTATTCCTACTTCATCTTTATCACTAATCTAGATATTTCTTATTCCATATCTTTCCATACTTATCTTTTTATTTCTACACATTTTCATAGATATTTTCTATGGTCCATTCTTCACCATTCTAGAATCTTCCGTATGTAAACTCGGGTCTTCAGCGACCTTCAGTGACCAAATCAAGTTTACGAACTAACACCCCCTTGATTTCTCGACTCCAAGCATCATCCTTTGTCTTGAGAAATCTCGCTCGTTGAGCGGCTTGTTGAAGATATCTGCAACTTGATCTTCGCAACTTGATCTTCGGACCTCGTATGTATCACTTGAACATACTTCATTGCAACACACTCTCGAATAAAGTGATAACGAGTATTTATATGCTTACTGTAGACTGGATTTTTCGCTAAGTTGATAGCCGACTTGTTGTCAAGGTAGATCTCGGTTGCATCTTCTTGCTCCATGTGTAGCTCTTTGAGCATACTTCTGAGCCAAATTGCATGACATACACACGATGTTGCAGCTACATACTCTGCTTCACAGCTGGACAAGATAAAAATAGTTTGCTTCTTTGAAGATCATGTAAACGCATTGTTACCCAGGAAGAACACGAATCCTATGTGCTTCTTCCATCGTCTTTGTTTCCAGCCCAATCACTATCTCTATATCCAACTAGCTTGAAGTCTTCACTTGCTGAATAAAACATACCATAGTCTATGGTACCTTTGATATAACGGAGTATCCTCTTCGCAATCTCCACATGCTTTGTCCTAGGCTCTTCCATGAACCGACTAATCAATCCGACTGCATAGAGTATGGCAGGTCTTGTACATGTTAAGTAGCGTAAACTTCCAACGAGACTCTTGAATAGAGTTGGGTTTACCGCTTCTCCTCCGTCATGCTTCGAAGGCTTTGCCTTGTGTTCAATGGGGGTGCCAACGGGATTGCACTTTTCCATCCCGAACCTCTTCAGTATCTCCTTGGCATATCTTTCTTGACATATGAATATTCCTTCATCAGTTTGCTTCACTTTGATGCAAAGATAATAAGACATAAGTCTATGTTTGTCATCTCGAACTCTCTCGTCATTGACTTCTTGAGCTCGTCCATCATCCTTTAGAAATTTCCTGTGAATATTAAATCATCCACATACAAGCAGGCTATCAGTATACCTTCATTTTTAAACTTCATGTAAAGTGCATATTCACTTAAGCATTTTGTAAAGCCATGCCTGTAAAACCCGCATGCTTTTACCATGAACAGTACATTTATAATCATACGTACAAGATTAAAACTTTCTTTTTATAACATGAATACGTTTCACGAGTATTAATTACAAGAATTACATACGTGTAATAACACGATAAGTATTACATACGTGTTAATTCACGATAATAAGTACGTACGTGGTAATACACGATAATTATTAATTATAATAATTATAATCACGAATATCCAAAACACGATCATGTGAACCACGTATATATATTATGCTCGATAAATAATCATTTCGTATTATAAATATAACATGAACATTTAAAACACGAACTACACGGATACTTAAAATACACGAACACGTTTACGTAGTTAATTAAACACGACAAGTAACTACGTAAAATAATATTACGTATAACATGTGAAATTACTACAAAGATAATTCACAACATTAAAATACACGAACCCGAGTACGTATTTTATTAAACGCGAATTATAAAACAAAAGTTTTACGTGTTGGGTTCGGGCTGGCTGTTTAGACAAGGGAAAACAAAAGGAGAATGGGTCGTGGCCCACATGGTGGTCTAGGGCCGGATTAAATCAAGTAAGACGGGGTGTACATGTTTTATTTTAGGACACATCTTAGAAAACCCTAAAACATATAACAAGCCGTCGTTTATTTTTTCTTTTGTTTCTCTGTCGTCGACCAACACCAAGACAAGAAAAGAAATCGTGAGATGATAAAGATCAAGGTTGTGTTCGTGAGTTTTATTCTTCCTAAACCCTAAACACGTAAGTACTTATGATTCCTTTTTAATTAATTGTTTGATGCGTTTTAATTTATCAAGAATCCACAAAAAGGATTAGAAAACATGTTATTTAGCGTGGGAATTAAACAAGATTTAAGCTTGGTTCGTGTTGTCAGTTTATACGCATAAACCGAGACCTCTATGGGTCTCGGTGGTGATTAACTTCCACCAGCCGCAAGGTGGGTTTGGTTTTGGCCTAACAGTGGCAACCCTAGCGGGGGTGTTTGTTCAGGTTGTGGGAACCGAGACCTGGGTGGACTCGGTGGGAACTTTGACTCGAACAGGGGGAAACTACCACTGTCGGTGGGTTAGACGCAACAGGGGGAAACTGGCTACTGCCAGTGGCTGCTGCACAGCCAGCAGCAACACAGGGGGTGTTTGGCTGTTGGTTTTGGTCAGGGCATTTGGAAGACAGTTTTAGGATTTTAAAGAGGGTGTTTGTTTTATCATTTTTTCAAGTTATTTTAATTAATTTAATTAAGGTATTAAATTAATCATGCAATATTAATTTTATTTAATCTAATTAATAATGAATTAACCTTGTCAAGTTAGGCTATGTATTTTAAACCTTAATTATACAAGAATCATTAAATTAGTTCGGTCCGGTTCATGGGGTTCCGGGTCAGGTTCACGTCATGTTTAAAATTATAATACACGGGTTCGGTTCATGATTAATTTTACAAGTATATAATTTTACAAGTTAATTAGATTAATTTGGCATGGTATATAATTAATTTAATTAAAACATGAACTTAGGT
Organism: Glebionis coronaria; assembly: GCA_025667525.1. NCBI lineage: Eukaryota > Viridiplantae > Streptophyta > Magnoliopsida > Asterales > Asteraceae > Glebionis > Glebionis coronaria. The sequence goes on from CM046881.1 coordinate 56,681,588, forward strand.
TAATTATTATTATAAATAATACATGTTTTTAACCTAAGTATTTAATTATTTATTTTACAATATATTATTAATTAATTATAAAACATGACATATAATTAATTAATAATCATGACTTAGGTTATATTAATATAATATTAATACAAGTTTTAACCTAAGTATTATATACACTTTAATTTAATTAAATCACGACTATATTTAATTAAATCTTACAACCTATAGTTTATTTAATTTACATGTTATAAGTAATAAACTATACTATTGATCACATGACTTAGTATATTTAATCAGTAAAACTAAGCTTATATTATTAGCTTATAAATTCAGCTTAATTCTAAATATGAAAACTTTCTATTTCAGGAAACTTACTATTTTTTGAAACTTTCTATTTTTAGAAACTTATTCTATTTTAAATAGTAAATCTATTTTTGGGAACTTTCTATTTTTGGAAACTTTTTATTTTAGGAAACCTGCTATTTTTAGAAAGTTACTTATTATTACACTACAAGTATAATAATACAAGAATATCAGTTAATACTTAATCATAAGGCTTAAAACACATGATAAAAGCAGTGTAACATTAGAATCAGTAAAACAAGACCAAAACATATAAAACAAGTCAAGACATACTATAATTAGTTACGTACGCAGTAGACAGTATACTTATAGACGTATCCTTCTATGTAGCATTAGTGAGATCGAAGTAGGACTCTCTTCCGTTCGTCTTCTTCGTTCACTGGACTTAAGGTATGGATTTTCCGTCCTTCAACAAGGATAATCTCTTCCTTCATTAGGATTTCCCGTATACAGCCAACTGTTTTCCCAGTAGTTACAGATTAAATGCTTATGTTTTATTAGTTACCTTAGCCATATACAAGCATGACAAGTTCACCTAGTTATGGAGGTACCATAACCATAACACTAGAGGCACTAGTGTTATGACTTCACCACGGCGGAGTGATAGCTCGTGGCGTCTCTTTTCAGTTATTTGGACATTATATTATTATATTATCATGTGGGTCGTATGGGTGCATCCTAGTTACATGTTTCAGTCAGGATTTCATGGTGAATGTGGTGTGTGCCTTGCATCCTTCACAAGGAGCTGATCCCTCCTACCCACTTACCAGTTAATTAGAGGCATCCCTCTAATTTGTATGACGAGGTCACCCCTCCAAGTATTCATGAACGTTGTTGACCTCATGACCTATATTGGCTTTTGGTACATTAACTAATACAGATTTTCATAAGTAACATAAACTATGTTTTCATAACTAAAACCAGTTAACATGATAGACAACTAGATTTTCTATGACTTATACATTTCCGCTGCTATTAGTCTTAGTTATGTTTCAGCCATTTATACTATGTCATATATCCGTGCACTGAGCGTTATGCTCAGCCGTAACTTTTCCACGTCCCAAAACGGCAGGTACCCAAGGACAGACTCGAGCATTTGGAGGACGTGCATAGGATGGAAGATGCCATAGACTTCTTCTCCTTTTGCCTTCATATACTTATGCTTGTTTAGTCTTTCATTCATTTCATTTACTTTATTTATGTTTTGGGCTTATTTGGGAACCGATGTTTGATTCCGGTTTTCCTTATGGTCATGTATGTTTTACTACATATTACCTTGCATGCTTTGATGACATGCTATAATTACGCGTAACGGTCCACTTATCAAAGTGGGGTGTTACAATTATGGTATCAGAGCCAAGGCTTCGACCTGTAGGCTCTAAAACTTGACCTGTGACTAGTGGGTAGTCATCAGGAGCTTCCTAAGCCAACGCTTGTTATTCCATGTATTTATGTTTTCAGCACCTTGTTGTTTTAACCATGATGTTTTCAACACCTTGTTGTTTTAACCATGATGTTTTCATCAGTATTGCTTTTACTAATATGGACTGAACAACCGTCATCCATACTTAGTTACGTGTCATTGTTTCATGCACGATGTTCCTTGTGAACTGTGGCTAATGTGAACTGAACCCAGTAGTTCATAATTGGTCACATAAAAAAAATTCTGTTAAGTTTTGACAACTGAGTTTCATTTATTTATTCCATGTATCATTGTCGCAGGAATTATTTCTAAGTAATGGTTGGTACAGGACTGGCCCTATTTAGTCGCATGTCTTTTTTCGAAACTTTTAACTTTGGGACCGACCCATAGGCGTCCCCTCGCCATGTCTTTTATTTTGGGTAAGCTGACCATAGGCGTTTACCCTCGCGCATAAAAAGGTTTTCATAAACTGCATCATACATTCACGCATTGTTTACATGCATAAAATTTTTCTCATGATTTATTGGTATAAATTTTTTTTCATGTCCCATCATAAGTTACTATGTCTTTATGTCAAGTATGTTTTCATACTATCATGGTTAACTTCATTTTCATGTTGATTATGTTATATACTCCTTCATGTTAAGTTGTTTCATGTTTCTTCATGATGATTTCGTCTTCATGTTGATTACGTCTTACGGTTTTTTTTTGTTTATGCTTTCATGCAAGACACTGTTGGAATTCATTTCAAATCCTGCTTCCATGATAATCATGGTTGGTTTTCACTAATCACACTTTCAGGAAAATCATCGTCGAAATTCGTTTAACCACACGTTAGCGTTTCTCTATTCAACCAGAATAAGGTATATACTAGCATTGCCAGGTTATCATGATGGTCTTTCTAACCATTTAACTAATAATTTTCCTTTAAAATCATGTCAGATGATCGACCCCATACCGATCATTTCATGTGCATTCCATGTGTACTCCATGTACCGTATCCCATGTGCGTATTCCACTTGTTGTGTGTATTCCACTTGCTGATACTCTACAAATTGCTGATGTCGCTCATAGCTTGGAGATGTTACTAAGGGTTGATGCTGCGAATTTTAGAGACGCTACGAGATGCTAATGATGTTCGCAACTTGGAGATCTTACAAGACGAAGACAAAGGCGTTAGATCAAAGCGAGCGGACGAGAAGATGCTTCACCACCAGATGATTTCCATCAATCATTGTCCCTAATTCTTAGTTACATGTCACACGTCATTCAGTTGTCGTTTTGGTCATATGAGTGAGAACCGGTACCAGCCGGCCACTCAGCTGAATAGTTACATGAATCACAGTCATGAGAATGACCGTCATGGAACTGACAGACAAGACGATAGTAACAACTACTGTGACAACAAGTATCCTAGCAATCGCAACTGAAGCTTCGGCTGCGGACGTGATCAGGAATACAAAGGGTCAGTAGTCTAACCGATCCGTCAATTCTGGCATGATAACCTAATATTTGTAGTTCTGCTTGTTTCACATCTCGAGACACATGTCAAGACATCAGTCAAGACACATGTCTCACGTATACTTTCTGAAGACACATGTCAAGACACCATTCAAGACACATGTCATGCTTATATTTCCCAAGACACGAGTCAAGACACATGACTCACGTCCAATTCTTGAACATTCCTATGAAATTCAGGGTACCCTCCAAATGGTATATCCATTTTGTTGTGCCATGTATTAATCAGGCCCCAAGAATTTCGGTACCATCACCGGCGTATCAGTGAGATCTGTCACGTTTGCTCGATGATACTTTCATTTTTTTTGCACCCATATTTCATATATTCATGACCATAAAGGACGTCATTCGTATTCCCCATGTATATGAAGGTTTTCCTTCAGCCTAATGAGATCCAAGCTGTTTACGCATTACCTCGGACAGATGTGAGTTGAATTTAATCCTAATTATGGACTACGAACAGCACACCATGCTACGATTCATGACTATATACAGTAATGTTCAGGCTCATGAATACATTCAGCATGGTTTTCCATCAGGAAAATATGTACAAAATATCTATGCTTTACAAGCACGTGCTTTGTTAGCCATGGTTGCTAAAATTTCCTAGTTGTCAGTTATGACGACCACTGAAGTCTCTTTTACGCATAACCAGCCGATTATTCCAAAATCTTCCCATACATTCCAGAAGAACCTTCAAGGAGAAGGACAGTAACATGAGATTTTGTGTCGACAACCGTCGATTTAAACGAATCACCATTCATAACCATTATTCTCCTCCACGTATTGAAAACATGTCCAATCGACTTTAGGGTGTCAAACACTTTTCCAATATCGGATTCATGATCAGGCTGCCAATAGTGACGAGTGAAAGACCAGGACATTTCCATGGCTGCTATTCGTACACGACTCGGTCATGCTAGATTCATGATTTTGTATTAGTCTCATAAATGCTCCAGCAGCATTATGGACTTAATAAACTGAGTTTCCATGAACTCATAAACAAATTTATCAATGTTTTCATCTAGGACAACCTAACTTTCTCTAAGTCTAGAGAAGAGCAGGAAGGCCATATTTGCACTATGTTGCAAATTCTATGACAGGAGAAATTTCACCCTGAAATTTTCCAATATAGATCCTGGTTGATTACAGTGACACGCTGAATCACATTGTTTCTCATGGATAGTCTTACCACAACTAAGCTTACGCATAAACGAAAGAATCCTACACTATATTATGTGTTCTAGAGGATCATACGCTAATAGAAGTCTAATTGTAGAGACTCATGGATTTCCAAACTTCTATATATCCAGTTCTAGGGAACAAGATGCAGTTATGTTCATATCTAATTTCCTGACATACCATCAGGTTAGGATAGAACACCTACATACTAGGAGCTATCTCCACCGGGAACACTTTCCGAATGGAAATGGTACGGTAACTACATGGAATTGTCAACAGTTTGACCAAGTCTACAAAATCCTTGCATTCACAAGATTTCACAGTAGTAGACTTTCAGATATTTCAGCCAAAGATCGTACGATCACTTGGCCTCTTTCGATTATCAAATCAAATTTAAGCTCACGTTCGGATTCATTATTATGAACACGTCTTTATCCACTTTCATGATTTGCTTCTGCATTCACGTTCATGAACTATTCACGTTCATGATCGTATTCTAGCTTACGATTTAACTCCCACTTTCGTTCCGGAAGGTTATAGAGAACTTGGGAGACCAGACTCAAGTTTAATAAACTTTCCATCCTTAGACAGACGTTTCACGTCACATTTCACGTCCTGCCTCATACCGTTTAGCATTATCATCTAAGTTATTCTATGTTCACGATATGATTCACATGTCATGTTCATGCCACGTTTCACATATCACGTTCACGATATGTTACATGTATCATTGTTCATCATATGCTTCTTATATAACACTCACCATATCTCCATGTATCACGTTCACAATTGTTCACGTATCACGTTCACAATTGTTCACGTACTACGTTTTAGTATGTCCTGCGCATCATTTCTAAGACGTTACTATTATCAGTTAGGTTGGGTTATTTTGCGTCATAACGTTTCAGTTACCCTTGCACGTTAATCCTTATTCCCTCGATCAAATTCAGGGGATCTATCTTACGTTGATAACCATGAACTGTTACGTATTTTCAAGTCAATGTCAGGAGGACCAAGATTTATCATTATTGTCAAGATTTTGTGGAGGAACCGTTCCGAGAGGGAAGCCACTTGGAAACGGACGAGTCCATCCGGATTTTATCCGCTCATCATTCCATAATTCAGTTATGTTCTTTCAGTCACGTCACGTTCCACGTCCATATCCTTTCAGTTTACTTTATCTATAATTCGGGGACGAATTATTCTTTTTAGGGGGAAGAGTTGTAAAACCCGCATGCTTTTATCATAAACAGTACATTTATAATCATACGTACAAGATTAAAACTTTCTTTTTATAACATGAATACGTTTCACGAGTATTAATTACAAGAATTACATACGTGTTATTATACGATAAGTATTATGTGCGTGTTAATGCACGATAATAAGTACGTACGTGGTAATACACGATAATTATTGATTATAATAATTATAATCACGAATATCCAAAACACGATCATGTGAACCACGTATATATATTATACTCGATAAATAATCATTTCGTATTATAAATATAACATGAACATTTAAAACACGAACTACACGAATACTTAAAATACACAAACACGGTTACGTAGTTAATTAAACACGATAAGTAACTACGTAAAATAATATTACGTATAACATGTGAAATTACTACAAAGATAATTCACGACATTAAAATACACGAACCCGAGTACATATTTTATTAAACGCGAATTATAAAACAAACGTTTTACGTGTTGGGTTCGGGCTGGCTGTTTAGACAAGGGAAAACAAAAGGAGAATGGGCCGTGGCCCACATGGTGGTCTAGGTCCGGATTAAAACAAATAAGACGGGGTGTACATGTTTTATTTCAGGACACATCTTAGAAAACCCTAAAACATATAACAAGCCGTTGTTTTTTTTCTTCTTTTGTTTCTCTGCCGTCGACCAACACCAAGACAAGAAAAGAAATCATGGGTTGATCAAGATCAAGGTTGTGTTCGTGAGTTTTATTCTTCCTAAACCCTAAACACGTAAGTAATTTGTGATTCCTTTTTAATTAATTATTTGATACATTTTAATTGATAAAGAATCCACAAAAAGGATTAGAAAACATGTTATAAACGTGGGAATTAAACAAGATTTAAGCTTGGTTCGTGTTGTCAGTTTATACGCATAAACCGAGACCTCTATGGGTCTCTGTGGTGATTAACTTCCACCAGCCGCAAGGCGGGTTTGGTTTTGGCCTAACAGTGGCAACCCCAGCGGGGGTGTTTGTTCAGGCAGTAGGAACCGAGACCTGGGTGGTCTCGGTGGGAACTTTGACTCGAACAGGGGGAAACTACCACTGTCGGTGGGTATTTTAGACGCGGCAGGGGGAAACTGGCTGTTGCGCAGCCAGCAGCAACACAGGGGGTGTTTGGCTGTTGGTTTTGGTCAGGTTGTTTGGAAGACAGTTTTAGGATTTAAGGTATTAGATTAATCATGCAATATTAATTTTATCTAATCTAATTAATATTGAATTAACCTTGTCAAGTTAGGCTATGTATTTTAAACCTTAATTATACAAGAAACATTAAATTAGTTCGGTCCGGTTCATGGGGTTTTGGGTCCGGTTCACGTCATGTTCAAAATTATAATACACGGGTTCGGGTCATGATTAATTTTACAAGTATATAATTTTACAAGTTAATTAAATTAATTTGGCATGGTATATAATTAATTTAATTAAAACATGAACTTAGGTTAATTATTATAAATAATACATGTTTTTAACCTAAGTATTTAATTATTTATTTTACACTATAGTATTAATTAATTATGAAACATGCTATAATTAATTAATAATCATGACTTGGGTTATATCAATGTAAATATTAATACAAGTTTTAACCTAATTATTATACACACTTTAATTTAATTAAATCATGACTATATTTAATTAAATCTTACAACCTATAGTTTATTTAATTTACATGTTATAAGTAATAAACTATACTATTGATCGCATGACTTAGTATATTTAATCATTAAAACTAAGCTTATATTATTAGCTTATAAATTCAGCTTAATTCTAAATATGGAAACTTCCTATTTTAGGAAACTTACTATTTTTTTAAACTTTCTATTTTTAGAAACTTATTCTATTTTAAGAAGTAAATCTATTTTTGGGAACTTTCTGTTTTTGGAAACTTTCTATTTTAGGAAACCTGCTATTTTTAGAAAGTTACTTATTATTACACTACAAGTTTAATAATACAAGAATATCAGTTAATACTTAATCAGAAGGCTTAAATCACATGATAAAAGCAGTGTAACATTAAAATCAGTAAAACAAGACCAAAACATATAAAACGAGTCAAGACATACTAAAATCAGTTACATACGCGGTAGAAAGTATACTTATACACGTATCCTTCTATGTAGCATTAGTGAGATCGAAGTAGGACTCTCTTCCGTTCATCTTCTTCGTTCACTGGACTTAAGGTATGTAGTTTACGTCCTTCAGCAAGGACAATCTCTTCCTTCATTAGGATTTCCCGTATGCAACCAACTGTTTTCCCAGTAGTTACAGATTAAATGCTTATGTTTAATTAGTTACCTTAGCCATATACATGCATGACCAGTTCACCTAGTTATGGAGGTACCATAACCATAACAGTAGAGGCACTAGTTTTATGACTTCACCATGACGGAGTGATAGCTCGTGGCGTCCCTTTTCAGTTATTTGGCCATTATATTATTATATTATCACGTGGGGCGTATGGGTGCATCCTAGTTACATGTTTCAGTCAGGAATTCATAGTGAATGTGGTGTGTGCCTTGCATCCTTCACAAGGAGTTGATCCCTCCTACCCACTTACCAGTTAATTAGAGGCATCCCCTCTAATTTGCATGACGAGGTCACCCCTCCAAGTATTCATGCACATTGTTGACCTCGTGGCCTATATTGGCTTTTGGTACATTAACTAATATAGATTTTCATAAGTAACATAAGCTATGTTTTCAGAATTAAAACCAGTTAACATGACAGACAAATAGGTTTTCCAGGACTTATACATTTTCGCTTGTGACAATCCGTCAATTTACGATTGATATTTTATTCTCAAATATTATTTGAAAATATTATTTTAATGTTACAATATGAACTCACTTATTTTTGGGAAGAAATTTGGATTTACGTCTTGAAGTAGCATCGACTACGTTTAAACCGGAGGATTCTACGTTACGTGCTTACGTTTACATACACCGTCTTCGGTGACAGTCCGACATTTCAGAAAAAAAATTTATCCGTAAATATTATTTTGGAGTTTTAAATTTGTGTTGGTTCATAAACTCACAAATTTACGAGAAGAGATTAGGACTTACGATTTTATTTTAACGTCCTTTACGACTAAACCGGAAACCTTAGGATTACGTATTTACGTTTTCAAACTCCGTTTTTGATGAGACAATTTTTATTGGATTCGTTTTGTGACGTCGATTCATAATTTATAAAAACGTTTTTCGTAAAACGACTCGAGGGCACGCAAATCGAGGAAACTAGAATCGAGGAGTACCCGTAAATAAATGGGATGAGACAAGTGGGACACTTGTCCCACCCCACTCCCAAAACCGGCTTTAAGTTAGCTACATACACATGAGGTGTCAAAACCTCATCAAACAAGTACTACACTTGTTATGTTTAGCTTAACTAGTAAGCTTATCAAGCACAAAACCATCAAACATTACCATTCCACTCATTCCACCATGCAAACAACTACACAAACTCTCTCTCTCTAGCACCATATGCCGTCCCATATTTCTCTCACAAACACCCTCATTTGATCAAAAATCAACCACAAAATCTCATGTTATTCATATACATGTTGATGCCCTTTTGAAGCCCTATTGATTGGTGCAAGTTATAACATCCAAGGAGGAGTTTTCATGGAGTAGGAGGGCTGATTTTCCACAAGGTTCTCATGAAGAATGATGGTCATGAAGGTGGTCTTGGTGCATCATAAGTTTCTCCATCCAAAACCATGCCAAACTCATAACCTACATCAAGTTGGTGGTATAAAGATTGTCCTCCTCAACTTCTTGTTATTTTGATTATGTAAACATGTATTTTATTTCCTATTGTATATATTTATGATGATTATATGATGATAAAAATGTTATGTGGGAATTTGTTGTTGATAATCATAGATAAAAAGGTGAAAAACCATAAGAAACAAGGTTAAAATCTTGGTTAAATTTGATGGCTATATAAAACAGTAAAGAAGCAAGTCATGAACTGATAAAATGATGAAGTAGGATGGATTTACAGTAAGCTATGGGTCTTGTACACATGTGAGAGTTGGCCATGCAATGGAATCAAAATAATGAGTGAGATATGATCAAAACAAGTTTAAGATACAAATCTGAAGTTACTGTTTTGGACGATTTTTAAAAACTATTTAGAAGATGATTCAACAGTAGCTATACAAGAGTTAAATGTAGCACATATCATGTAGTTTATGTGATAATAATTTGAGCTTCTATCTCCATATAGAACTCAAGATATGATAGTTTTGGTGAAGATGAAGTTAAAAATCAGATTTTTGGAAATTAAAGAATAATACTATTATATAAGCACTCACATTTTAATATATAAAATATAAAATAAAAACCCACTAACTTATAAAACTTATTTATATAAATATATATAAAAGGTTAATCAAGTGGATAAATTATATAAATGGTGGTGAAATAATGTTTATAAGTAATAAAAACTATAAACATGATTTTTACGACTTTTTCGGCTATTGCCGTAAAATTAACGTTTTTGTTAAATAAAACTTAGATGGTTGGACCCGTCTAATGAAAACTTTATAAAACTTATATACTGATATATAGACATGTATAACAAGTAAAAACCGATAAAACCCGAACTATAGGACATACGGACGTTAACGAGCTAAGTAAACATATTGGACTAATACTTGGGCTAATAATTGGACTAAATAAGATAAACACCCATAAAAAGAACTTATTGGGCTTAACCCATTTGGGCCCAACTTGAAAGTGTATGTACTAATAATATAAGTACAAAAAAAGGATTAATACAAGTTAAGAACTTATAATAGGCTTATTGGACCTAAAACACGTAAATAGGTAAAACGAGAAAACTAGTATAAAAGTTATCGACACATAACACAAAAATGAGTAAACGAGAATATGTAAACCCACTTGATCATCATATATATATAATCATCATATGTATACATAATTGTTATTTTTATAAAGTCATTGGACAAACGTCTAAGACCGATTATTATTTGTCTAGGTTTCCGTGATTGAAGCACGTGCCGTACATCCAAATCGCCGATAACCGCCTTCCCACATCAACGTGAGTTCATAGCCTCGCACTCTTTTAAATGTTTTATAAATGCTTTATAAACCCGCGAGGGAGATAACATGTTAGTTTTTATAAAAGTTTGGACACCATTTGTCCCGATTGTTTGTTTATTGATTTTGGACCCGAATGATTGAATGACCCGATTGTATGACCCGATAAATGATTAATGGACCCGATAGATGAAATCAAATGGATTATTAAAGTTAGGTTATGTCACTAAAAGTCCCATTAGCATGAATTGTGAACTACCGGGAGTTGGTAGACGCTTATGCATTTAATAGTACTATTTGGGGACGATCACCCCAGTCCGCGCCTTGACGGTTGATCCCCGTCGTGCCACATTGATTGGTAAGCGAATTTATGTATGAGAAGATTTCCATAGCGTGACCTTTGTGACGACACGCTACTTTAGATGGGCAAAATTGGTATCGGGTTAGCTACCCGTTTTGGTTTAGTAAGGTAACAATGTCATGCGGCTTATAATAATCCAAGTTAACAAAATAATAATAGACGCTCCGAATTACGATGTATTGCCTGACTAGCAATACAGGGTCATACTATTGATATTATGATTGTATTTTGGTTTTCATAACCATACTCATATAACGGTTTTTATTTTCATACAACGTCGTAAGACGTATTGTATGACGTTTTTACGACATTGGCTCGTATAATGATTTTTAAGGCTTTTTATAACCATATTCATATAATGGTTTATTTAATCTATACAACGTTGCAAAAACGTATTGTATGGTGTTTTTAACGATAATGATTCGTATAACGGTTTTTAAGGCAAATGCCTATATTATGATTTTCGATAAAGATTTGTATAAAATGACTTTGGCTATTTTATGGCCTATTAAAATGATTTTTACAAAATGATTTTCAGTATTAATTTTATACTGATATTATATTGATGGAATTTATTAAACTCTATGAATTCACTCGGCGTTATCGCTGACCTTTTCTTTTAACATGTTTTATCTCAGGTACTTGAAGGTAATTCTCAGGAAGACAACAAGAATTCATGGCCCGCACCTAAATAATATTTTTCCATTCAAATACTTTGTAAAACTTTGTACGAAATATAATGACTTGGGACCGATGTAACTTTGATAATTATGAATGGAAATGATTTATAAATAAACGACGCGATTTTTACGCGTTGTCTATGATGTGAGTAATGCGCTATCCCGTAACACCAACTAGTCTTCCGCTGTACTGAGTTGTATAAATTTGGGGGTGTTACAGTTTGGTATCAGAGCTCTCGTTATAGAGAACGAAAGATTTTTAAAAACAAGGTTTTGAATAAAACTTTTCAAAATCTTTTAACTATAAACATTTTTCTAAAAATGTCTAAAAATCTTTTGACTATAACGGTGCCGAAGAATTCCCGAGTTACCGACAAGGCCAAGACCGAGAAGTGTTATTTTAATATATATATATAACTTGGATTATATATATATATATATATATGATGTAATTTTATTACATGATTGTTTGATGATTAATTTGATTTTTATACGAGGTATTTATACGACGTAGATTGTCACAAGTAACCCTAACTCCCCTAGTAAATTAATCGAAGCTATTCTCATAGGAATTCTAGCTATCCTAGATCTAAACCAAGTTGTGGATATTTGTGATCCCAACAAATGGTTGATATTCGTAGAAGTGTAGATATTAGTTGATTGTGATATTGAAAAAGAATTGGCGAGATTAAATCCGATATCGATGTCATGACGATCTTTCCTTATAGAGTGGAGTTTGACAAAACATTACCACCTAGAAAGATGTCATATGATTCGTTGTCATCCAATTCTTAAATTGAAATCGAAAGGGTGAATGTTGCACTTGAGGCTGTTATTGGAACCATTACCCAAAAGCCTCATGCCACTAATACCTTTCCGAGAAGTCTAGTTGAATGATCAAGTCATTTCATATTAATGACTCATTTGATAATTATTGTTGTAAGAGCTAATAGGATTGGAAATTAAGTGTTGATTCATATTGAGATTGTATTGCCTTTACAAGGCCGAAGAATAAGGTTGTAAGTATTGGATAATGAGGTAGGACATCGAATTGAGTATAAAATTGATTGAAACTTGAATAAAAGTAAAACTTAACCTATATGGAATATGAGATTGTTAAGAGGAAGTCGTTAAGTTTTGTGAATGAATTATAAGGTTTTAATTGATTGTAGGTTTGTGTTAAGGGTTGTTCCTAGGCCATTGTCCACTAATGAGGATGCCCAGTGTCCAAGAAATTAATTGAAGAAATCTTCTTCTGAATTGAGACCGATGGATCTTCTGGGACATGTGGAACACCTAATGACTCTTGTAGATTAGTATTCATTGTGGTATCTTTTAAGAATCCCTAACTTAACTGAGATATCAGTTGGTAGGATGAGTTCTGGGAATTGTATGACATAGTGACACGTAATGTGTTACGGTAAAATTTGACTTGTTTGTGATTGATGAAAAGACTACCTTTGATTGCTAAATTCTACATGTATCGATGTTATCTATCTTTTCTTGCTTCATCCTAATGTTCGCGTTAGTAATGCAACCGTTGAACAAGTACTCATCTTGAATTGAGTTAAGATGTGGATTAATCTTTTTGAGCGCCATCAAGGTCATGAACCTCATGATTATTTGGCTGAAGCTCATTTCCTATCATATCATAGTTAGTTCTTGGTGAACCACTCTTCATCACTCTTTTGCAGATAACACATTCTTTTTATAAAGTTAAAACGGTATCCTTTGAGAAAATTTAATTTTCATCACAATAAGGATTATTCAAAGTGAGATTTATGTGATTGATATCAAAATGAAGTTGTTTATGAGACGCTTTGGAAACTTAATTATTTCCATAACAAAGAAATTCTTTGTAAATTTATTTTTGATTCTTATTTAAAGAATTAAGCATGAAAATGTTTTTATTATAAACCTGATGATAAAATTTTGACGAACTGAGTATTGCATCGTTAATCTTGAAATTGTATATAGTTGCGCGCCTACATACAATTTGGAATGGACTATGCAAGACTGATTAGTAGTCACCATAAAACTAATGAATAAACATTACATTTTCTTTGAAGATTGTGAAAGATTAAATTATATGAGATCTGCAAGAAGTGAAAAATAGGGACATAATGTTAGAGACATCTACATATGTGCCTGTAGCATCTATTCTTCTGAGTCGAATTTACTCATTTGTGGAAATTGTCTTATTTGACAATTGATATTCTCTTCTTGACCAATTCTCCCGTAGTGAGATTCTTAGGAAAGTATATGATTACCGAGTGTTGATACCCGACTGGATGTATTGACGTTCTTATCATTTCTTTTGATTTGATTTCATTTGAATGACCTGGGTAACGATCCGAGGAGCTTTCGAATGCGTACTCAAATTATGAAAACATGGGATATATTCATATTCGTTAAATGTTTTCGTCTGTATCTGATTTGAAATTCTCTCGCATAGATTATGCGTTGACCTTACTCTTTTAATAGTAGTTGTGTCTCCATATATCCTTGAACTTGTGAAGGATTATGAGTTATTATTAGTCTTTTGAGAAGTTCACATCTTATCGACAACAATGAAAATGGAAGGTTGATAATTCCAGTAGAATGGATTGATTGATGATGACATGACGACATTGTCTTAATTGATGGGAACTCGAGTAGAATTCCCCTAAATGATAAGATGTTGATTATCAAAAGTGATCTAAATAATTCTTGATGGATGACCATATCCTGTATTAAGACTTGAAATTATACCGTGAATGGTTGTGAACTAGTTATAGATATTATAATCTAGAAAGAACCTAATATGAATTTATTAAAAGATGATAATATTATCTAAAACTTTAGTAAGTATTTGTTGATGAGTTACCTAGACTTTCGCCATTAAGGCAGATTGAAATTGATATTGATTATATTTCCGGTGTTGCACTTGTGGCTTGTGCACTGTACGTCAGCACCTTCTAAATTAAAGGAATTACCGTACAACTGAGAAAGTTGTCGGAGAATGATTTTATTCTACCAAGCCTGTCATCCTGAAGAGCTATGGTGTTATCATTCCTTATATTTATAGATTACTGTGACTGAGTAAATTGACAATCGAAAACGATGTCCATAACTCGAAATGGAAGATTTGTTCGATCATTTACAAGGTTCTATTGTATGTTTTAAAGATTTTATCCACGGCATGGTTATTTTCAACTTCGCGTCCGCGAAGGAGATTATCTATTCCAATCACTACATCCAGTACTTGTAATAAACATTATGAGTTCCACGTGATGTCGTTTGGATTGACAATGCACATGTAGTATTCATAAATTTGGTGAATCACGTGTGTAGGCTGTAATTTGATAAATCCATGCGTATGATCATTAAGGACTATTTGTGTGTTTATAAGAATAGGAAGGAGTTAATAATTATTTATAGATTGCCCTGGATTGGCCGAACGATAAAAACCTATACCTTGAATATTTAACATGAGATTTAAGACTTAATCCTTTATATTATTTGACCGTGTGATTAATAGATAATGGAAGCTATATTGACTTTTCAAAGATTAGAACCATTAACGCTTAGGGATTAAAAAACTTAATCCTTTACATAAAATGACCGTTGGATTAATAATGGTAAGATGTATGCATATAGACTCTTCAAAAATTAAGAGCTCTTTTAAGACTTTGGGTTTTTACTAAAAAGAAATGGAAATATGTTTTGACAAATGTTTTAACAAAGGATTTTAAGGGATTATTCCCTTGTACACAAACCATTTAACTAAACTTCTGTTTAGGGGTAAATGTTTGTGTATACCTCAAGATAACCTAAAAAGGGATTGAGGAAACCATTTGAACCATGACTTGAAATTTGAAACGATAATTTACGCTTTTCAAACTAAGAAAATTTTGACCAAAGTATAACCAAAGATTTTTTTTCAAACATTTACAAATCTTATTAATTATTTTCGATAAATTAGCAAAAATCTTGATAATTAAAATCAAATTTATTTTGAACATTTTATTATAATTGGTCGAACTAAGAAATTTAAAACTTATACGCTTCATAAAAATTAACTAATAATTATTTAATTAATTGTAATAATTATCGACGCTTTAAACGTCGGATTGAGTAAAACGGATAAAGATGATAGTTGAGAAGAAACTAAAACTCAGAAAATGTGAAGAAATAATTTTTGAATAAATATGGACATGATAATTATATCATCTGGAAAAAAATGAATATAAATACTGACACCTTATGTAGAAAATATGAAGAAAGGTGAACGTAATTACTGACGCATAATATAGAAAGAATATCTGAGTGAATTGTGGACATGATAATTACATAATCATGAGAAGTGAATATAGATACTGACATATTATATAAAAAGGATAATATAGATAATAAAAAGTGGTTCGCGTCTAATGTGAACCATTAGAATTGAGAAGCTGATAGCGTTAAACGTATAAAAGGCCACTTATGGTTGCTTAAATATGGAGATTTTGAGATAGAGTTATGTTGGAATTTGTAAGTATAAGTATTCTATGTATGTCAATTATGACTAAAAGTATCTTTGTCTGAAGAAATTGTACTGATGGAAATTATGAAGGCAGACATCGCCTCGTACATTAGTAAACGTCTAGCTATTGCAAAGGTCATCATCTGAATTTGATTCGATTTGGGTCATCGTCGACAGACTGACCAAATCTGCTAATATCATTCCCGTTAATGATAAATGCAAAAAGAGTTATGTAAACATAGTGTGCTTGTATCAAACATCATCATCAAGATCCTCGCTTCGCATCGAATTTCTAGAGATTTGCTCAGAACTCATTGAGAACGAACCTTGATGAGAGTACTATATACCACCCCAAATCGAAGGGACGAGGTAAAGTAACGATACAAAGTAATATAAGTGTTGTTTTATGTCTGAATGATTGACCTTTGGTAATAGACCGTATAATCGTTTTCCTTTGGAGAGATTATCATTGATAATTATCGTGTTAAAATTGAGATCGAATCTTGTTAAGATTTAGAAATTAGAGCATTTGTAAGCAAGAGTTAAGATAAAGACACCCGACATACACCCATTGTGAGTTGGACATGTCTCTTAGGTTTAAGGTTTCCTATAATGGCGAACCTATCCTTGCAAAATACCTGACCCGCGAAATCTGAAATGATTGTTGAAATTAGGATTTGATTATTGACTGCCGGTAGTGGGCAAGAGGTTATGTGAATATGAAATGTAGATCTTGAAGTGCCAAATGGGTTGCGAAGTTATGCCACAAAATTTTAAACTTGGAAAAATGAATTCATGATCTGACAAATCATGGGATATAAGTCCCCGTTGTATGGGACCATTGAGATGACGTAAAAGTTGGGATTGAAAGGCATATAAGCTGGATCTACCCTAGGACTTCAAAGACTGCGTGAATTATGTTTCGTAAATTGAACTTGATGGAATATCTATCAAGTGAAAATCTGATTGTTCTTCGTAAAGCTTAGATCGGCGAAAGTTGCAATTATCAGAAACCCGTGAACATCATGGATAGAGAAAGTAAGTCAACATTAAGCCTGATCTTATTTCCGTAGTTATGTATGATGAAACTCGCGTATTATAATGAATTGCACTTGTGAGAAAAGACCGAATGTGGAGGAAATACCCACATGGCTTAAACTCTATAAGAAGCGAGTAGTAAGGTAAGATGATCTTTGAGGACAAAGATCCTGTTTAGGGGTAAATGCTGTGACAATCCGTCAATTTACGATTGATATTTTATTCTCAAATATTATTTGAAAATATTATTTTAATGTTACAATATGAACTCACTTATTTTTGGGAAGAAATTTGGATTTACGTCTTGAAGTAGCATCGACTACGTTTAAACCGGAGGATTCTACGTTACGTGCTTACGTTTACATACACCGTCTTCGGTGACAGTCCGACATTTCAGAAAATAAATTTATCGGTAAATATTATTTTGGAGTTTTAAATTTGTGTTGGTTCATAAACTCACAAATTTACGAGAAGAGATTAGGACTTACGATTTTATTTTAACGTCCTTTACGACTAAACCGGAAACCTTAGGATTACGTATTTACGTTTTCAAACTCCGTTTTTGATGAGACAATTTTTATTGGATTCGTTTTGTGACGTCGATTCATAATTTATAAAAACGTTTTTCGTAAAACGACCCGAGGGCACGCAAATCGAGGAAACTAGAATCGAGGAGTACCCGTAAATAAATGGGATGAGACAAGTGGGACACTTGTCCCACCCCACTCCCAAAACCGGCTTTAAGTTAGCTACATACACATGAGGTGTCAAAACCTCATCAAACAAGTACTACACTTGTTATGTTTAGCTTAACTAGTAAGCTTATAAAGCACAAAACCATCAAACATTACCATTCCACTCATTCCACCATGCAAACAACTACACAAACTCTCTCTCTCTAGCACCATATGCCGTCGCATATTTCTCTCACAAACACCCTCATTTGATCAAAAATCAACCACAAAATCTCATGTTATTCATATACATGTTGATGCCCTTTTGAAGCCCTATTGATTGGTGCAAGTTATAACATCCAAGGAGGAGTTTTCATGGAGTAGGAGGGCTGATTTTCCACAAGGTTCTCATGAAGAATGATGATCATGAAGGTGGTCTTGGTGCATCATAAGTTTCTCCATCCAAAACCATGCCAAACTCATAACCTACATCAAGTTGGTGGTATAAAGATTGTCCTCCTCAACTTCTTGTTATTTTGATTATGTAAACATGTATTTTATTTCCTATTGTATATATTTATGATGATTATATGATGATAAAAATGTTATGTGGGGATTTGTTGTTGATAATCATAGATAAAAAGGTGAAAAACCATAAGAAACAAGGTTAAAATCTTGGTTAAATTTGATGGCTGTATAAAAAAGTAAAGAAGCAAGTCATGAACTGATAAAATGATGAAGTAGGATGGATTTACAGTAAGCTATGGGTCTTGTACACATGTGAGAGTTGGCCATGCAATGAAATCAAAATAATGAGTGAGATATGATCAAAACAAGTTTAAGATACAAATCTGAAGTTACTGTTTTGGACGATTTTTAGAAAATATTTAGAAGATGATTCAACAGTAGCTATACAAGAGTTAAATGTAGCACATATCATGTAGTTTATGTGATAAAAATTTGAGCTTCTATCTCCATATAGAACTCAAGATATGGCAGTTTTGGTGAAGATGAAGTTAAAAATCAGATTTTTGGAAATTAAAGAATAATACTATTATATAAGCACTCACATTTTAATATATAAAATGTAAAATAAAAACCCACTAACTTATAAAACTTATTTATATAAATATATATAAAAGGTTAATCAAATGTATAAATTATATAAATGGTGGTGAAATAATGTTTATAAGTAATAAAAACTATAAACATGATTTTTACGACTTTTTCGGCTATTGCCGTAAAATTAACGTTTTTGTTAAATAAAACTTAGATGGTTGGACCCGTCTAATGAAAACTTTATAAAACTTATATACTGATATATAGACATGTATAACAAGTAAAAACCGATAAAACCCGAACTATAGGACATACGGACGTTAACGAGCTAAGTAAACATATTGGACTAATACTTGGGCTAATAATTGGACTAAATAAGATAAACACCCATAAAAAGAACTTATTGGGCTTAACCCATTTGGGCCCAACTTGAAAGTGTATGTACTGATAATATAAGTACAAAAAAAGGATTAATACAAGTTAAGAACTTATAATAGGCTTATTGGACCTAAAACACGTAAATAGGTAAAACGAGAAAACTAGTATAAAAGTTATCGACACATAACACAAAAATGAGTAAACGAGAATATGTAAACCCACTTGATCATCATATATATATAATCATCATATGTATACATAATTGTTATTTTTATAAAGTCATTGGACAAACGTCTAAGACCGATTATTATTTGTCTAGGTTTCCGTGATTGAAGCACGTGTCGTACATCCAAATCGCCGATAACCGCCTTCCCACATCAACGTGAGTTCATAGCCTCGCACTCTTTTAAATGTTTTATAAATGCTTTATAAACCCGCGAGGGAGATAACATGTTAGTTTTTATAAAAGTTTGGACACCATTTGTCCCGATTGTTTGTTTATTGATTTTGGACCCGAATGATTGAATGACCCGATTGTATGACCCGATAAATGATTAATGGACCCGATAGATGAAATCAAATGGATTATTAAAGTTAGGTTATGTCACTAAAAGTCCCATTAGCATGAATTGTGAACTACCGGGAGTTGGTAGACGCTTATGCATTTAATAGTACTATTTGGGGACGATCACCCCAGTTCGCGCCTTGACGGTTGATCCCCGTCGTGCCACATTGATTGGTAAGTGAATTTATGTATGAGAAGATTTCCATAGCGTGACCTTTGTGACGACACGCTACTTTAGATGGGCAAAATTGGTATCGGGTTAGCTACCCGTTTTGGTTTAGTAAGGTAACAATGTCATGCGGCTTATAATAATCCAAGTTAACAAAATAATAATAGACGCTCCGAATTACGATGTATTGCCTGACTAGCAATACAGGGTCATACTATTGATATTATGATTGTATTTTGGTTTTCATAACCATACTCATATAACGGTTTTTATTTTCATACAACGTCGTAAGACGTATTGTATGACGTTTTTACGACATTGGCTCGTATAATGATTTTTAAGGCTTTTTATAACCATATTCATATAATGGTTTTATTTAATCTATACAACGTTGCAAAAACGTATTGCATGGTGTTTTTAACGATAATGATTCGTATAACGGTTTTTAAGGCAAATGCCTATATTATGATTTTCGATAAAGATTTGTATAAAATGACTTTGGCTATTTTATGGCCTATTAAAATGATTTGTACAAAATGATTTTCAGTATTAATTTTATACTGATATTATATTGATGGAATTTATTAAACTCTATGAATTCACTCGGCGTTATCGCTGACCTTTTCTTTTAACATGTTTTATCTCGGGTACTTGAAGGTAATTCTCGGGAAGACAACAAGAATTCATGGCCCGCACCTAAATAATATTTTTCCATTCAAATACTTTGTAAAACTTTGTACGAAATATAATGACTTGGGACCGATGTAACTTTGATAATTATGAATGGAAATGATTTATAAATAAACGACGCGAGTTTTACGCGTTGTCTATGATGTGAGTAATGTGCTATCCCGTAACACCAACTAGTCTTCTGCTGTACTGAGTTGTATAAATTTAGGGGTGTTACATCGCTGCTATTAGTCTTAGTTATGTTTCAGCCATTTATACTATGTCATATATCCGTGCACTGAGCGTTATGTTCAGCCGTTACTTTCCTTTCCATGGCCTAAAACGACAGGTACCCAAGGACAGACTCGAGCATTTGGAGGACGTGCATAGGACGGAAGCTGCCATAGACTTCTTCTCCTTTTGCCTTCATATACTTATGCTTGTTTAGTCTTTCATTCATTTTATTTACTTTATTTATGTTTTGGGCTTATTTTAGGAACCGATGTTTGATTCCGGTTTTCCTTATGGTCATGTATGTTTTACTACATTTTACCTTGCATGCTTTGATGACACGCCATAATTACGCGTAATGGTCCACTTATCAAAGTGGGGTGTTACAATGCCCTTGGAAATACTTGTCAATTCTAGTATTCCAATCTCGAGGTGCCTGCTTTAGACCATATAAGGCCTTCTTCAACCTTAGCACTTTACCTTCTTGTCTTTTGGCAACATATCCCTGTGGCTGCTCCACATAAACTTCTTCTTCTAGAACTCCGTTTAGGAATGCTGACTTCACATCCATATCTTTGTAGTCTATCCCATGCTTTTGTTTGTAGCCTTTGACCACAACTCTCGCCTTGTACTTCTCCACTTTGCCTTTGGCGTTCTTCTTGGCCTTGTATACCCACTTGAGTGGAATAACCTTTTGGCCTTTTGGCCTTTTGGAAGGATGGTAACTCCTACGTGTCATTATTTTCTATGGACTTTATCACCTTGTCCATGGCTTGTCTTCATTTCTTTCTTTTCACGGCCTCTTCAAAGCATAAAGGTTCACAGTCAGTGTATAAACAAAGAATGGGTATCTCTTCAGTTACCTCGTAGAGCTCCTATAAGCTTCTTGTCTTTGGCTCTCCTTCACTTGAACTTGTTGGCGAGCCTTGGGTTGGACTTGGAGCTGGACTTTCAGGTTGCTGGACTTCTTCTCTTAATTCACCTGTCTCTTCTTCATTAGTCATGGGAAGAAAGTCGTACCTTTCATTTTCTTTGACGCTCCAATCCCATGATCCTTATTCATCGAACTCCATGTCTCTTCTCACTACTACCTTCCTTGTGATTAGGTTATAGAGCTTGTATCCTTTGGATTGCTTGTCATAACCCACGAACACATGCTTATCGCTTCTATCCTCAAGCTTGATTCGCCTTTGGCTTGGAACATGAACATTCGCTATGCTCCCAAATATCCTTATATGAGACACGGTAGGCTTCATCCCATTCCATGCTTATGTGGGGTCTTGTTGTCCAAACTCTTTAACGGACACCGGTTCAATAGATACACCGCGTAATCAACCGCTTCTGCCCAAAACTCTTTTGGCATCTTCTTACATTTCAAGATGCTTCGGACCATGTTGAGAATTGTTCTATTCTTTCTCTCCACCACCCCATTTTGTTATGGGGAGTAAGGAGCCGTTATAAATCTCTGAATCCCATTATCCTCACGGAATTTATTAAATTCCTTTGATAAAAATTCTCCACCTCTATCCGATCTCATGGATTTAATTTTTTAACCCTTCTCCTTTTCAACCATAGCTTTAAATTTCTTAAAAGCTTCAAAGGCTTGGGATTTTTCTTTTATAAAATAGACCCAATTCTTTCTATAATAATCATCAATAAAAAGCATAAAGTATAGATTCATACAATGAGAAGGTGGAGTAATGGGACCGCACAAATCCGTGTGAATTAGTTGTAGAGGCTCCCTAGATCTTGACGTCGCTTCCTTTGGAAACAGACTTCTTGCATGCTTCCCAAGAAGACATCCTTCACACACTTGATTGGGGTGATCAATTTGATCTAACTCTTTCACCATTCCTTTAGAAGATAACAACTTTGAGTCACCAAAGTTTAAGTGCTCGTACCTCATGTGCCAAAGCCACAAATGGTCCTTCAAACAACTCTTTAAGCACTTAGCTTCATCATGTTGAATGTTCAAGATGAACATTCGGTTTTTAGTCATATGCACTTTTGCGATGAGCTTTCCTTCATTATTTTTTATTGTGGCACTACGATCTTTGAAATGAATATCGTAGTTTTTCTCCAATAGTTGTCCCACACTTAAAATGTTACTTTTAACACTGGGCACATTGTATACATCCGAAATATACTGGTGACTTCCATCTTTAGCTCGGATAATTGTCTTACCTTTTCCTTTCATCGGTGCCTTTGATTCATCTCTGAAGGTGAAATTGCCTTTACTTTGCTCCATCTCCACAAACAAGTCTTTTTCACCCATCATATGGTTACTAGCAGCGGAATTTATATGCCATGGCTCTGTCCTTTCTTCTTGTTCGCCATGTCTCGCCATTAGAAAAGTAAGCTCGTCCTCGTCATCTACCTCCACAAGATTGTGTTGGAAATATAGTTCAATTGTGGGCTAGTTCATACTGGTGAATAGGAAAGGAGGTACGGAGTGTACACCCATAAGTCCCTGAACACCCTGACTCATGTTGTGGTTAACGGTTGTTTAGCATCGCTGATAATCTTTAGTGAGATAACTCTTCAGGGAGTATAACTCTGGACTGAAGGTATTCATCAGAGAGTAATACCATTGAAGACATGTCTTCAGTGTTTACACTTTAGTAAGTCTTCTTCAGTACTGAAGGCTTCAGCGGGAACACTCTTCAGGGTTAGCTGATGCTTCAGTAGGACTGAAGGGCAGACTAATGCTGAAGCTGAACATGAATACTTGTAACAGTCTTTGACTAATTCAAGTCGTTAAAGACCATGTTTAATTGGTCTTGTAACCACTAAGTCCTGGTATTATGGAGCATATTAAGAGGAGTTAATGGGCCGTTAAATCCTCTTAATACCATTGACCAAATGTTGAGTAATCCACCTATAAAAGAGTGATCACAGCTGTATGAAAGAGATACATAGAAACATAAACGCATAGGAACGAAAGGGTTAGAGATTTGTGCCTAAATCACTAACAAGCATTTGGTCTTATCCCAAGTAAGTATTCGTGATACCGAGGCATTACGGTCGAATAGTTTACTTTGGAAAGTGATTACACGATTCCAAGTGATATACGGTAACCATTTTTTGGTACCTAGCTAGGTTTTGATTATCTTACCCTGGTTGGGACAAATAAACTACAACATTCAAAGTAAACTATTTTGTAATAATCAATGGTGGTTGCAATGAAGCATATGGTGGCTACTGGCTAACTTCTCCAAACTGGACAAGTTTGAAGGGATGGATTTCAAGAGATGGCAAAAGAAGATGCACTTTCTTCTTTCTACCATGAGCGTGGTGTATGTGCTGGCCACTCCCATTCCTAATGGTGTTGATGATGCTACTTTGGAGGAAATAAGGAAAAGGATCAAATGGGAGAATGATGACTATGTGTGTCGTGGTATTATTCTCAATGGTATGTCTGATTCCTTATTTGATATTTACCAAAATTCTGAATCTGGTAAAGAACTATAGGATTCCTTAGAAGCCAAATACATGTCTAAAGATGCATCAAGTAAGAAGTTCCTTGTGAGTGATTTCACAAATTACAAAATGACTGATTCAAGACCAGTCATGGAATAATACAATGAAATTCTTGGTATACTTGGTAGATTCACACAACATCATATGCACATGGATGAGACCATTCAGGTCTCTTGTGTCATAGATAAACTCCCTCCTTCTTGGAAAGATTTCAAGCACACCTTGAAAAATAAGAAAGAGGATTTAACTCTTTTTGAGTTGGGCAGTCATTTGCGCATTGAGGAATCCCTCAGGGTGCAAGATAGTGACAAGCCAAAGAGCAACAATGTTGTTGGTTCATCAGTTGTCAATATGATAGAGCATAACAACTCCATCAGGTACAATGACAGCAAGGGCAAATGTAAGCATCAGGATAACACCAAAGCTAATCCTAACAAGAAGTCATTAGTGGCTTGTTGGAAGTGTGGGAAACCTGAACACTTTTAAAGGGATTGCAAAGGTGTTGGTACTAGCAGCAAAGCTAGTGGATCAGGCACAAATGGTTCAGTGATTGGTTCAAACAACACAACACTGAAAGGTCAGAATATGTTTAATGAATCTCTCTAGATTTATTATGTTACATATGTATCGGAAGCTTATTTTGTGTAGGATGATGATGTTGCATGGTGGGTTGATTCTGGAGCAACTGTTCATGTGTGTAAAGATAGATGCTGGTTCAAGACTTATGAGTCACTGAATGATGGATCTATTCTTCACATGGGAAATGAATCAACAGCCCTAGTGCATGGACGTGGTTCTGTAGATCTTAAGTTTAGTTCTGGAAAGATTGTTTCCTTGTTTAATGTTTTGTATGTTCCTAATATTAGGAAGAATTTGGTTTCTAGTAGTGTTTTGAATAATTGTGGTTATAAACAAGTGACTGAATCTAATAAATTTGTTTTATCCAAACATGGTGTGTTTATTAGTTTTGGTTATTTGAGCAATCAAATGTTCAGCCTTAATATAGATTATGAAACAACCACCGGTATTCACTCGGTTAGTGCTGGTAGTGCAAATATTTGTTCAGCTTTTGTGTCCACCAGTAAACTAAAGGATTCTTCACTATGGCATGCTAGGCTAGGCCATGTCCACTTTAAGAGGATGCAAGATATGTATAAGTATGGGTTAATCCCAGTATTTGACATGGACACTGAAAAGTGTCAGACTTGCATGCTGAACAAAATAACTAAGAAACCATTTCAAGATGTAAAACGTGAAACTAAAGTCTTGGAGATAATCGATAGTGATTTATATGATTTGCATTCTACTCCCTCATTAGGGAATAAGACTGAAGTTGAATTACAATAGGGAGTCCAAATCAAAATATTTAGGACTGATAGGGGAGGTGAGTACATGGATACTCAGTATTTTCAGTCTGTTGGAATAATCCATGAAATGACTGCCCCTTATACCCCACAGTAAAATGGTATATCTGAAAGGAAAAATAGAGTACTAAAGGAAATGGTTAACTCCATGTTGTCTTATTCTGGACTGAGTCAAGGGTTTTTGGGGTGAAGCTATGTTAACATCTTGCTATTTATTAAATAGGGTTTCCAACAAAAGGAACAAGATTACCCCTTATTAACTCTGGACTAAAAGGAAACCAAACCTGAACTACCTCAAGGTTTGGGGTTGTAGGATAGTTGTAAGACTCCATGAACCAAAGGTGAAAACCTTGTGTGAAAGAGGCATTTAATGCATCTTTTTTGGATATGTTTATCATTCCAAGGCTTATAGGTTCTATGTTATTGAACCTAATGATTCAGTCTCAATAAACTCAATCATTGAATCAAGGGATGCTAACTTTGATGAGAATAGATTCTCATCAGTCTCTAGACCAAGCCTTAGGAATCCTACTGGAGTTGAGGACATTGGTGCTTCAGTGGAACCTGAAAGGATCACTGGTGAGGTTATGGTTCAGCAACCTGAGCCTGAGCTTAGAAGAAGCACAAGGCATAGGATTCCAAAGAACTTTGGGCCTGAATTTCAATTATATTTAATTGAAGGTACAAGGGATGAGGTCTCTTACCAATACTCTTATTGCTTTAATGTTGAGGATGATCCCAAGACATTTAATGAAGCAATAAAGTCCCAAGATGTTGCTTTTTAGAAAGAAGCAATATATAATGAGATGGATTCCATCATGGGCAACAACACTTGGGTGTTGGTTGATCTACCTCCAGGTTGTAATCCACTTGGTAACAAATAGATTTTCAAAAGGAAAATGAAGGTAGATGGAACTGTTGAAAAGTTCAAGGCAAGGTTAGTCATTCAGGGCTTTAAACAAAAGTCAGGGATAGACTATTTTGATACTTATGCTCCAGTAGCACGTATCAGTACCATAAGAATGTTGATTGCTCTAGCAAGTATTCATAATCTGATCATTCATCATATGGATGTAAAGACAACATTCTTAAATGGTGATTTGGATGAGGAGGTTTACATAAACCAACGTCTAGGTTTCATCATGCCTGGTCATGAAGGCGAGGTGTGTAAATTGGTGAAGTCCTTATATGAACTGAATCAGGCACCTAAGCAATGGCACCAGAAGATGAAGTGGTTTTGTCTAATGGTTATTTACTTAACCAAGATGAAAGATATGTATATAGCAAATTTGATGAATCTAGTAAAGTAGTCATCATTTGCCTATATGTTGATGACATGCTAATCTTTGGAACTGACCAAGTTATGGTCAACCTAACAAAGGATTTTTTGTCATTAAAGTTATCCATAAAAGACATGCGGGAGGCTGATGTTATCCTTGGCATAAAGATTAAACATGAAAGTGATGGTATTGTAATTTCTCAGTCTCATTATATTGAGAAGGTTCTGAAGAAATTCAATCACTTTGATTGTACTCCAATGAGTACACCAATGGATACAAGTGAGAAATTGATGCCTAACAATGGTTAGGTTGTCTCTCGGCTTGAGTATTCTAGGGTGATTGGTTGCTTGATGTATGCCATGACTTGTACAAGGCCTGACATTACTTTTGCTGTTGGTAAACTGAGTAGGTACACTAGTAATCCTAGTACTCAGCATTGGCAAGCAATTCAGAGGGTATTGAAGTATTTGAAAGGAACAATAGATTATTGTTTGTCTTATACTGGATATCCTTCAGTGTTGGAAGGATACACTAATGTAAGTTGGATCAGCAATACTGAGCATAATTCATCTACCAGTGGTTGGGTGTTCCTTCTTGGTGGTGGTGCAATTTCTTGGGCATCCAAGAAACAAACTTGCATTACTGGTTCAACAATAGAATCTGAGTTTGTGGCTCTAGCAGCTGCTGGTAAAGAAGCTGAATGGTTGAGAAACTTGCTTCTTGAGATTCCATTGTGGGTCAAACCTATGGCACTCATATTTATCCGTTGTGATAGGCATATAGCCAAATGTACAATGGTAAGTCTAGACACTTAGGTGTTAGACATAGCATGATTCGTGAGCTTATCATGAATGGGGTGATTCCAATAGAGTTTGTGAGGTCTCAAAAAAATTTAGCTGATCACTTGACGAAGGGGTTGGCTAGAGACTTGGTTATAAAGTCTGCTGAAGGGATGGATTTAAAAGTCCAATCTAGTCACTGAATGCTAGGACACCCAACTCCTTCCTGAGGAAACTTGGGAGCTGAGTTCAATGTGGAAAGCTGAACATTCAGGGGACTGAAGCACATGTATATCATCCCAAGAATGTGCTTGTACTTGCTGAAGGGGGATGAAGTTATAAACTTCTCAATGGTTAATTTGTTTGAAAAAGTGTTGGAGAAAGAGCATGAACTAAAGAGGAACCACCTATGTAAAATGTTGAGGTTTCGCCGCCTCGGGGAGCATGGACTTGGCTCTTACAATATTTATGAATTTAGATATGAACACATGGCTAGTAGTGTCAAGAGTTGTTATGTACTTGAAAACTTGTGTGTATTTTATCTTCAGGTATTCAAAGTAGTTGAAGGTTTCAATTCTTAGAACACCCTGATTCTCGAATGTTTGAAGTAATGTACTGAGATGGAAATTCAATCCTTGGGATATTTTCATTTATGCACTAGTTTTGTTAAAGTTAATTTTCATGTAAAAGGAATTATACTATATTGGGGAGGATTGTTGGAAATATAGTTCAATTGTGGGCTAGTTGATACTGGTGAATGGGGAAGGAGGTACGGAGTGTACACCCATAATTCCCTGAACACCCTGACTCATGTTGTGGTTAACGGTTGTTCAGCATCGTTGATGATCTTCAGTGAGATAACTCTTCAGGGAGTATAACTCTTGACTGAAGGTATTCATCAGGGAGTAATACCACTAAAGACATGTCTTCAGTATTTACACTTTAGTAAGTCTTCTTCAGTACTTAAGGCTTCAGCGGGACCACCCTTCAGGGTTAGCTGATGCTTCAGTAGGACTGAAGGGCAGACTAATGTTGAAGCTGAACATGAATACTTGTAACAGTCTTTGACTAATTCAAGTCTTTAAAGACCACGTTTAATTGGTCTTGTAAAGTCCTGGTATTATAGAGCATATTAAGAGGAGTTAATGGGCCATTGAATCCTTTTAATACCATTGACCAAATGTTGAGTAATCCACCTATACAATGGTGATCACGGTTGCATGAAAGAGATACACGGAAACAGAAACACATAGCAACGAAAGGGTTATAGATTTGTGCCTAAATCACTAACAAGCATTTGGTCATATCCTAAGTAAGTATTCGGGATACCCAGGCATTAGGGTCGAATAGTTTACTTTGGAAAGTGATTACATGATTCCAAGTGATATCCAGTAACCATTGTTTTGGTACGTAGCTAGGTTTTGATTATCTTACCCTGGTTGGGACGAATAAACTCCAACATATTGGTATTTTCTTCCACTTGTCTTGAGCTAGTACACTCGCTAGCATAATGACCAAATTTTCGACAATTATAACATTATATTTGAGACTTACCTCCTCTTTGAGATTGGTAGCCTCTTTCGCGACCTCTCCTATTTGGAGACCAATGGATCTCATCTTCCTTCTAAATATCTTCTCTTCCTCTTCCTCGTCCTCGTCCTTGGAATCCACCACGACCTCGAAAAGTACCGCGTCCTCGTCCTTGCTAGCGCCCATGTAAAAAGCTCTTTTCTCTTTCTTTGAAAGAGACATTTGATTATAGATCTTTCTCCAAGGGTTCTTTCCCCCTTCTTTTCTTCATCTTTTCTTCATGGGCTTGTAAAGATCCCATGAGTTGATCGACGGTCAAAGAGTCGATGTCTTTTGACTCCTCCTATGTGCTTCTTCCATCGTCTTTGTTTCCAGCCCAATCACTATCTCTATATCCAACTAGCTTGAAGTCTTCACTTGCTGAATAAAACATACCATAGTCTATGGTACCTTTGATATAACGGAGTATCCTCTTCGCATTCTCCACATGCTTTGTCCTAGGCTCTTCCATGAACCGACTAATCAATCCGACTGCATAGAGTATGGCAGGTCTTGTACATGTTAAGTAGCGTAAACTTCCAACGAGACTCTTGAATAGAGTTGGGTTTACCGCTTCTCCTCCGTCATGCTTCGAAGGCTTTGCCTTGTGTTCAATGGGGGTGCCAACGGGATTGCACTTTTCCATCCCGAACCTCTTTAGTATCTCCTTGGCATATCTTTCTTGACATATGAATATTCCTTCATCAGTTTGCTTCACTTCGATGCCAAGATAATAAGACATAAGTCCTATGTTTGTCATCTCGAACTCTCTCGTCATTGACTTCTTGAGCTCGTCCATCATCCTTTAGAAATTTCCTGTGAATATTAAATCATCCACATACAAGCAGGCTATCAGTATACCTTCATTTTTAAACTTCATGTAAAGTGCATATTCACTTAAGCATTTTGTAAAGCCATGCCTGTAAAACCCGCATGCTTTTACCATGAACAGTACATTTATAATCATACGTACAAGATTAAAACTTTCTTTTTATAACATGAATACGTTTCACGAGTATTAATTACAAGAATTACATACGTGTAATAACACGATAAGTATTACATACGTGTTAATTCACGATAATAAGTACGTACGTGGTAATACACGATAATTATTAATTATAATAATTATAATCACGAATATCTAAAACACGATCATGTGAACCACGTATATATATTATGCTCGATAAATAATCATTTCGTATTATAAATATAACATGAACATTTAAAACACGAACTACACGGATACTTAAAATACACGAACACGTTTACGTAGTTAATTAAACACGACAAGTAACTACGTAAAATAATATTACGTATAACATGTGAAATTACTACAAAGATAATTCACAACATTAAAATACACGAACCCGAGTACGTATTTTATTAAACGCGAATTATAAAACAAACGTTTTACGTGTTGGGTTCGGGCTGGCTGTTTAGACAAGGGAAAACAAAAGGAGAATGGGTCGTGGCCCACATGGTGGTCTAGGGCCGGATTAAATCAAGTAAGACGGGGTGTACATGTTTTATTTTAGGACACATCTTAGAAAACCCTAAAACATATAACAAGCCGTCGTTTATTTTTTCTTTTGTTTCTCTGTCGTCGACCAACACCAAGACAAGAAAAGAAATCGTGAGATGATAAAGATCAAGGTTGTGTTCGTGAGTTTTATTCTTCCTAAACCCTAAACACGTAAGTAATTATGATTCCTTTTTAATTAATTGTTTGATGCGTTTTAATTTATCAAGAATCCACAAAAAGGATTAGAAAACATGTTATTAAGCGTGGGAATTAAACAAGATTTAAGCTTGGTTCGTGTTGTCAGTTTATACGCATAAACCGAGACCTCTATGGGTCTCGGTGGTGATTAACTTCCACCAGCCGCAAGGTGGGTTTGGTTTTGGCCTAACAGTGGCAACCCTAGCGGGGGTGTTTGTTCAGGTTGTGGGAACCGAGACCTGGATGGACTCGGTGGGAACTTTGACTCGAACAGGGGGAAACTACCACTGTCGGTGGGTTAGACGCAACAGGGGGAAACTGGCTACTGCCAGTGGCTGCTGCACAGCCAGCAGCAACACAGGGGGTGTTTGGCTGTTGGTTTTGGTCAGGGCATTTGGAAGACAGTTTTAGGATTTTAAAGAGGGTGTTTGTTTTATCATTTTTTCAAGTTATTTTAATTAATTTAATTAAGGTATTAAATTAATCATGCAATATTAATTTTATTTAATCTAATTAATAATGAATTAACCTTGTCAAGTTAGGCTATGTATTTTAAACCTTAATTATACAAGAATCATTAAATTAGTTCGGTCCGGTTCATGGGGTTCCGGGTCAGGTTCACGTCATGTTTAAAATTATAATACACGGGTTCGGTTCATGATTAATTTTACAAGTATATAATTTTACAAGTTAATTAGATTAATTTGGCATGGTATATAATTAATTTAATTAAAACATGAACTTAGGTTAATTATTATTATAAATACTACATGTTTTTAACCTAAGTATTTAATTATTTATTTTACAATATATTATTAATTAATTATAAAACATGACATATAATTAATTAATAATCATGACTTAGGTTATATTAATATAATATTAATACAAGTTTTAACCTAAGTATTATATACACTTTAATTTAATTAAATCACGACTATATTTAATTAAATCTTACAACCTATAGTTTATTTAATTTACATGTTATAAGTAATAAACTATACTATTGATCACATGACTTAGTATATTTAATCAGTAAAACTAAGCTTATATTATTAGCTTATAAATTCAGCTTAATTCTAAATATGAAAACTTTCTATTTCAGGAAACTTACTATTTTTTGAAACTTTCTATTTTTAGAAACTTATTCTATTTTAAATAGTAAATCTATTTTTGGGAACTTTCTATTTTTGGAAACTTTTTATTTTAGGAAACCTGCTATTTTTAGAAAGTTACTTATTATTACACTACAAGTATAATAATACAAGAATATCAGTTAATACTTAATCAGAAGGCTTAAAACACATGATAAAAGCAGTGTAACATTAGAATCAGTAAAACATGACCAAAACATATAAAACAAGTCAAGACATACTATAATTAGTTACGTACGCAGTAGACAGTATACTTATAGACGTATCCTTCTATGTAGCATTAGTGAGATCGAAGTAGGACTCTCTTCCGTTCGTCTTCTTCGTTCACTGGACTTAAGGTATGGATTTTCCGTCCTTCAGCAAGGACAATCTCTTCCTTCATTAGGATTTCCCGTATGCAGCCAACTGTTTTCCCAGTAGTTACAGATTAAATGCTTATGTTTTATTAGTTACCTTAGCCATATACAAGCATGACAAGTTCACCTAGTTATGGAGGTACCATAACCATAACACTAGAGGCACTAGTGTTATGACTTCACCACGGCGGAGTGATAGCTCGTGGCGTCTCTTTTCAGTTATTTGGACATTATATTATTATATTATCATGTGGGTCGTATGGGTGCATCCTAGTTACATGTTTCAGTCAGGATTTCATGGTGAATGTGGTATGTGCCTTGCATCCTTCACAAGGAGCTGATCCCTCCTACCCACTTACCAGTTAATTAGAGGCATCCCTCTAATTTGTATGACAAGGTCACCCCTCCAAGTATTCATGAACGTTGTTGACCTCATGACCTATATTGGCTTTTGGTACATTAACTAATACAGATTTTCATAAGTAACATAAACTATGTTTTCATAACTAAAACCAGTTAACATGATAGACAACTAGATTTTCTATGACTTATACATTTCCGCTGCTATTAGTCTTAGTTATGTTTCAGCCATTTATACTATGTCATATATCCGTGCACTGAGCGTTATGCTCAGCCGTAACTTTTCCACGTCCCAAAACGGCAGGTACCCAAGGACAGACTCGAGCATTTGGAGGACGTGCATAGGATGGAAGATGCCATAGACTTCTTCTCCTTTTGCCTTCATATACTTATGCTTGTTTAGTCTTTCATTCATTTCATTTACCTTATTTATGTTTTGGGCTTATTTGGGAACCGATGTTTGATTCCGGTTTTCCTTATGGTCATGTATGTTTTACTACATATTACCTTGCATGCTTTGATGACATGCTATAATTACGCGTAACGGTCCACTTATCAAAGTGGGGTGTTACAATTATGGTATCAGAGCCAAGGCTTCGACCTGTAGGCTCTAAAACTTGACCTGTGACTAGTGGGTAGTCATCAGGAGCTTCCTAAGCCAACGCTTGTTATTCCATGTATTTATGTTTTCAGCACCTTGTTGTTTTAACCATGATGTTTTCAACACCTTGTTGTTTTAACCATGATGTTTTCATCAGTATTGCTTTTACTAATATGGACTGAACAACCGTCATCCATACTTAGTTACGTGTCATTGTTTCATGCACGATGTTCCTTGTGAACTGTGGCTAATGTGAACTGAACCCAGTAGTTCATAATTGGTCACATAAAAAAAATTCTGTTAAGTTTTGACAACTGAGTTTCATATATTTATTCCATGTATCATTGTCGCAGGAATTATGACTAAGTAATGGTTGGTACAGGACTGGCCCTATTTAGTCGCATGTCTTTTTTCGAAACTTTTAACTTTGGGACCGACCCATAGGCGTCCCCTCGCCATGTCTTTTATTTTGGGTAAGCTGACCATAGGCGTTTACCCTCGCGCATAAAAAGGTTTTCATAAACTGCATCATACATTCACGCATTGTTTACATGCATAAAATTTTTCTCATGATTTATTGGTATACATTTTTTTTCATGTCCCATCATAAGTTACTATGTCTTTATGTCAAGTATGTTTTCATACTATCATGGTTAACTTCATTTTCATGTTGATTATGTTATATACTCCTTCATGTTAAGTTGTTTCATGTTTCTTCATGATGATTTCGTCTTCATGTTGATTACGTCTTACGGTTTTTTTTTGTTTATGCTTTCATGCAAGACACTGTTGGAATTCATTTCAAATCCTGCTTCCATGATAGTCATGGTTGGTTTTCACTAATCACACTTTCAGGAAAATCATCGTCGAAATTCGTTTAACCACACGTTAGCGTTTCTCTATTCAACCAGAATAAGGTATATACTAGCATTGCCAGGTTATCATGATGGTCTTTCTAACCATTTAACTAATAATTTTCCTTTAAAATCATGTCAGACGATCGACCCCATACCGATCATTTCATGTGCATTCCATGTGTACTCCATGTACCGTATCCCATGTGCGTATTCCACTTGTTGTGTGTATTCCACTTGCTGATACTCTACAAATTGTTGATGTCGCTCATAGCTTGGAGATGTTACTAAGGGTTGATGCTGCGAATTTTAGAGACGCTACGAGATGCTAATGATGTTCGCAACTTGGAGATCTTACAAGACGAAGACAAAGGCGTTAGATCAAAGCGAGCGGACGAGAAGATGCTTCACCACCAGATGATTTCCATCAATCATTGTCCCTAATTATTAGTTACATGTCACACGTCATTCAGTTGTCGTTTTGGTCATATGAGTGAGAACCGGTACCAGCCGGCCACTCAGCTGAATAGTTACATGAATCACAGTCATGAGAATGACCGTCATGGAACTGACAGACAAGACGATAGTAACAAGTACTGTGACAACAAGTATCCTAGCAATCGCAACTGAAGCTTCGGCTGCGGACGTGATCAGGAATACAAAGGGTCAGTAGTCTAACCGATCCGTCAATTCTGGCATGATAACCTAATATTTGTAGTTCTGCTTGTTTCACATCTCGAGACACATGTCAAGACATCAGTCAAGACACATGTCTCACATATACTTTCTGAAGACACATGTCAAGACACCATTCAAGACACATGTCATGCTTATATTTCCCAAGACACGAGTCAAGACACATGACTCACGTCCAATTCTTGAACATTCCTAAGAAATTCAGGGTACCCTCCAAAGGGTATATCCATTTTGTTGTGCCATGTATTAATCAGGCCCCAAGAATTTCGGTACCATCACCGGCGTATCAGTGAGATCTGTCACGTTTGCTCGATGATACTTTCATTTTTTTTGCACCCATATTTCATATATTCATGACCATAAAGGACGTCATTCGTATTCCCCATGTATATGAAGGTTTTCCTTCAGCCTAATGAGATCCAAGCTGTTTACGCATTACCTCGGACAGATGCGACTTGAATTTAATCCTAATTATGGACTACGAACAGCACACCATGCTACGATTCATGACTATATACAGTAATGTTCAGGCTCATGAATACATTCAGCATGGTTTTCCATCAGGAAAATATGTATAAAATATCTATGCTTTACAAGCACGTGCTTTGTTAGCCATGGTTGCTAAAATTTCCTAGTTGTCAGTTATGACGACCACTGAAGTCTCTTTTACGCATAACCAGCCGATTATTCCAAAATCTTCCCATACATTCCAGAAGAACCTTCAAGGAGAAGGACAGTAACATGAGATTTTGTGTCGACAACCGTCGATTTAAACGAATCACCATTCATAACCATTATTCTCCTCCACGTATTGAAAACATGTCCAATCGACTTTAGGGTGTCAAACACTTTTCCAATATCGGATTCATGATCAGGCTGCCAATAGTGACGAGTGAAAGACCAGGACATTTCCATGGCTGCTATTCGTACACGACTCGGTCATGCTAGATTCATGATTTTGTATTAGTCTCATAAATGCTCCAGCAGCATTATGGACTTAATAAACTGAGTTTCCATGAACTCATAAACAAATTTATCAATGTTTTCATCTAGGACAACCTAACTTTCTCTAAGTCTAGAGAAGAGCAGGAAGGCCATATTTGCACTATGTTGCAAATTCTATGACAGGAGAAATTTCACCCTGAAATTTTCCAATATAGATCCTGGTTGATTACAGTGACACACTGAATCACATTGTTTCTCATGGATAGTCTTACCACAACTAAGCTTACGCATAAACGAAAGAATCCTACACTATATTATGTGTTCTAGAGGATCATACGCTAATAGAAGTCTAATTGTAGAGACTCATGGATTTCCAAACTTCTATGTATCCAGTTCTAGGGAACAAGATGCAGTTATGTTCATATCTAATTTCCTGACATACCATCAGGTTAGGATAGAACACCTACATACTAGGAGCTATCTCCACCGGGAACACTTTCCGAATGGAAATGGTACGGTAACTACATGGAATTGTCAACAGTTTGACCAAGTCTACAAAATCCTTGCATTCACAAGATTTCACAGTAGTAGACTTTCAGATATTTCAGCCAAAGATCGTACGATCACTTGGCCTCTTTCGATTATCAAATCAAATTTAAGCTCACGTTCGGATTCATTATTATGAACACGTCTTTATCCACTTTCATGATTTGCTTCTGCATTCACGTTCATGAACTATTCACGTTCATGATCGTATTCTAGCTTACGATTTAACTCCCACTTTCGTTCCGGAAGGTTATAGAGAACTTGGGAGACCAGACTCAAGTTTAATAAACTTTCCATCCTTAGACAGACGTTTCACGTCACATTTCACGTCCTGCCTCATACCGTTTAGCATTATCATCTAAGTTATTCTATGTTCACGATATGATTCACATGTCATGTTCATGCCACGTTTCACATATCACGTTCACGATATGTTACATGTATCATTGTTCATCATATGCTTCTTATATAACACTCACGATATCTCCATGTATCACGTTCACAATTGTTCACGTACTATGTTTTAGTATGTCCTGCGCATCATTTCTAAGACGTTACTATTATCAGTTAGGTTGGGTTATTTTGCGTCATAACATTTCAGTTACCCTTGCACGTTAATCCTTATTCCCTCGATCAAATTCAGGGGATCTATCTTCCGTTGATAACCATGAACTGTTACGTATTTTCAAGTCAATGTCAGGAGGACCAAGATTTATCATTATTGTCAAGATTTTGTGGAGGAACCGTTCCGAGAGGGAAGCCACTTGGAAACGGACGAGTCCATCTGGATTTTATCCGCTCATCATTCCATAATTCAGTTATGTTCCTTCAGTCACGTCACGTTCCACGTCCATATCCTTTCAGTTTACTTTATCTATAATTCGGGGACGAATTATTCTTTTTAGGGGGAAGAGTTGTAAAACCCGCATGCTTTTATCATGAACAGTACATTTATAATCATACGTACAAGATTAAAACTTTCTTTTTATAACATGAATACGTTTCACGAGTATTAATTACAAGAATTACATACGTGTTATTACACGATAAGTATTATGTGCGTGTTAATGCACGATAATAAGTACGTACGTGGTAATACACGATAATTATTAATTATAATCACGAATATCCAAAACACGATCATGTGAACCACGTATATATATTATACTCGATAAATAATCATTTCGTATTATAAATATAACATGAACATTTAAAACACGAACTACACGAATACTTAAAATACACAAACACGGTTACGTAGTTAATTAAACACGACAAGTAACTACGTAAAATAATATTACGTATAACATGTGAAATAACTACAAAGATAATTCACGACATTAAAATACACGAACCCGAGTACATATTTTATTAAATGCGAACTATAAAACAAACGTTTTACGTGTTGGGTTCGGGCTGGCTGTTTAGACAAGGGAAAACAAAAGGAGAATGGGCCGTGGCCCACATGGTGGTCTAGGTCCGGATTAAAACAAATAAGACGGGGTGTACATGTTTTATTTTAGGACACATCTTAGAAAACCCTAAAACATATAACAAGCCGTTGTTTTTTTTCTTCTTTTGTTTCTCTGCCGTCGACCAACACCAAGACAAGAAAAGAAATCATGGGTTGATCAAGATCAAGGTTGTGTTCGTGAGTTTTATTCTTCCTAAACCCTAAACACGTAAGTAATTTGTGATTCCTTTTTAATTAATTATTTGATACATTTTAATTGATAAAGAATCTACAAAAAGGATTAGAAAACATGTTATAAACGTGGGAATTAAACAAGATTTAAGCTTGGTTCGTGTTGTCAGTTTATACGCATAAACCGAGACCTCTATGGGTCTCTGTGGTGATTAACTTCCACCAGCCGCAAGGCGGGTTTGGTTTTGGCCTAACAGTGGCAACCCCAGCGGGGGTGTTTGTTCAGGCAGTGGGAACCGAGACCTGGGTGGTCTCGGTGGGAACTTTGACTCGAACAGGGGGAAACTACCACTGTCGGTGGGTATTTTAGACGCGGCAGGGGGAAACTGGCTGCTGCGCAGCCAGCAGCAACACAGGGGGTGTTTGGCTGTTGGTTTTGGTCAGGGTGTTTGGAAGACAGTTTTAGGATTTAAGGTATTAGATTAATCATGCAATATTAATTTTATCTAATCTAATTAATATTGAATTAACCTTGTCAAGTTAGGCTATGTATTTTAAACCTTAATTATACAAGAAACATTAAATTAGTTCGGTCCGGTTCATGGGGTTCTGGGTCTGGTTCACATCATGTTCAAAATTATAATACACGGGTTCGGGTCATGATTAATTTTACAAGTATATAATTTTACAAGTTAATTAAATTAATTTGGCATGGTATATAATTAATTTAATTAAAACATGAACTTAGGTTAATTATTATAAATAATACATGTTTTTAACCTAAGTATTTAATTATTTATTTTACACTATAGTATTAATTAATTATGAAACGTGCTATAATTAATTAATAATCATGACTTGGGTTATATCAATGTAAATATTAATACAAGTTTTAACCTAATTATTATATACACTTTAATTTAATTAAATCATGACTATATTTAATTAAATCTTACAACCTATAGTTTATTTAATTTACATGTTATAAGTAATAAACTATACTATTGATCGCATGACTTAGTATATTTAATCATTAAAACTAAGCTTATATTATTAGCTTATAAATTCAGCTTAATTCTAAATATGGAAACTTCCTATTTTAGGAAACTTACTAATTTTTGAAACTTTCTATTTTTAGAAACTTATTCTATTTTAAGAAGTAAATCTATTTTTGGGAACTTTCTGTTTTTGGAAACTTTCTATTTTAGGAAACCTGCTATTTTTAGAAAGTTACTTATTATTACACTACAAGTTTAATAATACAAGAATATCAGTTAATACTTAATCAGAAGGCTTAAATCACATGATAAAAGCAGTGTAACATTAAAATCAGTAAAACAAGACCAAAACATATAAAACGAGTCAAGACATACTAAAATCAGTTACGTACGCGGTAGAAAGTATACTTATACACGTATCCTTCTATGTAGCATTAGTGAGATCTAAGTAGGACTCTCTTCCATTCATCTTCTTCGTTCACTGGACTTAAGGTATGTAGTTTACGTCCTTCAGCAAGGACAATCTCTTCCTTCATTAGGATTTCCCGTATGCAACCAACTGTTTTCCCAGTAGTTACAGATTAAATGCTTATGTTTAATTAGTTACCTTAGCCATATACATGCATGACCAGTTCACCTAGTTATGGAGGTACCATAACCATAACAGTAGAGGCACTAGTTTTATGACTTCACCATGACGGAGTGATAGCTCGTGGCGTCCCTTTTCAGTTATTTGGCCATTATATTATTATATTATCACGTGGGGCGTATGGGTGCATCCTAGTTACATGTTTCAGTCAGGATTTCATGGTGAATGTGGTGTGTGCCTTGCATCCTTCACAAGGAGTTGATCCCTCCTACCCACTTACCAGTTAATTAGAGGCATCCCCTCTAATTTGCATGACGAGGTCACCCCTCCAAGTATTCATGCACATTGTTGACCTCGTGGCCTATATTGGCTTTTGGTACATTAACTAATACAGATTTTCATAAGTAACATAAGCTATGTTTTCAGAATTAAAACCAGTTAACATGACAGACAAATAGGTTTTCCAGGACTTATACATTTTCGCTGCTATTAGTCTTAGTTATGTTTCAGCCATTTATACTATGTCATATATCCGTGCACTGAGCATTATGTTCAGCCGTTACTTTCCTTTCCATGGCCTAAAACGACAGGTACCCAAGGACAGACTCGAGCATTTGGAGGACGTGCATAGGACGGAAGCTGCCATAGACTTCTTCTCCTTTTGCCTTCATATACTTATGCTTGTTTAGTCTTTCATTCATTTTATTTACTTTATTTATGTTTTGGGCTTATTTTAGGAACTGATGTTTGATTCCGGTTTTCCTTATGGTCATGTATGTTTTACTACATTTTACCTTGCATGCTTTGATGACACGCCATAATTACGCGTAATGGTCCACTTATCAAAGTGGGGTGTTACAATGCCCTTGGAAATACTTGTCAATTCTAGTATTCCAATCTCGAGGTGCCTGCTTTAGACCATATAAGGCCTTCTTCAACCTTAGCACTTTACCTTCTTGTCTTTTGGCAACATATCCCTGTGGCTGCTCCACATAAACTTCTTCTTCTAGAACTCCGTTTAGGAATGCTGACTTCACATCCATGTCTTTGTAGTCTATCCCATGCTTTTGTTTGTATCCTTTGACCACAACTCTCGCCTTGTACTTCTCCACTTTGCCTTTGGCGTTCTTCTTGGCCTTGTATACCCACTTGAGTGGAATAACCTTTTGGCCTTTTGGCCTTTTGGAAGGATGGTAACTCCTACGTGTCATTCTTTTCTATGGACTTTATCTCCTTGTCCATGGCTTGTCTTCATTTCTTGCTTTTCACGGCCTCTTCAAAGCATAAAGGTTCACAGTCAGCGTATAAACAAAGAATGGGTATCTCTTCAGTTACCTCGTAGAGCTCCTATAAGCTTCTTGTCTTTGGCTCTCCTTCACTTGAACTTGTTGGCGAGCCTTGGGTTGGACTTGGAGCTGGACTTTCAGGTTGCTGGACTTCTTCTCTTAATTCACCTGTCTCTTCTTCATTAGTCATGGGAAGAAAGTCGTACCTTTCATTTTCTTTGACGCTCCAATCCCATGATCCTTCTTCATCGAACTCCATGTCTCTGCTCACTACTACCTTCCTTGTGATTAGGTTATAGAGCTTGTATCCTTTGGATTGCTTGTCATAACCCACGAACACATGCTTATCGCTTCTATCCTCAAGCTTGATTCGCCTTTGGCTCGGAACATGAACATTCGCTATGCTCCCAAATATCCTTATATGAGACACGGTAGGCTTCATCCCATTCCATGCTTATGTGGGGTCTTGTTGTCCAAACTCTTTAACGGACACCGGTTCAATAGATACACCGCGCAATCAACCGCTTCTGCCCAAAACTCTTTTGGCATCTTCTTACATTTCAAGATGCTTCGGACCATGTTGAGAATTGTTCTATTCTTTCTCTCCACCACCCCATTTTGTTATGGGGAGTAAGGAGCCGTTATAAATCTCTGAATCCCATTATCCTCACGGAATTTATTAAATTCCTTTGATAAAAATTCTCCACCTCTATCCGATCTCATTGATTTAATTTTTTAACCCTTCTCCTTTTCAACCATAGCTTTAAATTTCTTAAAAGCTTCAAAGGCTTGGGATTTTTCTTTTATAAAATAGACCCAATTCTTTCTATAATAATCATCAATAAAAAGCATAAAGTATAGATTCATACAATGAGAAGGTGGAGTAATGGGACCGCACAAATCCGTGTGAATTAGTTGTAGAGGCTCCCTAGATCTTGACGTCGCTTCCTTTGGAAACGGACTTCTTGCATGCTTCCCAAGAAGACATCCTTCACACACTTAATTGGGGTGATCAATTTGATCTAACTCTTTCACCATTCCTTTAGAAGATAACAACTTTGAGTCACCAAAGTTTAAGTGCCCGTACCTCATGTGCCAAAGCCACGAATGGTCCTTCAAACAACTCTTTAAGCACTTAGCTTCATCATGTTGAATGTTCAAGATGAACATTCGGTTTTTAGTCATATGCACTTTTGCGATGAGCTTTCCTTCATTATTTTTTATTGTGGCACTACGATCTTTGAAATGAATATCGTAGTTTTTCTCCAATAGTTGTCCCACACGTAAAATGTTACTTTTAACACTGGGCACATTGTATACATCCGAAATATACTGGTGACTTCCATCTTTAGCTCGGATAATTGTCTTACCTTCTCCTTTCACCGGTGCCTTTGATTCATCTCTGAAGGTGAAATTGCCTTTACTTTGCTCCATCTCCACAAACAAGTCTTTTTCACCCATCATATGGTTACTAGCAGCGGAATTTATATGCCATGGCTCTGTCCTTTCTTCTTGTTCGCCATGTCTCGCCATTAGAAAAGTAAGCTCGTCCTCGTCATCTACCTCCACAAGATTGTGTTGGAAATATAGTTCAATTGTGGGCTAGTTCATACTGGTGAATAGGAAAGGAGGTACGGAGTGTACACCCATAAGTCCCTGAACACCCTGACTCATGTTGTGGTTCACGGTTGTTCAGCATCGCTGATAATCTTTAGTGAGATAACTCTTCAGGGAGTATAACTCTGGACTGAAGGTATTCATCAGAGAGTAATACCATTGAAGACATGTCTTCAGTGTTTACACTTTAGTAAGTCTTCTTCAGTACTGAAGGCTTCAGCGGGAACACTCTTCAGGGTTAGCTGATGCTTCAGTAGGACTGAAGGGCAGACTAATGCTGAAGCTGAACATGAATACTTGTAACAGTCTTTGACTAATTCAAGTCTTTAAAGACCATGTTTAATTGGTCTTGTAACCACTAAGTCCTGGTATTATGGAGCATATTAAGAGGAGTTAACGGGCCGTTAAATCCTCTTAATACCATTGACCAAATGTTGAGTAATCCACCTATAAAAGAGTGATCACAGCTGTATGAAAGAGATACATAGAAACATAAACACATAGCAACGAAAGGGTTAGAGATTTGTGCCTAAATCACTAACAAGCATTTGGTCTTATCCCAAGTAAGTATTCGTGATACCGAGGCATTACGGTCGAATAGTTTACTTTGGAAAGTGATTACACGATTCCAAGTGATATACGGTAACCATTTTTTGGTACCTAGCTAGGTTTTGATTATCTTACCCTGGTTGGGACAAATAAACTACAACATTCAAAGTAAACTATTTTGTAATAATCAATGGCGGTTGCAATGAAGCATATGGTGGCTACTGGCTAACTTCTCCAAACTGGACAAGTTTGAAGGGATGGATTTCAAGAGATGGCAAAAGAAGATGCACTTTCTTCTTTCTACCATGAGCGTGGTGTATGTGCTGACCACTCCCATTCCTAATGGTGTTGATGATGCTACTTTGGAGGAAATAAGGAAAATGATCAAATGGGAGAATGATGACTATGTGTGTCGTGGTATTATTCTCAATGGTATGTCTGATTCCTTATTTGATATTTACCAAAATTCTGAATCTGGTAAAGAACTATGGGATTCCTTAGAAGCCAAATACATGTCTAAAGATGCATCAAATAAGAAGTTCCTTGTGAGTGATTTCACAAATTACAAAATGACTGATTCAAGACCAGTCAT
The DNA here is from genome assembly GCA_025667525.1 of Glebionis coronaria. Taxonomy (NCBI): domain Eukaryota; kingdom Viridiplantae; phylum Streptophyta; class Magnoliopsida; order Asterales; family Asteraceae; genus Glebionis; species Glebionis coronaria. The sequence goes on from CM046881.1 coordinate 56,725,719, forward strand.
GGAATAATACAATGAACTTCTTGGTATACTTGGTAGATTCACACAACATCATATGCACATGGATGATACCATTCAGGTCTCTTGTGTCATAGATAAACTCCCTCCTTCTTGGAAAGATTTCAAGCACACCTTGAAAAATAAGAAAGAGGATTTAACTCTTTTTGAGTTGGGCAGTCATTTGCGCATTGAGGAATCCCTCAGGGTGCAAGATAGTGACAAGCCAAAGAGCAACAATGTTGTTGGTTCATCAGTTGTCAATATGATAGAGCATAACAACTCCATCAGGTACAATGACAGCAAGGGCAAATGTAAGCATCAGGATAACACCAAAGCTAATCCTAACAAGAAGTCATTAGTGGCTTGTTGGAAGTGTGGGAAACCTGAACACTTTTAAAGGGATTGCAAAGGTGTTGGTACTGGCAGCAAAGCTAGTGGATCAGGCACAAATGGTTCAGTGATTGGTTCAAACAACACAACACTGAAAGGTCAGAATATGTTTAATGAATCTCTCTAGATTTATTATGTTACATATGTATGGGAAGCTTATTTTGTGTAGGATGATGATGTTGCATGGTGGGTTGATTCTAGAGCAACTGTTCATGTGTGTAAAGATAGATGTTGGTTCAAGACTTATGAGTCACTGAATGATGGATCTATTCTTCACATGGGAAATGAATCAACAGCCCTAGTGCATGGACGTGGTTGTGTAGATCTTAAGTTTAGTTCTGGAAAGATTGTTTCCTTGTTTAATGTTTTGTATGTTCCTAATATTAGGAAGAATTTGGTTTCTAGTAGTGTTTTGAATAATTGTGGTTATAAACAAGTGACTGAATCTAATAAATTTGTTTTATCCAAACATGGTGTGTTTATTAGTTTTGGTTATTTGAGCAATCAAATGTTCAGCCTTAATATAGATTATGAAACAACCACCGGTATTCACTCGGTTAGTGCTGGTAGTGCAAATATTTGTTCAGCTTTTGTGTCCACCAGTAAACTAAAGGATTCTTCACTATGGCATGCTAGGCTAGGCCATGTCCACTTTAAGAGGATGCAAGATATGTATAAGTATGGGTTAATCCTAGTATTTGACATGGACACTGAAAAGTGTCAGACTTGCATGCTGAACAAAATAACTAAGAAACCATTTCAAGATGTAAAACGTGAAACTAAAGTCTTGGAGCTAATCGATAGTGATTTATATGATTTGCATTCTACTCCCTCATTAGGGAATAAGAAATACTTGGTAACATTTATTGATGATGCTTCAAGGTTTTGCTATGTTTATTTGTTACATGCTAAGAATGAAGCATTAGATAAATTTAAAGTATTTAAGACTGAAGTTGAATTACAATAGGGAGTCCAAATCAAAATATTTAGGACTGATAGGGGAGGTGAGTACATGGATACTCAGTATTTTCAGTCTGTTGGAATAATCCATGAAATGACTGCCCCTTATACCCCACAGTAAAATGGTATATCTGAAAGGAAAAATAGAGTACTAAAGGAAATGGTTAACTCCATGTTGTCTTATTCTGGACTGAGTCAAGGGTTTTTGGGGTGAAGCTATGTTAACATCTTGCTATTTATTAAATAGGGTTTCCAACAAAAGGAACAAGATTACCCCTTATTAACTCTGGACTAAAAGGAAACCAAACCTGAACTACCTCAAGGTTTGGGGTTGTAGGATAGTTGTAAGACTCCATGAACCAAAGGTGAAAACCTTGTGTGAAAGAGGCATTTAATGCATCTTTTTTGGATATGTTTATCATTCCAAGGCTTATAGGTTCTATGTTATTGAACCTAATGATTCAGTCTCAATAAACTCAATCATTGAATCAAGGGATGCTAACTTTGATGAGAATAGATTCTCATCAGTCTCTAGACCAAGCCTTAGGAATCCTACTGGAGTTGAGGACATTGGTGCTTCAGTGGAACCTGAAAGGATCACTGGTGAGGTTATGGTTCAGCAACCTGAGCCTGAGCTTAGAAGAAGCACAAGGCATAGGATTCCAAAGAACTTTGGGCCTGAATTTCAATTATATTTAATTGAAGGTACAAGGGATGAGGTCTCTGACCAATACTCCTATTGCTTTAATGTTGAGGATGATCCCAAGACATTTAATGAAGCAATAAAGTCCCAAGATGTTGCTTTTTAGAAAGAAGCAATATATAATGAGATGGATTCCATCATGGGCAACAACACTTGGGTGTTGGTTGATCTACCTCCAGGTTGTAATCCACTTGGTAACAAATAGATTTTCAAAAGGAAAATGAAGGTAGATGGAACTGTTGAAAAGTTCAAGGCAAGGTTAGTCATTCAGGGCTTTAAACAAAAGTCAGGGATAGACTATTTTGATACTTATGCTCCAGTAGCACGTATCAGTACCATAAGAATGTTGATTGCTCTAGCAAGTATTCATAATCTGATCATTCATCATATGGATGTAAAGACAACATTCTTAAATGGTGATTTGGATGAGGAGGTTTACATAAACCAACGTCTAGGTTTCATCATGCCTGGTCATGAAGGCGAGGTGTGTAAATTGGTGAAGTCCTTATATGAACTGAATCAGGCACCTAAGCAATGGCACCAGAAGATGAAGTGGTTTTGTCTAATGGTTATTTACTTAACCAAGATGAAAGATATGTATATAGCAAATTTGATGAATCTAGTAAAGTAGTCATCATTTGCCTATATGTTGATGACATGCTAATCTTTGGAACTGACCAAGTTATGGTCAACCTAACAAAGGATTTTTTGTCATTAAAGTTATCCATAAAAGACATGCGGGAGGCTGATGTTATCCTTGGCATAAAGATTAAACATGAAAGTGATGGTATTGTAATTTCTCAGTCTCATTATATTGAGAAGGTTCTGAAGAAATTCAATCACTTTGATTGTACTCCAATGAGTACACCAATGGATACAAGTGAGAAATTGATGCCTAACAATGGTTAGGTTGTCTCTCGGCTTGAGTATTCTAGGGTGATTGGTTGCTTGATGTATGCCATGACTTGTACAAGGCCTGACATTACTTTTGTTGTTGGTAAACTGAGTAGGTACACTAGTAATCCTAGTACTCAGCATTGGCAAGCAATTCAGAGGGTATTGAAGTATTTGAAAGGAACAATAGATTATTGTTTGTCTTATACTGGATATCCTTCAGTGTTGGAAGGATACACTAATGTAAGTTGGATCAGCAATACTGAGCATAATTCATCTACCAGTGGTTGGGTGTTCCTTCTTGGTGGTGGTGCAATTTCTTGGGCATCCAAGAAACAAACTTGCATTACTGGTTCAACAATAGAATCTGAGTTTGTGGCTCTAGCAGCTGCTGGTAAAGAAGCTGAATGGTTGAGAAACTTGCTTCTTGAGATTCCATTGTGGGTCAAACCTATGGCACTCATATTTATCCGTTGTGATAGGCATATAGCCAAATGTACAATGGTAAGTCTAGACACTTAGGTGTTAGACATAGCATGATTCGTGAGCTTATCATGAATGGGGTGATTCCAATAGAGTTTGTGAGGTCTCAAAAAAATTTAGCTGATCACTTGACGAAGGGGTTGGCTAGAGACTTGGTTATAAAGTCTGCTGAAGGGATGGATTTAAAAGTCCAATTTAGTCACTGAATGCTAGGACACCCAACTCCTTCCTGAGGAAACTTGGGAGATGAGTTCAATGTGGAAAGCTGAACATTCAGGGGACTGAAGCACATGTATATCATCCCAAGAATGTGCTTGTACTTGCTGAAGGGGGATGAAGTTATAAACTTCTCAATGGTTAATTTGTTTGAAAAAGTGTTGGAGAAAGAGCATGAACTAAAGAGGAACCACCTATGTAAAATGTTGAGGTTTCGCCGCCTCGGGGAGCATGGACTTGGCTCTTACAATATTTATGAATTTGGATATGGACACATGGCTAGTAGTGTCAAGAGTTGTTATGTACTTGAAAACTTGTGTGTATTTTATCTTCAGGTATTCAAAGTAGTTGAAGGTTTCAATTCTTAGAACACCCTGATTCTCGAATGTTTGAAGTAATGTACTGAGATGGAAATTCAATCCTTGGGATATTTTCATTTATGCACTAGTTTTGTTAAAGTTAATTTTCATGTAAAAGGAATTATACTATATTGGGGAGGATTGTTGGAAATATAGTTCAATTGTGGGCTAGTTGATACTGGTGAATGGGGAAGGAGGTACGGAGTGTACACCCATAATTCCCTAAACACCCTGACTCATGTTGTGGTTAACGGTTGTTCAGCATCGCTGATGATCTTCAGTGAGATAACTCTTCAGGAAGTATAACTCTTGACTGAAGGTATTCATCAGGGAGTAATACCACTAAAGACATGTCTTCAGTATTTACACTTTAGTAAGTCTTCTTCAGTACTTAAGGCTTCAGCGGGACCACCCTTCAGGGTTAACTGATGCTTCAGTAGGACTTTAGTAGGACTTTAGGAAGTATAACTCTTGACTGAAGGTATTCATCAGGGAGTAATACCACTAAAGACATGTCTTCAGTATTTACACTTTAGTAAGTCTTCTTCAGTACTTAAGGCTTCAGCGGGACCACCCTTCAGGGTTAACTGATGCTTCAGTAGGACTGAAGGGCAGACTAATGTTGAAGCTGAACATGAATACTTGTAACAATCTTTGACTAATTCAAATCTTTAAAGACCACGTTTAATTGGTCTTGTAAAGTCCTGGTATTATGGAGCATATTAAGAGGAGTTAATGGGCCATTGAATCCTTTTAATACAATTGACCAAATGTTGAGTAATCCACCTATACAATGGTGATCACGGTTGCATGAAAGAGATACACGGAAACAGAAACACATAGCAACGAAAGGGTTATAGATTTGTGCCTAAATCACTAACAAGCATTTGGTCATATCCTAAGTAAGTATTCGTGATACCCAGGCATTAAGGTCGAATAGTTTACTTTGGAAAGTGATTACATGATTCCAAGTGATATCCAGTAACCATTGTTTTGGTACGTAGCTAGGTTTTGATTATCTTACCCTGGTTGGGACGAATAAACTCCAACATATTGGTATTTTCTTCCACTTGTCTTGAGCTTGTACACTCGCTAGCATAATGACCAAATTTTCGACAATTATAACATTATATTTGAGACTTACCTCCTCTTTGAGATTGGTAGCCTCTTTCGCGACCTCTCCTATTTGGAGACCAATGGATCTCATCTTCCTTCTAAATATCTTCTCTTCCTCTTCCTCGTCCTCGTCCTTGGAATCCACCACGACCTCGAAAAGTACCGCGTCCTCGTCCTTGCTAGCGCCCATGTAAAAAGCTCTTTTCTCTTTCTTTGAAAGAGACATTTGATTATAGATCTTTCTTGAAGGGTTCTTTCCCCCTTCTTTTCTTCATCTTTTCTTCATGGGCTTGTAAAGATCCCATGAGTTGATCGACGGTCAAAGAGTCGATGTCTTTTCACTCCTCTATGGCTACAATAATGTAATCAAAGTTTTGTGGCAAAGAGCGAAGAATATTTCTATCACCCTTGTGTCAGTCAAGCTTTCACCATTTATCTTCATGTATTTGAAATGCTTAATACACGAGTGAAATAATCCGAAATGGATTCGGATTCTTCCATTTGGATTTTTTCGAACTCTCCTCTAAGAGTTTGAAGACGTACCTTCTTTACTTTATCGATTCCTTTGAAAGCATTTTGATGAATCTCCCACGCTTCCTTAGAAGTGGTTACATTTGCAACTGTCTCGAACATCAAATCATCAAGACACTGATAGATGAGAGTAAGAGCACTTTGATCCTTCTTTCTCACCTTCTGCAGATCTACCCTTTGGGCAGCACTCAATGAGTTTTCATCTTCTACTTTCTCAATACCTTTCTCGACTATCTCCCACACATCATGTGAACCGGGTAACGCCTTCATCCGAATATACAAACTATCATAGTTATCCTTGGTGAGACGAGGAAATTGGAACAAGTTCATTGAACTCGACATCTTGATCTTCAGCGTAGCTCTGATACCAGTTTGTTGGGAAATACACACGGGGCCTTTTAGGCTTATGATAGAGGAAGAGATAAGCTTTTAGGAAAGTAGGCTTATGATAGATGAGAGTAAGAGCACTTTGATCCTTCTTTCTCGCCTTCTGCAGATCTACCCTTTGGGCAGCACTCAACGAGTTTTCATCTTCTACTTTCTCAATACCTTTCTCGACTATCTCCCACACATCATGTGAACCGAGTAACGCCTTCATCCGAATATACAAACTATCATAGTTAGCCTTGGTGAGACGAGGAAATTGGAACAAGTTCATTGAACTCGACATCTTGATCTTCAGCGTAGCTCTGATACCAGTTTGTTGGGAAATACACACAGGGCCTTTTAGGCTTATGATAGAGGAAGAGATAAGCTTTTAGGAAAGTAAGTTTATTGCTTGAAACTTTTCTTGGTACAATTACAAATGCTTACACTACTACATATTTATACTATTCCATGAAACTTTCTGGATACAAGATATTTCTATGGTTTCTAGATTATTCCTACTCCATCCTTACCACTAATCTAGATATTTCTTATTCCATATCTTTCCATACTTATCTTTTTATTTCTACACATTTCTGTAGATATTTTCTATGGTCTATTCTTCAGCATTCTAGAATCTTCCGTATGTAAACTCGGGTCTTCAGCGACCTTCATTGACCAAATCAAGTTTACGAACTAATAAACCGTATAACACTTAAACAGGTTCTTTTATAAGCAAACCCAAACACTATGTTTTAAGTTGCCTTTGTTTAATAGTGCAAATTTAGGGGGCGTTTAGGAATGAAAGTTTGAAACCAACTGTGTGCAAAACTGTGATTTTTATGTATAAATGGTTGATTTAAGTTGTGTTTTATATCTAGCGGTCGCTTTAAGTTGTGTTTTATATCTAGTGTGGAATACTTCCGGTTTCCTACTTAAGTTTAGGAAAAAAAATTAGCGGGAGAAGAAGCTACTACCTTATCAGCATAGCATGTTTCCGTCTGAGATCGTGTGCGCCTAATTTATTATGACCACGATAGTGTTTATACCCCGTGTGAACGGGCCTTCACATTTTTTCTTTGGTCAGATCGTGATCCGGACTCTGTGGGCAACGGGCGACACACGGGACCTATACAAACGAAAAATGGGATCAACAAGAAACATATTATATCAATGTGTCATTTCTATCATATGAACATATTACCATAGACAATCATTTTAGGAGCTGCTATACATAGCAAAGACATAGTAATTCCAACAGTTATGACACATAGGAATCCCAACAATCAAAAGCCCCATCTTAGCCTATACACAAATTGCGACCAGGGATGCAAATAACATAGGTAATCGGTAGCCCAAGTCCACAACCAAGGTGAAAACGGCATACAAATGTATTCTTTTTAAACGTGGTTTTTATGTAGACCCCCCCCCTGAAAACGCGTACCACCACAATTGTAAGAATAAGCAAATGACACCATATGAATCAGAAAACCAGAAAGTCAGACCATGAGATTTAGCTTAAGCCATGATCTGGTTACTTAAGTGCAAACAAACACCCCTTATGTCACAATTTGCTTATTTAGCATCCTATGAAATCAAATCCCACTTTAAAGCTATAATGATAAGCTCGTAACTTAAAACAGCAAGCAAAAGCAATAATCAGCAAACACAAACAGAAACACAAAATTTATAAAAGGTACCTTATTTAGCTGAAGCTTCGGACGCCAAAAAAAAAGGATCAACAGTAACGACAAACAAATACCCAAAAGAACACCGACTCTAGTCAGCATCGTTACAAAGATGAATATTGAGTGAATATCAAACGACCTTTTCCAGCTCATAACCCTCCCCACTGGCACAAATCCATTTCGCGCATCATCAGGTACCAATCACATTCGCTGCCAGGCATTTATAGCAGCAACAAAAGGACCGATGCCATTGACGTTGAAAAACGGGCACAGATCTTAGGATAATAGATTAGATGAGAGAGAAATAGATGAGATTAGATATATGTGTGGTGTGTGATTTGGCTTTTGTCGTTGCATCACGAATCACAACACGCTTACTGTTTGTTAATTAAAGGCGAGCACCTTAACTACCCCAGCCTTCGATCAACGGCCAAAATTTAAACAACACAAATCATATCAATGGCCATGTCCATTTATAAGATCCTACTCACTCCCAGTAGCGATCACGGGACAGAAATCATAAGGACAAACCAGATCTACGGCTGCCTACAATTTACAGCACCCAAATACATTTTCTCTTTTCTTTTCAACCCTTGTGTGAGAGGAACAAATTTTTAAACATTTCGTTTGTGAGAGAGGTACTATCCTAGGGTACCGAGATTTTCCTCTTTTATTAAAGTTATAATGTACACTAAGGATACCTTAAATAAACATCTGAAACTTCTTCGGCCTATCTTTCACAAGTGTAACAGTTTGTTGTTCGTGGGTATAGCTCTTAAATTTCTCTTGATGATAGTTCATGCCATTAATAGATGAGGAATCTATCTCTGGCTCATCATGAATCCGTTTATCACTATCAACTCTGGACAAGAACCCTCTCCTACAACACATTCCAGCAATAACAAAGACCAACAAAGAAGTTAAATGAGTTAACTACATATGGAATAATGCATCCTGGTAAGGTAAAATCAGTGCGCACCAACAAAGTTACGACAGTTCATTTGCTGCAAAAACATTGTGGACCAATATGCACTGTTTTTTGGAAAGTAAAAACACATCTTATAAATTTGATGAGTTTTGTAGTAAGAGTAAACTGCAGATATCGTCCTTGTGGTTTGTCATTTTTGCATCTATCCTGCCCGGTCTTCAATAAGTGCAGGCGGCCTCCCTGTAGAGAAATTTTTGGTTCGTTTTAATCCTTTGACCTAATCAGGGTTAAGTTTTGACCGTGACATGCTAATATGCTAAGGGCGATTTTGTCATTTTGTGTTGTTGTCCTAATCTTGACAAACCTACAATTTACTCTTTCCTTTTGGTATTTCGTCTTCATCATCTTCATCTTTGAACTTAAACTTCACCCGAATAATACCCAAAGAATACACAGATTCCTGATATCCCATCAAACCTTTTTCTTTTAAAATCCGATCACCGCCACCACCACCACATAATCATCAGTCATAAAATAAAATAAAAACCCAAAATCCATCCCCACAAATATTTAACTAGCCTGAGACACAAATCCTCAACTGTTTCATTACATGTAAACTATATATGAATTCGACATGTCAGTCATCAATTCAAGTTATCATCCATCATATTTAACTTATCGTTGTAACTAAACATGTTGGAAGACCTCTCATCGGAACAAATTAACGTAAACATAAGCCAAGCTTATTTTAAATTAAAGGTAAAGATAAAAAGGAAGCAAATATTGTGCATCAATCGGAATCAATTTTCTTGTAATTGTACCCTTATTTTATATTGCTAATTTCTTAAAAAGTAAAGGCTAAAATGACCAATTTGAAGTCGATAACCACAGTGCACAAACACAGGTACGCTTGTTTGACAACACACAACCGAACAACTCCAAATTCCAAATATCGCCAATAACCTGTTTGACGAAATGCGTCAATGAACCTTTTTCGTGTGAAATATATGGCTATTTGTCATTCAAAATCTGTCTGATTCGTATTATATTTTAACTGAAGCTTAGTTATATTGGTTGATAATAGTTTGTATTATAGTTATTAGTTGATGTTGTTAGTTTTAGTTTGCAAATTAAGAACAATGTCGGGATTTGGGTTTTAAGTCGATGAAAATGAATACAAAACGAAAGAGTAATCTACAGAAATCGTCCTCTTGATTTGTCAAGATTAGGACAACAACACAAAATGACAAAACTGCCCTTGGGCGTATTAGCATGTAACTGTCAAAACTTAACCCTTATCAGGTCAAAGGACAAAAACTAACCCACAGTTTCTCCACAGGGAGGCTGCCTGCACTTATTGAAGACCGGGGAGGATAGATGCAAAAATGACAAACCACAAGGACGATATCTGCAGTTTAGTCTTTGCAGATTGAAGTAACTATAAGAACTTGTATTTACTCTGTGCTAGACAAAAGTTTCTAAAAAATATCATTAACACGCCAAAGGGCATCATCGTAATTCTTAATATCTTAGGTATATTTGATTCCAAATTCATAATCATCAACGTTTTATATAGCACGTTTATTACTTGACATTATGCTAAAGCAAAATATACGTTGAGTAATCGGTATCGATTTCATTCCAATGCTACTTACTCTGGCCTATTAGTTTTAACGCCTAACCCTACAAAATATGACTCGGTATCGTCTCTTCACATTTGCAAGCCTATAGACCACATTACAGACTTGCCCACAACCGTGATCCCACTTTGACTTCCCCTTGGTTTACTAATATAAAAGAGAACCCGAGTTGAGTAGGAAACCCAAATGTTACAAAGTACAAACAAATGCTTCACAATGATAAATTGCCATTAATATCTAACCCCAGGTTTTCCATGGGTGCTCTTTATGAACCGACGATACTTTGGGCAGCACAAGCAGCACTTTAACGGTACTTGTTAGGATTAGGGGCTGGTAATTAGAGACAAAACATCCGAAAACAAACACCCATATCAGACCAGAAATAAAGGATCAGAATACGGGGGGTTTGGGAGCAAAAGATTACATTTTATTAGATCAGAAGTGTGTGTTACAACATACAATCCCCCTAGTTATATAGCCAAAGAAACCTGAGATACAGACCCCCTAGTTATACATAAGCAGAATGACCAAAATACCCTCGGTACTAAAATTACCAATCTACCCTTAGGAGGTCAAGCAAATATCTAACAATCTCCACCTTGATTGAAACTCCTATGGAATACCAAATTTTCCGAATCAAATTCAAATTTCTAAATGCTAGTGAAACTAGCCTAATTCAAATGACCGAATCCGAAAAACGCTCCAAAACCAATCCATCCAAATCAAACGCCGATGGCTTCAAAAAACGAACAGCCAAATGTTAACTATCATATTCAAACTTGCTCAATCATAAACAAATCGGCTCAAACGATCTTCAACGAAGGCAATCAAATACGGGCAACCAACTTCAAACGCCCGACAAACAAAGATCCAAATTTCCAAATTCCAAACGATGGAACAAATTTTAAACGACATGATGATAATCAAGTCATCAAAAAACCAAATCGATCTTCAAACTCCAAATACCAAAATCTAATAGTCCACTTATATAAATAAGAATTACGACCCAAATACCAAATTCAAAGCAAATCACATTCAAAACCCACATAGCACGAGTCGTCTTTAGCAGGAGCTGCTACCCGAGTTTTTCCCTTTAGTTTAGGACAATCGAACTTCCAATGGCCTTCCTCATGGCAATAGTTACAAATATCTCTCGGATTAGGATCTGGAGAACTCAATGATGCTCCACTTTTTTCTTTACCTTTTTCAAACTGATATCGACCCCTATCATGACTTGTGATCAATAAACCCATGGGTTGTGACTCATAAGCACTTCCTGACGCTTGTTGACGAAGCTCTCTTGTAAGCAAACTAGACCTAACATCTTCTAAAGTGATAGTGTCTTTACCAACAACAAATGAGCTAACAAAACTTTCAAACGAAGGAGGTAACGACACTAGAAGAACAAGTGCCGCATCTTCATCTTCAATCTTCACTTCAACATTCTTCAAATTCATCAAGATGGAGTTCAATGCATCAATATGATCTTTAACGGTGAACCTTCTTTCATTCGAAGCGAGAACAAACGTTGTTTCAACAACAACTTATTCGTCAACGATTTTGTCATATACAACTTTTCTAACTTTTTCCACACACCGGCAGCCGTTTCCTCATTGGCAACCTCGTAAAGAACCTCATCCAATAAGGATAGCAAAATAGGGGAATGAGCCTTTTCATCTAGTGAGCTATATTTGGCATCCGTCTCAGCCGGTTTGGGACCGGCTAAAGGTGCCCAAATACCTTGTTGTTTCAATAAGGCTCGAATCTTAATTCGCCATAAACTAAAATTACTTTTGCCATTAAACTTCTCAATACTAACTAATGACGATGTTGTTTCAGAAGACATAACTATTCAAATGGGTTCACTAATGTTAAGGTCACTAATGTTCACTACTGTTGTGTTCTGTAACAAAACTTCCCACAACACCAAATCCTGGTTATCCTAAATTCCACTCAACAAACACCTCCAATCTATCAAATAAAAGTCCCAAAACTACAAACCCTCATGTCTACTAACTTCAAACCGATCGAACAGCAAGCACCAAACGAAAAACAAATCCAAAACGATATCAAGATATCGAATCTTAAACCAATCAGAAGCTTGCTTCAAACACGATCCATCAGCTCTGATACCAATTTGTTAGGATTAGTGGCTGGTAATTAGAGACAAAACATCAGGAAACAAACACCCATATCAGACCAGAAACAAAGGATCAGAATACGGGGGGTTTGGGAGCAAAAGATTACATTTTATTAGATCAGAAGTGTGTGTTACAACATACAACCCCCTAGTTATATAGCCAAAGAAACTTGAGATACAGACCCCTAGTTATACATAAGCAGAATGACCAAAATACCATCGGTACTAAAATTACCAAACTACCCTAAGGAGGTCAAGCAAATATCTAACAGTACTCACAAACCCCTAATTCTTCCCATCGGTATCCATCTGATAATGCACCCTACACCCTTCAAACATCTTAAACGTCCCATCTAAACCACTACTAAACCCATCCTGATTCCTATAAACAAAAATAACGCAAACCGTCTCAATCTCACAAAACCTCTCAAAACACACTCTCAAACTCTCGGAATCCATATTTGGTCCCATATTACTCACATATACCTTCGTGCTTTATAATCTCATGTCAGTAGAAAACATGCCAAAATAATCTATACTACTTTATAAAACATTTACATCCTTTCTAAATAAAGAAGTCTTAAAATTTTAAGCCTCAAACATTTCCTATTAAAGAAAGTTTTAAAATCTGAAATTTATATATTAGTTTCAATGCATGATTATAGTATAAATAAAAATTATTGCATACATAAATATCTTTCGATTTTGTAACATTCTAACAGCAAAAACAGCAACAATAATACACACATTTAAGATTTTAAAGAAGATTTAATGGCCATTTTTAAAACGTGTCTAACCCATCTAAAATGTAACAGTTAAGCATTTTGTAACAACTTAATCATAATAGCCTATTTATAAAGCCCATTTAATAACGTCTCCTCAAACCATATATAAGCTTAACCCGTAAGAAAACGTCATTCACTCATTTCTTCTCTCTATGTTTTTCTTTTTTTCTCTCCAAAAAACACACACGAACCCTTCTTTGCTGCCACTGAAACTGCCGACACCATAACCAACCATTCTGTTGGTTATTAGGGTGGACTGGGTAGTTTTAGTAGGTGGTTTTGTTCTTGGTTCGTTATGTTCTTTCCTTTTCGCTCGGATCCCCGTTGAGCGTTAAGACATTTAGTAATGTTTTCGGTTGTTTTGTTTGGTTTATTAACAGGCGTGAAGGTATTACCGTGTAAGCGTTATCAATTTGTTCGTCCCGAAATATAGTTATTGGGTACCCGCCGCCGCATTGCGCGGGTACCCTGCTAGTCAAGAGTAAAGTGTGCAGAGTAAAGTTTGTTGTATAAAAAAAATATTTCAGATAAGTGGTACCAAAAGACAAACCTGAACAATCTAACAATTAAGGATGCAGTTTTCATCATGGACCAGTGAAATCTTTGGAAGATAAAAAGGCAGGCCATAGATGCTAAACTTATAACTTTCTTGCTGGAAAACTAAAAAAAATGTTTCTCGAAAGTCTAACTGTAATGAGATAAACAATGTTTACCCCTGCATCAACTGCAATCGGCCTCCCAAGATGCTCCAACTTTGGTTCCATCTCATCAATACCTTTGTTTATTAGCAGAATGATCCCCGGTAGTTGCGAGAAAAAAGATCACATAAGAAAATCTATTAATTAATCATCTGTTTGTATCTGTTGGCCATTACTAAGCTCCCAGAACCAAAAATGGCCGACATACCCTGCTCTATTCATAAGGATCGTTAAACACGTATCTCGCTGCCAGTACCAGGATATAATTCGCTGTTCTCTTCAGGTTCTAGTTCAGTCACTCGGACACCAAGGCGTTGAACCTTCCGATTGCACTGAAAAATGGACGCTGGCTCGGAACCGTTATCTAGACCGTAGGAGTTATACCTGTTGTTGGTGTTTTCTAGAGGATAAGTCGGGCTACCCTGTGACTGTACAGCCTTGCAGGGCAAGGCCATAGGAAGAAAAAGTGATAAATTTAAAAGTGTTGCCTATGTTCTCAATACAATTTTCTTTTATAAAAATAATATCACTTAAACTAAACAAGTAGAGTATAAGGCTTATGTTTGGGTTCTTAGCTAGGAGTTGTGACAATTTAGCCGATTTAGCATAATGATAATTGTGGCGGTTATGGGATCAACTATTCTAACTGAGCAAAAGTACAAACCCGATCAGAAGGAAATTTATTACTGTAGCTCCTCTATGGTTGGTTCAATTCTGATCAACAACGGGATTAAAAACATAACCTTATGGGCTGCATTAAAATGCTACTACATTTAACAAAGGCCAACACACATGTTAGTACCTTGAACTTAGCTTAAACGCTGAACACGGGCGCGCCAATAAGTGAACTCAATTGCACCAAAGATAGAAGAATCCTAAAGCCAAAAAGTCATCAACTGCATCAAATTTTCTTAAGGCAAAGTGGCAAACACATTATCTTGCGGTTTTCCCTTCCAATTTCCCTTGGCTTTTTTGTACAAGTATATAAAGGTGCTAAAGATTGTTCGTAGATTTAAAGAACTTAAACCAACTACAATAGCCAGAATGTATCATTCTGCTTCCTCCCTATTGCTATGCAGCAACATCCGTTTGTTTAACAATAAAGTTATTATGCCTTATAGTTTTACAATGACAGTTTGTTCACCTAAGCAGACGTATCTCCGTCTGACTGGTTAATAGATGCGTATTTGTTAGGTTATTAATAAATGGGGTTGTGGCTGGTTATTATGTAAACAAACCACCCACCAACTTGAACACGTGACCATGTGACGTTAAATTTGGTTCTACAAGTATATTTAAGTTGGTATTTAACCGACCAAAAAACACATCAAAATGAAAAAAATACCACCAAGTCACGAACAGTACATTTAGGATAGGAAACCACAAAAGCAGTAACGACTTGTTACAAATCAAACCTTAGATGTTCAATCTTCGTTACGTATCCTAAAGAAAAAGCAGCCTAAAGGATATACACATTCAGGAAAAAGATATTAAAATCCTAAATTTTCTAAAACAATGCCAGACTGGTATTTGCCAAAAAAGTAGAAAAGCATTTGCGCTCACACAGAACCTTCACAAACCTCAAAGCTTAAACTTTGCTTCTGCTGGAACATAAGCAAAACCAAGGGGCCTTATCCCAGTTGGAACACTAGTCTTTAGTCTTTAACCCCTCGCCGACAACACGTCTAGACCATTTGTAGAGCCTCCCTCAGGTAGATAAACCTTTGTCACATTCTTGTTGAGGCGATTATTAACTTCATGTATCTGTTGGAGATCAGAGATGTAACGGTCCCTATCATTTACCTGATGAAGATGCAACAATGCCAGCATGCTCACCGCAAATAAAGCAGCATTCCCCAACACACCGCCAAGATGATCTACTTTGAGGGACTTCTTGGCAAAGTTGAAGCTAGAGATGACAACTTTCACTAGAATGTTTGAGCTCTTTCTGCCATTATAGGATTCCGCTGATGTGTAACCGTTCTCAGGTGGGACAAATTTGCCATGATTCTGTACTTCACCAACAAAAGCTCTCGCTTCTTCAATGACCTTGTACTTCTTACCATGGTGGTCTGCCAATCTCAGTGCAAGCACAATTCTGCTTTGCTCCAACCGGGCTATTGCAGCATCCCTCTCTGCTCGTTGCTGTGTTTGCACAGTCTGCATTACAGAAGAGAGGAGAAAGAACCATTAAGCAAAACTCTATCAGCAAATGAATTATGTAGCAGACAATATGAAAACGCACAAAGCATATTTGACTATGGTATTAAACTGTCAAACATATTTGATTTAACTCTAAGCCACATGCACCTAAACTGTCATCACAATTCGATAGTCACTTTTGACTCCCATCTGCAGCCTAGCTCAGGAAAGGGGTTACTAGTTATAAACAATTTGCTACACAATGCACAATTATACAATATACTGAACACCAAGGACCACATTACAAACATATACGAGTAAAAGTTTTCCATTTTAGATGCTAATATGAAAAGCAAAAATTCAGGACTTTGGTTTTCAGATGCAGTTCATTAAAAGAAACAAGAGTCGGCACTATGATATCACCAATCATAATTTAAGGATATTCTCTATTTACAGAGTATTCCAAGTCAAAATATTGACAGCCAGGCGCACTGTTCCAACCAAAAGAAAAGAACGACTGTGCCCGTCAAAACAAAAAAGAGTGCCACTAGGCCACCACCAATGCCTGTCCACTCTGACATTATGCAAATGACTAGCATCTTGCAACACCACAGGACACTTGTGATACACAGTAGGCATCCATAGCCACTCAATTTTCAGAGCATCATAGAGACCCCTTAACTCACTTTTGAGTTGCGACAACATGGAGCATTGTGACAGATCGACTCATTTTCCTTAAGTTACCATCTCCAATAATATGCACGCAGTTGTTCTTAACTAATAATAGGCATAAAAGCTACTTCTTGTATGTTGCTCTAGTTCTGTTCTGGTAGCTGCCCGGTTGCTTATATGTGACACATATTTTAAATGAAAGACAAAATTAAATTAAACTGATAAAGAACCAGAACCGACTAAGAGATACAGCAAAACCGGAAACACTGATCTTTTGGGCCGCTGTTCACTGTTAAATCTCGCAAATACAGCCCCCTATAGTTTTGGTAACCGAGATATCGTTTTTTTTGTTTTTTCATGTTCCCTGTTATTTTTTGGCACAACATAAAAACTAAACAAGGTAATCCGTACTTCTACACTTGTACTTTAACCTTTGTTCTTCTTACGAATTATTTACTTTTATTCCAACAATATGAGAAATACCAGGTTGCAGCATGATTGCCCCAACACGTGCATAAAAACTCAAACTAGCATCATTGATAAATGATAACACATTGTAATAACTCTTCATCTTGCAACTAGGTGCAAAGATGACCAACTAATTTATCATATCTTCAAAATGAGCATTGAAGGAATTTTTAAAGCCTAGATACCATTTTGATTCAAGTATTTATCTATTACACAAGAGTTGCATAATGCTTGTGGTTGAGCAGATACATAAATCCTATGAAGAAACGCTGAATTTCCCCAAACGCCAACCTAATGACTTCTTTTGGATAGAACTCTCCAATAAAAAAACGGCATTATGGTGTGTAAGAAAACAATACTAATCTTGTGTTCCCCAACTTCCCATTACTTATGCAAACCAGTGAAATTGCGATAGGGAATTAATGCTCTTTCCTTTCTTCCATCATAACAAAACTATTTTGCTAATGTTATTCTGAATATCAAAATGTAAATTATGTTCACCGTGGAAGACACCAGAAAAGAAAGAACAAACTAGAGGTTCCATAAACGGCTTTTTGACCCTATAATTCATAATACATTATCTACCATGCACAGCAACTAGTTCCTTTAAAAAAAATATAAGGAATTAAGAATAGAATCTACAAAAGCAGATTGTAGACAGAAACAAAACAGGAAACTGACAGTTAAGCAACCTGGTCAATTCTAGGCTTCTAGCATATGTAACTTTAGACAATTAAAACCACTAAAAGTATTGGAGAATATACTGGTTTCTCCGAGTCTCTAAAGAAGCTAGTTCAGAATCCAACAATTCAAAATCCTGTCCATCTTTTTATCATAAACATGCCGTACTAACCTTCACATGTTACATCCTTACTTACAACAAACTTTGTATTTTCCATTCTATATAACCACGTTACATCAATTCGTTAGGGTAGTGTAAGTATGTCACAATTTAGTCATATATTTTAAACAATTCATTAATAGTTGACACTGTATAGATAACAAAACGTGAAACTAAGCAAGTTACATTCTAGTTCATTTAATAATCTATAAACATTTTATCAAATCAACCAACAATATATCAGTTAGGTCAAACACAAGCTGTTAAATTACGGCGGTTACATTACAACTCGAAACAACAGACAGTTAAATCGTAGCTCCTAACAACGCAGGCAGGATAGTTATGGTTTGTGGCAGATAAATTTAGCTCTTAGTTTTAACACCACAAGAGCTCATACCAGCATGGACGGTTAAATTAGCGCTAGTAACAACAGGGCCTATTAAATCAAAGCACATACCAGCAGCAGCAGTTGGAGTCGTATCAACACAGACATTTGAACCAAGACTCGTAACAACGCAGACGGTATAATTAGGGTTTGCAACCAAAAAGGCAGTTAAAATTACGGCTACCAAACAATATAGACAGTTACATTAGGGCCCATAACAAGAAACACAGTTAAAGTAATAGCAGATCAATTCATCAATCCCCTTGACGTAAACAAAACCGCCTGTGATGCCGTCAGAAAGCTAAGTGTTCTTATTATCATTATTGTTATTGTGCGCCATCTCCCATAATATGCACACAGTTGTTCTCAACTAATAATAGGCATGAAAGCTAGTTGCTACTTTTGGTACGTTGGTCTTAGTTCTGTTCTAGTAGCTGCCCTGATGCTTATATGCTCCACTTATTTTAAATGAACGAAAATATTAAATTAAACTGATAAAGAACCAGAACCGACCAAGAGATACAACAAAACCGGAGACACTGATCTTTTGTGCAGCTGTCCACTGCTGAATCTCGTCGCAGCCCCCTATAGTTTTCGTTACCGAGATATTGTTTTTTTGCCTTTTCATTGTTCCCTGGTACTTTTTGGTTACACATAAAAAACTAAATAAAGTACTACAGATTCAAAAAGAACAACCCGACTAACAACTCAACTTAACCACAACACCTGATTATCTGCCTTTCTAATCAGCATTGATTACACTCCTATTAGGATCTTCACACATATTATTTGTTCCTGTTCTGCTCATGATTTACATCCTCATGGATGGTATCGATGAAACAATAAAAAAAACATGAGGAGAATATCGTGAGGAGTCTCTTAACACATGAAAATTACATGCACATCAATGACTCCTTAAGACTACATGCCTAAAAATTAAGAGCAACACAAATTACTTATGTTGCAATCTTACACACAAGTTGGCTTTAATAGTACATATAAACTGGCTTCACTTCTACACTTTCTCTAGTTGTTCATAGGTTAACCCCAGTTCTACTTAGGACTTATTTGAGTTTTTATTCAACAATGTGAAAAATACCAGGTAGCAGCTAATTACAATGCTTTATCGGTTCAATAGGTAGCGCATTGTAATAACTCTTCGTCTTGCAGCTAATCCCAAGAATGTAATGATAACCAGCTAACTTATTTTAGTGGATACTCAGATGAGAATACACTCTAAAACCTATCTCCAAAATGCATATTGAGAATACCTTCTTGAATGAGTCCTGGTCATCATTAGAAATTCTTAAATCCCAGGTACCATTTTGATTCAACTATTACACAAGAGTTTAATGCTTTCGGTTGAGCAGATACATAATCCAATGAACAAATGCTTGAGTGCATGATATTCCCCAAATGCCAGCCTAATGACTTCTTTAGCATGAAACTCGCAAATTAGAAAAACGGCATGATGGTGTATAGGGAAACAATACTAATCTTGTGTTCCGTTAGCTTATCCAATGTTCATGTTTGGGCTCCACTAACTAATTTCGATCTACAATGCAAACCAGTAAGCTATGATGCACGGGATCGCCCAGAAAGGTGGCGTATCCGTTTGGGAGCGGGTCGGGATCGGGATCGCTGGCGATTCGGCTGAGGATCGAATCTTGACCGACTCCCAAATCATGGGATCGAATCTTGACCAATTCTGGAACGGATCTGCATGTTTACAGCGACGGAGCCAGTGGGTGGCTGGAGGGTGCTCGGCCCCCCCTAACAGTGGCAGAACCATCATACATTTAAGTGAGAAAAAATAAACTGAAGAAGCAATTTGATATAGAATCTTAGTTTTTGTTTTAATGGAGGTTTTGAGATATGTATTCTTATGAAGAAGATGAAAGAAAAAACAAATAAAAAATTCATCTTTGTTTATTTTGACTTTCAGTGGACAGTTGGCTATTTTCATTCAAAAGTTCAATTTCGACCCCTAAAGATTATAATTTATCAAAATTCTGCTGAAACATTTATTTATTTTGAATTTTCTATAATATATTTATTATTTTTTTATATATTTTTATTGCCGTATCCATGCCGACCCCGTATCTTGATTTTTTTATTTTTGCCGATTCCCGTTCCCGTATCCCCGTTCCGTTCCCGTTTCGGTGCAACCTTGCCAGTGAGATTGCTATGGGGAATTAGTGCTCTTACCTTTCTTCTATCTCAACAAAACTATTTTGCTCATGTTATTCTGAATGTCAAACTGTAAAGTATGTTCACCGTGGAAGACATACCAGAAAAAGGAAGATAAAACTAGAGATTCCATAAAACAGCTTAGTGACGCTATAATTCATGTGTCGTGATACATCTTAGAAATATAAGGAAACAAAAATAGAATCTACAAAACCAGAATGTAGACAGAAACAGAACAGGAAACTGATAGTTAAGCGACCCGGTGGCATATATAACTTAAGACAATCAAAACCACTTTTAGCTATTGGAGAAAAAACTAGTTACTCCCAAGTCTCTAAAGAACCTAGTTCAGAATCCAGCAATTCAAAATCTTTTCCATCTTTTTATCATAAACATTTCGTTACCCGTACTAACCTTCACCTGCTACATCCATATTTACAACAAACTTTGTATTTTCCATTCTATATAATCACGTTACATCAACTCCTTAGCGTAGCAATTTAGTCAAATAATTTAAACAATTCATCAATAGTTTACACTGTATAGATAACAAAACATGAAACAAAGTTACATTCTAGTTCATTTAATCCATAAACCGATAATCAAATCACCCAACAATATATCAATTAGGTCAAACACAAACATAAACTGTAAATTACGGCTCGCAATGATACTGACGGTTAAATTACGACTCGAAACACGGGCAGTTAAATCTGAGGTTGTAACAGCACAGGCAGGATAATTACGGTTTGTGGCAGTTAAATTTGGCTTAGTCTTAACAACACAAATAGTTAGATTACAGCTCATAACAGCACTGACGGTTAAATTACTGCTAGTTACAACACAAACGGTTAAGTGACGCTGGTAACAACACAGCCGATTAAATAAAAGCGCATAACAACAGAGACACTTAAAGTAGGTGTTGTAACAATGAACACTTAAATTATGGCTTCTTAATAGCATAGGCATTTAAACTAGTGCTTGTAACATAAGAGACAGTTGTATTAGCGCTCATAAATACACAAATCAGACCTCCTAACAACAAACATAGGTGATTAAATCAAACCTCTTAACATTTAAATTTGGAACACAGCACTTAAACTAAGAGTAGTAACAACACAGGCGGTTAAATTAATTTTTATTTTTTTTTATTTTTTTTTGAAAGGCTATGATATACACAAAACAGTGGCTCCAAAGACAGACCACTAAAAAGGATACAAAAGATTAACACAGGCGGTTAAATTAGGACTCATAACAGCACAGATGGTTATATCAGACCTCGTAACGGTTAAATTAGGACTGAAAGACTCGTAACAGCACAGGCGCTTAAACTAGGGGGTGTTTCTTTGAGCTTATATAGCCGGCTTATGGCTTATTTGGTTTTGAGCGTATGTTTCATAAGCTCACTTTTTATGACTTATTTTGAAACTCTGGCTTATATAAGTTCATTATGTCATTATAAACTTATACGAGTATATAAATTTCATAATAAGCCACAAAAGCGAGCTTATGAAACATATGCCGAAAACCAAATAAGCCATAAGCTGGCTATATAAGCCGAAACAAACACGCCCTAGGACTAGTGACAGTATCCACAGTTAAAATTGGGCTACTAACAACACAGGTGGTTCGATTACGGTTTGTAACACTTAAAATTATGGCTACCTAACAACATAGACGGTTAATTTAGTGCTCATAACAACAAATACAGTAAAACTAAGGCTCGTAACAGTATCTGCATTAGACTACGGCTCAGTAACAGCAGACTGTTAAATTAAGACACATAACAGCACAAATGGTTATATCGGACCTCGTAACGGTTAAATTAGGACTGGAAGACTCATTACAACACAGGCGCTTAAACTAGGGCTAGTGACAGTATCGACGGCTAAAATTGTGCTAGTAACAACACAGGCTGTACAATTACAGTTTGTAACACTTCAAATTATGGCTACCTAAGAACATAGACGGTTAATTTGGGACTCATAACAACGTACACGGTTAAATAGGGCTAGCAACAGCAGAGATGGTTATGTCAGACCTCATAACGGTTAAATAGGGCTTGAAGGCAGGTGCTTAAACAACACAGGCGGTATAATCACGGTTTGTAACAAGAAAGGCGCTTAAAATTATGGCTACCAAACAGCATAGACAGTTAATTTAGGGCTGATAATAACAAATACAGTGAAATTAAGGCTCTTAGTTATGGAGTGGCAACAACACAGGCGCTTAAACTAGGATTCTTAACAGTAACGACAGTTAAATTTGGACTCAAGTGGCAACAATACAGGCGCTTAAACTAGGATTCTTAACAGTAACGACAATTAAATTTGGGCTCAGTATTAGGGCTGATAACAACAAATACAGTGAAATTAAGGCTCTTAGTTAAATTTGGAGTGGCAACAACACAGGCGCTTAAACTAGGATTCATAACAGTATCGACAGTTAAATTTGGGCTCAGTAACAGCACAGACTGTTGGATTAGGACTCATAACCGTATAAATGGTTATATCAGACCTCGTAGCGCTTAAAATTAGGACTGGAAGGCTCCTAACAACACAGGCGGTATAATTGCGATTTGTAACACCTAAAATTATGGCTACCTAACAACATAGACGGTTAATTTAGGGCTCATAACAACAACAAAAGTTAAATTAAGGCTCGTAACAACACAGGTGGTATAATTACGGTTTGCAACAATAAACGCAGTTAAAATTACAGCTACCTAACAGCATAGACAGTTAATTACAGTTAAACTAATGCTCATAACAGTCTCAACACTTAAATTAGGGATTAAATTAAGGCTCGTAACAACACAGGTGGTATAATTATTATGGTTTGTAACAATAAAGTCGCTTAAAATTACAGCTACCTACCAACATCGACAGCTTTCAGCGCTCATAACAACAAATACAGTTAAACTAATGCTCATAACAGTCCCAGCAGTTAAATTAGGGCTCGAAACAACAAACACAGTTAAACTAAAGCTCGTAACCGTCTCAGCCTCAGCACTTAAATTGGGGCTCGTAACAGTAAAATAAAAAAAATGACATGAAAGAACTCTTGGCTTCATGAAAACGTAACAGTATGGACAGTTAAAATTGAGCTCGTAACAACACAGGCGGTATAATCACGGTTTGCAACAATAAAGGCACTTAAAATTATAGCTACCTAACAACATCCACAGCTAATTCAAGCTCATAACAACAAATACAGTTAAACTAATGCTCGTAACAGTCCCAGCACTTAAATTAGACTCGTAACAGTAAACTAAAAACATACGGTAAAAAACTAAAAAGTTAAATCGAGGCTCGTAACAACACAGGCGGAATAATTATTAAGGTATGTAACAATAAAAGCAGTTAAAATTCAGCGCTCGTAGCAACAAATACAGTTAAACCAATGCTCATAACAATCTCGTAACAACATATACAGTTAAACTAATACTCGTAACCATCTCAGCACTTAAAATAGGAATAATTACAACAAATACAGTTAAATTAAAGCTCGCAACAACATAGACAGCTAATATAGGGCTCGTAACAACAAATACAGTTAAACTACCGCTCTTAACAGTCTCCTCACTTAAATTAGGGCGCGTAACAACAAATACAGTTAAACTAAAGCTCGTAACCGTCTCAGCACTTAAATTAGGACTCATAACAGAAAAATTAAAATTAAAAAAAAAAAAAACTGACATGAAAGAATTCAAGCTGATCCTCAAGGTTCTCGAGAGCAGTACGAATACACGGTTAAATTAGGGCTAGTAACAGCAGATATGATTATATCACACCTCGTAACGGTAAAAATAGGGCTGGAAGGCAGGTGCTTAAACGTAACAGTATCGACAGTTAAAATTGAGCTCCTAACAACACAGGCGGTACAATTATGGTATGTAACAATAATTATAGCTATCTAACAACATCCACAGCTAACTCAGGCTCGTAACAACAAATACAGTAAAACTAACGCTCGTAACAGTATCAGCAGTTAATTTAGGGCTCATAACAACAAATACAGTCAAATTAAGGCTCATAACAACAGATACAGTTCATTTATGGGTCGTAACAACAGATACAGTCAAATTATGGCTCCTAACAACATCCACAGCTAATTTAGGGCGCGTAACAACAAATACAGTCAAACTACAGTAACAGTAAAACTAAAATTATATTAAATTAAGGCTTGTAACAACAATAAAGGCGGTTAAAATTATAGCTACCTAACAACATCGACAGCTAATTCAGCACTCATAACAAGAAATACAGTTAAACTAATGCTCATAACAGCATAGGCAGTTAAACTAGGATTCTTAACAACAAATACAGTTAAACTAGTGCTCATAACAGTATCGGCAGTTAAATTAGGGCTCGTAACAACAATAAAGGCATTTATAATTACGGTTACCTAACAACAGATACAGTCAAATTAACAGTTAATTTAGGGCTGATAACAACAAATACAGTTAAATAATGGCTCGTAACAACATCGATATCTAATTCAGCGCTCATAACAACAAATACAGTTAAACTAAAGCTCGTAACCGTCTCATCACTTAAATTAGGACTCATAACAGAAAAATTAAAAAAAATTAAAAAAAAAACTGACATGAAAGAACTCCAGTCAAATTAAGGCGCGTAACAACAGATACAGTTAATTTAGGGGTGATTACAACAAATACAGTCAAATTAAAGCGCGTAACAACAGATACAGTTAATTTAGGGGTGATTACAACAAATACAGTCAAATTAAAGCGCGTAACAACAGATACAGTTAATTTAGGGGTGATTACAACAAATACAGTCAAATTAAAGCGCGTAACAACAGATACAGTTAATTTAGGGGTGATTACAACAAATACAGTCAAATTAAAGCGCGTAACAACAGATACAGTTAATTTAGGGGTGATTACAACAAATACAGTCAAATTAAAGCGCGTAACAACAGATACAGTTAATTTAGGGGTGATTACAACAAATACAGTCAAATTAAAGCGCGTAACAACAGATACAGTTAATTTAGGGGTGATTACAACAAATACAGTCAAATTAAAGCACGTAACAACAGATATAGTTAATTTAGGGGTGATTACAACAAATACAGTCAAATTAAAGCACGTAACAACAGATATAGTTAATTTAGGGGTGATTACAACAAATACAGTCAAATTAAAGCACGTAACAACAGATACAGTTAATTTAGGGGTGATTACAACAAATACAGTCAAATTAAAGCACGTAACAACAGATACAGTTAATTTAGGGGTGATTACAACAAATACAGTCAAATTAAGGCGTGTAACAGCATAGGCAGTTAAACTAGGGCTCGCAACAACAAATACAGTTAAACTAAAGCTCGTAACCGTCTCGGCGCTTAAATTAGGACTCATAACAGAAAAATTAAAATAAAAATAAAAACTGACATGAAAGAACTCCAATTGATCCTCAAGGTTCTCGAGAGCAGTACGGATAGAATTCAAGCTTTTCGCTTCTTTTATAGCAGATTCAGACTCATGAATAGTATTCCCCCCCTTGACGTAAACAAAACCGCCGGTGACGTCATCGGTTGAAGAAAGCTTATCCTTGTTGTTGTTGTTGTTATGATTATGAGGAGTGTTAGTTAGGGCTTTAACGGAATGAAGGAAATGAGATCTGGAAATGGAGTGAATAGCGTCGCTTAATTTGTCGTGTAGGTCCCATATCTTTTCTAATACTGCTTCTACTTCTTCTGGTTCCATTTCCATTTCTGACCATTTCATTTTTGTTCAAATGAAATGAGATGAGGGGATGAGATGGTTGGTTGTTTGTTTATTCGAAGCGGGGAGGTGAAGGCTGGTGGGGCCCAGTCAGGGTTTCACTTTTGTGGTGGTGTTATTGTGTGTGTGAGAGAGAGAGAAAAAGAGGAGACAACACACAGCTCATTGAAATTGAAAGTGGGAAAAAAATAAAAACGTTCTGGATGGAAACGTTTCGACGGTTGAGGGGTTTGGTGCTGACTGGACCGATTAAAGGGAAAGCGTTATGAGATGACACGTTATTTTGTTTCGGTATCTTTAACCGTAAAATGAAATCAAAACCTCCAAAACAAATATAGACAGGGTTAAATCCATAAATAACTCTTCATGAATTTTTTTAAAAAATACTCACGTTAAACAATTTACTCATAAAAATATGAGTTAACTGCTTTTTTTTTTTATCGTGGTTTGATGCGTATTTCATATTTCATTCAGAAACTTAAATAATTTTGATTTTAACCAAAAACTAAACTATTTATTCATTTTTGGTTCATTTCTATTAACTCCATCACTTTGACTTATTTGACTGTTAAATAAAAGAGTATTTTTGACTTTTCATCATATGATATTACCCCTTTAATACATTAATAATGGAAATGTATAAGTGGTGAATAAACAATAATAAAAGTAATGTGAGAGAAACAGTAACTAAAACCCTGTGTTCCGTCTGTTTGTCAAACCCTTTCATCTAGACCCTCCAATTTAAGCCTCTCTCAACCATCGATTGCTTGACTTCAGATCTCACCCGTATATTGTGTGGAAAATGGTGTACGAGGTATGGCTCCAGTTGAAAATGGAGATAAACGATTCCAACCGTCGATTGCCCAAACTAACATCTAACCGTTTGTTGGGTTGAAAATGGAGTCACATGTATGGGTTCTTTTCCTAAACCCTGTTTGTAACTGTTAGATGGGTTGTGACAAAAGTATTCAACCTTTTCCCTAAGCGTTAGATGTGTAAAATGCATCCTGGCAGTTCGTTTCTTGATCTACCCATTTTAGGAACCGCCATGTGTAGTGTACAGTGTTAGGTTAATACTTGCTATATGTATGCCCTATAATTCCCATACCTACTTCAATCTCATTACCCCAGCCGTTATTTGAAACCTTAAGAATAGTTGCATACATTTACAAAATCCTCTTAACTGTTGGTAATTTTTTATCCCTTGAATTTGCTAATTTGGTTATTCTTTTGTTATTAGGGTTAATATACACAGAGGTTACTAAAGTTTGGCTAAAGTAACGATTTTGTTACTAAAGTTTAAAACCTTACACTTAGGTTACTATTGTATACGGGTTTGATTTATTTGTTACTAAACGTTCAGAAAAAATATCCCGCCGTTACTCATGAGATAGGTTACCGGTTAACCAGGTTTTGGTGGGCCCGTTTCTATTTTTTGGCCAAACTTTAGTAACAAAATTGTTACTTTGACCAAACTTTAGTAACATGCGTGTATATTAACCCTTTACGTTTTGGTCAGTTTTTTCCCGTTTTTCGTTCGCACTTTTACGTTTTCGTGAGTAATTTTACGATTTCGTCAGTAGGTTTACGATTTCGTCAGTAAACTTACATTTTCGTCAGTAAACTTACGTTTTCGTCAGTAAACTTACGTTTTTGTCTGTTAACTTACGTTTTCGTCTGTAATTTTACGTTTTCGTCAGTAAATTTACGTTTTCTTCAGTAAACTTATGTTTTCGTAAGTAATATTACGTTTTTGTCGGTATTTTTACGTTTTCGTCAATAATTTTACGTTTTCGTCAGTAAACTTACGTTTTCGTCTGTGATTTTAAGTTTTTGTCAGTACGTTTTCGTTAGTAAATTTACGTTTTCGTTAGTAAATTTATGTTTTCGTCAGTAAATTTATTTTTTCGTCAGTAAATATACGTTTTTGTTAGTAAATTTACGTTTTCGCCAGTAAATTTACGTTTTCACCAGTAAAATTACGTTTTCGTCAGTAAATTTACGTTTTCGTCAATAATTTTACGTTTTCTTCCACGTAAAATCCCGACGAAAACATAAAAATACTGATGAAGACGTAAATTTACTGACTAAATCATAAGTTTACTGACGAAAACGTAAAAATACAGATGAAAATATTCATTTATTGATGCAAAACGTAAGTTCACTGACGAAATCGTAAATTTACTCACAAAAGCGTAAAAATACTGACGGAAAGTAAAAATACTGAGGAAAATGTAAATTTATTGACGAAACTGTAAATTTACTAATGAAAATGTATATTTATTGACGAAAACGTAAATTTACTAACGAAAATGAAAATTTACTAGCGAAAACGTAAATTTACTGACAAAAACGTAAATTTACTAACGAAAATGTAAATTTACTAACGGATACGTAAAAATACTGAGAAAAATGTAAATTTATTGACGAAACGTAAATTTACTCAAGAAAACGTGTATTTACTGACGAAAACGTAAATTTACTGACGAAAATAAAAATTTACTGATGAAAACGTAAATTTACTGACGAAAACGTAAATTTACTGACGAAAACGTAAATTTACTGACGAAAACGTAAAATTACTGACGGAAACGTAAAATACTGAGAAAAATGTAAAATTATTGACGAAACGTAAATTTACTGAAGAAAACGTATATTTACTGACGAAAACGTTAATTTACTGACGAAAATGAAAATTTACTAACGAGAGCATAAATTTACTGACGAAAATGTAAATTTACTGACGAAAATGTAAAATTACTGACGAAAACGTAAGTTTACTGACAAAAACGTAAGTTTAGTGACGAAAACGTAAGTTGGAGTCCACGTAGACATGCAACTTATAACTACAGGTAAAAACATTATGGGTAACTTAAAGTTCATGTAAACAGTACATTAGTAACCCAAATGTAAGGTTTTAAACTTTAGTAACAAAATCGTTATTTTGGCCAAACTTTAGTAACTTGCGTGTATATTAACCCTTGTTATTATTTAGTACTTGTTGTTCATTCTTTGTTTTATTCTTTTTTAAGGTCATCAATAATGCGTTTGATGATGATTGTTGGATGGTAATTGCAAATCTTGCAGCTCTCTCTTAACCATGGATCTTCCATTAGCGAGTGTGATTGGTGTCTAATGGTGCGAAAAGAGATCCTCTCTTTCAGATCTGGTCCTTTCGTTGCCGGTATATGTATCGGGTAGCGACTGTGGTCGGTATCTGATGGTGCACACAAAGATCCTTATTGTTGTGGTGGTGGTATTCGGTGGTTGTTGCTCTGAATTCGGGGATTTCACTGGTTTATAAGATTTAAAATGACCTCTATGGTCTCCTAAATAAGCACATTGTCAAGTATGAGCTCATCAAACCTGCTGAATTCGATGTGAGGTTGGTTCCTGTTTTTTAATATGTGGATATCCTTTGTATTAGGCTCTGATTTATTGGTACTTTTAATTGAAGGATGAATTGTTCGGTTGATTAACTTGAAATTTTTTATGTTCCTTCGATGTTGCTGCATAAAATTACGATATCTGGTTTGGGTTAGCTTATACTTTCGGCTTATGCTCCTTCGATGCCACTTACCCTTTCGTTGTCGCTTTCTATTGTGTGCGACGATAGTGGTGGGTGCGCGACGATGTAAACGAGCCAGATATATGCTATCAAAACTTTTTAATATGCACTTTCGAGGGTTTTAAGATGTGAACGAGACATATACACTCTATGAAGTGTGGGAAAGGTTGAATTATGCTCCACTGTGGTCAAACGGTTTATGTGATGAAGGTTGTATCAAGCGTGTGAATGACTGTTCGGGTAACATACTTTTATTTGGTTAACGGGTATATTTTTGTTGGCGATGAAGATAATATTGCGTTTGTGCATTTATTATTTTGCAACTACTGTACATTGCTGGATCGCATGTCTGAACCAAAGATGAACATATGTTTCTGATATAAAAAAGTTGCAGCCTACTGATAAGTTTGGTCATGATCAAACATAACATGTGGCGCTTTCTTTTTTTTCAGCTGACATTCTTGGCATGTTACTTCAGTCGGGTCCAAAATAATTTCCTGTCGGTCGGGTCGAAAGGAATTTTATGTCATTACAGACGAAAAGGTGTGATATGAGTTGTGGTGGATTATTTGTGCAAAAGAGGCGTTCCGTCTTTCTTTTTGTAGGCCATGATGATTTCTTTTTGTTTACTGTGCATAATTTACCGAGTCCCTTATCTTAGCGGGGCAGTCATACTGTGAGTATGATTGCAGCCATGGCGATTGTTTTGGTAGTGCAACTATATTTGTAAATCTGAGCCTTATTTGTTACAAATTATGCCTATAATTTTCCCACTACATGTTTCCTCTATGTTGGTTAACTTGGTGGATACGTTCCTTTATAAAGCATTGTGTTTATTCAAAATATGATACACATTCAGATTAAATAAGTTGATACACGCTGAGATTAAAGAGGTTGATGGCGATTCTTCACCTAGGTATGTTTCAGAGATGCTATTCGGACGATAATGTAAAATCATTTGATATATAGATGAACGCACTCTAGCTGTTTTTTGTGATATGTTTTGTTGCTACAGATATTGGGGTACCAAAGAATCGGGGGAGGAGCTGAAACTGAAATCGTTCAGCCATACATGCATCATGGAGGTTCGGGAGATATGGACGGACGTCAAGAAGAGGATAAGGGCGTGTTAGAGGGTTATAAGCATTACTTATGTTACAGATATTAGATTCGGGTAAGGTTTCTTTTGTGTTGTTTTATGAGAAAGTATATTCAAGTATTCCGAGCTTCGTAAATCGATCGTGTACAAAATAATTGGTCGACTTTCCAATTATTGTGAAACAGTAGTAAAGAGGTGACATGGGTCATTTTTAACAGGTGTCATGGACATATTTTAGTGGGAGTTTGACTAACTTTTTGGGTTGCAGATAAAGGTGTCAGGTGGTCCGCTCTTAGCAGGTGTTCGGATGGCGTTTAGTTATTTTTAGAAATCCATTCATGAAGATGCTAGAAATCTTCAAATCGATGTTTTAAGGTAATTTCATCTGCAGGAAGTCTGCGTGTATGCCTTCTTTGGGTAGCGATTATAATTTGCAGTGTTGTTGAGTTTCGCCATGCTAAAAAGATATGATTTGGCTTTATGCGAGGTAGGAATATAAAATGGTTTCATATGTGATATCCTTCATTAAATGGAACATGGCTTTTTACGAGTCAACAAGTATATTCAGCCCTAACGACAAACCTATTGCCATCTTAAAAGTATACATTAGTATTACTAGAGAATGTGAAAGCCGACGTCTTATGTCATTTTTTCAATGCCTGAAGATAGAAACAAAACATCTCTTTTAAAAACAATTTTTATCAGAATTGCTGCAAGATTTTGGATTTCTTTTAGCAGCGTCATTATATATGCGGGTCTAATTTGTTTAATTTTCCAGCGTTGCAGACTGAACTCGCCATGGCTAGGAACCGCTGGTACGCAGCAAGCTGGTAGCTATACATTTCAGAATTGCAGCTGGAGCAAGTGCACCAACTTTCACTGATGTTTTCGCCTTATTGAATGGTAAATTGGTTTTAATGGTCTATATAATCTATATAGGCCGTTGAACTTTCTAGGTAAACTAAAATACCCTTTACATAACTATATGTCTGTTGAAGAAATTTTATATTAGCATGAGGCATAAGTTTGCAATCCCAAACATGCCTTAAATTGTCATTTGCAAGCTGTGTGCGTGAAATCGCGTCTCTTTCTATAATTACTAAAAATTCCGGTCGAAACAAAAAATGTATGATGTAGTTAACGGATCACTTTAAAGACACGGGTCCAAATGGACAGTATCTATGCATGCTTCTTGAGTTTCTTACCGGTAAAAATATTGCACCTCATTTGATATAACCGTTATAAAGTCTTAAACTTGAATAAAGTTAATGAGATATGCAGACGCACACTAATTGGACTTGATTATTTGCATAGAAAACTTCGTATTGTATACACACAAATATAAAAGATGCAAATATTCTTCTCTTTTTCAATGTAAACCCATCTAAAGACCTTGTTAGATCAAATGCTCATGTACTCATATTTTAGGCTGTCATTTTCATTTATACTCCTATTGGAAAAAGGACAAACAAAATAGTGGGGACATTTGTTGTTGCATCTTGAATTTATTAAGTGATGATAACCAATTTAAATTAATAGGTGTGCTTAAATTGCTTAAATGAGTGTCAAATGCTAAATTTAAGACTAGGAGTAAGCGTAACCGAAATGGTTACGCCTTATTTATGTATAATTATTAAATACTAGGCTTGCAAACATTTAAATAGCTTATGATTTTTAACTTTGATTTTGTATAGATGGTTACCAAGGAACGCGGGAATGCATAGCCATTAGCATAATCACCAATTGCGGGGATTTGAGGGTATAAGCATTGTCATAGCAAGTGTGGATTTTAGCTGATGAATAAGAGAGGAAAATCAAAGATCCCATAAGTAATCTATGATCAGAAACAAGTTCTTTGGAAATACCACACTTACCTTGATTTCGAATTTCAACAAGATTCCCCTTATGATCAGACGGATTAGATTGAGAACTGGAGTTCTTTGGACGTTACCATAACACACGTGCAACAAACTCTTTTCCCAACAGCTTAATGCAATAGTCACGTATTTGGTATGTTCTACATGCACAAACCTATTCGGGTGTACCTAATGTACTAATATTTATAACATATTTTCAATGTTCACTAGGTTTCACTAATTCATTTGTTGCATAAACGTTGCTTATACATGATGTCCTACTACCTACTGCCAGACCTTCCCTCTATAAACATTGCCCCAAAATACCCCGTTGCGGAGCACAGGCATTAATCTTCGTTAGAGTAATCAAACAGGACCCTCAAATTCATATTATTCTTTTATCTTTTATTTCTTTTTCTTTTTCATTCCATCTTTTTCAACCATACACATCACACCTGTTTGTTTTTCTCTATCTTTCATCGCAAAAACGCATTATCACACAGTTTTCGATCCCCCAATAACTATCGCCTTATTCTTTTGCTATCACAACACATGCACAAACAAACTTATTTTTTGAAACTTAGTATTAAAACATCTTACCTTTGATAAAGGTTTTGTTTTACAAGTATTTTACTAATTTCAAGTTCAAAGCAAAGAATACAACAAAACCATCACAATAACTTGTTTTAAAACCAGATTCAAGGCTTGTTGTTCGGACCTCTGTAGATACCTATATGCTCCGTGACTTCATTCATCTGCTTCCCTTGGATTTCGGTCTACTTTTTGACGGAAAAATGACCTCAAGAAAACCTTTGTCAAAATATACGGTGCCACCACCTATCTAAATTTGTTTCAAGAATAACAAGAACATGTTTAAGTTTATGATTGAATTTTTTTTAATTTGAAAGATAAAATCCAAACACAAATCAAGATCTATAATTGTGGTTTAGGATTGAAGGTGTGCGTGAATATTTATGAACTATAAATGATAAAATGAGATGAAGATGGACCATATGTGATTTAGTATTGAAGGTGTGAGATCGTTGCCCCCAAACTTATGAAGAAATTGGCAGATATATATTTCACACGGGTTACTGATACTACATAATCCATATTTTCTTTATTCCCTCGACAGGTGGCGTTGTGGAAATCTTAAATGGAAGAACACACTTCTAACTGGCTTAGGGCAGTTCCGATTTCTGGTTTGCGACAAACTATGAACGGTATGACTTACCATTATGTGTTATGCTATCGTTTAGGTATCCCTTTATTTTCTGTTTTGAAGCCTTGTTCAGCTTGTTCTAGGGGGTTTAATGGAGATATTTATGGAGATCATGTTGTATCATGTGCTGGTAAGATTGGTATCAAGCAACGCCATAATGTGGTGTGTGATACCTTTGTTAACATATGTTATCGATCGGGGATTTTAGCCTGTAAGGAGGTTGATATTGGATTGGATGGGGGCGTGACAAATCCTTACGTCCAACAGATATGTTGCTTTACTCATGGGATAGAGGACTTAATGTGTGTGTGGATTTGACTGGGTCTTCACCTTTGACGCAAGCTGGGTTGGTTGATTTTATGCTCGGTCTTGCAGTGGTTGATGCGGCACATCGCAAACGTGTAAAGTATGGGGCTAAGTGTGCAGCTATTGGATATGGTTTTCTTCCTTTTTCATTCTCTTCTTTGGGGGAATTAGAGGATGATGCGACTACTTTGCTGAAGCGGGTCCGGAAATTCTTCATGACACAAGATATTAGAGCGCGTGCGGCTGTTCACATCTTTAATAGAATTGGTTTTACTATAGCTAAAGGGGTGGGGGCTCAGATTGTATTTCGGCTTTTGTGACACCTTAGGCAAATCTAACATCGGCTGTGAACAGGAGAGATCTTGGTTCATAAGATAACCTTCGCCTTCCCATGACACAACGCGTTTTGGTGGTATACTGCAAGTGGGGTCCTTAGGAACTGGCAGTTAAGCGTGCTCATGTGAGAGTAGTACTAGGTTGGGTGACCAGCCGGGAAGTACTTACAAGAGGGCCACAAAGCAAAGCCGTGAGCCTGGAGGCAAAGCGGACAATATTGTGGTCTAAGTAGGCGGTGTGTTACAAGTGGTATCAGAGCCACTCCTGAGCCGTTCGGGATGGTGGGGCAAACCTCAACGAGGACAATGAGTCCGAAGGGGGGGTGATTATGACACCCTAGGCAAATCTCACATTGGCTGTGTAAGTTTATGGACTTATATTTAATAGTCGTGTGATAGGATCGAAATCGAGATTACGGGATTGCACATAATACGTAAAGAGTTAATATAATTAATAAATATATTTATCGTATTTATTAATTTATTTAATAAATATATTTATGTATTTATTAATTTAACCTAGCAAGTAACTATATAACTTTAACGATCATTAAATAATTAATAGTTAAGTTATAACGAGCGTTAAATAAATATATAGTATACATAAACAAAAGGAAAGAAGTTTGGAAGATTCCGGAACACCCCTAAGGGGTGTTATAGTCGGCCGATTATGGGCTCAGGGAGGGGGGCATTTGTTGCCTTTTACTTATCTTGGGTTGCACGAGTTGAGGCCTATAAATACACCTCCTAATCCCCTCATAATCGCACAACAATAATCTTTCTCCCCTTCTCTTTCTTTTGGTTGATCGCCACCCCCCCCCCCCCCCACCATCAACAAAGGGTTTTGGTTAATTTTCTTGGTTGATCAATTGTATACTTAATCTAGTCCTAGCCCCTCTCTAGGGTTGTTGGGTAGATTAATTACAA
The DNA here is from genome assembly GCA_025667525.1 of Glebionis coronaria. Taxonomy (NCBI): domain Eukaryota; kingdom Viridiplantae; phylum Streptophyta; class Magnoliopsida; order Asterales; family Asteraceae; genus Glebionis; species Glebionis coronaria. The sequence goes on from CM046881.1 coordinate 56,761,379, forward strand.
GCGTTGTAGCTCGGTTTTCACGTGCTAGAATCACGGTTAGCTCGTTGTATTACGTGTGTACAAGAACGTAATATAGTCTTACTTTAGACTATATCTTGGTATATACGATTTAAACCCGAATCGGTGATTTATTCTTCGTCTTGTGGAATTACTTTAGCGTAAAGGTATGTAACCCTAATTCGATTAATTATAATTGTGTTATTATATATGATCTTGTTAAATCGCTTCCGCTATATGTGCTTTGATCTCGTTTAGGGTTCTATAATTGTTATGATACTAATAAACCTTCAGTGGCATCGAGAGCCGTTTTAACATGTTATAATTATCGAAAATCTAAAGTTTTTTTAACTATAATTGTTTTGAGTTAAAACTACATGTTTTTTAGGTTTTTCATAAAATTAGGGTTTTGTTTTTTAAAAATTAGGGTTTTTACTCTATTTTAAAAAAATTGTTTTGAAACCCTAAATTACATGTGGGATAATTTTATATTAAATTGCGTGATTAATTGTTATGTCCTGTATGGTTACGATCCGTAGAGATTTAATTGTTAAGATTTGTGGGGATTCCATGATTACGTGCATGTTTTCATGGATCGTAAAATTATATGTTGATATGATTTTATGTGCTACGTCATTATTTGATTCAATAAATTTAGAATTAGGGAAGACTTTTATATAGAGATATAAATACCTAGATTTGATGATTATTGAATAAATCGTATGCATATGGCTATTTGATTTATTTGTTGCACATTTAAATGGTTATTATGTGTTTATGATTTAGTTTTTTGACTTTTTATATATAAAATTGTTGAATTGTTATAAACAAGGGTTTTTTTTGAAAAGAAATAATATGGACTAAATCATATTAAAAGTAATGATTTGCTAAGAGATTTTAAATTACATAAGATTACGTTGATTGGTGACTTGCAATAGTAATCTAACGGCCTACTCAATTTAGACAAACTATAAAGTGCGTTTAACGCACTGCTAGTCATGAACCCGGTTAAGGAAAGAGGTGTTAAGCCATTAGTCGCTGACCAAATTCCCGGCTCGCCTGTGCGTCAAAACTGAAATTACGTACGATTATTAATCGAATTGTACCTTAAGGGTGATTTACCACAAATTCGCATCCGAACCACAATGAATAAGGGTATTGCATTATGCGTAGCCGAGTTCTAGCAAAGTACGATGTGATGAGTTGTGGGTAAATTCTTTAATTGGTTTAACCAATACCGCAACATAATTTATGAAGAAATTTAATCTCATGAATAAGTTTACTAAATGTTTTATTAAACTTGTGCTATGGAGATTGTATGCATGCTTCTTCATACGTAGATTTTGACATCAAAATTTATACCCTTAAAATTTAAGTCGAATGCTCCTAATTGACGAACACTTGAAATTACTTCGTCATCAAATGAGATTTTTGGATGATGTTGTAATGGAGAGAAAACCGCTCGTAGAATGAGAATTCGTATGATAGTTTTACGTTACTCAAATTAGACGACTTAATTAAGTTAATGAGTCGGTATGCCGCTTGATTTCATAACAGAGCCGTTATTCCCGGCTGGCATAAAAGTCTCTAGCGCGGGCGAAGGAGATGCATTTCAGGTACTGGTGGTATTGGACAAGAAAAAAGGGATCTGGAAACTTAATGCATTTAGAAGGGATGAAACATGTTTACAATGCAAAATATTTTTTGGCAATGTAAATCCCTTAAAAATCTAGAAATTGAAAACTGTTTGTCAATTGAATTGTTCGACAAGTCGCTATGTTGAGTACATTCATTACTAGCAGATCAACTGATGTAATGGATCTATGCCAATGTAGTTCTAGAATTCAAGGAAAATAATATGGTTTTAATACCGGGGTAATTTATTTTCTTGGAAGTATTTTGTTATCGAAAATACTAATATTTGAACTTATTTCTGTATAAATGGCTCAACCCAACAATAAAACGATAAGTTCTGCGTTTAAAGCTTTCTTTAAACGACCTGAACTTACTGGCCCAAACTTCAATGATTGTTACCGCTCGCTAGGAATTGTCTTGAGAGCAGCGGGTACTATCGATATCTTGACTATTCCCTATCCGGAGGATCTTGTTGAAGGAGCATCTGATGTGCAAAGGCTTGAACACGCTACTAATATTAAGAAGCACTCTGAGGTGGCTTGCTTAATGCTAGGAAAAATGGCTCCTGCACTTCAACAGAAGTATGAGCTATTTTCTACAAAGCGAATGCTTGATGAGCTCAAGGATATGTTCGAAAAGCCACAAGCTATGGAGATCTACAATTTGGTAGATGCTTTGCATAGCTGCAAGCAAGCTCCAGGAAAGTCTGTAAGTGCCCATTATTTGGAGATGATGGGTTATATGGAACAACTCATTGCACTAGGACAACCCTATGATCATAATATGGCTATCAACTTGATCAATAGGTCCCTTAACAAGGACTTCAATGATTTTGTTAGAAACTATAATATGCATTGTACGGGGAAGATAGTTAATGATTTGCATGTAATGCTCATTGACTATGAAAAGGGGTTGAAAGACAAGGTATCTACCGCCACGCCTTATGTACTAACCATACAAAAGCGTAGAGTGAGTAAGCCAAAACCGCAAGCGAATAAGAAGAAAGGCAAAGGCAATGTAATAAGGGCAAACAAGTTACGACTTATTCGAAACCCAAGCAAAACTTTGCTAAGAGGATTTAATCTCAAAAGGATGAGACTTGTCACCATTGCAAGGCAAGTGGTCACTGGAATAGGAATTGCTCTCTTTACCTCGAAGAATTGCGAGAAATAAAGAAGAAGTCTGAGTAGAGCGTTGCAGCTTCAAGTAATTTATTTATGATTGAATTGTTCAATTTAACATACAAATTAAATTCCTGGGCATATGATACGGGATGCAGTATTCACATTTGTAATATGCTGCAGGGATTTAATCTAGAAAGGAAACTTTCCTATGGAGAACAATATTTGCAAGTGGGCAATGGCGCACAAGCAGCGGTTGAAGCTATTTGGAACTTTTGATCTAGTTTTACCTTCGGGTTTAGTACAGAGATTAAATGATTGTCATTATGCACCTACAATTGTTAGGGGTGTTATTACCTTTTCTTGTTTGTTAAATAATAGATTCGTTCACACGATTGATAATAATGGAATTTCTGTTTGGAAAAATGGTATTTTCTATTTTAATGCAATTTTTGTGAATGGTGTGGTTAAATTAGACATGCATGATAATGAATCCAAGAACGATAAATCTGTATTTAGCATGAGTAAGAAGAGAAAGTTTGACAAGAACTGTTCTTATCTTTGGCATTGTAGACTTGCCCATATTGGGAAGACTCTTATACAAAAGCTTCAACGTGAAGGTCTTTTGGAAAATATCAATGATGAATCATTTGATAAATGTGAGTCTTGTATATCGGGGAAGATGACCAAGAAAACTTTTAATATCAATATTGAAAGGGCTACTGATCTACTTGGACTTATAAATACTGATGTTTGTGGACCACTTAGACATACATCAAGGAAAGGTGCTAGCTACTTCTTAAAATTTACGGATGATTATAGCCGTTATGGTTATTTTTATTTACTTAAGCATAAACATGAGGTATTTGAAACATTCAAAGTGTTTAAAGCAGAAGTAACTGCAATTAGGGAAGAAGATTAAAGCTCTTCGTTCTGATAGAGGTGGTGAATATTTAAAGTCAAGAGTTTATAGATTATCTAAGTGAGAATGTAACTGCTCAGCATCTTACTTCTCCTTATACTCCACAACAAAATGGTGTATCTGAAAGGAGAAATCGTACATTATTGGATATGGTAGGATCTATGTTTAATCTTACAACTTTACCTTTATCCTTTTGGGATTATGCTCTAGAATCTGTTGTTCGCATCTTAAATATGGTTCCCACAAAGAAGGTCGATAAGACACCATATGAACTATGGCATGGAAAGAAGCCATATTTGTCTTATTTAAAGGTCTGGGGTTGCGAGGCATATGTGAAACGTGACTCGGGTGACAAACTCCAACAAACGATCTGTAAAATGTATCTTTATAGGATACCCTAAGGAAACTATGGGTTACTACTTTTATTATCCACCTGAGAACAAAGTTATTGTTGCTAGCTATGGAGACTTCCTTGAATCTGATCTTGTAAACCAAGAATTCAGTGGAAGAAATTATGATCTTGAGGAGAGTCATATAGATACATTACCTTTTGAAAATACTAGCGATGTAATTTCTGTAGAACCAGAAAGTCTGGCGGTTCCACCGGAATTAGTTCCTCTACGTAAATCCGCAAGGATTAAAAACGCAAATAGCAATATGTGTCTTAAGATAGAGGATGATGATGAGTTAGGGAATCTTGGTGAACCAGCTAATTATAAATCCGCCATACTTGATCTTGAGAAGGATAAGTGGATGGTTGCTATGGATGAGGAAATGAAATCCATGAAAGTAAATTATGTTTGGATTCTTGTAGAACCACCACCGAATGCTAAAGTAGTGAGACATAAGTGGTTATACAAGAAGAAAACCGACATGGACGGAAAAGTACAATCCTATAAAGCTCGTTTAGTAGCTAAAGGTTTTACACAAACTTTTGGCATAGATTACGAGGAGACATTTTCTCTTGTAGCAGACTTAAGAGCTATTAGGATTCTCATAGCTATAGCAGCATACTATGACTATGAGATATGGCAAATGAATGTTAAAACTGCCTTCTTGAACGGTCGCTTAGATGAATACATCTATGTGCAGCAACCAGAAGGGTATGTTGATCTTGAGAATCCAGGACATGTGTGCAAACTTTAAAGGCCCATTTATGGTTTGAAGCAAGCATCACGTCAATGGAACAAAAGGTTTGATGAAGAAATCAAAAAGTTTGGATTTGTTCGGAATCGTGATGAGCCATGTGTATATCGCAAAGCTAGTGGGAGTGATGTAGTATTCCTAGTCCTATTTACATTGTCAAAAGAACGTTTTGCATTGTAAACATGTTTCATCCCTTCTGAATGCCTTAAGTTTCCAAATCTCAATGACTAACATAATTAAGTCGTCTAATCTGAATAACGTAAAACTATCACACGAATTCTCATTCTATGAAAGTTTTCTTTCCATCACAACATCGTCCAAAAATCTCATATGACGACGTAGCAATTTCAAGTGTTCGTCAATTAGATAGCATTCGACTTAAATTTTAAGGGTATAAATTTGATCTCAAAATCAATGTATGGAGAAGCATGCATACAACTCCATAGAATAAGTATAATAAAACTTTTAGTAAAAATTTTCACGAGACTAAATTTCTACATAAGTTATGTTGAGGTATTGGTTAAACCAATCAAAGAATTTACCCACAACCATTCACAACGTACTTATTCTAGAACACGGCTAAAGCACAAAGCAATAACCTTATTCATTATGATTCGGATGTGAATTTGCGGAAAATCAACCTTAAGGTATAATGAAAATAATAATCGTAGGTAATTTCAATTTGACGCACAGGCGAGCCGGGAATTTGGTCAGCGACTAATGGCTCAACACCTCCTTCTATAACCGGGTACATGACCAACGGTGCGTTATACCCACTTTATAGTTTGTCAAAAGGAGTAGGCCGTTAGGTTATTGTTGCAATTCACCAATCATCGTAATTCTATGTAATTTATATCTCAAAACAAATCTTAATTTTAATATGATTTAGTCCATATTATTATTTTTTCAAAAAAAAACCTTGTTTACAACAATTCTCACAATTATAATATAAACAAGTAAAAAAACTAAATCATAAACACATAATAACAATTTATATGTGCAATAAATAAATCAAATAGCCACATGCATACGATTTATTCAATAATCATCTAGGGTTTTATATTAATATAAAAGTCTTCTCTAATTCAAGATTTATTGAATCAAATAAATACGTAGCACATCCAATTTTTATGATCCATGAAAACATGCACGCTATCATGGATCTACCCTCAAATCTTAACAATTAAATCTCTACGAATCGTAATCTTTAATCTACATGACAATAATTAATCATGCAATTTAATTTAAAATTATCCAACATGTAATTTAGGGTTTCAAATTTATTTTTTATATATAACAATCGGCCAAACCCTAATTTTTAAAAAACAAAACCCTAATTTTTAAGAAAACCTAAAAAACATGTAGTTTTAACTCAAAATAATTATTAGTTAAAAAACTTTAGATTTTTGATAACTATAACATGTTAAAACGGCTCTCTGATACCACTGAAGGTTTATTAGTTCATAACAATTATACAAAAACCTAAACGAGATCAAAGCACACATACAGCGAAGAAATTTAACAAGATCATAATAACACAATTATAATTAATCAAATTAGGTTTACGTACCTATTAGCTAATGCAAATCCACAAGATAAAGAACGAATCACCAATTAGGGTTTATAACGAACACCACCAAGATATAGTCTAAAGCAAGACTATATTACGTTCTGGTACACACGTAATACAACGAGCTAACCGTGAGTCTAGCACGTGTAAACCAAGATTCAACGCTTGTGGAAAATCTACCCAACAACCCTAGAGAGGGGCTAGAACTAGATTATATGCAAAATCGAAAACCAAGAAAGCCAACTGAAACCTTTTGTTGGGTTTGGTGTTGCGATCGGCTAAAGAGAAAGAGAAGGGAGGGATAAAAATTATGAAGGCTATGGGGTTGTTTATATAGGCTTAAGAAACTTGGTTTCCAAGCAAAATGATGAGACTGCATTTATACATAGTCTCATCGTCCAAATCGGGCTTAAAATGCTTAAAAATATCATAAAATACCCCAAAATATGCTTGTGTTTGTTCATTGTGTATTTTAGGTATGGATATCGTGAATTCAATAAAAGAGAACAAGATTCAAGAAAAAACGAACACGGAAAATGAAGTCGCACAAAGAACCAGACCCGAGCAATGATTTTCCAAATATACCATTGAAGAATTGAAAAATTACAAGATTGGTCCCTCAACTTTGGATGACTTGTCATTTTATACCATTGTAAAACCCCAAAATTACATTTGGATCCCTAAAATGTCAAGAATTTTAATGAATGGTCCTTGAAGAATTCATTTATTTCACAAATTGTCCATGGAAAAAGTATTTGCAAGTATTGAGCCAAATTTGACAAACATACAAAAGATAGTACAAAGGGAAATGGAGAGTTAGGGCTTCAAGACTTTGTTTGACCACATTTTGGAAGCCAGGGGACTAAATATGTACACTTTCAAACCCATACCCACTGAATACCCAATATGAGCCTAGTTCACCCCACACAACCCAGTCAAAACCCACACCACCAGCCCATAATTTTATTACCCGGTTTTATACAGACCAATGTCTAAACCGTTTACTTAATCATTTTTTAAGGCGGTAAACATAATCCTGTTTACTAAAAAACAATCAAAACAACCTCCTCCCCGCCACACGAATCCTAAACACTCCCAGGGTAAATTAAGTTTCTTCCTTGATTAAAACCTAATTAACCTTAGGGTTACTCTATGTCACCCCACAACCAACAAACCCACATGCCAGAAAACGACCTCACATCCCCATGTCCCCTAGCCCAGCTCATCTTTGACCCATTTTGAGAAGAAGACAAGGAGTGACAGAGGAATCAATGGCCAAGACTTCAAACGTGTTCTCCACAACAATTTCAATGGCCAAGATCAACTTAAGCTTTGGCAATTCACATTGGACACCATAGAAGGACCTAGAAGAAGGATTTGAAATCCGAATATGTTGAGATTCCTTTAAGGGAACTTTGGGCTTTTAATTCAACTAGGGTTAGGGTTTTGGAACCTCACATGTATAGTATATATAGTAGCAGATGTTCTAGTTTGTATTTGTTCCAAATTTTGGTTTTTGATTATTTTGTAATGTTCATAGAAAATCAATGAAAAAGCAGATTTGATTTCCCCTTTATTTCTTGTTTAATTTGGTATTTAAATTTAGTTACTTTAATTTGAGCTCTTTTAAATTTCAGTCTATCAAAATTTTGTTTCAAGTAATTCTGAATCCGTTTTTTGAGAACCATTGCTGTGCATATTTGTTCATACCTTGACTGACAATCAAGGTGTGTTCTGAAGTGTGGAAAGTAGTGTTAGATTATTGTGTCCTTTAATTATTTTGTAGCTCTTCTCTTTTCAAAAGACTTTTGGTTTGAAAACTATTAGTCCTTCTTGTTTGTTTGATAAGCTCACTATACAAAAAGCGAAAGCAAAAGCTTGATTACCACAAGCTTTTGCCTTAACTTTTGGGAACTTGGATTTTTTTGTTGTGATGTTTTAACAGGTACCAAAGATCATCACATGTTATAGTTTCACTTGAAGATATTTACCACCTTCTCTACATGAAAGCTTAGCATCTCCTCAAAACACCTAGAACCATTCCCAATCTTTGTTAAGGTATCAAGAGGTGGTTTGTTTTGGCCTGAACAAGGTCAAAAGAGGTACCTCTTTCGAACTCCCATGATTGTGAATTTTTTTTGTCAACTTGTGGAATTGGCATGCTCATGTTTGTTTGTTTCATTTATGTTGATTCTGAGTTTTTGTTTTAGTTATATGCATATTGGATTGGGTTAGAATGGTTTTATGTAACTGGTTAAGACTTTGTTTGATAAAATTATGTTTTTGATACTTTATAGGGTGTTTGGGACTGAGTGTTTAGGGGGGTGGGGTGACAACACAACCTGGCCATCACTTGCCTATACCCTCTATTTGACTTATTTAGAGTTAATATAGGTGTTGGTTAATCTAGAGTTTGTGAAAATTTGCTTTTGCTTGTGCAATTTCTGCCAAAACCAGCATCGTATACAGTAGGCCACTTTAAGCTTTGATTTTTGAGATTTTGGATTTTTAATCTTGTTTTATGACATATATAGGATTAGTCTAGGATTGTGTGCTTTTGTTTTGTGATTTAGTTGATTACGTTGCAAGTTGTGGGCCTTTGAATCTCACTGTGTCACCAATTAAATCAGCAAGTGTATTTTCTTGTGAACCACTCACACCAACAGGTGTGGAGAGTTTATTATTGGTTTTTGTGGCTCAAGGTTTGGAATACAGTTAGGCCATAAGATAGGTTAAGCCCACAACATTTGGTATTTGAGGTTTTAGGAGTTTTGGTAGCTTAAACTTGTTCTTGAAGCTCACAGTTTGAACCTAACACCACCAGACCCAGTACTTGCTACCATAGATTGTTGTATTGGTTGATTTGTGTCTGCATATTGTGTTTTTTGTTGAGTGTTTTCTTTTATCTTGACTCCCTACAATCCACTGATTGTAGGGGTGCCCTTGTTGCCCAATAAAACTAGCAAACAAAGCTCGAAAACATCAAAACCCACTCACTATGGTCAAGCAGTGGGAACAATCTACCCATTGCTTGCTTCTTCTTGCCACTGTTTGACCTCAAACAGGAAAAGGCCAAAGTGTTCACATCAGATTTTTTGGTTTTTTTGTCTTTAGTGCACTAAATCCAATTTTAGTTTAATTTTTTAATTTTTCCCATGTTTAGTTAAGTATTTTAGAATTTCTGAAAAACATTTTTTTTCACATTATTTTAATATTTTTATGATTATTTTCATTTAAATATTGTTTTTAGCTAATTAAAAATAGAAAAAGAGTGTTAAAAATTTAGGAAAAATACTTTTTAGTTATCTACTTCTTATAAAAAGCAGGGTTTGTTTCCTCATTTTTCTCCCTCAAAATACTTAATCAATTGACACTTGGATAATCTACTTTTACTAACCGTTTGATCGAATCCTTACTTGAAACCCTATCTTTAATTGTTTTCACCTATTCATTTGGGTTATTTTTTTCAAAATAATCTCCACCCTCCCACACCATTCGAATTCATTTTTAACAAAATCTCACATACAAACATATCCATACCAGATCTCGGAGGTATTAACAACACACCACCATAAACTTTTCATCATCCAGATCAAAGAAACCATTTTTTATTTTTATTTCATTAATCTTTTAATGAAAACAAACGATATGTGTCCATCAACATAAAGCCTGCAACCAATTGATGATGTAGCTAAAACCTCATACTTTTTATCAACTTGAAGATTGGGAAAAAAATCATGATTAATTGGATTACATATTAAATTTTTCATAATTATTAAATTTTCTCATTTTGGAATAAAGATTTCATTATTTGTCCAGATTTGTTCATGTTTTGTAAGTGGCTTGGTTGTTTGTTTGCTTATAAATATTTTATGTAGGTTTGAAAAAAACTCAGATAATACTGCAAACTTTTAAAATATAAATAGATAAAACGTGTATCATTGATGAATTAGTAATGGTAATCCCTGATTTTTGAGTGGGTTTTATATGTTATTCATGAATTGATTATCTGTTATTGTACAAACGATCTGTTTGATGAAATGTGTTGGAGGTAGATTAGTGTTTGGATATGCTTATTTAAGAAGACCCGAAGAGAAATATTGTATAGTTTTTATTAATTGAATTCATTTTATATAAGTTTTTTTGGTAAACTAAGAACAATAGTATTTCAAGTTTCATATGTGATTTAGATCTTTATGACTTTATTTCTTATTGCAGCTTAGGGTTTGGACGCATGACTGACAAAGAAGACTAAATCGGCTTTATCTGAGATAAACTTAAAAGAGAACTACAAAGAGAACTATTGCACTCATCAGGTTTGTTTCTTCACATGCAATTATGAATTTGCGCTATGTAACTAAAAACTCATATTTCATATTCATAATAGAAGTTCTAACTAATATTGACTTAATTTTTTAGCTAAATTTAACAAAAAAAATTGTAGTTGTAGCAAAGTATGATGAAACTAGAAAATGTTATCAAGGATTTTGTGCTCACATAACAGCGAGTGACTGCAAACAGTATTAAATGGTATATATAGTACAAGTTATGGTTTTCAAGCATTTTTTTAATCATATATACGTCTTTTGGCAGATGGTATTATCTGATGTTTTAGCGTTGTGTAAGCGCTGAAATGTGTAGTGAAACACTTTTAAACCTCGAGAAAAAGTATGATATCTTTGTCAACATTTATGGATACGAGCCCTCTTATTGAAACCTGGGATCATTGGTAGGATTATCAAAGGTGTTCAGGTACACTGGTCGCATAAAAGGACATATGAAAATTTAAAACAACAATATATATGTATTATACTTGCTGTTAGCAATTCGTAAGAATGGCAATTCTAAAAAAACTTTATTGCCATTGTATGTTACTTTTTAGTAACGTCTTGTGAAAACATGATCAGTGCCACAAAAAGAAAGAATGTTAAGGTACTTACCCGTACAGTCTTAGTTTAGTTGTTATTTGCACTTTGAGGGTTCTGAATGATTGTATATTCATCAGTTGGTGTATGTGCTGAAGGTAGTGTAGTTTTCGTTGATGGGTATGCTTAATTCCCATAAGTTAGACATTGCAACTCCCCCTGCTGCGAGACAAAGCTAAGTTCGATATCATAGACTTTTTAGCATATAGAAATACGATGGTTGATTTTATTGACCATGAGATTTACTATTATCTTTATTCAAAGAAAGGTTCTCAAATAATATGTTGTCCATCGCCCATCTATTGAAATCTGCCAATGTTATTTATAGTCCTAATATATATAAGGTAGGTAGCTTTTGTTGGTAATTTTTTCACTAAATAGCTTTACTTTATGTTTTTTGTATGGATCCCTTATTTTAACTCATTAAACGTTCTTTCATTTTTTGAATAAGAGCTAATGGGATTGACTAATATTTCGACGATGTTTGTAAAATATATATGAAAATGTGTTTTGAGCTAATGGGGTTAACCTGTTCAAAAAAGGCTAATGGGGTTAACTTATATATTCACTATGCTTTTAACTAAACAAAGTTTTGACCCGCACTTAAATTTTCGATTTTAACCTATTACACAACTCACAACCTACCTGAAGCGCCCATTGTTGAAGGTGTTGGATGAGGCTATGTCAGTCAAATCTTTATGGTATGTACTCTTAAGTCCAAAACATGATCAATTTGTGTGTGTGGGGTTGTGTTTTTGAAAAATATGTACACATAATTACCTTTGAAGCATAGTCTCAATTGTTAGTAACTTTTCATTTCAATTGCATGTTAATGTGGCAACTTGAATAATGCTCATGTTGGTTCTGTGTGGTTTTTCAATTTGATGGTGTTTATCTTTGGTCTCTTGATATTGTTGTTAAACTTGATCATGCAAGGAAACAAACATATTATATTAAAACGGGAATGCCTCTCAGATGTTAGTAAGATTTTTTGCTCATCATATATTCATCAAGTATATTGTGTTTTATTTAATACTTAATGTGGCAAATGCGGATCCTTTGCTACTTTTGTTTTATCATTGTGTGTTTAGTGGCACGGAATCCTTGGGATAATACGTCAAAAGAAATTACGGATATGTGACTTGATGAATACATATGAATAGTTAGGATTGATGGTGTTGGAGATTACTACGACACCATCAAGTTTTAGATGTAGAGGATCTCTATTAGCTTTTGATTATTGTAACCATGAAGTTATATGTTTTCCTATTTGAACAATTATTTTAATAGATTAAAGTTACAAGTTTTTAGAATCTTATGGCGACGTTTCAAACTATATGTCATTTCAAATTATAAATATAGCTTTTGATTATGAGTGACTTTGTTCGTTTATATTTTTTCTAACGATAATGCATATTTATCTTTTCATTCTATGATTATGAATCATAATAACTTACTTTTAGTGCAATATTTATATTAAGTTGAATGATATCTTATAAGCTATGTTAATAATTTTATCTTAAACAATTTTTGAAGCTAGCCGCCCATGGGGCGGGCCTTGAGGCTAGTTAATTAATATAAGTAAGATATTTATTTAATAAAATATTATTTTTGACTTTTTGTTGACTTTATTTAATTTTAGGGCTTTAATTAGCATTTAAAACTAAATATTAAATCAATAATAAGTTTTAAAATATATTTATTAAATTTTTATTCTTATTTATATTATTTTAGACTTAATTTTGATTTTTAATTAATTTTTAGTTTAAATTTTTAAATTTCATCACGTTTTACATCTTTACCTATACGTTTTAATTATTCTTCGTAGTTTTAATTAGCGTAACTCGTCTTTTCTTTTTAATTTCCTTCTCAACAAAAAACGTCACTAACCCAAACTTGATTTTTATTTTGTTGGCACAATACACACACACCTCCTTCGAGAATGAACTCGCATTTATTCGGTTTTGCGTTTTTCCTAAACCGTAGAATTAATACTTGCCACGGTTATTTGTTTTTCCTAAAATAGGTGACTAAAATACTACTATCACAAAACAAATAAGGAAAGAAATCTTTCTTCCCCCCTTGTATAACCAACGTTCGACACCCCCATATGGGGTATTCCGAAACCTTCTTTTCCTCTTCTTATTTATTCCACAACGCTCGTTAATACTTAACTCTTAATTATTAAACGCTCGTTAAGTTATAGCTTGGTTTAAATTAATAAATATATAAATATATTTACTGTAAATTAACTCTTTAAGTATTGAGTGAAATCCCGTAATCTCGAGTTCGATCCTATTACACGACTATTAAATATAAGTCCATAAACTTTCATCAATGACCCTATATAACATGTGCAATATTAGAATTACTGTAATTATGAAACGTTTTAATCAATATGAATACTTTCTTGGAATTGAACTTGTATTTGTGTTCAACGGGCTGAATAGGGATAAGCATTTGGATCCGAATTTTAAAATCGATCCGGAACCGTATCGGAACCATACCGATTCTCGGTACTCGAATCTCGTTGGTTACGGTAACGGGACTACAAAATAAGGTGAAAAAATTTCGGGACCACTAATTCTACAAAGAAAGCTACAAAGTTGCATATCATAATAAAAATACGACAAGACATTACCTGAAAAGAATATGAAGAGAATATTTTGTATGATTGTTAGGGTCAGTAAGACCCAACAACATATTCGGGACAAGAGAACCGATTTCTGGATTCTTTGTTACGCTGCCGACCTATATAACGCAAAAGGGTTACTGCTATCCACCGATCAGCATAGAAACACATGAACAAACAAATTTAGAATTATATAAAAGAACCTGTTGTAGTACGGTCTGCCCTGCAGAGTGCACTTTTAGATAGGTATCAGTTAGCACCTGGAATCAATCTAAAATAAGTTAGAAATGCGAATATTTTTTAATAATGATTAGTGGTAGCAAAAGTGACTAGTTACTTGTAGGTGTGTTTATGCCTAACACGGTCAAATAGGAAACAAATGTATAAGTCGTATTATTTACTGAAATAATATAAATTACCCAATACAAGCCAAAAAAAGTTTTAACATTTTGGACATAATCTTTAAGTAGGCCAACACATTGAGTCGTTTCTACCTGTACCAAAAGATACAGTTTAACACGCTACCCAGAATTTCTCTTAATTTTCAAAGTACATCCATCAATTTTGGCACAATCATGGGTAGACATTTAGAACTAGTTGTGGAACACAAAACGCAATAGATCCTAGAAGTTGAGCACTAGTCTGCATTGTTCACCAAGCTTTATTTTCAAGACCCTAGAAAAAAATACACATATAGCATAATAGAAACAGAGGTGGAGGATGATGAATCAGTTCACTTAACATCGAGACAATAAGCTAAAGTTTTCGAAACAAAGATTTCAAGAAAAATAAGAACTTTTAGAAGTGATGGAAGAAAAAGCTTCGCCTCCGGGGCAGTAAGTTGGGACATCAGCACGAGAAACACCTTCAGAAGCTTCCCGACCAGTAATAACTTTGGTCCAGTAGACATGACGACACCTCACCTACCAAATCGTATTTCACTTCATCTGATGCCTTAAGTAGGCAGATTACAACAATTGTTAATGAAATTGTAATAGGTAGTAAAACAACGATCGAATATAGGAACTAGCATTGATACATTACCTTTTCCATGCTTGTCAATGATCAATCTCTACAAATGACACTGATCCTGACATAAGCAACTAATCCTAAAACATCCACTCTGTAGCTTGACTGACAAAAGCAACTGATCCAAAAACATCCACCTATGTGCAATAAAATAATCAATAACAACTTGCTTTATAAATTTATACCTTATTGCCAATTTATAGATTAAGTTTTCAGACCTACAGTTCCTGAAGTTTTGGTTTTTCTACAGTAAACGATCCGATAATGACAATTTTCCAGCATTAACGGACCCATAAATCAAGAACTTCTGTCCTTTGATAACTTCTATATTTGTGCCTTTGAGTCAGAAGAGGTACTCTTGAATCCCCACCTTAAATCACCATGTTGTAGTATGATTTTACATCATCTCATCACTTTTAAGCTCTTGCTTAAAGAAAAACATTTGATTCTATCAAAGGAGACTTTAGTCTTGATGAAAGAATTTGACTGGCTTGGACATTGTTCTTAACGTTGCCCAAATCATGAAAACTATGCCAGCATTTGAAGGAGGACTCTTGAAAAATGCACACCCGAAAATCACAACTGAAGAAATGGTCATCGGATCCAATACAATATCGAGCTATGTGTTTTTTTATACTGAGATCTCACTTAGCCCTTTGAATTCGTTTTCTTTATAAGACTCGAAAAATTCCTTAAACTTCTCCTACCATGACAGTAACTTAATCTTCATATTGTTTAGGATCTCCAAAGTGGGACTTTAGTCTCTGGTTTTGGGCCCTCATAAATTGTAACTCACTCTGAACTGCTAATGCAAATGTCACATTTAGATACCCACACGCAACGAGACGGATTAACCCGGGAAGAACACCAACTCCTACTACACAGATAACAGAACAAAAGTGGCTAGAAATATATGAACAAACAAAGTCCATGAAATATGACCTTTCGTACATTGAGATATCAACTATTAATAAAGGGTTACACGTACACCTATCGGACATTCGTAGTGGAGAATTATGCTTACCAGCAATCTCTCGTGTAAAATTATTTATAATCACATGTGTTGGGGAAAGTGGGACGGAATAAAAATGAAGTGCGAAAGATGCAGATCGAAGTCTCAAACACAAAAACAGATTTACAATCAGAACATGATGTTTGTTTCTTAAAAGAGTCTTGCAATTACAACAAATGCTCATATGTGTTTAGTAGTACTATCTATTTATGGCGAACGTGAAACATATATTTACCAAATTATCATGAAGGGATACAATAACGATTGACATTTTTTCAAAAAAACCTCAAAATTTTATCAACATAACCATACAGAGATGATTTGCTATAACACACTGTTAATCCCAAAATACTTAATCCAAATTAGGTTAGATCTAGAGAGAAAGAAAAATAAAGTAGAGAGAGAAACTAGAGAGAATGGTGGAAGGTTATTAAAGTTAGAGTGAGAAAGTAAATGAACCAACACCTTCTTCCACACATGGAAGAAGGTTTATATACCCACGAGCTTGGTGGGCTCATGGGCTTTGTCCTTGAGCCAAGCTTGGCTTACACTTGGGCATAAAACCCTTAACTTAGACAATATTAGCTTAAAGTCCAAGCCCGGTTAACCTGACTAGCCTATTACTATACAAGACCTATAACGACTAAGATGACCTATTACATTTTTGTTCGACTATATAAAATATAGGGCTAACAGTCTCTCCCAATGTATCGATCATCTTTAAATACATAAGATGATTGAGTGAATACATCCTTTGGAGGTGATCTTCCTTCTTAGGTCTTGTATCTTGGTCTTGATCTTGTTTGTAATGGCTTTGTTCCTTCATGCTTTTGTGATCTTTATCTTGAGCCTTTGTCATTTGACATTGAGTGCTTGAGATCTTCAACCTATCCTTGATAGTCTTCATTTTGTGCTTTTGTGACTAAGATGTCCTATTACATTCTTGAGTATCTTGATTATCGTCATCTTGTGCTCTTGTGAATCGACATGTTCATACTTTTTTGATTTCAAAAGGCTAACAATCTCTCATACATATATAGTTATAGTTAGGCCTTAGGTATCCATTGATTATCAGAGTCTCCGAAGACTTTACCTTTTACTACGAACATGTGAGGACGAACTCGGTTAGTACACGTTATGCCACCCTCATGATATACTACAACATATATAGACACAGATAAAATGTTTTTGAGCATTTCATCCTTACTCGGTAGCATTTTACCTTCGGTCGGTGCAGACCGTTAGACGGTATTAGATACCGTACCTGTGATCGGGAAGATTCACTTAAGAACCTCCTTGACAGTGGTTCTCGGATGTACTAGCCAGTTCTCTTTACTCGAACGTCTCAAAGCAGACTACGAACGTAAAGAGTGAATCATAAGGATAAGTTATCCGTCTGATTAACGTCATCAATTCAGATTCCTGGAACAAGTTTGATTCAAATAAGAATCGCACCATTTTTGCTTTCTAGTTTATCACACGCTCGATTCATAAAGAATCTCGCGAGTTACCTACCGCAGTGCTGTTTGATGTTGACACTGGAAGAATTTCCATTCGTCAATGTGAACACTAAAGAGTGTCACTCTGAATGTTCTAGCAAGATCACACGGATTATGCGAAGAAACCTAGAATCAAGTTTAATCACTTAAGAATTTAAACTTAGTTTCATTCCAGTTATCATAAGTTTGATTCGTGTAGAATCGCACAAGTTACCTATCATGAGCTTGTTTAATATTGACTCAAGCAGGATTTCCATCTTCATTGTGAATCGTATCACTCAGATGTTCTGGCAATATCACAAGGATAATACGTAGGACTCGATTGTGTCCCAATGAGATGATAGATTGATTTCTTTTGGCTCTAGACTCGATAAGTGCATTTTAGTAATCGGAGGCTGGAGCAGACTGCCACCTTTTCAATATCAACTAACTTGGAGTGAGAAAGTCAATAGATAACGTGTTGATCTCCGTGACAATGAGACAAGTTTCTTTTGAGAGAAACCCGAATAGCTGGGGAAGGGTTGTGCATTGCATCATTGGGTCCATGATGCTTGTCTTTAATAGATGTGTTAACCCGGTTTCAGAAAGTTTGTGGACTTATATTTAATAGTCGTGTGATAGAATCGAACTCGAGATTACGAGATTGCACACAATACGTAAAGAGTTAATTTAACTAATAAATATATTTATTAATTTATTTAATAAATATATTTATGTATTTATTAATTTAACCAAACAAGTAACTATATAACTTTTAACGATCATTAATTAATTAATAGTTAAGTTATAACGAGCGTTAAATAAACATATAGTATGTAAACAAAAGGAAAGAAGGACATAAGGTTTCAGAACACCCCACAAGGGGTGTTCTACCGTCGGTTATGGCATGGGGGGGGCAAAAGTTGCCTTATATTTATTTGGGCTACAATGGGTTGGAAGTCTATGAATACACCTCCTAATCCCTCATAATCAACACAATATAAGTATTTTCCCCTTCTCTTCTTTGGTTCGATCGCAAGCCCTCACCAACGAAGGGTTTCGGTTGGTTTTTATTGGTTGATCGATTGTATACGTAATCTAGTCCTAGCCCCTCTCTAGGGTTGTTGGGTAGATTAATTACAAGCGTTGTAGCTCGGTTTTCACGTGCTAGAATCACGGTTAGCTCGTTGTATTACGTGTGTACAAGATCGTAATATAGTCTTACTTTAGACTATATCTTGGTATAATACGGTATAAAACCGAATTGGTGATTCGTTCTTCGTCTGGTGGAATTGCTTTAAAGTAAAGCTATGTAACCCTAATTCGATTAATTATAATTGTGTTACTATTATGATCTCATTAAATCACTTCCGCTATATGTGCTTTGATCTCGTTTAGGGTTTTATGTAATTGTTATGATACTTATAAACCTTCAGTGGCATCGAGAGCCGTTTTAACATGTTAAAATTATCGAAAATCTAAAGTTTTTTTAACTATAATTGTTTTGAGTTAAAACTGCATGTTTTCTAGGTTTTCATAAAATTAGGGTTTGTTTTTAAAAAAAAAATAGGGTTTTGACTATATTTTTTAATAAAAAAGGGAATTGTTTTGAAACCCTAAATTACATGTGGGATAATTTTTTATTGAATTGATGATTAATTGTTATGTCATGTATGGTTACGATCCATAGAGATTTCATTGTTAAGATTTGTGAGTAATCCATGATTACGTGCATGTTTTCATGGATCGTAAAATTATATGTTTGTATGATTTTATGTGCTACGTCATTATTTGATTCAATAAATCTAGAATTAGGGAAGACTTTTATATAGAGATATAAAGACCTGAATTTGATGATTATTGAATAAATCGTATGCATGTAGCTATTTGATGTATTCGTTGCACATATAAATTATTTTTATGTGTTTATAATTTAGTTTTTTTTACTTGTTTATATAAGATTGTTGAATTGTTGTAAACAAGGGTTTGTTTTTGAAAAAGAAATAATATGGACTAAATCATATTAAAAATAATGATTTGTTAGAGATTTAAATTACATAAGATTACGTTGATTGGTGAATTGCAATAATAATCTAACGGCCTACTCTATTTGACAAACTATAAAGTGGGTTTAACGCACCGCTTGTCATGTACCCGGTTAAGGAAAGAGGTGTTATGCCATTAGTCGCTGACCAAATTCCGGCTCGCCTGTGCGTCAAATCGAAATTACCTACGATAATTAATTGAATTATACCTTAAGGGTGATTTACCACAAATTCACATCCGAAACACAATGAATAAGGGTATTGCTTTGTGCATAGCCGAGTTCTAGCAAAAGTACGATGTGATTAGTTGTGGGTAAGTTCTTTATTTGGTTTAACCAATACCGCAACATAATTTATGAAGAAACTTAATCTCGTGAAACAGTTTACTAAATATTTTATTAAACTTATGCTATGGAGATTGTATGCATGCTTCTCCATACATTGATTTTGACATCAAAATTTATACCCTTAAACTTTAAGTCGAATGCTCCTAATTGACGAACACTTGAAATTACTTTGTCATCAAATCAGATGTTTGGATGATGTTGTGATGGAGAGAAACCATTTGTAGAATGAGAATTCGTATGATGATTTTACGTTACTCAGATTAGACGGCTTAATTAAGTTACTCAGTGAGATCTGGAAACTTAATGAAATCAGAAGGGATGAAACATGTTTACAATGCAAAATGTTTTTTTGGCTATGTAAATTCGTTAAATATCAAGAAATTGAAAATTGTTTGTCAATTGAATTGTTCGACAAGTCGCTGTGTTGAGTACATTTATTACTAGCAGATCAACTGATGTAATGGATCTATGTCAATATAGTTCTAGAATTCAAGGAAAATAATATGGTTTTAATACCGGGGTAATTTATTTTCTTGAAAGTATTTTGTTATCGAAAATACTAATATTTGAACTTATTTATGGAGAAATGGCTCAACCCAACAATAACAGGATAAGTTCTGCGTTTAAAGCTTTCTTTGAACGACATGAACTTACTGGCCCAAACTTCAATGATTGGTACCGCTCGCTAGGAACTGTCTTGAGAGCAGCGGGTACTATCGATATCTTGACTATTCCCTATCCAGAGGATCTTGTTGAAGGAGCATCTGATGTGCAAAGGCTTGAACACTCTACTAATATTAAGAAGCACTCTGAGGTGGCTTGCTTAATGCTAGGAAAAATGGCTCCTGCACTTCAAAAGAAGTATGAGCTATTTTCTATAAAGCGAATGCTTGATGAGCTCAAGGCTATGTTCGAAAAGCCGCAAGCTATGGAGATCTACGATTTGGTAGATGCTTTGCATAGCTACAAGCAAGCTCCAGGAAAGTCTGTATGTGACCATTATTTGGAGATGATGGGTTATATGGAACAACTCATTGCACTAAAACAACCCTATGATCATAATATGGCTATCAAATTGATCAATAGGTCTCTTAACAAGGACTTAAATGATTTTGTTAGAAACTATAATATGCATTGCACGGGGAAGACAGTCAATGATTTGCATGCAATGCTCATTGACTATGAAAAGGGGTTCAAAGACAAGGCATCTACCGCTACGCCTTCTGTACTAACCATACAAAAGGGTAGAGTGAGTAAGCCAAAACCGCAAGCGAATAAGAAGAAAGGCAAAGGCAAGGGTAATAAGGGCAAACAAGTTACGACTTATTCGAAACCCAAGCAAAACTTTGCTAAGAGGATTTAATCTCAAAAGGATGAGACTTGTCACCATTGCAAGGCAAGTGGTCACCGAAAGAGGAATTGCCTATTTACCTCGAAGAATTGCGAGAAATAAAGAAGTCTGAGCAGAGCGCTGCAACTTCAGGTACTTTATTTATGATTGAATTGTTCAATTTAACATACAAATTAAATTCCTGGGTATATGATACGGGATGCAGTATTCACATTTGTAATATGCTGCAGGGATTTAATCTAGAAAGGAAACTTTCCTATGGGGAACAATATCTGCAAGTGGGCAATGGCACAAGCAGCGGTGGAAGCTATAGGAACTTTTGATCTAGTTTTACCTTCGGGTTTAGTACTGAGATTAAATTCCTGGGTATATGATACGGGATGCAGTATTCACATTTGTAATATGCTGTAGGGATTTAATCTAGAAAGGAAACTTTCCTATGGGGAACAATATCTGCAAGTGGGCAATGGCGCACAAGCAACGGTTGAAGCTATAGGAACTTTTGATCTAGTTTTACCTTCGGGTTTAGTACTGACATTAAATGATTGTCATTATGCACCTACAATTGTTAGGGCTGTTATTTCCTTTTCTTGTTTGTTAAATAATGGATTCGTTCACACGATTGATAATAATGGAATTTCTGTTTGGAAAAATGGTATTTTCTATTTTAATGCAATTTTTGTGAATGGTGTGTTTGAATTAGACATGCATGATAATGAATCCAAGAACGATAAATCTGTATTTAGCATGAGTAAGAAGAGAAAGTTTGACAAGAACTCTTCTTATCTTTGGCATTGTAGACTTGCCCATATTGGGAAGACTCGTATACAAAAGCTTCAATGTGAAGGTCTTTTGGAAAATATCAATGATGAATCATTTGATAAATGTGAGTCTTGTATATCAGGGAAGATGACCAAGAAAACTTTTAATAGCAATATTGAAAGGGCTACTGATCTACTTGTACTTATACATACTGATGTGTGTGGACCACTTAGACATACGTCAAGGATAGGTGCTAGCTACTTCTTAACATTTACGGATGATTATAGCCGTTATGGTTATGTTTATTTACTTAAGCATAAACATGAGGTATTTGAAACATTCAAAGTGTTTAAAGCAGAAGTAACTGCAATTAGGGAAGAAGATTAAAGCTCTTCGTTCTGATAGAGGTGGTGAATATTTAAAGTCAAGAGTTTATAGATTATCTAAGTGAGAATGGAATTGTTCAGCATCTTACTTCTCCTTATACTCCACAACAAAATGGTGTATCTGAAAGGAGAAATCGTACATTATTGGATATGGAACGATCTATGTTTAATCTTACAACTTTACCTTTATCCTTTTGGGATTATGCTCTAGAATCTGTTGTTCGCATATTAAATATGGTTCCCACAAAGAAGGTCGATAAGACACCATATGAACTATGGCATGGCAAGAAGCCATATTTGTCTTATTCAAAGGTCTGGGGTTGCGAGACGTATGTGAACGTGACTCGGGTGACAAAATCCAATAAACGATCTGTAAAATGTATCTTTATAGGATACCCTAAGGAAACTACGGGTTACTACTTTTATTATCCACCTGAGAACAAAGTTATTGTTGCTAGGTATGGAGACTTCCTTGAATCTGATCTTGTAAACCAAGAATTCAGTGGGAGAAATTATGATCCTGAGGAGAGTCATATAGATACATTACCTTCTGAAAACACTAGCGATGCAATTTCTGTAGAACCATAAAGTCTGGCGGTTCCACCGGAATTAGTTCCTCTGCGTAGATCCACAAGGATTAAAAACACAAATAGCAATATGTGTCTTAAGATAGAGGATGATGATGAGTTAGGGGATCTTGGTGAACCCGCTAATTATAAATCCTCCATACTTGATCCTGAGAAGGATATGTTGGGAATAAATTAAGGCCAGATCACTTGAGCGCTGACAAGAACAAAACAAGCGTTGACAGGAATAAAGCAAGCACTGACAGCTCAAGCGTTGACAGGTTAAAGTCAAGCGTTGACACATTGAAGACAAGCACTGATGGAAGATATAAGCTACACGTTTATTATATTCTAGAATACTTATAGTAAGGATAGAAACGACAATGTATTTTCTATGTTTATCTTTACCTAGAATAGTTGATACGTAGCTTATTGTACAAGGCTTCTTAGTCTATAAAAGAAGGCCTTTAGGTTAATGTTCAATATCAAGTTTTACATAAGTTTTCGTTCGTAAACATCTTTCATTGTAAGCAAGTTCGACATTCATAATCAAAGTGAAAGTTTTGTTTACATCTTGTGTTCTTATTTAAGTGTTAAATTCCGCATAACACTTAGATTCACAAAGCATATAACAAAGGTTTCTCTACGTGTTATACTTGATCTAATCTCGTATACACAAAGCTAATCGATCTAAGTTTGGGATCAACAAGTGGTATCAGAGCTTGTTGAGGAACTTTTGATCTTTGAAGAACACCAGAACCATACACGAACACCAAAACCCTAATTTTCTCAGAAACCCTAAAAACACAAAAACCCTAACAACATCATGTCTGAAGCAATAACCACCTCCAATTCACCCTTACCAAACATCAGGATTCCCATGCTTGATGCAACCAACTTTGACTTATGGAAGTTCAACTTTGAACAATATCTGGGGATCTATGACTACACACTCTGGGAGATTATTGAATATGGAAACTCATTCAATAAGGCTCAAAAGATTCAGGATGCTATTACTCAAAGGTCAGCTGTTGAAGGATGCCCTGATGAAGATAAGAGAGAAAAACCTGGAGATGGTAGAGCTGTAGGTGCTGAAGATATTGCAAAGAAAAGGGTTGACATGAAAGCCCTAAATATTCTAAAAGTCTCTTTGGGACAAGAAAACCAGCACAAATATAGAGGCTATAAATCTGCTAAGGATCTTTGGGAAGCACTTGAAGTTGCATGGTGGCAATGCAGACACTAAGGAAGAAAATAAAAAGCAACTTCTGCATGATTATGCTGTCTTCAAAGCTCAACCCAATGAGAAACTGAGTAGTGTGAGAAGCAGATTGCTTGACATCACAAGCAAGCTGTCCTTCATGGGGACACAAGTTGGTGATGTTGACACCAATGCTACCTTTCTTAAAAGTCTTGGTGAGGCATGGAAGATTGAGGCAAGATCTATTCTTGCCAATAATACTTACAAGAGCTCCTCGTTTGATGACATCTACAACAAACTAAGACTGTTGGAAGATGAAACTCTTTCAGATCATGGAAGCAAATCTTCCACCAACAACATGGCCTTCTTCTCTCATAGTGAAGGTCAATTCAATCAGAAGGACTCTTATATGCATCCAGTTACTGGATCATCATATGTCAGCGCTGGAACAAGTCCTGTCAACGTCTCCTTTTCAGACGCTGACACATTCATGAATGACTCCCCAAGAGTTAAACCTGCTGGTTTGGATTTGGATACTGTTTGTGCTTACATTGCTTCTTTGCCCAATGGTTCAGTGATTACATATGAGGACCTTGAGCAGATAAGTGATGAGCACTTGGAAGAGATGGACATCAAATGGAACATGGCTCTTGCTAGTATAAGAGCAAATAGGTGGAACAGAAGGTTCAAGAAGAAGATGACCTTTAATGCTAAAGACACAGCTGGATTTGATAAATCCAAAGTTGAATGCTACAACTGTCATCGTATGGGGCACTTCATGAGGGAATGCAGATCTCCTAGAAGATCTGATGCTGGTAAACCCTCAAGTCAGATTGTTAAAGCTCAGGATTCAAAAGCTATGGTAGCAGTTCAAGGAATTGATGGCACAGGATGGGATTGGAGCTATCTGGCTAAGCATGCTGAAGAGGATAAAGCTTTGGTTGCTGATATTGAAGAAGAAGAGCATGTTGAATATGCTCTCATGGCACACTCCTCCTCTTCATCTGATAATGAGGTATATGATGATGCTTTTTGTAGCAAAGGTTGTAGGTTAAACACTGATAGACTTAACGAAGAGGTGTTAAAACTAAAAGATGATATGAGCACCGAAAGGTGTAAATTGTCCAATTACCAACTAGGCTCTTACTGAAACTGAGAAAATCGTTTCTGAATACAAGAAAATGGAATTTGACTTAAAAGATAAGATAAATATCTTAAAACATGAGCTAGAGGGTAGTATGGATATTAGAAATATCATGACAAAGGTCAATAGAGACCTACAGGCTAAGTTAGATGAGGCCATTAAGAATAAAGATAATGTTGACCTCAAAATTAAAAGATTTGATAGAGCCACCCAAACCCTAGGAGACTGTGTAGCTAAACAAAGGGATCCTAAGGACATGACTGGGATTGGGATGAATGATTACTCTCTGGTTCCACCACCACCTGGTGACTTCTATGGTGTCCTTAGAAAGGATTTATCTTGGACTGGTATACCAGAATGCCAAGAAGAGGAATTCATTCCTCCACCAAGAGTTGTCACTCTAGTGGAAGAGTATCAACAAAAACTGACTGACCTAAATGAGTGGAAGAAAGCTAACCCTACTTTATTTGTTAAGGGAGGTTTGCTATGTGAAAGTCCCAATGAATCACCACCCATTAAGGTTACTCACCCAGTCACTGGTAAAGCTGTTGACCTAGGCTCAAACACTGTAAGAAGACCTACCATTAAATATGCAGAAATGTATAGGAATAATAGGTCACCCAAGAGCAAAGTTAACAATCATGGAACAGGTTTCTTCTCTACTAGACCTAAGGTTGTGTCTAAGAAAGCCTGTTACACTTGTGGTAGCTTTTCACATTTGGCATACAAGTGTGTCAACACTCCCAAAGCCAGCGCTGATAGGAACAATTTCAGCGCTGATAGGAAGAAAGTCAACGTTGTTAGGAAGTCAAACGTTGTCAGACCCAAACCTTGTGTGCAGCAAAGTCCACAAGTGATTAGACCTGCCCCATTCTTTTCTAGAAGGTCTAACACTCATGGACAAAGACCTTTTCAAAAGACAAACACCTGGTCAAATAGGCAATGGGTTCCTGTAGCAAACCCTAGGTTCAACGCTGACAAGGGTAATTTCAGCGTTGACAGGACAAAATCCAACGCTGACAGAAACATGACCAGACCTAAATATTTGCAGCCACAAGGTTAGGGGTCTAAAGCTTCTTCAAGCTTAACATGGAGACCCAAGAAAGATCAAAACCCCAATAATAATGGAATTTCAATGACTTGCAATAGATTTAATTACATTTCAAAGGTCATTACAAAACCTATTGGGGTTAACTGGGTATTTCATTCTAAAAGGGATGAGAATGGGGTTGTTGTGAGAACTAAGTCTGTTCTTATTGAACAACCAGATGAATCCAAGTCTTCTGAGACTTGGGTTCCCAAAGAAAACTAATTTGTTTTCTTTATGTGCAGGGCATTCAAAGACAGATCAATGATTATGGATATTGGGATAGTGGATGCTCAAGGCACATGACAGGAAAGGAAGACTATCTGACGAACTTCACTCCTATTAAAGATGGTGATAAGGTATACTTTGGAGGTGGATATGGGACTATCACAGGCAAAGGAACTCTTCTCACCAATAATCTACGTTTTGAGAACGTCTTCCTGGTAAAAGAACTTGATTATAATCTGTTTAGTGTATCACAAGTTTGTGATAACAAAAATAAGGTTCTTTTCACAGATACTGAGTGTTTGGTGTCAAGCAAGGATTTTAAGATCCCTGATGAGAAGTATATTGAGTATAGAACACCTAGGCATAAGGACATATATAATGTGAATTTAAATGGGATTAAAGTGAATACAAATATGTCTTGTTTTTATGCTAAGGCCTTAGTAGATGAAAGTAATTTGTGGCACAGGAGACTAGGGAACATAAATTTTAAAAATATAAATAGACTTGTGAGGCTTGGTTTAGTTGATGGTTTGCCTGAGAAGGCCTTCCACAATGACCACTCTTGTGTTGCATGTCTTAAAGGCAAGCAGCACAAGGTCTCATTCAAGTCCAAGCAGGTGCATACTAGTTCCAGACCTCTTCATATGCTACACATGGACCTCTTTGGTCCAACAAATATAGAGAGTTTGAATGGCAAGTCATATTGTTTTGTTGTCACTGATGACTTTTCTAGGTTTACTTGGACATTCTTTCTAGCTATGAAGAGTGACACAGCTGATGTTCTTATTGATTTTATCACTCAGATAGAGAAAAGGTCTGGAAATGAGGTTAAAATGCTTAGGAGTGATAATGGTGGGGAATTTAGGAACAAGAAGCTTGATGATTTTTGTGCCAGGAAAGGAATTACTAGGCAGTTTAGTATTGCTAGAACCCCACAACAAAATGGGGTTGCTGAAAGGAAAAATAGAACCCTAATTGAAGCAGCCAGAACAATGTTGGCTGATGCTCACTTTCCTATAGCCTTTTGGGCTGAGGCTGTTAATACAGCATGCTATGTGCAAAATAGAGCATTGGTTAACAAAATTCTGAACAAAACACCTTATGAGTTACTTTGGGGAAGAAAACCTAATATTGGTTTTCTCAAACCTTTTGGATGTCATGTAGTAGTCTTAGATACTAGTGATGCCTTAGGTAAATTTAGTGCAAAAGATGATGAAGGTTACTTCATGGGGTATTCAGTGCAAAGCAAGGGTTATAGGGTTTATCTTAAAGAGGACAAACGTATTGTTGAGAGAGTACATGTTAGGTTCTTAGAGAATAAACCTAGTGATCCTGAAAGTGGTCCTAATTGGTTGTTTGATTTGGAACCCTTATCTAGAACTTTAAATTATATGCCTGTCACTAATCCAGACATTGTGAAGGTAACTTCAAATGTTGTGGAGGAACAAGTTGTTAATGTTTCAGGTACACAGGTTCATGAGAAGGTTGGATCACAAGCAGAAAAGGCATCTCCTACATTTGAATATGTCACAATTCCTATTTGGACAGATGCGTTTGCTGCTGCTGCTGCTGGACAAGGTAATGGTGGTCTCCAAATACCACCAGATACAAACATGCATGGTTCTTCAGGCGCTGACAAAGGCAAATCTAGCGCTGACAAGACCAATTCAGACGTTGATGGCTCAGACGTTGACAACAACAGTTCAAGCGTTGTTAGCCCAAGCGCTGACAAACAAGGTTCAGACGTTGACAACACCTTTGCACATATTTTCTCTTCCACTTTTGAACAAGGAGGACCTTCCAATGTTTATGAAGAGATTCTTGTTGATCAAAGAGAGTCTGATGAAGAAGATATTGGCAACATGGAGCGTGAAGTTGAGGACACCAGACTTTTTGAAGGAGGAGTTCTCACTTCCACAATGAAGAATCACCCCACATCTCAGATCATTGGTGATATTATGACTCCAGTTCAGACCAGAAGATCTCACCAAGGTCTTGGTGGGTTTATTGCTAATATACACAAGAAGGTTGATACCCCTCTTGTGCAAGCATGTTTGTTTGCATGTTTTCTGTCACAAGAAGAACCCAAGAAAATATTTGATGCTCTCAAAGAACCAAGTTGGGTGGAAGCAATGCAGGATGAGCTTCACCAATTTGCAATTCAGGATGTTTGGGAGCTGGTTGATTGTCCTAGATATGTCAGACCTATAGGGACAAGATGGGTTCTCAGGAACAAAAGAGATGAAAGAGGTATTGTGGTCAGAAACAAGGCAAGGTTAGTGGCTCAAGGTTATACACAAGAGGAGGGGATAGACTATGAGGAGGTCTTTGCACCAGTTGCAAGGATTGAAGCTATTAGGATTTTTCTAGCCTATGCATCTTGCATGGGCTTCACAGTCTATCAAATGGATGTCAAAAGTGCATTCTTGTATGGCACCATTGTTGAGGAAGTTTATGTCATGCAACCTCCTGGTTTTGAGGATCCAGAGCATCCAGATAAAGTGTATAGAGTCAAAAAGGCTATGTATGGCCTTCATCAAGCCCCTAGAGCATGGTATGGTACCTTGTCTACATATTTAGTGGACAATGGATTCAAGAGGGGCACCATAGATCAGACACTATTTACAAAGAAGAAAGGCAAAGATGTGTTGCTTGTGCAGGTCTATGTTGATGATATCATTTTTGGGTCTACTGATCCAAAGATGAGTGAGGATTTCTCCAAGCTTATGACAGACAAATTCAAGATGAGTGCTATGGGGGAGATGAACTTCTTTCTTGGTTTACAAGTTCAGCAGAAAGAAGATGGTATCTTCATCTCCCAGGACAAATATGTTGCTGAAATCTTGAAGAAGTTTGGCTTTTCTCCACATGAAAAGAGGGCTACTACCCCTATGGATAGAGAACACCCTTGGGGAAAGATTGGAGATGGGAAAGATGTTGATGTCAGGCATTATAGATCCATGATTGGATCTTTGATGTATCTTACTGCTTCCAGACCTGATATCATGTTTGTTGTGTGTGCTTGTGCACGACATCAAGTGACTCCCAAAGAATGTCACCTTTATGCTGTGAAGAGGATCTTTAGGTACCTAAGATGCTATCCAAGTCTTGGTTTGTGGTACCCAAAGGATTCACCATTAGAGCTGATTGCATATTCAGACAGTGATTATGGAGGTGATAAGTTTGATAGGAAATCCACAACTGGTGGATGTCAATTTCTTGGGAGCAGATTAATATCTTGGCAATGCAAGAAACAAACAGTGGTGGCTAATTCTACAACTGAAGCAGAGTATGTGGCTGTAGCAGCATGTTGTGGTCAAGTGTTGTGGATTCAGAACCAGCTGTTGGACTATGGGTATAATTTTATGCATACTAAGATATTTGTTGACAATAATAGTACTTTATGCATCATTAAGAATCCTGTACATCATTCTAAAACTAAACACATAGAAATTAGACACCATTTTATAAGAGATTGCTTTGAGAAAGGTTTAATACAACCAGATAGGGTTGACACTGAGGAAAATGTGTCAGATTTATTAACTAAACCTTTTGATACTGGAAGATTTCAATACTTGGTAACAAGTATTGGAATGGTTAATCTCTCTTAATATGTGTTTTGGATTCTTTTTGTAAAAGTATGTACAGGATGATGCATTATTATTATTGGTCTTATTGATGATTTAGATTTTCCACTATATTTTTCTAACACTGACAAATTTGCTTGAACACTGATAAGTGTTTTTGCAGCGTTGTCAGCAATATAATTGTCTAACGCTGACAAAGTTTCCTTCAACGCTGTTGTGTGTTATCGGGGCGTTGTCAGCAACAATGTTAGTTTTGTGGTTTTCAATCTACATGTGCAGATGGTGTTAGCAGTATACATTGGATACAGAGTTGCTTATGGATCAATGGAGAAGCATTTGGACAAGTTTTTATTTATGGATGATGGTTGGAATGTTTCATTCCTATCTTGACATAAATTTTTATGTTCATGCATGATTTTAGCAAACTTTTTGTATCATAGTTTAAGGGGAGGTTTTAGGAACCTTTAGGATGTTTGGGTATCCATATGATACTCTTATCACAATTCTAGATTGTGTCCACAGGTGAGTATGGGTTAGTTTTACTAAACCATGAGGCACTGTAGCATGCATAGTATATCAACTTTGCATGCTGCCAAGACATTTTTGGCCTAGAATTGGTTGTGGTCTATTGGGAGTCTTGGGAATGATTTTGATATGGGATTTACCTGGGAGTAACAAGGATTTTATAAGGTAACTTTGTTGTTAAGAGTTTTGGTTAGCAAGGGACACTAGAGGACTGTTATGTCTATCTTGCTTATGCAAGTGTGCATAATTGGACAGTGCTTGCCGCCCTATAATAATTATCATCTTTTGGTTATCTTCTCTAGGATAAATTACTTGTTAAGGTCATTTTTCACTTTTTAAAACAATTTTATTTTTGGACGCTGACAAGATTTTTCCAAGCGTTGTTGTGACCAAATTGGACGCTGACATGGCTTTAGGTGAACGTTGACAAGATTATAGCCGTTGGGCGTTGATAGGTTATTTTTGACCGTTGACACTCAATGGGACCTACCCAGTTGTTACTTTTTGACATATTTTCAAGCCGTAATTTTAGGAGTTGTTACTTTCATTAAATGCATGAGATAACTTATAACTTTTTCAATATTCTCATGATTAGTTTTTGAAAATCTTTGCCTATTTTTGGGCCAATCACATGCATTCTTTATCTCCTATAAATTTGGCTCCTATTTTTAAACAGGGTATCTATAATTCTTGTCTAACACTTTTCTCTTATCAACTTCATCTTCTACACTTCAAATTAACAGCTTTCATCAATGGCACCAAAGTTTAACTCAACAGAATTGGATTTGGGGTTCAAGTCTCAACACAAAATGATTGCTTATCTTGTTGCTGATAATGATTTGTTTCCTCAATACACACAAATGGTGGCGTATTTGAACGCATCCCCATTAAGGTATGCTCTTTCTCATGCACCACTCATTCCAGTCACACACATTAAGCAGTTTTGGAACACTGTCAGTTCCTCAACAGTTAATGGAGTGACCACATTGACTTCTATTGTTCATGGGAGGTCTTGGGTGGTTACTGAGGCCTTGGTACGCCAGGCCTTGCATCTTGATGATGCTGATGGTATAGCCATCCTTCCCATAAATGAAATAGAACAAGGGCTTAGGGCTTTGGGATATCCTTTTCCTGATGAAGGTACTCTTAATAAGTATCATAAGCAGGAATTTCCCCCAGCCTGAAAGTACCTCATTCACATCCTCCTTCAATGTTTGAGTCCCAAATGTACTGCACACAATGAGATCAATAGATCCATTGCCAGTGCTATTGTGTGTATTGCAACAGGGCAAAAATATAACTATTCTAAAATGATTTTTGAAGGGATGTGTAAAAACAAGGGGACAAAAATGACTTTAGCTTATCCCCGTTTTCTGCAAATGGTTTTTGATGATCAAGGTTATTGTTCAAGGGATCACAATGATTTTTATAAGATCCCTAAACAAAAGAAAGCTATTTTTACAAAGATGAATTCACCACCTCATAGAGACTTACCTTTAACCCCAGCCATGCTTGCTGTTATTGCAGCAGCACAACCCCAACCAGACCCCCAACCTCAAATTGACCCTCCACCACAACTTGAACCCATTCCTGAACCTTTACCCTCACCTGAACAAATGCAAATTGACCAAGAACCCTTTGACGCTGACACATCAAATGTTGGCGTTGATGTGCCTATTTCCAACGCTGACACACAACCTTCACAATCCCAAACACCCCTTAACCAACCCACATCTACCCATTCTTCCACACCATCTTCCACACCACCTGAATATAGGTTGTTGAAACGCCAAAGGACTACTGGAGTGTTCTCCTCTGGTGGTCCTAGCCATGAAGCAGAGAGAACCACCACCACAACTGTGGCTGGTGACCTGGATGAGGCTGGGACTATTGGTTCTGGCTTAGATGCTGGCCAAGGCAGTCCCACCATAATTAAGTCCTCATCCTTGCCCAATGAATCTGACTTGGGAGGTCAAATCCCCATTTCAGAAGAGGGCAGACTGGAACCAATGACTCTTTTAGAATTGACGGCAGTCTGCATTAGCTTGCAAAAGCAAAATGCAAACTTAGTACAAATTGTCAGCTCCCAAGGCCTTGAACTCAAGCAATTGAGGGAGAGGATTGTTGTTTTGGAGAGTGATCATGCTAGGAGGGGTATGGAGGAGTCTTCCAAAGGGGAGGAAGATCAAAGAAATCTGAGTGATAAGGGCAGCCAAGATGGTCAATCAATGGATGTTGCTGAAGCCCTTACAACTTTGAAGGAACAAACAGGTTTTGATACGTCCTTAATCTCTCCAACCAATCTAAATTTATCATTTACAGCTATGTTGAGAGAGGTTACACAAGGCGCTGAGGGAAAATATTTGAGCGTTGACAAGACAAATTTGGACGCTGATAGAAGTATTTTGGGCGCTGATAGAGGAAATTTGGGCGTTGACAGACCTGCACATGAAGGTGATGTATTCCAGTCATCATCTATCATCAAAGAAGTTTCTACTCAGGTATTGCCATCTACCTTACCAACCATTGCACCATCAGATAAGGGTAAGGGTAAATTGGTAGAAGAATTTGTTCCAAAGAATGCAGCCCAAGTTGAATTTGATAGAAGATTGGCTAAACAAATGATGGAACAAGGTGAAAAGGAAAAGTCACCATTTGTTGTGACTTCTGAAGAAGGAAGTGATGGAGCTAGCTCAGACTCAAGTGTGATGATTATAGAACCAGAAAGGCTTGAGTATGGTGATGAGCTTGCTAGGGAAAAGTTGAGAGATTTAAAATTGCAGGTTGACTTTGACATGCTAGAGGTGGTTCAGATGTACAATTCTTGGGAAGAAAGCTGCATGGACAATCCAGACTTGACCATTTTAGATCAAATATGGGGTTTGGAGCTTCTTCTTAGAGTTCAGAAGGATTGTAAGGTGATTTTGAAGCACAAGGCAAGCAATATTCTCTCAGAATTGAAAAGGGATAGAAGAGAGCTCTACTTTATGTTGCTTAGATGTCATGGAGTTGGATGGACACATCAGAAGTTGAAGGCTTTGACATTTGATGAGTTGGAACATAGGGCTTATCCTATTTGGGTGAGAGTGCAGGAAGCAAACACTCTCAGACTTCTTTCAGATGAAAGAAAGGAGCAACTTGTAGAAGAGATGGAAATCAAGAAAGCTATGATAGTTCCCAGGCCAGTGAAGAAGGGATTTAAACTTGAGTTTCCAAAAGATATGAATTCACTATATCCAAGTGAAGCAGTTATTAGAAAGAGCCTCAAGCTCTCCCCATTAGAAGCTTCAGATATGGTGCAAGTGTTACCATTAGATTCCAGGAATCCAATTGTGAGTTATGATGAGGATGAATGTGGATTCTGGAAGATTGGCAGATTTGGCAAGGAGGTACACACTTTTACCACTCTCATATCTTTATTTGCAAGTTGTGATAGAGAAGACTTGGTGGACCTTTGGAGGTTACTAGAGACCAAGTATGAGGCTGAAGCACCAACTTCAGCTAATGGAATAAAACTTTGGACCACATTCAAAAGAATGCGTGGGACAAATGAGGAAGATCCTGAAATATGGAAGGATCTTGAAGATGACCTCAGTGGTCTTCAATGGAGGTTATATTCAGCTGCTGGTGTATACTATTTGAGTTCTACAAAGTTTGCTGAGTATCTACTTGTGGATGCTCAGTATTTTATATCCAAGGCTGTTTTGGAAAAGATGAAGGACACTCAGCTGGAGATAGATTATTCAAGTGACGTGGCAAAGAATTTGATCAGATTTATTCATTACCAATATGAGAAGGTTTGTCAGACTCCTCCAAGTTCTTAATGCTTATTAAGAAACTTGATCATAAGAGTGGATATCAAGTTTAGGGGAGGATTGTTGGGAATAAATTAAGGCCAGATCACTTGAGCGCTGACAAGAACAAAACAAGCGTTGACAGGAATAAAGCAAGCGCTGACAGCTCAAGCGTTGACAGGTTAAAGTCAAGTGTGACAATCCGTCAATTTACGATTGATATTTTATTCTCAAATATTATTTGAAAATATTATTTTAATGATATAATATGAACTCACTTATTTTTGGGAAGAAATTTGGATTTACGTCTTGAAGTAGCATCGACTACGTCTAAACCGGAGGATTCAACGTTACGTGCTTGCGTTTACATACACCGTCTTTGGTGACAGTCCGACATTTCAGAAAAATAAATTTATCCGTAAATATTATTTTGGAGTTTTAAATTTGTGTTGGTTCATAAACTCACAAATTTACGAGAAGAGATTAGGACTTAAGATTTTATTTTAACATCCTTTACGACTAAACCGGAAACCTTAGGATTACGTATTAACGTTTTCGAACTCCGTTTTTGATTAGACAATTTTTATTGGATTCGTTTTGTGACGTCGATTCATAATTTATAAAAACGTTTTTCGTAAAACGACCCGAGGGCACGCAAATCGAGGAAACTAGAATCGAGAAGTACCCGTAAATAAATGGGATGAGACAAGTGGGACACTTGTCCCACCCCATTCAAACCGGCCTAAAGAAGCCACCAAGCCAACTTATGTGGCAAGTTTATAACATGTAACTTAACACTTGTCTAAGCTTACTTTGTAAGCTAACCAAACCTCAAAACTAGCTACCAAAACAACTCATCTCATTTACACACATGCAAAACAACTCTCCTCTCTCTCACACTCATTTTTGGGCCGTCCCTCATCTCCATCAAACACCACCTTTCATACAAACTTTAACCATAAACATATGTTATAATTAACATATGTTAATCTCCATTCAAAAAGATGAAGATTGGTGCAACTTATAACATCCATGGAGGAGTTTTCATGGTGTCATGGGGCTGATTTTCCACAAGGAGTTGATGAAGATTGGAGTTCTTGAAGATGGTGTTGGCTAAGCACAAGTTTCTCCATCAAAAACCATGTCAAAATCATAACCTACATCAAGTTGGTGATATAAAGATTGTCCTCCTCATCTTCTTGTTATTTTAATTATGTAAACATGTATTTTATTTCCTATTGTATATGTATATGATGATTATATGATGATAAAAATGTTATGTGGGGATTTATTGTTGATAGACATGATTAAAAAGGTGAAAAACCATATGAAACAAGGTTAAAATCTTGCTTAAAAATGTAGGCTGTATAAAAACAGTAAAGAACCATATGGTAAACTGATAAAATGATGAAGTAGAATGGATTTACAGTAAGCTATGGGTCTTGTACACATGTGAGAGTTGGCCATGCAATGGAATCAAAATAATGAGTGAGATATGATCAAAACAAGTTTAGGGTATAAATCTGAAGTTACTGTTTTGGACGATTTTTAGAAAATACTTAAAGGATGATTCAACAGTAGCTATAGAAGAGTTAAATGTAGCACATATCATGTAGTTTATGTGATAAAAATTTTAGCTTCTATCTCCATGTAGAACTCAAGATATGGCAATTTTGGTGAAGATGAAGTTAAAAATCAGATTTTTGGAAATTAAAGAATAATACTATTATATAAGCACTCACATTTTAATATATAAAATGTAAAATAAAAACCCACTAACTTATAAAACTTATTTATATAAATATATATAAAAGGTTAATCAAATGGATAAATTATATAAATGGTGGTGAAATAATGTTTATAAGTAATAAAAACTATAAACTTGATTTTTACGACTTTTTCGGCTATCGCCGTGAAATTCACGTTTTTCGCCAAATAAAACTTAGACGACCAAACCCGTCTAATGTAAAGTTTATAAAAGTCATATACTGATGTTTAAGTAACTAATACAAGTAAAAACCGATAAAACCCGAACTATAGGGCAAACGGACATTAACGAGCTAAATAAACACATTGGGCTAATAATTGGACTAAATAAGTTAAACACTCCTAAAAATAACTTATTGGGCTTAACCCATTTGGGCTCAACTTGTAAAGTTTAAGTACTGATAATATGAGTACAAAATGGATTAAAATAAGTTAAATAACTTATAATAAGCTTATTGGACTTAAGACACGTAAACGGGTAAAACTAGTAAACTAATATAAAAGTTATCGACATATAACACTAAAATGAGTAAACGAGAATATGTAAAACCACTTGATCATCATATATATATAATCATCATATGTATACATAATTGGTATTTTTATAAAGTCATTGGACATGAGTCTAAGACGAGTATTATTTGTCTAGGTTTCCGTGATTGAAGCACGTATCGTATGTCCGAATTGCCGATAACCCGCCTTCCCACATCAACGTGAGTTCATAGCCTCGCACTCTTTTAAATGTTTTTATAAATGTTTTATAAACCCGTGAGGGAGATAACATGTTAGTTTTTATAAAATAGGACACCATTTGTCCCGATTGTTTGTTTATTGATTTTGGACCCGAATGATTGAATGACCCGATTGTATGACCCGATAAATGATTAAAGGACCCGATAGATGAAATTAAATGGATTATTAAAGTTAGGTTATTTCACTAAAAGTCCCATTAGCATGAATTGTGAACTACCGGGAGTTGGTAGACGCTTATGCATTTAATAGTACTATTTGGGGACGATCACCCCAGTTCGCGCCTTGACGGTTGATCCCCGTCGTGCCACATTGATTGGTAAGCGAATTTATGTATGAGAAGATTTCCATAGCGTGACCTTTGTGACGACACGCTACTTTAGATGGGCAAAATTTGTATCGGGTTAGCTACCCGTTTTGGTTTAGTAAGGTAACAATGTCATGCGGCTTGTAATAATCCAAAACTAACGAAATACTATTAGACGCTTCGAATTACGATGTATTGCCTGACTAGCAATACAGGGTCATACTATTGATATTATGTTCGTGTTTTGGTTTTCATAACCATATTCATATAACGGTTTTTGGTTTCATACAACGTCATAAGACGTATTGTATGATGTTTTTTACGACATTGGCTCGTATAACGATTTTTAAGGCAAATGCCTATATTATGATTTTCGATAAGGATTTATATAAAATGACTTTGGCTATTTTATGGCCTATTACAAAGATTTGAATAAAATGATTTTGGCTATTTTACGGCCTATTACAATGATTTGTACGAATTGATTTTTGGTACTAATTTTATACCAAAGTTATATTGATGGAATTTATTAAACTCTATGAATTCACTCGGCGTTATCGCTGACCTCTTCTTTTAACATGTTTTATCTCAGGTACTTGAAGGTAATTCTCGGGAAGACGACAAGAATTCATGGCCCGCACCTAAACTATATTTTCCATTCAAATACTTTGTAAAACTTTGTATGAAATATAATGACTTGGGACCGACGTAACTTTGATATTTATGAATGGAAATGATTTATTAATAAACGACGCGATTTTTATGCGTTGTCTATGATGTGAGTAATGTGCTATCCCGTAACACCAACTAGTCTTCCGTTGTACTGAGCTGTATAAATTTGGGGGTGTTACAGTTTGGTACCATAGCTCTCGTTATAGAGAACGAAAGATTTTAAAACCAAGGTTTTGATTAAAACATTTCAAAATCTTTTAACTATAAACATTTTTCTAAAAATGTCTAAAAATCTTTTGACTATAACGGTGCCGAAGAATTCCCGAGTTACCAACAAGGCCAGAATGAGAAGTGTTATTTTAATATATATAACTTGGATTATATATATACATATGATGTAATTTTATTACATGATTGTTTGATGATTATTTTGATTTTTATACGAGGTATTTATACGACGTCGATTGTCACAAGTAACCCTAACTCCCCTAGTAAATTAATCGAAGCTATTCTCGTAGGAATTCTAGCTATCCTAGATCTAAACCAAGTTGTGGATATTTATGATCCCAACAAATGGTTGATATTCGTAGAAATGTAGATATTAGTTGATTATGATATTGAAAAAGAATTGGCGAGATTAAATCTGATATCGATGTCATGACGATCTTTCCTTATAGAGTGGAGTTTGACAAAACATTATCACCTGGAAAGATGTCATCTGATTCGTTGTCATCCAATTCTTAAATTGAAATCGAAAGGGTGAATGTTGCACTTGAGGCTGTTATTGGAACCATTACCCAAAAGCCTCATGCCACTAATACCTTTCCGAGAAGTCTAGTTGAATGATCAAGTCATTTCATATTAATGACTCATTTGATAATTGTTGTTGTAAGAGCTAATAGGATTGGAAATTAAGTGTTGATTCATATTGAGATTGTATTGCCTTTACAAGGCCGAAGAATAAGATTGAAAGTATTGGAGAATGAAGTAGGATATTGACTTGAGTATAAAATTGGTTGAAACTTGGATAAAGTAAAATTTAACCTGTATGGAATATGAGATTGATAAGAGGAAATCGTTAAGTTTTGTGATTGAATTATAAGGTATTAATTGATTGTTGATTCATGTTAAGGGTTGTTCCTAGACCATTGTCCACTAACAAGGATGCCAGTGTCCAAGAAATAAATTGAAGAAATCTTCTTCTGAATTGAGACCGATGGATCTTCCGGGACATATGGAACACCTAATGACTCTTGTAGATTAGTATTCATTGTGGTATCTTTTAAAAATAATCCCTAACTTAACTGTGACATCAGTTGGTAGGATGAGTTCTGAGAATTGTATGACATAGTAACACGTAATGTGTTACGGTACAATTTTGACTTGTTTGTGATTAATGAAAAGACTACATTTGATTGCTAAATTCTACATGTATCGATGATATCTATCTTTTCTTGCTTCATCCTAATGTTCGCATTAGTGATGCAACCATTGAATAAGTACTCACCTTGATTTGAGTTACGTTGTGGATTATTCTTTTGAGTGCCATCGAGATCATGAACCTCATGATTAATTGGCTAAGCTCATTTCCTATCATATCGTAGTTAATTCTTGGTGAACAAGCTTTCATCACTCTTTTGCAGATCACTCATTGTTTTTATAAGATAAAACGGTATCCTTTGAGAAAATCTAATTTTCATCACTATAAGGATTATTCAAAGTAAGATTTATAAGTGATCGTTATCGAAATGAAATTGTTTATGAAACACCTTGGAAAACTTAATTGTTTTCATAGCAAAGAAAATCTTTGAAAATTTATTTTTGATTCTTATTTAAAGAATTAAGCATGAAAATGTTTTTATTATAAACATGATGATAAAATTTTGACGAACTGAGTATTGCATCGATAATCTTGAAATTGTATATAGTTGCGCGCCTACATACAATTTGGAATGGACTATGCAAGACTGATTAGTAGTCACCATAAAACTAATGGATAAACGCTACATTTTCTTTGAAGATTGTGAAAGAATAAATTATATGAGATCTGCAAGAAGTGAAAAATAGGGACATAATGTTAGAGACATCTACATATGTGCCCGTGACCATCTATTCTTCTGAGTTGAATTTACTCATCTGTGGAAATTGTCTTATTTGACAATTGACAATTCTTTCTTGTCTAATTCTCCCGTAGTGAGATTCTTAGGAAAAGTATCTGATTACCGAGTATTGATACCCGACTGGATGTATCGACGTTCCTATCATTTCTTTGATTTGATTTCATTTGAATGACCTGGGTAACGATCCGAGGAGCTTTCGAATGCGTACTCAAATTATGAAAACATGGGATATATTCATATTCGTTAAATGTTTTCGTCTGTGTCTGATTTGAAATTCTTCCGCGTAGATTATGCGTTAACCATACTCTTTTAAGGTTAGTTGTGTCTCCATATATCCTTAAATTTGTGAAGGATTTTGAATTATTATTAGTCTTTTGAGAAGTTCACATCTTATCGACGGCAATAAAACTGGAAAGTTGATAGTGCCAGTAGAAGGGATTGATTAATTATGACATGACGATATTGTCTTAATTGATGGGAACTCGAGTAGAATTCCCCTAAATGATAAGATGTTGATTATCAAAAGTGATCTAAATAATTCTTGATGGATGATCATATCCTGTATTTAGACTTGAAATTATAACGTGAATGGTTATGAACTAGTTATAGATATTGTAATCTAGAAGAACCTAATATGAATTTATTAAAGGATGTTTATCTTATCTGAAACTTTAGGAGGTATTTATTGATGAATTAACTAGACCTTCGCCACTAAGGCAAGTTGAAATTGGTATTGATTATATTTCCGGTGCTGCACCTGTGGCTTGTGCACTGTACGTCAGCACCATCTGAATTTAAGGAATTACCGTACAACTGAGAAAGTTGTCGGAGAAAGATTTTATTATACCAAGCCTGTCATCCTGAAGAGCTATGGTGTTATCATTCCTAATATTTATAGATTACTGTGAATTGAGTAAATTGACAATCAAAAACGATATCCATAACTCGAAATGGAAGATTTGTTCGATCATTTACAAGGTTCTAGTGTATGTTTTAAAGAATTGATCCACGGCATGGTTATCATCAACTTCGCGTCCGCGAAAGAGATTATCTATTCCAATTACTACATCCGGTACTTGTAATGAACATTATGAGTTTCATGTGGTGACGTTTGGATTGACTAATACACATGTAGCATTCATAAATTGGTGGATCACGTGTGTAGGCTGTAAATTGATAAATTCATGCTTGTGATCATTAAGGACTATTTGTTTGTTAATACGAATAAGAATGAGTTAATAATTATTTATAGATTGTCCTGAATTGGCCGAACAATGAAAACATGTACCTTAAATATTTAACATAAGACTTAAGACTTAATTCTTTACATGATTTAACCGTGTGATTAGTAAATAATGGAAGCTATATTGTCTTTTCAAAGATTAGAACCATTAACGCTTAGGGATTAAAAACTTAATCCTTTACATAAAATGACCGTTGGATTAATAATGGTAAGATGTATGCATATTGACTCTTCAAAAATTTAGAGCCCTTTTAAGACCTTGGATTTTATCAAAAAGAAATGGAAATATGCTTTGACAAATGTTTTAACAAAGGATTTTTAAGGGATTATTTCCTTATACACAAATCATTTAACTAAACTCCTGTTTAGGGGTAAATGATTGTGTATACTTCTAGACAACCTAAGAAGAATCGGAAAAAAAAAAACTATAGAACTTATTACTTGAAATTTGAAACGATAATTTATGCTTTCAACTAAGAAAACTTTGACCAAAATATAAACAAAGATTTTTCAAATATTTACAAATCTTATTAATATTTTCGATAAATCAACAAAAATCTTGTTAATTAAATTCAAATTTATTTTGAACATTTTATATAATTGGTCGAACTAAGAAATTTAAAATTTTTATGTTTACGTTTCATAAAAATTAACTAATAATTATTTAATTAATTATAATAATTATCGACGCTTTAGACGACGGATTGAGTAAAACGGATAAAAATGATAGTTGAGAAGAAACTAAAACTCAGAAAACGTGAAGAAAGAATTTTGAATAAATACGGTTATGATATTTATTTCATCAGGAGAAAGTGAACGTAATTACTTACGCATAATATAGAAAGAATATCTGAGTAAATTGTGGACATGATAATTATATCATCATGAGAAGTGAATATAAATACTGACGCATTATGTAGAAAAGATAAAGAACCAGTTAGGACATGTTCCTTAATAATGAAGGTGCAAATAAATTGCCGAACGATATAAAAATAAACAATGATTGTTAAAAGGATAATATAGATAATAAAAAGGGGTTCACGACTAATATGAACCATTAAAATTATGAAGCCGATAGCGTTAAATATTTAAAAGACCACTTGTGATTGTGTAAATATGGAGATTGTGAGATATAGTTATGATGGAATTTGTAAGTATAAGTATTATATGTATGTCATTTATGACTAAAAGTATCATTGTCTGAAGAAGTTGTACTAATGGCAATTATGAAGGCAGACATCGCCTCATACATTAGTAAACGTCTAGCTATTGCAAAAGGTCATCATCTGAATTTGATTCAATTTGGGTCATCGTCGACAGACTGACCAAATCTGCTAATATCATTCCCGTTAATGATAAATGCAAAAGAGTTATGTAAACATAGTGTGCCTGTATCGAACATCTTTATCAAGATCCTCGCTTCGCATCGAATTTCTAGAGATTTGCTCATAAATCAATAAGAACGAACCTTGATGAGAGTACTATGTACCATCCCAAATCGAAGGGACGAGGTAAAGTAACGATACAAAGTAATATAAGTGCTGTTTTATGTTTGAATGATTGACCTTTGGTAATAGACCGTATAATCGTTTTCCTTTGGAGAGATTATCCTTGATAATCATCGTATTAGGATTGAGATCGAATCTTGTTAGGATCTAAATATTAGAGCATCTGTGAGCAGAAGTTGAGATGAAGACATCCGACATACACCCATTGTGAGTTGGACGTGTCTCTTAGGTTTAAGGTTTCCTATGATGGCGAACCTATTCTTGCAAAATACCCGACCCGCAAGATCTGAAATGATTATTGAAATTAGGATTTGATTATTGGCTGCCGATAGTGGGCAAGAGGTTATGTGAATGTGAAATATAGATCTTGAAGTGCCAAATGGGTAGCGAAGTTATGCCAAAAAATTTAACCTTGGAAAAATGAATTCATGATCTGACAAATCATGGGATATAAGTCCCCGTTGTATGGGACCATTTAGATGATGTAAAAGTTGGGATTGAAAGGCATACAAGCTGGATCTACCCTAGGACTTCAAAGACTGCGTGAATTATGTTTCGTATATCGAACTTGATGGAATATCTATCAAGTTAAAATCTGAATTCTTCTTAATAGAGCTTAGATCGGCGAAAAGTTGCATTCATCAAAAACCCGTGAACATCATGGATAGAGAAAGTAAGTCAACATTTAGCCTGATCTTATTCCCGTAGTTATGTTTGATGAAACTCGCGTATTGTAACGAATTGCACTTGTGAGAAAAGACCGAATGTGGAGGAAATACCCACATGGCTTTAACTCTATAAGAAGCGAGTAGTAAGGTAAGATGATCTTTGAGGACAAAGATCCTGTTTAGGGGTAAATGCTGTGACAATCCGTCAATTTACGATTGATATTTTATTCTCAAATATTATTTGAAAATATTATTTTAATGATATAATATGAACTCACTTATTTTTAGGAAGAAATTTGGATTTACGTCTTGAAGTAGCATCGACTACGTCTAAACCGGAGGATTCAACGTTACGTGCTTGCGTTTACATACACCGTCTTTGGTGACAGTCCGACATTTCAGAAAAATAAATTTATCCGTAAATATTATTTTGTAGTTTTAAATTTGTGTTGGTTCATAAACTCACAAATTTACGAGAAGAGATTAGGACTTAAGATTTTATTTTAACATCCTTTACGACTAAACCGGAAACCTTAGGATTACGTATTTACGTTTTCGAACTCCGTTTTTGATGAGACAATTTTTATTGGATTCGTTTTGTGACGTCGATTCGTAATTTATAAAAACGTTTTTCGTAAAACGACCCGAGGGAACGTAAATCGAGGAAACTAGAATCGAGAAGTACCCGTAAATAAATGGGATGAGACAAGTGGGACACTTATCCCACCCCATTCAAACCGGCCTAAAGAAGCCACCAAGCCAACTTATGTGGCA
This sequence comes from Glebionis coronaria, assembly GCA_025667525.1. Classification (NCBI taxonomy): domain Eukaryota; kingdom Viridiplantae; phylum Streptophyta; class Magnoliopsida; order Asterales; family Asteraceae; genus Glebionis; species Glebionis coronaria. Next base: position 56,805,678 of record CM046881.1, read on the forward strand.
AGTTTATAACATGTAACTTAACACTTGTCTAAGCTTACTTTGTAAGCTAACCAAACCTCAAAACTAGCTACCAAAACAACTCATCTCATTTACACACATGCAAAACAACTCTCCTCTCTCTCACACTCATTTTTGGGCCGTCCCTCATCTCCATCAAACACCACCTTTCATACAAACTTTAACCATAAACATATGTTATAATTAACATATGTTAATCTCCATTCAAAAAGATGAAGATTGGTGTAACTTATAACATCCATGGAGGAGTTTTCATGGTGTCATGGGGCTGATTTTCCACAAGGAGTTGATGAAGATTGGAGTTCTTGAAGATGGTGTTGGCTAAGCACAAGTTTCTCCATCAAAAACCATGTCAAAATCATAACCTACATCAAGTTGGTGGTATAAAGATTGTCCTCCTCATCTTCTTGTTATTTTAATTATGTAAACATGTATTTTATTTCCTATTGTATATGTATATGATGATTATATGATGATAAAAATGTTATGTGGGGATTTGTTGTTGATAGACATGATTAAAAAGGTGAAAAACCATATGAAACAAGGTTAAAATCTTGCTTAAAAATGTAGGCTGTATAAAAACAGTAAAGAACCATATGGTAAACTGATAAAATGATAAAGTAGAATGGATTTACAGTAAGCTATGGGTCTTGTACACATGTGAGAGTTGGCCATGCAATGGAATCAAAATAATGAGTGAGATATGATCAAAACAAGTTTAGGGTATAAATCTGAAGTTACTATTTTGGACGATTTTTAGAAAATACTTAAAGGATGATTCAACAGTAGCTATAGAAGAGTTAAATGTAGCACATATCATGTAGTTTATGTGATAAAAATTTGAGCTTCTATCTCCATGTAAAACTCAATATATGGCAATTTTGGTGAAGATGAAGTTAAAAATCAGATTTTTGGAAATTAAAGAATAATACTATTATATAAGCACTCACATTTTAATATATAAAATGTAAAATAAAAACCCACTAACTTATAAAACTTATTTATATAAATATATATAAAAGGTTAATCAAATGGATAAATTATATAAATGGTGGTGAAATAATGTTTATAAGTAATAAAAACTATAAACTTGATTTTTACGACTTTTTCGGCTATCGCCGTGAAATTCACGTTTTTCGCCAAATAAAACTTAGACGACCAAACCCGTCTATTGTAAAGTTTATAAAAGTCATATACTGATGTTTAAGTAACTAATACAAGTAAAAACCGATAAAACCCGAACTATAGGGCAAACGGACATTAACGAGCTAAATAAACACATTGGGCTAATAATTGGACTAAATAAGTTAAACACTCCTAAAAAGAACTTATTGGGCTTAACCCATTTGGGCTCAACTTGTAAAGTTTAAGTACTGATAATATGAGTACAAAATGGATTAAAATAAGTTAAATAACTTATAATAAGCTTATTGGACTTAAGACACGTAAACGGGTAAAACTAGTAAACTAATATAAAAGTTATCGACATATAACACTAAAATGAGTAAACGAGAATATGTAAACCCACTTGATCATCATATATATATAATCATCATATGTATACATAATTGGTATTTTTATAAAGTCATTGGACATGAGTCTAAGACGAGTATTATTTGTCTAGGTTTCCTTGATTGAAGCACGTATCGTACGTCCGAATTGCCGATAACCCGCCTTCCCACATCAACGTGAGTTCATAGCCTCGTGATATAGTGTTTTTACTACCCTTTAGGAAAAGAGCGTAAAAAGCGGTAAGTATTAACGAGTAGTTTAGGAAAACCACAAGTTATGACCCAAATGGGTATCGTTCTCTCGAGGAGGCACGTGCGTTGTGTAATGAATGATTGATTTTGTTTTTGATTATTAACAAGAAGAAAAAGAAGAGAAAATGACGAAGACGAAAAAAATAGAAAAATAAGGCAAAAACACTACTAGAAAGTTACGACGTAAAAAAACACAAAATTTAAAATTTTAATCTAAAAATTCCTAAAAATTACTAAAAATCCCAAATAATATTCTAAGAGTTTACAAAAAAATCCAAACTTGCCAAAACCTTTTAATTAAATTAATAATGACTTTTTAATGCTAATTAAAGCCCTAAAAATCACTTTTAAATATTAAAAAGCCCTAAGCAAGATTTAATAGTTTGTAAACCTCAAAAATGACCTAATTAAGCTAAAAACTATTTTTAAAAATTTTAAAACCAAATTAAACTATTTTTAAACTCCTAAAAACTATTAAAATCTATTTAAAACTAATTAAACTTAAAATAATTATAAAAATAAATCTAAAAGTTATAAAATTATTCTAAAAATGGTAAAAGTCCTAATTAATGCTAAAGAATCTAGGAAAAATGAAAAAAAGTTAAAAATAAAACTTTGAATTTTTATGAATAAAATAATAATAAAATATTCAAAAAAATGAAAAGTTCTTAAATAAATTCTAAAAAATTCTCAAAAATCCTAAATATTCTAACTAAGAAGAAAATGTAAATTAAAATTCCTAAAACCTTTTAATTAATTTTATATTAATTTTTTAAGTTGCCTAAAAACCCTAAAATTAAATAAAATTAAAAATTAAAGTTTTTGAAACCAAAACTAGATGTAAACCTCAAAAATATTATTTAAAAGCTAAAAACTATTTTTCCCTAATTAAAAACTACTTTTAACTATTTTTTTAATGATTTTTTAAAATACGGATAAAGAAAAATGCATAGAAAATAATTAAATAATGTGAAAAATATAAAACCAATCTAGAAAAATCCTAAAGTCTATAAAGGTCCTAGGAAAAATCAATTAAGCCAAAAACACTAATCAAATAAGCTGGAAAAGGGGTGAATAAGCTACGGCTTATTTAAAATGGCTCAAAGTAAAAAGGGGTTAAGAGGGTAATGAAATGAAAAGAAAACGTAAAAAGCTATCTAGATCACCTGGTAAGCACGTTACTCCCCCAACGAGGGGTCGCGTGTTCGAGTCCGGTGCGGGTATGCTTTTTATAAATTTTTTTTTTTTTTTACTTTCCAAATCAAACACTGTCACTTGTATGCTTAATACCACAAACCAATTTTCCTTTTTACACAAGATTTAACAAAGTTATGATCCAATTCGTCACCAGTTCTTAATGTTTGAAGAACTCAAGCTTTTTCTTGTGTTTACTGTTTTCTTCACAGGTGGATATAGCCAAGAGGGCTTGGCTTTTGCTTATTTGGTGGTTTTTGTGGAACACAATGGCACCCCTTCACTCTTTCTGAGTGAAGGGAGTCAAACAAGACACAAATGAAACCAACACTTAGCACAGATTTCACAATCAAAGCACACAAGAGCAAAACAATGTTGCTGAGGTCCTTAGGTAGGTCTGGTGGTCTTGTTAGCTTATAACTAGCACCCTAATGAGTTTCAAAGGCTAATAATTTGCATACTCACTTACCACATAACATAAGAACACCTTACAATCCCACAATGATTTATCTCTTATCAGATTTCAAAAGATTTAAGCACAAAAAAGGAAAAAACAAGCAGAAAGTATGATTATGCAGATTTTTAGCTTACTTTCACTTTTTCACACTTTGACTTGCTTCAAATCTTATACCAAACTCATAAGCAAACTAAGCATACAACCTTAACAATCCTAGTTAAGCTATCTAACACGTTTTCCTCTACTAAATCTATCAAAATCTCTTACTAACTTGCATATCTAAACACCCCTTAAAAACTTTTGAAAACGTTTTTACAAATCCAAATCCTTTCAAAACTTCTAAAAACTGATTTATCTCTAACCTAACATGCATACAATCCTATAATTACTCAATTCAAACAGTCTTAACCACAAATTTCACCTTTGTCAAACAAGATCACATAAACTTCAATTTTTTTTCTGAAAATTCTAAAAGGGAAAAGAATCCTTTACCATAGAACCCTACATCCAGGGTTCTTTGTGGATGTAAATCCACCTCCTATATGCCCGGGCATATGCTGAACCTTAATCAACACAATCTCCAAACCTGTTTAGAAAAGAAAAACAGAAAACAAGCACAACATATGCAAAATCTGATTTTTCAAAACCTTTTTGAAAAAACTCTAACACAAACCTTGAAATCTTTAATAACACGTTTTAAATCAACCTCAAACTTCACAAATTAACCTTCCTTTTCCACTTTCACTTCAAAGAAATTAAATTTGTGAAATTTGGACTAAATTTAAAACCCGTTGAGTAAACTTTTGAAAATCAAACATACTTTTGAATTGGAACTCAGTTTCTCTTCTCAATTAATACCAACTTTAAATAAATATTAAAAGGAATTAAATTGCTCAAAAACAAACACCAAACTTTAATTTTATATAAAAGGAATTACAAAATGTTTTTGAAGAAAAACTGGAACAAGGATATGGGACACAGGTCGTCTCATATTTATACAATCAAATGGAATACACTAGAAGGCTTAATAAAATAATGCAAGAAATTTAAAACCTAAACCCTAATGCTGGAAAAATCCGAATTTGCCCTTTGCTTTTGTCTTCAAAATTGGTCAAAACTTGCCCATGTGATATGCCAGCTCTTGAAATGTGATCTTGGACGTAGAAACAAACTTGGGGACCAAGTAGAGTCATCTCAGTCGCTAATTTGGTCGGTTGTGGTTTTTGAGTGAAAACGAGGCAGCAGGGGAGGTACGGGGAGGGTCCCACAAGCCATGTGACACTGTTGGGTGAGGTGGGATAGGATGAGGTGGACGTTAATCAAAGATCTGCACCTTTAGAGGGAATAACCCTTTGTTTAGAACTTAATTGATCTGGGTGGGGTTTTAGGGTTTATGGGGTGATTAGCCAGGTTTAATCCAAATTGGGTTAATTTAGTTTTTAAATTAGTGTTTAGGAGGGAAGTAAATGGGTGAGTGGGTTTGACTTAAGTTTGACCCTGTTTAAAAATATAAACCGGGTTATATGGGATTGGGCTTGGGGTGTTTGTTGGGCTAAAGGGTAAGATTTTCATTACCCATCCAAATTGGCTAACAACCTTTAAATAAATTGCACAGCCAGTCCATTTTGTTAAGTCTTTGCAATGACAGTCCAAAATGAGTTTGCAAGTTTAGTCCTTTTTGTCATTTTGACTAACTTAGCAACTTTGATCAATTCCCAAGGGCAAAACTTGACATATCTTCAAACATGGAGGATCAATCTTGTATATTTGACATTTGGAGGGTCAAATATGACAAGTTCTTCAAAGATGAGGGGCCATTTTTGCCAATCTTCAAACTTAAGGGGTCTTTTTGCAAAATTCCATACTTGAGCTTGGTTCATTGTGCGTCTTCGTTTCCTGTGTTCGTTTTTGATTGATTCTTGTGTTCTTTTGCCAAATTCCTCAATATCCGTACCTAAAAATACACAAGTAACAAACACGAGCATATATTTGGCATATTTTATGATATTTTATGATATTTTATGCATTTAAAGGCCGTTTTGGACGATGAGACCATGTATAAAAGCAGTCTCATCACTCCCCCATACTAAACCATTGTCGTGCCCTCACGCAATGCTAGAATAAAGTATCAAAGCATCTCCAAAATTTAATTTTATTCACTTTTATTGAAATGGTAAACTAGCTACATTACTACTACTTGTGTTTTAGACATAATGTATGATTTTCATCGCAAAATGGGACGTTTAGGTTCATAGAATAAGAACACGTGAATGCTTCGTTAGAAATAATTTCATCGTCCTCGATTTTCACCTTAATTCCATGCCAAGCGTGCAACGAGATCATTGTCATTATAAGTTAGTAATGCTAACACTACTCATATGCCCTAATCACGTACTTATCCTCCCATTATTCCTAAGTTGTATCTCTTATATTTTATTTTTGTTTTAATGATCACGAGGATACATCATTGACTTATGCGATAATAGAGATTTAGGTCTAAAAATAGAGTCCTAACGGTTTAACTAAGACCATCAAATCAATAACCCCTCCTAATAGACGACGATGTCAAAAAATTAAGTTGACAAGAAGAATCGATAAACACGGTTTTATAACGGTTTTGAACATGAGACTTATTACCAAGACTTTTATACGCCCCCTAACGGAAGGGCCTTATTATCTTTGGTTTACCTCCATCTTTTATTCAACTTCGCCATGAAGCTTTTATTATGACTTCGGTCTTGCCTTGCCTTTTATTATCCGCCATCATCGGTGGTTTTATTAGCCAAAGACGTATATCCTCACGCTAAAGCGAATTTTGGATCTTTAAAGCTTCGAAGATTAAGGCTTGATTCACATTCAATTTTGCATAGATTTTAGGCCTTGTGGGGCTTCAAATTGTTTGCTAGATTTTGGTGAGCACTTGAAATCTTATTATTGGGTGAAGCTTTCGATTATTCGGGTTGCCAATACTTCAAAACCGTGACGCTGGCGATACCTTAATGTCTTCCCAATTTAATTACACGGAAGCTACTAGAAAAGACTAGAAACCCAACAATCAAAACTAAACCGCTAAATCAATATTTATTAAGCAAAAAATATTTACATGCGAAGGGAGAATAAGCAAACAACGAGAACACATGAGTTTTTGAAAGAATACGAGTACTCTACGTTTAGCATAGTAACTTATAATTAACTCTATCATTTCTCGTCCTCATTTAAGAGACTTAGCCTAATGTGTAGTTAAGGAACCAAAGCTAAGTGCTCAACACGCACGGTCGAGTCAAAAATTACTCTTATTCTCGCCATCGGAAAATCTACATTCGTGTCTTCAAACACTTATAAAACATGAGAAAAAATTTAAAAATTTGGCCATTTTTAGCCTTATTTTGCAAGAAAACGATAAACAAAATGAAAAACTTTGGAAAGCGTGAAGGTTTGGCAAGGCAAGTATCTATTCACCCCCCATACTAAAGTTAAACATTGTCCTCAATGTTTCGAGTCTAGGGGTGCAAACACCCCCATACTAGAGACGTAGTCGAATGCCTAATCTAGCATGGAAAGAGTGTAACCAATAAGTAATAGCCGTTTATGAAGTGTGCTAAAAACCTAAGGTTAGAACATAAAAGGATATATCATATGGATATTGGGAAAGGCCTCCAAAGCAAACGATCGAGTGCTCCCATAAACGAACACGAGAGGCTCCAATCGTGAAGATGATGATCTAAAAGACACAATTCACAAACAACCATGGAACAAAGGTTGGAAGGGCACAAATCCCCTCACATTAAACTAATTAGAAAGCAATAATATGTACATGGATAAGCATGGGTCTCCCCCACGAGGCACCTTGTTTTTGATAACCGAGTCAAAAGCTCGACTCGAATCCCCATAAATGTGATCATTTAGGGGTAATCATGGTATGGTCAATTTTTGGTGGGGCTTACATGATAAACAAGGCCCAAAAGTACGTGGAGTACTTTAAAAATCCGATAAACGTATACCGGGGTCAAAGATAGCGTCTTCGTTTTCGGATGAAAGACGAAACAACACTACTCCAACACAAATCCCAATGGGATAGAAGAAAATAGGAGAGAAGAAATAGAAGGGTGGGACAATGGGTAAGTCTCTAAAAACATGAGCTACTCGAGGTAGACTCGCACCAATCAAATGAAAAGATTTTCCATTTATTGCATCGGTGGAAGACCGAGATTTCCCTATATAAGCAATTCCAGGATCAAATATCTCGTCCTCGGTGGAGAAAGGGGAGGGAACATAAGGGGCTTCCCCCACACTAAGTCCACACAAAGCATCGTCAAAAGGAGAAGACGAGCTTGTAGTACTCAAGACACGCGGTGATGACGGAGTTAGAATCGTAGAAAAATCTTTTAAATTAAATTCAAAATCTTTTCCTTTTTCATCTTTAACACTCTCCTTGTGAAAACCCGATTTAATTATGTCAAAAATATTTGGTGTATCTAAAACAATGTTAGTCACACTAAAAATTCTCACATTTTGAAATCTTTTTGGCTTAGGTGGTGGCAAGTTTTCAAATCTTTTGTCAACAAAGAAAACCTCCCCATCGGGATCAACGTATTCATCATCCGAAGATTCACTCGAGATTGGAATCATAGGCTTAACACTCTTAACCTCCATCGGTGGAGGGGACGGAACTTCATTTTTATCAACTCCTAAAACTCTATTGGAAATCTTTTGACAAATGCTTTTGGTGGAATCGACATTGTACAAAGATGTGATCGAATACACATGAGAAAGAGTGGAGTTTTGGGTTGCATTAATGACGAGTTCTTCCTCATTGAAACGAAGAGTGATTTTTCTTGCATGCACATCGATAAGTGCTCTCGAGGTATCCAAAAAAGATCGACCTAAAATTAACGGAACTTTAGGATCGATAGGAATATCAACAACAATAAAGTCTACAGGGTAGTAGAACTTTCCAACTTTCACAAAGACGTCCTCGGCAACTCCACAAGCTAGAATCGTAGAATGATCGGCCATCTCGATTGACATTCTTGAAGGAGTGAGATTTGGAAGATTGAGCGATTTAAAAATCTCAAGAGGCATCAAATTAATACTAGCACCAAGATCGGCCAAGGCGTAGCATTCTTCCATGTCTTGGATAGCACATGGGATTAAAAACTTTCCAGGATCACCGACCTTTTGAGGTATGCGGCTTAGAAAAACCGAAGAACAACTAGACGATTTTTGCAATTTTTCTTTGTTATTCAACATACTTTTGAAGTTCGCGGCAAATCGAGGCATCATGACTAAGGCGTCGGCAAAACTTATATTAAAATGCAAGTCACGAAACATTTTCATAAAGAGTTCAAATTGATAATTATTTCGTTCTTGTGCCTTTTCCTTATCTCGTCTTGATGGGTAGGGTAAAGGTGGTGTGGGTTGGGGCAAATTAGGCATAGGCATCGGCCTTGGAATCTCGGGTTCCATTATGGGTGTTGGTTCAACCGTAGGTGTGGTTTGAGCGGTACTTCGTGGGCTTGCAATGTGCTCCTTTTCAACCACAACCTTGGGTTCTTTCTCTTTTTCCTTCTCCATAGAAGTACTTGGACGAGAAATGGGTTCTTTGAAAGTTTTACCACTACGAGTAGTAATAACCTTCAATTCTCCTTTCGGGTTCACGATGGTATCACTAGGAAGACCACCCGAAGAAGAGGGCTTACACATGATAGCTTCAAACATTTTAGCCATACGGTCTTCAAAATTAGATTGCCTAGCATCCGCTTTTAACAATTCTTGCTTAATCTCATGTTGTCCTTGCTCCATTTTTTTTTGATTTTGTTGGAGTCTTGTGACATTTCCTTCCATTTTATTAGCATGAGTTTTAAGTTCATTAGCAAGTTCATTCTTAAGCTCGGTTTTCAATTCGGACCTTAAGCTAATCATCTCACGTTGCATGTTATCAAACTTAGCATCATTAGCCTTAGCATAATCTAAAAATTCTCCTTGCAAATTTTTAGTGTGAGCATTTTGAAAACCTTGAGTAGGAGTTTGAAAATCACGGTTTTGGTTTTGGTTTGAAATTTGCCCATTTCCACTTTGATAATTACCCTTGTTATAATTCCTTTGATTTCCTTGGTAATTTCCACCTTGATTGTTGTTTCGATAGTTATTAGCATTTTGATTTTGTTGAGCTTGATTTTGGCGGGAACCTTTACCGATTTGGTTATAAGTTCCCGTGGCTACATAAGCATTCGAAGTGTTACCATCCGCGGTAATGCACTCGGAAAAATCATGAGCTCCACCACATGAAATACAACTCTTAGCAACCGCTTTAACCGAAGCGGAATTTGAAGCTTCTTGAGCTTTCCAATGAGACATAAGAGTCGAAAACCTATCGAAAAACCGATTCTCCTCATTTGCTTCATCTTGCAAGGCATTAATGGAACGAGATGATGATGAGCCCAAATTGGCAACACTCGGTGTGTTACGAGGGCTATAGACCTTAGACCTATTTTCTATGATTTTCAAAGCCTCATTGGTCGTTTTGCACAAAAAATTACCACCCGCGGCGGCATTTAAATAATCTCGTTCATGTTCATTAAGCCCATTATAAAAAGTGTCAATTTGATGCAATTCGGAAAAATCATGGTGTGGACATTCATGTAACATTTCTTTAAACCTTTCCCAAGCCATTGAAAAACTTTCATTTGGTCTTTGTGTAAAACGTGAAATCTCGTTTTTCAAATGTGTTGTCTTAGATGGTGGAAAAAATTGATTCACAAATTTAGACACGAGATCGGCCCATGTCAAAATCGAATTCGGCGGTTCTTTCTCAAGCCAAATCTTGGCGGGTCCATCTAACGAGTAAGGAAACAACATCATCTTAATGGCATCGTGTGGTACATCCTTAAACTTGCTTGTCGCGGTAAGACGATTAAATTGCCTAATGTGATAATGTGGGTTGTCTTTTTCGTGACCGCGAAACTTGTTTGCTTGAAGCATAGACATTAAACCCGTCTTGATCTCAAAGTTCTCCGCAAGGATGGCGGGAATCACAATGGCCTCTCCAAAACCCTCGGTGGGTGCTTGAAGCAACTCCATCATAGTACGATTAGCCATGATAGCTTCTTGTTCTACAATAGGTTCCTCACTTGGAGACTCCTCACTAGAATGAGTCTTAGTAGGAGTTTTGTTCTTGCGTCTACGTGCACGTTTTGCTTGATTACGAGTGAGCATAAACGTCACGTACAACGTGGAGACGAGCAAAGAAGATTCTTTTTGGTATTTTGTGTTTTTTCAATTTTTTTTTTTTTGGTTTTTGATTGTATTAACCTTTTTTTTTTGGAAATTGGTGAATATATTAAGTAGACAATGAGTCCACAATCTCCTCCTCAATCAAATCTCTTGATTAAAAAGGCCTCAAAGAATGAAAACGGTCACGTGGAGTGAACGCCTTCGATGACTTTAGAACGATGGTGGAACACCAAATCGTTCAAGAGGGTTTAATCAAATAGAAACCAAGAAAATATATATGATATGTAATAATACTTTGGGCGGCAAAACCCTCGATTCACTCTCAAAATCAAATACGCACAAGCAAGCGGAGGAAACGAGGCGGCGCGAAGCACTTAAGAGCCTTTTTCCTTTAGGTTGTGAAATACAACCGCCTTATACCCACCTTATAGTTTGTATTATCAAGATTAAGCTTCACGAAAGTATTTATCTATTTTTGCCTTTTTTCTTTGGTTTGAGATTCGAATACAATGATCGAGTGATGAAATTCCGAATCAAGGTTGTGATTGCTCACGTATTTGGAGTACTTGTGTATTTATTGTTCTACGTATACTATATAGTAATAATATTCACACAAAAACCGAAAAACGATAATACGTATTAATAGAGTGCTATTAATACAATTACTATTATGGCTAATATAAAAAACAACAATGTTCAATCAAAACACAACACGCCTCCCCGGCAGCGGCGCCAAAAATGATATAGTGTTTTTACTACCCTTTAGGAAAAGAGCGTAAAAAGCGGTAAGTATTAACGAGTAGTTTAGGAAAACCACAAGTTATGACCCAAATGGGTATCGTTCTCTCGAGGAGGCACGTGCGTTGTGTAATGAATGATTGATTTTGTTTTTGATTATTAACAAGAAGAAAAAGAAGAGAAAATGACGAAGACGAAAAAAATAGAAAAATAAGGCAAAAACACTACTAGAAAGTTACGACGTAAAAAAACACAAAATTTAAAATTTTAATCTAAAAATTCCTAAAAATTACTAAAAATCCCAAATAATATTCTAAGAGTTTACAAAAAAATCCAAACTTGCCAAAACCTTTTAATTAAATTAATAATGACTTTTTAATGCTAATTAAAGCCCTAAAAATCACTTTTAAATATTAAAAAGCCCTAAGCAAGATTTAATAGTTTGTAAACCTCAAAAATGACCTAATTAAGCTAAAAACTATTTTTAAAAATTTTAAAACCAAATTAAACTATTTTTAAACTCCTAAAAACTATTAAAATCTATTTAAAACTAATTAAACTTAAAATAATTATAAAAATAAATCAAAAAGTTATAAAATTATTCTAAAAATGGTAAAAGTCCTAATTAATGCTAAAGAATCTAGGAAAAATGAAAAAAAGTTAAAAATAAAACTTTGAATTTTTATGAATAAAATAATAATAAAATATTCAAAAAAATGAAAAGTTCTTAAATAAATTCTAAAAAATTCTCAAAAATCCTAAATATTCTAACTAAGAAGAAAATGTAAATTAAAATTCCTAAAACCTTTTAATTAATTTTATATTAATTTTTTAAGTTGCCTAAAAACCCTAAAATTAAATAAAATTAAAAATTAAAGTTTTTGAAACCAAAACTAGATGTAAACCTCAAAAATATTATTTAAAAGCTAAAAATTATTTTTCCCTAATTAAAAACTACTTTTAACTATTTTTTTAATGATTTTTTAAAATACGGATAAAGAAAAATGCATAGAAAATAATTAAATAATGTGAAAAATATAAAACCAATCTAGAAAAATCCTAAAGTCTATAAAGGTCCTAGGAAAAATCAATTAAGCCAAAAACACTAATCAAATAAGCTGGAAAAGGGGTGAATAAGCTACGGCTTATTTAAAATGGCTCAAAGTAAAAAGGGGTTAAGAGGGTAATGAAATGAAAAGAAAACGTAAAAAGCTATCTAGATCACCTGGTAAGCACGTTACTCCCCCAACGAGGGGTCGCGTGTTCGAGTCCGGTGCGGGTATGCTTTTTATAAAAATTTTCTTTTTTTTTTTACTTTCCAAATCAAACACTGTCACTTGTATGCTTAATACCACAAACCAATTTTCCTTTTTACACAAGATTTAACAAAGTTATGATCCAATTCGTCACCAGTTCTTAATGTTTGAAGAACTCAAGCTTTTTCTTGTGTTTACTGTTTTCTTCACAGGTGGATATAGCCAAGAGGGCTTGGCTTTTGCTTATTTGGTGGTTTTTGTGGAACACAATGGCACCCCTTCACTCTTTCTGAGTGAAGGGAGTCAAACAAAACACAAATGAAACCAACACTTAGCACAGATTTCACAATCAAAGCACACAAGAGCAAAACAATGTTGTTGAGGTCCTTAGGTAGGTCTGGTGGTCTTGTTAGCTTATAACTAGCACCCTAATGAGTTTCAAAGGCTAATAATTTGCATACTCACTTACCACATAACATAAGAACACCTTACAATCCCACAATGATTTATCTCTTATCAGATTTCAAAAGATTTAAGCACAAAAAAGGAAAAAACAAGCAGAAAGTATGATTATGCAGATTTTTAGCTTACTTTCACTTTTTCACACTTTGACTTGCTTCAAATCTTATACCAAACTCATAAGCAAACTAAGCATACAACCTTAACAATCCTAGTTAAGCTATCTAACACGTTTTCCTCTACTAAATCTATCAAAATCTCTTACTAATTTGCATATCCAAACACCCCTTAAAAACTTTTGAAAACGTTTTTACAAATCCAAATCCTTTCAAAACTTCTAAAAACTGATTTATCTCTAACCTAACATGCATACAATCCTATAATTACTCAATTCAAACAGTCTTAACCACAAATTTCACCTTTGTCAAACAAGATCACATAAACTTCAATTTTTTTTCTGAAAATTCCAAAAGGGAAAAGAATCCTTTACCATAGAACCCTACATCCAGGGTTCTTTGTGGATGTAAATCCACCTCCTATATGCCCGGGCATATGCTGAACCTTAATCAACACAATCTCCAAACCTGTTTAGAAAAGAAAAACAGAAAACAAGCACAAGATATGCAAAATCTGATTTTTCAAAACCTTTTTGAAAAAACTCTAACACAAACCTTGAAATCTTTAATAACACGTTTTAAATCAACCTCAAACTTCACAAATTAACCTTCCTTTTCCACTTTCACTTCAAAGAAATTAAATTTGTGAAATTTGGACTAAATTTAAAACCCGTTGAGTAAACTTTTGAAAATCAAACACACTTTTGAATTGGAACTCAGTTTCTCTTCTCAATTAATACCAACTTTAAATAAATATTAAAAGGAATTAAATTGCTCAAAAACAAACACCAAACTTTAATTTTATATAAAAGGAATTACAAAATGTTTTTGAAGAAAAACTGGAACAAGGATATGGGACACAGGTCGTCTCATATTTATACAATCAAATGGAATACACTAGAAGGCTTAATAAAATAATGCAAGAAATTTAAAACCTAAACCCTAATGCTGGAAAAATCCGAATTTGCCCTTTGCTTTTGTCTTCAAAATTGGTCAAAACTTGCCCATGTGATATGCCAGCTCTTGAAATGTGATCTTGGACGTAGAAACAAACTTGGGGACCAAGTAGAGTCATCTCAGTCGCTAATTTGGTCGGGTGTGGTTTTTGAGTGAAAACGAGGCAGCAGGGGAGGTACGGGGAGGTCCCACAAGCCATGTGACACTGTTGGGAGAGGTGGGATAGGATGAGGTGGACGTTAATCAAAGATCTGCACCTTTAGAGGGAATAACCCTTTGTTTAGAACTTAATTGATCTGGGTGGGGTTTTAGGGTTTATGGGGTGATTAGCCAGGTTTAATCCAAATTGGGTTAATTTAGTTTTTAAATTAGTGTTTAGGAGGGAAGTAAATGGGTGAGTGGGTTTGACTTAAGTTTGACCCTGTTTAAAAATATAAACCGGGTTATATGGGATTGGGCTTACGGTGTTTGTTGGGCTAAAGGGTAAGATTTTCATTACCCATCCAAATTGGCTAACAGCCTTTAAATAAATTGCACAGCCAGTCCATTTTTGTTAAGTCTTTGCAATGACAGTCCAAAATGAGTTTGCAAGTTTAGTCCTTTTTGTCATTTTGACTAACTTAGCAACTTTGATCAATTCCCAAGGGCAAAACTTGACATATCTTCAAACATGGAGGATCAATCTTGTATATTTGACATTTGGAGGGTCAAATATGACAAGTTCTTCAAAGATGAGGGGCCATTTTTGCCAATCTTCAAACTTGAGGGGTCTTTTTGCAAAATTCCATACTTGAGCTTGGTTCATTGTGCGTCTTCGTTTCCTGTGTTCGTTTTTGATTGATTCTTGTGTTCTTTTGCCAAATTCCTCAATATCCGTACCTAAAAATACACAAGTAACAAACACGAGCATATATTTGGCATATTTTATGATATTTTATGCATTTAAAGGCCGTTTTGGACGATGAGACCATGTATAAAAGCAGTCTCATCACCTCGCACTCTTTTAAATGTTTTTATAAATGTTTTATAAACCCGCGAGGGAGATAACATGTTAGTTTTTATAAAATAGGACACCATTTGTCCCGATTGTTTGTTTATTGATTTTGGACCCGAATGATTGAATGACCCGATTGTATGACCCGATAAATGATTAAAGGACCCGATAGATGAAATTAAATGGATTATTAAAGTTAGGTTATGTCACTAAAAGTCCCATTAGCATGAATTGTGAACTACCGGGAGTTGGTAGACGCTTATGCATTTAATAGTACTATTTGGGGACGATCACCCCAGTTCGCGCCTTGACGGTTGATCCCCGTCGTGCCACATTGATTGGTAAGCGAATTTATGTATGAGAAGATTTCCATAGCGTGACCTTTGTGACGACACGCTACTTTAGATGGGCAAAATTTGTATCGGGTTAGCTACCCGTTTTGGTTTAGTAAGGTAACAATGTCATGCGGCTTGTAATAATCCAAAACTAATGAAATACTATTAGACGCTTCGAATTACGATGTATTGCCTGACTAGCAATACAGGGTCATACTATTGATATTATGTTCGTGTTTTGGTTTTCATAACCATATTCATATAACGGTTTTTGGTTTCATACAACGTCATAAGACGTATTGTATGATGTTTTTTTTACGACATTGGCTCGTATAACGATTTTTAAGGCAAATGCCTATATTATGATTTTCGATAAGGATTTATATAAAATGACTTTGGCTATTTTATGGCCTATTACAAAGATTTGAATAAAATGATTTTGGCTATTTTACGGCCTATTACAATGATTTGTACGAATTGATTTTTGGTACTAATTTTATACCAAAGTTATATTGATGGAATTTATTAAACTCTATGAATTCACTCGGCGTTATCGCTGACCTCTTCTTTTAACATGTTTTATCTCAGGTACTTGAAGGTAATTCTCGGGAAGACGACAAGAATTCATGGCCCACACCTAAACTATATTTTCCATTCAAATACTTTGTAAAACTTTGTATGAAATATAATGACTTTGGACCGATGTAACTTTGATATTTATGAATGGAAATGATTTATTAATAAACGACGCGATTTTTATGCGTTGTCTATGATGTGAGTAATGTGTTATCCCGTAACACCAACTAGTCTTCCGCTGTACTGAGTTGTATAAATTTGGGGGTGTTACATCAAGCGTTGACACATTGAAGACAAGCACTGATGGAAGATATAAGCTACACGTTTATTATATTCTAGAATACTTCTAGTAAGGATAGAAACGACAATGTATTTTCTATGTTTATCTTTACCTAGAATAGTTGATACGTAGCTTATTGTACAAGGCTTCTTAGTCTATAAAAGAAGGCCTTTAGGTTAATGTTCAATATCAAGTTTTACATAAGTTTTCGTTCGTAAACATCTTTCATTGTAAGCAAGTTCGACATTCATAATCAAAGTGAAAGTTTTGTTTACATCTTGTGTTCTTATTCAAGTGTTAAATTCCGCATAACACTTAGATTCACAAAGCATATAACAAAGGTTTCTCTACGTGTTATACTTGATCTAATCTCGTATACACAAAGCTAATCGATCTAAGTTTGGGATCAACAGGATAAGTGGATGGTTGCTATGGATGAGGAAATGAAATCCATGAAAGTAAATGATGTTTGGATTCTTGTAGAACCACCACCGAATGCTAAAGTAGTGAGACATAAGTGGTTATACAAGAAGAAAACCGACATGGACGGAAAAGTACAATCCTATAAAGCTTGTTTAGTAGCTAAAGGTTTTACACAAACTTTTGGCATAGACTACGAGGAGACATTTTCTCCTGTAGCAGACTTAAGAGCTATTAGGATTCTCATAGCTATAGCAGCATACTACGACTATGAGATATGGCAAATGAATGTTAAAACTGCCTTCTTGAACGGTCGCTTAGATGAAGACATCAATATGCAGCAACCAGAAGGGTATTTTGATCCTGAGAATCCAGGACATGTGTGCAAACTTCTAAGGCCCATTTATGGTTTGAAGCAAGCATCACGTTAATGGAACAAAAGGTTTGATGAAGAAATCAAAAAGTTTGGATTTGTTCGGAATCGTGATGAGCCATGTGTATATCGCAAAGCTAGTGGGAGTGATGTAGTATTCCTAGTCCTATATGTTGATGACATATTAATTATGGGAAGTAACATTCCAAGACTTAAAGTTGTTTAAGGATTATCTTGGTAAATGTTTTTCTATGAAGGATTTAGGAGAAGTTGCATACATTCTGGGAATTAAGATCTATCGGGATAGGAAAAGATGGTTAATTGGTCTATGTCAAAATGCTTATATAGATAATATTTTGAAGAAATATAATATGCATAATTCCAAGAAAGGTTTTCAACCTATAGAAGTTAAGCATAATCTAAGTCATGAAATGGATGCATCAACTCCTGAAGAGGAGGCATACATGCAGAAGGTGCCTTATGCTTCGTCTGTAGGATCTATTATGTATGTTGTTAGATGCACAAGGCCTGATGTGGCGTTTGCTCAGAACTTGGTCAATAGATACCAACAGAATCCAGGGAAGCTCCACTGGACTGCTGTTAAACATATTCTAAAGTATTTGAGGAGTACGAAAGATATGTTTTTGGTATATAGTGGAAAACAAGACACAAAACTGAATGTTACAGGTTTCTGTGATGCGTCCTGGCAATGTGATAAAGACGATACGAAGTCTCAGACGGGTTACGTTTTTGTTATCAATGGAGGAGCAGTTTACTGGAAAAGCAAGAAACAGACAACGATTGCACTGCATGCTACTCAATCTGAGTACATGGCTGCTTCAGAAGCTGTTTGAATTAGGAAGTTTATTAAAGATCTTGGAGTGATGCCTTCAATTAAAGAACCTATTGATATGTATTGTGATAATTCTGCCGCAATAATATTTGCCAATGACCTTGGAGTCATGAAAGGCGCCAGACACTTTATGCGTAGACATCACTACGTCCGAGAACAAGTTGAAGCTCGGGAAATCAAATTGATAAAAGTTTACACAGATGATAACGTAGCAAATCCTTTGACTAAGGCATTGCCTGGACCAAAGGTAGTTAAGCATGCCAAGGCGATTGGGCTGCAACTAGCTAGCGAACTCATGCTATAAATCTATGATTAGTATTTGGATAAAGGATGTTATAACATTATTATATAATAAAATAAAGATTGGGTTTCGTTTATTTATATTATTTAATAAGTGTATCCTATTTTACATGTTTTAATCCATGAATAAAATTTATGCTAAATGTCCGTTGTCGATTAATAATATGGGAATATTATTAAACTAATACAAATCAAAATAGTGACAGAGTATACTTGAAAGTATATTGGTCAATTTTGGATGATATTCGATGAATCGAATATAGGACTTATCCTAACTATATGTTATTACTTTATGGATCTTTGTCATTAAGTAAAACATAAATAGTTATCCTTAGACTTGAGATACCAGGAAACTGTTATGAATCTAGTGCATCTCTGTGGAATAATCTAACGCTAAACGTAACTGGTAGCTATAAGGATTATTTTCGGAAGTGTTGCAAAATTCATAAGTTTTACTCGTAGTCAATATGAAATTTATTTCCTCCAATTTCGTTTTGGAGTTTAATACAGCTGGTCCCCTCGTGGGATTAGTAAGATGTTTGTGTGGCCACACCCAAATTTGTTTTGGTAATCTTGCTTAATCTGTGAACGAGAAACAGAATGGTTAATGAAAGGAATGACTGTGATCCATATCCTTATTAACGTTGTCTTAGAAATAAAAGGATAATAATAACGATGCATAATCGTTAAAAGGTTTTGTCCAGGAGACCTTACTCGAGTTGTACTAGTGACATTTCTCGTGTAACTAGACACTAGTCAATGTGATCACGATATTCGAAATATGTCCAAGTGGGAGTTGTAAGTCTATGAACTTATATTTAATAGTCGTGTGATATGATGGAACTCGAGATTACGGGATTGCACACAATACGTAAAGAGTTAATATAATTAATAAATATATTTATCGTATTTATTAATTTATTTAATAAATATATTTTTGTATTTATTAAATTAACCGAGCAAGTAACTATATAACTTTTGACGATCGTTAAATAATTAATAGTTAAGTTATAACGAGCGTTAAATAAATATATAGTATACATAAACAAAAGGAAAGAAGTTTGAAAAATTTCAGAACACCCCTAAGGGGTGTTATAGTCGGCCGATTATGGGCTCAAGGAGGGGGACATTTGTTGCCTTTTATTTATCTTGGGTTACAAGGGTTGAGGCCTATAAATACACCTCCTAATCCCGTCATAATCATACAACAATAATCTTTCTCCCCTTCTCTTTCGTTTGGTCGATCGCCACCCCCATCAACAAAGGGTTTTGGTTGATTTTCTTGGTTGATCAATTGTATACTTAATCTAGTCCTAGCCCTTCTCTAGGGTTGTTGGATAGATTAATTACAAGCATTGTAGCTCGGTTTTCACGTACTAGAATCACGGTTAGTTCGCTGTATTACGTGTGTACAAGAATGTAATAGTCTTACTTTAGACTATATCTTGGTATATACGATTTAAACCCGAATCGGTGATTTGTTCTTCATCTTATGGAATAGCTTTAGCGTAAATGTATGTAACCCTAATTCAGTTAATTATAATTGTGTTATTAATTATGATCTTGTTAAATCGCTTCCGCTATATGTGCTTTGATCTCGTTTAGGATTTTATATAATTGTTATGATACTAATAAACCTTCAGGTTGTGGCCAAGAGAGATCTTGGTTCATAAGATAACATTCGCCTTCTCATGACACAACGCGTTTTGTGGTCTACTGCAAGTGGGGTTCTTAGGAACTAGCAGTTAAGCATGCTCATGTGGGAGTAGTACTGGGTTGGGTGACCAGCCGAGAAGTACTTACAAAAGGACCACAAAGCAAAGCCGTGAGTCTGCGGGCAAAGCGGACAATATTATGGTCTGAGTAGGCGGTGTGTTACAGCTTCACACTAACTTTTTATAAGTCCTATTATTCTAATAAAGTGACGTTGCCATAAAAAAATAACAAAAAATAAAAATAATAATAATGATAATAATAATAATATCAAAGCCAAGATCGACTGGATAAAAGAGACAGCTTAGAAACTTAAACTCTCATCGCCTTCCCAGCTCTTTGATGATCAACTAAGAACCCAAAGAAACAAAAAAGGCTTATGGGCCAAATATTTGAAAAATTAGTAAATGAAGAGGTTGTGGTTGATGAGATGCATTGAAATCTGGTTCTACCCAAGGAGATTACTAAGCCTGATGATGGTCAAGCAATCACATAACCAAAGAGGGAATGATCTTCATGAACAGAAATTGTGACTATGGTTTGCATAGGGAAAGCGAGCTGATCATGGCCTCCATAGTACAGCTGATCATACTCAGACATGTACTCGAGTTGGAATTCGAGTATGCAAAGATCCTTGACAATGAGTTTCAAGTGGTGATTGATTCAAGAGCTGACAAGGCTGAAGCTGTAAAGATCAGTGCACTCAATCTTGATTTTTAAAGACCTTTTATGTTTTTTTTGTAAACACCTTTGGGTGTCTCTGTAATAGAATAGTTTTTTTAATAAAACTTTAAGTATGTTTGTTTAAGTTATGTGTAAGAAGTTGTGTACTCACTTACAATATTTTATAAACTTAGTATAATTTATGCACAAATAGGGGAGATTGTTGGGCCAATGAAAGTTCTAACTATAGCCCAATCTAGATTTGATTTAAATTAGACTAAGTGTTATGTGTCGTTGATGGAGTCCAGGGATAGAGACAATGACCAGCTAAAGGCAAAGCCTCAGATCGTCAGATGGCACACCAGACACATTTATGCCAGAGTCATCGTCAGAGAAGTCAAAGATTATCTAAAAACATACTCATCAACCTTCATGGATAAGCTAGAATGTAGAAGGAATGTGATGGTGTTCCAGGACCTTTAAGGTGACAATACTCATAGGTCACTCGAGACCTTTTAAAGACTTATCAAGCAGAAACTTGCCTTATCTCTTTATAGTTTAGGTGGGAGAATCTAATAAAGCACTTTGGGCGGGACAAAGTGAAGATTCAAGTTAAAGAAGCCTAGTACGACCTAGTGGGGAAAGTGAACAGTTGGCAGAACTGTTCACTGAAAGTTGGTTAAAGGCATGTCCAAGAATAGACATGCTTTTAGTGTTATGTACATCTTCTACTCAGAAGACGAAACGTACCAACTACCCCCACTAAGGTAGCAACCTCGTACCACTATAAATAGAGATAGAAAAGGGAAGAAAATTATCTCTTGTATTTGATTTTTTTTTTTTTTGAACAACGAAATTTTATTGCACAAGCAAGGAGCTAGAAAAGAAATTACAAAGAAAAATCCTCTAAAGGATTTCTGATCCAGTTGCCCCAAGAAATGGAAGCCAACTTGTTCCTATAAGAGTACCATCTAAAAGAACATTCAATAATATTATCAAAAAGTAAGTTACGTTGCGGTAAGAGTGCTGCAAAATTTATCTCGTTCCGATGATTCCATAGGGGCCAAAGAGTCACTCCACAAATAACCTCGATACTGACCTTATTGTTGCTAGAAGTATGAAGATCATTAATCCAATCGTATATATCTTGAATATTGGTTATGATAGGAGGAGGAAGATCTAACCAAGTAAAGATGCAGTTCCAAATCCTTGTAGCTAAGTTACAAACCCACAAAGTATGAAATATAGTTTCAATCCCATGATCACAAATCGGACAAGAGATAGAAGGGACATCAATACCTATAGGGCTAAGATTCCATCGAGTAGGAATGCGATCACGAAGTGTCCTCCAAGTGAAAATGTTGACTTTCTTGGGGAGGAAACGATTCCATCTAGTGCTAACTCTTCCGTTAGGAAGGAAAGTTAGTCAATATACTTGCGGGCGTGATACAGGGTTTTTGACACCCCGTATGAAAATTATCGTTCTCGTGTTCTAATCGAATTGATCTAGGTTCTCTATATGACTCAGTTTTATTTTGGTGGAACAAAAAGGTTGTCGTTGTAGTATATTAAAATGTGCAAAAACAATTAAATGAAAAGTGCGTTAAAATTAAATGAGCGTGAAAATAAATCTAAGTCTAATCAAAATTAAATGGTGCAATATTTAAAAACTTTGAAAAGTAAATTAATTAAATGACCAAAAATTAAAGCGTGACAGAAATTAAAATTAGACAAGTGTTAAAATGAGAACGTAAAAATAATTAAACAAGACAAAACATAAAAATAAATCAAGATCGGAATATATTCCGATAAGTCTCGTCGGAATATCACCAAACCTGTCGGAATGATTGGTCGGAAAACTCTGATCGGAATACTTGTCACTTACCTGATCGGAATAACCAAACAAAACACCCCTAATCGGAATGTTGATCTCGTCGGAATAATAAAGGGACCCTGGTCAGAATGTTTATCGGAACCACCGATCGGAATAACTGTCACCTCACCTGATCGGAATAAATAAACACCTCGATCGGAATGTGTAAAACCAAACCTGATCGGAATAAGGACTAAAGTACCAATCGGAATAATGTCACCTCACCTGATCGGAATGTCGCACTTACCTTTGATCGGAATGATTAAAACCTCCCAGATCGGAATACCAAGATACACCCCCAATCGGAATATACAAACCCTTTTCCGACCAAGCCAAGGAGCTATGGTCGGAATATATAAACCCTTTTCCGATTGCTAGATCGGAAAACGGAGGAAAAAGTACAAAATAAGCTAAACAAATAAGCTACTAATCAAATAAGCACAAGTCTAAAATCCTAAAGTAAACCGTATGAAAATAAGCTACTAAACTGAAATTTAAAGACTTTTAAAACAAGAAATGGATAAGCTTTAAGAAAAACAACTTTTTATACGAAAACAAGTGTTATAAAAACTTTATAAACTTGAAAATAAACAAAATAAGCTATGAAAATAAATGATTTAAAACAATCAAAAGCATAAAAATGTAATCTTTAAACAAACAAGACAAAAAGCATATAAATCAAAGATTAAAGAAAGGTAGAATGAGATCAACAAGGTAAAGTAAAGGTGCAAGAATTAAAAGAAACACTTACTTGAAATTAAATGGTAAATAAGGTGCAAGACATGTAATTAAAGGTGCAAGTAATTAAAGGTACATAAAAGTAAAGGTGGATGAACTAATTGTCACGATTAGTCAACAAAAACAAATGAATGAAAATGGGGTGTATTTATATGAGATTAGGAGGGTGGTTAGAGGAAGCTTCCTCCCCTCCTTCCTTTCTTCTTAATTGCGCCATCAAGTCCTTCCTTCTTAATCTCTTTGTTAATCTTGGACTTTGATGACTCTTGGTTCGGGATTTCTTTGGACTCGTCTTTTAATTCTTCGATAAATAAGACTTGAGTTCCTCGGCTTTTGATAAACTTCCGTCTTTTGACTTTTTCTTCGATAAATCTTCGGAATTGGTCTTGGACTTCCGTTCTTTTTGCACTCTTGGCTTCTTGACTTCGTCTTTCGTCTTTTTCTTCAATAAAAGTCCGTAAATGCCCGTGAATGCCCGTGTTTTCTCCACTTTTCACCTTTTCGTCCTAAATCACAACAAAAACACAAACCACGCATAATTCCGACATAAAAGACATAAAATACACGTTTTGGTCCGGTCATTATTGTAATTAAGTGGTAGAAAAGATGTGTGTTTACACACATATCAAATCCCCTACACTTGACCATTGCAATGTCCTCATGCAATGCATTAGTTACAAAGCACGTTTACATTTTTCATCATAATCAATCCACGTTGGCCTTTATTAAAGAGATAGAAAATTATAAACATTAAAAGTAAAGAAATCAAAAAGCATACCTTGGGTTTTGGAAATGTCATGAATAATCATCATCCTCAAGTTTTCACTTTCTCCAAACCAAGCTTAAAAACGAGATCATTGTTATTATAAGTTAGTAAACTATCACGAACTCATGTGGGCCAATTACTCCCTTAAACTCCCTTATTCCTAGGTGTATCTCTTATATTTTATTATTGTCTTGAATGATCATGAGGATGCATTTTTGACTTATTTCGATAGTTATTAAGTCCGAAAATAAAGTGAACAATTTAATCAATAGTTAGCTAAAGGAAAAAATCTTTTAAAACTGCTTCTCGGGACCTCATAAAGTTCATATCTTGGCATAACTCGCTTCGCGATTTGAGACCTTTCTCGGACCGATATTTGGCAGTGACTTCATACTTCAAACCTTGAGAGACGTTCATGAAATTATGGTCTTCTCTTCATAGTTGGAATTTCTTCACTTGAACTTTTTGAGAGATTCATACTTGGACCACGACTTCTTCATTTTTCTCCAATCTTTATTTTGGACTTTGATATAAAACGATCCGCCTCCTTTTATGACTTAGATCTATTTATCCTCATACCTTGTTAGGGTCTTTTCGGATACACTTCTCCATGACTTTTGGGGAGTATTTGCTTTTCGTCGTGTGTCTCGATCCTTCATATTGATTTTTGATAAATGATTCTTCACATCACTTTTGGATCTTTAGCAACAAAATATAGCCCTCATGCCTTGTTAGGGCCTTTTCGGACTCGCCAATCTTCGCATCCCGCTTCAATAAGTTATGCCTTGACTATGAACTCTAATCCATACCGAGCAACTTTTAAACGATCTTGGGCTAGAAGCTAAGTAACTTTTCAAATCGTACAACCTTATTTATTAGCAGATAAATTATTTAGCAAGCGATGGGAGAATACGCTTATAATTAACTCACATAAATTCACGAAAGAATACCGGACTTATAATTGGCTCTATCATCTCTCGTTCTCCACAGTTTAAAATCTCAAGGAATGAGACTCGTGGATGCTTAGCCTATTAAATCAAAGTTTTGGGTTTTCGAGTCGCCTATAGGATCTTGCAAATTCTTAGACTTTTTCAAGTTTAGAAATCGCGTTTTATAGTTCCCTTGATAAATGACTCTCTAGGATCAATTATAGGAACTTGCGAAAAGTTCTTGTTCTTAACCCGTGAGAGTTAAGACTTTCGCGTTTTATAGCTCCCTATATAAAAGCCTAGCAAAACTTGACTTAAACACGTTAAGGATACTAGCTAGAGTAACTTAGAAAAGTAAACTCGGTTTAGTCAAAGAATTCACAACGTTTGAAAATAAAAACCAAAGATTTATTCTAGCAAAGGAAGAAAATAACTATACAAAGATAAAAACTAATAGGCGAAAATAGATCAAAAAATTTGAAAAATGTCGAAAAATTGATTTTCCGGTTAAAACGAGGACAAATACAAGGAAAAGACCACTTAACTTCGATAGAAGTCCCCCCTACACTTAAGATAAACATTGTCCTCAATTTTTAAGCATGTGGGAGTAAACTCCCCTACACTTAGGACATTGTGCACTTTGTTTAAATCTTGCTAAGGGAAAGGACAACTAAAGAGATTCCTAGTTTAATATTTAAGAAAATATAAAATAGTGAATCGAAAAGAGTTTAGGATAGAACCGGGATAATGGAACACGGAATCACGCGTCGTCAAGAATCATCAAGAGTGGATTATTGAAGCTCGAATCCCTGATTGGTAGAAGAGAGGAGAGAGCAAACACCAACGGGTCTCCCCTACACTTATGATAAAGAAAGCGAAAAGATAGATGCATGGGTTGCCTCCCAAGAAGCGCTTGGTTTTTGATTACCGAGTCGTGAGCCTGACTCGACCTTGATCATCATAGGAAGAAACATGAAACATATCCACCAGGATCAAAGACATAGTTTTCGTCCATCAAATAGCACAAGCTTAAGGCGAACAAGGCAAGCCAAAGAAGAGTAGGCAAGGTTCCCTTAAGCAGCGATGGAGCAGGGTGGAAGCAAAGGTGAAGTGGTGCAAGCATGTCTTCAATAATTCCAAAGATTTTTCCTTTTATTTCATCGGGTGGATACTGAGATGGCTTAAAGATTTCAATACCGGGGTCGAACACCTTTTCCTTTAAGGGAAAATAACACTCAGGCTCAGCAGAATGGGAATAAGATCCGCGAAGAAGCACAACCTCATCCTCAAAAGGTGGACAAAGAGGTGTTAACTCATACGTGCTTCGGATATCGGTGTCGACCGGTTTCTTTTCCTTTGAAAGAATGTTCTTCAAATCCAAAGTAGGATCAAGACGATAATCTGCAAAGTCCAAAGGAGGTGCATCACTCTCATGAGGGAAGTAAGTGTTGAGAAACGTAGAGACGTCTTCCTCAAATGAGTAATCGTCCAAAGTAGGATCGAGTGATGGTGGAGGATCTTCATCATGTGAAGAATCGCTCGAAAGAGTATCGGTCTCATCGAAATCATCATATGTGGGCAGATCGGGATACTCAGAAGTAAGGTCATCATAATCATCCGAGTCTGAGCTAGAATCATCATCATAAGCATCAAAGACCGGTGGAGAATCATAAATGGGAGAAGCTTCCAAAGTAGGGAGAGAATCATCCACATCATCATGAAAAAGTGGATTATCATTGCAAGACTCGAATAGAGGATTGTTGTAGACAACAAAGTCATCATGCACATTAATCATATTCACTGATTCTCGGCCTACAAAGGATTTGCCTGTAAGCTTCCCCATTTTAAAAATTTGTGAATCATTCCTGACTCTTAAGATTAACTCACCTTCGGCCACATCCACTAAAGCTCGTCCGGTTCTCAAGAATGGCCGACCAAGTATTAAAGGAATACGAGGGTCCATTTCATAATCAACAACGACAAAGTCGACCGGGAAAGTAAATGTGCCAACTTTAATAAACACGTCTTCGGCTATACCAACGGGGTAAACGAGAGTGCGATTTGCAAGTTCAAGAGTCATCTTTGTTGGAGTGAGGTCGGGTAATGATAGTGTTTTCCAAACACTCAATGGCATCAAATTAATACTAGCCCCGAGATCAGCAAGGGCAGTAAATTCTTCAGTTTTGTTGAACACGCAAGGCAACACAAAACGACCGGGATCTCCAAGCTTTTCCGGCAGTTCTTTAAGAATAACTGCAGAGCAGTTTTCATTTAAGCGTGTGTTGGCGAGTTCAATCAGCTTCTCCTTCTTGTTAAGCAATTCCTTAAATGCTTTAACAAATTTGGGCATGTGGACAAGTGCTTCAAGAAAGCTAATGTTGAAGTTCATCTGAGAGATCATCTTCACATAGCGTGTCACTTTAGAGTCATCCTTGGTTAGCATTTTGGTCTTGCCTAAACGAGAAGGATAAGGGATATTGGGTTTGGGTGGTGAAGGTGCAGGTGTAGGTAAAGGTTGAGATGTTGAAGGATCATTCGTGGGAACTTCATCACATCGAGGCGGAGACGGTAATGGTGCACTAATACTAGGTGTAGGAGGAGTAGGGACACATGGTGGTGGAGGAGGTGTAGATGATTGGGGTGGGATTGGTGGTCCTACTATGATGACTCCACTACGAGTAGTAATAGCACTCACATTGGCTCGCGGATTAGTGACGATGTTTGAAGGTAGAGAACTCGAAGAGGAAGGTTGAGCGGCGGGCAAGAACCTAGCAAGCATATTCTTCAAATCATTGGTTTGATTGCTGAAGGAGGATTGAATATTATCTCGAAGCTCGGATCTTATCTCATTGCCTTGCTTGGTAATATCTCCTTTAAGATTGATAATTTGGCTCTGCAAATTCTTGATTTGCTCACCTTGGGTTCTCATGATGGCCTCAACATCCGGATTACTGGGTGGGGTTTGTTGGGCGGGTGGGTGATAAGGATTAGAAGCTCTTGGTGGGATTTGGTTGCTTCTATTGTAGTTGTTGGCGGGGTTTTGGTTTTGAGGAGAAAAACCGGGTGAAAGGTAATTGTTTGATCGGTAACTCAGCAGATTTCTATCCCCTTGAGGTCGAGCTTGGTAATTTTCCGGTGAATAATTACCATAAGTTGCATACACATTTTCCGGATTTCCTTGTGTCGAATGACAATCGGTGTATGGGTGTGGACCGCCGCATGTTTCACAAGGAGTAGCAACAGCTTTAACTTGTTGTTGTTGTTGGTTTGAAGCCAAGAGTTGCATACTTCTGCTCATTTCAGTCAGCACACGGGTGAGTTCGGTCATATCAGGGTTTGCTGAAGTGGAGGAAACATTGACTCTCGTATTGTTCCTTGAAGAAGCAGAGGAATCCCTGTTTTTGTGGTGAGTAGTCATGTTTTCAATAAGCTCTCTACACTCCTCGGGTCTCCTTTTCATGAATGTGCCACCGGCGGCTGCATTGATCGTATCACGATCTCGAAAAGTCAAACCGTTGTAGAAAGTGTCTATTAAGGTCACAGGGAGCATGTTATGGTTTGGACAACGATCAATCAAGACATTATATCGCTCCCAAGCATCAAAAAGAGATTCATCAGGGTCTTGCATGAAACCGCTGATTTGATTGCGAAGGCTCGTGACCATGGATGGTGGAAAGTAGCGCGACAAAAAGCGTTGAGTCATGTCATCCCAAGTATGAATAGAATTCTTTGGGAGACGATCAAACCATTTCTCGGCATGATGTAATAAAGTATGTGGAAAGAGTTGTAGGCGAAGTTCATCCATAGTGGCACCAGCCAACTTCATGCTTTGGGTGATTGTAATGAACTTGTCGAGGTGTTTGTTGGCATCATCATCAGGCAATCCACGGAATGGGTTAGTTTGCACTTGCTGAATCATGTGGTGCTTCAAAGAAAACTCAGGAGCGTTGATTTGCATCGGCGCAATCGGTCCTCCTCGTCCAAACATTGTAGGTTGACAAAGCTCCTCCATGGTCCGAAGATCGGGCTGTGGAAGAACATTGTTGTTATTATTAAGGTGCGGTGGATTATTGTTGTTGTTAACACCTGACATACTTAAATCTTCTTGAGTCTCGGGCTCTTGATAAGTAGAAGATCTAGTACGCATACACCTAAAATGGCAAAAGAAAAGAAAACCAAACACAAAGACAATATATATACACAATATAGATAAAATCTTTTTGGATTTTTTATGCAAGAAAAATAACGCTCACAAGTGAACGGATCCCAAAAAGCAGCGCGTCTCTCACAGAAAACCGTTAATCTTTACGAAAAGAGCCGGCAGCGGCGCCATTTAATACTTGGCTTTTGGCCCGTATAAAAATTATCGTTCTCGTGTTCTAATCGAATTGATCTAGGTTCTCTATGTGACTCAGTTTTATTATGGTGGAACAAAAAGGTTGTCGTTGTAGTATATTAAAATGTGCAAAAACAATTAAATGAAAAGTGCGTTAAAATTAAATGAGCGTGAAGTTAAATCTAAGTCTAATCAAAATTAAATGGTGCAATATTTAAAAACTTTGAAAAGTAAATTAATTAAATGACCAAAAATTAAAGCGTGACGGAAATTAAAATTAGACAAGTGTTAAAATGAGAACGTAAAAACAATTAAACAAGACAAAACATAAAAATAAATCAAGATCGGAATATATTCCGATAAGTCTCGTCAGAATATCACCAAACCTGTCGGAATGATTGGTCGGAAAACTCTGATCGGAATACTTGTCACTTACCTGATCGGAATAACCAAACAAAACACCCCTAATCGGAATGTTGATCTCGTCGGAATAATAAAGGGACCCTGGTCGGAATGTTTATCGGAACCACCGATCGGAATAACTGTCACCTCACCTGATCGGAATAAATAAACACCTCGATCGGAATGTGTAAAAATAAACCTGATCGGAATAAGGACTAAAGTACCAATCGGAATAATGTCACCTCACCTGATCAGAATGTCGCACTTACCTTTGATCGGAATGATTAAAACCTCCCAGATCGGAATACCAAGATACACCCCCAATCGGAATATACAAACCCTTTTCCGACCAAGCCAATGAGCTATGGTCGGAATATA
The DNA here is from genome assembly GCA_025667525.1 of Glebionis coronaria. Lineage (NCBI taxonomy): Eukaryota > Viridiplantae > Streptophyta > Magnoliopsida > Asterales > Asteraceae > Glebionis > Glebionis coronaria. The sequence goes on from CM046881.1 coordinate 56,835,798, forward strand.
TAAACCCTTTTTCGATTGCTAGATCGGAAAACGGAGGAAAAAGTACAAAATAAGCTAAACAAATAAGCTACTAATCAAATAAGCACAAGTCTAAAATCCTAAAGTAAACCGTATGAAAATAAGCTACTAAACTGAAATTTAAAGACTTTTAAAACAAGAAATAGATAAGCTTTAAGAAAAACAACTTTTATACGAAAACAAGTTTTATAAAAACTTTATAAACTTGAAAATAAACAAAATAAGCTATGAAAATAAATGATTTAAAACAATCAAAAGCATAAAAATGTAATCTTTAAACAAACAAACAAGACAAAAAGCATATAAATCAAAGATTAAAGAAAGGTAGAATGAGATCAACAAGGTAAAGTAAAGGTGCGAGAATTAAAAGAAACACTTACTTGAAATTAAATGGTAAATAAGGTGCAAGACATGTAATTAAAGGTGCAAGTAATTAAAGGTGCATAAAAGTAAAGGTGGAAGAACTAATTGTCACGATTAGTCAACAAAAACAAATGAATGAAAATGGGGTGTATTTATAGGAGATTAGGAGGGTGGTTAGAGGAAGCTTCCTCCCCTCCTTCCTTTCTTCTTAATTGCGCCATCAAGTCCTTCCTTCTTAATCTCTTTGTTAATCTTGGACTTTGATGACTCTTGGCTCGGGATTTCTTTGGACTCGTCTTTTAATTCTTCGATAAATAAGACTTGAGTTCATCGGCTTTTGATAAACTTCCGTCTTTTGACTTTTTTTTTGATAAATCTTCAGAATTGGTCTTGGACTTCCGTTCTTTTTCCACTCTTGACTTCTTGACTTCGTCTTTCGTCTTTTTCTTCAATAAAAGTCCGTAAATGCCCGTGAATGCCCGTGTTTTCTCCACTTTTCACCTTTTCGTCCTAAATCACAACAAAAACACAAACCACGCATAATTCCGACATAAAAGACATAAAATTCACGTTTTGGTCCGGTTATTATTGTAATTAAGTGGTAGAAAAGATGTGTGTTTACACACATATCAGCGCGCTTTGAACCGAAAAACCTTTAGAACCAATACGCCAAACCCAAACATCCGCAGAGTCCGTAAGAGAAATGTCCGACAGTATGTTTTAAAGAGCAACCACCTGACTAGCATTAGTACCACTGGAGACACTACGGGTCCAAGAGAGGATCCACCCTTGATTCCAACACTCAGAAACCAAAATATCTCTATTCGGAGCCAGGCGATAAAGGCGGGAAAACTGGTGTTGGAGGGAAGAATTTCCAACCCAAGTATCGTGCCAAAAACGAGTAAAAGCCCCATTATTAATTTGTCTCATAATAGTGGAGTGTGGGATGAGACTTTTTCATGCATAGAGTTAATGGAACCAATGATCCTGCCCCAAACACCATTGTTTTTTACATGACTAAAGAATGTATTTGATATTATTGTTTATCTTTTGTCCCTATTAAACCTCTAGAGTCCAAGGCTGTTCAGCGACTCATTAGGTTCACTTGTAAACTTGATACGAGTATCAAGTTTACTTGTTCAAAGGGTTTCCTACATTTTCATTCAACAAGTATGATCCATAACACTTTGTAATACTTTGTTTATAAGTAATAAAGCATTATGCATTTGAAAAGTAATTCATTAAGTGTTATATCTTGGTTACTAGTTACTCCGTATAGTAATACAATAGGCTCATATTGTGGGACTTTCAATAGATACCAATGGTTCAAAGGATAAGCTTGAAACTGAATTAGACATAAATCACAATCACAACCACATCATCATGCCACAAACATCATCTTACCAAGTGTAAAATGAAACTAGCCACTCATATTACACATTGAAATAAACTCAGAAAATAAGGTCTTAAAATTCATAAGCAAGAGTCTTACAAAGTGGAAATATAGTACTAATGATTGGGGTAATGATCCCTTAGAGTTCGGTGAACTAAACTTTGCTTTTTGGGCTCCAAAAGTGATTTTTCTTGCACCACTAATAAGTGTCAAAACACTTATTCTTTTACCACTTATTTCCAATAATAACAAGACCAAAACGTGTATTTTATGTCGTAAAAGTCGGAATTATGCGTGGTTTGTGTTTTTATTGTGTTTTAGGACCAAAAGATGAAAAAGGAAGAAAACACGGGCTTTTATCGAAGAAAACGAGAAAAGACGAAGTCAAGAGATCAAGAGTGCTTAAAGAACGGATGTCCAAGACCTATTCTGAAGATTTATCGAAGAAAAAGTCTAAAGACGGAAGTTTAATGAAGTCGAATAACTCAAGTCTAAATTATAGAAGAAAATTATTAAGACAAGTTCAAATCCCGAGACACGTCGAGAAAAGACAAAGAATTAAATCGAATCGAGAAGAAAAGAAAGAAGGAAGCACACCACACATGCACTTCCCACTTAGCCTATAAATACCCTCCTAATCACATTAGGATGGTGGTTAGCTAATTTAGTTTTTCATTTTCCTTTCTAGTTTTTAGAGAGAGGAAGTTCCCAACTTTCTCTCACTAAGTTTTTCTTTTTTTAATCTTTCAAGTTTAAGCTTTTTGTATTTTGATTTCATTAATCAAGATCAAGTTTAAGTATTAGTTCTTTAATCTCTTTCCAAATTTCTTGGTTTACCTTAATCTTTGATCCGAGTATTACATTTCATACGTTTTAAGTGATTTGATGAGTTCGTGATAAAAAGATTAATTTTTCTCTTCTTACATAAACTCTCATACGTGTAAGCTATGAGCTCTTGATGCTTATTGGCTTATTCGATTGTTTTGGCTTATTTACTTTTAAGTTTTCCTAAAAGATTTATTGTTTTATGTTCGGTTTATTAAGTCGCGAGTGTAGTATTCATAAAAGTTTCGAATTTGTGCTTATCTACTATCTTTCAAGTTGTTAAGTGCTTTTTGGTGACTGCTTATTCGTTTAAGCTTATTTACTTGTTGGACGCCATTTCCATCTCAGAAGGTTTTACTTGGTCACGATCACTTGGCTTCGATCGCATAGATTGCGATCTGTTGTTGTTTCCCTGGTACGATCACACTCCACGATCAATCACTATGATCTCGTGGGTGCGATGGGGTGTCACAGTCCTTGAATACGATCGCATTGATTGCGATCTGTTTGGTTACGATCTGGCCACGATCCTGACCACAATCCACTTGTTGCGATCGTGGTTGTGATCGAGGAGCACGATCACGTTACTCATCGAACTGCTGAGTGTGATCTAATCCCTTTGTTGTGATCGCATTGAGTGCGATCGGTGGACACGATCCAACTTACTAATTGGGTACGATAGTTTTGCGATCTGCTGTTGTTTTAATTTCCTTAGACTTTTAAATTTAATCTTTCCCGCTCTTTTGTCTTAGTTTTTAAGTTGTAATTTTCAAAGATTGCACACTTTTATTTTTAGTTTAATTTTTAAAAGCTTTCACTTTACTCAACGACAACTTAATTACTTGCATTTTAGTTTAAAAATAGATAATCAAACGCATCCTCTTGTTTTCCAAAAGACAATTGAGTCTCACTAATTAACGGTAATCAATTCGAAGAGACTTGGATCAACGAACTTTCATAACTAAGTAAAATCTAGTTATTAAATGGCGCCGTTGCCGGCTCTTTTCCTTAAGATTAACGGTTTTTAGTGAGAGACGCGTTGCATTTAGGAGATCCGTTCTTTTAGGAACGTTATTTTCCTTGCTAAAGATTTTCGAAAATCCATAAAAATTTAAAAACTTTTAAAAAATACAAAAACATTGAAAAATCATAAAAAGCAATTCTTTTTCAAAGGTTTTGTACCAAAAAGATTATATATATATTCTCTATGTATATTTTTCTTCTACAGGTGTATGCGTACTAGATCTTCAAATTATTCTGAGCCCGAGACTCGTGAAGATTTAGATATGGTTGGTGTTAATAACAATAATAATAACCCACCTCTACCTAATTTGAATAACAATAACAACAACCACAATGCTCCCCTACTCGATTTACGAACAATGGAGGAATTGTGTCAACCCACCATGAACGGACGCGGAGGACCGATTGCGCCGATGCAAATCACGGCTCCTGAATTTTCGTTGAAGCATCACATGATCCAGCAAGTTCAAAACGCTTGCCCGTTTAGCGGATTACCGGATGATGATGCCAACAAACATCTCAACAAGTTTATTACCGTCACTCAAAGCATGAAACTACCTGGTGCTTCCATGGATTTTCTTCGCCTTCACCTCTTTCCACACACTTTATCCCATCATGCCAAAAAATGGTTTGATCGTCTTCCCAAAAACTCAATTTAAAAATGGGATGACATGACTCAAAAAAATTTGTCGCGCTATTTTCCACCATCCATGGTCACTAGTCTTCGTAACCAAATCAGTGGATTCACACAAGAACATGATGAGTCACTTTTCGATGCTTGGGAATGCTATAATGTCTTGATCGACCGTAATCCAAACCATAACATGCTCCATGTTACATTGATTGATACTTTCTATAATGGTCTAACTTTTTGTGATCGTGATACGATTAATGCTGCCGCCGGTGGTACATTCATGAAGAGACGACCTGAGGAGTGTAGAGAGCTGATAGAGAACATGACCACTCACCACAAAAATTGGGATTCATCTGCATCGTCAAGGAATAACCAGAGGGCCAATGTTTCATCTACATCATCTAACCCAGAGCTCACCGAACTTACCCGTCAAATAGCTGAGATGAACAAAAACTTCTTAACCATGGCTACAAACCAATTTCAGCAAGCCAAAGCTATTGCACCTTCTTGTGAGATTTGCGGGGGTTCTCATTCGTACACCGATTTTCCTTCTACTCTTGACAATCCAGAAAATGTGTACGCCGCTAACGGTAACTTTGGCTACCAAGCACGTCCTCAAGGAGATCGTAACTTGCTAAGTTATTGTTCCAACAATTATTTATCTCCACCCGGTTTTTCTCCTCAAAACCAAAACCAAAACAATTTCAACTGTAACAATCAAAGCCAACCTCGAGCTACCAATCAATATCCATCCCAAAGAAACCAATATCCACCTCAAGGAAATAATTCAGCTTACCAAGCCCCACCTCTCAATCAACCCACGGCATTGAACCAAGACCTCGAAAATTACATGAGGACCAATAGAGAGATGGTGACAAATCTGCAAAGCCAATTCATTAACTTGAAAGGGGACATGGCAAAACAAGGGAGCGATATTCGAGCCGAGCTGAGGAATGACATGGCCAAACAAGGGAATGCTCTACAAGCCGACATGAGAAACTCTATGAACAATCAAACGAATAACTTAAGGGACATGATGGCTAGTTTTTTCCCAAGTAATCAAACCTCTGGTTCGGGTTCTCTTTCGAGTAACACCGTTGTTAATCCAAGAGGGGAGATGAAAGCAATCACCAATCGCAGTGGCAAAGGTTTAAAGGAACCTGAGATTCCTACACCTACACCGGTGATTATGACAAAGGAAAACGAGTCCCCTTCTCTAATTCCACCACCTTCTACTTCCACCCCTCCACCACCCATGGATGTGAGTGAGAATTCCATTCCGAAGCCTTCATCTCAATCCAATATACCTTATCCCTCAAGGTTGAGGAAAGAGAAATTAAAGAACAAGGATGATATTCAGGTTTCTAACTTTCTCATAATGTTTAAACAACTGAATTTTAATATCTCCTTTGCTGAGGCTCTCGCTCACATGCCTAAATATGCTAAGATGTTTAAGGATATTTTAAGTGATAAGGAAAAATTGCTCGACAGCGCCAATACCCAATTAAATGAGAATTGTTCTGCCGTTCTTTTGAGAAAACTTCCAGTTAAGTTAGGAGATCGGGTCGTTTCTTGATTCCTTGCAACTTTCCCGGGGTAGAGAATTGTATGGCCCTAGCCGATCTAGGTATCAACCTAATGCCTTTAAGCGTTGGGAAACAATTGTCTCTACCCGAGCTAGTCCCCACTCGAATGACCTTGGAATTAGCTAACCGTACGGTTGCTTATCCAGTGGGGATAGCCGAAGATGTCTTCGTCGGTGTCGACAAATTCACCTTTCCGGCGGATTTTGTTGTCGTTGACTACGAGATGGACCCCCCGTGTTCCATTAATCGTTGGACGTCCATTCTTGAGGACCGGTCTCACTCTCATTGATGTAGCCGCGGGCGAATTAATCATGAGAGTTGGTGACGATAAAATCGTTTTCAACATGGGTAAACTTTCTAAGCAGCCTTTAGAAAACGAGAGTGTTAATTTTATTGACGTTCTTGATGAGGCTTATGAAGAACATTTCAAAGACGCTTGTAAAAGTGGTTCTTCTTCTCTACCCACTGTTGAGACCGTTGCCTCTATTGCTCTATCACTAACTCCATTTGGAGAAAGTGATTTCATCTTGAAAGAATTTGAAGCAACTTTGGGAGATGTGGATTTGTAATATGACGATTCTCCCTCCAATTGGGATGAAGACATTCGTACCATTGAGAAACTTCTCAATGAGGACCATATTTCTCCACAGTCACCTAAGGCTATCTTTACCGATGATCCGAAGTTGACTACGCCGTCCATCGAAAATCCTCCGGATTTAGAGCTTAAGGATCTTCCGTCTCATCTCGAGTACGTTTTCCTTGAAGACAACAAGAAGTTATCGGTCATCATCGCAAAGGACCTGAAAGAAGAAGAAAAATCCCGACTTATCGTCGTGCTGAAGAATCATAAGAAAGCGATTGCTTGGAAAATCTCCGATATTCGTGGAATTGATCCTCACTTTTGCACACATAAAATTCTCATGGAGGACGACTTTAAACCCACTATTCAAAGCCAAAGAAGGGTGAATCCCAAGATCCATGACGTTATCAAAAAAGAGGTTATCAAACTTCTTGATGCAGGCATGATCTATCCTATCTCGGATTCACCATGGGTTAGTCCAGTCCATTGTGTGCCTAAGAAAGGCGGAATCACCGTTGTGCCCAACAAAAACAACGAGTTGATTCCTACTCGTCTCGTTACAGGGTGGAGAGTTTGTATAGACTATCACAAACTCAATGATGCTACGAGAAAGGATCATTTTCCCCTTCCTTTCATGGACCAAATGCTTGAACGTCTAGCGGGTAATGACTATTACTGCTTCTTAGACGGTTTGTCGGGTTACTTTCAAATATCCATCGATCCCCAAGACCAAGAGAAAACCATATTCACTTGTCCTTATGGAACATTTGCTTACAAAAGAATGCCTTTAGGCTTATGAAATGCTCCTGGGACATTCCAAAGGTGTATGATGGCTATCTTCCATGACATGGTTGAAGAAACTATGGAAGTCTTCATGGATGATTTCTCAGTCTATGGTGATTCTTTCTCTCATTGCCTTGCCAATTTGGAACGCATGCTTAAGCGGTGCGAAGACACTCGCCTTGTTCTAAATTGGGAAAAATGTCAATTCATGGTAAAAGAAGGCATTGTGCTTGGACATAAAATCTCAAAAGCCGGTCTTGAAGTTGACCGTGCTAAAGTGGATGTCATATCCAAATTACCTCCACCTTCAATCGTGAAGGGTGTGAGAAGTTTCCTTGGTCATGCGGGCTTCTATCGTCGATTCATCCAATATTTTTCTAAAATCGCTCGCCCGATGACCAACCTCTTGGAAAAAGATACTCATTTCATCTTTTCCAAAGAGTGTCTTGAATCCTTCAATCTTCTTAAGGATAAGCTTACTAAGGCACCGGTCTTGGTTACCCCTAATTGGGAGCTACCTTTTGAGTTGATGTGTGATGCTAGCGACTTTGCTATTGGAGCGGTTTTGGGCCAAAGAGTGAACAAACACTTCCAACCAATCCATTACGCTAGCAAGACAATGACGGGGGCTCAATTGCATTATACCACTACCGAAAAAGAGCTTTTAGCTGTAGTGTATGCTTTTGAAAAATTCCTCCCCTATCTTGTCCTTTCCACCACCATCGTGTATACCGACCACTCCGCGTTGAAGTACTTGTTGACTAAGCAAGATTATAAGCCAAGACTTCTTCGTTGGGTTTTTCTCCTTCAAGAATTTAACATTGAAATTCGTGACAAAAAGGGAGCCGAAAACCTAGCAGCGGATCATCTGAGTAGACTTGAGGATCCTTATCAAGGGGATCATCCGAACCAAGAGATCAATGACTCTTTTCCCCTTGAGACCTTAATGTCTATTCATTCCAATCTTGATGACACCCCGTGGTGTGCGGACATTGTAAACTACTTAGCGGGTGGTATTCTCATCAAAGGGTTAACATCCCAACAAATGAAGAAGTTCTTTAAAGACGTTAAGACTTAATTCTGGGATGACCCTTATCTCTTCAAACAATGCGCTGATCTGATCATTCGTCGATGTGTTGATGGACCGGCAGCTTTACATATCCTTGATGCTTGCCATAAAGGACCCACTGGTGGTCACTTTGGTCCCAACTACACCGCTAAGAAAGTGTTTGACTCTGGATTCTATAGGCCCACCATTTATCGTGACGCTCACGAAATGGTTAAGTATTGTGATGCTTGCCAATGACAAGGTAAGATCACACATAAAGATGAGATGCCTCAAAATTTCATATAAGAATGTGAAATTTTTTATGTATGGGGCATCGACTTTATGGGGCCATTTCCATCATCCAAAGGGAACAAGTACATCCTCGTAGCCGTTGACTACGTTTCTAAATGGGTTGAAGCTAAGGCCCTCCCAACGAACGATGCGAGGGTGGTTGTGAACTTTTTGAAGCAGCTGTTTGCTCGATTTGGTGTTCCTCGTGCTATCATCAGTGACCGCGAGACTCATTTTTGCAATGATCAATTCGCAAGAGTTATGGCTAAGTATGGTGTCAATCACCGTCTTTCCACCGCCTATCATCCCCAAACCAATGGTCAAGCCGAGATTCCCAACCGTGGATTGAAGCGAATTCTGGAACGTACTGTGGGAGAGCATCGTGTCGCGTGGGCCGATAAGTTAGATGATGCTTTGTGGGCTTTCCGTACCGCCTATAACACGCCGATTGGTTGCACACCTTATCGTCTAGTGTACGGGAAAGCATGCCACCTCCCTATCGAGTTGGAACATAAGGCATACTGGGCCTTGAAGTGGGCTAACTTCGACATCAACAAAGCCGGTGATCTTCGGAAGATTCAACTCAACGATATTAATGAACTGAGGAATGAAGCTTACGAGAAATCGCTGATCTACAAAGAGAAGACCAAGATCCTCCATGACACAAGGATTAAGAGCCGAGAGTTCCACGTTGGTGATAAAGTCTTACTCTTTAACTCTCGGTTGAAGATCTTCTCTGGCAAGTTGAAGAGCCGCTGGTCTGGTCCATTCACCATCGCCAAAGTCTTTCCCTATGGCACCATTGAGCTTTCTCAGCTAAATGGGCCCAATTTTAAGGTGAATGGCCAGCGTGTGAAGTTGTACTTTGGTGAGGACATTTCTCATGAGATGATTCCATCCCTCACCACGTTTCCCATGAACTAGTTTTGGGTCGAGTCAGGCTCGTGACTCGGTGAACAAAAACAAGCGCTTCTCGGGAGGCAACCCGTTGATCTATCCTTTACCGTTTTCATAATAAGTGTAGGGGAGCCCCGTATGTGTTTGTTGTCTTGTTTCTTCTTGTGTGCAGGGATTAAAGCTTCAAAGATCCATTCTCGATGACTTTTGACGAACCGTGATTCCGTGTACCCGTCTTCCTGGTTCTATCCTAAACTGTCGTGATTCAATATTTCATATCTTATATGTTCACATTAAAATCACTATAGTTGTCCTTCCCTTAGCAAGATTTAAACAACGTGCACAATGTCCTAAGTGTAGGGGAGTTTACTCCCACATGCTTAAACATTGAGGACAATGTTTATATCAAGTGTATGGGGGACTTCTATCGAAGTAAGTGGTCTTTTCCATAAATCTGCCCTCATTTTAACCGGAAAATTTGATTTTTCGACATTTTTCAAAATTTTTAATCTATTTTGGCCTTGTAGTTTTCCCTTGTTATCGTTATTTACTTTCTTTGCAAAAATAAAATTTAATAAAGTGGTTTTAATTTTTCAAAGTCGTGAATATTTTGACTCAACCCGAGTTTACTTATCTAAGTTTACTCTAGCTAGTATCCTTAACGTGTTTAAGTCAAGTTTTGATAGGCTTTTATATAGGGAACTTTAAAACGCAAAAGTCTTAACTCTCACGGGTTAAGAACAAGAACTTTTGGCAAGTTCCTATAATTGATCCTAGAGAGTTGTTTATCAAGGGAACTTTAAAATGCGATTTCTAAACTTGAAAAAGTCTAAGAGTTTGCAAGATCCTATAGATGACTCGAAAACCCAAAACTTTGATTTAATTGGCTAAGCATCCACGAGTCTCATTCCTTGAGATTTTAAATTGTGGAGAACGAGAGATGATAGAGTCAATTATAAGTTTGGTATTCTTTCGTGAATTTATGTGAGTTGATTATAAGCCTATTCTCCCATCGCTTGCTAATAAATTTATCTGCAATAAATAAGGTTGTACGATTTGAAAAGTTACTTAGCTTCTAGCACAAGATCGTTTAAAAGTTGCTCGGTATTAATTAGAGTTCATAGCCAAGGCATAACTTATTGAAGCGGGATGCGAAGATTGGCGAGTCCGAAAAGGCCCTAACAAGGCATGAGGGCTACATTTTGTTGCTAAAGATCCAAAAGTGATGTGAAGAATCATTTATCAAAAATCAATATGAAGGATCGAGACACACGACGAAAAGCAAATACTCCCCTAAAGATCATGGAGAAGTCTATCCGAAAAGACCATAGCAAGGTATGAGGATAAATAGATCCAAGTCCTAAAAGGAGGCGGATCGTTTTATATCAAAGTCCAAAATAAAGATAGGAGAAAAATGAAGAAGTCGTGGTCCAAAGATGAAGAATCTCTCAAAAACTTCAAGTGAAGAAATTCCTATTATGAAGAGAAGACCATAATTTCAAGAACGTCTTTGAAAGATTTGAAGTATGAAGTCGCTGCCAAATATCGGTCCGAGAAAGGTCGCAAATCGTGAAGCAAGTTATGCCAAGATATGAACTTTATGAGGTCCCGAGAAGCAGTTTTAAAAGATTTTGTCCTTTAGCTAACTATTGATTAAATCGTCCCACTTTATTTTCAGCATAAATAACTATCAAAATAAGTCAAACAATGCATCCTCGTGATCATTCAAGACAAAATTAAAATATAAGAGATACACCTAGGAATAAGGGAGTCTAAGTAAATAATTGGCCTACATGAATTCGTGTTAGTCTGCTAACTTATAATAACAATGATCTCGATTTTAAGCTTGGTATGGGGAACGTGAAACATGAGGATGATAAACGTTCATGGCAGCCAAAACCCAATGTAAGTATTTGATTTCTTTACTTGTTTCTATCTTTTAATTTTCCTTAAATGTTTAGTATTTAATAAAGGCCATGGTGGGTTATTTATGATGGAAAATGTAAACCGTGCTTTAAAATTAATGCATTGCATGAGGGCATTGCAATGGTCAAGTGTAGGGGATTTAATAAGTGTCAAAACACTTAGCCTTTAACCACTTATTTCCAATAATAACAAGACCAAAATGTGTATTTTATGTCGTAAAAGTTGGAATTATGCGTGGTTTGTGTTTTTATTGTGTTTTAGGACCAAAAGATGAAAAAGGAAGAAAACACGGGCTTTCACGGGCTTTTATCGAAGAAAACGAGAAAAGACGAAGTCAAGAGATCAAGAGTGCTTAAAGAACGGATGTCCAAGACCTATTCTGAAGATTTATCGAAGAAAAAGTCTAAAGACGGGAGTTTAATGAAGTCGAAGAACTCAAGTCTAAATTATAGAAGAAAATTATTAAGACAAGTTCAAATCCCGAGACGACGTCGAGAAAAGACAAAGAATTAAATTGAATCGAGAAGAAAAGAAAGAAGGAAGCACACCACACATGCAGTTCCCACTTAGCCTATAAATACCCTCCTAATCACATTAGGAGGGTGGTTAGCTAATTTAGTTTTTCATTTTCCTTTCTAGTTTTTAGAGAGAGGAAGTTCCCAATTTTCTCTCACTAAGTTTTTCTTTTTTTTCTTTCTTTTAATCTTTCAAGTTTAAACTTTTTTTATTTTGATTTCATTAATCAAGTTCAAGTTTAATTATTAGTTCTTTAATCTCTTTCCAAATTTCTTGGTTTACCTTAATCTTTGATCCGAGTATTACATTTCATACGGTTTAAGTGATTTGATGAGTTCGTGATAAAAAGATTAATTTTTCTCTTCTTACATAAACTCTCATACGTATAAGCTATGAGCTCTTGATACTTATTGGCTTATTCGATTGTTTTGGCTTATTTACTTTTAAGTTTTCCTAAAAGATTTATTGTTTTATGTTCGGTTTATTAAGTCGCGAGTGTAGTATTCATAAAAGTTTCGAATTTGTGCTTATCTACTATCTTTCAAGTTGTTAAGTGCTTTTTGGTGACTGCTTATTCGTTTAAGCTTATTTACTTGTTGGACGCCATTTCCATCTCAGAAGGTTTTACTTGGTCACGATCACTTGGCTTTGATCGCATAGATTGCGATCTGTTGTTGTTTCCCTGGTACGATCACACTCCACGATCAATCACTACGATCTCGTGGGTGCGATGGGGTGTCACAGTCCTTGAATACGATCGCATTGATTGCGATCTGTTTGGTTACGATCAGGCCACGATCCTGACCATGATCCACTTGTTGCGATCGTGGTTGCGATCGAGGAGCACGATCACGTTACTCATCGAACTGCTGAGTGCGATCTAATCCCTTTGTTGTGATCGCATTGAGTGCGATCGGTGGACACGATCCATCTTACTAATTGGGTACGATAGTTTTGCGATCTGTTGTTGTTTTAATTTCCTTAGACTTTTAAATTTAATCTTTCCCGCTCTTTTGTCTTAGTTTTTAAGTTGTAATTTTCAAAGATTGCACACTTTTATTTGTAGTTTAATTTTTAAAAGCTTTCACTTTACTCAACGACAACTTAATTACTTGCATTTTAGTTTAAAAATAGATAATCAAACGCATCCTCTTGTTTTCCAAAAGACAATTGAGTCGCACTAATTAACGGTAATCAATTCGAAGAGACTTGGATCAACGAACTTTCATAACTAAGTAAAATCTAGTTATTAACCACCTTGCTCAAATCCGGATTTCAGTTTTTGGACAAGGGATATAGTTTATTTGGTTAATAAAGACGTAATGTGATGGTTATGAATATTGATATTGAAGTGGTGACCCCATGGGTCTTATTTATTAGCAAATTGAAGGCTATGAGTAAATGCATGGCTTGGAGCCAGAGGTTGTTGCTTGATGCCAAAGGAATTCTAGAACTCCAAATAGAATGTTCATATGGCTTGTTTAGATGCTTCAAGAATGATTATTTACTATGTAGGAATTTCTGCCTAAGGCTGCTCAAGAGGAAGGAGCATGTGGCAACTAAACACGGTTGGTGGTTGCTAAAGAAAAAAGAGCATGTGGTTACCCATTTCTGCTGGTGGCTGCTCACTCCGAGTGGCTGCTAACAAGTTGAGTTGATTGCACATTTTACACTACAAGTAGTTTCTTTATTTCACTTGCATTTTGCAAGTTTGGGATCACTTGTTGTGAAACCCGCATAAAATACCTAAGAACATTAAATGCATGAAAACACGATTAAATTAAAACTTTATAAGCTATTTAAAACACGACACGTATCATGAATAATTAATATAAGCGCTACGTATCTTAATTTGTTATGACAAGTACTACTTGAGTTAATGGCTAAGTAATATGTATTTACGTATAATAATTAAAACACGACAATGACTAACTTGAACTCAAAACACGAACATGTATCATGAATATTAATACACGAGAATAAGTAAAAGTCGAAAACACAAAATACATTTATATAGGGGCTGTTTGGTCGACTTATTAAAAAGAAACGAATAAAAGGGCCCAAGGCCCAGTCCACCAAGAATGGTAAAACAACAACAAGCGTGCGTTTTTTCCGATTTGTCAAAACACAAAAAACAACAAAGAAACCCTAATATGTCTTATGGTCACCGGTTTTTCAAAGAAGAAAAGGGAGAAGAATATTTGTTTGATCCTTGATTCGGGTTTAGGTTTTGTTCATGTTCACGATCATTAATCGTTACACGTCACGGTATCCCTTAAACTAAATCTTTTTAATTTCTTTTCTTTTATTTGGTCAGTTAATTTTATAACCATTAACACATGTAATGATAAGATTAAAAACAAGAAAGTAAACAAGTCTTATGGGGTTTGGTTCGGGTTCACTAGAAAATTGAGAGTTATAATACTCTCCGTGGGGTTTTTACCAGGCCAGCCGCAACCCACTAGGGGTCGGTGGTGGCTTTGTGCAGTCGGCCACAACCTACAACCCCAACAGGGGTGTTTGGTTTAAAAGCAGTGACAACCGAGATCCCTAGGATCTCGGTGGGTACTTTGGCCGAACAGGGGGAAGCTGGCAGCAGCCAGTGGTTGCTTGTGCAGTCAGTCGCAACACCAAACACACAGTAGGAGGAGTGTTTGGCTTAGTGGTGGGAACCCGGCTATGTCGGGGGCAGCTTTGTGCTATCGGTGGCAGGAAGCCACAACCGCAAGGCTATGGTGTTGGTTTTGGTTTTGTGCGACCAAGGCACGGGGTCTGGGTAGGCTCGGGTTTTAGGGGCTCGGGTACATGACCACACAAAGGGGTGTTTGGCTAAACTTTTACTAATAAACTTTATTTTATATTTAATTAATTAATTAATTAATTTTATTATTTAATACATGTTTTAAATTAAATCAATTAATCAAAATACTTAGGATATAATTATTAATATAATTATCATGGTAATTAAACATGGCCATTTTATAAACCTTAGGTTAAAATAACTATTAATATGATTATTTCATGACATAAGATTCATGTACATTTAATTAATTAAGAACTTAGCTTAATTAATATTGTTAATGCAAAGCAATGCCTAAAAACATTGTTAGTATTAATTAATCTTTCTTAGTTTGATCACGACAAATTACAAAGACATTTATTATCAAACACAATCATAAAACGAATTATCTAACAAACACTATCATCAAGGTAATAATCATTACACTAACATATCTTAATCATGCTTAGTGATCATAAAAGTGATTAGCCTTAAAACTCACTTTTGTCAAATGTAACAAAAGATTTTTAATAAACTTTATTTTTAAGAAAATGTTTTATTAAAATGAAAATATAAACTTGAATATGGCATATTCCAAATGCCATAAGAATATCCTTTGAAGGTTTAAACAGCCTCAGATATTTCAAATTCACTAAAAGACAAAAAGGAGCGGAGTATACTCTCCGCGGTTCCCTATCGATAAGGAACCGCCTGGGTAGTTAAGGAACCGCCCCAGATAGCCGTTGGCATTTGTCTTCTATAAATAGTGGATCAAATCTGCATTTTCATTAACCCTTTTTGGACATCTCTTTCAGCCTTCTTTATCATATCTAATCCTAGTCATTTGTAAATGATCACTTAATGTGTTAAGTATGTTTACTTATGATTATCCTCTTGATCTCCTTCTTTACATTGTCCAAAGAGAAGATCACTCACATACTTATGATGTGATTAAAGATGAAGCATTGATGAAGATCATCCTCTCCTAAAGATCTAGTCATGTTCATCATTTGTTTATTTGTGTCTTGTGTAGATCCAATGTATTTGTGAATACTTGGACTAGTTGTGTTCATCCAAGCTATGTGTAAATACTTGGATTAGAGTTGTGTAAATCCTTTGCATATGTGTGTGCTTGGATTTGTGTTGTGTAGATCCAAGCTACATGTGTGTACTTGGATATGTTTACTTGAGTTGTAATAAGTTGTGTTAGTTCTCACTAAGCTATAAAGTGACGTGGTTGTGTCTTGTGAGTTCTCACTAAACTATAAAGTGATATGTAGTGGTGTTGTGTGAAGTTCTCACTTAGCTTCAAAGTGAAGAGTCATGAAGATTGGTTCTAGCTTTCGATTAGAACTCGACATCTAGCCTTGTGTGGGAAAATGGTGAAGTAGGCAAAGTTGTGAAGATTGGTTCTAGCTTTAGATTAGAACTCTACATTTAGCCTTGTGTCGTAAATGGTGAAGTGGGCGACGTTGTGTTGATTGGTCCTAGCTAAGATTAGGTCTCGACATTTATCTTAGCGTCGGAAAATAATGTAAGCGATGTTGTAAGTTTTTCTCCGCCAAGAAGGGAGCTTGTGGATATAGTGGAAATCTCGAGTAAGGTGTACTCGAGGAGTGGAGTAGGAACGAGGATAGAGCCTCGTTTCCAAACCACTATAAATCTTGGTGTCTTCCTACTAGGTTGTTTCTTTCCTTGCTCATTACTTACATTCAACATCATTACACTTATTACTTATTGTTAATGTGTTATAATTAAACCTAATCATTATGCAACTAGCTTTCAAGTAAAAGATAGTTTTGGCACTCACCTAATTGAAAGGAATTTTAATTAGGAGATAAATCAATTAGAAACTATTTAACCCCCCCCCCCTTCTAGTTTCTACAATTGGTATCAGAGCGATGGTGACACAAGATCTTTGAAGTATATTGTACTTTAAAACTTGGATCGATCCATTGTCTCCTCAAATTAGAAGGTTAAGTTGTACTAAAGTTTTTCTTTGGTCAAAACTATTTTTTGTTGAAAATAAGCCTTTTAAGTTGATAATATTGCATCTCGTTTAGATTAGTAGTATTAATGCATTTTAGATTTACTCTTTAAATGTATCTACTAGTTTGCATCTTGTTATGTGTAGGTACTCATGAAGATAAATCATTCTATTGATTGTGGATTGAGTTACTTACACTTGTAGAAGACTCATCTTCTTTGATTTCCAACATCATTGAATGATGATATCAAGATGGGTAGGAGTGATACTAGTCCTCGAAGACTTAGTAGTCAATATTAGTCATAGTTGGGCTTTGCATTGGTTCCTTGAAAGATTGGAATGCAATTTGTGGCCAAGGTACGCTTTCGTTCTTCCACACGCCCCACTGATCATTCTTATGATCATTAATTGACTATATGCTTGTTCTTGGCATCCTTGCCTTGACATTTATTTGTGGTTTGTGATTCTTTCCTTTTTCCCTCTCAAACCTTCATTGCTTGGATACTTGACTCACTATGGAGATGTAGGGTGAGTTAGTAGAAGCTTAAAGTATCAAGCATGATTTCTATGGTTTGTACCCTTACGGTTAGTAGGCCCAATATCATGTGTAACTTGTGCAATTAAGCTCATCTCTAGGATGATTGGTGAATCCCTTGAGATACCAAACTACTTCATTAAGTTGTAGGTGGATTTTATCCATTTGGAATTGAAATATTCCAAGGATATTGTTATTGTTGATCCTAGCAATAATTATCCGATCATGTGGGAGATAAAGTGAATCTATACTTTGCTCATGTTTTGAAATAGAATAAGACTACTCTTGAAAATGATCTTATTCTATGCATCAAAATTGCTTGGTATAATTCATTACCAAAGCCGTTCAGACTTTCGCCAGAAAGGCACGTTTTAAACTACTATAAATGACACAAGCTCTTCGTCTCCTCGATTTGAAGAATGTCATTTGTCTCTTGAGCAATGTTCTTGGTCTTGATTCGCTTCCCTTGACTCCTCTCCCCTTTGCTTATTTGCTACGAGTAGTCGTTTGTCCGTTTCGGTCTTTTCCTATCTCGATTCAACTCGTAATCCTTCAATAAAGTATTATTATCTAGTGTTGTGGTGGTCCAATGATATCCTAAAAGGTTTAAGATATACTTTTAAGTACTTTAAAAATTTTGGTTTTCAAAAATTCTTTGTTCTTTTTGATAAAAACCGGCCACTATATGCGGTTCTTTATCACGCGCGGTTCCTATCAATAAGGAACCGCGGGCAGAAACTTCGCTAAAGCGCCAATTTTATTAAAATATTTCTTTTCAAACAAAATCTCTCTCCTTCACACACACAGCTGACGAAAATACCCAGTTTTCCACCATTGTTGTTTTTCCAAAACCTTCAATTACTCAAGATCAATTGATTTCGATTTGTGGGTTTCACACATCCTTCATCCAAGATCAATTATCTGTAAGTCATTTCTTTCAATTTCATCTAATTTGTTCTAGGGTTCATACATTCATAATTGGGGCTTTTTTTAAATTGACATTGAATTAGAACCTTATTAGGAATAAGAGTTGACATAGTATTGTTACTATGATTCCTTAGGTTCATATTCATTGAGATTTCACTAAAACCCACTTGTAGAACAAATCCAAATTTTGACTAAATAATTTTGGTTAATTGATGGAATTGATATGCACCCATGAACGAGTTGGTAATGGTATTGTTAAATGCTTACCTAAAAACCTTGTTTTGAAAAACCAATGTTCAAGTTCATTATTGATCTTACATGGTCAATGTGTCATTATTAATGATGAACTATGTACATTATGAATATGAGAATGATAAGGATTAAACCTTGGTTTGTCAAGAGATTGATGAAACACATTCTCATTTTCATTGATTTTTGGTTTATATATAACATATGAGTAATTGGGGAAATATGTTTGTATGTTATTTTTAGGTACTGTCATGACTTCAGGATATCAAAATGACCACCTACTTACTAGAAGATACATGCCTAATCTTTCTTTGTTAAATCAAACTCGCTTTACTCAAAACACTTATCATAGTCTTGAACCTCGTTGTTTCCATGAAGGATGTATTGTTCCTTCTAACTTTCTTAGACTTGACTTCATTCGATTCATGTTCAATACCATAGGCTTCGATTTTTTGCTTGATATAGATGAGCCAATCTTTCCTTCTTTCCTCATAGAATTCTTTAACTCATACACACTAATATGCATCAATAATGGTCTATCTATAAGATTTTCCATCAAGGGGAAAACCTTTGTGTACACTCTTGAGGAATTTGGTAAGATTCTCAGAGTTCCATACGAAGGTCAATGTAGGTTCACCTATGCTTGGGGTTTAAACCACTTAGAATCGGCCCCTATTGATGTGCATTATGTGACTGAGATTCCTTCTGCTTCGGCCATCTCTTGTGCCATTGCTAAACCTCGTGAACATCCTATTCTTGGTAATTTTGAAGGAGAATTTCGTGCTCTCACTCCTTGGGAATTACTAACTAGCGATCTTAGTGATTTTATGATCCCTTGGGCCGAAATCATTAGGGAAAATGCAATGTGCTTGGATGGTAATCGCAACCATGTGCCCACTTGTCTTGCACATATGTTGTATTGTGTTGCTACCACCACTCCATACAACCTTGCATTTTTCATAGCTAGAAGAATAAGATTTGTTCTCAATGGATCTCGTTCCACTCTTTCATTTGCCATGATTCTCTCGCGGCTTCTTAAGAGACTTCTTCTTGACTTTCTACCTCTTAATCCTTCACCATTTCACTCTGTGGATCGAGTCATGCTTCCTATTGAAGGGAATGTCTCTTCTGTACCCACCCATGATTCAAATGAAGATTAAAATGTCTCTCAAGAGAACTCTCTCAATCCTTGTTATGACTTGTCATCATCTACCTCTCAAATGTCTTCTCTAGACATTGATTCAGAGTATCAGTATTGTCTCAATCTTCATCTCCAAGATCGAATAAGGAGTGAATCAAGGCAAAGAGGAAATGCTCATAGATGAATGATATATCCCACTCGTGATTGGTTAATATGTTTGTAAACATGTTTGAATTGTTGAACAAGTTATTCTTATTCTCCTTTTTATTTTTAGGATATTATGTGTTCATTAACTAATACTTTATGTTTGGATTTTCTAGTATTTTAATCCTAATTATCCATGCTATCGATCTTTTGATTTGCTTGGCTCTGTGCATCTTGTGTGTTAGTTAGCTTCCTAGACCTTGATTTATAGTCCATTTTGGCTTGATAAACATTTATATTAAATCTGGGTTAGCTATAGTTACTGGAAGTGCCCTTTTTCAAACCCACTGGGTGCGGATCCTTATCTAGGCCGCATTTCCTTATCGATAAAGAACCGCACCTCTCTATAGGGAACCGCCTCTGAATATTCCGAGAAGAATCTTTGCTTTACACATTCTCCCTTGATCTGTGTAAACATTGATAAAACTTTTTCAAAATCCTGCACTTTCCTAAACTAGGCTACCTAATTTTATTGTTCACTTAAAACACTTTTAACCCATTACTAGTTTGGATCATCCATTTCTCTTCTTAAACCCTCTCTTGTTGATTGTGTTCTTCATCCCTTCAACTCTTCTCTAAACCTTAACACACAACCATGGAATCCACTAGAACATCCAATTCCTCTAAAACTTCCTCATCCAAAAGAAACCTTAAGATGAAATTCAAGTTTCATAGACTTGGTTCTCCATCTTCTCACAAACCAAAAAGTGAAGTCTCACCTATTTTCATCTCTTCATCTATTTCACCACCACTTGCTTCATGAGAGACAAAAACAACTCATGGTACTAACCATTCACATGGTTCTACCTCCTCTTCATCCCAATCAAGAATGAATGAGTTTTCCTCACCATTCACTTCTAGTCCTCCTTTAAATGTGAATGCTCAACCTCAACCTCATCAAATAATTCCCTTTGTTTTGTAGCCTCTTCTTTTCACTCTAACAAATTCACCCATATCCCCCTTGGATACCATGCCTTCTCACATCCTCCTCCCTCTAACACTCCACTCTTGGGTGTTCCCATTTCCCGTTTCTTGGGTGATCCACACTTGTTTGACTTTTTCATGCACAATGGAACTAATTGTCCTTGTTGCTTGAACAACTTTCACCTCATTGATATCCTAAGGTTGAAGATGATTGGGGCTCACATAAAGTTGCAAAGCTTATTGTTCAACCTATTTTCTAATCCTCCTCCTCATAAGAGATGAATGTTTTTTTTAAAAAAATCAATTACTTTTTAAAGAAGATCAAGCCAAAGAGGACTATGGATTCAAGACCTAGTTTTAACTAACTTTGTATTAGCTAGTGGTTGTTTTATTTCTTGTATTTCTTTTCTTTTACCTCATGATTTTCTCATGTTGATGATCTATGGATT
This sequence comes from Glebionis coronaria, assembly GCA_025667525.1. Classification (NCBI taxonomy): domain Eukaryota; kingdom Viridiplantae; phylum Streptophyta; class Magnoliopsida; order Asterales; family Asteraceae; genus Glebionis; species Glebionis coronaria. The sequence continues at coordinate 56,856,876 of CM046881.1, forward strand.
TAGTTTTATGTGTTTTGACCTATGTGGTCACATTAATCAACTTTAATTTATTTAAAATTGAACCTAAATCTATCACAACCTCTAAAAACTTGACTTAAAAATGGATCAAAATGTTATCTAAATATTTTGTCACCCTTTATCAAGACATTCTTTGTGAATGTGTTGCTTTTATGCAACCCTAGCATACTCTAGTGCTAAAAGAGGTAAAAATCCAAGATTTGCAAAATTTTGAAAAAGTCTTAGTTTTCTCCAAATTTTTTGAAAATCAAGGTCTCTGGTCCACTGGACGCGGATCCTTAGCCCTCAGGCGGCTCCATATCGTTATGGAACAACGGGCTCCTATAAGGAACCGCGTACAGGAAAGCTATTTTTAGCTTCTTTTTGGTCTTTCTTCTTTGACCACTATATTGGTTAAGATTCTTTGTTTACCCAGTTTGGCTAAACATTCCCTAAAACCTTTTATTTTCATTTCAAATATTTGTCTTGTCTATTTTCTTTAAATTCTTCTCTTTTGGGAGTTCTTCTCTTCATCCCTCATAATGCCTAATTCTTCCATTCCTAACCTTTACATTTCTTTGTCATAATCTCCTCAACCTAAAGCTTCTTCGTCTAAGCTTTCAAAGAAACCGAAAATCTCGGTTCGACCCGTTTGGATAAAAAAGAACAAGAATCCTCATGATTCTTCTACTCTAAAATCCTCCAAGAATTCTTCTTTCTCTCCTATTAAATATTGGAATGAGACTTACTCTATAAATCTAATTACCGGAGAAAAGGAAATTCTTCCACCACCACCTAAACCTTTAAACTCTCCTCAACTCAATGACCTATCTTCTTTCCCTAATCTCGCTAGGCATTGTGAAAACATCTCTTATCCATTATTTCCCTCTCCACCAAACTCTCATTTTGATTGACCTCCCCCATCTAATGACTTTGTTTTGCATCATGGTTCCTCGTGTGCTTGTTGTCGTTTTCAACAAATTGAACTTGCTCATATCTATGACAAGCTAAATTTCCTTGAATTCCTCCTCACTCGACCTCCTCTCAAAGTTTTCGTTCCCGTGAACAAAAATTCGAATGATGCTTCGTCGTCTTTCTTTTCTAACTAAGGCACATTTTGTACTTTAGTTGTTTGAGTCAATAAAACTTAAGCAATCTTGGAAGATTATCACTATTAGAGTAGTTTATGCTTTGTGGTTTATTTTCCATATTTTTTGCTTTAAATATTCATATTGTGTGTATGAATATTTTTCTCGTATGTTATTTCATATTTGTGTAATATAAAGGTTATGTGTGTTATCTTTCCCGCTAATTCTTTTTCACACATTTTTTAAAGAGTTGATCATGGTTAAAACTTAAAATTAATTATGGGTGATTCCATCAATTCTAAATTTTAACCCCTTGACATTTTAATCATCTTTGATTGGTTTGGATGTTTCTTTTCTTCCTTTATTCCACCAATTAAACTATGATGTTGTCAATACACACTCTTTGGACATACTTAGCAGATGCTTGCCTCTAATTTGAGATTTCTTTTCCTTCTACCTCTCAAGTTAGTTAGTAGGTAGTGCACATACATATATTGGTGTTTCTTTTCTTTCTTCTAATCTTTGTGTAGCATGTCACCTTAGCTCATTTACTTGGTGCCCCAAGCAAGGGGGAGTAAGCACCAGGGGGGAGCTACTAGCAAAGTCCGATTCTTTTCTTCTTCAAAGACTTGTGCTAACCTTTTTGCTTCGACAAAGGGGGAGAAATGATAGTGATAAACTCGTTAATAATTCGAATAAACTTGTATTTTATATAAATGAGTTTATAGTTTGTCGTAATCAAAAAGGGGGAGATTGTTAATGCCAAGCAATACCTGAAAACATTGTTAGTATTAATTAATCTTTCTTAGTTTTGATCACGACAAATTACAAAGACATTTATTGTCAAACACAATCATAAAACGAATTATCTAACAAACACTATCATCAAGGTAATAATCATTACACTAACATAGCTTAATCATGCTTAGTGATCATAAAAGTGATTAGCTTTAAAACTCACTTTTGTCAAATGCAACAAAAGATTTTTAATAAACTTTATTTTTAAGAAAATGTTTTATTAAAATGAAAATGTAAATTTGAATATGGCATATTCCAAATGCCATAAGAATATCCTTTGAAGGTTTAAACAGCCTCATATATTTTAAATTCACTAAAAGACAAAAAGGAGCGGAGTCTACTCTCCGTGGTTCTTTAAGTGCCTACGCGGTTCTCTATCGATAAGGAACCGCCTGGGTAGTTAAGGAACCGCCCCCAGATAGCCGTTGGCATTTGTCTTCTATAAATAGTGGATCAAATATGCATTTTCATTAACCCTTTTTGGACATCTCTTTCAGCCTTCTTTCTCCTATCTAATCCTAGTCATTTGTAAATGATAACTTAATGTGTTAAGTATGTTTACTTATGATTATCCTCTTGATCTCCTTCTTTACATTGTCCAAAGAGAAGATCACTCACACACTTGTGATGTGATTAAAGATGAAGCATTGATGAAGATCATCCTCTCCTAAAGATCTAGTCATGTTCATCATTTGTTTATTTGTGTCTTGTGTAGATCCAATGTATTTGTGAATACTTGGACTAGTTGTGTTCATCAAAGCTATGTGTAAATACTTGGATTAGAGTTGTGTAAATCCTTTGCATATGTGTGTGCTTGGATTTGTGTTGTGTAGATCCAAGCTACATGTGTGTACTTGGATATGTTTAGTTGAGTTGTAATAAGTTGTGTTAGTTCTCACTAAACTATAAAGTGACGTGGTTGTGTCTTGTGAGTTCTCACTAAACTATAAAGTGATATGTAGTTGTGTTGTGTGAAGTTCTCACTTAGCTTCAAAGTGAAGAGTCGTGAAGATTGATTCTAGATTTCGATTAGAACTCGACATATAGCCCTGTGTCAGAAAATGGTGAAGTAGGCAACGTTGTGAAGATTGGTTCTAACTTTGGATTAGAACTCAACATTTAGCCTTGTGTCGTAAAATGGTGAAGTGGGCGACGTTGTGTAGATTGGTCCTTGCTAAGATTAGGTCTCGACATTTAGCTTAGTGTCGGAAAATAATGTAAGCGACGTTGTAAGGTTTTCTCCGCCAATAAGGGAGCTTGTGGATATAGTGGAAATCTCGAGTAAGGTGTACTCGAGGAGTGGAGTAGGAACGAGGATAGAGCGTCGTTGCCGAACCACTATAAATCTTGGTGTCTTCCTACTAGGTTGTTTCTTTCCTTGCTCATTACTTACATTCAACATCATTACACTTATTACTTATTGTTAATGCATTAGAATTGAACCTAATCATTATGCAATTAGCTTTCAAATAAAAGATAGTTTTGGCACTCACCTAATTGAAAGGAATTTTAATTAGGAGATAAATCAATTAGAAACTATTCAACCCCCCTTCTAGTTTCTACAAATATATTTCATTTATTTCAAGGTTTTTAAATTAATAACTATACTTTAATTTAATTATACAATAAATCATTTAAGGTAAAGTTTAATTAATATAACCCATGTATTATTATTAATTAATAATTACTTATAATATCATGTATTATTATTATTAATTAATAATCATATGTTATGGACTAAGTATATGATATTAATAATAAACTTTACTATATAATAATTATGGCTTATAATATATGCTTATTAAACTATAGATTATATCATTACTTATTTAATAAGATTATTATATTTGTGGAAACATACTAAATATGGAAACATGTTATTTATAGTAACATACTAAATATGAAAACTTTCTATTTTTGGAAACTTACTAATTATGGAAATTTTCTATTTTTGGAAACTTACTATTTATGACAACTTGCTATTTTTTGAAAGTTACTATATATGGAAACCTACTATTTTTGGAAAATTATTATATATAGAAACCTGCTATTTTTAGAAAGTTACTCATTTTGATACAACAAATACTATAACACATAAAACATGAAAAACACTAATCAAGAACACATGAAACACTAAGGGCGCGTTTAGTTGGAAATTTTTTTCCATCATTTTCTATTTTTTATTTTGTAGAAAAAGAAAAAAGGATTTTTTTCCCACAAAACACTTAAAAATTTAGAAAACGCGTTCAGTTGGAGAAATTTGTGTTTTTCATTTTTCAAAACTATAAAGAAAACAAAGGGGGAAATGAATTTTCTATGTCTAAGAGAAAACTTAGAAAACAAAAAAAAAGGTTTTTTTATTTCGGTGCAAAAGGGTAAACATAAAGATTTTGCATTTTCTAGAAAATATTTCTAAAAAACGATGATTTGAACGAATTTCCTGTTTTCCTTATTTTCTAGAAAACATTTTGTAAAAAATATGGTGTTTTTCATCCAACTAAACGCAGCCTAAGAATCACATGCATGATAAAACATGAAACAATAAAACAAGACAAGAACAAGTAAAACAAGTTAAGAACACGACAAGTAAACTAATGACCATTAAATATACGTTAAACAAACAACTCATTCATGTCCCTTTTATTATATAGCACTTGTGAAGTCGGAGTAGATCTTCCGCTTTTTTTTCATCTTTCATTACTGGACATAAGGTGCGGATATTCCGTCCTTCAGTAAGGACACTCTCTTCCTATACTTAGGATTTTCCCGTTTGCAGCCATCTGTTTTCCCCAGTAGATTACTTTAAACTAAACAGTAATTAATATGATTAATATTTTAGATTTCCTGAGCTATATACATGCATGCCAATTCCACCTAGTTATGGAGGTACCATAACCATATCACTTGAAGCACCGGTGTTATGACTCTTCCGCGGTGAGAGTGATTGCTCGCGGCGTCCCTTTTTGGTTATTTGGCCTTTATATTATTATCATGTGGGGCGAATGGGTGCATCCTATGACAAGTTTAGCAAGATTACATGGTAACTGTGGTGTGTGCCTTACATCCGTTACATGGAGCTGATCCCTCCACCCAGACTATTTTAATTAGAGGCGACCCCTCTAATTGCATGATGAGGTCACCCCTCTATGTATTCATGCACGATGATCTCTCATGAACTATATGGGCTCTTGGGCATATTTAAAATATAGTTTTTATGATATAAACATAAGTCTTTTCAGAATATAAACCAGTTTATAAAACATACACCAGGTTTTCCAGGACTTACATTATTCCGCTGCACTATCATTTCATACTCTCTTTTCATACCTTGCTTATGTTTATGCTCTTCATTTCATTGTCATATATCCGTTCACTGAGCGTATTGCTCAGCCGTATATTTTCTTTCCATGACCCAAACGGCAGGTACCCAGGAACAGACTTGAGCATGGAGAGGACGTGCATAGGATGGGAGCTACCCTATATTTCTCTTCCTTCTGCATTTCATTTACTTTATGCATCTTTTGAGTTTATGTTTAGGAACCGATGTTTGATTCCGGTTTTTCCCTATATGGTCATTTATGTTTTAGGACATATTACATTGCATGCTTTGATGACACACCATAATTATTATGTAACGGTCCGCTTATCAAAGTGGGGTGTTACACTTGTAAGGCTTGTATATTCTTGAAAACACTTGTTCTTGCACCCGAAATTGATCTCCAAAGGCTTATAACTTGTACACGGGTCTTGAACTTGGTTGGGATTCTTCGTACTTGCACTAATTATTGCATTTGCATTACTTTCTTCGTCTTTTTACTATCATCCCTGCATTTGGCTACACATAGACTTGCAAACACATTTTGGCACAAATATGCAACAAAAGTATGGAAATATAACCAAAATACATGTACAAAAGCACGGATAACGCTCAAAAAACATATTAGATTTAGGCGTCATCAGCTACTACTAGCACTTCCATCATTATGATATTTTTGATCGCTTTTGCATTCCTTGATCACATTATTTATTAATTAATGCATTGTAAAGATCTGGTCTTCAACAAATTTCCTAGAGCTCAATAAATCTTCAGACATCTTTTCGATTTCTTTCTTGAATTCTAGGCCAAGATTTCGAACTAAGGCTTTTGCAGCGTTGATTACTTCCACATTCTCTTGCGTCATCATCTTGACGGCTTCGTGAAGATAGTCCATTTGCTCCTTCATTTCATTGACATAAGCTTTCAACGTAGTAACCGTTCTCCAAGACTATCCCCTGAAGCTCCTTCATCGTGTAAAGGCTTAGGAGGGTCGAGACTTGCTTCTTGCTTTGTCTCTTTTTGCGACATCCTTCTCGCGTTCAGTAATACGTCCTCAAGTTTCTTCCTCGTTTGGTGTTTCAACATCGACACTTAGATTCTTTTCCACGACTATCTCTGCTATCGTGTTCCTTCCAATGGTGTATATATAGGTTCAACCTTGTCTCTGATACCACATTCATGGGACTAATTTACAATGTCCGTGTGACACTTAGCGACTTGGATTCACGACTAAGTAAGCCAAAAAGTATGGAAGAGTTTAGCTACGCACACTTGCATACTTTTCTTCAAAGACTTATATTATTTTGAGGTTTCGTGGATACCAGATTGGTTGGTTTAAAATGAGGGAATTTAGCCTTATTTATACTAGAGGCCCCTCAAGTTATAGAAAGTTATAATAGAGTATTTAAGATATTTTTACATATGATAATATCTACTTTGTTTCTAAATTTTATAGATTAGTCCATAATATCTAAGATATTTTAGACAAAATATCATAGATATTCATAAGTATAAGATTTCAAGATCAATCCGAACTCGGAGGTGCGTCGATATTGTCCTTAGATTGGGGCTGCCATGATTTGCCTTGTAACATTCAGGCTCATGTCGCATCAAGTTAAGTCCAAGTTACCACATTGCGTATTAAGTTAGTTGGTGTGTGTTGGATGACTTGTTGGTTAACAAACGAGTTGTTGCTTTTGTTTATTTGTTTTTTTAATTAGCTTTTCGTATGAGTTTGGATTTTAATTGAGTTTGATGAGTCTTAAGAGTATAAATTATATAAAAATATAAAGGAGAGTTTTCTCGGGTAAGTTAATTCGTTGTAAGTTAAAGCTCAATGGAGTGGGGGTGTGATTGCACAGTGAGTGGTAAACTCACGCGTGAGTTGCTACCCTCTTGAAAAAACTCACGCGCGAGTCACACTAGCTATGGTGAAGACTTCACTTCGGTGAGTTACATATTTTATAGGCTCGATTTTTTTCTTTTAATTCTTTTTATTAGTTTGTGAATGTGTAAAATATTTAATGATGTATGATGTGATGGTAAATTTCTCATTACCAGTAAGATCAAAAGATAAATTAAATGAATAAAAAGAAAAAATTAAAATAACATTGACGTGAGAATGATAAGTCACTCGACCATTCCATCTAACTAAGCGAGAAAAACTAATACAACACCAAGATAATTGCAAGTTACCACACACCTAACGCATACAAAACTATCCTGATTGACACGTGGAGGCTTTAAACTTGAACGCGTCTTGCTCTTGCGCATGGTCGACGACACCTTAGATTAAATTAAATTAAATTAAATTAAATTAAATAATGTAAATAAAAAGAAGAACAAATTAAAGTAGAGTATATATATATATATAAATATAAAAGCGTCCCTTTTAGACTTTAGTAACGAAAAAAGGTCGACCTAGGAAAATTGGTTAGTTCTAGAAATTAACACGTCAGCAAACAAAATACAACAACAACAAACACCCCTAATTTTCCACACAAATATTTTGATTCGATTTATTTTCTTGACTTGTGTGGCGTTGGAGCCTTTTTCTCCATTCCAACCATTTTGGATTCCTTCCTGCGATTAATAGGTATTTCTTCTTAATTAGCATTTGATTAATTATTATAAATATTAATAATCATGATTTTAATTGTTTCAGGAATAGGAAATGGTAACAACAACAACAACAACAAACGATGATGGTAACAATAATAATTGTAATTCATCTTGTTGTTCGACACATGAATACGAACTTGAATTAATCCCCGACATGATTGAACCAATTAACGATAATAATAATAATAATAATAAACCTATGCCGCCGCCGCCGCCCCCGACCAAGTCTAGTGATAAATTAGGTCTTTCCGAACGCGCTTTGTCTGCTGCGGGTGCCGCGTTTCTATCCGCTATTATTGTTAATCCTCTTGATGTTGTTAAAGTATGTGTTTTTCTCAGACTTTTTTTTAGTTTGTTTGTTGAGGTGTTTAGGGATTGTTTTTGTAAGAATGTGTTTTTGTTTTGCAGACGAGGTTGCAAGCGCAGGCTGCGGGTGTTGAGTATTCGCATCCCATGACTAATCATACTAGCCGAATGTCCGTTTTCGGACCAAACATGGTATGTGTTACGGAGTATGTTTCATGCTTTGCTTAGGGGCTGTTTGTTTTAGCTTATATAACGTAAGCCTATTTCGGCTTATATAACATAAGCCTCAATTTTGTGGCTTATTTGGAGACTTATGAGCTTATCTAAGTTAGTTATGATATAATAAACTTATATAAGCCCAATAAGTCACCAATAAGGTTAAGAAATTAGGGTTTATGAAATGTAAGCCGAAATATGGCTTATTTTCGGCTTATATAATGTAAGCCCCAATTTTGTGGCTTATTTTGAGACTTAGGGGCTTATATAAGTTTATCATGATATAATAAACCTATATAAGCCCATAAACCTCCAAATAAGCCACAAAGTTGGGGCTTATGTTATATAAGCCGAAATAGGCTTACGTTATTCAAGCCAAACCAAACACCCCCTTATAATAAAGTTGAATAGTAGTCCACATAAGAACTCACGAGACGTATACTAAGTGTAGTTCATGATTTCTGAATTCTAAGTTTGGTTTATGTTAGGGAATCACTATGCGTATACGTATATGGGTTTACTAATCCATCACCGGTGGGAGGTCTAGAAAATGCCTACTTTTGTTGACTGCATATGCATTCACGAAAAACTGAACTTTTAAACCGAACCAAGTTAATTGGGAGTGAAAGCCATTCCCTCATTCGCATACCCCCAAACCAAACACACCTAGTACTACTACATGTTGCAACTTTATCTAGCGTGAAACGTAACATGTTTAGACTTGCCTTTAACTGACTTGCTGAGTGATGGTTGCTCGTCTTTTGTGATAAGAATTCACGTGATGTCTGAATGTTTACGAAATTTACCAGCAATTTCATGGTTACCATTTCTTGTGTCTCAGACCATTAATTTTCAGTTCAATTGTGCATTGTTTCCGTAAGATATTCTCAATGTCTGTAGCTAAACTATAATAATAGAGCGTTAATTTTATTGGGGCTAGTTATACACTTGACAAGCCTTTTAACATTTTTTACAATTTGTGTATGTTTAGATGTTTGCGGATCTAAGATGTTCCCCATCATGCACACGGGCTGGAGTACATGGCACAGTGTCAATCTGTCCGCCAGATTGTTTCGAGTACAAAGGAACGCTGGATGTGTTCTACAAAATTATTCGACAGGTTGGTTTTCTCTCATCTCTCTTCGGTACATTTACATATGACCACTTTTCTTGTTATTTTGTGCTAGGTAGCTTTGCTTCAAATACTTTGAAGTTGTTTCGAGACATCTAACGGGCGTCTGTTTTTCAGGAGGGAGTTGCAAGATTATGGAGAGGCACAAATGCTGGTCTTGCACTGGCCATACCAACTGTAAGTTTCGCATTTGTAAAGTTATGTTGACTAATCCTAATGTTACTTTGATGTGAACTAACGATTTCAATATTTGCTTTCGACAGGTGGGAATCTATCTTCCTTGCTATGACGTATTCCGTAACTGGTTTGAAGAGTTTGCAGATCAGAATGCTCCCAGCATGACCCCATATGCCCCTTTATTGGCAGGCTCATTGTCACGCTCTTTGGCCTGTACTGTCTGTTATCCTATAGAACTTGCTAGAACTCGTATGCAGGTGCGTTTCGCAGTTCCCAATTGTTTATTTAGTGCCACTAAAACCACTCCATGTGTCGTTAGCGTTGATATAGTTGCACTTGATTCTTTTCATGGGTATATATATAAATCTTCCCACCTTGTTCTGTTACCGTCTTACTTAGGCGTTTAAGGACTTTAACACCGGTAAGAAAGCTCCTGGGGTGATGAAGACGTTGCTGGATGTAGTATCCACTGTCAAGACGTCAGAGAATATGAAGCACAACGGTAAGATATTGATATTGATAATCTGCTACTTTTGGAATTTAAACCATTTCCCCAAGAATAATGAGATGTTTGATTTCATGGAGTATTAAAATATGTTCTGAAGAACTGTGGTGTGGTTTCCAGTTTACTGTATTTGTGTACCTTTGAGTGAGGTTTACTTCACATTTTGTGCACAGTCGCTGACCACTTACTGTTATTTCTTACTGTAGTCCAAAATTACCGCGCACTTTGGACGGGTCTTGGGGCACAGCTTGCTCGCGATGTCCCTTTTTCTGCCATTTGCTGGTCGACCCTTGAGCCAGTCAGAAGAAGGCTCTTAGGTCTGGTGGGCGAGGAAGCTAATGCCGCCACCGTGCTTGGAGCAAATTTCTCGGCGGGATTTGTTGCAGGTAGTCTTGCTGCCGCTGCCACATGCCCGCTTGATGTTGCAAAAACCCGAAGACAAATAGAGGTAATTCCTTGAAGCCTGGGTTTCCAACATTTCGTTTTGACAAACCTGGAATTTATAAACTATTTTTTGTATGCGCATGTGAGTTTACTTACATGCCCCCTTTGCTTTTATGTTATTGCAGAAAGATCCTATAAGAGCATTAAGGATGACTACAAGGCAGACTCTTATGGAGGTTTGGAGGTATGCCCCTTGCTGAAAGCAAGTATTATTTTTTACCTGTAAATCTGTGACCTCAATTCTAATTCTAACTTTGAAATTTGTTTATTGAATCAGGGATGGGGGGATGAGGGGACTTTTCACAGGGGTTGGGCCTCGTGTAGGTCGTGCGGGGCCTTCGGTTGGGATTGTGATATCGTTCTATGAGGTTGTGAAGTATGCTCTACATCGTCAACAAGCAACATAATGACTAACCTGATACCAATGTTCATTCCGTTAGACTTGATCACTAGTTCGATGACAATGGAGGGGGAGAATAATTATACAATCATACGGCAAGCAGATTAGCAGTTTTGGTAGTTTGTAGATTTAGATGCTCTTCTCATTGCCACATGACACAAACTAATCTTGTTTTTTAATCCTTCTTTTCATCATTGTCTTCTCCATGAACAAAGCGGGCAATTTTAGGTGGTTTCACCTAAGTTAAAATCTTGTATTGGGTGAACAGTTTTGGAATATACGTAATGATTAACTCACTAATTGATACGTCGTCTGAGAATCTGGGCAGTTTGGTTTGTTACTTTCAGTAAACATGATTCCTTGAAAAATATGTTTCTGAATACGCGTATGTTACAACTGTGGAAAATGTTATCCGTCTATGTTATTTCTGTGGCCTTTGTCTACTCAAACTCGTTCAACACCTATGAATCAAATTTCATTTGTTCGGTATATGTATTGCTGCAAGCCTGATGCTCGTTGAATACCTATGAATCGAATTTCTTTTGGTCTATATATATTGCTAATAGCCTGTATTGCTGCTAGACTGCTACAATTTATCGAGCACACATCTGACATCACTACAAAATCGGAGTATTCATCGTTGTATCAAGTCATTTTGTAACACGAGTGCATATCTAATGTCTGCATAGTGGCTCATTTCATATGATCCGAACGGCCTGGGTATCAGACAACTTCAATTGTTATTCGAATATCAATTTATGATAACGATATGATCATAGACCTTAATTCATGAATATTTACAAGAAACTCTCATGAACAATCAACAGAATTCAAACCGAAAACTATCTACCCTTTCATCCTTCCCACTCTTCAAACACGGTTCCAAGCCTAACCTAAACCACTAAGTTCTTGTGCATTTTTCTTGATGACGCCGCTGCTGAACACTTCATTTCGGAGAACGGAAGGATGATGATGGTAAAGATGTCAAACTCAATGAATGAGATATGTTAGTGCCAAAGCCACCACCATTAGCACACAAGCGATCCCTTGATCAATTGTTAATCCTGTTACATTCACCAAATATATAAATTCTCATACAAGCAGAAATCGACGTAAACAAAAAGAGACAAAACACAAACCGTCACTGGTCCGATCATCAAGACCTGGGGACCTAGCCGCAGTACCAGAGGTGAGCCTTGTCCTGTTGGTTGTTGCCATTCTGCTTGTCCTTATAGATGATTTTGCTGTGGCTCTGCAAACGTCTTGTAGGCGAGGCAGAGAGCAAAGAAAAGGTGATGGGTCAAGCAAAAGCTTAGAAAGAAATTTGAAATGAGGGTAAAATAAAAGAGTAAATGTAATAACAGAAATGTTGAAATGGGAGGTGGTGAGAAGAATATGGGGAGGCCACTGTTTAGTTACTAAAATTAGTCAAATCCATTTTTTTGGTACATTCCCACAATTTTAGGTAATTACTGTCGTAAACGGGTTAGAATTTAGACAATCTTTTTTTATGATGTAAGTTTGAGCTTTGGTAATGAGCTCGGCTCAAGTATTTTTGACTCGGAATATGTTGAGTTAAGTCAAGTCCGATCTTGAATATTACTACTAGTATTTTAAGCTCAAACTCGAATTGTGATATTTAGTAAGCTTGGGGGTGTTTGGTTAAGCTTATGATCTGAGATTATTTATATGCTATATATGTAATAATGTAACGGTCATAATCTCTTTTTCAAAAAAATAAATGTTTGATTTAACTTATATAATTAATAAGATAAAATAACAAAAGTATATAAAAATACAAATAATATAATTATTAAATATGAATATAATTTTTTTTTATATGATATTTTTATATAATTAAATCTACATTTATATAAGACACAAAATTTTGATTTACAAAATCCTTCTTAAATAAACTTATAAGTCCATTTACATAAATTTAACCAAACATTTTTGGCTAATAAATTTTCAAAAACATTTTTGTCCATGTAGTTTCACCAAATTACAAAGTCAGTCTTTATCTTTTTGAAATTGCAATGAACGTCTTTGTTTTCAAATTGCGTCGCATTTCTAATCCTTTTAAATTGCATTTTTAGTCCTTGTGGTTTACAAAAATTACAAATACACTCCCTACCCAAGGACCAAACATGCAACTCAAACTTAAAAATAAAAATGTTTACTGCAATTTCTAAAAAAGAAAAACGAACTCTGTAATTTGACCAAACCATAAAGACTATAAATGCAATTTACTCGATAATATAAAAAAATGGTATTTGGTAGAAACATTTTAAGTCCATGTAACTTTTTGGTACCGAGCCCTCCACTCAACAAGGAAGACATATCCCAGTAAATTACCTAGGCAACACTGGCTGATTAAATCGGAGCCCGGATTCAAATCCCCGTCGACTTGATCAATTGCGTACTTTTACAATAGTTGGTGGCCAATTTACTCGATAATATAAGATAAAAGGTCCAAATACTACAATAAATTAAACATTTTACTTTCTTTTTTTTTGTTTAACATTTTACTTTCAAAAACTACATTTCTATTACTTTATAAAGCAGTCTCTCATTCTCAAAATTATTATCCATCTTTCTATTTTGGGTTGTCCTAAAATTATTGTCTATTACTAAAAATAGATAAGAAAATTTGATAAAGTTACTATATTATCCTTACGTGAAATTGTTATTACAAATTTAAAAAAAATTAATTAATTAGTTAATGGTAAACTGTCATTATATTAAAAAATAAAAGAAAAAAAAACGAAAACTGTAATAAATGTACTTTTCTTAAATTGGACAATAATTTTGGAAGAAGAGAGTATCTGAGATATCTTAAAAATAAGATATCAAAAATAAAAAACATTTGTTTATTACAAAACTAGTCACTAAATATCCGTCGTTATCGTATTACGTTTTTGAAAAACAAATACCTCCTAAATCACACTTTGTTTACAAAATATAGCTAGTAAGTTTTTAAAAAGTAAAAGTTAATATAGTCTTACACGAAGTTAATTACCATAGCTATTTTTTACCAACATATTTAGCCCCCATAGTGAAGCTTTTTTAACTCAGATCTTAGCTGGTTGGTTGCTCATATCTGTTTCTATTCGACTGCTTCAATTTTTTGGTTAAAAGGTATTCAAAATTTTATACTATGTATCTGTTACACCATCTGTTTGATAAAATGTCACACCCACCAACCTTATTCAGGGGCGGAGCTAGGGGTTCCGGAATGCACGGAACCCGATGAAATTTTGTCGCGTAATGTATATATTTGCTAAAAATATCTGTTTCTTCAATATGAACACTGTCCCAAAATTATGTAGTATATAAATACTCGTATTAAAAAATTTATGCACCCGAGTACTTTATATTGTGGCTACGCCCCTGACCTTATAATAACTACCACCATGTCTCAGCTTATTAATACTTACACTATAATGTGTTTAATGTTTCAGTAATGTCTGCTGCTGACTGACTACGACTTAGCTAGTTAGTTAGTTAGTAAGTTAAACGAGGCCTCAGATGAAATTCTTCGCGATTCTTAGTCGTCACAAGTCTTTGATTTCCAGCAGGACACTTTTAAACACTTTTGTACCTAAGCGTTACTTATCCGGAATGGTGACAGCCCAAGACTCTGAAATCAAGGAATTCACTGATTATTTGGATAGTCTGAAAAACCACGAGAAATCTGGAGTTCCAAAAGGCGCAGGGACTGACTCAGATGATGGCTTTGATCTTGGAAGGATGACGCGTCTAATGAAATCACTTGGAAACCCGCAATCTAATTATAAGGCTGTTCACATTGCTGGGACTAAAGGAAAAGGCTCAACCGCTGCATTTCTGTCCAGTATTTTACGCGCTCAAGGGTACTCCGTTGGTTGCTACACAAGGTATTACTTTTTACTAGTTGGGTATGGTTATCGTAGAATTAGTTTTTACATGATTAGTGAAGTAACTGGTAGCTATGTGCTATGGCAGTCCACATATCAAAACCATAAGGGAACGTATAACGGTAGGAAGACTAGGCGATCCAGTATCGGCCCAGGCAGTAAATTCGTTTTTCCAGAGGATAAAAGACGTTCTTGATAAGGCTGTGCAACTTGAAATGGGACACCTTAGTCATTTTGAGGTAGATTAAACTGTACCTTTTGTTATCAAGTTTGTTTTACTTATGTAGTCACTCCATCTCATCGTATAGGTTCTCACTGCTGTGGCGTTCAATCTGTTTGCTGAAGAGAATGTTGAGATTGCCGTTATTGAGGTTTATATCTTCTTTATGCTGATTTCTTATTGAACTTTCATGTTCATGATAATAACTAATGCCTTGACTGTTGGTTTGAAGGCTGGATTAGGTGGCGCTCGTGATGCAACTAATATACTATCTAACTCAGAGCTTGCAGCGTCTGTAATAACAACAATCGGTGAAGAGCATTTGGCTGCACTAGGGGGATCCTTACAAAGTATTGCAGTAGCAAAGTCAGGCATCATTAAACATGGCCGTCCAGTTAGGTGGTTCTCCCCAGTTCTTATACATCGATTTGTTTTAGCTGTATTATGATGCCAACGTCACTAATATGGTTTCACCATATTTCATCTGACAGATAACTCTTACTCCATTCGGTCATAATTCGCTGACATTGACTGCTTGCATTTATTTCGTTCGTTTTTTTTGTCTCTTTAAGAACCAACAGTCGTATTACTTATCCCTATTTAGACATATATAACAATCTGTCGTTTATAGTCTCCTGGATTCTTTAAGAGCTGAATTTCATTGAGCGTCCCATTTACTAAATAGAGAAAGAAAGATAAATCTGCCTTTAAGTATTGGTAATTACTGTTATGAGTAGAGATCGCGGTTGCTGACTTTTTAAAATTATAAGCTGTCTCTCTGAAATCAGGGGATTGAGCTCTCTTAGCTTTCGTTATATCCTTCAAAGGGCAATACAAACCTCTTCTAGCTAGACACTTAGGTGGCTATATGTGCATAATCTAAGGTATTCCATATTTCATTGGGCCGCGTGCATGTATGTTGACATTGTTATATGCAAAAACTTTCAGGTGGTTCTAGGCGGGCCCTATCTTCCAGACATCGAGCGCATTCTTCGAGACAAAGCATCTTTAATGTGCTCTCCAGTAATCTCAGTATCGGACCCTAGTAACAGAAGTATCATTAAGGGGATTAGCAACGTATCTGACAGTCCTTGCCAAGTCTGTGATATTATACTTGACATTAAGAGAGACCCAAGAATGGTATGTACTTGCATTCGATAATCATCGTCACCTAGTTTCTTCATATTATTAATTCAATTGTGAACACTGACCATTTCTTGTAAACTTATTTAGTCTATTGAGCTCTATGATGTAAGATTGCGTTTGCTGGGACTGCACCAACTTCAAAATGCTGCCACTGCTACATGTGCAGCACTCTGCCTTCGTGATCAAGGTTCTTCAAATTTGATCCCTATCTTTACCTTGTAAAACTTAATTGATTCTTATACCTTCATGCCTATACTGTTGTATTTTCTACTTTTTGCATACCAGGATGGAGAATATCAGATGAATCCGTACGTACTGGTCTTGAACAAACACAACTGCTGGGAAGAAGTCAGTTTTTAACATCTGTAGAAGTCGAGGCGTTGGGACTACCTGGTGCTACTATACTGCTAGATGGAGGTTTAAATTATTTATGCTTTCGCAAATTAATCCATATTTGATCTACATTGTTGACCGAAACAAACAGTATGTTTAATTGTTGGTATTATGTATTTCAGCTCATACCAAAGAATCTGCCAAGGCTTTGGCCGACATGATTAAGATAACATATCCAGAGGCACGATTGGTTTTTGTGGTTGCTATGGCAAGTGACAAAGACCATCAAGCATTTGCAAGAGAATTACTTGCAGGTACAGTTCTTCGCCAGTATGCATCTTTTCTGTAGAGGTCGCAGTTTGAACCTATAATGTGAGAATGAGTCAATGTGGGATATCTATTTTCCTAACGGCTGGAAAGAATTAAAGGCTTAATCAAGTGTTTAAATTAACTACAACCTTATATTAATTCCTTAATAAAAAGTGCTCATCATGTAAATAATAGTTTCCATAATCATACTAAATATATGAAAAAATAAAATTTGAAGATCTAGAAATTGTTAGCGGGTCAGTCTGAACCGATCAGACGCCCAGCTCTCATTTTGCCAGCTCTATTTATTAGTCCGTCTCACGTAAGTGCAAGTCATCTTTGTCCCAAAATATAATCTGGCATGGAGTGTTTGGCTATTTGATACATATTTAATGTACCCCTCATTAATGAAAAGAATATGGATAATTTTTTATTTCTAACCACTGACCATGATACTATTTTGCTGTTGCAGTGAAGCAAGTGGATGCTATACTCCTGACAGAAGTTAGCATTGCTGGAGACCGGTACCGAACGGCTTCTTTGTCCTTGTTAAAAAACCGCTGGATCGAAGCTGCTAACGAGTTGGGTATTAGATTTTCTGAAGTTGGAACTGAAGCTTACAGCAAATTGCTCAAAGATCAATCCGCTGAACGACCAAATGACAGTACTTTACTTTACAGTAGTAGTTCACTGGCGGAGTCAATGAAGATTGGGGATGAGATCCTTCGATCAAAGGGGAGGGATCAACCTTGTCTTTTAGTGGTTACTGGCTCACTGCATATTGTATCGTCGGTGTTATGTTCCATCCAGAGATGATAGTTCCTTGGAGGTTCATTGAACTTATATTTTTGACTTTTTCATGGTTGATACTTATTCAAAGACAGCCTATATCATAGATTATGAATAACTTGACAGTATACATTTTCTGATTTAGATCATGAGACTTGTTTGCTTGTTCTTCCATTTCGTCCCTTATCTAACTGGTTAGGACGAGATTTTGCACCTCAAACCAGCTCGAACGAGTCACGGACATTGTCTTATTCCTTATATTCTTTGGGTATGTCTGGCAAAAAGAGTGGGAGCTGGGGCAGCTTGTGTTGGAGCTTATATTATAAGTTGGAAGTTTGGGTTTATTTTTTCGTAAAGAAATTCGGTAAGCTAGTTGGAGTTGAAGCTTATTATTATAAATTTACATAAACCATCATATTAAATCACATATATTTCAAGCTTTGCGTGTTAATTCCTTATCTTAAGGGTATCTAGACAATTAAACTATGTATAAGCCCCTATGATCCTTCATAAGTCCGTCCAAGTAGCTTGAGTTTATGGAGGCTGCTTATAGCTCATAGAATTCTCCATAAGCGTGTGTGACAAACATTTATAAGTAAGCTAATTTATAAGCTTAAGCCTTTATAAGCCTTTAAAAGCTCGTACCCAAACACATTCTTAATAAACGTTTTCATGAAATTAGTTTTCAACTGTATTATTCTAAGTAAAACCGAACTGAATTCAAGGGGTGTTCATCGCTTCGGTAATCTGGCTTTTCAGTTAATTCGGTTCGATTAGCTTTTTATTCTAGATAAAACCTAACTGAACTGAATTCAAGTTGGATTAGATTGCACCAAAACCGAATTTAAATATTGCTCGATTTTCGGATTGACGCGTATAACCTAAGTTATATACGTAGTAATTTACATTTTCATTTCATTGAATTATAGATCTTTTTATAAAATAATTCATACTTAAAAAGTGTTTTATATACTGTAGATATAATATATATATATAGAGGAGCATTCAGAACCACTATTTATTTACAGAACTTACAGAATCATAACAATTTATCCATACACTCTAAAATTTAAACCCAAAACACAAAATCACACTCCCTAAAGTCTAAATCCCAAATTCTAACCCTTAAACCCTAAAACTTAGAACCTAAAATTTAAATTCTAAATCCTAAAAAAAATAATAACTTATAGTTCTGCAAGTTCTGTACATAATATTGTTTTTGCATTTAACGCTCTAAATCATTTACCCTAAGTAGTAAACCTTCAACGATGAACTCTAAGGCCTTAAATATAAAGTCAAAACCCAAAACCATACACCATAAACCTTAAAATAAATAGAAATTAGTGGTTCTGTAACTTCTATACAAAAATATAGGTTCTGCATTGAATACTACACTATATATATATACGAGGCTTTTCTTTATATAAAAAAGTTATATATTGGTGCGGTTTGGTTCGATTTAGTTTTCAATTTACCAAAACGATAACCGAATACGGAGTATTTAGTTCAGTTATGTTAAAAACTCGGTATAGTTTTTTTTTATCTGGTTCAGTTTTTGTTTTCGGTTTCTAAGATTAGTACCTGATTTATGAACATCCTTAATTTTTAACATCAAGCAAAGCTGGTTTACGTGTATCTTTTGGGCCTCGACTCATATCTTGTACTCTTGTAGGCCAATTAAACGTGATCTAATTCGCGGGTAAGATGGACATATGTTGCAGTATAGCCTGGCCCATAAATTAAAACTTTACACTGAGACTGAAGTACTGAACTAATCAAACATTTCAACTTCTAAATGCTAGTTTTAAAATTATTTTATCCAATGTTGTATTTTAACTTATTTTTTTCACATGCTATTACAAGTTATTTCAACTAAACTATACTTACTTTTAAAAATGACTTATATTTTATTTAAAAAGTAAGTTGATACTTCGGTAAGCTTTCATAAGCCTGCACGCTAAACATGTTCAATTATGGGTTCATTTGTTTCTTAAGAGGTTTTAACTCTTCATGTACAAACTATGTTGTATTTTATCCAATGTTGTATTTTAACTTATTTTTTTCACATGCTATTACAAGTTATTTCAACTAAATTATACTTAAATTTAAACATGACTTATATTTTATTTAAAAAGTAAGTTGATACTTCGGTAAGCTTTCATAAGCCTGCACGCTAAACATGTTCAATTATGGGTTCATTTGTTTCTTAAGAGGTTTTAACTCTTCATGTACAAACTATATCTGCATAAAAAGAGGTGTATCTAAATTCTTTATCACAGAAATGACCGTTTGTTTTTTTATACTATTAAAGTATTTCTTTCCTACTTTTTATTCTCTTTATCTTTTTCACTAGCGTTTTTGTATGTTTTCGTACTTTTTGTCAATTTTTACGTTTTCGACACTTTTGTCTGATTTTTACGTTTTCATACGTTCTTTATACGTTTTTTTAGCTATGAAAGCGCAGAATAACATAAAAACGTAATAAAATGTACAAACACATAAAAATGAATGAAAATGTATAAAAACGTATAAAACTTAAGAAAATGTACGAAACAAACGAAAATGTATGAACACGTAAAAAATAGGACGAAAACGAACGGAACCGTAGAAAAACGCACGAAAATGTAGATAAGTGTACGAAAACGTGAAAAATAGACAAATACGAAAAAACAAACGGAAAAAAGCATAAAACATATAAAAACGCAAAATATACGAAATGGATCACTTCGGTATAAAAAGTATTAAAACATAAAAATTGCAAACGAATATTGAAAGTGATCGTGGGAGGTGAGGTTTGAAGAAATGAGAAGTAGAGGAAAGAAATGAAATTTTATGTCTGTAAGAATGAAAATGTGATAAGTGTTTTTAGCACTTATATTTGTAAAAACAAACAAAATACCTCTAAGCAGAGGTTTGCAAACAAAAGAGGCAATTAAAAGATTTAAATAAAACAAACGAAGCCTATGTTACGAAAATAAGGCTTTGTCACAAATATGTATAGATAAACATCTTCACTTTCATCTAAACAATGACCGGTATGTATTCACTATTAAAACGTAATTGATTAATATAATGTGAATAGTGTTGCTCCGAAGGACTTTGAACGGGCACGTCGAGTCAGGGACAAAGTCAGAATAAAATATGATTGGGAGTATAAATTTTTTTAAACATTATAGTATAATAGAGTTTAATTTTTATAAATATATTACTAAATAAGACCAGATATTAGGCCAAACCTGGATTACCTGACCCGACCCATTGGGCCTAGTATAATCCTACCCGCTGTGTTTTAGGACAAAAGTCAAACATTGGCAGTTATTTTAGAATGGACACAACGTTTCACAAAAAGTAAACGTTGCGACCCTTAGTCGAAGTACCCTTTCGACATGTATATATAGTTTAGGATTTACTCATTCAAACGATGATCATATATGTTTGTAAAACACAAGTTTCAGTTTATTAATCAAAGTTTATAGTTCTGTATATCTTGATTCTTGGTTTTGTAACATCGATCCGGGAAGTTTTCCTCCAACAATTGGTATCAGAGCTTTTGGCGAATAACCAAAGAATCATCATATACCGTTGGTTAGTTTCTGCCCAGAATTTCGAATCAAGAAAAAACAGAGCCAATCTTTTCGTTTTTGCAAAATAGGAAGAAAACACAGATTCATAATCATCATCTGTGATACTCAGTCGAAAGGGTTCCTAATCCTCGCCACCAAGGTGTAATCACACCAGCGACAAAAGAGGGTTTTTACCCACAAATTTTCTTTGCAAAAAAAACTCGGGATTTATCAAATCAATAGATAAATCGAACCCAGATTCGAAAAACAACAGAAGGACAAAAAAATTAAAGATCATCAAAAGGGAACAAACACATCTGTTTGTAGATTCAACCGAATCAAACCCTTGTTTGAAATCATCAAATGATTTCATTTATCCAGAAAGCCCCAATTTTTGCGGCGGCTAGATCCCCCAATTGATTGCGAAAACCCTAATATTTTCGCACAAAGCAAAACAGAGAATCAACAACCACGATCACAATCGTAGTTACAGGGGAGAGAAAGAAGTCGACTTCGTCGGTGAACACATCGCCATCGAAGAACAGGAAGGCTAGAAGAAGACGTCGATATTATCGAAGGAAGAAGGAACGGTTAATAAAGAACCATTGTGTGTTTTGTCTAAACACAAAAGAAAGGGCCGGTTATAAAGAAAAGCAAGGGTAACAGGTCAAAGCAGCTTTGGGTTATACACAGTCAACGGGCCAAAAGCCCAGCAGGTTAAAAAAAAAACTATTTTACTTTTCATATTTGTATTTTAAGTTTTAGTATTTTAAGTTTTTAGATTTTTAAGTTTTACTAGTATTTTTAAGTTTTTTGAATTTCAAGTTTTTTTTAGATTTTCAGAAATTTAAGTTTTTTTTCAGAATTTTTAAGTTTTTATAATTTTAAGATATTAGAAATCATTAAGTTTTAAGGTTTATTAAGATTGAAAGTTTTAAGTTGTCTTATTTGGTTTATGATAAGCAACAAGGTTTTTAAGGATTTTTCTTATTTGGTTTACGATAAGAAAATAAGGTTTTTCAGTTTTTTTTCTTATATGGTTTATGATAAGAAAATAATACAAGTTTTTTTTTAAGTTTTTATTTGGTTTATGATAAAAACAAGTTATAAGTTTTTATTTGGTTTATGATAAAAACAAGTTTTAAGTTATATTTGGTTTATGATAAAAAAAGTCTAAAAGTTTTATTAAGTTTTTTTAATATTTTATTTATTAGGTTTAAGATAAGAAATATATAAAGTTTAAAGGTTTTACATATTAAAGTTTATAAGTTTTAAGTTTTAAAGTATTTTAAAGGTTTTTAATAAATTTACCAAAGATTAAAAGTTTCAAAGTTTTAAGAATTAATGGGAGGCAGTTCGAAGAATGATAAAAGTAGTCAAGTAATGAATACCGGAAGTACAACCCATTTCAATGCCCCTTGCTAAGTTCAACAAATTATACCACATGGTCCATAAGAATAAAAGTTATTCTACAAGCAAATGGCCTTTGGGAAATGATTGAACCTACTGATCAAACAAAAGAAGATGACAAAAGAGATAAAACTGCAATGGCATATCTCTTTCAAGCTCTACCCGAAAATCTAGTTTTACAAGTGGCAAATTGCACAAGTGCAAAAGGAATATGGGATACGTTGAAGACCAGAAATATTGGTGTGGATCAAGTACAAAAGACGAGATTACAAACTCTTAGATCAGAATTTGAGGCACTGGAAATGAATGATCAAGACAGTATTGATTCATTCACCTCAAAAATGACAAATGTGGTTTCAAAGATAACTAGCCTTGGAACAACACTTGATCAACCAACTCTCGTACGAAAACTGTTGAATTCTATGCCAGACAAATTCCTTCAAATAGTCGCAGCCATTGAACAATACTCGGATTAGAAAAAATGTCATTTGACGAAGCAATTGAAAGATTAAAGACATTTGAAGAAAGGCTCAAGCACAAGAAGAACAAATATGTTAATGATCAAGATAGACTATTATTTGCAAAACATAACGATAATGGTCGAAGACATCACCAAAATAATCAAGGAAGAGGAAGATACATTCCACCACATAGCCGAAATCGTAACAATAATGGACAACATGGAAAAGAAGGAAATTCCTCGCAAGGCTACAAAGAAGCAATAAAGCACCTTGGAAGCCAAAACAGATTCTCAAAAGATTTCAGCAACATAAAATGTTATAATTGCAACAAATATAGACACTATGCCTCGCATTGCGATGAAAGATCTCAAAGATACCAAAGACAAGAACAGTCGAATTTGGTCCAAGAAGATTTTGAACCAACGTTACTTATGGCAACTATTGAAGAAGATGAAGTTGACAATCATTCCAAGTTTACAACATATGATTACAAAGAAGACTCAAGCCCGAAGTATCAGGATTTCAAGGAAAAGATTTAAAGATTTGTGACACAGCGTTTATGATTAGAGGGGAGAATATTAGGCCAAACCTGGATTACCCGACCCGACCCATTAGGCCTAGTATAATCCTACCCGCTGTGTTTTAGGACAAAAGTCAAACATTGGCAGTTATTTTAGAATGGACACAACGTTTCACAAAAAGTAAACGTTGCGACCCTTAGTCGAAGTACCCATTCGACATGTATATATAGTTTAGGATTTACTCATTCAAACGATGATCATATATGTTTGTAAAACACAAGTTTCAGTTTATTAATCAAAGTTTATAGTTCGGTATATCTTGATTCTTGGTTTTGTAACATCGATCCGGGAAGTTTTCCTCCAACACCAGAAACTCATTTTAAAGCACCTAGTGCATTTAAAATATATTTGAAAAAAATCAATATTTTTTTTTCCAAAAATTAACATTAAATCGAAAAAATCCATAGGTATCCTAAGCACCCACGGAACACCCTCTAGTTTCGTCCCTGCTGTGAGTCCTTAGCACGGTCCACTAAAATTGGATTTAATAGTTTGGCATTATTTCGATTGGTTTAGACTTAAAGATTACTAAACAAATCGTGTTATATTACGAGGATCATCATGTGCAAATGATGATTTTACAGTGTCTGCAACTCATGTGAGGTACATTAACTCAAAAATAACAGCGCTAACAAAATAGGGATCATGACTAACTTATGCAATTGGAATTGGCTAACTTTTTCGTTTAGTCGTCTTCAGCTACTTTAGAAGTGATTTGACTGTAATTTTGTTCTGTGGTAAAGACTTAGGCTCATTCTTATGAACCAAAAAATCGATTTATTTCAACTTAAATTGTTTGGCATGAACCAATGTAACCGAATGGACCATTCCTAGCTAGCTAGCCATAATAGTAAAGAGTTGCTACTAAAATTTCTAAAAGTTTTTGAAATTTGTAAAATCCAAAATTTCCCTCGAAATTTCAAAATTTAAATTTTACCTTTCTATTTTAACGAAAGATAATAAATTGCATGCACAAGCTAGGTTATTATTATTGGTGGGGGATGGGGTCGTATCTGTCGGGATATATAGAAGGATATTTGTCGTATTTTTATATGTTTCATAAATACTTATTTGACATTGCATAGGATTCTTGTATTCCATCAATTTCAAACGAATAAGTATACACATAATACCAGAAAATAAATCCTGTACTAGAAAAAATCTTTTATCAAATCAATTATGTAACACCCCATTTTGGAAATGGAAATATCACAGTAATTATGGCGTGTCATCAAAACATACAAGGTAAAATGTCTAAACATTACTTGACCATAAAAAGGAAAAGAGGAAATTGCATGTTTGCTCCCTGTGGTTTGCCAAAGTTGCATGTTTGCTCCCCAACTTCATTTAAATGCAGACGGCCTCCCGGAGGACGAAGGTAAGTAGCAACGAGCCTCCCTGGATCTAACTCTCGTTACTTTTGCTAGTTAACTTTTTTTTTGTTCAAGGGTATTGATGTCCTTTCATAATTTCTTTTTAACCTAGCTTAATTTCATTGCATTGTTACTCCCTGTGGTTTGCAATTAAATAACCTTCCTTAACACATTTACAAACACACGCATAGATCAAATCCCCTTTTATGGCAACAAACAAGAAAACTCAATTATTATTCCTCCACCACCATGAAAATGCCGACATGAACGGCAACAAACAAGAAAACTCAATTATTATTCCTCCAGTAAGTCAAGCAAGTCATGCAAAAGATGAACTCAAAACTATTGAGAAGCAAGAATATCGTAATGCATTACCACCAACAATTGTCAATGGACATTTTAAGGAGATGAAAACGGGAAATGTTACTTTGCCACCTCCTGAAGCCCAAGGACCAACAGCAGCAACAGCAACAGTAGCTGTTGTTCCTCCAGTGAATATGAAAAAACAATAATTACCTTTTACAATTAACAACCCTGCTCCACAATCAATGGACTTTTCATTAAACGATTTGTGGAGTGACCCATGTATCGAGTTTGCTGTCAAAACACTCACAGGTGCAATCCCATTTGGAGATTTAAATAAAGTTGACAACTTTGCACCCTCGGTGCCTATGGAAGAGTTCTGGACAGACCCATGTATAGAATTTGCTGTAAAAACTCTCACAGGTGCAATCTCTGAAAATGATTATTTAAATCACATGCCCGCCAGCAGTTCCAGTCAGCAGACCCGACACGACTACTCGTTGCCTGATGTGAGTAGGAACTTCTGTCAAACGGAGGTATTGCCAAAGAACTTTGGAACATGCCATAATAATAAGCAGCAGGACTCAATGGTTTCTTCAGTTGGGAACGGGAGTTTACAGAAATCAGGTCATCTTGTCAATGGGAGTAATGGTCATTGTTCAAGATCAAGGTTCTCTCCATAAGCGAATTACCAAATATACCCCCACAGAAATATTACCTTTTAACGAGAGTTAGATCCAGGGAGGCTCGTTGCTACTTACCTTCGTCCTCCGGGAGGCCGCCTGCATTTAAATGAAGTTGGGGAGCGAACATGCAATTTTGGCAAACCACATGGAGCAAACATGCAATTTACTCAAAGGAAAATACCGGAATCAAACATCGGTAGTCCAAAAGTAAAGCTAATCACACACAAACATAGTATAAATAAGGAAAGGACTAAACAATGTCCAAAGCATAAGTATCAAAAGAAAGGAAATGCATAATGTAAAGAAGGATAGACAGCTTCCAGTCCATATGCACGTACTCTTAGTGTCTACGAGCGTCCCTAAGTACCTGCCATTTTGGGAACATAGAAAAGGAAAACGGCTGAGCAAATACGCTCAGTGCACGGATTTACAATAAAGCATGAATAGGATAAGCATATAACTTAATAACAGCGGAAGAAAACTAAGTCCCGAGTAACCTGATTAAGTCTTAATAAAACTGGTTTTATAGTTTGAAAGTCTTATGTTTATCTTATAAAATCTGTTTATCATATTTTACCATTAGCCAATATAGGTCATGAAAATCCACCGTGCATGAATAATTGGAGGGGTGACCTCATCATGCAAATTAGAGGGGCTGCCTCTAATTTAATATACTGGTTTATGGGTAGGAGGGATCAGCTCCTTGTGAAGGATGCAAGGCACACACCACATTCACCATGTAATCCTGAATAAAAACATGTAACTAGGATGCACCCATACGCCCCACATGATAAATATAAATAAATGGCCAAAAGCTGAAGGGACGCCACGAGCAATCACTCCGCCGTGGTGAAGTCATAACATCAGTGCCTCTAATGTTATGGTTATGGTACCTCCATAACTAGGTGAAACTGGTCATGCATGTATATGGCTATAGGTAATCTTAATTAAACATAAGCAATCAAACTCATAACTTATACTACGGGAAAACAGTTGGCTGCATACGGGAAATCCTAATAAGGAAAGAATGTCCATACTGAAGGGACGAGAATCCGTACCTTATGTCCATTGAACGAGAAAGACGAACTGCGAGAATCCTACTTCCGAATCACTAGTGCTACATAAATACGTACATGAATAAGTATCTGCTTACTAAATACATAGCTGGTTTTATGTCATGTCTTAGCTTATTTTATGTGTTATGTTTTACTGTTTTAAAGCCTTAAACTGTATTAAATCTTATATTCTGTTTAATCTGATTAAATATTTCTGGTATTTCATGTGTTATTATACTTACTGTGTAATAATAAGTAACTTTCCAAAAATAGCAGGTTTCCTAATATAGAAAGTTTCCAAAAATAGAAAGTTTCCAAAAATAGAAAGTTTCCAAAAATAGAAAGTTACCAAAAATAGAAAGTTTTCAAAAATAGAAAGTTTCCAAAAATAGAAAGTTTCCAAAATAGAAAGTTTCCAAAAATAGATTTACTGCTTAAAATAGATAAGTTTCTAAAAATGGAAAGTTTCCATAAATAGATTTGCTGCCGTAATTAAATAAGTTACCATAAATAGATTAGCTGCCTTAAATAAATAAGTTTCTAAAAATAGCTGGTTTCCATAAATAGATTAGCTGCCTTATTTAATTAAGTTTCTAAAAATAGAAAGTTTCCATAATTAGAAATAAGCTGGTTAAATAAGCTAAGTATATAAGCCTAAGTGTTTTTCATGATTATTTCCTAAGTCATATGGTATATTGTATAGTTTAATAATTATTTCATGTAATTTAATTAAACTATAGGTTATAATATTTAATTAAAGTATAACATGTTTTTAATTAAATAAGTTAACTACTTAGGTTAAAATATGTATTATTATGTATTATTATATATTAATAATATAATCTAAGTCATGTTAATTAATTAATTATATCCATGGTTTTAAAATAATTAATTAATTATAAGTCTTAAATATATAAATACTTAGGTTAAAATAATTTCATGATCATTAATAATTAAATAACCTAAGTCATGTTATTAAATTAATCACATCTTTTATTAATTTAATTTTAACATAAGTTCATAACATAAAAACTAACATAAACCATGAACCGGATCTAGGCTAAAAACATGAACCGGACATGAATCGAACCGTACCCCGAACCAACTCGGGGTACCCTTGTTGATCCCAAACTTAGATCGATTAGCTTTGTGTATACGAGATTAGATCAAGTATAACACGTAGAGAAACCTTTGCTTATGAATAAAGTAACAAAGTGTTATGCGGAATTAACACTTGATCTAAAACACAATGATGTTAAACAAACTTTCACTTGTATTAGAATAATCGTGTTGATTACAATGAAAGGTTTAACTTGCGAATACTATGAAAACTGACATATGACTTTAACCTAAAAGACCTTCTTTTATAGAACAAGAAGTCTTGTACAATAAGCTACGAATCAACTATTCTAGGTAAAGATAATAATAGAAAATACAATGTTGTGTTTATCTTTACCATAAACAAATAAAACAAAAGATACGTATGAAGATATTCCATCAGTGTCAATCTTCAAGGCTGTCAGCGTTGACTTCTATCAGCGTCCAATATCAATCTATCAGCGTTGACTTTCTTCTTATCAGCGTTTAATGATCTAACCCATATTTTATTCCCAACAATCCTCCCCTAAACTTGATATCCATTCCAATGATCAAGTTTCTGAATAAAACCTTAAGACTTAGGAGGAATCTTGCAATAACTTCTTATGTTGGTGATAAACATATCTGATCAAGTCCTTGGCCACATCACTAGTATAATCAATCTCCAAGGGTGTCTCTAGCATCTTCTCCAATACTTCTTTGGACAAGAAATAATCAGCATCCACAAGTAAATACTCTGAAAACTTTGTAGAGCTCATATGAAATACACCACAAGTAGAATATAGCCTCCAATGAAGATTACTGAGATCATCTTCAAGATCCTTCCAAATGGCAGGATCTGCTTCTTTTGGACCACACAAAGTCATAAATGTGTTCCAAAGTCTTATTCCATTAGCTGTAGTAGGTGCTTCAGCTGTATACTTGGCCTCTATTAACCTCCATAGATGCACCAAGTCTTCCCTGTCTATGCTTGCAAATATAGAAATAACTGAAGTGAAAGTATGTACCTCCTTTCCAAATCGTCCAATCTTCTAAAAACCACACTCATCTTCATCAAAACTGATGATTGGATTTCTGTCATCTAGAGGTACTACATTTACCAAATCTGAAGCTTCCAAAGGAGAAAGCTTGAGATGCTTCCTTATAACACCTTCAGTTGGAAAATACACATCCATGTCTTTAGGAAATTGAAAAGGATCTCCTTTCTTCACTGGTCTTTGAGCAATCCTTATTTCCTTCTGAATTTGCATCTCCTCTGCAAGCTCTTGTTTTCTTTCTTCTAAAAGAAACTGGTAGACATTCTGTTCTTGCACCTTCCTCCAAATAGGATGTGCTCTATACTCTAGCTCCTCAAAAGACAAGGCCAGCAACTTCTTTGATGTCCAATTAGGCTGATGACATCTAAGCAACTTATAGTACAACTGCCTTCTATCTCTTTTGAGCCAGGTCTTGACCTCTTGTGCATTAAATCTCATAATCACCTTTATGTCTTCTTGTACCCTAAGAAGAACTTCCAACCCCCAAATTTGATCTGATAAACTCATACCTGGGTTGTCCATCACCTGGTCTTCCCAAGCATGGTACATTCTGGTGATTTCTGGTAGATCCCAATCAATCTGATTCTTCAACTCACTCAACCTTTCCTTTGCTAGCTCATCCCCATATTCAAGCCTTTCTGGATCTTCAATAATTTGAATGCTTGAATCTGAGCTATCACCTTCTTTATCATCACCACTTTCATCCTCACTCTCAGAAACAACAAATGGTGATCTTCTACTCCTCTTCAAATCTCTTTCCACAAGTTGTGCAGCCAACTGTTCATCAAAAGCTATTTGTGCTGCATCTTTCTTTGGAACATCTTCTTCAATCAAAATACCTTTACCTTTGTCTTTTGGATCAATAATTGGTAAAGTAGAAGAAGAAACCTGTGTGGACACATCTTTGATGATTGTTGATGGCTGGAATACATCAACACCACCTGCAACTTTGTCAGCGTTCAAGTTGCTCCTATCAGTGCCACGATTACCTTTATCAGCGCTGGATGTGTCAGCGTCCAAACCTGTATCAGCGCCCAATGTTTCTTTGAAAGATCCTTCCAAGTTCTTTGGTGTCACCTTGGATGTATCAACAACTGGGTGCTTCTTCAAGTTGGTGAGAGCTTCAGCAATCTGCAAAGATTCACTAAATTGTGAACTCTTTTCTGAACTTTTCTCACTAGTTGTGTGAATCAACTCATCCTCCTCATCCTCTTTATCCTCCCCTTTAAAAGATTCCTCCATTAGACTCCTGCTACTTGGATTCTCCAAAACAGTTACTCTCTCCCTTAAAACTTGGAGTTCTCGTCCCTGTTTGTTGACAGTTTGTACAAGACTGACATTTTGCTTTTGCAAGCTAATGACAACCGCCGTCAATTCAATTATTGTCATAGGTTCCAATCTGCCCTCAGCTAGAATGGGGATTTGACCTCCCAAAATAGAATCATGGGGCATGGATGAGGTCTTAATGATGTTGGGACTGTCTTGACCAGCATCTAAGCCTGTGTCAATAGCCCCAGCCTCACCCATTTCACCAGCCACACTTGTGGAGGTGGTTCTCTCTGCTACAAGGATACGTATGAAGATATTCCATCAGTGTCAATCTTCAAGGCTAGGATCACTAGAGGAGAACACTCCAGTAACCCTTTGGCGTTTAGTCAACCTAGATTGTAATGGGGTGGAAGATGAAGTAGATTGTGTGGGTGTGGGTTGATTAAGGGGTGTTTGGGATTGTTCAGGAAGTGTATCAGTGTTGGGATTGGCTGTGTCAGCGCCCACATTTTGAGTGTCAACGCTGGGTTGGTCAATGTCCATGTTTTCTGGTGAAGGTGATGGGTCAGGAATAGGCTCAAGTTGAGGTTCAGGTTCTGGTTGTGGTTGTGGTAGTGCAGCCTGAATTACTTCAAGCATTGGTTGGGTAAGAGGTATGGAATCATTGGTGGAGCTCATTTTAGCAAAAATGGTTTTCTGTTGTTTAGGGATCTCATAAAAAGTGTCATGATCCCTAGAACAATATTCTTGTAAATCAAAGACCATTTGCAAAAATCGAGGGTAAGCCAAAGTCATTTTACTTCCCTTGTTTTTACACATCCCTTCAAAAATCATTTTTGAAAAATTATACTTAAGCCCACGTGTGATACAAACCAAAGCACTTGCTATTGACCTGTTTATTTCATTAAAAGAAGTACATTTTAGACTTAAGCATTGTAAAAGGACATGTATCAAATATTTCCAGTCAGAGGGAAATTCCTGCTTATGATATTTATTTAAAGTGACATCAGCAGGAATAGGATAACCCAATTCCCTAAGACCCTGTTCTATTGTTGCTATGGCAAGAGTAGTCACACCATCAGCGTCATCAAGACGCAAAGCTTGGCGAACCAAAGCTTCAGTAACCACCCATGTTCTTCCATGAACAGTAGATGTTAATGTGGTCACTCCATTAGTTGTTGTGGAACTAGCAGTGTTCCAAAACTGTCTAATGTGTGCGACAGGGACTAATGGTGTATGAGAAAGTGCATACCTCAATGAAGATGCATTTAAAAATGCCACCATCTGTGAATACTGAGGAAATAAAGCATCATCAGCAGTCAAGTAAGCTACCATATTGTGTTGGCTCTTGAACTCCAATGTTAAATTCTTTGAGTTGAATTTGGGTGCCATGATTGAAAGCTGTTTAGGTTATATGATATGGGAAAAATCTAGGAGAAAAAGTGTTAAACAAGAAAATATGAATACCCAGAATAAAAAGATTAGCCAAATTTATAGGAGAGATGCATGATTTTGATTGGTCAAAAATGAGGCGGTTATATTCAAAGAGCAATCATGAAAATCTTGAATCAAATATAACTTATCTCATGCATTAATTAAAAGTAACTTCTCCCCAAAATTACGGCCAAAGATTAGTCAAAAAATAACAACTGGGTAGGGCCCACTAGGTGTCAACGGTCAAAAATAGCCCATCAGCGCCCAACGGCTATATTTTCTTGTCAGCGTTTGCCTAAAGCCTTGTCAGCGTCACGATTGGACGTAACAGCGTTTGGAGAAAAACTTGTCAGCGTCTAAAAATAAAAATATTTTAAAAGAAAAAGACCTTAACAAAGTAATTTATCCTAAGGGAAATATCTTACAAGTTGATAATAATTACTGGGCGGCAAGCACTGTCCATTTATGCACACTTGCATAAGCAAGATAGACACAAATGTCCTCTAGAGTCCCTTGCTAACCAAAATACTTACCAACAAAGTTATTTCATAAAATTCTTTGTAACTCCCAGGTAAACCCATAACCAAAGTATTCCCAAGTCTCCCATCAGACCACAACCAAGTCTAGGCCAAAAATGTCTTGGCAGCATGCATAGATTGTCACCTTTGCATGCTACAGTGCCTCATGGTTTAGTAAAACTAACCCATACTCACCTGTGGACACAATCTAGAATTGTGATGAGAGTATTCTAAGAATACCCAAGAGTCCTAAAGGTTCCTTAAACCTCCCCTTAAACTATGATACATGAGTTCTCAAAATATATATGAACATTAAAAATTTATGTCAAGATAGGAATATAAATATTCCAACCATCATCCATAAACAAAACATGTCCAAATAGCTCTTCAAAGATCCATAAGCAACTCTGTATCCAATGGCATAAAGTTACCATTACCTGCACATTTAGATGAAAACCACAAAACTAACATTTGTTGCTAACAGCGTCCCGACAACACTTATCAGCGTTGAAAGAACTCTTGTCAGCGTTAGACAATAATATCTCCAACAACGGCAAAATAACACTTGACAGCGTTGCATTTACCTTTGTCAGTGTTAGAAAAAGAATGTGGAAAATCTAAATCATCACAAAGACCAATAACAATGCATTATCCTGTACATACTTTTACAAAAAGATTCCAAAACACATATTAAGTGAGATTAACCATTCCAATATTTGTTACCAAATATTGAAATCTTCCAGCATCAAAAGGTTTAGTTAATAAGTCAGCTACATTATCTTCAGTATCTACCCTATCTGGTTGTATTAAACCTTTCTCAAAGCAATCTCTTATAAAATGATGTCTAATTTCTATGTGTTTGGTTTTAGAATGATGTACAGGATTTTTAATAATGCATAAAGTACTGTTATTGTCTACAAAAATCTTGGTATGCATAAAATTATACCCATAATCCAACAGCTGGTTCTGAATCCATAAGACTTGTCCACAACAAGCAGCTGCAGCAACATATTCTGCTTCAGTTGTAGAGTTGGCCACCACTGTTTGTTTCTTGCATTGCCAAGATATTAATCTGCTCCCAAGAAATTGACATCCACCAGTTGTGGATTTCCTATCAAACTTGTCACCACCATAATCACTGTCTGAATATGCAATAAGGTCCAATGGAGAATCTTTTGGGTACCATAATCCAAGATCTGGATAACACCTTAAGTACCTAAAAATTCTCTTCACAGCAAAAAGGTGACATTCTTTGGGAGTCACTTGATGGCGTGCACATGCACACACAGCAAACATGATGTCAGGTCTTGAGGCTGTAAGATACATCAATGATCCAATCATTGATCTATAGTGCCTAACATCCACATCCTTTCCAGCTCCAATTTTTCCCCAAGGGTGTTGTCTATCCATAGGAGTGGAAGCCTCCTTTTCATGTGGAGAAAAACCATATTTCTTCAAGATTTCAGCTACATACTTGTCTTGGGAGATGAAGATACCATCTTCTTTCTGCTGAACTTGTAACCCTAGAAAGAAGTTCATCTCACCCATTGCACTCATCTTGAATTTATCTGTCATGAGCTTGGAAAATTCCTCACTCATTTTTGGATCAGTAGACCCAAAAATGATATCATCAACATAGACCTGCACAAGCAACACATGTTTTCCTTTCTTCTTTGTAAACAGTGTCTGATCTATGGTGCCCCTTTTGAAACCATTTTCCACCAAGTAGGTGGACAATGTACCATACCATGCTCTTGGGGCTTGATGAAGGCCATACATTGCCTTCTTTACTCTATAAACCTTGTCTGGATTCTCAGGATCTTCAAAACCAGGAGGCTGCATTACATAAACCTCCTCAACAATTGTGCCATAGAGGAAAGCACTCTTCACATCCATTTGATAAACAGTAAAATTCATGCAAGAAGCATAAGCTAAGAAAATTCTGATAGCTTCAATTCTTGCAACTGGAGCAAAGACTTCTTCATAATCTATGCCTTCCTCTTGTGTATAACCCTGAGCTACCAACCGTGCCTTGTTTCTGACCACAATGCCTCTTTCATCTTTCTTGTTCCTTAGAACCCATCTTGTCCCAATTGGTCTCACATATCTAGGACAATCAATCAGCTCCCAAACATCCTGTATAGCAAATTGGTGAAGCTCATCCTGCATTGCTTCCACCCAACTTGGTTCCTTGAGAGCATCAAAAATTTTCTTGGGTTCTTCCTGTGACAGAAAACAGGCAAACAAACATGCTTGTACAAGAGGGGTATCAACCTTCTTGTGTATATTGGCAATAAATCCACCAAGACCTTGATGTGATCTTCTTGTCTGAACTAGAGCCATAACATCACCAATAATCTGAGATGTGGGGTGATCCTTTGCTGTGGAAGTGAGAACTCCTCCTTCAAAAAGTCTGGTGTCCTCAACTTCACGCTCCATGTTGCCAATATCTTCTTCAGATTCTTCTTGATCAACAGAGATCTCTTCATGGACATTAGAAGGTCCACCTTGTTCAAAATGAGAAGAGAAAAGCTGTGTGAAGGTGTCTCCAAAGTCTGATCCTTGTTTATCAGCGTTTGGGCTAACAACGCTTGAACTGGTGTTGTCAGCGTTGGAGCCATCAGCGTCTGAATTGGTAGTGTCAGCGCTTGATTTCCCTTTGTCAGCGCCTGAAGAATCATGCATGTTTGTAGTTGGTGGTATCTGAACACCACCATTATCTTTCCTTGCAGCAGTAGCAGCAGCATAATACTCATCTGTCCATATAGGAAGTGTAACATATTCTTGTGTGGGAGATGATTCAACTGCTGGTGGTCCATCCTCCTTAGCAACCTGTATACCTGAAACATTACCAATTCTCTTTTCCAAAACACTTGAAGTTACCTTCACAATGTCTGGATCAGTAACAGGCATATAATTTAAAGCTCTAGATAAAGGTTCTAAGTCAAACAACCAATTTGGACCACTCTCAGGATCACTAGGTTTACTCTCTAAAAACCTAACATGTACTTTTTCAAGTATACGTTTTTCCTTTTTAATGTAAACCCTATATCCTTTACTCTGCACTGAATAACCCATGAAGTAGCCTTCATCACCTTTTGAATCAAATTTACCTAGGGCCTCACTAGTTTCTTACACAACTACATGACAACCAAAAGGCTTCAGAAAACCAATATTTGGCTTCCTTCCCCAAAGTAATTCATAAGGTGTCTTATTATGTATCTTGTTGACCAATGCCCTATTTTGAACATAACAAGCTGTGTTAACAGCTTCAGCCCAAAAGGCTATAGGAAAGTGGGCATCAGCCAACATGGTTCTGGCTGCTTCAATAAGGGTCCTATTCTTCCTCTCAGCAACTCCATTTTGCTGTGGAGTTCTAGCTATGCTAAACTGCCTAGTAATCCCTTTCTTGGCACAAAAATCATCTAACAACTGATTTCTAAACTCACCCCCATTGTCACTTCTAATAATTTTGACCTCATTACCATTCTTCTTTTCAATCTGGGTAATGAAATTAATCAGACTTAGGGCAGTTTCACTTTTCTTGGCTAAAAAGAAAGTCCATGTGAACCTGGAGTAATCATCAGTAATGACAAAACAATATGATTTACCCTTCAGACTTTCTATATTAGTTGGACCAAAGAGGTCCATATGCAATAAGTGAAGGGGTTTAGAACTAGAGTGCACCTGTTTAGACCTGAATGAGACCTTGTGCTGCTTGCCCTTAAGGCATGCAACACAAGAGTGGTCA
The DNA here is from genome assembly GCA_025667525.1 of Glebionis coronaria. Taxonomy (NCBI): domain Eukaryota; kingdom Viridiplantae; phylum Streptophyta; class Magnoliopsida; order Asterales; family Asteraceae; genus Glebionis; species Glebionis coronaria. Next base: position 56,893,109 of record CM046881.1, read on the forward strand.
TTGTGGAAAGCCTTTTCAGGCAAACCATCAACTAAACCAAGCCTCACAAGCCTATTAATATTCTTAAAGTTTATGTGCCCTAGTCTCCTGTGCCAAAGATTACTTTCATCTACTGAGGCTTTAGCATACAGACATGACATCTTATTATTTACCTTAATTCCATTAAGATTCACATTATATATGTCTTTATGCCTTGGTGTTCTAAAATCTATGTATTTCTCCTCAGGGAGCTTATAATCTTTGCTTAACACCAAGCACTCAGTATCTGTGAAAAGAACCTTATTTTTGTTATCACACACTTGTGATACACTAAACAAATTATAATCCAGGTCTTTCACCAAGAAGACATTATCAAACCGTAGATTGTTGGTGACAAGGGTTCCTTTTCCTGTGATTGTGCCGTAGCCACCTCCAAAGTATACCTTATCACCATCTTGAATAGGAGAGAAATTGGTCAGATAGTCTTCCTTTCCTGTCATGTGCCTTGAGCATCCACTATCCCAGTATCCATAGTCATTGATCTTCTTCTGAATGCCCTGCACATAAAGAAAACACATTAGTTTTCTTTGGGAACCCAAGCCGTGGAAGACTTGGATTCATTTGGTTGTTCAACAAGAACAGACTTGGTTCTCATAACAACCCCATTTTCATCCCTGTTTGAATGAAATTCCCAGTTAACCTCAATTGGTGTTGACAATGCCTTTGAAATATAATGAAACCTGTTGCATGTCATAGAAATACCAGTATTATTAGGGTTCTGGTCTTGTTTTGGTCTCCATGTTAAGCTAGTAGAAGCTCTAGACCTATTTCCCTGTGGCTGCAAATACCTAGGTTTAGCAGTGTTTCTGTCAGCGCTGAAATTTCTCTTGTCAGCGCCCCGTTTGCTCTTATCAGCGTTGAACCTAGGGTTTGCTACAGGAACCCATTGCCTATTTGACCAAGTGTTTGACTTTTGAAAAGGTCTTAGGCCTTGTGTGTTAGACCCTCTAGAAAAGAATGGGGCTGGTCTAACAACTTGTGAACTCTTGTTCACAAAGGTATTGGGTCTGACAGTGTTTGACCTATGTTGACTTTTGTCAGCGCTGAAATGGTTCCTATCAGCGTTGACATTGGAAGCGTTGACACATCTGTATGCCAAATGTGAGAAGCTCCCACATGTGTAACAAGCTTTTCTAGACATAGTCTTAGGTCTAGAAGCAAAGAAGCCTGTTCCATGATCACTAACTTGGCTTTTTGGAGACCTAGTATTCCTATACATCTCTGCATATTTAACACTAGGTTTTCTAACATATTGTGGGCCAAGGTCAACAGGTTTGCCAGTGGTAGGGTGTGTGATCTTAATAGGTTTAGGATCATCAATTGGTTTTGTGATTGGTGTGGGCTCATTTGGACTTTCACACAACAACCCTCCCTTAACAAACAAAGTGTGGTTAGCTTTCTTCCACTCTTCTAGGTCAGTCAGCTTTTGCTGATATTCCTCAACTGGGGAAGTCACTCTAGGTGGAGGAATGAACTCCTCCTCTTGGCATTCTGGCAAGCCAGTCCAAGATAAGTCCTTTGATTGGACACCATAGAAATCCCCAGCTGGTGGTGGAACAACAGTATAATTATTCATCCCAATCCCACTCATATCCTTAGAGTCTCTTTGTTTGCTAACACACTCTCCTAGGGATTGTGTGGCCTTATCAAATCTCTGGATTTTAAGACTCACATTATCTTTGTTTTTGTTAGCCTCCTCTAACTGAGCTATCAAATCAAGATTAACCCTATTTACTATATCTTGCACATCTTTACTCTGAAATAACTCATGTTTTAAGATGTTTATTTGATCCTTTAAATCAAACTCCATTTTCTTATACTCAGCTACTGTCTTTTCTGTTTGGGTAAGAGCAATTTGATAATTTGATACTTTGCATCTTTCAGTACTTGCCTCATCTAATAACTTAACTATCTCTTGTTTTAATTTTTCAGTATTTAAACGACAACCCTTAGAACAGAAAGCATCATCATATACCTCATTATCTGATGAGGAGGAGGAGTGTGCCATAAGAGCATATTCAGCATGCTCTTCTTTAACCTCAGCAACCAAAGCTCTGTCCTCTTCCTCATTCTTAGCCATCCAGCTCCAATCCCATTCTCCAACACCATCAATTTGTTGAACAGCAACCATGGCCTTGGGATCTGGGTTCTTAATCATTTGGCTAGAAGGCTTCCCAGCATCAGATCTCCTTGGAGATCTACATTCCCTCATAAAGTGCCCCATCCTATGACAGTTGTAGCACTCCACCTTGGACTTGTCAAAGCCAGCAACATCCTTAGCATTAAAGGTCATCTTCTTCTTGAACCTTTTATTGAACCTGTTTGCTCTTAAACTTACAAGAGCCATAGTCCACTTGATGTCCATCTCTTCCAATTGTTCATCACTTATCTGCTCAAGATCTTCATATGTAATCCTTGAATCACTGGGCAAAGAAGCAATGAATGCACACACAGTATCAAGATCAAAACCAGCAGGTTTAATTCTATCAGAGCCATGATTGTGTGTGTCAGCGCTTGAGTACAAAGCGTTGACAGGATATGATCCAGCGCTGACAGATTGACATCCAGCGCTGACACCTTGAGATCCAGTTGCTGAATGTCCATAGAAGTTCATGGAATCAAATTGGCCTTCACTTTGTGAAAAGAAAGCCATGTTGCTGCTGGAAGATTTGTTATCACTCTCCAATTGCCATTCATTCTCCAACAATCTTAGTTTGTTGAAGATGTCATCAAACCTGGAAGTCTTGTGGGTGTTATTGACAAGAATAGATCTTGTCTCAATCTTCCATACATCACCAAGACTTTTGAGAAAAGTAGCATTCAATTCAGGGTCATCAATCTGTTTTCCCATGAAGGAAAGTTGACTTGTGATGTCAAGAAGTCTACTTCTCACACTGCTGAGATTCTCATTAGGTTGAGCTTTAAAGACAGCATACTCATGCAATAGTTGCTTCTTCTTTTCTTCTTTTGTGTCAGCATTGCCACCATGTGCTACTTCAAGAGCTCCCCAAAGCTCTTTTGCAGACTCAAATCGTTTGTACTTGTGCTGATTCTCATGACCTAGGGCATGCTTCAAGATGTTTAAGATTTTCATGTCCACCCTCTTCTTGGCTATGTCTTCAACAGCAACAGCTCTCCCATCTTCAGGCTTTTCCACCTTATCAGATTCAGGACAATTAGGAACAGCTGTCCTTGTGGCAATAGCAGCAGTAATCTTTGCTGCTTTATCGAATGTGTTTCCATATTCGATAATTTCCCAAAGAGTGTAGTCATGAATAGCTATGTATTGCTCAAAATTGGACTTCCAAAGCTCAAAGTTCCTGGCATCAAACATGGGAATTTTGATACTAGGGTTTGAGAAGTTGTTTTGTAGCAAAGCAGGAGGTTGATTTGTGCCAGACATGATGTTTTTAGGGTTTTGAGAATTTAGGGTTTTTAGGGTTTGGTGTTTTAGGGTTCTGCGTTACTTAAAGATCAAAAGTTTCTCAACAAGCTCTGATACCACTTGTTGATCCCAAACTTAGATCGATTAGCTTTGTGTATACGAGATTAGATCAAGTATAACACGTAGAGAAACCTTTGCTTATGAATAAAGTAACAAAGTGTTATGCGGAATTAACACTTGATCTAAAACACAATGATGTTAAACAAACTTTCACTTGTATTAGAATAATCGTGTTGATTACAATGAAAGGTTTAACTTGCGAATACTATGAAAACTGACATATGACTTTAACCTAAAAGACCTTCTTTTATAGAACAAGAAGTCTTGTACAATAAGCTACGAATCAACTATTCTAGGTAAAGATAATAATAGAAAATACAATGTTGTGTTTATCTTTACCATAAACAAATAAAACAAAAGATACGTATGAAGATATTCCATCAGTGTCAATCTTCAAGGCTGTCAGCGTTGACTTCTATCAGCGTCCAATATCAATCTATCAGCGTTGACTTTCTTCTTATCAGCGTTTAATGATCTAACCCATATTTTATTCCCAACAACCCTGTGTTTCCCCTTGCTGCCGTGGGACCCACACGCACCAACCAAGACCATATGGTCTTGGTGGTGGTCGGCTTGGCAAACCGAAACCCCCTCGGGGTCGGTTGCAGCCTGCGGCCAAAACAAAACACCCCTTAAAACGACCCTTTGATTTAATTAATCACCAAAACATGTTAGATCTATGATTAATTATTATGTTTTTATAAAAACATCACATGTTCATAATTAATAGAAAGTTTAAATTAAAAGAAAAGGTTTAAAAAGGTTTTACCGAATTCGTGGATTAAGAGAACGAAGAACAAACACGATCAATCACCAATTCTTCAAGATCAAAGATCAACAAATCACCTTGTATGGTGATTTATGGGTGGCGGCACAAAGAACAAGGAGAATAGGGTTTTTAGGTTTTTCTTAAAAATCTTCTGTAAGTTATTTTTGAATAGTAAAAATAAACATAACCCCTTTAGTAAATTTGACAATGGGCTTGGCCCATTGCCCTTGTTTGGCCGCGGGTAGGGACCCCACATGGGGTTCCCGTACCTTTTTCCGTGTCTCGTTATTTAGTTACTCGTTTGTGTTTATTTATGTTCGTGTTTTAATTGTTCTCGTTACGTAAATACCGTGATCTAATATATTTAATTACGCTCATAATAAATATATATACGTAATTAATAATAGTTCGTGTTTTAATTACGTTCATGATTTCATGATCGCATGTTCGTGATTAATTATTGTTAAATAATTATTACGTGATCGTGCATATAAAATACTTATCGTGTTCTAACACGTACGTAATACGTAAACTCCCTATAGATAAAGTAAACTGGAAAAGAAGAACATACCCGAATTCAAAATATGAAATGAGGGTAAGAAGCCCGGATAGACTCCTCCGTTTCCCAAGTGGCTTCCCGCTCGGTATGATCCCTCCATAGAATTTTGACGAATGGAATCGTCTTCTTCCTCATGACTCGTTCTTGTCTGTCAAGAACTCGTTCAGGTTCTTCTATAAAAGTGAGATCTTCACGTATCTGTTCCAGTGGATACTAAACCATGTGAAGGGGATGATATTGGTACCCTCTGAGTAAGGACACATGAAACACATTGTGCACATGCGAAAGCTGCGGAGGTAACGCCAATCGGTAAGATACTTCACCGACTCGTTCAATGATATCAAACGGTCCGATGAAACGAGGACTGAGCTTCCCTTTAATCCCGAAGCGTCTAACACCACGTGCCAGCGAAACCTTAAGGAAGACGTGATCTCCTACGTTAAAGTGTAAATCCCTACGATGCTTATCGGCGTAACTCTTCTGACGTGACCGTGCCTCCTGAATTTTCTGCTTAGCTACTGCGATCTTCTCATTTGTCATCTCTATGATTTCCGGTCCTTCGAGTGTTCGCTCGCCAACTTGATCCCATCTGATTGGGGCGCGACACTTTCTGCCATACAACATCTCAAATGGAGCACATTTGATACTTGCGTGCCAGCTGTTGTTGTATGCAAACTCCACCAAACAGATGTATTCGTCCCAATCACCCGTCCATTCCAACGCACATGACCTCAACATATCTTCTAATGTCTGAATGGTTCGCTCCGACTGTCCGTCCATTTGAGGATGAGAAGCAGTGCTAAGCTTAAGTTGTGTACCCCAAGCTTTCTGTAGACTTTTCCAAAAGCGTGAAGTGAATCGAGGATCTCTGTCTGAGACGATGCTGGATGGTGCACCGTGGAGTCTCATGATCTCTCGTCTATACGTATCTGCGAGTTTACTTACCGGATCTTCCTTACGGATCGGTAAGAAATAGGCTGATTTGGTAAGTCGATCAACGATAACCCAAATTGCATCGTGCTTTCTTTTAGTAGGCGGAAGACCGGTAACAAAATCCATGGTGATTTTGTCCCACTTCCACTCTGGAATATCTAATGGTTGAAGGAGACCGCCAAATCGCTGATGCTCGATCTTAACCTGCTGGCAGGTAAGACATTTAGAGACGTAAGTGGCCACATCCTGTTTCATATCACTCCACCAAAAGTACTGTTTGATGTCATGGTACATTTTAGTCGAACCAGGATGTATCGAGAATGGGGAGCTGTGAGCTTCAGCTAACAAAGCTTCCCGGAGTTCTTGGTCATCAGGAACACAAAGTCTAGTGCCCTGCCATACGATACCATCTGCATCTACTCTGAATTCTGTCTGCTTCTCCAAATTTTGTACTATCGCCCAGATTTCTCCATCATCCTTCTGAGCTTCCATGATCTTAGATAGTAACTCGGGTTCTACTCTAAGATTAGCCCAGTAACCGTGCTGTCCACGTACCATGTACTCGATGTCTAGTCGTTCCAAGTCTCTGATGACTTCCTCTTCGATTTTAATGCCGTTGATCATTCCGGACTTCCTGCTAAGGGCATCTGCTACTACATTTGCCTTTCAGGGATGATACAGTAGATTAATGTCATAATCCTTCAACAGCTCTAACCATCTCCTTTGCCTCATGTTCAATTCACGCTGAGTGAAGATATACTTCAAGCTCTTGTAGTCCGTGAAAATGTCACATGATTCCCCATATAAGTAGTGTCTCCATATCTTCAATGCAAACACGACTGCAACAAGTTCCAGGTCGTGCGTGGGGTAATTTTCTTCATAAGGCTTAAGCTACCGTGAAGCGTACGCGATCACTTTCCCATGTTGCATGAGAACACAGCCAAGTCCCTTCCCCGATGCATCGCTGTAGATTTGAAATCCACCCGTACCAGATGGTAGAGTAAGAATAGGTGCAGATACTAGCTTCTGCTTCAGGTCTTCAAAGCTCTTCTATCGATCTTCAGTCCAGACGAATTTCTCCCCTTTCCGCATCAGTTTGGTCAATGGTAGTGCTAGGCGGGAAAAGTTCTCCACGAACCTACGTTAATAGCCAGCTAAGCCTAAGAAACTGCGGACTTCCGTCGCTGATGTCGGCCTTGGCCACTTCGTAATGGCCTCAACCTTCGCTGGATCCATAGTGATTCCTTCTGCTGATACAATGTGACCTAAGAATGCCACCTTGTCTAACCAGAACTCACACTTGGAGAATTTAGCATACAACTGCTTCTGGCGAAGAATCTGTAGTACTGAACGAAGATGGTCTTCGTGTTCCTCCTTGGACTTTGAGAAAATCAAGATGTCATCGATGAAAACAATGACGAATTTGTCCAGAAATTCATGGAAGATTCTGTTCATCAGATCCATGAACACTGCTGGAGCATTTGTCAGGCCAAATGGCATAACTACAAACTCATAGTGGCCATAGCGGGTACGAAAGGCAGTCTTAGCGATGTCCTGCTCCTTGACCCGTAGCTGATGATAGCCTGACCTAAGGTCGATCTTGGAGAAGTGTTTGGCCCCTTGGAGTTGGTCAAACAGATCGTCATTGCGTGGCAGTGGATACCTATTCCGAATGGTAATCTTGTTGAGCTCACGATAGTCTATGCAAAGACGCATACTGCCGTCCTTCTTCTTAACAAACAAGACCGGTGCGCCCCATGGAGATGCACTCGGTCGAATGAAACCTCGTTCAAGAAGTTCTTACAGTTGATCCTTCAGCTCTATAGGAGCCATGCGATAAGGAGCCTTGGAGATTGGTTCAGCTCTTGGAACCAGTTCGATACTGAATTCCACTTCTCGTGCAGGTGGTATGCCCGGAAGTTCTGCTAGAAACACGTCTTGGAATTCCGACACTATTGGTTGATCCTGAATCGATGGAGATTCAGCATCCATGTCGTGAACCGTAGCTAGATAACCCTCGCAGCCATGTGACAGTAGTGTACGCGCTTGTAGGGTGGATATGACTTGTACAGACCGTCCGGGTACGAACCCATTATGAATGTACTCTGGTGCATTGACATCACCGAAGATAACTCGATATGAATGGCAGTCTATGGTAGCATGATACTTGGATAGCCAATCCATGCCCAAAATCATGTCGAAGTCATTCATGTCTAGCGGAAGTGCGTCGACAGGTCGAACCTTATCATCAAATTCTAAGGTTGTATACATGGGTGATTAATACAGAGTCCCTCAAAGGCGTGGAAATAGTAAGCCTATTTTCTAGTGGCAAGGGAGGCATCCTAATGTTCTTAGCATAAGCAGTAGAAATAACCGAGTGAGTAGCACCCGTATCGAAAAGAACACATGCAGCGCGACCATACAAATACAAGATTCCAGTGATGGTACCTGTAGACTTGTTGGCCTGGTCTCGAGATGTCTTGTAGACACGCCCGGCAGTAGGAGGCGGCTTGGTATCAGCATGTCCTGATGTACCCTCAATCTCGCCCTAACGGCAATCCTTCATAATATGGCCAGGAAGACCACACTTGAAGCACGCATCAGTATTACGGCGACATGGTCCTGGATGCCTACGGTGGCAAGTAGAGCAAAGAGGATGAGTGTATCCTCCAGCAGGTGCTCTGGCTGGCTGAGGACCTGATAAAAAAACATTTTACATAAGACATGATAGTTGGGTACAAAGGACGAAGCGGATAATCGTAAGATTGAATACCAGTGATAGCTGGACGGCTAGGCTGCGAACCTCTCTGGTTCTGGTCCCTACCGTTTCCATGGTTCCTGGTAGAAGTTTGCTAAAGTGTCATAATATGAGTTATAACATAAAACATAAGGAATTTCGTAAGTATTGGGACCTGCTGTTGTTGGAGTGCCCGGCGTTGTTACGGTAATTGTCATTACCGCCACGCCTATCCGTAGCAGAACGGTCGTTAGTCTGACCGTTTCCCTTGGGCTGATGAGGCTGCTGCTGAGTAGCCGGCTGAGACCGGTCCCCAGTTTTCTGCCTGGAAGATACATTTAAAGAGATGAATAATTGACATATGGAAAGTATACGGATTGGTCACCGCTTGAATACGAATGTTTTACCTCTTGTCGGGTCTTTCAGCTTCCCCGAACTCATCCCTCTCCTGCAGCATCTCCAGTTTTTGTGCTGCATTGGCCACTTGTGCTACAGTGTTGAACGTAGCACACACCAGATTGTTTGCAACCGATGTGCGAAGAGCCCATCTGAAGTGATGTGCCTGCTCTTCAGGAGTACCTTCTGCCGCACCAAGGAAACCAGCCAAGCGAAGAAAGCGCTGCATAAACTCGTTGCTATTCTCCCCAGCTCTCTGTCGGATCCCATGGTACTCTCTCTTGAGCTTGTCCTGCTCAGCCTTGGGAAAGAACTGCTCCATCACCCTGTCCTTGAACTGAGACCAAGTCAAACCAGCAACCCACTCATCACCACCTTCAGATTGCATCAATGCTAACCACCAGTTGAGTACATCGCCTTTGAACCGATAGCATGCCAACCTCGCCTTGTATGCGGGGTCACAGCCCATAGCGTTGAAAATCTTCTCGATGTGAGCCAACCAGCTTTCAGCATCGCTGGGGCTATCTGTCTTCTCAAAAGCTCGAGGGCGGAGCTTGTTGAATCTCTCCAGCCATACTGCTAATGTCACTGGAGGAGGAGGAGGTGGCTGATTGTGCTGCTGATTGTTGGCAGCTTGAACTTCAGCCCGGATGTCATTCCTCAGTTGAGGAAGCAAGGCTTGCATGGCAGCCTGAATTGCAGCATTGAGCTGCTCCTGTTCGTGTGTGAGAACCATCTGACAGTATAACATAAAACATATGATTTAAACAGTTCAAAACATAAAATATAAATATATACATGAAAAAATTTTTATACTAAAATTTCACGAGAAAAATTTTATGCAAGAAAATTTTGTGTATGAATGCATGATGCAGTTTTATGAAAACTTTTATATGCTCGAGAGTGAACGTCTCTGGTCAGTTCACCCAAAACAAAAGACATAGCGAGGGGACGCCTATGGGTCGGTCCCAAATCTAAAAGTTTCGATAAAACACATGCGACTAAATAGGGCCAGTCCTGTACCAACCATTACTTAGTCAAAAACCCTGCAACAATGACATGTATATGTATGCTTAAAAATGATGAATGCATGAAAACAACTGTCAGTTCTAGGAAGACCGTAGTGACTACCCACTAATCACAGGTCAAATTTGAGAGCCTACAGGTCGAAGCCTGACTCTGATACCATAATTGTAACACCCCATTTTGGAAATGGAAATATCACAGTAATTATGGCGTGTCATCAAAGCATACAAGGTAAAATGTCTAAACATTACTTGACCATAAAAAGGAAAATACCGGAATCAAACATCGGTAGTCCAAAAGTAAAGCTCATCACACACAAACATAGTATAAATAAGGAAAGGACTAAACAATGTCCAAAGCATAAGTATCAAAAGAAAGGAAATGCATAATGTAAAGAAGGCTAGACAGCTTCCAGTCCATATGCACGTACTCTTAGTGTCTACGAGCGTCCCTGAGTACCTGCCTTTTTGGGAACATAGAAAAGGAAAACGGCTGAGCAAATACGCTCAGTGCACGGATTTACAATAAAGCATGAATATGATAAGCATATAACTTAATAACAGCGGAAGAAAACTAAGTCCCGAGTAACCTGATTAAGTCTTAATAAAACTGGTTTTATAGTTTGAAAGTCTTATGTTTATCTTATAAAATATGTTTATCATATTTTACCATTAGCCAATATAGGTCATGAAAATCCATCGTGCATGAATAATTGGAGGGGTGACCTCATCATGCAAATTAGAGGGGCTGCCTCTAATTTAATATACTGGTTTATGGGTAGGAGGGATCAGCTCCTTGTGAAGGATGCAAGGCACACACCACATTCACCATGTAATCCTGAATAAAAACATGTAACTAGGATGCACCCATACGCCCCACATGATAAATATAAATAAATGGCCAAAAGCTGAAGGGACGCCACGAGCAATCACTCCGCCGTGGTGAAGTCATAACATCAGTGCCTCTAATGTTATGGTTATGGTACCTCCATAACTAGGTGAAACTGGTCATGCATGTATATGGCTATAGGTAATCTTAATGAAACATAAGCAATCTAACTCATAACTTATACTACGGGAAAACAGTTGGCTGCATACAGGGAATCCTAATAAGGAAAGAATGTCCATACTGAAGGGACGGGAATCCGTACCTTATGTCCAGTGAACGAGAAAGACGAACTGCGAGAATTCTACTTCCGAATCACTAGTGCTACATAAATACGTACATGAATAAGTATCTGCTTACTAAATACATAGCTGGTTTTATGTCATGTATTAGCTTATTTTATGTGTTCTTACTAGGTTTTACTGTTTTAAAGCCTTAAACTGTATTAAATCTTATATTATGTTTAATCTGATTAAGTATTTCTGGTATTTCATGTGTTATTATACTTACTGTGTAATAATAAGTAACTTTCCAAAAATAGCAGGTTTCCTAAAATAGAAAGTTTCCAAAAATAGAAAGTTTCCAAAAATAGAAAGTTACCAAAAATAGAAAGTTTCCAAAAATAGAAAGTTTCCAAAAATAGAAAGTTTCCAAAAATAGATTTACTGCTTAAAATAGATAAGTTTCTAAAAATAGAAAGTTTCCATAAATAGATTTGCTGCCTTAATTAAATAAGTTTCCATAAATAGATTAGCTGCCTTAAATAAATAAGTTTCTAAAAATAGCTGGTTTCCATAAATAGATTAGCTGCCTTATTTAATTAAGTTTCTAAAAATAGAAAGTTTCCATAATTAGAAATAAGCTGGTTAAATAAGCTAAGTATATAAGCCTAAGTGTTTTTCATGATTATTTCCTAAGTCATATGGTATATTGTATAGTTTAATAATTATTTCATGTAATTTAATTAAACTATAGGTTATAATATTTAATTAAAGTATAACATGTTTTAATTAAATAAGTTAACTACTTAGGTTAAAATATGTATTATTATATATTAATAATATAACCTAAGTCATGTTAATTAATTAATTATATCCATGGTTTTAAAATAATTAATTAATTATAAGTCTTAAATATATAAATACTTAGGTTAAAATAATTTCATGATCATTAATAATTAAATAACCTAAGTCATGTTATTAAATTAATCACATCTTTTATTAATTTAATTTTAACATAAGTTCATAACATAAAAACTAACATAAACCATGAACCGGATCTAGGCTAAAAACATGAACCGGACATGAATCGACACCGTACCCCGAACCAACTCGGGGTACCCCGTGTTTCCCCTTGCTGCCGTGGGACCCACACGCACCAACCAAGACCATATGGTCTTGGTGGTGGTCGGCTTGGCAAACCGAAACCCCCTCGGGGTCGGTTGCAGCCTGCGGCCAAAACAAAACACCCCTTAAAACGACCCTTTGATTTAATTAATCACCAAAACATGTTAGATCTATGATTAGTTATTATGTTTTTATAAAAACATCACATGTTCATAATTAATAGAAAGATTAAATTAAAAGAAAAGGTTTAAAAAGGTTTTACCGAATTCGTGGATCAAGAGAACGAAGAACAAACACGATCAATCACCAATTCTTCAAGATCAAAGATCAACAAATCACCTTGTATGGTGATTTATGGGTGGCGGCACAAAGAACAAGGAGAAGAGGGTTTTTAGGTTTTTCTTAAAAATCTTCTGTAAGTTATTTTTGAGTAGTAAAAATAAACATAACCCCCTTTAGTAAATTTGACAATGGGCTTGGCCCATTGCCCTTGTTTGGCCGCGGGTAGGGACCCCACATGGGGTTCCCGTACCTTTTTCCGTGTGTCGTTATTTAGTTACTCGTTTGTGTTTATTTATGTTCGTGTTTTAATTGTTCTCGTTACGTAAATACCGTGATCTAATATATTTAATTACGCTCGTAATAAATATATATACGTAATTAATAATAGTTCGTGTTTTAATTACGTTCATGATTTCATGATCACATGTTCGTGATTAATTATTGTTAAATAATTATTACGTGATCGTGCATATAAAATACTTATCGTGTTCTAACACGTACGTAATACGTAAACTCCTAACACGTAATCGTAATCATGCTATATTAGGAAAGTTTTAACTAGTACGTACGATCCTAAGGGTACTATGCATGGTAAAAGCATGCGGGTTTTACAAATTCAACCTCACTTTGATAGTTCCAAGTGCAAAATTGGAGAGATATTATCACCGTATCCACCAGACTTGACCCTTATAGCAAAGGCTATATTAAAAAATCGACAAAACATGGCCTAAACTTCAAACAATAAGCTGAAAAAGTTGATCCAGTTAAGGAGGTCAAGCACCCGCTAGCCACCTTACTAAAAGAGGCCTTTGCAATCATTACTTTAATTAGAAAAACTACAAGAAGAATCGTGCTATGCCCCCGATCCCTATAGAGCGAAAGAGCTGCCTTGTGATCCCTAAGTTGCAGCACGTTCAGTCGTTAACTCCTCGCGCCGCTGCCATCGTTTTTAAGACAAACCGATGCCTCACCTGCGCAAGAACCTACCTAGTGTCGATCGCACATTCAACAAAGCGTTTGGCTTTTTAAATATGCTTCTTTTTATATGAATATGTGTGACAAACATATTTCATCAAGTCATTAGTGAGATAAATAAAAAATTATGCTAAAATGCTATAGAAAAATAAATTTTAAAACCAAATTGATGAAAGAAGAAAATAGCTCCTTGGTGCTAGCTAGTAACATATGCTGTTTCTCCGTCGACCTCCATGGCTCCATCGACCTTTGCGATACCTAGCTCGTGCATATTGTTGGAAAATATTTTGCAAAATATGGTTTTTGCAATACTTTGGACATAATTTTATATATGTATATGTTATATATATTCGTAGTACTTAGTATCTTTGCGTTCTCCTTGAAGAGAGCTTCGCAACGAGCTAAAGTATGTCCAATATGGAGTTAATATGAATGAGATATCGTGTCTCAAAGTGAGTCACGTGAAACACAATATTTGGAAAAATATTTGTCCCACATCGCTTGAAACATGAAGTGAAAACAGGTTTATAAGGAAATCCTAGTTTCTACCATACAATATTCATTTGTGGGTTTTTACTCCCACGTCTACGCGCGCGCAGGGGGGGGGGGGGGGGGGTGCAGAAAGTGGGATTTCTAGGCCAAAAACGGGTTCGAAGCTACTGAACTTGTGCACGAGCGCGCGACCTGCGGACACGAATGTAGCTCCGAAAACTGGCTTGGGTGCGGGCAGATTTCGGTATCTTATGTCTGATTATTTTAGAAGCATATATTCTGTCTTGGTGACCAAGACATGAATTAGCTATAAAATAAACCATTCTCATTCAGTTTTGATCATCAGAAAAACGCAGCTTTTTCTTTAATCCATTACCAGTTCGTTTTCCAGCAGCTCGTCGATCAGAAACACGCAAGGCTTTCGTGATCTTTCAGGCAAGTTTGTTTAGTCCGGCTGTACAACAGCTTTGAACGTTGTACCCTGGGAAACAGACGGCGAATCTGTTTTAAGGGAAGCGTGTTAAACACGTGTCTCGTCTTAGTTTTACTGCTTTCTTGATTACTGTTATTATTTTCTGTCTTTATATTCTGTTAGTTTTATTACTTGTAATCTGTTTTTAATAAAAGTATACACCGTTTCCTACAATCTTAAAACAGAATCTGTTTAACAGAATTAAAACTTTTATTAAAATCAGATTAATAATTTTATCACATTTATTTATAAACTGTTTCTGCCGAAACCAGGATTGAGTTTCACTGGAAATTAGTTTTAATTTACAGATTTTTATTAACAGTTAACGTTTTTTTAGCAGTTGTTCTAATCAGTTTATTGAAACAAAGATTGTGTTTCTGTTAAACTGATATTTTGATAATTGCATCTGATTCATTGAAAACAAGATTGAGTTTCTTTGAAGCAGATCCACTATAAGTATATAGAGATCACGATTGAATTTCTTATATACAGATTTATAACAGTTGTTTAACTGTTTGTGTTTTGATCTTGTTTGATCTTTCAGAATGTCTACTAGCACTCCTGAAACTCCTGTAACTACTACTGTGAAAGTAACTGCTGCGCCAGTTACCCACACAGTTGCTAATCATGCTGAAAAACCAGAAAAATTCAATGGACAGAATTTTAAGAGGTGGCAGCAGAAGATGTTCTTCTATCTCACTACTTTGAACCTTGCGAAGTTCTTAAAACCTCAGGTGGAACTTCCTAAAGAAGGTGTACCCGAAAATCAACAAGCCGTGCAGGCTGTTGAAGCATGGAAACATTCAGACTTCTTGTGTCACAACTATATTCTGAATGGTTTAGTGGACTCTTTGTACAATGTGTACTGCAAGACTAAGACTGCCAAAGAATTATGGGAGTCGTTGGAGCGCAAGTACAAAACTGAGGATGCTGGTACAAAGAAGTTTGTGGTAGCTCGTTTTTTTGGATTACAAGATGGTTGATTCAAAGAGTGTGATAACTCAGGTTCAAGATCTACAGGTTTTGCTACACGACATTCATGTTGAGGGTATGACTTTGAGTGAAACTTTTCAAGTTGCTGCTATCATTGAAAAGTTACCTCCAAGCTGGGTAGACTTTAAAAACTACTTGAAGCATAAGCGAAAGGAGATGACTGTTGAAGACTTGGTTGTTCGTCTTCGTATTGAAGAGGACAACAAGCTGGCTCAGAAAAACACTTATACACCTGATTCTGCCAAGGCAAATATGGTTGAGCATGGTTCATCTTCTTCAAAGTCTAAAGGCAAGAGCTTTGGTAAAGGGAAGAATGACAAGAAGAGCAAAGGGAAGTCTGAGTACCTTGCTCCTAAAGGTGGAATTGCAAAGCAGAAGTTCCAAGGAAATTGCTTCAACTGTGACAAGCCAGGTCATCGTGCTGCTAATTGCAAAGCGCCAAAGCGGGTGACTCCACGCGAGGCTAATATGGTGAATGATAATGTGGACATGATTGCTATGGTGTCTGATGTCGTTACCATGATCTCTGAAGTTAACCTGGTAGGTTCTAATAATAATGATTGGTGGGTTGATACTGGGGAAACCCGTCATGTGTGTGCTGACAAGAGTATGTTTCACTCTTTCAGAGCGGTTGACAATGGAGAGAAGCTGTACATGGGCAACTCTGCAACTGCTGATATCAAGGGCGAAGGAGATGTTATTTTGAAGATGACATCCGAGAAAGAGCTCAAGTTGACTAAAGTCTTGTATGTTCCAGAGATTCACAAGAATCTTGTGTCCGGATGGCTTTTGAATAAGTTTGGTTTTCGTCTTGTTTTTGAGTCTGATAAAGTTGTACTTTCTAAGAATAAAATGTATGTTGGTAAGGGGTATGTCCTGAATGGTATGTTTAAGCTCAATGTAATAGTTGTTAAGAATGCTATCAATAAAATGAATTCTTCTGCTTACTTGATTGAGTCTTCTAATGTGTGGCATGGCCGTCTTGGACATGTTAATTTTAATTCAAAGCGTCGTTTGATTAAATTTAATGGCATACCAAATTTTCATATTGATTCAAATTATAAGTGTGAAACTTGTGTCGAAGCCAAACTTACAAGATCATCTTTCAAATCAGTTGAACGAAAAACCGAACCACTTGATATGATACACACAGACATATGTGATTTGAAATCACTACCTACAAAAGGTGGCAATAAGTACTTCATCACGTTTATTGATGATTGCACAAAGTACTGCTACGTTTACTTGTTGAAAAGTAAAGATGAAGCTATAGACAAGTTTGTTCTATACAGAACCGAAGTTGAGAATCAACTTGGTAGGAAAATCAAGGTTGTACGAAGTGATAGAGGAGGTGAATATGTGTCTCCTTTTGCTGATCTATGTGCGAAACATGGAATTAGACATGAGTTTACTGCTCCTTATTCACCTCAGCAAAACGGTATTTGCCGAAAGGAAGAACCGTACCTTGAAATAGATGGTTAATGCAATGTTGTTAAGTTCTGGTTTGAGCCGGGACATGTGTGGGGAAGCCATTCTAACGACCACTTATCTTTTAAACAAGATACCTCGTAAGGATAAAGAGGAAACCCCATATGAACTGTGGATGGGAAGAAAACCATCATACCAGTACTTACGAGTGTGGGGGTGTCTAGCCAAGGTAGCTGTGCCGACACCTAAGACCCAAACGATTGGACCTAAATCTGTGGATTGTATATTTATTGGATATGCTAAGAATAGTAGTGCGTATTGTTTCATTGTACATGATTCGAAAAATCCAGATATACACAAGAACACAGTTATGGAATCAAGGAATGCGTCCTTCTTTGAAAACATATTTCCTTGTTTAAAGAAGGAAAATGGAAGCACATCTAGAATAGATGATGCAGTTTTCCAAGATAAGAGACAGCGCGATGATAATGATCTCCAAGATGAGAGACAAGATCAACCCGAGGAAGAAGAGGTTGCACCTAGAAGAAGCAAACGGGCGAGAACCGAGAAATCATTTGGACCCGATTTTGTCTCTTTTATGGTAGAAAATGAACCCACTTCTTATCAAGAAGCTGTAAATTCCTCGGAAGGGCCTCAATGGAAAGAAGCGATTAATAGTGAAATAGAGTATATTTTACAAAATCATACTTGGGAGCTCGTGGATTTACCTCCTGTTTGTAAACCACTAGCCTATAAATGGATCTTCAAGAAGAAGATGAAAGATGATGGCACCATTGATAAGTACAAAGCAAGATTGGTGATCAAAGGTTTTAGACAATGCGAAGGTCTAGATTACTTTGATACTTATTCGCCTGTTACGCGAATAACTTCTATTAGGATGATTCTTTCTATTGCCGCATTAAGAAATTTAGAAGTTCACCAAATGGATGTGAAAACGGCTTTTCTAAATGGAGATTTAGAAGAAGAATATACATGAACCAGCTCGAGGGTTTCATGGCTCCTGGACAAGAGATCAAAGTTTGTAGGCTTGTTAAGTCATTGTATGGCTTAAAGCAAGCTCCAAAACAATGGCATCAGAAGTTTGATCACGCCATGCTCGGATTCAAAATTAATGAATGCGACAAGTGTGTTTATGTCAAAGACAAAAATAGTGGATATGTAATCTTGTGTCTTTATGTCGACGATATGCTTATCGTTGACAGTAACGACAAGATGATCAAGTCTACTAAAGACATGTTGAAATCAAAGTTTGACATGAAAGATATGGGTTTGGCTGATGTGATCCTTGGAATAAAGATCATACGAACTCAAAGTGGACTTGCATTAAGTCAAGCACATTACGTGGACAAAATTCTTAATACTCATAATGCAGGGGATTTCGGTCTAGCTAGAACTCCAATAGACACCAGTTTGCATCTATCTAAAAATAGAGGCGTAGGTGTTGCCCAATTAGAGTATTCAAGAATTATTGGCATTTTAATGTATTTAATGACATGTACCCGACCTGACTTAGCATATGTTGTTAGCAGACTGAGTAGATATACTAGTAATCCAAGTGATGCACATTGGAAAGCTATGACTAGGGTACTTCATTATTTGAGATACACTCGTGATTATGGACTGAATTATGCTAGATATCCATATGTTATTGAAGGATACAGTGATGCAAATTGGATATCTGACATAAAGGATTCTAGATCGACCAGTGGATATGTGTTTACACTGGGAGGGGCCGCTATATCTTGAAAGTCTTCCAAGCAAACTGTAATAGCTAAGTACACGATGTAATCAGAATTTATCGCGTTAGATAAATGCGGAGAAGAGGCGGAATGGCTACGTCAATTCGTAGAGGACATACCCAGGTGGCCTAAACCGGTAACGGTCATTAGTATACATTGTGATAGTCAATCGGCAATTGACAGAGCTCATAGCACAATGTATAATGGAAAGTCTAGACATATCCGTCGTCGACATAATTTGGTACGACAACTACTCTCAACAGGAGTTATCTTAATTGACTATGTGAAGTCAAAGGATAACATCGCGGATCCGCTTACGAAAGGCTTAAGAAGAGAGTTAGTTAGTAAGTCGTCTAAAGGAATGGGACTAAAGCCCTTAAAGGAATGAGTTTCTATGAAGGAAAACCTAACCCAGTTGACTGGAGATCCCAAGATCTGGGTTCAATAGGACAACCTAATCATAGAAATGTGGGGGAAGTCACGTCAATGTGGGGGAGTTACTTAATACAATAACTTTCCTAGTCCATTCCTAGAACAATGTGACATGTTGAGAGGTTAAACATATGGCTTAATGATTTAGGATGAAATCATAAAGCATAATGATTCAAGATGAAATCATAAAACATATGTTTTTAATGATTCAAGATGAAATCACCTATATGAGAGAGAAGTGGGGTCGCTTCGAAGGAAATTGTGGAGGCGCAATTTCTAAGAGCTCTTGCAGAACCAGGCGAGTGTTCATGACCATAACGAACACGACTATGAGGACTTGACAAGGTCAGGAAGAGTCTTGTGTGAGTGTGTATTGTCGTCTACGTAAACAGAGGTTGAGTTCAAGGACATCGCGTCTACTCAGATGTAGGAGACTAAGTGCATCTCACAAGGGAAGGTTCAAAGGGTTACACCTACCTATCCTATGCAGGACTTAACCGCAGAAATTTTGCCGAAACTTTCGTGTGTTTTCGACCGATTCTCATTCATGTGGGGGATTGTTGGAAAATGTTTTGCAAAATATGGTTTTTGCAATATTTTGGACATAATTTTATATATGTATATGTTATATATATTCGTAGTACTTAGTAGCTTTGCGTTCTCCTTGAAGAGAGCTTCGCAACGAGCTAAAGTATGTCCAATATGGAGTTAATATGAATGAGATATCGTGTCTCAAAGTGAGTCACGTGAAACACAATATTTGGAAAAATATTTGTCCCACATCGCTTGAAACATGAAGTGAAAACATGTTTATAAGGAAATCCTAGTTTCTACCATACAATAATCATTTGTGGGTTTTTACTCCCACGTCTACGCGCGCGCAGGGGGAGGGTGCAGAAAGTGGGATTTCTAGGCCAAAAACGGGTTCGAAGCTACTGAACTTGTGCACGAGCGCGCGACCTGCGGACACGAATGCAGCTCCGAAAACTGGCTTGGGTGCGGGTAGATTTCGGTATCTTTTTTGGCTTGGGTGCGGGCAGATTTATAGACTTTCTTATTAAGTCATGACAGAATTTTCCAGTGTTTGTGAAATATATGCAAATCGTGTTTATTTTTAACAGATCTGTATGTCTGATTATTTTAGAAGCATATATTATGTCTTGGTGACCAAGACATGAATTAGCTATAAAATAAACCATTCTCATTCAGTTTTGATCATCAGAAAAACGCAGCTTTTTCTTTACTCCATTACCAGTTCGTTTTCCAGCAGCTCGTCGATCAGAAACACGCAAGGCTTCCGTGATCTTTCAGGCAAGTTTGTTTAGTCCGGCTGTACAACAGCTTTGGACGTTGTACCCTGGGAAACAGACGGCGAATCTGTTTTAAGGGAAGCGTGTTAAACACGTGCATCGTCTTAGTTTTACTGCTTTCTTGATTACTGTTATTATTTTCTGTCTTTATATTCTGTTAATTTTATTACTTATAATCTGTTTTTAATAAAAATATACACCGTTTCCTACACATTATTCAATCCCTTACCTATCGACATTGCCGAGTAGGCAAGTACGTATACTCTATAAAAGCTTTAGTTTTTGGTACTAAACTTTTGAGCAAGAGCAAGCATATGTTCTTAATCTTTTTTCTTAAAAGAAAACACTTTGAAACCAGAAACTGTCCTAGACAAGTTGTGCAACGGGTCTACCAGACTTTAATAGAAAGAATGCTGCATGAGGTGTGGTGGGAGCTTCCTGGTTAGCGACAATTCAGTAGCTTTTATGTACATACGGCATATATATTGTATATAGCAGTCATATTTTAATTTATGAATCATAATATAAACAATCTTTATTGGACCCATGTATAATTTCTGATGCCTAATTTACGTTCTTAATTTGGTCCCGTAACTGTTGAATTCACTTATTTTGACACTCAGCCCTTCTGTATTTACCATGGTCCCCTAAAGGCCTAAACAGGTTAATAATTTGTATATCCTTATTTTAACCTTTGAATGATCATTTATGTATATCCTACAAACATGGTTAGATGAAAATGGAAGAAAATGAGGGCCTGATGCAAGACATAAACAACTATCGATCGGGATTACCAAAAAAAAAAAAGATGGCTTAGCTTATGTCGTCATTACTCATTACCAGTTCACCACATTCAGTTCTGATGATGCCATATTACTCCAACCAATGTACGAGATTATATATACAATCGGGAGCTTAATCATTAATTAAACATGATTAAATCGCTTAGTATTAGACTACGGACTTAGTGACTTCAAAAATAGGAATAAGGCTTTAATGCCTACCGGCTTGATTAAATATGTTAATTGTTATCGTACTACTTAATTTGTTATGACTCTTTTCCTTTAAGCAATCATGTATATGTGCTACTACGCTGTGACCAACTAGTTCATGGGATTTAAGTCTATCGCGCGATACAAATTTAAGCCGGACAAAGCTCTTTTCTTTGAGAAGATGACATTACCGGTTCAGATTTAGCATCCAACAAAGTTTTAATATGTGGCATCCCACTTTTGCTGTTTTACACCTCTCAACCTCTCAAAAAATTAGGTATAGGTTTTAAAAGTTTACAAGGTATGAGATAAGAAAGTTTACACTCGAAAAATCGATAGAAAATCTATTGTGAGTAATAATCTATATATGATAGAGAAGTGATTGTGGAAAAGTTATGAATTTGATATGAAGTTTATATAAGTAACTAAGAGCAATTCTGATGCATAATCTATTCAGCTATTTTCATCCTTTCTCAGTTTTATTAATATCTTCTACTTATTAGTACCTCTTTAATGCATCAGCCTATTATTAGCCCATAATGTTTTCATCTATTCTGTACATGCTTTTGGTTTGCATGGTTTTATCCTTCTGTTAATAAGGGTTTCAAAACTTAATTAGCTCGCAAAGGCTTATAAAAAACCTTAATTATCTGTTTAAAGTTTATAACGAACTATGATATCGATTTAAGTAGACAACGAATGATTCCATACGGATAAGTAGATACGTATAGAATCCGAACCATTAAATGGATGCATGTATATGACGATGGTGTAGCAAATAGGTTTGGACTTTGCAACACACACATAAATGAGAGATGATGATTCAATTTAATGTAAATTCATGTAAAACCCCACTTGCTTTTCCCAACTGTATATATCATATCTTGATAACGACATCACTATAAATGTCTCGAAAAACATCCTCAGAATCACAGTATCTATTTATTTTCTTTTCTCCACCAATTAACTAATTCCAGGCCCAGTTAAGTATAACTAAGGCTAATGGTAATAAGGCACAAAAGACGCGTCTTTGGAGGATTATGGCGCGTCGTTGTTCAAAAAGACACGCGCAATGGGTGTGTCGTGTGTCTGTTTTGGAGAGAAGTCGATCCACAAGAAGATCGAGTTGTGTGGGAAGGAGGCGGGTAAGGAAAAAAAAAGAGAAAAGAGCCGTTGATGGTTTTCCTATACGCTTTAAATACGTTGATAATTTTTCATTGTTATATGCAGTTTAAAACATATTCAATCTCATTAATGCAAAAAAAACATATATCTCATTCAGTTCTAACAACAGATAGATCCCGAACAATTCATGAATACATAATTAGATGAAGAAGATGATGAAGATTAAGAAAATAATACGAATCTAGGGAACTTAAAGTAGGCGATGACATATTGTATGAATTATCAAGCAGCATGTTCAAGAATAAGAAAAGCTCGTTACCACGAATCACGATAAATAGATACTGTTACGATGCTTATGCTCGTCAAAAGCCACCTACTTTTTTAAAATCCGAATTTATGATGAAGATATATTACTCTATGTATTATAGAGGGGAATCACGTTTCCATAAAAAACAATGATCCCCTCACATTACTAATAAACAAACCTTTTATTTGCCTCTCACAAACAACTCATCATCTCACAATCCCCTCATTCACTTCTCTCAGACTAAGTTTATAGGCAACCCACTCCAAACGGTCATCATCTCACAATCCCCTCATTCACTTCTCTCAGACTAAGTTTATAGGCAACCCACTCCAACCGGTTGGAGGAGTAAATGACAAAAAAAATATTATTATATTAAAAGTGAGAAAGAAAAGAGCACCACCGGTTCGTGTTGTGATTCTTAAATCTTGATCCCAACCTAGCCACATGTTGCATTATGAATGGCCTCAAACCATTGTTACCAAACAAAAACACATCATACTTATTTATACGGATATAAAGCAAGATTGAAGCTGAAAAGTGGGTTTGAGTCTAGATACACTAAACTAAATATAATTTGTGGGTTTGAGGTTTATGATTCTTGTACTATGAATAAAAGTGGATTTTGATGGCTGAGAAAAAAATGCAATGATGATGATGATGAAATGGAGGCGTGAGATAGTAGTATGTTAATTTAGGGTTGTGTAATCTAGAAGACTACAACACAATTTTAATCTTTTAAATGGGGTTGGGCTAATTTCGTTTGGGCTTAATTTAGCACTAAGAATAACTGAAGTATATCTTAGATGGACAAAGGATAAAAGGTCTCTTATTAGCAGCATCAAATGTCATTATGGTTAATGATAATATATTAATTTATATAAAAATTTGAGTATTTTAATTATATATAAAAGAAATAATATTATATGTCAGGTAAAAAGGTTGAGATTTGTTGTATGTATAAATTATGTAAGTGGATGAGTAAGAAAATAATATTTTAATAAGAGGTTTGGTTGTGATAGGTTGTGAATAAACATAGTCTCATCTTTCACACACATACAGTAGTCCCCCAAACGCCCTCTTCATTAATTGTGGCTTGCCCTCTTCATTAATTGTGGCTTGCCCCTTCACAATTTGCCCCTTGAAAATGGATTAAATGATTGATCCCCTCTCTGATTTCTCTCATATATCGCCCTCCCCTCTCTCACTATTTGTTTCTCTCTCTAAATATTTATCATTTTGGGGGTGTTTAATGAGGGTTTGATGGAAACCCTATGGTCGTTGATTGTGTGATAGTTGACTGCGATGTTTATGAGCTATTCATGGATTGCTGGAAACCCTAGCTGATTCGTTCTGGGTTTCATCCGATGATTTTGGGGGTTTGATATGAATGGATACCAATGATTTTTAGGGTTTCATGGAAACCCCAATTATAAACTTCATATTAGGGAGGAATCACGCCTCCTATGCATTTCTTGAAAGTGATGATCTTGGTTGGTCAGTTTTTTGCTTTCATTTAGTTTGTGGCTAATTATACTGATTCATTTGCATGTTTGTTAACTTTATCATTTTTAGGGCTGTCATTTGAAATATGTCATTGTTATGAATTTTCCTCGGTCGTTTGATTGTTTAATAACATTAATATAACCCGTCGCTTGGCGTGGCAGGTCATTCGATTTGCAGCCGCGACGGGTTGAATATTTATTTGTGTTATGGTTCCATCTTAGGATCATTTTATGCACACATTTCATTTTATGCACACATTTGGAATGTGCAGTTCTTACCGTTGTTCTTAAGGCATTTGATTGTTTAAGGGAGTATTGTATGTGTGTGAAAGATCATAAATGTGCGTGCCATATTTGTGAGCGGGATGACCCTTTATGAGAGGGAAATAAATGGATTGTTTATTGAGTATTAATGTAAGGGGAATCACTGTTAATTGATATAACCCGTCGCCTGGCGTGGCAGGTCATTCGATTTGCAGCCGCGACTGGTCGAATATTGGTTTGTGTTATGGTTCCATCTTATGATCATTTTATGCACTGTTAGTTTCGTTCTTGTTGTACAATGCGTGCGGTGATGCGTACAACCGTTTCACATTTATTGATTCTATGTGATTACATGTTGTTATACGGGCTATGATGACTTGCAGCGGGTCGGGTTAAAGCTGAGATCCCACGTGTCTTGGCGAGGCACCTTTTAAGGGTTGCAACCATGCGTGTATGATCTTGATTTAGGTCACACGTGTGTCAAATTATCTTATAATCATCCTATATAAGGCTAAAAACCTTTAAATACCATAACCTAACATAAAGTAAGCTTATGAAACATAAGCCCAAAACCCAAATTCTATAACCTAGCCGTTATCAGCTTATTGATATTTGGGAATGCTAATAATCCTTTTTTGGCTTAACTATTTGAGATCATGCCTTGGATAAGCCATAAAGTTCTCAACATTAGAAACCACATATGGAATCGAGATATTTTAATTAACAAGTGATATTCAGGCGGGGGTAACAAGTTTCTACGAGGGTAATCAATTTTGATTTTTTACCCGTAATGTGTAGATATTAGTGAAAACTTTGACCGTACGTTCTTTTCTCTTTAGAACTATATGTTAGGTTCTTTTTAGACACTACAAAATCTTACCTTTTCTTAGATTACTGATATTTATATGCAACATACGTGCCCATAATTTAAATACGTGTCTAAAAAATGGAGTCTATTGCATATAGAGTCCAGAAAGTAAGAATCCACCTATTTGATGGTAGTTATAAAATTGTTTAGTGGAAAGGTCTAAGTATCACCTTATAAAACTGCCAGATGGTTGTTTGAATATTGTTAAAACATTAACCAATCACCTACTCTGCTGCAAAAGGGTTGTTTGGCTGTTGTTAAACCAGTAGCCAAACACCCCTTCTGCTGCAAACCTAATGTTCTTCATATTTCAAAACTGTTTCTTTGAACTATCTAATATGGCAAACACGAGCACGTGTTTCCAGCAACATTGGGTTCTGATTTTCAAGAAATAGGCAGTATTGTTCTTTATAATTTTGCAGGGCGCAGTTATTTCAGGGTGTGAACTTTGCAGGACGCGTTTGCACTTCATGATTCCCAACAATTCATGCGGTTTGAGGCTGTGATTCAGTGGGGTTGTGATTCACGAGCCGTGCTTCAGAGGATGTGTTGAGTTTATCAAAAAGGTATATTACGAGTTTTATTAAGTTGGCATATTGCATATATGTACATAGAAACATAGATCTCTTAATAACATATTAAGACAAAAATAGGAAAACATTGAAATAATAACCATGTAAGTGTAAAACAACGCAACCTACAATAAATAATTGATGATTGGTTCTCTCCTGTCACATATCTTCTTCTTTACTTTCGCCTTAACTTTATATTTTGTTGTTTTAGGCGAACCAATGAAAGATTTCCCTGAAGACATTCGCCAGCAGTTTGAGAATTTTTTGTCAGAATTTAAAAACACGCCTTTGAAAGGTAAGAATCTAATTTTTGATGATACTGTTATATTCTGTTTGAGCATATTATAGACAAATTTACAACGTGTTAAATATACAGGTAGGAATGCCATTCTTCGTGCTATTTGCCCACAAGTATACGGTCTATTCACTGTGAAACTAGCAGGTAGATGCAGCATTTTTTAATAAAAAAGGTGACGACACAACAAAAAGGTATGCTCATGTATGCTCAGTCTTGGCATAAAACTAAAGCTCCCAACTTCAAATTTCCGCCTGCCATAATTTTTGCAGATTATAAGGATGGTTGAAATTGCATATATTTAAGCATATGATATGGCGACAGCCATGGTTGTAGTAGCGGTTTGTTGGTTGCGTAACTATATAACTGATTCGTAAAGCGAGATTTTACTTACAGTTTTGCATTAGATCATATTGGTTATCTTTTTTGTTCACACTAATGAATAGTGTCTTTTTTACGGTTATTTCAGGGTGAATGCGAATCGGGGCTGATTTGTCGACATACACACATGAGTGTAGCGTTTGGTCAGATAATGTGGGTATTGCCTTATCAAGTGTAATTAATATACTTGATTTTGCTAGGTTCAATTGTTGTTCTCGGTATCTTAACGAATTGATTTCCGGCTTAAAGTATGACTCAGTTGATTTTGGTGAAACAAATATTTGTGGTTGTTTTTAAATGAAAGTGCAAAACAATTAAAGTAAAAGGTAGGTAATTTAAATCTAAGTCTAATTAAAGTAAAAGGGTGCGAGTATTTAAAAACATGACTGAAATTAAAGGGCGCTAAAAGTAAATGACGCAAACTTAAATCTATCTAAGGCAATCTTAAAATGCAACTATAACTTAAACTAAGGCAAGACTAAAATTAAGCTAAGGCAAATAATCTTAAAGTGAAATTAAAATAAAAAGGCGGGAAAAATAAGCCTTAAAAATAAAAGACAGAAATTTAAAAAAGAAAAAATTAAAAAGAACCTTACAGAACCCTTGATTCGGAAGTTCAAAACTTCCGAATGAACTAGCTTGATCCGGAACTTTTGGAGTTCCGAATGAAATAGTCTTGACCCGGAAGTTTTGGTGTTGATCCGGAAGTTTTTCCTTCCCTTGATCCGGAACTTCGTTCGGAAGATATTGATCCGAAACTTTTGCCTTTGGTTCGGGACTTTCGAATTGATCCGGAACTTTTGAGACTTCCGAATGAACTGCTTGACTCGGAACTTTTGAAGTTCCGAATGAACACTCTCTGATCCGGAACTTTTGGACTTCCGGATGAAGCTAGCTTGGTTCGGAACTTCTGGAGTTCCGAATGAACAACTCTAGATTCTGAAGACTTCCGGATGAAGCCCTTGATCCTGAACTTTCAGACTTCCGAATGAACACTCCTCTTCTCTTGGTTCGGAAGTTTCCTGGGAATAAAGAAACACAGAAACAAACTCCCCGAAGAACAAGGGATAACAGAAACAAGAAATAAACATAGATTTAACCAAAATCAACACAAACGATTAAGCTAAACTAATAACAAATCAACAGTTAAACATAAACAAACAATTTAAATCAACAAAACAAACAAATTTAACCACAATAATTAAAACCCACTTGATCAAAATAAGAACATGGACATAAACATAAACATAAAAATCAAAGATTAAGAAAGGTAGATGAGAGATTAACAAGATAAAGTAAAGATTGACAAGAATTAAATGGAAACTTACTTGAAATTAAATGAATTTAAGGTGCAAGACAAGGTAATTAAATTGACAAGTATTTAAATGACAAGGTAATTAAAAGTGGAAGACTAATTGTCACACTTAGCCAACAAAGAAAATGATTAACAACTAATGACTATTTATAGGGGAGGAGTAAGGAAGCTTCCTCCCCTCCTTCATTTCTTATTAATTGCGAGATTAAGTCCCTCCTTCTTTTAATCTTCATTAATTGCATGCTTAGTCCTTTATCCTTCTAATCTTATTTGAACTTGGACTTAAATGACTTTTGGCTTCGGGATTTCTTTGAACTCGTCTTTAAATTCTTCAATAAATTAGACTTGAGTTTCTCGGCTTTTGATAAACTTCCGTCTTTTGACTTTTTCTTCGATAAATCTTCAGAATTGGTCTTGGACTTCCGTTCTTTTTGCACTCTTGACTTCTTGACTTCGTCTTTCATCCTTTTCTTTAATAAAAGTCCGTAAATGCCCGTGAATTCCCGTGTTTTCTCCACTTTTCTCCTTTTCGTCCTAAATCACAACAAAAACACAAACCGCGCATAATTCCGACATAAAAGACATAAAATACACGTTTTGGTCCGGTTATTATTGTAATTAAGTGGTAGAAAAGATGGGTGTTTACACACCTATCAAATCCCCTACACTTGACCATTGCAATGTCCTCATGCAATGCATTAGTTACAAAGCACGTTTACACTTTTCATCATAATCAATCCATAGTGGCCTTTATTAAAGAGATAGAAAATTAAAAACATTCAGAATAAAGAAATCAAAAGCATACCTTGGGTTTTGAAAATGTCATGAATAATCATCATCCTCAAGTTTTCACATTCTCCAAACCAAGCTTAAAAACGAGATCATTGTTATTATAAGTTAGTAAACTATCACGAACTCATGTGGGCCAATTACTCACTTAGACTCCCTTATTCCTAGAGGTATCTCTTATATTTAATTGTTGTCTTGAATGATCACGAGGATGCATTGTTTGACTTATTTCGATAGTTATTTAGTCCGAAAATAAAGTGAACGATTTAATCAATAGTTAGCTAAAGGACAAAATCTTTTAAAACTGCTTCTCGGGAGCTCATAAAGTTCATATCTTGGCATAACTCGTTTCGCGATTTGAGACCTTTCTCGGACCGATATTTGGCAGCGACTTCATACTTCAAACCTTGAGAGACGTTCATGAAATTATGGTCTTCTCTTCATAATGGAATTTCTTCACTTGAAGTTTTGAGAGATTCATACTTGGACCACGACTTCTTCATTTTTCTCCAATCTTTATTTTGGACTTTGATATACAACGATCCGCCTCCTTTTATGACTTGGATCTATTTATCCTCATACCTTGTTAGGGTCTTTTCGGATACACTTCTCCATGACTTTTGGGGAGTATTTGCTTTTCGTCGTGTGTCTCGATCCTTCATATTGATTTTTCATAAATGATTCTTCACATCACTTTTGGATCTTTAGCAACAAAATATAGCCCTCATGCCTTGTTAGGGCCTTTTCGGACTCGCCAATCTTCACATCCCGCTTCAATAAGTTATGCCTTGGCTATGAACTCTAATCCATACCGAGCAACTTTTAAACGATCTTGGGCTAGAAGCTAAGTAACTTTTCAAATCGTACAACCTTATTTATTAGCAGATAAATTATTAAGCAAGCGATGGGAGAATAGGCTTATAATTAACTCACATAAATTCACGAAAGAATACCGAACTTATAATTGGCTCTATCATCTCTCGTTCTCCACAGTTTAAAATCTCAAGTAATGAGACTCGTGAATGCTTAGCCTATTAAATCAAAGTTTTGGGTTTTCGAGTCGCCTATAGGATCTTGCAAATTCTTAGACTTTTTCAAGTTTAGAAATCGCATTTTAAAGTTCCCTTGATAAACGACTCTCTAGGATCAATTATAGGAACTTGCGAAAAGTTCTTGTTCTTAACCCGTGAGAGTTAAGACTTTCGCGTTTTATAGCTCCCTATATAAAAGCCTAGCAAAACTTGATTTAAACACGTTAAGGATACTAGCTAGAGTAACTTAGATAAGTAACTCGGGTTGAGTCAAAAGATTCACAACGTTTGAAAATTAAAACCACTTTATTAAACATTTATTCTAATAAGGAAAGAAAATAACTATACAAAGGGAAAAACTAATAGGCCAAAATAGATCAAAATTTTTGAAAAATGTCGAAAAATTGAGTTTCCGGTTAAAATGAGGACAAATACAAGGAAAAGACCACTTAACTTCGATAGAAGTCCCCCCTACACTTAAGATAAACATTGTCCTCAATGTTTAAGCATGTGGGAGTAAACTCCCCTACACTTAGGACATTGAAAACTTTGTTTAAATCTCGCTAAGGAAAAGACAACTAAAGAGATTCCTATTTTAATATTGAGAAAATATAAAATAGTGAATCGAAAAGAGTTTAGGATAGAACCGGGAAGAAGTGAACACGGAATCACGGGTCGTAAAGAATCATCAAGAGTGGATCACTGAAGCTCGAATCCCTGATTAATAAGTGAGGAGAGGAAAGAAAACCAACGGGTCTCCCCTACACTTAGGATAAAGAAAGCGAAAAGATAGATACATGGGTTGCCTCCCAAGAAGCGCTTGTTTTTGTTACCGAGTCGTGAGCCTGACTCGACCTTGTTCATTAAAGGAAGAAGCATGAAACATATCCACCAGGATCGAAGACATAGTTTTCGTCCATCAATAAGCACAAGCTTCAGGCGAACAAGGCAAGCCAAAGAAGAGTAGGCAAGGTTCCCTTAAGCAGTGATGGAGCACGGTGGAAGCAAGGATGAAGTGGTGCAAGCATGTCTTCAAAATTTCCAAAGATTTTTCCTTTTATTTCATCAGGTGGATACTGAGATGGCTGTAGAATATCAATACCGAGGTCGAACACCTTTTCCTTTAGGGGAAAATAGCACTCAGGCTCAGCAGAGTGTGAAGAAGATCCGCAAAGAAGCACAACCTCGTCCTCAGAAGGGGGACAAAGAGGTGTTAACTCATACGTGCTACGGATTTCGGTGTTGACCGGTTTCTTTTCCTTTGAAAGAATGTGCTTCAAATCCAAAGTAGGATCAAGACGATAATCTTCAAAGTCAAAAGGAGGAGCATCACTCTCATGAGGGAAGTAAGTGTTGAGAAACTCAGAGAAATCTTCCTCAAATGAGTAATCGTCCAAAGTAGGATCGAGTGATGGCGGAGGATCTTCAGCGTGTGAAGAATCGCTCGAAAGAGTATCGGCCTCATCAAAATCATCGAAAGTGGGCATCTCGGGATACTCAGAAGTACAATCATCAAAATCATCCGAATCTGAGCTAGAATCATCATCATCATAAGCATCAAAGACCGGTGGAGAATCATAAATGGGAGAAGCGTCCAAAGTAGGGAGAGAATCATCCACATCATCATTAAAAAGTGGATTATCAATGCAAGAGTTGAATAGAGGATTGTCGTAGACGACAAAGTCATCAAGCACATTAATCATATTCACTGATTCTCGTCCAAAAGATTTGCCTGTAAGCTTCCCCATTTTAAAAACTTTTGAATCATCCCCGACTCGTAAGATTAACTCACCTTCGGCCACATCCACTAAAGCTCGTCCGGTTCTCAAGAATGGCCGACCAAGTATTAAAGGAATACGAGGGTCCATTTCATAATCAACTACGACAAAATCGACCGGGAAAGTAAATGTGCCAACTTTGATGAACACATCTTCGGCTATACCAACGGGGTAAGCGAGAGTGCGATTTGCAAGTTCAAGAGTCATCTTTGTTGGAGTGAGGTCGGGCAATGATAGTGTTTTCCAAACACTCAGTGGCATCAAATTAATACTAGCCCCGAGATCAGCAAGGGCAGTAAATTCTTCAGTTTTGTTGAACACGCAAGGCAACACAAAACGACCGGGATCTCCAAGTTTTTCCAGAAGTTCTTTAAGAATAACTGCAGAGCAGTTTTCATTTAAGCGTGTGTTGGCGAGTTCATTCAGCTTCTCCTTCTTGCTAAGCAATTCCTTGAATGCTTTGACAAATTTCGGCATGTGGACAAGTGCTTCAACAAGGCTAATGTTGATGGTCATTTGAGATAGCATATTCACATATTTCGATACTTGACAGTCATTCTTGGTTAGCTCGTTGGTCTTGCCTATGCGAGAAGGGTATGGGATATTGGGTTTATAGGTGGAAGGTGAAGGTGTAGTCGGTAAAGGTTGAGATGTTGAAGGGTCCTTCCGAGATACAGCGTCATGACAAGGCGAAGACGGTAATGGTGCACTAATACTAGGTGTAGGAGGAGTAGGGATACATGGTGGTGGAGGAGGTGTAGATGATGGGGGTGGGATTGGTGGTCCTACGATGGTGACTCCACTACGAGTAGTAATAGCACTCACATTAGCTCGCGGATTAGTGACGGTGTTTGAAGGTAGAGAACTTGAAGTAGAAGGTTGAGTGGCGGGCAAGAAACTAGCCAACAGATTCTTTAATTCAGTCATTTGAGTGATGAAGGAGGATTGAATATTATCGCGAACCTCGGTTCTAATGTCATTTCCTTGCTTCGTGATATCTCCTTTTAAATTGATTATTTGGCTCTGTAGATTCTTGATTTGCTCACCTTGAGTTCTCATTATGGCTTCAACATCGGGATTAATGGGTGGGGTTTGTTGGGTGGGTGGTTGATAAGGATTAGAAGCTCTTGGTGGGATTTGGTTGCTTCTATTGTAATTATTGGCGGGGTTTTGGTTTTGAGGAGAAAAACCGGGTGAAAGGTAATTGTTGGATCGGTAACTCAGCAGATTTCTATCCCCTTGTTGTCTAGCTTGGTAATTTTCCGGTGAATAATTACCATAAGCTGCATACACATTTTCCGGATTTCCTTGAGTCGAAGGACAATCGGTGTATGAGTGAGGACCGCCACATGTTTCACAAGGATTAGCAACCGCTTTAACTTGTTGTTGTTGTTGGTTTGAAGCGAGAAGCGTAATACTTTTGCTCATTTCAGTCATCATGCGGGTGAGTTCAGTCATCTCAGGGTTTGCTGAAGTGGAAGAAACATTGACTCTCGGGTTGTTCCTTGAAGAAGCAGAGGAATCCCAGTTTTTGTGGTGAGTAGTCATGTTCTCAATTAACTCTCTACACTCCTCGGGTCTCCTTTTCATGAATGTGCCACCGGCGGCTGCATTAATCGTATCACGATCTCGAAAAGTCAAACCGTTGTAGAAAGTATCGATTAAGGTCACAGGGAGCATGTTGTGGTTTGGACATCTATCGATCAAGACATTATATCTCTCCCAAGCATCAAAAAGAGATTCATCAGGGTCTTGCATGAAACCACTGATTTGATTGCGAAGGCTTGTAACCATGGATGGTGGAAAGTAGCGCGACAAAAAGCATTGAGTCATGTCATCCCAAGTGTGAATTGAATTCTTCGGGAGACGATCAAACCATTTCTCGGCATGATGTAATAAGGTATGTGGAAAGAGTTGTAGGCGAAGTTCATCCATTGTGGCACCGGCCAACTTCATGCTTTGGGTGATTGTAATAAACTTGTCGAGGTGTTTGTTGGCATCATCATCAGGCAATCCACGTAATGGGTTTGTTTGCACTTGTTGAATCATGTGGTGCTTCAACGAAAACTCAGGAGCGTTGATTTGCATCGGCGCAATCGGTCATCCTCGTCCAAACATTGTAGGTTGACAAAGCTCCTCCATGGTCCGAAGACCGGGCTGTGGAAGAACATTGTTGTTATTATTATTATTATTGAGATGCGGTGGAATGTTGTTGTTGACACCTGACATAACTAAATCTTCTTGAGGCTTGGGCTCTTGATAATTGGAAGATCTAGTACGCATACACCTGAAAATGAAAAAGAAAAAGAAACCAAACACAAAGACAACATATATACACAATAAAGATAAAATCTTTTTGGATTTTTGAAGTTTTTAATTTTTATGGATTTTTATCAATTTTTAATTTTTATGATTTTTGAATTTTTTATGCAAGAAAAATAACGCTCACAAGTGAACAGATCCCAAAAAGCAACGCGTCTCTCACAGAAAACCGTTAATCTTTACGAAAAGAGCCGGCAGCGGCGCCATTTAATGATTGGATTTTACTAGGTTCAATTTTTGTTCTCGGTATCTTAACGAATTGATTTCCGGCTTAAAGTATGACTCAGTTGATTTTGGTGAAACAAATATTTGTGGTTGTTTTTAAATGAAAGTGCAAAACAATTAAAGTAAAAGGTAGGTAATTTAAATCTAAGTCTAATTAAAGTAAAAGGGTGCGAGTATTTAAAAACGTGACTGAAATCAAAGGGCGCTAAAAGTAAATGACGCAAACTTAAATCTATCTAAGGCAATCTTAAAATGCAACTATAACTTAAACTAAGGCAAGACTAAAATTAAGCTAAGGCAAATAATCTTAAAGTGAAATTAAAATAAAAAGGCGGGAAAAATAAACTTAAAAATAAAAGACAGAAATTTAAAAAAGAAAAAATTAAAAAGAACCTTACAGAACCCTTGATTCGGAAGTTCAAAACTTCCGAATGAACTAGCTTGATCCGGAACTTTTGGAGTTCCGAATGAAATAGTCTTGACCCGGAAGTTTTGGTGTTGATCCGGAAGTTTTTCCTTCCCTTGATCCGGAACTTCGTTCGGAAGATATTGATCCGGAACTTTTGCCTTTGGTTCGGAACTTTCGAATCGATCCGGAACTTTTGAGACTTCCGAATGAACTGCTTGACTCGGAACTTTTGAAGTTCCGAATGAACACTCTCTGATCCGGAACTTTTGGACTTCCGGATGAAGCTAGCTTGGTTCGGAACTTCTGGAGTTCCGAATGAACAACTCTAGATTCTGAAGACTTCCGGATGAAGCCCTTGATCCTGAACTTTCAGACTTCCGAATGAACACTCCTCTTCTCTTGGTTCGGAAGTTTCCTGGGAATAAAGAAACACAGAAACAAACTCCCCGAAGAACAAGGGATAACAGAAACAAGAAATAAACACAGATTTAACCAAAATCAACACAAACGATTAAGCTAAACTAATAACAAATCAACAGTTAAATATAAACAAACAATTTAAATCAACAAAACAAACAAATTTAACCATAATAATTAAAACCCACTTGATCAAAATAAGAACATGGACATAAACATAAACATAAAAATCAAAGATTAAGAAAGGTAGATGAGAGATTAACAAGATAAAGTAAAGATTGACAAGAATTAAATGGAAACTTACTTGAAATTAAATGAATTTAAGGTGCAAGACAAGGTAATTAAATCGACAAGTATTTAAATGACAAGGTAATTAAAAGTGGAAGACTAATTGTCACACTTAGCCAACAAAGAAAATGATTAACAACTAATGACTATTTATAGGGGAGGATTAAGGAAGCTTCCTCCCCTCCTTCATTTCTTATTAATTGCGAGATTAAGTCCCTCCTTCTTTTAATCATTATTAATTGCATGCTTAGTCCTTTATTCTTCTAATCTTCTTTGAACTTGGACTTAAATGACTTTTGGCTTCGGGATTTCTTTGAACTCGTCTTTAAATTCTTCAATAAATTAGACTTGAGTTTTTCGGCTTTTGATAAACTTCCATCTTTTGACTTTTTCTTCGATAAATCTTCAGAATTGGTCTTGGACTTCCGTTCTTTTTGCACTCTTGACTTCTTGACTTCGTCTTTCATCTTTTTCTTCAATAAAAGTCCGTAAATGCCCGTGAATTCCCGTGTTTTCTCCACTTTTCTCCTTTTCGTCCTAAATCACAACAAAAACACAAACCGCGCATAATTCCGACATAAAAGACATAAAATACACGTTTTGGTCCGGTTATTACTGTAATTAAGTGGTAGAAAAGATGGGTGTTTACACACCTATCAGTAATAATCTTTTTTCCCTTTGCAATACAATTTTAAAAATACTTTTGAAAGTGACTATCTTTACATTGATGATCTTTGCAACGCAAGAAGAAGATAAAGACAGCGGTCTCAAATTATATATACCGCAGGTCTGAGCACATAGCTACACGGAAAATCTGTGTTGATAAAAGTAAGTGGTTTTAGAGGTTTTGAACTAAATAAATATTGGTGGTTGAAGAGCAGTCATGGTAATGAATCAAAAGGGAAATGTATGTTTCATCCTTTTCAAAAACAAATTTTTATGTTTCACATATTCTGATTTTAAAAAGAAACTTCGAAGCAGTTTTTTCTGTATGTCATTCTTCGTTGGTCAAATGAAACACCACTGTTAGTTGTAGGTTGCAGGCGTTGATGTTATTGTTGCTTATGATGTAGCTGATATTGCCAGTCAAAGGGACATAGAAAGAACAAAGAGATGATGAAAACTAACTTGGTGGTTTCTGTGCACCTACCCTGGTGGAACCTGAGTGTGTGGAACTTGCTGAGGCTATGGGTGCTAAACATGACCATTTAACCTCGGTTTTTAGCTCAGCACAAATGTCCAGTCACTTGACTGTATTATGAGTTTAACAGTTCTGCACGCTACCGGTAACTCCATATTCTTTATATTTCTCATTCAACTTCTTTTGCGAATAAGCCTTTTGTAGAGACAGCTTAAAAGTAAAATTAACTAGGAAAGAAATAAGTCAAATAATCAACAATTTGTCTTAATACTCCAAACAGTAAGGGGTGTGTGGTATAGCTCAACGGGGATGCCAGGTTAAACGTGAGTGTTAGCCCTTGATTCGTATACTGAGAAAGATAGGAAACTAAATTATGGAGGATTATGGTAACCTCACATTTAAGTGCGTTGAATTTATAAAATGGAGCCGTAAGTATATCATCTCATGAGTTCAACGTTTATTTTGATTCAGGAATCGACAAAAGTATCTGATTATTACGCTATGGAGTTACAATTGGAAACATTTGATTTAGTTACTTATATTAGATGGGGATATGTCATTGCTACTGATTGACTTAACTTGATAATGTCCAAAAAATGGTGGTTTAAGAGATGAAAAATGCAGAGTTTGTTTTAGTTCTTTTTTTGTCTTTTGTGTTTGACCACCAAAACTGCATTTTTTGTCCATAAACCAGGTGATTAAAAAAGGACTGATTTTGGCAATGCGGTGTGAACGCCTATAAACTTTGCCGACTAGACTAAACAACAACAGATGGCATAATAAGACTTTAATGCAGACTTAGCTACCACTAAAACATGTTAATTGCTTACTAACATTTGGGATAACTATACTTTTGTTTTATAATATGTATTGAACAAGAAGTGGTGCTGCTAAAGTCTCCTATATCTATCCAAACATTCTGTTATGATAGCTTCTGATGATAAACTGCAGTCCAGCAAACCCCAACACAACAGATTACTACTGCTTTCTCCTAGACAGAGAGGTAAAGTTCATTCATTTTATTCATCACTTAAACAAAAAACATTCAACGCATACTGAAAAATGTGTATATGAAAATTGATACTATTTTATCGATTAGGAGATGGGTAATAATTGTGATTTGTGAGGTATGATCTCATATTTATTTATTTGATCAATTCAGGGAGTAGTTTGTATCCAAGAGTTGTTAGTGAACAAGTTAGATGCCACGAGAGTACAGTTCCCCTGCTTGCGGATTTTTCCCTGCGCTGAAGGAAAAACTAGACCAATTACTTATGCTCCTCTTAGGTTGCACAAGATTAAAACGTCCAGTTGTCAATAGAAGCACCGTGATGTTATTCTAGACCATGCCGAAGATGAAAAGTACGCACCGGATCAAGCGCCGCAGCGGAGCGCGGACACAAGACCTAGTGTTCCAAAAAATTTGGCAATTCTGCATTGATGAAGTGTACTTCTCAAAGGGTTTTTCTGGTAAATTATTATTTAAAAAAATAGTTAAGTAAAAGGGATGTAGGCCACTTGTTATATAGACAAACACATTTTTATCAAGAAGAGAGACATACAATTACTACATAGAACATAATGAAGACTAAAATTTCTTATTTTTACGGACTCTGATTTCAAGATTATTTAGAATAGGCTAGGCACCACCATATCATCTTTATATGAGTCATAGTCATCAACAAACATTATTGCAAGAATCTTTCCATTGTTCCCATAATATATTAGTCCTACATTTCATATCAGATGTTTTAGCAACCTGAAATTTACCATAACGACACCTATCTTGATGCTTGAGGAGAATATTTGTAAATTGATGTGAAAATTTCATGTGATTCTCTTAAACATTTCTATAAGGCTATTATGGACTTTTAAGAAAATAATGGACATGGTGTACAAACATCATCGTGAGGATGCTTTTGCACGAACACATGAGAAAATGTTACAAGATATTCGTGATTAGTCAATGAGGAATCACATTTAAACCTTAGAGTCGATTTAATGAGACATATTTGATATGGAACAAATGCACACTAATTTATAATATAATATATTTTAATTTTTAGTGTAATGTTTTTTATTTTAGTATAATTATCAATGTGATGTTTTTTAATTTTAGTATTTTAATAAAAGAAATTTAAAAATAATTTAAGAATGATGTTAGTTGTATTCTTTTAGGGTAATATGTTTTACACTCGATGAATAAATTACTCAAAAAAAGTTAAAGTGCAATAGATGTGAGTGAATCTCATATCTCATCCTGTTACATAAGCGACAAAACTTACATAAGAAAGACACAACCACCTCCATGTAGGAGAAAGAGACCAGCTAACCACTAGCATACATTTGACTCAATGAAAAGATAATTATAAACTAATGTTTATTTTTACCACAAAACCTTATATTAAAACACCATAAAATGGTTGATATTTCATATAATCTTTGCACTCTTCATCATCATATGGATTATCATCATAATCATCTTTCCATTGACAATATAAGCTCTAAGTTCCAACACCACTTTCCACTTTCAAAGTTCTTGTTGCTATGAAATTTGTCGTTTCAGCATACACTTCTTCTACTTCACTCTCATTATCGTCAATAAACTTTTGACCTAATTTTCTATTCACACACGAGGCTTCTATACGATTCACATTTACCCTAGGATTAACCTTTCCCACATTTTTAGCATCTGAATTTTCCAAGATCTCACAAACCTTCATCTGCTTATTCAAAGTCGCAAACTAATTAATTACTGAGAGAAATATGATGAAGATTATTTGAATTTCCAGCTTTATTACAAGAATTCGGTGCAACATTGTTAGAATTATAACTTTTGGATGTCGAGGCCCATTTTTCATACTTTCTTGCTTCTTGTACGTCCCAAAACCACTTGAATTAGATACCAGACAATACAAAAATATGGTTTTAGATCTAAAACTCATAGACTTACCGTGTTGTTTATTGTTTTGTTTATGTTTATTTACAACGTGAAACCCGTCACTTTGCGCAACAATATTCTTCATAGGATTTGAACCACTTTGCTTAATTGAGTCTCCACCTAAATTTACCATAATAGTTTTTGGGCATTGACTATCATCGTGACCAAACACCGAACAACTACCACATTCGATTTTCACTCTTATTCCACCTTGATTGTATGCAATAAAGAGCCTGAACCATCCACATAAGCAATAAAAATAACCATAGTATATTTAAGAGGATGATTAACCTCTATGTTAATCAAAGTACGTATATAATCCAAACGACCCCATGAGTATCTACACATTGTACTCGTATAAGTATCCACAAAAATGTGTGATTTGGCGAGAACACCCTGACCCCTGGTGCCTTTTGGCACCGGTCATTGTCCACCACACAAGGAATAGTCCGA
This sequence comes from Glebionis coronaria, assembly GCA_025667525.1. Lineage (NCBI taxonomy): Eukaryota > Viridiplantae > Streptophyta > Magnoliopsida > Asterales > Asteraceae > Glebionis > Glebionis coronaria. Next base: position 56,932,863 of record CM046881.1, read on the forward strand.
AAACTCTCTTGGCTGAGTGGTACACCAGTTGGAGTAAGCAGGAGCCAAGACTCGAAATCTTAACCTTTATACACAAAATCTATCATGTGGGACCATGATTTTTTGGTAGGTGGGTACCAACTGAGCTAAAGCTCTTTGGTGTGCTCATATAAGTATCACACGTGGTTGGTGTACATAATCTAGTAACTATAGAACTCAACCCATCCCCAGTAAACGCAATAACATGTACATAATAGAGTTTAAGCCATAGCAGAACATATTTTATCTTTATAATTAATAAACACTCGTTAGAAGACCACTTCTTAAGAATGATCGGAGCATTACATATCAACCGTGGTCCGTTTTCCATTACCTTATCCCTACCGGCTTTAGATACACTTTAAAGAAGAATAACCTTTCAAATTCATCATTGATTCAACAATTCCAAACTTCTTCAAAACATTCTTCACATATTGTTCCTCAACACAAAATGTTATTCTTTTACCAAGGAAACAACCATATAAAGAATGCTCATACCCGAAAAAGAATTCGCCTCCAACATCGATGACAACGGGATTTAGACTTATGCATTTTCACAAGTTTGTAGACCCACTTCTCATGTACAAAAGTTCATGACTTGTTTTCTTGATTCATAATGAATAAAAATCATAAAAGATACACGTACAAAATGCTTAGATCCCATTCCTTCTTTCAATGTGTAAAAAATATGAATCATTAATTTGATCTTTGACACTATGTTGGTTGTATTATTACACTATGTTAACAATGAATCAATGATCTAGGTTAATAAGAGAAAAGTTGGTGTACATCAATTTGACGATCATACTTACGGTCACTATTACTACTAACCTAATTTAGAGAATGGTTCCCAACATTATCAACACAAATGTAGCCTCATTTTTACTATATATACTACCAATATCAGCACTCAACATGTGTAACATGACCACTAACATCACCACCAAAGTTACACAAAAAATATATCCATTAACTTAACATCATAAGTCACACACACAACCAACATTGCAAGTCAATCTTTGCCTAGACCAACTTCTAGGTTTTTAGACGTCCAATGTATCGTACATGGTTGTTTTCAAATAAAGTACACACTTTTTAAGGGGGGGGGGGGGGGGGGAGGGGCGTCGTGACCACCTGTTACGCCCGACCTAAAATTTCATTTATCAATCATAGAGAAATGATGTAGTAACATGTTTTCTATTATTCATAGATTAGACAAGAGGTGATTATGTTTATAAAATATTGATTTAGTGCAATTCCGATCAAGTAATTGGATTCTAAAATCACAAGGAAACAAATCGTTTATTATTTTTAAACTTGTAATAGACTATAAGTTTATCTAAGACATATTAAATGTAAGATTTAAGTTCCATTGGATATATTATTTTTTAGGATACTGTGGGACTCATCCCCACCCTCCATCTTTATCTCATCCAATGTATGAGATTAAATCTCCAATTTATAAATGAGAGATATTTTCGTCTTTTCACGCGTGCACTATATAAGTCTTTTTTCTTCAACAACCCTCATGTATTCACACACATAAACCATGTTTTTTCTTTCTCTCTTTATATATATTCTTTCTTTCTCTACACTAAGGGATCTAATCTTATATGGAGATCCATGAATCACAAAAGTTCAACTCGATCTAATCAATCAATCTTTAGTGGCGGTTATGGCGATTATAACGGTAAGTACCGCTATTATAAACAATAACGATATCTTCATAATAACCTTATTCGGCATCATTTTTTACTTGTTTATGTGAACTTGAGCAAGTTTTATGATCTTGAAAAGCAACTTCACTAGTTTTATATATTATATTTTTGCTCCTTACCTTTTTGTGTTTTTTCAAAATGTTTCCTCAATCAATCATGAACTTTGTTTGCTTTTAAATTTAATAAGCTTATTAGCTTTTTTATATGACTTGTGTTAATTTAGTGTTATTATGCAGCCTTTTAATAAGCTTGTTATATGTGAGGGTATGAAGCTAATGTATTGAAACTATAAGCTAGCTTATTTTGATTAATATGTCAATTTTTATGGATTTGGTGGATAATTAGATTATTGTGAAGAAGCTAATTCAGTGAATTAGAGGAGAGTTATGAATAAGCTACCTTATTAGCTTATTTTGGCGAATTATCACATTTTATAAATATAAGAGTTATGGATAAGCTTATGTTAGTGTGAATAAGTTGTATTATCAGGCATTTTTATGTCCTAAACAACTTATTATTTAAGTTGTTGATGTAAGTTGAATTAAGTTTGATGTATCATATATGATACCTCGTTTTTCATACATGATAGTTATATGATATGTGATATATGATAGGTATATCATGTATGATATATGACGTATCATATAGGATGTACGTAACAAACCACAAGAAAAAATTAGACTTTATGACTAATAACACAAAATATCTTTAAGCTCTTCGTACATGCCTTCTAACATATATGATACTCTACATGACTTTTTACACTTTTGACCTATTGTATATGGATTAGCCGTAAGACTCGAAAGTGACTATGGATGGCTATGGTGAGTGACATTTAGAGTTGCTCATCATAACAAGAGGACGTACGCTAGGATGTTTAAGGATCAAGATGAAGTCAGTGTGACTCATGAGGAAATTGATCAAGAAAAAAGAGTTGATTGTTAAAGAAGAAGAAGAGTAGTTTTAATAGTAAGAATATTTTGGTGTTAATCATTAATTCAACACACTCTTTTGTTTTTGTATCTTTTTATCATGTTAAATTTATCTAACTCTTTTGATTTTACATTACATTACATTCTATTTGATTTATCATATATGATATCGTAAAAAAAATATGTTTTTTTTAATTTTCTAAACAAGTGTTTAATCATGAATCCAAAAGACTCTTTGTTTTAATCATGAATTCCACAGACCCTTTGATTAATCTATCAAACTTTATTTTGAGTATCATATATGGTAATGCATTATCATATATGATAATGCAGTATCAATGCATTATCATATATGATAATGCAATATCATATATTGCAGAATTTAAGAGTTACATGTATTCTCATATATGATATTGTATTATTATATATGATAATTGTTAGGAAATTAAGGCTGTTAGATTTCTCTTAGTCATAGAATTATTTCATAAATACACTAAGTGTTATAACCTTGCTTGTGCCTAGGAGACATGCAAGTATTAAAAGTCTCAAAGAGGTTTTGACCTTTGTGAGCAACCATAGAAAGTCCTAGTCAGAGGCATTGTCAAGAAAGTCGAAGATTACATGAAGGCATCCTCATTAGCTGTGATGGATAACAACTGAGATTTATCAAGGACTCTTAGTGGTTGAGTATTATTCGGGGTGGAAATACCCTGATAACACTCTGTACCCGTTGGGTATCTCATAGTGTTTAGGCGCGGACTATTTGAGTAGGACAAATAGTAGCTTTAAATGAAAGCTTCCTAAGGTACGAAGGTATGAAATTAAGGCAAACAGTTGCAAGCACTGTCGCTGAAAGCTTGAAGTGGCCACACTAACCTCCTAAAAAGGAGGGCTTTACCTAGTTTAGTTCTGTGGATTAGTCAACCAATGTGTCGGAAATCACGGTTACCCAAAAAAAATAGAAGAGCATTTATGCAAATGTCTGACCTCACCAGTTTCTTGTTAAGTCGCTATCTACTCCACCAACTTGGTCAACCTCGTACCACTATAAATAGAGAATTTTGTAAAGAGTTAATGTTGTTTACTTTATTTAATTTCAAAGCATTAACTCTTTCAAACTCACAAAGTCAGCTGTTTCATTTGAACACATGTGCTTTAGAGTTTGCTTGTAAACTTAACACTCTTGTTAAGTTTGCTTGTCCAAAGGGTACATCATACATTATCATTCAAACTGTGTGATGCATAACATATTGTAATACTTGATTATAGATTAAAAAAGTATTTCATTTGAAAGTATTTCTGGTGTTATTATCTTTAACTTATTTGTTTCATACTGCATGTTATACGCAAAACATGTCAATCATATTTAAGAGGAATAGGAAAACCTCTTATGAAGTGTTCAGAAAAAGGCACATGATGTTAGTTACTTATATGTGTTTGGTTGTCCTGTATTCATTCACAACTACGAGACCATCTTGAGAAGTTTGAAGAAAAGACAGATGATGGGTTCTTCCTAGGATACTCTCCTATTGCTAAAACATTCATAGTATTAAATATCAAAAGAGAAGAACTAGAAGAAACCTTCCATGTCACCTTTAATGAAGATGATGACGTTTTTACAAAGATCAAGCTCTGAAAGGGATGAGAATGACTTTAATGAAAATAGGTCCTATCGAGAAAATGAATTCTCCAAGCCAAGACCTACCATCAATCATCATCCATACACAAATACCATCACTCCTTATTTTCCATCATTTGATCCTCTATCAACATAGAACCTTGATCTTCCCTCTGAACTATCGCTTATCTCAAAGGAAAATCAAGACATGAACTGTCCTTGAAATTCAACACTTGATGACTGTTCAACTGTCCTTACACCCAATGAAGAACCTTCTTCATGTCTTAATTCTTCACCAACAAACATAGCTACTAATGATTCAGATACCGAAGTAGTGTTTGAAGAAACTCCACCTGAGGAACAACCTATCAATCAAACAGATCCTCTATCCACTATATAAATCTATGATAGTGTAACTCCTACTCCTCAAAGCAAATGGTCAGAGACCAACATGTTCTCTTTGTTAACATCATAGGTGAAAAAACAGCTAGACTTACAACTAGACAGAGAGTTCTGAACTTAGAGGCGGCTTCTGCCAATGGGTGTCTCTTTGCAGAATTTCTTTGAGAAATAGAACCTAAAAGAGTGGCTAAAGCACTTCTTGAAGAAGGTTAGGTGGCTACTATGCAAGAAGAAATCAACCAGTTCAAAAAGAACGAGGTGTGGACATTAGTACCAGCTCCACCAAGGAAAACAATCACTGATACAAGGTGGATATACAAGAATCAGATGGATAAGGTTCGGAGGATCATAAAGAACAATACAAGACTGGTTGCACAAGGGTATACACAGACAGAGGGGATAGACTATGAAGAAACTTTTGCACCTGTTGCAAGACTTAAAGCCATCTGAATCTTCCTAGTTTATGCTGCATATATGAGGTTTACTGTGTATCAGATGGATGTGAAAAGTGAATTTCTAAATGGAAAGTTATCTGAAGAGGTGTATGTTGCACAACCACCAGGGTTCGAAAGAATTGAATTTCCAAACCATGTGTGTAAGTTACATAAAGCTCTATAAGGGTTGAAGCAAGCACCTATAGCCTGGTATGAAACTCTGTTAACATTTCTCCTTGAAATTAAGTTTAACAAGGGTTCCATTGGAAAAACACTCTTTACCTTAAAGGATAAGGGTGATTTTATTATTGTACAGATATATGTAGATGATATCATTTTTGGGTCAACTAACATTAATCTTAGTAAACGTTTTTCTAAAATTTAATGACCAAGAAATATAAAATGAATATGTCGGGAGAATTAACTTCCTTTTTGGGTTTTCAAATTAAACAATGTCCTAATGGAATTTCTATTTGTCAAGAAGAGTATGTTAATGAAATGATGCATAAAATCGTTACTTGCATTCTTTGGTCTCACTTCGTTTTGATTACGACAATATATAAAAACAAGCATTTACGAAAACAAAGAAAATCGAATTCTTGAGTTCAAACATTTCCATATCATCCATAATCACTTATGGTATGACTAAACAAGTTCTTAACCTAACTAAGTGATCAAGGATTTATAATTTTCTTAAAACTCACTTTTATGTTTAAGTGACAAAAGTTTTTGAATAAACTTTATTTTTGGGAAAATGTTTTGTTAAAAAGAAAATGTAAATTTGAAAATAGGATATTCCTTTTGGATAAAGGATATTTTATTTGGATAAAGGATACTCTATTTGGATATATATTTCACAAGATGTAGTTTCTCCACTACATGATAAAAAAGAGCCGATTATAGTGCCCGCGGATCATTATAGATCCCCGCAGTTCCTTATCAATAAGGAACCACCGACCTATTTAATGAACCACACCCAGTACTAGCTGTTGGACCTTTCTCCTATAAATAGTGGACTATTTCCAGATTTCCTTTTCACCTCTTTTGCACACATATTATCAGATTCAAAATCCCTTCTTTAATTACACAAACCCTTGGTTATTTGGTTGATTACACTTGTTTAAGAAGTGACTATTTCTCCTCTCATCTCATCCTCTCTAGTGCAAAGAGAATAACACTTTCATCCTGAAGTGTTGTGTCAAGATCAAGATCCAAACTTTGTTTTATCTTGTGTCATTGTGAAGATCCAAATTGTTTTATAATTTGGAGGTTGTGTATGTATTATGGTTAGTACTTAGGACTTAAAGTATATTGGTATAGATTCGTTCGCTACGATTAGAACTCGACTTTTAGCTTAGGGTCGGTAATTGGTTAAGCGACGTGTATGGTTTCTCCACCATAAGGATCTCGTTAATAAGTGAACTCTCGAGTAGGGTACTCGAGGAGTGGAGTAGGAACGAAGAGAGAGCTTCGTTTCTGAACCAGTATAAATCCTTGGCGTTTGGTTTGATCCTTCCTTTCCTTATCTCTTTCCATTCTTTATTCATTATTGCATATACATTGTGATTATTAGTTTAGATACACTATCACTTGTTCATTTAGTGCATAAGAAGGTTTCACATAAACCACTTGAATCTAGTTTTTGATAAGGATTTTTGAAAACCGATCCTTGGATCATTTCAACTAGAGAAACTATACGTCGACTCGGATCATGCGGGACACTATATGGACTAGAAAATCACTAGCAACATTTTTACCTTCATGGGTTGTTGTTTAACTTCTTGGTTCTCTAAGAAACAAACTGCTCTTGCCAAATCCACCACGTAAGCCGAGTATGTGAGTGCCGGTAAAGCTTGTCAACAAGCACTATGGATGAAGCAAGCGCTTGTTGATTACGGGATTACACTCGATGATGTTCCCATCATGTGTGATAATAAGGGTGCAATAGACCTTAGTAAGAATCTCGTGCAACATTCGTGAACTAAGCACATAGAGATTCATCATCATTTTCTTAGGGATAATGTTCAAAAGGGGAACATTTCTAGGTTTAATGTAACATATTCCTTGATTGTGCATGCTTTGATCGAGTCTTTTCTCTCTTGAGTCTTTTATTTTTGAGTCAAAATTTTTTGGGTTTCAAAATTTTTACTCTGTTTTCATCCAAAAACCACTCTCTATCCACGGTTCTTTATCACTATCGAACCATGGCCAAGCTAATGAACCACGTCCATATTTATGGAACCGTGGTGTCTATATGTTTTATGGTCATTTTATTTTCTGAGTCTTTGAGTTTCTATGGAAAATCTAGTGTTTTTGAAAACCTCCTTCCTTGATTTCAAAACACCTCAAAGTATTTTCTCAAAGGTCAAGAAATGTTTTTGCATTATTAATTCAATCTTAAAACGCCTTTCATACATTCTTGTGATTGTTAACAAACATATACACGCAATATGTATGGGTCACACAATCATAGTGAGAACACCTTGAAATTATGGAAGATTCATGGATTATCGAAAATATGTTATGACTATGTGTCTAGATAATCGCACCTCTAACATTGTTTTTACTTACAAACAAAATGTGTTTTGGTCAAAGTCGTGTTTGTTGGTTCTTGTGTGTTTCCTAGTCTTTATTTTCTCTTTAGCATAACTTTAAGATAAGTTAGACTAGAATATTATGATTTGCTGAATTGGAAAAATTTCCTCATCCTCCAAACACACCCAATGCCCATGGGTCATTAAATATCCGCAGCTCCTTATATTTAAGGAACCGCATGCATATTTAATGAGCCACGGCCAGAAGCCTTAAAACTCGTGTTTTTTTTTCTCAAACCTCTTTTTCTGAACCACTCTAATTATTCCAACATTTTTTGGAATATTGTTTTCAAATCTTTGACCATTCCCAAAATATCTTGTGCTTTCTCTACTAAACCCACATACTTTTTCATCTCTTCCATACCAATTACCAAATAAATAATTTCTTATTCACCAAATGAAAGCCTTGATTCACCATCATATTCTCTAATTCCTCTCAATCCAAATTCACCAAAGAACACCCTAAATCTAATCACTTCTCTTTCAAAGGAAATTGATTTTGAAAATTCTTCTTTTGCATTGCATCCCTTTTGTATTTTTCCTCCATCACATGATAATATCATGCATCATGGAACATATTGTCTTTGTTGTCAATATCAACATCTTGCCATGTCTCACATCAATGATGAATTGAATTACATCAAATGTCTTCTGGTCAAGCCCCATCTTAACTATGACAACAAGAACATCACCAAGCCTCCTCCACCATATTCTGCTACTACATAGTCTTCTAATTAAGCAAGTGCCTTGTTTATTAATAAGACATCTAATTTAAGCAAATCTTAGAAATCTAGTGTAACTAGGATTAGAATTATGCTTAAGTTTTAGGCTTGTGTTTTATACATCTTAGTATGGCTTTGATTTCCTTGTATCTTCTCATGTTGTCCTAAATAAGATTTATCTATATATATTGGATCTTTGTTGTCTTGTGTTTTTCTTTTGGGACCATTTTCTTTATTTTAACCCTTCTATGTAGCTTATCACCATAGCTAGATCACTTGGTGCCCCAAGCTAGGGGGAGTAAGCACCAAGGGGCGCTTTAGCAAAGTCGATTATTCTCTTCATCAAAGACTTATGCTACCTTTTTGCTTCGACAAAGGGGGGTGAAATGGAATAAACTCGTTTTTCAAATATTTTGTTTTTATACATGATTGAGTTTATATATTTTCGCAATAAAGAAAAGGGAGATTGTTAATGCAATGATGCCTAAAAACGTTACTTACATTCTCCGGTCTCATTTCATTTGAATGACGACAATATATAAAAACAAGCTTTTACGAAAACAACGAAAATCGAATTCTTGAGTTTAAGTATTTTCCATATAATCTATAATCACTTAAGTTATGAATAAACAAGTTTTTAATCTAACTAAGTGATCAAGTATTTATAATTTTCTTAAAACTCACTTTTATATTTAAGTAACAAAAGTTTTTGAATAAAATTTATATTTAAGAAAATATTTTATTAAAAAGATAATGAAAATTTGAAAACCGGATATTCTTTTTAGATAAAGGATATTCCATTTGGATATTTCACCAGATGGAGTTCCCCACTATAGGACATAAAGGAGCAGACTCTAGTGCTCGCGGATCATTATAGGTCCCTGCGGTTCATTATCAATAAGGAACCGCCGACCTATTTAATGAACCGTGCCTAGTTCTAGCCGTTGGACCTTTCTCTTATAAATATTAGACTATTTCTAGATTTTCTTTTCACCTCTTTTGCACACATATTATCAGATTCAAAACCCCTTCTTTAATCACACAAATCCTTGGTTATTTGGTTGATTACACTTGTTTAAGAAGTGAATCTTTCTCTTTTCCTCTCATCCTCTCTAGTGCAAATACAAGAACACTTTCATCCTTGAAGTGTTGTGTCAAGATCAAGATCCAAACTTTGTTTTATCATGTGTCATTGTAAAGATCCAAAATATTGTATAACTTGGAGGTTGTGTATGTATTATGGTTGATACTTAGGCCTTAAAGTATATTGGTATAGATTGGTTCTAGCTAGGATTAGAACTCGACTTTTAGCTTAGAGTCGGTAAATTGGTTTAGCGACGTGTGCGGTTTTTCCAACATAAGGAGCTTGTTGATAAGTGAACTCTCGAGTATGGTACTCGAGGAGTGAGTAGGACCGAAGAGAGAGCTTTGTTGCTGAACCACTATGAATCCTTGGCGTTCGGTTTGATCATTCTTTTCCTTATCTCTTTCCATTCTTTATTCATTATTGCATATACATAGTGATTGTTAGTTTAGATACACTATCACTTGTTCATATTGTGCATAAGAAGGTTTCACATAAACCACTTGAATTTAGTTTTTGAAAAGGATTTTTGAAAACCGATATTTGGATCATTTTAACTAGAGAACTATTCATTCTCCCTTCTAGTTTCTACAAAGTATGTTAAAGATCTGTTAAAGAAATATGACCTAGCCGACTCTGCATCAGTGAAATGCCCCATGGTTCCCCCCAAAAAATTGAGCACTAATGATTCATGGGTCTCTGTTAATGAGACTATATACATACGTATGACTAGGTCACTAAAATACCTCACATCTAGTAGACCAGATATTCAATTCTCTACAGGTCTTTATGCAAGGTACCAAGCTAACCCTAAGGAATCCTATCTTGTGGTTGTTAAGAGAATTTTCAAGTATCTCAAAGATACACCATCCCTAGGTCAGTGGTAACCAAACTAATCAGGCTTTGATCTCAAAGCATATTCAGACTTGGACTATGTAGGATGCTGCCTTGATAGGAAAAGCACATCTGGAAGTTGTTAGATGCTTGGAGGAAAGTTGGTCTATTAGAGTGAAAAGAAGCAAAATTCTGTGGCTATGTCATCAACCAAAGCAGAGTATGTTGCAACTCTTGGGTGTTGTGCTCAGGTGCTCTGGATTAAGAGCCAACTAGATGACTATGAAATTCTCTATGATAAGGTGCCCATATTATGTGATAATAAAAGTGCCATAACGATTTCAAAGAACCATGTGCTTAACTACCGGACCAAACACATTGATATAAAGTATCATTTTATTAGAGATCTTATTTAAAAGGTGATATTGAGCTTCATTTTTACCCACAGAGCTGTAACTAGCTGACTTTTTTACCAAGCCTTTGGCTGAACCCACTTTTGTTAGACTAGTTGCAAAGTCAGGTATGCTTAATATTGACAAAAACAATATCTGATAGATCAAATGTTTTAAATGATGTCTGATATAATATTAAATGTTTTTAGGTAACTAGGTAGTTACATTGAAAGTAAATGACTTTGACAGTTTTATAACTCAACATTTAATGCAGATCTCAAATGTTTTCAAAACTGAATATATAATATCATTGGGATTTTACAATTCATTCTAACCAAACTTTTCACACACACTTCTCTCCAAAAGCTTTCATCTCTCTTAACATCATCAAACCCCAAACCTTCATTCCTATCATTATCAATGGAGTTTTCCGTCCCAAAGTCACGTATGTCAAGTTTGAACTCAATCAAAGCATTCTAGCAGCCAACAACTCGATTGGTTGGTTGCATCCCACTAATCCATTATATGGTGACTTGATTTCCTTAATGAAAAACTGCGACGTTGCTACTACTTTTACCAAGTCACCATCCGTCTACTACCAAGAATATCTTCGTGAATTTTGGTACTTTACAGAAGTTGTAGACGATAACATCATCTCCTTTCATATTTCATGCTTTGAGACATCATTTTCATTTATTGTGGATGATTTTTCCACCATTGTTGGTCTCAAGCATGAGGATGCTTGCCTCAATAGTGTAGCCAAAGAGACGGTCAAAGACGCACTAGCATCTCTGTACCCTTTCGATGACAAGAACCTAATGCTTACACATGCTGAAGTTATGAAGAGATCTCCTTTAAAACTTAAGTATTTTTCGCTTGTGCGGAGAGTCCTTTTTATTCATATCGTAAAAAAGCCTGGGAGGAATGCAGGGGTCTCTAGATCAGCTAAACTTCATTCATTAAATATTTCATACGGGCAGATATGGGGAGCTAGTGTAGATGTTGTAAGCATACTATTTGTCAACTTGGTTGAGAGGCTCAAAGGAAACAAGAATGAAGAAAGGGAAAAGAACATCTGCTACTCTTGTTTCTCTCTCTGTTATTCAAATATCTCTTAGGAGATAAATAAATCAACTCTGAACATCACTCTGCTAAACCCTACCATATTACTGCAGCTGTCTACAAGGTGCCTGGACCAAAAGACATACAATTGACATCTCATATGAAGGAAGTTGCAAGAAGACCGACCTTGGTCTAAGACTTTGATCCCTTCCTATAAGAAGGTGAATACTTTTGGAACCTGATAAGTCTTTGTCCTTGACCGTTGTGCAGAGCTCCTAGGAGTCCAAAGCAACAACTGATACAAGACTTAAGAAGAATTCAATCCCTGCTTCTTCCAAACATACGGTCCATGAAGCTATCAAGAGAAAAAAGAAGGTTCCAAAGAAGAAAACCTCTGTTGTGAAGCTTGCCAGTGAACTTGAGGTCCCAGCTAACAAAAAACAGGAGTTTAGTTCCTCCAAGTCAGTAGAGGTAGCAGGAACCTAGCTTAAAACTGTTGTTATCAAATAGGTATACAACATTTTTAAATTTTTAGAGGTTCCATAAGCAGCCACTCTCAAACGTCTGTAGGAGAGAGTGGTGAAGTCTAGGATTATCCTCGACCCATTAGAGTGTATGTGTATTCACTTAGAATCCTATTAGGTATTATGTACACTCTGTCTTTGCACTAGGGAATTATTCATTTATGTTTATTAAGCACCCCGATGACCCTGAACCCTCTAGATACTACTCAGGCAAACAACAACCTGAGTATATATGTCTCAACCTAGTGTCTAAACGTCACTCGGCCTCTAGGTTCCTTCACTAAAAGAGACCTAATATTTTATTCTTTGGGGGCTGAATAATCACCCTCAGCCTTCATGGGACATCGTAACAAGCGATCATCACCTATATCTATTTCATACTTAAAGGATTCCTAAAGGATTTATCCTTTGGGGGGCTGAATTATCACCCTCAACCTTCCAGGGCAGCAATGGCGACCATTTCCCTCATAATCTTCATAATTAAACGAATCCAAAGGATTTATCATTTAGAGTGGCTGAATAATCATCCCAGCCTCTCTAGGGCAGCGAAATGGTGACCATTCCCCTCCTTTTTTTCACAACTATTATTGACTCAAAACTTTACAAGCTTCAAACTTATCTACAACGTCTGCAAAGCCTACTCCTGAAGCTACAAAACTAATTGACGCCAAGTTGGTGTCTGATGATGAAGATATAGAGATGATTCTTGTAGAAGATCGGCCAAAAGATGACACAAATCTCTCTTGACCAGAGATACATGTTGATGATGAAGACATCTTAACTAGTGTGGAATTACTATCTGACCCTAAGTCTATGCTTGACGATGATATTCCCTCTGGAAAGGTTGTCAAAAGCGAGAAAAGCGCTCGCATAAGAGACAAAGTGAAGCGAAGCGACCCAAAATGCCTTGATCCTATAGAAGCGAGGCGTTTTACTAGAGCGAGTAAGGCGACCGGAAAGCGACCAAAAAGCGACCTAAAAGCGTTCGCTTATGTGAAAAAACGGTTGATTTATAGATCTAAAAATGGAGATCTGAAAATGGAGATGTTTTTTTTTGGAAGAAGATAAACACGGGGGAGAGAGAAAGATATATTAAATGTGTGTTAAATACCTACGTGATATGGGAGAGAGAAAATGCCTTTTTCTTGTTTTTTACAATTAATACCCTTTAAGTATTATCAATTTACATTATTAGTCCCCATTTAAGCATTACATTAGATATCATTCTGCAAAGATGATTTCTTTAAAAAATATATATTAAATGTAATCATTTATGATATAAAATGATTTTAATTTCTAAGATTTTTATACTTTTATCACTGTTAAAATGATTTTTATTTTGAAAATGGGTATTTTCAAGATAATTATGCTTTTAATCAATTATTGATTCATACTACACCATTATATGCATAAAGGATATTAAGTTAACTAAAGCGCTCGCTTTTCTCGCTTCTTGTTTTTCACTTTAAAAAAAGACATGTCGCTTTAAGGTCGCTTTCGCTTTTAATTACCTTGCCCTCTGGTGAGGACATTGATGAAGATGAAAGAGAAGATGTCTTTGAAGATAAACACATCCCTACTCCTCTATCTCCACCAAAGACTATAGAGAATGTACCAACTACAAGTACTGAAAATGCTGAACAAGTACCAAGGACATGTACAAAAGATGACGAGGTTACTAAAGAGACAGACACAACAAATACTCAAGTGAATGCTGAAAAATCTCATAGGGTATCCACTCAAGCCAAGTATCCTGTCTATGATCCCACTACAGAGTTTCTTTTATTTGAGCACTCATCAGAGCAGTCTCAAGATGTCCTAAGGATGGTAAATGACTAATTCCTATAGGCATTGAACATCTTCAACCACCAGCCATCTTCATTATCTAGTCTTACACCTTTAGATAGAGTTCACAAGAAGCTGGATAGAATCTTCGATGATATTAAGAACATGGAAGCCAATCTGCCTGATCTCATTGCAAACACCCCGAAGGCTACCCTCGATGATCTAATTGAGAAAGGTGCAAAGAAGGGGTTAACTTAAGGAATCAAACACTTATCTATTGGAGTCAAAGAAGGCATCACTTTTGAGGAACCCAACATGTTCTCAGCACATGAGATTGGCATGCATCAGGAGTTTGAAACCTTAAACAACAAACATTGTGTTCACTATCGCCTGCTAAAAAATTACATCCGAAGGACCACAAGCAGACACTGCAGTCGTCTGGTGGTAATATCAAGGATATCTAAAACAACTAAAAAGAAGATAAAGACATCTGTTGAAGGCTTTATCAGGCGTCTTAAGGCACTATCAGCCAAAAGGAATGCCAAAAAAGATGATAGTAAGGGGGAGAAGACTCAAGTAAAGACTGCGATTGTCAATGAACAGAGGGATGAACATGTATTTGAAGACATTCCAAATGAAGAAACCCTAATCACACCATCTCCTCCGGCAACCATTTCATGCATTCTGAAGACAACATCTTTTAAGACTCACGGGGAGAAAACCACTGTTGATACCTCTGTCTATACAAGAACATTGGACCTTTCTTTGATTGAAGAGAAATCTAATGGCTAACCGTAGGTGGAAATGACATAAAATGAAGACAACCCAAGCACTCTCACAGTGGTGGAAACAAATAAAAAGTCTGAGGAAAATAAACAACCACCCTTGAAACGACTTAGGTTCACTATGAAAAAGATACCTAAGGTTGTACAACAACAATCACGGTCTTATGCTTAATTCTCTGATAACCTTTTCAAGGGAACATGATCCTTCTTCTCTCCTGTCTCTCCAAAGAAGCTAGACAAATGGAAAGAAGATTACCTCTATGTTGGAAGTGGGTGGGGGGGGGGGGGTTAAAAGCTGATGAATCAAACTTCTCGATCTTTAGAAATGTTGGTGAAAAGCCTATGACCGCTGAAGAAGTCCAAGTTCAACTTTAAGAAGTGAAGAGGTTAGAAAACATCAAGAAGGAAAAAGAGTTGAATGAAGCCAAGCTGAGAAGAATGGCCCTTTCACAAAGACAAGAACATAGAGAAACTATGAGAGAGATTGAGATGAAGTGCACAGAGCAAATGAGAAAGATAATGGCTGAATATGATGACTGTGTGCAAAACAAACTACATCTAGATGAAATTACCAAATTCAAGTACTAAATGAACAAATCATCCAAGAAAGCTCAAATGGTGATCTAGAGGAACAACCAGTTGACAAGTGTTCAAATATATGATGACTTCAAGTTGAAGATGCTTGGATTATCTGAATGATTGGAACTTCAGCAGCTGGCAGCCAAAAAGCAAGGCCAAAGCAATCTGTTGCTACTAAAAATGCTGAAAGCAAAATTTGACTTGCTAAAGGATACAACTAATAAGCTCAAGGTCGATCCCCACCTTAACTCTTTGAAAAGGAAATGACAAGACCTGAAAAGAAGAGGAAGAGGTTTCAAGGGTTTCTCCAAGAAAAATTCATTATAGAAGAGATCATAGTAGATGGAAGTATAGAAATATCGTTTTACCAAAGGAGATTATCGGACCTGTTGATGGACAGGCATATACCAAACCTGAAAAGGGGATGATATACCTAATAAGAGGATTCTAATATTGTTTCCAAAAAGAAAATGAACTCTCCTTAGCTTCTATTGTTCAATTGATCAACCTGATGAAAATCCTAAAGATGAATTGTGAATATGCCAAATGATTGGGAAATGAAATTCATGTTGTTATCACTACCAGAGATGATGTAAAAGAAGCTAAAGAAAGAATCAGACCAAGAACTGATTAAGTTGGTACACTAAAGTTGGGACACCCCAGAGTTGGGACAACATAAGCAGGATAACATAAGTGGTACACCTGTGAAGATAACATAATTTTGATTCTCTGTACCTTTTGTACTTGTAAAATTTCATTTTTAGTAAAATTATGTTTCTATTGTTTGAATTACTATCTGCTATATGTAATAAGAAAGTTGTGTACTCACTTACAATAACACCTTAAGACCTTGCTGTATTTATGTCTAAATAGAGGGAGATTGTTGGGAAATAAAGTTGTTAGATTTCCTCTAGTCATAGATTTATTTCATAAATACACTAAGTGTTATAACCTTTCTTGTGCCTAGGAGACAAGCAAGTATTGAAAGTCTGACAGAGGTTCTGACCTCTGTGAGCAACCATAGAGAAGTCCAAGTCAGAATAATTGTCAAGGAATTCGAAGATTACTTGAAGACATACTTGATGGTTGAGTTTTTACACTTGTTTAGGAAAACAAGGTAATTAGGGTAAGTACGACGGTTTAGGAACACCGTGCACAAATGACCCAAAAATGAGTTCGTTCTCAAGGAGGCTTGTGTGTTGTGTAAAGAGATGATTAAGTGTTTGTGATTATATTGTTGAGAAAAGAAAAGATAGAAAAGAGAATATAAAAGAATGACGTTTACGATTATGAATTAAACTAAGACGAAGTCGTGCACGTAAAACCGTAAAAAGTCACCAAATTTAAAAATTACCCTAAAAATTCCTAGAAAATTGCAATAAATCTTAAAAAATGCAATTAGAGTTTACAAAAAATCAAAAATCACTCAAACCTTTTTTTAATTAAATAATAATTTTTTAATGCTAATTAAAGCCCAAAAAATCAATTTAAATAACAAAAATCCCAAAATGAGATTTTTTAACTTGTAAACCTCTGAAATGACTTAACTAAATTTAAAACTATTTTTGAAAATTTTAAAGTTAATTAAAACTATTTAAAAATAATTAAAAACTATTAAAACTTAAAATAATGCTAAATATTAATCTAATGACAATAAAATTAATCTTAAAATTTTAAAATTCCTAACTTAATGTATTGGAACTAGGAAAAATGAAAAACTTGCAAAAATCTAAATTTTTATTTTTAATAATAAAATATAATAAAATAATATTAAAAATCCAAAATTTATAAAAAATTTTAAAAAGTTGCAAACTAGTTTATTTTAACCTAAATAAAATAGAAATGAACTTTAAATTACAAAATTACCCCTATTGGGCCTTCAAATGGGCCAAATACCCAAACAGTCCCTTAATGGGCTTAGAATTGGGCCCAATAAGAAAAAGTTCACAGAATTGGCCCAAAAGCTCCAGTTAAGCTTAAAATTTGATTTTAAACACAATTTTACAAAGGCCCAAAAGCTGAAAATGAGCTTAAGTTAGCTTATTTCAAAACAACTTATTCTTAATGGGCTTTTGGCCCATTAAGCTATAAGCTGATGCCATAAGCTAAAATTTTTCCCACGTCCTTCTCTTGACCTAAATAAGCTATTTGCAAAAAGAAACTTGAAATAAGCCCAAGGAATAAGCCTGAAATAAGCCAAAGCTCTCTTCACAAAACGACAAAATAGTCGTTTTTGAGTTCTAGGCTATTTCAAGGGCTGAATCAAGTTGCAATAAGTCACAAATAGCTTAACTAAGCTTAATAATAAAAAATATTTCAAAAAGCACCACTCAATAAGCTGGAATAAGCAATAAGCAATTTTGTAAAAGTCAACTAAGTTCGTTTTCTAGTCAAACCTAAAAGTCAAAGTCCACAAAGCTCTAGATCTCTGAAATGGGTCAAATAAGGAAGATTGATTACAAAAACAAAGTTGTTGCAGGTCCCAATAAGCTAGAATGGCTTATGAATAAGCTGTTTGATGATTAACACTAGAAGTGGCTAGTTTTGGGGATCAGCAGTGGGAAAAGTTTCCACTGCTTGACCTTTTTGACTTTTGTCTTTAGTGACTCTTTTTTGGATTCAAGTTACAAACAAGGCACCCAAGTGATCAGTGGATCACAAGGAGTCAATAACAACAACAAAAACACAAATTCACTAAGCCAATTAATACAGTTTAATCAAAAGATCCACATACATGCACCAGATATGAACAATAGCAGTTATGAACTCAATAAGCACTTTAAGCAAGAATAAGCCAGCCAAACTTCACCAAATGAATACACAAGCTATAAATAATTCAAATGAACATAAATAAACAGGTTTCATGCAATGGTTCAAGGTCTAGATCAAGATTCAAGTAAATGAATGTTACTGATGAACACTAAACAAGCAGACTTTATACTTTGCTGATATACTTGACCACAAATCCAATTTCAAACACTCAAATCTTCTTAACAGGTTATATAAACTTTGTTTAATCACTTGTTATCCCTAAGCATGCATACAAACTAAGTTTTACCAAAGTCTTAGGTCAAAACAAGCATATTTTCAACTTTTATAGCACAATCAAGATTTTGATGATTAGAAGCCAAGAACTTGCAGCAATTAGCACTCAACCAAGTATATATCAGATACCAACAATAAACAACTCTTTCTAATAACTCAAAAACACTTTGTGATCTTAATCAGGTTAACCCAAACACCCCTTAACTTTTTTAAATCCAATTTTAACAAAGCCAATGAGTGATTTAGTGTTACCCAAGCCCAATCTAACACAATAACATCATCATCATGCAGTATCAAGATATTTTAAGCCACAAAACAACAAGAACAATAGTAGAACACAAATTCACCAAAAATCAAGTATTTTGACAGATTTTAGGTAAAAGGGCTCAAACCTCATGAATGTACATCCACACTCACGAATTTTTGAGCTTATGTGCCTAGCAAAACAAGGCACAAGCTTCCACAACAAAGCTGCTAAGATTCAACAAGGTTAGAGCACAAATATGAAAAACAAAAAAGTGAAAAAGCTTGATTAATGCAACCTTTGTGCCCACTCTTTGATTATCCCCAAACCACAAGCTCCCAACACCTTGATAAGCTCCTTATCAGGGTGTTTAGATCACTTGTAATCCAAAAATTCCAAAGATGTACCAAAGACTTAGCAAAATATCAAGTTTTTGGAAAATTATGCAATTTCTTGCACAATATTTAAAAACATGTTTTGAAACTTCAAAATCATAAAAATGAAACATAAACAAGCATAGAATAAGGTTGGCACTTGGATTTCTTCAACACTTCAAACACGTTTTCGTTAATATTGAAAAAGGATTTACAGAAATGTGAACAATGGAAAAACCAAGAGCAGGGCTCAAAGTGAAACCCTAATGCCTTTATATAGGCTACAAACTAAGCTAAGGAAGCATAAAAATGTAACCCTAATGCTGGTGAAGTCCCAAAATTGCCCTCGAGGGTTTTGAATAATCTTGAACATGTGAAGGAAACTTGGCAGCTTGTGAGGGTGTAAAGCTGGTGGATATGTGATCAAGGGTCCCTGTTGAGCTTAAGATTAAAGCAGCTTTGTGGGGCGTTGGATGGCTGGCACAATTTTGTCATCTTCTTCAAACGTGTAGCAGGGAATAACGCATGTGACTTGTTGGTTGGTGAGGTGTCAAGTTTAGGGGTTGGGTTAGGATTAGGAGACCCTTAATCAAGATTCTGGAAAGATTTAGGGGTTAATTACAAGTAATTAACAAACCCCTAATTATGTTCATACGATGAATAGTGCCAGGTTTTAATATGATTTTATGTTTAAATGGTGTGTTAGGCGCCAAATATTAAACTAATCAAAGATTAGTTAAATCTGGTATACGTGGGGTTTGATGTGGCGAAATAGAGGATTCTGATTGGTGGATTGGGTGAGTGGGACATGTGTCTTCTCCTTACTGGCCTAGGTATCTTTGCTTGTCTCCTCATTTTAGTCCCTCATTTCCTTCTTTCTTTTTATTTCAGTTTAAAACATAGAAAAATCTGAATCCTTTGTTATGAAAGTTTTAATTTTCACACTTTTGCCCCAGATACTTTTCCAAAGTATTTTCAAGGGTATTTCTTGCTAATTCTTGATACTTGAAGGGCTGTTTTGGCATTTTCTTCAAAGATTAAGGTTTTGACTTATATGATTGACATTTTGGAGGACTAATATTGACAAGTCTTCATTTATGAGGGACCATTCTTGCCAATTCTTCAAAGTGGAGGGCCCTTTTTGTAAATTTGACAAACTTTAAGGACCAAACTTGTAATTATGAATAAACAAGGGTTTAAAGTGTCAATTATTCAATATTGGAGGACCCTTCTTGTACAATCTTCATTTCTTCAAGGACTTTTCTTGGAAAATCACCATTAGGGCTTGGTTCATTGTGCGGCTTCGTTTCCCTTGTTCGTTTTTGCTTGTTTCTTGTGATCTTTTGTCATTTTCTCAATATCCGTACCTAAAATACACATGTAACAAACACAAGCATATATTTGGCATTTTTCATGATATTTTATGCAATTTAAGCCCGTTTTGGACGATGAGACTATGTATAAAAGCAGTCTCATCAATACTCATCAGCTGTGGTGGATAACAGCTGAGATGTATAAGAGACTCTCAGTGGTTGTGTATTATCAGGGGTGGCAATACCATGATAACACTCTGTACCCTTTGGGCATCTCATAGTGTTTATTCGGGAACTATTTGAGCGGACAAATAGTATCTTTGAATTAAAGTTGCTAAAGTACGAAGGGGTATGAAGATAAGGCAAACGGTTTCTGGCACTGTTGCCGAAAGCTTAGTAACAATTTACCAAGAATAAAAGAGCATATATGCAGATGTCTAACCCCACCATTTTCTTGTTAAGTCGTTATCTACTCCACCAACTTGGTAAATATCGTACCACTATAAATAGAGAATGTTTTAAAGAGTTAATGTTGTTCACTTTACTTACTTTCAAATCATTAACTCTTTCAAACTCACAGAGTCGACTGTTTCATTTGAACACCTGTGCTTTAGAGTTTGCTTGTTAACTTAACACTCTTGTTAAGTTTGTTTATCCTAAGGGTACATCATACATTGTCATTCAAACTGCGTGATCTATAACACGTTGTAATACTTGTATTGTGTTATGATTTTAAGATAAAGACTTTAACAAAATAACCATATTATACAAAAGTTACATCCGTAAATGTTTCACTGTTTTCATATTCAACAAAAAATATAATGATTTAGTAGCATTATAAATTTAAAGCATTACATCATCATACAAAAAATTCTAAAAGATAAACTATTTAAATGCCTAAAACAATGGATGTTAATCTCATGCATCAATATTTTTGTTGCAAACTTGGCAGTCATCTTTTGTCATTTCATGCACCTCCCCTTGTTTTTTCAGTCGGGAATTCGATGTTTTATTTCTTGGCATTGTCTTTTTGAAGCTCACTTTGGTATGATGACTGTTTGTTTTTATATTCAATTCTTTGCCCATTAGATGATTGAATTCTTCAAAATTCATTATAAAAAGCTTTCGCTAGACAAATAAGTATGGATTTGGTTTTAGTTTCAAGCACATTGTCATATATGATATATTACAAAAGTTGACTTTCAAACAAATTATCATATATGATAATATACACACATCTAACTTTTAATTATCTATCAAGATATCACAGACTTGCTTGTATTTTATTTTCAAACACGTTATCTTATATTATGTATTATAATGTTAAATAAATTGGCATGCAAGCAAATTTTTATTTATGATAGTTTTGTATATCATATATGATATGTCTATCATATATGATATATTAAGGTATAAAAAATGATAAGTTTGTTCAATGTAAAGTAAGCCTTCAACTTCATTTTATGCTTATCCCACAACTTTAATAAATGATTATATGTGCTCTTACACTTACACCTAAATCTGCACAATTATAACAACAACAAAAATATGAGTAATCGACACGTCCATAATCACATAAATTAACTCTTAATCAATCAACTATAACACCAAAATCAACACAATCTCAACTAAAATAATAAACTGATTAAAACAAATTAATTGACGAGGCCTAACTTATATGATACAATCATAAAAAAACTAAACGAATGAATTAAGCTTATTTACATCAAATAAGCTAAAAAAGATAATAAAAATAGATTGAATAAATATTACCTTATTTTAACGATGTGAAGAAGGAGACGATCCATTGAATTGATGATCTATTTATGATTTTGAACATGATGGATCGATATAAAAACTATTTTTTGTGTGTGTGGTGTATCAATCTCATGAAGGAGGTGGATATGAAAGTACGGGGTGGGAGGGATTTGGGGTTGGGAGAGTTGGGATGAAAAGACGTAAATACCCTTCCTCATTTTTTGGTTAAAAAAGAGGTTAATCTCAGGCATGGATCTTGGATGAATGGATGGTTGAGATGTGTCCCACAATATCCAAAGAAAGAGTTATATGCATTATAACATTTCTCTAAATGTAGTTTTAACTTAAAAAAAATTGAGATTTAAGGATCCTAACTTGTGAAGTTTACATCTTGAACATATTAACCATATCGTCTTAGGGCTTGTTTACTTTTTTAAGTGCTACTATATTAGCCTCTTAGTGAGAAAAAAGAAGTTTTTTATGTGAGTGTGTAGCAGAAAGTTTAAAGATTTGGGTCCACAACTTTTCTTATTAAGAGGCGCAAAAAAAAACACCCTCTTAGTAATATATACTAATAAAAAATCAGTTATGATATAAAACTTATATTGTTTATTCCAGGGTTGCAAAAATTATAAATCGCTAGTCGGTCAGTCGATCATTTTGTAACTTGTAATTCTTCTAGGTGATAAACATAAGTTTACAGTAAGTTTTCAGTATATTCAACAAGATTTGCAGGTTTTCAACAAGTTTGACTTCCTTTGACCGTTGTTGACCGTAATTGGCTGCCGTTAATCATTTTTTATATAAATCGGCAAAGTTGATGTCCATGTAGCGATTAAGCGACGATTAATCGGTTTTGCTGACGTTTTTAGCAACATTGGTTTATTCAAATGGTTCAACATTGTTTTAAAATCATACTAAGCATAAGCACTAATATATATATAGATTTCATTTGAAGTTATCGGGGGACGACTGCCCTTGTACAAAAGTCGTTTCACAAATCATCTTTGAATTTTGTCTCACATTTCCGTATTTATCAGACTTAATTAATTCATATCCATAACTCCAAGACTCTATTCAATGTGATGTCCCCGCAATTACCTTAGCTAGCTAAATCTACAGGAATAAGTTACTTTAATTTGGGAAGTTTACATGCATGCATGCGTATACATATAAAGTGCAATGCCCAATAGTTTTAGTGACTTTGGTCACATCTAGAAACACTAATGGGGTTTTCTGTGTTGAGCTAACTTAGAGATGACTCAAATATAAGCAGATTAACTAGAGTATCACGTGATCGTTTCCTTTCCAACCCCTGGTTACCTCCAAGATGCGTGGGATTTGAAGGTAAACTTTTTTAACGGCGGAATTTTTTAAAAAACTAGCAAAAGCTGAAAAAAGAGATTACACAGAAACAATGCTAGCTACCGGGTTTTGCAACCAACCAACCCTATTACATTTAAACTTAGAATTTCTAGATGAATTCCATAAGAACGATTGAGAAACAAGAGAGTTCCAAAGCAAAGCTTTTTTAGGAGGAGGGTTCGAAAAGATCAAAAGGTTCTTAAAACGCTAAATAGACCACATGAGGATCCCCCAACTCCTTCAAGAACTAACCTCACCATGTTTGAGACATGAAGTGACGAAAGCCAGTCAAGAAGGAAATCTAACAGAATGAAAGATAATGTTTTAATCTCATTCTCTTTAGGTCATAGCATGTATATGTTTATGTTTTCATTTTGTGTCGTACTTCATTGTGGCTTATTTATGTTAACATAAGAACGGAATCGGAAGCTTAGACAATGATGTTTTTCAATGGATAATACGAATTCATTGATAAAACTTGCAAGAATTTACGATTACAAAGCACCAAGTAAAAAAATACCAAAACTAGAAAACCTATTCTCGAAACAAGCTAGAGAACCGCTAGTGAAACAATACCAAACGGCACCCTGTAGAAACACGAATACTCGACAACTTTGGCGCCCAATGAAATCAAATTGACGACGTCGGAAAGTACTTACTATAAGTGTGTTGTTTTAAATTAAAAGGGTTACATTGTCGTATTCAAACCATCTTTCTGTGGCTTAATAAGCGTTTCCATTTCATGCATTTTTCACCACTTTTACATATATATATTGCAAGATAAAAGTATTACTACTTACTCCGTAGTAAAAAAAGATGAATAGGTAGTAAAAAAAGATGGATTTGAATGAGAGAATAATAATTGATGAGGTGTGGGGGCAGGCACGGAGAAAGCGTGGTGCGTGAGTCTGGGCATTGAAGCTTCTTCCATTCATATTTACATTTAAATTCATTCATTTCATATGCAAATTTGCTGTGATCATATCAGACAAGTTGCAGAACACTAGTACATACTCTCCTTCCTACATTAAACATACATACATATATGCATTTAAGCTTAGGATTGTGTTACAACTTTTTGTTTTCGTGAACACCATAAAAACTGTGATATTGCGTTATGTACGTTCTGTGTAGAGTTACAAGCATTCGTCTTTGAGCCAACCAAATTAATCATAATGGCACGATTCGTTAAAACCAATTTTTTTATGTGCACGGTTGTTAACACAACATTGATCAACCATATTACGTTAGCTAGCTGAATAACATTTTTTTCGACATCAAACCTATGAGTCAAGATACACTGGGCAGTAATAGGGGCATTTTGGTAAATTTTCAAAGATTACAGAAGTTGTTTAAGTAGCTTAAGTCGCATGGGGCATTTTTGAAAGAAAAAAATTGCATACAAAAATCTCAAAATAGAGCTCGAAATAATCATCTTTTAACAACACGACACATAAACGTCTCTTGGTTGTCTTTAGAATCTCTAGATGTGTGACCAAGAATCAGACTCATAAACCTCTTTTGAAAAGGGTGAACACAATACGATACATATGGAAGTAGCTCTTTGATTTCATTGTTAAGTTTGTTTTTTCTCAAGTACCGGCAGTCATATACATAATATATGTACGTTTGGAGCACTTGGCATAAGCTAGTTCTTTCATAATGATATGAGAGTATTGTCTCTTTGATTTTTCATAGACATAAGCTAGTTCTTTCATCATTAAATTTAAATCCAATTATTGCTAGCTTGTAACATTATTTTGTAGTTTTTATCTCTAGTTTCTTGTTATAAACATTTAAAACATACTATAAGTTTTGTTAATAAATCTGACAAAAATTTAGAAACTACAATTCATCTTGATAGAAAGCCGTACATAAAACCATGCACTACAACATTCGCGCCCTACCCCAGCGATAATTTTGGGGTTTTCCCAGCGACATGTCGCTGGGGATACATTTCCCCAGCGACATTTCGCTGGGGAAAATTCGTTGGGGTATGCTAGTTGTTAAAAGTATCCACAGCGACTTACCCCAGCGACCTGCGGGCCCCACTGACTTTTCCTGGAAGAATAGATTGCCACGGTGGCAACATTTTCCCCAGCGACATGTCACTGGGGAAAATCCTTATTAAACAAAAAAATTAAGTTAAACTTAACCATTTTAGTTAATTACAAAGTTTCCCCAGCGACATGTCGCTGGAGAATCTTTCCTTTCATTTGACTTATCAACGCGTTGTCGTTGACTTGTCAACACTTTCCATAGTTTCCCCAGCGACATGTCGCTGGGGAAACTCTTGATACATTTGACTTGTCAACGCTTTGCGTTTGACTTGTCAACGAATAACCAAAGTTTCCCCAGCGACATGTGGCTGGGGAAGAGTCTGCAGGTTTTTTTTTAAAATTGCCTACACAGCAGGCGTTTTCCAGATTTTTTCTGGAATTTTTCCGGAAAAAATCTACCAAAACCTGTAACAAAAACCTGTATTTGCTCACCAAAAGACACATATAAAGTAAACTTGAAATACAAATCAACACAAACGCGGAATAAGTTCAAACTTGCACCAAAATATAATATAACGTTCTAATGATGGCATGGATACTAGAAATAAGTCGGGATAGTTAAGGATACTAGGGAAACAAGCGTTCTAATTTAGGATAATAGGGAAACATGTCAAGATGAACATAAAGAAACTAGGTACCATACTAACAAACACATATATGACACGACTAGCTCGCGTCATCGCCACCCTCCCGATCCTCAGCATCATCACCCGGGCGACTCCCGCTCCCGCTGGCACTAGCATCATCACCCGGGCGACTCCCACTCCTGTTGGCACCACCACTCTCATATCTCGCAAAAAGATCGCCATACCTGCCGTCGTTTCTAAGCAAGCCCATCATGAAATCAACATCCCGATCCCGACGAGTCTCAGGGGGTGGTGGCGAAAAGCACGAGGGAGTACTGGTGTATCCCGGTAATACCATACCCACGCCAGGATGGTGGCCGCGAAACTTGCCTCCTCGCACCATCCTGTTGATCTCGGCAGTGGTGTGCTCACCCGTCGCCTCTAGCTCCCTCATCTGATCCTGTGTGGTGACAATAACACAAGATAATAAATATATTAGTCAGGTTGCTAGATTATTAATCAATGATTCATTAAAGTGTGTTTTGAAAAGAATACTTACATACAACTGGAGAGACTGCTCATCTATAAATACACCATCTGAATTCGTATGCAGACGATAGAACATGTCGATCTCTGTAGGCTCCTGTTGTGTTTCGGACGCCTTTTGCTGTACATACACACGTAAGTAAGATCAATCTAATTAAATGCGGCAATAATAATATGTATGTAAAATCAATAATGATAATAATAAAATAATAAAAATAAAAAACAATAATAATAATAAAAAAATAAAAAAATAAATAAACAATAATAATGTAAAATCAATAATCATAATAATAATAATAATAATTACCATGAGCTGTCGAGTGCGAGGGATCGACCGAGAACCATGTCGGGAGACAAGTGTTGCCTTGGACCGATTTTGGCTGTTTGTTAAGCATCGCTTCTTGTTAGCTTCGTCAGTCCAAAACTCTATCAGTTTCTCCCACTCTTCAACTTTTTGCTCGTCGGGTCTGTTCCGCCTAATTTGATCCACATCGTATTCTCCAGTCTCGGGGTTTTTTACACAGTAATCTCGCTTCAGACTAGCCTTGCTGGTGTTGTATGATTTTTGTAGCTGTGCATTAATGGTATCATAAATACTCTTCCACCGAGGGGTGCTCATATGCGGCGCGAGATCATATTTTTTCTGCAATCAAATACAAAACATTGAAAACAGAGTTAGAAATATAATTTATATATTTATTTAAATTCGTTTATTTATTTATATGATATAAATAAATAAACGAATTTAAATAAATATACACAATACAACACATTGAAAACAGAGTTAGAAATATAATTTATATATTTATTTAAATTTGTTTATTTATTTATATGATATAAATAAATAAATAAATTTAAATAAATATACACAATACAACACATTGAAAACAGAGTTAGAAATATTATTTATATATTTATTTAAATTCGTTTATTTATTTATATGAAAAAATAAATAAATGAATTTAAATAAATATACACAATACAACACATTAAAAACGGAGTTAGCAATATAATTTATATATTTATTTAAATTTGTTTATTTATTTATATGATTTAAATAAAAAAACAAATTTAAATAAATATATACAATTAAATAAATGAACACGATAATTAAATAAATATAAAATGATAACTTACCCCAATAGCTGCCCGGGCCGCCGCCTTGTGCCCTTCGGGGACCTTGCTCCACAAAGGGTAATACAAGGGTATTTCCCTAACGACACACCCGAATAAGTTTCCCCAATGATCTGAGTAGGGGCCGACAGGTATAACAAGGTCACCTCTACCGGCTACAAAGTCGATCTCGACCGGCCGGTTGTGATTCTCGGCCACCGCATCCAGTAATTTCAGGCAGCGGGTCTTCTCCCGGGTATTCTGCCTGCCGGCTCTCCTCCCGCCCAAATTGGGCTTTTTCTTTCCTTTTCCTGCAAAATCAAGTGAGTGATAACGTCATAAAAGTTAAGGCAAACAAGTTAAATATGTGTATCAAATTTGTATTACAATAATCCAGAAATTCTTACCCCGGTTGACGAAGCAACCCCCGCAACCGAATAATGGAGGACGTGGACGTGAAGGATCCTCGCCACCACCATCCCCGCCGTGTCCCCGTGCAACATCAGTCATCTGTATACAGGTACAATTAGCATAACATGTAGAAATTCATGAACAAAATAATACAAGCATGCACAAATCTAAATATCAAAATAAATTTACACATTTAAACAATCCACAACAATTTCATTCATTCATTCATTCAAATATATAAGTGTATTTTACAAGTTACAACACAAAGTTAATCTTCTTCGTCACTAGAATAAAATTTCTCAACACCATCATCATCTTTGATGAGGTCTTCAACATCAAAATCTGCTAAATCATGAGGAAGGGGGTCTTCATCATCATCGTCTTCGTTAGGAACGTCATCGTTATCTGGCGGTGCGTCAACCTCCGTTGATTCACCATCTATATGCAAATCTATATAGAAGGTGTAATTACCGAAGTCATTCCCACTAGTAGAAGGTGGGAGATCACTAGTAGACGGTGGGAGATCACTAGTAGAAGGTGGGAGATCAGATGAGTTGTCCAAATATATAATATCAGGTTTGTTCTCTACCACGATTACACCGTTGTTCAAAAACTTTTTATGATTAACATGTTCGACGACCTTCACGTTGGGTTTGGCTGGATCTACAAGGTAGAAGACTTGTTTGACTTGTGTTTCGAGGATGTATTGTTCACTTTTCCACCACTCACCAGAGCCGACGATTTGTGTCATTCCGTTTCTAACGATAAGTTTCTTGACTCTACCAACGGTGTTGCGAGTGTCGAACCACTTAACTTTGAACAACGCAACTTTAAACGACAAATAGTCAAACTCGAGGATTTCTTGAAGCCGACCATAAGTGTTAGTTTTCCCGTCAGGATCAGTCGAATAAACGCCGCTATTTTGAGTTACGCGACGTTCATCGCGGCTCTGCACGACATACCTCACACCATCTACTACGCAACAGTTTACTGACATTGGAGCCCTTGATGGTCCATTAGCCAAAGCGAATAACTCGCTGGTTGGGCTAAACTCTGGGTCTTGGGGATTTTGTGCGTGACGTTCAAAGATCTATGAAGAAGATAGGATTAGATAGAAAACTAAAAATATGATATTGTTATTTTTACACTTAAGTACACAAAATAAGTGTTAGTTTACCAGCGTCTTAAACCAGTGGGGGAATTCTTCTAGCATGTCTTTTTCTGGAAATAACCTGAAAAACGTTCATGCTATTAGAATAAGTCGTCGAAATGATAAGTTAAGAAAAAAAAGTTACAAAATTAAAAAACGCGTACCTCCGGAACTGGTCTTGGTACGTATCGATCTCAGGACTGTTGTTAAGTACATACCATCTCGCTTTCTTGTACTCCTCGGTAGGAAAATAATGAAAGGACAGTAAACCAATCGGCTTGCATACCGATCGGAACACCTGAAACTTACACGTTGAGGGAGGGGGGGTCCACATTACGATCGGGACGATTAAATTTCGTGGTAACACCCCGAAAATATTGAGAAATTATAGTCAATGCTTCTTCTGCAACATAACCCTCCGCGATCGAACCTTCCGGCTTAGCTTTATTTCTTACATAACCTTTTAGCTTCTTCATGAATCTTTCAAATGGATACATCCACCGGGGTTGAATAGGCCCGCCTTCAAGAGCCTCTAGAGCTAAATGGATGGGCAAGTGAATCATAATGTCAAAGAAAGCAGGAGGATATATGCGCTCAAGCTCGCATAGAATTTCAACCACCTTGACCGAAGCTTTCAACATGTCCTCCTCCATCAAAGTTGTAGAGCAGAGTTGCTTAAACAAGGAACACAGATTGATTACTGGGTTTTGCAGTATGTTCGGGCAAGTAATTTTGAAGTCCGTAAGGAAGTAAACGTTGCATCATTATATGACAGTCATGAGACTTCAGGCCCGTTATATTTGTATCATTATCGGTCACTTTGTGCTTGAAGCATGATCCGAACCCATCTGGTAGTTTAACACTTTTGATGTACTGACAAAACTTTTTTCGGTTCTCTGGTGTTAAATAATACGCAGCCTGGGGCTTCACAGTCTTCCCCTTGTGGTTTACGGTTAGCCACAAAGGTCTTCAAATGCCCATCTTTTTCAAGTCTTGTCTTGCTTTTGCGGTGTCTTTACTTTTGTCATTCATTAACAAAATGTTCAAGATGGCCTCCAACACATTTTTTTCGATATGCATGATGTCTAAATTGTGTCTTAGTGAAATAAAAGGCCAATACTCAAGCTCGTAAAAAATAGACCGTTTAGTCCAGTTAAGCTCGACTGTAACATTGCGGGAAATCTTCACACCCCCATGTTTCGGATGTTTACCCGGCGTACGCCTTAGCAATCTAGCATGTTGCGCTTTGATTACATCCGGCTGGTTATAATCTTTAGGTGGATCTTTCTGTTTAGTTTGGCCATTGAAGTCAGCACGTGAACTCCTCCATTTATGGGGCTTCTTTAACCATCTTCTATGGCCAACATAAGTTGTTTTTCTTGTGACAGGAATAGATGGAGTTTCAAGGTTACATGTAGGGCATGCATAGTAACCTTGCCCACTCTACCCAGACAAACTACTTCGAGCAGGAAAATCATTTATGGTCCATAAAAGCATCGCTCTCATCTTGAACTGCTTTTGTGAAATAATGTCTGTAGTATCAACATCGTTCTTGTGCCACAAAGTCTTCAGGTCTTTAATCAAAGGCTGCAAGTAAATATCAATGTCCTTGCCCGGGGATTTAGGGCCAGGAATTAACAACGTCAACATAAAGTTACTTTCTTTCATACATAACCAAGGAGGCATATTGTATGTTGTCAATACCACCGGCCACATGCTGTAGGTCTGACTAAGGTTGCCGAACGGATTGAAACCATCAGCACACAACCCTAGTCGAACATTTCTTGGTTCTGCTGCAAACTCTGGATACTTCAAGTCAAACTTCTTCCAAGCCGCGCCATCAACCGGGTGTTGCATCTTACCAGGCTCCGCACACTTTCCAGTAGCATGCCAAGTCATGTCTTTTGCAGTGTGTCTAGACTTGTACAAACGTTGTAGTCTAGGAATGATCGGAAAGTAACGCAACACCTTCCTAGGAACTTTTTTCCCCGGTGTGTTAGTGTCTTTCCATCTACTCGTTTTACACACCGGACAGAATTGCAGATTGTTATTATCCTCCCAAAACAAGCAGCAGTCGTGTTCACAAGCATGTATCGACTCGTAACCTAACCCGATCGTTTTAAATGTCTTCTTTATTTCATAGTAGTTCAGTGGGAACTTGAATCCTTTACTATCGGGTAACATATATCGGAGAAACTCTAATATTTCATTGAATAAAGAATCTGGCATTTTTCCTTTAGCCTTAAAATAGGTAAATTTTGCCATAAAGTCTAGTCGAGACACATGTTCACAACCATCATACAGCGCCTCGTTGGCAATTGCATATAACTCTTCAAACTCGGTACGAGTGGCTTGAGGCGGTTGAGTCGGTTGGTTACTAGTCTCACCAATATTATCTCCTTGTGTTGGTTCATTCGAAGGAATATAGCTAAAATCATCGAGTAACGCTGTCATGTCACTCATCATAGGTTCTCCTAGGTTATCTATCACTGGCGCACGTGGAGCCGGTTCACCGTGTTTGAGCCATGGGGTATAAAGTGGGTCCCACCCGTTTATAGCAATTTCCTCTCCAATCCAATCGATGGGTTTCCATAATACATTTCGACATTTTTTGCATGGACATCTAATTTTTCCCGCAGAATTCACCAACGGCCGGCAATGATTGACGAACTTTGTAAGACCGTCATTAAATTTTTTGGAAATTTTCGGTTTTTTTATCCAACTCTTATAAACGAATACCATAACTGCGTTTTATCCGTATATTTAGTTATTATTACATGGAAGGCAATTATGGAAAGCAATCCTAGATGTTTTGTTAACCTAGTGCAACTATGGAAGGAAATCCTAACCCACTCTTTGATGCTTCGTCTCATATATGAATGCGTATAACCGATTTACTATTTGAGAAAATTTCGGCAACATTTCCCCTCAACTCCCCAAATATGTGTTTAAAGACATATTCGTAGGAGTAAAGAAGAAACACTGTCGAAATCATCTCAAATAGTAAACCAGTTATACGCATTCATATCCTAAATGAGACAAAACAATCAAAAAGCAGTCCCAAACAGGGGACTTTCCGAAGTTAATTCCTATTAAATTAACTTCGGACGGGTTTTCTATAGGTTGATCAATTTCAGACGGGAATTTTCTGAAATTAATCGCTAAAATCCTAAAACATTCCTAAGGTTTAATTCAATAAAACATTCCTAACGGAAATTAACAAGTTTATAGATCCCCAACGAAATGTCGCTGGGGAAACCAAAATGATAAAAATCAGTAAATAACATATATTATCAGTTAGAATTAAAAAAAACATACCTGTTATTTGTGGTGTTTGGCTGTGGTCGGCTGCTGTCGGCTATGGTCGGCTGCTTTCGGCTGTGGTCGGCTGCGGTCGGCTACAATAATATAAAACATTAAAGTAAAAACTTAATTAAACATTCAATTAATAAAAACTATAAATTTATATAAAAACTCAATTTATAAAAAACAATTGAATTAAAAAAACAAAACCTTTAGATTATATAAACAATTGAATTAAAAACTAAATTACATAAATCTTGTTGTGGTGGTGGTGTGGTGATTAGCAGTGGTGATGGTGGGGGTGATTCGTAGTGGTTATGGTGGGAGTGATGGAGATGGATGATGGTGGTGGTGATTAGCAGTGGTGATGGTGGGAGTGATGGAGATGATCAGTGGTGATGGAGATGGGCAGTGGTGATGGTGGTATTTTTACGCAGAGAGGTTTGAGAGAATGATAGAGTGTGGGGAGATAAGTGATGTTTCTGTAAATCGTATAAGGATAAGGTCTGGTCAATAGTTTCCCCAGCGATATGTCGCTGGGGAAACTTTCCTTTTTCTTGACGAACTTTTCCCCAGCGACATGTCGCTGGGGAAACCTTAGACTTTGTCGTTTTGCGCAGCTGGTTTAATAAACCTTAGAAATTAACGAATTTTTCCCCAGCGACATGTCGTTGGGGAAAAGTGTATTTTGTCGTTTTGTGAAAGAAGCGCGTTAATGAAAATTTTTGGAGGGATTTCTAAAATTGATAAACAAAACTTACCCCAGCGACATGTCGCTGGGGAAACAATTTATGTTATATGCTTTTAAATGATTAATAATAATAATTTTATATATTTATATATTTTACTTTTATATAATTAAAAATAATAAGTTTTATATAATTGTATATTTATTATATATGATATTTATGTAATTTAGTTTTAAATGATTGATAATAATACGTTTTATATAATTGTATATTTTACTTTTAGATAATTGATGTTATATACTTTTAAATGATTAATAATAATAATTTTATATATTTGAATATTTTACTTTTATATAATTAAAAATAATAAGTTTTATATAAATGAATATTTTTTATATATGATATTTATGTAATTTAGTTTTAAATGATTGATAATAACACGTTTTATATAATTGTATATTTTACTTTTAGATAATTGATGTTATATACTTTTAAATGATTAATAATAATAATTTTATATATTTGAATATTTTACTTTTATATAATTAAAAATAATAAGTTTTATATAAATGTATATTTTTTATATATGATATTTATGTAATTTAGTTTTAAATGATTGATAATAATACGTTTTATATAATTGTATATTTTACTTCTAGATAATTGATGTTATATATTTTATTTTTATATAATACTTTCAATGTATAGTTATATAACCCTATCTAATACTTTCAATTTATTAGATAGGGTTCATCATTAGAGGTTCAACGTATTAGATAGGGTTCAACATTGAAGGTTCAATGTATTAGATAGGGTTCATCATTAGAGGTTCATTGTATTAGATAGGGTTCATCATTAGAGGTTCAATGTATTAGATAGGGTTCATCATTATAGGTTCAATGTATTAGATAGGGTTCAACATTATAGGTTCAATGTATTAGATAGGGTTCATCATTAGAGGTTCAATGTATTAGATAGGTTTCAACATTAGAGGTTCAATGTATTAGATAGGGTTCATCATTAGAGGTTCAATGTACTAGATAGGGTTCATCATTATGTATTAGATATGGTTCAATATTATAGGTTCAATGTATTAGATAGGGTTCAACATTATAGGTTCAATGTATTCGATAGGGTTCATCATTAGAGGTTCAACGTATTAGATAGGTTTCAACATTAGAGGTTCAACGTATTAGATAGGGTTCAACATTAGAGGTTCATTGTATTAGATAGGGTTCATCATTAGAGGTTCAACGTATTAGATAGGTTTCAACATTAGAGGTTCAATGTATTAGATAGGGTTCATCATTAGAGGTTCAACGTATTAGATAGGGTTCATCATTAGAGGTTCAATGCATTAGATAGGGTTCATCATTATAGGTTCAATGTATTAGATATGGTTCAACATTATAGGTTCAATGTATTAGATAGGGTTCATCATTAGAGGTTCAATGTATTAGATAGGTTTCAACATTAGAGGTTCAATGTATTAGATAGGGTTCAATATTATAGGTTCAATGTATTAGATAGGGTTCATCATTAGAGGTTCAACGTATTAGATAGGTTTCAACATTAGAGGTTCAACATATTAGATAGGGTTCAACATTAGAGGTTCATTGTATTAGATAGGGTTCATCATTAGAGGTTCAACGTATTAGATAGGTTTCAACATTAGAGGTTCAATGTATTAGATAGGGTTCATCATTAGAGGTTCAACGTATTATATGGTTCATCATTAGAGGTTCAATGTATTAGATAGGGTTCCTCATTAGAGGTTCAATGTATTAGATAGGGTTCATCATTATAGGTTCAATGTATTAGATAGGGTTCATCATTAGAGGTTCAACGTATTAGATAGGATTCATCATTAGAGGTTCAATGTATTAGATAGGGTTCATCATTAGAGGTTCAATGTATTAGATAGGGTTCAACATTATAGGTTCAATGTATTAGATAGGGTTCATCATTAGAGGTTCAATGTATTAGATATGTTTCAACATTAGAGGTTCAATGTATTAGATAGGGTTCAACATTAGAGGTTCATTGTATTAGATAGGGTTCATCATTAGAGGTTCAATGTATTAGATAGGTTTCAACATTAGAGGTTCAACGTATTAGATAGGGTTCAACATTAGAGGTTCAACGTATTAGATGTTCATTGGAGGGAAAACATTGGAGGGTTCATCATTAGAGGTTCAACGTATTAGATAGGGTTCATCATTAGAGGTTTAACGTATTAGATAGGGTTCATCATTAGAGGTTCAATGTATTAGATAGGGTTCATCATTATAGGTTCAATGTATTAGATAGGGTTCAACATTATAGGTTCAATGTATTAGATAGGGTTCATCATTAGAGGTTCAATGTATTAGATAGTTTCAACATTAGAGGTTCAATGTATTAGATAGGGTTCAACATTATAGGTTCAATGTATTAGATAGGGTTCATCATTAGAGGTTCAACGTATTAGATAGGTTTCAACATTAGAGGTTCAACGTATTAGATAGGATTCAACAATAGAGGTTCATTGTATTAGATAGGGTTCATCATTAGAGGTTCAACGTATTTGATAGGTTTGAACATTAGAGGTTCAATGTATTAGATAGGGTTCATCATTAGAGGTTCATTGTAATAGATAGGGTTCATCATTAGAGGTTCAATGTATTAGATAGGGTTCATAGTTAGAGGTTCAATGTATTAGATAGGGTTCATCATTATAGGTTCAATGTATTAGATAGGGTTCATCATTAGAGGTTCGACGTATTAGATAGGGTTCATCATTAGAAGTTCAATGTATTAGATAGGGTTCATCATTAGAGGTTCAATGTATTAGATAGGGTTCAACATTATAGGTTCAATGTATTAGATAGGGTTCATCATTAGAGGTTCAATGTATTAGATAGGTTTCAACATTAGAGGTTCAATGTATTAGATAGGGTTCAACATTAGAGGTTCATTGTATTAGATAGGGTTCATCATTAGAGGTTGAATGTATTAGATAGGTTTCAACATTAGAGGTTCAACGTATTAGACAAGGTTCAACATTAGAGGTTCAATGTATTAGATAGGGTTCATCATTAGAGGTTCAATGTATTAGATAAGGTTTATCATTAGAGGTTCAATGTATTAGATATGGTTCATCATTAGAGGTTCAATGTATTAGATAGGGTTCATCATTATAGGTTCAATGTATTAGATAGGGTTCAACATTATAGGTTCAATGTATTAGATAGGGTTCATCATTAGAGGTTCAATGTATTAGATAGGTTTCAACATTAGAGGTTCAATGTATTAGATAGGGTTCATCATTAGAGGTTCAATGTATTAGATAGGGTTCATCATTATAGGTTCAATGTATTAGATAGGGTTCATCATTATAGGTTCAATGTATTAGATAGGGTTCATCATTAGACGTTCAATGTATTAGATAGGGTTCAACATTAGAGGTTCAACGTATTAGATAGGTTTCAACATTGAAGGTTCAACGTATTAGATATGGTTCATCATTAGAGGTTCAACGTATTAGATAGGGTTCAACATTAGAAGTTCAACGTATTAGATATGGTTCAACATTAGAGGTTCAATGTATTAGATAGGGTTCATCATTAGAGGTTCAACGTATTAGATAGGGTTCAACGTATTAGATAGGTTTCAACATTAGAGGTTCAACGTATTAGATAGGGTTCAACATTAGAGGTTCAACGTATTAGATAGGTTTCAACATTAGAGGTTCAACGTATTAGATAGGTTTCAACATTGAAGGTTCAACGTATTAGATAGGGTTCATCATTAGAGGTTCAACATATTAGATAGGGTTCAACATTAGAAGTTCAAAGTATTAGATATGGTTCAACATTAGAGGTTCAATGTATTAGATAGGGTTCATCATTAGAGGTTCAACGTATTGGATAGGGTTCAAAATTAGAGGTTCAACGTATTAGATGTTCATTGGAGGGAAAACATTGGAGGGAAAACATTGGAAGGAAAATGTTAACAATTTCCCTCACTTTTTTAGCATAAAAAGAGAACCACACACACTCCTTATCATCACAACCACCAACAGATCACACACACTTTTTGGGTAAAAGGGTCTCATCCCTGGTAAAATAAGATCACACACACTTATCATCATAAACAAATTGTTATTATGTACATGTTGAAGCATGAAGCTTTTCCGTGCAGGTGTGGATATGGAGATGTAGTTCTTCGAGAATCGTGGACAACTGAAAACTTTGGTAGACTGTACTATGCTTGTCCACGTTCACGGGTTCAACCTCCAGTTTCATATGGATGCAAATTTTTTTTATGGAAAGACGAACGCGTCCAACTACTAATCAATTCTCTTGGAGGTTCAATGAGCTTTTCTCCTCCAAGCTCTTCTTCAAGACCTTCAACGAGCTTTTCTCCTCCAAGCTCTTCTACCAGACTTTCAACGATTCCATTTTCTTCTCCAAGCTCTTCAGCGTGTGCAAACTGTGTGCGCTTGAATGGAATGATAATGGTACTTGAGCGTACGATAGAGTTGTACCGCAACTCCGATAGGCACACATTGGATTCAGCTGCACTACTTCACGACCTTTACGATGACATGGGGAACATTCATTTGAACTAGTTTATGATGTATCTGTTTTCGTGTTTATGAGTCTATTATCGGTTTAATATCCATGTTTAATTAAGCGCGTGTTTAAGTGTCCGTGTAGAATAAAGTTAGGTTTAGGCGTGTCTGTTTGTAAGCCTCAATGAATGTTAACAATTTTTAATTAATATTAACAATGAATGTTAACAATTATCAGTGAATGTTAACTTTTGGCGGGCAAAATGTTGGCGGAAAAACATTAGCGGGAAAATTAACCATTTGTCTCACTTTTTTTATCATAAAAAGAGATATATTATTTTAAATTTTAATAACTATATTTTTTAATATATATATTATATTTATTAAAATATTATATAAACATTACACATTTTTTGAAAATTGGTGGTCAAATAGAAGTCAACGTTTCCCCAGCGACATGTCGCTGGGGAAAGATTTGTTCGTTTTTTGTAAAATAGGCGCGTTAACAGAAAATCTTTGGAGGGAATCCTAAAAAGTGTCCCCAGCGACATGTCGCTGGGGAAAAGTTTGGACATAAATTAAACAACGCATTAACACTAATCACTTGGATTAGACGTGGAAGAAAGTTTCCCCAGCGACATGTCGCTGGGGAAAAGTTGGCGGGTTAATCTCCCGCTTGCATTTTTTGTGAAATAGTTTGGTCAAAATTCAGTCAACTTTTCCCCAGCGACATGTCGCTGGGGAAACTTTTCTTTATTTTTTGGTCAAAATTTTTACGAGAAAGTTTATCACGTCAGAAAGTTTTTGTCGTTTAGCGTCGTTTCCCCAGCGACATCATGTCGCTGGGAAAACCCCGATGGGGAAGGGCTGGATTGTTGTAGTGATGGGCCTAACTCAATTGTGCTAGACAGAATCTAGTAAGAACGCCAAACAACAACGACAAAAACTCAAAATACAGCTCAAAGTAATCATCAGTTAACAACATACGCGGCACATAAACGTCTCTTGGTTGTCTTTGGAATCTCTAAATGTGTGAACTAAACGTCTTTCGGAAGGGCGAACACAATACATATGGAAGTATCTTTTTGATTTCATTGTTAATTTTGGTTTTTCTCAAGTACAGGCAGTGTATATACATATATATATATATATGCTGTGGAGCACTTGGGAGACGCTCTATTATGGTGCCTTCATCTGGTCTTCTGGTTGCAAGCAAAACATAGTAAAGGAACATAAATAGGTAACCAGGATCGTACCGTACTCATTCATAGGTAGCTAACTAGTCAGATTTAGTACTCCGTAGCTTATAATGTATGGTACCATGTTATTGCTATTCTGCATGCATAATGTACGTAACGTTAGGACTCCCACTGTCACGTAACTTTTGCACAGAAACAAAGACATAAATTCATGATCATAATCATTGTCGTCTCTCAGCTCTTTCAACAATTTATTATAGAATTTTAAAACTTTATGTTTACCGGACCCAATAATCTCTACCAGGATCTATTTCCGGGCATCATTCTGCAACAACATTAAATAAAAAATATGAAAAAGCCGACAGATAAAAAACAGATGAGAAACATTTATAAACTAAACAACAAAAGTGGACTGAATTTCATGCATCTTTTTCAAAATACTTTCGTTTGATTCAGAGCTGAATCATAATACATTGCTCATAATATTTTTGTTTGTTTTAGAATGTATTGTTGTTTTCTTCTTTACCCGAGATTGATACCCGACACCATGTATAACTGTCCTTAATCATGACTTGACATATATGACTATTAACTACTATAATATATATGTCAACGAGGTACTACTCATCATCTTACAGGGTTACACATTACGGAGTAACATATTTAATCACCCTTTTTTGTACTTAAACTTTACAATGTTAAACCTTTGAGCTAGCAAAATGATTTGCCCTATGAGCCAAATATGAATCATGTTTCCCCTCGATCATTTGAGGCTTTAAATGATGAGAATCATGTTATTGATGGAGTAGGAACGAATAATAAGGCTTCTTCGTCTAGTGTGCAATTGGAAGAACAACGTTCTTCCTCGCTAGTAGAAATGATTAATGTTTTTTTTTAAATAGTTGTTGGAGGAGAATCGTGTGCTTGTAGATGATAATGATAAACCTTTTAAATATGTTGCTTATTTGGATTATCAGGCTAGGCAGGATGAAGTTGAATATATTGAAAATGGCAAGTTATATAGCTTCAAAATCGTCGGGGTTGGACATGGTACTAAGAACTTGTTGAAACAATGAATGAAATATGTGCATAGATCCATATGATGATATGCATGAGAAGGTCAGGAAATTCCTAACATATTGATTTGGATATCAATGTACGAGATCAAAAGAAGAAATAGATTATTTGATGATATGTATGAAGGTCAGGAAATTTCCGACAATATTCAATCTATACGTCATGATTTGAATATCAATGTACGAAGTCAAAGGAAGAATAGATTATGTGTATCATTGAGTCACTGATAGTCTAATCATAGTTATACATTTTTAATGAAAGTAGTTTTGTCTATGTAACGGGATAATATGTGGGAATTACCCACATCCACCATACTGAATCGTTTTTGAAGTAATATATTTTCCAGAGAAACTCTTTACTAAAAAAATGGAGATTATAAAATAAAATTTTAATATATTATCTGAATGGTGTATATATGATGACTTTTAAGTTTTACCACTTCAAATTTATACATTTCATGTATCACGAAATTCACAATCGAATCATTTAAAGAAGCATTTCATTTCTTAGGCATGAAATAAAGATATACAAATTTTGTGTTACAATAACCAGACCAAAGTTGGTAAGGGTAAATTTGATCATTTAGCTTTGTGTGGGTAAAATAAAAAGACACTATGGTTTAGAAACGGTTATGTATGTTGGTCCGGCCTTTTTCGTGGGGAAACAATCATCTCTAATTAGGGACGTTAAGTTGTCCATTGTAGCGCCCCTTAACTGTGATAGACATTGCCCCTAACTTCCGAGCCGCTAATACTCACCCCTAACCCTTAACCCCTTAACCCCTTTCCTAGTACTAGCGTTTTTAAGGTAGCTAGAAATAAATGTGCACTTCGGAAATCCTGACTTGTCTATGATCTAAACTCGAATAAACCTTTTGATTTAATTTTAAGTAACTCACATTTAAAAAAGTAAGTGATGACACAAGAATTACTAGCATCATGTTTTCATGGTCAAGTACTTCAAAATAAGCATATATAGT
The DNA here is from genome assembly GCA_025667525.1 of Glebionis coronaria. Classification (NCBI taxonomy): domain Eukaryota; kingdom Viridiplantae; phylum Streptophyta; class Magnoliopsida; order Asterales; family Asteraceae; genus Glebionis; species Glebionis coronaria. Next base: position 56,974,093 of record CM046881.1, read on the forward strand.
TAGAATCTTATAATAAGTATCAGAATCATAAAATTATTTATTTCTTAAAACCTTATCGATATATTTCAAAAATTATAGGTGTCAAAATATTTCGAATATTATAACAATGACATAGGTGGCAATAAATGTATTTGGAGACAATATGTAAGACTTTTTTAATTTTTACTTTATAGTCTAGCTTGGTTTATTAAAACCTGTGTACAAAAAATATATGAACAAAAGGTTTGTCATCAATATATATAGTTAACGTTAATCTACCCATTACCAAAATAGAAAGAAAAAATCTAGTTATTTTTTGGTGATTTTTAATTACATATTATTAGGCATTTCTTTTAAGTTCAAAATTATAAAATAACTCCTAATGTTTATCCAGCACACAAATTACTTTTTCTTCTCTTTTTTAGAAACCAAAAAAAAGTTATGTGATGCATTTTTTTGATTCTTTCTAATGGTATATACAATATAAAATCATTAGCTCTGAAACTATAACATGCCATAAAATGAATATAACTATAGTTAAATAAGACAAAACTCGGAATATCTTCTTTCTATATTATTGTTGTCTACTAAACACGTTTTTTACTATTGAAAATTAAGTTATTCTATGTGAACGTAGAGTAGTGGAAATTCTAGAAAGCAAAATTTGAATTTGAGAGTCAACCCGGAATAGGATGGCCACAAAAAAATAGCATCAACGGTGAAAACATGATCAAGTAAATGCACATAATAAATTCCCAAAGAAATTTAGAGCAATAACAATTAATGAGTCTATCCTCAGAATTTGTCCCACTAACTTTTTAAATGAGCACTTGCGACTTATACATCAATAAAAGCCAAACATTATATTAGGACAATGTCCTTTGTGAAACGTTCATTAAAATATAAGTATATCAAGTCACATAATTTCTCAACCCTAGCTAGGTTAGGTTTTAGGTTTCTATTTTTAAGATGTGACCGTTGGGGCACACAAACCATATCCAAGAACGCCAACTACAAAATGCAACTTGCAAGTCATCTAGAATAATGTACGTTAGCTAGATTCACAAATCACAATCTGGATGCCCTTAAATTCGGCCTTGGCTGCATATCTTTGGTTCGTATGTAGTATCTAGCTAAGCAACGAACTAGCTGAACTCAAAGTCTGATCGTTTAACATAAAGTCTGATCGTTTACGACAGTTTCTTGTTCCGGTTTTCCTCACATAAGTGACATAACTGTAATCATTGTATGCATAGTATGAGCTATGTCAGATTATCCATATTCTTACAAAAAAGATTATGTTAATGCTTGAAAGTTAAAAACTCAGCCGATTAAAATGACCGGGAGGGTTTATAGCAGGTATATCAAGCTTTGATAACATGTTTTAGCTAGATGTTTCAAACATTACCGTAGCTAAGCAAACAAAGAACTTGTGTGAAAGCTTATACGATAACTAAACACGATAATAAAAAACATATTATACCAAGTTTTACCAACTATGGGAGTCAAAAGCATCGTGTTTTGATAATCTAACTTAAGTTTTAGCGAATATTAACAACATAAGGTTGTAAAACTGTAACAACTTTTGTTAGAATTGAATTTTGAGGTCCGGATATATAACATGATATATATTTGATTAAATTACCCTATCAAAATAATTATATGTTTCATTAATATTTATGAAAAAAACTATTTGAAGAGTTTAGATAGAGTTCACTGATGTCACTTTCCAGGAAAGATATGAGTATTAATGCCTCATGATGCTGCTGCTATTTATCTTTTCTTGATCTTGACAACCTCCAAAAGCCAACACCTACATATTTCTATAGTAACACCAAAACCTAGTTTTCATATTTCTTGTCTCTTGAACAAAAAATTCAAAATGAGTGGTGACTGCACTTCTCTAACTGGTCTCTTTGATACTTATGCTGAGCAGTTTTCAGGTACCAGCTTCTTATCACCCGCCACTGCAGCATCGTCTGACGACATCTTCAGCATACTTGAAGTCCTTGAGGGTGTTTCTGATGATTTCACTTCTATGGCGCCTATGAAGAGTGGGACGTTTCTTGTGAAAGAAATTGAGCATCCGCTGACCTCTCAGAAGTCTACTTCTTCATGTAGTGCTATACAGGAACTTGTAGAGGAGAATGTTGAGACACCTAACTCATCAAAGAGGAAGCGACAGAAGCTTTCGTTGGTTGAAGAAGGGGGTGTTAACTCAGATGGGCAGACAAAAGTGTCGCATATTGCAGTGGAGAGGAACCGGAGGAAGCAGATGAATGAACACTTAACCGTTCTCCGTTCACTAATGCCTTGTTTTTATGTCAAAAGGGTATGTAAAATTAGTGAGGAAGCTAGAAAAATTTTCTTATTTAGTGTTTATCTGCTAAAAACTTAAGCATATAGAAAGTTTCAAGTGTTTGAGTAAAGTTTCTTACTTATAAAACAAGTAGATACTATATTAAGCATTTAAAATAAGCAATCTCTAACATTCTAATAGATTAATTGTGTCATACTAAAACTTTTACGCTTACAGGGTGATCAAGCATCAATAATAGGAGGAGTAGTTGACTACATAACTGAATTGCAACAAGTTCTTCAATCACTAGAGGCAAAGAAGCAAAGAAAAGTTTACAGTGATGTTTTGAGCCCAAGACCAGCTCTCAGCCCTCGTAAACCGCCTATTAGCCCCAGGCCACTCTTGCCGGTTAGCCCTAGAACTCCACAGCCACTAAGTCCATATAGAGCTAGATCTCCAGCTGCATATAACTCCTCTTATATGTCATCATCCCAACTATCAGTGTCTAATAACATGATACCACATTCACTTGACCCTTCACCGTCTAGTTCTTCATCAACTTCAGACATCGTCAATGAGCTAGTTGCAAATTCAAAGTCATCCATTGCTGAGGTGGAAGTTAAGTTTTCATCGGGCTCTAATCTTATTTTGAAAACAATCTCACCGCGGTTGCCAGGCCAAGCAACGAAAATAGTTTCGGTTCTTGAAGACCTCTCCCTTGAAATCCTTAAAGCTGATATCAACACTGTCAATGAAACTATGGTGAACTCCTTCACCATTAAGGTTAGTCATGGACTTCCCTATGATTATCAAAATTATTTTGCATGCATGCATGCTTACGAATACATATATCTCTTCCGTGTTTGATTCTTCTCACTAAAATAGCAACTTTACTTTAACTTATTTGGGAATGTCCCAACATGTTGATCCCTGCACTTCTTCTTTGGGACGTACTGTACTCACTGTACGTGCTGGTAATCAAAGTGATTACTGTGACTTATGTGTCAACCGAGACCTGAAATCTCAACCTGGTTGATATGTCCCTTTATCATGTATGTCAATGGCTTATTAGTGATTAGTACAATATAAATCATGAAAGTTAAACTTTATTCTAACTTTAAAAGTGCTTAAAGGGGATGTAATTTTAAACTGGTTATGATTTATGTGTAGGTAAGTTCTTGTTTATGGAGTAAATTTTTTTGAAGCTACAACAATCACTTTCAAGATGCAAATTGGTCACCACCTAGAGATAGGATAATTCAATTTTTAGTTATTTCGAAAATCAACATTAGGTAATAAGATCATGAACATTACGAAACATATTAACATGTATAACGATATCACAATTAGGTTATATGCACATCCAAATCTATCTTTATGGATACTTGGATGTCCATATCAAAAGGTACTATTAGTTTGTTTATATGCACATCCAAAGAAACCCTAAGTTGAATGTTTTAATAGCGCTATTTCTAATAGTTAGCCGTTAAGTTTTGCTGCATGAGGAAGTTGGAAGTTGGAACCCACAGTTACTCTTATGCTGACAAACCTGAGTTCTATCCTTTAATTGCTAATTCTGCATACGTACTAACAATTACTACTTCTTGTGCTTGATTGATTTGTGGTAGATTGGAATTGAATGCCAGCTAAGTGCGGAAGACCTGGTTCAACACGTCCAACAAACATTCTGCTAGCTAATTAACTATCGTCGTCCTAGCTAGTCCGTATTCAGTCTTGATCATCTGCCGTGCCTCTTATTTATGCGTACTTGATAGTATTGTTGTTTTAAGATCATTCTCGATACATTAAGCATTATTATGCTTATTGCATTGGGCATGATGTTAAAGGAAAATACAAACCAGTTTTGCAGTTAGAGCTAGAAGAGAAGAACAAGGCAGTAATATAAGAAGAATAAAAGAGGTTTAATTAACCACTGATAGATCATGTGTTTTCATGAGTAATTAACATATGTAATCTTGGTTTAGATAAGTTGTTAATTGTATATCTCAGTTTATTAGTTTAACTTTTGTATCAGATTTTTCATGTTATGTGTATCGTTCATGGATGATATATATGCTATTAATTAATGAAGTAACAGTATGGTTTTTTTGGATTTTACAAGGAAAAAACAACCATGTTAGTGCCTGTTTGAATGACCCAATAGGCCATGCATCACATTAAAATTTTAGCAGTAAGATTCTTTTTTATGCAATATGGTAGGTGGTAAAATTATATGCACTTCTGGGTCTTCAGGGAAAAAAACAAGCATGTTACTGCACCAATGACCCATAGCATTAAAGATTTGGATTCTCGTACGCTTTCACATTGATTCATTTTAAACGACCTAAAACTAATCGAAATTACAGATTTGGTTTTTAGTTTTCATTAACAGTAAACGTAGAAAAACAAAATAGACATCAAACTTCATCACCAGTGCATGACATTTCTTCGAAACCTCTACTTACAAAGTTGCATGACTTAATATAAGATAAAATTAAACACCTTTATCAAAAGACTAATTATATTAAAGCATGGTTTGCATTACACAACTAATATCCTTTTCACACAAGTAGATTCAATCACTATATTATATTTGGGTGGGTGTTAATTGTTATCATTTAGATAGTTAGGTCCTTAACATTTTCTGTTGGAGATCAAGAAACCTAAATACATGCACCGTCACGTCAGCAAAGAGACATGAAAATTGGTCCGAATGATATTTACAACTTTCAATTGCAACAGAGATCGAAGAATGCCAATATATATAAAGTACAATCTTTATAAAAATTACACATTTTAAGAAATGTTCCATGCAAATTCCTGTGCATAATCACTGATCAATTGGTGACTAATCATCATATATATACATGATCGTTGGTCTACTGTAATGGATCATGTTTCTGCAAGACTGCTCAATCAGCCATATATTTCTTCAATCTAAAGGAAATAATCGACTCATTTATACAATAGAAGTACATGTAAGAACATATAATGATGTAATCCGTATAATAAATAAATAGAACAATGCATCGGCTGATGATAGTAAATCATTGTTAAACCACTAAATGATGCTCATTATGTGCTTCTCAAACTTCCTAAATATTATAATTCAAGAAATTTTACTAATTTTCATCAAGTCACAACAAAGGTTGGTATGGATCTCTTCATGTTGGTAGAAAAAGATTATCAGTTGTCTATTGGAACATTAACTTTGATTATAAGTGAGAGACTGTAAACATGAGAATTCATGATTGATAAATGATAAGTGCTAACAATATTATCATCTAACAATTATAACAATATAAGAGGTTAGGGTCGGGTATTTTTTAAAGTCGATAATGTTGACCCTAGGTGTGTTGGCTTTAATCTTGACGGGTCAGCATCTATGGATCAGTTTATGGGCCAGTTAGTGAAGATAAGAGCTTTTAGGTATCGAAATGCATGGCAAATGACCAGGAGTTTTACATGTTTGTTTTACTATTTCTTAGTTTACCTATTATTTACGAGATCATGGGAGTATACACACGTTCCATCTTATGCATGATTTGTGTGCTTATAAATAGGTGTAGGTTTCATATTATACTTGTATCAGTTACCCTTATTAATATACAAAGCATTGAAACCATATTGCTGTTTTGTTTGGTGTGACGGTAGTGTGAGTCGGGCGCTAAGGGGCTGATAACCTTCACGTGGTATCAGAGCCTAGGGCTCGTACGCGGGAAGCCTCCACCACCGGAAGGTGTGTCGGTCGGTGGAGGGCAGGTGTTGAGAAGGTTCAGACAGCAGGGGCTGTTTCAAGACTGTTTAAACAACCGTAAACGGAGGCTTTATAGTGTTTTTGGTTTGCCGTTGTAGCGGAGGAGTACCGGTTAAGACGACGGAGCTGAGATTGATCGAAGGTGGGTTTGAAAGTCGCTTCAAGAAAAAGAATGTTGCCCTTGGCTGCAGGGAAGAAGTAGAAAGGGGCCGATTGCAACGGATGACCATAAGAACGCAACAGCAAGGAATGTTTGCAAGCAAGAAATTAGCAAGAAGAAAGGCAACGGAATAAAGCAAGATTGCAAGAGAACCATAGCAAGAAAGATAGCAAGTAATTACAGCAAGTTTGATCAGTTGGTGATCAAAAAAGAAAGAAAGCAAGAGCAATCGCAAGAAGGTTGTCGCATAGTTTGTAGCAAGTAGCAGGCTAGACAACGATAGCAAGTAAACATTTCGTGTTTGTAGCAAGTAGCAAACAAGAAACATTCAACAAGCAAGGGTCGACAAGCAAGGGTCGGCAAGCAAGAATCGTCAAGCAAGAAGCAAGAACAAGAGATAACGCAAGCAAACAGTAAGAGTCGTCAAGCAAGAAGCAAGAACGGGAGAGAAATCAAACAAACAAAAGCGACGAGCAACATGAGCAAGGAAGACACGAACGAAATCAAGAAAAGAAAGAAAGAATCACAAGCAAGAAATCAGTAGAAAGAGAATAAATAATGTTGTGGTAGGAAAGTGAGTTCCGCCATGAGACCGAGAAAGAGACTATTCTCGTGATTATGATCGAAAGAGCCTCGAAAGGCATCAAGATTACGGGGGTGAATGTTGGCTTTAATCTTGACGGGTCAGCAGGTATGGATCAGTTTATGGGCCAATTAGTGAAGATAAGAGCTTTTAGGTATCGAAATGCATGGCAAATGACCAGGAGTTTTACATGTTGTTTTACTATTTCTTAGTTTACCTATTATTTAGGAGATCATGGGAGTATACCCACGTTCCATCTTATGCATGATTTGTGTACTTATAAATAGGTGTAGGTTTCATATTATACTTGTATCAGTTACCCTTATTAATATACAAAGCATTGAAACCATATTGCTGTTTTGTTTGGTGTGACGGTAGTGTGAGTCGGACGCTAAGGGGCTGATAACCTTCAAGGTGAGTATAGGGCCCATCAGTATTCCAATAAAACGACACACGAGGGTTGACATTGTCGACCCTAAGTATATAATAGTACTTTTCCACTATTTTACCATTTAAAATACATTTAAAATAGTTTATAGATAAATTAAATAATATATAAAAAAACCTAACGTCGTCGACCCTATATGATTTGACCTAAAGTTTTTAACTTTATTACTTTTTTTAATATAAAATATATTTAAAATTATACATAAAATAAAAAATAATATATAAAAAACTTAGGATCGACAATGACGACCCTAAAAATTTTTATCCTAAGTTTTTAACTTTATTATTTTTTTAATATAATATATATTTAAAATAATATATAAAATAAAAAATAATATATAAAAAACCTAGATCGATAATGTCGACCTTAAAATACTATTTAAAAATATTAAAATTAAAAAAAAAACTATGTAGTTTTTAACTTTATTATTTTTTGAATACAAAGTACATTTAAATACATTTAAAATCTTATATACAAAAAATTATATAAAAATATTTAAAAATTAATTTAACTTTTTTTTAAATACTTTATAAAAGAACCTTATACTCCCTCCGTCCTATATTAAATGTCCACTTTGAATTTTTAAATTTTTTTTACAACTTTGATTTTAAATATTTATTTGCGTGTTATATAAAACTTGATGTATAATATATGAATGGATTGTGTTTTAAATGTATTTTTCATTAGTATAATTTCATCAGATATTATATACCACAAAAAAAGTTATTCACGGTCAAAGTTGAAAAAGAGAGACTTAAAAAGTTAAATGTGAACATTTAATATGGGACGAAGGGAGTATATATTTAAAAAGAATCCTTATATATATTTTTAAAAACCTTATAATTATAAAATATCAACTAGTTGTTTATTTTTTCTTATTTACAATATAATTATTATTTAAAAAAAATATATAATTATAATTTTTAAAATAAAGTGTAACTATATAACTATTGTGTCATTTTATTTTCGTGACGTTTATATACTATAAAATAAGACTTTCGTACAACAAACATTTATTTATTCAAAATATTACACATAACCCTTGTGGAAACACACGGAGACTTACAAACAGACACGCCTAAACACAATTTTATACGACACGGTCACTTAAACACGCGTTTAATTAAACATGGATATTACAACGATAATAGACTCATAAACACGAAAACGGACACATCACAAACTGGTTCAAACTAATGTTCCCCATGTCATCGTAAAGGTCGTGAAGTAGTACAACTGAATCCACTGTGTGCCTCTCGAGATGGCTATAAAGTTCTATTTTTCTGAAGTACCTTTATCTTTCCATTCAAGTGCACATAGTTTGCACACGTTGAAGAGATTGGAGAATAAATTAAAGTCGTTGAAGGTCTCGAAAAAGAGCTTGGAGAATAAATTGGAGTCATTGAAGGTCTCAGAGAAAAGCTCATTGAAGCTCCAAGAGTAACTAGTAGTCTGACTCGTTCGTCTTTCCATAAAAGAAATTTGCATCCATATGAAACTGAAGGTTTCACCGTGAACGTGGACATGCATAGTATGGTCTACCAAGGGTTTCAGCTTTCCATGATTCTTGTAGAACTACATCTCCATGTCCAAAACTACACGGAAAAGCTTCATGCTCCAAGATCTTTATAATAACAATGTGTTTGTGATGATAAGTGTACGTGTGATCTGCTGGTGGTTGTGTTGGTAGGAGTATGTGTGGTTATAAAGATAACATATTGTCTTTTTATGGTAAAAAAGTGAGGGAAATGGTTAACATTTTCCCGCCAATGTTTTCCAAGCTAAAGTTTTCCCGCCAACGTTTTCTGGCCAGCGTTTTCCCGCCAGCGTTCATCATGATTAGTTAACATTCATCACTAATAGTTAACATTCATCACGATTAGTTAACATTTATAACGATTAGTTAACTAACATCACGATTAGTTAACATTCATCACCTTTAGTTAACATTCATCACGATTAGTTAACGTATAGCCCTAATACATCGACTCATCCGTTGAAACTTTAACGTATAACCCTAGTACATAGACTCATCCATTGAACCTTTAACGTATAACCCTAGTACATAGACTCATCCGCTGAACCTTTAACGTATAACCGTAACATATCGACTCTTCCATTGAACCTTTAACGTATAACCCTAGTACATCGACTCATTCGTTGAACCTTTAACGTATAAGCCTAGTACATCGACTCATCCGTTGAACCTTTGACGTATAACCCTAGTACGTCGATTCATCCGTTGAACCTTTAACGTGTAACCCTGGTACATCGACTCATCCGTTGAACCTTAAACGTATCCTAGTACATCGACTTATTTGTTGAACCTTTAACGTATAACCCTAGTACATCGACTGATCCGTTGAACCTTTAACCGTAACATATCGACTCATCCGTTGAACCTTTAACATATAACCCTAGTACATCGACTCATCCGTTGAACCTTTAACGTATACCCGTAACCTAGTACAACGACTCATCCATTGAACCTAGTACAACGACTCATCCGTTGAACCTAGTACAACGACTCATCCATTGAAGTTTAACGTATAACCGTAATATATCGACTCATCCATTGAACCTTTAACGTATAACCCTAGTACATCAACTCATTTGTTGAACCTTTAATGTATAACCCTAGTACATCGACTCATCAACCTTTAACGTATAACCCTAGTACATCGACTCATCCGTTGAACCTTTAACATATAACCGTAACATATCGACTCATCCGTTGAACCTTTATCATATAACCTTAGTACATCAACTCATCCGTTGAACCTTTAACGTATAATCCTGGTACATCGACTCATCCGTTGAACCTTTAACGTATAACCGTAACATATCGACTCATTCGTTGAACCTTTAACGTACAAACCTAGTACATTGACTCATCCATTGAACCTTTAACGTATAACCGTAACATTTCGAGTCATCAGTTGAACCTTTAACGTATAACCCTAGTACATCGACTCATCCGTTGAACCTTTAACATAAAACCTTAACATATCGACTCATCCGTTGAACCACTAGGTTTATAACCATAACATATCGAACCATCCGTTGAACCTTTAACGTATAACCCTAGTATATCGACTCATCTGTTGAACCTTTAACGCATAACCATTGTAAATCGACTCATCTGTTGAACTTTTAACGTATAACTATTTTATACAATTTGTAACTATTTAAAAATTATAAATAATCTAAATGATTTATAAATATTTCAAAATAATTTATAAATATTTTAAATGATTTATAGCTATTTCAAAATAATTTATAAATATTTTAAATGATTTGTAAATATTTCAAAATAATTTATAAATAATTTAAATGATGTATAACTATTTCAAAACAATTTATAAACATTTTAACATCCACAAATTTAGAAATAAAAGAAAAGCATGAGGTTTATCAGTCTTAGCAGACAATGTAGGAGAAATCCATATATGGGATTCCTGTTTAGCAATGATGACAAAGGCATCCTTAATTTCAGGAAGAATTTCACTTGTTAAGAGACTGCTCCTAACGGCTTGATATGTTGGTCCTCTTGAACGTGATATTAACTTATAAACCTAAGTTAAATCTCGTTCCATGGCAAGAAATGATTTGTTTTACTAAAGTATCATCTAAGAACGAATAAGTAAAATAAAGACACCAAAGATACATGTCAATGTATAAATTCTTATTAGAACAAATCAAAGAATGTAGGACACACTTTGTTTGCGGAATAGCAAGTGATTGAATGACAATATTTGGTGATCTCCTCTAACTTAAACTACTAAACAAAGTTGGAATTTAAGCGCAGTCTAATGATCAGGTAGGCTTAAGAGCGTAGTCATACTTTCATATTTACTTAAGGAGTGAGTTCTCTTGAAAGTGTTATAACTTTTAGTACAAGAGATAGGGAACTCACTCCTTAATTATGTTCCTTTATAGGAAAAAGATATGGGTTTACAATGGTACAACTTTTACATGTGTTGAGCATCTAATGGGGGGTTGAGACCTTATTAAATGTTTTCTATACTAGGTTATATATAAAGTGTTTATGAGAAAGTTGTTTATATGAATATCATGTAAGAATATTCCCAATGAGATCTACTTTAATCCTTCGACTTAAATGATATATTTTTTCCCGCCTTGTAAACCTTCTACCAGTTTTGAAATTTAATTCAGCTCCTAAGAGAGCTGGGAGTGGTTGGCACCAGAAAGTGGTGCCAAAGCCGCCATGTAGGATTTTGGAGCTTTGGCACCAGAAACCCTTTTGTATCAGAAACCCTTTGGCACCATATTTACGGGGGAGTGGTTGGCACGAGAAAAAGTGGTACAAAAGAGGTATAATGGGCCCACAAATACCCCATTTTTACTAAAAAAATGAAAATTATTTGGCGCCCACTGGTGGAGTTGGCGCGAGACCTTTTGGTGCGAGGTGCGGAGTGGTGCACTATCAATGAACTGGCGCCAAAAGCTACCAGCCCATCAACCAGCTTACCGTTCCCCGTGCTCTAAGAGTAGATCTTCAGTGTTCAGCTTAGTATTCTCAAGCTAAGCTGAACTGGATCTCTTACTTTAAACCTTGTCTTTAACTCCTAAACCGCGTTATCAACTGAAGTGGAGACATTTCTTGGTCTTCTTAAGAACTCTGGAAGAGTTAACATTGAACTATCTGTAGTTGGACTTGCTTTAGCTGAACTGTCTTGAGCTCAACATTTTAAACGTAGGAGATCTTATCTTCAAATCTAAGAGTTGTTAAAGGTTAAAACAAAAGTTGGCCCAACGTGATAGATGTCATCAAAGCCATAAGAAATTTCATAAGCATAAGCAATTTCCATGACCCAATAACCCAGTTCTAATATCACAAGTACAATTAGGAAATTTTCTAAGAATAAACTTCATCCATTCAATTTATGATAATACTTAGAAATAAGCCTACCACCTTGCTTAAGATAGTTCATCCTATGAAAGAGATTAAAAATAATTGAACAATTAGTTCTATCATAGGTTTCCTTTCAACTCTTTCTAAGCTAAAGCAACATTATCAGAAAACATGACCAAGATACACATCTTGAGATAAAGAAGTTAAGATCCAATTAAGAACAACAACATTATATTTGTCTCATTGAGCAAGAAAAGGACTACTAGCAAGAAAATCATATCTATTGCAAGTACCATCAACAAAACACATTTTCTCTTAATTTGTAAAGCAAGTTTCATAGCACAAGCCCAAATTCTATAATTTTCAACAACAGTTAATTTCACATACACGAGATGCACACGTAGAGTCATTATGAGGAAAATACAAAGGATTACTCTAATCAAGAAACCCAATCATAATAGCCATGATGATCAATTAAACAAACATATATAAAAATCAGATAGGAAAAACATAAACCAAGACTGGAAACTAACAACTACAACAAGAAATAAACTAATGCTCTGTTTGGTTCGGCGTAATTGGATGTAATTGGGTGTCATTGTAATTCAGTTATATTACATAACTTGTTTGGTTCATAGGATGAAGGGAATGTAAATCACTTTACATTACATATGGTGTTTGGTAAGCTACGTAATTGTAATTGGAACATTACAATTACATCAAATAATGTAATTCAAGATTACATAGAAAGTTGAATGTAATGTTTTGAATTACGTCGTAATTCGTAATTTTATACTTTAAACCACTATTATTATTATTATTAATTATTAATAAATCAACTTTATTATTATTAGTAGTATAATATTAAAATAATATAATAAAATACAATTTATTTCTATTATTATATAATAAAATATTAAAAAATTAATAATAATAATTTTATTATTATTAATTACTATTATTTATTATTATTTTTAAATTATTATTTATAATTTTATAAATTAATAAATTTTAAATTTATATTTTTTCTTTTTTTTAATTTTTTAATTTTTTTAATTTAATTTATTTTTTATTTTATATTGTTTATTGTTATTATTTTTTATATTTCTATTTTTAATTATTGTTATTTTTATTTAATTTAATATTTTATTAATAATATTATTTCATATTATTATACTTTTAAAATATTAAAATAATATAAATTATTATTATTTTATTTTAATAATAATAATAATAGTTTTTATTAAAATAATAATTTTATTAAAATAATAATTTTTAATAAAATAATAATTTTAATTTATTTTTATTTTATTATTTTATTATATTTTAACTATTATTTTTTATTAATTTTTTAAGTTTTATAAAAAAAATTTGAATTACATTACGTTGAGACTCAACCAAACACATCTCCCATTTAATTCATTACAATTTCACAACATTACAATTGCAACACATTCCCATTCTTTTAATTACAATTATATCAAATTACAATTTCTTTCATAGATTACAATTCCCTTAAAAATATTCCGCGAACCAAACAGCCCCTAAGGACCAACAAACAAACACAGTATCAACAAACCAACCACAAAAAACCTCTTGTATTGCAAACTTCTATACTAGCAAACCTAAACCCCCAACGACCTATACGCCCTAAATCCTAAGGAAAGCAGAAACCAACTCATACCCAAGATACACCAATCCTCAGTTGAGTGGATTAGGTCTGAGTAGAGCAGGTATCTATACTAATCAATTGTGGTAGGTCCAAATGTTAGTCAGGTTGTTTACACACACTCAATCAAGAATTGTATCTCTTAATTAAAAAAGGACTTACAGTAACTAAATGACAACGGATAGACGATCAACCTCTCTAGATTCACTTAGTCTAAAAAAATTGATTCACAACGAACCCCAATAATACCACAACTCACACGATCAAGAAACTCCCAAATTGAAAAATTAGTGTTTCCAATACAAATGTACTAATCTATCAAACAACCAGTTAATCAACGATTAAAGGCTCAAGAACCACCAATTAATCAAAACCACCAAAATTTAGGTTTCAAGAAAAACCCTAAATTGGTCGATCTAACCAATCTACCAATAACGAGCTCCAAGATACAACCTATAGCACTAATATCATATCCAAATGGTACATAGACAACCAATTATCACCCAACCAACCTTCTCACGATGATTTTATTACTCAACATAACAATACAAAAAGATAGGTCATTAATCGAGAATCTGCCTGACAAATACAAAATAAAACAAGATATTCTCCAGTATGCTATCTGAAAACAGAACTCGCTCACACTTACAACACTAAAACAAAAAACAAAAGATCAAGATGATATTAATACAAAAACTTAAACAAAAAATAAAAGATCAAAATGATCTTAATACAAAAGCTTAAACAAGAAAGAAGATATCAAAACTTGAGAGATAAAAACCATAGAGATGAAAAACGACTTGTTTTGAATGAATCTATAGAGAGAGAATGCCCCTCAAGTTTTTTCTTATATCAGAGTCGTATTCTCTTCTACTAAAAAAATCTATAGATAAAGAAGAGAGCTTATATAAAGCTCATTTTTACACATTCAGTCACTGTACAATTAAACAACGCTAAAACTAAAATAAGATATTGACTAGTTAGAATATAATAGAAAAAATATTTTAGTTACGTCTTTAATTTTCATAAAATTACTAAAGTCAATAACAATTTTTATCAACTTTTATCAGTTAATATGATACCTCATTCTTTGTATTTATTTTTTTATAATTAATACGTATATTTTATACAAATAATCAACCTACAAGAAGAATTTAGTGTCCGTTTGGTTTGAAATCGAATTTTACTTTGAGTGTGGTTTATAAAATGGGTAGTTTAGGTTAGAAAGAAAAAATAAGAGTTATTAAAAGGTTGTATTAAGGCTGAAGGGAGTGGGTGTCTACCCACGAGCGACTTTCAATAACCCACCCGCGAGTGTCATTCCCCCTATTTAAATTCACGCGTGAGTTAGTAGCAGGGAGGAAAAAAAGAGGGGCAAACTCACCCAGCGTGTGTTTATTTTTGTGGGCCCGGTTGGTTTTATTTTTTGTGTAAGGTTTATTATTGAGTATTTTTTTTAGTGTGTGTGTTTAAATAATAAAAAAATAGGTATGATAGGTGAGTTGTAGTGAGTTTGGGTGAGTGTCATTACCTCATGTGAGGAGTTTGGGTGAGTTTGTTAAAAGCTGATATGGCGCTGACGTGGAGGTGAGTGGGTTTGTTACCACTCCCCAGTCTAATAGTTGTTTGGTTTATGTTGGGTTAGAATTAGATTTAAAATTTTATTTATTTATAAATGTTTATATATGAATTTAATAGTGAAAAATATTAATGTAATGTTATTTGTTAAGAAAGAATACAACTTTTAAAAATTAAAAAAAAAGTGACACATATGAGGTAGAAACTATAAAATCCCTTGAAATAAGGGATGATTACCCGGTTTCAAAACCTAAGTGTATGTATCAAACATTACAGTTAGAGTTTAATCCTTGAAAAGATGAAAAACAAACAAGCCCTTAATAAAAGCCTATTTGATACCTGGGTTTTACCAGATTTGGGCTCATAGATATTTATAACAAATGGTTGGTATCTTTGGGTTAGTCTGACGTGCAGTTTTGATAGTTGTAATTTCACAGTTGTTTAGGAAAATAAGGTAATTAGGGCAAGCGTTAACAAGTGATTTAGGAAAACCACAAGTAAATGACCAAAAAGTGGAGATCGTTCTTAAGGAGGCTAGTGTGTTGTGTAGAGATAAGATTAAATGTTTGTGATTATATTGATGAGAAAAGAAAATTAGAAAAGAGATTAGAAAGGAATGACGGTTACGATTATGAATTAAAATAAGACGAAGTCGTGCACGTAAAACCGTAAAAATTGACTAAATTAAAAATTACCCTAAAAATTCCTAAAAAATTGTAATAAATCCTAAAAAATGTAATTAGAGTTTACAAAAAATCAAAAATCACTCAAACCTTTTAATTAATTAAATATTAAATTTTTAATGCTAATTAATGTCCAAAAAAACAATTTAATTAAAAAGCCCAAAATGATATTTTAACTTGTAATCCTCTAAAGTGACTTGACTAAATTTAAAACTATTTTTGAAAATTTTAAAATTAATTAAAACTATTTAAAAATAATTAAAAACTATTAAAACTTAAAATAATTCTAAAAATTAATCTAATGAAAATAAAATTAATCTAAAAATTTTAAAATTCCTAACTTAATGTATTTGAACTAGGAAAAATGAAAAACTTGCAAAAATAAAAATTTTAATTTTTAATACTAAAATAATAATAAAATATTAATAAAAATCCAAAATTTATAAAAAATTCTAAAAAGTTGAAAACTAGTTTATTTAAACCTAAATAACACAGAAATGAACTTAAAATTACAAAATACCCCTGTTGGGCCTTAAAATGGGCTAAATGACAAAACAGATCCTTAATGGGCTGAATTTAGGCCCAATAAGAAAAAGTCAACCAAATAAGCCCAAAACTTCCTATCTGACTTAAAATTTAATTTTAAGAAAAACACTCTAAAGGCCCAAAAGCTGAAAACGTGCTTATCACAGCTTATCAAGTCAACAGCTTATTCTTAATGGGCTTTTGAGCCCATTAAGCCATAAGCTAATGCCATAAGCTCTAATTTGACACACAAACTTCTTTTGAGTTACCAAAGAGATATGTGAAAAGAAATTTTGAAAAAGCACAAGAAATAAGCCTGAAATAAGTCAAAGCTCTCTTCACAAAACGACAAAATAGTCGTTTTTTAGTTCTAGACCACCTCAAGTGCTGATTCAAGTTGCAAAAGGTTTTAAATGACTTAATTAAGCAAAATAATCAAAAAGTTTTCCAATAAGCACACTAGATAAGCCAGAATAAGCAATTAAGCACTTTTGTAAAAGTCAACTTGATTAGTTTTCTAGTCAAACTTAAAAGTCAAACCCTAATAAGCTCTAGATCAAATCAATGGGTCAAATAAGGAAGATCTATCACAAAAAATAAGTTGTTGCAAGTCTGGATAAGCCAAAATGGCTTATGAATAAGCTGTTTGATAAATAACACTAGCAGTGGCTAGTAGCAGGGGAAAGGAGTTCCCACTACTTGACCAATTTGACTTTTTGTCTTTAGTGACTTTTTGTTGGATTTAGGTTAAGCAAAGGCACCCAAGTGATCAGTTAATCACAAGGAGTCAATAACAACAACAAAAACACAAATTCAACCAGCCAATTAGCACAGATTAATCAAAAGATCCACAGACATGCACCAGATATGAATAATAGGAGTTATGAACTCAATAAGCACTTTTAGCAAGAATAAGCCAACCAAACTTCACCAAATGCATACACAAGCTATAAATAATTCAAATGAACATAAATAAACAGGTTTCATGTAATGGTTCAAGGTCTAGATCAAGATTCAAGCACTTAAATGTTACTAATGAACAAAGAACAAGCAGTTGTGATACTTTGCTGATATACTTGACCACAAATCCAATTTCAAACACTCAAATCTTCTTAACAGGTTACATTAACTATGTTTAATCACTTGTTATCCCTAAACATGCATACAAACTAAGTGTTACCAAAGTCTTAGGTCAAAACAAGCAGTTTTCAAGTTTTTATAGCACAATCAAGATTTTGATGTTTAAAAGCCAAGAACTTGCAGCAATGAGCACTCAACCAAGTATATAACAGATAGCAACACAAATAAACAACAACCAATAACTCAATAACAATTTGTGAACTTAAACAGGTTAACCCAAACACCCTTTAACTTTTTTCAATCCAAGATTAACAAAGAAAAAGTGTGATGCAATGTTACCCAAGCCCAATCTAACACAATAACAACTATATTATGTAGTATCAAGCACTTTTAAGCCACAAAAACAACAAGAACAATAGCAGAACACAAAATCACAAAAATCAAGTATTTTGACAGATTTTGGGTTCAAGGACTCAAACCTCATGAATGTACATCCACACTCACGAAATTTTAAGCTGATGTGCCTAGCAAAACAAGGCACAAGCTTCCACAACAAGGCTGCTAAGATTCAACAAGGTTAGAACACAAAATATGAAATTCAGAAAAGTGAAAAAGCTTGATTAATGCAACCTTTGTATCCACTCTTTGATTATCCCCAAACCACAAGCTCCCAAAACCTTGATAAGCTCCTTATCAGGGTGTTTAGATCACTTGTAATCCAAAAATTCCAATGATGTACCAAAGACTTAGCAAAATATCAAGATTTTGAACTTTGAGCAATTTCTTGCACAACGTTTGAAAACATGTTTTAAGACTTAACAGTAACAATCATATATCATTAACAAACAATGAATTAAGTTGGCACTTGGAATTCGTCACACAATTCAAACACACTTCATTAATTTTGAAAGAGGATTTATAGAATGTTGACCTAAAAGAAAACCAAGAGCAGGGCTCAAAGTGAAACCCTAATGCCTTTACATAGGCTACAAACTATGTCTAGAAAGCATAAAATATAAACCCTAATATTGTGAAGTCCCTGAATTGCCCTTGCAGATTTTTGAAAACCTTGAACTCATATGAAGGAATGTTGGCAGTTTATGTGAGGTGTAAAGGTTGGAATTGATCAAGGGTCCATAATATGCTTAGGATTAAAGCATCTTTCTTAGGCGTTGGATGGCTGACAACTTTTGGCATCTTCTCCCAAAACCGTGTACAAGGTTGGTGGCATGTAACTTGTGATGATGCGGCATGGGATTTGAGAGTGTGGTTATGATTAAGAGTCGCTTAATCATAATTCTGGACAATATGGTGGTCTAATTACAAGCCATTTGGGAAAACCCAATTTTGTTCATACGGTGAATAGTACATGGTTTGATCTGATTTAGGATTTAAAAGTGGTGTTAGGCGCCATTTATTAAACTAATCAAAGATTAGTTATAAACGGTTTTAAGTGGAGGGTGACATGGCCAAAAGCTGAATGGGGATTGGTTGTTTTGAGTTAATGGGGCACGTGTCCATCCCTGAGTGGCCTAGGTAAGTTTATTTGTCGCCCATATTAAGCCCCTTGTTTCTTTCCTTTCTTTCACTTTGTATTTAAAATCTAAAAACTGAATTTCCTTTTATAACAAAGTTTCCATTTTCACACTTTTGCCCCAAATACTTTTACAAAGTATTTTCAGGGGTATTTCTTGCCAATTCATGATTCTTGAAGGGCTGTTTTGGCATTTTCTTCATACATTATGGACTTGACTTGTATTGTTGACTTTGTGAAGGACTAAAATGGACAAGTCTTCATTTTTGAGGGACCATTCTTGCCAATTCTTCAAAGTGGAGGGTCCTTTTTGTAAATTTGACAAACTTTAAGGACTAAACTTGTAATTATGAATATACAAGGGTTTAAAGTGTCAATTCTTCAATATTGGAGGACCCTTCTTGTACAATCTTCAATTCTTCAAGGGTTATTCTTGGAAAATATACACTAGGGCTCGGTTCATTGTGCGGCTTCGTTTCCCGTGTTCGTTTTTGCTTGTTCTTTGTGATCTTTTGTCATTTTCTGAATATCCGTACCTAAAATACACATGTAACAAACACAAGCATATATTTGGCCTTTTTCATGATATTTAGTGCATTTTAAGCCCGTTTTGGACGATGAGACTATGTATAAAAGTAGTCTCATCAAGTTTTTATTCCTATTTTCATATCCAAATTGTCTTAGTGGGTTTTTCTTGACATAACTCAAATATTAAAATTCACGAGGCAAGCAGACCCGCGCGATGCACGCTGGTTGTGGCCATGTTTGACGCTTGATGGTTCCTCGATCGATTGGCTCGTACGCAGGTTGGGGTTTTAGTTGAGTCATATTTTATGAAAATACAGTCGGTTTGCTCTACTATTTTATATTAAAAAATGTTAGTAGTGTGGTAATATCAAACTATAAATATTTTCCAATAAGCACACTAAATAAGCCAAAATAAGCAATTAAGCACTTATGTAAGTCAACTTGATTAGTTTTCTAGTCAAACTTGAAAGTCAAACCCTAATAAGCTCCAGATCAAATCAATAGGTCAAATAAAGAAGATCTATCACAAAAAATAAGTTGTTGCAAGTCTGGATAAGCCAAAATGGCTTATGAATAAGGAGTTCTTGACCAATTTAACTTTTTGTCTTTAGTGACTTTTTGTTGGATTCAAGTTAAGAAAATGCACCCAAGTGATCAGTTAATCAAAAGGAGTCAATAACAATAACAAAAACACAAATTCAACCAGCCAATTAGCATAGATTAATCAGAAGATCCACAGACATGGACCAGATATGAACAATAGCAGTTATGAACTCAATAAGCACTTTTAGCAAGAATAAGCCAGCCAACTTCACCAAATGTATACACAAGCTATAAATAATTCAAATGAACATAAATAAACACGTTTCATGCAATGGTTCAAGGTCTAGATCAAGATTCAAGCACTTAAATGTTACTGATGAACAAAGAATAAGCAGTTGTGATACTTTGCTGACATACTTGACCACAAATCCAATTTCAAACACTCAAATCTTCTTAACATGTTTAATTACTTGTTATCCCTAAGCATGCATACAAACTAAGTGTTACCAAAGTGATGGAGGAGCATAAGAATAAACTTCTTATTTTGTTTTATTTTGTGACATCTTTTGTTTAGTTTTCTTATTTTGTGTATATTTTATTTAATGTTTTTATTTTGTGTTTCCTGGGAAGAATATTGTTTTCTTTTTCCCTAAGTTTAGTTTTCCTATAAAATTAGGACTTTGATTCATTGTAAGGATTATGAAGTTTGCCTGATTATCGGTATTCTTTTGAATCAACGATAGTTGGAAGGATTGTGTCTGGCATTCTTTGAAATCAACAGATTCAATTATCTATCTTTTGATGAATGGAATGATTATGGTGAGGCTAGTGATGATTATGAAGGACCTCCAATATTTTATGATGATCAATATGAAGAAGAATATATGCTAGTTTATGATATTGATGTTGAAGATGTCATTGGGGAAGAAGAAGGATTTATCGGGAAAGAAGAATTTAGTGGGGAAGAAGACAACATTGAAGACACTATAGTTGTTGCTAATAATATTTATTCTTCAATGATCCAAACTACCATGGTTGACAAGTTGGGTTTTAAGACGATCAAGGTTAGAGGTCGATTCATTTAAAAAAAGGTAATTTGATGCAAGGGATACAAATTTGGATGCTACGAGTACAAGAGACGAGTGAGACAAACTCGAGGACGAGTTTTTTGAAGTGGGGGAGAATGATGGAGGAGCATAAGAATAAACTTCTTATTTTGTTTTATTTTGTGACATCTTTTGTTTAGTTTTCTTATTTTGTGTATATTTTATTTAATGTTTTTATTTTGTGTTTCCTGGGAAGAATATTGTTTTCTTTTTCCCTAAGTTTAGTTTTCCTGTAAAATTAGGACTTTGATTCATTGTAAGGATTATGAAGTTATGAATAAAAAAACAGACTTTTAGTCTTTGTTAATTGACTTGAATCTAGGTTAGGGTTTATTGTTCAATTTTCTCTTAATAATCGGGTATTCATTGAATCAACGATTGTTAGAGTTTGCCTGATTATCGGTATTCTTTTGAATCAACGATAGTTGGAAGGATTATGTCTGACATTCTTTGGAATCAACAGATTCAATTATCTATCTTTGTTACTTTGTGTATTCGCTACATCACAAAGTCTTAGGTCAAAACAAGCAGTTTTCAAGTTTTTATTGCACAATCAAGATTTTGATGTTTAAAAGCCAAGAACTTGCAGCAATGAGAACTCAACCGAGTATATAACAGATAGCAACACAAATAAACAACAACCAATAACTCAATAACAATTTGTGAACTTAAACAGGTTAACCCAAACACCGCTTAACTTTTTTCAATCCAAGATTAACAAAGAAAAAGTGTGATTCAATGTTACCCAAGCCCAATCTAACACAATAACAACTATATTATGCAGTATCAAGCACTTTTAAGCCACAAAAACAACAAGAACAATAGCAGAACACAAAATCACAAAAATCAAGTATTTTGACAGATTTTGGGTTCAAGGACTCAAACCTCATGAATGTACATCCACACTTACGAATTTTTAAGCTGATGTGCCTAGCAAAACAAGGCACAAGCTTCCACAACAAGGCTGCTAAGATTCAACAAGGTTAGAACATAAAATATGAAATTCAGAAAAGTGAAAAAGCTTGATTAATGCAACCTTTGTACCCACTCTTTGATTATCCCTAAACCACAAGCTCCCAACACCTTGATAAGCTCCTTATCATGGTGTTTAGATCACTTGTAATCCAAAAATTCCAAAGATGTACCAAAGACTTAGCAAAATATCAAGATTTTGAACTTTGAGCAATTTCTTGCGCAAGGTTTGAAAACAGGTTTTAAGACTTAACAATAACAATCATATATCATTAACAAACAATGAATTAAGTTGGCACTTGGAATTCGTCACACAATTCAAACACACTTCATTAATTTTGAAAGAGGATTTACAGATTGTTGACCTAAAAGAAAACCAAGAGCAGGGCTCAAAGTGAAACCCTAATGCCTTTATATAGGCTACAAACTATGTCTAGAAAGCATAAAACATAAACCCTAATGATGTGAAGTCCCTGAATTGCCCTTGCAGATTTTTGAAAACCTTGAACTCATGTGAAGGAATGTTGGCAGTTTGTGTGAGGTGTAAAGGTTGGAATTGATCAAAGTGTCCATAATATGCTTAGGATTGAAGCATCTTTCTCAGGCATTGGATAGCTGACAACTTTTGGCATCTTCTCCCAAAACCGTGTACAAGGTTGGTGGCATGTGACTTGTGATGATGTGGCATGGGATTTGAGAGTTGGGTTATGATTAAGAGTCCCTTAATCATAATTCTGGACAATATGGGGGTCTAATTATAAGCCATTTAGAAAACCTAATTTTGTTCATACAGTGAATAGTGCATGGTTTGATCTGATTTAGGATTTAAAAGTAGTGTTAGGCGCCATTTATTAAACTAATCAAAGATTAGTTATAAACGGTTTTAAGTGGAGGGTGACATGGCCAAAAGCTGAATGGGGATTGGTTGTTTTGAGTTAATGGGGCACGTGTCCATCCCTGAGTGGCCTAGGTAAGTTTCTTTGTCGCCCAGATTAAGCCCCTTGTTTCTTTCCTTTCTTTCACTTTGTATTTAAAAGCTAAAACTGAATTTCCTTTTATAACAAAGTTTCCATTTTCACACTTTTGCCCCAAATACTTTTCCAAAGTATTTTCAGGGGTATTTCTTGCCAATTCATGATTCTTGAAGGGTTGTTTTGGCCTTTTCTTCAAACATTATGGTCTTGAATTGTATTGTTGACTTTGTGAAGGACTAAAATGGACAAGTCTTCATTTTTGAGGGACCATTCTTGCCAATTCTTCAAAGTGGAAGGTCCTTTTTGTAAATTTGACAAACTTTAAGGACCAAACTTGTATTTATGAATATACAAGGGTTTAAAGTGTCAATTCTTCAATATTGGAGGACCCTTCTTGTACAATCATCAATTCTTCAAGGGTTATTCTTGGAAAATCAACTCTACGGCTTGGTTCGTTGTGCGGCTTCGTTTCCCGTGTTCGTTTTTGCTTGTTCTTTGTGATCTTTTGTCATTTTATCAATATCCATACCTAAAGTACACATGTAACAAACACAAGCATATATTTGGCCTTTTTCATGATATTTAGTGCATTTTAAGCCCGTTTTGGACGATGAGACTATGTATAAAAACAGTCTCATCAAGTTTTTATTCCTATTTTCATATCCAAATTGTCTTAGTGGGTTTTTCTTGACATAACTCAAATATTAAAATTCACGAGGCAAGCAGACCCGCGCGATGCACGCTGGTTGGGGCCATGTTTGACGCTTGATGGTTCCTCGATCGATTGGCTCGTACGCGGGTTGGGGTTTTAGTTGAGTCGTATTTTATGAAAATACAGTCGGTTTGCTCTACTATTTTATATTACAAAAATGTTAGTAGTGTGGTAATATCAAACTATAAATATTTTATGAAAATTCAGGTAGTTTGCGCTACTATTTTATGACACGAACACGTTTATGTTGAAGTCGGGTTTATACATATTATGTTAATGCTGAGACACTTTTGTTTGTTTTTTTGTATTTGAGGGACCATTTTTGTCATTTTTGAAACTTGATTTGAAACGTAAACTTAACCCCTTGAACAGTATTCGCCCCTTCGTTTTCATTTCATTGGTAACCGAAATGAATATTGGCCACCAATCTCACCATATATATACTCGCCCTCGGTTTTATCTCCCAATCATTAATCTTAAGCCACCATGACAAAGCGTAAGATTAATCCGATGATCAAGGAAATCAAGAATGTTACTAGGGAAAGTAGCATAGCACGTTCATTAGCGTTTTATTTTAATCAAATGCAGGTGGAGGATGAAAACTTTGCTACGGTGATTCGGAGGCAAGCTAAAGTTGTGACTGGTTTTATTGCGAAGCTTGGATGTTTGATTGGGGAAGGAGGATGAGGAAGAGGAGACTGAAGATATTGAGGAGGGTTTAGAGCATTTAATAGACATTCGGGCAATGGAGGTTGAGAAGCTTGCTTCTTTGAATTCTTTGTTAGCATATGCTAGTGCCGGAATCACCATAAAAGGCACAGCTGCTGATTTGATGAAAGCTCATGATCCTTAGTGTTCTAGTGATAAGCTTGTGAAGCTTTTTTTGTGTATCTATTAATGTTGATGAAGACTTGTCTTTTGGTTTTTATGATATAAGTAGATATATTTTAAGTTTTATAATTATGAATGATGATTTCTGATGAAGCTCTTTGTTATATTCGTATATGAATCTTGAACAATGGTCTGTAATATGTCTATGAAGCACAAACAATACTTGTAAATTTTGGTGGCAAATGAATGGTCAGTTGAAGGGTTTAATGTTATTGTTAGCATCCGGTCTATACGTTGCATTTTGGATATGACTATTAGATGTTTTAGTCGTATATAGTTCATTATAAAGTGTAGATTAATTTAGTTTTATGATTTGCAGACTGGATATAAGCTGCTATTAACATTTTTGAGGCAATAAAGTGTTTAGGCATGGTAACTATTTTTGCATTTAGTTTGAAGATCCTAAGTTTTTCTTTTGTAATTAAAAATTGATATAAGTGCTTTGTGTTATGGAGCGTATGTATGACCAAAGTAGGAAACATGTATAATACATTTTTCCGACACACAGTTGCAATGTGCTACTCATTGAAGGTATTTCTGCTAAATTTATACAACATTGTGATATGATGGTACGATGACAGCAACTTATTATGTGTTTCAGGGTGAGAGTGGTGGATATAGAATTTGGTCACTCACATCATGTGCTAAATGGAATTCAAGCCATGTGAGTAAAACGACATTGCACACATATGTCGTGCTAACCTGTAGGTTTTAACATTTAATGTAGAGAACTAAACAGAATGTAGATAAGTAATTACATGAAATCAAATATGATTGTATTCATTTAATTTCCTCAATGACATTAAAAGTTATGATATTGGAAGAATGGAAATTTAAGCGTTGTATTTGGTTTTTTTCTTTGGTGGCTCAGATGTTATGTTGTTTATCACGTCCCACTTGGATTCTATTTCTCCAAGCACTCTCTTATATGCTGGTCCACCCTTTTGTGATGATGTTAGAATAACTTGTTCCATTGTTGGTTGATCTATTTCTTCAATTACTCTCATATATGCTGATCCCTCTTTTATTGATGACAGTAGAATAATTCGTTTGCCAGTTGGGTGATTATCTTGTTTGTGGGTAAAGTTGATTTGGCAGTGACTATTATTTTGCTTAGCCATTGTAGGAGATTTATGTATGTAGGTTGTGATTAACATTTGTTATTAGGATTTCATTATATAGGCATGAATTAAGCTGTCATTGCCAGTTTAATGTGAGAATGTGAAGGGGATGGAAGTTACAAATATGAGTTGGTAAGCTAGTCTTTTTAGTAACTTTATTAAATTGGTAGCAGTTAGAAAGTAAGGGTTAATCAAGTAGTTTTATATGTTATTAATCCTATTTAAGTTAGTACTAATCAAGCTTCATCTATATTTCTGTCATGGCTGATATTGGCATTCCCACATCTTTAACAACTGACTTTCAAAGGCTGCTGATAGTAATAGTGCAATTAAAATGCTAATGTAGTCTTTTAAACAACAAACGAAAGATGATGATAAGGTGGTTGATAGTTTTGAAGCTTTGTCTATTATGTTAAAAGAATCTGGAACCAAGAACACTATATACATAACTAATTTAAAAAGATAAGTGGTGATTTGGAAATGCAGATAGGAACTAAGTTGCTAGCACAAATTCATAGGGCTGATATGACCAACTATGTTGCTATACGGTCTGAGTTTATTTATAACTTGGAGTATTGCACTGGTTGAATTGTAGTTGTAGCTTGAAGGAGTTAAGAGGTGGTTTAATCATGCTTGTCATGTAGTGTTTTGTTGGTCTCTTAATTTAAATAATAGTTCTTAAAAAGTTTCATTTAAAACTGAAAGTAATTAAACTTCTATTACACAGTTAGTGTTCAAGTTTTTGTTTTTTAGTATAACATAAATTGAAAGTAACAGATTAAAAGTAATATACACACAGTTAATGTTCATCTGTTTCATTTTTAGTCTAACATAAAGCTAAGTAAGTAAAGGTTTCTTTAAAGACTATGATACAGGTATGGTGTCTTAGATCTTGCGCATAAATGAAAAACGGGTTAGGTAAGTATAAGCGAACATAGATTGTAGAATGAGGTCAATCTCTAAAACCTAGAGATTGAAATCGCGTTTCTAGTGTCAATTTGACCATGATGTGCATACTACCTGAAGTCACCATGTAGCAAACAGTTATCTTATCAAATAACTTGTTCCGGTTATTGGAGTTCTTAAATCCTAATACGTTACATCCAATCCAGTGACTAATGAACTGTGCTTGTCCAACATTTAAATCAGGCTTGCTATAATATTTCTATTAAGACCTTGGCCTTTATCTCTGTCAATATAAGGTCCCCTTCTGTTTTCTATCTGATTTTGTGTGACAAAGAAGTATAGTTGTGCATATCTAGGTTGAAATCCTTCCTGAGGTAATAAAGCGCCCATTCTATGATAGTTTTGGCCATTTATTCTAAAAGTGTATGGGCCCTTACCTGTATTGATAGAATGATCTATTCTAATTTTAGATGTTAAATGAATATTATAATCTAGAAGATGGTCTAATAGTGAAGGTAAGGGTAGGTATTTGCGTAGTAAGACTTTACTATCTTGACAGCCAAGGTAGAAAGTTGGGTTTGCAGACTTTTCCACTTTGTTAACATAAGCACCACCATTATCTGTTGATGTGAGTGTCCCTATTTTATTTTATTTTCTGAAACTCAGTAGTGTACTGGCCCTGGACAAAGGAAATTGAACTTTATTCAATCCCATATAGTAAGAGTTCCTTTCATTGAGTTTTATAAAATGATTAGCTGTCGAGTTTTTATTTCCACGTTTTGATACTCGCTTTGATCATTCAGCTTCTATTCTGAACAAATGAAAACAATAATCAGTCAACTTCAAATAGTAAGTCTTCTTTTTGTTGAGTTTGATAAAGTGATTACCTGCCAATTTTTTGCTGACACGTTTTGATGCTAATTTTGATGATTCAGCTGCAGGCCTACAAAATAAGAACAAATGGACACAATGATCAGTCAAATTCAAATAGTGAGTCTTTTTTTGTTGAGTTTGATAAAGCGATTACATGACGAGTTTTTCTTTACAAGTTTTGATGCTATTTTTGATGATTCAACTGCAGGCCGGCAAAATAGGAACAATTTATAGGTGTTTGCAAATCCCAGCAAGTTTTATCCAATACCATGGCTACTGAACTGTGTTCGCCCAACATTTTAATTAGGGTTGCTATAATATTTCTATCAACATCTTGGACTTTCTCTTTGTCAATGTAAGCTACCATCCTGTTTTGTTGTAATACTTTATGAGGTAATAGAGACCACATTCTATGATAATTTTGTAAGGATTGATGTATTTTAAATTTTCATGTTTATTGATAGCAAAGTGAGAAAGGAAATTGAACTTTTTTTTCAATCACATATTTTAAGTCTTCCTTTTGATGAGTTTCATAAAGTGATTACCTGCCGAGTTTGTATTTACACGTTTTGATGCTACCTTTTGATGATTCAGCTGCTGGTCATGCAAAATGGAAACAATAATCAGTCAACTTCACATAGTAAGTATCGCTTTTGTTTCGTTTCATAAACTTATTACCTGCTGAAATTTTCTATCCACGTTTTGATGCTACCTTAGCCGATTTAGCTATTGTGTTGCAACACTCTTTTTTATATCAGATAATTCTATATATGAAGATAGGGACTTCAATTTTGAAACTGATAAGCCATAACCACAAATCTATAATAAATAAGTGCTTCAAAATAAATAACTGCTAAACAACTGAACAGATAAGTCATTAATAGACCACTTAAGGCTATCATTTGATGTTTCATACCAAAAATCAGAACTCATGTTAAGTTTTTAAAAAGTTTTAAATTGGCAAATAACACTTGTTAATATTAAAAGGTTCATGCTTGATATTGTTATGTGCAATGTGTGTGACAGTAGGATCAAAGTGCAATTTTGTTGCTATAATTTAAACCAAAAAAATGGCAAACTAAACCAATGTAATGCTGAACCAAAAGAAAGAACATCTAAATGATAATAATACATGAGCTTCTATATTATTCAGAAAGAAACAAAAGTTATAAAAAATGGCTTCTAAAGCTTAGGCAGTTGATCTTGCTTGATTAGTAGCTCATTTTTCCAGTTCTTGTGTTTTGTCAACCCTCTTGCTCTGTGTTAGAATCTGATGCTACATACCTGTAATCACATTACAACCACTTAGTTAGATTAAAGCTCATTAAGGATACCATAAGATATCTTATTAAAAGAGGGGAGATATTTTATGTAGACTTACCGACACTTGTTGTGCTGCTTAACTGAATCATTGTTTGTGTATTCCTTAGATGATGTTTCGGAGCCCGAGTCATCAAGGTTAATGCTATAGTAATGTGGTTACTAAAAAAGTTAGAATAAACACATATGAAGTTTTTTGTTTAAACTATTTCAAATTTAGTAGCAAACATAGAACATACCTCTTATTTTTCTTCTTTTCAGAAGTTTTGGCGGGAGTTGGGACTCAAGGTTGTTCTCCTATCTTCTTCAAGCGTTGGCTTTTGCGGGTAGACACCTCCACTACAGGCGTAGGGGGAAGATTCGTACCACCTAAGTAAGTACCACCATTAGCCTCATCAACTTCATTGGAGGGGATGATTGCCCAACATGTAAAGCTTTCAAAATTTGAAAACTCATAGTATGAGTGAGTTTTGATTTCCAGAGTGTGAGTTTCCCCGATGATATTGGCTAAAGCAGGAGGCAACTCCGTATCGGGTTCAGGCTCTCCGTAAGAAATGCTTTCAGCTGAGCATCCAGTCAACTGTGTAACTGTCTCATCAAAAAACACAACTACAGTAGTGGCCGTTGTGTCAGCAACACCAAAGTTCGAGCCTATACCTGCATGTTTGTTGAAGCATAAGATCAGATAAGTAAATATTTGGATGGTTTGTAATTACAATGTGAGTGCCACAATAAAGAAGGGATATGAACCTTAATATGGGATATTCCACAGGTTTCATACAGGACTCACAGAAAAATCCACCATCTTGGCGGGTTGCTCCTTTCTTGCAGGTTGCAGAACCACATAAGGGGTAATTCCAGCCCTTTCTTGTTCACACATGATAAAGCCTGACCTTACAATGGAAAACCGTAGACTGCATATAAAAAATATTGTAGGTATATTGTAATACACTCACAAATTATGGTCTTGTAATTAAAAAACCTTACATCATTATGACGGTTGCGTTCCCACATCAATAGGTTCTCCAGCGTGCCTGCCCGCGGTTGTGTTGGGTCAATCAAGTCACCCCCAATCAAGGTTTTAAAAACCTTACATCATAATTATGGTCTTGTAATTAAAAAACCTTACATCATTATGACGGTTGCGTTCCCACATCAATAAGTTCTCCAGGTGATGCCATAATTTTTAGATAATGTATTGGATAATGTATTATAAACTATTATACCATGCTTACTCATTGTTTTGTTTCAGTTCTTGGATAATAGGTATATCCGAGTCATCGTAAATAGATTTCGAGGAGCTACTGGATAAGAATAACTTATCTGAAAGGTAATTCAATTTTTATAATTAGAGACTCAAATATGAACACTATATATGGGTACAAAGAACACCTACTCTGCTAAATTTTAGCCGACAACGAAGTTAAAACAATTGGACAGTCACCAACATGTTTGGTTTTCTTCTCTATAAGAACCTCACCAAGTGCACCCCATAATATAACCCTAAGAAACTCCCTACTATTCAATGAAAACATAGTGTTCTAAATAGTCAAATAAAGTTGTCTAATGTAAATATAGGAAAGGTAAATAAAAGTGAAAGTACCTTGGACTATTTAGGCAAAAATCCAGAGCTTTAGATCGTGACTTTTTAATGGTAGTTCTCCCAACATTTGTACCATACCCAGCAACATCTGTAGTTTTGAGTCATACATACATTAGCGTATAAATAAACTTGATTACCAACTAACTTAATTGGATATCATTATTGCAGGGAAAGGGGAAAACAACTGGCCAAACAGAAACTTGTTGTTTGTAACCTCATCGCGGTCCAAAGGAATTATTCGAAAAGGATATCTAATAAAGCCATCATGTGGAACATAAACCTTTCGCACCACAGTCGCGCCATCAAATTCCAACATGAAAGTATCATCTTTCAAAATTTGATACTCTTGTTTGTTTTGATGAACAACAAAGTTCTTAATTGAATAGAAACCTCCTTCCTTTAACCGCAAAAAATTGTGAGCAACATTGGCCTTGGCACTACAATGGATTAAGTTTTCCTATAAGAATAAAAGTTAACCATCAAAACCAAAACCCCCCAAGCCAATTTTTATTTTGAAAACAAAAACTTTAACATCTGTAGTTTTGAATCATACATACATTAGCGTATAAATTAAACTTGATTACCAACTAACTTAATTGGATATCATTATAATACTACCTTGCTGTCAGACACCACAAAATCAGTAGATAAATAATGACCATTTAGAGCATTCACATCCCATATCCTCCCAATCATTACAATAACTAGTCGGATACCCGCGCAATGCGACGGCGGGTCCCCAGTGACAAATGTTACGACGAACCAATATTATACGGGTCTTATATTTTTCAAATAATAACTCTACGAATCAATGACAACTTTTAATAATAATAAGTATAAGGAATACGAATACAGACTATTTCATATCCAAATAAGTAACATTTAAAAAAACGCCACCATAAAATAGAGTAATTTTGTATAAAAAATATAAAACTATTTATATGTATCTTAGTTGTAATGTATTAATTTTGAAGTCATGTATTTTAAAATAATTTTTTAAAATTTTTTATATAAAAATATATATATATCTTATAAATGGAAACTACACATATATAGTAAATTAACAATTTTAAATTTGCCAAAATCTGTAGTATCCTAGTCATAGATATTAAGGCCCAATAAAAGTTACCCCAAGTTATTTAAGCCCGAAAACACAAAGTGATATCTAAGGAAAAACAAAAGATCAGGTGATATTCGCATCCCCAAACACACAGAAAAAGTCAAACCCATCATCATTCTAAATCATCTGATGTGCTCTCTGATTCGTATGAGAATAATTGACAAAAAAGATAGGTGAAGATAGTATTGAAGAGGAATTTTGTGATCTATTTATTTAAAGAAAATAAAAAAAAATTAAACACACAAAAGATAGTTGAAGTGCTCTTTGATTCGTGAGATGGAGGTATGCTACTTTTTTTTTATTAATACCTAATCCTTTTATTTAGACACGACTGTTGTGATCCATTTTCTTATAAATGAAGTTGATTTGGGTCGTATTAAATGTGTGATGGTTCAAGCAGGTGAAGTTGGATTACTGTTTTAGTCATATAGTTGATCTTATGTGATCCATTTTCTGCTATGATTTTGTTTATTAAATTAGTCGTTTGATGTTGAAGTTAATTAGGTATGAAATAGATTAGTCGTTTGATGCTGAAAAATAGATTAGTAGGTTACTATAAAACATCTTGAGAACATATTGTGAGTCTTGTGCACGGAGATTTTGTTTACTATAAAAAGAAACGTCACCTAATTACCGCGTCATAAGACTAATCTTGAAAAATAGATTAGTCGTTTACTATAAAAAAGAGTAAACGTCATAAGATGATTGAGAAAATTTGCTCATCACAAAATTTAAGTGGTACTCGTTATTAAAAAGGGAACATAATTTATTGTAGAAGTGCTTTAAAACAAAATAAAACAAGTGTCAACGCCTCTTAGTCATCATGTAAAACCTCTCGATACACCACGTTTGATGTGTAAACTCTGTCGACATCAAATTTTTTCGTAGTATTTACTAATACTTTTGTTGTGTGACGTGAAACTCCTCTTGAAAGGGCAACATAAAGTTGTCCATGTGAGTAAACCGGTTCTGGAAGATAAACATCAACGTTCGGAATTGTTTGTCCTTGAGCTTTGTTGATCGTCGTAGCAAAGCTTAGCCGAACTGGAAACTGTTTCCTTTTCAACTTGAAAGGAAACATATCAGCTTCAGATGGAGATAAAGGTATTCTTGGCAATAATACCCGTTTCCCAGCATGCTGGCCGACTGCTATTTTCGCATCAATTAGGTTTGGATCAAAGTTTCTGCATATGAGTCTTGTGCCATTACACAATCCATCAGAGGGATCAAAATTCCGTAAAAGTATTATCGGGCACCCAATTTTGAGCCGGAGACATGAGGGGCAGACCACTGACATTAAGAGAAATTCCATAGGATATAAGTTGTTTTTGTCGTCTTGTGCTTCACCGAAATTGTAGTAGATCTGCTCGTCTCCGTAAAATCTATCAATCAGCTTTTCGTTAAGCTCGTCGACATGCTCATTTTTGGTTGACAATATCGCCGTAGAAATGATATAATCTGGTGAATTTCTAGTGACCTACAAAGAAGGAAAGATTGCATTGATCAACTCTTCCTTAGATCGAGCCATATCCTTGTATGGAATGGTCATGTCATCGGGGATGCAAATGTAATTTTTGTCAAGCACTTCTTCATCTCCATCTTTGACTCGTAAAAGAAAATCAGAAAACTGATAACTAGGCTTTTGGCCGTATAAAAATTAAAGTTCGTGTTCTTGGTATCTTAACGAATTGATTTCCAGTTCAAAGTATGACTCTATTGTTTTTGGTGAAACAAATATTTTTGGTTGTTTTAAAATAAAATGTGCAAAGACTTAAATGAAAATGACTTTAAAGTAAATCTAACTCTAATTTAAAATAAATGGCGAGTATTTAAAAGCGTGACAAAAATTAAAAGGGCACTAAACGTAAATAACGCAAACTTAAAACTAACTAAGGCAAACTTAAAACGCAACTAAAACTTAAAACTAAGGCAAGGCTAAAATAAATCTAAGGCAAGTAATCTTAAAGTGCGACTAAGTAAAAATGCGGGAAAAATAAATCTTGAAAATTAAAAACAGAAAATTAAAAACTGAAATTAAAAGAACCTGAAAAATAGCTCATCCGGAATAATACCCTCATTCGGAATAAACATCCATCTGGAATGTCACCTTCGTTCGGAATGTTCTTCTTCACTCGGAATATTTATCCAAAACTTTGATCCGAAATAAATCCTTTATCCGGAATATGTCACTTATCCGGAATATGTCACTTATCCGGAATAAAGTATTGATTCGGAATGTTGGTCTTGATTCGGAATGTTGCTTGATCCGGAATAATATTCCGAATAGAACTCCTTGATCCGGAATATGTCACTTATTCAGGATTGAAGTCCTTGATTCGGAATAATGCCTTGATCCGGAATATCTTGATTCGGAATGTTCTGTCTATCCGGAATAATTTGTTGATCCGGAATGTGAGCTTGATCCGGAATGTTAGCTTGATCCGGAATAAATGGCTTATCCGGAATGTCAAATATTCCGAATGAAAGTATTGATCCGGAATAATATATATTCCGAATGAAGGTATTGATCCGGAATAATAAATTATTTCGAATAAATCTCCTTGATCCGAAATGTCCAATATTCCGGATGAACGACTTTGGTTCGGAACAATTGATATTCCGAATGAACAACTTTTTCCACTGATCCTTGATCCGGAATGCACTGTTGATTCGGAATATCCCTGGAATACAGTAACAGAACAGGCGAAGAACAAGGAAGAACAAGGATAATACGGATCTAGATAAAACTTGATCAAATCAACCAAAAGATTAAATCAAACTAAACAAATAACATCTACTAATCATAAACAATCAATCCAAAACAATCAAACTAACAAAACTAACCACAATAATCAAAACCCACTTTGATCAAATCAATAAAAATAAGAACATGAACATAAACAATAAAGCATGAAGATTAAGATCAAGTAAAGAAAAGTAGATAAGAGATTAACAAGAAAAAGTAAAGATTGACAAGAAAAGTAAATGGAAACTTACTTGAAATTAAATGTAATTAAGGTGCAAGACAAGGTATTTAAATTTGACAAGTAATTAAATGGACATGAATTTAAATGTGCTAGGTAAATAAAATGGAAGAAATATTGTGTCAAACTATCCAACAAAATGAAATGATTAATCCTAATGACTATTTATAGGGGAGGATTAAGGAGTGCTTAGGAAGCTTCCTCCCCTCCTTCATTTTCTCTTAATTGCACCATTAGGTCCTTAAGCATTTAAATCTTCTTAAATCTTGGACTTTAATGACTTTTGGCTCGAGATTTCTTTGGACTCGTCTTTTAATTCTTCAATAAATAAGACTTGAGTTCTTCAGCTTTTAGTAAACTTCCGTATTTTGACTTTTTCTTCGATAATTCTTCAGAATTGGTCTTGGACTTCCGTTCTTTTTGCACTCTTGACTTCTTGACTTCGTCTTTCGTCTTTTTCTTCGATAAAAGCCCGTAAATGCCCGTGTTTTCTCCCCTTTTCATAATTTCGTCCTAAATCACAACAAAAACACAAACCACGCATAATTTCGACATAAATGACATAAAATACACGTTTTGGTCCGGTTATTATTGTAATTAAGTGGTAAAAAGGATGGGTGTTTACACACCTATCAAATCCCCTACACTTGACCATTGCAATGTCCTCATGCAATGCATTAGTTACAAAGCACGTTTACATTTTTCATCACAATCAATCCATAATGGCCTTTATTAAAGAGATAGAAAATTATAAACATTCAAAGGAAAGAAATCAAAAACATACCTTGGGTTTTGGAAATGTCATGAATAATCATCATTCTCAAGTTTTCACTTTCTCTAAACCAAGCTTAAAAACGAGATCATTGTTATTATAAGTTAGCAAACTAACACGAACTCATGTGGGCCAATTATTCACTTAGACTCCCTTATTCCTAGGTGTATCTCTTATATTTTATTATTGTCTTGAATGACCACGAGGATGTATTTGTTGACTTATTTCGATAGTTATTTAGGCCGAAAATAAAGTGAACGATTTAATCAATAGTTAGCTAAAGGACAAAATCTTTTAAAACTGCTTCTCGGGACCTCATAAAGTTCATATCTTGGCATAACTCGCTTCGCGATTTGAGACCTTTCTCGGACCGAAATTTGGCAGCGACTTCATACTTCAAACCTTGAGAGACGTTCATGAAATTATGGTCTTCTTTTCATATAGGAATTTCTTCACTTGAAGTTTTGAGAGATTCATACTTGGACCACGACTTCTTCATTTTTCTCCAATCATTATTTTGGACTTTGATATACAACGATCCGCCTCCTTTTATGACTTGGATCTATTTATCCTCATACCTTGCTAGGGTCTTTTCGGATACACTTCTCCATGACTTTTGGGGAGTTTTTGCTTTTCGTCGTGTGTCTCGATCCTTCATATTGATTTTTGATAAATGATTCTTCACATCACTTTTGGATCTTTAGCAACAAAATGTAGCCCTCATTCCTTGTTAGGACCTTTTTGGACTCGTCAATCTTCGCATACCGCTTCAATAAGTTATGTCTTGGCTATGAACTCTAATCCATACCGAGCAACTTTTAAACGATCTTGGGCTAGAAGCTAAGTAACTTTTCAAATCGTACAACCTTATTTATTGCAGATAAATTTATAAGCAAGCGATGGGAGAATAGGCTTATAATTAACTCACATAAATTCACGAAAGAATACCAAACTTATAATTGACTCTATCATCTCTCGTTCTCCACAGTTTAAAATCTTAAGGAATGAGACTCGTGGATGCTTAGCCAATTAAATCAAAGTTTTGGGTTTTCGAGTCGCCTATAGGATCTTGCAAACTCTTAGACTTTTTCAAGTTTAGAAATCGCATTTTAAAGTTCCCTTGATAAACGACTCTCTAGGATCAATTATAGGAACTTGCAAAAAGTTCTTGTTCTTAACCCGTGAGAGTTAAGACTTTCGCGTTTTATAGCTCCCTATATAAAAGTCTAGCAAAACTTGACTTAAACACGTTAAGGATACTAGCTAGAGTAAACTTAGATAAGTAAACTCGGGTTAAGTCAAAAGATTCACAACGTTTGAAAATTAAAACCACTTATTAAAAATTTATTCTAGTAAAGAAAGAAAATAACTATACAAAGGGAATAAACTAATAGGCCAAAATAGATCAAAAATTTTGAAAAATGTCGAAAAATTGATTTTCCGGTTAAAATGAGGACAAATACAAGGAAAAGAACCACTTAACTTCGATAGATGTCCCCCTACACTTAAGATAAACATTGTCCTCAATGTTTAAGCATGTGGGAGTAAACTCCCCTACACTTAGGACATTGTGCACGTTGTTTAAATCTTGCTAAGGAAGAGACAACTAAAGAGATTCCTATTTTAATATTAGAAAATATAAAATAGTGAATCGAAAAGAGTTTAGGATAGAACCGGGAAGAAGTGAACACGAAATCATGGGTCGTCAAGAATCATCAAGAGTGGATCATTGAGCGCTCGAATCCCTGAATAGAAGAAGAGAGGAAATACACCAACGGGTCTTCCCCCTACACTTAAGGTAAAAACAAAGAAAAAGATAGATAGATAATTGGGTTTCCTCCCAAAAAGCGCTTGGTTTTGTTAACCGAGTCACGAGCCTGACTCGTCCCCGAATTAAATGGTCCATGGGGAAGCCTCGAATATAATACCGGGATCAAAGACTTTGTCCTCGTTCCCAGAGGAATATAACAAAGGAGAGGCAGGAGGATAAGTCTTGAATGGTAGGAAGGTCCCTTCAACATACGAGAAGTATGTGAAATCTTGGTCCACGGGAGGTGGGATGGGTAAAGGGATCACATTGTCATCCTCCAAAGACAATGGATGCAGACCAATTGGCAAAGCCGTAAGGTTATCAATCATAGAATGGTCATTTTCACCTCCCGGGTCAAAACACTCATCCTCATTTCCCGGAGAGGGAAATTGATACATCACCCGCTTGGGCGTGCATTCAGTGGGATGAGGGGGCAATATAGTAGGAGAAGTAAGAGAAGAATTACCTTCCACCTGCGATACCTTTCCAGTAGAGTCAGAACTCTCCACCTCTGCGATAGAAGGGGGCATGGCTAACAAAGTATGCTCATCAATACCAAGAGAATCAGAGCTATCAATGTCTTCAATCCCTTCGTCAAAGAGAGGATTCACCTCACTAGATATGTAAGCATCATCAAAATCAAATAAAGGGTTCGAATAAATCTTGAAAGTTTCCTTCGGAACGTCTTCATCAGATAGTGACTCGTCATCACTAAAAGTAAAATAATCATCTTGATCAAAAAGGGGATTAGAGAAAGCCAAAGAATCCTCTCCCAAAGTGTTGGTGGAAGGACATCATCAGAAGAAAGTGCATCATACTCATCGTCACTGTCGGATGTCAACTCAGATTCACTTGGAATTGGGACAAGGTTATCAGCACTAAACGTATTGAATTCGTCGGATTCCTTTGCAGGAATTGTGCTAATATCCTCACCCCTTAGGATGGTTGAATCCTTAGGCTCCAGAGCCGGCAAGTCGTGAGAAGGAATAGCATTCTCATCGGTCCAAGAAATAGGACTCTCATCGTCATCACTGTCATAATAATATGGAGGCACAAGAGGAGGAGTATAAGCATTAAGTTTAGATACTTGCTCTTGTTGCTGATCCGCTTGACATTTCTCCATCATCTTGTTTCAAGCTTCTTGAACTTTTTGAAAGTTGTCAAAAATTGTGGCAAGTTGCTCAGGAGGAAGTGCACAAAAGGGTTGATGACTGACAGTATGACGTGGGGGCTCAAAGTTATAAACACTGGGATGATAGCACGGAACTTTCTCAAAGACCTTCGACGGATCACAAGAAGAAGCATCGTGAGGGCCCCCACAAATATAGCACCACGGGTATGGAGAAAAACCCGGTGCTTCTTGAGGATAGGGATTGTCATAGACGGGAGAGGGTGGGAAAGTATTGTAAGAGTTGAAGTATGAATTTGTTGAATTACAAAATGGACAAAATCCAAATTGTGTATCGTTGATATCAAAACCACACCGCTCACAAGTACACCATTGACATGTTTGAAAACCATGCCATGGTCTCCCACACCGTCCGCAAGACGAATCCATGAAGAATTATAAATAAGAGGGGTAAAGACAAGAATTAAACATAATAGAGGATAAAGAGGAATATTTTTGGTGCAAAACTTTGAAAAAGAAATGCTTTTTATGATTTTTCAAATGTTTTGGGGAGTTTTTGAAAATTTTTGACACGGAAAATAACGTTCACAAGTGAACGGATCCCAAAAAGCAACGCGTCTCTCACAGAAAACCGTTAATCTTTACGAAAAGAGCCGGCAGTGGCGCCATTTGATAATTAGGCTTTTGGCCGTATAAAAATTAAAGTTCGTGTTCTCGGTATCTTAACGAATTGATTTCCAGTTCAAAGTATGACTCTATTGTTTTTGGTGAAACAAATATTTTTGGTTGTTTTAAAATAAAATGTGCAAAGACTTAAATGAAAATAGATTTAAAGTAAATCTAACTCTAATTTAAAATAAATGGCGAGTATTTAAAAGCGTGACGAAAATTAAAAGGGTACTAAACGAAAATAACGCAAACTTAAAACTAACTAAGGCAAACTTAAAACGCAACTAAAACATAAAACTAAGGCAAGGCTAAAATAAATCTAAGGCAAGTAATCTTAAAGTGCGACTAAGTAAAAAGGCGGGAAAAATAAATATTGAAAATTAAAAACAGAAAATTAAAAACTGAAATTAAAAGAACCTGAAAAATAGCTCATCCGGAATAATACCCTCATTCGGAATAAACATCCATCCGGAATGTCACCTTCGTTCGAAATGTTCTTCTTCACTCGGAATATTTATCCAAAACTTTGATCCGAAATAAATCCTTTATCCGGAATATGTCGCTTATCCGGAATAAAGTATTGACTCGGAATGTTGGTCTTGATTCGAAATGTTGCTTGATCCGGAATAATATTCCGAATAGAACTCCTTGATCCGGAATATGTCACTTATTCCGGGTGGAAGTCCTTGATTCGGAATAATGCCTTGATCTGGAATATCTTGATTCGGAATGTTCTGTCTATCCGGAATAATTTGTTGATCCGGAATGTGAGCTTGATCCAGAATGTTAGCTTGATCCGGAATAAATGGCTTATCCGGAATGTCAAATATTCCGAACGAAAGTATTGATCCGGAATAATATATATTCCGAATGAAGGTATTGATCCGGAATAATAAATTATTTCGAATAAATCTCCTTGATCCGGAATGTCCAATATTCCGGATGAACGAATTTGGTTCGGAACAATTGATATTCCGAATGAACAACTTTTTCCACTGATCCTTGATCCGGAATGCACTGTGATTCGGAATATCCCTGGAATACAGTAACAGAACAGGCGAAGAACAAGGAAGAACAAGGATAATACGGATCTAGATAAAACTTGATCAAATCAACCAAAAGATTAAATCAAACTAAACAAATAACATCTACTAATCATAAACAATCAATCTAAAACAATCAAACTAACAAAACTAACCACAATAATCAAAACCCACTTTGATCAAATCAATAAAAATAAGAACATGAACATAAACAATAAAGCATGAAGATTAAGATCAAGTAAAGAAAAGTAGATAAGAGATTAACAAGAAAAAATAAAGATTGACAAGAAAAGTAAATGGAAACTTACTTGAAATTAAATGTAATTAAGGTGCAAGACAAGGTATTTAAATTTGACAAGTAATTAAATGGACATGAATTTAAATGTGCTAGGTAAATAAAATGGAAGAAATAGTGTGTCAAACTATCCAACAAAATGAAATGATTAATCCTAATGACTATTTATAGGGGAGGATTAAGGAGTGCTTAGGAAGCTTCCTCCCCTCCTTCATTTTCTCTTAATTGCACCATTAGGTTCTTAAGCCTTTAAATCTTCTTAAATCTTGGACTTTAATGACTTTTGGCTCGGGATTTCTTTGGACTCGTCTTTTAATTCTTCAATAAATAAGACTTGAGTTCTTCGGCTTTTAGTAAACTTCTGTCTTTTGACTTTTTCTTCGATAATTCTTCAGAATTGGTCTTGGACTTCCGTTCTTTTTTCACTCTTGACTTCTTGACTTCGTCTTTCGTCTTTTTCTTCGATAAAAGCCCGTAAATGCCCGTGTTTTCTCCCCTTTTCATAATTTCGTCCTAAATCACAACAAAAATACAAACCACGTATAATTCCGACATAAATGACATAAAATACACGTTTTGGTCCGGTTATTATTGTAATTAAGTGGTAAAAAGGATGGGTGTTTACACACCTATCAAAAACCATGGATCTGTTCGTGCTCTCATGTTCAAAGTCAACCTAATCTTTTTAATCACAGACCATAGCGGCGACATTCGTAGGCTGGAGTCTACGATTTACGCTCGCGTTCCACGTCTGAAGGCCGGAAAAACTTGTCTAAAGTCACCTCTGAAGACCATTATTTTCCCACCAAAAGGGAGTCTCACCCCTGTGATGTCTTACATTGATCGATCTAGTGCCTCTACGGCTTGCCTCTTAGCCATCGCAGCCTCGTCCCATATGATTAGTTTGGCAGATCTAAGAAGTTTTGCAGTTCCACTTTGTTTTTTACTGTTACATACTGAGTTATTTTCAATATTAATTAGAATCTTGAATCGAGAGTGAGCCGTTCTACCACCCGGCATGTTATTGGATGAAGCACCCAATGAAGCGGTCGCGAGTGCAATGAGACCACGAGAGCGGACCTTTGCAAGCAAAGCTTTATACAAAAATGTCTTTCCAGTTCCTCCGGGGCCATCTATAAAGAACACGCCCAGGATATCGTTATCCACTTGGAATTGGGACAAGGTTATCAGCACTAAACGTATTGAATTAGTCGGATTCCTTTGCAGGAATTGTGCTAATATCCTCACCCCTTAGGATGGTTGAATCCTTAGGCTCCAGAGCCGGCAAGTCGTGAGAAGGAATAGCATTCTCATCGGTCCAAGAAATAGGACTCTCATCGTCATCACTGTCATAATAATATGGAGGCA
This sequence comes from Glebionis coronaria, assembly GCA_025667525.1. Taxonomy (NCBI): domain Eukaryota; kingdom Viridiplantae; phylum Streptophyta; class Magnoliopsida; order Asterales; family Asteraceae; genus Glebionis; species Glebionis coronaria. The sequence continues at coordinate 57,016,003 of CM046881.1, forward strand.
CAAGAGGAGGAGTATAAGCATTAAGTTTAGATACTTGCTCTTGTTGCTGATCCGCTTGACATTTCTCCATCATCTTGTTTCAAGCTTCTTGAACTTTTTGAAAGTTGTCAAAAATTGTGGCAAGTTGCTCAGGAGGAAGTGCACAAAAGGGTTGATGATTGACAGTATGACGTGGGGGCTCAAAGTTATAAACACTGGGATGATAGCACGGAACTTTCTCAAAGACCTTCGACGGATCACAAGAAGAAGCATCGTGAGGGCCCCCACAAATATAGCACCACGGGTATGGAGAAAAACCCGGTGCTTCTTGAGGATAGGGATTGTCATAGACGGGAGAGGGTGGGAAAGTATTGTAAGAGTTGAAGTATGAATTTGTTGAATTACAAAATGGACAAAATCCAAATTGTGTATCGTTGATATCAAAACCACACCGCTCACAAGTACACCATTGACATGTTTGAAAACCATGCCATGGTCTCCCACACCGTCCGCAAGACGAATCCATGAAGAATTATAAATAAGAGGGGTAAAGACAAGAATTAAACATAATAGAGGATAAAGAGGAATATTTTTGGTGCAAAACTTTGAAAAAGAAATGCTTTTTATGATTTTTCAAATGTTTTGGGGAGTTTTTGAAAATTTTTGACACGGAAAATAACGTTCACAAGTGAACGGATCCCAAAAAGCAACGCATCTCTCACAGAAAACCGTTAATCTTTACGAAAAGAGCCGGCAGTGGCGCCATTTGATAATTAGGCTTTTGGCCGTATAAAAATTAAAGTTCGTGTTCTCGGTATCTTAACGAATTGATTTCCAGTTCAAAGTATGACTCTATTGTTTTTGGTGAAACAAATATTTTTGGTTGTTTTAAAATAAAATGTGCAAAGACTTAAATGAAAATGGATATAAAGTAAATCTAACTCTAATTTAAAATAAATGGCGAGTATTTAAAAGCGTGACGAAAATTAAAAGGGTACTAAACGAAAATAACGCAAACTTAAAAATAACTAAGGCAAACTTAAAACGCAACTAAAACATAAAACTAAGGCAAGGCTAAAATAAATCTAAGGCAAGTAATCTTAAAGTGCGACTAAGTAAAAAGGCGGGAAAAATAAATATTGAAAATTAAAAACAGAAAATTAAAAACTGAAATTAAAAGAACCTGAAAAATAGCTCATCCGGAATAATACCCTCATTCGGAATAAACATCCATCCGGAATGTCACCTTCGTTCGAAATGTTCTTCTTCACTCGGAATATTTATCCAAAACTTTGATCCGAAATAAATCCTTTATCCAGAATATGTCGCTTATCCGGAATAAAGTATTGACTCGGAATGTTGGTCTTGATTCGAAATGTTGCTTGATCCGGAATAATATTCCGAATAGAACTCCTTGATCCGGAATATGTCACTTATTCCGGGTGGAAGTCCTTGATTCGGAATAATGCCTTGATCTGGAATATCTTGATTCGGAATGTTCTGTCTATCCGGAATAATTTGTTGATCCGGAATGTGAGCTTGATCCAGAATGTTAGCTTGATCCGGAATAAATGGCTTATCCGGAATGTCAAATATTCCGAATGAAAGTATTGATCCGGAATAATATATATTCCGAATGAAGGTATTGATCCGGAATAATAAATTATTTCGAATAAATCTCCTTGATCCGGAATGTCCAATATTCCGGATGAACGAATTTGGTTCGGAACAATTGATATTCCGAATGAACAACTTTTTCCACTGATCCTTGATCCGGAATGCACTGTGATTCGGAATATCCCTGGAATACAGTAACAGAACAGGCGAAGAACAAGGAAGAACAAGGATAATACGGATCTAGATAAAACTTGATCAAATCAACCAAAAGATTAAATCAAACTAAACAAATAACATCTACTAATCATAAACAATCAATCTAAAACAATCAAACTAACAAAACTAACCACAATAATCAAAACCCACTTTGATCAAATCAATAAAAATAAGAACATGAACATAAACAATAAAGCATGAAGATTAAGATCAAGTAAAGAAAAGTAGATAAGAGATTAACAAGAAAAAATAAAGATTGACAAGAAAAGTAAATGGAAACTTACTTGAAATTAAATGTAATTAAGGTGCAAGACAAGGTATTTAAATTTGACAAGTAATTAAATGGACATGAATTTAAATGTGCTAGGTAAATAAAATGGAAGAAATAGTGTGTCAAACTATCCAACAAAATGAAATGATTAATCCTAATGACTATTTATAGGGGAGGATTAAGGAGTGCTTAGGAAGCTTCCTCCCCTCCTTCATTTTCTCTTAATTGCACCATTAGGTTCTTAAGCCTTTAAATCTTCTTAAATCTTGGACTTTAATGACTTTTGGCTCGGGATTTCTTTGGACTCGTCTTTTAATTCTTCAATAAATAAGACTTGAGTTCTTCGGCTTTTAGTAAACTTCCGTCTTTTGACTTTTTCTTCGATAATTCTTCAGAATTGGTCTTGGACTTCCGTTCTTTTTTCACTCTTGACTTCTTGACTTCGTCTTTCGTCTTTTTCTTCGATAAAAGCCTGTAAATGCCCGTGTTTTCTCCCCTTTTCATAATTTCGTCCTAAATCACAACAAAAATACAAACCACGTATAATTCCGACATAAATGACATAAAATACACGTTTTGGTCCGGTTATTATTGTAATTAAGTGGTAAAAAGGATGGGTGTTTACACACCTATCAAAAACCATGGATCTGTTCGTGCTCTCATGTTCAAAGTCAACCTAATCTTTTTAATCACAGACCATAGCGGCGACATTCGTAGGCTGGAGTCTACGATTTACGCTCGCGTTCCACGTCTGAAGGCCGGAAAAACTTGTCTAAAGTCACCTCTGAAGACCATTATTTTCCCACCAAAAGGGAGTCTCACCCCTGTGATGTCTTACATTGATCGATCTAGTGCCTCTACGGCTTGCCTCTTAGCCATCGCAGCCTCGTCCCATATGATTAGTTTGGCAGATCTAAGAAGTTTTGCAGTTCCACTTTGTTTTTTACTGTTACATACTGAGTTATTTTCAATATTAATTAGAATCTTGAATCGAGAGTGAGCCGTTCTACCACCCGGCATGTTATTGGATGAAGCACCCAATGAAGCGGTCGCGAGTGCAATGAGACCACGAGAGCGGACCTTTGCAAGCAAAGCTTTATACAAAAATGTCTTTCCAGTTCCTCCGGGGCCATCTATAAAGAACACGCCCAGGATATCGTTATCCACGTGATGCAATATCTCCTCATACGCATCTCTTTGGTCGGAATTAAGAGATTCAGAAGCAACCAAGTGTTCTTCTTCCACCACGATGGAGTACTCCTCTTGTAATTCCTGAACAAGACCAGATTCTAAACTAACATCGATGTTTAGTTGAGGAAGATCAAAATTATCAAGATCTTTACCCATAGACTGTAGGATAACTTTAATGGCTTTTAGTACCATATTTCAGACTACCTCCACATTGTCATATAATCATCTATAATCTTCGGAAATGGATTCGTAGCTCTCATCCCATAACTTCCGAACATCTCCCGGCTCACAAAAGATCAAAATAGTTGCGAATAACCTCCTAAGAGCTGGGGGAAACTGAAATAGAGAACCATCGCGAAGAGATGTCGATAAAGCATCATCATTCTTAATTAATCCTCTCTCGGGAGCTGCTCTTCGAAAAGTTTGGTACACCACGTTGTTGACTGTGTAGAGATATTTCCAGTCCGTAGGCCCGCAGACATGTGTCAGGAGTAAGCGAAGGTAGAATCGTTCTCCTTCAGCAGGATTAGCCGAAACCAGTCTTCCCCTCATTGATCCTTTTTTTTCTAGGATTCCACCGTCGCGTTGTCTTATTCCATGTGAAGTGCTTGGGAAAGTCTTTGTACAAGTATTTTCTGGCATTAACATTGAATTTATTCGTCTCAAAAAAGCTGTCAGCGTCGATCTCTTGTCTCTCTCCCTATCAACGATGTCATTCAATATATCATCTTATTTGAACCTTACCATTTATTTATTTGGGAGATGAATTTGCAATGCCATGACATATGGATGGATTTATGAAAGAGAAAAGCCAAAAATCCTCCAAATTGCCTCTGGGGGAGACACATAACGGGCATCTTGAAATCTCCTTATCTCGTTGATAACTGTATTTTCACTGTCTGGATCGAGACGGATAACCTTTTTATCGTGACCCTTGTATACATACTTGAATAAGTACTTGACTGAAGCAACACTTGAACAAGCCTCGACGTTGATGTGACAGTTGAACATCATTAGCAACTTCGGGTTGTAAAGGACCACCCATCTGTTGTCTAAGGTATTTCCCCGAACGTCAACTTTCATCCCATTGTCTCTCCTTTAATATAATGGATATGCGTCCTTTCCTTGCGCTGTTTGCTCATTGAATTGCCGAGGGTATTTGAAACGACACTGTTTCGGCTCACCCTGCATACACGGGCTGTTTGTTCGTAAGCTTCCACATGGACCATGCATCATGTGTTTTTTGACCAGCTCGTGCAGTACCGGATGCCTTATAGGGTCTGGAATTTCACTACACACGATTCTATCATACTCATCTGGATTTGACAGCTTGTGACCTGATATCATAATCAGGAGGAAATGGGCATGAGGTAGGCCACGCTTTTGAAATTCAATGACGTAAACATATGAACCTACAACACCAAGCACATGCCTTTTGAAGAGTTGATCTATTAGATCCTCTAATTTGGCACGGAGCACTCTTGAAACAAGGTCTGGTCGATCTGGTGCAGCCTGTCCAGGCAGTAGCTCAATCTGGATTTCTGGCCAATTGGGATTGCATGTCATAGTAAGGAATATATCAGGCTTCCCGTCATCTTGAACAAAGGTCATGGCATCCAAAAATCGTCGTCGCATGTCACGGGGTCCTACGATGAACATACCAGGCAACACAATTACCTGTCCGAGTCTATTTGTTGAACCTCACCAGCGTTGACACAATCTACAATACCTTGGTATAAATCAGCTCTAATCTTGGACTGGTTTCGCTCACAAAATAGCAAACGTGAAGTCTCAATCTTTATGTAGGTGTCAACGACAAATTGTTGGAACAATCGGCCACCTAATAAAAGCAGGTTTGGAGTAGATCGGATCTGGAACTTGTAACAGTAGTACTCCCGCATGGTTACAGTCTTTCTACCACCACCCCCAGTTTCATTAGGATCTACAAAGAATGAGATGATTTATCATACTTCAGTTATGATATATATATATATATACAAATTACATTAATTTTTGCTAACTATAATAATTATAATTATGCAATAAAAACTTCGAGTGATATAGGTCGTACCTTCAGAATCTCATCATTATTTTCTTCATCCCCAGTGATTTCATCGATGGACACGCCAAATCCTGGTATTTTCGAATGCCATCCAACCTCACCGTTGGGGAAGAACAAAACATAGGACAACGGATCGTAAGAACCAAAGTGAGGTTGAATCTGGGTTGGGTAATCGGACCTCCCATACACAACAATGCTTCGCTGATATGCAGTAATGTTGTTGTTACCTTCTACCTAAACGCTAGCAACCTGCATAACATTATAGAATGACACGGTTTATAAATATTACATTATAATATATTAAAAAAATTGCACAATTAATTTTTTTTATTGAAACCTCTGAGGTGGTTGGAAGGTTGTAATTCCTTTGGTCAAGTTCCACTGATGCATTTAGTGTGACTCTGTAGTCGTCGAGCGGTCCTAAGTCAGCAAGGCTTCAAAATGTTGACACGTAAGGGTTTGATGCAAGAACACGTGTCAAAATTACGACAATTTGTCTGTCAAGATTTTTCCATACAAGTCTATGTGATAATTGGGTTTCAGGATCAAAAAAATACAACTGCAAGTACCTAGGTTGTCCATCCCTAGGAACCAACTGATCGATTTTATGGTATATACCTCCGTGCGCACGAAAAGTATACACCTTAGATGTCATGTTGGTCATGGAAGTATCCAGGTTTACACCCATAGATGTGAATGAGAAATTCGTGTTATATGCACGTATGTTGTGCCTAAACACTTTATCTAACTCAGATTGTGACGTGAAGAGATTAAATAGCTCTTCTGGAATGTTTGAGGATGCCAATTTTTTCTTTCCCTTCATACAACAAAAAGTTGGGAATTTAAACTTTATCCTTTTTGCTCCACACTCCGGACATGGCGGTTGTTCCTTTAAAACACGGTGTTGTTTGGGGAGACCATGATAAATGAAATCTTAAGGATCCACATCGAGGTTGTCGCCTATGATTGATGGATTGACATCAACATCAGCTGAACCTTCTGCATGTAACCAATTTAAATGTAAAATTTTATTGTAATGTATAAGTGTCGATCGCGTAAATTAAAACCTAACCTGTTATAGGTGATGCATCAGTCATGACAGCATCAAATGAAGGTAGTAGTCTACGCGGGTCACCTCGGATGACTGTATTAAGAATGTAAAATTATGCATGAAAACTGTTATTTAAGAATTTGGTAAAAGGTAAAGCATATAAAAAGATAAAGTCATGTTATGTGTTACCTTTATCGCTTTCAAATGTCACTCTTGAGTATATAGGGGTTGCTTCTGATGTATTGGTAGGATCGGGAAGTTGAATGGCTTTTGTTGTAGGTGTTGATGTTTGGCTGTTTGGATAGGTGTGCATCTGAACCCTATTCTTTTCCTTGTTTCGTTGATAATAGTTTCTATTAGTAGTTTTTCTATCTTGACATTTCATTTGTGGAGTATTTGGTGTTTTTCCGTTATTCAATCTGTGAAGAAGCTCTGTTTCAAATGGGGGTATGTTCTCTTTGTTTGCTAACACACTATTACCTGGTGTGGTTAGTGTGTTATTATCACCCGCCGTCATATATACCACTTCACTGTCATTCATCGACGATGACGAACAATTTGATATTATGTCTTCCAGTATTCCTAACGGCACCCTTTTTGGTGTACCATTTGTGGTTGGTTGAATACTGCCTTCACCGGAAGCTATTTTTCTAAGTCTGTTCTCCTTTTGGCGCGCATAATATTCTCTGTTACGTTCTCTTTTCTTTTCTACGCGCATTTATTTAAGGATACATGCATTAAGAAAAATAACACATAACAATAACTGGGGTGTTTGTTTATAGATAGCAAGCTTACCCTTTAGTTCATCTTGAGAGAGACATTGCTTTTGTCGTGGAGTATAGTTGCTAGTGTAGTTACGCTTTCCAGTATGTACATTACCTCGGTTATCAACATCAGTTGCATTTTCCTTGTCATTTGTCAGTGTTGGCTACAATATATGCACATAAAAAAGTATATGATTACGTGTTGATATGAACTATAATAGTCAATAGTTTGATAGATTATGAACAAATAAAAATAGTGACTTGTGTTATTTACGTTGATTGTATCTAATTTCTGTCATGGTATTAATATTTCTAGGTGGCACTTGCATCGAGTTGAAATATAAACTGGGAAGAAGAGTTTCAAAAAGTAGCAAGCATGTGACGTATTGGATAGCTAAACAAAAGGTATTTAGTTTGATTGTTATTACAGAAGTTTTTTTTACATATGAAGCATTTGATACTATGAGCATGGACAATGAAGCGGTCGAACAAATCAAGCATTTATACAATATAAAAATAAAGCACACAATATGTTAATATAGCATAATGTTTAGAGCGTACCGTACTCGTTATACAGTGAACATTCGTGTAGAAACCAAAAGGCAGGGTAAATATAGTTGGGTTATTTGAAGTATGTTGCTACTCTTTTTATAATTTTATCAACTTGTATATAGTAGTTGTCTGCTAAATCTAAGCCATATAATATGTAGATGTATTAAAAAATATATTGACAATAAAAGAATTGATAACTATGACAATCTAACATTTTCAGGTAGTAAATTATTTTTTTGTATAATATTTTGAAACTTATTTTTGTGTTGGTTGATGAACTCACAATTTACGGATTTAAATTTGGGTTTACGTGCATAATTTAACGTCCTTTACGACTAAACCGGAAACCTAAGAATTACGAATTTACGTTTTTGAACTCCGTTTTTTATGAGACAATTTTTATTAGATTCGTTTTGTGCCGTTGATTCATAATTTATAAAAACGTTTTTCGTAAAACGACCCGAGGGCACGCAAATCGAGGAAACTAGAATCGAAGAATACCCTTAAATTAGTGGGATGAGACAAAACAAGTTTTGTCCCAACCCACTCATAAGGGACGGCCAACTTTGACACCACATCTCATGATGTGTCAAAGTTATAGCTAATAAGCTAACACTTGTTAGCTAAAGCTTAACAAGTAAGCTAACACATAACAAAACCATCAAAACCACTTCAATCAAACCATTTACACTTTCCTCTCATGCAAACTACTCTCAAAACTCTCTCATCTTTCCCCCATTGTCGTCCCACTCCATCATCATACACCCTCATTTGAACAATTCTAGCCATAAACTTTGTGTTATCTACACATATGATGAAGAAACCTTGAAGCCTTGTTGATTGGTGATCATTATAACATCAAAGGAGGTGATTTTCTTGTGTCCTAGGGCTGATTTCTCAACAAATATTCTTGGTGGTTGATGATCTTGAAGATAAATTTAGTGTACATCAAGTTATTGTCATCCAAAAACAAGATATAGTCTTGGTTGGTAAACAAGATCATCATTTCCATTTTCTTTGTTATTTTTGTAAAGATCAAATGTATTTTCTTTATTATTTTATATGTATATGATGAATATATGATGATAAAAATGTTGTGTGGGGATCAAGTGTGGATAAACATGGTTAAAAAGATGGAAAACCATAGGTAAAAAGGTTAAAATCTTGCTTAATAAGTTGCCTGTATAAAAACAGTAACCAACCAAATAATAAACTGATAAAATAGCATATTGGAATCAATATACAGTAAGTATTAGGTTTTATACACATGTGAGAGTTGGACATGCAATGGAATCATCAAAATGAGTGAGATATGATCAAAACAAAATTAGTGTATCAATCTGAATAGGCTGTTTTGTAAGGACTGTTAAGGATACTTAGACATGGATTGAACAGTAGCTAAAACTAAGTTATTTGTATCACATAATATGAAGTTTATGACATCCAAAAATGAGTTTCTATCTCCTTGTAGAACTCAAGATATGATAAAAATGGTGAAAATAAAACTAAATATCAGATTTTGTGAAATTAAAGTTTAATAATATTATATAAGCACTCAAATAAATATAGTATAAAATATGAATTAATACTCACTAACTTATATATTACATTTATATAAATATGTATAAGGATAAATAAATGAACATTTTATAAAAATGGTAGTTTGATAAGTTTTATAAGTTATAAAATTATAAACATGATTTTTACGTCTTTTCGGCTAAAACCGTAAAACTAACGTTTTCGTCAATTAAAACTTAGACGGTCGGACCCGTCTAATGTAAACTTTTTAAAAGTCATATACTGATATATAAGTACCTATTACAAGTAAAAACCGATAAAACCCGAACTATATAACAATGGACATTAACGGGCCAAGTTAGCTTTATTGGACTATTAATCCAACTAATTTGGCTAAACACTTATAAACTTACTTATTGGGCTTAACCCACTTGGGCCCAACATGTAAAGTATAATACTGATAATAAAAGTGTAAAATAGACTAATATAAGGTATTGGGCTTATAATAGGCTTATTGGGCCTAAAACATGTAAATAAGTAAAACTAGTAAACTAGTTTAAAAGTTACCAACACATAACACTAAAATGAGTAAATGAGAATGTATAAACCCACTTGATCATCATCATATGTATAAAATCATCATATGTATACATAATTGTTATTTTGATAAAGTTATTGGACAAAAGTCTAAGACCGATTATTATTTATATAGGTTTCCGTGACCGAAGCACGCCCGTAGCCGATAATCCGCCTTTCATAATCAACGTGAGTTCATAGCCTCGCACTCTTTTAAATATTTTATAAAATGATAGGTAAACCCGCGAGGGAGATAACATGCTAGTTTTTGATAAAAATAGAACAAAAGTAGTCCTGATGGTATGCTTAATGATATGGATCCGAATGATGCTATGACCCAATAAAAGAGATAAAAAGGATTATTAGTAGTTAGGTTATGTCACTCAAAGTCCCATTAGCATGAATTGTGAACTACCGAGATTTGGTAGACGCTTATGCATATGATAGTACTATTTGGGGACGATCACCCCAGTTCACGCCTTGACAGTTGATCCCCGTCGAACCACATTGATTGGTAAGCGAATTTATGTATGAGAAGATTTACATAGCGTGATTTTTGTGACGACACGCTAACTTAGATGGGAAAATTGTTTGTAGGGTTCGCGGACCGTTGTTTGTGATAGTAAGGTAACAATGTCATGCGGCTAATAATAATCCAAAAATGAATCCAATGTAATCTGAATATCCGATATGATACGATGCAAATAACGATAATATTATTACCTATAATGGTAATATTGAGGCTACGGTCTCATGGACGGTTTATGATGTATGCTTTGCTTTATATATTGCCTGACTAGCAATACGAGGACTTACTTCTGATATTATACTTGTGTTCTGATTTCAACGATTGTTTTATATAACGGTTTTACTAAACTCTATGAATTCACTCAGCATTCGCTGATATGATTTTTGCATGTTTTTATCTCAGGTGCTTGAAGGTAATTCGGATGGAGATCGACTCTGATGGCCCACATAATAATAAAACTGTTCATTCGATCTATGTTTTGTAAACTTAATGACCTGTATAATTTGGGACCTATTGTACACTTGAAACTTTTTATCGAATGAATGTATGTTAAACCTTGTACAACCATTTTTATGTGTTGTCTATGATTGGAGTTATTGTGTTATCCCGTAACACTCTAAAGACTCTTCCGCTGTACCGATATGAAATTTGAGAGTGTTACAGTTTGGTACCAGAGCTCTCGTTATAGAGAACGAAAGATTTTAAAAACCAAGGTTTTGAACAAAACTTTTCAAAATCTTTTAACTATAAACATTTGAGAAAATATTGAAAAATCTTTTGACTATAACGGTGCCAAAGATCTCCGACATTACCAACAAGCCTTATTGAGAAGATATATATTTTGATATATATAATTTAATTTAATATATGTATATATCATGGTTTCAGTATGTAACTGTTTAATAAGTATGTTATCCTAATAAGAGATATATATAAATGCAGATTGTCATGATTGACCCTAATATTCTTGTAGAGAACCATGCTATTCCCGAACCTAATGTAGATGATAACTCTTATTTAGACTTAGTGGATTATGATATGGATGATGAGGAGGAGGAACCATTTGAGGATCCCGAGCCCAAGATAGGACTAGGAGATCAGATTGCCCCTCAGGTTGATATGGTAGAGAATGAGAATGATAATGTTGGTATTGAGAATGATGATGAGATTGGGATAGATAATGTAGATAATGAGGATGACGACGAGGATGTCGAGGAGGATATAAGTATAGACGATGAGATTGATGATGATGATGAGGCTGAGCTTATTTACCCTTATGATGTTCCGGAGGGTGAGCCCTTACCCCCTCCAGTTTATTGGTCTGTTTCTGAGGTTGAGCTACCTAGAGATGAAATTGAAGGTCTACTTATTCTTAGGATTTGGTAATAGATGGATTGATCTATTGATTAGATGGTGGAAATGGGGAAGAAGGAGATGAGGTATAGAGAGAGAAAGGAGAGAAAAGAAAAGTAGAGAGAGAAAGTGTTATTTGATTAAATGAAAAGTTGTGAAATGAATGAACCACCCCTCCTAACATGCTAGGAGGGGTATATATAGCCCACCCTACATGTGGGCTATATGGGCTATACTTGGATCACGAGCCTAATACATTAATATATCGTTAGAGCGACCGATCCTTCATAAATACGTAAAAACGTATTTCCAACAATCTCCCCCTAAGGGAGGTCGCTCCAAGTTACAAAGTTCTAAATATTCTATAGCTCGTGATCTATGCTAATATTGATGTGACCGAGACTTTCTTTGGGAAAACATATTTCCAACATACTTATACTTTTAAATTCTTGAAAGCTTTAGAGTTTGATACAGCGGAAGACTTGACCTTCAGACTTTCTTGAATTTGTTGAAGTACTAAGTGTATGTAGTATAAGCATGTGGTGACGACTTCTTCTGGATTATACACCGCAATGCCACCTTCTTGTTACGCTGCATAAGACAGTTAGCAACAAAACATATACACGGATGAAATGGCCTTGAACATTTCATTCTAATTCGGTAGCATTTTACCTCCGGTCGGTGAAGACCGTTGGACGATATTAAACATCGTACTTGTGACAGGTAGTTTCAATAAAGAACCTCCTTGATAAGATTTCGCGGGTAAACCCGTTCTCTTTACTCGATCGTCCAAAGCTGACTGCGAACGTAAAGAGTGAATCATTTGGATAATATTATCCGCATGATTTGAAGCCGTCAATTCATGTTCCTGGAACAAGTGAAGTTCAATTAAGAACCGCACCATCGTTGCTTTCCAGTTGTCACGAGCTTGATTCGTATAGAATCTTGCAAGTTACCTACCAAGTGCTGTTTGATGTTAACACTAGAAGGATTTCCATTCGTCACTGTAAATACTTAATAGTATTACTTTGAATGTTCTGGCAAGATCACTAAGATATTGCGTAGAGGCCTGGAACGTGCTTAAATTCATTTAAGAGTTTAAACCATTGTTGCTTTCCAGTTATCACAAGTTTGATCCATAAAGAATCGCACAAGCACCTACCATGAGCTTTTTGATGTTCGCTCAAGAAGGATTTCCATCTTCATTGTAAATACTTTCGTATTACTCGGATGTTCAGGCAATATCGTGAAGATTTTGCGTAGGACTCCTAAGAATTTTCTTACTTTTCACAGTGTGTGAAGAAGCAATGAAATATGAAAGTGTGTCCTAATGAGATATTTGATGATCTCAAATGGCTCTAGACTGGATCGTGCATTTTGGATTTTAGTGATCGGAGGCTGGAGAGGAGTGCCACCTTTTCAATACCAATTTATTCGGAGTGAATAAACCAATAGATAATGTGTTGATCTCCGTGTGATTAAAACAAATACCTTTTGAGAGATATTTGAGTTAGCTGGGAAGGGTTGTGCATTGCATCACTGGGTCCATGATGTCTTTCTTCAATATCAAGAATCATTAAAAATGATCTCAATAGCATATGAATTGACCCGGTTTCTGCCTAAGGTTGTAAGGAGGGCTTCTTTCTTTACACCCTTTATCTTTACAATTCTTTTTCATTCTTCAACCCCTTCAATGCTTACCAATAAGTCATAACTAGCACCTTGTTGTGATTGTTCCAGTGCTAACTTAAGTACTTGGTCGGCATTCAGCTACGTTCACAATCTTTCTCCATTTTTCCTAAGGACTACTATTTCTAGCTATGGAATGTCCTTGGGAAGATTCCTCCGGTTCTAGAGAAATCATTGGACTTTAACCTATCCTACCATCCTTATGTCACCACAATCTTCACCGTCGTGAATAGAGATGTTTTGGGTAAGTGTATGTCACCATGAAATCCATTTTGAAGTGCAAATCCATTTTGCTCCCCCTTAACATATGCTACGATATTCGAAAACATTTCGCACATGTCGGGATGAGCTAACACGTTAAGTCAAACCATTCGTGATTGATCATATCCCATATTAAATCACATTTTCTCCCCCATATTAAAAATATTAACCCAATCGATGTTTTTAATATCAATTGATTTAATAGCATTTTAAGAAAATTTGGGAAGAAAAATGCAAATCCAATTATCTTCATGAATTACACAAGCTCCCCCTCAAATTAATGAGGGTGTACTTGAAACGTAAATTAAATACCTTTTAAACACAAGTGTAAGGTATTTATCACGTGCAAAGATCATATATCATAATGTATTCACAAGATTAGCAATTTACGAGGTTGGACCTGAATGATGGAGAACATCATATGAAAGAAGCACATGGTTCTTGTTCACGAATGTTGGTCACCTCGTCACGTCCCCGAGAAAATTAATTCTCGTTGTTGAGTCAAAGCTTTCCGGTGAAATGCTTGACTTGATTATGAAAAGCGGGTTGCTATCTGAAATAATAGCAAACCATTTTGAGCATGTTTTAAAAGTTTGAACTTCTGCTCGAACTTTATTTACAACCCCGTGTCATTATTGAATGACATTTCTAGGTTCGTAAATATTATCGATTCCAGAAGACATGCTCTTTTTATCAAAACATTTTTGAGCACACAATTTTGAAAGATTTAGAAAAACCTTTTGAGAAATTCTTGAAAAATTGTGTTCAAAGTTTTGAAAACTAATTACTTGAGCTTAAGATTTGGAATATCTTAGGAAAGCTCAAGTCCGAGAAGTTGTAAACTTCTCGTTGTAAGGATAAGTTACCATCGGCGATAAACTTTCCTTTTATCTGATGGACGAGTTCTAAGCTGACATTTACTTAAAAGTCGTTTTCATGAGCTTGAAAACTTTGACTGTTTTAACGGAAAGCTCATGACCGAGAAAGGTTAATTTCTCGTTATGAGGAAAAGTTCTCTTATTTAAAAGATACACTTTCCTTTCTGAGCTTAAAACTTCGAATGTTTTAATACAAGCTCATGACCGAGAAAGGTGAATTTCTCGCTAAGAGGATAAGTTATCATAAATGATAAACTTTCCTTTATTTTAAGTTCGAGTTACAGTCTAATATTTAACTGTAAGTCATTGTGCATGAGCTTAAAAACTTCGAATGTTTTTAATATTAGCTCATGCCCGAGAAAATTAATTTCTCGTTGTAAGGATAAGTTTATCATCGGCGATAAACTTTCATGCCTTTGAAGAACGGGTTACAGACTGTCATTTATCTATAAGCCTTATACACGAGCTTAAAACCTTTGAATGGTTTTAGGATAAGCTCGTGTCCAAGAAAACTTAATTTCTTGTTAAGAGGGTAAGTTATCATTGCGTGGATAAACTTCCCTGTCTCTGAAGTCCGGGTCGTCATCTGTCATTTAACGAGGAGCCATTGTACATGAGCTTAAAAACTTGGAATGTTTTTTATATAAGCTCATGCCCGAGAAAAATTAATTTCTCGTTGTTAGGATAAGTTTACCATCGGCGATAAACTTTCCTTTCTTTGAAGAGCGAGTTATAGTCTGTGATGTGACTATAAGTCCTTGTTTGCAGCTTAACCATGAATCCCCTGAGACATTTGTTTCTCTGATATCTGCTTCTTCAGCAACCAAACTCTAAGAGTGTCCTTTGTTGAACGGTATACAACGATTGGACCGCTTCGTTCTTTTGGAACATCAACTTTGGGACCTGCATTCTCATTAGGAATTTGCATGCTTTGACATGGGTTAGCGCTATCAATTATAGAAGCACGTGGGGGTTCACAGTTGGCTTTACTTGTGTCAGAAGCGACCTGAGTAGATGATTCACTAGTCTTGGCTGGCAAACGTTTCCTTTTATAGAAAACCTTAAGTTTAGGCTTAAGTGAAAAATCATCTTTATCAGTTTCCTCCCTAGCAGACTTAGTAGAATCGGAGAATATCCTAGTTAAAGGGCACTCGTTTCCTAAAAGAGTGAAATTTCTACCAGTGGGGCGCCAAACTTTACCAAAGGGTTTGATTTTAGCTATCCACTGGGACTTAATTCTAGCACGGGAGTTCACCTCATCAAGTAATTTCTTGACACAAGAGTCATGATTTGCCGTAAAGACACATTTTCTACATGTTTTACAAGTAGCATATTTAATGTCCGAGTAATTCCTAGATGATTGATCGATGCTCCTAGGAGACGTCATGCTACGGTTAGCAGTGTTGGGTAATCTAGAAGGCATCTGACTATGTTGGACATTGCTATCTCTTGCATGTGTCTTTTGCTTAGCTTCCCCAAGACCAGATTTATGGCAAACGTCATTTGAACTAGTTCTAGACGTGGTTTTGGTATTTTTAGGGAAACTAGAGGCAATCATATGATTTGGTCTTGCTAAAGCTGGAGTGATCACATAGGGCCTAGTTGCTGGAGTGACTGGTCTAGAAAGATGAACTAAATCAACTTGGGAGGCAAACCGCGGTCTCGAGGATTGTGACCGCTCGGATCTAAATGCAGTAGGTTGTCTGACAATCGGTTGTCTGACGAACTGATTTGTAGGCGGTTTCCCCAAGATTGATGGTTTTTCAAGCTTAGTGTCCACACTAGGTCCTTTACTTTTTCTTAACTTGTTTTTCAACGCAGCTATAGCAAAAACCTTTTCCTGTACTTGGGCCTTTAAAGTCTCATTCTCTTTGAGCAAGTTATCTTGGGATGCCAACTTAGATTCAAGCAGTTGAATTTGTTTCAAAAGATTATCCTTTTCAGCTTTAGAATCTAACACTTTTTGATCCAATTTTCTTTTAAGAACAACATTTGATTTTTCAAGTTTTTCAAAATATGTTTCAAATTTGTCCATTTTCTTAGAAAATTCAAGTTTGGCATCCTCAAAATCTTTTGATTGCCGAGCTACGATCATTTCGAGCTCTTTAATCTTGGAATCAGAAGCAGACAATGAAGCAGTTATAGGACAATTATCATGATGTTTAGCATTTTGAACACCTTCTCCCCCATTATGACTCACATCGGATGAATCAGAAGTGGTATTGCTATCACTCTTCTGCATCCAATGTTTGTCATAATTAAGTGCGGAATGCTCAATATGCGACATGTCATCAGCATATACATCATAAACAACATTACATTGTACCATGTTTGCCGGCTCTTCGTCATAAACGGGTAAGGTGTTATCAAGAGAGATCTCGTGAACATTTCCTGACGTGCCACTGGTATCATGCTGTCCTCCTGATTCCGTGCTCTTGCCATTGTTAGGCTCCAAGTTTTCAACTGTATGACCAGTTTCCTTTTGCATCGAAGAGTCTTGCATTCCATTATCATACCCTTGCTGAAGTCGATATCTTTCATAAATCGAAGACGAGACCGATGTCATGAGTTTCAAAATTGTATCACGGAAAACTCGAAGCTCGGTATGTGTATCTCGAAGAAATGATTGGCAAATCACTGAACTTTCAGGCCTGATGATATTGAACTGGAGGAAAGGCGTGAGTTGTGTCACAAGAGCCTTATATGCAAGTGCCGATGCAGAGTGATTAAAGTTGTCACGGTTAAGTTGCTCGGCGAGTTGGGTCAAAGTGGTGAATATTGAGTCGATGAATATATGACGATCTTGACCAAAGATTGTCATAAATTCGCTCCCTCTTTGAAGCCATGACAGAGTGACAAGATGAGACTGAAGCATTCGAAATGAAGTAATACCACTTTCTCTAGCGTTGGCTTGCACGTGATGCAATTATCCCTTGTTCGATGTCGAATTCAAGAAATCCATTGAAAATCGATGAACAATTACGTTAAGGATTACTGATTGATAAAAAATCCGTCGTCAAAATAAACCTTGACACTTTATCACGTTGTCACGATTATAACTTAATATCATAAAATTTTTCAAAATAAAAATTTGAATAAAAATAAAAATATGAATTGATTATCAAAATTAAAAAAAATTAATATCCAAAATAGAAATTAATATTCAAAAATATCCAAAATAACTAAAATATCCAAAATAAAAATATTCAAAAATATTCAAAAATATCAAAATTAAAAATTTGCTCAACAATATCCAAAATAATAACAATTAATATTCAACAAAAAAAATTAAAAAAGTTAACTTTATAAAAAAACTGAAACGGTTTCCGTGTCCCATAAATCTGATTATTTGTGAATCAACCCTACGTGTCCCAAAGAAGCACGTGTAACCCACTCGAGTATTAAATACTCCTTGTAATCTCCGTCTTACAAGTATAAAACCCACTTTGACTAATCTCTCTCTCTTATCAACACATAAAAACCGTAACTCACCAAAAGTGTCTCTTTCTTCTACACACAACTCACAGCCACACTCTTTTTCCCAAAACCTAATCTTACTACGTTGTTTAGTCCGCCCCCTCTCTCTCTTGATTACTTCCAACAAACAATGAAAACCGATTCTCTGTTCAAACAAATGAAGGCACAAGACACGTTTGATTGTTCAATTCTTCAAGATCTTTTAAAAAAATAAGATCTCGGGTAAGGTTTACTGTTATTGTCGAATCACAACCTTTCTCTTCATCTGTCGTATCTTTCTGGTGTGTTTGGTGTCAGTTTGGGAGGGTTTAGATAGAGTCGAGTCTGATTGAAAGTGTGGGTCAGTGGATGTTGACGTGTGTTGGATGATTTTTGTGTCACGAAAAGAGTCTGTGGATGGGTGTGTTTGTTTGTAGAGTCTAGTCGAAGTTTAGCGTCGGTGTGAAAGAGTCAAAATCTTGTTTTGGAATCTATGTTAAAGATTGAGGGAGTTTGTTTTGTGTTGAGATTGAGAGTTGTTTTGTCGCTCTGTGTGTCGAGAGTTTTTGTTGGTCGAGTGTCTTTGGTTTGTAGAGTCGAAGTCGAGGGTGAGGGTAGGCGAGGATGTGTGAGTCTGTAAAGATGACGAGGCGAGAGTGAGAGTGTGAGTCTGGTTAGCGAGACTGTTTAAGTTCGAGAGGTTGTTTGGTTTAGGTTGTGTTGGTCGAGACTTGAGTGTTGATTGTGAGTGTGATGTTAGTTGGAGTCCGAGTGAGTTTCGAGGGTGTTTGTAACAATCGAGTCAACGTGAGGAAGTGAGGTGTTGTTTGTTGTCAATGAGGGTCGAGTCTATACGGAATAGGCTATTCCAAATATCCTATTCGGAAAGCCTATTCGGAAAACCGTCTATTCGGAAAACCTATGCGGAAAACCTATGCGGAAAACATATGCGGAAAACCTACGCGGAAAACCTATGCGGAAAACCTATGCGGAAAATGTAACACCCCACTTGGATAAGTGGACCGTTACGTGTATTTATGGCGTGTCATCAAAGCATAAGGTAAATGTCCTAAAACATTAACTGACCATAACGGAAATACCGGAATCAAACATCGGCAATTGATGAGATGGCATTTATACATGATCTCATCGTTCTTTTCGGGCTTTAAATGCATAAAAATGTCATAAAATACCATATATATGCTTGTGTTTGTTTACTTGTGTATTTTAGGTATGGATATCGTGAAAAAGACAAAAGATCACAAGATACAAGGAAAAACGAACACGAGAAACGAAGCCATACAAAGAACCGGGCCCTAATCATGGAATTTTCATCAAATACCCTTGAAGATTTGAAGACAATACAAGATTGATCCTCCAAGAATGAAGAAATGACACTTAAAACCCTTGTATATTGATAACTACAAGTTTGGTCCCTTAAGTTTGTCAAAATTGCAAAAAGGTCCTTCAACTTTGAAGAAATGGCAAGATTGGTCCCTCAACAAATTCAAATTGCCAATTATGGTCCCTCATGAAGTAAAGATACAAAGAAGACCTTGGAAGATCAACAATGTTCAAAAACAGCCCTTGAAATATTCAAAATGGCAAAATTCATCCTTTAAAACACTTTGGAAAAAGATTTGAGCCAAAAGTGACAAGTCATGGAAGTTATTTGTGAAGGAAAGTCGAATTTAGGGCTGGAAAACCTTAAAAGCCAAAAACTTCAAAACAAAAGGACCAAATGTGTCACAATTGGAACTTTCAAACAAAAAATGCGCCTAACATGTTCTCTCCCCCAAAAAACGGATCAAATGAGCATTTACTGTTCATCTTTTACCCCAGGTTCTATTTTACTCATTACTTGGGTAATTCTCAATTAAACCCACACACACTTAATTCACACACTCACAAACCTTTCCCACTCCTAAAAACCTGCATCCCACTCATGTGCACCAAACCCCCAATTCCCCAATCCACCAATCACATCATTCCTTTGTCCCCAAGTTATGTGACGTGGCAAAATGGACGTCCAAGATGCTATGCTTGCTCACAAAGCAAAATTTAAAGGCCAAGATCAAGAAAGGACAAAATGCACTCAAAATCATTCAAGGGCACATTTGGGATTTTCTATGTATTAGGGTTTTATGTTTTTATGCTTCTAGGATGTTCTATAGGCTCTATAAAAGGAGACCCAAGCTGTGGTGATCCCTTTGTTCCAGTTTTTAAGCTTGCACATGTAATACCTTTTTAAAGAAATAAAAAGTTTGGTTTTTGAAATATTCAAGTGTAATTCCTTTTTTATTGTTTTTAAAAGTTGAGTGTTGTGTTAAGCTTAATTCTGAGTTCCACACTTTTATTTGGTTAAGCAACTTTGATTTCAAAGTTGTTTAAGGTTTTGAGATTTTGAGAGATTTTGGTAAAATCTTCTCAAAAGGTTTGTGGTGTTAAGAATTCATGATTTTGGTAATTTAAGGGTTTATGATACGTTTTAAGTAATTGGAAAAGGTTTTGGAAGAGTTTTAAAAAGAGAAAAAAGAATCATATCATATCATATTATTTTTGTTCTTGTTTCTTTGTTTTGTGTTCAAATAGGTTGAAGGCTTGTTGATTTAGTTCAGCTCCAACCCGGGTTGGATTGGAGGAGGATTTTCATCCTCTAGGTTCTTGGATGTAAGAACCTAAGGTATCTTCCTTTTACCTTGAAAAAGTTCAAAAATAGCTAGTTGTATGATATTATTTGATTATGTGTTTAAGTGTGATTTAGCTGTTGATTTGATGTTATTTTGAGTTGATATACATGTTATGAAGCTTTGATATCAATTTGGTAGCTTTTGTAAGGTTTTGGTTTGATAATTTTGGTTTTAAAAAAAAAATTAAGTGGTGTTTGGCAATACGTTTTAGCAGGGTGATAATCATAGATTGGCATTTAGTTAGGTGTTAGATGGTTTGAAAAGGATTGAGACAAATTGTTAACTAGTTGGTAAGTGTTATTAGACAATTTGGTGACAAACTTGTGTGGTTTAAAAGGTAAAAGGTTGTCAAAAATCTGTGAATGCCATAAGTTGCTTATTTTCATAAATCTTGTGCTTGATTTGATCATTTTTGGTGTGCAACGTGTTTATTTCAGCTTATAACTTGACTCCTTGAGCTGCAATAGGCTCAAGGGTGCCTACTGTCCACCAATACTCCACCAAACAAGCTCAATTGGCCAAGTACTCTTGGTCAAGAACTTAGCATAACCTGCTAGTGTTCAGATTTCAATTGGCCACGTTTTGCACGTTGCGCCGCAAGTCCTACATGTTGCGGCGCAACTGAAGGAGCTACAGACCAAAGGTACTCTCGCAACACTAGTTGCGGCGCAAGTCACAAACGTTGCGGCGCAACTAAGAAGCAAAAAGAGGAGGGGTTGCCTGGACTCGAACCCGTGACCAGCCGTTCAACAACCCAACGTGTTAACCAAACGCGCCCTGGGGACTTTGACTAAGAGTCTTGGTTTCGTTGTTTACTTAACCTCGTTTTTGTTTTGCTTATTAATAAGCCGTAGCTTTTTCTCTTAATTCCTGCTTATTTAATAAGCTTATTTCAAGTGGCTTATTTTTCCTGAGTGAGTAATAGTATTTTTGATTTTTAAAAAGTGGTTTCACATTTTTCCCTTTAATAGAATAATTATTAGGATTTAATTATTAGACGTTTTTTAGAAAATCCATAAAAAATACCAAAAACAGTTTTAATTTTTAGGAAAAATAGTTTTTAGGTTTTATTTAATATATTTGAGGTTTACATCTTATTTTGGTTTCAAAAACATTTATTTTTTAATTTTATAATATTTTAAGGTTTTTTATAAACTTTAAAGATTTTTATAAAATTATTAAAAAAGGTTTAGGAGCTATAATTTGTGTTTTTCTCTTAGTTATATTATTTAGGATTTTTAGATAATTTTTAGAATTTATTTTATAAATTTTTTTATTTTTAGTATTATTTTATTATTATTTTATTATTAAATTTTCAAAATTTTCTTTTTCCTTCTTTTTCATTTTTCCTAGGTTCGTTGTCATTAATTAGGACCATTTCCATTTTTAGAATAATTTTTAAGCTTTTAGATTTATTTTTATAATTATTTTAAGTTTAATTAGGTTTTAATCATTTTTTATCATTTTTAGAGTTTTAAAAATAGTTTTAATAGGTTTTAATTTTTAGAAAATTACTTTTTAGTCTTATAATAATATAAGTTGAGTAATTATTCAATAAAATCATATTTTCGACATTTGAATTAGTTAAATTTAATTTTAGGGCTTTAATTAGCATTTAAAATTGATTATTTAATTAATAAAAGTTTTTAAAATATCTTTGTTGGATTTTTATCTTTGCTTATATTATTTTAGACTTCTTTTTATCTTTTTCTTGATTTTGTTTTTGGTCTTAGCTTAATTTTTAATTTTTGTGGTTTTTCTACGGTTTTACGTTTTCGTCGTAGTTTAATTTTCACGTATCCGTCTTTTCTTCTTCTCACCCCCATTCTTCTTAATATTAATCTCAAATAAATACAAGTTAATTCACAACACCTATACCTCCTCGAGAACGAACTCACTTTTAGGGTCATTCACACACGGTTTTCCTAAATCGTCGTGTACGCTTACCCTATTTACGTTCTTTTTCCTAAAAGACGTATTTCTACAACTATCAAATGGCGCCGCTGCCGGGGAGGTGTGTCGTGTCTTAATTTGGAAAATTTTGTTTTTGATATTATCCATAAATAGTACTTGTGTTAAGTGGAACTCCCTTAACACGTATTATCGGTTTTCTCGGTTTTTCTTTGTGAATATTATTAATATATTGTATTAAGTATCACAACCAAAATACAATATCTCCAAAAGTGTGAAAACACAACCTTGATTCGGGATTTCATCACTCGATCATTGTATTCGAATCTCAAACAAAAAAGAAAAGGCAAAAATAGATAAATACTTTCGTGAAGCTCGATTTTGAAAGATACGAACTATAAGGTGGGTATAAGGCGGGTATTATAAAATATACCCTAAGAAAAAAGGCTCTTAAGTGCTTCGCGCCGCCTCGTTTCCCCGCTTGCTTGTGAGTATTTTGAGATTGAAGGCTAATCGAGGGTTTTGCCGCCCAAAGTATTAATACGTATACTATATTTGCTTGGTTTTCTTTGTGATTAAACCCTCGTGAACAAATTGGTTTTCACCAAAGTTCTAAAGTCATTCGAAGGCGTTCACTCCACGTGATCGTTTTCATTCCTTTGAGGCTTCTTTAATCAAGAGTTTGATTCGAGGAGAGATTTTTGTAGATTGTTGTCTACGAAGATACACCAAAATCCAAAAAAATTAAATATCATCAAAAACACAAAAAAATTGAAAATCCACAAAACGACCAAAAAGAATCTTCTTTGCTCACCTCCCATTCTTCGTGAAGTTTATGATCACTCGTAACCAAGCTAAACGAGCTCGTAAACGACTTCAAAAGCAAGCAAATCAAGGATCGTTGATTGTTGAAGAACCTCCAATTGTTGAACCTATTATAGAACAAGAAGTCGTAATGGCTAATCGTACTATGATGGAGTTGCTACAAGCACCCACCGAGGGTTTTGGAGAGGCCATTGTTATTCCCGCCATCCTTGCGGAGAATTTCGAGATTAAGACGGGTTTAATGTCGATGCTACAAGCGAACAAATTTCGAGGTCACGAGAAAGACAACCCGCATTACCATATTAGGAATTTCAACCGTCTCACCGCCACTAGCAAATTCAAGGATGTTCCGCATGACGCCATTAAGATGATGTTGTTTCCATACTCGTTGGATGGACCCGCAAAAATTTGGCTCGAGAAAGAACCGCCAAATTCGATTTTGACATGGGCCGATCTCGTCTCTAAGTTTGTGAACAAGTTTTTTCCACCATCGAAAACAACACACTTAAAAAATGAGATTTCACGATTTGTGCAACGTAACAATGAAAGTTTTTCTATGGCATGGGAACGATTTAAGGAGATGTTACATGAATGTCCTCATCATGATTTTTCGGAATTGCATCAAATCGATACTTTTTATAATGGGCTTAATGATCATGAACGAGATTATTTGAATGCCGCCGCGGGTGGTAATTTTTTGTGCAAGACGACAAATGAGGCTTTACAAATCATTGAGAATCGATCTAAGGTTTATAGCCCTCGTAACACACCGAGTGTTGCCAATATGGGTTCGTCATCGTCATCACAATCGTCTCGTAGCATTAATGCCTTACATGATGAAGCTAATGAGGAAAATCGGTTTTTTGATAGATTTGCTAATCTAATGTCCCATTGGAAGGCTCAAGAAGCTTCCAATTCCGCTTCGGTTAAAGCGGTTGCTAAGAGTTGTTTATCGTGTGGTGGAGCTCACGATTTATCCGAGTGCATTACCGCGGATGGTAACACTTCGAGTGCTTATGTAGCAACGGGAACTTACAACCAAAACGGCCAAGGTTCCCGCCAAAATCAAGCTCCACCAAATCAAAATGTTAACAATTATCGAAACAACAACCAAGGTAATTACCAAGGCAACACACGCAATTACAACAAAGGGAATTATCAAAGTGGGAATGGACAAATCTCTAATCAAAACCAAAACCGTGATTTTCAAAACACTACACAAGGTTTTCAAAATGCTCACACGAAAAATTTGCAAGGAGAATTTTTAGATTATGCAAAAGCAAATGATGCTAAATTTGATAATATGCAACGTGAGATGATTAGCTTAAGGTCCGAGTTGAAAAACGAGCTTAAAAATGAACTTGCTAATGAACTTAAAACTCATGCAAATAAAATGGAAGGAAATGTCCAACGTCTTCAACAAAACCAACAAAAGATGGAATTAGGACAACATGAGATTAAGCAAGAGTTATTGAAAGCGGATGCTAGGCAATCTAAATTTGAGGACCGTATGGCTAAGATGTTCGAAGCAATCATGTGTAAGCCCTCTTCTTCGGGTGGTCTTCCTAGTGATACCATTGCAAACCCGAAGGGAGAAATGAAGGTTATTACTACACGAAGTGGTAAAACTTTCAAGGAACCAATCTCTCGTCCAAGTACTTCTACGGAGAAGGAAATCGAGAAAGAACCCGAGGTGATGGTCGAAAAGGAGCACATTACAATCCCACGAAGTACCGCTCAAACCACACCTACGGTTACACCAATACCAATTGTGGAACCCGAGTTTCCAAGGCCGTTGCCTAATGACCAACCCACACCACCTTTACCCTACCCTTCGAGACGTGACAAAGAGAAAGCACAAGAAAGGAACAATTATCAATTTGAGCTATTTATGAAAATGTTTCGTGATTTGCACTTTAACATAAGTTTTGCCGATGCTTTAATCATGATGCCTCGATTCGCCGCAAACTTCAAAAGTATGCTAAACAACAAAGAGAAGTTACAACAATCGTCTAGTTGTTCATCGGTTTTTCTTAGCCGCATACCACAAAAAGTCGGTGATCCCGGTAAATTTTTGATTCCATGTGCTATTCAAGATATGGAGGAATGCTACGCCTTGGCCGATCTTGGCGCTAGTATTAATTTAATGCCTCTCGAGATTTTCAAATCACTTTCGCTTCCGGCTCTTACTCCTTCGAACATGTCCATCGAGATGGCCGATCATTCTACGATCATGGCATGTGGAGTAGCCGAGGACGTTTTCGTTAAAGTCGGAAAGTTTTACTATCCCGTTGACTTTATCGTTGTAGACATTCCCATCGATCGAAAAGTTCCTCTCATTTTGGGTCGTTCATTTTTGGATACATCAAGAGCACTTATCGATGTTCATGCTCGAAAAATCACCCTTCGTTTCAATGAAGAAGAACTTGTCATCAATGCAACACAAAACTCCAATCTTTCTCATGTATATTCTATTGCAACTTTAAACCATGGTGACTCGACCAATGTCGTTTGCAAAGAATTTTCACCAAGAGTTTTAGGGAATGTCGCCAAAAACAATTTACCATTTCCTCCGCCGGTGGAGGTTATGAGTGCTAAGCCTACAAAGAAGAAACCATCAATACTTGAATCGAAAAATTCTTCGCCTCATCTCGAACCTTCATTCTTGAAAAGTGTTGATAAGTTGCCGGTTTCTACGGAAGATATTTCGGATGATGAATATGTTGACCCCGATGGGGAGGTTTTCTTCGTCGATAAACGTTTTGAGAACTTGCCACCACCAAAACCAAAACGGTTTCAAAATGTGAGAATTTTTAGTATGACTAACATCGTCTTAGAAACACCGAATATTTTCGACATAATTAAAAAGGGTTTTCATAAGGAGAGTTTAAAAGATAACAAAGGAAAAGATCTTAAATTTGATTTAATTGATTTTTCTACAAATCTAACTCCGTCATCACCGCGTGTTTTGAGTGCTACAAACTCGTCTACTCCTTTTGACGATGTTTTGTGTGGTTCTAGTATGGGGGAAGCCCCTTATGTTCCCTCATCCTTGTCCACCGAGGACGAGATATTCGATCCCGAATTTCATGTAAAGGGAAATCTCGGTCTTCCACCGATGCAATAAATGGAAACTATAACTATTTGCTTGGTGCGAGTCTACCTCGAGTAGCTCAAACGTTTGACTTACCAATTGTCTCACCCTTCTACTTCTCATCTATTTTCTTCAAACTCTTTGAGTTTATGGCACATGTTGGAATGGTGTTAATTTGTTTTCTCCATGAAAACGAGAACGCCATCTTCGACCCCGGTATTTTGCATCGTTTAAGGACTTAGTCCTTTTTACCGGTTGCTGTTTGGGCCTTGTTTATCATGTAAGCCCCATCAAAAATTGACCACACCATGATATCCCTAAATGTTCACATTTTAAGGGGATCGAGTCGAGCTCATGACTCGGTAATCAAAAACGAGGTGCCTCGTGGGGGAGATCCCATGCTTATCTTTATGCTTTTTATGTTCACTAATAAGGGGACTTGTACCCTTCCAACTCGTTGTCTCGTGGTTGTTTGTGATTGTGTTATCTAGATCATCATCATCGTCTACGATTGAAGACTCTCGTGATCGTTTACGTGAGCCTCCATCGTTCGTTTGAAGAAGTTTTTCACGAATCCATGACATATCCTTTATTGTTCTAACAATTATCTTTTAGCATAATTAATAAACGGCTTTAGATATATTGTTGATCACCCTTTCCATGCTAGATCCTAAGCATTCGATTCTTCGTCTCTAGTATGGGGGTGCTCCACCTTTAGACTCGAAACATTGAGGACAATGTTTACTTTTAGTATGGGGGGGTGAATAGGTACTTGCTTTGCTACGCCCTCACGTTTTCCAACTTTCAATGTTTTGTTTTGCTAATAAGGCTAAAAATGGCCAAATTTTAAAATTTTTCTTAGTTTTCATAAGTGTTTTTAAGACACGAATGTATATTTTCCGATGGGTAGAATAAGAGTTAATTTTTGACTTGATGGGCATTTGGAGCCATTTACATTCCTTAACCCGCTCAATTCAAGTTTTGCTAGACTTTTATATAGGGAGCTTTAAAACGCGAAAGTCTTAATTCATTCGGGTTAAGAACAAGAACTTTTCGCAAGTTCCTATAATTGATTCTAGAAAGTCACTTATCAAGGGAACTATAAAATGCATTCTCTAAAACTTGAAAAAGTCCAAGAAAGTGCAAGATCCTATAGGTGGCTTGAAAACCCAAAACTTTGATTTGATATAGTCTTAATGAAAGCTAATCCAAATTTGGCTTAATTTTGACTTGCATGGCTAAGTATTCACGAGTCTCTTTAATTAGAGGTCTTTAAATAGTGAAGAACGAGAAATGATAGAGTTAGACAAGTGATCATGCTAAACGTAGAACATGAAAGTGTTCTTTCAAAAACTCATATGTTTTTAATTGTGGCTTTTTCTTCCCATAACTTATTGAAACGGGACGCGAAGATTGGCGATCATCCAAAAAGGCCCTAACAAGGCATGAGGAGCTCTATTTTTGCTAAAGATCCAAAGATGATGTGAAGTATCATTGTTCCAAAATCAATATGAAGGATCGAGACACACGACGAGAAGCAATTACTCCCCTAAAGAATGGAGAAAGTCTATCCAAAAAGACCCTAACAAGGTATGAGGATAAATATATCCAAGTCCGAAAAGGAGGCGGATCGTTGTATATCAAAATCCAAAGTAAAGATTGAAGAAAAATGATGAAGTCGTGGTCCTATATGAAGAATCTCTCAAAAACGTCAAGTGAAGAAATTCCAATTATATGAAGAGAAGACCATAATTTCGAGAACGTCTTCCCAAGATTTGAAGTATGAAGTACATGCCAAATATCGGTCCGAGAAAGGTCTCAAATCGTGAAACGAGTTATGCCAAGATATGAACTTAAGGAGATACACGAGAAGCCGTTTTAAAAGATTTTGTCCTTCGGCTAACTATTGATCAAATCGTGCTACTTTGCTTTCGGACTAATAACTACTTAAATAAGTCAATATGAATCACTTGTGATCCATGACAAATAGATAAAAAATGCTAGTAACCCATTTCCTTTTATAATAACTAGGATTGCGGGGAGAAAAAGTATTACACAATTTGAACGTATGAGTAGTGTTAGCATTGTGACTTGTACCAACAATGATCTTGTTTTTGCACTTAGCATGGAATGTATGACAATCAAGGATGACGAAGTTTACTCTAAGGGACATTAACTTGTTTCTATTCTTAGACCCTAAAAGTCACCTTTCGGTGATGAAAATCATACATTATGTCTTTACACAATCTCGTAGTATGTTGCAAGTCTTTTACTCTTCAATAAAAGATAATAAAATTGAACTTTGGTGATGCTTAGATACTTTATTCTAGCATTGCGTGAGGGCACGGCAATGGCTTAGTATGGGGGAGTGATGAGATGGCATTTATACATGATCTCATCGTTCTTTTCGGGCTTTAAATGCATAAAAATGTCATAAAATACCATATATATGCTTGTGTTTGTTTACTTGTGTATTTTAGGTATGGATATCGTGAAAAAGACAAAAGATCACAAGATACAAGGAAAAACGAACACGAGAAACGAAGCCATACAAAGAACCGGGCCCTAATCATGGAATTTTCATCAAATACCCTTGAAGATTTGAAGACAATACAAGATTGATCCTCCAAGAATGAAGAAATGACACTTAAAACCCTTGTATATTGATAACTACAAGTTTGGTCCCTTAAGTTTGTCAAAATTGCAAAAAGGTCCTTCAACTTTGAAGAAATGGCAAGATTGGTCCCTCAACAAATTCAAATTGCCAATTATGGTCCCTCATGAAGTAAAGATACAAAGAAGACCTTGGAAGATCAACAATGTTCAAAAACAGCCCTTGAAATATTCAAAATGGCAAAATTCATCCTTTAAAACACTTTGGAAAAAGATTTGAGCCAAAAGTGACAAGTCATGGAAGTTATTTGTGAAGGAAAGTCGAATTTAGGGCTGGAAAACCTTAAAAGCCAAAAACTTCAAAACAAAAGGACCAAATGTGTCACAATTGGAACTTTCAAACAAAAAATGCGCCTAACATGTTCTCTCCCCCAAAAAACGGATCAAATGAGCATTTACTGTTCATCTTTTACCCCAGGTTCTATTTTACTCATTACTTGGGTAATTCTCAATTAAACCCACACACACTTAATTCACACACTCACAAACCTTTCCCACTCCTAAAAACCTGCATCCCACTCATGTGCACCAAACCCCCAATTCCCCAATCCACCAATCACATCATTCCTTTGTCCCCAAGTTATGTGACGTGGCAAAATGGACGTCCAAGATGCTATGCTTGCTCACAAAGCAAAATTTAAAGGCCAAGATCAAGAAAGGACAAAATGCACTCAAAATCATTCAAGGGCACATTTGGGATTTTCTATGTATTAGGGTTTTATGTTTTTATGCTTCTAGGATGTTCTATAGGCTCTATAAAAGGAGACCCAAGCTGTGGTGATCCCTTTGTTCCAGTTTTTAAGCTTGCACATGTAATACCTTTTTAAAGAAATAAAAAGTTTGGTTTTTGAAATATTCAAGTGTAATTCCTTTTTTATTGTTTTTAAAAGTTGAGTGTTGTGTTAAGCTTAATTCTGAGTTCCACACTTTTATTTGGTTAAGCAACTTTGATTTCAAAGTTGTTTAAGGTTTTGAGATTTTGAGAGATTTTGGTAAAATCTTCTCAAAAGGTTTGTGGTGTTAAGAATTCATGATTTTGGTAATTTAAGGGTTTATGATACGTTTTAAGTAATTGGAAAAGGTTTTGGAAGAGTTTTAAAAAGAGAAAAAAGAATCATATCATATCATATTATTTTTGTTCTTGTTTCTTTGTTTTGTGTTCAAATAGGTTGAAGGCTTGTTGATTTAGTTCAGCTCCAACCCGGGTTGGATTGGAGGAGGATTTTCATCCTCTAGGTTCTTGGATGTAAGAACCTAAGGTATCTTCCTTTTACCTTGAAAAAGTTCAAAAATAGCTAGTTGTATGATATTATTTCATTATGTGTTTAAGTGTGATTTAGCTGTTGATTTGATGTTATTTTGAGTTGATATACATGTTATGAAGCTTTGATATCAATTTGGTAGCTTTTGTAAGGTTTTGGTTTGATAATTTTGGTTTTAAAAAAAAAATTAAGTGGTGTTTGGCAATACGTTTTAGCAGGGTGATAATCATAGATTGGCATTTAGTTAGGTGTTAGATGGTTTGAAAAGGATTGAGACAAATTGTTAACTAGTTGGTAAGTGTTATTAGACAATTTGGTGACAAACTTGTGTGGTTTAAAAGGTAAAAGGTTGTCAAAAATCTGTGAATGCCATAAGTTGCTTATTTTCATAAATCTTGTGCTTGATTTGATCATTTTTGGTGTGCAACGTGTTTATTTCAGCTTATAACTTGACTCCTTGAGCTGCAATAGGCTCAAGGGTGCCTACTGTCCACCAATACTCCACC
The DNA here is from genome assembly GCA_025667525.1 of Glebionis coronaria. Taxonomy (NCBI): domain Eukaryota; kingdom Viridiplantae; phylum Streptophyta; class Magnoliopsida; order Asterales; family Asteraceae; genus Glebionis; species Glebionis coronaria. The sequence continues at coordinate 57,046,927 of CM046881.1, forward strand.
AAACAAGCTCAATTGGCCAAGTACTCTTGGTCAAGAACTTAGCATAACCTGCTAGTGTTCAGATTTCAATTGGCCACGTTTTGCACGTTGCGCCGCAAGTCCTACATGTTGCGGCGCAACTGAAGGAGCTACAGACCAAAGGTACTCTCGCAACACTAGTTGCGGCGCAAGTCACAAACGTTGCGGCGCAACTAAGAAGCAAAAAGAGGAGGGGTTGCCTGGACTCGAACCCGTGACCAGCCGTTCAACAACCCAACGTGTTAACCAAACGCGCCCTGGGGACTTTGACTAAGAGTCTTGGTTTCGTTGTTTACTTAACCTCGTTTTTGTTTTGCTTATTAATAAGCCGTAGCTTTTTCTCTTAATTCCTGCTTATTTAATAAGCTTATTTCAAGTGGCTTATTTTTCCTGAGTGAGTAATAGTATTTTTGATTTTTAAAAAGTGGTTTCACATTTTTCCCTTTAATAGAATAATTATTAGGATTTAATTATTAGACGTTTTTTAGAAAATCCATAAAAAATACCAAAAACAGTTTTAATTTTTAGGAAAAATAGTTTTTAGGTTTTATTTAATATATTTGAGGTTTACATCTTATTTTGGTTTCAAAAACATTTATTTTTTAATTTTATAATATTTTAAGGTTTTTTATAAACTTTAAAGATTTTTATAAAATTATTAAAAAAGGTTTAGGAGCTATAATTTGTGTTTTTCTCTTAGTTATATTATTTAGGATTTTTAGATAATTTTTAGAATTTATTTTATAAATTTTTTTATTTTTAGTATTATTTTATTATTATTTTATTATTAAATTTTCAAAATTTTCTTTTTCCTTCTTTTTCATTTTTCCTAGGTTCGTTGTCATTAATTAGGACCATTTCCATTTTTAGAATAATTTTTAAGCTTTTAGATTTATTTTTATAATTATTTTAAGTTTAATTAGGTTTTAATCATTTTTTATCATTTTTAGAGTTTTAAAAATAGTTTTAATAGGTTTTAATTTTTAGAAAATTACTTTTTAGTCTTATAATAATATAAGTTGAGTAATTATTCAATAAAATCATATTTTCGACATTTGAATTAGTTAAATTTAATTTTAGGGCTTTAATTAGCATTTAAAATTGATTATTTAATTAATAAAAGTTTTTAAAATATCTTTGTTGGATTTTTATCTTTGCTTATATTATTTTAGACTTCTTTTTATCTTTTTCTTGATTTTGTTTTTGGTCTTAGCTTAATTTTTAATTTTTGTGGTTTTTCTACGGTTTTACGTTTTCGTCGTAGTTTAATTTTCACGTATCCGTCTTTTCTTCTTCTCACCCCCATTCTTCTTAATATTAATCTCAAATAAATACAAGTTAATTCACAACACCTATACCTCCTCGAGAACGAACTCACTTTTAGGGTCATTCACACACGGTTTTCCTAAATCGTCGTGTACGCTTACCCTATTTACGTTCTTTTTCCTAAAAGACGTATTTCTACAACTATCAGCAATCCAAACATAAGCCCAAAACATGAAAGAATAAAATACTGAATGGAAGGACTAAACAGTGTCCGACTAAGCAGAATAATATAAGAAATGCATAAAGTAAGAAGTTCTGGTAGCTTCCATCCAAATGCACATGCTCTTAGAATCCTAACAGCATCCTGATGTACCTGCCGTTAGAACATGAAAGGAAACTACGGCTGAGCAGAACGCTCAGTGAACGGATATAAAGCATGATAAGAATATACTGAAAGACACAGGCGATAGAATACAGAAACTGTAAGACTGATATGAAACATGTGGTAGAACTCTGCATAAAATCTGAGCAATCTGGTTCGTATATACTGATACTGAAATATAACTATTAATTCTGAAAACATGCATTTACTGTATTTTATTTGCCAGAGCTTATATAGGTCACGTGCTGTAACAACCGTGCATGAATAACTGGAGGGGTGACCTCGTCATGCTGTAGAGGGGTGACCTCTAAATAACTGTGCTGGGTGGAGGGATCAGCTCCAATGTGAAGGATGTAGAGCACACACCACATTCACCCTGATAACATGAAACACTTATAAGCCTAGGATGCATCCATACGCCCCACTAAAAATATACTGATAAAATGGCCAAGCTGAGCTGAGTGGGACGATGCAGGATATCACTCTCCTGCATGTGAGTCACGACACCGGTGCCTCTAGTGCCGTGGTTACGGTACCTCCGTAACTAGTACATAAACTGGTCGTGCTTGTATATAATGCTCAGGCAATTTATTTCGTTATAAACATAATTTCTGATAACTTTAAACATATACTGGGGAAAACATTTGGCTGCAGACGGGAAATCCTAATCATGCATAAGAAAGGAAGTCCTTACTGAAAGGACGGGAATCCGTACCTCTAGTCCAGTACTAACTGACAGGAAGACTGAATGAATACTACTCGGGCTTCACGCGTGCTACATAATTTAAAAGGCGCGAATAAGTTAACTGATATCCGTTGTCAAATTTATCGGTCTTATTGGTTTCCTATTTTTTTGCTTCGAATATTCCATACGTACAATTACAGCTAAATCTGATCATTGAAATAATTTATTTTAATTTATTAACGTTATACTAATGGCTACGTACAACGTATATCTGACGGTAATTAATTCTATAATAAGTATTTTGCTAACATAGAAATTCCTTAATTTATAAGTTCTCACATAGTTTAATTCGTTTTCTAAATATACCTTTTTAAATATTTATAAAACTAGTTTATATTTAATTTACTAATTACATTTTAAAAATATTTATTTACAATAAACTCATTTAAAAAAAAAATATGATTTAACAGTCCCAAACGCACCCTTAATTTTTCTAAACCGGTTTGCCAAACAGCCCTAATTCCTGTTTTAAAACCCACTGCCAAACACCCCCTGCTATACTCTCTTTCCCCCCGTTAGTGCAAACCCCAAACCAAACCCTAATGATTTGCGGCTGGTTGTGCAGTCAATCACCGAGAGTCTTTTGACTCTCGGTTTGTGTGCCAAACAACATAGCAACATCCCGACATACAGCCCAGATCATAATATTCATAAAACATGTTTTAAATCAGTTATATGGTTTCTTGATTAATTATCAAATAGAAAATAAATAAAACAAGATCAATGATGATCTTCTTCGTGTGTTAGGGTTTACAGAAGTCGAACGAATACCAACCTTTTCCTTGAATCAACTCGCGACTGCTTATGGTATGGTGGGAGATGTCGATGGCAGAAAACAAGGAAGAACTGGCGGCTGGTGCTTTATTTTTAGGGTTTTCTTATGTGTGTGTTTTGTGTCGGCATAGAAAAGAAAAAAAAAATACTCTCCCGTCTGTTTTATTTCCTTCACACGGGCTTGGCCCAGATCACGAGTTGCGGCGCAAGACACATGCGTTGCGGCGCAACAGATGAAGGGGCTACAGATCATGGTGCTGCGGATCACGAGTTGCGGCGCAATACACATGAGTTGCGGCGCAATTGAAGGGCCTATAGATCATGGTGCTGCGGATCAAGAGTTGCGGCGCAATACACATGAGTTGCGGCGCAATTGAAGGGCCTACAGATCATGGTGCTGCGGATCAAGAGTTGCGGCGCAAGACACATGAGTTGCGGCGCAACAGATGCTGCTGGCAAATATCCCGCGTAAAATAATAATAAACCGCGTATTTATAAATTTTCGATTTAAAATACGGGTTTTACAATTCTTCCCCTCTAAAAGAAATAATTCGTCCCCGAATTAAAATGCGGCGTACTGGGTTTTACAATTCTTCCCCTCTAAAAGAAATAATTCGTCCCCGAATTAAAATGCGGCGTACTGGGTTTTACAATTCTTCTCCTCTAAAAGAAGAATTCGTCCCCGAATTACAAGGTATTTAAGCTGACTGAAATAAAGGCTGAAATGCTGATAAATTGAACGACAATAAAAGCTGAAAGGACATACCCGAATCAAAACTGAAAGTGAGGATAAGAAGTCCGTATAGACTCCTCTGTTTCCCAAGTGGCCTCCCGCTCGGTATGGTTCCTCCACATGATTTTGACGAAAGGAATGGTCTTCCTTCTCATGACTCGATCCTGGCGATCTAAAACCGCTTCGGGTTCCTCAATATAGGATAAATCCTCCCGAATCTGATCGAGTGGATAATTTACTTTATGAAGCTCGTGATAGTTGTACCCCCTGAGTAATGAGACATGAAACACGTTGTGGACGTGTGAAAGCTGAGGCGGCAGCGCCAACCGATACGATACTTCCCCGACGCGTTCAAGGATTTCAAATGGTCCGATGTAGCGAGGGCTAAGTTTGCCTTTGAGGCCGAAACGTCTGACACCGCGTGCGGGTGATACTTTGAGGAACACACGATCTCCAGTCTGAAATGATAGATCTCTGCGATGTCTGTCGGCGTAACTCTTCTGGCGAGTACGCGCTTCTTGCAATTTTGCCCTAGCGATGGCGACCTTTTCATTGTAACACCCCACTTGGATAAGTGGACCGTTACGTGTATTTATGGCGTGTCATCAAAGCATAAGGTAAATGTCCTAAAACATTAACTGACCATAACGGAAATACCGGAATCAAACATCGGCAATCCAAACATAAGCCCAAAACATGAAAGAATAAAATACTGAATGGAAGGACTAAACAGTGTCCGACTAAGCAGAATAATATAAGAAATGCATAAAGTAAGAAGTTCGGGTAGCTTCCATCCAAATGCACATGCTCTTAGAATCCTAACAGCATCCTGATGTACCTGCCGTTAGAACATGAAAGGAAACTACGGCTGAGCATAACGCTCAGTGAACGGATATAAAGCATGATAAGAATATACTGAAAGACACAGGCGATAGAATACAGAAACTGTAAGACTGATATGAAACATGTGGTAGAACTCTGCATAAAATCTGAGCAATCTGGTTCGTATATACTGATACTGAAATATAACTATTAATTCTGAAAACATGCATTTACTGTATTTTATTTGCCAGAGCTTATATAGGTCACGTGCTGTAACAACCGTGCATGAATAACTGGAGGGGTGACCTCGTCATGCTGTAGAGGGGTGACCTCTAAATAACTGTGCTGGGTGGAGGGATCAGCTCCAATGTGAAGGATGTAGAGCACACACCACATTCACCCTGATAACATGAAACACTTATAAGCCTAGGATGCATCCATACGCCCCACTAAAAATATACTGATAAAATGGCCAAGCTGAGCTGAGTGGGACGATGCAGGATATCACTCTCCTGCATGTGAGTCACGACACCGGTGCCTCTAGTGCCGTGGTTACGGTACCTCCGTAACTAGTACATAAACTGGTCGTGCTTGTATATAATGCTCAGGCAATTTATTTCGTTATAAACATAATTTCTGATAACTTTAAACATATACTAGGGAAAACATTTGGCTGCAGACGGGAAATCCTAATCATGCATAAGAAAGGAAGTCCTTACTGAAAGGACGGGAATCCGTACCTCTAGTCCAGTACTAACTGACAGGAAGACTGAATGAATACTACTCGGGCTTCACGCGTGCTACATAATTTAAAAGGCGCGAATAAGTTAACTGATATCCGTTGTCAAATTTATCGGTCTTATTGGTTTCCTATTTTTTTGCTTCGAATATTCCATACGTACAATTACAGCTAAATCTGATCATTGAAATAATTTATTTTAATTTATTAACGTTATACTAATTGTAACACCCCACTTGGATAAGTGGACCGTTACGTGTATTTATGGCTCCTTGGATAAGTGGACCGTTACGTGTATTTATATACCAAAATCTGGGAAGCTCCTGGTGACTACCAGAATCAAACATCGGCAATCCAAACATAAGCCCAAAACATGAAAAATAAAATACTGAAAGAAAGGACTAAACAATGTCCGAATAAGCAGAATACTGTAAGAAATGCAAAATGTAAGAAGTCTGGATAGCTTCCATCCAAATGCACATGCGCTTAGAATCCTAAAAGCGTCCCGGTGTACCTGCCGTTAGAACATGAAAGGAACTACGGCTGAGCATAACGCTCAGTGAACGGATATAAAGCATGATAAGAATATACTGAATGAAACAGGCGATAGAATACTGAAGCTGTAATACTGATATGCAACATGTGGTAGAACTCTGCATAAAATCTGAGAAACCTGGTTCATATATATACTGATACTGACATATAACTATTAATTTTTGAAAACATGCATTTACTGTATTTTATTTGCCAGAGCTTATATAGGTCACGTGCTATAACAACTGTGCATGAATAACTGGAGGGGTGACCTCGTCATGCTGTAGAGGGGTGACCTCTAAATAACTATGCTGGGTGGAGGGATCAGCTCCAATGTGAAGGATGTAGAGCACACACCACATTCACCCTGATAAACATGAAACACTTATAAGCCTAGGATGCATCCATACGCCCCACTAAAAATATACTGATAAAATGGCCAAGCTGAGCTGAGTGGGACGATGCAGGATATCACTCTCCTGCATGTGAGTCACGACACCGGTGCCTCTAGTGCCGTGGTTACGGTACCTCCGTAACTAGTACATAAACTGGTCGTGCTTGTATATAATGCTCAGGCAATTCATTTAGTTATTAACATGATTTCTGATAACTTAAACATATACTGGGGAAAACATTTGGCTGCAGACGGGAAATCCTAATCATGCATAGGAAAGGAAATCCTTACTGAAAGGACGGAAATCCGTACTTCGTGTCCAGAAATGAAATAAGACAGAAAGCTGAAAGATCGACTCTGACTTCACGGGTACTACATAAATAGTGGACGAAAAATGAGTCGTCTAATTACTGTTTGCTGTAACTGATTCTTATATGTTCTCAATTTAATTTAATTTATTCTTGTATTACTATCTATGTATAATCTGGTTAATCTGATAGTCCGGTGTATTTCTGATAATCTGACTGGTCTTTAAATATTTACTGAATAACGTATATCCTGTGTTCCTGATTACTGTATATTGAGCTGGTGTGAATTTTATGGGGTGATCGATACTGGTGTCGCTTGTCTGATGTTATCAACGGAAAATAATTTGATTTAACTGGTTAGCAACTGAACTGAAACAGTTACTATGATGGGCTGAAAATTTCTGCATGGACTTAATGCTGGTTGTATAGAGGCTGAAAGTATGATTAAACAGAGTTTCATCAATGTTCAGTATGAAGACATGATTGATAACGATCAGAACATGAATTATCATGAATTAGTATTTCATTGTAATCCTTATTTATCTTAGCATGAAACATTATCATTCTGTTGAAAACATAATCCTTGTAAGGAATCATGAAACTGATTCATCATGTAGATGACTTCAACGTGAGGGTATGAAAATTTGACTGTTATAAGGAACACAAAAAGTTAAATCAACTGAGGTGTAATATTAACTGATGTGGACGGCTAAGGTTCAATCCACGTACTTCAAGGAAGGAAACATGAGACTAAGTATGGGTTATTCTGATTCGATCCATACTTGTCAAAAAATTTTTTTTTCTGAGAACTGTCATGTATGGAAATTTATAATCTGGTATTAAATATGGATGGCTGAAGTCCAATCCATACTTGTCAAAATTTATAGAATGTCATGATATGACAGAGGTGAACAACTGTGGATCGGTTCACAAAACAACATTTGACTGAAGAGCATGAAATTTGTCTTGAGAAATAAGGAACGATTATGGCTGGTTCACTAAGTAATATTTGACTGAAAACATGAATCTGACATGAGTAAGGGTAAACGCCTATGGGTCGGTTTACCAATACAAAATCTGAACGGGCAAGGGTGAACGCCTATGGGTCGGTTCACCAAAACAAAATTCGAATGAAAAGCACATGCGACTAAATATGGCCAGTCCTGTACCAACCTTTTACTTAGTCAAAAACTTTAAGAAAACGACTGATAATTGTAACACCCCACTTGGAAAATGGACCGTTACGTGTACTTATGGCGTGTCATCAAAGCATGCAAGGCAATGTATTAAACATTAAATGACCAAACGGAAAATACCGGAATCAAACATCGGTAGTCCAACATAAGCTCCAAAGTATAAAGACTAAGTACTGAAAGAAAAGGGACGAAACAATGTCCAACAACCAAAGAGAAGTAATGTAATGTATGCATAAAATAAAGGAGTCTGGATAGCTCCCATCCAATGCACGTACTCTCTTAGCAGTCCTAAGATCGTCCCTGTGTACCTGCCGTTTGGAAACATGAAAGGAAACTACGGCTGAGCATAACGCTCAGTGGACGGATATAGCATGAATAAGATGTACTGAAAGTAAAAGGAAAGGAAGACTACAATGACACTATAACTGATATGACATGAGCTACAATTCTACAAAACTTTGATAAACCTTTTCATATATACTGAAACTGAAATATAACTTATTAATTCTGAAAACATGCATTTTCTGTATTTTAATTTGCCAAGAGCTTATATAGGTCATGTATTAAATCAACTGCTGCATGAATACATGGAGGGGTGTCCTCGTCATGCTATAGAGGGGTGACCTCTAAATAACTGTGCTGGGTGGAGGGATCAGCTCCAATGTGAAGGATGTAGAGCACACACCACATTCACCTGCTAAACTGTAACTATAGCCTAGGATACATCCATACGCCCCACTAATAATACTGATAAAATGGCCAAGCTGAGCTGAGTGGGACGATGCAGGATATCACTCTCCTGCATGTGAGTCACGACACCGGTGCCTCTAGTGCCTACTTGTCAAAGTTTATAATTGTAAAACCGGATTGTAACACCCCACTTGGATACAATTGAAGGGCTACAGCTCATGTGTCTTGCGCCGCAACTCGTGATCCGGTTTGTAAAAAAAAAAAAAACTTTGACAAAGCATAATTGTAACACCCCACTTGGAAAATGGACCGTTACGTGTACTTATGGCGTGTCATCAAAGCATGCAAGGCAATGTATTAAACATTAAATGACCAAACGGAAAATACCGGAATCAAACATCGGTAGTCCAACATAAGCTCCAAAGTATAAAGACTAAGTACTGAAAGAAAAGGGACGAAACAATGTCCAACAACCAAAGAGAAGTAATGTAATGTATGCATAAAATAAAGGAGTCTGGATAGCTCCCATCCAATGCACGTACTCTCTTAGCAGTCCTAAGATCGTCCCTGTGTACCTGCCGTTTGGAAACATGAAAGGAAACTACGGCTGAGCATAACGCTCAGTGGACGGATATAGCATGAATAAGATGTACTGAAAGTAAATGGAAAGGAAGACTACAATGACACTATAACTGATATGACATGAGCTACAATTCTACAAAACTTTGATAAACCTTTTCATATATACTGAAACTGAAATATAACTTATTAATTCTGAAAACATGCATTTTCTGTATTTTAATTTGCCAAGAGCTTATATAGGTCATGTATTAAATCAACTGCTGCATGAATACATGGAGGGGTGTCCTCGTCATGCTATAGAGGGGTGACCTCTAAATAACTGTGCTGGGTGGAGGGATCAGCTCCAATGTGAAGGATGTAGAGCACACACCACATTCACCTGCTAAACTGTAACTATAGCCTAGGATGCATCCATACGCCCCACTAATAATACTGATAAAATGGCCAAGCTGAGCTGAGTGGGACGATGCAGGATATCACTCTCCTGCATGTGAGTCACGACACCGGTGCCTCTAGTGCCGTGGTTACGGTACCTCCGTAACTAGTACATAAACTAATCATGCTTGTATATAAGGCTCAGGCAATTTATTTATTTATAAACATAATTTCTGATAACTTTAAACATATACTGGGGAAAACATTTGGCTGCAGACGGGAAATCCTAATCATGCATAAGAAAGGAAGTCCTTACTGAAAGGACGGGAATCCGTACCTCTAGTCCAGTACTAACTGACAGGAAGACTGAATGAATACTACTCGGGCTTCACGCGTGCTACATAATTTAAAAGGCGCGAATAAGTTAACTGATATCCGTTGTCAAATTTATCGGTCTTATTGGTTTCCTATTTATTTGCTTCGAATATTCCATACGTACAATTACAGCTAAATCTGATCATTGAAATAATTTATTTTAATTTATTAACGTTATACTAATGGCTACGTACAACGTATATCTGACGGTAATTAATTCTATAATAAGTATTTTGCTAACATAGAAATTCCTTAATTTATAAGTTCTCACATAGTTTAATTCGTTTTCTAAATATACCTTTTTAAATATTTATAAAACTAGTTTATATTTAATTTACTAATTACATTTTAAAAATATTTATTTACAATAAACTCATTTAAAAAAAATATGATTTAACAGTCCCAAACGCACCCTTAATTTTTCTAAACCGGTTTGCCAAACAGCCCTAATTCCTGTTTTAAAACCCACTGCCAAACACCCCCCTTACTGCCAGTTTTCCCACTGGCAGTTCTGGGTTTCCCTCGCCTGTGGTTCGGTTCCCCCTGCTAGCTACAATAATCCCAAACACCCCCTGCTATACTCTCTTTCCCCCCGTTAGTGCAAACCCCAAACCAAACCCTAATGATTTGCGGCTGGTTGTGCAGTCAATCACCGAGAGTCTTTTGACTCTCGGTTTGTGTGCCAAACAACATAGCAACATCCCGACATACAGCCCAGATCATAATATTCATAAAACATGTTTTAAATCAGTTATATGGTTTCTTGATTAATTATCAAATAGAAAATAAATAAAACAAGATCAATGATGATCTTCTTCGTGTGTTAGGGTTTACAGAAGTCGAACGAATACCAACCTTTTCCTTGAATCAACTCGCGACTGCTTATGGTATGGTGGGAGATGTCGATGGCAGAAAACAAGGAAGAACTGGCGGCTGGTGCTTTATTTTTTAGGGTTTTCTTATGTGTGTGTTTTGTGTCGGCATAGAAAAGAAAAAAAAAGATACTCTCCCGTCTGTTTTATTTCCTTCACACGGGCTTGGCCCAGATCACGAGTTGCGGCGCAATACACATGTGTTGCGGCGCAACAGATGAAGGGGCTACAGATCATGGTGCTGCGGATCACGAGTTGCGGCGCAATACACACGAGTTGCGGCGCAATTGAAGGGCCTACAGATCATGGTGCTGCGGATCAAGAGTTGCGGCGCAGGACACATGAGTTGCGGCGCAACAGATGCTGCTGGCAAATATCCCGCGTAAAATAATAATAAACCGCGTATTTATAAATTTTCGATTTAAAATACGGGTTTTACAATTCTTCCCCTCTAAAAGAAATAATTCGTCCCCGAATTAAAATGCGGCGTACTGGGTTTTACAATTCTTCTCCTCTAAAAGAAGAATTCGTCCCCGAATTACAAGGTATTTAAGCTGACTGAAATAAAGGCTGAAATGCTGATGAATTGAACGACAATAAAAGCTGAAAGGACATACCCGAATCAAAACTGAAAGTGAGGATAAGAAGTCCGTATAGACTCCTCTGTTTCCCAAGTGGCCTCCCGCTCGGTATGGTTCCTCCACAGGATTTTGACGAAAGGAATGGTCTTCCTTCTCATGACTCGATCCTGGCGATCTAAAACCGCTTCGGGTTCTTCAATATAGGATAAATCCTCCCGAATCTGATCGAGTGGATAATTTACTTTATGAAGCTCGTGATAGTTGTACCCCCTGAGTAATGAGACATGAAACACGTTGTGGACGTGTGAAAGCTGAGGCGGCAGCGCCAACCGATACGATACTTCCCCGACGCGTTCAAGGATTTCAAATGGTCCGATGTAGCGAGGGCTAAGTTTGCCTTTGAGGCCGAAACGTCTGACACCGCGTGCGGGTGATACTTTGAGGAACACACGATCTCCAGTCTGAAATGATAGATCTCTGCGATGTCTGTCGGCGTAACTCTTCTGGCGAGTACGCGCTTCTTGCAGTTTTGCCCTAGCGATGGCGACCTTTTCATTGGTCATTTCTATCAATTCTGGTCCCTCAATCAAGCGTTCTCCAACCTGATCCCAACAAATAGGAGCACGACATTTCCTGCCGTAAAGCATCTCGAATGGAGCACGCTTGATACTAGCATGCCAACTGTTGTTGTAGGCAAACTCGACCAAGCAGATATAGTCATCCCAGTGTCCTGTCCATTCTAATGCACAGGCGCGTAGCATGTCCTCTAAGGTCTGGATAGTACGCTCTGACTGACCGTCCGTCTGTGGATGGAAAGCTGTGCTGAGCTTGAGCCTAGTTCCCCAAGCTTTATGCAAGCCTCTCCAAAAATGAGAAGTGAACCGTGGATCTCTATCTGATATAATTTCGGAGGGTGTACCGTGTAACCGTACAATCTCCTCGGTGAATAGTTTCGCCAATTTACTGACTGCGAAATCTTTACGAATAGGAATGAAATGTGCTGACTTGGTCAAACGATCGACAACTACCCAGATTGCATCATGTCTCCGCTGAGTCTGTGGTAGTCCGGTAACAAAATCCATAGAAATCTTATCCCATTTCCACATTGGAATTTCTAATGGCTGGAGTAACCCGCTGGTACGCTGATGTTCTATCTTAACCTGCTGGCAGGTCAGACACTTAGACACAAATGTTGCGACATCCTGCTTCATGCCGCTCCACCAGAAATGCTGCTTAAGATCATGGTACATTTTTGTGGAACCCGGGTGGATAGAGAACGGAGAGCTGTGAGCCTCAGTCATTAAGGCTTCTCTGAGAGCAGGATCTTCTGGAACGCAGAGTTTGGTACCCTGCCATACAATACCGTCGTCATCGATGCGAAATTCGGTCTGACGGTCAATGTTCTGGATGATCGCCCAGATCTCACCATCATCCTTTTGGGCGTCTTTAATCCTAGAGAGTAAATCTGGTTCTACCCTCAAACTAGCCCAGTATCCCCTCTGTCCGCGTACTAAAAGCTCAATATCATACCGTTCTAAATCCCGAATAATTTCTTCCTGAACTTTGATGCCATTTACCATACCTGACTTTCTGCTAAGGGCATCTGCCACTACATTTGCTTTACCTGGGTGATACTGGATGTTAGTGTCATAGTCCTTCAGCAGTTCTAACCATCGCCGCTGTCTCATGTTCAACTCTCGTTGGGTGAATATGTACTTGAGACTTTTGTGATCGGTGAAAATATCACACGACTCACCGTATAAGTAATGCCTCCAAATTTTAAGGGCGAAGACGACTGCTGCGAGCTCTAGATCATGAGTAGGATAATTTTTCTCATACAGCTTTAGTTGACGCGAAGCATAAGCGATGACTTTCCCATGCTGCATAAGAACACAGCCTAAGCCTTTTCCTGATGCGTCGCTGTAAATCTGAAAACCACCTGTACCGGATGGAAGGGTAAGTATCGGTGCTGAGATCAATCGATGCTTGAGTTCCTCAAAACTCTTTTCTCTCTCCTCGGTCCATATAAACTTCTCACCTTTTCGCATAAGTTGGGTCAATGGTAACGCTAAGCGTGAGAAGTTTTCCACAAACCTGCGGTAGTAACCTGCCAACCCAAGAAAACTACGTATCTCTGTGACAGATATCGGTCTTGGCCATTTGGTGATAGCCTCCACCTTTGCAGGATCCATGGTGATTCCGTCTGCAGACACAATATGACCCAGAAACGCCACTGTATTCAGCCAAAATTCGCACTTCGAAAATTTAGCGTATAGCTTTTCTTGTCTGAAAATCTGCAAAACTGTACGGAGATGATTCTCATGTTCCTCTTTGGATTTGGAGAAAATAAGGATATCATCGATGAATACGATCACAAACTTGTCTAAAAATTCGTGGAAGACTCTGTTCATTAAGTCCATAAATACTGCGGGCGCATTCGTGAGACCGAATGGCATGACAACAAACTCGTAATGACCGTACCTCATGCGAAAAGCAGTTTTGGATATATCCTGTTCTTTTACACGCAACTGGTGGTAACCTGACCGTAGATCGATTTTTGAGAAGTGCTTAGCACCCTGAAGTTGGTCGAATAAATCGTCAATACGAGGAAGTGGATAACGGTTACGAATAGTGAGCTTATTCAACTCACGGTAGTCAATACACAAACGCATACTACCATCCTTCTTCTTGACAAACAAAACTGGAGCGCCCCAAGGTGACACGCTTGGACGGATGAAACCCCTTTCGAGAAGTTCCTGAAGTTGATCCTTCAGTTCCTTAAGCTCTACAGGAGCCATACGGTAAGGAGCTTTAGATACTGGTTCTGCACCTGGAATGAGATCGATACCAAATTCTACCTCTCGCATGGGAGGTAAACCTGGAAGTTCCTCGGGAAAGACATCTGGAAAATCTGACACAACTGGCTGATCATGAATCGAAGGCGTTTCAGAAATCGTGTCATGGACTGTAGCTAGGAAACCCTCGCAACCATGATATAGTAAGGTACGAGCCTGTAAAGCTGAAATGATCTGAACATGTTTTCCTGGTAGGAAGCCTCGGTGAATATATTCTGGTGTCTGGACATCACCAAAGATAACCTGGTGAGCATGGCAATCTATGGTGGCATGATGAGTCGATAACCAATCCATACCCAGAATAATATCAAAATCACACATATCCAAAGGAAGAGCACTGACTGGACGGATTTTATCATCAAACTCAAGAGGGAGATCCTTATATACTTGGGTAATGAGTACAGAGTCTCGCATGGGGGTAGATATACTAAGTGCACTGTCTAGTGGCGTAGGGGTCATGTTTATTCTAACAGCATATGAAGTAGATATAACCGAGTGCGTGGCGCCTGTATCGAAAAGCACGCATGCAGACTGTCTGTGTATAAACAAAATGCCAGTAATGGTACCTGCGGTCTTATTTGCTTGATCACGGTTAGTAGTGTAGACACGACCAGTGGTTGGTGGTAGTGGTGGTGGCAGAGGTAACATCTGAGGAGTCTGGCCTGAGGTACCAGCAGCAGTATTCCCGCTCTTGCAATCCCTCTTCAGATGGCCCGGTTGGCCACACTGGAAGCAACCACTCATACCACGACGGCACGGTCCCGGGTGCTTCTTTCCACATGTGACGCAAGTGGGATAAGTGTACACGGCAGAAGCAGCCCTGGTTTGCTGAGAACCTGATTCACGATGACAAACACGTGTCATGATGCTGATAAACTGAAATGAGGCTGTTTGACTGAAATTTAAAAATTACCAGAATTTGCCGGTCGGGCAACCTGTTGACCCCTGTTGTTTTGGTCACGCCCCTGTCCAGCATCTCTGTTGGAATTACACATAAATTTAAGATCTGTTTTACACGATAGTTTAGTATTTCTTGGAGCTTAAAGGCTCACCTGTAGCTGCCAGAGGAGTTGGAGCTGCCACGGTAATTATCACCGCCGTTCCTCCTATCTGACCGATTACGGTCATATGACTGACCGTGGTTCCTGTAGTTCTGATGCGGAGTAGCCGATTGGGATCGGTCTCCTCCTCTGTGTCTGTAAGATTTTAATAGCATATAAGTTGCCAAGCAATAATGGCTAAATTGTTTAAGTCTGTGGGGTGAGATGTACCTCTTCTCCGGGCGCTCTAAATTCTCGAGCTCGTCCCTCTCAAAAAGCATCTCGATGTCCCGAGCTGCATTAGCTACTTGTGACACATTAGTGAATGTGGCACTCATCAATCTATCTGCAGTCCTAGTGTGAAGAGCCCAGCGAAATTGCTTCACTTGCTCCTCTACGGTACCCGCAGCCTCTCCTAAGAATCCAGCCATCCTGAGGTATCGGTGCATGAACTCTATGCTGTTCTCGCCATTATTCTGACGAATAACGTGAAAGTCCCTCTTCATCTTAGCTTGCTCCGCATGCGGGAAAAACTGGTCATAGAACATCGTCTTGAAACGTGCCCAGGTCAATGCAAGCTCCCAAGCATCTCCCCCGTTGGACAGTTTCTGAGACCTCCACCAATGTAGAGCAGAACCCTCCAGCTTGTAAACTGCAAGCCTAACTTTGAAAACATCACCACAACCCATAGCTCCAAAAATTTTCTCTATATGGTAGATCCAGTCTTCTGCATCAGTTGGAGCTACAGTCTGCTCAAACAGTCGGGGCTTCTGTTTGTTGAACAGATCCAGCCAAGCGGGTAAGGTAGTAGGTGGTGGAGCAGGAGGGTTGTTATTCTGCTGAGGTCCATTTTGATATTCAGCTCGGATCTCATCACGAATTTGGGGTAACATGGCCTGTATAGCAGCCTGAACAGCAGCAGCAATGGCAGCTGCATTAGGATCATTCTCGGTTTCGCGTCTGGGTGGCATCTGAAATATAAGAGGATGAGTTGATAAAACTGCAATCTATCTGAATATGCTTAGTGTGTGTCATGGAGGTATAGCTAACAATGTATGACATGAATACTGGTGAACGCCTAGGGTCAGTTCACAAAATGACAATTTCTGAAATATAAATCTGACATGAGTAAGGATGAACGCCTATGGTCAGTTCATCCATACAAAATTTAAATAACAAGGGTGAACGCCTATGGTCAGTTCACCAAAACAAAATTTTTTTTGCTGAAATCACATGCGATTAAGTATGGCCAGTCCTGTACCAGCCGTTTACTTAATCCAAATTTTGAAAAGCTGACCGATAAAATACATAAATAGCATGGAAGATAACGACGCCAAAAATACAGGAAGTTCCTGATGACTACCCACTAGTCACAGGTCAAGTTTAGAGCCTACAGGTCGAACCTTGCGCTCTGATACCATAATTGTAACACCCCACTTGGAAAACGGACCGTTACGTGTACTTATGGCGTGTCATCAAAGCATGCAAGGCAATGTATTAAACATTAAATGACCAAACGGAAAATACCGAAATCAAACATCGGTAGTCCAACATAAGCTCCAAAGTATAAAGACTAAGTACTGAAAGAAAAGGGACGAAACAATGTCCAACAACCAAAGAGAAGTAATGTAATGTATGCATAAAATAAAGGAGTCTGGATAGCTCCCATCCAATGCACGTACTCTCTTAGCAGTCCTAAGATCGTCCCTGTGTACCTGCCGTTTGGAAACATGAAAGGAAACTACGGCTGAGCATAACGCTCAGTGGACGGATATAGCATGAATAAGATGTACTGAAAGTAAATGGAAAGGAAGACTACAATGACACTATAACTGATATGACATGAGCTACAATTCTATAAAACTTTGATAAACCTTTTTATATATACTGAAACTGAAATATAACTTATTAATTCTGAAAACATGCATTTTCTGTATTTTAATTTGCCAAGAGCTTATATAGGTCATGTATTAAATCAACTGCTGCATGAATACATGGAGGGTGTCCTCGTCATGCTATAGAGGGGTGACCTCTAAATAACTGTGCTGGGTGGAGGGATCAGCTCCAATGTGAAGGATGTAGAGCACACACCACATTCACCTGCTAAACTGTAACTATAGCCTAGGATGCATCCATACGCCCCACTAATAATACTGATAAAATGGCCAAGCTGAGCTGAGTGGGACGATGCAGGATATCACTCTCCTGCATGTGAGTCACGACACCGGTGCCTCTAGTGCCGTGGTTACGGTACCTCCGTAACTAGTACATAAACTAATCATGCTTGTATATAAGGCTCAGGCAATTTATTTATTTATAAACATAATTTCTGATAACTTTAAACATATACTGGGGAAAACATTTGGCTGCAGACGGGAAATCCTAATCATGCATAAGAAAGGAAGTCCTTACTGAAAGGACGGGAATCCGTACCTCTAGTCCAGTACTAACTGACAGGAAGACTGAATGAATACTACTCGGGCTTCACGCGTGCTACATAATTTAAAAGGCGCGAATAAGTTAACTGATATCCGTTGTCAAATTTATCGGTCTTATTGGTTTCCTATTTATTTGCTTCGAATATTCCATACGTACAATTACAGCTAAATCTGATCATTGAAATAATTTATTTTAATTTATTAACGTTATACTAATGGCTACGTACAACGTATATCTGACGGTAATTAATTCTATAATAAGTATTTTGCTAACATAGAAATTCCTTAATTTATAAGTTCTCACATAGTTTAATTCGTTTTCTAAATATACCTTTTTAAATATTTATAAAACTAGTTTATATTTAATTTACTAATTACATTTTAAAAATATTTATTTACAATAAACTCATTTAAAAAAAATATGATTTAACAGTCCCAAACGCACCCTTAATTTTTCTAAACCGGTTTGCCAAACAGCCCTAATTCCTGTTTTAAAACCCACTGCCAAACACCCCCCTTACTGCCAGTTTTCCCACTGGCAGTTCTGGGTTTCCCTCGCCTGTGGTTCGGTTCCCCCTGCTAGCTACAATAATCCCAAACACCCCCTGCTATACTCTCTTTCCCCCCGTTAGTGCAAACCCCAAACCAAACCCTAATGATTTGCGGCTGGTTGTGCAGTCAATCACCGAGAGTCTTTTGACTCTCGGTTTGTGTGCCAAACAACATAGCAACATCCCGACATACAGCCCAGATCATAATATTCATAAAACATGTTTTAAATCAGTTATATGGTTTCTTGATTAATTATCAAATAGAAAATAAATAAAACAAGATCAATGATGATCTTCTTCGTGTGTTAGGGTTTACAGAAGTCGAACGAATACCAACCTTTTCCTTGAATCAACTCGCGACTGCTTATGGTATGGTGGGAGATGTCGATGGCAGAAAACAAGGAAGAACTGGCGGCTGGTGCTTTATTTTTTAGGGTTTTCTTATGTGTGTGTTTTGTGTCGGCATAGAAAAGAAAAAAAAAGATACTCTCCCGTCTGTTTTATTTCCTTCACACGGGCTTGGCCCAGATCACGAGTTGCGGCGCAATACACATGCGTTGCGGCGCAACAGATGAAGGGGCTACAGATCATGGTGCTGCGGATCACGAGTTGCGGCGCAATACACACGAGTTGCGGCGCAATTGAAGGGCCTACAGATCATGGTGCTGCGGATCAAGAGTTGCGGCGCAGGACACATGAGTTGCGGCGCAACAGATGCTGCTGGCAAATATCCCGCGTAAAATAATAATAAACCGCGTATTTATAAATTTTCGATTTAAAATACGGGTTTTAGTTTATTATTATTTTACGCGGGATATTTGCCAGCAGCATCTGTTGCGCCGCAACTCATGTGTCTTGCGCCGCAACTCTTGATCCGCAGCACCATGATCTGTAGGCCCTTCAATTGCGCCGCAACTCAACGCGAGAAATTTATTACAAAGTACTATTTATTACAAGTGTTATTAAATAAAGACACAATTTCGTAACTGCCAGCAGCATCTGTTGCGCCGCAACTCATGTGTCTTGCGCCGCAACTCGTGATCCGCAGCACCATGATCTGTAGCCCCTTCAATTGCGCCGCAACTCTTGTGACTTGCGCTGCAACTATGTAGGATTTGGGCTCAAGGCCCAAATGCTTTGTTTCTTGGCCGGGTATAACAAAAAAAAAAAAAAAGAAAGGGGTTCCTTGTTTTATGTTTATGCCGACACAACACCACTCAAACAAAACCCTAGAACTCAATACAGCCGCCACTTACTCCCTTGCTCCTATCTGCCGACGGTTCATCACCAAGATATGGAAAACATGTCGTGTCTTTGATCTACCAAAAACAAGAATGCGTTTGAGCAGAAACAAGGTAAGATGATCACGTGTTCTTTTGATTAATAAATCACAAATCAATGATAAATAATCTAAAATCATGTTATATATGAGAGGGGTTTTCGTTTGGCTTTTGCTGGGTTCTTTTCGCACACAAACCGAGACCTTAAAGGTCTCGGTGGTAATCGATTTTCCACCAGCCGCAACCCAATTAAGGGTGCTGGCCGGTTTTGCACTAACAGTGGGAACCCCCACAGGGTGTTGTACTAACAGTGGGAACCGAGACCTGGGTGGTCTCGGTGGGATCATTATAATTAGCAGGGGAAACGGATCATAGACAGGGGGAAATCCCGACTGCCAGTGGGAAAACTGGCAGTAAAGGGGCGTTTGGCAGTGGGTTTAAGGACAGATTTAGGGGTGTTTGGTTAACAGTTTAAAAGACAATAAGGGACTGTTTGGCTAGACTTATCTTAAAACTTAGCATGAGTTTTTGGAATCGCTTATAATAATTATTGCACGGGATTATTTAAATGCTTTAAATCATTTTAAAAGGGATTTATAAATAAAGAAATTTAATTGTCGATTTTATTATCTTATTAATAAAATTATATCGATATCGTTTTGTCATGTTAATTGTTTAAAACATAGGATTTATCAAGGGTTTAAATTAAAGGAACTATTTTGAAAACGTTCTATTTCAGGAAACTTTCTAATTCGGGAAACTTTCTAGTTATGGCAAGTTACTAATTATAGTAATAGTATAATAACATGCTTCAGTACAATATACAGTATTCAGGAACACAGGTTATACGTTATTTAGCAAATATTTAAAGACCAGTCAGATTATCAGAAATACACCGGACTATCAGATTAATCAGATTATACATAAATAGTAATACAAGAATAAATTAAATTAAAACTAGAACATATAAGAATCAGTAACAGCAAACGGTATTTAGACGACTTATTTTCCGTCCGTATTTATGTAGTATCCGTGAAGTCAGAGTCGATCTTTCAGCTTTCTGTCTCATTTCATTTCTGGACACGAGGTACGGATTTCCGTCCTTTCAGTAAGGACTTTCTTCTATGCATGATTAGGATTCCCCGTCTGCAGCCAAATGTTTTCCCCAGTATATGTTTAAGTTTATCAGTAATCGCGTTAATAACGAAATAAATTGCCTGAGCATTATATACAAGCACGACCAGTTTATGTACTAGTTACGGAGGTACCGTAACCACGGCACTAGAGGCACCGGTGTCGTGACTCACATGCAGGAGAGTGATATCCTGCATCGTCCCACTCAGCTCAGCTTGGCCATTTTATCAGTATATTTTTAGTGGGGCGTATGGATGCATCCTAGGCTTATAAGTGTTTCATGTTATCAGGGTGAATGTGGTGTGTGCTCTACATCCTTCACATTGGAGTTGATCCCTCCACCCAGCACAGTTATTTAGAGGTCACCCCTCTACAGCATGACGAGGTCACCCCTCCAGTTATTCATGCACGGTTGTTACAGCACGTGACCTATATAAGCTCTGGCAAATAAAATACAGTAAATGCATGTTTTCAGAATTAATAGTTATATTTCAGTATCAGTATATACGAACCAGATTGCTCAGATTTTATGCAGAGTTCTACCACATGTTTCATATCAGTCTTACAGTTTCTGTATTCTATCGCCTGTGTCTTTCAGTATATTCTTATCATGCTTTATATCCGTTCACTGAGCGTTATGCTCAGCCGTAGTTTCCTTTCATGTTCTAACGGCAGGTACATCAGGATGCTGTTAGGATTCTAAGAGCATGTGCATTTGGATGGAAGCTACCCGAACTTCTTACTTTATGCATTTCTTATATTATTCTGCTTAGTCGGACACTGTTTAGTCCTTCCATTCAGTATTTTATTCTTTCATGTTTTGGGCTTATGTTTGGATTGCCGATGTTTGATTCCGGTATTTCCGTTATGGTCAGTTAATGTTTTAGGACATTTACCTTATGCTTTGATGACACGCCATAAATACACGTAACGGTCCACTTATCCAAGTGGGGTGTTACGTGAAGAATTGTAAAACCCGGTATAGTCGTATCTTTAATTCGGGGACGAATTATTATTTTTAGAGGGGAAGAATTGTAAAACCCGTATTTTAAATCGAGAATTTATAAATACGCGGTTTATTATTATTTTACGCGGGATATTTTTCCTTAAAACGTACACGTGGAAAATTTTAAACAAACGCGAGAAATTTATTACAAAGTACTATTTATTACAAGTGTTATTAAATAAAGACACAATTTCGTAACTGCCAGCAGCATCTGTTGCGCCGCAACTCATGTGTCTTGCGCCGCAACTCGTGATCCGCAGCACCATGATCTGTAGCCCCTTCAATTGCGCCGCAACTCTTGTGACTTGCGCCGCAACTATGTAGGATTTGGGCTCAAGGCCCAAATGCTTTGTTTCTTGGCCGGGTATAACAAAAAAAAAAAAAAAAAAAAAAGAAAGGGGTTCCTTGTTTTATGTTTATGCCGACACAACACCACTCAAACAAAACCCTAGAACTCAATACAGCCGCCACTTACTCCCTTGCTCCTATCTGCCGACGGTTCATCACCAAGATATGGAAAACATGTCGTGTCTTTGATCTACCAAAAACAAGAATGCGTTTGAGCAGAAACAAGGTAAGATGATCACGTGTTCTTTTGATTAATAAATCACAAATCAATGATAAATAATCTAAAATCATGTTATATATGAGAGGGGTTTTCGTTTGGCTTTTGCTGGGTTCTTTTCGCACACAAACCGAGACCTTAAAGGTCTCGGTGGTAATCGATTTTCCACCAGCCGCAACCCAATTAAGGGTGCTGGCCGGTTTTGCACTAACAGTGGGAACCCCCACAGGGTGTTGTACTAACAGTGGGAACCGAGACCTGGGTGGTCTCGGTGGGATCATTATAATTAGCAGGGGAAACGGATCATAGACAGGGGGAAATCCCGACTGCCAGTGGGAAAACTGGCAGTAAAGGGGCGTTTGGCAGTGGGTTTAAGGACAGATTTAGGGGTGTTTGGTTAACAGTTTAAAAGACAATAAGGGACTGTTTGGCTAGACTTATCTTAAAACTTAGCATGAGTTTTTGGAATCGCTTATAATAATTATTGCACGGGATTATTTAAATGCTTTAAATCATTTTAAAAGGGATTTATAAATAAAGAAATTTAATTGTCGATTTTATTATCTTATTAATAAAATTATATCGATATCGTTTTGTCATGTTAATTGTTTAAAACATAGGATTTATCAAGGGTTTAAATTAAAGGAACTATTTTGAAAACGTTCTATTTCAGGAAACTTTCTAATTCGGGAAACTTTCTAGTTATGGCAAGTTACTAATTATAGTAATAGTATAATAACATGCTTCAGTACAATATACAGTATTCAGGAACACAGGTTATACGTTATTTAGCAAATATTTAAAGACCAGTCAGATTATCAGAAATACACCGGACTATCAGATTAATCAGATTATACATAAATAGTAATACAAGAATAAATTAAATTAAAACTAGAACATATAAGAATCAGTAACAGCAAACGGTATTTAGACGACTTATTTTCCGTCCGTATTTATGTAGTATCCGTGAAGTCAGAGTCGATCTTTCAGCTTTCTGTCTCATTTCATTTCTAGACACGAGGTACGGATTTCCGTCCTTTCAGTAAGGACTTTCTTCTATGCATGATTAGGATTCTCCGTCTGCAGCCAAATGTTTTCCCCAGTATATGTTTAAGTTTATCAGTAATCGCGTTAATAACGAAATAAATTGCCTGAGCATTATATACAAGCACGACCAGTTTATGTACTAGTTACGGAGGTACCGTAACCACGGCACTAGAGGCACCGGTGTCGTGACTCACATGCAGGAGAGTGATATCCTGCATCGTCCCACTCAGCTCAGCTTGGCCATTTTATCAGTATATTTTTAGTGGGGCGTATGGATGCATCCTAGGCTTATAAGTGTTTCATGTTATCAGGGTGAATGTGGTGTGTGCTCTACATCCTTCACATTGGAGCTGATCCCTCCACCCAGCACAATTATTTAGAGGTCACCCCTCTACAGCATGACGAGGTCACCCCTCCAGTTATTCATGCACGGTTGTTACAGCACGTGACCTATATAAGCTCTGGCAAATAAAATACAGTAAATGCATGTTTTCAGAATTAATAGTTATATTTCAGTATCAGTATATACGAACCAGATTGCTCAGATTTTATGCAGAGTTCTACCACATGTTTCATATCAGTCTTACAGTTTCTGTATTCTATCGCCTGTGTCTTTCAGTATATTCTTATCATGCTTTATATCCGTTCACTGAGCGTTATGCTCAGCCGTAGTTTCCTTTCATGTTCTAACGGCAGGTACATCAGGATGCTGTTAGGATTCTAAGAGCATGTGCATTTGGATGGAAGCTACCCGAACTTCTTACTTTATGCATTTCTTATATTATTCTGCTTAGTCGGACACTGTTTAGTCCTTCCATTCAGTATTTTATTCTTTCATGTTTTGGGCTTATGTTTGGATTGCCGATGTTTGATTCCGGTATTTCCGTTATGGTCAGTTAATGTTTTAGGACATTTACCTTATGCTTTGATGACACGCCATAAATACACGTAACGGTCCACTTATCCAAGTGGGGTGTTACAATTATGGTATCAGAGCGCAAGGTTCGACCTGTAGGCTCTAAAACTTGACCTGTGACTAGTGGGTAGTCACCAGGAACTTCCCAGATTTTGGCGTTGTTATCTTTCATGTTTCTCATGGATTATTCAGTCAGTTTTTCTTCATTTATCAGTCCGTTTTTCTTAAAGTTTTGACTAAGTAAAAGGTTAGTACATAACTAGCCATATTTAGTCGCATGTGCTTTTAGCGAGTCTTCGTTTTGGTGAACTGACCATAGGCGTTCACCCTTGTCTGTTCAGACCTTGTATTGGTAAACTGACCATAGGCGTTTACCCTTACTTATGACAGATTCATGTTTTCAGTCAAATATCACTTGGTGAACCAACCATAAACGTTCACCATTTCTCAAGTCAAATTTCATGCTTTTCAGTCAAATGATGTTTTGTGAACCGATCCACAGTTGTTCACCTTTGTCATATCATGACATTCTATAAATTTTGACAAGTATGGATTGGACTTCAGCCATCCATATTTAATACCAGATTATAAATTTCCATACATGACAGTTCTCAGAAAAATTTTGACAAGTATGGATCGAATCAGAATAACCCATACTTAGTCTCATGGTTCCTTCCTTGAAGTACGTGGATTGAACCATAGCCGTCCACATCAGTTGATATTACACCTCAGTTGATTTGATTTTTTTTTTTTTTTTTTTTTTTTGTGTTCCTTGTAACAATTAAATTTTCATACCTCACGTTGATGTCATCTACAGGATGATTCAGTTTCAAGTCTCCTTACGAGGATTATGTTTTCAGAAAAGTAATACTGTTTCGTGCTAAGATACAGAAGGATTATAGTAAAATCCTATTTCATGATAAATCATGTTTTGGTCTTTATCAATCATGTCTTCTGTCTTCATACTGAACATTGATGAAACTCTGTTTAATCATACTTTCAGCCTCTATACAACCAGCATTAAGTCCATGCAGAAATTTTCAGCCATCATAGTAACTGTTTCAGTTCAGTTGCTAACCAGTTGAATCAAATTATTTTCCGTTGAGAATGTCAGAAAATCGACACCAGAATCGATCATCCCATAAAATTTCCACCAGCTTCATGTACAGTATTCCATATGTACCCCATGTACAGTGTCTCAGTTATACTCCATGTACAGTATTTCACGTGTACTCCACGTACAGTGTCTCATATATGTTCCATGTGCAGTATTCATTGTGTACTTCATGTACAGTAGTCCAGGTGTACTTCAGGTACCCTACTCCATAGATATTACTAATCGATCCTTAAACATCGCGGACGTTCCCACTTGTCGATATTCTACCAGGTGCTGATGCTGCTCGTGAGTTGAAGATTTTACCAGATGCTGATGCTGCTAACACTCTGAAGACCACACTGATGCTGATGCTGCTGAACCTTGGAGATTTCTCAAGATGCTGACGCCGCGGAACGAGGACGAAAACTATAAACTTGAAATTTCTGACAAGAATAAATTCAACCAGCAGACGCTACCATTCGATTTTATGCTGTTACCTTCTCAGTTAGATGTCACACTTCACCCAGCCAACTTTCATTCAGAAGAGTGGGAACCGGAACCCCGCCGGCCACTCAGCAGAATAGTCACATGAATCACGGTCATGATAATGACCGTCATAAATTGACAGACAAAGCAGTGGTGACAATCATCGTGCTTATAATTAATCAGTCAGTAACCATCGGAACTCCGGAACGGACATGACCAACAATACAAGAGGTCAGTGGTCTAACCGGTCCGCCGACCCTAACAGTTACCATAAATTCTTAATCTTATTCAGACTCACCCATTAAAACACGTGCCAAGACATCAGTCAAGACATAGTTCTCAGGTATCATTTCGGAAGACACATATCAGGGCACCCGTCATGATACACGTCATACGAATATCTTCTCAGATGTACGAGTCAGAGCTCCTAATTCCAGTATGTTCCAAGCAAGACCCTCAGTAATTCAGGGTATCTTTCAGAAAAGGGTATACTCATTCTGTTATGCCACGCATAAAATCAGACCATTAAAATTCAGTTACCACCACTAGATTATTACTCAGGTAAAACACGCAGTATTCACTCTGTGAGGTTACAGACGAACCCATTCAGTGAAAAGTCTCCATGTCCACTTCATGTATCCCTATGTCAGCCTTATCTCAAACCAGGTAGTTATCTGCCTCTCACCCAGAAAGGACTCAACAGTACCACCATATTTATTAAAGTTTTCCCTTCAGTTAACGACGAGATCCGTCTTATTAAATCCCAAATACATTCATTATATATTTTGCCAGAAAAATCAGTACAAGCTGTTTCTTCCTTACGAGCGCGTAACTTACCAATACATAGTTACGAAGACTTTTGGCTATCAGTTATAAAATTCACTTCTGAAATTCTTCGAATCCATGACCAGCAGATTATCCTAAATTTCCCGATGTCATTCCAGAAGGTGTTCCAGAAATTCATGCCTACCCACGAGACATAATTTAACATCGAGCTTGCCTCAAGAACAGAACCTGTTTTCAAAACTCTTTATTACAGGGCTCTAGCTACGATTAAAAGAGTTGCAGCAATTGCTGCAAGAGTTACCAAAACTAGGCTTTATTCGCCCTAGCGCCCCATCGAAAAATTTATCAGATCACCATTCCAAATCGATATTCATTTCACGAATAGAAAGTTTAATTGACCTACTACGAGGTGTCTTAAACATCCTTCCAGGAAAATTCAAGATCATGCTACCATCAGTGATGAGGAAAGAACATGATGATCTTCAGACCGTTGTTGCACATATTATAGCCACTCTAAGAATTTTTGAATTTTACTTCTGAGCTCCCTAATGCTCCAACTATAGTATGAAAATGTATGAATAAATTTTCCTTGAATTCTCAGACAAATTTGGCAGTACATTCGTCGACAAGATTTTGATCTCCTAAATTCTAGAGAAGGACATGGGAATCATCTTTTCACGACCCCGCAGATTCTCCGATAGGAGAAAATTATATACGCAAGCTTTCTAGATGTATGTTTCAGATGAACAAGGTGGCATATCTGAACCACCCTATTTCAACAGAAAGAAATTCCAGACAATCCTGCGAAGGTGAAGGCCATCACCTGATGGTCCCGACTGACGACTATGAACGTAGTATAAAATTTCTAGAACTCAATTGACTGCTACCGCAGAAATTGCCGACAGTCATCACTAGAAATTTTTCTATGACTATTCAACAAGATTTCCACCAGAATGTTCCATAATCCCAGACAAACACTGATAGAATCCACATCACACATTAATGCAACTATGTTCATATCTAGATTCCTGACATACCTCAGGTTCAAGATAGAACACCGACATGCTATTACTACAAGTAGAAATTCTAGACCGAAAAGAGACAAGACTCCATGGAGATTGTTATCAGTTTACAACAGACTCAGAGAAAGTATGATGCTATCTAAGTTATCATCAACCATGTAATCAGACTGCGCGTCTCTTTCGCCCGAAAGGATCACGTGGTGGCAGGTCTGCAGAAAACTTTGAAATTCAGCAGTAAATCGTACGAATTCAAGGCATTCCATCGACCATCATATCAAACAGAATACATGTTCACGATCAAGTGTATGTTTACGTCCACTTTAATTTCATGTTTATTCTCACTTTCACGTTTAAGTCTCATTCGCAGTATGATGCTGATCAGTTCATCTTCTATGCTATCTCCTGATTTAAGCTCACGTTAGCGTTCATAACGTTGTTCACGTTCAAGTTCGTGTGCCATTTCACGATACACGTTTCTCAGTTTATTACCGAGTACGGTTACAGAAAGCTTGAGAAATTAGACTCAAGTTTAGCACAACTACTCCATAATCAGGCAGACGTTTCACATCGCAGGCCGTATCATTTGGCATTCATTCCTCAGTCAGCATACGTTCATGATATGTTCTAGTATCACGTTCACAGTATGATTCACTTATCATATTCTAATTCCATGCCAGCGCTCCTCATATAATTATGAACCCCGTTCACAATTGTTCACTTAGCATGTTCACAATTGTTCACGTAGTTCGTCCCTATATATACTCTCAGCAGCTTTCTCTGAGATGTAAATATTACCTTTTCAGAATATTTTACACGTATCGTTTCATGTATCATACATGCTATAGTTATTCAGTCTATCAGATTTAGCAAATCCATCTTAAATATGGAACCAGAAACTATTCAGCATCATCAGGACAGGGTCATCAGGACCATGATGTTATTATTATGTTAGACCTTTGAAGGAATCGTTTCGAGCGGGAGGCCACTCGAAACAGGAGTCCATCCGGACCTCTCATCCCCTTTCCTTCAATAAATCCAGTTAAGTCCTTTTAGTCATGTCATGTTCCATGTTCTCTTCAACCATGTCACGTTACATGATCATTTTATTCATGTCAGGTTTATATCTATCAGCAGCATTATGTCTTAACTAGAAGACAATTCATCCTTCAGCTTAATTGTCTTTCAGTCTACGTGTTCTTTCAGTTCTTATAACTTCATCAGTTTATCATCTTTAATTCGAGGACGAATTTCTCCTTTTTAGAGGGGAAGAATTGTAAAACCCGGTATAGTCGTATCTTTAATTCGGGGACGAATTATTATTTTTAGAGGGGAAGAATTGTAAAACCCGTATTTTAAATCGAGAATTTATAAATACGCGGTTTATTATTATTTTACGCGGGATATTTTTCCTTAAAACGTACACGTGGAAAATTTTAAACAAACGCGAGAAATTTATTACAAAGTACTATTTATTACAAGTGTTATTAAATAAAGACACAATTTCGTAACTGCCAGCAGCATCTGTTGCGCCGCAACTCATGTGTCTTGCGCCGCAACTCGTGATCCGCAGCACCATGATCTGTAGCCCCTTCAATTGCGCCGCAACTCTTGTGACTTGCGCCGCAACTATGTAGGATTTGGGCTCAAGGCCCAAATGCTTTGTTTCTTGGCCGGGTATAACAAAAAAAAAAAAAAGAAAGGGGTTCCTTGTTTTATGTTTATGCCGACACAACACCACTCAAACAAAACCCTAGAACTCAATACAGCCGCCACTTACTCCCTTGCTCCTATCTGCCGACGGTTCATCACCAAGATATGGAAAACATGTCGTGTCTTTGATCTACCAAAAACAAGAATGCGTTTGAGCAGAAACAAGGTAAGATGATCACGTGTTCTTTTGATTAATAAATCACAAATCAATGATAAATAATCTAAAATCATGTTATATATGAGAGGGGTTTTCGTTTGGCTTTTGCTGGGTTCTTTTCGCACACAAACCGAGACCTTAAAGGTCTCGGTGGTAATCGATTTTCCACCAGCCGCAACCCAATTAAGGGTGCTGGCCGGTTTTGCACTAACAGTGGGAACCCCCACAGGGTGTTGTACTAACAGTGGGAACCGAGACCTGGGTGGTCTCGGTGGGATCATTATAATTAGCAGGGGAAACGGATCATAGACAGGGGGAAATCCCGACTGCCAGTGGGAAAACTGGCAGTAAAGGGGCGTTTGGCAGTGGGTTTAAGGACAGATTTAGGGGTGTTTGGTTAACAGTTTAAAAGATAATAAGGGACTGTTTGGCTAGACTTATCTTAAAACTTAGCATGAGTTTTTGGAATCGCTTATAATAATTATTGCACGGGATTATTTAAATGCTTTAAATCATTTTAAAAGGGATTTATAAATAAAGAAATTTAATTGTCGATTTTATTATCTTATTAATAAAATTATATCGATATCGTTTTGTCATGTTAATTGTTTAAAACATAGGATTTATCAAGGGTTTAAATTAAAGGAACTATTTTGAAAACGTTCTATTTCAGGAAACTTTCTAATTCGGGAAACTTTCTAGTTATGGCAAGTTACTAATTATAGTAATAGTATAATAACATGCTTCAGTACAATATACAGTATTCAGGAACACAGGTTATACGTTATTTAGCAAATATTTAAAGACCAGTCAGATTATCAGAAATACACCGGACTATCAGATTAATCAGATTATACATAAATAGTAATACAAGAATAAATTAAATTAAAACTAGAACATATAAGAATCAGTAACAGCAAACGGTATTTAGACGACTTATTTTCCGTCCGTATTTATGTAGTATCCGTGAAGTCAGAGTCGATCTTTCAGCTTTCTGTCTCATTTCATTTCTGGACACGAGGTACGGATTTCCGTCCTTTCAGTAAGGACTTTCTTCTATGCATGATTAGGATTCCCCGTCTGCAGCCAAATGTTTTCCCCAGTATATGTTTAAGTTTATCAGTAATCGCGTTAATAACGAAATAAATTGCCTGAGCATTATATACAAGCACGACCAGTTTATGTACTAGTTACGGAGGTACCGTAACCACAGCACTAGAGGCACCGGTGTCGTGACTCACATGCAGGAGAGTGATATCCTGCATCGTCCCACTCAGCTCAGCTTGGCCATTTTATCAGTATATTTTTAGTGGGGTGTATGGATGCATCCTAGGCTTATAAGTGTTTCATGTTATCAGGGTGAATGTGGTGTGTGCTCTACATCCTTCACATTGGAGCTGATCCCTCCACCCAGCACAGTTATTTAGAGGTCACCCCTCTACAGCATGACGAGGTCACCCCTCCAGTTATTCATGCACGGTTGTTACAGCACGTGACCTATATAAGCTCTGATACCATAATTGTAACACCCCACTTGGATAAATGGACCGTTACGTGTATTTATGGCGTGTCATCAAAGCATAAGGTAAATGTCCTAGAACATTAACTGACCATAAAGGAAATACCGGAATCAAACATCGGCAATCCAAACATAAGCCCAAAACATGAAATATAAAATACTGAATGGAAGGACTAAACAATGTCCAAATAAGCAGAATAATGTAAGTGCATAAAATAAGAAGTCTGTATAGCTTCCATTCCAAATGCACGTGCTCTCAGAATCCTAAGAGCGTCCCAGTGTACCTGCCGTTAGAACATGAAAGGAACTACGGTTGAGCATAACGCTCAGTGAACGGATATAAAACATGATAAGAATATATTGAATGAAACAAGCGATAGAATACTGAAGCTGTAAGACTGATATGTAACATGTGGTAGAACTCTGCATAAAATCTGAGAAACCTGGTTCATATATACTGATACTGAAATATAACTATAATTCTGAAAACATGCATTTACTGTATTTTATTTGCCAGAGCTTATATAGGTCACGTGCTGTAACAACCGTGCATGAATAACTGGAGGGGTGACCTCGTCATGCTGTAGAGGGGTGACCTCTAAATAACTGTGCTGGGTGGAGGGATCAGCTCCAATGTGAAGGATGTAGAGCACACACCACATTCACTCTGATAACATGAAACACTTATAAGCCTAGGATGCATCCATACGCCCCACTAATAATAATACTGATAAAATGGCCAAGCTGAGCTGAGTGGGACGATGCAGGATATCACTCTCCTGCATGTGAGTCACGACACTGGTGCCTCTAGTGCCGTGGTTACGGTACCTCCGTAACTAGTACATAAACTGGTCGTGCTTGTATATAATGCTCAGGCAATTTATTTAGTTATTAACATGATTACTGATAAACTTAAACATATACTGGGGAAAACATTTGGCTGCAGACGGGGAATCCTAATCATGCATAGGAAAGGAAGTCCTTACTGAAAGGACGGAAATCCATACCTCGTGTTCAGAAATAAAATAAGAATGAAAGCTGAAGGATCGACTCTGACTTCATGGTTACTACATAAATAACGTACGCGAAAATAAGTTAACTGATTACTGTTTTAAGCTTTAATCTGTGCTTATCGTATATTCTGGTAGATCTGATTTATTATCTCCGGTATTTCATGTCTTGTTATGCTTACTGAGTAATATTAAATAACTTTCCAAAAATAGATTAGCTGCCTAAAATATATAAGTTTCTAAAAATAGAAAGTTTACCTAAATAGTTATAGGTTGGCTAAATAGGCTAATAAAAAAAGCTTAAGCGTTAACTGATTAATATTCTAAGATATAATGCATAGTATATTAATTAATACTTACCATTTAAATAAACTATAGGTTAAAGGCATTTAATTAAATATAATGTGGTTTAATCAAATAAAGATATAATGCCCTTGTAATAATAAGTCGAGTTTTATTAAATTTTATTTACCTTGTAAAATTAATAAATACGTTAAAGCTAATGACTTGTAAAATCATAACCCGTACTAAAATATTCTTTTATTAAAACGCATCGAGAACCGAACCCGTGTCCTATTAATTTAAATGTAAAACTTGTATTATGTTTAAATTATAAGTCTAGCCAAACAGCCCCTTAATCTGCCTTAAATCCGTAGCCAAACAGCCTTTAACCCTTCTTTTAAAACTTGTTGCCAAACGCCCCCTTACTACCAGTTTACCCCTGGCGGCCCTGGGTTCCCCCTGTCTGTTATCAGTTTTCCCCGCCAGTTCTGAGTTTCCACCGAGAGCTTATGCTCTCGGTTTCCACTGCTAGACCAACACCCCCACGTTCCCACTGCTAGTATAACCCAGCCCCAAAACCCTAATTAGGGTTGCGGCTGTGCATTCCAGTCATCACCGAGACTCATAAAAGTCTCGGTTTGTGTGCTATTCGAAACCCAACAACAAGCAACGAACCCCCCATCAATATTACTGTCCGATTCGTGATTAAAACCCACTGAATCTCGGATCAAAAGAAAAGAAAAGAATGAATTAGGGTTTTCACTTACATGTCGTTTAGGGTTTATAAAACACGCATCTCATCTCAATTACTTGCATCCAACGCTACTGCCTTTGATCCTTGGTGTCTAACCGTCGGCAGAAAAGGAGGCCAGGAAGGAGGTGGCGGCTCTTTTTTTTTTTTTTTTTGATTTAGGGTTTCTGCTTGTTTTTGTTTTGTGTCGGCATAGAAAGGAAAAGAAAACCCCCGTCTGTTTTATTTCTTCACACGGGCTTGGCCCAAATTTATTTTCACGAGTTGCGGCGCAAGACACCTGAGTTGCGGCGCAATTGAAGGGCTACAGCTCATGGTGCTGCGGATCACGAGTTGCGGCGCAAGACTTATGAGTTGCGGCGCAACAGATGCTGCTGGCAGTTACGAAATTGTGTCTTTATTTAATAACACTTGTAATAAATAGTACTTTGTAATAAATTTCTCGCGTTTGTTTGAGATTTTCCACGTGTACGTTTTAAGGAAAAATATCCCGCGTAAAATAATAATAAACCGCGTATTTATAAATTCTCGATTTAAAATACGGGTTTTACAATTCTTCCCCTCTAAAAGAAATAATTCGTCCCCGAATTAAAATGCGGCGTACCGGGTTTTACAATTCTTCTCCTCTAAAAGAAGAATTCGTCCTCGAATTAAAGATGATAAGCTGACGAAGTTATAAGAACTGAAAGAACACGTAGACTGAAAAGACAATTAAGCTGAAGGATGAATTGTCTTCTAATTAAGACCTAATGCTGCTGTTAGGTATAAACCTGACATGACTAAAAGAACATAACTGAATTTATTAAAGAAAAGGATGAGAGGTCCGGATGGACTCCTCTGTTTCGAGTGGCCTCCCGCTCGAAACGATTCCTCCAAAGATCTAACATAATAATTAAAATCTTGGTCCTGATGACCCTGTCCTGATGATGCTGAATAGTTTCTGGTTCCATATTTAAGATGGATTTACTAAATCTAATAAACTGAATAACTATAGCATGTATGATACATGAAACGATACGTGTAATTATTCTGAAAGATAATATTTATATCTCTGAGAAAGCTGTTGAGAGTATATATAGGGATGAACTACGTGAACAATTGTGAACATGCTAAGTGAGCAATTGTGAACGTGGTTCATAATTATATGAGGAGCACTGGCTTAGAATTAGAATATGATAAGTGAATCATACTGTGAACGTGATACTAGAACATATCATGAACGTATGCTGACTGAGGAATAATGCCAAACGATACGGCTTGAGATGCAAAACGTCTGCCTGGTTGTGGAACAGTTATGCTAAACTTGAGTCTGGTCTCTCAAGCTTTCTGTAACCGTATACGGTGATAAGATGAGAAGCGTGTATCGTGAAATGGCACACGAGCTTGAACGTGAACAATATTATGAATGCTAACGTGAGCTTAAATCATGAGATAGCATAAAGATGAACTGAAACAGTATCATACTGCGAATGAGACGTAAACGTGAAAGTGGAAATAAACATGAACTTAAAGTGGACGTAAACATACACTTGATCGTGAACATGTATTCTGTTTGATATGATGGTCGATGGAATGCCTTGAATTCGTACGATTTATTGCTGAATTTAAAATTTTCTGCAGATCTGCTACTACGTGCTCCTTTCGGATGAAAGGGACGCGCAGGCTGATTACATGGTTGATGATAACTTAGATAGCATCATAATTTCTCTGAGTCTGTGGTAAACTGATTACAATCTCCATGGAGTCTTGTCTCTTTTCGGTCTAGAATTTCTACTTGTAGTAATAGCATGTCGGTGTTCTATCTTGAACCTGCAGTAGGTCAGGCATCTAGATATGAACATAGCTGCATTAATGTGTGATGCGGAATCTGTCAGTGTTTTGTCTGGGATTATGGAACCTTCTAGTGGAAATCTTGTTGAATAGTCATAAAAGAATTTCTAGTGATGACTGTCGGCAATTTCTGCGGTAGCAGTCAATTGAGTTCTAGAAATTTTATACTACGTTCACAGTCGTCAGCCGGGACCATCCGGTGATGGCCTTCACCTTCGCAGGGTTGTCTGAAATTTCTTTCTGCTGAAATAGGGTGGTTTAGAAATGCCACCTTGTTCAACTAAGATTTACGTCTGGGAAGCTGCGTATATGATTTTCACCTATCTAAGAATCTGCAGGATCATGAAAAGATGATTCTCACGTTTTTCTCTAGAGTTTAATAGACCAGAAAGCGATCAATGAATATGCTGACGATTTTGTCTTAGAATCATGGAAAAAATTTTATTCAAAAATTTCATACTATAGTTGGAGCAAATGGAAGCTTGGAAGTGTAAATCAAAAAAATTTAGAGAGACTATAACGTGTGCAAAAGCAGTCTTGGAGACACAATGTTCTTTCTCTCGCCACAGTGGTAGCATGATTGAAAATTATTCTGGAAAATATGCTTTAGACATTGTAGCAGATCAGATAAACTTTCTATACGTGGGATGAAAACATTGATTAAGAATGGTGATCTATAAAAAAAATATATCTTGTGGTCGATACATGATCTCATGATACCGGCCCTCTTCCTGATAGACATAAACGGTGCACTTCCTGGTGGTGCGCTAGGGTGAATAAGTCTTCGTTCCGGTAACTATTTCAGCAAATGTTGCAACTCTTTAACTTAGCTTAAGCCTTGCAATAAAGAGTTCTGAAAACAGGTTCTGTTCTTGAGACTAGCTCGATGTTAAATTTCTGTCTCGTGGTTAGGGAGGAATTTCTTGAAAGCTTCTGAAATTATATCTGGAACTCTGGAATAATCTGCTGATCATGAATTTAAGGAATTTCAACAGTGGATTTATAACAGGTAGGTAAAAGTCTTCGTAGCTATAGACTGACAAATCACGCGTTTGTAAGGCAGAAACAACTTGTATTGATTTTCCTAGCAGAAAATATAATGAATATATTTGGGATTAGTAAAACGGATCTTGTCGTTAACTGAAGGATAACTTAATAAACATGGGAGGTACTGTGGATTCCTTTCTGGCTGAGAGGTAGGTAACTACCTGATTTACATAAAGCTGACATAGGGATACGTGAGTAACGTGGCGACTTCCACTGAGTGGGTTCGTCTGTAACTTTACAGAGTGAATACTGCGTGTTTTAGCTGAGTAATAATCTGGTGGTGGTGACTGAATTTTAATGATCTGATATATGCGTGGCATAATAGAATGAGTATACCCCTTTCTGAAAGATACCCTGAATTACTGAGGGTCTTGCTTGGAACATACTGGGACTAGGAGCTCGGACTCGTACTCTGAGAAGATATTCGTATGACGTGTATCATGACTGGTGCCCTGATATGTGTCCTCCGAAATGATACCTGAGAACTATGTCTTGACTGTTGTCTGGACATGTGTTTTAATGGGTGAGTCTGAATAAGATTAAGAATTTATGGTAACTGCTAGGGTTGGCGGACCGGTTAGACTACTGACCTCTTGTATTGTTGGTCATGTCCGTTCCGGAGTTCCGATGGTTACTGACTGATTAATTATAATCACGGTGATTGTCACCACTGCTTTGTCTGTCAACTTATGACGGTCATTATCATGACCGTGATTCATGTGACTATTCTGCTGAGTGGCCGGCTGGGTTCCGGTTCCCACTCTTCTGAATGAAAGTTGGTTGGGTGAGGTGTGACATGTAACTGAGAAGGTAACAGCATAAAGTCGAATGGTAGCGTCTGATGGTTGAATTTATTCTTGTCAGAAATTTCAAGTTTATAGTTTTCGTCCTCGTTCCGCGGCATCAGCATCTTGAGAAATCTCCAAGGTTCAGCAGCATCAGCATCGGTGTGGTCTTCAGAGTGTTAGCAGCATCAGCATCTGGTAAAATCTTCAACTCACGAGCAGCATCAGTACCTGGTAGAATATCGACAAGTGGAAACGCCTGAGATGATTAAGGATCTGTTAGAAATATCCATGGATTAGGGTGCCTGGAGTACACCTGAACTACTGTACATGAAGTACAAAATGAATACTGCACATGGAGCATATCTGAGACGCTGTACCTGGAGTACACGTGAAATATTATACATGGAGTATAACTGAGACACTGTACATGGGGTACATATGGAATACTGTACATGGAGCTGGTGGAAATTTTATGGGATGATCGATACTGGTGTCGCTTGTCCGACATTATCAAAGAAATAAATTGATTTAAACGGTAGTAAACTGAACTGAAATGGGTAACGTGATAGCCTGGTAATTCCTGTGTAGACTTAATGATGGTTGTATAGAGGCTGAAAGTATGATTAAACAGAGTTTCATCAATGTTCAGTATGAAGACAGAAGACATGATTGATAAAGACCAGAACATGATTTATCATGAAATAGGATTTTACTGTAATCCTTCTATATTTTTGCCTGAAGGCATCATCACCTTGTTGAAAACATAATCCTCGTAAGGAGACATGAAACTGAATCATCATGTAGATGACATCAACGTGGGGGTATGAAAATTTGACTGTTATAAGGAACACAAAAAGTTAAATCAACTGAGGTGTAATATTAACTGATGTGGACGGCTATGGTTCAATCCACGTACTTCAAGGAAGGAAACATGAGACTAAGTATGGGTTATTCTGGTTCGGATCCATACTGGTCAAAATTTTCTGAGAACTGTCATGTATGGAAATTTATAATCTGGTATTAAATATGGATGGCTGAAGTCCAATCCATACTTGTCAAAGTTTATAGAATGTCATGATATGACAAAGGTGAACAACTGTGGATCGGTTCACAAAACATCATTCGACTGAAAAGCATGAAATTTGACTTGAGAAATGGTGAACGTTTATGGCTGGTTCACCAAGTGATATTTGACTGAAAACATGAATCTGTCATGAGTAAGGGTAAACGCCTATGGTCGGTTTACCAATACAAAATCTGAACGGCAAGGGTGAACGCCTATGGTCAGTTCACCAACACGAAAATTCGCTAAAAAAAAGCATATGCGACTAAATATGGCTAGTTATGTACCAACCTTTTACTTAGTCAAAACTTTAAGAAAATTTGACTGATAAATGAAGAAAACTGACTGAATAATCCATGTGAAACATGAAAGATAACAACGCCAAAATCTGGGAAGCTCCTGGTGACTACCCACTAGTCACAGGTCAAGTTTTAGAGCCTACAGGTCTAAAACTAATCATAAATTTCACATACTTGACCTCTGATACCATAATTGTAACACCCCACTTGGATAAGTGGACCGTTACGTGTATTTATGGCGTGTCATCAAAGCATAAGGTAAATGTCCTAAAACATTAACTGACCATAACGGAAATACCGGAATCAAACATCGGCAATCCAAACATAAGCCCAAAACATGAAAGAATAAAATACTGAATGGAAGGACTAAACAGTGTCCGACTAAGCAGAATAATATAAGAAATGCATAAAGTAAGAAGTTCGGGTAGCTTCCATCCAAATGCACATGCTCTTAGAATCCTAACAGCATCCTGATGTACCTGCCGTTAGAACATGAAAGGAAACTACGGCTGAGCATAACGCTCAGTGAACGGATATAAAGCATGATAAGAATATACTGAAAGACACAGGCGATAGAATACAGAAACTGTAAGACTGATATGAAACATGTGGTAGAACTCTGCATAAAATCTGAGCAATCTGGTTCGTATATACTGATACTGAAATATAACTATTAATTCTGAAAACATGCATTTACTGTATTTTATTTGCCAGAGCTTATATAGGTCACGTGCTGTAACAACCGTGCATGAATAACTGGAGGGGTGACCTCGTCATGCTGTAGAGGGGTGACCTCTAAATAACTGTGCTGAGTGGAGGGATCAGCTCCAATGTGAAGGATGTAGAGCACACACCACATTCACCCTGATAACATGAAACACTTATAAGCCTAGGATGCATCCATACGCCCCACTAAAAATATACTGATAAAATGGCCAAGCTGAGCTGAGTGGGACGATGCAGGATATCACTCTCCTGCATGTGAGTCACGACACCGGTGCCTCTAGTGCCGTGGTTACGGTACCTCCGTAACTAGTACATAAACTGGTCGTGCTTGTATATAATGCTCAGGCAATTTATTTCGTTATAAACATAATTTCTGATAACTTTAAACATATACTGGGGAAAACATTTGGCTGCAGACGGGAAATCCTAATCATGCATAAGAAAGGAAGTCCTTACTGAAAGGACGGGAATCCGTACCTCTAGTCCAGTACTAACTGACAGGAAGACTGAATGAATACTACTCGGGCTTCACGCGTGCTACATAATTTAAAAGGCGCGAATAAGTTAACTGATATCCGTTGTCAAATTTATCGGTCTTATTGGTTTCCTATTTTTTTGCTTCGAATATTCCATACGTACAATTACAGCTAAATCTGATCATTGAAATAATTTATTTTAATTTATTAACGTTATACTAATGGCTACGTACAACGTATATCTGACGGTAATTAATTCTATAATAAGTATTTTGCTAACATAGAAATTCCTTAATTTATAAGTTCTCACATAGTTTAATTCGTTTTCTAAATATACCTTTTTAAATATTTATAAAACTAGTTTATATTTAATTTACTAATTACATTTTAAAAATATTTATTTACAATAAACTCATTTAAAAAAAATATGATTTAACAGTCCCAAACGCACCCTTAATTTTTCTAAACCGGTTTGCCAAACAGCCCTAATTCCTGTTTTAAAACCCACTGCCAAACACCCCCTGCTATACTCTCTTTCCCCTCGTTAGTGCAAACCCCAAACCAAACCCTAATGATTTGCGGCTGGTTGTGCAGTCAATCACCGAGAGTCTTTTGACTCTCGGTTTGTGTGCCAAACAACATAGCAACATCCCGACATACAGCCCAGATCATAATATTCATAAAACATGTTTTAAATCAGTTATATGGTTTCTTGATTAATTATCAAATAGAAAATAAATAAAACAAGATCAATGATGATCTTCTTCGTGTGTTAGGGTTTACAGAAGTCGAACGAATACCAACCTTTTCCTTGAATCAACTCGCGACTGCTTATGGTATGGTGGGAGATGTCGATGGCAGAAAACAAGGAAGAACTGGCGGCTGGTGCTTTATTTTTAGGGTTTTCTTATGTGTGTGTTTTGTGTCGGCATAGAAAAGAAAAAAAAAATACTCTCCCGTCTGTTTTATTTCCTTCACACGGGCTTGGCCCAGATCACGAGTTGCGGCGCAAGACACATGCGTTGCGACGCAACAGATGAAGGGGCTACAGATCATGGTGCTGCGGATCACGAGTTGCGGCGCAATACACATGAGTTGCGGCGCAATTGAAGGGCCTACAGATCATGGTGCTGCGGATCAAGAGTTGCGGCGCAATACACATGAGTTGCGGCGCAATTGAAGGGCCTACAGATCATGGTGCTGCGGATCAAGAGTTGCGGCGCAAGACACATGAGTTGCGGCGCAACAGATGCTGCTGGCAAATATCCCGCGTAAAATAATAATAAACCGCGTATTTATAAATTTTCGATTTAAAATACGGGTTTTACAGAAAACCTATGCGGAAAACCTATGCGGAAAACCTATGCGGAAAACCTATGCGGAAAGACGGAAATCTGATACGAAAACTGATAACTTTGGATATGTTTGGACAGTTTGGTCAGATTGGACAGTTTTGGACAAAAGATGATAACCAAGATACTTTTAGAAAACCCAGATATAATAAAACTGATAAACTGATAAACGACAATCAAGCTAGAAATGATAAACTGATAAACATCGAATCTTTTATTAAAAAAAGGTTATATCAAAAATTATAAAAAAATTATATAAAAGACTGATTAACTTGACAGATAAAAAAAATAGATTAACTTGACTTGACTTGACTGATTAAATAGATCGAATCTTTTATTAAAAAAAAATTGATTTTTAAGAAACTAAATGGACAGATAAAAGAAAAAAAAATGAGACGAAAATTTTTTATCAAAAAATCAAAAAAAATAAAAAGATTTGACGAATAACAATTTAAAAAACTGATCCGAAAAGGCTAAAAAAATTTAGAAAGAAGGGATTTTAAATCAAATCAACAGATAAAAAAAAAACTCAAATCCTAAGATTTAACCTGGCTCTGATACCAATTGAAGGTCTACTTATTCTTAGGATTTGGTAATAGATGGATTGATCTATTGATTAGATGGTGGAAATGGGGAAGAAGGAGATGAGGTATAGAGAGAGAAAGGAGAGAAAAGAAAAGTAGAGAGAGAAAGTGTTATTTGATTAAATGAAAAGTTGTGAAATGGATAAACCACCCCTCCTAACATGCTAGGAGGGGTATATATAGCCCACCCTACATGTGGGCTATATGGGCTATACTTGGATCACGAGCCTAATACATTAATATATCGTTGGAGCGACCGATCCTTCATAAATACGTAAAAACGTATTTCCAACAGAAATGTCTGAATCGTCTGAATCTGATTCTGAATCAGAGGATGATGAGGATGATGATGCACCTGATGGTACTGATGATATTGCTACTCATAGACATGTGATAAGAGAGTCGTCTAGGGTTCGAGAGGCTACTCATATTGATGGTCTTGCACCTTGGGCCTGGAGACGTGATTTAGATGCTTCCCGTGCTCAGAGTAGTATGACAGAGGTTGGATTAGGTGTTGTTCAGACTCATGTTGCTTATTTGGAGTCGAAGACTAAGGTTGGTGAGAAAGAGCGGGAATTGTTTAGTTTGGATTTGAATGATGTAGAGCGTGGTTTGAATAAGGCTTTTAGGAGGTTATCTGTGTTAGAAAGTGGTGAGTTTGCTGAAATGAAGAGAAAGGTGAATACTATGGAGATTCAGTTGAGTGTAGCTCGTGCGATGCGTGAGAAAGTTGAGAAAGAGTTGAATATATCTGTGGGTTGGAACAATAGATTTTATGCTCAGATGGTTGAAAGAGGAGTGATCCGCAAGCGCCCAGCTGAAGATGTATCTTGTGATCGTC
This sequence comes from Glebionis coronaria, assembly GCA_025667525.1. Lineage (NCBI taxonomy): Eukaryota > Viridiplantae > Streptophyta > Magnoliopsida > Asterales > Asteraceae > Glebionis > Glebionis coronaria. The sequence goes on from CM046881.1 coordinate 57,088,970, forward strand.
CGACAAAGATACAGAAGACGATGGATGATAGACCATCTGGCGGTTATCAGTAGACCAGTCTATGTTTAGTAGTGACCTTTGTATCTTTTGTACCTTTTGTAACTTTGACTGAACCGACTTATTAGTTAGTAGATCTGACACGAATTTTGAGTATGTATAGTGCTAGAACTTTGATATAGAATGTAATTAAGACAATGATTTTGTTTCAAATCCAATGAAATATGTATCTTGTCTTGAATTCCATATTATGCCTTATTCGTATATTGATTCTAAATTCAATCCATATTATATGAATCCCTTGTTGGGTGAATGCTTAATACTTTGAAATTGTGAAATTATAGAACCATGCCGCCTAAGAAAGCTGTGACTGAGGATGATGTACGTAGGATTATTGCGGAGCAAGTTACCGCATCTATGACTGAATTTATGGCAAATGCTAGAAATGGAGCTGGCGGTAGTGGAGCTGGCGGTAGTGGAATTGGTGGTACTAATGTGAATGTGAATGCTAATAATGTGAATGCTAATGCTGGAGGAAATGTAGGAGGACTTGGAACTAATGCACCTGAAGTTGGTGGCTGTACTTATGTGACGTTCTTGAAATGTGAACCTCTACCTTTTAATGAAACTAAAGGTGCTGTAGGATTAAGCCAGTGGATTGAGAAGATTGAGTCGGTGTTTAGGATTAGTAAGTGTAGGGAGGAAGATAAGGTGACTTTTGCTATGGCTACTCTTAAAGGTCGTGCGTTGACTTGGTGGAACGGGAGAATTGCTTTCATGGGTATTGATGTTGCTAATGCTACTCCTTGGGCTGAAATTAAGAAATGGATGTCCCCGTAGTGTGATCATTAGGTTAGAACAAGAGTTGATTCATCTGAGAATGAAAGGTGTGAACATTGATAGCTACATAAACCTATTCCATGAGTTGGCCTTGCTGTGTCCTCGATTGGTGGAACCCGAAGAGATCCGAATATTAAAGGGTTGACCAAGAACATCCGAGGGGACGTGACATCATCGAAACCACTGACCATTGATGATAATGTTCAAATGGCTTACCAACTCATTGGGCAGATAATTCAGGATAGGGAAGATGAAGCACGTACTGGTGAGAAAAGAAAGGGTGATGGCGATCGTGTAGATAGAGGTGATAATAGGAAGAATTTCAATCACCGTCGAAACCAGAGAAAGGGGAATCCAAATGCTCTTACGAACAACACACCGCGCAACGATGAAAGGTGTCCTAAGTGTGGCAACAAGAGGCATGCTGGCCACTGCTGGAAGTGCCGAAATTGCGGAAAGCTTGGACACAAAGTTGAAAGGTGTAAGAATGGAATCATTTGCTTCAACTATAACGAAGAGGGTCATAAGAAATCAGATTGCCCTAAGTTGAAAGCGATTGTACCTGGAAGAAACCCCCAGGGTGGTGCTTATCAACTTAGAACAGTCGAGGTGAAGAAAGAGGATCCAAATGTCGTTACTAGTACGTTTTTACTCAACAATCATTATGTTGTTGCTTTATTTGACTCGGGTGCTGATAGGAGCTTTGTATCCACTAAATTTAGTGCCCTTATTGACATTGAACCTGTTGAGATAAAAACCAGTTACAAGGTGGAATTGGCTGATGGTAAATTAGTGAAAACTAATAAGCTATTAGAAGGATGCTCTCTAAATCTCTTAAACTATTCCTTTCCGATTGATTTGATGTTGATAGAATTAGGTAGTTTTGATATTATCATTGGTATCGATTGGTTGTCGTTGAATAATGCTACTATTTTATGTGGAGAAAAGAAGGTTAAGATTCCTCTTAGGAATAGGACGTTATTAATTGATGGTAATCGAGGTGAATCCCGTTTGAAAATCGTTTCATGTATTAAAGTCCAAAAGTACATCAGGAACGGTTGCGAGTTATTCTTAGCTCAAGTGACCGAGAATGAGTCTAAGGAGAAACGATTGGAAGATGTACCTATTATCTGTGAATTTCCTGAGGTATTTCCTAAAGATTTACCCGGAGTTCCACCGATAAGGCAAGTTGAGTTTCGAATCGATTTAATTCCTGGTGCTGCACAGGTGGCACGTGCGCCTTACCGATTAGCACCTTCTGAATTAAAGGAGTTATCTGAACAACTTAAAGAGTTGTCTGATAAAGGTTTTATTCGACCGAGCTCGTCGTCTTGGGGAGCTCCAGTCTTGTTCGTTAAGAAGAAGGATGGATCTTTCCGTATGTGCATTGATTATAGGGAACTGAATAAGTTGACGTTTAAAAATCGATATCCTTTACCAAGGATTGATGATTTGTTTGATCAACTACAAGGATCTAGTGTGTATTCTAAGATAGATTTGCGGTCTGGATATCACCAACTTCGCGTCCGTGAAGAAGATATTCCAATAACTGCATTTAGAACTCGTTATGGACACTATGAATTTCAAGTAATGCCATTTGGGTTAACTAACGCACCTATGGTTTTCATGGATCTAATGAATCGAGTGTGCAAACCCTACTTGGACAAATTTGTGATTGTGTTTATTGACGATATTCTGATCTATTCTAAGAATAAAGATGAACATGGAGAACATTTAAGGATTATTTTGAGTTTGTTAAAGGATGAAAGGTTGTATGCTATGTTTTTGAAATGTGATTTTTGGTTAGATTCCGTGCAATTTCTTGGTCATGTGATTAAGAAGGATGGAATTCATGTTGATCCTGCAAAGGTTGAAGCCATTAAGAATTGCTCGGAACCGACAACGCCAACGGAAGTGCGACAGTTCTTAGGATTGGCTGGCTATTATAGGCGATTCATTAAAGAATTTTCTTTAATAGTTAAACCCTTGACTAAGCTTACCTAGAAGAATAAACCTTTCGTTTAGGGAAGTGAAAAAGATGGAGCATTTCAGATATTGAAGCAAAAATTATGTAGTGCGCCAATTCTATCATTACCCGACGGAAGTGAAGATTTTGTAGTATATTGTGATGCACCTCTTAGAGGTTATGGAGCTGTTTTGATGCAGCGAGAAAAAGTAATAGCTTATGCTTCTAGGCAATTAAGGACGAATGAGGAGAATTATACTACTCATGATCTTGAGTTAGGAGTTGTAGTCTTTGCTCTTAGGTTTTGGATACATTATCTGTATGGCACCAAGTGTACGGTATTCACCGATCACAAAAGCCTACAGTATATTCTCGATCAAAAGGAATTGAACATGAGGCAACGAAGATGGATAGAGTTGTTAAGTGATTATGATTGTGATATAAAATATCACCTAGGAAAAGCAAATGTTGTTGCCGATGCATTAAGCAGAAAAGATAGAGAGCCTATCAGGGTACGTTCTCTAGTCTTGACCGTGCACAATAATCTGCCTGAGTAAATTAGATATGCGCAAATAGAAGCCTGTAAGAAAGAAGATTTTGTTAATGAAGGGTTCCGAGGAGAAGGAGATCCTTTAGAGGTTAGAGCTGATGGAGTGAAATGCTTAAGAGGTCGTATGTGGATACCTAAATTTGGAGGCTTAATAGATTTGATTATGTTAGAATCTCATAAATCTAAATATTCCATTCATCCTGGATCTGATAAAATGTATCATGATTTGAAGAAGTTGTACTGGTGGCCGAATATGAAAGCAGAAATTGATATGTATGTTCTTCAATGCTTGACTTGTGCTAGAGTCAAAGCTGAACATCAAAAGCCATCAGGACTACTTCAACAACCAAAGATTCCTGAATGGAAGTGGGAGCGAATTACGATGGACTTTATCACCAAGCTTCCTAGAACATCATCTGGAAATAACTCGATTTGGGTCATTGTCGACAGACTGACCAAATCAGCACACTTCATTCCGGCTAAAGAGCAGTTCTCACTGGAGAAGCTGACTCGTATTTATCTTGAGAATGTTGTATGCAAGCATGGAGTGCCTGTATCGATCATTTCAGATCGAGATCCTAGATTCGCATCGAATTTTTGGAAATCTCTCCAAAGATCTTTGGGAACGAATCTCGACATGAGCAATGCTTATCACCTCCAGACTGATGGGCAGAGTGAAAGAACGATACAAACACTGGAAGATATGTTGAGAGCTTGTGTGATAGATTTTGGTAAGAATTGGGATAAACATTTGCCGTTAGCAGAGTTTTCATATAACAATAGTAATCATGCTAGTATTAAGGCTGCACCGTTTGAAGCTTTGTATGGTAGGAAGTGTAGATCTCCTGTATGTTGGAGTGAAGTTGGGGATACCCAGCTCACGGGACCGAAATTGATCCGGGAGACTACAGAGATGATAGTTCAGATTAAGAATAGGCTGTTGACTGCCCGTAGTAGACAGAAAAGTTACGCGGATGTGCGGCAGAAACCGATGGAGTTTGAAGTGAGTGACCGAGTAATGTTGAAAGTATCGCCATGGAAAGGCGCTATAAGATTTAGAAAGCAAGGGAAATTGAATCCCCGTTATATTGGACCCTTTAAGATTTTATCTAGAGTAGGTCCGGTGGCTTACAAACTAGAGTTACCCCCAGAACTTCATAGTGTTCACAACACATTCCATGTATCTAATCTGAAGAAATTTTTAGCAGTGAGTGATGAGAAAATTTTGTTGGATAAGGTTCGAATAGATGAGAAGTTGCATTTTATCGAAGAACCCGTAGAGGTTATGGATCGTGAGGTAAAGCAACTGAAACAAAGTCGGATACCTATTGTCAAGATCCGATGGAATTCAAAGCATGGACCGGAATTTACTTGGGAACGAGAGGATGAAATGTGGAAGAAATATCTGCACCTCTTTGATTTCAATAAGAAGCGGACATCAAAATGAAATGGATCACGAGGACGTTGATCCCTTTTAGGAGGAAAAGCTGTGACAATCTAACATTTTTAGGTAGTAAATTATTTTCTCGTATAATATTTTGAAACTTATTTTTGTGTTGGTTGATGAACTCACAGTTTATGGATTTAAATTTGGGCTTACGTGCATGATTTAACGTCTTTTACGACTAAACCGGAAACCTTAGGATTACGTATTTATGTTTTTGAACTCCGTTTTTGATGAGACAATTTTTATTAGATTCGTTTTGTGTCGTTGATTCATAATTTATAAAAACGTTTTTCGTAAAACGACCCGAGGGCACGCAAATCAAGGAAACTAGAATCAAAGAATACCCGTAAATTAGTGGGATGAGACAAAACAAGTTTTGTCCCACCCTACTCATAAGGGACGGCCAACTTTGACACCACATCTCATGATGTGTCAAAGTTATAGCTAATAAGCTAACACTTGTTAGCTAAAGCTTAACAAGTAAGCTAACACATAACAAAACCATCAAAACCACTTCAATCAAACCATTTACACTTTCCTCTCATGCAAACTACTCTCAAAACTCTCTCATCCTTCCCCCATTACCGTCCCACTCCATCATCATACACCCCCATTTGATCAATTCTAGCCATAAACATTGTGTTATCTACACATATGATGAAGAAACCTTGAAGCCTTGTTGATTGGTGATCATTATAACATCAAAGGAGGTGATATGCTTGTGTCCTAGGTCTGTTTTCTCAACAAATATTCTTGGTGGTTGATGATCTTGAAGATAAATTTGGTGTACATCAAGTTATTGTCATCCAAAAACAAGATATAGTCTTGGTTGGTAAACAAGATCATCCTTTCCATTTTCTTTGTTATTTTTGTAAAGATAAAATGTATTTTCTTTCCTATTGTATATGTATATGATGAATATATGATGATAAAAATGTTGTGTGAGGATCAAGTGTTGATAAACATGGTTAAAAAGATGGAAAACCATATGTAAAAAAGTTAAAATCTTGCTTAATAAGTTGGCTATATAAAAACAGTAACTAACCAAATGATAAACTGATAAAATGACATAGTGGAATCAATATACAGTAAGTATTAGGTCTTATACACATGTGAGAGTTGGCCATGCAATGGAATCATCAAAATGAGTGAGATATGATCAAAATAAAATTAGTGTATCAATCTGAATAGTCTGTTTTGTAAGGACTGTTAAGGATACTTAGACATAGATTGAGCAGTAGCTAAAACTAAGTTATTAGCACATAATATGAAGTTTATGTCATCCAAAAAAATGAGTTTCTATCTCCTTGTAGAACTCAAGATATGATAAAACTAAGTGAAACTAAATATCAGATTTTGTGAAATTAAAGTTTAATAATATTATATAAGCACTCAAATAAATAAAATATAAAATGTGAATTAAAACCCACTAACTTATATATTACATTTATATAAATATGTATAAGGATAAATAAATAGACATTTTATAAAAATGGTAGTTTGATAAGTTGTGTAAGTTATAAAACTATAAACATGATTTTTACGTCTTTTCGGCTAAAACCGTAAAACTAACGTTTTCGTCAATTAAAACTTAGACGGTCGGACCCGTCTAAAGTAAACTTTTTAAAAGTCATATACTGATATATAAGTACATATTACAAGTAAAAACCGATAAAACCCCAACTATATAACATATGGACATTAACGGGCCAAGTTAGCTTTATTGGACTATTAATCCAACTAATTTGGCTAAACACTTATAAACTTACTTATTGGGTTTAACCCACTTGGGCCCAACATGTAAAGTATAATTCTGATAATAAAAGTGTAAAATGGACTAATATAAGGTATTGGGCTTATAATAGGCTTATTGGGCCTAAAACATGTAAATAAGTAAAACTAGTAAACTAGTATAAAAATTACCAACACATAACACTAAAATGAGTAAATGAGAATGTATAAACCCACTTGATCATCATCATATATATAAAATCATCATATGTATACATAATTATTATTTTGATAAAGTCATTGGACAAAAGTCTAAGACCGATTATTATTTATATAGGTTTCCGTGACCGAAGCACGCCCGTAGCCGATAATCCGCCTTTCATAATCAACGTGAGTTCATAGCCTCGCACTCTTTTAAATGTTTTATAAAATGATTTGTCGGGTTCGCGGCCAGTTGTTTGTGATAGTAAGGTAACAATGTCATGCGGCTAATAATAATCCAAAATTGAATCCAATGTAATCTAAATATCCGATATGATACGATGCAAATAACGATAAAATTATTACCTATAATGGTAATATTGAGGCTACGGTCTCATGGACGGTTTAAGATGTATGTTTTGCTTTATATATTGCCTGACTAGCAATACGAGGACTTACTTCTGATATTATACTTGTGTTCTGATTTCAACGGTTGTTTTATATAACGGTTTTACTAAACTCTATAAATTCACTCGGTTCGCTGATATGATTTTTGCATGTTTTTATCTCAGGTGCTTGAAGGTAATTCGGATGGAGATCGACTCTGATGGCCCACATAATAATAAAACTGTTCATTCGATCTATGTTTTTTTAAACTTAATGACCTGTATAATTTGGGACCTATTGTACACTTGAAACTTTTTATCGAATGAATGTATGTTAAACCTTGTACAACCATTTTTATGTGTTGTCTATGATTGGAGTTATTGTGCTATCCCGTAACACTCTAAAGACTCTTCCGCTGTACCGATATGAAATTTGAGAGTGTTACAATAACCATACTTTAAGCCATAGAATATCTGTTACATTGACTTGATTTTTATGGCTTTAATTAAAACAGGATATGTGTAAACATATCTTAGCTATCTGATTGAAAATTTTTAAGTTTATTATTTTAGAGTCTGATTGAAAATTTAAAAGTTAGAAATAGATTGGTTATGGTAGTTTAAGAAACATACATATTAATCGCTAAGTATTTTTTGAAGCTATTGTACACGTTTTAGTTAGATTTCTAGGACGAACTGTAACTTGAAAAACCTCAATATCAGATCTCATCTCTAACAAAAAATGGGTTAATTACAAGATGTATTTTAGACTTCTATTATTAGGGATATCAGTGGGGTTTCAGGTTTGTTAATTTTGCATTATCAGATTTGTTAAGAAATTGAAGCCTTAACAGTTTTGATCATTCCTAACTATGGTATGGAAGATTCACCTTTTTTAGCCAAAAATAATACGGATTTAAATGGCCAATCTGTCTTTGGTGAGTTTTTAATGCATATCAACCCATTTTTAGTGTTAAAATACTATAGTTTAACAACACATCTTCAAAAATCTAAAAGCTACAAGGAAATTTGGTGTATCATATAGACATTATTATAGTTGATTGATTAAATGTAAGTTGATATAGTTTTGTGATGCCGTAAACCACAAAAATCACATGAAAATATGTTTATTACCAAAATGCATTTGCCAGTAGATGGCCACAGAAACAAACTCAACGATTACAGTAACGACAAAACCAAAGGATTACGATACGAAATAAGAAACATGAAAACAGAAATGGAAAACAACAATCTATATTTCTTGAACCATCTTTCATCTTTTATATATGGAGAGGGCCAAGGTATTCAACTCCTAACATCTCTGGGTCAAACTCGCTTGTCTTAAGAGCCATAAACTCCAAAATAAATTCTGAAAATACAAAAAATAGAGTCATAGTAAGTTATAAGTTAGTTGTTTCAAAAGGTTATATAGTTTTTTCAAGTTTTAAGTTTCTTGTACCACCATGAGGAAGTTTCGACACATGGAGACGTGATATGTACGTAGTTTCGTCCATATCTGGGTAAGACTCGATGACAATCAAAGGTGTGGACTCCAGATAATTTCCAGTAGCATGGTGAATAACCTTGGGTCGTGATGCATATATTATTCCATTATCCTTTATTCCGTTGATAATCATTGGTGTGTGTTTGGTTTCATTGTGAAGCAATATCAGCCTAACTTCGGAGCCACACTTTACGACATGATTGTTGTTAGTGATTAAGAATATAAAATTGGTATAAATATAACGTGATTGTGTACTTACGACCAATCTCGCAGAAAGAGGCAAAAAGATCCATTGGGTTGCGGGTACACTTTTGTGATTTTTCCAATGACATCTAATAAATAATTTTTCATATTTTGATGAGTTAAAAGTATTGACATGGTGAGAAATTATTGTTAAGAAAAGCGGAACATATATATGTACCAGTCATCATTCTTCGAGAGGTCTTATCGTCCACAAGGCAGCTAATGTGAGGCATTATCAGGTATTTGGGAAAGTAGTCAAAATGGCCGTTTGTGATGTGGTTAAGTTGTGTTTGTTTGTTAATAAGAATCACATAATTGTGGGTGTGCTCTAAGGTGTAGTGTTCAAACCTAGGGAAATCATCTGGGTCGCTTCTTTCAACCTGGAAAAACCCCAACGAAAACACACGACCCACAAGCCTTTGGTTCTTGAAACATGGTAGTAATCTTTGTGCCACAATTGCTGGTATTAAGGCTCTCTACAAAAAAAGTGGTATTTGCAAAATCAATGTACGAAACCAGTTTATATATTGAAATTAAAATAAAAACTTAAATTAGAATTTGAATCTTACATCTTTATCCAGTAGAAACAAATATAGCTTGTTTTGTTGAGTGTCCTTCCAAACATAATACACTCTTACAACATCCATTTTGTACCATAACCGCATTTCATAGAGTTGGAAAAAACTTTCAATTTTGAAGAAACCATCATATTTCTGCATAACATGTTTTACATTGTTAGTCATGACATGAAAGAAATAAAATATTTTCAGACATGACAGGAAAGAAGCTGAACTGATGGGATTAAAAAATTTTACTTCTTCATGCGGGTTTGACTCAACCATCATAGGAGCGTCAACAATGCTGGTTGGTGAGGCCTAGTGCTGGGTTGGGTGTGTTTCAACCATCACCCAATCATCTGTAGGAAAATTGGTAACAGTGTTTGGTGAGTCCATGATTGTTACTGTTTTTTGAAGTGTGAGTAGTTGGAGAGATATTTTTACAAATAACTTGAACAAAAATGCAGAACATGGTAGTGGTTTTATAGTGCACAAAATTTTCCTAATTTAAGGTAATGTGGCGAAAAATATGGGATACTTATTTGATTTTAACTGTTAAAAATATTAGTTTTAAATGTACTGCATATTTTTAGGGATAGCAATATTAGTTTTAAATATGCCTAATAATTTGAGAAGTGTTTAAAATAGTTAAAAGTTTTACAATATTTATAAATCTAACATTTTGTGATCAGTTTGAAGCTACTCCAGATGTTCAGTCATTTTAAATATGTCATTTTAAATAAATCTTACTACTTTATACACTATAAATGGATGACTAAAAAATAACCAATTACAAAATTGCGGATGAGCATGGGCACAGAAAATATTGTGTTACAAGCATTTTTGTTCAATCAAGCATCTATTGTGTTACAAGATCGTTTATCTTTTTTGCTGGTTTTAGTTATAGAGATTGAACACTCTTAGTGAGGTACCAAATAGATAGATATTATGACGAAAGTCGTTTCTACATGTGCCCTTTATAATGAATTGTAAAAAAAGATCGGGTATGCATATCACACAGTAGTCACTAAAATAACATTCACGGTGCTCATGTACAGCAGTGGCATATCACTAAAAAAAAGCTTGGGTATGCATATCAGATAGTCATTTCTACTTGTGTTTGGGTATGCATATCATGCGTTCCATCCTTAACCTATTCGATTTAGTATCTTTTTCAAAATGACACATAAAATAGTTTTAATGTGTTTGACATCAGGGGAGATGGCCATATATATAATCTAATAAATTTAGGGTGTAGGTTATACGACATAGGTTCTGCATCGAGTGTGCATTAAAATTTATTGAACCATCTGGTGATCTATTGGCCCAAAATATTTTAAGCTGGCAAGTAACAGAATTGTCTGAATGTTTATAGTCTCTTACCAAAAGTTAATGAGCCTTGGTGAACCTGTCCGGGTTGAGTCCTTCACATGAAATGTTAATGGAATGCAGGAAGGTGTTCAATTGGTCTAGAAAGCTTGGGTATTCATATTACACAGTCGTTTCTACTTATGTTTGGGTATGCATATCATGCGTTTCATCCTTAACCTATTCGATTTAGTATCTTTTTCAAAATGACACAGAAAACAGTTTCAATGTGTTTGACATCAGGGGAGATGACCATATATATAATCTAATAAATATAGGGTGTGGGTTATACGACATAGGTTCTGCATCGAGTGTGCATAAAAATGTATTGAACCATCTGGTGATCTATTGGCCCAAAATATTTTAAGCTGGCAAGTAACAGAATTGTCTGAATGTTTATAGTCTCTTACCAAAAGTTAACGAGCCTTGGTGAACCTGTCCGGGTTTAGCCCTTCACATGAAATGTTAATGGAATGCAGGAAGGTGTTCATTTGGTCTAGAAAGCTTGGGTATGCATATCACACAGTCGTTTCAACTTGTGTTTGGGTATGCATATCATGCGTTCCATCCTTAACCTATTCGATTTGGTATCTTTTTCAAAACGACACAGAAAACAGTTTTAATGTGTTTGACATCAGGGGAGATGACCATATATATAATCTAATAAATTTAGGGTGTGGGTTATACGACATAGGTTCTGCATCGAGTGTGCATAAAAATGTATTAAACCATCTGGTGATCTATTGGCCCAAAATATTTTAAGCTGGCCCAAAATATTTTAAGCTGACAAGTAACAAAATTGTCTGATGTTTATAGTCTCTTACCAAAAGTTAATGAGCCTTGGTGAACCTGTCCAGGTTGAGCCCTTCACATGAAATGTTAATGGAATGCAGGAAGGTGTTCAATTGGTCTAGAAAGCTTGGGTATGCATATCACACAGTCGTTTCTACTTATGTTTGGGTATGCATATCATGCGTTTCATCCTTAACCTATTCGATTTAGTATCTTTTTCAAAACGACACAGAAAACAGTTTTATTATGTTTGACATCAGGGGAGATGACCATATATATAATCTAATAATTTTAGGGTGTGGGTTATACGACATAGGTTCTGCATCAAGTGTGCATAAAAATGTATTGAACCATCTAGTGATCTATTGGCCCATAATATTTTAAGCTGGCAAGTAAAAGAATTGTCTGAATGTTTATAGTCTCTTACCAAAAGTTAATGAGCCTTGGTGAACCTGTCCGGGTTGAGCCCTTCACATGAAATGTTAATGGAATGCAGGAAGGTGTTCAATTGGTCTAGAAAGCTTGGGTATGCATATCACACAGTCGTTTCTACTTGTGTTTGGGTATGCATATCATGCGTTCCATCCTTAACCTATTCGATTTAGTATCTTTTTCAAACGACACAGAAAACAGTTTTAATGTGTTTGACATCAGGGGAGATGACCATATATATAATCTAATAAATTTAGGGTGTGGGTTATACGACATAGGTTCTGCATCGAGTGTGCATAAAAATGTATTGAACCATCTGGTGATCTATTGGCCCAAAATATTTTAAGTTGGCAAGTAATAGAATTGTCTGAATGTTTATAGTCTCTTACCAAAAGTTAATGAGCCTGGGTGAACCTGTCCGGGTTGAGCCCTTCACATGAAATGTTGATGGAATGCAGGAAGGTGTTCAATTGGTCTAGAACAACAAGTATATCAACTACTACAAATATTGTTAGACTATGTTCTCTACAAAACTGATTTCCTGTTAGTACCAGAAAAGTATTTCCGTAGCTGATTTTCATCTAGAAACTTTTCTTATAGTATTGATGTTGCGGAGTGATGATTTCTAACACAGTATTTCCTTGCTTGTTTATTTATGTTCAGCATGAATGCCTGGTGATGGTTGAATTGGAGGGTGAAACTGATCCCCTTTAGGTAATCATTCATATTCTCAATGTATATCTTTTGTTAACCTACATTGACTGCATTGACCTAAACCCAACAAGTAGTGAATGCTTAGGTGGATATGTGGCACATGGAGGATCTATAAACGTATGATGAAAGATATACTACGAAATAAAAAACAACCAGATGTTGTAAATTTATTCAGATGTTGTAAATGATTACAACCTTATCAGGTAAACAACCAAAATCTGGTAAAGACATGATTACAAACACAAGTTTACATAATTCATGCATGAAAGTTTAAGCATCATCTCGATTGATGTTGTGATCGAAACAGGTAACACGGTTATTGCCAAAAAGCAAAACAGGATTGGTTCTCCTACGTTTGGCACTCCTAGTTGAGGAACTCTCTGGTTGGGTTTCGTCCTCATCATCCAGGTTAATAACTTCATCCCATTTCCAATGCATTAAGTTTTCAAATCTTTTGCGTTTCTTGTGAAGCTGGAATATAAATAATAAATGTTAGTAATTTGTGATGTTATACTAAGCAGGTATGTTAAAAATAAAAAGATTGCAAAAACTATGTTACATCCACAAGTCGGTTGGTTTGAGCTTGATCTGGAAGAGGGAGGGGGAGAGGGGCATGTGCTGGAAGAGGGGCTAGAGCAACAACATCTGCTGGTGGAAGGTCGAAATTGGGACCAAGAGACAAAGATGCCAAGAACATTGTTACTTCTGCTTGGTTATGGTTAGCCATAATAATAATCTAATAATTTAGCAAGAACAAGAGTTTGTATTTGTGATGTTGGTTTCCCATCTTCATGTGCCTTTAATTTATAGTGGCATTTTGTAATACCTACAGGACATGATTTCCTGATGTTTAGCCATATTTGATTGTGCAAATCAGTTGTGGAGAGTGATGAGGCGGATGTGTAGGGGTGGAGATTGTAGGAACATATTATAACAGTTTGGAAACAAAAACGTATGACTGTTTTTTGTTTGACTCAGATGTTATAACAGAAGTGTTTGACTTAGCTGTTTTTTTGTATTTTAACATTTAATTGATCTGTTACGTATTATTAGAGGCTCGAATGTATTAGGCTAAAAATAGAAATGTTTTAGGCTGAAAAAATTTAAGACTTCCTAATATAGAAAAAGGCATAAACCTTTTATAAAGTAGTAAGATGAAACCTGTGATATTCATATCCTGTTGGCTCAAGAGCAAAGGATTTGCTGTTTGCAGGGTATTGGTGTTTGGTCTCACAGTTTCATCAGCAATTGATGTTTCAGCAGCCTTGGATGTGCTGCATACAACCTTAGCTTCAGGCTTTTTTGGCAAATGCTTGGAAGAATTAGCAGCGGGCATGTCAGCAGCCTTAATGTTTGACTTAAATCTTTTGGTTGAAGATTCAGCATTCTTGCTTGAACTCAAGACAGTCTTGCTGTCTGACTTCTTTTGGAATTCCATAGGCGAATAAGCAGACATGGCATACTGGGAAGAGTTGGAAGACATGTTGATTAGATTCGGTTAGGGTGTGAGGAATACAAAGCCTGCCGCCATACATTTATACACACAAACATTAATGGAGGCTTTCAATTATTATCTGTAGCTGCTGGATGTTTTACATTCTAGACAGTTAAACCTAAGATGTTCTGCATTCTCAACCGTGAAACCATATGGCACTTGCACAGCCCGCCCAGAAATTGTGAACTTTGTTAACCCGTATATGTTTTTGAGCATTATTCAGTTGTACTATACTTAACATAGCTTCACCCATTGTACTGGCATTTAATGTACTCCTGCATTTTAAAGTTAAGGACCTAAAATTTATATATAATAGATTTTTTATTTCACAATATAAAACAACTGCATGTTTTACCACTTCTTTATTCTATTCTTTTATTTTTTTCATATAAAATAATATTTGTTATATAAAATCAGTAATAAATAAATATATATCTAAAATAATTAATTATTTTCTCTCTTCACTTTTATCCACAAAACTCACTTCAAATCTTTTAATCCAACCCTAACCCCAATTTTAACTTCCACTATAAAATTTATACCATTTACTTACTAAATTAAATGTGTTTAAGTAAACAATAAGAGGAAAACGCTAAAAGTATTTTCTATCTATTTATACTAAAAAGAGGTATCAGAATTTATTTTTATCAACTCTTAATTTTAAGAAAAAAAGTAAGTAATAGAGGGAGCACTAAAAGTCTATTTTTTACTCAATAAGAGTAAGCAAAAGTGTAAAACTTTTAATGACTCTTTTTTGAGTAAGTAAAAGTTGTGGGTTTATTTTACTTACTTTTATTTCATTGTGTTTTAGTAAAAAAAAGTCATAATGACTTAATAATGATTTAAATAATTATAAATTTTATTAGTAAGCAAAACTTTTAGTAAGTAAATGTAATTTATTTTGTAGTGTTCAAACCTATCTGCAAACCAAATAGACCCTAAAAGCGCTCAATATAACGGCGAAAGAAGGCTCGTCGGGCTGAGGTGACAGCCTCATCGGGCTTTACCAACCTTCTCCGCCACATCCTCTTACTCGTGGCGACCTCGCTGCCCAGATGACACACGAAAAGGAGAGAGAGATATATTTTTCTTTTTTCCTTTACTTTCTTTCTTGATTTCTTTGTTTCTTGATTTTTTTATTTCATTTATAGTGATTGTTTTTATTGCAGTGTATGTTTGTGTTAGGCTGTGTGTTTGTGGTATAGAAAGAGGATAAGTCTTGTTTTTTAAAATTATATTTTTAATATTTATTTTTATAGTTTGGTGTTTATTATTTTTTGTAATTTTTTAAACCGTTTTTAATTTAAGATTATTTTTTTATTTATTTATTTGTATATTTAGTTTAATAAAATAAATTTAAATTTATGTAAAAATAAAAATAAAAATAATAAAAATAATGGGTAAATCTAAAATGAAGAGAAAAGCAAATGTTATAAAAAAATAATATTTATTAATTATTTTGATATAATATAACGTTGATATAACAATATTGTAGCCAAACTGAAAAAGAGTTTGTCCACCACACTTTAACTCTTTACATAGACATGAATAATAAGTTGTAATTAATTTAGGTGGTATGGTTTTGGAATAAAGATTTTAGGCGTAAGAAAAAGTAGCAGCCAGAATGTAACCACGTAAAATACTAGACCAGAACAATTCACCTGGTTGTGATTGCGCAACGTAAGTTCGAAGACCAACAACTAGTTAAAACCTACGTGTTAAAAAAGTTCATCCATAAACTGATGCCAATAATATTTTTTCACCACTCAAAACCCGCCACGTCGACCTTCCACTACATTATTTCTGCTGCACCTCTTGCCACGTCTTCCATCTTGTTTTCTCACTTCATCTCAGCCGTCCATTCGTGCTTGTGGCTAACATAATTCCATTACTATATACTACTGTATGGTTTTTTTTTGTTATTTCAGTTTCTGAAATATTCTGTACATAGATTATTTCTCACTTATTTCTTTAATCAAAAATCAAAGTCTTTGGATTGCTTGAGCTTCGTTATTGAGGTACAAATCTTATAATTGCTTTATTTTTTTAATTTTTTTTTCATTTTTGTGACTTGTTATAAGTACTGACTGATCATATAGATTAACAATGGATTTAGGAACGGAACAAGGGGTTTTGCGGGTGCTCGGAAATTTTATAAGTTTTTTTATATAGTTTTAATCTAGGAGAAAAATATTTTTTTTTTTTAAATGTATGTTAAATGCAATTGTTAATCAAAATATGTTTATAGTATTATGATTTAAAAAAATTGTACACCCGACCATATTTGGTCCTCTCCGTCCCTCCCTGAATGAATTAATATATAAACTTGATTAATCTCAAGAGCATCTTCAAACAATAGTAGGTATAGGTTATAGTTAGCTCATTCCAACATCCAAGAAGCTACGCGAAAATTCATTTGATCGCGGTTGTTCTTAAATCTTTTTGCATGATATTGAGTTAACTTAGTTAAAACTTTTCCATTATAGAATTATATACTATTTTTTAACTTCGTACAGGTAGCTAGGGTTACTTATAACCTGGATAGATACTAGATAGATAGCACTGAAAAACCAGATTTTAATGTAATAATGTGCTTGCTTGCAAGTCGATTTTCTACTTGGATCAAGCTCTGTGAAAATGTTCTAGTGGTAATTACAAGGGAGAACTTGTGTTGCTTTCTTGAAATATCCCAAAACTCGCTTTGTATACAGCATTCTTTGATTTAACTGCGGCTTTGGTCTTTGGATATGATTTATAAGTAGGTGTATATACTTCTTTTTCCGATCAGTTTTTGTTAATCAAATTACCTATTTGTTTGTTGCAGGAATTATCTTACTAGTTAATAAGCTCTTCTGTTAGCTTAAGTTTCTGCTTAGACATTCTCTTGGTATGGGAGTTGTGACTGTGTCTAGCTCTGCTGCAAGGACCCCATTTGGATTAAACGCACGATTTTCAAATCTTCCGATTCCATCTAAGAGACCAACGATTCTAGCATTCAAAACAGATAAAACAAAGAATACGGCTTTAGTTTCATCCAAAGAGTCTGCAAATTTATCTGTTGATACATCTAAGAAAACCACAAAGAGACTAAGGCGAAGTAAAAAGCCTTCTGAAAGAGTACAAGCAGTGTCTACTGCCGAAGCACCTTCATGTTCGTTAGATTTGGATTACAATGAAGCTGCAGCTGAACTAGATAGGCTATACAAACTCAGTCCGACAACAATCGATTCTGATACTGATGAGGACCATGTTAATCAAGTAAAGAAGGTTCGACGAGGAAGGAAGAAGATCCCTGATACTAATGACAAGCCTGTAACTAAACCAACGGTTGATATTGTGAGGAGTCAACATAAAAAGGTGCGTAGGTTGACCCTTGAAAACAGGATTCATCTGAAAAGTAAGAACGATGTTCCAGTAATTAGTTCAAATCAGAAGCGAAAACATGTCAAGATCAGTGACGATGAAAAGGTTAACAGACTGGTTAAAGACTACTCGGCTTCTACAGAGTTGGGCAGCTTAGATTGGAAGAAAATGAAGATTCCACCGGTTCTACCTTCTTCAGAACATACACGTCTATTCAAGTTAGTACAAACTATGAAGGTGAGGTGACTATTTCCGAGTGTTCCCCAAGTTTACTTTTCTTTATGTTCATGTTCATTTCTTAGTGGTTTTCTTTGCTACAACAGGCGATCCTTGCAGTGAAAGATGATTTACAGAAGGTTTTGGAAAGAGAACCAACAGATGGTGAGCTGGCAGACGCAACAAACATGAACGTATCTCAACTGAGGAAACAAATCGGACTTGGTCAAGCAGCCAGAAACAAATTAATTAAGGTGTGACAAGTTAGTTCTTCGTCTCCAATTTGCCTTTTAATTAAAATTAGGAAGTCAACAATCATGGCACTAACTGTTATGAATAAATGCAGCATAATCTTCGACTCGTGTTGTTTGTCATGAACAAATACTTTCAAGAGTTCACTGCAAATGGCCGAAACTTCCAAGACTTCTGCCAAGCAGGAGTAAAGGGTTTGATCACAGCCGTTGATCGATTTGAACCAGGAAGAAAACTTCAACTTTCAACATACGCTCTATTCTGGATCAGACATGCCATCATACGCTCCATGACTCTCTCAAGTTTCTTTAAAGTCCCCTTTGGCCTGGAATCGGTATGTTCTCTTCACTGCTGATCTAAATCTTACGGTATTTAACCAATGGCCCGAATAATATAAAAAATAAGACTTTTATTATCATTGTTTGAACTGAATCAGTGGAATAATTGCCTCCTTTATTAACAGTATTGAAAAAGTAGAAATCTTCGATCAATGCAGGTCAGAATCGAAATACAAAAAGCGAAAAAGAAGCTATGGTTTGATCTTATGAGACAGCCAACAGAAGAAGAGATAGCAAAGAAAGCTGGAATTTCCCTTAAAAGATACCGTGAAGTTACAAAAGTATCAAAACCCATTCTTTCTCTTAATAGAAAGAACCCAGTCACACAGGAAGAGTTTATCGACACGTTTGCAGATAATGATGGCG
The DNA here is from genome assembly GCA_025667525.1 of Glebionis coronaria. Classification (NCBI taxonomy): domain Eukaryota; kingdom Viridiplantae; phylum Streptophyta; class Magnoliopsida; order Asterales; family Asteraceae; genus Glebionis; species Glebionis coronaria. Next base: position 57,107,728 of record CM046881.1, read on the forward strand.
ATGAGAGACGGCAGCCTGCTCTTCTCAGGCTTGCACTCGATGATGTGGTAATTTCATTATTTCCTAATACCTTTAAAAGAACGCAGCTTCTGTTTAGATTATAAAGCTCAAAGTGTATGTATCTATGCAGCTTGATTCATTAAAACCGAAGGAGAACTTGGTGATCAGACAAAGATATGGACTCGACGGTAAAGGCAACCGAACACTGGGAGAAATCGCGGGTAACATGAGTATATCAAGGGAGATGGTTAGGAAGCATGAAGTTAAGGCTCTGATGAAGCTCAAACATCCAGCTCGAGTCGAATATCTGCGCCACTATCTCTTGTGAAGCAATCAACCAACTGCATTTTCTACATGTATAAATATTTGTGTGTATACGAGTGACATGTATCATAGTTATGAGCTAAAACGAAACATAAGAAACACCGTACATTGTAGTTCCAAGTTACGTACAGGACGAGGAGGGCTTATTCTTGTACTTCATATCTCATTATACAGTAAAAAGAATCCTGATTATAGTAAGTTTCGCGTTATCATGTTACTACATTTATACATGAGGCAGACCTGCGTTATTCTGATTTTCGTTACCTATTGTGGTGGGTGAACATGTACGGCAAAATAACAGGTTTAGCACTGTGTTTTTACAGTAAAATGGTAAACGGGTAAGTTTTCTTCTTCAGGTTATTCGTAGACGGTTGAGCCTTATTTTAGCTTTGGTTACGCGATTTAACTAGTACTTTCGTGGCCATTTCAAGAGTCTTCCTCAGCTCGATCGCTTATCTTCTAAAATATGCACCTAGTAAGATTTGAACCCGGATTCTGCTTAACAACAGTCATTCTAAATCAGGTCACTTCAAAAATGATTATCACTTGACAGTTAAAAACATCCGTATTTTTGTTAAATTTTGTTTCGTACCGAGAAAAAAGTGGGAGACCAAATCACACAATGCCAAACATAAGTGCCACGTGTCAAAACCTTTGACTTAGTTAGTAAATCTTCATGCATGATGCCACGTAACCCTCTGACTCTTTCACACGTCTCTCACTCTCCTCACTTGTAATTCCAACAAAAAATGGTGAAGCTAGCCACCGCGCGTGAGATAAGGATGTATGGGTCACGAAGGAGTCGAAAACGAGCTGAGTATACGAACGCGGGTCTATACTTGTTTTCGACGATAGTGTTGTTGTGTGGTTTTGTTGCCCAGTTTTCGAGTGAGGCGAAATCGGGCTTAGTAGTGATATTGATAGGGATAGGGTTGATAATAGTGGTGAATATACATGATATGTTTGCACATCTAGCTGCCATTGATTATAGGCTTAGGTTGATAGAGCTTGATACTCAGCTTCTTTTCGTTGAAGTTGCGGTTCCTGCTGTTCAGGCTTTGGGTGGACTTCTGTTTTTTGTTGCGATTCTTCTTCTCGTCCTTCAGGTACACTTCTCGTACATTATTAGACATTTTCCGACAGTAAATATATAGAAATCAAAATAGGTGGCCTGTATAAATGTAACAACTCGTCCCATATCGATAGTACATAAGACGTTTGAGTCCATTCTAAGTCCTTATATGGGTCCTTCAGTTACGACTTCTCAGACGTTATTAACGTCTAATGTGGCAACTGGTTCTACATTTATACAGACCACCTACTTTGACTTCTATATATATACCGTCAAATAAGATATCAATGTGATACCGTATAAAGTTCAGTAAACATAATACATGTTTGGTGAACTGATAATGTGCCAATAACCTAACAAATTGATGATAGCTATCCATTTTTCTCCCAAGTCTACCATTTGGAGTTAAATGGATCCATTGTTTTGAAGTTTAGTTGGTTTGAAATGTATAAAAGGTTTTCTCTAATGTGCAACGAGCTTAATAGATTTGAACTTTTGATGGATAATTGTTGCTGTTATGTTCCTATTTTATTATAACGGTGGTTTTCGAGCAGCAACTTGTCTGGTCTTGATTCGCGTATTGTTATTCGACATATATCTGCCAGAAAGTCATAACCTTACTATTTTTAGAAAGGTTTTACATGTGAGGAGAGCTATGTGCCTATGTATAGTATTGTATACTGTATGTGTTGGTAAATGGGTATTTTCTGTTTATTAATTGTGCGGTTAGTTTCAGTTTTGGTTTACATTTTTACTTGTAAGTAGTCGATGACTTTTACATCGTTGCAGTCTTCATTTTGTGTGCATATATGTAGGCAGATAGAGGATTTGGTTATCATAAGATTGAGGTTCATGCTCTAAACTTGCTTATTTCCGGCACTTTGTTATGGGTGCTTGGCTCTATTCACAACTCATGCCAAATATACAAGCGGGCAGATGGGAATGTCCAAATCTTGCAACATTGTGTCCAGATTCCGTTTCTGATGGGCAGCTTGTTGTTTCTTGCCGGAGCCATTGTGAATTTCCGAGAACAAGTTGGACATAGTCATCATGGTTTGAATTTATTGGTATGTATGTTTAATTTTGTTTAAACCTATATGCAAAGAGCCTGATAGTTACTCTCTTTCATCTGGTGTGTGCAGACATATACATGGGTGCGGATTGGTATCATTGCAAGTTCATTATTAGTCATTGGGGGATTAACAAATGTTGTTAAAGTGGTAAAGATGTTGAATACAGATGGAACAAGGTTGGAGAAACTACGAGGCGGAGCACAAGAGCATCTCATTGATGAAGATGGTCAAATACCATTTCTTATAGAAGAAAGGAGAAAACCCAGGCATCTGGAAGAAGGTGTTAGATCCCCAGAGCTAACCTGAACTATTATTCTTGGCTTTCTTAATCGTCAAAGATTCGTTATCAAACTTGGGTCTTTTTCCTCCTCTTTTGAGGTCTGAATAGAACGACTCATTTAAAAAAATCGCTATGATTTTAGAAATCCCGTCTAGGAAAAGTGTATTCGAGAACTCATTTTTTAGAGTCACATATTCAATGAAAATTAATCATAGTTCTGTGCATCATTGTGATATAATTTTTCATGGTCAAGCATCTATTTCCTGAGTCAGTATGGCTACTATGTAGGAATATTACAGGTCATACAAGATCAAGGTAATCACAAGTCATAACCAACTGGATATTTGCATATGCAACACAAGCAAAAACGAGGCAGATTGTACACATAACTATTCATACAAAACTTAACTTTCAAAATTCAATTTCAAGTATCTAAAATGTGCAAGAACATCAAAAACAAGTATTTAGAATTCATTCAGTTTACAATATCGGCAGGATTACTAAGATAAGAAGACTAATGAAAGCACCTGCATACTCTGTAGAACCACACTTTTATTCTTGAAATCGCTATATTTCTGTAAGAATGTCCCGTGGCGACAGCATCAATAAACATCGTCAAGCCTAGGTGAAGAAAACCAATACAAATAAAATAATGAACAGGACAATCAAGAATAAGATCATCATCATCTGACCCTTTGCACTGGCCTTTTTCATAACTACGGCCACTTTTTTCTGCAGCCATCAAAAATCGTAATCAAAGTGTTAGAATGTGGTTTTTTAATCAAAGGGATTAAACGCGTATAGATATGAGAGAAAGACATACCTGAACAAAATCAAGACGATTAGATGTACTATCCATCTCCGTTCCCAATTCTTCTATAATTCTTTCCTGAAATTGCATCAGGGCATTAGCATATTTTCTTATGTGCAGTCTAATTCAATCTAATTATCGAAATGAAAAATATCAATGCAAAAGCACACAGCACCTGTGCAATAAGTTCGTCATGTATGGTAAGCCCGACAGACCCGATCCTTTCCACACTAGCACTTAGCTCATCCAGCTCTTCATCTTGTTGCCTGTAGGTTGCAGGTTGCAATTTAGGGTAATATTTTGAGAAAATAATTTGCAGGTCAGGTAATGGGCAGGGATGATAATGGTACAGGGGGGATGACAGAATTGTGTTTGTCTCTTGTTTTTGTAAGTTTAACAAATAACTATATGTTTACGAACAACAATTAAGATCATTGTAAATTGTTTTTCTAAGAGAGCAGTTTTGGACATTGTAAACACTTGACTAAGCTATTGGTCGCTTTAAACAAATCAACCCGTTTGTCACGCTTCCTTTTTAGCCCCACGTTTTACCAGCTAGCCAGAAGATACAACCTAAATTGACCCATTTAAATAAAAATGGGTAGACGTTGCCCATCTACCAGCCTTTCATATATTTACGCGTGTAAACAATCCATTGGGGCGGAAAAAAGTATACCTGATGAGAAGCATCTGTGTGTCTGATTCCGAAGAGATGAAATCATCATTATCTTTAGCAACGTACGCTGATGTCTTATCTTGCTGATGCGCGTTTGGCATACGCATTAGTTCTTGACGCATCCCACCAAAATTTGAAACTTTTCCAGTCACTGCTTTCTTAACATTGCCCACCTGAACACATAGTGTAAATATATCAACACTTGCACCCACAAATCACGAAAGAAAGAAACAAAGCCGGGTATTCACCTGAACACGAGCAGTACTAGTCCACTTCCTCCGCTTTTCAAGTTCAAGCTGGTTAATCCCATACAAAGAAGGGTCTCTAGCAGCAACAGAAATAGCCTTGTCGAGCTCATCCACCTTCCCTATCAGTAAAACTAATTTTCAGAACCAAAGCAACAAATAGCAAACTCGATTCTCCGTCACTGTAACGCATACCTGCCAATGAATACTGTCGCAACTGGAAAGAAGTTCCTTAGTGAGACGGGACTGCTCGCCACTAGCAACAGGGATATGTTCCCATTGATGAAAAGTCGACTGCAGCTTATCAATCTAATCAACAAAAAAACTTAACTCAGGTTCCAGCACTAAGTAAACGACAAAGTAACGCAGACGAAAACGACGACTTACGGAGTCTTGAATCTCGTCTTTAACAATATAAAATGGATCTTGAGCTGAAGACATTTATTTAACCTATGACTTGGGTCCCCTAAATCAATTCGTGTTCAGTAATAAAAACCAAACCTAGATAATTATAATTATTACGAGATCTAAAAAAATATTTTGCAACTAATCAAGCAATAAAAACAACCTAGTAATAAAAAATAAAACGTACCACCGGATTAATCGAAGGAAATAAGATCCTTGTAGCTAGTTAGTTGTAACTTAAATCGATTATAGGATACTATGATACGATCCCCCTTTTGTCTTCTTAACAAGGAAGACTGTTTGTTTTGTTTGGTAAAGGAACTAGTGACTATATATCCAGATCACGGTTAAATTCTTTTACATTACTGTCGTTAATTTATTTAGGATAAGTTACATTGTTGGTCCTTATAGTTTTATGCTTTTACAAAATGTTTATTTATTTAAGAGTAAACTGCAAAACACTAGGGGTAGTGATTTCTGACCCGACACGAAACTCGACCTGAAACCGACACGAAAATTAACAGGTTCGGGTTGAATATATTGAATCTTAAGTCAGGTTTGGGTCGGCCTATCTGACCCATTTATTAAACAGGTTAGGTTTGGGTTGGAAAAAAATTAAGCATGTCGACCCGACAACCCGTTTAAGATTTTTTTCCTTATATTAAAAATGATTAATATTTTATCATACATGTTAACTAGGTTAAACAGACCGATCATAAACACATTTAACATGTTTAACACGTGTAATGTGCCTACTTTTATATATATAACTTGTTAAATTGATCAATATATAAACCTGTTTAACCTATTCAACATATGTAACATATTTAACGTCAACCCAAATATATACATGGGTTAAACAGGTTAGGTTCGGGTTATGTGTAAATGGGTTAAGGTTGACATAACTGACCCGATTATTTAAATGGGTTAGGTTTGGGTTGGGATTTTCTGACCCGCCAACCAGACAACTCGTACCCGCTAACCCGAACCTGACACGAATTGCCACCCCTACAAAATACGTTCTTTAGTTTGGACTTTCTCACACAATAGACACTAGCTAAAAATATTGGTACTATAAATCACCCGTTAGGCAAACATTTGATATAATATATCTCTCAAGAGTACGATGCAAACATTGTTCTGTTATCTTTTAAGGAGGGATGTACAATAAAAAAAGTAGGTTTTCTACGAAAAAACTTTATTTTTTTTGGAATTTTTTTTAAATTTACCTCGCTACCGGAAAGAATATATCGCTTTGGTATTATAAATGGTTTGACTTAGTTCATTGTGACAAGTTTGGTATGTACACATTATGTAGAAACTAGAAGGGGGGGGTGAATAGTTTCTTAAAAAATAGTTGTAAAAGATAGGTTTATAAAAATCCTTTTTCAAAAACTTTAGCTTGAGTGTTTATGTGAAACCTTCTTATACACAATATGAACAAAGTAGTGCAACTAATCTAATAATCACAAGTATAAAGAATAATGAATGTAAAGAGATAAGGGAAGGAAAGATCAAACCAAACAAGGATTTATAGTGGTTCGGCAACGAAGCTCACTCCTCGTTCCTACTCCACTCCTCAAGTACACCTTACTTGAGAGTTCACTAATCAACAAGCTCCTTAAGGTGGAGAAAACCATACACAACGTTGCTTAACCAATTTCCGACTCTAAGCTAAAAGTCGAGCCCTAATCTTAGCTAGGACCAATCTACACCAATATACTTTAAGGACTAATGATACACGCGTTTTCATTGGGAGTTCAGTATTAATCTCTCGGTATCTCCTCGAATTGATCACAGCTCAAAGTGGAATGATTGTTCTTGGTGACAAATAGGGGGTTTGGTTTTCTATTCTACTAAAAAGGTGAATGCGTGAAGTAACTAAAAGGTAAACTAGAAGCAGTTAATCAAAAAAATAAAACTTGAATTAAAATTTAAATAAAACAGTAACTTGAAAATAACCTTAAAAATGCTTGATTCGGAATGTGGCTTGATCCAGAATAAATCAGACAAAAAGCTCCATGCGGAATAAATGTGCTATGAGGAATAAAAAGCTATTCGGAATAAATGTGCTATGAGGAATATTAGGCTATGAGGAATAAATGTGCTATGAGGAATAAAAAGCTATGAGGAATAAATGTGCTATGAGGAATAAATGTGCTATGAGGAATAAATTGGCTATGCGGAATAAATGTGCCATGAGGAATAAATGTGCTATGAGGAATAAAAAGCTATTCGGAATAAATGTGCTATGAGGAATAAATGTGCTATGAGGAATAAAAAACTATTCGGAATAAATGTGCTATGAGGAATAAATGGACTATGAGGAATAAAAAGCTTATGAGGAATAAATGTGCTATGAGGAATAAATGTGCTATGAGGAATAAAAAGCTATGAGGAATAAATGTGTTATGAGGAATAAATGTGCTATGAGGAATAAATAAATATTCCGAATAGAAAATCTCTATGCGGAATAAACTTGTTATACGGAATAACTTGGGAATGAAGAACAGTAAGCCGAAATAACAGGGGAAGACGATTTTTGATCAAAATAAGCCAAATCTAACCAAAAGATTTAAACCAAACTAATCCCTAATCATTTACTAGCCATAAACAACAAATCCCAATCATTAAAACACAAAACCCACTAACTTTTGAAGATCAAATCACCAAAATAAAACTTAGAAAACTTTGAATCAATAAGAACTAGATGAACAAGATTAAATGAAAGATTTGTATTGAGAGCTTAATGTTAAACAAACTAAATGAAGGATTTAAACTTACAAATTTGTGAAAGATTAAAAATCACCAAACACCTTAATGGTGTTGGTGATAACCTACGAACAAGAGAGAAAAGAAAAGGGGAAAACAAAAAACTGGCTAAATTGTGTGAGGGGATCTCCTTATATAGGTCTTCCATTTGGTTGGTGAGTGGGCTTTCTCCCTTTCTTCTTGTCTTCTCGTCTTTTCAGAAAAGTTGACGTTTTCGATTCTGATTCGGGATTTGTCGACGATTAAATTCAACTCGTCTTTTAATCTCTTCGTTTAATAGACTTGAGTTTCTTTGACATATGTAAATCTTCCATCTTTGGTCCTTTTCTTCGATAAATCTTCAAACAGGCCCATTGAATTCAAATCTTTTGCATCTCTTGGACAATAGACTTCGTCTTGAGTCTTTTTTTCTTCGATAAAACCCGTGCAATCCCATGTTTTCTTCAATATTCATCCGGTTGACTCTGAAAACACAATAAACACAAAAACCACGCATAATTCCAAACAAATGATATTAAACACGCGTTTTGGTCTTGTTTTAGTAAGAAATAAGTGGTAAAAGGATGTGTGTTTTCACACCTATCAAATCCCCTACACTTAACCATTGTCATGCCCTCATGCAATGCTTAGTGATAAAGCAAATTTACATTTTTCTCATAATCAATCAACCTTGGCCTTATTAACATACTATTAAACAAAAATTAAAGTACTAAGAGAAATTAAAACTTTAAAGGAAACAAAAGGATAGAAAACCATTTTCACTAGAAGATAGCTGTATGGAAATAACTTGCAAAGAGATCAAGGACTTACATTAGGGCTTTGGTGCTGCGAAGATTTATCACCCTCAAGTTTCACGTTCCCCAAACTAAGCTTAAAAACGAGATCATTGTTATTATAAGTTAGCAAATCAAACACTTACACACATGGCTTAATTAAATGCTTAAACTCCCTTATTCCTAGATGTATCTCTTATATTTTATTTTTGTCTTAGAATGATCATGAAGATGCATTTTTGGACTTATTGCGATAGTTTATTTAGGCTGAAAGCAAAGTAGGACGATTTGATCAATAGTTAGCTAAAGGACAAAATCTCTTAAAACTGCTTCTCGGGATATCAAAAAGTTCATATCTTGGCATAACTTGCTTTACGATTTAAGACCTTTCTCGGGCCGATATTTGGCATGTACTTCATACTTCATATCTTTGAGAGACGTTCTTGAGATAATGGTCTTCTCTTCGTTAATAGAGCTTCTTCACTTGGAGACTTTTGAGGGGTACTCCAACTTTGTTGACCACGACTTCATGATTATTTCTTCAATCTCTGATTGGGATTTTGAGATACAACGATCCGCCTCCTTTTCGGACTTGGATCTATTTATCCTCATACCTTGTTAGGGTCTTTTCGGATAGACTTCTCCATGATCTTTATGGGAGTTGATTGCTTATCGTCGTGAGTCTTGATCCTTCATATTGATTTTGGGAATAATGCTCTTCACATCACTTTGGATCTTTAGCAATAAAATGGAATCCTCATGCCTTGTTAGGGCCTTTTCGGACTGCCAATCTTCGCACCCCGCTTCATTAGTTATGCCTTGGCTATGAACTCTTATCATTACCGAGCAACTTTTAAGCGATCTTGGGCTAGAAGCTAAGTTATTCAATAAAATCGTACGACTTTACTTATTGCAGATAAGTTATTAGCAAGTGATGGGAGAATAGGCAAATAATTACACCAAGTGAGCTTGTGCAAGAATACCGACTTATAATTGACTCTATCATTTCTCGTTCTCCACAATTTAAAATCTCAAGTAATGAGACTCGTGGATGCTTAGCCTAATAAACCAATTAAGGTCTACATGGTTAAGGATACTAGCTAGAATAAACTTGGATCAGTCTATTCGGGTTGAGTCAAAATAATCGCAACGGGCCTAATATATCAAAGACTTCAAAACTAGCTACACCACTTTATTAATATTTTTGACTTTATTGCGGGATATATACATATGAAAGCAACGATAAAAATTTAAAAATTACGACTAAATGGCCAAAGTTAATTAAAAATTTGAAAAATGTTGAAAAAGATGATTTTCCAGTTATTTGAAGGCATTTTAATGGAAAAGTCCACTTAAAACTTCGATAGAAGTCCCCCCTACACTTAAGATAAACATTGTCCTCAATGTTTAAGCATGTGGGAAAAGTCTCCCCTACACTTATGACATTGTGCACGTTGGTTAAATCAAGTTAAGGAAGAGACGACTAACATGATCAATTTCAAATGTGAGTATGAAGAAAATTGAATCACGATAGTTGAGAGATAGAAACGGATTTCGGATAACACGGGAGCACGGTTCTTCAAAGATTCTAAGAGTGCATTCATCCCTGTAATCACATCACCATACAAACACAAAGAACCTATAGAGGTCCCCCTACACTTAGGAGGTTAAAACGGAAAAGGATAGATACACGGGTTGCCTCCCGAGGAGCGCTTGTTTTTGATAACCGAGTCACGAGCCTGACTCGGCCCAAAATTAGTTCATGGGAAACGTGGTGAGGGATGGAATCATCTCATGAGAGATGTCCTCACCAAAGTACAACTTCACTCATTGGCCATTCACCTTAAAATTAGGACCATTAGGTTGAGCGAGCTCGAGAGTACCATATGGAAAAATTTGGGCAATGGTGAATGGGCCGGACCAACGAGATTTCAGCTTGCCCGAAAAGATTTTCAACCGAGAGTTAAAGAGTAAAACTTTGTCTCCAACTTGGAACTCTCGGTTTTTAATCTTAGAATCGTGAATGAGATTAGTCTTTTCCTTATAGATCAAAGAATTTTCATAAGCCTCATTCCGGAGTTCATTCAGCTCATTGAGTTGGATCTTGCGTAGGTCACCGGCTTTGTGGATATCGAAATTAGCCCACTTCAAGGCCCAGTAAGCCTTGTGCTCCAACTCAATGGGGAGGTGGCACGCCTTTCCGTACACGAGACGATATGGTGTACAACCAATCGGAGTCTTGTATGCGGTACGAAAAGCCCACAAAGCATCATCAAGTTTATCAGCCCATGAGGCACGATGCTCTCCCACGGTTCTTTCAAGAATTCGCTTTAATCCTCGGTTAGAGATTTTAGCCTGGCCATTAGTTTATGGGTGGTAGGCGGTAGAAAGACGATGATTTACACCATACTTAGCCATGACTCTTGCGAATTGGTCATTGGAAAAATGAGTCCCGCGATCACTAATAATGGCACGAGGCACACCGAATCTAGCGAACATCGATTTCAAAAAGTTACAAACCACCCTTGCGTCATTAGTAGGTAAAGCTTTGGCTTCAACCCACTTTGAAACGTAGTCAACGGCTACAAGGATGTATTTGTTTCCTTTAGATGAAGGGAATGGCCCCATAAAGTCGATACCCCAAACATCAAAGATTTCACATTCTTGTATGAAAATTTGAGGCATCTCATCTTTATGTGTGATCTTGCCTTGTTTTTGGCAAGCATCACAACGTTTAACCATCTCGTGAGCATCACGATAAATGGTGGGCCAATAAAATCCCGAGTCAAACACTTTTTTGGCGGTGTAGTTGGGACCAAAGTGACCACCGGTGGGTCCTTTGTGGCAAGCGTCAAGGATTTGTAAAGCTGCCAGTCCATCAACACATCGGCGAATAATTAAATCAGCATATTGTTTGAATAGATACGGGCCATCCCAAAAGTAAGTCTTAATGTCGTTGAAGAACTTTTTCTTTTGTTGGGATGTTAACCCTTCCTTGAGAATTCCACCCGCTAAGTAGTTTGCAATGTCCGCAAACCACGGGGTTTCATCAGAATTCGAGTTGATAGACATTAAGGTCTCCAGGGGAAAAGAATCATTGATTTCTTTGTTCAGATAATCCCCTTGATAAGGATCCTCAAGTCTACTGAGATGATCCGCGGCTAGGTTTTCAGCTCCTTTTTTATCACGAATTTTGATTTTAAATTCTTGGAGTAGCAAAACCCAGCGAAGAAGTCTTGGTTTGAAATCTTGCTTAGTCAACAAGTACTTTAACGCGGAATGATCGGTATACACGATGGTGGTAGAAAGGACAAGATAGGGGCGAAATTTTTCAAAAGCATAGACAACAGCTAAAAGCTCTTTTTCGATTGTCGGTGTAATGCAATTGAGCCCCCGTCATTGTCTTGCTAGCGTAATGGATCGGTTGGAAGTGTTTGTTCACTCTTTGGCCCAAAATCGCTCCAATAGCAAAGTCGCTAGCATCGCACATCAACTCAAAGGGAAGCTCCCAATTAGGGGTAACCAAGACCGGTGCCTTAGTTAGCTTATCCTTAAGCAAGTTGAAGGCTTCAATACACTCGTTGGAAAAGATAAAAGGAGTATCTTTTTCCAAGAGGTGGGTCATCGGGCGAGCGATTTTAGAAAAATCTTTGATGAATCAACGATAAAAGCCCGCATGACCCAGGAAACTTCTCACACCCTTCACGGTTGAAGGTGGAGGCAATTTAGAAATAACATCGACTTTAGCACGGTCCACTTCAAGACCGGCTTTGGAGATTTTGTGTCCTAGCACGATGCCCTCTTTTACCATGAAATGGCATTTTTCCCAATTAAGAATAAGGCGAGTGTCTTCACACCGCTTAAGCATACGTTCTAAATTAGCAAGGCAAGTAGAGAATGAATCGCCATAAACCGAGAAATCATCCATGAATACTTCCATAGTTTCTTCAACCATGTCATGGAAGATAGCCATCATACACCTTTGGAACGTCCCAGGAGCATTGCATAAACCAAAAGGCATGCGTTTGTAAGAAAATGTTCCAGAGGGACAAGTGAATGTGGTCTTTTCTTGGTCTTTGGGATCGATGGGAATATGAAAATACCCGGAGAAACCGTCTAAGAAGCAGTAATAGTCATTACCCGCTAGACGCTCGAGCATTTGATCCATGAAAGGAAGAGGAAATTGATCTTTTCTCGTGGCATCATTGAGCTTGCGATAGTTGATGCAAACTCTCCACCCAGTAACGAGACGAGTTGGAATCAACTCGTTGTGTTCATTGGGAACAATGGTTATTCCGCCCTTCTTGGGCACACAATGGACGGGACTTACCCAAGGCGAATCCGAAATAGGGTAAATCAAGCCGGCATCAAGAAGTTTGATAACCTCTTGTTTGATGACGTCATGAATGCGAGGATTAACCCTTCTTTGGCTCTGGATTGCGGGTTTAAAGTCATCTTCCATGAGAATCTTGTGAGTACAAAAGTTTGGATCAGTTCCGCGGATATCGGAAATTTTCCAAGCAATTGCCTTCTTATGATCTTTAAGCACGACAATGAGGCGAGATTTCTCTTCTTCTTTCAAGTCCTTAGCAATGATGACGGGCGACTTCTTCTTTTCTTCAAGGAACACGTACTCGAGATGGGGCAGCAACTCCTTAAGTTCTAAATCCGGAGGATTTTCAATGGGAGGCGGATTCAAAGTCGGCGCATCGATAGCAATAACCGTGGGAGATGGTGGAGAAATATTGTCTTCTTTAAGAAGGTTCTCAATGAGGTGAAGATCTTCATCCCAGTCGGTGGGAGAATCGTCATGGTCTAAGGTCACATCTCCCATGGTGGCTTCCAAATCTTTCCAAAGGAAATCACTTTCTCCAAATAGAGATAGTGATGAATCAATAGAGGAAACGGTATCAACATTAGGAATACTTTTACAAGCATCAATAAAGTTTTCTTCACAAGCCTCATCAAGAACGTCAATACAATTAACACTCTCATATGAATAAGGCTGTTTAGAAAGCTTTCCCATGTTGAAAACGATTTTATCGTCACCCACTCTCATGATAAGCTCACCCGCTTCAACATCGATGAGAGTGCGACCGGTCCTCAAGAATGGACGACCAACGATCAATGGCACACGAGGGTCCATGTCGTAGTCGACGACAACGAAATCGGCAGGAAAAGTGAATTTGTCGACTCCTACAAAGACGTCTTCGGCTATCCCCACTGGATAAGCAACCGTACGGTTAGCTAATTCCAAAGTCATTTTGGTGGGGACTAGCTCAGGGAGAGATAATTGCTTCCAAACACTTAGAGGCATTAAGTTAATACTGGCACCTAGATCGGCTAGGGCCATGCAATTCTCTACTCCCGGGAAGTTGCAAGGGATTAAGAAACGACCCGGATCACCAAGCTTGGTTGGCAATTTCCTTAAGAGCACTGCAGAGCAATTCTCATTAAGTTGGGTATTAGCGATATCAAGAAGCTTCTCCTTGTCACTAAGAAGATCTTTGAACATTTTTGCGTACTTAGGCATGTGAGCGAGAGCCTCAGCGAAGGAGATGTTGAAATTCAATTGTTTAAACATTTTGAGAAAGTTCAAAACCTGAATATCGTCCTTGCTTTTGAGCTTCTCTTTCCTCAACCTTGATGGATATGGTATATCGGAAGAAGAGGAAGGCTTTGGGAGAATAGGATCACTCACATCCTTGGGTGGAGGAGGGGTAGAAGTAAGAGGTGGAGAAATTGGGGAAGTAGAAGGATGAGGAATAGGATCAGGTGACTCGTTTTCCTTAGTCACAATCACCGGTGGAGGTATAGGAAGCTCGGGTTCCTTGGTACCTTTGCCACTGCGAGTGGTGATTGCTTTCATCTCTCCTCTTGGATTCGCAACGGTGTTACTCGGAAGAGTACCCGAAGAAGAGGGTTGATTACCTTGGAAGAAACTAGCCATCATGTTCCTTAAGTCATTCATTTGACTTGCCAAAGTGTTTCTCATATCAGCTCGAAGATCGTTCCCTTGTTTCACCATGTCTGCTTTCAAGTTGAGCACTTCCCGCTGGAGATTGTCCACGATCACATCATTAGTCCTCATGTATGTTCCAATGTCTTGGTGTAATGCGGTGGGTTGGTTGGGAGGAGCATTGTATGCGGGTGGTTGATAAGCAGGTTGTTGGTAAACTTGGTTGTTTCTTTGAGGTGGATATGGTTGTTTGTGAGGTGGTTGGTGTGGTGCACGAGGTTGTTGTTGAGGAGGGCGATTAAGGTTTTGTTGTTGGTTTGGGTTGTTAGGAGGAAAACCGGGTGGGGAAAGAAAATTGTTAGAGCGGTAGCTAAGCAAGTTGCGGTCACCTTGAGGACGAGCTTGATAAGCGGCCGGAGGATAAGTACCGTATGCTGCATTCACATTTTCAGAAGGATAGTTTTGGGTGGCGGTACAAGTGGTGTAAGAGTGAGGACCCCCGCATATTTCACATGGTTGTCTAACAGCATTGACTTGAGCGTCTTTAGCGTTGATGCTGTTGGTGTTGTTGGCGGTGTGGGTAACAAGCGATTCAAGAAGCGTAGTAATTTTGTCAAGTCGCTTGTCGTTGTCACTAGTACTAGCACTAGCGGCATTGGTCCGCACACTCTTGGTTTGCACACGAGACTTATTTTCAATAATATCCCAAGCGGCATTAGAAGTCTTAACCAAATATTACCCCCCGAGGCACTGTTTAGTGAATCTTGGTCATTCATGCTTAAACCATTATAAAAAGTATTAATTTGGTGCACTTTGGTAAAACCATGTTGTGGGCACTTTCTTAAAAGGTCTTTGAAACGGTCCCAAGATTCACTAAGTGACTCATCGTACTTTTGTTCAAAATTAATGATTTCATTCCGCAAAGTGGTAGTACGAGAGGGTGGGAAAAAGTAGTTTATAAACTTGGTCTCCAAATCCGTCCACGTAAGAATACTTTGTGGCGGTTCCTTAGCAAGCCAATGCCGGGCTTGTCCCTCTAAAGAAAAGGGAAAAAGTTGTAAACGGATTACCTCTTGTGGAACACCATTGAATTTGACCGTATTCGTGAGTTGCAAGAATCTCTTGATGTAGTCATGAGGATCATCAATGGTACGCCACAAGAATGGTTGAGCAAAGACCATCTGAATAAAGCCGGATTTGAGCTCAAAGTTGTTGGCTGCAATCGCGGGTATGACAATTGGATCATTGTTGCCGTCTACATGAGCTTGCAAAAGTTCAATCATCGGGCGATTGTCCGGTAGAGGCTCATTGTTGTTGTTATTATTGTTGTTGAGAGGTGGATTATTATTGTTGTCGTTTTTTTGAGGTGGGTTATTGTTGTTGTTGTGTACACCGGCCATGTCTAAGTCTTTGAGAGGCTCGGGCTCTTGAAAACACCTGCAAAAGAACTAACAAGGAAAACAAGAAATATTTTTGGTTTTTATGGTTTTTTTTTAATTTTTTTGTATTTTTGAAAATTTTATATTTTTTAGGATTTTTGAAATTTTTTATGAAAAAGTAACGTTCACGGAGAACGGATCCCAAAATTCAAGTTCTCACAAAAAACTGTTAATCTTAACGAGAAGAGCCGGCAGCGGCGCCATTTGATACACGCGTTTTCATTGGGAGTTCAGTATTAATCTCTCGGTATCTCCTTGAATTGATCACAGCTCAAAGTGGAATGATTGTTCTTGGTGACAAATAGAGGGTTTGGTTTTCTATTCTACTAAAAAGGTGAATGCGTGAAGTAACTAAAAGGTAAAGTAGAAGCAGTTAATCAAAAAGATAAAACTTGAATTAAAATTTAAATAAAACAGTAACTTGAAAATAACTTTAAAAATGCTTGATTCGGAATGTGTCTTGATCCAGAATAAATCAGACAAAAAGCTCCATGCGGAATAAATGTGCTATGAGGAATAAAAAGCTATTCGGAATAAATGTGCTATGAGGAATATTAGGATATGAGGAATAAATGTACTATGAGGAATAAAAAGCTATGAGGAATAAATGTGCTATGAGGAATAAATTGGCTATGCAGAATAAATGTGCTATGAGGAATAAATGTGCTATGAGGAATAAAAAGCTTATGAGGAATAAATGTGCTATGAGGAATAAATGTGCTATGAGGAATAAAAAGCTATTCGGAATAAATGTGCTATGAGGAATAAATGGACTATGAGGAATAAAAAGCTTATGAGGAATAAATGTGCTATGAGGAATAAATGTGCTATGAGGAATAAAAAGCTATTCGGAATAAATGTGCTATGAGGAATAAATGTGCTATGAGGAATAAAAAGCTATGAGGAATAAATGTGCTATGAGGAATAAATGTGCTATGAGGAATAAATAAATATTTCGAATAGAAAATCTCTATGCGGAATAAACTTGCTATACGGAATAACTTGGGAATGAAGAACAGTAAGCCGAAATAACAGGGGAAGACGATTTTTGATCAAAATAAGCCAAATCTAACCAAAAGATTTAAACCAAACTAATCCCTAATCATTTACTAGCCATAAACAACAAATCCCAATCATTAAAACACAAAACCCACTAACTTTTGAAGATCAAATCACCAAAATAAAACTTAGAAAACTTTGAATCAATAAGAACTAGATGAACAAGATTAAATGAAAGATTTGTATTGAGAGCTTAATGTTAAACAAACTAAATGAAAGATTTAAACTTACAAATTTGTGAAAGATTAAAAATCACCAAACACCTTAATGGTGTTGGTGATAACCTACGAACAAGAGAGAAAAGAAAAGGGGAAAACAAAAATCTGGCTAAATTGTGTGAGTGGATCTCCTTATATAGGTCTTCCATTTGGTTGGTGAGTGGGCTTTCTCCCTTTCTTCTTGTCTTCTCGTCTTTTCAGAAAAGTTGACGTTTTCGATTCTGATTCGGGATTTGTCGACGATTAAATTCAACTCGTCTTTTAATCTTTTCGTTTAATAGACTTGAGTTTCTTCGACATATGTAAATCTTCCATCTTTGGTCCTTTTCTTAGATAAATCTTCAAACAGGCCCATTGACTTTAAATCTTTTGCATCTCTTGGACAATAGACTTCGTCTTGAGTCTTTTTTTCTTCGATAAAACCCGTGCAATCCCATGTTTTCTTCAATGTTCATCCGGTTGACTCTGAAAACACAATAAACACAAAAACCACGCATAATTCCAAACAAATGATATTAAACACGCGTTTTGGTCTTGTTTTAGTAAGAAATAAGTGGTAAAAGGATGGGTGTTTTCACACCTATCAACTAAGTATTAACCACAATACATACACAACTTCCAAATAGACACAACTACTTTGATCTTCACAACAATGACACAACAATGAAAGAATAAGTTTGGATCTTCAATGGATCTTTAAGATTGACACAACACTTCAATGATAATAGTGTTCTTCTCTTTGCACTTTGAGAGGAAAAGATTAGAGGAGAAAGATTCACTTCTAAATAAGAATTAATCAAACAAATGATCAAGGATTTGATTGATTTAAGAAGTATTTAAGAATCTGGAAATGTATGTGCAAAAGAGGTGAATTGAAAGTCTGAGAATGGTCCACTATTTATAAGACAAACATCCAACGGCTATATCTGCAGGCGGTTCCTTATTGGTACCCGCGGTTCCATATTGATAAGGAACCGCTATAGGTGCTAAGGAACCGCCTGCATGGACTCCGCTCCTTTTTGTTATTTAGTGGATTGGTTCGAATCTCGGGATTAAAATATCCTGAAAGGATATTCCAAACCAAGATAGAATATGCCATTTTCAAATTTCAAATTTCAAATTAATTAATTTAGTAAAACATTTTCTTAAAAAGAAAGTTTAATAATAAAACTTTTTCAAACTTAATAAAAAGTGAGTTTTAAGAAAAGATTAAATCCTTGATCACTTAATTGGGGTAATTACTTGTTTGTTCATACCTTAAGTGAAAATGGTAGAAATGAAAATATTTGAACTCAAGAATTCGTTTTTCATTATTTTCGTAAATGCTTGTTTTTACATATTGTCGTAATCAAAACAAAGCGAGACCGAAAAATGCAAGTAACGTTTTTAGGCATCATTGCATTAACAATCTCCCCCTTTTTGATTCCGATAATACATAAACTTAATCATCTAATAAAACAAGATTTTCGAAGACGAGTTTATCATTTATCCCCCTTTGTCGAAGCAAAAAGGTTGCAAAAGTCTTTGAGGAAGAGAAGAACCGGACTTTGCAAATGCTCCCCCTTGGTGCTTACTCCCCCTTGCATGGGGCACCAAGGAATCGATATATGGTGACAAGCTACATAGAAGGGTTAGTAGTAGTGAAGATATACCCAACAATATATAGCAAAGATCACACAAAAAATAAAAAGAAACAAAGATCCAAGATAACTCATGTTAAAAGACAACAAGATAAGAGCTACAAAGAGATAAATCATACAAGGATGCAAGAAAAAGAAAGACAAGCCAAACTAAAAGCATAAATCTTATCATAGTTAAACTAGAATCCTAAGATTTGCTTGAACTAGATGTCTTGAAGATAAGCATCCAATGCTTAGATAAAAGACAAGGTAGTTGCGGAAGGAGGTGGTGGTGGCTTGGTAGAGATCCCATAGTTGTATTGAAGTGGGGGTGGGGGTTTAACTAAGAGACTCTTGATGTAGCTCAACTCCTCATAGATATGAGCCATATCAAGATGTTGATATTGACAACAATGACAATATGTTCCATGATGTATGAAATTCTCATGAGAAGGAGGAAGAACACTAAAGGTTAGTGGTGGAGATAAGAAGTTCCACAATCAACATTCTTAGAAGGAGAAGAGATGTGATTTTGAGTGTTCTTGGGTGAATTGGGATTGAAAGCAATTGGAGAGAATGGAGGGGAATCAAAGCTTTCATTTGGGGAATAATACATTTTGATGTGATAAACAAATCAAAATGCTTAAGGTTAAATAGAAAAAGCCCAAGATAAATTGGGAATGGTCAAAAGGGTTGAAACATAGATTCCAAAAAGTGTTGGGACAATTTTGGAGTTTCAGGAAATCCCGAAAATTAAAGTACTGGGCGCGGTTCTTTATCTCAACCGGCGGTTCCTTATCACTGGGGAACCGCGGTCTCAATAAAGAACCGCCCACAGTGGGTTGAATTTGGTGATGAGGGATAATTTTCCAATTCAGCAAATCCTATTTTTCTAGTCTAACTAATTATGGAGATATGCTAAGGAGCAAAGATAGACAAAGAAAACTTACAAGTGCTCACCAAATAAGATTTTGACCAATAATACAAGGATTCTTTAAATAAAATCAGTGTAGGAGGTGTGTAGAACAAGACATATGGTCATGACACAATGATCCTCCATAGTTCCATTTTGTTCTTGCTATACGTGAGAGAATCATACATATGAATTATGTAAGCTCATTTTAAATAGCAAGAATCTATGAAAAACGTTTTTAGATTGAATTAACAATGCTAAAATATTTTTCGACACTTTTCAAAAGAACTTTGAGAATTTTGAAAAGGGTAGAGAAGAGTTTCAACAAGAATTTTGTGATTCACAAAGGCTCAAAGAAAGAAGATATTTTCAAAAGAGAAAAAGACACAATCAAGATGCACAATTAAGGAATATGTTCCATTAAGCCTATACCTAGACGCAAGTAATTAAAGGGTTCCCTCTTAAGTGGCTTAGTGAAGATGTCGGCTAAGTTTTCTACCGAGGGTACCTTCTCAATCGAAATGTTCCCCTTTTGAACATTATCCCTAAGGAAATGGTGGTGAATCTCTATGTGTTTAGTTCGCGAGTGTTGAACGGGATTCTTGCTAAGGTCTATTGCACCCTTATTGTCGCACATGATGGGAACATTATTTAGAGAAATCCTGTAATCAACAAGCGCTTGCTTCATCCATAAAGCTTGTTGACAAGCTTTACCGGCACTCACATACTCGGCTTCCGTGGTAGATATAGCAAGAGCCGCTTGTTTCTTGGAGAACCAAGAAGTTAAACAACAACCCATGAAGGTACAAACTCCACTAGTGCTTTTCCGGTACACATAGTCTCCCGCATGATCCGAGTCCGTATAGACAATGGTTTCTACGCCGGTCCCTTTAGGATACCATAATCCTAAATGTATAGTGCCCTTAATGTATCGGAAGATACGCTTAACCGCTTCAAGATGAGAGGTTTTGGGAGCCTCTTGGAAACGAGCACAAAGGCAAACACTAAACATGATATCCGGTCGACTTGCCGTTAGGTACAACAAACTACCAATCATACCTCTATATTTGGTGTTGTCTACCGACTCACAATCATCATCTATGGTGAGTTTAGTATCCGAGGCCATAGGGGTCTTCATTGGTCTAGAGTCTTCTAATCCAAATTTCTTTAACATTTCTTTAACATACTTGGATTGATTAAAGAAAATACCATCGTCCATTTGTTTGATTTGGAGTCCTAAAAGAAGTTAAGTTCTCCCATCATACTCATTTCAAACTCATCATGCATGATTTTGGCAAAGTCATCACACAATGATTGACAAGTTGAACCAAATATATTGTCATCAACATATATTTGTACGATAATGAGGTGAGAACCTTTCTTCTTTGTAAAGAGTGTATTGTCTACCATCCGCATGGTATACTCATGTTTAACAAGAAACGCTTTAAGTCTATCATACCAAGCTTTGGGTGCTTGTTTAAGACCATAAAGAGCTTTCTTAAGCTTGTAAACATGATCCGGTTTCTCAAAATCAATGAAGCCGGGAGGTTGAGCCACATATACCTCCTCATTGATCAAACCATTAAGAAATGCACTCTTTACATCCATTTGTTGAAGCTTAAAATCTAAAGCACAAGCATAAGCTAAAAGGATTCTAATAGATTCTAATCTAGCAACGGGTGCGTATGTCTCGTCATAATCAATACCTTATTGTTGATTATAGCCTTGAGCTACAAGTCTAGCCTTGTTACGAGACACAACACCATTCTCATGTAACTTATTCCTATATAACCATTTGGTTCCTATTATGGTTGAACTTCTAGGTGGAGGAGCAAGTTCCCAAACGTCATTAGCAATGAATTGATTCAATTCTTCTTGCATGGCGATGACCCAACTTTCGTCCATCAAAGCTTCTTTAACATTCTTTGGTTCAATCAAGGAGACAAAACAAAAGAAGTTACTTTGATTTTGGACTTGAGATCTTAGGGTCCTTTGATTTAATTCGCCTACGACGTTATCAAGAGCATGATCCTTAGACTCCTTAATGTTTACTCCCTTTTCAACACTAAGGTCTTCAATTCCTATGTTTCTAACATCTTTGGCATTAACTATGTCTATTTCATCTAAGTCATCATCTACCAAAGGTGGTGTCTTAGATGAAGGAGGGGTTTCATCAAATGTCACGTTAAGTGATTCTTCAATTACACCCGAGGTTCTATTGAGGACTATGTAGGCTTTGCTAGTTTGTGAATAACCTAAAAAGATACCTTCGTAAGACTTTGGGTCGAACTTTGTAAGGTAGTCTTTCGTGTTAAGAATGAAGCACTTGATTCCAAATACTCTAAAGTATTCTAATGAGGGCTTCTTACCTTTAAGAATCTCATAGGGGGTCATTCCTAGAAAAGGTCGAATAAGAATCCGGTTGAGAATATAAGTCGATATGTCCACGACATTGCACCAAAATTTTGTGGCAAAGATTGCTCATTTAACATCGTCCTACTCATCTCTCGGAGAGTCCTATTCTTCCTTTCAACTACCCCATTTGATTATGGAGTGCGAGGAGCCGAGACGTTATGGGTAATACCATGAGCTTCACAAAAGGCACCTAATTGCACTTCATTTTCAAATTCCCTACCATGATCCGTCCTAATAGAGACAATTGAACATCCTAGTTGATTTTGAATTCTTCGACTAAAGGTTTCGAAGTGATCGAAAGCTTCATTATTAGATGCCAAAAATCTAGTCCAAGTGAATCTAGAATAGTCATCTACTATAACTAGGGTATACAGGTTACCTCCATAACTCCGTATGGTGGAAGCTCCAAAGAGATCCATATGTAGGAGCTCTAAACACCGAGAGGTCGAAACCAAATTCTTGGCTTTGTGACTTGAGTGAACTTGCTTCACAATTTTGCAAGCATCACAAAAGTGACTATCAAACTTCATCTTGGGGAGATGTCTTACCAATTCCTTAGAGACCAAAGATTGAATAAGACGCATATTAGCGTGACCTAATCTCCTATGCCAAAGAGGAGAACTATCATCTAAAGTCGCTAGACATAAGTTTTCCTTTGACTTCCTATTGACCTTCATGACATAAAGCCCATGCTTTCTAACCTCTTTTCCAATGATCTTTCCATCTTTTACGATTTCACTATCATGTTCCGAAAATATGACCTTACTCTTATTGTCACAAATTTGACCTATACTTAGAAGGTTAAAACCTAAATGATCTACGTGCTCTACATTTTCTATAGTCATAGAGTCAAGAGAAACCGTACCTTTTCCAATGATATTACCACGAAGATTACTTGTGAATGTAACGTTACCTCTATCATATGCTTTGTAATGCGAGAATAAACTGTAGAAACTAGAAGGGGGGTTGAATAGTTTCTCTTCGATTGGTGACCAAATTAAAATTGCTTTCAATTTGGTTTGTATCAAAACTATCTTTTACTTGAAGCTAAGTTGCATAATGATTAGGTTCAATTGAAATGCACTAGCAAGAATAATAAGCAAGTATAATGATAATGAAATAAGTAAAGAGCAAGGAAGGAGACAACCTAGTGGGAAGACACCAAGATTTATAGTGGTTCGACAACGAGGCTCTATCCTCGTTTCTACTCCACTCCTCGAGTACACCTACTCAAGATTTCCACTATATCCACAAGCTCCCTTCTCGGCGGAGAAAACCTTACATCGTTGCTTACATTATTTTCCGACACTAAGATAAATGTCGAGACCTAATCTTTAGCTAGGACCAATCTACACGACGTTGCCTACTTCACAATTTTAATGACACAAGGCTAGATGTCGAGTTCTAATCTTAAGGTAGAACCAATCTTCACGACGTTGCCTACTTCACCATTTTACGACACAAGGCTAGATGTCGAGTTCTAATCGAAAGCTAGAACCAATCTTCACGACTCTTCACTTTGAAGCTAAGTGAGAACTTTACACAACACAACTACTAATCACTTTAAAGTTTAGTGAGAACTCACAAGACACAACCACATCACTTTATAGTTTAGTGAGAACTCCTAATCAAATCTATTACAACTCAACTAGACTTATCCAAGTACACACATGTAGCTTGGATTTACACAACACAAATCCAAGCAAAAACATATGCAATGGATGTACACAACAAATCCAAGTATTCACAAATAACTTGGATGAACACTGTCCAAGTATTCATAAATACATTGGATTGACCTAAAACAAAAAAGGTATCATGATGAATATGACTAGCTCATAAATTCATCTTTATCACTACACTAGTGAGTGAGTGATCTTCTCATTGGACATGGTAAAGGAGAGGATCAAGAGGATAGTCATATGTAAACATCCTTAACAAATTAAGTGATCATTTACTAATGATTATGCTAAAGAAAATAGAAAAAGGGCTGAGAAAAACGTCCAAGAGGCTTGCTGGAAAATGAGATTTGACCCACTATTTAAAGGAGACAAAGTTACAACGGATCTATAACGGCTATTGTGCGCGGTACCTTATCTCACCCCGCGGTACCATATCGCTAAGGTACCGCGTAGGTACTTAAGGTACCGCCACTAGACTCCGCTCCGTTTTTTTGTCTTTTAGTGGGGTGGGAATATCTGAGGTATTTGAACCCTTCAAAGGATATTCTAACAACATTTGGAATATGCCATTTTCAAATTTTCATTTTCCATTTTAATAAAACATTTTCTAAAAAAGAAAGTTTATTAAAAAGTCTTTTGTCTTATTAACAAAAGTGAGTTTTAAGGATAATCATTTTGATGATCACTAAGTATGATTAAGAAAGGTTAGTGATATGATTATTACCTTGATGATAGTGTTAGTTAAATAATTCATTTTGTGTTTTACACTAAATGTGTTGTATGGTTTGTTGTGATCAAAACTAAGAAGGATTAGTTAACACTAATAATGTTTTTAGGCATTACTTGCATTAACAATCTCCCCCTTTTTGATTACGACAAACGATAAACTCATTTACGTAGAAACACAAACTATGGAATTATTAACTAGTTTATCACTATCATTTCTCCCCCTTTGTCGTAGCAAAAAGGTTAGCATAAGACTTTGAAGTGCATCGAACTTTGCTAGTAGCTCCCCCTTGGTGGTTGCTCCCCCTTGCTTGGGGCACCAAGTTTGTGAGCTAGGGTGACATGCTACACAAAGGTTAGTAGAAAGGAAAGAAACACCAATGTATATATGATCACTACCTACTAAGTAACTTGAGAGGGAGAAAGAGAAGAAATCTCAAATTAGAAGCAAGTATTTTGCTAAGTATGTCCAAAGAGGTAATTGACAAAATCAAACTTCAATAAAATGAAGATGATAAGCTTGTCAATGGGTTAAAGCTTTAGAATTGATGGAATCACCCATAAGCAATTGTAAAAATTTAACCAAGATCAACTCAAAAATAGAACTAATTAGATAGCACACAAATAACACAAAGGTTAAAAAAATACAACAAAGAAGATAGTCATACACATAGTATGAGTATCTAAAAGCAATAAATATGGAAGATAAACCACTAAGCATAAGCTAGTCTAATAGTGATATTTTCCAAGATTGCTAAAAATAAAATAAAACTAAAAAGACGACGATGCATCATTCGAAGTTTTGTCCACCAGAACGAAAACTTGAATAGGAGGTCGAGTGAGGAGGAATTCAAGAAAATTTAACTTCTCATACACATGAGCAAGTTCAATTTGTTGAAATCGGCAACAATCACACGAGGATCCATGATGTAACATAAAATCGTTTGATGGGGGTATGGCATCAAACTTAGGGTTTGGTGGTGGTGGGGTAAAGGGTTTGGGAATGTTTTCACAATGCCTTGTGAGGTTTGGGAAGGTGGAAAAGGATTGTGGTGGTGGTGGAACATGTTCTTTTGCTCCGGTGATGGGGTTTATGGTGTAAGTCTCATTCTAATACTTGATTGGAGAGAAGGTAGGGTTTTTGGGTGGTTTGGACGAAGATGGTTCATTCTTCTTAACCCAAACGGGTCGAACCGAGATTTTCGGTTTCTTTGAAAGCTTGGATGAGGAAGCTTTGGGTGAGTAGGGTTGTGACAAACAAATGTCAAGGTTAGGAATGTAGGAGTTAGGCATTGTGAGAGTGTGAGAATGATATCTCAAGGTTATGTGAGAATGAATTCTCAAGGTTGGGAAGGTGTGAGAATGAAATCTCAAGGTTGGGGTATAAGTAAAATGTAATCAAGGTAAGAATTTGAATACAAAATGTGTATTGTCAAGGAATGTTTAGTCAATTTGAGTAAACAAGGAATCTTGACTGGGAATAGGGTTTAAAGGTTTTGACCAAAAATTCGTCAAAAGTCACTTTCTGGCCGCAGTACCTTATAGGGTCCGGCGGTTCCATATCACTAAGGAACCGCGGGTCTTTAAGGAACCGCGTCCAGAGGACTTTAAACCATGTTTTTCCTGGGTTTTGGGAAAAACTAAGACTTTTTCAAAAAATTGCAAATCTTGGAATTTTACCTCTATTAGAACCAAAATATGCTAGGGTTGCATAAAGCAACACATTCACAAAGAATGTCTTGACAAAGGATGACAAAATAATTTAGATATCATTTTGAACCAATTTTAGTCAAGTTTAGGGGTTGTGATAGATTTAGGTTCAATTTTAATCTCAAATTAAAGTTGATTAGTGTGCACAAAAGGATAGAATCACACAAAGCTAAATCCATAAGTCAACAACATAAAACATTCATTAGTGAAACAAGTACAAAGATAAATAAAACTAATTAATACATAGCTAGCTTATCATTAAATCTAGATAGGTGGTTTTCTTTGGCTTGTTGTTGAAAATCTTTATTAAAAGAACTCCATCATTCATCTCCTAAGAGGAGGCATGGAGAACAAAGCAAGCAAGAAGTTTTGCAACATCCTATGTAGTTCATACATGTCCATGCTAAGGTTATGGATGATGTAGTGATTGTAAAGACAACATGGGCAACTAGGACCATGAGTTTGTTGAAACCCAAAGTAAGGATCACCCAAGAGGAGGGAAAGAGGGACACCCAAAATTGGGATGTTTGAGTTGGGTGGAGGTGGAGGAGGCATGTTCTCCAAGGGTGATGTGGGTGAAAGTGGAGGCATGTTCCCCAAAGGGGAAATGGGTGAGTGTGGAGGAAAATTCTCCAAGGTTGGTGAAATTGGTGAGTTGTGAGGGGTAAATGGTGAAGTTACCAAAATGTCATCAAAGTCATTCCCAAAAGGAATGCTTTGGATTGGTTGAGGTTGTGTGGTCACTTCCAAGGGTGCACTTGGAGTGAAGGGTGAAGAAAGCTCATTCATTCTAGAATTGAATGAAGAGGAGGTAGAACCAATGGAGTGGTTAGTACCATGGGTGGAAGAAGTCTTGCATGGTACAAGAGGTGGGGAAGGTGATGAAGAAATGAGGATAGGAACATTCTCATTCTTAGGTGTGAGGAAAGGTGAAGAGTTAGGCTTAGCTACCTTAACCCTTATTTTGAGTGTTTTTCTTGGGGTGGAGGTCTTGGAAGTGTTTGAGGTTTTGGTACACACCATGGTTGATTAGGGTGGTTTAAGGTTTAGGGAAGTATGTTTGATGTGTGAAGAACATGGCAAACAAGGTGGGTTTAAATGGTTGAGGGGATGATCCAAACTAGTAATGGGTTAAAATCATTTTAGGTGAATAATGAATTTAGATACCCTAGTTTAGGAAATGTGCAGTTTATTACTGAAAATCATGCAAGGTTTACACAAAATTAAGAAAACAGTGTAAAGCAAAGATGCTGTCGTGCACAGTGGCCGGTGGTTCCTTATCTAGGACCGGCGGTACCTTATCGATAAGGAACCGCGGGTCGATATGGAACCGCGACCAGAAGGTTTTCAAAAATTTCCCATTCCAGTTTTGATAAACCCAGATTTTTCCCAAAGGTTTCACAAGCCAAAGTTAACTACAGATCATAGTCTAATAAGCTAACTATCATATGGCATGCACAAAGCTATGTAAAGCACAAACATGATGGCATAAGCAACATTTAGGATCAAAATAAATAGTAATCCAAATAAGTAACATAAGTAAATAAACACCTAAACCAAAGTGTTAATAAGCAAATGTTTAAGCTGCAAAAGATAACCAAACTTTGACACACTACAAAGTCTTCACCTCCTTTTCTTGCTTAAATCCTTGATCATTTTTTCCAAATACTTGATTCCCCTTCTTGACTCAATCCGGTGTTCATGCAAATCACCTCGGGTTCGAAGATTTTGACGGTAAAGTTCCTCCAAATTGAGATTATTAGGAACTTCACTAGAGGAATGGTGGGGAGGGGAAGCAATGTCATCTAAACCATCCACGAATGAGTTTGTGGAGTGGTGAGAAGAACTCGAAGAGTCAATGGGAGCACTTGTGCCAATGCCATCACCATCACTTGTTGGCATGTCCATGTCCTCATCACTGAACTCTTGTTGATCGGATTTACGGTCAGATCTTGTCTTTCTCTTATACACCTCTCGAATAGGTAGCATGACCCGTTTGACCGGATGAAATTAAGAAAGATCAAGATTTGGAAAATCACGGCCAACCCTTTTAAAAAGGCGAGTGAGAAGCATTGCGTAAGGGAGGTTTGTTTTAGGCTTGTGAATAGCATAATTGATCCGTTGAGCGATAAAATATGCCAAATTGTAATTGGTGTTGGTAAAGATGCAATATAACATATGCACTAAACACGCCGGACCATGATCCCGGTTTCCACCAAGACAAAACACATTTTCCCTAAGGATATTGGTCCATTGAACCATATTATCATTAAGGTCGCTCAAGAGAACCTCATGACGTTTCACCGAACGTACCTTAGTATGAAGGCTTCTCTTAACGGGTCGATTACGCTTTTTGGAGACAACGTCGACAATGAAGTCAAGATCAATTTCCTCATGATCATTTGGAGGACAATTATTGGATTCAAGGAGAGCACTAAGCTTCCATTTATCCGTGAAGCGACAAGTGCCTACAAATGGGACATCAAGAATTTGACCAAACACTTCGAGAGAGAGTATTGAATGAGTTGATCTTTCAAGATGAACCTAACAAATATTCCATCATTGTTTTCAATGACAGAGTATGTGCTAAAGAACTCCAAAAGGAATCGAGGATAGATGTCTTCCTTAATGTTCAACAAACAATCAAATCCAATGTGTTCAAACATGGACTTGATGTAGATATAATTCTTGATATCCTCTTGGACAACTCTACCCTCATGAAAGCAACGGGATTGGAGAGAGGAAAAAGTATGGCAAGGTGAGTCGAGTGACAAAAGTCGGATAGGTTTGGCATATACTGTTTGGTGAGTTGATGATCCTTTTGGTATTGTGAAGGCATGATTAGTACCTAAATAAGCAAAAAAAATATTTCTCCAATCACTCATATGAAAAATAAAAAGGAAAACGAAAAATGAAAATGTGTTATATCAATTGCTTGACAAACATAGGATTGAATCCATATCATTTTCATGTTCACAATGTGTATATTCCATCCTTGACCAAGAACACATGATCTATGTTAGATCAACAATGGATTAGAACATTGGTTTTTCAAAACAAGGTTTTTAGGTAAGCATTAACAATGTCATTACCTACTTGTTCATGGGTTCATCTCAAACCCATCTTTTAACCAAAATCATTTAGCCTAAATTCGGATTTGTTCTATAAGTGGGTTTTAGTGAAATCTTAATGAATATCAACCTAAGGAATCATAGTAAGATTACCATGTCAACCCACATTCCTATTAAGGTTTTAATTCAATTTCAATTTTAAAAATCCCCAATTATGAAAGGATGAACCCTAGAACAAAATAGATGAAACTGAAAGAAAATACTTACAATTAATTGATGTTAGATGAAGGATGAGTGAAACCTACAACTTGGAATCAATTAATTTGAGTGACTGAAGGTTTTGGAAGCTTCAACAATGGTGGAAAAGGTAAAACCCGTCAGCTGTGTGTTTTTGGGAGAGAGAGAGTTTGGTTTGAAAAAAAATAAAAAAAACACAAACTGGCGCTCTGACAAAAGTTACTGCCCGCGGTACCTTATCGATAAGGAACCGCGGGTTTGAGCCGCGGAGATAAGGAACCGCCTGCAGAGGCAGGTTTCTATCTCTGAAAAACGCCAAATTTTGAAAATCCAGTTTTTCTAAAATACTTAAAATTAAATCATGAGCCTTTTAGAATATCATTGGATCGTCATAACACTAAGCAATATGCCTTAACGAAGGATTACGAGTTAAATCAAGATCGAAAATAACCGAAACGGATAAACGACTACTCATAGCAAAACGACTAAGTGGAGAGAAATCAAGGGAAGTGAATCAAGACTAGGATCAATGCTCAAGGGATTAATGACAATCTTCAAATAGAGGTAACGAGGAGCTTGTGTCATATATAGTGGTTTAAGACGTGCCTTTCCGGCGAAACATTAAACGGCTTTGGTAATGAATAAGCATAAAGCAATTATTCAAGTATAGACTAAGATCACTTTTAATAATAGTCTTAGTCTAAACAAAAATATGAGCAAGGTATTAATTCACTTTCTCTCCCATAGAAATCATGCTTGATACTTTAAGCTTCTACTAACTCACTCTACATCACCATAGTGAGTCAAGTATCCAAGCAATGAAGGTTTGAGAGGATAAAGGAAAAGAAGCACAAACCACAAATAAATGTCAAGGCAAGGATGCCGAGAACAAGCACATAGTCAAGTAATGATCAAAAGAATGATCAAAGGGCGTGTGGGAGAACGAAAGCGTACCTTGGCCACAAAGAGCAATCCATGAAGGAATAAGTGCTATGCCCAATCAATGACTATGATGAGTACTAAGTCTTCAAGGACTAGTATCATTCCCAATCATCTTGGTATCATCATTCAAAGATGTTAAAGATCAATGAAGATGATTCTTCTACAAGTGCAAGTAACTCAATCCACAACCAATTAAGTGATTGATCTTCATGAGTACCTACACAAAGCAAGATTCAAACTAGTAGATACATTTCAAGAGTATATCTAAAATGCATAAAGGCTACTAATCTTAATTAGGATGCAATATTATCAATTAAAAGACCTATTTTTCAAAGAAAACATAGTTTTGACCAAAGAGAAACTTTAGTACAACTAGACCTTCTAATTTGAGGAGACAATGGATCGATCCAAGTTTTAAAGTACAATATACTTCAAAGATCTTGAGTGACCATCTCTCTGATACCAATTGTAGAAACTAGAAGGGGGGTTGAATAGTTTCTCTTCGATTGGTGACCAAATTAAAATTGCTTTCAATTTGGTTTGTATCAAAACTATCTTTTACTTGAAGCTAAGTTGCATAATGATTAGGTTCAATTGAAATGCACTAGCAAGAATAATAAGCAAGTATAATGATAATGAAATAAGTAAAGAGCAAGGAAGGAGACAACCTAGTGGGAAGACACCAAGATTTATAGTGGTTCGACAACGAGGCTCTATCCTCGTTTCTACTCCACTCCTCGAGTACACCTACTCGAGATTTCCACTATATCCACAAGCTCCCTTCTCGGCGGAGAAAACCTTACATCGTTGCTTACATTATTTTCCGACACAAACTAAATGTCGAGACCCAATCTTTAGCTAGGACCAATCTACACGACGTTGCCTACTTCACAATTTTAACGACACAAGGCTAGATGTCGAGTTCTAATCTTAAGGTAGAACCAATCTTCACGACGTTGCCTACTTCACCATTTTACGACACAAGGCTAGATGTCGAGTTCTAATCGAAAGCTAGAACCAATCTTCACGACTCTTCACTTTGAAGCTAAGTGAGAACTTTACACAACACAACTACTAATCACTTTAAAGTTTAGTGAGAACTCACAAGACACAACCACATCACTTTATAGTTTAGTGAGAACTCCTAATCAAATCTATTACAACTCAACTAGACTTATCCAAGTACACACATGTAGCTTGGATTTACACAACACAAATCCAAGCAAACACATATGCAATGGATGTACACAACAAATCCAAGTATTCACAAATAACTTGGATGAACACAACTAGTCCAAGTATTCATAAATACATTGGATTGACCTAAAACAAAAAAGGTATCATGATGAATATGACTAGCTCATAAATTCATCTTTATCACTACACTAGTGAGTGAGTGATCTTCTCATTGGACATGGTAAAGGAGGGGATCAAGAGGATAATCATATGTAAACATCCTTAACAAATTAAGTGATCATTTACTAATGATTATGCTATAGAAAATAGAAAAAGGGCTAAGAAAAACGTCCAAGAGGCTTGCTGGAAAATGAGATTTGACCCACTATTTAAAGGAGACAAAGTTACAACGGATCTATAACGGCTACTGTGCGCGGTACCTTATCTCACCCCGCGGTACCATATCGCTAAGGTACCGCGTAGGTACTTAAGGTACCGCCACTAGACTCCGCTCCGTTTTTTGTCTTTTAGTGGGGTGGGAATATCTGAGGTATTTGAACCCTTCAAAGGATATTCTAACAGCATTTGGAATATGCCATTTTCAAATTTTCATTTTCCATTTTAATAAAACATTTTCTAAAAAAGAAAGTTTATTAAAAAGTCTTTTGTCTTATTAACAAAAGTGAGTTTTAAGGATAATCATTTTGATGATCACTAAGTATGATTAAGAAAGGTTAGTGATATGATTATTACCTTGATGATAGTGTTAGTTAAATAATTCATTTTGTGTTTTACACTAAATGTGTTGTATGGTTTGTTGTGATGAAAACTAAGAAGGATTAGTTAACACTAATAATGTTTTTAGGCATTACTTGCATTAACATAAACTTTGATTACCCGTCATGTGCTTAGAACAACCAGTATACTTAATCCACTCGTCGGGTTCTAGATCGATAACAACACACAAGATCAAACATTTGATCCCCAATATCTCATGGGTCTAAAGTTGTTAGTTCCAAACATCCCTTGCATTTGATTGGAATGCATGAATGAAGGAGACATTCCCTACGGGGAAAAGTATTGTGGTTGAAAATTATTCCAATTCAAATGACCATTTTGTTGTCTATGATTTTTCCTAGGTGTCTTTGACCTTGATCTAGAATTATTGTTATTGTTCCTAGGTATCAAAGTTTTACTTCTAGGTCGTGACTTAGCTTGATCATTTCTTTATGGTGTAGGTGTTCTACTTCTAGGTTTAGACTCATTTCGTACTCTTGGGGGACACGTTTGTCTAGACAAGTCTGTAGTTCCCATTGAAGGTTTACTTAAAGGCTTATAAAATTTTCCAAGGGTATTGTTATCAAGGATAGGTACTTGGACCTTGTTAACAAGAAGATGTCTAGGCCCTTCAACCAAATTAGCCTTTTTAGAAACTTCAGGATTTTCACAAAAACCATCCTCTGTCCGCGGTTCCTTAGCTCCACCCGCGGTTCCATAGTCATAAGGAACCGCGCAATATAATGGAGAATCGCGTACAGTGGTACGTTTTTCTGAAAATCTAACTTTTTTTGGTTCACTAGTTGATGCTTCATTAGTGTCATATACCAACCCAAGTCTTTCCCTAGAATGAATTTGTTTATTCAACATGTCATCAAGAACACTAGTACCTTTCATGAACTTTTCCAATTTAATGGAGGTACTCTTGGGCTCTTCATTCTCTAGTCTAAGGTTTTCACAATTTACACAACCTACATCAACTTCTTTGTTTTTCTCAAGCTTAGCTAATTTCTCTTTTAGCTCGCTAATCTCATTTTCAAGCTTAGATCTAGTTGATTTTAGCACTTTGTTCTTTTCAATGAATTTAATGCTAAGTTTATGTAAATTATTGTATTGACCTTCTAACTCATTAACATCTAGAGAATAACTATCATTGCTATAATATTTGGTTTCAGAATGTACCTCTTTAGACGTGTGAGCAATAAGACATTTCTCATCCTTGGGATTGTCATCAACATCTTCACCGCTATCACTCCATGAACCTCCGACAATCACCGCGTGGTTCTTGTCACGTGAAGACTTAGGACAATCACCGATGAAATGATTTGGATCACCGCATCTAAAACACTTCCTATCACCTTTATCATCTTTAGCATATCGGTTTTTGGAGAATGACTTCTTGTCGTTGTTTGGTTACCTCACGTATTGACCTCGTCTTTTGAAGAACTTCTTAAAGTCTCTAACCGCCAAGGCATATTCCTCATCATCACTATCCGAGGAATCTTCATGGTCACTTTGCGCCTTCTTGTCTTTGAGTGCGAGAGACTTTCTTTCACTCTTAGTTTTCACCATTTTCGAGTCCTTCAAAATTATCATCTCATGAACTTTCAAGTTACCAATGAGTTCATCGAGTGATAATTTGGCGAGATCTTTTGATTCTTCAATCGCCATGACTTTAGCTCTCCATTTGGGATGCAATGCCCTAAGAAACTTCCTAACATTGTTCTTGCTAGAAAAACCTTCATCAAGTGCTTTTAGACTAGTAATAATAGTGTTAAATCTAGCAAATGCACTATCAATAGTTTCATCCTCTAAGATGACAAATTGTTCATATTGTTGAACAAGAAGATCGATTTTACTTTCTTTGACTTGGATTTTACCTTGGTGGGTTACTAAAAGAGTGTTACAAATATCTTTAGCGGTTTCACACATAAAACTCCTTTTGTACTCTTTCTTTGGTAAAGCATTATAAATCATCATTTTAGCCTCATTATTTTTAGAAACTTTCCTTTTAGTATCATCACTAGCTTTGTCAAAAGTGACTAACTCTTTACTTTTAGAACTTCATTATATTGAAAAGGCAAAATAACATTGGTAATAACATGCCAAAGATCTAAATCTTTTAATTTCACATAAGTCTCAAACCTATTTTTCCAATAAATAAAACTATCGGTTTCAAAAAGAGGTGGTCTTTGCATAGATTTCCCTTCTAGATACTTGTTGTAATCCATAGATCGATTCAAGTTTTAAAATACAATATATTTTAAAAAGGCTTGAGCAACCACTCTCTGATACCAATTGTAGAAACTAGAAGGGGGGTTGAATAGTTTCTTAAAAAATAGTTGTAAAAGATAGGTTTATAAAAATCATTTTTCAAAAACTTAAGCTTGAGTGTTTATGTGAAACCTTCTTATACACAATATGAACAAAGTAGTGCAATTAATCTAATAATCACAAGTATAAAGAATAATGAATGTAAAGAGACAAGGGAAGGAAAGATCAAACCAAACACCAAGGATTTATAGTGGTTCGGCAACGAAGCTCACTCCTCATTCCTACTCCACTCCTCAAGTACACCTTACTAGAGAGTTCACTAATCAACAAGCTCCTTAAGGTGGAGAAAACCGTACACAACGTTGCTTAACCAATTTCTGACTCTAAGCTAAAAGTCGAGCCCTAATCTTAGCTTGGACCAATTAATGTATAATTTTGAATTCTTTTTATTCTCTTTATCGTTCCTCGACTCGACTCGAATTGATCTCAAATATGACGTAAGACTAATTGTTCTTGGTGAAATGTATTTTTGGTATTTTTAGACTAAAATCTATTTAATTAAAATCTATTTAATTAACCATTTTAAAACTTATTTAAATAAATTTGAAAACTAATTTTAAAATAAAACTTAAACCTAAATTTAAATCTAATTAATTTTAAACTAAAAACTTTAAATGAAATCTATTTTAAAACTAATTTTTAATAAGACTAAATAAAAACTATTTTATGAAAGCAATTTAAAATTCCTAAAAGTAAGAAAAAATATTTTTTTATCTTTTTATATTTTTTTAAAAACTTTATAAAAGAAAACTTAAATAAAACTTTTTAATTAAAATTAATGAAAAACTTTAAACTAAAATTATATTTAAACTAATATATTAAACTGGCAGCTATGATTTAACAAATCTATATTAATAAAAAGGACTAGAAGTTAAACAAAAAACATGTACTAGATGAGATGGTAGAGGCGTATGACTATTGAACGAAAGGTCAGGGGTTCGAGTCCCCTGACAGACAAATTTTTGCTTATATTATTTTTTTGGAATTTTGAATTCTCAGATCAAAAGGATCTGAGATTTTGAGCAGTAAATATCAGCCATACAACAAAATCAAATAAGCACTATAGCTAAGACGAATAAGCAGAAAAAACTAATAAGGCATAAAACATTAAGCAGATAAAGCTAATAAAAAAAACTTAGAACAATAAGCAAATCTATAGGATAAAATAAGCAAAACCGAAATAAGCGAAAAACGGCAAAAACAATAAGCGATAAGCAGACTAAATCAAATAAGCTAAATAAGCAGATCTAAAAACATGAAACCAAATAAGCAGATAAACCCAATAGACCCAAACTAATACTGAAACTTAAACAGAATAGCAGATTAAATAAAAGAAAACTAAGCAAACTTAAACATTCAGAAAACTTATACAAAAAGCAGATTATAAAACTAGCAGATAAATTCAGACAATAAGCCATAAGTAAATAACTAAGCAGATTTAGGAAATAAACAGATCCAACAAAACTTAATACCAAACAAACAAGCTAAAAAAAACAGATGAAAAAACAAAACAGATTAATAGCCAAATAACAATAGCAGATTAAAAAAAAACTATAAGCAGATTCAAAATCTCTTAATCTAAAATTAACACTAAAAAAATAAAAAGAGAACAAACCTTTTGATGATAACCGTTGGGACGTAGGTGGGCGCTGAACCCCCTATGAATCGAATCTAACGCCACCGTTAAACATCATCGTCTCGAACAGTATCCAAAGATCTTCAACCGAACCAGACAAAAGCTTCGAACAGAATTTTATTAATTTCCCAGTGGGAGAAATTAATAATCCACTTTCTATACTTTTATAATAATTAAAAAGAAACAGTGATGAATAAAAATATCTTGCGATTAAAATAAAAAACACAACTTTAAATCAAAATATAAATTTCATTAATAATTAAAAATCATTACAATACTTAGAAAAATTAAAATTACAATTTAACCTAAATCTAATGAAAACTAAATTATATCCTACTCCTAATTTAATAAAAAAAACAGTAAAAATAAAGAAAAAATGGAATACTCCGATTACAAGTTGTGGGAGGGTTATATAGGCAAACCCTAATCTCTTTGATGAACTTGGTGCTCACGTAATTCAATCTTGGCTGCGTCTTTCTTCTCTCTCTTTTCTCACACTTGATCAACGGCAGAAAGGACCCTTATCACGCGGATCACCACCTTGGCAGTCATATGTGTTTCTTGTGTTTCTTGAAAGATGATGTGGACTCGATTGATTGGTGAATTGACTGTGATGATTTGTATCAACCAATCAAGATCAAGGGATGAGGCCACGTTGGATTTATTCCTCCATTATCAAGATCAGAAAAAAAGGGGGAATTAATTTCCCCTGTGTGATATACACGCGCCTTATAATCTCAAAAGCCCAAATTTTATTCGGATAATTAGGGTTTGGGTGTGGGTAAAAGCTGTGTTTTGTTTGAGAGAGATAAAAGTGGGTGAGAAAAAAACTTTGTTTGTATCGAAAACAATGGGTGTGGGGTAAATAATTCGTTTATTTAAAAACGTGTGGGGGATAAGGAGTTGTTACGTGTGAGTGTTGAGTGGGAGATTGACCAAGGACTTTGACTAGCAAAATTGTTTTCTCCGTCAAAATTATTCACTAAATGGGCTTGTGGCCCAAAATCTTTTCCATCCGTTTATTGAATTGGTATTTTGGGCCATATTGGGCTAATTAACAAAAAGTATATACTTGAAATCCTTAAATTGGGCTTTTGAGCCCATTTATTCAATGTGGGACCCACTTGGCCCAATTATCTTCGTAAATGATTAAATCCACTAAAACAAGCTTGATTTCGGCTTTCTTGTTCATTTCTTCAAAACCGTGTCGAATTGCCGGTTTTCGTGAACTTTGGCACGCTTTTGGTCTTTTGACTTTGTCTTCGTCTCTTTCTTGGAATTTTCTTCATCATTTGACCGTGAAACCCCGTGTTTTCTTTCCTTTTGATCTTTTGTACCTATTTCACACAAAAAACACAAAAACACGCGTAATTCCGACTTTTACGATATTAAACACATGATTAGGTCTTGTTTTTCCTTGATTTTAGTGGCAAAAGGATAAGTTTTTACACACTTATTAAATCCCCTACACTTGACCATTGCAATGACCCCATGCAATGTATTATTTTAAAGCATAAAATTATATTTTTCTCATAATTAACCCATCTTGGCCTTTATTACTATTACTACTACTACTACGATGAAAAGGTAAAAACTTTAAAGGAAACAAAATTTATTAACTTGGAAATTATTTGATGGAAGAAACTTGTAAAGAAATCTAAGACTTGAATTAGGGCTTTGGTGTCATGAATATTAATCACCCTCAAGTTTCACATTCCCCATACTAAGCTTAAAAACGAGATCATTGTTATTACAAGTTAGCACAACTAACACTTACTCATGTGGTTTAATTAATCACTTAGACCCCCTTATTCCTACGGTGTATCTCTTGTATTTTATTTTTGTCTTGAATGATCACAAGGATGCATTTTTGACTTTTTTCGATAATTTTTTTAGGCCGAAAATAAAGTAAGACGATTTAATCAATATTTAGCTAAAGGACAAAATCTTTTAAAACGGCTTCTCGAAATCTCATAAAGTTCATATCTTGGCATAACTCTTTTCACGATTTGAGACTTTTCTCGGACCGATATTTGGCATTTACTTCAAACTTCAAATCTTGAGAGACGCTCTTGAAATTATGGTCTTCTCTTCATTTTGGTATACATCTTCATTAGGAGTGAGAGATGCGTCAAATGTTGACCTTGACTTCTACATTTATCCTCTTCTTTATTTAGGATTTTTGATATACAACGATCCGCCTCCTTTTCGGACTTGGATCTATTTATCCTCATACCTTGTTAGGGTCTTTTTGGATAGACTTCTTCATGATCTTTAAGGGAGTAATTGCTTCTCGTCGTGTGTCTTGATCTTTCATATTGATTTTGGATTAATGACCTTCACATCATCTTAGGATCTTTAGCAAAAAAAAAAGTGAATCCTCATGCCTTGTGAGGGCCTTTTTGGACTCGGGTATCCTCATGCCTTGTGAGGGCCTTTTTGGGTACGCCAATCTTCGCGTCCCGCTTCAATAAGTTATGCCTTGGCTATGAACTCTAGTTAATCCCGAGCAACTTTTAAACGATCTTGGGCTAGAAGCTAAGTAATTTTTCAAATCGTACGACCTTACTTATTGCAATTAATTATTTACAAGTGATGGGAGAAAAAGATCATAATTAACTCACATAAGTTAATGAAAGAATACCAAACTTATAATTGACTCTATCATTTCTCGTTCTCCATAATTTAAAATCTCAAGGAATGAGACTCGTGGATGCTTAGCCTAATAAACCAATTAAGGTCTACATGGTTAAGGATACTAGCTAGAGTAAACTCGGATAAGTAAACTCGGGTTGAGTCAAAATATTCACGACGGGCCTAATATATCAAAGACGTCTAAACTCGTTAAAACCATTTTATTTATTTATTTATTTTGACTCTATTCTTGAAATGGAATATATACATACGATGCGATGACAAAAGAAAAGAAAATAAAAGAAAATAAATGGAAAATACTACTAGGCCAAAATAGATCAAAAATTTGAAAAACGTTGAAAAATTAAATTTTCCGGTTAAATGAGGTCAAATTCATGGAAAAGCCCACTAAAATTCGATAGAAGTCCCCCTCCACTTAATATAAACACTGCCCTCAATGTTTAAGCATGTGGGAGAATAAACTCCCCTACACTTAGGACATTGAGTACGTTGTTTAAATCGAGCTAAGAAAGAGACAACTAAAGTGATTACATTTATTTGTTTTATTTATATACAAGATTGAATCACAATAGCAAAAACTTATCAAAGGAACCGGGTACACGGGAAACACGAGATCACGGGTCGCGTCAAAAATACCAAAAGTGGATCATTAAGCACATGTCCCTGCACAATCACAACACACAAACAACCTATTTGGCTCCCCCTACACTTATTGTAGAAAATAGATAAAATAGTAGATCATCGGGTTGCCTCCCGAGAAGCGCTTGTTTTTGTTAACCGAGTCACGAGCCTGACTCGACCCTGAATTAAATGGTCCATGGGGAAGCCTCTAATGTAATACCGGGATCAAAAATCTTATCCTCGGTCCCGGAGGAACATAATAAATGAGAGGCAGGAGGGTAAGTCATGAAAGGTAAAAAGGTCCTCTCTACATAGTGAAGTTATCATCCACGGGAGTATCAATATTAAGAAACTCATCGATCTCAGGAATGAAAAAACCATCATCATCACTAAAAGTGATATGTGGAAGAGAATCGATGGTAGAATCAAAAGTAATTGGCGAAGAGGCAAATGTGAATTTATCAAAATCCGAGTTTTCAAAATCAATATCAATATCAAGTTTTAAAACTCCATTTGCCTTCTCATCAATACCATGATCACAATTAAGCTCACGCGAGAAATCCAATAACACGGGATCATAAAAAGCATCCTCGTGATGGAATTTCTCAATACTCGGGGTATAAAAGTCATCACTAAGGAGTAAAGAATCCGATAAATCATTAGTATCATGGTTTTCAAAAGTCGGTTTTGGTAAAATAGGAGAATCATCCTCATCCGATCCCGAGGAATAATTAAAAATGTAGTCGGAGTCACAAGATAACTCATCCCTATCTACAAACTCCTTAGGTGTAGGACAAATTAAGGGTTCTTCTTCTATGAACTCATTATAAAGTTTGTCACACTCCTCAAAAATTGGTTTATCAAAACATGTCTCGCTAAGAGGATTTGAAGAAAGCATAAAGTCATTTGAAGGAGTAGGTGAAAGAGTCATACAAGAAATGGGGTCATCAATGGGTAATGGAGGCTCAAGTATAATCTCGGGAATTTCCTCAATAGGTGAGGAAAGAGGAGAGCTAATTGTATCCGTGGGTGTCAACACCGGAGGGTGAGTAAAACTCATGATAATCTCCGGGCCTTGTCTCTCCTTTATTGGCGGAGAGATGGAAGGATCCACAGTGGGAACATCACTACTAGTAGTGGTGTTAGCCTCAACATCAACTCTCAAAGACGGCTCAATATCACCTTGAGCTTGATAGGTTTCTAAAATGAGCATGAATTTCCTATCGGTTTGCTCTTGCCATTTTCTTAGTAATCTATCATGTTCCTCAAGTTTATGAAGAATTAAATCCATTTGAGGTTGTGAAATACTCCCTTGATTATAGTTTTGAAAATTTCCTTCATTTGGAAAACCTTCAT
Organism: Glebionis coronaria; assembly: GCA_025667525.1. NCBI lineage: Eukaryota > Viridiplantae > Streptophyta > Magnoliopsida > Asterales > Asteraceae > Glebionis > Glebionis coronaria. The sequence continues at coordinate 57,148,704 of CM046881.1, forward strand.
TATTTGAAACCCTTGATTTTGAAATTCCCCATAAAACCGTTGATCATAATGTGGTGGGTCACTAGTTGTAGGAAAACTAGGGGAGCCAAAATAAGTATTAGTAGCATAACACATACTTTCCTCATTATTATAAACCTCCTCATAAGTTTTGTCACAATTAAAATAAGCATGAGGTCCACCACAAGTCGTACACTCCTCGGACATAATCTTATAATGCTCTTCTTGCAATATTTCCCAAATCAGACGATTATCCATGATAATGTCAAAAGCTCGATTCTCCTGATCGGCTTGAGAGACGTTACTTTTTCGCCTTCTTTGAAGGACGAGATACACCAATCGGTATTTGTGCACGCGCGCGAGTGCGCATACAACCCAAAACAAGGAATGAGGTAGGAGACCTCGGTCGACTTTGAGAGGAAAAGGATTTTCCCTCTCGAGGTTCAATATGAAAAAGCTACAAAAAAAATATATACGTAATACTACTTGAGTTGGCAAACCAATAATCGGTCGTCCCTCTCAATATACGCACAAGCAAGCGGGGAAACGAGGTGGCACAAAGCACTTAAGTACCTTTTTCCTTAGACGGCCTTTTATAGCGCGTCGCCTTATACCCACCTTATAGTTTGTATAAATCGAGTTCAAACGTCTTACTAGTATTTATCTATTTTGCCTCTTTTTTTCGTTTTGGATTCGAATACAATAGTTAGGTGATAAAATCCCAACTAAGGTCTTATTTGAAAAGTAGGTAAATTAATTGTGCTACGTAATATAATATAGTAAAAGAAAAATCCTTTTGTATTTTTTTAGAAAAATATATATTCACAATAAAAACGAAAGAAATCGAAATAAGAAAAATAACAATAATACGTAATATTTTTGGTGTAATACTTTTAGGAAAAAGTATTACTTTTGGATTTTTTTTTATTTTTTTGTTGCAAATCTTAGGAAAGAATTTGCTTTTGATGCTTTTTTATTTTTTGTATTTTTATCTTTTCGATTTTTTTGTATGTTTTTGATTTTTGTTAACAAGAAAAACAACGTTCAAAAATGAAGGGGTCCCAAAATCCAAATCGTCTCACGAAATCGTCAATCGTAACGAGCGAAGCGGCAGCGGCGCCAATTTAATGTATAATTTTGAATTCTTTTTATTCTCTTTATCGTTCCTCGACTCGACTCGAATTGATCTCAAATATGACGTAAGACTAATTGTTCTTGGTGAAATGTATTTTTGGTATTTTTAGACTAAAATCTATTTAATTAAAATCTATTTAATTAACCATTTTAAAACTTATTTATATAAATTTAAAAACTAATTTTAAAATATAACTTAAACCTAAATTTAAATCTAATTAATTTTAAACTAAAAACTTTAAATGAAATCTATTTTAAAACTAATTTTTAATAAGACTAAATAAAAACTATTTTATGAAAGCAATTTAAAATTCCTAAAAGTAAGAAAAATATTTTTTATCTTTTTATATTTTTTTAAAAACTTTATAAAAGAAAACTTAAATAAAACTTTTTAATTAAAATTAATGAAAAACTTTAGACTAAAATTGTATTTAAACTAATATATTAAACTGGCAGCTATGATTTAACAAATCTATATTAATAAAAAGGACTAGAAGTTAAACAAAAAACAGGTACTAGATGAGATGGTAGAGGCGTATGACTATTGAACGAAAGGTCAGGGGTTCGAGTCCCCTTACAGACAAATTTTTGCTTATATTATTTTTTTGGAATTTTGAATTCTCAGATCAAAAGGATGTGAGATTTTGAGCAGTAAATATCAGCCATACAACAAAATCAAATATGCACTATAGCTAAGACGAATAAGCAGAAAAAACTAATAAGGCATAAAACATTAAGCAGATAAAGCTAATAAAAAAACTTAGAACAATAAGCAAATCTATAGGATAAAATAAGCAAAACCGAAATAAGCGACAAACGGCAAAAACAATAAGCGATAAGCAGACTAAATCAAATAAGCAGATTAATCAAAACTAATACTGAAACTTAAACAGAATAGCAGATTAAATAAAAGAAAACTAAGCAAACTTAAACATTCAGAAAACTAATACAAAAAGCAGATTATAAAACTAGCAGATAAATTCAGACAATAAGCCATAAGCAAATAACTAAGCAGATTCAGGAATTAAACAGATCCAACAAAACTTAATACCAAACAAACAAGCTAAAAAAACAGATGAAAAAACAAAACAGATTAATAGCCAAATAACAATAGCAGATTAAAAAAAAACTATAAGCAGATTCAAAATCTCTTAATCTAAAATTAACACTAAAAAAATAAAAAGAGAACAAACCTTTTGACGATAACCGTTGGGACGTAGGTGGGCGCTGAACCCCCTATGAATCGAATCTAACACCACCGTTAAACATAATCGTCTCGAACAGTATCCAAAGATCTTCAACCGAACCAGACAAAAGCTTCGAACAAAATTTTATTAATTTCCCAGTGGGGGAAATTAATAATCCACTTTCTATACTTTTATAATAATTAAAAAGAAACAGTGATGAATAAAAATATCTTGCGATTAAAATTAAAAACACAACTTTAAATCAAAATATAAATTTCATTAATAATTAAAAATCATTACAATACTTGGAAAAATTAAAATTACAATGTAACCTAAATCTAATAAAAACTAAATTATATCCTACTCCTAATTTAATAAAAAAACAGTAAAAATAAAGAAAAAATGGAATACTCCGATTACAAGTTGTGGGAGGGTTATATAGGCAAACCCTAATCTCTTTGATGAACTTGGTGCTCACGTAATTCAATCTTGGCCGCATCTTTCTTCTCTCTCTTTTCTCACACTTGATCAACGACTGAAAGGACCCTTATCACGCGGATCACCACCTTGGCAGTCATATGTGTTTCTTGTGTTTCTTGAAAGATGATGTGGACTCGTTTGATTGGTGAATTGGCTGTGATGATTTGTATCAACCAATCAAGATCAAGGGATGAGGCCACGTTGTATTTATTCCTCCATTATCAAGATCAGAAAAAAGGGGGAATTAATTTCCCCTGCGTGATATACACGCGCCTTATAATCTCAAAAGCCCCAATTTTATTCGGATAATTAGGGTTTGGGTGTGGGTAAAAGCTGTGTTTTGTTTGAGAGAGATAAAAGTGGGTGAGAAAAAACTTTGTTTGTATCGAAAACAATGGGTGTGGGGTAAATAATTCGTTTATTTAAAAACGTGTGGGGGATAAGGAGTTGTTACGTGTGAGTGTTGAGTGGGAGATTGACCAAGGCCTTTGACTAGCAAAATTGTTTTCTCCGTCAAAATTATTCACCAAATGGGCTTGTGGCCCAAAATCTTTTCCATCCGTTTATTAAATTGGTATTTTGGGCCATATTGGGCTAATTAACAAAAAGTATATACTTGAAATCCTTAAATTGGGCTTTTGAGCCCATTTATTCAATGTGGGACCCACTTGGCCCAATTATCTTCGTAAATGATTAAATCTACTAAAACGAGCTTGATTTCGGCTTTCTTGTTCATTTCTTCAAAACCGTGTCGAATTGCCGGTTTTCGTGAACTTTGGCACGCTTTTGGTCTTTTGACTTTGTCTTCGTCTCTTTCTTGGACTTTTCTTTATCATTTGACCGTGAAACCCCGTGTTTTCTTTCCTTTTGATCTTTTGTACCTATTTCACACTAAAAACACAAAACCACGCGTAATTCCGACTTTTACGATATTAAACACATGATTAGGTCTTGTTTTTCCTTGATTTTAGTGGCAAAAGGATAAGTGTTTACACACTTATTACCAATCTACACCAATATACTTTAAGGACTAAGTATTAACCACAATACATACACAACTTCTAAATAGACGCTACTACTTGGATCTTCACAACAATGACACAAAAATGAAAGAATAAGTTTGGATCTTCAATGGATCTTTAAGATTGACACAATACTTCAATGATGATAGTGTTCTTCTCTTTGCACTTTGAGAGGAAAAGATTAGAGGAGAAAGATTCACTTCTAAACAAGAATTAATCAAACAAATGATCAAGGATTTGATTGATTTAAGAAGTATTTAAGAATCTGGAAATGTATGTGCAAAAGAGGTGAATTGAAAGTCTGAGAATGGTCCAATATTTATAAGACAAACATCCAACGGCTATATCTGCACGCGGTTCCTTATTGGTACCCGCGGTTCCTTATTGGTACCCGCGGTTCCATATCGATAAGGAACCGCTATAGGTGCTAAGGAACCGCCTGCATAGACTCAGGTCCTTTTTGTCTTTTAGTGGATTGGTTCGAATCTGGGGATTAAAATATCCTGAAAGGATATTCCAAACCAAGATAGAATATGCCATTTTCAAATTTGAAATTAATTAATATAATAAAATATTTTCTTAAAAAGAAAGTTTAATAATAAAACTTTGTCACACTTAATAAAAAGTGAGTTTTAAGAAAAGATTAAATCCTTGATCACTTAATTAGGGTAATTACTTGTTTGTTCATACCTTAAGTGAAATAGGTAGAAATGAAAATACTTGAACTCAAGAAGTCGTTTTTCATTGTTTTCGTAAATGCTTGTTTTTAAATATTGTCGTAACCAAAACAAAGCGAGACCGAAAAATGCAAGTAACGTTTTTAGGCATCATTGCATTAACACATTGGAAGAAATATTTAAGGGTTTAAGGTACATAGAAGGTATGCTTTTGTTCCCGCATTTTAGGATACATGGCCAGTCATTGGACAACGATTTGCTACCACTATCGTCTGGAGATGACACTAACAGATTTTTGGAGTATGTTCCTAGGTTTAGGAAATTGGAGGTGTATATTGAAACAGGTGTTTCGTCAGTACAACAACACCTGATGGAGAAAAAGACACGTAAGGGTAAGGATGTGGTGGTAGAAGAAAATGTAGTTGATGTTGTTGTGAAAGAATTATATACAAAGAATGGCAACAGTGAGAATATGGTGACATTTTGTTAGACTAGCTTTGTTAGGAGAGACGGAACTGTAGTTGCTAATGATTTTCGTGTCTGTGATTATGACATTGAGTTCCCACCACTATGGTCAACGGAAAAATATTTGAAGATAGGACTAGAAGGGTGAGTGGTGAGTTTAAGTTCAGGAGAATGTTGGAAGAGCTTGACAATGAGTTTGGGTTTGATGATTCAAGCCAGGAAGAACAACCAAATTTAAACATTGTCACTTGGGATGATATCTCTTTTGGTGAGTTGTTATAACTAGTTTTTACAAAACTCGTCTATGGTTTCTGAACCTTTGGTTGGAGAACCCGCTTAGATAATTTGATTAAACATTGAACTTATAGCATTAGTGGCAAGTAAGGCCATTTTCCTACATGGGACATTAATGTAAATTTGGATGAAAACATGAATGTTGATTAGAATGATGATCCATACCATTTTGATGATGAGCCAGAAGAGATAAGTGACATGTTTGTTGATATTGATCAAGCACGGGATGAGAATCATCAAGTAACTCAAATTGAAGATGTATATGACATTTTTGCTTTTTATCAACAAAAAATGAATTAAAAAGTTGTTGATTTAGTGATTCCATATGAGGTGGTTGATGAAGAAATGGTAGCAGAGGTTGTTGATGTGAAAGCAGAGGTTGTTAAGGTGAAGGACGAGGCAAAGGATGGTAATGATGTTGTTGCACAAGAGCAGGTAGACCTCAAGTGGAGAAGAGTCGTGACAGTGATGACTAACAAGCAAGAGAAAAATAATGCTAATGAATGACTTTAAGCTTAATATTTTCTTATGCCTAAGTTGTAGAAGATTATGTCAATGTGGTATTAGGTTTTCATCTAACTTTTGGTTATGTAAACGTTATGATAAAGAAGCCTAACATTGACAATTTTTGAACCACATATGCAGTTTTACTTTTTAGTGGTTGTAACACCCCCAAAATGGATCAACAAAAGCAGTTAAGCTTAGGGGCTGTTACGTCATAATATCAAAGTGCAAGGTAAAAGGAACGACTTTAAATAAGACGTTTGAATAGAATGCCTCGTTGCAAAGATTTAAATAGTTAAAGTCTTACAATCATCCCAAGTCATAAAAGTATTGCAACGAAACATAAAATAGTTTATGTGACAACGAGATATAAAGTTTTAATGCATAAGAAGAAACATCCACAAGATAGCCATGTATGAATGCGGACTCCTATCATCATGAAGTAGGCAAATCAGGTCACATACCTGAGATAAATGTTGAAATACGTCAACATAAAGTTGGTAAGTGCATAGGTTTAAATTTAAAATCATAGCAAGCAGTGGACCACAAAGACATAGTTAATATATATACTTGACCATTATAGGAGGTATAATGTCAAGCATATTGGGTACAACACAAAGTTTATGATAACACTAAGCTCATGAAAACCAAACTATGACAAGTACGCCAAAACATCGCGCGCATAATCACAAAAGTTGCCCAAATAGGTGTCTAAACCCAAGACCACCTAGCACATAACAAATAGTATACGTCTGTTTGGCAGTGGCGATTTATAAATCCCCGGACGAAGGTTGTCAAAAACCTCAATAGATCTATCCATATGATAAGGTTCACTTTACCGGTCATCCGGAAGTGATTAACGGTTCATGAAGGGGACTGAAGCACATGGGTTTAAAACTACTTAGTCATATCCATTAACTACCATCCATAAGCATACAAATGAGAACACATTTTGCGTCCAAACAATCAAGAAGCATTATCTCATGCCAAATGAATTAAACGCATAAAGCAGTTTAATAAGGGACTATGACTCACCTTAGCAACACAAGCTATCACAACAAGAAAATAATAGTCACAGATTCAGATCACGCACGATGCAACCTAAAATGATACTAGATTGAGTTACAATTTATAATACAGGAAACACATGAATGTCATACGCATATGTCAACCTTTACCACGGGTCTAATTTTGTAAAATGAGCGTGCGCTCAAAATCGTTAATTAAAATAATATTTGACTAAACTTTTTAATAAAAATATAACTTTTATTTTAGTAAGATTTCGTCAGCCTTTCGGCGTCGTTTTAATTTAACCATATATAGAAAAACTTTAATAACCGCTAACTATGTCCGACCTACTGCTCTCAACTCAAAACTTGACCTCGCTATATAGCAAACTCGACGCAGAGAAAAACAAGACGACCCGCTTTATCGCCCGGGCTAACAATAAAATAATTTACACATTTGTCATTTAAACATGACATATTTGACATTTAAATATCAACCTTTATCCTGAATGCCACTAACCTCACGTGACAACATGAGGACACTGTTGGGAAAAAAGCTGTTGACTTGTAACACACATTTTTCCCTCGATGACTCTCTCTCACTCTCGGTAGTATCAAAAACAGATTTTCAGTATATTTATCTCATCAAATCACATGCCCAACATGTATATAAATAACGCCTGAAATGCAAATTTCCATTTCTACAATTCGTCATCTCTCTCCGGTTTAATACTCAGACGTAGCAAGAAAAAAAGAGAAACTTGGTTTGCAGAAACCCTTGACCACCACAACACATGAAGCTTAAACAAAGTTAAAAAAATGCATGACACATATGATGGTTTTGGCTTGGTGTGGTCAACACAACTCGTAACCAATCTCTCAACAAAACCGCTCCTCAACAATCCTCACAAAGCTTACAACCGCATTCGCAAACCCACTCTCGTCTCACCACAACGCTCACCAAGAACCATTACTCTCGTCTCACCATCAAACTCTCACAACAACAGCTTCCTTCCCATTAAGCTTGGCTCACCACTCAGCTCTCACAACAACAGCTTTCAAATTTCTCACAACAATACCGCCAACAATCTCTCGTTTCACCACAAAACCCACGATGGGCTCTCACAAAACTTTCACTAACCCCACATCAAACTCTCGACTCATAATAACACACCCTATAGCTCTCTCTCGTATCACCTCAAGGCTCACTAAAAATATCACTAAACCTCTCTCTCCTGACTCATAACCACACTCACCACAATCTTTTATCGCAACAACTCATGACCAAACTGCTCTCTCTCGACTCATAACCACGCTTAACATTTATTTCCAAACATGCTTACGTAATACTTACCCAAAAATGTGTTTAAAAATGCTTGTGAGGCCAAGTTAAAAGATTTACAAAAGTCCATTGTTTAAAGGCCTAGTTTTTGAAAAATGTGGTAACGATGACATATGAAAATAAAGATTTTACGTATGAAAATAGAGTATGCAAGATGTGATATACAAAGATGAAGGTTTAGACCTCGTGTTTCTTCTCGGCACAACAACGACGCAACCAACTAAAAGATACTACAACAATTCTACTAGATTATCCCGTGTTAAAACCGTGACACAAGCAACACCCCACTCGAACTAGTGTTTCCTACGTACAAACTGGTACCCACTTCACGTCTTCGAAACTTTCGGATGAACTGTCGCCCATAAATGAAATTTGAAAGGTGATGTTTATGGATGGAGGTTTTTAGTTCTGGTTCATACAAGTTTAATGAGGTGGTGGAATCACTTGTGTGGGTAAAATGAAGTCTAAAGGTTTAGAATGGAGGTTGAATATAGTTGAAATAGAGGAGGTTGGTAGTTGTTTGCGTTACTGTGTGTGTATATTTTTGGCAGGTGGGGGTGAGAAAAAAGCTATGGCTAGGAAAATAGGTGCAAATTGTGCGAGTGAGGGGGACCAAAATGATTGCCGAATGAGGCTTGAGGATAGTGTATACTTGGTAGCAGGGTGATGGTAGGGATGTATGTGAGTTAACTAAATTTGTATTAGCATTTAGTCTTGGCGGGTAAAAGAGAAGAGAAAGGAAATATGTGGCATGTTATTTTATTTGTTAGATGATAAGTGGAAACCATGGTGTCATAGTTAGTTGCAAAGAAAAAAAAAGAATTTTATTAATGTATGTATAATGATAAGCTTAGGTACACGGTGGGTCGAGGTTCGCGTTACCGTCGGAAACGAGCATCTTACGGTGGTATCATGACGACGATAAATTAACGATATAGTTAACGAAAAGTAAAAGTTGGATAGAGGTTAACGTGTCATACTCGATACTCCTAGGTGAATTAAGGTCCACGCCTAGAACTCCACCTTACTTTGACAATTGGGATGCGACTCTTCTTTAGCTGTTTGACCTCGCGGTCCATGATCTCAACAAGATCCTCGACAAAATTCAACTTCTCATCAACTTGGATCTCGTCCAACGGTATAGCAAGTGCTTCGTTAGAAAGGAACTTCTTCAAATTTGACACGTGAAAAGTATTGTGTACCCGGCTGAGCTCTTGCGGCAACTCCAACCTATAGGCAACAGTACCAACTCTCGCCACATCTCTGAAAGGTCCAATATAACGGGGGTTCAACTTCCCTCGTTTTCCAAAGCGTATGATACCTTTCCAAGGCGATACCTTCAACGTCACTTTATCTCCCACTTGAAATTCGAGAGGCTTACACCTTACGTCCGCGTGGCTCTTTTGACGGTCACGGGCAGCTTGAATCCTACTTTTGATTTTTACAATCTTTTCAGTGGTCTCATGAATGATTTCCGGACCAGTGAGTTGGCTCTCACCAACTTCAGCCCAATACACAGGTGAGCGACACTTACGGCCATAGATTGCTTCAAACGGTGCAACCTTAATATTAGTATGGTAGCTGTTATTATACGATAGTTCCACTAGGGGAAAATGCTTGTCCCAACCCTTTCCAAAATCCAGCACACACGCGCGTAACATATCTTCTAGTGTTTGAATGGTTCTCTCGCTTTGTCCATCAGTTTGTGGATGATAAGTCGTGCTCATATCCAACTGAGTACCTAACGCCTTTTGCAAGGACCTCCAGAATTGAGATGTAAATCTACCATCTCGATCAGATATAATCAAGACATGTATTCCGTGCTTAGTCACAACTTCCTTCAAATACAGTCTTGTGAGTTGAGTCATCGAATCATCTTCCCACATCGCTATGAAATGTGTAGATTTCGTAAGTCGGTCGACGATCACCCAATTAGTATCGTGACCACTCGACGTCTTAGGCTATGATGCACGAAATCGCCTATAAGGGTGGCGTACCCGTGTGGGAGCGGCTGGGGAGCGGGAGCGCCGGCGAATCGGCAGGGGATCGTATCTTGATCGATTCCCAAATCAGGGGATCATTTTTTGACCGAATATGAAACGTTTCGGCTTCTTAAGCCCGTATCATTGGCCCATTTTTTACGGTTTCTATGGGCTTGAACAGGGCCAGATCTAGGGGTGGGCGAGACGGGCGACCGCTCAGGGCATCAAACAAGTAGGGGCATTATTTTTTATGTTATGAATATTTTTATGTGTTTAAATTCATGTTGTAAAGATAAATAGGATGCCTGATAGAACTAAAGAGGAGAATAAGAAATAACTAAATGGAAAAATAAATGTACGAGTTGCCGGAGAAGAATCCGTCGGAAAAAGTTAAATGAGGAAGACACGGTAACAGAGGAAAGTCTATCTGTTAATGTAAAATAAAAAAGTGGCACTCTTTTGTGTTTTATGCACATGGATGACTTTTTTAACTTTAATTTCTATATTCTTTTTGTATATTTTAATCTCTCACTTCTTAGTTGCAGAAAGTTTTTTTATTTTGAATATATATTCAGATCTTTGCAATCATGTATTAGTATCTTTTCCTCAACATACTACTTGTCTACTTCATTTACTTCATACTCTAAATTTTAAAAGGTATTATAAAAACTAAAATATATAAAATTATAGATGACTGATTAGTTTTTTAACGAATAAATGATCATTAGTTAAAGATATTTATTTTTTTATATATTTTTATTGTCGTATCCATGCCGATCCCGTATCTTGATTTTTTTATCTTTGTCGTTTCCCGTTCCTGTATCCCCCTGTCGTTCCCGTTTCGGTGCTACGTAGGTCTTAGGTAGTTTAACAACAAATTCCATCGTTATGTTCTCCCATTTCTACTTGGGAATCACTGGCTGCACTATCAAGCCAGACGGCTTTTGTTGTTCCGTCTTCACTTTCAAACACGTCAGGCACTTCCTAACATAGGTAGCAATATCAGCCTTCATAATGGGCCACCAATACATCTTCTTCATGTCATGGTACATCTTATCCAACCCAGGGTGTATCGAATACTTCGTCTTATGAGACTCATGCATAATCAAAATCCCTTATCCCTCCAAAGTGTGGCTACCAAATTCTCTCTTCAAGATATTTGGTTCCATCGGCTCTTGCCTCAAAATGTTGTCAATTCCACGTAAAATTTCCTTTCCAACGTTCTCGTCCTTAAGAGCTTCAACTTGCGCACCAAGAATTTGTACGGGTAGGTTCAGATTGACAGTCATCATCAAGGACCTAACACTTAGTGGTTTAATTCGTTCCTTCAGACTCAAAGCATCTGCTGCCACATTTGCCTTCCCGGGGTGATAACGAATCTCACAGTCATAATCACTGAGCAACTAGATCCATCGACGTTGCCTCATGTTTAGCTCCTTTTGGTCAAGGATGTGTTGTAGGCTCTTATGGTCGGTGTACACAAAACACTTTGTCCCATATAAATAGTGTCTCCAAATCTTCAATGCGAACACCACAACTCCTGGCTCCAAATCGGGTGTCATATAGTTTTTCTCATGAATCTTGAGTTGTTGAGATGCATATGCGATGACATTCTCCCTTTGCATCAACACAGCTCCCAACCCTTTTACTGACGCATCGCAATACACAGCAAAATCATCAGATCCTTCGAGCAAGGATAAAATCGGTGCACTGCACAACATATTTTTCAATAGTTGGAATGTCGACTCGGCTTTCTATTCCCATTCAAATTTTACCTTCTTTTGAGTCAACTTGGTTAATGGTTTGGCAATCTTCGAGAATCCTTCGATGAAACGTCGGTAATACCCAGCAAGGCCTAAAAACTGTCGTATCTCAGTTGGGCTAGTTGGGGTCCCCCAATCCTTTATTGATTCGATCTTGGCGGGGTCAACGTGTATTCCCCGAGTATCAAGGACATGACTGAGAAATTTCACTTTTGAGAGCCAAAACTCACATTTGGATAATTTGGCGTATAACTCCTCCTTCTTAAGCAACTCCAACACGGATCTGAGGTGTCCCTCATGCTTCTCCTTGTTCTTTGAGTAAATTAGAATGTCGTCAATGAACACAATGACAAATTTATCCAAGTATGGTTTGCACACCCGATTCATGAGATCCATAAATACGGACGGTGCGTTAGTCAAACCGAATGGCATCACTTGGAATTCATAGTGTCCATATCGCGTCCCAAACTCGGTCTTATGGATGTCCTTCTTGAGAACCTTCAATTAGTGATATCCCGATCTAAGGTCGATTTTTGAGTATACGCTCGAACCTTGTAGTTGGTCAAACAAATCATCAATTCTGTGTAAGGGGTAGCGATTCTTTATAGTGAGCTTGTTCAATTAACGGTAGTCAATGCACATTCGGAAGCTTCCATCCTTCTTCTTGACAAACAAGACCGGAGCTTCCCAAGGGGAAGAGATGGGCCTTATGAATCCCTTATCTACCAACTCATGTAGTTGAGTGGCCAATTCTTGCATTTCGGCAGGGGCTAGACGGTATGGTACGCGTGCTACTGGTGCAGCACCTGGCATCAGATTGATTTAAAGTTCTAGCGGCCTTGCGGGTGGCAAGCCCGGTATGTCATCAAGGAATACTTATGGATATTCCTTCACCACAGGCACATCCTCCAGTTTTATTTCTTCCACAGTTTTCTCAGTAATACTCGCCAAAAATACATGACAACCTTTTAGCAAGTACTTATGGGTTTTGCTACACGAAATGATGTTCAATCAGGACTTGTTCCTTCCCTCGTTGCGATCGTTTTGTACTTCCAAAATGTATTCACCGAACGGTACACGGACGAATTTCTCCTCATACACAATCACCGCACGGTATTTCTATAACCAATCCATACCAATAATGACGTCAAAATTTCCTAACTCAACCGGCATAAGGTCGATATGTAAGGGGTGTCCTAATAAATTCAATGTACATCCATGCAGTATAGTGTCGGCCCCAATTAGTTTTCCATTTGCTAATTCAATCGTGTAGTTAGTGTCTAAAGGTGAGAGGGCATGATCAATTACTGCACTAAATGCAGTCGACACAAAACTCTTATCGGCACAGTATCAAATAAAACAGAAGCATATCGGTTATTGAGGAGAAACGTACCTGTAACGATGTTTGTGTCAGGCTGCTCCCCTCCTCCCAAGACATACACTCTTCCACGAGCTTCTCCAACCTTGTTTCAGTTTCCTTTTCCCTTATTCTTCAGTTTGGGACACTTCTGGTGGATGTGTCCCTTCACCCTACACTCATAACAGGTGGCGTTGGCCTTTTGGGTTGTGTTGGATCCCCTTCGATCATTAGACCCCCTTTGATTCCCATTAGTAGGCGACCTATAATCCTGAGCGATATGGCCAACCTTCCCCCAATTATAACAAGTCACCAAGCAATCTCCAGTGTGATACACCTTACATTTCCCACAGAAAGAGTGTCCTCCAGCATAGTTCTTATTATTGCCATCACCATTCCCAGTCTCAACAGTAAATGCCCTTGCATTTTTGTTTCCATTTCCACTACTCTTGTTAGGTTCGTGCACATAGTTGCTATTGTTTTGAGTATTCTCCCGCTTCCTTTTGTTGTTAGCAGCCTTAGCAGAATTTGACCGCACCACTTGACCCATTAGGCTTTGAGACATGCAGATGGCATCACTTAGTGTCTTTGGCTCATTGGAAGTCACGTTACCTTGTATGTTCTTAGTTAAACCCTAGATGTACCTTTCCATCTTGCTTTTTTCATCGGGCACCATCCCGGGACATAGTAGGATCAATTCTTGAAATCAGCGAGTGTAGCCACCAATATCAGTTCCCTTCAAGGTATGGTTTCACAACTCGGTTTCCATTTTTTGAATCTCATTTCGTGGGTAGTATTCCTTGGTTAGCAGACGTTTAAGCTCAGTCCATGTCATCCCAAAATATTCATCGATCCCAATGGACTGTACATGATTATTCCACCAAGTTAGTGCCCCAACAGCAAGCGTACACGTGGCGGACTTCACTTGGTTCCCAACCGAGCTTTCACTCACGCGAAACACTGTCTTCATTTTCTAAATCCAATGTGCTAACCCAACATCTCCTTCAGTCCCGCTAAGATTCAATGGGTCACAACTTCGAAAGTCTTTATAGGTGCACTCGTGGATGGGACATGCAACCCTTGCCACATTGCTCCCTTCAGGTTGCGATGGCCCTTGTCCATTGTTGGAGAGATTCGCGATCACAGCAACCACACGTTAGGAATCATCTTCTCAATTTGTTCATCGCTCATACTAGTCCGTGTGTTCACCATTTTCTTCCTGGATTAGGATCAATAGGTATATCGTTAGGTTTTGTATAAGTTTTCCATGATTTAAGATGATTGTGCAAAAGATGATAATAAGATGAAATAAATCACATAATCGCAAATGAAGTCAATCACATCGTAAATAGTAAAATCACATCTTCATTTCATGATAGAAAATTTCCGTACAAGATAAGTTAAACATAAGTTTTGATTACATCCATTATTTCTCCATTACTGAAACTACTCAAGTTAATGGTCACAATACCAAAAAATTTGACTAATCGGACACTACTCTATTCCTAACCATGTGATTTGCTAAAAATAAAACAACTAAATCTGCTCGTGGTAATCGCGACCCTGAAACTGCAGTGGGTCACCTCATGGTGCTCCAACCAGTCTCTCTCTCTCCATACCTAACTCTCTTTAGCTCCCGCTCTATGGCGACAGTCCTCTCTCGCTGAGCAGCCAACTCAAAACCCAAAACGTGCACTCTCCCAGCTAGAAACCTAAACATGTCCTCCAGATAGCGAATACGACTATCCCTTGGTCCCTCAATCACTCTCATGGTGTGTGTGGGTGCCCTAGCCTTAGAGCTCTCTCATAGTGATAAGCAGAAAAATCAATAGATGGTGTAGCGGATATCCCAACCGCACTCCTCCTAGCAAAGTGTCTTCCAGTACGACCCATGTGTCGTGTCCTCGGAGATGGGGGTGGTGTGTATCCACCAGATGTGGAGTTTGACACATGATCACGGTGCCTTTTCTGGCCCTATAGTGGTGAACGAACGCGCATAGCATCTGAATCAATGTATCTCATGGGCCCTTTACCAAGTGCCCTAACTCTAGCAGCGGGTGAAACGGGTGGTGAATCATCAGATGATGAGGTAGAATCAGTAGGGTCTCTCGGTTCATCATCCCTCTTAGTTAAGAATATCGCACGTGGTGGTCTCACAGCTTTTCTATATGTGTGCGCCATCAAGGGACCCCCTGTGGTCCTACAAAACAAACGGCTCATCGACACTGGCTCTCCCTCGGGTATGATCAAGGCACGCACACGTCAACGTCCTTGTGGTGGGACTCTTTCAAGATCAGGAATCGCCTCATCATTTGGAGCTACTAGGGCAACAACTCCAACCAAAGCGGCCTCGGGTGCATCACCCTCGAATCCAACAATAAGCCCAACATCATCATCATCGTCCAATCCCTCAATCTCAGCTGGTGGGTGAATATCCACCTCGTCTTCAGAACTCTCCTCCTCCTCAGGATCCATATCCATGTCCTCCTCAGGATCCTTATCTGAATCCTCAACGGCTAAGTCATGTCGGTTACCCAAAGGTGGGTCCTCCACCTGGTCAGGCTCACCAGGGACAACAAGTACCAAGTCAATCTCCTCATCAGACCAATCAATTTATCCGTCCCCACGATAGGTGATGGTAGAATCCGATGATGCCATATCCCTGCAACAACCACACGTCTATAAGTACTCCATATATAAGGTTGTTGTAGGGTATGCATGCAGAAGTGCAAATAACGAGCAATGCAAATAGTAATCATGCAACTAAATTCTCACACAAGAGACAAACATGCCATGATATGCGCCTATAGTACAATGCAGTATGCGGATGAGTATATATAATGTATCATAGTAACCATAGTTGAGACCTAATATAGCAAGGCAGTCAATACACGGTTTACGCATATAGTACAATGTAATATAATAGTTATACATAGTATTTATATTCATACGTATTCAAGTAGCAATTACGTAAAGGCACTTAGGTAACTAAAAATTATAGTCTAGGCCCTAAAATGCAACCTAGTTCCTAATAACCATGTCTCTGATACCGATCTATTACACCCCCAAAATGGGTCAACGAAAGTGGTAAAGCTTAGGGGCTGTTACGTCATAATACCAAAGTGCAAGGTAAAAGGAACGACTCTAAATGAGACATTTTAAGAAAATACCTCGTTGCAAAGATTAAAATAGTTAAAGTCTTACAATCATCCCAAGTCATAAAAGTGTTGCAGAGAAACATAAAATAGTTTAAATGACAACGAGATATAAAGTTTTAATGGATAAGAAGAAACATCCACAAGATAGCCATGTATGAATGCGGACTCATATCATCATGAAGCAGGCAAACCAGATTACATATCTGAGATAAATGCTTAAATACGTCAACATTAAGTTGGTGAGTGCATAGGTTTAAATTTAAAATCATAACAAGCATTGGACCGAAAAAACATAGTTAATATATATACTTGACCATTATGGGAGGTATACTGTCAAGCATATTGGGTACAACCGTACAACACAACGTTAATGATAACACTAAGCTCATGAAAACCAAACTATGACAAGTAAGCCGAAACATCGCGCACATAATCACACAAGTTGCCTCAATATGTGTCTAACCCCAAGACCACTTAGCACATAACAAATGGTATACGTCCGTTTGGCAGTGGCGATTTATAAATCCCCGGACGGAGGTTGTCAAAAACCTCAATAGATCTATCCATATCATAAGGTTCACTTACCGGTCATCCGGAAGTGATTAACGGTTCATGAAGGGGACTAAAGGACATGGGTTTAAAACTACTTAGGCATATCCATTAACTAACATCCATAAGCATACAAAAGAGAGCACATTTTGCGTCCAAACAATCAAGAAGCATTATCTCATCCCAAATGAATTAAACGCATAAAGCAGATTAGTAAAGGACTATGACCCACTTTCGCAACACAAGCTATCACAAAAGAAAATAATAGTCACAAGTTCAGATCACGCACGATGCAACCTAATATGAAACTAGATTTGGTTACAATCTATAATGCAGGAAACATATGAATGTCATACGCATATATCGACCTTTACCACAGATTTAATTTTGTAAAATGAGCATGTGCTCAAAAGCGTTAGTTAAAATAATATTTGACTAGACTTTTTAGTAAAAATATAACTTTTATTTTAGTAAGATTTTGTCAGCCTTTCGACGTCGTTTTAATTTACGCATTTATAGAGAAACTTAAATAACCGCTAACTATGTCTAACCTACTGCTCTCAACTAAAAACTTGACCTCGCTATATAGCAAACCCGACGCAGAGAAAAAGAAAGACGATTCGCTTTATCGCTCGAGCTAACAATAAAATAATTTACACATTTGTCATTTAAACATGACATATTTAAAATTTAAATATCAACCCATATCCTGAATGCCACTAACCCCACGTGACAACATATGGACACTGTTGGGAAAATAGCCGTTGACTTGTAAAAAACATTTTTACCTCAATGACTCTCTCTCACTCTCGGTAGTATCAAAAACAGGTTTTCATTATATTTATCTCATCAAATCACCCGCCCAACATGTATATAAATAACGCCTGAAATGCAAATTTTCATTTCTACAATTCCTCATCTCTCTCTCGCTTAAAATCAGACGTAGCAAGAAAAAAGGGGAAACTCAGTTTGTGAAAACCCTTGACCACCAAAACACACACAACTTAAACAAAGTTAAAAAACGCACGACACAGACGATTGTTTTGGCTCGGTGGACAACACAACTCGTAACCAATCTCTCAACAAAACATTTCCTCAACAATCCTCGTAAAGCTCACAACCGCACTCGCAAACCCACTCTCGTCTCACCACAACGCTCACCAAAATCTATTACTCTCGTCTCACCAGCAAAATCTCACAATAACAGCTTCCTTCCCATTACCCTCGTCTCACCACTCAACTCTCACAACAACAAATTTCAAAGTTCTCACAACAATGCCCCGAACAATCTCCCGTCTCACCACAAAACCCACGATGGGCTCTCATAAAACTTTCACTAATCTCACATCAAACTCTGGACTCACAATAACACACCCTACAGCTCTCTCTCGTCTCACCTCAAGGATCACTAAAAATCTCACTAAACCACTCTCTCCCGACCCATAATCACACTCACCACAATCTTTTCTCGCAACAACTCACGACCAAACCTCTCTCTCTCTCTCGACTCATAACATTTATTTCCAAACATGCTTACGTAACACTTACCCAAAAATGTGTTTAAAAATGCTTGTGACACCAAGTTAAAAGATTTACAAACTTCCATTCTTTAAAGGCCTAGTTTTCGAAAAGTATGGTAACGATGACATATGAAAATAAAGATTTACGTATGAAAAGAGAGTATACAAGATGTGATATACAAAGGTGAAGGTTTAGACCTCGTGTTTCTTCTCGGTACAACAACGACGCAACCAACTGAAAGATACTATAACCCTTCTACTAAATTATCCCGCGTTAAAACCGTGACACAAGCAGCACCCCACTCGAACTAGTGTTTCCTACGTAAAAACTGGTACCCACTTCGCGTCTTTGAAACTTTCGAATGAACCGTCACCCAGAAATGAAATTTGAAAGGTGATGTTTATGATGGAGGTGTTTAGTTGTGGTTTGTACAAGTTTAATGATGTGGTGGATTCATTTGTGTGGGTAAAATAAAGTCTAAAGGTTTAGAATAGAGGTTGATTATAGTTGAAATGGAGGAGGTTGATAGTTGTTTGTGTTACGCTGTATGTATCTTTTTGGCAAGTGAGGGTGAGAGAAAAGCTATGGCTAGGCAAATAGGTTTAAATTGTGTGAGTGAGGGGGACCAAAATGATCGTCGAATGAGGTTTGAGGATAGTGTGTAATTGGTAGCAGTGTGATGGCAGGGATGCATGTGAGTTGACTAAATTTGAATTAGCCTTTAGTCTTGGCGGGTAAAAGAGAAGAGAAAGGAAATGCGTGGGATGTTATTTTATTTGTGAGATGATAAGTGGAAACCATGGTGTCATAGTTAGTTGCAAAGTAAAAAAGAATTTTATTAATGTATGTATAATGATAAGCTTAGGTACACAGTGGGTCGAGGTTCACGTTACTGTCGGAAACGAGCATCTTACGGTGGTATCATGACGACGATAAATTAACGATATAGTTAACGAAAAGTAAAAGTTGGATAGAGGCTAACGTGTCATACTTGGTACTTAATATTATTGTTTACATAAAACACACGACACATAAGTCACGTATCGTAAGAGAATAATTTTAAAGGTAATGGGTATGGCTCGTGAGCGCACGAGGTCAAAATTTAACACATGCAGTGTTCATATCACAAAGGCATTGACTGAGCACAATCTGCAACTAAAATCAATTTAGCACATAAAAGGACATATAACATACTCGGGGGTAAGAACTATAAATATAGCAAGGTCAGAAAAATTACCGAGTGTTACAGTGGTGACATGGATTTACAGTTTGACAAAAATGGTGGACTTGTATAAGCAATTTGTCATTGATTTATTGTTTGTCAAAACGATCACTAAAAATCCATTGAAGACATGAATTTGTTGGAGCTTAACATAGGCTTTGGATATAATTTTCATTGTTGACTTGGATTTGCAGTTTGTCTAAATGGTGATAAAACTCCATGTCAAACTACAATTTTCGGCAATGCCTCTTGCCAATCCATATCAAACTCTTAGGATGTTTGACATTCTAGAGTCAAACATAAATGGAAGCCTACTAAAATCCATGTCAAACTATCTAAATGGTGACTGCAAATGTATGTCAATCTTATATTGCTCATTGACATGGGTTTTTGGATACAACATTAGGCAATCATACATTTCATGGGTTTGCAGTTTGTCTAAATGGTCCAAAAATCATGTCAAACTACAAATTTAGTCACTGCCTCTTGCAAATCCATATAAAACTCTTGTGATGTTTGACATAATAGAGTCAAACATCATTATAAGCCTACCAAAATCCATGTCAAACTACCAAAAACAAAATCTTTTAAAAATCTTTTCATTCAACCTGAGAAAAATAAAGGTGCATCAAGATATCCAAAACACACAGGACAAACCAGTTGCACCTAAGCATTATCCTACCATTCCATCCTTCAATTTCTTCACAATGTTGACCATCTCACGCGCACCAAGATGGGATTGATCATTCATAATTTGGAGATCACTGCTTTCTCCCTATCACTCTTTTTAGCATGCTTCAAGACTCCTGCAGTTTGGTAAGCGTTATCATATCCTCAACCCGTTGACAACTTTCTATTTCCTCAATGAACCATGCTCTCTTTGTGACAGTCTCCTCCACCTCAGAACATAGAATTTTGAATTTCTCCTCTAATTACAGCTCATTTCCTAATTATTACTCCATGAACCCAATTAGGCGTGCAGCCAAGTCCATGGTTTTAGAAGTGGATTCAGATTGAATGTTTATCATTGTATGCTAGAAGAAATTTTGTTTCGAATGAGAAAGTTTGTAAATAGAGTATGTGTTATATAAACGTGAAAGTTGAAACATTGTGCATTTTTTGGTCTTTAAAATAAAGGGGCAGATGGTTCGGCTGCTTTCATTACTAAACAAAAGGTACAAAACAAGGTAATTACATGGTAAATATAAAAAACACATTCTAATCACTATCATCCATGAGATCCACATAAGCTTGCTTCTGGCTATTAGCATCCATAGCTTTCTCAATCAACTTGGTCGAATCAACCAACTTATTATGTGTGTCGATGTCACGTATTTCTTTCAAACAATCCACCCAACCATTTTCTTCTTCATCAACCTTCATCTCGATCTCATCGATCAACATTCCAATGTTTTCTAGGCTGTTCTCAGTTGCTCACATTGACCGTGCAACACAACCACATAAGCTTATTCACCCGCAACCATTTGACTAATATACAGGCCTATACATGCCTTGAGCTCTGAATCTCCACATACTTCCTTCAATTCATTAAGGATTGGAGTTCATCCAGTCATTTTAATTAAGATAAAGTAATTAGTTGAAATGGTTTAAAAGAGTTAGGTTAGAGGTAACTGAATGTCGAATGTCGATGAACAACCGATCGTACTAATATATAGTCTTTCAAAGGTCGTGCAAATTAAATCCTTGAAGAGTTTTAGTATTTCAAAGGCCGTTCAAATTACGTCTTTGAACTTGTGTTAGAACGTGGACGGTCAGTTTTTTGCGGGAAAAAGGTTTCAAGGACGCATTTTGTATAAACGAAAGGCGGAAGAAAGAGTGTGGTGGAAAATGTTTTCCGGAACGAATTTAGCATGAACTAAGTGCTTTTTTTGGGGGAGGATTCCTGGAGGTCTTGGGTTCAAGACCTGCCAAGGGCCTTTCAGGTGAAACAGATAAGGAGTTTAACTTAACTAGGCGCGAGTTCGAAGAAGACATTCTTCCGCTTGGATGTCATTGCACGACTCGACTCACTAACCAATAACATTTGCCGTTCTAAAAAAAAACGATCAAAAATGATGAAAATACCCTCACGTGCTATGCACGTGAGGGAGTTAACTGAGCCTAACGTCTAAAAGTTAGAAAAAAAATGCTCGGGGTTTTCTCGCATGGAAACGAAAAATATGGTGACAAAAATCCATCATAATTGCACTCGGGATTTATATGTCGATTTTGCAAAGTTAAAAAATGAAACTTGCAGTTTAGCCAAGATAAAATGTGGATCAAAGTCATAGGCAAATTTAACTCGCATCTCGAGAATAGAGTCATAGACTCTCGTTGGGTTTTAAATGCATGAAAGTGCATGCGCGTTTTATGTATGACATACATTACAACCACTTGGTTAGTCGAGTGTGTGACATGTGGTGTTCGGTTTTACGTATATTCATGTTCAAAATGTATGTATATTGTTATGTGGTCGCATGTTTAAACATTGATATTTAAGGTTTTAACTTTTGGTTAATTGAACTATAAGTGCATTTATGTAACTAACTTCCACAACATTCAAAAGAAGAAAGACATTGTGATATTTTTTTTCCACACATATGAGCTATCAATAATAAATCTTCACTGGGTCATATTGCTCTTACAACTAGCAAAAAATAACATGCATTTGCCGTGTAATCGAGTCGAGCTCAAGCTCAATAAGATTCGAGATTATCAAACTTTAACGGCTCAGGCTTGGGCTCGGTTTGATTAAGTTCGATAAAAGCTCGAGCTTAGTTTAAAAAACTTGAAATTATATATACTAAACGAGCATTCTACCAAAACTTACACACAACCACAAATTATATGTTTGTAGTAAATATGATAACGATTATCGATAATCTTCTTTATTTTTTGTAGAGTTATTCCTTATAATAAGATTGATATTCAAACCAATCTTTATTTAATTATATAAAACGATATTTATACTAAAGTTCGAAAAACTCGATAAACGATCGAGCTCGACTCATTATATGTTCCGAACCAGTTTTGTTCGGCTTGAGCTCAATAAAACGGTAAAACCTCAACTCGATCGTATTTAAGATAGAACTCAAGCTCGAATTGCTTGATGTTTGGCTCGTTTAATTTGAAGCCTTATTTACCATTTCAATGTTTTTAAAATCATAACGGGCTACTCGAAAGTATAACATTACAGAAACTGTTTAGACAATAGACAATAGACTTCTAGAAGAAGGTGCAATAGAGGATCAACTGGCCAGTAGGAACAAACATATAATGGCCAATGTTGAGTTGTTCACTTCTAGATCGATACAAGGTTGTTCACACCCAACAATGATCCAATTTGGTATCTGCCAAAATACCCCAAAAGTAGGAACAACATGTTACATTATTGACTAAAAAGATTCAAATTAATCAACTATAGAGTTGACAAGTTCTGTGTTGGAAATATAGTTTAACTGTGGGTCAGTTCATACTGGTGAATGGGTAAGGAGGTATGGAGTGTACACCCATAAGTCCCTGAATACCCTGACTCATATTGTGGTTAAAGTTGTTCAGCATTGCTGATTATCTTCAGTGAGTTAAACTCAAAGGTATTCATCAGGGAGTATTTCACTGAAGACATGTCTTCAGTATTTACTCATCAGTAAGTCTTCTTCAGTACTGATGGCTTCAGCAGGAACACCCTTCAGGGTTTGCTGACGCTTAAGTAGGACTGAAGGATGGACTAATACTGGAGCTTAACAAGTATGTTTGTAACGGTCTTTTGACCAATTCAAGTGGAGTTAATGACCGCGTTTAATTGGTCTTGTAACCACTTTGACATGGTATTATGGAGCACATTAAGAGGATTAAATGGCCGTTAATTCCTCTTAATACCATTGACTAGGGTTTGAGTACTACACCTATAAAAAGGTGATCATAACTTGCATGATAGAGATACAGAAACATAAACACATAACAGCAAAAGGGTTAGAGATTTGTGCCTAAATCACTAACTGCATTTGGTCTTATCCCAAGTAGGTATTTGTGATACCAAGGCATTAGGGTCGAACAATTTACTTTGGAAAGTGATTACACGATTCCAAGTGATATCCGGTAACCATTGTTTTGGTACGTAGCTAGGATTGATTATCTATACCCTGGTTGGGACGAAGTAAACACCAACAATCAAAGTAAATTATTTTGTGATAATCAATGGCGGCTGCAATGAAGCATATGGTGGCTAACTTCTCTAATCTGGACAAGTTTGAAGGGTGGATTTCAGGAGATGGCAAAAGAAGATTCATTTTCTTCTTTCTACCATGAATGTGGTGTATGTGCTGACCACTCCCATTCCTAATGGTGGTGATGATGCTACTCTGGAGGAAATAAGGAAAAGGAGCAAATGGGAGAATGATGACTATGTGTGTCGTGACATTATTCTCAATAGTATGTCTGATTCCTTATTTGATATTTACCAAAGCTCTGAATCTGGTAAAGAACTATGGGATTCCTTGGAAGCCAAATATATGGCTGAGGATGCATCAAGTAAGAAGTTCCTTGTGAGTGATTTCACAAATTACAAAATGACTGATTCAAGACCAGTCATGGAACAATACAATGAATTTTTTGGTATACTTGGTAGATTCACACAACATCATATGCACATAGATGAGACCATTCAGGTCTCTTGTGTCATAGATAAACTCCCTCCTTCTTGGAAAGATTTCAAGCACACCTTGAAACATCAGAAGGAGGATTTAACTCTTGTTGAGTTGGGCAGTCATTTGCGCATTGAGGAATCCCTAAGGGGGCAAGATAATGACAAGCCAAAGAGCAACAATGTTGCTAGTTCATCAGTTGTCAATATGGTGGAGCATAACAACTCCTCCAGGTACACTGACAACAAGGGCAAACGTAAGCATCAGGATAACACCAAAGCAATCCTAACAAGAAGTCATCATCAGTGACTTGTTAGAAGCGTGTGAAACCTGGACACTTGAAAAGGGATTGCAAATGTATTGGCACTAGCAACAAAGCTAGTGGATCAGGCACAAATGGTTCAGTGATTGGTTCTAACAACACAACACTGAAAGGTCAGAATATGTTTAATGAATCTCTTCAGATTTATTATGTTACATATGTATCTGAAGCTTATTTTGTGCAAGATGATGATGTTGCGTGGTGGGTTGATTCTGGAGCAACTGTTCATGTGTGTAAAGATAGATGCTGGTTCAAGACTTATGAGTCACTGAATGATGGATCTATTCTTCATATGGGAAATGAATCAACAGCCCTAGTGCATGGACGTGGTTGTGTAGATCTTAAGTTTAGTTCTGGAAAGATTGTTTCCTTGTTTAATGTTTTGCATGTTCCTAATATTAGGAAGAACTTGGTTTCTAGTAGTGTTTTGAATAATTGTGGTTATAAACAAGTGATTGAATCTAATAACTTTGTTTTATCCAAACATGGTGTGTTTATTGGTTTTGGTTATCTGAGCAATCAAATGTTCAGGCTTAATATTGTTTATGAAACAACCACCAGCATTAATTCAGTTAGTGCTGGTAGTGCAAATGTGTGTTCAGCCTCAGTGCCCTCCAGTAAACTGAAGGATTCTTCGCTATGGCATGCTAGGCTGGGCCATGTCCACTTGAAGAGGATGAAATATATGTCTAAGGATGGGTTAATCACAGTATTTGACATGGACACTGAAAAGTGTCAGACTTGCATGCTGAACAAAATAACTAAGAAACCATTTCAAGATGTAAAACGTGAAACTAAAGTCTTGGAGCTAATCAATAGTGATCTATGTGATTTGCATTCAACTCTCTCATTAGGGAATAAGAAATACTTGGTAACATTTATTGATGATGCTTCAAGGTACTGTTATGTTTATTTGTTACATACTAATGATGAAGCATTAGATAAATTTAATGTATTTAAGACTGAAGTTGAATTACAACAAGGAGTCTCAATCAAAAGATTAAGGATAGACAGGGGAGGTGAGTATATAGATACTTTGTACTTTCAGTCTGTTGGAATAATCCATGAAACGACTGCCCCATATACCCCTCAGCAAAATGGTATATCTGAAAGGAAAAATAGAGTACTGAAGGAAATGGTTAATTCCATGTTGTCCTACTCTGGACTAAGTCAAGGGTTTTGGGGTGAAGCTATGTTAACAGCTTGCTATTTATTAAATAGGGTTCCCAACAAAAGGAACAAGATTACCCCTTATGAACTCTGGACTAAAAGGAAACCAAACTTGAACTACCTCAAGGTTTGGGGTTGTAGGGCAGTTGTAAGACTCCCTGATCTAAAGGTGAAAACCTTGGGTGAAAGAGGAATTGAATGCATCTTTATTGGATATGTTGAGCATTCCAAAGCTTGAGGGTCTACGATTTCTTAGGATTATGCAATCTATGAATAGATCTATTGATTGAGTGGATGAAGGAGGAGGAAGAAGATGAGGGTGTAGAGAGAGAAAGAAGAGAGGAAAGAAAGATAGAGAGAGAAGAGATTTTTATTAAATGAAAGTGTAAAATGAAATGAGCCACCCCTCCTAACATGCTAGGA
Source organism: Glebionis coronaria (assembly GCA_025667525.1). Classification (NCBI taxonomy): domain Eukaryota; kingdom Viridiplantae; phylum Streptophyta; class Magnoliopsida; order Asterales; family Asteraceae; genus Glebionis; species Glebionis coronaria. Next base: position 57,174,923 of record CM046881.1, read on the forward strand.
GGGGGTATATATAGCCCACCCTACATGTGGGCTATATGGACTATATTGTTTACAAACTGGATCACGAGCCTATTACTTGAATATATCATTGGAGTAACCGATCCTTTCTAAATACGTAAAAACGTATTTCCAACAATCTCCCCTTAAGGGAGGTCACTCCAAGTTACAATGTCCTAAGTAGTCTATAGCTCGTGATCTATGCTAATAATGATGTGACCGAGACTTTCTTTGGGAAAACGCATTTCCAACAATCTCCCCCTAAGGGAGGTCACACCATTTTACAAAATCTTAAACCTAGCATCTATGCTTGAGTCTTCGATCTTGTTCTTGTGAATATGCTTGATGTGATCTTTGACTTTAGTCTTGAGCATGTTTCCTTGCCTTGACCTTGTGCATTCATCATTTGTGAAATTTGCCTCCTCATGACTTCATGTTCCACATACGTATACCTTTATAAATTCTTGAAAGCTTCAGAGTTTGATACAGTGGAAGACTTGACCTTCAGACTTTCTTGAATTCGTTGAAGTACTAAGTGTATGTAGTATAAGCATGTGGTGACGACTTCTTCTGGATTGTACACCGCAATGCCACCTTCTTGTTACGCTGCATAAGACAGTTAGCAACAAAACATATACACGGATGAAATGGCCTTGAACATTTCATTCTAATTCGGTAGCATTTTACCTCCGGTAGGTGAAGACCGTTGGACGATATAAAATATCGTACTTGTGGCAGGTAGTTTCAATTAAGAACCTCCTTGACAAGATTTCGCGGGTAAACCCGTTCTCTTTATTCGACCGTCCAAAGCTGACTGCGAACATAAAGAGTGAATCATTTGGATAATAATATCCGCATGATTTGAAGCCGTCAATTCATGTTCCAGGAACAAGTTTGATTCATTAAAGAATCACACCATCGTTGCTTTCCAGTTGTCACTAGCTTGATTCATATAGAATCTTGCAAGTTACCTACCAAGTGTTGTTTGATGTTAACACTAGAAGGATTTCCACTCATCACCGTGAACACTAAGGTATCACTCTGAGTGTTCTGGCAAGATCACAAAGATATTGCGTAGAGGCCTGGAACGTGTTTAAGTTCAATTAAGAATTAAACAACTGTTGCTTTCCAGTTAACACAAGTTTGATTCATAAAGAATCGCACAAGTCACCTACCATGAGCTTTTTGATGTTCGCTCAAGAAGGATTTCCATCTTCATTGTAAATACTTTCGTATTACTCGGATGTTCAGGCAAGATCATGAAGATTTTGCGTAGGACTCTTAATATCTTTCTTACTTGTCACAGTGTGTGAAGAAGCAAGGGATTATGAAAGTGTGTCCTAATGAGATATTTGATGATCTCAAATGGCTCTAGACTCGATCGTGCATTTTGGATTTTAGTGATCGGAGGCTGGAGAGGAGTGCCACCTTTTCAATACCAATTTATTCGGAGTGAATAAATCAATAGATAATGTGTTGTCTCCATGTGATTAAAACAAATATGTTTTAAGAGATATCTGAGTTAGCTGAGATGGGTTGTGCCTTGCATCACTGGGTCCATGATGTCTATCTTCAATATCGAGAATCATAAATGATCTCAATAGCATATGAGTTGACCCGGTTTCTGCCTAAGGTTGTAAGGAGGGCTACTTTCTTTACACCCTTTATCTTTACAATTCTTTTTCATTCTTCAACCCCTTCAATGCTTACCAATACGTCATAACTAGCACCTTGTTGTGATTGTTCCAGTGCTAACTTAAGTACTTGGTCGGCATTCAGCTACATTCACAATCTTTCTCCATCTTTCCTAAGGACTTCTATTTCTAGCTATGGAATGTTCTTGGGAAGATTCCTCCGGTTCTAGAGGAATCATTGGACTTTAACCTATCCTACCATCCTTATGTCACCACACTCGTCACCGTCGTGAATTAAGATGTTGTGGGTAAGTATACGTCACCATGAAATCCATTTTGATATCCAAATCCATTTTGCTCCCCCTTAACATATGCCATGATATTCGAAAACATTTCGCACATGTCGGGATGAGCTAGCACATTAAGTCAAACCATTGAGTCATATTAAATCATATTTTCTCCCCCATATTAAAAATATTAACCCAATCGATGTTTTTAATATCAATTGATTTAATGATGTTTTAAGAAAAAATTGGGAAGAAAAATGCAAATGCAATTAAATCCATTTATCTTCATGAATATAACAAGATCCCCCTCAAATTAATGAGGGTGTACTTGAAACGTTAATTAAATACCTTTTAAACACAAGTGTAAGGTATTTATCACGTGCAAAGATCATATATGATAATGTATTCACAAGAGTTAGCGAATTACGAGTTTCGACCTGAATGATGGAGAACATCATATGAAAGAAGCACATGGTTCTTGTTCACGAATGTTGGTCTTCCTCGTAAATTCTGAAATTATCTTCTCCTTTACACCACATGGACAATTGGTATCGTTGTCTTGGCACCAACTTGTGAGCATTGGCACTTTCGGCATCGAAGAGTCTGAACGCTTGACAATTGCTCCCCCTCAATTGTTGACCCGTGTTCTACTTAAAGAACTGTAGTCGTCGTTTGAGTAGTCGCATCGTCTAGTATGTAGATATCAATTGCAACGAACTTCAGATTGTGGAGTTGATAACTTCGGATTTTGAAGTCAAAGCTTTCTGGTGAAATGCTTGACTTCAATGTGAAAAGCGGGTTACTATTGGAAATAATAGCAAACCATTTTGAGCATGTTTTAAATCTTTTAAACTTCTGCTCGAACTTTATTTACAACCCCGTGTCATTATTGAACGACATTTCTAGGTTCGTAAATATTATCGATTCCAGAAGACATGCTCTTGTAATCAAAACAATTTGAATACACAATTTTGAAAGATTTAGAAAAACCTTTTGAAAAATTCTTGAAAAATTGTGTTCAACGTTTTGAAAAAACAATTACTTGAGCTTAAGATGTTGAATATCTTAAAAACGAGCTCAAGTCCGAGAAGTTGTAAACTTCCCGTTGTTAAGGATAAGTTACCATCGGCGATAAACTTTCCTTTTATCTGAAGGACGAGTCCTAAGCTGACATTTACTTAGAAATCGTTTTCATGAGCTTGAAAACTTTGACTGTTTTAACGGAAAGCTCATGACCGAGAAAGGTTAATTTCTCGTTATGAGGAAAAGTTCTCTTATTTAAAAGATACACTTTCCTTTCTGAGCTTAAAACTTCGAATGTTTTAATACAAGCTCATGACCGAGAAAGGTTAGTTTCTCGTTATGAGGATAAGTTATCATAAAAGATAATCTTTCCTTTATTTGAAGTTCGGGTCATTGTCTGACATTTAACAATGAACCATATACACGAGCTTAAAACCTTTGAATAGTTTTAATGATAGCTCGTGTCCGAGAAAAATTAATTTCTCGTTAGTAGGATAAGTTTATCATCGGCGATAAACTTTCCTTTCTTTGAAGAGCGGGTCATCGTCTGACATTTAACGATGAGCCTTTGTGCATGAGCTTAAAAACTTGGAATGTTTTTGATATAAGCTCATGCCCGAGAAAAATGAATTTCTCGTTTTTAGGATAAGTTTATCATCGGCGATAAACTTTCCTTTCTTTGAAGCACGGGGCACAGACTGTGATTTAAATGTGAACCTTTGTGCATGAGCTTAAAAAACTTGGAATTTTTTTTATATAAGCTCATACCCGAGAAAAATGAATTTCTCGTTATTAAGATAAGTTTATCATCGGCGATAAACTTTCCTGCCTTTGAAGAACGGGTCACATACTGTAATTTGTCCATGAGCCATTTGTGTTAAGCTTAACCATGAATCCCCTGAGACACTTTTTTCTCTGATATCTGCTTCTTCAGCAACCAAACTCTGAGAGTATCCTTAGTTGAACGGTATACAATGATTGGACCGCTTCGTTATTTTGGAACATATACTTTAGTACCTGCATTCTCATTAGGAATTTGTATGCTTTGACATGGGTTAGCGATATCAATTATAGAAGCACGTGAGGGTTCACAGTTGGCTTTACTTGTGTCGGAGGCGACCTGAGTAGATGATTCACTTAACTTAGCTGGCAAACGTTTCCTTTTATAGAAAACCTTAAGTTTAGGCTTAAGTGAAGTATCATCTTTATCAGTTTCCTCCCTAGTAGACTTAGTAGAATCGGATACTATCCTAGTTAAAGGGCACTCGTTTCCTACAAGAGTGAAAGTTCTACCAGTGGGGCGCCAAACTTTACCAAAAGGTTTGATTTTAGCTATCCACTGGGTTTTAAGTCTAGCACGGGAGTTCACCTCATCAAGTAATTTCTTGACACAAGGATCATGATTTGCCGTAAAGACACATTTTCTACATGTTTTACTAGTAGCATATTTAATGTTTGAGTAATTCCTAGATGATTGATCGATGCTCCTAGGAGATGACATGCTACGGTTAGCAGTGTTGGGTAATCTAGAAGGCATCTGACTAGGTTTGACATTGCTATCTCTTACATGTGTCTTTTGCTTAGCTTCCCTAAGACCAGATTTATGGCAAACGTCATTTGAACTAGTTCTAGACGTGGTCTTGGTATTTTTAGGGAAACTAGGGGCAATCATCTGATTAGATATTGCTAACGTTGTTTTGATCACATTGGGCCTAGTTGCTGGAGTGACTGGTCTAGGAAAATGAACTAAATCAACTTGGGAGGAAAACCGCGGTCTCGAGGATTGTGGTCGCTCGGATCTAAATGAAGTAGGTTGTCTGACAGTCGATTGTCTGACGAACTGATTTGTAGGCGGTTTTCCCAAGATTGATGGTTTTTCAAGCTTAGTGTCCACACTAGGTCCTCTAGTTTTCCTTAACTCGTTTTTCAACGCAACTATAACAAAAACCTTTTCCTGAACTTGAGCTTTTAACGTTTTATTTTCTTTGAGCAATCTATCTTGGGATGCCAATTTAGACTCTAGTAACTGAATTTGTTTCAAAAGATTATCTTTTTCAGCTTTAGAATCTAAAACTTTTTGATCCAATTTTCTTTCAAGAACAACGTTTGACTTTTCAAGTTTTTCAAAGTATGTTTCAAATTTGTCCGTTTTCTTTGAAAATTCAAGTTTGGCATCCTCAAGATCTTTTGATTGTTGAGCTACAATCGTTTCGAGCTCTCTAATCTTGGAATCAGAAACAGTCAATGAAGCAGTTATAAGACAATTATCATGATGTTTAGCATTTTGAACACACTCTCCCCCATTATGACTCACATCGGATGAATCAGAAGTGGTATTGCTAGCACTCTTTTCAATCCCATGTTTGTCATAATTAGGTTCAGAATGCTCAATATACGGCATGTCATCAGCATATACATCATAAACAACATTACATTGTACCATGTTTGCAGGCTCTTTGATGAGACTGTATTTATACATAGTCTCATCGTCCAAATCGGGCTTAAAAATGCTTAAAATATCATCAAAATACCCAAAAATGTGCTTGTATTTGTTCATTGTGTATTTCAGGTACGGATATCGTGAATTCACCAAAAGATTACAAGAATAGAGCAAAAGCGAACACGGGAAACGAAGCCGCATAAAGAACCGGACCCGAATCATGATTTTCCTATCAAGCCCTTGAAGAATTGAAGATTGGCAAGAATGGTCCCTCAACTTTGGAAGACTTGGCAATTTATACCCTTGTAATACTCATAAATTACATTGGGGTCCCTAAATTACCAAGAATATACAAGTATGGCCCTTGAAGATCTCAAAGTTTACAAGTTTAGTCCTTGTTTCCATAACTATAACTTGGAAGGACTAAAAATGCCAACTGCTCAAAGTTATTACAAAGGAAAAAGGGGGTTTTGGCTATTTAATACCAAGTGCAAAGTAAAAGAACATTGGGGGGCTAAAGCTGCCAGACCATGAAACCTCTCCCCACCACTTAGCTGCTGCCACCTCACCCCTGCTGACACCTCACCACTCCCACATCAGCATTCCACCAACACGTTTTAATATTAATTAATCAGTTTTTAAACTGAATTTAGTATTATAAACTGGCGCCTAAACACTCACTGTTCAGATTTAACACCCCCAAGAACCCTAATTAACCCAGGAACAATTATTTTCAAAACAAAGGGGTTTTGCCCCTATTTGTGCAGATTGGGAATTAAGCTTATTATCATCAAAACCCACTTACAAACCAACCCAACCCGTGACCTCCATGGCCCCCACGTTTGTCCCCTGCTACACCAAAAAGAGAAAAATGGAATCTGGGCAGAAAATCAGCGACCAACAAGAAATCCTTGGTCCCAAAGGATCCATTAAACGGCCAAGATCATTTTAACATAGCTGGACATCAACATCATCACATGGGACGATTTGACCAAATTTGAAAATCAAGATTCCAGGGGCATTTTTGGATTTTTCATGTATTAGGGTTTCAACTTTTTTATGTTTTAGATAATTCTATTAGCTGCTATATAAAGACCTTCCAACTTGTGGATAGGCTTTGTTCCAGATTTTCTACTTGTAATTTTTTCCTTTATTTAATGAATAGTTAAAGTCTTTTATAAATAAATTCTTGCAAGCAGAATATCTGAGTTCCATATTAGTTTAATGTTTTCTGCTATTGCAATGTTTGTTTAAAGTTTTCTAGCATAAATTCTTGTTCAAGTTATTTTCTAAAAATCAAAAGAGCTTTTCAAAAATTTTGGATTTGTTATTATAGAGAAGTGAAAGTGGATTTATATTAACAAATCTTATTTTGTGTTAAGTTTGTGTTAAGAATTTTCCAAGTTTCAAGTTTGGTCTCAACAAAGTTTCATTTTTCTTCAAGAAAAACTAGTTTTAATCAATTTTGTTAATTTTTTATTCACCTGTTACTGTAGCATAAGCCACAAGCTTGCAGCTTGTGGCCCATTGTCTACTTGGAGTTTGTTTTCTGGTCTTTGTGGTGTTGTGCAGGTATCAAGTAAGCAAGAAAAAAGGCCATTCATTTCCATTTCATTTTTTTTACTTTGAAGATATTTCACCCTAGGTCTCTCTTTGAGACTCTACCAACAGGGTTCTTGTAAGTCCCTAATCAATGCGAGAAACCCTAATCTTAACTTAATCAACACAAGGGATTACTTTTCAAACGTAATCTTATTATTGTATAATAAAGAATTACAAGTGTTATGGATAACACCGTTTGATGACAATGTGTTGTGCACACTTTGAACAACAATAACCTTAACTTATGAATACAGTCGTAGCTGTTTGATTCACTAAGTTACACGCACTAATGATCTTGATATTGCAAAGTGTTGAATCTTAATGCTAGGTTACACATCCTATTTATAGTGTTACGAGTTTGACTTGAACAGTACTTGATGTCGACTACACAACTTTTACAAGTTCCCACATCAGTCACATGATGTCCTTCTATTCTTGGTAGTCTTCCATTATGCTTTAAGGAACAGTTGTCCAAAACAGTTTCCTTATTCTTCATATTCTCGAACACACAAATGGCATGTCCAAAGTGTGCTGAGAGTTATCAGGGTATTGCCACCCCTGTTAACTCTCAACCCCTCAGAGTCCCTAATACATCTTGGCTGTTATCCATCACAGCCAAGGAGTATGTCTTCAGGTAATCTTCGACTTCCCTGACAATGTCTCTGACATGGACTCCTCTGAGGTTGCTCACAGAGATTCGGATCTCTGTGAGTCTTGTGAAACTTGCCTGCCTCCTAGGCACAGGCAAGGGACTATCTATCAGCCTAATTATGTTTAAATCAATGAACAGGGAATCTAACAACTTTAGATTCCCAACAATCTCCCCCTATTTAAACATAAATAGTGCTAGATCTAACTAAGTTAAGGTAAGTGAGTTTAACAGCTTCTTCTTACACATAACAGATCTAAACAAACATACCTCATGATTTTATTAAGACTTAAAGAAAAATTACAAGTTCATTACATAAGTTAAATAAAAGATGAAGGTAAAAGGGCTGATACTTTCTTCAATAGTCATCATTTTTGATTCTTTCTTCAGCTTCGGCCACATCTAATCTGTTATCAATTTCATCCTGCAAAGTCTTTGCAAACTTCTTGGAATACTCAGAGTTGATCTTGAGACACTTCTTGTGACAGAGCAGCTGAATAGTTGAAGCCAGGCATAGCTCATCTTCCCTCTGAAAAGCATATTGGCAGGCTTTGTTCATAAACGCCATTCCTCTTTCAGGCACTGAATAAGTCTGACCATCAACAGGGCCAACTATACCATTAGGAAGGATCAGATCCCTGTGCATGCCATCCACACGAACATCTTCAGTAACAAAAGTTTCATCAATGATTTGGGAAATTCTTCTTCTTTTGTTGCCTGTCTTTGGGGGTCCTTGTTCGAAAAGCTGTGGTGGAGGATCAATCTTGAGTTTGGCAGCTGTTTCCTTGATCCAGTTAAACTTAGCCTTAAGAGTTTTGAGCAGAAGGAAATTTGCCTGTCCATTCTTTTTGGCAGCTAAGGCTTCGAGTTCAAACCATTCTGATAACCCAAGTGTTTTTAACCTGAAGTCGTCAAACACATCCATATTCCCTGTTTGATTATCCCTCCATAAGATCATCTGAGGAGTATTTGAGGACTTGCGAATGGTGTATCTAAACTTGGTTATCTTGCCAGCAGCATACCTGTTGTTTACGCAGCCATCATAGTCAGCTTTGACTTTCTTTAAGGCCTCAGCGCGTTTAAGTTCCATTTCCCTCAACCTTTGTTTTTGTTTTTCTTTTTCAGGAGGTGACATCTTCCTCAGAGTGGCTTCATTTAATTCTTTGGCTGCCTTGAGCTCACTCAGTCTTTTGAATTCTTCAGCCTGTTGCTCTATTTCTTCAGGCGTTAGAGGTCTCTCATCAGAAGGTGTAAAGGTTGAAAATTGGGAAAGGTCTGTTGTGGATCCTCCTGTCTCTAGCATCGCAGCTATCTTCTTAAGTTTAGTGTCAGTATCAACTAACACTATCTCTTTACCTTTCTTTGAGACAGAGGACTCCACACTTATGTTTTTCAAATCATCAGCTCTTTTGAGGAACGCTGTCTGAGCCTGATTTTGAATAGATTTTGGTAGGGAGCTCACAGTGAATTTAAGCTTCTTAGCTGCTGGTTCATCCTCATCCTCAGGTTTGCTGATGTTAACTAGGATCATGGATTTAGATGAGTCAGCGCCATCTTGTGGTTGTTGCTCCCCCTGAGTCTGATCCTCATCATCAGGTATTATAACTGGTTCGATGACTTGAAGAGGAACAGGTGTTGTGGAAGGATTGGCTGAAGATGAGGCTTGTTCAGCAGATGCAAGGCTGAGTGTATTTTTCTTCTCCCCCTCACGTTCATCCTTACTTCTCTTATGTTTGGATGAACGTGCCTGAAATCTTCTTGCAATCTGCTCCACAGAGGCATCCATAGCACGCTGTCTTTTTCTTGATGCCCTGGCAATCTTCAGCAATAAGTTGGCATTGGCATTGGTATTTGCCTGAACTCTCCTGACAATAAAACCAGCATGGTTGTATTGCCTGTTGCGCACTGCATTGAAGTGCCTGTTAATGATGGTTTCTTGTTCTTGGAACAATGCAGGGACAACGGAGTCAATGGCATTCTTGATTCTTGTCGAGAGATGACTTAGTCCTTGAGCCACACCTTTTCTTGTACCCTCCTGAATAGGCTCAGTGACAGCCTCAGTCACAGCCTTCTTTATTATACCTGGAAAGGTGACAGTAAAATTGTGCATCTCTGACTTGATTACGTCCAACTTTCTTGACAAGCGCTCAATATCGGACTGATGGTGTACAGGCTGAAGATTCTTGATATTGAGGCTTTGTTGAGCAAAATCATCCTCCCTTGGAAATAAGTCGAAGTTAGTCTGGGTAGGATGATCAAACAAAAGGAATTCAGCTGTTGGATCATATATGGGTCTTTGGAAGACTGTGGTTGCAGATGTAGCAGAGTTTTGTGTGTCAACAGCTTCCTTAAGAGGAGAAGTCTTGTCATCTTCTTTAGGAGGAGAGACTGACAGCTGGTCATCCTCATCTTCTTCCTCTTCCTCATCAAACATTCCCTCAGGGAATTCATCCTCAGGCATGGGTTCAAACTCAGTGACATAATCTTCGACAGAAAGCATTTCTTCATCAGTATTGAGCACAAGTTCTTCTTCAATCTGAATGTCCTGAGTAATTGTTTCAGCCTCCTTTTCATGTACCTGAGGTTCTTTGACTGGCTGTACAATTTCAGCCTGCAAGTTTGTTGAAATTAGTAACAGGGAAAATATTAAGTGAATGGTCGCCATTTCGCTGTCCCAGAGAGGCTGAGGGTGATTACTCAGCCACTCCAAAGGATAAATCCTTGGGATTCTTTTAAGTGTGAATGAAGTGTGGTTAATGGTCGCCATTCGCTGTCCCTAGGAAAGCTGAGTGTGATTATTCAGCCCCCCCAAAAGGTAAAAACCTTTGGGACTCTTTTGATTGTGAAACATATGTTGTTTAATGATCGCCATTTCGCTGCCCCTAGGAAAGCTGAGTGTGATTATTCAGCCCCCCCAAAAGGTAAAACCTTTGGGACTCTTTTAAGAGTGAAACATATGTTGTTGTTGGTCGCCTGTTACGCTGCCCCTAGGAAAGCTGAGGATGATGATTCAGCTCCCCCTGAAAGGATAAATCCTTTGGGACTCTTTTAATGAGGGAACCAAGAGGCTGTGTGAAGTACAGCCATCAAGGTTGAGACATTAATGTATTCAGGTTGTTGTTAGCCTGAATACTGTCTAGAGGGTTCAGGGTCATCGGGGTGCTTTATAAACACAAATGAATCACTCCCTGGTGCAAAGACAGAGTGTACAGAAGTCTTAAAGAATTCTAAGTGAAATGACAGACTTCTATGGGTCGAGGATTACCCTAACTTCACCACTCTCTCCTACAGATAAATGAGAGTGGTTGCTTGTGAGCCTCTAAAAATGTACACTGATTACCTGTGAGATATCAGCTTGGTTTGGCTGGTTTCCTGTAGTCTCTGCTGACCTAGAGACACTAGACGCCTGTTGTTTGTCAGCCAAAGATTCTGTATCCACAAGAGTATCTGGACCAGAGGCGGTTTCAATCTTCTTTTCCTTGGCCTTGCTAACAGCTTTAGGTTGAGAAGAAGAGGGGATTTTCTTCTTCTTTGGCTGTTGGCCAGAAGAAGCCTTGGACTTGGTAGTGTGCTGCCCAGAGGTCAAAGACGTAGACTTGCCAGCGACACTAGAAGTATTCACCTTCTCAGAGGAAGGGAGCAAGGGCTTCTCAGCGTTGGGTACCTGGTTAGCAACGTTCAGCATGTGAGCGGTCACAGGGAAATCCTCAGCTCCTATCTCCTTGTAAATGGCGCCTGTAATGCGATAGGGCTTCAGGGTTGTCAAGGCCTTGTTATGGTAGTTTTCTCCCAGCAAACTCTCAAAGATCAGGGACAAATAACGCACATAGCAGATGTTCTTTTCCCTGACCTGATTCCTTCCTTTAAGTTGTTCTACTAGGTTAGAGAAAAGAAGGCTTCCAACGTCAACATCAGCTCCCCATATTAATCCATAAGCAATAGTCTGATGTTTGAACGACATTTGATCTTGTGATCCCTGCATGCCTCCCAGGGACTTCACAATGTGGGTGAAGAGGACACGCCACATAGGAGAAAAATACTTGATCTTCAGAGGTGCTTTAGCAAGGATATCAGCTGGTGTGAGGGCAGGGTTAATGTCGTGACAGGGTTTGAGTGTGGCCAATGCTTCCTTGACAGCCTTTTTGTCAACTGTCTTCAAGCACTCATCTCCATGTTTAAGTCCGGCCACACTGGCAAAATCAGCAAGGGAAAAGGCAAAAGGATGTTCATTGCAAGAAAGGCTAAAGGTAATGGTGTCTTCTTCAACTTCGGCAGAATACCAAAATTCCCTAAGGTATTCTTGGTAAAAGGTGGAAGGAGATTTGGTGAAGGCTTCGTTTAGGTCACAATTCTGCATGAAATTTACCAGATCCGAATAGGTTTTGTTGGGTGCCTTGATCCATCCAATAGCGTTATTTGAGGCGATGATGCTCTCGTTGATCTCGAAGTTCACATTGGAGGCTTTTGGTACGGGAAACGCCATTGATATGAGTTTGAAGATGAATGAAAATGGCGGATGGTTGAGAGAGATGAGAGATTTAGAGAGAGAAAATTATTATGAGAATGGTGGTGGGTGAGAAGAGAAAGAAGACAATATATATAATCAAACTTGAGTGAACAGTTATTCAACCGTATTAAATGCAAAAAGCGAAAATGACTGCTCAAGTGGGTCCCATTGACCTTTCAAAAAATTTGTCTCCTCGTTATCCGAAACTTATATGATTAAAAAATGTGAGAATGTTTTTCGCATTTACTTGGAATGCAACTACCTAGTTACATGTGAAAAACATTTAATAAAACATTTAATATAGAATCAATCATTTAATGAACACATTTAATATCAAGCCACAGGCTTTGAAATATTGAGCATCCCTAGCTCAGCAACTAGCCTGTTGAACGTAGGTTCAGCCAAAGGCTTTGTAAAGATATCAGCTAGTTGCAGCTCTGTGGGAACAAAATGCAGCTCAATATCTCCCTTCATAATATGATCCCTGATAAAATGATACCTGATATCAATGTGTTTGGTACGAGAGTGAAGAACAGGGTTGTTGGATATGGCAATGGCGCTGGTGTTGTCACAAAAGATTGGCACTTTGTCATACAAGATTTCATAGTCAGCCAATTGACTTTTCATCCAGAGCACCTGAGCACAACAGCTGGCTGCAGCGACATATTCAGCTTTAGCTGAAGACATAGCCACAGAGTTTTGCTTCTTAGCACTCCATCCAACCAATTTTCCTCCTAGGATTTGACAGCTGCCTGAAGTACTTTTCCTGTCAATACAGCATCCAGCATAATCTGAATCTGAATAGGCCTTGAGATCAAAGCCTGATTCCTTTGGATACCATAGTCCTAGGGATGGTGTTCCTTTGAGATACCTGAAAATTCTCTTAACAGCCACTAGATGGGATTCTTTTGGGTTAGCTTGGTACCTTGCACAGAGACATGTGGAGAATTGGATATCTGGACGACTGGCTGTTAAATACATCAGTGACCCAATCATGCCTCTATATAAAGTCTCATTGACAGAGACCCCTGACTCATCAGGGCCCAAGTCGTTGGGTGGAAGCATGGGGCATTTCACTGAAGCACAATCAGCCAAGTCATATTTTTTAAGTAAATCCTTAACATACTTTTCTTGACAAATAGAAATTCCCTTAGGACATTGTTTAATTTGAAAACCCAAAAAGTAAGTTAATTCACCCATCATGCTCATCTCATATTTCTTGGTCATTAATTTAGCAAAGCGTTTACTAAGATTGACATTTGTTGACCCAAAGATGATATCATCCACATAAATCTGCACAATTATGAAATCACTCTTGTCCTTGAAGGTAAAGAGTGTTTTATCGATAGAACCCCTGACAAATTTGTTTTCAGATAAGAAATTTGAAAGAGTTTCATACCATGCTCTTGGAGCTTGTTTCAGACCATACATTGCTTTGTGAAGTCTGTACACATGGTTGGGAAACTCGCTGCTCTCAAATCCTTCAGGTTGAGCAACATAGACTTCCTCAGCCAAATCACCATTGAGGAAGGCACTCTTTACATCCATCTGAAAGACAGTGATGTTCATATAGGCAGCATAAGCTAGAAAGATTCTGATGGCTTCAAGTCTAGCAACAGGTGCAAAAGTTTCATCATAATCAATTCCTTCAGTCTGAGAGTATCCCTGTGCTACCAATCTTGCCTTGTTCCTGATGATGTTCCCAATTTCATCCATCTTGTTTCTATAGATCCATCTAGTGCCTGTGATATTCTTTCCAGGTGGAGCTGGCACTAGTGTCCAAACCTTGTTCCTTTTGAACTGATTGATTTCTTCTTGCATAGCAGCTACCCATCCATCTTCTGTCAGAGCCTCAGCAACTCTTTTAGGTTCAATTTGAGAAAGGAATTCAGCAAATAGACATTCATTGGCTGAGGCTGACTCAGAGTCTTGGATTCGCTGTCTGGTTGTGACCCCTGCATTTGGTTCTCCAATAATGTTGACAAGAAGAATGTGTTGATCTCTTGACCATTTATTTTGAGGAGCTGGAGTTTCAAGAAAAGGGGTATCTGAGGGCATAGCTGGAACAATTTGACTCTCATCCTGCTGACTAGGAGGGCTTTCTTCAAAAACTACTTCAGTATCTGAGTCTTCTTCAGCCACATCAAGGGAAGCAATTTCATTATCAGCAGGAGCAACTTCAGAGTTTTGAAGAATTGGTGAGTCATTAATATTATGAGAAGGACCATCAGAGATTTGAGGTTCTTCTTCATCAAGTCCCTGAGAGGTAGGAACTTCAATGTTGTGAGTAGACAGAGGATCAAAAGCAGGAACATAAGGAGTGAGAGTGTTGGAGTGGTGATGACTGGTAGGTCTGGGTTCTGTGAACTCATCACTTGGGAAAGAAATATTTTCATTAAAATCTACTTCATCACCCTCTGTTCCTGTTCTCTGTATGACTTCATCATCTTCATTAAATCTGACATGGAAAGTTTCTTCTACTTCTTGTCTTCTGATGTTGAATACTCTGAAGGCTTTGGCTGTTGGAGAGTATCCCAAAAAGAATCCATCATCAGCCTTTTCATCAAACTTTCCAAGTTTATCCCTGTAATTATAAATAAACACAGGGCATCCAAACACATGAAAATAGCTGACGTCTGGAGATCTTTTTCTGAAAACTTCATAGGAGGTTTTGCCATGTCTTTTGACAATGATTGATCTGTTTTGAGTATAGCAGGCAGTGTGTACAGCTTCTCCCCAAAATTGCTTTGGTAAGGCTGCACCATTTAACATAGTTCTTGCTGCTTCAATCAGAGTCCTGTTTCTTCTTTCAGCCACACCATTTTGTTCAGGAGTGCCAGCTGAGGAGAAGTTCTGTGAAATCCCTTTTTCATCAAAAAATGATTCAAGTTGATGATTCTTGAATTCTGTACCATTATCACTTCTTAGAGCTTTGACTCTAACATCATTCATATTTTCCACCTGTCTGATGAAGGACATGATGGCATCAGCTGCATCACTTTTCCTTCTGAGGAAGAACACCCATGTATATCTTGAAAATTCATCAACTATGACCAAGGTGTATTTGTTGTGATTAATGGTTTGAGGTTTGACAGGTCCAAACAAGTCCATGTGAAGGAGATGTAAGCACTTGTCAATAGAGAATGATTGCCTAGTCTTGAATGAAGACCTGTGATGTTTTCCTTTGACACAGGCAGAACAAGTTTTGTCTTTGGAAAACATTACTGAAGGTAGACCAGCAACCAAGTTTTGAGTGGCTATCTTATTGATGTTCTTGAAGTTGAGATGAGACAGTCTTTTGTGCCACAGCCAGTTGACACTTTCAGAGGCTTTGGCAAGAAAACAATTTGAGCTGTCTTCAGAGCACACAGCCATGTTGATGACATAAACATCTCTCCTTCTAGGTGCAACTAGCACAACATCATTATTTTTGTTGACTATGGTTCCCTGAGTCTTAGTAAACAAAACCTTATAATCAGCATCACATAACTGGCTGATGCTAATAAGATTGTGCTTAAGACCATTCACATATGCAACCCTGGTAAATGTGATCCCATTGCAATTCACTGAGCCATATCCTTCTGTGTCACCTGAAGAGTTATCTCCAAACACCACTTTGGGACCTGGCTCCTTTGAGTATCTGTGCAGGTATTGTTGAATCCCTGTCATGTGTCTAGAACAGCCACTATCTAGATACCATACCGATTCCTTGAGATATTTCTGCACAGATACATAGAAACAGATTAGTTCCTATGGTGAACCCACTTTCCAGTGGGTTCCCTGAATTGCTTGTTAGCAACTCTTGTGTTCCTGAAAAACTTTTGGCGTTGGGATGGACAGTTCATTGTTTCATGGTTATAACTCCCACAGATATCACACCCAGGGAAGTCACCACACTTGTCTGAGTGATGGTCTGTGAACCCACAGAATTTACAGGGAGGATAAGAATTGTAATTTCCCTGTTGTCTTTTGGAACTCTGTGGTCTGTCCCTAGAGGGTGTCTTAGCTCTTTTAGCTGCCATGTGTCTGTCATGATCTAAGGTCGAGTGGTGAGAATTTTTACAAACATTGCAATAAGGTTTGATTAATCTTTCCCCTTTGGGTTCACCTAGGACTGACTTAGGTTCATGAGAAGTAGAGCATTCAGCGGAAGGCTTAATGTGTTGTTTCAAGAGTTCTACTTCTTTCATAAGAGACAACAGGCGATCTTCAGTGGTGGGGTCAACCTTATTCACATCCTTAGTAGAAACAGGCTTAAAAGCTACTTGTTTACCAGTTGGTTTAGCAGGCACACGAAAAACTTTAGCTGGAGGATTCTCAATATCTATCTTAGGTTCATCCTTAGCAGATCTAGAAGAACTGCTAGGTTCAACTCCAGAGAGTTTGGGCAAGGGTGGAAGCTCAGCCACATCTTCAGAGACAGGGTCATTAGTCAAAGAGGTGTCTGACATATGAATAGTCTCTGTAGATTTAAAGACAATGTCTTTGGGTTTGGTGATAATCCTCAGCTTTTTATGTTTAGCAGTTATATCCCTGTTTAAGTCAGCAGGCACTTCATCCCTAAGCAATTCATCTATAGTAAACCTAGCACACAGCCATTTTTCAATAACTTTGTTTAATTCAGTGACTTGGTCATTCAAAGCTATGTTTTTCAAGGTTAATCTAGCTACTTCATTTTGCAGGGATATTTTCTCTAAGTTAACCCGCCTGAGAGTATCACATTCAGCCTTAGCATTAATCATTTCAGTTTTAACAGAGTGAAACTTGTCAAGAAGGTTCTTCCTTTGTTCCTCAACAAAGTGCAAGTCAACAATGGTGTAATCAAGAACATGCTTACGTTCATCACAATCAGACATAGAAAGAAGCCTGTGTACCTTTTTCATTGTGATGTCGACCCATTGTCCTGATCTTGCATCACCTTTTCCAACAGCTGGTTCATCATCAGCTATTGCCATAAAAGCCCTGACTCTTGTGGTATCTTCTTCATCTGAAGTCAATGGTTCATCATTCCAGTCATAGGTTTCAGCAACCAACCCTTTCTCAGCCTTTTTCTCACCACCTTTCTTTTTGGACATAGCTTCAATCTTCAAGTTCATCTGTTCTAACTCAGCCTTAAGTGCCTTGTACTTATTTTTGTAATCTTTCTTCTCAGTGTCTGAAGAATTGGATTGTGATGAGTTGTTATGTTGTTTGAACTTGTAGGGTTTGGTTGAAGATGATGGATAAGAGGGTGAGGATGTTTTGGTGGAGGGACATTCTTTTTGAAAATGTCCAAGCTTTCCACAGGCAAAACATGTTTCTTTTGACCTGTCAGTTGGTTTGCTGGCTGATCCTACTCTTCCAGATCTTTTGTAGTATCTTCTTTGGTTGGCTAGCAGTGCTCTTTCATGAAATTCTGCATTGAGGTCTGACAAGAATTCTTGGCTGCTACGAGTATCTTCTTCCATATCAGAATCGCTGTCAATAGGATGTGTTGCAGAGATCAAAGCTTTGGAAGATGCTCCTTGGACTACAAATCTTTCAGTCTCTGATTTGTAGATAGTATCGATCAGCCCTTCTTCATAATTGTACTTTCCATAGAGCTGAGCAAGGGTATCATTTTTGATTGAGTTGTTAGCTCTCTGAGTCTGATTCATGCTCAGCCACTTTCTTGGAAGGCTGTTGACAAAGGTGGCATTGATCTCAGCTTGACCAATAGTAACATCATTCATAGCGAGGTCATTTAGAAGAATCTTCAGCCTAGTATAGGTTTGCTGAACTTTTTCACCTTCAAGAGACTTAAAGGCATTAAACTGAAGTCTGAGTGCCTGAATCTTTGTCTCTCTTGTTTCAGAGGGTCCTTCATGGCCAAGAATAAGGTCTGTCCACATCTGTTTAGCTGTGGGACACTGAATAACAGACTTCATGATATGCTTTGGAAGACAGGAAATTATGATGCTTTTGAGACGTTTATCTTGGTTTGCTAATTTCCTATCAGCAGCGGTCCATTGTTTGACAGGCTTGGGAAGAGGGGTTTCTTCAGTAGAAGTGAGTGCCATGGGAATATATGGACCATTTTCTAAAATTTCTAAGAGAAAAGGTTCAAGACCATCAAGGTATACAAGAAACTGACTCTTCCAACTGGCAAAGTCTTCTTCATCAAAGACTGGTACACTGGTTACGTGTGATCCACCTCTTGAGTCAAGAAGTTGGGGTAGATCATCGTCATTTGGTGGGGCGGTAAGTCTTGGTGAAGAAGGGTTTCTGGAAGGTGAGTGTGGGCTAGAGGTTTCCGGCATGGTGGATCTTGATTATAAAACGGAGAACGATGTTTCTTGAAGGTTTTAATATCAAACACCGCTCTGATACCAATTGTAAGTCCCTAATCAATGCGAGAAACCCTAATCTTAACTTAATCAACACAAGGTATTACTTTTCAAACGTAATCTTATTATTGTATAATAAAGAATTACAAGTGTTATGGATAACACCGTTTGATGACAATGTGTTGTGCACACTTTGAACAACAATAACCTTAACTTATGAATACAGTCGTAGCTGTTTGATTCACTAAGTTACACGCACTAATGATCTTGATATTGCAAAGTGTTGAATCTTAATGCTAGGTTACACATCCTATTTATAGTGTTACGAGTTTGACTTGAACAGTACTTGATGTCGACTACACAACTTTTACAAGTTCCCACATCAGTCACATGATGTCCTTCTATTCTTGGTAGTCTTCCATTATGCTTTAAGGAACAGTTGTCCAAAACAGTTTCCTTATTCTTCATATTCTCGAACACACAAATGGCATGTCCAAAGTGTGCTGAGAGTTATCAGGGTATTGCCACCCCTGTTAACTCTCAACCCCTCAGAGTCCCTAATACATCTTGGCTGTTATCCATCACAGCCAAGGAGTATGTCTTCATGTAATCTTCGACTTCCCTGACAATGTCTCTGACATGGACTCCTCTGAGGTTGCTCACAGAGATTCGGATCTCTGTGAGTCTTGTGAAACTTGCCTGCCTCCTAGGCACAGGCAAGGGACTATCTATCAGCCTAATTATGTTTAAATCAATGAACAGGGAATCTAACAACTTTAGATTCCCAACAGTTCTCTACTAATCTATAAGCTCATACAAGCTCTCCCACAAGTCACTTGGAAGGCAGTCAGCCATTGTAAGGCTTTGAACCCCATTTAGACAAGTTTTTGAGTTTTTTATGATCTTGTATGCATTTGTTTAAACCTGCTTGATTGTTGGTATTTGTGGTTTGTTCATGTTGGTTTTAGTATTTGGTACATGTTAAAATAAGATAAAATCAGTTTAAGTCTTTTTGAAATAGATTTAGTGTGTTAATCTAAGTTTCTGAAAATATAAGGGGGTGTTTGGATCTGGTTTTTAAGTCAAGATAAGTGACAGATTTTGGCTAAATTTCAGTTTGAATAATCTCTTTGTGTTATTTTTAAGTGATAATGGTGCTTAGTTTAAGTTTTGATAGGATAATATAGGTTTTACAAATTTTATTTTTGGTAAAAGTAGACAAAAATCAGTAAGGTGTCATAACTGATTAAGTTTTGACAGATCTTGAATACAAATTTTGGAAGCTGTTAAGGTTTAGTGTATCCTAAGGTTTTTAATAACTTGCATGTTATTTGGTAAGCTTGTGTGCTAGAAATTAGCCTTCAAAATTCGTTTTGGTGCACAATAGACCAGGTTACTGTTCATCAGAACACCATAGCATTCATCAATAACTTCAATTGGCCTTTGTGTGTTAATCTTGTGTGCTACCTTTGTGTTTTTATTGTTCTTATTGACTCCCCACAACCCAACTGGTTGTGGGGGTGCCTTATTGTCCAATAATAAGCACTCAAAAAGCTTCCCTAAGCTTATTCATCAACTGTCCCGTTTTTTATAACTATCAGTAGGAACCAAGTTCCCACTGCTAGTGCTTTGGTTTCCACTGCTACACTAGAAAACAAAAGAGTCAAAGTGTCATTGTCAGTTTCTCATTTTTTTTGTCTCTAGTGCCCTAAAATAGGAATTAGGACCTGATTTTAATTGCATTATTTTTCTCATTAAATTTGTGATTTTTCTGTTTAATTAGTTTTTATTTTACTGTTCATCTAATATTTTTTAGATTAAATAGCTATTTTAATTAACTTTTTATTATTCTGTTTTTGGCATTTAGTGTAAAAAATCATTATTTTTATGTTTTAAAAATTTTGTTAGACTTAGAAAAATGTTTTAAGATTTTTAGTTTAAGAAGTTTTTACTGTTCACTTTTTATTTAATTTTTATAATTAATTTAGTTTAATTAGGGTTTTATTTATTAACTGTTTTGTCTTTTAGTGAAAAATTTTACATTTTTCAAACTTTTTCATTTTTCTACTGTTCAATAGCATAATTTAGGATTTTTAAAATTGTCAAATTATTTTTGGCATTATTTTATTATTTTTTATGATTATTTTAGTTTAAAAAATAGTTTTAAGTGTTTTAAAAATAGAAAAATAGTTTTTAAAATTTAGGAAAAATACTTTTTAGTCTTTAAATAATATAAGTAACTTATTAGTTCAATAAAATAATATTTTGGACATTTTGTTAATTATATTCAATTTTAGGGTTTTAATTAGCATTAAAAATTGAATATTTAATTAATAAAAGGTTTTAAAATATATTTGTTGGATTTTTATCCTTATTTATATTATTTTAGACTTAGTTTAATCTTTTAATTAATTTTTAGGTTTAATTTTTAATTTTGTCGCGTTTTACGTAATTACGTCATCGTTTTACGTCAACGTCGTAGTTTAATCGTAGTCGTAGCTCGTCTTTACTTTTTTTTCTCTTTAAACCAAAAACGTCACTAATCCAAACTTGATTTCATATATATTGGCACATTAATACACACACCTCCTTCGAGAACGAACCCGCATTTATTCGGTTTCGCGCTTTTCCTAAAGCGTGCAACTTAATACTTGTCGCGGTTATTTGTTTTTCCTAAAACAAGTGACTAAAAACTACAATATCATTTTGGCGGCGCTGCCGGGGAGGTGTTTAGTGTGCCATTATTAGTATCGTGTTTGTGTGAGTAGTGCGTTTTTGCTTTTCATTTTTTGGAAAGCGTATATAACGTACATACTCATTTTTGTTATTTTTCTCTATTATACTATAATATCCAAATAAATCGTGTTTAATTTTCCTAAATTAAACACAAATCAATCATTTTACTATATTGTAGATATATTGGTTTTCGTTTTTATTGTGAATATATTATTACTATATTGTATCTACGTAAGAACAATAAATATACAAGTACTCCAAAAGCGTGAAAACGCAACCTTGATTCGGGATTTCATCACTCGATCATTGTATTCGAATCCAAAGCAAAAGTTTAAAGGCAAAATATATAAATACTTTCGTGAGGCTTAATTTCAATTAACACAAACTATAAGGTGGGTATAAGGCGGTTGTATTTCACGACCTAAGGGAAAAAGGCTCTTAAGTGCTTAGCGCCGCCTCGTTTCCCCCGCTTGCTTGTGCGTGTTTTGAGAAAGAAGGCTAATCGAGGGTTTGCCGCCCAAGTATTATCTACGTATATTATATTTGCTTGTTTTCAAGATTAAACCCTCTTGAACGTTTTGGTGTTCCACCAACGTTCTAAAGTCATCGAGAACGTTCACTCCACGTGATCGTTTTCATTCTTTGAGGCTCCTTTAATCGAGAAATCGATTCGAGGGGAGATTTGTAGATTTGTGTCTACGTAATACAAGAAAAATCCAAAAAAAAAATAAAAAACAATCAAAAACCAAAAAAAAAAATTGAAAAATCGAAAAACCACAAAAAGAATCTTCTTTGCTACCACCCATTCTAAGCTTAGTGCATGCGTACTCGATCGAAGGATTATTCCAATTCTAGTGAAGTTTCGAATCGACGCAATCGTAATCGAAGGAATCGACGACGTAGACGAGAATTAGAAACCGACGTTCCTAATATCGTTTTGAAGAAACCGTAGAGGAGATGGCCGGCAATCGTTCGATGATGGAATTGCTCCAAGCACCCACCGAGGGTTATGGAGACGCGATCGTAATTCCCGCTATCGAAGCGGAGAATTTTGAGATTAAGAGCGGAATGCTTTCGTTGATTCAAGCTACGAAGTTTCGAGGTCGTGAAGCCGATAATCCTCACGACCATATTCGGAATTTTGATCGTCTTTTAGCCACGAGCAAGTTTAAGAACGTCGACACCGATGTCGTCAAGCTTATGCTTATTCCGTACTCGCTCGATGGTGCCGCCAAGGATTGGTACGAGAAAGAGCCACCTAATTCGATAACTACGTGGAAGGATCTCGTTTCCAAGTTCGTTAATTATTTTTTCCCACCGTCTAAGACAACGTTTTTCAAAAATGAAATTACGAAATTTGAGCAAAAACCGCATGAATCTTTTAGAGACGCGTGGGATCGTTTTAAGGAATTGCTTAGGCAATGTCCTCACCATGGTTTTTCCGAGTTGCACCAAATCGATACGTTTTACAACGGTCTTAATTTTCAAGAACAAGACTCGTTGAATTCCGCCGCCGGTGGCAACTTTTTGTGTAAAACTCCGAAAGACGCATTGATAATTATCGAGAACCGATCCAAGGTTTACCAACTCCGCAACGCACCGAGTGTTGCCAATGTCGCCAATGTTAGTAGTTCTAATCGCGACATTGAGAGAGTTGATGCAAAAGTCGACAAGTTGACGAATGTGTTTACGTCTTTTCTCGTTGAGATGCAAAAGAAAGACGCTCCCGCTATGGTGAAAGCGGTTGAGGTTTTGTGTACGTTTTGTGGTGGACCTCATAATTATTACGAGTGTGCGGCTACGGATGGCCAAACGTCGAATGTGAGTGCGTTAAATGGGAACAAAAATTTTTCTAATCAAAATAACGCGGGTCCATCACAACAAGACAATTATAACCAAGGCAACAATTTTCAAAACCGAAACAATTTTCAATGAAACAATCAACAAGGAAATTTTTCGAATCAAAATCAAGGGGGTTATAATCAAGGTCGTAATATAACTTGGCAAAATCGAGATAACAATCAAGGAAACAATTTTTCAAGTGGGAATCAAAACAATTTTCAAAGAAGTAATCAAAACCAAGGGAACTTTAATTCAAATCAAAATAGTTCGTCAAACGATTTTCAAAATTACATGAAAACGAATGAGGCTAATATGAGACGATTAGAGGGAGAAATTGGTACTTTGAAAAACGACTTTTCTAATACATTGAAATTGCAAAACACGAAGATTGAGCAAGGGCAAATTGATATTAAAAAGATGTTTTCGGCCATAATGAACAAGTCCTCGGGTGCGTCATCGAGTTCGTTACCTAGTGACACCGTTGCAAATCCGAAGGAACAATGTAAAGCCGCCTCGTCTCGTGAGAAAGGTCGTGTGATTATCCTTAACCTTGAAGGATTTCGAGTTGTTCCTTCTTCTCAACCCTCGACTTCTAAGACGTCTTATTGTTCTAAAGTCGATGGGGTGAACGTGGCGACCAAGGATAAGAGTGCACACCCTCGTGTACCTCAGATTCCATCCACGGTTCAAAAAGAGAGCTTTATCGACCTTACCAAAGTAACCCTTGAAGAAACTTGTGCTTCAATCCTTCTTAAAAAACCTAAAAGGCGTATGCCGAGAAAGGAAGAGGATCCGGGCCAATTTCTACTACCTTGTGATTTTTCCGAGATTGAGGGATGTTTAGCCCTTGCCGATTTAGGTGCTAGCATCAATCTCATGCCTCATTCTCTTTGGAAATTAATGAGATTGCCTTCACTTACCCCCACGAACATGACTATCGAGCTAGCAAATTGTACGCCTTTAATACCAATTGGAATAGCCGAGGATGTCTATGTCAAAGTTGGAAAGTTTGTTTTTCCCGCGGATTTCGTTATATCCAATTACGAGTGTGACCCTAAATGTCCCATTATTTTAGGCCGACCATTCTTATCTACGGCTCGAACCGTAATCGACGTTCACGAGGGGAGACTTACTATGAGATACGGGGATGACAAAATGGACTTTTTCGCTAGGAAATCCCAAGTTTTTAATGATCATGAAAAAACCAAGGTTTCAAAACCTAATGATTTCAAAATGTTCACTTTAGCGGAAAGAATGAGGCTTAATGCATGTTTTGAAAGAATTAAGAAAAACGGTTTTAAAGATGATGATTTTAATGATAGAGAATACGTGTACCTAATTCAAAAGGGTATGAGTAAATTTATGGATGAAAACTCACTTTGGGATGTTTTTAGCGAAACAAGTGAAACACCAATTCCGAAGGGCGACGTTAGTGCCATCACGACAATGACCAAAATGGGCTCGTCTTCACCACCTTCGAAGGACCACGTCTTTGAGGCTTCAACTTCTAACTCCATCGAAGTGCCTCCTTTGCCTAGCCCAACACCCGTTGAGGCTAAAGGGTTTATCGACATCGATCCTCTCGTTTTAGGAAAGTCACCTAAGCATAGTCATTCGACTTGTAAGACCATGGTTGTGAGTGCTCACATCGACTCTTTCTTTGACGATGACGATGGCGATTTTGCCAAGATTGATCACGTACTTCGAAATCCGCATGTAATTTTTGTTTCTCCTAAAAAGAAACATGTGAAGTACGATGATTATGAGTTTGATCCCGAGATTGAGGAAATCATAGAACGAGAGCTAGCTCTTATGCCTTCACTTCCACCTACAAGTGAGGTCGATCTTTCCAATATCGAGGATGAACTTAATGAGTTGGAACGTCTTATTTTCGATGACGAACCAACTCATGTGACCACCAAAAATCCAATTCTCGAGGAGTTACCTAATCAACACTCCTCAAATGAGAATTACGTTTACCACATTCGTGAGGATTTAACTTATCAACAATCCCCACAAAAGAATGATGGTTTCGTGCTTGATCGTGATCTCTTCGAGAGAGTTTCTAAGATACTCAAGGAGGGGAATGACCAACCGTGGTTTGACAAGCCTATCTTTGAGGAAGAAATCGACGAGATCGACGTTCATGAGGATGACGAGTATGTTGACCCCGAGGGGGCGGTGTTCTTTATTGACAAACGTTTTGAGAACTTATATAATCCGCCACCCCCTCCCACCAAAGACTTCAATGTGAGGATTTTTAGCGCGACTAATTTTGAATTTGACACGCCAAATATTTTCGACATTATCAAATCGGGTTTTCATAAAGAGTTTTTAAACAATGAAAAAGGAAAGGATTTTAAAAACGTTTTAAAAGATTTTTCTACATGTTTAACTCCGTCATCACCACGTTTCATGAGTACTACCACCTCGTCTACTCCTTTTGACGACGGTTGGTGTGGATTTAGTGTGGGGGAAGCCCCAAATGTTCCCTCACATTTCTCCACCGAGGACGAGATTTACGATCCCGGAATTGCTTGTAAAGGGAAATCTCGGTCTTCCACCGATGCAATGAATGGAAAGATTATCTATTTGCTTGGTGTGAGTCTACCTCGAGTAGCTCATAAGTTTGACTTACCCATTGCCCCACCTTTCTACTTCTCATCTATTTTCTTCTACCCCATTGGGGTTCATGTTGGAGTGGCGTTGTTTCGTCTTTCATCCAAAAACGAAACGCTATCTTTGACCCCGGTATACGTATATCGGGTTTTTAAAGTACTCGACGTACTTTTGGGCCTTGTTTATCATGTAAGCCCGACCAAAAATTACCAAACCATGATTATCCCTAAATGATCACATTTATGGGGATTCGAGTCGAGCTTTTGACTCGGTTATCAAAAACAAGGTGCCTCGTGGGGGATTCTCATGCTTATCCTTGTAAATATTATCGCTTTCTTAGTTAACGTAACGAGGGGATTTGTGCCCTTCCAACCTTTTTTCCGTGGTTGTTTGTGATTGTGATTTATTAGGTTCATCGTCATCATTGAAGCCTCTCGTGTTCGTTTTACGGATCACTCGAGCTTTGATCGTTGCCTTTGGAGATTCCGATATCCGATGATATCCTTTTACGTTCTAACGTTTATCTTATTAGCATAATTCATAAACGGCTTTTAGGTTATTCGTTTTACCCTTTCCATGCTCGAGAATAAGAATTCGACTTCGTCTCTAGTATGGGGGTGTTTTCACCCCTAGACTCGAAACATTGAGGACAATGTTTAGTTTTAGTATGGGGGGTGAGTAGATACTTCACCTTGCTTACGTCACCACGCAATCCAATATTCATCTTTTTGTTATCGTTTTATGCAAATAAGTTTAAAATGGCCAAATTTTAAATTTTTTCTTGTTTTTCATAAGTGTTTAAGACACGAATGTAGGTTTTCCGATGGTGAGAATAAGAGTAATTTTTGACTCGACCGTGCGTGTTGAGCACTTAGCTCGATTCCTTAACTTTTTAGGCTAAGTCTCTTAAATGAGGGCGAGAAATGATAGAGTTATTTATAAGTCTCGTAATCGTCACGATCTCATGTGTAGTGATTATTAGCTTATTCTCCCCACGCTTTTGCATAATAAATTGTTAATAAATATTGATTTAGCGGTTTAGTCACTATTGTTGGTTGTTGGGAATCTAAACTTATTAGATTCCCTGATCATTGATTTAAACATAATTAGGCTGATAGATAGTCCCTTGCCTGTGCCTAGGAGGCAGGCAAGTTTCGCAAGACTCACAGAGATCCAAGTCTCTGTGAGCAACCTCAGAGGAGTCCATGTCAGAGACATTGTCAGGGAAGTCGAAGATTACCTGAAGACATACTCCTTGGCTGTGATGGATAACAGCCAAGATGTATCAGGGACTCTGAGGGGTTGAGAGTTAACAGGGGTGGCAATACCCTGATAACTCTCAGCACACTTTGGACATGCCATTTGTGTGTTCGAGACTATGAAGAATAAGGAAAGTGTTTTTGACAACTGTTCCTTAAAGCATAATGGAAGACTACCAAGAATAGAAGGACATCATGTGACTGATGTGGGAACTTGTAAAAGCTTGTGTAGTCGACATCAAGTACTGTTTAAGTCAAACTCGTAACACTATAAATAGGATGTGTATCCATGCATTAATGTTTAACACTTTGAGATATTAAGAACATTAGTGCGTATAACTTAGTGAATCAAACAGCTACGACTGTATTCATAAGTTAGGGTTTATTGTTGTTCAAAGTGTGCACAACACATTGTCATCAAACAGTGTTATCCATAACACTTGTAATTCTTTATTATACAATAATAAGATTACGTTTGAAAAGTAATACCTTGTGTTGATTAAGCTAAGATTAGGGTTTCTTGCATTGATTAGGGACTTTCAATTGGTATCAGAGCGGTGTTTGATATTAAAACCTTCAAGAAACATCGTTCTCAGTTTTATAATCAAGATCCACCATGCCGGAAACTTCTAGCCCACAATCACCTTCCACAAACCCATCTTCACCAAGACTTAACCCTCCAGCAAATGACGATGATCTACCCCAACTTCTTGACTCAAGAGGTGGATCACACGTAACCAGTGTACCAGTCTTTGATGAAGAAGACTTTGCCAGTTGGAAGAGTCAATTTCTTGTATACCTTGATGGACTTGAACCTTTTCTCTTAGAAATTTTAGAAAATGGTCCATATATTCCCATGGCGCTTACATCTACTGAAGAAAACCCTCTTCCCAAACATGTCAAACAATGGACCTCAGCTGATAGGAAATTAGCAAACCAAGATAAACGTCTCAAAAGCGTCATAATTTCCTGTCTTCCCAAGCATATCATGAAGTCTGTCATTCAGTGTCCCACGGCTAAAGAAATGTGTAGAGACCTCATTCTTGGCCATGAAGGACCCTCTGAAACAAGAGAGACAAAGATTCAGGCACTCAGACTTCAGTTTAATGCCTTTAAGTCACTTGAAGGTGAAAAGGTTTAGCAAACCTATACTAGGCTGAAGATTCTTCTAAATGACCTTGCTATGAATGATGTCACTATTGGTCAAGCTGAGATCAATGCTACTTTTGTCAACAGCCTTCCAAGAAAGTGGTTGAGCATGAATCAGACTCAGAGAGCTAACAACTCAATCAAAAATGATACCCTTGCCCAGCTCTATGGTAAGTACAATTATGAAGAAGGGCTGATCGATACTATCTACAAATCAGAGACTAAAAGATTTGTAGTCCAAGGAGCATCTTCCAAAGCTTTGATCTCTGCAACACATCCTCATGACAGCGATTCTGATATTGAAGAAGATACCCGTAGCAACCAAGAGTTCTTGTCAGACCTCAATGCAGAATTCCATGAAAGAGCATTGCTAGCCAACCAAAGAAGATACTATAAAAGATCTGGAAGAGTAGGATCAGCTAGCAAACCAACTGACATGTCAAAAGAAACATGTTTTGCCTGTGGAAAGCTTGGACATTATCAAAAAGAGTGTCCTTCCACCAAGACATCCTCACCCTCCTATCCATCATAATCATCCAAACCATACAAGTTCAAACCACATAACCTCTCATCTCAATCCAATTCTTCAGACACTGAGAAGAAAGATTACAAAAATAAGTACAAGGCACTTAGAGCTGAGTTAGAACAAATGAACTTGAAGATTGAAGCTATGTCCAAAAAGAAAGGTGGTGAGAAAAAGACAGAGAAAGGGTTGGTTGCTGAAACTTATGATTGGAATGATGAACCACTAACCTCAGATGAAGAAGACACCACAAGAGTCATGGCTTTTATGGCGATAGCTGAGGATGAACCAGCTGTTGGAAAAGGTGATGCAAGATCAGGACAATGGGTTGACATCACAATGAAAAAGGTACACATGCTTTTATCTATGTCTGATAGTGATGAACGTAAGCATGTCCTTGATTACACCATTGTTGATTTACACTTTGTTGAGGAACAAAGGAAGAACCTACTTGATAAGTTTCACTTTGTTAAATCTGAAATGATAAATGCTAAGGCTGAATGTGAAACTCTCAGGCGAGTTAACTTAGAGAAAATATCCCTGCAAAATGAAGTAGCTAGATTAACCTTGAAAAACATAGCTTTAAATGATCAAGTCACTGAATTGAACAAGATTATTGAAAAATGGCTGTGTGCTAGGTTTACTATTGATGAATTGCTTAGGGATAAAGTGCCTGCTGACTTAAACAGGGATATAACTGCTAAGAATAAAAAGCTGAGGATTCTCACCAAACCTAAAGACATTGTCTTTAAATCTACAGAGACTATTGATATGTCAGATACCTCTTTGACTAATGACCCTGTCTCTGAAGATGTGGCTGAGCTACCACCTTTGCCCAAACTCTCTAGAGTTGAACCTAGCAGTTCTTCTAGATCTGCTAAGGACGAACTTAGGACAGATATTGAGAATCCTCCAGCCAAAGTTTTTCGTGTGCCTGCTAAACAAACTGGTAAACAAGTAGCTTTTAAGCCTGTTACTACTAAAGCTGTGAATAAGGTTGACCCCACCACTGAAGATCGCCTGTTGTCTCTTATGAAAGAAGTAGAACTCTTGAAACAACACATTAAGCCTTCCGCTGAATGCTCTACTTCTTATGAACCTAAGTCAGTCCTAGGTGAACCCAAAGGGGAAAGGTTAATCAAACCTTATTGCAATGTTTGTAAAAATTCTCACCATTCGACCTTAGATCATGATAGACACAGAGTTCCAAAAGACAACAGGGAAATTACAAATCTTATCCTCCCTGTAAATTCTGTGGGTTCACAGACCATCACTCAGACGAGTGTGGTGACTTCCCTGGGTGTGATATCTGTGGGAGTTATAACCATGAAACAATGAACTGTCCATCCTAACGCCAAAAGTTTTTCAGGAACACAAGAGTTGCGAACAAGCAATTCAGGGAACCCACTGGAAAGTGGGTTCACCATAGGAACTAATCTGTTTCTATGTATCTGTGCAGAAATATCTCAAGGAATCGGTACGGTATCTAGATAGTGGCTGTTCTAGACACATGACAGGGATTCAACAATACCTACACAGATACTCAAAGGAGCCATGTCCCAAAGTGGTGTTTGGAGATAACTCTTCAGGTGACACAGAAGGATATGGCTCAGTGAATTGCAATGGGATCACATTTACCAGGGTTGCATATGTGAATGGTCTTAAACACAATCTTATTAGCATCAGCCAATTATGTGATGCTGACTATAAGGTTTTGTTTACTAAGACTCAGGGAACCATATTCAACAAAAACAATGATGTTGTGCTGGTTGCACCTAGAAGGAGAGATGTTTATGTCATCAACATGGCTGTGTGCTCTGAAGACAGCTCAAATTGTTTTCTTGCCAAAGCCTCTGAAAGTGTCAATTGGCTGTGGCACAAAAGAATGTCTCATCTCAACTTCAAGAACATCAATAAGATAGCCACTCAAAACTTGGTTGCTGGTCTACCTTCAGTAATGTTTTCCAAAGACAAAACTTGTTCTGCCTGTGTCAAAGGAAAGCATCACAGGTCTTCATTCAAGACTAGGCAATCATTCTCTATTGATAAGTGCTTACATCTCCTTCACATGGATTTGTTTGGGACTGTCAAACCTCAAACCATTAATCACAACAAATACACCTTGGTCATAGTTGATGAATTTTCAAGATATACATGGGTGTTCTTCCTCAGAAGGAAAAGTGATGCTGCTGAAACCATCATGTCCTTCATCAGACAGGTTGAAAATATGAATGATGTTAGAGTCAAAGCTCTAAGAAGTGATAATGGTACAGAATTCAAGAATCATCAACTTGAATCATTTTGTGATGAAAAAGGGATTTCTCAGAACTTCTCTTCAGCTGGCACTCCTGAACAAAATGGTGTGGCGAAAGAAGAAACAGGACTCTGATTGAAGCAGCAAGAACTATGTTAAATGGTGCAGCCTTACCAAAGCAATTTTGGGGAGAAGCTGTTCACACTGCCTGCTACACTCAAAACAGATCAATCATTGTCAAAAGACATGGCAAAACCTCCTATGAAGTTTTCAGAAAAAGATCTCCAGACGTCAGCTATTTTCATGTGTTTGGATGTCCTGTGTTTATTTATAACTACAGGGATAAACTTGGAAAGTTTGATGAAAAAGCTGATGATGGTTTCTTTTTGGGATACTCTCCAACAGCCAAAGCCTTCAGAGTATTCAACATCAGAAGACAAGAAGTAGAAGAAACATTCCATGTCAGATTCAATGAAGATGATGAAGTCATACAGAGAACAGGAACAGAGGGTGATGAAGTTGATTTTAATGAAAATATTTCTTTCCCAAGTGATGAGTTCACAGAACCCAGACCTACCAGTCATCATCACTCAAACACTCTCACTCCTTATGTCCCTGCTTTTGACCCTCTGTCTACTCACAACATAGAAGTTCCTACTTCTCAGGAACTTGATGAAGAAGAACCTCAAATCTCTGATGGTCCTTCTCATGATATTGATGACTCACCAATTCTTCAAATCTCTGAAGATTCTCCTGCTGATAATGTAATAGCTTCCCTTGATATGGCTGAAGAAGACTCTGACACTGAAGTAGTCTTTGAAGAAAGCCCTCCTAGTCAGCAGGATGAGACTCAAATTATACCAGCTGTACCCTTAAGTACCCCTGCTCTTGAATCCCCTGCTCCTCAAAATAAGTGGTCAAGAGATCAACACATTCTTCTTGTCAACATTATTGGGGAACCAAATGCAGGGGTCACAACCAGACAGCGAATCCAAGACTCAGAGTCAGCCTCAGCCAATGAATGTCTATTTGCTGAATTTCTTTCACAAATTGAACCTAAAAGAGTAGCTGAGGCTCTGGTAGAAGAAGGATGGGTAGCTGCTATGCAAGAAGAAATCAATCAGTTCAAAAGGAACAAAGTATGGACACTAGTGCCAGCTCCACCTGGGAAGAATATCACAGGCACTAGATGGATCTATAGAAATAAGATGGATGAAATTGGGAACATCATCAGGAACAAGGCAAGACTGGTTGCACAGGGGTTCTCTCAGACTGAAGGAATTGATTATGATGAAACTTTTGCACCTGTTGCTAGACTTGAGGCCATCAGAATCTTTCTTGCTTATGCTGCCTATATGAACATCACTGTGTATCAGATGGATGTAAAGAGTGCCTTCCTCAATGGTGATTTGGCTGAGGAAGTCTATGTTGCACAACCTGAAGGATTTGAGAACAGCGAGTTTCCCAACCCATGTGTACAGACTTCACAAGGCAATGTATGGTCTGAAACAAGCTCCAAGAGCATGGTATGAAACTCTTTCAAATTTCTTATCTGAAAATAAATTTATCAGGGGTTCTATTGATAAAACACTCTTTACCTTCAAGGACTAGAGTGATTTCATCATTGTGCAGATTTATGTGGATGATATCATCTTTGGGTCAACAAATGTCAATCTTAGTAAACGTTTTGCTAAATTAATGACCAAGAAATATGAGATGAGTATGATGGGTGAATTAACTTACTTTTTGGGCTTTCAAATTAAACAATGTCCTAAGGGAATTTCTATTTGTCAAGAAAAGTATGTTAAGGATTTACTTAAAAAATATGACTTAGCTGATTGTGCATCAGTGAAATGCCCTATGCTTCCACCCAACAAATTGGGCCCTGATGAGTCAGGGGTCTCTGTCAATGAGACTTTATATAGAGGTATGATTGGGTCACTGATGTATCTAACAGCCAGTCGTCCAGATATCCAATTCTCCACATGTCTCTGTGCAAGGTACCAAGCTAACCCAAAAGAATCCCATCTAGTGGCTGCCAAGAGAATTTTCAGGTATCTCAAAGGAACACCATCCCTAGGTCTATGGTATCCAAAGGAATCAGGCTTTGATCTCAAGGCCTATTCAGATTCAGATTATGCTGGATGCTGTATTGACAGGAAAAGCACTTCAGGCAGCTGTCAAATCCTAGGAGGAAAATTGGTTGGATGGAGTCCTAAGAAGCAAAACTCTGTGGCTATGTCTTCAGCTGAAGCAGAATATGTCGCTGCAGCCAGCTGTTGTGCTCAGGTGCTCTGGATGAAAAGTCAATTGGCTGACTATGAAATCTTGTATGACAAAGTACCAATCTTTTGTGACAACACCAGTGCCATTGCCATATCCAACAACCCTGTTCTTCACTCTCGCACCAAACACATTGATATCAGGTATCATTTTATCAGGGATCATATAATGAAGGGAGATATTGAGCTGCACTTTGTTCCCACAGAGCTGCAACTAGCTGATATATTTACAAAGCCTTTGGCTGAACCTTCGTTCAACAGGCTAGTTGCTGAGCTAGGGATGCTCAATATCTCAAAGCCTGTGGCTTGATATTAAATGTGTTCATTAAATGATTGATTCTATATTAAATGTTTTTCACATGAAACTAGGTAGTTACTTTCCAAGTAAATGCAAAAAACATTCTCAAATATTTAATCATTTATTTTTCGGATAACGAGGAGACAAACTTTTTGAAAGGTCAAGGGGACCCACTTGAGCAGTCATTTTTGCACCTTGCATTTAATACGGTTGAATAACTGTTCACTTAAGTTTGAATATATATTGTCTTCTTTCTCTTCTCACCCACCACCATTCTAAAATCTACTTCTCTCTCTAAATTCTTATCTCTCTCAACCATCCGCCATTTTCATTCACCTTCAACCTCAAATCCATGGCGTTTCCCGTTCCAAAAGCCTCCAATGTTAACTTCGAGATCAACGAGAGCATCCTCGCCTCCAACAACGCCATTGGATGGATTAAGGCACCAAACAACACCTATTCAGATCTGGTGAATTTCATGCAGAATTGTGACCTAAATGA
Organism: Glebionis coronaria; assembly: GCA_025667525.1. Taxonomy (NCBI): domain Eukaryota; kingdom Viridiplantae; phylum Streptophyta; class Magnoliopsida; order Asterales; family Asteraceae; genus Glebionis; species Glebionis coronaria. The sequence continues at coordinate 57,208,830 of CM046881.1, forward strand.
AGCCTTCACCAAAACACCATCCACATTTTACCAAGAATACATTAGGGAATTCTGGTATTCTGCTGAAGTAGTTGAAGACACAATAACCTTTAGCCTTTCTTGCAATGAACACCCTTTTGCCTTCTCCCTCAATGATTTTTCAAGTGTGGCCGGATTAAAACATGGAGAAGAATGCCTAAAGGTTGTTGATAAAAAGGCTGTCAAGGAAGCCCTGGCCACACTAAACCCTTGCCATGATGTTAATCCTTCCCTTACACCAGCTGAAGTCCTCGCCAAATCCCCTCTGAAGATTAAGTATTTCACCCCTATGTGGCGTGTCCTCTTCACCCACATTGTGAAGTCCCTGGGAGGAATGCAGGGATCACAGGATCAGATGTCGTTCAATCATCAGGCGATTGCTTATGGATTAATCTGGGGAGTTGATGTGGACGTTGGAAGCATTCTATTCTCAAACCTGGTAGAACAGCTAAAGGGGAGGAATCAGGTCAGGGAAAAGAATATATGTTATGTGCGCTTCCTGTCCCTGATCTTTGAAAGTTTGTTGGGAGAGAAGTACCACAACAAGGCTTTGACTGCCCTTAAGCCCTATCGCATCACTGGCGCCATCTACAAGGAAATAGGAGCTGAGGATATCCCTGTCACCGCACATATGCTGAACGTGGCCAATCAGGTACCTAACGCTGAGAAGCCCTTGCTCCCTTCCTCTGAGAAGGTGAATACTTCTAGTGTTGCTGGCAAGTCTATGTCTTTGACCTCTGGGCAGCACACTACTAAGTCCAAGGCTTCATCTGGCCAACAGCCAAAGAAGAAGAAAATCCCCTCTTCTTCCCACTCCAAAGCTGTTAGTAAGGCCAAGGAAAAGAAGATTGACATCGCCTCTGGTCCAGATACTCTTGTGGATTCAGAATCTTTGGTTGACAAACAACAGGCGTCTAGTGTCTCTAGGTCAGCAGAGACAACAGGAAACCACCCAAATCAAGCTGATATCTCACAGGTAATCAGTGTACATTTTTAGAGGTTCACAAGCAGCCACTCTCATTTGTCTGTAGGAGAGAGTGGTGAAGTTAGGGTAATCCTCGACCCATAGAAGTCTGTCATTACACTTAGAATACTTTAAGACTTCTGTACACCCTGGCTTTGCACCAGGGAATGATTCATTTGTGTTTATAAAGCACCCCGATGACCCTGAACCCTCTAGACAGTATTCAGGCTAACAACAACCTGAATATGCTAATGTCTCAACCTTGATCAGCTGTACTTCACACAGCCTCTTGGTTCCCTCCTTAAAAGAGTCCCAAAGGATTTATCCTTTCAGGGGGAGCTGAATCATCACCCTCAGCTTTCCTAGGGGCAGCGTAACAGGCGACCTACAACAACATATGTTTCACAATCAAAAGAGTCCCAAAGGTTTTTTACCTTTTAGGGGGGCTGAATAATCACACTCAGCTTTCCTAGGGGCAGCGAATGGCGATCATTAACCACACTTTATTCACACTTAAAAGAATCCCAAGGATTTATCCTTTGGAGTGGCTGAGTAATCACCCTCAGCCTCTCTGGGACAGCGTAATGGCGACCATTCCCCTTATATTTTTCCCTGTTACTAATTACAACAAATTTGCAGGCTGAAATTATACAGCCAGTCAAAGAGTCTCAGGTACACGAAAAGGAGGCTGAAACAATGACTCAGGATAAACTCAATACTGAAGAGCCTGTGTTAAATGTTGATGAAGAAATGCTCTCAGTAGAAGATTATGTCTCTGAATTTGAGCCCATGCCTGAGGATGAATTCCCTGAGGGAATGTTTGATGAAGAGGATGAAGAAGATGAGGACGACCAGCTGTCTGCCTCTCCTCCTAAAGATATAGCTGTGTCCACACCAGCTGATGACAAGACTTCTCCTCTCAAGGAAGCTGTTGACACTCTAAACTCTGCTACATCTGCAACAACAGTCTTCCAAAGACCAACATATGATCCAACAGCCGAATTCCTCATGTTTGATCATCCTGCCCAGACCAACTTTAACTTAATTCCAAGGGGGGATGATTTTGCTCAGCAAAGCCTCAATATCAAGAACCTTCAGCCCGTACATCATCAATCTGATATTGAGCGCTTATCAAGGAAGCTGGATGTGATCAAGTCAGAGATGCACAATTTTACTGTCACATTTCCAGGCATCATAAAGAGAGCTGTGACTGAGGCTGTCACTGAGCCAATTCAGGATGGTGCAAGAAAAGGTGTGGCCCAGGGACTCAGTCATCTCTCAACACGAATCAAGGATGCCATTGACTCAATTGTCCCTGCTATGTTCCATTCACAAGAAAAGACCATGAACAGGCACTTTAATGCGGTTCGCAACAGGCAATACAACCATGCTAACTTTATTGTCAGGCGTGTTCAGGCAAATACTAATGTCAATGCCAACCTCTTGCTGAAGATTGCCAGGGCTTCAAGAAAAAGACAACGTGCCATGGCTGCCTCCGTGGAGCAGATTGCAAGACGTTTTCAGGCACGTTCATCCAAGCATCAGTGAAGTAAGGATGAACGTGAGGGGGAGAAGAATACTACACTCAGCCTTGCATCTGCTGAACAAGGCTCATCATCAGCTAATCCCTCAACTACACCTGTTCCTCTACAAGTCATCACACCAGTTATAGTACCTGATGATGAGGATGATACTCAGGGGGAGCAACAAACACAAGATGGAGCTGACTCATCTAAATCCATGATCTTAGTTAACATCAGCAAGCCTGAGGATGATGATGAGCCAGCGGCCAAGAAACTAAAATTCACTGTGAGCTCTCTTCCCAAATCTATTCAAACTCAGGCTCAAACAGCGTTTCTCAAAAGAGCTGATGTTTTGAAAAACATAAGTGTGGAGTCCTCTGTCTCGAAGAAAGGAAAGGAGATAGTGTTGGTTGATACTGACACCAAACTTAAGAAGATAGCTGCGATGCTAGAGACAGGAGGATCCACCACAGACCTTTCACAATTCTCAACCTTTACACCTTCCGATGAGATTCCTTTGACCCCTGAAGAAATTAAGCAACAGGCTGAAGAATTCAAAAGATTAAGTGAACTCAAGACAGCCAAAGAACTAAATGAAGCGACTCTGAGGAAGATGACACCACCTGAAAGAGAAAAACAAAAACAAAGGTTGAGGGAAATGGAAATAAAACGCGCTGAGGCCATAAGAAAGTCAAAGCTGACTATGATGCCTGCGTGAACAACAGGTATGCTGCTGGCAAGATAACCAAGTTTAAATACACCATTCACAAATCCACAAACACCCCACAGATTATCTTATGGAGGGAAAACCAACAGAGGAATATGGATGTGTTTGACAACTTCAGGTTAAAGACACTTGGGTTATCAGAATGGTTTGAACTCGAAGCCTTAGCTGCCAAAAAGTCTGGACAGGCAAATTTCCTTCTGCTCAAAACTCTTAAGGCTAAGTTTAACTGGATCAAGGAAACAGCAGCCAAACTCAAGATTGATCCCCCACCACAGCTTTTTGAACAAGAACCCCCAAAGACAGGCAACAAAAGAAGAAGAATTTCACAAATTGTTGATGAAACTTTTGTTACTGAAGATGTTCGTGTGGATGGTATGCACAGGGATTTGATCCTTCCAAATGGTATTGTTGGCCCTGTTGATGGTCAGACATACTCAGAGCCTGAAAGAGGAATGGCATTTATGAACAAGGCTTGCCAGTATGCTTTTCAGAGGGAAGATGAGCTGTGCCTGGCTTCAACTATTTAGCTACTCTGTCACAAAAAGTGTCTCAAGATCAACACAGAGTATTCCAAGAAGTTTGCAAAGACTTTGCAGGATGAAATTGATAACAGATTAGACGTGGCCGAAGCTGAAGAAAGAATAAAAAATGATGACTATTGAAGATGGTCTCAGCCCTTTTTACCTTCATCTTTTATTTTACTTATGTAATGAACTTGTAATTTTCTTTAAGTCTTAATAAAATCATGAGGTATGTTTGTTTAGATCTGTTATGTGTAAGAAGAAGCTATTAAACTCACTTACTTTAACTTAGTTAGATCTAGCATTATTTATGTTTAAATAGGGGGAGATTGTTGGGAATCTAAACTTATTAGATTCCCTGATCATTGATTTAAACATAATTAGGCTGATAGATAGTCCCTTGCCTGTGCCTAGGAGGCAGGCAAGTTTCGCAAGACTCACAGAGATCCAAGTCTCTGTGAGCAACCTCAGAGGAGTCCATGTCAGAGACATTGTCAGGGAAGTCGAAGATTACCTGAAGACATACTCCTTGGCTGTGATGGATAACAGCCAAGATGTATCAGGGACTCTGAGGGGTTGAGAGTTAACAGGGGTGGCAATACCCTGATAACTCTCAGCACACTTTGGACATGCCATTTGTGTGTTCGAGACTATGAAGAATAAGGAAACTGTTTTTGACAACTGTTCCTTAAAGCATAATGGAAGACTACCAAGAATAGAAGGACATCATGTGACTGATGTGGGAACTTGTAAAAGCTTGTGTAGTCGACATCAAGTACTGTTTAAGTCAAACTCGTAACACTATAAATAGGATGTGTATCCATGCATTAATGTTTAACACTTTGAGATATTAAGAACATTAGTGCGTATAACTTAGTGAATCAAACAGCTACGACTGTATTCATAAGTTAGGGTTTATTGTTGTTCAAAGTGTGCACAACACATTGTCATCAAACGGTGTTATCCATAACACTTGTAATTCTTTATTATACAATAATAAGATTACGTTTGAAAAGTAATACCTTGTGTTGATTAAGCTAAGATTAGGGTTTCTTGCATTGATTAGGGACTTTCATTGGTTTCTAATTTGTTTTAGTAGCTTCCATGTAATTAAATTAGGAAAATATTAAGGTATCACCAGCGTCACGGTTTTGAAGTATTGGCACCCGAATAATCGAAAGCTTCACCTAATAATAAGATTTCAAGAGCTCACCTAAATTAAGCAAAAATTTGAAGCTCACAAGGCCGAAAAATCTATGCCCAAATTGAAAGTGAATCAAGCCTTAATCTTTGAAGCTTTAAAGATCAAAAATTCGCTTTAGCGTGAGGATATACGTCTTTGGCTAATAAAACCACCGATGAGGCGGATAATAAAAGGCAAGGCAAGACCGAAGTCATAATAAAAGCTTCATGGCGAAGTTGAATAAAAGATGGAGGTAAACCAAAGATAATAAGGCCCTTCCGTTAGGGGGCGTATAAAAGTCTTGGTAATAAGTCTCATGTTCAAAACCGTTATAAAACCGTGTTTATCGATCCTTCTTGTTGACTTAATTTTTTGACATCGTTGTCTATTAGGATGAATTATTAATTTAATGATTCTGGTTACACCGTTAAAACTCTATTTTTAGACTTAATCTCTATTCACGCATAAGTCAATGATGTATCCTCGTGATCATTAAGAAAAAAATAAAATATAAGAGATACCAAGTAGGAATAAGGGAGTTTAGGTTCGTATTTAACACTCATGAGATGTGTTCGTGTTGCTAACTTATAATAACAATGATCTCGTTACACGCTTAGCATGGAATTGGGTGAAAATCGAGGACGACGAAATTATTTCTAACGAAGCATTCACGTGTTCTTGTTCTATGATCCCAAAAGTCACCTTTTCGTGATGAAAACAATACATTATGTCTAAAACACGTGTAGTAGTTTATTTAAGTTTATGTCTTCAATAAAAGTTATCATAAAATGAATTTTGGAAGTGCTACGATACTTAATTCTAGCATTGCGTAGGGACACATCAATGGTTTAGTATGGGGGAGTGATGAGACTGTATTTATACATAGTCTCATCGTCCAAATCGGGCTTAAAACGCTTAAAATATCATCAAAATACCCAAAAATGTGCTTGTATTTGTTCATTGTGTATTTCAGGTACGGATATCGTGAATTCACCAAAAGATTACAAGAATAGAGCAAAAACGAACACGGGAAATGAAGCCGCACAAAGAACCGGACCCGAATCATGATTTTCCTATCAAGCCCTTGAAGAATTGAAGATTGGCAAGAATGGTCCCTCAAATTTTGGAGACTTGGCAATTTATACCCTTGTAATACTCATAAATTACATTGGGGTCCCTAAATTACCAAGAATATACAAGTATGGCCCTTGAAGATCTCAAAGTTTACAAGTTTAGTCCTTGTTTCCATAACTATAACTTGGAAGGACTAAAAATGCCAACTATCCAAAGTTATTACAAAGGAAAAAGGGGGGTTTTGGCTATTTAATACCAAGTGCAAAGTAAAAGAACATTGGGGGGCTAAAGCTGCCAGACCATGAAACCTCTCCCCACCACTTAGCTGCTGCCACCTCACCCCTGCTGACACCTCACCACTCCCACATCAGCATTCTACCAACACGTTTTAATATTAATTAATCAGTTTTTAAACTGAATTTAGTATTATAAACTAGCGCCTAAACACTCACTGTTCAGATTTAACACCCCCAAGAACCCTAATTAACCCAGGAACAATTATTGTCAAAACAAAGGGGTTTTGCCCCTATTTGTGCAGATTGGGAATTAAGCTTATTATCATCAAAACCCACTTACAAACCAACCCAACTCGTGACCTCCATGGCCCCCACGTTTGTCCCCTGCTACACCAAAAAGAGAAAAAATGGAATCTGGGCAGAAAATCAGCGACCAACACGAAATCCTTGGTCCCAAAGGATCCATTAAACGGCCAAGATCATTTTAACATAGCTGGACATCAACATCATCACATGGGACGATTTGACCAAATTTGAAAATCAAGATTCCAGGGGCATTTTTGGATTTTTCATGTATTAGGGTTTCTACTTTTTTATGTTCTAGATAATTTTATTAGCTGCTATATAAAGACCTTCCAACTTGTGGATAGGCTTTGTTCCAGATTTTCTACTTGTATTTTTTTCCTTTATTTAATGAATAGTTAAAGTCTTTTATAAATAAATTCTTGCAAGCAGAATATCTGAGTTCCATATTAGTTTGATGTTTTCTGCTATTGCAATGTTGGTTTAAAGTTTTCTAGCATAAATTCTTGTTCAAGTTATTTTCTGAAAATCAAAAGAGCTTTTCAAAAATTTTGGATTTGTTATTATATAGAAGTGAAAGTGGATTTATATTAACAAATCTTATTTTGTGTTAAGTTTGTGTTAAGAATTTTCCAAGTTTCAAGTTTGGTCTCAACAAAGTTTCATTTTTCTTCAAGAAAAACCAGTTTTAATCAATTTTTGTTAATTTTTTATTCACCTGTTACTGTAGCATAAGCCACAAGCTTGCAGCTTGTGGCCCATTGTCTACTTGGAGTTTGTTTTCTGGTCTTTGTGGTGTTGTGCAGGTATCAAGTAAGCAAGAAAAAAGGCCATTCATTTCCATTTCATTTTGTTTACTTTGAAGATATTTCACCCTAGGTCTCTCTTTGAGACTCTACCAACAGGGTTCTCTACTAATCTATAAGCTCATACAAGCTCTCCCACAAGTCACTTGGAAGGCAGTCAGCCATTGTAAGGCTTTGAACCCCATTTAGACAAGTTTTTGAGTTTTTTATGATCTTGTATGCATTTGTTTAAACCTGCTTGATTGTTGGTATTTGTGGTTTGTTCATGTTGGTTTTAGTATTTGGTACATGTTAGAATAAGATAAAATCAGTTTAAGTCTTTTTGAAATAGATTTAGTGTGTTAATCCAAGTTTCTGAAAATATAAGGGGGTGTTTGGATCTGGTTTTTAAGTCAAGATAAGTGACAGATTTTGGCTAAATTTCAGTTTGAATAATCTCTTTGTGTTAATGTTAAGTGATAATGGTGCTTAGTTTAAGTTTTGATAGGATAATATAGGTTTTACAAGTTTTATTTTTGGTAAAAGTAGACAAAAATCAGTAAGGTGTCATAACTGATTAAGTTTTGACAGATCTTGAATACAAATTTTGGAAGCTGTTAAGGTTTAGTGTATCCTAAGGTTTTTAATAACTTGCATGTTATTTGGTAAGCTTGTGTGCTAGAAATTAGCCTTCAAAATTCGTTTTGGTGCACAATAGACCAGGTTACTGTTCATCAGAACACCATAGCATTCATCAGTAACTTCAATTGGCCTTTGTGTGTTAATCTTGTGTGCTACCTTTGTGTTTTTATTGTTCTTATTGACTCCCCACAACCCAACTGGTTGTGGGGGTGCCTTATTGTCCAATAATAAGCACTCAAAAAGCTTCCCTTAGGTTATTCATCAACTGTCCCGTTTTTTATAACTATCAGTGGGAACCAAGTTCCCACTGCTAGTGCTTTGGTTTCCACTGCTACACTAGAAAACAAAAGAGTCAAAGTGTCATTGTCAGTTTCTCATTTTTTTTGTCTCTAGTGCCCTAAAATAGGAATTAGGACCTGATTTTAATTGCATTATTTTTCTTATTAAATTTGTGATTTTTCTGTTTAATTAGTTTTTATTTTACTGTTCATCTAATATTTTTTAGATTAAATAGCTATTTTAATTAACTTTTTATTATTCTGTTTTTGGCATTTAGTGTAAAAAATCATTATTTTTCAGTTTTAAAAATTTTGTTAGACTTAGAAAAATGTTTTAAGATTTTTAGTTTAAGAAGTTTTTACTGTTCACTTTTTATTTAATTTTTATAATTAATTTAGTTTAATTAGGGTTTTATTTATTAACTATTTTGTCTTTTAGTGAAAAATTTTACATTTTTCAAACTTTTTCATTTTTTTACTGTTCAATAGCATAATTTAGGATTTTTAAAATTGTCAAATTATTTTTGGCATTATTTTATTATTTTTTATGATTATTTTAGTTTAAAAAATAGTTTTAAGTGTTTTAAAAATAGAAAAATAGATTTTAAAATTTAGGAAAAATACTTTTTAGTCTTTAAATAATATAAGTAACTTATTAGTTCAATAAAATAATATTTTGGACATTTTGTTAATTATATTCAATTTTAGGGTTTTAATTAGCATTAAAAATTGAATATTTAATTAATAAAAGGTTTTAAAATATATTTGTTGGATTTTTATCCTTATTTATATTATTTTAGACTTAGCTTAATCTTTTAATTAATTTTTAGTTTTAATTTTTAATTTTGTCGCGTTTTACGTAATTACGTCATCGTTTTACGTCAACGCCGTAGTTTAATCGTAGTCGTAGCTCGTCTTTACTTTTTTTCTCTTTAAACCAAAAACGTCACTAATCCAAACTTGATTTCAGATATATTGGCACATTAATACACACACCTCCTTCGAGAACGAACCCGCATTTATTCGGTTTCGCGTTTTTCCTAAAGCGTGCAACTTAATACTTGCCGCGGTTATTTGTTTTTCCTAAAACAAGTGACTAAAAACTACAATATCACTCTTCGTCATAAACGGGTAAAGTGTCATCATAAGAAATGTCTATATCATTCCCTGACGTGTGGTTGATATCATGCTTAACTGTTGATTCCATGCCTTTACACTCTGTAGCCGCCCCCAATGCGTCAATCGTATGACCATTATCTTCTTGCATCGTACATTCTTGCACTCCATTATCAAACGCGAGTTGAAGTTGTGATCTTGCATAAATCGAAGATGAAACCGATGACAGGAGTTTCAATCTTGTATCACGGAAAACTCGAAGCTCGGTATGTGTATCTCGAAGAAATGATTGGCAAATCACTAAGCTGTCAAGCTTGACGATATTGAATTGGAGGAAAGATGTGAGTTGTGTCACAAGGGCCTTATATGCAAGTACTGATGCCGAGTGATTAACGTCTTTATTGTGGAGTTGCTCCGCTAGTTGGTTCAAGATGTTGAACAACGATTCCATGAATATATGACGCTCTTGACCAAAGAGTGTCACAAATTCGCTCCCTCCTTGAATCCGTGAAAGAGTAACTAGATGATACTAAAGCATTTGAAATGAAGTTATACCACTTTTTCTATCGTTGTCTTGCATTTGATGCGAATCTCCCTCTTGAATTTTTGATTTCAACGAATCCATTGAAGGTTTGATGACGTATAATTGTGGTCGTTGTTGATTTCAGGATTTTACAGCTCGTGAAGAAACTTAGAAATTGAAATTCACGGGATTGAGGATATAACTCTTTTCTCGGCTGAATAATTTTTTATCGGCTCAAACGTTGATAAAATTAAACCCGATAAAAAAATCCGTAGTCGCTAAAAATAAATTCCGTCACGTTGACTCGTCACTTTTGTCTTCAAATTCGGCCACAAAAACTTTAAAAAATGAAACTTTAAAAAGGGAACTTAACTAAAAAAAATAGAAAGCCTATTATTAAAATTATTCAAAGAAGCCTATTTTCTCGGTCAAAATAAAACCCGTCACTATGTTAAAAAGAAATCCGAATAATTCACAAAGTAACAAAATTGAAATCTTGGGCCACAAAATTTATAATAAACGAATGAAAAAAAAATAGAGTTTATGAATTTGGAATTCAAAGACGTGGCCTCAAATGTCCCCACAAGAAATACGTGGCCTCAAATGAATAAAACAAAATAGACGTGTGTACTTCTTGGTTCCTCCGTCGTCTCAATTATAGGGCCAAACTCAGGCAAATCTAATATATTTTATCTCTCTCTCTCCTCAACACCTTCGTCCCATTTCTCTTGTTATATAAATCTCAAAAGATCCTCCCCATCTTCAGACTGTGATCTCTCATTTCTCTCCTCAACCCTAGCTAATCTCTCATTTTTTATCCGCCCGATCTTCTACAATATATGGAACACAGATTCGTCTTTGATGAACATCAAATCAATACCCAACAAAACCTAATCTTCTAAACACACAGCCAACACTTAACAAAACAACAAGATCCTCCATGACATCTTCACGCATAAAATGTTGTAATCACACTACCCTGTTATCACAATACCGTTCAACCCAATTGAATGAAAAATCAAGAAAAGACTGTTTCAAGATCACGTAGGTGGTCTCAGGTAGGTATCTCCTTTTTTTTGGTAAGAATCGAGTCTAGAGTTTGTTGGAGGGTGTCGGTGAGGTTTTGTATCGAGTCTGTTGAGGGTTTGGGGGAGGTAGTCGAGGGTGAGAATGAGGGGTTCTGTTAAAGAGAGTGTGAGGGTGTTGTGTTTGTGACTATGTCGAGGGTGAGGGTGTTGTGTTTGTGAGACGAGGGTGAGTTGGTTTTTGGTTCGAGAGGTGAGGAAGTCGAGGGAGGTGAGTGAGAATCTGTTGTGGAGTGAAAAGGTTGGTGTGGAGTCGGGTTGTGTTTGTGTATGTGTGGTTGGAGTCGTGATGAGACGACGGTGTTGAGGGAATGAGTTCGAGAGAGTCGAGGATGTGAGGGGTGTCAGTGTTGGTTTGTTTGATTTGGGTCAGATATGTGATTTCAAATGAGTTTTTGGTTTCAGACTAGATGGTGTTAAAGTGTCGAGGGTATTGAGAGATTCGAGTCTTATGTGGTCGAGTCTAATTGGGGTTGGTCTGATGGTGAGTCGAGGGTGCGAGGGTGTGTTGGTGATGCGAGAGGTGTTAGAGTGTGAGTCGGGTTCGAGTGTGATTGAGGTCTTCGAGGGTATAAGTTTGTGTTTCCGTTATGTTTGAATCTTTCTTTTTTCATTCGGAATGTTCATGCGGAAAAAATCCCTTCATCCGGAATACTCATTCATGCGGAATAATCTCTTCATCCGGAAAAATCATTCATGCGGAATAATCTCTTCATCTGGAAAAAACTTTCATGCGGAATAATGTCTTCATCCGGAAAAAATAGTTCATGCGGAATAATCCCGTTCATTCGGAAAAATGTTCATCCGGAATAATCCCATTCATGCGGAATAATTCCGTTCGTTCGGGAAAACTCAAAAACTGATTGATTGGATGACTGAGATTTGGACAATGGGACAATGGGACAAAAACTGATTGAATACCCAGACACTCAAAATCTATTAAGAAAAACAAATAAAAATAAAAAATAAAAAAATAAAATAGTAACAGTCTGTAACTTATCCTCAAAACTGATTGATTGATTGAATAAAATAAAAACGGATTTATTTGAGAAAAAAAATTGACTGTTTGACAGGTTGGATTGGACAATGATTTGATAGAAACGATAATAAATAAACTGTTTGACAGGATAAGAAAAATGATAAGAAAAATAAAAGATATAAAAAAAATTGATACTTTGTGATTTTCAAAGATCAAATGGATAGAAAAATGATTATTTAAAAAAATTGATAGATCTAAAAATTGATTCTAAAAAATACGTGACACCAATAACCAATACTGATTATTTAAATAAAATAAAAAAATGATGCTTTAAAAAGTTGATTAAAAAATACGTGACATCAAAAAGAAACTCAACACCAAAAAAAAAAGACAAAAGATTATAGAAAGAAAAGATTTTTCAATCGAATCAATAGATAAAAAACGTAAATCCTAAGATTTAACCATGGCTCTTGATACCAATTGAAGGTCTACGATTTCTTAGGATTTGACAATCTATGAATTATCTATTAATTGAATGGAGGAGGAGGAGGAGGAAGAAGATGAACTAGAGAGAGAAAGGAGAGAAAAGAGAATAGTAGAGAGAGAAAGTAAAATAATGAATAATGATAAAAGTAACCACCAACCCCTCCTAACATGCTAGGAGGGGTATATATAGTCCACCCTACATGTGGGCTTTGGTGGGCTATATGTTAATAATTAGATCACGAGCCCATTACATTAATATATCGTTGGAGCGACCGATCCTTCATAAATACGTAAAAACGTATTTCTAACAAAGCTTATAGGTTCTATGTTATAGAACCTAATGATTCAGTTTCTATAAACTCAATCATTGAATCAAGGGATGCCAACTTTGATGAGACTAGGTTCTCATCAGTCCCTAGACCAAGCCTTAGGACTCCTACTGGAGCTGAGGACATTAGAGCTTCAGTGGAACCTAAAAGGGTCACTGATGAGGTTGTGGTTCAGCAACCTGAGCCCGAGCTTAGAAGAAGCACAAGGCAGAGGACTCCAAGGAATTTTGGGCCATAGTTTCAACTATACTTGGTTGAAGGTACAAGGGATGAGGTCTCAGACCAATACTCCTATTGCTTTAATGTTGAGGATGATCCCAAAACATTTGATGAAGCAATGAAGTCCTAGGATGTTGCTTTCTGGAAAGAAGCAATAAATGATGAGATGGACTCCATCATGGGTAACAACACTTGGGTGTTGGTTGATCTACCTCCAGGTTGTAATCCACTTGGTAACAAATGGATTTTCAAAAGGAAAATGAAGGTAAATGGAACTGTTGAAAAGTTCAAGGCAAGGTTAGTCATTCAGGGCTTTAAACAAAAGTCAGGGATAGAGTATTTTGATACTTATGCTCTAGTAGCACGTATCAGTACCATAAGAATGTTGATTGCTCTAGCAAGTATTCACAATCTAATTATTCATCAGATTGATGTGAAGACAGCATTCTTAAATGGTGATTTGGATGAGGAGGTTTATATGAACCAACCTCAGGGCTTCATCTTGCCTGGTAATGAGCACAAGGTGTGTAAACTGATTAAGTCCTTGTATGGACTCAAGCAGTTACCTAAGCAACGGCACCAGAAATTTGATGAAGTGATTATGTCTAATGGTTATTCACTTAACCGAGCTGACAAATATGTATATAGTAAATTTGATGAATCTGGTAAAGGAGTCATCATTTGCCTATATGTTGATGACATGTTAATCTTTGGTACTGACCAATCTAAGGTTGATCAGACAAAGGATTTTTCGTCATCAAAGTTCTCCATGAAAGACATGGGGGAGGCTGATGTTATCCTTGGCATAAGGATCAAACATGTAAGTGGTGGTATTGTAATCTCTTTGTCTCATTCTATTGAGAAGGTACTGAAGAAATTCAATCACTTTGATTGTACTCCAGTGAGTACACCAATGGATATAAGTGAGAAACTGATGCCTAACAATGGTCATGCTGTCTCCCAGCTTGAGTATTCTAGGGTGATTGGTTGCTTGATGTATGCCATGACAAGTACCAGGCATGACATTGCATTTGCTGTGGGTAAACTGAGTAGGTACACTAGTAATCCTAGTACTCAGCATTGGCAAGCAATCCAGAGAGTACTGAAGTATTTGAAAGGAACAATGAATTATTGTTTGTCATATACTGGATATCCTTTAGTGTTAGAAGGTTACACCGATGAAAGTTGGATCAGCAATACTGAGGATAATTCATCCACCAGTGGCTGGGTATTCCTACTTGGTGTTGGTGCAATTTCTTAGGCATCCAAGAAACAAACTTGCATTACTAGCTCTACCATGGAATCTGAGTTTGTGGCTCTAGCAGCTGCTGGTAAAGAAGCTGAATGGTTGAGAAACTTGCTTCTTGAGATTTCATTGTGGTCAAACCTATGGCACCCATATCTATCCGTTGTGATAGTGCAACTACATTGGCTAAGGCATATAGCCAAATGTACAATGGTAAGTCTAGACACTTAGGTGTTAGACATAGCATGATTCGTGAGTTAATCATGAATGGGGTGATTTCAATAGAGTTTGTGAGGTCTCAACAAAATTTAGATGATCACTTGACGAAGGTATTGGCTAGAGACTTGGTTATAAAATCTGCTGAAGGGATGAGTTTAAAAGTCCACTCTAGTCACTGAATGCTAGGACTCCCAACTCCATCCTGAGGAAACTTGGGAGCTGAGTTCAATGTGGAAAGCTGAACATTCAGGGGACTGAAGCACATGTATATCATCCCAAGGATGTGCTTGTACTTGCTAAAGGAGGATGAAGTTATAAACTTCTCAATGGTTAATGTCTTTGAAAAAGTGTTGAAGCAAGAGCATGATCTAAAGAGGAACCACCTATGTAAATGTTGAGGTTTCTCCGCCTCAGGGAGCATGGACTTGGCTCTTACAACATTTATGAATTTGGATATGGACACATGACTCATAGTGTCAGGAGTTGTTATGGATTTGAAAACTTGTGTGTATTCTATCTTCAGGTATTCAAAGTAGTTGAAGGGTTCAATTCTTATAACACCCTGATTCTCGAATGTTTGAAGTATTGTACTAAGATGGAAATTCAATACTTAGGATGTTTTCATTGATGCACTGGTTTTGTTAATGTTAATTTTCATGCAAAAGGAATTGTACTATATTGGGGAGGATTGTTGGAAATATAGTTCAATTGTGGGTCAGTTCATACTGGTGAATGGGTAAGGAGGTATGGAGTGTACACCCATAAGTCCCTGAACACCCTGACTCATATTATGGTTAAAGTTGTTCAGCATTGCTGATTATCTTCAGTGAGTGGAACTCTGTACTGAAGGTATTCATCAGGGAGTATTTCACTGAAGACATGTCTTCAGTATTTACTCATCAGTAAGTCTTCTTCAGTACTGAAGGCTTCAGCAGGAACACCCTTCAGGGTTTGCTGATGCTTTAGTAGGACTGAATGATGGACTAATACTGGAGCTGAACAAGTATGTTTGTAACGGTCTTTTGACCAATTCAAGTGGAGTTAATGACCACGTTTAATTGGTCTTGTAACCACTTTCACCTGGTATTATGGAGCACGTTAAGAGGATTAATTGGCCGTTAATTCTTCTTAATGTTGGAATATAGTAAATGTGAATGAGATATCGTGGGATTTTGTATAAATCTATTTTAATAGCTGATTTAAACTTTGGGAATAAGTTTACAGAATCAGTTTTAAATAAATAGAATATATCATTTGTTTATAAACATTGACAGAATATGTTTAAACAAATAAGATATATCGAAATCAGTTTAATTCTTATGTGATATTCTGTCTTGGTGACCAAGACAAGTTTTCACTATAAATTAAACTAATTCTCATTCTTTTAGACACAGAAAATACAGCTTCATAGCAACCAAATTCCAGTAGTCTCTTCGATCAGAGACATACAAGTTTCCGTGATCTTTCAGGCAGTTTTGTTAAGTCCGACAATACAACTTACTGTTTTGGCTGTTGTACCCTGGGAAACAGACGACGAATCTGTTTTAAAGGAAGCGTGTCAAACACGTGCCTCGGCTCTTTATTGTTTATCATGTTTAACACGTGGTTCCGCTCGCGTGAGCATTCTTGCTGGCGATCTAGTAAGTCTTTTATCATTTTATTAGTTTATTTAATTATCGTTTATAATTATATCTGTCTGTTATTTATTTTCTGTTAGTATAATTATATTATTTTGAATTTATAAATAAAAATGTACATGTTTCCCTACACTTAATACCATTGACTAGGGTTTGAATACGACACCTATAAATAGGTGATAATAACTTGCATGATAGAGATACACAAACATAAACACATAACAGCAAAAGGGTTAGAGATTTGTGCCTAAATCACTAACTGCATTTGGTCTTATCCCAAGTAGGTATTCGTGATACCCAGGCATTAGGGTCGAATAATTTACTTTGGAAAGTGATTACACGATTCCAAGTGATATCCGATAACCATTGTTTTGGTACGTAGCTAGGATTGATTATCTATACCCTGGTTGGGACGAATTAAACACTAACATTCTGATCCTACTACATTATGGACAAGTGGACAAAGGTTAAAAACTTAAACCAAATATTGATTGAATGAGAATTTCATGTCAAAGGTGTGCAGAGTATTCAGCTAACGAAAAGATCGATTAGTATAGTATTCAGTTTGTAGGATCAGAGTTATGTTATCGAGTATGATCTAACCGGTTGTTTAGCCCGTAATCAGACCATTCTATCTAGCATGCTATTCATTATACGATCTGATAAAATGTATAATTAGCAACCAAAGACCTATATTAGTAACCCAGATTGACATTAACTTAACCAATCAATAGTTACAATGTAAACTGGGCTAGTTTTATCAATGTTAAACATTCAATTCAAATATTCTGCATGTGTTACAGATTATTAGATCAAGAAATAAGTAAATCGATATGAAGTCAGAATAAGAAGAGACACTTGCAACAATGTAGGGATCAAAGCGAACGAGGGCTGCAGCTTATGCCATTGAGTAGTGAAAACAAAGACAGGAAAAACGGCATAAATTCCACACTATTGGTCGTGATCACAAGTTTATGACGAGCGGGTAAACAGTGTGCACTGTGCCGTCTGATGGTACAAGCATATCATCTCGCCAATTATTTAGTTTTATTGTTAAAGGAATATCTGTTGGCATAAGCTGTAAACTTGCTGAGTGCTTGTAAATATATAGAAGCATCATGAGTGCTTGTAAATTATAGGAAAAACCTGTAAACTTGCTGAAACTTTAAACTCTAAGTTATCTCGAAGAAGTCTCATCAAACAGAACTAAACAATTAAAGTAACAACTACTGGTAAACTTAGGGAAGTACTGAAGTTTAGGATGCGGCGATCTTGCCCAACCATTGGGGTGGCAACATTTGAGTTTGCTCGTGAACTGTGTCGAACATGGGTGCCAACATCTTGTAGACACCAGCAACTTCTTTCATAGCACCTCCGTCACCATCACCTTGTCCTCCACTACCATTTGCTCCGGTCCAAATGCTGATCTTGGGCTGCATCCCCTTAACTGCATCACCGTTAATCTTGGCAAGCTCTTGATACATGCCTCCATCAATCAATAAGTAATCTCTTACAGCCCCGTAGTTTCCTCGGAATGCACCCATAAGTTCGTTTATGTAGGCACCTCTGGCTTGAGAAATAGCAACAATACCTTCAGCCTCTTTTTGCTTTGCGTATAGTTCACCATCAGCTACTTGTTGACGAGCATAGAATGCGGCCTCAGCTATTGCCTTTTGAGCCTGAGCCTCTTTTTCTTTCTGGTAGAGAATTGCCTCTGCGTCTTTTTGTTTTTTATATAGCTCCCAATTTGCCTCTTGTACCTTGGTTTCGTACTCAACGCTAGCTTTTGTCAGGAACTCGGCCTTAAGTTTCTCTGTTTGAGTCAATGCATTCATGACCTCAACTCCCTTCTGGAGCTCTGCGTCCCTGAGTGCCACAGCCTTTGTGGCCTCGACCTCCGCCATCTGTGAATCCTGGGCCCACTTTGCCTTCTTCATCGCCAAGTCAGCATTGGCTTTTGCCACTTCAGCTTCCCTCTCGTTTTGGAACACCTTCACCTCCGTCTTCACCTTTATCTCTTCCTTCTGCCCTTCTCCTTGCCTTTGTGTCGATATGATCTTTGTGTCAGCATCTATCTTAGCTGCATTCTGCAGCGTTTGTCCATCTCGAAGCTTCGAACCAACTTCACCCTACATTAATAAATCAAAAATCAATTATCGTATACGTACAATTTAAACGTTAGCTACCTAAGTTAATTAAAAGTAGGGGCGTCTGGCATATATGCTTATTAAGACTAGCAATAAAAATTCTTATTACCTTCATCTTGGCTTCAGAAACATCGATCTTAGCTTGATTCGCAGCTTCCATTTGTGTTTTTTTACCCAAGTACGAAAAATACTCATGTCCAGGAACATCCACAAGCTGTTTAACATTAGCATTATAGATCAACAACCCGAACTGATTAAGTTCGAGTTGAACTTTATCAAACACCTCCTTCTTAAACTCCTTAGTTCCTCTGAAAATCTCTTCCATAGTCATGGACGCGGCCAGAACACGCGTCTCACCCTCAATGATTCCCTTCACAAGCTCGTTCATGTGGCTAGCATCCTTCTCCTTGCATGTTGTGAGTTTAGCGTATTTGTAAAGACTAGCTTTATCCTCAACCCGAGGACCAATAGTGAACACAGCAGGCAAGATGAAAGGTAGTTTCTCGGCACTCATGGCTTGAACTTCAAAAGTGTAGTTGACCGGAGAGATGTCGAATTTTTCAGAGGATTGGCCAGGAAGAACCCATGCTTTCTTAACGATTTTGATGTCAGAAATCCAGGCTCCGGTGATGACCAGATACTCGGACGCGGTTGCTACTCTCCACCGAGGAACAATCCCCATAGTTGTAAATTAATTGATCGATTAACGTAACAGAAAAGGTTGTAGCGTACGTGTTTTGTTTGGGTGGTACGATGAATATAATAAACTTCATGCACACCATATGTATATATATAGGATCAATTTGGATCGTTCTAGGAAAGGACTAGGAATTGGAGTAAGATTAGGATTCGATATTACCTTATATCGTCTTTTTTTTTTCTTCCTAAAGAATTGTATGGTTTTATTACTTTGTGTAGTTTTTATAGTCTGATTCGTATACCACTCTGTAAGGTATAATTATTTTTTGAAAGAATTATATGGTCTTATTACTTTGTACTAGACGATTACCTGCGCTAATTGATCTTGTGGTAGAATATGTGATCCAAAAATTGCCTAGCGAAAGATAGTTAATGATATGCCTAATTGACTCGATGATCAAATCGATAATCCAGGAACTTGGTCGGGTTGAACCAGTCGAACCCGTGCGCATTGACGCGACCGAGTTGAACAATGGTCGAACTCGTGACCCCGTGACTTGATTAAGTTAACCCTTAGAACTTTTTAAGCTTACTACAATTGTATATTTTGGCATTCAAGACAACCCTATTGTCTATCATGACCATGGAAAAAAGGTTATATATGGATTTGTTTATGTTAGTGTGTTTGGTTTTGTGCTAGTAGCCACTATACTGACTTCTAGAGATATAGAGTAACAACCACTCAACTGGCTTCAAAAATCCAGCCCTTTTCACTAACCAGTAATTTGAGAAAAATTCTAAAATTTTGCATGTACCAACAAAATAGATTCTTTTTATCCTATATTTCAAGCAATAGAATGTTATCCACGAGTAGATGCCCAGCCTATATTTCCCAACCCAGAAGTCCTATCCCCGGCTCCCCACAAGTGAAAAGGTTTGGTTCCAAGCTTTTAGTTGGTCATCCCCCACTTCTCACCACTTTTTTAAAAATTAAATATCTCAAAAACAGTAAATCGTCAAACGAAAAAAAATACATTATTGCAACGAGAATTAAATCCATCTTTCTATCGAGAAGCACATGTATATACTTTCGCCGAACTTTTTTTCGACTTTTTTTCTTATGTCACTTATGAGAGAATCATATATGATTCGTGATATGAATCATATATGATTTTCTGAAAATCATATATGTTTTGTGACGAATCATATATGATTCTCTCATACGTGACTTAAGAACAAAAATCGAAAAAAAAGTTCGTCGAAAGTATATCCATATGTCCCACGATAAATAGATGATTTAATTCTCGTCATGATGATATGTTTTGTTTTACGTAACGATGAACGGTTTGTGAGATATTTAATATTTAAAAATGTGTTTTTTTTGTTAAATGATAAAAATGGGTGGTTGTGATTGGTTGATTGAGTTTATGCTAAACTAAAAGTATATGTTAAACTTTTTCCATTACCACTATACCTCATTAGACAAAAGTTCAATGATCAGTTTTTTAATATATACTCAAACAACCAATATTAATCATTCATTTTTAACCTAACTAAAAACACTCATTTTTATCATTTTTCTTAAAAAAATATCTCACAAATTATCAATTATTAAGCAAAACAAAACATACCATCACGACAAGAATTAAATTATCTTTTTATCGAAGAGCGCGTATATAAACTTTCGACTAACTTTTTTTATCTGAGTCATGAATCATATATGATTTTCTGAAATCATATATGATTCATATCATATATCGTATATAATTCCATTATGATTTTCTAAAATTATATATGATTTTTTGAAATCATATATGTGATTTTAGGAAATCATATATGATTCGTAATACGAATCATATATGATTTTTTCAGACAAAAAAGTTCGTCGAAAGTTTATATATGTGCGCCTCTATAGAAATATGATTTAGTTCTCTTTGCAATGGTGTATTTTTTGTCGCTTGACGATTTACCGTTTGTGAAATATTTTTATTTTTATAAAAACGTGGAAAGTGTGTTTGAATGAATATAATTGGTTAATTAGGTTTATGTTAAATTAACGGTATACATTGATCTCAATTTTACCTCACTAAAACAATTATTGTATATTATACTCACTATAATGTACTCAAAGACTAAACCGAGACCTAATATTGGTGCATGAATGCTTTTAATTTTAATATAACATAGTTAAAACATGAATTAAGACAAAGAGTCTAAATACATTTTGATAGACTGGATGCATTTTAGATTCATTCAAAAAAATGATGTTTTTTCAAAAATTAACACTACATAAAAAAATTCATAGGTGTCGCGGATACCCGAGAG
Organism: Glebionis coronaria; assembly: GCA_025667525.1. Classification (NCBI taxonomy): domain Eukaryota; kingdom Viridiplantae; phylum Streptophyta; class Magnoliopsida; order Asterales; family Asteraceae; genus Glebionis; species Glebionis coronaria. The sequence continues at coordinate 57,230,034 of CM046881.1, forward strand.
ACGTCTTGCTCCGTCCCTAACTGTACTAGTTATAATCTCTATACACACACAAAATTTATTCTAAATTTTTGAATAATATACTTTTATCTATAAATAAACAAATAGTTTATTTTTGGATATCCAATTATGTTCACGACTGTTCACGGACAGTGACGGGTCTAGAAGTTTAGACAACGTGTGGCACGATTTTTGACTTATTTCTGTTTTTTATAATTATTAGTTCGGAAATTCATGTTATTTGAGTTTGATATTCATGTGCACACTGATAATTAAAATAATTAGAAATATCTTATAAAAAACTTAAGAAATCCAACATAAAAATAAATTTAAAACCCAATCCATTCATATATTTTGCATTAAAAATTAAACTAAAAAAGTCTCAAAAGTTAAAGTTAACAAAAAATACTAAAAAAATATCAAAACTGGACATTCATATGAAACATATGTAGTAATAATACTACGTGGCATATAAAATTATATAAATTTATGGTTAGTATTTTATAAAATTGTATACATGCATTTTGAGCTTTTATTTTTTTCTATATTATACTGGTTTTATTTTTCATTCATAAACTATCTACCAATTTACTAGAATAGATTTGTCTGATACTAATTAAAATGACTAAACTAAAACTTTGTAGTTTGTACAAGTAAGGAGAAAAGTTTTTTTTTTAAAATAATCCTACATGTGGCCACTAGTAGCACACGTTTTCTTTTAGTCCTTTTAAGTCATCTTCTTCAACGTTTGCTTAACTCCATTAAAGACCAATAAAAACTCAGTTTTCATTAACTTCTAATACGAGTTCATTAGCTTAAAAACATGAAAACTATGTGCATTAACTAAGTGTAGCACTTTCAAATAGACACCAACCAAACATCAAACATCAGTTACACTTCGTACGCAAAAACTATGTGTGGCACGTGCCACACGTAGCCAACACATAGTCCGCCCCTGTTCACGGTCCATGACAATGTTAGGGATGAAGCAGATATTGTCTAAAGGTTCAATTGAGTGATCAAGGTTGTACAAAAATGCTTGTAAAAAGATGAAGATATTAACCACAACTTAGGTCTCATTTTTTTTTTCAGATGTTTTATCTCTTCATCTGTAGATCATGTTTTCTTCTAGATCCAATGTCTTCGTTTGAAGAAAAAAAGATTATAGTGTTTTGAAGAGGAGATAAGAGGTTTTTTATGTCTACAAAATTAAAGATGAAATAAGAAATTATATCCTCTTATGTCTTAAAAAAAATTAACAAACTACCACTAAAACTCCTCTTCCCGTCTGAAGATATAAGAGGCAAAAAGATCTTTTAAAAAAACAAAGGCCTTTGAGTTCCAAAAATCATTTAGCTTAACGTGATTGTTGTTTTCAAATCGAGGTAAGACATGTACTTCTTACCAATCCAATAAAGCAACAATCATTAGATAAGTCACGATCAAATTAAGCCAAGTAAAAGTCGCCAATCTATTATGAATGAATTACGACCTCACAGACATATGCTATGTGACATAAGAATTTAAATGTTGATCATGCATATGGAATAATAAAACAAATAGTCAGATGTAATAAATTGGATGCATTGTGTTTCAAAGTTCTTATGCTCATTGTTGTAGAAATCAGTTGCATAGGTGGTTAGCAAATCTACAGGTTAAATACACAAAATAACCATAATTTATTTACATGTAAAATACCTAAATTTTATATGTAAAATGCTAATTGTTCTAAAGATCATTCATGTTTGTATGAGTCTTTATGGGTGTTTTATTACGTTTTTACTCTTGGTTTAGTGTTGGTGTTGTGGATCATGTTGTAATGAGTTTTGTTATGCTTACATATCTTTCTACATATAATATTCTCCACTAATTTTCTCTAAACATCTAAACTGTCCGTTCTGACACTTGTCAGCATCCTATGAGTGTTGAAAGTATAACTATGTTGTTGTATTTTGTATATTGTTTGTTTGTGCAGGAAAAGTTGACAAGTGTGTAAAGTTGGAGGAATGAAGGGTAAAGATGGATACTTACTAGACTATAAAGCCTAGAGCTCTCTCTAGGATTTCACTCAGTCGTTTTGTTTCTCTCTCTACAGTCATACACACACGCTAATCTTTCTCTCTCTAGTTTGTTAGTTAGATAGTGATTTAATCGTTTAGTTATGATTAATCACATATTAGTTTGTATTAAGATCAATCATCTTGATTGATTTAGGGTTTTGATCTTGTCTGAGTGTTGAGTGTTTGTATGTGAGTGATAAGATCTACCTAGTGGTGATTATCTTTGTTATCAAGCACACATTTGTTGACTTGATCATATTGTAATTGATTTTATTCTAAATAAGCACTAAGGGTGGTTGGCTGAGTGCAATTGGAGTGTTTTGTTCCTAGTCATAATATTGGTTACATGGTATCAGAGCCTGGTTCTCTATAATCATGTTTTCAATATTATGATTTTGGGAAATTTAGGGGTTTTGAGATTCTTGTGATTCTTAGGCCTTATGGTGGTTGATTCATAACGGGCGTGAGTTAAATCTTTGATTGTGGTGATCAATTTAATTGTTTGGTAAAATTAAGGTTTTGAAACCCTATTTTGATTTTTAGGGCTTTCTTGCCTTGATTAGTTCTTGGTTGTTTCTACCGGTTCTTGTGCTTTATAACTTGATCTTACCTTGCTTATCGTACCAATTGAGGTGGGTGCAAACTGGCCCAGTTTACATCTTAACCCTCCAGCCTTGACCGGTATGGATACATGCTCTGACAAGCCCTAGTTCACCCAATTGCATTCCTGGTGATCTTGGTGTTGATTTGTTTTTAGTTTTTTAGCTTTCTATTGATTGATTGTCTTATTTATTGTATTGTTGTGTGCTTTCTTATTTGTTCATCATGTCTGCTTGTAATAGTAATAATCATGTTGTTCTTAGTAGTTTAGATGCCGGTAATCCTTTCCATGTTCAGAATAGTGATAATAGTAGTTATGGCTTGATTTATTTTAAGTTGCTTGGTACTGAGAATTATATAGTTTAGTGTGGTGCCATGAAACTTTCTTTACATGCTAGAAATAAGTTTGGTTTTGTTGATGGTTCTTGTCTTAGAGAAACATATTCTGCTACTAGTGATGTCTTGACTACTCAGTGGGATAGGTGTAATGTTATGATTTTAACTTGGATTATGAATTTTGTATCTCAAGATATTTATATGGGTTTGGTTTATCCTGATAATTATGATGATGTTTGGAAAGAATTGGAAGAAACATATGATAAGGTACATAGATCTGTGATATATAATTTGTTACAAAAAATAAATTATATTAAACAAGGTGGTACATCTATTGCTGATTATTATAGATTGAATTCTTTGTGGAGAGAATTTAAGTCTCTTACTAAATTGCCTAAATGATTATGTGAAGTTGAGTGTCCTTGTCGTGCTAGTACTAAATTAGTTTTGCAATATAAAGTTATGAAGTTTATGTAGTTCTTAATGGGTCTTGATGATTTTTATCAACTTGTTAGAAGTTCTTTGTTAACTAGATATCCTTTCCCTGAGGTTAAAAAGGCTATAATACTGTTTCAAGGGAGGAGTCTCATAGGGGGGTTCTTGAGACTTTTAGTGTTACCGAGTCTAAAATGAATGCATCTTCATTTGCTGTTAAGTCATCTAATTTTAACGGCAATAGGATAAATTTTAATAACAATAACAATAGAAGTAGTAATGGGTTTAATAATAATGTTGGTAATAGAGGACCTAATCCTAATCTTAATTGTAAAAATTATGGCAAGATTGGTCATACTATTGAAAGATGTTATAAGTTAGTTGGGATTCCCTCTGGTTTTAAGAAGTTTATCTCTCGTGTGAATACTAAATGGTGTGAATAAACCTAACTTCAATGCTAACATTAAATTTAAGTCTTATAAAAATGGCTCTAGTATGTCTACTGGTTTTACCTCTAAGCAGATTTAAAAGTTGTTGTCCTTGATTGGTGATCATGGGACTGGTTCTGGTGGATTTCATGCTAATATGACAGGTAGATGTTCTTTCTTTAATGGAAATACATGGTTCAATATTAATTTCTCTAGATTTTTTCTGCTAATAATAAGTTGTATGTGCAAACTATGAGTCTTGGTTGAATTATTGGTTCTGGTGCTAATTAACATTTAACTGTTTCTACTGTTGGTATGACTCATGTGGTTGATGTGTCTAGTCTTAATCTTATTGTTGGTCATACTGATGGTTTCTTGCTGTTTTTAGTCATATTGGTAATCTAAAGCTTACTAATAGTGTGATTTTATATGATGTTCTTGTTGTTTCTGGTTATTGTGTTTATATTCTTTTTGTTAATAAGTTGATAGATATAGTAAAATGTTTCTTGGTTTTTATGAAGAAAAATGTTATATTCAATACTTGAAAAGAAAGATAACTCTAGGTACTGGTAGTGAAACTGGTGGTCTCTATTTGTTTGATATGTCTCCTAAGTGTTATATAGTTGAGACTAATATGGTTATGAGCTTTCATGTTTCTAAACTTATTTGACGTGCTAGACTTAGTCATCAAGCTGAATAAGTTCTATTTTTCATCATAATGATCTTGACATATCTAAGTCCTCTTCTGTTCCTGTATGTGAGGTTTTCCATAGGGCTAAGCAGACTGGGGAGCCTTTTTCCATGTCCGATCATTAGTCTAAAAGTCTTGGTGATTTAATTCATCTTGATTTATGGGGACCTTACAGGGTCACAAGCAGAGAGGGGTTTAGATATTTTCTTGCTATTATTGATGATTTTTCTATATTTGTTCGGGTTTATATGATTAAGTCTAAGGACGAGTGTTTGATGTGTGTGTGTCCTTTATAAATCTAGTTCTACTCAATTTAAAACAAAAGTGAGAAAATTTAGATCTGATAATGGCATTGAGTTTGTTAATAATAAAATGAGTACTATGTTTTATGATCTTGGCATAATTCATCAAACATCTTGTGCTTATACTAAGCAAAATGGGATTATTGAGAGGAAACAAAGACATCTGCTTAATGTAGCAATAAGTCTTATGTTTCAGGGAGGAATTCCTTTAAGGTTTTGGTTTGATTATGTTCTAACTGATGTGTATCTTATAAACAGGTTTCCATCATCTGTTCTAAATGGTAAGTGTCAATGAGTTGGTGTACAATGTCAAACCTATTCTTTCTCATTTGAGATCTTTTGGTTGTTTGTGTTTTGCTTTTGACTTTAAACTGTCTTATAAGTATGAAAATTGTGTTTTCTTGGGTATTCTAATGTTAAAAAAAGGTTATAAGCTGTTGATTCTTGATACTAGAAATGTTTTCTTTTCAAGGGATGTTAATTTTTATGAGACATTCTATCCTTTTAAAATAAAATCTAGTGGTTCAATGTCTAATGTTAAGAAACTAGTGAGAGTGAATAGCTAATGTTTTTTTATAGTCAAAGGTCTCAATGTCCCTATGATGAAGGAAAGACTTCACCAGTTGCTGATGGTAGTAGCACACTTCAAAATAGGTCTACAAATACTACTATAGTAAACTTAGAAGAGGTATCTACAACCCAGCATGGTGTTAATAGTCCATCTGAGGGCAATGTTCAAAACCAAATATTTGAATTGTCACCAGCACATTCTAGAGTCTGATAACCATAACAATGATGTGCAGACACTTGGAATAAGAAGATCAAATGATTATGTTTTGAATTCTAGTGTTAGATATAGTATTGAAAAATATGTGATGTATGCTAGACTTAGTAGTCAGAATTTGTGTTTTACTGTTACTTTGAATAAGTCTGTTGAACCTACATGTATGTCTGAACCTTTGTCCGACCCTAATTGGATTGAGGTTATGAATAATGAAATTTAAGCTTTGAATAGAACCAATACTTGGACTATATGTGATTTACATGTGGGTAGGAAAGCTATAGATAGCAAGTGGTTGTGGAAAATTAAGTACAAGTCTTCTGGTGATGTTGAAAGATACAAAGCTAGGCTGGTAGCTAAAGGTTATAGTCAAGGAGAGAACATTGACTATGATGAAACCTTTATTCCAGTTGGGTGACTATTAGGAGTTTTGTTAGTGCAAACATTACGATGTTTAGTCGATATAATCTCTTCGTGTTTTATTGATGACAAACGTATAATTCACAATACATTATGTAAAATGTTAAGGTACTCGTAATCACTCAAGAATACATTTGTATACTTATCTCGACACCTCCAAGATCGCATTCGGCATGAATCACTCAAGGTATATACAAACAAGTGATTAACCTTACTAAGTGATCAAGGATTAATATTTTCTTAAAACTTACTTTTAATTAAAGTGACAAAGTAATTTTTAATTAACTTAAGAAAATATTTTATTAAAAAGAAAATGGAAATTTGAATTTAGCTTATTTTAAAGAATATTCCCTAAGGTATATTCCAAAGAATATTCCTTACTATGAATTTAGGATATTCCAAATAGTTTAAGAATATACCCTTTGAGATATAAACTTCACTAGATGGCATTTCTCCACTAAAGGACAAAAATATACGGACTCCAAGCCTGAGGTTCCTTAAATAGACCCGCGGATCTTTATTGATAAGGATCCGTGGAGACAATTAAGGAACCACGGGTGTTTATGACCGTTGCACTTTTGCCCTATAAATAGTGGATCATTTCCAACTTTTCTTTCAACCATTTTTGCACAGTTTCTTTAAAAACATCTTTAAACTCTTTGATTAGTTAGTTTTGATTAAGCTTGTTTAAGATGTGATTCTCTCCTTCAATCCTCTCAAGTGCAAAGAGAAGAACACTTTCATTACCATGAAGTGTTGGGTTCATAACATGATGAAAATTTCTCCTTCTAGATCAAGGCATTGTTTTCCTACTATGTATATGTAGAAGATCTAAGTTGTGGGTACACTTGGGTGTGGGTAGTAGATCCGAGAGATGGGTATCCTTGGAATAGTTGTGTAGTTGTGTAGATCCAAATTGTTGTGTCAATTTGGATATAGTGTTAGAGTCATAGATCTAAGTGTTGTGTACTTAGATCAATATGGTTTATATGTTTAGGCCATAAAACATAAGGTTTGTTATGTTGGGGCATAAAACATAACTAGTATGAAGATTGGTGTAGATGGGTATAGATTGGTCCTACCTAAGATTAGTACTCGACATCTAGCCTTGTGTCGGAAAATGGTGAAGTAGACGACGTTGTGTAGATTGGTCCTACCTAAGATTAGGACTCTACATCTAGCTTAGTTTCAGAAATGTGTAAGCGATGTGTATGGTTTTCTCCGCCTTGAAAAGAGTTTTGTTAACTAGTGAAGTAACTCTCGAGTTGGGTACTTGAGGAGTGGATTAGGGCGAAGAGGAGCTTCGTGACTAAACCACTATAAATCATCGTGTCGGTACTTTCATTTACATTTATGTCTTTACCTTTTTAGATGCATTTATATGTTGGTGTATGTTATGTGCATCACATAATCTAAACATCTAAGTTGCGAAAAAACTATGGATTAGTACGTGTGTGCTTCATGTTTAGATTATGGTCGAGTCTGCATCTCTTAGTCTAAACATCTTAGTTGCGGAAAAGCTTTGGCTTAGTACGTGTGTGCTTAATCTTTAGACTATTGCTTGATGTACTCTTGATTTGATGTGTTTGTGTGTTTCCTTATATATAGTTATTATCTATTACAAACACATCTCATACTTAGTCATGCTTGATCGAGAATTTGATACAAAGGATTGTTAAAGTTTAACATGTAACACATGGCATCGTCCACTGTCGGAGGTTCCTTAAAGAGACACGTGGTTCTTTAGTGATAATGAATCGCGGGTATGTTTAAAGAACCGCGCACAGTGATGCGAAATGTTTTGAAAAGTAACTAGAAACTATTCACCCCCCCCCCTTCTAGTTTCTACAATTGGTATTAGAGCGAGGTTATTCAAGATCTTTGAAGTCTTTGCTATCTTTTTCAAAACAAATGGTTTTAAAAATGAAAATGGTTATTAAAAATAGAGACGATCCTTGTATCAAATTATTCATTAAGTGTGATTACTTATGAAATGTGTTTTGTTGTTTCATTCGTATAAGTTTTGGTGTTAAATAAACGTTGTATAATAGCTTGAAATAAATCTTTTCATGTTTGGAAGTATAAAATCTTTTGTGTCATAATTAACTCTAAAATACCAGTTCTATGTGTCTAAAATGATTTTTTAGAGTCCTAAGTCCTTCCAAAAAGTTACCAAATGATTTTGGTCAAAAACACCATTTTTGTCCACTGTCCATGGTTCTTAATTATTCCCCGAGTTCGTTATTAATAAGGATCCGCGGTCAGTCCGACTCAGATTTTTGCAAACTTTGAAAATCATATAAAATCAACCGTGAGTCCGTATAAGTCGTGACACCCGCCATTTCGAACGCAATTGAATTTTATTTCTTTTATGAATACTTCCAAAACTTTATTTAAAATTTAAAATTGGGTTGTTTTATAAGTTCCATTCTTTGTCCAAAGAATTGAGTCTCGGTTTGTCGTAAAACCTGTGTTTTACTCTTTTCTAATAAGTTGGACATCTCTTGTTGATATATCTTTGATAATTGATATATTTATAAAGTGTTGAACTTAGTTAAAATTTTGAAATGGGTGGAAAACTATTTCAAATTAAATCAAGCTATGTATACTTTGTTGTATCTAACACTCAAAACAAAGACAAATGCTTTTGTTGTTTTCTTATGTGTTTTGGACATTGTTAAGTGATCATTACTATTGGTAGTAGTGTTACTTGCTTGTCTATTCTTTATGCATTGCATATAGGATCAACAACTCTTGGTTTACAAATGTTGCATAAACATCTTGTATACCTTGTTATGTTTATTTACACTCTTAGGTTTGAAACCTTTTTGAGCTTGTCAAATCTATTGATGTGGGTCGTCTTACTCGGTCATTGTGTTATTAGTTCAAGTAGATTAATGTCTCACTATAAGACATGAAAAACTCTTTGAAAATCTTAGTTATTTTGTCTTAAAGGAGTGTTAGTGGGAATCAAGAAAGATTTCGAATATATATCAATTCATTATACAAATTATGATTGATATCATCATCAAATCTAATTGACATGTTTTGAGTGTAGACATGAATGTGGATTCTTAAGAATATACATCGGATCATAACTAACTCTTGTGTTGATGATGGTATATTGAATCTACTTTTTCAAAATTGTTAGACAACTTTATTTAATACTTGCTTATAATACTCAATGGAGTCGGTTTGAAAACTTGGATGTTTCATCCGAAATACTCAAGTAATTTACATTCTAATGTAATTTGTAAATGTGTCATTTTTGAAAGACCAATCAAGAGTGTTCCTTTGTTTTATGTAAACGTTGTTTATACACTTCAAAGTTATTGGCCTCACGTTCTATTAAGGTAAATAACCTTAACTAGACTTGTTTAACAAGATATGTAATGGTGCATTCTTAACCCTCATTAGGTTGTGCATTGTGTCGTCATATAAATTTCTTCTTTGCTACACTTCATTAGGAAAATGTAGGAATTACTTTTTTTTTATAATTGCTTCGAGGAGAAGTTGTGTTCGTGTATAACCCGTAAAAACGGTCGTGTTTAGCCTTAATTGAGCACCACTAGTGATAGTCTCATACTCATTCTCTAAATTGATTAAATGGCTCTTCCTAAGTATGACTAATGATATACTACATCGATGAACTTTGTATGTCATTAGGAGTCTTTTTCTTTTGTAGCCATTAGGTTTTTCTTAGCCTTCTTCCTATGTGCTAATTGAACCTATGTGTTTTCCTTTGTGTGTGTTCTAGCTTTTATTGCTCTTCAGCGTAACTTTATGATAAGTTAGACTAGAGCATTAGGATTTTCTGAATTGGAAAATTCCCTTGTCCACCAAAACACAACCTCTGTGCGCGGATCCTTAATTGTCTGGCGGATCCATATATATATGGAACCACGGGTACAATTATTGAACCGCAGGCAGATACCTTCAAAATGAGTTTTCTAAAACTTACCAATTGTTCCAACACCTTTTGGAATCTTTGTTTTAAACCTTTGATCACTCCCAAAATATCTTGTGCTTTCTCTTCTTGACCCTAATCATTTTTGCATCTCTTTTACACCAAAGCAAAATGTCTTTTTCACTAAATGAAAGCCTTGATTATCCACTATTTTCTCAAATCTCTTTCAACCCAAATTCACCAAATATCTCACCTAATCAAATCTCTTCTCTTTATAAGGAAATTGTTCTTGGAAACTCTCATTTTCATCACTTAACTTTTGTGTTCTTCCTCCATCACATGATAATGTCATGAAACATGGAACATATTGTCATTGTTGTCAATATCAACATCTTGTCATGTATTATATCTATGATGAGTTGAATTACAAGATTACCACCAAGCCTTCTCCACCAAATTCCACTACCACTGTGTCTTCTAATTAAGCATGTGTGTTGCTTATTAATAATACATCCAATTTGAGAAAATCTTATAACTCTAGTGTAAATAAGATTAAAATTATGATTATGTTTTAGGCTTGGGTTTCATACATCTTTGTATGATCTTTATTTTCTTGTATTTCCTTTCATGTTTTTCAACATGATTTATCTTTGGGTCTTGGATCTCGTTGTTCTTGTGATCCTTCTTTTCTTCTTTATTTTCTCACTCGGTTGTCAAGGAAGGTTAGATTTAAATCTAATTCCTCTCATAGTAAGATTGACAACTTAAATATTTCTTTCGAAATATTCATGTAACTTTAACTTGCAATTGTAATTGTTAAATGTTATATCCGAAGTGTTGACTTTCAAGCCATTTGCAACTTATGTTAAATTGTTTGACCAAGTGATTTTTTTAGTCGATAATCACTTTTGGACACCCACTGTCCACGGTTCCTCAAATGAACTAGTGGCTCATGATTGATAATGAACCGCGAACCTATTTAACGAACCGCGGCCAGTGAGTCCTTTTGTTCGTTTTTGGTCTTTCTCTCACTTTGATGAGTTTTCTTGAAGATTCTTTCTTTTCTTTTCTTTTGAGTTTCTTCTCTTGTTTTCTTTCAAGATTTCACTATCACTTATGAGGGTATAGTATTCTTGAATTTTTTTTTGTGAAGTTATCCTTGACTTCTTTGTTGAGTCTCTCTTGATTTCTTTTAATCATGCCTATCTAAGTCAAGTCTCTCTCTTCTATCCTTTCTAAACTAAGTTGAGTCGAGCCTCACCATTTGCTCGTCATATAATTGTTCTTTGAACATTCACAATGATTGAGAAGAGCTATGAAACTTTGAGCATGTAGTTTATCGTATGCTAAACACCATCCATCTTAGTTTTTCTTTTCTTTGACTTCTTTTATCTCTTTCTCTATATCATTGAGTCATCTTTTTGGTGTCGACATTCATAAGCATCCTTGCCTATAATGTCTTATATCTAGTATTTTTCTTAAAGCGTCGATTTATCCGCTTTTGGTTTTCCTTTATTTTTCTACTTTGATTCCCGACTTAAAGCTTTTGGAGCTTTCTAAAGGAATTATTTTTTTGGGTAAAAAATGTCTTTGGTTTGAGATTTTTTTGTCCTTCTTTGTTGATAGTTGATTGCGGTTAAAATTTACAACTCGTGTGGGTGATTCCATCAATTCTAACTTTTTAACCCCTTGAGCTAATATATTCAAATTGTTGGATGTTTCTTTTCTACCTCTATTCCAACAATTTTGAATTGATCTACTCAAAATCCTCTCCTTTTTTTTGGATTGATAGCATCGCGTGCACACTTCTTTATTCGATGCTTGTCATTGTTTGTGCAAACGACTTGTTTATCATCCTCATTTTCCTTTTCATCATAGTCATTCTTCCTCTCCTTTTGACTGTGTGGAATTTTTTTTATTGTCCATGTCATACTCTCTTTAGTTTAGTTTTTTGCCAAGATATTAAAGCAGTGTATGTCCTCTCGACAATATTTTCTATTTTTATAAATTGGACATTTCTTTTCTCTCTTTAGTCCTTTTTATATTTTTGGTGTCACCAAAGTAAGTTGGGTTCTCTTTTCTATCTAATAGCCCTCTTATTTTTCTTAACTTGTCATATTTTTTACACTTCTAAAAGTTAAGATTGTTTTATCTTTCTCTTGAGTCCCTCTCTTTGTACACGAGTTGTTTAAAGATAATTCCACTTGGGTGACCCTTGCTATATATGCTCTTGTCCACTAACTTTGTTTGGTAGGAATTTTCTAACCCTTCTTTGTAGCTCGTCATTTTTCTTGCTTTGTTAGTGCCTCAAGCAAGGGGGAGCTCATATCAAAGGGAAGCATTTTTAGGAGTTCAACTCATTACATTTACGATCTTGACTCATTTAAGTTGCATTCATCGAACATCTTGCAAGTAATGAATTTTGGAATTTCGAAGATAAGTATATTATTATGCGTGGAGTTGGTTAACCTATGGTGGCTGAAGACTTCACTAGAATGACGCAAGCTCAATATCTTTAGATGATGGGTTTATGGTTTGGATTCTCGCTTCTCAACCGACGACCACAAGTGATGACTATCCTCTTAGATGCATGTTTTCTCGATGTTGATCCTCCTCTTCTACAAATGAAGACTACCTTTCGGATGCAAGCTCTCTTGACGTCAAATCTTCTCTTCCTCAAATGACGTACAATCGATGACTACCACTTTGGATGTGTGCTCTCTCGACGTTGATTCTTCTCTTCTTCAAAGACGTTGACTACCTTTTTGATTCGACAAAAGGGGGAGAAATAAGTGTAAATGATTAACTTATACATTTTAATATGCGTTACGGTTTACTTGTTTGTCATCATCAAACAGGGGGATATTGTTAGTGCAAACATTACGATGTTTAGTCGATATAATCTATTTGTGTTTTGTTGATAACAAACGTATAATTCGCAATACATTATGTAAAATGTTAAGGTAGTCGAAATCACTCAAGAATACATTTTTATACTTCTCTCGACACCTCCAAGATCGCATTCGTCATGAACCACTCAAGGTATGTATAAACAAGTCATTAACCTTACTAAGTGATCAAGGATCAATATTTTCTTAAAACTCAATTTTGGAAACTCAATTTTGGTGACAAAGTAATTTTTAATTAAATTTACTTTTAAGAACATATTTTATTAAAAAGAAAATTAAATTTTGATTCCAAAGAATATTCCCTAAGTTATATTCCAAAGAATATTCATTAATTTGAATTTAGGATATTCCAAATGGTTTAAGAATATACCCCTTGAGGTATAAACTTCACCAGATGGCATTTCCCTACTAAAGGACAAAAATACACGGACTCCAAGCTCGAGGATCCTTAAATAGACCCGCGGATCTTTATTGATAAGGATCCGTGGAGAAAATTAAAGAACCGCGAGTGTTTATGACCGTTGCACTTTTACCCTATAAATAGTGGATCATTTCCAGCTTTTCTTTCAAACCTTTTTGCACAGTTTCTTTTATAACATCTTTAAACTCCTTGCTTAGTTAGTTTTGATTAAACTTGTTTAAGATATGATTCTCTCCTTCAATCCTCTCAAGTGCAAAGAGAACACTTTCATTACCATAAAGTATTGGGTTCATAACATGATGAAGATCTCTCCTTCTAGATCAAGGCATTGTTTTCCTACTATGTATATGTAGAAGATTCAAGTTGTGGGTACACTTGGATGTGGGTAGTAGATCCAAGAGTTGGGTATCCTTGGATTAGTTGTGTAGTTTTGTAGATCCAAACTGTTGTGTCAATTTGGATATAGTGTTCGAGTCATAGATCTAATTCTTGTGTACTTATATCTGTATGGTTTATGTGTTTAGGCCATAAAACACAAGGTTTGTTATGTTGGGCCATAAAACATAACTAGTGTGAAGATTGGTGTAGATGGGTATAGATTGGTCCTACCTAAGATTAGGACTCGACATCTAGCCTTGTGTCGGAAAATGGTGAAGTAGGCGACGTTGTGTAGATTGGTCCTACCTAAGATTAGGACTCGACATCTAGCTTAGTGTCAAAAATGTGTAAGCGGTGTGTATGGTTTTCTCCGCCTTCAAAGGAGTTTTGTTGACTAGTGAAGTAACTCTTGAGTTAGGTACTCGGGGAATGGAGTAAGGCGAAGAGGAGCTTCGTGATCGAACCACTATAAATCATCGTGTCGGTACTTTCATTTACATTTATGTCTTTAACTTTTTAGATGCATTTATATGTTGTTGTATGTTATGTGCATCACATAATCTAAACATCTAAGTTGCGGAAAATCTATGGCTTGGTACGTGTGTGCTTCATGTTTAGATTATGGTCGAATGTGCATCTCTTAGTCTAAACATCTTAGTTGCAGAAAAGCTTTAGCTTAGTACGTGTGTGCTTAATGTTTAGACTATTGCTTGATGTACTCTTGATTTGATGTGTTTGTGTGTTTCCTTATATATAGTTATTATCTATTACAAACATATCTCATACTTAGTCAAGCTTGATCAAGAATTTGATACAAATGATTGTTAAAGTTTAACATGTTAGAAAATGGCATCGTCCACTATCGGGGGTTCCTTAAAGGGACACGCGGTTCTTTAGTGATAATAAACCGTGATGTTTAAAGAATCGTGCACAGTGGGTTTATGCGAAATATTTTGAAAAGTAACTAGAAACTATTCAACCTCCCCCCCCCCCCCCCTTCTAGTTTCTACAAGTTTGATGAGTATTGTTGTGCATTACAATTGGCGTTTGTATCAGCTTGATGTGAATAATGCTTTTCTGTATGGTGATCTTATTGAGGATGTTTAATGAAACTTCCTCAAGGATTTTATTGTGTGGATAATAACAAAGTGTGCTAACTTATTAAGTCTTTGTATGGATTAAAGCAAGCCCTAAGACAATAAATGCTAAGCTTACCACTACTTTGGTTGAGCATAGATTTGAACAAAGTAAGTTTGACTATTTTTTTGTATGTGAAAAAGGATGGTGACATGTCTGTTGCTTTATTGGTCTATGTTGATGATATTGTCATTACTGGTAATAATGAGACTTTGATTAAAAACTTTAAAGAATTTCTGAAAATTAAGTTTCTAATCAAAGATCTTGGTGAGTTGAAATATTCTCTTGGCATTGAAGTCTTAAGAAATAAAGTTGGTGTTTGTATGACTCAAAGAAAGTATTGGATGTAATTATTAAATGAGTATGGTTTGTTAGCTGCTAAACCTGTTGAACCACCTTTTATTGAGAATATTGTGTTGAGTTATGATGAGACTGAAAAGGATAAGTATTTGGATTGCTTTACTAATTATCAAAAGCTGGTAGGAAAGTTAATTTACTTAACTAACACTAGACCTGATATTAGTCATGTTGTTCATTGTTTGAGTCAACATATGCATAAACCTGTACAGTCTCATTTCAAAGCTGCTTTAAGGGTGGTGAGATATCTTGAACAGGAACCTGGTCTAGGAATTCAGTTTAATTATGTGTCTGATCTAAAGCTTAGAGCTTTTTCAGATGCAGATTGGGCTAAATGTACTAGAACAAGGAGGTATGTTACAGGTTTTTTTTTGTTTTCCTTGGTAATTCTTTGGTATCCTGGAAAAGTAAGAAAAAAATAATGTTTCTAGAAGTTTTGTTGAATCTGAGTATAGAAGCATGGCTTCTACTACTTGTGAAATAATTTGGTTGAGTAATTTGCTTCATAGTCTTGGAGTTAGTAATTTGTATACTGTGAGTTTGCATTGTGATAGCAGTTCAACTATACAAATAGCTGTAAATCCTATGTTTCATGAAAGAACTAAGCATTTTGAGTTGGATGTTCATTTGGATAGAGTAAAGGTTTCAGCAGTTGTGATAAGTACTATTAAGGTTAATACCAAAGAGTACCCTAATGATATCTTCACTAAGTGTTTGGGTACTTTGTAGCATCATAATTTATGTTGTAGACTTGGTATAACTAATATGTTTTCTTAAGTGTAAGATTTACCTTCTAAATCTTGAGGGATGATGTTGAAAGTATAGGTGCGTTGTTGTATTTTGTGTATTATTTGTTTATGCAGGGACTAAAATTGACAAGTGTGTAAAGTTGGAGGAATGAAGGGTAAAGATGGATACTAAGTTGGACTATAAAGCCTGGAGCTCTCTCTAGGTTATCACTCAGTTGTTTTATTTCTCTCTCTACAATCATACACATGTTAATCTTTCTCTCTCTAGTTTGTTAATCAGTTAGTGATTTAATCGTTCAGCTACGATTAATCACATCTTAGTTTTTATTAAGATCAATCATCTTGATTGATTTATGGTATTGATCTTGTTTGAGTGTTGAGTATTTGTATGCAAGTGATAAGATCCCCTAGTGGAGATTATCTTTGTTATCAAGCACATGTTGTGGACTTGATCATATTGTAATTGATTATATTCTTCATAAGCACTTAGGGGTGGTTGGTTGAGTGCAATTGGAGTGTTTTGTTCATAGTCTTAATATTGTTACAATGAGTAAAAAAAATTGCAGGTTGTTTTCATAGGAGGAAATAACATTTTGTTTGGTAATGATCTCAACCACATACTTTATTTTTTCTTTTTTCATGTACGAATCTTGATTTTAGTAGGTGGATTTACGATAAACTGTGCATGTGTGTGTCTCCGATTACCTCAGGTAAAATTGCTTACAAGTTATAAAATGTGTGTAATGATTATACTGGTTTTTAGTATGCTTGCTAGGAGGCTATGGCTACAATATGGCAAGGTTTAGAGGAAGGTTTGCCCAAACATGAAATTTGACATTTTGAGAAAGGATTGACTTTGTTTAAACTTCCCACTAGCATCAATTTCAAACTGAAAGCAATGAAGACGGTAAATTTTATAAGGTAGCTTTCCATTATGAAAGAATGGTATAAGTCGATGAAGGTTTACAAAGTACTTGCCATATTGTAGCCATAACCTTCAAGCAAGCACATTGAAAACCGAAAATCATTACACATATTTTACAACTTGTAAGCAATTTTATTCGTCAATTATTTAGTTATTTTTTTACCCAAGTTAGTTGAAGACACTTACAATTTTACTGACTGAGCTTTTATGCTTACCACATCCTTTGGTGATTCTATGGACTATGGTGATGAGTATTAGTCAATCAATAAGCCTAATTCCGGTTTGTAGGCTTAGGATTCATTAAGGTTTCTATGTCTCTAGTATGTTATATGGTGCACTATATATGATGAACGAATAATAAATGATACATGAGATTTAACAATCAACATATTAGTGGATAATGTTAGATAATATAGTTGGCCATTGGACAACACACCGATGCCTAAGTAATCATCCCAAATCTCACTGCCCCATGTGTTGCTGGGAGAAGGGTCATAATCATCCCACCCATTCTGACTGTTGTTGAGAGAAGGGTCGTAATCATCCCAATTCTCACTGTCCCATGTGCTGCTAGGAGAAGGGTCCGTCGACAAATTAGATGTTGATTGTCTAAGAATTATAGATGAATTAAGATTGGGTGGTTCATCCTGAAGGGGTCGTGAAACATGGTAAGAACCAAAGAAAGGATGCTGAAGCACCTCCATTGCGTTGGGCCTCTTGCTTGGATTCCATGATATAAGTCGACTAATGAGATTCACCAAAACCAGGCTTGCAGAAGGCAATATTTCAGACAATTTCTTACCACAAGCCAACTCTAGAAACTGATATTTGATCATAGTTGCAAGAGTGTTTCCCTCAGACCATGCACTTTTCGTTGGGGCCCCTAACATACAACAAATGTTAAACAACATTCATGCATCAGACTCAGCTTGAAATAATTTTTGGTGGGTGAATAATTCAGCCATGATTACACCCATTGCCCACATATAAACTTTATGGTCATACGATTTTGAACCAAGAAGAACCTCATAGGTATGATACACACGTGTTGTAACGTAATCCGTGTCAAGAGAACCGCCATCCATGTTGCGAGCAGAACTAAGATCACATATCTTTATTACATCTTAGTTCACAAGAAGGTTTTCATGTTTAAGGTCACAATGAAGGAATCCTTGGCCATGCATGTGCGGAAGACCTTGAAATACCGGAAAGCACATATCTCTTTCAAAACTTCTTAGACGAATGTTGTCTTTAATCAAACATATTCAGGCTGAGTCGCCATCGTGCTTGTTTCACAGCACATGGGGCAGTGAGATTTGGGATAATTGCTTAGGCATCGATGTGTTGTTCAAATAATGGCCAACTATATTATCTAATAGATAACTATGCCCAAGTTTAGCTTTTTGGCTTAGATTCCGTTGGAGTTCTTATGTTTATAGTATATTCTATGGTGCTCTACAAATGGTGAATAAATAGTAAATGATATCTACATGTTTTATCATTTAACATGATATCAGACCATACTCCAATCTTATATATTATTATCTGTGAATACAAAGGGTATCTTCTCTCTTTTGATTCATACATGGAGAATGTGTCGATGGGCAAGGTCTTAAAGAGATTCTAATATGATACACGAGAGTCAAGTCGTATTGATAAATGAAAAAAGGCAACTCTAGCTGATTTTTTCTTGTTTTGTTTTCAATTCCTGAAAAGAATGTTATTATATTGTTCGTTTGTTTTAGTGGATGGTTCGTACTCTTTTGTTATTAGTCAACTAACTTTGATTGTTGGTACGGGTCTGCTAAATACATATTAGAATCTAGATAGTAATTCCAACATCATAAGAAATACGAAAGACATGAGCAACTGAAAGTAGTCAACTTTTTAAGTTTTAACCCCGTTAAAAGCAATTCCTCGTGTAACTACATATTTCTACTAAGAGCATGGATATAACATATGGGCAATTAGACTTGAATGTTCTAGAATTTTAGTTCTAATACAACAGGTAGTTCTAAGAGCAACGAAGGTGGTTCTTTTCTGAACACTCTTGAAGAGATGATCAAAGTAGGGCAGGCAAAGGGCCTTAAAATGGACGGATGTAATAAAGATATCGAGAACATTATTGGGTCTCAAGGAGAACATAAGGTTCTCTCATGAATTGTTTATCTTTAAATGTTCAAGGCCTAGGATCCAAGGTTAAAAAATCATGGGTCCGGGAGTTAGTTCTAAAACTCAAAATTAGTTTCTTGTCTATTCAAGAGACTAAACTGGAGGTTATTTCAGATATGGCGATTAAAAATATATATGGGGTAGTTACTTGTTTGATCATCTTGCTAGTGATGCTCTTGGTAACTCGGGTGGTATTTTATGCGTTTGGGACGTCAATGTCTTCCACAAGGTTAATCACATTATTTCTGATAATTTTGTGGCTTGGTACAAGACTTGGGTTCCTAGTAATGTCTCTCTACTTGTCATCTCCGTGTATGCTCCTCAATCTACTACTGCTAAACGATTATTGTGGAATTATCTTTCTGACCTCATAGATAGGTGGAATGGAGAATGTGTCGTAATGGGCGATTTTAATGAAGTGCGCAACACATCGGAAAGGTGGGGTTCCAGCTTTCATGTTCAAGGTGCGACTGCCTTCAATTCTTTCATCTCGAATGCTGGCCTCATACATATTCACTTGGAAGGTTTTGCTTTTACTTGGGCTCACCCCTCAGCATCTAAAATGAGCAAATTAGATAGATTTTTGATTTCCAATGGCATAATTTCTATTTTACCACACATCTCTGCTCTATGTCTTGACAGACACTTATTGGACCATCGCTTTATCTTACTTCGTGACAGAGTGACTGACTATGGCGCTACTCCGTTTAGATTTTATCATTCTTGGCTTAGCTTTGTAGGTTTCGATCATAAGGTTGAAGGATTATGGCTTTCGTTTAAGCTGACTGTTAGCAATGACATGGTGCGTTTTAAAAAGAAACTCCAGCTTCCGAAACAGTAGTTACGTATATGGGTCAGAGAAGTTAAGTGTGTACAGTCTGGGTGTGTTCGTGCTCTTAAAGACGAACTTCATGATATTGATACTACTACTGATCAAGGTGGTGTTACTGATGAAATTTTATTATCTCGTATGGAGGCTACGAAGATACTACAAGATACTACTTTGGCTAATAATAGAGACTTTATGCAAAAAGCGAAACTTAAGTGGGTCGTGGAGGGTGATGAAAATTCAAAATTCTTTCATGGTGTAATTAATAGTAAGCGTGCTAATTTGTCTGTGAAAGGTGTTATGGTTGATGGAGAATGGATTGATGAACCTATTCAAGTTAAAGAGGAATTTCATCGTCATTTTGCTGACAGATTCAAAGATCCTGGAATAAGCAAAGGTACTATCAATTTCACCTTCCCCAATCGTCTTAGTGTTGATCAGGTTGAAGAATTGGAAAGACCAGTCTGTAATGATGAAATTCACACAGCGGTGTGGAGCTGTGGTGAGAACAAGTCACCTGGGCCAGACGGGTTTACATTTGAATTTTTTCATAAATTTTGGAATATTATTGGACCAGACTTCTTCTTAGCTGTTCAGTGGTTTTTCAAGAAGGTGACTTTCGCTAATGGATGTAATGCGTCTTTTATTGCCCTTATCCCTAAAAATTCTAATCCGAAAGTGGTGAAAGATTTTAGACCAATTAGTCTCATTGGAAGTCTTTATAAAGTTGTTACTAAAATCCTTGCATCAAAGTTGTCGTTAGTTATATCTGGGCTTATTTCTAAGGTTTAATCAGCGTTCCTTACCAATAGACAAATTCTAGACGGTCCCTTCATCATCAACGAGATTCTTGACAGATGTAAGGCTGGACACAAACAGGCGATGATTTTTAAGGTAGATTTTGCTAAAGTGTATGACTCAATTCGCTGGAATTACTTGGACGATGTTCTTAAGTCTTTCGGTTTTGGGGAAAAGTGGAGATCTTGGATTCGCAGCAGTTTGTCTTCTGGTAGAGCTTCTATCTTGGTTAACGGCAGACCTACCTCTGAATTTCATCTTCATTGCGGATTGAAACAGGGTGACCCACTGGCCCCTTTTTTGTTTATCCTTGTAATGGAAACACTTCATTTATCATTCTCCCGTGCAATAGAGGCGGGGTTGTTCACTGGTTTTGAGCTTGAGTCATCTCTCACGATTTCTCATCTGTTTTATGCGGATGCTGCGGTGTTCGCAGGCGAATGGACTGACAACAACATTAAAGGAATCACTAAAATCCTTAAATGTTTTGCGGCTATTACCGGGTTATCCATCAATATTCTCAAAAGTCATCTTCTTGGTTATGGCGTTCCAGATCATGTCACTCAAGAAGCTGTTAATTCTATCGGATGCACAGTTATGAAGACTCCTTTTAAATATTTGGGGATCATTGTGGGAGAGAACAAAAATCTGGTTAAAACTTGGGATGACACTGTTAATAAGCTTCGGGAGAGACTTTCCAAATGGAAACTCAAAACTTCATCTATAGGCAGATGGCTTACCTTGCTCAAATCCGTTTTAGGAGCTACACCAGTCTACAACATGTCTTTATTCAAAACTCCTAAAACGGTGCTCAACACCATGGAAAGGCTCCGTTTGAAATTTTTTAATGGGGTTAAAGAAGACGAAAAAAGGCGTCTTGGATCAAATGGAATACGGTTCTTGCATCCAAACAATATGGAGGTCTTGGGGTCTCCAATTTTTTTGCTCTTAACAGGGCTTTACTTGCTAAATGGGTGTGGCGATATCTTTCACAAGATAAATCTTTATGGTGCCAGGTTATCAATGCTTTATATGGCACTCGCTTACAGAATCGGCCTGCTGGTTATTCGTGTTCAATTCTTAAAGAGGTGAATTTTTTAAAAGATCAAGGTGCGGACATTATTTCTTTCTTCAGAATTCGGGTTGGGAACAAGCTGTCTACTAGATTTTGGGAAGATTTATGGATTGGGGAAAGCCCTCTTTATTGTCTCTTTCTTCGTTTGTATGCCCTTGAATCATTAAAAGAGAGTACGGTTGCTGGGAAACTACATGGGGATTTGAGTGCCTCTTTTCGTCGTCCTGTTATAGGCGGGATCGAGATGCAACAAATGGAGCATCTTAATTATTTGCTTCAGTCGACTATCCTCTCAAGTTCTGCAGATCGTATGGTTTGTACCTTGGATGGAGACGGTGTTTTTAGGGTTAAGTAAGTGCGGAACTTTATTGACGAAAAATGTCTGCCTAAAAGAGACAGTCCGACACGTTGGATTAAGCATATTCCTATTAAAGTGAACATATTGGCTTAGAAGGTTAGTTATGGTTGTCTCCCTACGCGTCATAAATTGCTCACTAGAAATATTCTGCTTGATTCAGAGTTGTGCCCCATATGCGAAGACGCTATTGAAGACGTGGACCATCTGTTCTTTTCGTGTTCTATGGCATCTTCAGTTTTCTCTCGTACTTGTTGTTGGTGGAACCTGGGGAACTCAACAATCACGTCATATGCTTCCTGGTTATCTGGGTTCAAGTCCATTCGTCTAGGCGTCAACCTTAAAGAGATTTTAGAAGGTGTTTTCTATACAACATGGTGGAGCCTATGGATCTTTCGGAATCAAATGATCTTTCAAGACATTCGTCCTTGTAAAGATATGTTTTTTGATGAAATTACTTTACGTTCTTAAATTTGATACATAGTTAGGAGTAAAAGTTCTTTGAATTGGGATGATTGGCTTCAACATCCGTACTTATTATCCTTGTAATCTTCTAGCTCCTTGCTAGTTTTCTAATAAAGTTGTCGTTCAAAAAACATAAAATAAAATAAGTCAGCTGCAATGCCAATACATGAACATGTGAATGATATCATTTAACCTCATGACATCCTTATTAATGGAAGGCAACATGTAAGTATGTTTAATATAGAGATTTCAAAAATCATCACTGTCTTCTCATCTTTTAAATTGCGACCACGTCCAGTTTTAAGAATACTTAATCCTTCATAGATGCTTCAAGTTACAGCGATTCAAGTTCTTCCATCAAGGTTTTTTTGATATTTTAGTTTGACTGATATATGAACGAGACAATAACGTTTTATTTTTGTCGTTAAATCTTAACGGGTTGGGCTCAAATGATGGTCATGTGATCATGCCAAGTGTGTGTATGGTATTAAAATTTTGCTTAGCCAAATTGAGGGTACCATTCTCCACTTCTAATAATTCAAGGTACTAGAAATTTCACTTAACCAAGTCCGGGGTACTAAAATACGTTTTGGCCTAATATATTTTGCTCGTAGGAAAATCTTAAAAGATATGGACTTTGTTTTATTATTATGGTCAGTTTTATTCCTCTCCTACATTTTGATACTTATCGCCGTGCCGCAACGTTCCATTATATTTAATTTGGTTATATACATAAGTTTGATTTGATTTTTAAGTGTCATCTTTTGCAACTTTGTTTTGACGTTGTTAAAGTGTATCAAGTTTATGACTGAAATGTCTTGTTTAATCTTTGAATGTGTTTATGTTTTATAAAACTGAAAATGCTTTATAGTTACAACATTCAGACGTTTAAGGAAAAAAGAACAAACAATCCAATTTGATTTAGATTCAACTTTTACCCCTCGGATTCAGATTCAGATGTGCGGTTTAGATTCAGATTCAGAGCCTCTTAATAAACAAACAACACCTTACTTAAATTATAATATATATTATTTGTTGACGTAAACGACGTTGTAAAAGAGTTTCAATTGTCGTTTCATTTGTTCCTATGTGTCGTTTGAAAACTCCCCATCAAAACAAGCAGCCCAATAAGTGAATAGAAAGATTACAAGCCAACCCCTATATTATACAAAGTGTTAAAAAAAGACTTTAGACTTCAACTATTTATAATACTTTATACTTAGATATCTAACAAAATTTGTTTTTCAAATATGAAACGTATATCGTCTATCGACTCTTTGGAGCAAAAAAAATACCGTTAAAAAGACCGTCTAATTGCGAACCAAAAGAGCACACTATTATAATACTTTTGACATGCGTATAATTTTATGAAAAATGTTGAAACTCAATACACATTCGAAATAGTTTTTTATCGAATATTTCTTAAGGTTACTTCCGGCCATGTGAACGTATCATTGATCCATTGCAACCGTTGATTGTACACCCTTCGCCGCGAAACACAGGCTATATACCTCGTTTAAATTTAGTTTTTATTCGGTTCAAATGTAATCCAAACTGAATAAACCAAACAAACCAATAACGGAATCCATGAATAGCCCTAGCTTGTGCTCACTGAATATTATGATAAAAATTTACATTCCGACCCATAAAGATTTTCATTGTCCAGCAGGCTTAAAGTGTTTGGGCTGGGTTAAAAAAGGTAACTAATGGTATATATGCGTCATCTCTCTGTTTCAAGTACAAATTGGGGGGTTTAATTCGATTGGCAGATTTTATTTTTCGATGGTCAGTGATGGATTTGCTTGAAGAACTGGTTGAGGATATTCTGCTAAGAGTAGACGTGGAAGGTCTAACTCGATACAAGAGCGTTTGTAAGTCATGGCATTCTTTGATCTCATCTCATCGTTTTGCTAAAGCCCATCTAAAGCAGCAGCATACTACTCGCAATAGCAGCAGCAACCCTAATAACGACCTTGGGGATGTAAGGATAGCCATGCCGACATATTGGAAAGTTCCTAATGAGAGATTGTTTAAATATAATTCATATGAGGTTGTTGGTTCTTCCAATGGCCTTGTATGCTTCTCTCCTTTATGTTCAGGTGCTCCATTTTTGGTAAGCAATCCTCGGACTAGAGAGCTTAGAAAACTGCCCCTAGTTTTCCCACAGGGGGGAATTTGTTTGAGTTTTGGTTACGATTCGACCACAGATGATTACAAGCTTGTTACGGGGACCACCTCTAACAAGACACGGACACTTATTAAAGTTTTCTCATTGAAATCAAATACTTGGAAAACTATTGGAGAAGTTAACTATCTGTTATTTAATCACAGACCTGGTATCCTATTCGACGGCACACTTTATTGGCTTGCAGTTGATTATGTTCCTGAGGAGGAAAAGAGAGTTATTCTTTCCTTTGATTTATCCCGGGAGGAATTCATAGAAATCCCCGAACCCGGTGATTCAGAATATGAATACTGTACATTCATATTACATTCTTATGTTGGGATTCTGGATGACCAGCTATGCATATTTTTTGCTAAAAGAGACAATGATATCCCGTCTACTAATATATGGGTAATGAGAAGCTGCAAAAGTGAACGCTTTTGGGAAAAAGTGCCAGATAATTACGAGATGAAGTACCAGGTTGTACATCATATGAAATATCTTGAGTTCATTTCATCTAACAATACTAGGATGAGTTTCTTTTGTGATGATAATAAATGCTTGTCAAGGTCCTTGTACCATATTAATGCTCCTCTATTTGTGCCAAGCCTTGTATCTCCGTATGCCGGGAGACCAAGCCACGCTAAGAATAACAAGACAAGTGTTAAATCGTGGAGTCTTAAGGTTAGTTAAGCTTATTGGCTTGCGCCAAATGAGTGTTTTTGTTTTGCTTTGCTTTTATTTATTTTTTTAGTTTGTGCTTTTAATCGGGTATGGTGGGTCACGGAGATTGCAGTTGTTTTATATCCTTTACAATTGCTTTCTTACTGTCCTCATGTTTTGGACCAATACAGAATTACTGTATTGATTTCAATTTTTGATTGGTTTCGCTTACGCACGGAACTATTTTAGCCACCTTAAGCTTTACCCGGTCAATGCTCGCTATAGAAGAGAGTCTTAGGCCTTAGGGGCTGTATGATAGGCTCTTAATGAAGTGATCTAGAAGCTAGTTTGAATCGTGCAGCAGCTTAATTGTGTGATAACATAAAAGTAGCCATGGGGGTGGGGTTCAAAACCATGGATCGTCTCACTATTTCCCCCTGCGTCTTAGATAGTCTTAGCTTGCAGTAGTGTTTTTTAGGCATATCTTAATTAGTGGCTTTCGTTGCATATGTCTGCCTTTGCTCTTAGCTATAGAGCCCTTAGCAGTTCTTCGAGCTTCACTGTCCCATTAGGCCTTATGATACGAACCTATCCCGTACAAGGCTCGTAGCGGTTTATAAGTCAAAATGTAGAACTCAATCAAAAAGTTCGAAGAGCCAACATCCTTGTTGGTCATGACTATGTTGGTCACAGTTGGCACCCTTCTTTTTGGGTCCAAGCCACCACTCCGTAAGCCACCACTCTGAGCTCGTCGGTCACGGCTATGTTGGTCATGGTTGGCACCGTTCTTTTTACGGGTCCAAGCCACCACTCGTGTTGAGACGCTTAGACATTATAAACCATCAGCCAGTCCCATACTTCCAAAGTGGGATCGTAACACCTTAGATTTTGTTTTATTTACTTTTTATTTATTTTATTTTCATAGGCCCTTTCGCTCTGTTAGCGTCTATGCCCTTATGCATGTCTCTCTTTCCCCTATTTTTTACTCTTTATATATTATGCTTTGCCTCCATTGGTTGTATGCTTATGAGTGTGTCTTGGAGTGCTTAATGTTTCTGCTTTTCTTCATTAAAAGAAAAAATAAGCAATCCCAAATACGCCTTAAAGGTTTTTTGATGTGTTTGTCAGTTTGTAGAAGTGGGAATAGACAGGGGCGGACATACATGAGGGGTTTGGGGGGAGGCGCCCCCCATGGCTAGCCCGGTACTCGATTTTTCATTTCGATACTAGTTTTTTCCCGTATTTTGATGTCATTGCCCAAAAAAAATTTGCCCCCCACCTTCTATATTCCTACGTCCGCCACTGGGAATAGAACATAAACTTTCTACTCAGTAATAAGCAAGATATATCAAGAGAAACTGATAAAGTAGGTTCTAGTAATGTAATGTCCTTTTCTTTTTGTTATACATACTCGTATATTATAGACGAAGATAGATTTACCTTATCATTGACTTCATTCATATCTACCATAATGTAAATTGAAGATTGATCTTAGTCGAGCCTAATATCTGTATATATTTTGCCAAGGATTCTAAAGGAGAGGGCCAACACCCGCAAGCCACCATAAGGAAGTTTATCACGGAGGCTTCCGAAAAGGTAAAATACGTTTCCTTGTTGTCTTATATTATTAAAGTTGTACGCAGGTAAAAATACCTTTTAAAATTCCAAATACAAATGCAGAAAATAAGAGAGATCGAGGCAGTTTATAGGTGGGAAGTTGGAGAGAGTGAGAATTATTATTTTCATGAAGAAGGTGATCCTCAGTTTCTTTTTATTCTACAAGCTTAAACTGGTTTAGAGGTTGTTTTATTTTATAAATTTAGCCTTTTCACCTTTTAGTAAATTCATGTGCAGGAAATAGAGAGAGATTGAAGAAACCGTTACCAAAATAGAGGGCGGGACTCTTTGTGCAGAGGGACTGAAGAATAATGAGAGAGAGAAATAAGAACAAGTCAAATAACT
This sequence comes from Glebionis coronaria, assembly GCA_025667525.1. Classification (NCBI taxonomy): domain Eukaryota; kingdom Viridiplantae; phylum Streptophyta; class Magnoliopsida; order Asterales; family Asteraceae; genus Glebionis; species Glebionis coronaria. Next base: position 57,257,350 of record CM046881.1, read on the forward strand.
AATTTTCGAATAAGAATATTGTCTAGTCTTTGATAATCAGAATTCAGAACAATGTGTTATTGTTGACTCGGTGTTTGGGCTGATGAGTTTGTGAAATATGTATGCTTTTCACAAAAGGCAACATATTATCTTAATTCTCTAGGCTTAGTTTGGATACTTATAAACGTTGCCTCATATGCAGTTGCGAGCAGCTCGCGAAAGCACAAACTTCTGTGTCTGTAAGCATTACATATTCTTTTGATCAACGTATCTTAAAAACGTTGTTATAATGGTTTAGTTGACGACAACATTTACAAGCGGATATTTGTTCTTTTAGTTTTGGAATGCCTCTCAGTTAGAGATGGTGTGGTATGAAAAGATGCATTGTGATGGTGGTAGAAGTGGGTGGTTATGCAGCCGTTGCAGCCGGCTGTGTCTTTGGCACAGCCGAGGTCCCACCTGCCAATGTCCTAAGCACAGCCAAGGCCAACCATGCGAGTGCAACAAGTGAGACCACATCAAATTCCACATTTGATGCCGGTGATGCAACAGGATGTTGAAAAGAGCAACAGACGAGAAGAAAAAGAAATCCGAGTAATGGTAAACCTGCAAAATGCTATACCTGTAGTACAACTAGGTACCACTAGCTAGCGCCAAGTTTTGTCATAGTATCAGGTAAATGAAGCGACTCTACAGTAGTGTCAAGTAGGATAGGAACACCGGCTAATATACTACCCAACGGCATTTTCAATGTGTAACCCGCAACAAATACAATGTACTCTTTTGTATCTACTAAAAACTATTTGCTTCATATAAATTAAAACTTCCGTTGCTCCGAGCTACTCGAAAAACACTAGAGTGGTAGAAAATTTATGAAAGGAAGGAAAGGTAGAGATGATGAAAGGTAGTCGATAATAAAGCCTCGACTACACAAGTACCATAAGCAAATACCAATTAACCGTAATATTAGTTTTCATGTTTCGACAAACAAACGGGTCTAAATCCTTCATATTGAAAAGTCCGATTTACCTTTCTTTACTTTTGTATCGTTTGATCACACACGTTAAAAAACAAAACAAAACATGTAACAAGAATCATATGTCATGGCTTCATAGCTACCATGGTGATCATCTAGATTGGAAACTAAACTCGATCGCTCTTTTACCTTTGTGATGATGTTAGGAACCCAGCTCAAACTTAACGAACTCTTTTGCTTTATTTGGAACACTTTATTGTGCCAATTTTCCCGCAGCGATATACAGGAAGCTAGGAACCCATTACATTATATGTGTTCCGAGCTACAACTGAACTACATGCTCTTGATGAATATATAAAAGTCGTGTATTTGACGGAATTAGTGCAAAACAGTATGAAGAGACAGTCGAAACTTGAAGGTAATGCTAGCAGCGATCATAACAGTGGTAACAATTCATCATTACGGACTTAACTTAAACTATTCAAAATGGATCCAGCATTTACAAGAAATTTCCAACTACCAAGTTCCCAAAACATTTCATAAGCTTACTGATCAAAATCAAACTCCATAATTCTACAATTAAAAAAAGAATTAATTCTACCTTCTAAACTTTGGACGTTTAGGAGCATTGGCACTAGGAGCAGCACGGGACTTTCCAAAAGCCTTCATCTTCCTTCTTTTCCGCTCATCCTCACTGTCAGACTCGTCCCCTTTCTCCCTATCTGCATTGGTAGCTTCACGCTCCAACTCTTCCCATGTCTTGCCAACATCTTCCTCCGACTCTTCCATTTCCTCTTCGTCGTCCTCATCATCTTCAGACTCCACTAAAGATGCACTGTCGGACTTGTCATCATCCGACTCAGACTGAGAATCCACATCAGATGGCGTGTAACCTTGATCCGATTCATCTGCACTATCAGAGTCAGAATCACTAGCTTCCAGATTCAAAAACTCCCAACCATCACCATCAATAAAGTCTTGCGGTTCAGCCATGATTGTTTTTAAGAGAGTCCGCCAGTTCATATTCAACCTGCTTTCATAATATTTTATGTCAGCTGTGTCTAACCATTCTTTAATGCCCTCAAGTGATGTAGAAGGAATTGAATCGATCCGAAGGACATCACGTTTAAAGTCTTTGAACACAATTGCCATGTCAAAATTCTTCTGTGAGAACCCGACCCTCTCAAGGTTCACAATCTCAATCTCGCTCAACGTAACCACAAGAAACGGAGTTTCTATCAACTCGACTAAGCAGCTCGCACTTGGAACTATGAAAGTGGAAGCTTTGTGGGGTACCCCATGAAACCCGAGATCTCTTATAGTCTCCTCAAACTGAAGTTCTAACCTTTTGAACTTGGGCTCTTCCCAAAGTTTGTTAACCCGATTAACAAAGCTCTGAAAATCCTTACTGAATTTGTTTTTACTATCTCGTTCCCTTTTTTCTTCCTCGAGCTCATCTGGGTCATAGGCAGATCTCCTTGGACCTCCTAAAGTTTGAACAACTTCCATCACCTCGACATAGAATTGAACATCTTTTGTCTTTTTGTTTCCAACCATGATATGGTTATGGAGATGAAAGTGTAGCAGTGTTAGCAATTCTTTGTCTGCTGGTTGGAAGAATGCGTGTTTAATGTTACTAAATAAAATATCGACAGGTTCATCTGACCTTGACGTTGAATATCTGAAGCCATTTTCATGAAACTCTAAAGTACCAGTAATCTTCCTTCCTGGAAACGGGGGACGGATCAAAAGGTCGTTCAATTTCAACGGGTTGGACTTATAACCTGCAAGTAGAACCAAGCATTAATCAGAAATGTGGCATACTTGGTGCATCTTTTTTACAAGCGTATATGTCTGGAATTTTATGTACTATATAATTAATATAGCAAAAATATAATGCGTTTTACCTTGCACGAGTTTCTCCTGGGCAACCAACGATGCCCTTTCAGCTCTTTCAGACTCACGGGCAACATAATCTTTTTTTAGTGTTTTTATGTTCTGTTCTAGTTCACGAATGTGCTCTGAGTTCTTTGAACAAAAGGCTGCCTCCCTCAAGTGAATTTGTGACATAAGCTTGATGAGGTTTGGATCATGAGAAGAGAAGTATGTTCCAGTTGGATTGAAGGTAATACGAATATGGTATTTACGGGTCTTGCGGCTTGTATCAGCTTGAGTAGTTACAGTCTTCACAGTAGCCACGTGGAAAGGCACCATCAAATTAGATACTGGAATCAGTATAGCCTCATTTTTCTTGTCTACAATAATCCTTCCATTCAACTTAGGAACATCATTCTGATTTTCATAAGCAGTAAAGTCATTTAAAGTTCTTGAAGAAGATCTGCCATCCACTGTTTCACTATAGCCACCTGAAAGCCGTCGAGCAGTTTCTTCGTTTATCTTACGAATAAGTTCAGCTTGATGTTGCCTTCTACTCTCTTCTTTAGACATTTCATGGTTGTTTGATCTAAGTGTTGATTTTGAAAATATACCTTCTGTAAGTTTAGGCTCGAATTTCACCTTTGGCTTTACATCTTCTTTTTCCTTACTACCCTTAAAAGAGTATGAATGGTCTTTAGAGCTTTTTTTAGTTACCACATCACGACCATTACCGGTTACAATAACAGTATCAGCAAGAAATAATGCATAATTCTGGCTCTTTGTAATGCTACTCTTTGTTTGCATGTTTTGGAAACCAAGAGCAACATTTAAAACCATATCCCTTTCCAAGATTGTGTCGTTCTTCTCATTAAGATTCAACACCAACTCACGGAACTCAAGACCAATGCCCGTCCCAGCAGATTTAGTCAAATTAGCGGTCAACTCAGGAGCTTCTTTTTCAACCACTGAAAGAGCAGCCTTATAAACATCACTAGCCTTATTACCGAGTTTAATTGCACCAATAGCAGCCTCATGTGCCTTGCGAAGAACCTGATAAGATTTGGTTTGTGTAGCATCGGTATCGATAAGAATAGTTCTAGCCACATTTGCGCAATAGTTTTTATATCTGGACCCAAGTGCACAAATGATCACACTACCGGAATCATAGTGCAGATTATCATCATTGCTTGAAGCTTTAGGTCTAAGATCAAACTTGCCACCACTTTGAAATATCGGGGGATAACAGATATCACAATTAGTAGCTGTCAGTTTCACTTTAATTTTAGCTGGATTTAGTATAAACTTCTCAGTAGCATCCATCAAAGACGAATGAGATACTACTTTTTCCTCGTCAATTACATCACAAAGCTCTTCAACAACATGTTCCATTGCAGAAGCCACAAGAAGTGCAGCTTTTCTCACATATGTAAGCTCATTAGCCTCCTTCACGGCAAAAAGATGTGCCAGTCCATTAGTTAAATCATTAAGCTGCAAACGTGAAGAATGTAGCTTCTCGACCCATTTCTCCAAAAACTTCCCCTCGAGGGCCTGAGTCTCTTTAGCTACATGCCCAAAAACAATAGAATTGCCATTTCCATATGATTGAATGGAGTGAAATATGGAATCCATCAAAGTGGCTCCATCGTCATTTTTCGCCTTCACATGCATCACAACATCTACACCTACAGCATCTTTGGCGCACTTTTTGACAACATCAAGCACTGATGCTTTCTTTTGACTACATAAAAAGTGAATCTGCTTGTCTGAGAAAACCATGATTGTTTCCGGGAACTCATAACCGAACAGCCACATGTGAAGAGCGGAAGACTTGAGATAACGAATATCATCAGATTGAGGTGGAGTAGCTACTGCAAAAACATTACAAGATTCCCATAACCCGTCTCTGTGTTTTTGCCAATGAGAATACAGAGACTCTAGTCGCCTTTTCAATGTACTCTCGTCAATTCCATATGCAACTCCATCTGCTGCCATTTCCACCACAAGTACTAGTTCACGAGAACCTGATCAAAATAGTTCCTTATATCACATCCCAAATTAATAGCTACAATAAAGATATGCTACGCTAATAATATAACACAGATGATGAAATAACTTTTGGGATCATGCAGCAAATTTTATCGAGAACCTGATCATTATAATTCCTTATATACAATAAAGATATGCTACACGATGTTATGTTACTAAACACGAATGATGAAATAACTTTTGGGATCATGCAGCAAATTTGATCGAAGTTCCTTTTTTACCATCAAAAGTTTAAACTAAAGGTCTTGAAATCAGGTTAAAACAGTGATTTTCTCATTATACATGAAGGCCGGGATTATGTAGATTAAATTAAAGCTGATAGGTAGCAAATTAGCATCTTCATGAATTTGAAGTTTTGATCTTTTATATTTCTAGCAAACTATCATTACTGCAGTTTCATTCATAAATTATATAATAAGAATCTCTATTATCCAAGAAGCTTCTGTAAGTTTACTAAAACCCGACGGCTCCCGTTCTTATTTATGATATTAGGGTTACTCCGTTTAAATTTTAGAGAAAACGAACCAAACTTAAGTTAAGAAGCAGGAATTAACATACTACAAAACTAAACATGCCATCAAATTTATGCAATTCACGTATTTTTTTTTTATTTTTTTTTTGATGAAATGGTGTTAACAAGGTGGATATATATGAACCCTAGCTAACGAAACCCTAATAAACGATATAGAAAACATCCATGCAGCCGCACAAAAACGCAAAACAAACCATAAAAAACGAATTTAACAAAGAAAAACGCAGAGTTATAGATACCTGAAACCGAGACGAGCAACGGCGAAGAACGTAGTCGAATTTGATCACAGCGACAAGAGAGAAATCGTAAGTAGTTTGGTTTTTTGGTTTTGGTTTCTGGATTATGGGAGAAAAGATGGGGTATATATACTTTTCTGTTTACATTTTGGTCCCCAATTAAATCTTTTCTCGACACTTAAAATTTGAATAAAAAAAAGAATAATGAACTAAATTCTGTTTTGACATGCTTTGTTTAGACTTTGAAGATTTAAAGAGAAGACGACACATGGATATTAAGATATGTATAATGAGTCGGTGGATTGCTTCGTGTAAATTTTGTTCTTATGGACGTGTTATATAAGTATGGGGGGTGGTTGCTCGGGTCAATTCGGGTAAAGGCTTAAGATTTGGGCTTGTCTCGGTTACTTGGATAGGGTCCAAGTAGGTCAGGTCCATTCAAAGTCTTTGTCAACTAAAACAGTTTAATTTTTTTTTTTAAAACAAAACATAAAGTAAGGATTTTTTCAAAATATTATTTCTTTAATAAGAAATAATTATTTTATCTATTCCTTTTGTTTTCAGTTTTTTAAATTAAAAAATTTTAAAATTACTCAATATGACTTAAAATTCGTTTTTATATAAAAACACTATAAAAACTGTATGTGTCAAAAATTAATAAAAGAAAAGTTAGAAAAAACGGATGTTATGTTTTGAATTTATGAGCATCATATAATGTGTCAAAAATATAAAGAATAAAACTTTAAAACTCAAATGTTAATTGAAAAACTTTGATATGATAAACTTGAAAGGACTGCAGCAGATTCAACCGCATCCCCTGTAGATAAAGACCAAAACCTCATCCCCGTGTGCGATTACCTATAAATCCGAAATCCCATTGATTAAACCATATTTCCCGTCGTCCTCAAGGCTGGTTACCATAACATTCGTATTGATCAATCCCAATATTGATCAGGTTTGTTCATGCTTTAAAGGGGCTTAATTAAGTTTATTAGCAAGAATGATGTTGGTGCAACATGGAAAATATTAACGATCTGACTAAGGAAACCGACAGGAATGTAGTGGTATTATTCTTCATGTTTCTAATGATTTTCTATGTATATCACTATACTTGCGTATGTTAGGTTTGACATCTTAGTTATTTATATCGTGAATTGGATGTGTAAGATCTCACAACTGCTGAATGTTTATTAAACTACATCTTAGTATGGACTCATTACTTTATCCGGTTATTATATTTTTACGGTATACATTTGTTAGGTTAGTCTTTATCAGTTGGTCTTTTGTTTGAATCACTGTAATATCAAATTAAAAACCTGGGCTTTAAGCACCTCTACATAGAAGTCCTTTTTTCCCGGTTTGTATGTTTAATTGCAGGTGTGTCTATTTGGTTGTAATAATCATAAGGGGTTTTCGATGGTTTGGTTGTGTTATAAAGTTTGTTGGGAGTGCTATTAAAGTTGAAGTGTTCCCCACCAGAAGCTGATTGTCAGGTAAGTGTCAATCAGATTATATTTTTTACTTTTGATGTCATCGGAACACTCCCCATAATGATAAGAATTATGGTGTTGTTTGAGTATTCTGTAAACAACAAAATGGTTATAGTAAGGATAACGGGTAGTCATTTCTAACTTTTTTTCACTTACTTTGTGCAAACACAAAGGCAACAAGTTGGGGAAGAAATATTTGTGACACCCAAGAGATTATGACTATCAAACTGCTGAGATTATGATTATGACACCCAAGAAATATTTTTTCACTTACTTTGATGATATCATGGAATCCCTTTAAGAAATATTTCAAGAATTTGTGCCAGGAGGCTTAGTGGGCATTTAAATTCTTAAAGGCATTCCATGATATCATCAAACTGCTGAGGTGAGCATTGTTTTCCAGTTTTAAGAAGTCGTATACGGAACATCATCTTAGATATTAGTCTCTGCTTGCTCATAGTTGCCAATTCAAGAATCCCATAAACAATCATTACACTCTTTTTGCCCTAAGAGAAAGCACCCTGCCTTTATAACTTATGTGTTCAACGAAGGAAACCTCTTTTGTAAGTTGTCAAAAAAACTCAGCGTATTTTACACACTATTTAAGGTTTGGTTTCAAAAAGCGCGTCTTTTTGCGCCTGAGGCGAGGCGAGGCAATGAGGTCATCGCATCAGGACCCTTGATGTGCACCCGTTACATAAAGCGATTGGATGCGGTCTTTTTTTACACCTTAGAGGAACGCTTTTTACCGCCTCAAGTGTTTTTTGTTCTAAAATGACATTTTAACTCAAAGGGTCTTTTTTATTAGTCTTTTATAAGTTGGCATTTGGACTTTTATTAGTTTGAAAATGACATTCAAACTCAAAGAGTTTGAATTATGGGTTTTAACAAAGTTACAATCGTTGTGTACAAAGCACGCGCCTCGCGAGGTGTACGCTTTTGCCTCATCTCCCGGCGCTTCTCACTTTGGACCTTTAACGCATCTTACCACTTCTCGCTTTTTAAATCCAAGATGTAAGTGTGTGTACAAAAAAGCGTGAAAAATGCCATGTTTTTTTGTAGTGGATACACCATGTTATCAATAAGTTTTTGATTTGTTATATGCATAATAGAATGGGTGATCAATAAGGTTAACATGTTCGGTTGCGTCTTCAAGTGTATGTTTTTTAAATAGTTATAACCGGTAAAAGGTGTTGGAAATAATCAAATCCATGAATGAATAGAACTTATATGTTCACATAAAGAAGCTCAAAAGGTCATCTTTATTGCGCTTTGGCTGTGTCGTCAAGGTATGACAATGGCGACTTCCCTTTTTGAAGATAAAAGTTATATGTTGGCTCTGAAAAGAAAAATTACAAGTTGAACTTACTTAGATACCGAATTAGCGGGTAGTTACATGGGTTTTTAGCTGGGTGTCTGTCATTTGTTTTGGTTGTGCACCCACCAATTCTTTTCCTTCTTTTTTTAACCGTATCAAGCGAAACTAAAAGGTAAAAACACTACCTAAAACAAAGACCATAAGGCTCACGAGCCAAACAAAAGAAAAAACAGTAGTGTACAGGCCCACAAGAGAACAAATCTCTCCCATGAACCTGTGCCGAACATACATAATGACAACCAAAGGAAAGTACCTACACCAAAATATTGTCACATTGAACACTTGCAGGAGCAGACCATCAAATAGGCACAAACTATAGATGCAGTCACACGGGCCAGAAAACTACAGGCCTCCCAGATAGAAAAGAACCTGAAAATGCACAGAAGGTAAGCACCAAATTACAGAAGCCGGGTATTTATGGATCCCAAACCATATCGTGTTCACGCCTTTCGTTTAAACGTGCATCATAAGTTGATGAGCCATAATATATGGGTAATGAGAAGCTGCAAAGGTGAACGCTTTTGGGAAAAATTGCCGGATAATTACGAGATGAAGTACCAGGTTGTACATCATATAAAAAACTTGAGTTCACTTCATCTAATGATACCGGGATGAGTTTCTTTTGTGATGATAATAAATGCTTATCAAGGTCCTTGTACCATATTAATACTCCTCTATTTGTGCCAATCCTTGTATCTCCGTATGCCGGGAGACCAAGCCACGCTAAGAATAATAAGACAAGTGTTAAATCATGGTATCTTGAGGTTAGTTATGCTTATTGGCTTGCGCCAAATGAATGTTTTTGTTTTGTTTATTTTTTTACTTTGTGTTTTTAATCGGGTATGGTGGGTCCTAAAAGTGGGGTTTTTAATCGGGTACGGAGGGGAATTTTGGCGTGTGAGTGATTAGAGAAATAATAGGGAAAATTGGTGAGCTATGAAGCTTTGGTGACCAGTGACCACGCTCGGAGGGGGTTTTGTGTGTGAGTGACTAGAGAAGTGATAGGAAAAATGAACGTGGTCCCAATGAAGTGATCTAGAAGCTAGGTTTGAATCGTGCAACACCTTAATTGTTTGATAGCATAAAAGTAGCCATGGGGTGCGGTACAAAACCATTCATCATCTCACTATTTCCCCCCACGTCTTAGATAGAGAGTCTTAGCTTGCCAGTAGTGTTTTTTAGGCGTATCTTAATTAGTGGCTTTCCATGTATATGTCTGCCTTTGCTCTTTAGATATAGAGCCCTTAGGAGTTCTTTAAAGCCATCACTCCGTAGGGCACCACAGCTCGTTGGTTACGACTATGTTGGTCACAGTTGGCACCGTTCTTTTTACGGGTCTAAGCCCCCACTCCATAAGCCACCACTCCGAGTGTTGGGACGCTTAGACATTATAAACCACCAACCAATCCCATACTTCCCATGTGGGATCGTAACACCTTAGATTTTGTTTTATTTATTATTTATTTATTTTATTTTCATAGGCCCTTTTGCTTTGTTAGCGTCTATGCCCTTATGCATGTCTCTCCCCCCTATTTTTCGATCTTTATATTTTATGCTTTGCCTCCATGGGTTGTATGCTTACGAGGGTGTCTTGGAGTGCTTAATGTTTCTGCTTGTCTTCATTAGCAGAAAAAATAAGCAATTCCAAATACGCTTTAAAAGTCTTTTGATGTGTTGGCTAGTTTGTAGAAGTGGGAACAAAAGAACATAAACTTTCTACTCCGTAATAAGCAAGATATATTTAGAGAAACGGAATTGAGATGATAAAGTGGGTTTAGAGGGTGTTTGTTTTAGCTTATATAGTAGTCTTATTAGCTTATATAAGCTTATAAGCCCAAACATAGTGTTTGGTTAAACTTATATAAGTGGGCTTATAAGCTTATATGTGGGTGTTTTGATAAGCCATAAAAATGAGGCTTTTTAGGCTTATATAACACACCTCAGTTTAATTTACTATTTTACCCTTCATTTAACATACATTTAACATCATATTTTATCTTTTTATAAAATAACCTCTGTAAATATCATCTCATTTCCATCGCATGTCGATACTTCATTTCACATTTCTATCGCCAATTAGATTTTTATATCTTGCTTTTCCTCTTCAAAAAACTAATATTTTTATTATTAAATATAAATCTTTATACTTCATATCTTTTTTATCAAATCTTTACGACATTGCTGTAAATGTTTAACACTTATATGTTGTTGGTCGTGCCTTTTTAACAACATTAGCTAAACCATATTTAGTACTAGTAAAACACAATGTTCAATATATAGCATTCCGTTTTTTCTTATAATTATACATTTTATACATTACTGTTAGCCCGTATTGTATTACTTTGGGCTCTAGCCCGACCTCTAGAATATTTTGTTATTGTATATATTGTACCCATATGTGATTAAAGCAGATATACGAAATATTCACCCACATGGTATCAGAGCCATCAACCGATCCAAAACCCTTATTTTATAAAACCTACATTCCAACCGTTTTTTTTTTCTTTTATGTTTTGGTGATTCGATCTTAGGTATTGAATCCTCCTTATGTTTGCAGTGACTTGTGATTTGGTCACAGTCTTGTCTCACGTTGCTTGTGCTTAGGTCACAGCCTTTTCATCTCAAACAAGTCATAATCCCGAATACTACACCTCATACATATCACTGATCTCCATCATCATGACTGGTTCAAATGAGAACACCCTTCTCTCCGACAAACTATCATTGGTTACCCATCATCATCTCCTCACGCGTGTCCCGGTTAAGCTTGATTTGGAAAACTGGAATTATGGTTCATGGGAGTTTTTGTTTGACCAACTTTGCTATAGTTATGATGTATCCAAATACATTCATAGCCCTACCACTGGAACTAGTACCCCAACACCACTTACACCAGAAGAACTAAAGGTTGATAAGATCGTTCTCTCATGGATCTTCTCAACACTTTCGAACCCGCTTCAAGCACGATTGGTAGTGGACCGTCCCAAATCAGCCAAAGAGGCATGGAGTCTTATCTCCGCCATTGTCAAAGACAACAAACGGTCACGTACCAATGCATTAAAGGCGGAGCTGCGATCCATCAAACTTGGTGATCTTAGCATGGAATCCTATTTTCGGAAGATTGAATCTGTCGTTACCATTCTCAAGAGCCTCGACTCTCCGGTTAATGATGAAGATGTTGTTCACTATGCTCTCGAAGGGCTCCCCGATAAATACGATCAAGTGTGTGGTATTATGCATCATAAAGATACTTTTCCGGATCTCAAGACCGCTCGCTCAATGCTCGTCACCGAAGAGATGCGTTTGAAGACCAAGTCTCTTGCTTTACCCGTGGATTCTTCGTCATCTTCCCCGATGATTCTTTTGGCCGACACCGGTAATTCTCGACGCTCTTCTCTTTCTCAAGATAAGTCATGGAGACCATGTTATCATTTTGCTAGAGGTACATGTAATTTTGGTAATGAATGTCGCTTTGTACACGATGCGACTCACTCAACTCGTGGTACTGGTGAAAATCGTGGTCCTCGGGATAATCGTGGGCCTCGGGAAAATCGTGGGGCAAACATATCAACTAGTAATAATACTGAGGAATTGGTAACAACTCTCTTAAATAAATTAGGTTTGACTTCTAATGGGAAAAATACCACTGTTACAAATACTACTATGAATCCCACAAATGGAAACGTTAATCCCGTAGCTTGTCAAGCCTCTACTGGACCTATTTATTATCCACTAGCCCAAGGTTATAACCCACCTAATTACCCACCACCTGGTTTTGGTTTTGGGCCTGGTTATGGTTTCCCGACCCAACAGCCTTTTATTGCACCAACCCACAGTTATACTCCACCACAACCGATTTCCCGAGTTCAGCCAGTAGGATACACCGCGCAACCAATTTCTCAAGCTCACCAAGCTCCTTCCACCACTCCAGCCCAACTGGTTTCTACTATAGGTTTACCGGGACCCATGGTTAACTCGGGACAAGAGACTACTTTACCTCATGCATTTAATGCCGGGACCCTTCATGATCCTACCACCAGTGCATGGAATATGGATACAGGTGCGAGTTCTCATCTAAATGATTCTATTACTAGTCTTAGTGAAGTTTTTAATAATTGTATATATCCATCTGTCTCGGTTGGTGACGGTCACTCTATACCTGTCATTAATACGGGCCATAGTGTTTTGCCAACTCCCTTTCGTCCTCTTCATCTAAATAATGTCCTAATTACGCCTCATATTGTTAAAAATCTTATATCTGTTCGTCAATTTGTTCGTGAAAATAATTGCACCGTTGAATTTGACGCGTTTGGTTTTTCTGTTAAGGATTTCCAGACACGACAGGTGCTGCTCCGCTGTGATAGCACGGGGGATCTTTACCCGGTCACGGCTCCCTGTCCACTTCCTCAAGCTCTTCTTGTCAGTCAACATACGTGGCACCAACGTCTTGGACACCCAGGAAATGAAGTGTTGCGTCGTCTTATTTCTCATAATTTTATTTCATGTAATAAAGAGAAGTCTCCCGTTCTTTGTCATGCTTGCCAGCTTGGCAAACACGTGCGACTTCCGTTTGTTCGTTCAAATACTGTGGTTACTTCTTGTTTTGACATTATGCACTCGGATGTGTGGACGTCACCCATCCCGAGTCTCTCGGGTTATAAATATTATGTCTTGTTTTTAGATCATTTTTCTCAGTTTGTTTGGGTGTATCCATTGCTTAATAAATCTGATGTTTTGTCTAAATTCGTGTTGTTTCGCACGTATGTCCGTACTCAGTTTAAGTGTGAAATTCGGTCATTTCAGTGTGATCATGGTGGTGAATTCGATAACCGCAACCTACATAAACTTTTTGCTGACAATGGCATCCAATTTCGTTTTTCCTGCCCAAAAACTTCCCAACAAAACGGTAAATCTGAACGCATGATTCGCACCATAAATAACCTTATACGGACTTTACTTTTTCAAGCAAATCTACCACCAACTTTTTGGGTCGAAGCCCTAAATATGGCCATACACTTACTAAACATTTTACCCTCCACCGCCATTTCCAATGAAATTCCTTATAATCGCTTGTTTAACAAAAACCCGGACTATACCTTGTTACGAACATTTGGGTGTTTGTGTTATCCTCACCTTTATCCTAATCACAAACTTGAGCCACGATCCACACCCTCTATCTTTTTGGGACATGCTTCTAATCATCGTGGATATCGTTGTCTAGACGTAAACACAAATAAAATCATTATTTCTCGTCATGTTACGTTTGATGAAACTGTTTTCCCATATAACTCCACTCCACCAAAACCGACACCCACATATGCTTTTTTAGAAGATTCGCCTGACATAAATCCCATAATTGTACCATCTACTACCCCCACCGATACCCACCAACATGTTACACCAATTTCTTCTCCTATCGTGGCTAATCATTCGGGCCAAACCACACCGAGCCCACTACCCCACTCACCACAAACGGACATTATGGACCTTACTCCTGACACAACCCAACTCCAAACTATACAACCTACACCACCTGATGAACAACCTGCTTCGGATCAATCCACGAACCAAAACCCAAACCCCGCTTCGGTTCATCCCATGGTCACACGATTTCAGGTCGGGACTAATCGTCCCACTCAGCGTCTGAATTTACAAATTTCAACGGTTTCACCTTTACCAAAATCATATCGTATTGCGTTCAGTGATCCAAATTGGCAAAATGCTATGCGTGATGAATATAATGCACTTATTAAAAATAACACTTGGACCTTAGTACCACGACCCGCTGACACCAATATCGTCCGTTGTATGTGGCTTTTTCGCCATAAGTATTTGGCAGATGGCACGCTCAATCGCTACAAGGCTCGTCTTGTGGCGAATGGTAGTACACAGGTAGAGGGAGTTGATGTTGATGAGACTTTCAGTCCAGTTGTTAAACCGACCAGTATTCGGACTGTTCTTAGTTTGGCTGCTTCTCGATATTGGCCGATTCATCAGCTTGATGTCAAGAATGCTTTTTTACATGGGGATTTGTCTGAGACTGTTTATATGCATCAGCCTCCCGGGTTTCGTGATTCTGAGCATCCTGATTATGTGTGTTTATTGCAGCGGTCTCTCTATGGTCTTAAGCAAGCTCCTCGAGCTTGGTTTCAGCGATTTTCATCTTACATTACTCGTGTTGGGTTTCATCATAGTCGATGTGACTCATCTTTATTCATATATAGGCATGGGATCGATACGGCTTATTTGTTATTATATGTTGATGATATTGTGCTCACAGCTTCTTCTGAGACATTATTACAACGGATTATTACTTCGTTACATCAGGAGTTTTCTATGACGGATTTGGGTTCTCTGAGTTATTTTCTGGGCATTTCGGTGACACGGGATTCTACGGGGTTATTTTTATCGCAACAAAAATATGCTGGTGAAATACTTGAGCGGGCGCACATGGTTGGTTGTAATCCTAGTCGAACTCCTATTGATACTGAGTGTAAGCTAGGTGCTGATGGTGATCCATTTTCTGATCCAACTTTATATAGGAGTCTTGCAGGTTCTCTTCAGTATCTTACATTTACTAGACCAAATATCTCCTATGCAGTTCAGCAGGTTTGTCTTTATATGCACGATCCCCGAGAGCCTCATTTCTCAGCTCTTAAACGGATCTTGCGGTATGTTCAGGGTACATTAGACTATGGGTTACAGTTGTTTGCCTCTTCTACTACTTCTTTGGTTGCCTATTCTGATGCAGATTGGGCTGGTTGTCCCACTACTAGGCGCTCAACATCTGGTTACTGTGTATTTCTTGGTAACAATTTGCTATCCTGGTCTTCTAAGCGCCAACATACACTTTCTCGGTCTAGTGCAGAAGCTGAGTATAGGGGTGTTGCAAATGCTGTTGCTGAAACTTGTTGGCTGTGGAACTTATTACGTGAGCTGCACACACCTTTGTCTTCCGCTACGCTTGTGTATTGTGATAATGTTAGTGCTGTATACTTATCCGGCAATCCGGTTCAGCATCAACGAACGAAGCACATTGAGATTGACATTCATTTTGTTCGAGATTTAGTTGCCGTTGGTCAAGTACGCGTTCTTCATGTTCCTTCACGTTATCAGTATGCAGACATCTTCACCAAAGGCTATCTTCACCAAAGGCTTGCCTTCTGCGTTGTTTGAAGAGTTTCGAACCAGTTTGAGCGTTCGCTGTCCTCCCGCTCCAACTGCGGGAGAGTGTTAGCCCGTATTGTATTACTTTGGGCTCTAGCCCGACCTCTAGAATATTCTGTTATTGTATATATTGTACCCATATGTGATTAAAGCAGATATACGAAATATTCACCCACAATTACAATAAATTATAACGAGTCAAGCATGCATTTTATGCAATTAAACATTTTGACGCAAGTTATCATTATAATATTTGAGAAAGATTGTAACATTTAGTAGTTAATTACTGAAATATCACTAGTTTGAATAAACATGTCTTTTTTTGTCATTTAACAACATAAGCCAAACTAAACACTTGAACTTATAAGCTTATTAAACATAAGCCAAACCAAACACTAAACATGGGCTTATAAGCTTATATTATATAAGCTATAAATGGCTTACATAATACTCCGTATAATCTAAGCCCAACTCATAAGCTTAACCAAACACCCCTTAGTAATGTAATGTCCTTTTATTTTTTATATACATATATTATAGACGAAGATAGATTTACCTGATCATTGACTTCATGCATAACTACCTTATGTAAATTGAAGATTGATCTTAGTCGGGCCTAATATTTGTATATATTTTGCCATGGATTTTAAGGCCCTGCAAGCCACCAGAAGTAAGTTTATCCAGGCTTCCGAAGAGGTAAAAATACGTCTTCTTGTTGTCTTATATTATTAAAGTTGTACGCGGGTAAAAATACTTTTTAAATTTTCAAATACAATTGCAGGTAATACAAAAGATCGAGGCAGTTTATGGGAGGGCAGTTCATGAAGAAGGTGACTCAGTTTCTTTTTATTCTACAAGCTTAAACTGGTTTAAGGTTGGTTTTATTTTATAAATCTAGCCTTTTCAACTTTTAAAAAATTCATGTGCAGGAAATACAGCGATTGAATAAATCGTTACCAGATAAAAGGCGGGACTCTTTGTGCATCAGGAGTGAAGAATAATGAGAAAGAGAAATAAGAACAAGTCAAATAACTAATTTCCGAATAAGAATATTGTCTAGTTTTTGATAATAAGAATTCAGAACGATGTGTTATTGTTGACTCGGTGTTTGGGCTGATGAGTTTGTGAAATATGCTTTTCACAAAAGGCAACATATTATCTTAATTCTCTAGGCTTAGTTTGGATACCTATAAACGTTGCATCATATATATGCAATTGCGAGCAGCTCGCGAAAGCACAAACTTCTGTGTCTGTAAGCATTACATATGCTTTTGATCAACGTATCTTAAAAACATTGTTATAATGGTTTAGTTGACGACAACATTTACAAGCGGATATTTGTTCTTTCAGTTTTGGAATGCCTCTCAGTTAGAGATGGTGTGGTATGAAAAGATGCATTATGATGGTGGTAGAAGTGGGTGGTTATGCAGCCGTTGCAGCCGGCTGTGTCTTTAGCACAGCCGAGGTCCCACCTGCCAATGTCCTAAGCACAGCCAAGGCCAACCATGCGAGTGCAACAAGTGAGACCACATCAAATTCCACATTTGATGCCGGTGATGCAACAGGATGTTGAAGAGAGCAACAGACGAGAAGAAAAAGAAATCCGAGTAATGGTAAACCTGCAAAATGCTATACCTGTAGTACAACTAGGTACCACTAGCGCCAAGTTTTGTCATAGTATCAGGTAAATGAAGCGACACTACAGTAGTGTCAAGTAGGATAGGAACACCGGCTAATATACTACCCAACGGCATTTTCAATGTGTAATCCGCAACAAATACAATGTACTCTTTTGTATCTACTAAAAACTATTTGCTTCATATAAATTAAAACTTCCGTTGCTCCGAGCTACTCGAAAAACACTAGAGTGGTAGAAAATTTATGAAAGGAAGGAAAGGTAGAGATGATGAAAGGTAGTCGATAATAAAGCCTCGACTACACAATTACTATAAGCAAAAATACCAATTAACCGTAATATTAGTTTTCATGTTTCGACAAACGAACGGGTCTAAATCCTTCATATTGAAAAGTCCGATTTACCTTTCTTTACTTTTGTATCGTTTGATCACACACGTTAAAAAACAAAACAAAACATGTAACAAGAATCATATGTCATGGCTTCATAGCTACCATGGTGATCATCTAGATTGGAAACTAAACTCGATCGCTCTTTTACCTTTGTGATGATGTTAGGAACCCAGCTCAAACTTAACGAACTCTTTTGCTTTATTTGGAACACTTTATTGTGCCAATTTTCCCGCAGCGATATACAGGAAGCTAGGAACCCATTACATTATATGTGTTCCGAGCTACAACTGAACTACATGCTCTTGATGAATATATAAAAGTCGTGTATTTGACGGAATTAGTGCAAAACAGTATGAAGAGACAGTCGAAACTTGAAGGTAATGCTAGCAGCGATCATAACAGTGGTAACAATTCATCACTACGGACTTAACTTAAACTATTCAAAATGGATCCAGCATTTACAAGAAATTTCCAACTACCAAGTTCCCAAAACATTTCATAAGCTTACTGATCAAAATCAAACTCCATAATTCTACAATTAAAAAAAGAATTAATTCTACCTTCTAAACTTTGGACGTTTAGGAGCATTGGCACTAGGAGCAGCACGGGACTTTCCAAAAGCCTTCATCTTCCTTCTTTTCCGCTCATCCTCACTGTCAGACTCGTCCCCTTTCTCCCTATCTGCATTGGTAGCTTCACGCTCCAACTCTTCCCATGTCTTGCCAACATCTTCCTCCGACTCTTCCATTTCCTCTTCGTCGTCCTCATCATCTTCAGACTCCACTAAAGATGCACTGTCGGACTTGTCATCATCCGACTCAGACTGAGAATCCACATCAGATGGCGTGTAACCTTGATCCGATTCATCTGCACTATCAGAGTCAGAATCACTAGCTTCCAGATTCAAAAACTCCCAACCATCACCATCAATAAAGTCTTGTGGTTCAGCCATGATTGTTTTTAAGAGAGTCCGCCAGTTCATGTTCAACCTGCTTTCATAATATTTTATGTCAGCTGTGTCTAACCATTCTTTGATGCCCTCAAGTGATGTAGAAGGAATTGAATCAATCCGAAGGACATCACGCTTAAAGTCTTTGAACACAATTGCCATGTCAAAATTCTTCTGTGAGAGCCCGACCCTCTCAAGGTTCACAATCTCAATCTCGCTCAACGTAACCACAAGAAACGGAGTTTCTATCAACTCGACTAAGCAGCTCGCACTTGGAACTATGAAAGTGGAAGCTTTGTGGGGTACCCCATGAAACCCGAGATCTCTTATAGTCCGCTCAAACTCAAGTTCTAACCTTTTGAACTTGGGCTCTTCCCAAAGTTCGTTAACCCGATTAACAAAGCTCTGAAAATCCTTACTGGATTTGTTTTTACTATCTCGTTCCCTTTTTTCTTCCTCGAGCTCATCTGGGTCATAGGCAGATCTCCTTGGACCTCCTAAAGTTTGAACAACTTCCATCACCTCGACATAGAATTGAACATCTTTTGTCTTTTTGTTTCCAACCATGATATGGTTATGGAGATGAAAGTGTAGCAGTGTTAGCAATTCTTTGTCTGCTGGTTGGAAGAATGCGTGTTTAATGTTACTAAATAAAATATCGACAGGTTCATCTGACCTTGACGTTGAATATCTGAAGCCATTTTCATGAAACTCTAAAGTACCAGTAATCTTCCTTCCTGGAAACGGGGGACGGATCAAAAGGTCGTTCAATTTTAATGGCTTGGACTTATAACCTGCAAGTAGAACCAAGCATTAATCAGAAATGTGGCCGGAGACATAAGTAGGCACGATGGTTGGTTGCGTGTGCGCCCCCTATCGCCAAATAACTAGTGTAAAATTTGCAAAACATATGACACAATCGAAACATATATCAAGTGATGGTACATCTTTTTTACAAGCGTATATGTCTGGAATTTTATGTACTATATAATTAATATAGCAAAAATATAATGCGTTTTACCTTGCACGAGTTTCTCCTGGGCAACCAACGATGCCCTTTCAGCTCTTTCAGACTCACGGGCAACATAATCTTTTTTTAGTGTTTTTATGTTCTGTTCTAGTTCACGAATGTGCTCTGAGTTCTTTGAACAAAAGGCTGCCTCCCTCAAGTGAATTTGCGACATAAGCTTGATGAGGTTTGGATCATGAGAAGAGAAGTATGTTCCAGTTGGATTGAAGGTAATACGAATATGGTATTTACGGGTCTTGCAGCTTGTATCAGCTTGAGTGGTTACAGTCTTCACAGTAGCCACGTGGAAAGGCACCATCAAATTAGATACTGGAATCAGTATAGCCTCATTTTTCTTGTCTACAATAATCCTTCCATTCAACTTAGGAACATCATTCTGATTTTCATAAGCAGTAAAGTCATTTAAAGTTCTTGAAGAAGATCTGCCATCCACTGTTTCACTATAGCCACCTGAAAGCCGTCGAGCAGTTTCTTCGTTTATCTTACGAATAAGTTCAGCTTGATGTTGCCTTCTACTCTCTTCTTTAGACATTTCATGGTTGTTTGATCTAAGTGTTGATTTCGGAAATATACCTTCTGTAAGTTTAGGCTCGAATTTCACCTTTGGCTTTACATCTTCTTTTTCCTTACTATCCTTAAAAGAGTATGAATGGTCTTTAGAGCTTTTTTTAGTTACCACATCACGACCATTACCGGTTACAATAACAGTATCAGCAAGAAATAATGCATAATTCTGGCTCTTTGTAATGCTACTCTTTGTTTGCATGTTTTGGAAACCAAGAGCAACATTTAAAACCATATCCCTTTCCAAGATTGTGTCGTTCTTCTCATTAAGATTCAACACCAACTCACGGAACTCAAGACCAATGCCCGTCCCAGCAGATTTAGTCAAATTAGCGGTCAACTCAGGAGCTTCTTTTTCGACCACTGAAAGAGCAGCCTTATAAACATCACTAGCCTTATTACCGAGTTTAATTGCACCAATAGCAGCCTCATGGGCCTTGCGAAGAACCTGATAATAATTGGTCTGTGTAGCGTCGGTATCAATAAGAATAGTTCTAGCCACATTTGCGCAATAGTTTTTATATCTGGACCCAAGTGCACAAATGATCACACTACCGGAATCATAGTGCAGATTATCATCATTGCTTGAAGCTTTAGGTCTAAGATCAAACTTGCCACCACTTTGAAATATCGGGGGATAACAGATATCACAATTAGTAGCTGTCAGTTTCACTTTAATTTTAGCTGGATTTAGTATAAACTTCTCAGTAGCATCCATCAAAGACGAATGAGATACTACTTTTTCCTCGTCAATTACATCACAAAGCTCTTCAACAACATGTTCCATTGCAGAAGCCACAAGAAGTGCAGCTTTTCTCACATATGTAAGCTCATTAGCCTCCTTCACGGCAAAAAGATGTGCCAGTCCATTAGTTAAATCATTAAGCTGCAAACGTGAAGAATGTAGCTTCTCGGCCCATTTCTCCAAAAACTTCCCCTCGAGGGCCTGAGTCTCTTTAGCTACATGCCCAAAAACAATAGAATTGCCATTTCCATATGATTGAATGGAGTGAAATATGGAATCCATCAAAGTGGCTCCATCGTCATTTTTCGCCTTCACATGCATCACAACATCTACACCTACAGCATCTTTGGCGCACTTTTTGACAACATCAAGCACTGATGCTTTCTTTTGACTACATAAAAAGTGAATCTGCTTGTCTGAGAAAACCATGATTGTTTCCGGGAACTCATAACCGAACAGCCACATGTGAAGAGCGGAAGACTTGAGATAACGAATATCATCAGATTGAGGTGGAGTAGCTACCGCAAAAACATTACAAGATTCCCATAACTCGTCTTTGTGTTTTCGCCAATGAGAATACAGAGACTGTAGTCGCCTTGCTAATGTACTCTCGTCGATTCCATATGCAACTCCATCTGCTGCCATTTCCACCACAAGTACTAGTTCACGAGAACCTGATCAAAATAGTTCCTTATATCACATCCCAAATTAATAGCTACAATAAAGATATGCTACGCTAATAATATAACACAGATGATGAAATAACTTTTAGGATCATGCAGAAAATTTTATCGAGAACCTGATCATTATAATTCCTTATATACAATAAAGATATGCTACGCTAATAATATAACACGAATGATGAAATAACTTTTGGGATCATGCAGCAAATTTGATCGAAGTTCCTTTTTTACCATCAAAAGTTTAAACTAAAGGTCTTGAAATCAGGTTAAAACAGTGATTTTCTCATTATACATGAAGGCCGGGATTATGTAGATTAAATTAAAGCTGATAGGTAGCAAATTAGCATCTTCATGAATTTGAAGTTTTGATCTTTTATATTTCCAGCAAACTATCATTACTGCAGTTTCATTCATAAATTATATAATAAGAATCTCTATTATCCAAGAAGCTTCTGTAAGTTTACTAAAACCCGCGCGACGGCTCCCGTTCTTATTTATGATATTAGGGTTACTCCGTTTAAATTTTAAAGAAAACGAACCAAAATTAAGTTAAGAAGCAGGAATTAGCATAGTACAAAACTAAACATGCCATCAAATTTATGCAATTCACGTAGTTTTTTTTTTTTTTTTTTTGATGAAATGGTGTTAACAAGGTGGATATATATGAACCCTAGCTAACGAAACCCTAATAAACGATATAGAAAACATATATCCATGCAGCCGTCACAAAAACGCAAAACAAACCATAAAAAACGAATTTAACAAAGAAAGACGCAGAGTTATAGATACCTGAAACCGAGACGAGCAACGGCGAAGAACGTCGAGTTTGATCACAGCGGCAAGAGAGAAATCGTACGTAGTTTGGTTATTTGGTTTTGGTTTCTGGATTATGGGAGAAAAGATGGGGTATATATACTTTTCTGTTTACAATTTGGTCCCCAATTAAATCTTTTCTCGACACTTAAAATTTGAATAAAAAAAAGAATGATGAACTAAATTCTGTTTTGACATGCTTTGTTTAGACTTTGAAGATTTAAAGAGAAGACGACACATGGATATTAAGATATGTATAATGAGTCGGTGGATTGCTTCGTGTAAAATTTGTTCTTATGGACGTGTTATAAGTATGGGGGGTGGTTGCTAGGGTCAATTCAATTCGGGCAAAGGCTTAAGATTTGGGCTTGTCTCGGTTACTTGGATAGGGTCCAATTAGGTCAGGTCCATTCAAAGTCTTTGTCAACTAAAACAGTAGTATAGCTACCCCTTATATACTTTTGGTCAAAATCCTACAAAAAGTGCCCAAAAAAGATAATACATCCGTCCTAAATTAATCACAAAAAACACACACTTTTAGAAAAAGTAATAATTACACTATTCTCTCTTACTTTTTTGTAAAATGACAACCACACGCTTATGCAATTAATTAAACATTTGTATAAACTTTGTAATTTCTAATACCATTAGGTACAATATGGCAAACTTGTTATATTAGCTAGGGTGACAATTATCGATACGACACGATTAATGACACGAACCCGAAACGCAGGTAAACAGGTTTGAGTTAAGATTAAAATGGTTTGGGTCCAAAACAGGTCAACCCGTATAACCCGTTTAACAAATGGGTCGTGTTTAGGTTGAGTAAGTATTAAACAGGTCGACATGTGAACCTGTTTAAAAATATATAAGCATCAAAAAATAAAATATATAACTTTAATTTTATGTTGTATTTAGGTTAAAGGTATTTTATATGTACTTAATTGAAATGAATGACGATTATAACTCATAAATCATTGAAAATATTTCATAACTATTTTGTATGTTATGTTTATCATTTTTTTACATCCACGTATCATTTTTTCACATAATGTAGTTTAATCGACGAGCAATCAATTTGTTTAACCGCCTCCTATTTACTTAAACAGGTTAAACGGGTTACATGTGTTATGCAGGTCCGGGTTAGGGTTGAGTTTCATGACACGATTATTAAATGGGTTGTGTTTGGGTGACGGTAACACGTAAACCCGCGAACCCGAACAGTTTAACACGAAAACGACTCGATTGTCACTTTTAATATTAGGGCAAATGACTTAAAAATACATTTAACTTGACACTTTTTTGCGTTTTGTGTAGCTAACTTTTTTCTTTCCCATTATGGTCATCAAACTTTCAAAAATCGATCATCCTGTGTATTTTGTGACCATTTTACCCTTAGTTTTTCAAAATTTTGAAGGGTAAAATCATCATTTTACATGGTAAAATAGTGACAAAATACACACAATGACCGACTTTTAAAAGTTTGATGACCATAATGGGAAAGAAAAAAGATAGGTACACAGAACGCAAATAAGTGTCAAGTTAAATACATTTTTAAGTCATTAGCCCTTAATATTACCCACAACTATATTTAGAAGGGGACAATAATTTTTATATGTCTCGAAATGAAAAGAAGAATTATAAACTTGGGACAGAGAGAGTAATAAACATCTAAAAATTCAATACAGACAGTTGACGTGTGTACCTTCTTATTGCTTGAGCGAAGTATTGACGAACAAATCATTTATTGGATGAAAAGCTATTAAAACTAGGTAGTGAAGCATTGCCCATTGTGTGGGTGTTACCTATATATTATTAAGTGTAGCACAATGAAGAAAAAACATGAAATTTTTGTTTTATTAATTTGTCTATTTTGGTGCATCTTCGTTGTGGTGATTATGTTTCACATTTAAGAATAGAATTTCAGGTGAGTTAGTATGTTAGATACGAAGACAAGTCAAAATTTATTTAAATCTATTATTAAAACAAAAAGGACGGGGTGTTTTGATTGTTAAGGTCGATGGTATGAAAAAGGTAGGATCATGGTTATAATTAACGGAGAGGTCTGATGATTTGAGTTTAAGTGAAGTATTGTTGGGTGTGCAAATCTAATATTCATATATTTGTATAAACATAATATCAAAGTTAACATATACGTTTGATGGACTATTCCTTTTAAAACCAATTGATGATAGAAGGCATAGCACAAACCAAAAGAGTGTCGGCAGCCTCGCCTTAGCACAAGGATTTCATAATGAATTAGTATAATGATCGTATTTATCACGTTGTTGAGGATATGTGTTATGATATGTGTTTGAGTCGTTTTAGGATATATATATATATATATATATATATATATATATATATATATATATTTGTGTTTGTTTGAGAATATATTATTGTTAAAGTGAGAGAAATGGTTGGCTGGTGGATGGGCTACCAGTTTGGCTACGACGCAACACTCCGAGGTTGGCGTCGTATATACTTGCCAACAACTCGACGTTTTTTATTTGTTCATTTAAAAAAATTGTCTATTGGCTGGTCAAACTAGATTTCTTTTTAATAATATACCCATTTTTTTTCAAAATTTCCTTAAGTATTTTATAAATCTCTCCTTATCGCACAACTCCCATGATACTTTCTACTTTATCAATACATAATTTTCTTTCAACAAAACAACTATGGACACTCCCAACACCTACGATCTTTACAATATGTATTTCAAAAACGACGTGCAGCGATATATCTAGAGTTATAAGGAGTGCAAACACCTTTGTGTAACCAAGACGGGGGTTTGGGATCGGGATCGGGATCGGGACGATGAAGACGTGGAGATACATGTCTCGTGAAAGAGAAGAGGCGGAACAACAACTACTCGAAAACTATTTTAGTGACGATGAGAATCCTCATAAGTACCCGGGAGAGAATTTTCGACGAAGGTATCGTTTGAGTTCTATAATTTTTAGTAAAATACTCAACTATATATTAAGTTATGATGCCAATCATTTTCCTGAATATTTTGTATATTCTAGACCCTTTCTCGATGCAACCGGCGTGATAATATTAATCTTATTATAAAGATAACTTTCGCAATACGTACGTTGACATACGGATCATCACTGGATGCGTTTGACGAGTATATGAAAATTGTTGAATGCACTTCACGAGAATGTTTAATTAAATTTACTAAATGCTTATATATCTTATACGTGGAATTTTTTTAAGATAACCCACGCAAGCGGATGTTGGAAAAATATATGCATTGCACTTAGATAAATATGGACTCCCGATGCTCGAGAGTATTAATTGTATGCATTAGAATTGAAAAAACCGTCCAAAAGCTTTACAGGCTCAATTTAAAAGACATGATCATAAATATCCAACTTTTATGTTACAAGCGGTTGTGGATCAAAAATTATGGATTTGGCATGCGTATTTTAGGGTTTCAAGAGAAAATAATGTTCGTAATGTGTCATATGGTTCCCCATTATTTGATGACGAACTTGCCAATAGAGATCTAGAATCTCCATTTATGGTAAACGGAAGAAATGTTACTATTTAGCCAATTGTATTTATCCAGAATGGGCAACGTTTGTAAAAAACAATTATGTTGCAAGGGATGAAAAATCCTTGAACTTTAAAAGAGTTCAGGACGAAAAGATATTAAACGCGCTTTCGGAGACTTACAAGGTCGTTGGGCTATTATACGAGAACGACACGTGCTTACGAAATAAACGCGTCGAAAAGAATCTTGTATTGTTTTATAATACTACATAACATGGTACTGGAAGACGAAAAATTCACAGTGAATTCAAGAGATACTTTCGTTAATCTACTACCGAACATAGTTCGAACTTGGATCGAATGATGCGAAATACATATACGAAAAACTCGATAAATTTGAGACAGATTAGCACACTCCGAGCTTCTCAAAACGTTATGGAGCATTTATAGAACATTAATGAATAAATTGTAATGTTTAATTTTTTACGTACCATGTTTTTTTATGTAGAGTAATATTTTTGTATATTTTCATGTAATTTGTTTAAATTGAATAAAGTTTATTTAAGTTATATTATGCAATTGAATAAAATGAAAAGAAATTAGAACGGTACCACTTTTCCTATGACTTATCACTTTTGATTATTTAGTTTTTGTCAGTTTAATAAGTTTGACTTGTTAAACTTCCAAAATTTTGTTTCATACTTTCATATTTCCAGTTTTATTATATAAAAGAATTATTAAAACAATAATAAATAAAAAAACAATGGAAAACATAGAGGTAGAAATAGTGATTTTGAAAGTCTTAAAAGGGTGTTTTTTTTCTTCTTAGAATGAAAGAATTGTGAGTCAAAACCCTTAATACGTCTTAATGAAAGACTCATCATAACTAGAGTCTCTCTAATAAGTGGCTAATTAAAAAGTTTAGTCACTTGCACTTTGTTCTCAAGTCTCGTATAGGAAGAAAAGTGAATAGAAAGTAAAGAAAGTATTAAAAAAATGATGTTCTCAAGATTTTGAGAGAAGTAAAACAAAAAGGAAAGTGCTACAAGCTGGGGAAGTACCTTTTATTTTTGTAACATAACATGAGTTGCAAGGTTATAACTATAATACACAATTAATATGTACTTTCCTCAAAGTAAAACTCTCTCATCATTTTGAATTTCGTTGTTTTCATTTTGAAAAAAGAACACCTAATAACATAATAGAATGTCTTTCCCTCTTTCTCTTTTTCCTTTTCCTTCCATATCCTTTCATAAAAAAACTAAAGAACACACTGTTGGTTTAGTAAACACCCTTTAATAACTATCTCATCCACATGCTAAGGCTGAAAGTAAGGCTATAGACATATATTGTATATGATTCAACCCTCGAGGAAGTAGTTGACAAGACAGGGTTTTGTTTCCAGTGATGTTTACCACCGGGTTAAGGTTGCCACAAGCGATGATGTGGCGAGGTAATCAAATGGTGTTATGTCGCATGCTTTTATAAATTAATATGGATCTCAATCGTGTTGGTTTGCAACTTGCAACTACCAGGTTTAAACAACCGTTAGTTGATATCATACGCTATAAATGGATGAAGATAGCAACAAATGTAGAAGAATCTGTGAAGGTTCTAAAGATCCCGCTTTTCTACCATTTACACCCTCCTGTAATTTAGTACCTTTTTTAATTTTTTATAAAACTGAATATGCGGAATAAAAAAAAATTTGACAAGTCGAAATTGTTAAACTAACAGAAAATACGAAAGAGAAACTAATAAAAAGCATGTGATAAATTGTGAAAGGAGACTATCTTTTGTACCTTTTGTCTTGATATTAGTACCCAAAAATCAAACGAGCACTCATGACAAATGTGTTAGAGAATAAATATGGCTTAAGCTTGGATTATAGGTTCCATTCATTAGGGTTTGCTTGTGTGTACTTTATATAATATAGTGAAATAATGCATGACAACTTATGATATTTTTTAAAAGTTGTTTCTTTTATATATTGTGATGATAATAATACATAACCCTTCGAGTTTTTATAGTTTAACACTTGTACCCATTTTAAATTCAAAGGGATGGTCGTATTTTCTTTCTTAATCTATTTTATACCCTTTTTTAATCCATTAATGTTAGAATAAATTACATGTTTCGTTCTTATGGTTTACATGAAATAACAAGTTTCGTCTCTAATTGAAATTGTGTACACTGTTCGTCCCTAATTATGTAAGTTATAACCCAACGGTCCCTATTCTGAAAAATAAGGACCATGTGTGTAATTAATTTACTTGAAACTTGTTACACAGATAGTCCCTGTTTTTTAAATAAGGATTGTCAGTGTTACAACTTACAGAATTAGGGACGACGTGCGTACATAATTACAATTAGAGACGAAACTTGTTATTCTATGTAAACCATAGGGACGAAACATGTAATTTTTTCTTAATGTTAATGTTAACTTAAAGGGATGGTATGTGTCTCAAGCAAAAGTCATATGTTTTGAAACTTTTTTAAGCAAGTTTGAAATGCACGTGGAACTTTAATACGTAGATAAACCACCCGAACATAGGTCTCGATTGGTAATAAAAAAAATTAAAAGGGTTTCGGTGTATTGTTGAGAAATCAAGTCGAACTTTTATCAGGTATTAGGTTGTAAGATTAGCCTCAAGCTGTTTATATTTTGCATGAGAAATCAAGTGGAATATATACTAAGCTAAACTCGAGCTTATAATCGTTTTTACTCTTTTTGAGTTTATGAGCCTAATAGAGTATAAGCCTCGACGGAGCGGTGCCTCTCAAGTTACTAACCGTGTTAGCTGTCATTTTAATTTTATATCTCCTCTCATTAACTCATCAAAAACTCGTATTTTCACTATATTAAGGAAAAGCGTACACCCACCTCACATTTTTACTATCTCTTTATTTATTTAATTATTATTAAAATCTAAAAAACGTAAATAAAACGTAAACGTAAATGTAAGAAAGTTCACGGTGGTAGACATGGCAGCCCAATGAAATTATACCTAAATTCACATTCGAAAAAGAATGAATGTCCCAAATAGTAATACGAATTCGGCCAAATAAAAATACATAACCTGCCAAACTTTTATACGTTATCTATGCAGATGAGATATATAAACCCACACAATTCCTAATATTTTTTTTATAGTAAACACATCTCATATCTTTCTTATATAAACCCACACAATTCCTAATATTTTTTTATAGTAAACACATCTCATATCTTTCTTGTACCCAGGGGTATGCTGGGATTCACGAAGAGCAGCACCTTACGATGTTCATGACCAATCGGATCCCGACGTACCAGTAGGTACCAGAGGAGATCGCTATGATCGTTACTATATTCGTATCGAAAAGATGCGACAAAGTGTTCAGATCATTGTGCAATGTCCTAATGAAATGCCTAGTGGAATGATCAAAGCCGATAATCGTAAGCTATGTCCTCCGTCACGATATCGAATGAAACTATCCGTGGAATCGTGCGCCGTGTGAAACATAGGTCATCGCCGTTCTTAACCGAGACTCAGGTTAAGCTCCGTCTCGGAACCTTGTGGGGTTAGGAGTAAAGCATCCCGAGGTTGGCATATCTCGTTGAGCGTGGAGAAGCATTAGGAACCCAAATTTCTTTCTTCGCAGCCATTTATTTTCCCGTCCCCCCGCCCGACAACCAATTCTCGCTTACCAAAAGACACAACCAACAACCAATACATTAATCTTACCTTCACTCCCATCATCTTCTACTTTTAATTTCATAAGCATCACAAAAAAGCTAATTGACTTTTTTATATATAATTAAACTGTCGAAAAATTAAAGGAGCTCACGTTTTTCAAAGAACTGAGAGGTGAGTAACTCACCTTTTGGGGTTTCCTATGCGTTTGAGAAGTCGAAGTCGTGCGTGACTTTTGACTTTTGAGAGATAAGATCAGACCAACACGTAAACTTTGGTCACGTGAAAACTCATCTCCCAACTCACCTCTCACTCCCTCCGGCCTAAGAGGGCATGGAACCATAACATTTCCACACCAAAAAACACCCGCCACGTCAGATTTTTCACTTCCACATCCACACAAAAAAACTCATCTTATCATCACACCATTTCCACACCATCACACCAAAATTTTCACTTATTTTCATAAACTACCATCAACAAATAATTTATTCAAATCCTAATTTACTTTATTCATTCAAATTAAAAGCATTACATTCTAAAAAACAATTCGGATAAAAAACAATACGAAAACTAATAAAAAAACTAATCTTCACTTCGATCAATTTTATTTTTGATTTCTTCCTTTTTCGCATTGATCAAATGACATTCCCTTTCGTCACAACCCCGGGTCGATGTCGTGAGAAATTTTAGTTGCTCCATCACAAGCCACTCGTTGTCTTAGTTTATCGAAACTTCGTAGGCTTCTTGGGCGGCTTGCCTTTTGAGTCGAAACTCGGCGGTTAGAACATCCCCTAATGGGTTTGACCTACTACTCGCTCCCGTGCTCGTTGACTCGGATCTTGCCTTCTTTCTGGTTCAATCTTTGCCGGGGGGGGGGGGGGGGGGGGGGGGGGGTCTTGCATCCGATGCAAAACGAGCCTCATTTGCAAGATTCAGAACGTCGCCGGTTAAATCAACGGCTTCGGGAGGGTCCCATTTCGTCCCGATAAATCTTTCGAGCCCTCGCCATCACATCCAAATCACTTTCCCCACTTTGGATTGCCGCCTTGCTACGTCGGCAACAACCATTGAACTTTTGTCAAGCGTGTTTCAAATCCCTCCATTTACTCGAAATTATATCCTTCGTACGGTTTTGAAAATTTTGGTTATTAAAATTCCCTATAACCCTATACCAAAAAGTTTCGCCTTTTTGAGATCTCCCGACATTCGGGTCCTCCGAGATCTCAACATAACATGAAGCAAGCAATGCCTTCTCCGATGCAACCCAACGTGACTTAGTTTTCGACACATCCGGGTTTTTTTCAAAATCTGCCCCTAGTTGATTTAGATCAACAGTCTTATTTTTGGCCGCCCGTTTACGGGGTTTGTTTTGTGATTCGGATGTGGGTTGTGAGGATTGCGAGGATTGTGGTTCATCGAAGGAAGGTGGGTTTTGTTGAAACTTTTAGAATTGAATATCCTCGTCGGATTGAACTTGAGTGTATCTTTTTTGTTGGAAATTTTCGTAGGCTTGTCGTTGGATTTCTAGCCATGCCGGATCATCTGAAAACATTTCTTGTTAAGACGGACCTCTGGTAAACGTGTTAAGGATGCCAACGAAAGAAGATTTGTTGGGGTTTTCGGACCTGATTTCTTATGTGATATTTAATAGATTAAGGATTAGGATTGTGTAAATTTAGAGGGGATATTGTATGTATATATAGGGGTATTTTTAAAAAAATTGGGATTCTTCTAAAAACTAGCCGTTGCCCATTTTAAATTTGGGCAAATAACTTGAAAATGTATCAAACTTGTCATTTTTTGTTATTTCATATACTCAACTTTTTTTTTTGCTATTAAATGACAAACTTTGCAAATTTCGACGGTTCTATGTATTATGTAACTTGCTCGATCTGCTAGTCTTACGTGGAGCAGGTCATTTCCACATGGATTTGTTTTTTTACTTAATTAATCTTAAAATTCAACTTCTATTATCCAAAAAACTCTCATTTTTCATAAGATCCATTGTTCACATATACATATATGTAATTACATTAGATCTGTTCATCCATCATCACACAAAATCAATTGGTTATTCCATTGATTTCATCTAAAAATATAACACATACAAATAGAATAGATTATCATTTGATATTTAATAAGCCCATGTCAAAATGAAAGACAACCAAAACATCTATACGTTGTCGTTGGTTATGATGATGATGAACTGGGTTTTGATATGTGTAAATTAAGTATTAAACCTGTATAAAGTAACTGGATCGTAAGTGACTGGGGTTTGAGTGTTTATGAACACTGTGTTGTGTTGGTGGATTTCGAGGCATGGGTGTGGTTGGCTGAGGTGCGATGATAACGTGGTCGGGTGAGGTGATGGCGAGGTGGCTGGTGGCGGTCGGTGGTCGAGTTGTAGTGGTTGGTGGTCGGCGACGATGGTTGTGGTCTGGATTATTAACCGGACATCTTGTCGTCGGGATGGTTGTGGATGGTATATTTATGTGGTAACCTTGACATATCCTACTAGCATAGTCCTTTTTGAAAAAAACATGAAATACAAGCTGCTAACTGGCCAGACCAACAGGTAACATAATACATGAAAAAGTCAAAATTTGTAAAGTTTGTCATTTAATAGCAAAAAAAAAGTTGACTATATACAATAACAAAAATTGACAAGTTGAATACATTTTCAAATTATTTGCCCTTTAAATTTTTCTTCTTTTAAAAAAAAACTAGCCGTTAGGCTGTTTTGAAAATTAAAAAAAATATATGTTTTTAAAACTAGCCGTTGGGTAACAGATTTTTTAAAAAAAAATCAAAATTTTTTTTACCTCCATAAACCTAGCTGTTTAGGGTTTGTTTGATTGAGTTAAATTCATAAAGGGTGAATATGTAAATTAAACGAGAAGGGCAAGTGTAAATAGGGCATGGTTTCCACAAGCGTGGGCGTGGCAACGCCGTCTACCACGGTGTGGTCACGCAGCCCAACACCAGGCAACAGCGAGCCACGCGGTGATGACTCCATTTGCTCTAAGTAGCCGAACTCAAGTTCAAGTAACTCTCTTGAGACTAAACGTGACACTACAATAGAGATCAGTGCAAATTGTCCAAAAGTGAACATTTTAAAATATATACTCCGTACTTCGTAACCATTTCAAACCTGTTACTTGGCTACACTTAAAATTTATAGTGTTAGAAAAAGACATATATAGAAACATATAGAAACGTTAATGAATAATAATATAAGACAATGTATATTGTAGGATTTCTTGCAATGCTATTACTTTGAATACCATAATTGCTCATAAGTACTAAGTGCATATTTCACGAATGCTAACCGTAACTTAAAGAGTACAAACCAAAAGGGTTAGACCTTCACAATAGTCTGATAAGAGGAATAATTCCTTCTGCCTTACCGAGCTTTTATATTTTTATCAAGTGTCGTAATCGTTTGTTTTCTGTGTGCAAGCTGCATTAGAACATCGCTATAGTAGTGTGTCTAAAGAAGATATGGGGCTCTTCGTTAAGTTATAAGAATGAAAATGTGTCTTCTCAGTAACAAAATCAACATTCTGCTAATCAAAATATGATAGTTAAGTTTACATGTACTCATTCAATTAACCCCAACCAACCATATTGAGTATACTTCGTGCGTTTTGGTTTGTTATAATCAGGACTATATTGGACACAAACGATGATAATGTAATGTCTACTGTTGGTTTCTTAAAAGGTACGTACCGAAGATACATTGAATTCTCATTTAACCCTTTTGCTCGATACGTCAACTTAAGAGCGTGACGTTTCGTCTTCATCTTACAATTGACAGCATTTATGCCTAGCAATATAGTAAAACTTGTTGTGAAACAAGGTACTCCCTAAGTTAAGGGGGTCTTGACAGGTAGCTGTCGTCCCTGAAGTTGCAATCCATAGCTCCAATAATGACTGAAACGAACTGCGAGTTACATGCCGTATCTAGCGAAAAGGTATGTCACATTTCAAAGGTACCTGTCCCCAAGAAGGGAACTACACCCCACAAGTTGTACTCGATCTTTCTAATCACACTATGCATGGACCATGCACTATATATCTCTACGAATCTCTCTTTTATACATTTGCTTGATTCTTTGTCTCAATATAAATGCAATACTAGTAGTTTTTATCGGCTTTTTAGTCTAGACTCTAGATCGATCCACGTGTTTCTCACCAGTTACTCCTCCGTGCATTGTCGATACCCCAGCCATGTTTCCAGCTTATACTTTAATCTTCTTGCAGAGTTGCAGGTCAAGTTTTTTTGTCTCATGTTCTCTCACAAGTTCAATGAAGATTGAGTAAAAGTTGTGTGCCCATGTGCTCTTAAATGTGGATGGAAATCGACTTGACATGATAAATCGTAACAACCATATAATGGAAACTTTAGTTGTACGAAAACGCTCTAGTAAGTTTGATGATGATATCCACAGGGAAAATAAAAGACCACAAGATTAAAGAAGAGGACAAAGGTAAGAAGTGATAGGTTGAATAGACTAGTGGGGACACGACATTATCATCGTATGTAAAATGTATAGTAACATAAGACTCCAAAATAACCTAAACTGACAAACCATCACATGTCCAATACCACAACCCCACACTATGCCAATTGGGAGAGGTGACATGTAGGGTTTTAGTTCTGTTGCAGTCGGATGCAAGAAGAAAAAAATATTGACGAGTCGAAACTACTTGTAAAGAGTGCCACAAGGGAGATGTCGCGAGGTAATCAAATGGTGCCTTGTCGCATGCTCTTATGACATCAAATGGAGCATAGCTCGTGTTGGGTCGTCGGCGCAACTTAGAAGTTGGAATTACTAGGTTTAAACAATCGTTAAGTTGATAACATGGTTCTAGCATGGCCTTCATGGTCCCTAGGTGCTGCATTATGTGATTGGAATTCAAGTACGTGATGTTCACTTGTATTTGGTTTCACTGATGAAATATAGAGTTGATGATTTTGGTATATGTTGCTATTAAAACATACTACGCGAGGATTCGAGGAATTTAGATGCTAATGCACGACTCGACTCACTAACCACTAAAATTTCATTCTAAATAAAAAAATATACAACGGTAAGCAGATTTTAAATTGAAGTATATAAAATTGGTTAATCATGTAAGATATTCGACTATGCTAGTTGCAATATGAACACAAGTTGAGCGAAAAGATGAGCATATTGCTGCCATTAAAGAAAAAGGAGGGGCATGATGATGGCTTGTTTGATTTATGTCAAAATCATGACATCTCAACACATTATTAATTCCAAATCAATAAAAATTTTGAATCTTGAATGTTAGTATGGATTTAGAAATATAGTAAAAAAGTGAAGACAAAGTAAATTACAGTACTTTCTTTTCAAAATGTCGATTACGTACGTGTAACAGTGACCGATACACAAGGCTCGGTTTGGGAAAGATACACAAAGTCTGCCCATACTCGCGCTTTCCTTTATCAGAATCAACTTAACGCGTTCCCTTACTTCCGAACCAACTTAGGCAGCTTGCAAGGTTGCATTAGCCATTCGATGGTGTTAGCAACTTAGCATATATTCCTTCCTTAGCAATTTAGTTGAAATTTATCAAAAAAAATCACGATGATGAACCATATTCAAAATTTATTAACTTTCAACAGGCTCAAAAGTAAACTAACTGAAAATGTGAAGTCTGAGAAGTAGTAGTACATGCTGTACTATTCAATGATAAGATTGTTGTTGATCAGTTTTCAGTGGTCGTTCTTGCATACGAGGTAAGTTTCATTGCTACATGTGTGTTCAATAATGGAGTCAAGTGTAGTCGCCGTCTCCCTGATCAATTTCTATAAGACAAATGCTTATCTCCATACTCCAAATCATTAGATTCCGCCCGTGATTTTTTTTATGATAATATATAGAGAAATTACCAAAATGGACTATTTAGACACTTGTTTACGAAAATGAACTGCGCATAAGATGTTTACCAAAATAAACCTTTTTATTGTGATCGTTGGATCTAATCATCCTAGGGCTATAACTTTAAGCGCATAATAATAAGTTGTGCATCTTATTTTGGTGCGCCTAGTGCATATTAACATTCGCAAGTGCGTCGTGATGCAACTATATATGCGCCTAGATGCACAAGGTGAAATTATGCACTTAGATGCACAAGCTTTATGCCCCCTGGTGCACAAGGTGAAATTGTGCGCCTAGATGCACAAGGTCTATGCACAAGTCTTATGCACTTGATGCACTAACTGTGCGCCTCAAAACCTTATGCACCATGATGCATAATATTTGTGCGCCTCATTAATACTTGTGAAATTTTGTATGCACATTATGCACCATGATGCATACTACTTGTGTGGTGCACCATCAACTATGCATACGAATATGTTGATGCATAAATCTTATGCGCCATGATGCATACAAAATGAGTGGTGCACCATGGTGCATGAAGCTTGTGCGTCATGATGCACATGTCTATGCATCATGGTTCATTTTGGTAAAGTGTTAGAATTTGATCTAATTTTATAAAAGAGGTTGTGTAAGAGACTAGTTAGGTAATTTTCTTTAATATATATATAGCCTTATGATGTAGTTTGAAATAACAAAATAAAAAGGATAGATAATTGAATCTATTAATTCCAAAGAATACCAGAAACAACTCTTCCAACAATCGTTAATTCAAACGAATGCCCGATTATTAAGGTAAAAATTGAACAATAAACCCTAACATGTATTCAAGTCGATTAACAAACTGACTACAAGTCTTTTTTTATTCATATCTCAATAATAATTCCATACAATAAACCCAAGTCCTAATTTTATATGAAAACTAAATTTGGAGAAAAAGATAACAATATTTTCCCAAAAACACAAAATAAAAAAACTAAATAAAAGATGCCACAATATATGAAAACTAAATAAAAGATACCTCAAATAAACTAAATAACCAGCTTATTTTTATGATCCTCCATCATTCTCCCTCACTTTAAAAAACACGTCCTCGAGTTTGTCTCACTCGTACCTTGTACTCGTAGCATCCAAATTTGTATCCTTGCATCAAATTCCCTTTATTTATAATGAATCGACCTCGAACCTTGATCGTCATAAAAGCAAACTTACCAACCATGGGTGCGGCTTCTTAATATATATATTTTTAAATCATGATATTGGCATCCACCCATTTACCTTTTTGTAACCAAATTAACTCATGAGGTTTTGAAACAGCGGGTTTTGAATAATCAACACTAAGATCATTAGCCACAACTATAACATATTCGATGTTGTCTTCTTTGCCATCAAATCGTCCTTCCTTAAAAAATCTTTCTTCCTCCTCAATGACATCTTCAAGATCAGTATCATAAACTGCCATTAACTCTTCTTCGTCACCCAACATAACATCTGAAGATGGCACATCATTTTCTTCATCTTGACAATTGACAAAAGGATACTCCTCTTCCTCTGGTTCTTCATCATAAATCGGGGCTGCTTCATAATCACCACAAGCGACATCATCATCGTCATCTTCGGGATCAGAAAATGGGTTTTCTGACTCACCATGTTCAATACCCCGACCGTTACGATCACCACGCCTGTTCATCAAGTGTTTCATCCGGTTAGTCAATTTATCAAAGAATAGATCCATTCTCTCCTCCATCTTTGCCATAATACGATGCTCCAATTCTTGTTCATACAAATCATGAACATTCGTACTTCTTCTTGAATACATCTTAAACAGGAACTTCGGCTCTTGATACCAACTGATGTAGCGAAAAACAAAGATAGATAATTGAATCTGTTGATTCCTAGGGAATACCAGAAACAATCAAAGATAGATAAATTGGATCTATTGATTCTAATGAATACTAGACACAATTTCTTCCAACCAGGCTCTGATACCAACTGATGTAGCGAAAACTAGGATAAATAATTGAATCTGTTGATTCTTAAAGAATACCAGACACAATCCTTCCAACTATAGTTGATTAAAAAAGAATACCGATAATCAGGTAAACTTCAACAATCGTTGATTCAAACGAATGCCCGATTGTTACAAAATAAAAAGGATAGATAATTGAATCTGTTGATTCCAAAGAATACCATAAATAACTCTTCCAACAATCATTGATTCAAAAGAATGACCGATTATTAGGGTGAAAATTGAACAATAAACCCTAACCTGGATTCAAGTCAATTAACATAAGACTTCTGTGTTTTTTATTCATATCTCAATAATAATTCCATACAATAAACACAAGTCCTAATTTTATATGAAAACTAAACTTGGGGAAAAAGATAACAATATTTTCCCAAAAACACAAAATAAAAAACTAAATAAAAGATACCACAAAATATGAAAACTAAATAAAATATACCACAAATAAACTAAATAACCAGCTTATTTTTATGATCCTCCATCACCTTAATTTTGGTAAGCTTGTTGGTGCAACTTGAAACGAGGTTTTATCACTTGCGAGTAGGGTGGATCTAGGAGGGTTTCCGGAAGTTTACGAGTACCCAACTAATAAATTTTGTGTCTAATCAATACATTAAAATAGAGATACATACAATATATATTTTTTCTAATTAGTTTACTAGTTTTAATTTAGTCATAACTAATAGTAATTCATTTATCGATCTTTTATACACGTAAAAATTTTTGTACCCTTACATAACTAAAGGCTAATGATTTGCACATTCTAAAATTTGATTGGAACACTCCAAACTGTGCATTGAACAGTTATATTGTCTCTTTTACAAATGGTATATTTGAATGTCCCAATAAAAAATTGGAGTGTGTCAATCAAGTCCCATAACTAAAACTCTGGCCTGCTAGCGAGCATATAGTCCAATTTATAGAATGTGACGCAAACCTGCTTTTGATGCATCGCCGCTTCTCCCCAGCATCATACCATTTCGCTCCTACCGAACCAGCCAAGAAAGTTGGGATTTTTCTCTTTCAAAACGTATTTATTGAGGGAGATTTTTTTGACGACAATTTATTATGAGAAACTAGCAAGAAGCTAGACAATTACAAAAACATAAGATAGGGGTTTTTTAACCAGTCAACCCAACTAAAAGACGTCTTACATCTATAACGACTCCAATAATATGAATCTAAAACTGCATCGTTGAAAATAGTCGCCTTCGAAGG
The DNA here is from genome assembly GCA_025667525.1 of Glebionis coronaria. Taxonomy (NCBI): domain Eukaryota; kingdom Viridiplantae; phylum Streptophyta; class Magnoliopsida; order Asterales; family Asteraceae; genus Glebionis; species Glebionis coronaria. The sequence goes on from CM046881.1 coordinate 57,296,178, forward strand.
AGGCTCTAAACCAAAAACACACTTGTTTTGAAAAGACCAAATGTGCCGCAACGAATCAAAACACACTCCTTGCAACAAACTTTTGAGCTTAATATACATCCTAATATTATCAATCCAAGAAGCCCATTCATCGAACGAGTTCACATCATAAAATCCACGTTCCACCACCCGCATATCCTTCACAAAATAGCTTTAACAAGATGACAACCAAAAAACAAATGACTAGATGATTCTACCACACTATCACATATGGGGCATATAATTGACGGATTATCAATCCTTCTTTGTGAAATATTAAGGCGAGTCGGAAAACAATCTAAACTCACCTTCCATGCATGAACGTTTATCTTGATAGAAATCGCTTTGATCCATCAAGTTTGATTAGCCATCACGTGAAGATGCCTATCGTGATAACCTTCCTAACTGACGAAACTGAAAACTCCCTCGACACATTCAAAGACCAAACCCATCTATCGGGCATAACACCAATAACTACTCCGTTCATATACGAAATTAAGTCACACATCTTTTAACTCTCCACTCCACTACTAGGACCCCGACGAAAGGAAATGGCCAAGTTTTTCTGAGCAAGTTTGGCAGCCACACAAATCATCTTATCTAACTCTAGCGCATATAACCTCAGAACTTTATGTTTCAAATTCAAATATTTACCCCTTAAAGATTCTACAAAAATCTTATTTTTTCCAAATTTTATATACTCATCCAACATTTCATCCCGATATACAGGCAAGCCCCTTCTTTAAAGGATGTACAATTATGACTAGATTATAAATAACATAAAATAAGATCAAAAATATATTTCTTCTTCCGACCACGGACCTTGATATGAAAAGTATTACAAATATAGTTTATATGTTGTCAAGAATTTCATTACCTTCATACATATCATAATCATATAACTCGTAATCATCGTCCATTTCATTCTCTCTTTATTGTTCCAACAAGCTCTTCAAACCATAATTAACCCCTGTTGGTTTTTATGCCAGAAAATTTACGGTTTCCTTATCAATTAGTTCAACTTCATCCTCGTTACCCGTGTTACCCGGATAATCAACATTCTCGATAAATTTGCTATCATTATCCACAAGCACAAATTTACCCTCAAGAATTTGTCTTTCATACCAGAAGTATTAGCCTTATAACCCGTTGTTATTCCTTAATAATTAGACTTACAACATTTAAGGCTTCAAAAGAGTTACACAAAGGAAATAAAAATTACATTTATTGCTTGGTGACTCGCTATTGTAACATGATGTCGAAGCCTTATTCATATCAACAAAAGGAGTCGTCTTTAGAGATTTAGTCGTCCCTTCAGTAGAGTGTTTAGCTTTAAGTAGATATCTTTGGCTTTACCAAAACTCGTTTGAAGTTTTTGTTGCCTCCACTATTACCATCTAAATTTCTCTTCTTTTTCACTTTAATGAATTCTTCGTCATCAACCCCACTCTTGTTATTTTTCGTCCCGTTAACCACTAACTTAGTATCAGCTTTTGGGCAACCCATCAAGTAAATGACCATATAAAAAGCATATACTACAACGAGTATGAACACATTCGTATTTAATACAAATAGTTTCTTTGTTATATTCATTTCCTTCAAGGTTTGGAACAACCATTACCACATTATTGCTAAAGTCATTACAAGCATTGATTTCAATCAAAACTCTTGCATAGCTACTCCGCCCTCATGATTATAAACAAACGTAATTCATATAATAGTCTAACATCATTGGGGGTCGACTTTTGTGGCAAGAAAACTTAAACCATCCTATTTTATGCAACCAACGGGACATCATGAAATTTTTCCCACACTAGAACGCGTGACAATTCCTCTTTAAGAAATCTCACGGATGGTGGCCATTTGTTAAGGAAATTAGGGATTCCATGAATCATCAATGGCCAATCTTGAAGCACTGAATCAACATCCTCGATAGAAAAGAACTTAAAACAGAAAAAGTCTTTCACCATCATAATTATGTTTTACCCGTGTCTCTCCCAATTGTTACGCACAAACCACTCTGAAACGGGAAATGAGAGCCTTTTACCAACAAAGTTATCGACAATCAAATTTTCATTTTATCATTTACCTCATGAACCAAATCCAAAGGTAGCAAAACGTTATAACCGACATAATTGGGGATATTTACTTCATGTTTTCGAAAATTCTCCTTAATCAAGGATGTAGGGATAAATATATTCGTATAAGATGAGGGAACTTCGAGCATAACATGTTCATGTTGGAATTTAACAACCCTAATGTATCTAGCATACATGCATCATGAGTAAACGCAGCGGATAGGATCATATATCTATGCACATAATATAATTAACATAAAGATAAAGAAAACATACCTTTTCTCCAAAAGTAATGATCAATAACCCTTAAATCATCAAACCAAACAAAAGCCTAATTCGTTCCCCAATATTCCGATTCACTACTAACTCAAAGATCAAGTTATATCTTCTCTAAGATAGTCCACACGACACTTCAATCAACAACCTTCGATTGCTAGACCTTGATTAAGTTTATACTTAATAAAAATCAAACCCGAATACCCTTTAGGGTATTCTTGCCGTCGACCTACAAGAGAAAAGAAGAGGAGAAGTTTGGTTTAAATTTATGAAACAATGAATCACATTCATGTGTTTATATACTAGAGCTTTGGACTAATATGGTAAAGATTACAACTTAACCTCCAAGTAATTAATCATTCTAGAAACAAAATCTCTTCTTCCCCTTTCTTTTGCTATAATCGGCCGACCAACACCATAGGGGTGGTTGGTTTGACTTTTTGACTTTCTATAATACTTAGTTATGTAATTACATTAATTACCTTAAATTATTAAGTCTTTTTAATTAATGCTCGTTAAACTTTTTAACTTATTAATTAATTATCGTTAAGTATACACTTTTATCAAACTAAGACTATACAATAAAATAGCCATATTATATCGTATATCTTAATAAAAGATGATCTCGATATCTAAGTGTGTGACCCATTAGGCCTACGTATCCAGGTCGTATAAATACTATCTATGACTTACGCACATCTCAACAGCTCCCACTTAAGTAAGTTTCCATCATAGTATATTTTAATACTAACATTGACTGATAGTCTAGCAACACCATTAATGCTCCGAAAAGTACCTGAGTTTGGTTTCTGGTAAACAAGCTCAGCCTTATGGTATAAGTTATTGCATCCCTTTTGTTTCTGATACTATTAATCATGAATATGGATCAAAATTCTTTCATGTATTAACGATTATGTTTCTCATTTCCGTAATTGATCAAGATTACCAAATGTAATAAGTAACTTCTTCACTACACTTTGGGTGCGGCCACACAAACATCTTATCAACCCTACGAGGGGCCCAATATGTATCATACTCCATTTATCGAGGAACAAAATCCCATTTTGACTACAAGTACTTTTCACATATGTCAAAGACATTTCTGAAATAGGTTTTATAACTGTCCATTTTACTGACACATCGTGTACTCTAAATCAAGAAATATTATCCATCCATACAAAGATCCACTTGTATCTCAAGTTAAAAGATAAGCAATACTTTACCATCAGTGTAATCTATTAATGACGACAATCCATAAAGTAGACTTACATGTTGGGGTAATCCAATTATTCAATCACATTGAATAACCTATGAGTTTAGAAGATTCATCTTTATGTATTTTAACAAAAATACAACCAACCCTCATACTTGTCTTAGTTCAACAATACTTCCACATTGATGATCGACAATGGATATTTAAAATGAATATAATAGAATATAAATATTCAGATACTACATCCAAGGATTACACATGCAAATACAAGACACAATAATATTAATGAAAACAATCATAACTCGTATGTCAATTCATTGTTAATACAATTGCTAAAACGTCCCTTATCCAAATACCAAATTAAGATCACTACATGATAATCCTAGTTTGAATACTATAGTCTTAGTCACAACAATCCAATTGTTGATAAGGCGTAGATTCCTACAACTAGATTATTGATCTTTTGGAAATTTGAGAATACTTATTCCAAATCACAAGTTGTGATAATTTTTTTAATACTACGATGATAAGTCAAAACGTGCATGTGTGGTATGATATAAATTATCATATTACTTGTCACACTACTTTCCATAAGATGTACAATGCACTTATTGAAAATATTCACCACTACAGTTTCTAAAACTGTCAAGTATTCGAACCTTTTAATTTATAATGCAACTATGCTTTCAAACTAAGCATGTCAACTAGAAATTATGTTATCCACAACAAAGACTTGCTAAAACTGAATTTGAGTACCATCTAAATTAAAATAAGCACTAGTGTATATGATAACTACTATGCTACTATTTTGTAAACCTTGAACATTCCTTAAATAGTGGTTGGATATTTGAACAAACTCCAAGTTTTCCAACCATAATGACATTACTACGATTATCAAAAAGTATATCCATACTATTTCGATTATTGGTTCTAGGAACAAATTCCTAATCCATCACACATTTGAATGTTCCTACTAATATCCTCCAATTAGATTTCAATGTTTCTAACATTTCTTCTAATATCTTCTAGTTAGACTTTTAATGTTGCTAACATTATTTCTAATATCTTTCAATTGGAATATAAGGTTGTCAAATCTACTTGCATTCATGAAAATGATACAACTTATCCCATGTATAATATCACCCTTAATGAATCATTTAGTGGGTCTTAAGGTATTCATTCATGTGTTCTACCTTACCATTTAAGATATATCGTTCAAGATTCACTCAATGGTTATTTTTATTGTCTCTGACTTAATTCACCACATATGTTAAACCATAACATATTTTTCAAGGTTGTAAATTTTATTTTCTAAAATACTTATTCGAGACTTTATTTCACTCTTAAGGACAATTTTTAAGATAAAATATTGTTTCTAATATGTTAACAACATATTCAATTTTTGAGAAATAAAAATAAGTACTCCCACTGCCTTTGAAATTTATTCATGAGTAACCTTATCTATAATTATAAACCAAATCCTCCAAGGGATTGACTTTACAATTAAACATAAGACTTAGCTTATTTAAATGCATGCTTTTACTCCATATGTGTGATGTGTGGAGATGTGTATAGTGATAATTTGATATTACGTTATAGGGTAAATTAGAAAATTACCTTTAGGAAAAAGTAATAGACTAATATTACCAATGACGAATTCAATTAAACACGTGAGTGAATCAAGTTCGTTGTACACGAAGATCTTATGAATTTGAGACGTTTTGCTTTGATTTGGACAATCGATTTGAATTGGTTTTCGGTTTTTAAACTACAATTAAAATCTATAAATTTTAAACGAATTAGTTTTAGCCTAAAGTGCATGAATCGTTAAATCCCGCTATATTTAAAATCTAAAAGCACAATTAAATACTTAAAAATTAAAATTATTAAATAAAATTAAATTATCTCAATTATCTATGAAAAATTAAACTATTTAATTAAAATAACTTTTGAACTATTTTAAAAATCTAATTAAACTTTTTAAACTAATTTACTTTATTAAAAGAATTACTTTAAAACAAATCTACTTTAAAAACTATTTTATTTAACTATAAAAATATAATTATAAAAATTAACTAATTAAACTTTTAAATAAAAACATTTTTTTTATATATATATATATATATATATTTTTTAAACTACTTATTATTTAGAATTACTTTAATTAAAATTAAAAGTTTTATATAAAATAAAATGTGACTTAAATAAACAAACTAAAACAAATACTCCCAGTTTGAAAAACACTATATTAATGAAGTTAAGGGAAGTAAAATCAAAAGAGTGCCTAGCACAGATGGGTAACACGCTATACCTGTGACCAGGAGGTCACAGGTTCGAATCCAGAAGCAGACATTTTTTTGGATTAAATTCTTTTTGACAGAAGAATAAAATCAGTCACAGGAGTGACTTTTTGGACAGCTTATTATGATATGAGCTGTTAGGAAAACAACTCTTATGGACTTATCAGATCATTAGGATCTGATAAGCTGAAAGTATGAACAATATAATCAGCAGAACAAATAAGAATCTATCTCAGCAGAATAAATCCAGTATAAGGCAAAAATTCAGCAGATTTATCTAAAAGCCGTCATTTAATTAGCAATTTAAACACATGAATGACTTAGCAAAAATTAAACACAAGCAGGCTAGAAATCAAATAGACCACAAGCTGCTACAGCTAAATCAATATCATAGCAGACTTAAATAATATGTAACTCAAGTAACAGAAAGATTAAACAAATTCCCAATAGTGAATAATCTAAAGATTTCAGTCCAAAAAAACTCACCAAATTAACAGTCCCAAACGTAATAAGAAATTAAAAGATCAGTTAAAAACAAACGGCTCCATTTTAACAAGTTTCAAACCAGTTAATTACTAAGTCCTACATATTTCAGAACTCACTCCATCAAATTATAACATATAAGCTGTCTAGGCATTAACGAGTAAAAACAAGCAAGTAACTCAGTTCTTTTACCAAATCAAAACGACAGACACATATACTAAACAGTAAAACATTGTTCAATCAGACATTCAGAAATTATGCAGTAAAATACTGTAGAAACTAGAAGGGGGGGTTGAATAGTTTCTCTTCGATTGGTGACCAAATTAAAATTGCTTTCAATTTGGTTTGTATCAAAACTATCTTTTACTTAAAGCTAAGTTGCATAATGATTAGGTTCAATTGAAATGCACTAGCAAGAATAATAAGCAAGTATAATGATAATGAAATAAGTAAAGAGCAAGGAAGGAGACAACCTAGTGGGAAGACACCAAGATTTATAGTGGTTCGACAACGAGGCTCTATCCTCGTTTCTACTCCACTCCTCGAGTACACCTACTCGAGATTTCCACTATATCCACAAGCTCCCTTCTCGGCGGAGAAAACCTTACATCGTTGCTTACATTATTTTCCGACACTAAGCTAAATGTCGAGACCTAATCTTTAGCTAGGACCAATCTACACGACGTTGCCTACTTCATAATTTAACGACACAAGGCTAGATGTCGAGTTCTAATCTTAAGGTAGAACCAATCTTCACGACGTTGCCTACTTCACCATTTTACGACACAAGGCTAGATGTCGAGTTCTAATCGAAAGCTAGAACCAATCTTCACGACTCTTCACTTTGAAGCTAAGTGAGAACTTCACACAACACAACTACTAATCACTTTAAAGTTTAGTGAGAACTCACAAGACACAACCACATCACTTTATAGTTTAGTGAGAACTCCTAATCAAATCTATTACAACTCAACTAGACTTATCCAAGTACACACATGTAGCTTGGATTTACACAACACAAATCCAAGCAAACACATATGCAATGGATGTACACAACAAATCCAAGTATTCACAAATAACTTGGATGAACACAACTAGTCCAATTATTCATAAATACATTGGATTGACCTAAAAAAAAAGCGTATCATGATGAATATGACTAGCTCATAAATTCATCTTTATCACTACACTAGTGAGTGAGTGATCTTCTCGTTGGACATGGTAAAGGAGGGGATCAAGAGGATAATCATATGTAAACATCCTTAACAAATTAAGTGATCATTTACTAATGATTATGTTATAGAAAATAGAAAAAGGGCTGAGAAAAACGTCCAAGAGGCTTGCTGGAAAATGAGATTTGACCCACTATTTAAAGGAGACAAAGTTACAACGGATCTATAACGGCTACTGTGCGCGGTACCTTATCTCACCCCGCGGTACCATATCGCTAAGGTACCGCGTAGGTACTTAATGTACCGCCACTAGACTCCGCTCCGTTTTTTGTCTTTTAGTAGGGTGGGAATATCTGAGGTATTTGAACCCTTCAAAGGATATTCTAACAGCATTTGGAATATGCCATTTTCAAATTTTTATTTTCCATTTCAATAAAACGTTTTCTAAAAAGGAAAGTTTATTAAAAAGTCTTTTGTCTTATTAACAAAAGTGAGTTTTAAGGATAATCATTTTGATGATCACTAAGTATGATTAAGAAAAGTTAGTGATATGATTATTACCTTGATGATAGTGTTAGTTAAATAATTCATTTTGTGTTTCTACACTAAATGTGTTGTATGGTTTGTTGTGATCAAAACTAAGAAAGATTAGTTAACACTAATAATGTTTTTAGGCGTTACTTGCATTAACAATCTCCCCCTTTTTGATTACGACAAACGATAAATTCATTTATGTAGAAACACAAACTATGGAATTATTAACTAGTTTATCACTATCATTTCTCCCCCTTTGTCGTAGCAAAAAGGTTAGCATAAGTCTTTGAAGTGCATCGAACTTTGCTAGTAGCTCCCCCTTGGTGGTTGCTCCCCCTTGCTTGGGGCACCAAGTTTGTGAGCTAAGGTGACATGCTACACAAAGGTTAGTAGAAAGGAAAAAAACACCAATGTATATATGATCACTACCTATTAAGTAACTTGAGAGGGAGAAAGAGAAGAGATCTCAAATTAGAAGCAAGTATTTTGCTAAGTATGTCCAAAGAGGTAATTGACAAAATCAAACTTCAATAAAATGAAGATGATAAGCTTGTCAATGGGTTAAAGCTTTAGAATTGATAGAATCCCCCATAAGCAATTGTAAAAATTTAACCAAGATCAACTCAAAAAGAGAACTAATTAGATAGCACACAAATAACACAAAGGTTAAAAAAAATAATACAACAAAGAAGATAGTCATACACATAGTATGAGTATCTAAAAGCAATAAATATGGAAAATAAACCACTAAGCATAAGCTAGTCTAATAGTGATATTTTCCAAGATTGCTAAAAATAAAATAAAACAAAAAAGACGACGATGCATCATTCGAAGTTTTGTCCACCGGAACGAAAACTTGAATAGGAGGTCGAGTGAGGAGGAATTCAAGAAAATTTAACTTCTCATACACATGAGTAAGTTCAATTTGTTGAAATCGGCAACAATCACACGAGGATCCATGATGCAACACAAAATCGTTTGATGGGGGTATGGCATCAAACTTAGGGTTTGGTGGTGGTGGGGTAAAGGGTTAGAGAGTGTTTTCACAATGCCTTGTGAGGTTTGGGAAGGTGGAAAGGTCATTGAGTTGGGGGGTATTGAAGGATTGTGGTGGTGGTGGAACATTTTCTTTTGCTCCGGTGATGGGGTTTATGGTATAAGTCTCATTCCAATACTTGATTGGAGAGAAGGTAGGGTTTTTGGGTGGTTTGGACGAAGATGGTTCATTCTTCTTAACCCAAACGGGTCGAACCGAGATTTTCGGTTTCTTTGAAAGCTTGGATGAGGAAGCTTTGGGTGAGTGGGGTTGTGACAAAGAAATGTCAAGGTTAGGAATGTAGGAGTTAGGCATTGTGAGAGTGTGAGAATGATATCTCAAGGTTATGTGAGAATGAATTCTCAAGGTTGGGAAGGCGTGAGAATGAAATCTCAAGGTTGGGGTATAAGTAAAATGTAATCAATGTAAGAATTTGAATACAAAATGTGTAGTGTCAAGGAATGTTTAGTCAATTTGAGTAAACAAGGAATCTTGACTGGGAATAGGGTTTTATAAGTTTTGACCAAAAAAATTGTCAAAAGCCACATTCTGGCCGCGGTACCTTATATGGGTCGGCGGTTCCATATCACTAAGGAACCGCGGGTCCTTAAGGAACCGCGTCCAGTGGACTTTAAACCATGTTTTTCCTTGGTTTTGGGAAAAACTAAGACTTTTTCAAAAAGTTGCAAATCTTGGAATTTTACCTCTATTAGAACCAAAATATGCTAGGGTTGCATAAAGCAACACATTCACAAAGAATGTCTTGACAAAGGATGACAAAATAATTTAGATATCATTTTGAACCAATTTTAGTCAAGTTTAGGGGTTGTGATAGATTTAGGTTCAATTTTAATTTCAAATTAAAGTTGATTAGTGTGCACAAAAGGATAGAATCACACAAAGCTAAATCCATAAGTCAACAACACGAAACATTCATTAGTGAAACAAGTACAAAGATAAATAAAACTAACTAATACATAGCTAGCTTATCATTAAATCTAGATAGGTGGTTTTCTTTGGCTTGTTGTTGAAAATCTTTATTAAAAGAACTCCATCATTCATCTCCTAGGAGGAGGCATGGAGAACAAAGCAAGCAAGAAATCTTGCAAACCCCTATGTAGTCCATACATATCCATCCTTAGGTTTTGGATGAGGAAGTGGTTGTAGAGACAACATGGACATCTAGGACCATGAGTTTGTTGAAACCCAAAGTAAGGATCACCCAAGAGGAGGGAAAGAGGGACACCTAAAATTGGGATGTTTGAGTTGGGTGGAGGTGGAGGAGGCATGTTCTCCAAGGGTGAAGTGGGTGAAAGTGGAGGTATGTTCCTCAAAGGGGAAATGGGTGAGTGTGGAGGAAAATTCTCCAAGGTTGGTGAAATTGGTGAGTTGTGAGGGGTAAATGGTGAAGTCACCAAAATGTCATCAAAGTCATTCCCAAAAGGAATGCTTTGGATTGGTTGAGGTTGTGTGGTCACTTCCAAGGGTGCACTTGGAGTGAAGGGTGAAGAAAGCTCATTCATTCTAGAATTGAATGAAGAGGAGGTAGAACCAATGGAGTGGTTAGTACCATGGGTGGAAGAAGTCTTGCATGGTGCAAGAGGTGGGGAAGGTGATGAAGAAATGAGGATAGGAACATTCTCATTCTTAGGTGTGAGGAAAGGTGAAGAGTTAGGCTTAGCTACCTTAACCCTTATTTTGAGTGTTTTTCTTGGGGTGGAGGTCTTGGAAGTATTTGAGGTTTTGGTACACACCATGGTTGATTAGGGTGGTTTAAGGTTTAGGGAAGTATGTTTGATGTGTGAAGAACATGGCAAACAAGGTGGGTTTAAATGGTTGAGGGGATGATCCAAACTAGTAATGGGTTAAAATCATTTTAGGTGAATAATGAATTTAGATACCCTAGTTTAGGAAATGTGCAGTTTATTACTGAAAATCATGCAAGGTTTACACAAAATTAAGAAAACATTGTAAAGCAAAGATGTTGTCGTGTACAGTGGCCGGCGGTTCCTTATCTAGGACCGGCGGTACCTTATCGATAAGGAACCGCGGGTCGATATGGAACCGCGACCAGAAGGTTTTCAAAAATTTCCCATCCCAGTTTTTGATAAACCCAGATTTTTCCCAAAGGTTTCACAAGTTAAAGTTAACTACAGATCATAATCTAATAAGCTAACTATCATATGGCATGCACAAAGCTATGTAAAACACAAATATAAAGGCACAAGCAACATTTAGGATCAAAATAAATAGTAATCCAAATAAGTAACATAAGTAAATAAACACCTAAACCAAAGTGTTAATAAGCAAATGTTTAAGCTGCAAAAGATAACCAAACTTTGACACACTACAAAGTCTTCACCTCCTTTTCTTGCTTAAATCCTTGATCATTTTTCCCAAATACTTGATCCCCTTCTTGACTCAATCCGGTGTTCATGCAAATCACCTCGGGTTCGAAGATTTTGACGGTAAAGTTCCTCCAAATTGAGATTATTAGGAACTTCACTAGAGGAATGGTGGGGAGGGGAAGCAATGTCATCTAAACCATCCACGAATGAGTTTGTGGAGTGGTGAGAAGAACTCGAAGAGTCAATGGGAGCACTTGTGCCAATGCCATCACCATCACTTGTTGGCATGTCCATGTCCTCATCACTGAACTCTTGTTGATCGGATTTACGGTCAGATCTTGTCTTTCTCTTATACACCTCTCGAATAGGTAGCATGACCCGTTTGACCGGTTGAAATTGAGAAAGATCAAGATTTGGAAAATCACGGCCAACCCTTTTAAAAAGGCGAGTGAGAATCATTGCGTAAGGGAGGTTTGTTTTAGGCTTGTGAATAGCATAATTGATCCGTTGAGCGATAAAATATGCCAAATTGTAATTGGTGTTGGTAAAGATGCAATATAACATATGCACTAAACACGCCGGAACATGATCCCGGTTTCCACCAAGACAAAACACATTTTCCATAAGGATATTGGTCCATTGAACCATATTATCATTAAGGTCGCTCAAGAGAACCTCATGACGTTTCACCGAACGTACCTTAGTATGAAGGCTTCTCTAAACGGGCCGATTACGCTTTTTGGAGACAATGTCGACAATGAAGTCAAGATCAATTTCCTCATGATCATTTGGAGGACAATTGTTGGATTCAAGGAGAGCACTAAGCTTCCATTTATCCGTGAAGCGACAAGTGCCTACAAATGGGACATCAAGAATTTGACCAAACACTTCGAGAGAGTATTGAATGAGTTGATCTTTCAAGATGAACCTAACAAATATTCCATCATTGTTTTCAATGACAGAGTATGTGCTAAAGAACTCCAAAAGGAATCGAGGATAGATGTCTTCCTTAATGTTCAACAAACAATCAAATCCAATGTGTTCAAACATGGACTTGATGTAGACATAATTCTTGATATCCTCTTGGACAACTCTACCCTCATGAAAGCAACGAGATTGGAGAGAGGAAAAAGTATGGGCAAGGTGAGTTGAGTGACAAAAGTCGGATAGATTTGGCATATACTGTTTGGTGAGTTGATGATCCTTTTGGTATTGTGAAGGCATGATTAGTACCTAAATAAGCAAAAAAAAATATTTCTCCAATCACTCATATGAAAAATAAAAAGGAAAACGAAAAATGAAAATGTGTTATATCAATTTCTTGACAAACATAGGATTGAATCCATATCATTTTCAAGTTCACAATGTGTCTATTCCATCCTTGACCAAGAACACATGATCTATGTTAGATCAACAATGGATTAGAACATTGGTTTTTCAAAACAAGGTTTTTAGGTAAGCATTAACAATGTCATTACCTACTTGTTCATGGGTTCATCTCAAATCCATCTTTTAACCAAAATCATTTAGCCTAAATTCGGATTTGTTCTACAAGTGGGTTTTAGTGAAATCTTAATGAATATCAACCTAAGGAATCATAGTAAGATTACCATGTCAACCCACATTCCTATTAAGGTTTTAATTCAATTTCAATTTTAAAAATCCCCAATTATGAAAGGATGAACCCTAGAACAAAATAGATGAAATTGAAAGAAAATACTTACAATTAATTGATGTTAGATGAAGGATGAGTGAAACCCACAACTTGGAATCAATTATTTTGAGTGATTGAAGTTTTTGGAAGCTTCAACAATGGTGGAAAAGGTAAAACCCGTCGGCTGAGTGTTTTTGGGAGAGAGAGAGTTTGGTTTGAAAAAGAATAAAAAACACAAACTGGCGCTCTGACAAAAGTTACTGCCCGCGGTACCTTATCGATAAGGAACCGCGGGTTTGAGCCGCGGAGATAAGGAACCGCCTACAGAGGCAGGTTTCTATCTCTGAAAAACGCCAAATTTTGAAAATCCAGTTTTTCTAAAATACATAAAATTAAATCATGAGCCTTTTATAATATCATTGGATCATCATAACACTAAGCAATATGCCTTAACGAAGGATTACGAGTTAAATCAAGATCGAAAAGAACCGAAACGGACAAACGACTACTCGTAGCAAAACGACTAAGTGGAGAGAAATCAAGGAAAGTGAATCAAGACTAGGATCAATGCTCAAGGGATTAATGACAGTCTTCAAATAGTGGTAACGAGGAGCTTGTGTCATATATAGTGGTTTAAGACGTGCCTTTCCGGCGAAACGTTAAACGGCTTTGGTAATGAATAAGCACAAAGCAATTATTCAAGTATAGACTAAGATCACTTTCAATAATAGTCTTAGTCTAAACAAAAATATGAGCAAGGTATTAATTCACTTTCTCTCCTACAAAGGGCCTACTAACCGTATGGGTGCAAACCATAGAAATCATGCTTGATACTTTAAGCTTCTACTAACTCACTCTACATCACCATAGTGAGTCAAGTATCCAAGCAATGAAGGTTTGAGAGGATAAAGGAAAAGAAGCACAAACCACAAATAAATGTCAAGGCAAGGATGCCGAGAACAAGCACATAGTCAAGTAATGATCAAAAGAATGATCAAAGGGCGTGTAAGAGAACGAAAGCGTACCTTGGCCACAAAGAGCAATCCATGAAGGAGTAAGTGCTATGCCCAATCAATGACTATGATGAGTACTAAGTCTTCAAGGACTAGTATCATTCCCAATCATCTTGGTATCATCATTCAAAGATGTTAAAGATCAATGAAGATGATTCTTCTACAAGTGCAAGTAACTCAATCCACAACCAATTAAGTGATTGATCTTCATGAGTACCTACACAAAGCAAGATGCAAACTAGTAGATACATTTCAAGAGTATATCTAAAATGCATAAAGGCTACTAATCTTAAGTGGGATGCAATATTATCAATTAAAAGACCTATTTTTCAAAGAAAACATAGTTTTGACCAAAGAGAAACTTTAGTACAACTAGACCTTCTAATTTGAGGAGACAATGGATCGATCCAAGTTTTAAAGTACAATATACTTCAAATATCTTGAGTGACCATCGCTCTGATACCAATTGTAGAAACTAGAAGGGGGGGTTGAATAGTTTCTCTTCGATTGGTGACCAAATTAAAATTGCTTTCAATTTGGTTTGTATCAAAACTATCTTTTACTTAAAGCAAAGTTGCATAATGATTAGGTTCAATTGAAATGCACTAGCAAGAATAATAAGCAAGTATAATGATAATGAAATAAGTAAAGAGCAAGGAAGGAGACAACCTAGTGGGAAGACACCAAGATTTATAGTGCTTCGACAACGAGGCTCTATCCTCGTTTCTACTCCACTCCTCGAGTACACCTACTCGAGATTTCCACTATATCCACAAGCTCCCTTCTCGGCGGAGAAAACCTTACATCGTTGCTTACATTATTTTCCGACACTAAGCTAAATGTCGAGACCTAATCTTTAGCTAGGACCAATCTACACGACGTTGCCTACTTCACAATTTAGCGACACAAGGCTAGATGTCGAGTTCTAATCTTAAGGTAGAACCAATCTTCACGACGTTGCCTACTTCACCATTTTACGACACAAGGCTAGATGTCGAGTTCTAATCGAAAGCTAGAACCAATCTTCACGACTCTTCATTTTGAAGCTAAGTGAGAACTTCACACAACACAAATACTAATCACTTTAAAGTTTAGTGAGAGCTCACAAGACACAACCACATTACTTTATAGTTTAGTGAGAACTCCTAATCAAATCTATTACAACTCAACTAGACTTATCCAAGTACACACATGTAGCTTGGATTTACATAACACAAATCCAAGCAGACACATATGCAATGGATGTACACAACAAATCCAAGTATTCACAAATAACTTGGATGAACACAACTAATCCAAGTATTCATAAATACATTGGATTGACCTAAAACAAAAGGGTATCGTGATGAATATGACTAGCTCATAAATTCATCTTTATCACTACACTAGTGAGTGAGTGATCTTCTCATTGGACATGGTAAAGGAGGGGATCAAGAGGATAATCATATGTAAACATCCTTAACAAATTAAGTGATCATTTACTAATGATTATGTTATAGAAAATAGAAAAAGGGCTGAGAAAAACGTCCAAGAGGCTTGCTGGAAAATGAGATTTGACCCACTATTTAAAGGAGACAAAGTTACAACGGATCTATAACGGCTACTGTGCGCGGTACCTTATCTCACCCCGCGATACCATATCGCTAAGGTACCGCGTAGGTACTTAAGGTACCGCCACTAGACTCCGCTCCATTTTTTGTCTTTTAGTGGGGTGGGAATATCTGAGGTATTTGAACCCTTCAAAGGATATTCTAACAGCATTTGGAATATGCCATTTTCAAATTTTCATTTTCCATTTTAATAAAACATTTTCTAAAAAAGAAAGTTTATTAAAAAGTCTTTTGTCTTATTAACAAAAGTGAGTTTTAAGGATAATCATTTTGATGATCACTAAGTATGATTAAGAAAGGTTAGTGATATGATTATTACCTTGATGATAGTGTTAGTTAAATAATTCATTTTGTGTTTCTACGCTAAATGTGTTGTATGGTTTGTTGTGATCAAAACTAAGAAAGATTAGTTAACACTAATAATGTTTTTAGGCATTACTTGCATTAACAAATACTATCAGTAAGTGGTAAAAACAGAAGTCTCACTCATCTAATCATCTAAACTAAACGTCATAAAAACAAACGTTCATCCTAAAAACAAACAGACAAGTTCTAAAAGCTTATAGACTCTTATCAATTTAACAAAATACCTCTCTTATCAGCTTTCATATCGTAACTATAAATCAGAAATATCATCACTCAAGCATATTAAATGAAAACTCATAAACAGATTAACATATCATCATATTTAAACTATAAGCATGAAACTAAAAGGAGATCAAACCTTTTGTAGCAAACCGTTGAGAAGTAGGTATGCGCTGAGCAACCTAAGAACTGAAACTAGAACCATCATTCACCATTACCACCTTAACTCGAACCAGAATAGATCTTCAGTGTTTCTGTTTTAAGTTTATCCAGTGGGGATAAACACTAACCCAATCATTTACTTTAAATATTAAATTCGAGCTATTAATTAGCTTGAATCTAACATCTCAAACATTACCCTTGTGAAACAGTAAATAGATTTAACTCGTAAAACAATTTTAAGCAGGAAAAGAACAAGACACGAATTAGGTTAAACCAACTGATCTTTCATTAATTTTCATGAAATAATATAAAGCTTCATAAAAAGGAAATACAAGATTTAAATCCTACCACTATTTCTACAGAGTAACTTTAAAAATAAAAGAAAGGATGAATTACAAGTAAAAATGAGGGTTTTTATAGCCTCCCAAGGGCTTGCTGAGGAGCGAATATCCGAATATTCTTGGAATATCCATTCTGATTTTTGGCCCTTGATCTTTATCCTTCTCTCTCTTTGTTTGATCGAATGGTTAAGATGACATAATCTAGCACACGGATTGCCAACGTGGCATCCGTGTGCTAGTTGTGTTTCTTTGAAGGCCTCTGATTGGTGGGATATGAAGGTTGAGGTGTCAAAGCCAGTAGAAAATTGCCACGTATCCTCTTCAATCCAACTTTTCTCTTCCTTAAACCATGGGGGTTTTATTCCCCTTTGTGTGAATTAATTTTGTAGGTTAAAAGCCCCAAATAATATAGACTTTTACCCATCTAGGGTTTGTGTGAAACAGTAAATATTTGCAGGTTTTTGGGGAAGAAAGGTTTTGAGAGAAATGACATAGGTTGTATCGATTGAATTTATTAATATGTGGGTGAAAACTAGGTGAGATGTGGAGTGATACAATTTATTAATTGGTGAGAAAACGCGTGGGATGTGGACACGTTTGACTGGAAAAACGAGTTGTATAAAACGTTAATTAAAAACGTTTAAGTGGATTTCGTTTATTTATGGAGATAATGTTTTTAAACACATCCAACTGAAAACCGTAGAGCCCATCTTCTCGTTCCATCCATTCAATTCAGTAAATAACATTGGGCTTGAGGCCCAATTTCTATTTCCCCCATGATCCGTGAATAATTTCCACTTTTGGGCCTCAAATGGACTTTCAAATCACATCCTTATATTAACTTGAAACTTAAATGGGCCTTTGAGCCCATTTACCCCATTGTGAGCCCATTTACCCCTTAAACTTGACAAATGATTAAATCCTCTAAAGTCGAGCTCGATTTTGGCTTCTCCAATCTTTATCATCAAACTCGTGTCGACATTTGCCGGTTTTTGCGAACTTGGTACCTACACACACGAAACAAAAAAAACAAGCATATACAAGACATATTTGATACATTCCATGCATAATTTCATTGTTTTAAGCTACAAATGATATGAGTATTTACACTCATATCAATGTGGATTCTAGCATTTTGTAGATTTTGTAAAGATTAATCATGGATTCATAAAATCTTTTCATGATTACATATTGTCCTTACAAGGTAATCAGTCATCAAAGAGTTTTGTAATTCAGTTTGTCATAACTCTAACATTTAAAGCAAATATGACAATTAAAACATCTTTACATATTTATTGTTTGCAAATGCATAAGTTTTTTTCATAGTTACTTTCTTAAGTATGATTTATAACATCTAACATTTATCTTGTAATAAATATATAACTTTGTCCTAATGAATCTTCCTAATAAGGAAACCCGTTTTAAACCTCATCAAATAATTGATATGTGAAAGATCAATTAAATCAAAAATTGTCATTATCTCTCTATGGACGCATCTTTCCATTCATGGTATGATTTATTCATCAAATCCCAAATTTGTAAATACATCACTTATTATTATCAATTTCACAATGATCTTCTAACTCATAAACCTCATTATTGATATTAGAAATATATCATGAGTAATCCTTGCGGATCTATGAATGCGAGTAACATCATTCTAAGGTTCCACATTTTCATGTTTAGCCTTAGTTGACTTCAACAAGTATGTTTAGAAGGCTTGTGTATTATATCCTTGAAATAATTCAAGACTCCCACTTGATTCGTGCAAGCGTGAGACTCCCACTCGATTCTTGTAAAGTAAGACTTTCTCAAAGAACTCAGTTTAACGAGCAACAAACAATTTGTTCTATGTGTTGGATTATGTAGGAGCGTTATCCCATCGTTTCCTTTGGTCCTCCTACGAAATACACTAAGTACTACTTAGACTTTTGTTAATATTATCTCCAAGATTTCTAACAAAATCCAAACTCTAATTAAGAATCTATGGGATTCATCCCACTTTATTATTCTAACAATAGTATCTTAATTGACCTTCTAATTTTGGAGTCATATTGAGTATATTCCAAATGCATTCAATTTCCTAACATTGATAACCTTTTATGAGTAGTAGATTAAATTCATCAACAACCAAATATAAACATATCTATGTACTCCTTCCGTCCCATATTAAACGTCTACATTTGACTTTTGGAGTCTTTTTTTCATCTTTGATTGTAAATAACTTTTTTATGTTATATAATACTTGATGTAAAGTATATGAGTAGATTGTGTTTTAAATGAATTTTTCATTGGTATAAATTTCATCAAGTATTACATAACACAAAAAAAGTTATTTACGGTCAAAGATGAAAAAAGACTCTAAAAGACAAATGTGGACTTTTAATATGGGACGGAGATAGTATATATTTTGATTTCTCCTATTTGGGCATACCATACGTGGTATTTTAGTAAGACATAATTCATGAGATAATCTCATAATTTATTTTGATGAACTTATACTTCATTGCTTTGTTTATTATGTCTACTTAAGTTCCAAACCTAATTGAGACAATAGTATCATTAAGCCAAATCCATGATCTCAATCATAAGTATTTGATCCAATAAAAACTTAAAGTGTATGTCTCAACTAGTAGACATCCAATCCAATTCTTACTATTTGTTATAGTCACTGACTAATTGAATGACTACATGAACATGTCTTAATCAATAAGATATTACAAGTTAACAAATCCTACTTTAAGTTCCAAGTCTTTTCACACGTAGAAGACTTAATGTTCATGTCTTAATAATGAGACATAACATATATTAAACTAAAGCAAACCGAGTACCATTCATGGTCTCAATAGTAACTTTCAAAGTTAATCCTAGACTTATCATGTTATCATTTTCTAGGAAAATATAATCATGTGGTTTATCTTTCTATCTTGACATTCCATATCTAATATGGCAACCTACCACAAATGTGTAGTAGTCTTAATAGAGTAATAGTTTCCTTACTATAAAGTCAAGAAATTCCCTAATCATATTGTTTAAGTTGTTCTATGCCCACAATAAAGATTTCTACCACTTGGGTAGGGAACTACTAATTGCATAAAACAATACTACACCAGTTAGTTTTTTTGTATCAACAATATGATGGTGTCACAAATAGAATTAAGTCTATCTTAAAGCACAACTTAATATAAAAAGAACTCCATCTCTTGATAGCGAATCGTGCATAACTATCTTGTAGATAACTTCAACAACGGAAGCGACAACTCTAAAGGCAACAAGTTATCTAAGATAATACACGGTGATTCTTATTAAATGAAGATGCTTCATAGTTTGAAAGTAATTTACTATTTGAAGTCTAACATGAAATAAAGTGAGCAGCTTATAGCTTCCACTAAAATTGACAACTTTTCAAGTATGTCATTTGTATAAAATGTATTACTCCCACTGATTTTGACAAACATGGAGTGTTTCATTCCTAGTTAAAGTAAGTGATATTTTATCTTTCTATGTATTGGATATCCGCATATTATTGCTAGTATGTAATTAGATATTCAAAGAAGTTGGATCTTCTCTAAGATAGTTCACACGACACTTCAATCAACCACCTTCGATTGCTAGATCTTGATTAAGTTTATACTTAATAAAAATCAAACTTGAATACCCTTTGGGGTATTCTTACTGTCGACCTACAAGAGAAAAGAAGAGGAGAAAGTTTGGTTTAAATTTATGAAACAATAAATCACATTCATGTGTTTATATACTAGAGCCTTGAACTAATTATGGTAAAGATTTCAACTTAGCCTCCAAGTAATTATTCCTTCTAGAAACAAAATCTCTTCTTCCCCTTTCTTTTGCTATAATCGGCCGACCAACACCATAAGAGTGTTTGGTTTGACTTTTTGACTTTCTATTATACTTAGTTATGCAATTACATTAATTACCTTAAAGTATTAAGACTTTTTAGTTAATCCACGTTTAACCTTTTAACTTATTAATTAATTATCGTTAAATATACAGTATTATCAAACTAAGATTATACAATCAACATATTATATCGTATATGTTAATAAAAGATTATCTTGGTGTCTAAGTGTGTAATCTCTTAGGCCTACGTACTCCTAACCGTATAATATACTATTTATGACTTATACGCATCCCTACAGATCATTACCAACCTTTTCACTCCCACTTTTATAGGGGACACAGGTATTATACTATCGACTTTAACTTAAAAGACTGGCCCCGTATTTTACATATTATGAATACTAGAACGAACCAGAGTATTAAAGTAAGTTCGAGAAGTAGTTTTATTCTGAGAAACAGTTGATCCAATATCCTCATAAAGACCAACAATAGAGGTATCTGGCATGACACTTAGATAAGTAGTAGGAATACTCGAAGTAGCAATAACAACCATAAGTTTCTTAGTCAGGATAACAACATCCACAACCAATTGGGCATCCTTAGCGTCATATTTTTTCTTCTTATTTTGTTCATTCCCTCGTCCTGAATCGAAAAACCATGCTTCCATCATCAAACCATCTAGATATATTCAAATTAAAATTTGAAAACCAGTAGAAGATTTAAACCCTAAATGAAGTTAGGGTTATCAGTATGTGGAAATCGTGATTGACAAACACTTAATAGTTGATCGCAAAAAAGTAACCCTAAAGGACGATTTATAATGAACCCTAAAAACGAATGAGAAGCCTATTGACCTAAGACAATCTGAAAACTAGACGGTATCGATGATTAATCACAAAATAATAATCACGATACTCGACTATTGATGAATTGGTGTTGGATTGATCGTGTTGCAAAGTTGAACCAGGGATAATGGGTGCCAAAATCGTTAAACTGGTGGGAATATTACTATTACGTGTACCAAAGTCACTCGTATATTGGGATATTTTTAATGAAAAAACAGTAAAATATACAAACATTACATGGCATGCCATTCTTATGATAAGATAGGTTTGAAGTACACTTGGTGCAATTTTTTTCGTCTAGTGTTGGGCTGAGATGGAGGATTCACCCACATTGGTTGCACTTAATCGATTTTCGAAGTAACACAATTTTCGGAAAAACCTTTGACCAAAAAAACAAACAAGGACAATAGATTAAACCATAGACGTTAATATCACGATCTAGCTCTTAATACCTTCCGATTTTACTATCCCATTAAGGAAAAACAAATCGATCCTTCATATGATCTTCAAAAGCCATATGATCTTAAGTATGATCTCGATTTTAGCATAGGATCGTAAGATCTGACACTTTTGTTAAATAAATGAACTAATTAACTATAAATGAATGAGACATATGACTGTTATAAATCTTTTGTAAGAGTAACATATATTAGTTTTCATACTAGTTAACTTTCTTAAATATTATTTTCTTCGAAAATTTGTTATAACATCACATTTGAATACAAGTTCTTTCAAAAATAAAACTTTTTCAACACGTAAGTATGATTTTTCTATCTCAGTTCGATCATACGACTCGAATCTTGTAAAAGTAAAAAACGATCCATGATAGAATCGCGATTTTGATAGACTTGAATTAAACTAACTATTTCTTTCTAAATTAAACTAACTATTTTAGAATAGACTCATTTAATTGTTGAAAAATAAGAAGTTTTCTTAGAAAACAAAAAACTACTGGTAGTTAAAGATGAGTATTTTTAAAAAAATTTTTATTGAAAACGGAAAACTTGTTTTCACATTTTATAACTAATAGCTAGAGAACTTGGGTTTAGAGTTCTCCCGTTCTCAACAGGTTCTTTGGAGAATGAAGAGTTACTCTATTCTTAATAAAACGAGAAAAAGAAAATTAAAAAAACTTTTGTGTAACTAAACGCAGAAGTAAACAAATACTAGCATTTTATTGAAACATTTTTTTCTTCTGTCATTTTGTGATAAAAGTTGAGAATATGTTTCTCCGGCCCTGTCGCTAGCTACAGACACGTGTTGATATAATTACTTAGAAAAACAAACTCTCAAACACGTCTTGGCATAATTCTCAAATGATATTTGCTAATGCTTTTGATATTAATTTTCATGGTCAACTTAAATAGCATTTGTACTAAGTCTTTAGAGGTGACATCTCATTCTTATGATAAGATATGTTTGAAATACAATTGGTGTGTTTGTCTTCGTTTAGTGTTGAGCTGAAATGTAAGGTTCACCCACATTATCGAAAAAACATTTTACAAAAAAAATAACAAACAAGGACAACGTTTTAAGTCATTAAACTAAACTATTTCTTTTTAAATTGCTTGAAAACCTTATGTTCGTAGAAAAAAAATTAACATTTTATTTAAACACTTTTTTTTTGTCATTTTGTGATAAAAGTTGAGAATATGTTTCCCCGGTCCCGTTGCTAGCTAAAAACACGTCTTGGCATAATTACGCCGGAAAACAAACTCTCAAACAGCATATACCATTAGGAATCCGACCTAGTTTTCAAGCTACATTCTTTTTTACAAATTAACATCATCCCAAGTGATTAACAAGTCCCACCCACCCACTTACATACCCACTCTTTTGTCCTTTCCAAAACTAGTTTGCATACTTACTAGATGCTCTTAGTTAATGTTCACTTTTTACACTTAAGCATTAACATATTCTATATGTTTAATATGCATCATTAGGAACCAAACTTACTTAGCTCAGTTGGCCATCAAGGATGTCTTTAGAGAGGTTGTTATCACATGCGAGAGGTCTCATGTTTTAGTTTCTTCGTCGAGGTTTTCTTTCAAGGTGGAAATCTATGGGATTCCGTCTCATAAATACCTCGATTCAAGGCTGCCGGAGACTACCTTCTGGGTAAGTAGTGTAGAATCGGATCACTAATTATTATTTAAGGCTGAGAAGGACTACATTCTAAGTAAGTACTATAAAATCGAATAACTAACTTACCAACTGTCCTAACTCGCCGTTAAAAAAAATATATATCATTAGGGTTTTTGAAGTTATAAGAGCCAAAGATGGCAACATCAGGGTCCCAATGGAAACCCTTTTCTTTCCCAGCTGTTTTGCTCTTTTCTTTCTTCCCTTTGGCATCTATCTATCGTTGTTGTATCCATTTCCTCATTCCACTTCTTAAAATGGCCAAATAACTCTCACGAATCTGCATAACTCGTTCATATTCTTTTAAATAAAGTTCATTGCTGTCGAAAAGGCAAAAGGTCATCAGACAACTTCATCTTTTGAGTAGCGAATTGGAACCCATCATTCTCGTGATTGTCTATTTTATCAACATATATATTGTCACGTGTGCGCGTGTACGTGTTTATCTTACATAAACCAATAAACAAGGACGGACTTACATGAAAACCAGGTGTAGCACAAGTCACATCCATTTTCGTGACTCAAGAAAATGTAGAAAAAATTATACGTGCAAACTTCTGATAATATATGTGTTACTTTATTTATTTAACGTGCAACTTTTGTTAAGCCCAAAAAAATGTTTTTAGCATGAGTTTAGCTTGTTGTTGGACATGAAATGGGCATTCTGAAAATGTTGGCGTATTGTTGTAGTGCATGGAATAGGAATTACGCATTATCATGCATTACTAAAAGCTTTGAAGTCAATCCATCATTCTATATGCTATTTTAGGTAACTATGATTAAAGTTTAACATTGACTTTTTAAAAGTAAAACAACTTCTAATGTCTTCGGAGTTTATCAGAGTTGTCTTATGTTAATTATATTCGGTGAGTTGAATTTTCATCATATTTAAGATTCTAAAATGTAGAAAAGGTAGAAAATGGGGAACCAATTAAAAAGTAAACATCTTCGTCAACTTTCTTAATTTCTTTGCTAACCTTTTACTGTAGTACGTTTTAAAATCGGTTATAACACAGAGTTGTTATAGTTTAAACTATAAACATGTTTTAGGAGTACGCAGGGGCGGAGTTAAGCGAGTTTTCGGGGATGCACGAGAATTCGATAGAATTTTGTCGCGTATCGTATATATTTGATAAAAATATTTATTTCTTTAAAATAAACTCGGTCACAAAAACATTTACTATATAGATACTTATATTAAAAAAATTGTGAACCTGATCACTTTATAATCTAGTTCCGCTTTAGGATGTATGTTTGACATACCTAGCTAGTTATAAGTTGTATGTTGTAAAGTATAAATTGCAAAGTTGTTAACATGAATTATAAACTGTATTTTTTTTTCAACAAAAATATTTAGTAAATTCGTTGTTAACTGTAAAACAATAAGATGTAAAATAACTCAAAAAGACGTATTTTAATATGTATAGCATGCATTTGGGGTGGCCGCGGAGGTTCACCTGCGACGACTCCGAACAATCCGAAAGGGTAGTCACTTTACCGTTAGTCGGCTCAAAATGTCGAATCGAAAACCCTTGTATATCAAAAAATAAGTATAATATGGTTAGAGGGTATACAATAACTTACAGTTCTAACAACTTTTAACAATTTAACAAGTTTCGTGAATCAACTTTTCATTTAAAAGGCACTTGTTTAAAATAAAAGCTTAAAATTCGTGTGTTTAAAAAAACATACTCCCCGTCTCAAAATTATAGTCCACATTATTATTTTTGAACGTCTTAAATTAATTGTCCATTTCTAAAAATAAATAAAGGATGTAGATTAAGTTTACCATATCACCCTTACTTAAAAGTATTATTACAAACAATAAATAAGTAGTAAATTAATCGATTAAAGGTAAAATTGTCAATGTGTAAAAAATGAGAGTGAGAAAACTTAAAAATGTTATTTTTATTAAATTACGTATTTTTGTCGGTTGTCAATAAATATGAGACAGGGAAGTATTTATTTTTAAAAATATTATATTTAAAATAAAAAACTAACAAATTTAAATAAAAACTTTTACTGTAATCACCAGCTAGGTTCTTACTATTTTTAGTTACCGACTTATTGTTTGATGTAAAAACTTAGATAGTTAATTTGACCGTGCAATTGAAAAATATATCTCGCAGATATTTTCTTCTTAGCTATATAACAAAAACATTAGCTTTAGTTATTGGACCCTATTGTTTATGCACCACGCTTAGCTTTCCACAGTAGAAAATGACAAAAAGGAAATGCATATTTTTTAATTTATCTCATATGCAAATTGCGAATGTGGATGAATAGACCCTCGCCACAATCATAAACGAATACGAATATGAATTATTTATATACTTCTAGCTTCTTTTCATATTAAATTTACAGCTAATGTATGCATATATATACTCGTCGTAACAAGTACTTTTTATCTTTCGTGCATGCATTCGATACTTACAATCCGCGTTCACCTTTCGAAACGTCGATCTCATGTTATATATATTTTTATAAAAATGTAATCGACTACGACTGCGAGTCTATGTACGTACAGCAAATAAATGAAAAGATCTACAGGCATTAACGAAATATTCTAGTTTTATATTTATACTACATATAAAAAAGATTAGTAATATATATTCATATACATATTGTACAAACTATTTATACTAAATATTTAAGGATATAATATTTAAGTAACATAAATCTATGTGAACGTTTTACACGCTAATATAACATGTCTATAATTTGAATTGAATGAAGTCCTTATAATTATCTTTATTATTACGTAATTTAATAAAAACATGTCTAAAAATTAATATTAAATAGTTCGTGATAAATTTTTTTTACTAAATATTACGTCATGCGTATAGTGGTTATAAAAAAAAATTAATCCAAAAATATCGTTCGTTAAAAGTATGATTGCAAGTAACTGCCGGTGCATTACGTGAGTACCTGCTACTAGTATAATACAATTGATGTTATTATGTTAAATTGATTGAAGGTTTGTTTTTACATACTAGCAGCATTTTTCTTGGAGGTACTCATTGCATCAAGCGGACATTAGTTGGTCTTTATGGTTTGTCTAAAATTGCATATAATGTCTCTTTAGAGTTTCAATTTGCATTTAACGTCCTTAACGTAGAAAATGCACACTCGTAGTCCTTGATTTTAACTTTCGTTATGGAGAAATCAATCTATCATGACTTCGTTTTGTAATTTTGGATTTTGCGGGTTTGGTAGTGATATATGAAAATGACTTACAAGTGGTATGATATTGATTTTTAAATTAAGTGGCATAGATTATGAGTGTATAAATAATTTTTGATATAAATGTGAAAGAGATATGATTGGTAGAATGATAGGAGTGTATTAGAAAAGCATAAACAATACATGACTTTTTGAAAAGTTTGATATTATTCTAGAAAGTTTTTGTAAGATTAAATTGCATTGTAAAAGTGCGTTTTCGAAAACTTTTAAAGATGATTTGGTATTCTCCAAGCGTTCGAAGGTGCGCACTATATTAATATACTAATCAATTTGTACCCAAGGAGTGTTATTTCTTTTTAAAATTTCTTTATCAAAAAATCTTTTGCGTTGCATAGTTTTACAAGCAAAGACTTTTAGTGTTTGAAAATTATTGCAAACGATGAGGTGGAAACTATAAAAACCTATTGCATGTTCTAGCATTGTTGATGTTCTAAGTGTGTGTTTAACATCTTATTATTTAAATTTGATGAAAAAAAAAGTTTAATTAACATACCTTCAAGTGGTGTGATTTAACGGACCAAAGTAACGCCAGTTAACTCATTGGACTTGTATTGTGTTCCTTTACAAAGTTAAGGATGCTAAAAGGAACTTGAAACTCTCAAAGATGTTAGATGCAATTTTGGAATCACAAGTACTACCCATGTAATTTACTCTTGCATCATTATTGTGTTGATGCAAACAAAAGTTGAGTTAGTCCAAAAACCCTTTCCTTCTCATTTCTTAATCATCAATGTCCATATCATTTTGTTTTTAGTTTCATAAAAACACTGATGATTACTTTAGGAGAATTTTGTACTAGACTTCTAAGTTTCAACTTAAATCGAAAAACACATTGTCTAAATACATCAAAGTATAAATGCATGCATCCAGCTTTTGCAGAAGTGTAGTGGAAACTGGAAAGAGCCCCCAATAGCAGCAAATGCATTAGGAGTAATAATGTACCAGTAGCCATTTAATGCATATTCAATACTTATTACAAAATTTTTGGTTTGTAATGAATTAATGTCTATGGAAATTGTGTTGGGGACCAAATGGAAGTGTTTCAAGTCATATCGATTTACCCCTCTCAATGCACTATTGTATTCAGAATACATAGACAAAGTTAGGATATAATATTATCAGATGCACAAATGTTTTTAACATTCATATAAGATACTTTTAAAAAGTAAAGTAATTAGAACGAAGAGTAGAAATACATTTCAATGGACCGGGTGCATTTTAGATTTATTTGGAAAAAAATCGATGTTTTTTTTTCAAAAATTAACACTATATCGAAAAAATCCATACGTGTCCCAGACACCTGCGAGACAGCTCCTGGCTTCGTCCCTGATTATATTTGTATGGTATAGTCCTCATATTTCACTTTACCCGGAGGTTATCCGGAACTAGTTTATTTACTCTTGAGTTTTCTCAAAAGTAGGGTTGTGATATGTTTATGTTTACATCTCACTTCTCTCATACCTTGCTATAGCAAAATTAGATACCATTGTTGTCGTAGTTGTTGTTGTCACTCGCATATTTAAAAATTTTGCGTTATATTCCTGAATTTGAGCAAGGAATGAGTAAATATAAAGCTACACGGATCATACCATTTGAGAGAATATTACAACACGTGTCGGGCAAAAAAGTATGTTTACTCGTAAATGATTTTGAGCCAAGTTTGTAACTTATTGCTAGTCACATGGCTAAACTATCTATGTTTAGGAACACTTTCTTGTTCTAGACTGAGATTAAAAGATAAAAGGAAAGTAGAATTTGTGCATTCATGATGTAATAGTAACTAAAATGGAAAGTTAGGGCAAACGTGAGAGATTGGAAATCTAGTAACCTACAAGTGCTTTTATGTGGTTATTAGATTATTGGATGTTTTTGTTGTTAGAAAAAACTTTCATAAACTACTAAACCTAACTTTTTATGACATACGGTGAAAGGTACGATCCTTAATGCTGTCCGCTCTTTTAAAAATACTATTTATGACATCTTTTATAAAGTCTTATTTTTTTCGTCTTAAATTAAAAGTTAATCTTTTTATTCTGGTTTTTCAAAACAATTATCTGATTTTATATTTCGATCAATCAAATTAAAAATTTTAAACATGAACATGACAGTTTATGGATATATAATATAATACGTTCAAATAGCACTTTTTTAAACAGATAAAAAAGATTGTAAATGTTTATTTATAAGATGAATAATGATTGATGCTAAAATATGTTTAAAATTATGATGTTTTCGCCTATTTACATATTTTATATTGTATGTAATATAAAGAGACTTTAAAAATCTAAAATGGAAAATTAATATATTAAAAATTTTAATAATTAAAAAAATTAATTCTAGATTCTCCACTACACAAAACATAAAATTCATACCAACTTTAGTATTTAATCAACTGAAAATGACTATTAACATATTTACATGGTCTTAACATGATGGCACAAAAAGCAATGTTAACTTACATAAGCAATTGTACCATATTAGGAAAACAATAGCACTAATTTAATTACCACCAAGTTGTGTCAATGGCGTAACATAACACACCACTTAAAGACTTAGAACATTAAGGTATAATGAAGTCTCAAAGCTTTCTTATTTAGGTTTCACAAGATGTTACATTATTTAATACACTTGCTTTTAAAAAACTCACCTAACAAACTCTCTCTTCTTATTTGGATCCATCATCATTTATTTTATATCATTTTTTTAAAAACTTAATTTATTTTATAAAATAAAATTACGAATCGATACGGTTCGAATACGACAGGCGATAAAATAAAAATACGATACGATACAAGTTCGATGTAATTTAATATGTTCTGAGATCCGAATTGGATATGTCCTCTGAGAATCCCCACCTGAACAACATATACTTAGCTTTTCTTTCTTAATTTTCTCCTCCAACTCTTTTTCGACCATTTTTTCTTCTGCTAAGTTTTCTCGTAATGCTTCTTCATCAAGAAGCATTTGACGTTCTTGTTCCTCAGTAAGATGAAACTCACCACGTACCTCGTATTATTCAACAAGGTTGTCTTATTCGTCAAGTAGACCATCAATAGTAGTAGGAATTGATGATCCATCCACCGGGTTTAGTTATGGTTGTGGGGGGATTGATTCAGGTACTTTTTCAGCGTTGACGGGTTGCTTCAAGTTGCTTTTCGTTTGTTTTTTTCTTGTTTCTAGAAGTGTTTTCTTGAGACATGTTTGAGAGTATGGTTTTTGTATGAAAAAATTAAAGCAAGTGAAAGTAGTATTTATAGAGAAAACATAGCCGTTGAAAATTCAAACAAATACATAGCCGTTGGAGATTCAAACAAATACAACACGGGAATTAAAATTACAACACGGAAATTAAAATAACAACACGGAAATTAAAATAACAACATAGAATTAAAATTACAAGACGAAAATTAACATTAGAATTATTTCACCCGTTTCGATTTAAATTCCATTTGTCTTTCTATTTTAGTCGCTTTTCGAAACAAGGCATCATGCATCTCATAATCTTTGTCTGATTCTTTTTTTCAAAATTTGATTATCGAATCACGCCACTCTTTTAGAATATCAGTGTATTTTTCATATGCTTTATGCAAATCATCTTTAACAATTGATGGACTTTCAAATTTGAGGGCTAAATCTGCAATCGTTTTCTGTCGAACGTTGTCTTCTTTAATTAGTTTATCAACCAAGGTTTTGATTTGATCAAAAGTTGGTGGAGCTGCACAAGCCATATTATTTGTTGATTTGAAATTATATTTGAATTTTAAAGGTAAAATGTGAAAGTAATTATAACGTTGGGTATATAATTATAGAGTTAGGATCAAATGAGAAGAAACCTTAAAATAAGAAGAATAAGAAGAAATTATAAGCGCATATTCGATATGCATCCACTTAAATTAGATGTATCTTTATAATATTATATGCATTATAATGCATCATAACGAGTTGTATAGCTTTTAATTAGATGGATATATGTATATTAGATGCATTTTATGATTTATCTATATTTTGTTCCTCTACACGTGCCAAAATCATGAAAATCAATTTGCACCATCTACACATCAAATTAACTTCGGAAACTCAAGATGGTGCATCTATATGAATATAAATGCATCCAATGCAAGTCGTTGCATCTCAAATGTGTGATTTTAGTTTCTTCTCACCACTTCTTATTTTAAGTTTCTTCTCACTCGATCTTTACTTATTACTTATACTTTAAATATAATTAAATTAAATTAAAAAAATATAACGGTCAAAACTTTTTTTAATTAAAATAAACCAAAACCAACGGTCGAAACTTTTGTTTTATTCTCGTCGTGGAAGTGGCTAGTGATTGAATGACAAAGAACTGGTGAGGGTGGTGGTGTGGTGGCGTAGAAGTGGCGAGTGCCACATAGGACTGGCTAGGAGAGGATGGTACCTACTGCTCTTATAATTATCAATGTTATAAATAACGTGAAGCGTGTCGTGACGACATGTCTAAACCACACATTTTAGCAGCTATTCGTTTTAAACGGTGTACATAATAATTAAAAGTAAAAACTATTTTTACATCTAATAATATTTACTATATTTTTCAGAGTTTGAATTCAAAAAGCTCGTGATACTTCATATTTTAGCGTGCCTTTTCATATATCAACTCACACCAGTGGTGGAACTAGAAAGTTGGCGGAGTGGGGGCAAAAAAAATTTTTTTGGACAAAAGTCTTTGTATACATTAAAATATAAGATTTTTACATACTTTTTTTTTCTTTTGGGGGGCAATTTGAAGGTTTTTACATTGTTTTATTGTAATTCGAATTAAAATAGGATGCACTTTAATAAATTGGTCCTAAAAAGAAAATTTTACACTAAAATTTGATTTTTTTTTTAGCGAGCCATGGGGGGCGCCCCCCTCCCCCACTTGCAAATACTTCCGCCCCTGACTCACACCATACCTTCACTCGACTTCTTAACGTGTTACGTAACGTGAAAATCGCGGCTCAAATTTTAGCGTGACTTTCTAACACGTTATGTAACGTGAAAATTGTGCGCCTCAAGTTTTAGCGCGCTTTATAAAAGATACATACACATAGAAAAATAAAACCAAAAGTATAAATATAGTTTGGACAAAAGTATGTAGGGACCACAAGTGATGTCTTCTTCTAAGTCACAAGTCCCATATAAATCAATGAAGCAGGTACTAAAGAAAGAACACATACACTATCAAACACAGGACCTCCCCTTTCAGCTTCCAGCTTCTTTTCTTTTGTTTTGTGTTGTGTTGTGTTCTTTATACCAACAACAACTTGGGCTTATAAAATATATATTTATTAAGATTTAATAAAAATGTATGCAGATAGAGGAGGGCTAATGTTTCCTTATTTTCAGAATTTGTCATCTGATGTTCAACAATTTGATGATTTCTGTCACTCTCACAAGTCCATTTCTACTTGCTTGGTAATTTTTCCTTTTTTTTTTTATAATCTTGTTTTGCTATTTGTTGATTAGGGTTTATATGTTCTTGATTGGAATGCATGTTTTTTTTTTTTATATATATATTGGTTCTTGATGGTTTTTGATTTCTGGGTCTCCTTGTTCTTGCTTAGAATTTATCAAAGTTAGATGCTTTTTATTAATAATCTAAGTTAATGTTGTTTAATTGTTTTTCATTGTTCTTGAGTTAAATGGATATATTGAGCTATGTGTTTATGTGTTCTTTGTTCCACTTTTGACCCTTTTGTTAATACTTTGATGTCAACTTGTAAGTAATAAAGATTAAAGATTCACCTTTTCACCGCACTCGCAAGATAAAGTGATTTGCACCAATGGTTATGTTTTTATGCAAGTTCTTGTTAGGGAAAAGATAGTTTGACCTTTTTAAGTTTGTTTGATCCTTTTGTGTTGTTTTAAGACGAACTATTGTGTTACAAGCTAACTCCATGTTCTTGAGTGCGCGAAAGTCGAAAGGCTTAGCTTGGTAGCAGACAGGAGAACTTTAGTTCTCTACTATTGTTTGTGCTTAAGTCGCCAATTCCATTAATATAATCGAAGTGGTATTGGTTACCATTTAAGGAAATTCGGAAAAGAGTTTCATGTGCATACATTTTTTAGAAGTGAAAAGGTCATTACATTGTTGCTAATGGATCCAGTTTTGTAGTTCAAAACATAAAATTGAACCATTCCGTTTTTAAGATCTTTGCTTGGTTGTTGGTTGTTATATGAGAATTTGTGTTGTTTCTAATCGATTTTCGTCTGGTATCTTCAGGATAGCCTAATTCAAACATCCGCTATATCAGAATATGATCTTGGGGGAGAAGGCGATCTTTTCAAAGCACCAGAAGCGATAATTGAACAACCATTGATGAGCCTCGATCCCATGACATCTGCCATGTCAATGATTTCTTGTGGAGAAGATGCTATTTCCTCTCAAGATCTTACTGTTACAGATATCACATCGCTTCAGAATGAGGAGTTTCTGAATGACGTTTATTACGAATGCAAGAATATCTTGGCAAATGAAGCTGCAACTGGAAGCGAATCATCACCTTTTTCTGAAGTCCTAAACTATTTCCCAGTTTCAACAGATGAAAACCCTGTCGCAAAGGATAATGTAACTCCATCGTTCCAAATCCCAAAAAGCATGAGCTGTGATAGTTTAAGTTCGATGGATTGGATTCAAGGGGCTCAAGTTAAACCAAGTTATCTGAATTTCAGTGAAATAGATTTCGGGAATGCTAATGGCATGCGACGGGCTTTCAGTGAAGGAGACATAAAGGTTAACCTCAATTTGTTTTCTGCATCATGTATGCGTATGATAATAGAATCATATTATTTCTTTTAATCTCAAAGCTGAGGCCATTATATCATATTAAATGAAAAACTACGAAAGAAAAAAAATGCAAATTGGCAGCAGCAGAAAGTCTGCATAAACAGGTACATAATGAACAAATTGACGGACATGATTGGTAGGTTGTGTTCTTAACCGACTATAGAAGAATCAGTATACAAACAATCGAAAGACGTAATATAGAATAACCAAGCTATCGTTGTAAGCTCAAATTCGTATACATTCCATTGAATTCTTAAAGCTTGGAATGGATTTTGGTGTGTGCACATTCATGTGCATGCCTTTATGTATGCATCTAACTTGATCCTTTACACGCACGTGTGTGTGTATGTTTCATGAGCATATCCGCATATATAAGAAGCTGAATAGGCGGATTCATTGATACCTAGTGTTTTTCTTTTATGACAGACCCTTGATGATGCTAACAGCCTCATTCATTACCCCCTTGGACAGCCATCGCTAATCAGTGAGCGCATCAGTGAAGACCGTATGCAAAAGCTCTCAAGATACAGGGATAAGAAAACAAAGAGGAATTTTGGAAGAAAAATCAAGGCAAGTATATAGTTCGATGACACGTTTTTTGGTAATATTAAGATAAGTCAGCTAAAAAGAAAACAGATCAAGGTATCTAATAGTTTGCGGTATTCAGTATGCTTGCAGGAAGGCTTTAGCAGACAGTCAGCCGAGGATCAGAGGAAGGTTTGCCAAAACAGACGAATCTGACAACTTGAGAAAGTGATATAGAAATGATAGAAGTGAGGTGAAGTGAACTGGAATGAAGTGAAGTAGCTAGTGCTGATGATTGATGAAGCAGATAGAAGAGAATATCAATGGTAGCTTTACAATCTGACTCCCCCGGGTCAACAAAATCAACGCAGGTTTTGCTAAATAAACTAGGAGGCTCCAAATACCCCGCCAACCCTTTTATCATATGTTATTAAATGTAATAAAAATAATCTTTCTAGTCCGTCGTAGACCCCTGAATGTTGAAGAGCTGTGTTGTATATAAAGTATTTGTTAAATAACGACTGCTGCTTGTTCTGATATCATTATATGCATGATGCGCTAGCTAACTAAGTCAGGTTTAAATGGTTGCTTATGTGCCTTGTGTTTGGGACTGACTGACTTGTTAGTCATTTCAGAAATAACTTAAAACTGTTGCGAGAGTTCTCTTGCTGATAAAAACTGAATCTTGATGTCGATTAGGTCTATGGTAACTGAGTCTTAGAAACGTTTTGGTTGCTAAAGCTTGAATCTTGGGATGTTGCAAGATGATTATATATTGGCATACCCCTAGTTAAGAATTGATCAGGTTTAATCAGATCAACTATAATATCAGAAAAAGAAGATGAAAATTATAAAGAAAGCTAATGCCAAAAAGTGCAGACAGAACAAGATATGAAGTGGGTCATATATGGCTTGTCCTGAACCAGGCCACCCCCACCCACCCAACCAACAACCTCATGCAGGTCTATTTATGTTACAATGAAGTCCATAAGGGTGAAGGGTCATGTCATTGCATCAATTTGTGACTTACTGCTTTAATCATGTCAAATTTTTCTTCCAATTTTTGGCAATTATTACCAAACAAACATCAGCCTGCAACACTTTGTACACCAATGACCAACCCATCTCCTGAACTTTGTTAAATTTCCTTCTATAGCCAAGTCAAATTTGCAACCAAAATAAGTCAAACTCTCATCTTGTTCAGTCAGTTACTACTTATTCAATCTGTCTCAGATAGATAAGATCAGTATATCACACGACTCGGATACGTATATAATACGTTGAATAGTATTAATTTGGTCTAATTTCTATAATGTTTCTGAATTATTTTTTACTCTTATCCGTATAGTTAAATTACTTTGTAACTTAATATCCTAACTAATGCCTCCCGCGCTGAGAGTCTGTAAATGGCAAATGGACGACAGAATGTGATTTGTCATTTTTCGACTAGGGAGAGTGTGTGCTCCAATATTTATACTAGTTTTTAGTGTGTGTTTCCTTATATGGGTCATTTTTCGACTAGCTAAAGAAGAAGCTCCAATATTGTGGTGTATGCTTGTAAATGTGGTCTCCTGACTTGATAGCCTGGTTTTACTTGTATCGAGTCATTTTGCGGTCAAAACTTAAGCCAAAAGGGATCAAAATGTTACACATCTTTGTTTAAATATTGGCGAAACAATCAAGATGAAAGAGTGATAAAAATATGTTGGCTGTTTGGTTTACATTTTTATGGCCTGCAGTAAAAAGGTAATAGCGATATGCCGATATGCTTCAGTAAAATCTAATATGTGATTTGTATATGACTTGTTCATGTTGATGGTCAAGCCTTCAAGGAAATATGGGATTCAGTAAACTATGGTTTAAAGTAATTAGGCAATACTGACACGTTTTTATGGATAAAAAGGAAGTATGTGTGGATAGCTATTCTGCTTGGCGGTATATTAAGGGTTGTCAATGGAGTGTGAGCATCATTTGGATGGCTATATGTTTTCGCCTTTTCGCTGCAGGAGATTGGCAAGCAGCTGCTCAAGTAGACAAGGATCTTATGAGAGTGTAAAAGACAATGAGTTAACTCGCCAAGTGACACCAAACAATCGATTGGATCAGAACTTCAGAAGATATATAACTCCTGGTGCAGCTTGATTAATGTTATCGTAGCAATAAACGTAAAAGTAGTCCTAAACGTACCTTAATTTTTTTGACCCGTGAACCAATGTTTTGAATTGAAATCTGGATAGGTGTGATACTGTGATCAAACTAGTGAAAAACATGTTAATTTTTGGAGTCCAATCACGGGATGGCTGGACTAACAGAACTTTGGCCTATTGACTAGTGTAATCAAGATACTCGTTAAGAGGTTCAAGTCCCGTCAAGGAAAAAGGTCAAATCAACAATAATACCCAATCCCACGGGCCACGTAGACGGTCATACATTATCCGAGGGTAAAGAGACTGCTTCCAAAAAGACCTCCGAGCCAATAAAAAAAAAGACCATGTTCAAGTGCAGACACATTCTATCTTTTCCTCCATTTTCTGTTATCACAATCTTTTAAAAATGTCAATTATCTCACTAATCTCTCCCGCCAAATTCGCACCAACACCCATAAAACATTCAACACAAACCTTAAAAAACCAAACCTTAAATTCTGCTGACACAGTTAAAGTCCTGAAACATTGCATCCGAACACGAAACCTGGAGCTCGGTAAGCTCGTGCACTCGAAACTAAACCAGTCAGTTGTCAAACATGACTCAGTTGTACTCAACTCACTCATTAGTTTATATTCAAAATGTGGAGACTGGTTTACCGCCAAAACTATATTTGAATCAATGGATGATACTGTTAAGGATTTGGTCACTTGGAGTGCCATGATATCGTGTTTTTCGCATAACGGTATGGAGTTGCAGGCGTTGCTGACATTCGTTGAGATGCTTGAGCACGGCGAGTGTCCGAATCAGTACTGCTTTTCGGCTGCGATTCAAGCGTGTTGTAGTAAAGAGTACGCGAGGATTGGTGAAGCGGTTTTCGGGTTTGTGAAAAAGACAGGGTACTTTGGTTCTGATGTCTGTGTTGGTTGTGCTCTGATTGATTTGTTTACGAAAGGTTTTGGCGATTTGGAGTCTGCGAAGAAGGTGTTTGATCGGATGCCTGAAAGAAACTCGGTTACGTGGACTTTGATGATTACTAGATATGGGCAGTTGGGGTGTCATGAAGATGGGATTGGATTGTTTTTGCGTATGTTGTCGGGTGGGTTTATGCCTGATCGGTTTACTTTGAGTAGCGTTCTGTCTGCGTGTGCTGAATTGGGATTTGTTACGGTTGGTCAGCAGTTGCATTCGTGGGTTGTGAAGATGGGGTTGTGTTTGGATGTGTATGTCGGATGCAGTCTATTGGACATGTATGCAAAGTGTGATGGTAGAGAGCCAATGGAGGACGCTAGAAAAGTATTTGAACGGATGCGTGTTCATAATGTGACGACTTGGACTGCGATGATTACTGGATATGTGCAAAGTGGAGGTCTTGATAGAGCCGCCATTGAGCTCTATTGTAAGATGATCACGCAAGGTGATGTCTTGCCAAATCATTTCACTTATACGAGTCTTTTGAAGGCATGTGGAAGTCTTTCGAATCTGGAAGCTGGTAAACAAGTTCATAACCATGCAGTGAAATCGGGTCTCGTGTCTGTGAACTGCGTGGGAAATTCTCTTATTAGCATGTATGCTCGATCTGGTAGCATGGAAGATGCCCAAAAAGCTTTTGAAATCCTACTTGAGAAGAACTTAATCTCTTACAATGCCATTGTGGATGGGTATGTTAAAAATACAAGTTCTGATGACGCCTTTAAGATGTTTGATAAAGTTGAGGAGACAAAGACTGGTGTCGATTCCTTTACGTTCGCCAGCCTTTTAAGTGCAGCAGCTAGTCTTGGTGCTGTTGGAAAGGGCGAGGAAATGCATGCTCGGTTGGTGAAGGCAGGGTTGGATTCAAACCAAAGGGTATGTAATTCTTTGATATCAATGTATTCACGGTGTGGAGATATAGAAGCAGCTGCTCGAGTTTTCGACAAAATGAAAGAACGGAATGTGATATCATGGACTTCAGTAATCACTGGTTATGCAAAACACGGTCTTGCAAAAAGCGCTTTAGAAAAGTTTGAGCAGATGCTTAAAGCAGGCGTAAAACCAAATGAGGTCACGTATATTGCTGTTTTATCAGCCTGCAGTCATGTTGGGATGGTTGACGAGGGACTAAAACACTTCAGTTCAATGTATAGTGACCATAAGATAACCCCAAAAATGGAACATTACGCGTGTGTAGTTGACTTATTAGGAAGGTCAGGCTCACTTGATAAGGCCGTTGACTTTATTAAGTCAATGCCTCGAAAGGCTGATGCTTTGGTATGGCGTACATTACTCGGAGCCTGCCAAGTTCATGGAAATACAGAATTGGGAAAGTTATGCGCAGAAATGATAACTCAGCAGGATCCGGATGATCCATCTGCTTATATACTATTATCCAACTTGTATGCTTCAAAGGGTCAATGGGAAAAAGTGGTTAAAATCCGAAAGACCATGAAAGAAAGGAACTTGATCAAGGAGGCAGGTTGCAGCTGGATAGAAGCTGAGAACCAGTCTCACAAATTCTACGTGGGCGACACTTTTCATCCTCGAGTGCACGAAATTTACAAAGAGCTAGATCAGTTGGTCGCAGACATAAAGAAACTAGGATACGTTCCTGATACAGTTTTCGTCCTGCACGAGCTTGATGAGAAAGAAAAAGAACGATACTTGGTTCAGCACAGTGAGAAGATTGCTGTGGCGTTTGGGTTGATAAGTACGTCAAAAACAAAACCGATAAGAGTGTTCAAGAATCTGAGAGTATGTGGAGACTGTCACAGTGCAATGAAGTATATATCAGTGGCAAGGGGGAGAGAAATAGTGGTGAGAGATTCAAATAGGTTTCATCATTTTAAGAACGGGTCGTGTTCGTGCAATGATTATTGGTGATGTGATTTTGTATAACAGTTAAAGAGTATGACATATATATATCTCCATGACTCCATTGGCATTGTATGTATATCAGCATATATATTTTTTAAGGGATTTTTACTGATAAAAAGAAGCAAGAAAACACATTACTGTATATATTATTGTTTGTGAGGTATTACTGCTGATAAAAATGCTCATGGGTCATAGCTAGAAGGGGGGGTGTCTGGTGAAATTCAAACCATTGTAGCTATAGGTTTTGTTACTGGGGTGGAAACGAGCCGAGTCAAACCTGAGCCAACCAGAGCTCGAGCTTGGCTCGTTTAAGTTTCACAAAGCTCGAGCACGGGTCGTTTCGAGCTTTATCATTTAAGCTCAAGCTCGGCTCATGGTTTGTTAGACAAACTCGGGCTCGGCTTGAGGTCAACTCGTTTATACGTTTGACAATGTTAAATTAAAACTTGGCTCGACCTCGGCTCATAATATATCTATTTTTGGCTCGTTAATAAGCTTGTTATTAAGCTCGTATATAAAAACATTAGACAAGCGAGCCCAAACGAGCTTTATACGTAAAGCTTGGGCTCAAGCTGGTTTAGACTCGGCTCGTATAGAGGTGGGTAAACCGGATTTTTTTTAACGGACCGGTTTATAATTCCGGTTTGGTTTTGAGTCAACTGGTCAACAAACCAATTTGACTTAAACCCCATCGGCTTAAACCGGTTTTTGTTAGATTTTACTCAGTTTTTAACCGAATCGGATCATGGGATCGGTTTAAACGGATTTTCATGATTTTTAATCCGATCTCGGTCATATTATTAAACCGGTTGCGAACCATCGGATCGTATTGAGAAAAAACGGTTTTAAAAAACCGGTTTTCCAAATTGGTTTCGGTTTTTTCCTTGATCGAATCATAAACCGGTTTTGCTTGTACGAGCTTTTTACCGATCCAATCTTTAGCTTTTCACAAACAGCTCGACTCGTTTCTACCTCTAGTTTTTGTACATACGAGTTATCAGATGCTGTTGGAAATAATTTGTTAATAATTTCCATAAAAAAAGAAACAAAAACTTAAGGGGGGCTTGGTTAACCCGAGGGGAATGGGAATGGGTAAGGGTAAGGGAATACAAAGGAATGCAATGAATATTCCTTAGTATTATCATTACCATTGTTGGTGCTTGGTTAATATAAGACGTGATGGTCGACAGAGGTGGCGATCGGACGTAGAGATGGCGGTAATGGCGTGGTTTGGTGGTTTTTGGGTGGTTATTGACGGTTGGTTGGTGGTTGCAATAAACGGTTGTGGTAGTTGGTATAGATGGCGACGTGATAGAGTGTGGTGGCTACATCGGTAGAGGTGGTGTGGTGGTAGTAGTGATAACGCCATCAGTATCCGTTAATGATGGTGATAAAGCGTGGTGGCGGCATCGGTAGAGTGGTGGTGTCGAGAGAGTGGTGGCGTTGGGAGGGTGGTGGTAGCGACAATAGTGGTGGCCAGTGGTGGTGGCGTCCGAGAGTGGTGGTGTTGGAGAGTGGTGGCGGCGTTAGGAGGGTGGTGGTCAAGGGTGGTGGTGCCTTTAGGAAGGTGGTGGCAGCGACAATGGTGGTGGTCAGTGGTGGTGGTGGCGGCGTCGGATAGTGGTGGTGACGGAGGGTGGTGGTGGCTACAATGGTGGTGGTTAGTGGTGGTGGTGGCGTCAGAGAGTGGTGGTGTCGGAGAGTGGTGGTGACGTTAGGAGGGTGATGGTGGTGACAATGGTGGTGGTCAATGCTGGTGGTGGCGTCAGAGAGTGGTCGTGGCTTTAGGAGGATGGTGGTAGCGACAATGGTGGTGGTGGTAGCGTCGGAGAGTGGTGGTGTCGAAGATTGGTGGTGGTGTTAGGAGGGTGGTGGTAACGACAATGGTGGTGGTCAGTGATGGTGGTGGTGGTAGGCGGTGACACCACATATACATACGTCAATCTATTACTTTGAATCCATTACCCCAATTTGTAGGGGAATGGTTCATTACCCATTAATGGATAATGATTACCTGTATTTTTATTAACCAAACAACATTAACCATTCCCTTTCCCATTATTTACCCCTAATACCCTTAACCAATCACACCCTTAGAAAACACAAAGCTCGTTTGCCTAAAGATTGTGAGATAGTAATATGATGATTTTATGCAGGAAAAAGAAGATACGTATAAGCTTAAAATAGTCACTTAAATAAAATAAATAGAATAGTATGTTAATGTCAACGGTGTTAAGAAATCTATCTATTTTATTAAAAAAAACAAATCTATACAGTTTGCATGATGATTATTATTATGTCCTTAATCTACGACAATATTTTCACTAAATTTTAGATGGTACATCATTAATACTCATGTTTTATTAGAAATTACAAAAAAAAAAATGCATAAAATTTTTGTTTGTTACCTGATTTACATTGGAATATATGTTTTTTTTTTCCTTTTTCGTACTTTTTGTTTTTCAGCTTTATATTATAAATAAATATAAAAAATCCAATAATTTTGAGCAAGTCTATTATATAACTTTTAATCATTTTTTGTTTTGTACTGTATTTTGTGAGGTTAATAATATTAACTAATTAAACTCTATATTTTCTCATACATTTTATATAAAAAAAAGTTATTAAAAATAAAATAAAAAAACATAAGAGGTAAAAGTGGTAATTTAGAAAGGATTTTAATAACCTACTCTTTATAAATAATATTATTGAGGTAGTATTAAATTGTTTGACTAAACTCTTTAAATCCACCTATGAAAAACTACATAAGCCAAAAATGATGCATATTATAAAGAGTCAATTGAATTAAACAAAAAACATCTGTACAGTTAACATAGTTAAATATTCATATGTTACTGACTAGTAAACAAAGTCTAGAAGTATCTTCACTTATTTTAAAAGTCTATGTTAAATTAGAAAGTACATATTTATAAGTTTATAGAAAATACCCTTGTACCAAATTATGCAATAAAGAAAGGTTAAAAAAGTAAATTTGCAAAAATACCTTTCCCCTTCCATAGCAGCGTTATATTATTTATTTATTTAATCATTAAAAACAAACGTGTTAAACCCGTCGCCATTTTCATCTCTCAAACCCCAAACACAAACACAAACATCATCATCGGACTCAGGTTAGTCTCTGTCCATGTCTATGTCTATGTTTTTTTAAATACCACATTTCTTTACTTTTTAAATAATCAATGTCGTGACTACTGATTAATTTTTCTTTTAATAGCGATTTCATTTTTATTTATTAACATCGATTGATTGATTGATTAATGACTGCATCTTTTTGGGTTTTTACATTTTTTTTACTCGTTTTAGTTACTATTGCAGTGATTTTTTACCGCTCAAAATTTTCAACTTAGGGCCTGTTTGTTTCGGCTTATATGTGGGCTTATGAGCTTATTTTATTTCGGCTTATATTTCATAAGCCCC
The DNA here is from genome assembly GCA_025667525.1 of Glebionis coronaria. Taxonomy (NCBI): domain Eukaryota; kingdom Viridiplantae; phylum Streptophyta; class Magnoliopsida; order Asterales; family Asteraceae; genus Glebionis; species Glebionis coronaria. Next base: position 57,338,861 of record CM046881.1, read on the forward strand.
AATTTTCCGGCTTATTTTCAGACTTGTGGGCTTATTTAAGTTTATCACTATATGATAAACTTATATAAGTCAAAATAAGCCATAAAATTGGGGCTTACGAAATATAAGCTGAAATCAAATAAGCTCATAAGCCCACATATAAGCCAAAATAAACACCCTGTTAGGGGCTGTTTGTTTTAGCTTATATAACGTAAGCCTCAATTTTGTGGCTTATTTGGAGACTTATGGGCTTATCTAAGTTTTTTATCATATAATAAACTTATATAAGCCCATAAGCCACTGATAAGGTTAAAAAATTAGGGTTTATGAAATATAAGCGCTTATTTTCGGCTTATATAGCATAAGCGTTCATTTTGTGGCTTATTTGGAGACTTATCGGCTTATCTAAGTTTTTTATGATATAATAAACTTATATAAGCCCATAAGCCACTTATAAGGTTAAAAAATTAGGGTTTATGAAATATAAGAAATTAGGGTTTATGAAATATAAGCCAATATATGGCTTATTTCGGCTTATATAACGTAAGCTCCAATTTTGTGGCTTATTTGGAGACTTATGGGCTTATCTAAGTTTGTTATAAGATAATAAACTTATATAAGCCCATAAGTCACTAAGGTTAAAAAATTAGGGTTTATGAAATATAAGCCGCAATCTGCTTATTTTTCAATTTTGTGGCTTATTTGGAAGGGTTTTTGAGATTTAGGTGCTTATATAAGTTTATCATGATATAATAAACTTATATAAGCCCATAAACCTCTAAATAAGCGACAAAATTGGATCTTACGTTATATAAGCCGAAATGGGTTTACGTTATATAAGCTAAAACAAACAGCCCCTTATTATTGAATGCCTAATTCTGGTTTAATTAAAAAGTTAACCCAGAAGAATCTTTATGTTGAGAGCGTATATGTTACGCTAGGTAGATGTTCTAAGCTTGGTTACATTATTACTGTATGAATAGATTCCACTTGTATTCTGTTAAAGTTAGATATATAATCTACTATTATATTATGCTTTATCAAATGTCACCAGTAAAAGGCTAAAAGGGGAATTTTAATTCGTGGTCTCTGTTGAACGGAATATATTTAATGGGCGAATGCTGGATTTCATGTCCATCTGTCATATTCTAGACTCTTCTTATGTGGAGTATTATATTAGCTTAGTGCAAAATAAAATATTAAGTTTGGGTGTCTTTTTCCTATTGTTGTTGTTGGTGATTAGAGATTGCTGAAACTGGATAACAGAAAGAGGGTGATCTATGGAGGGAGACGCCGTCAAAGACTTGGGAGTCCACACAACCAACGGGGCTAATATTATTCCTTCTTGTTGCCTCAAGGCTCGAGCTTTTCCTATTGATCCTGCACTTGAAGCCAACTGTCATGCTACTGTTGTTTCTGGATGGTTCTCAGGTCATTTTCCTTCTTTTTTTTACTTTGTTTGGATAAAGTAACAGATAAAATGAAATTAGATACTCTAAGACGGTTAACTAATAGAATAGCCATTAGGTTGTTGAGTAACTACTAGAATTGGCCGCATATAGTAACCACTTTCCCGGTGACTGTTTAATTTATGTTTTCGACTGTTGACACCCTTTTAATCTTCATTACTTTGTTAATTGCAGATAAAGTTGGCAAAAAGATGTACTTTAACAACCCCATGTGGCCAGGTATGTCATGACGCGTGTTCATGCTCAATGTGTAACGTGCCTATATAGAGATTTAAGTATTGCTTCCAAATCCTATTCAGTCGTTCTCTGCTAACTGTTTTTTTCCTTTCTATTCATGAAGGAGAAGCACATTCGTTGGAGGTTGAGAAGATTTTGTTTAAGGAAAAATCAGAGTATCAAGAGGTTCTAGTTTTTGAGGTATCTCATTTCTACGATTACCCGTACCTTTAAATTGTCTGTGTAAGTTTAATCCTCGAGAATCAAATATACTCTGAAACTACTGAACTGATTTACAGTCAACATCATATGGAAAAGTTCTTGTCCTTGATGGCATTCTACAGCTGACCGAGAAAGATGAATGTGCCTACCAGGAAATGATTGCCCATCTTCCCCTTTGCTCCATTGAATCGCCCAAAAAGGTAACTCTACTTGAAATTCATTATGATGAAGATATATTTACAGTGCACTGTGCACACTATCTCACTTTTATTACCATGAAATATGTGTTTGATATTTCCATGTTTATATCCAGGTTTTGGTCTTGGGTGGCGGCGATGGTGGAGTTCTTAGGGAAATTTCTCGTCACAGCTCTGTAGAATCAATCGATATATGTGAAATAGATAAAATGGTTATAGATGTATGTGGTGAAAGCAAATCTCTTTTTGTGCATTTACTACTTTTTATCATCTCATAGTTGTGCTCATTGTAAAATTTCTTGTTTGTAGGTTAGTAAGAAGTTTTTTCCTGAGTTAGCTCTTGGCTTTGAAGATCCCCGTGTTCATCTCCATGTTGGTGATGGTAATTACTAGATTATGATAAGTTTTTTTCTTAATTGGCACCGTGACTATAGTTTCTTACACAAAAACCCTGCTCTTTTTTGTGTCTTAACTGCCTCATGTATTAATCTTAGTTTGCCATTTGATTTCGTAAGTGCATATGGTACCGGATTATATGGTTTTTTTCTAAGGGATCTTATTAAGTTTAAATTTTTTTACTGAATCATCTCTTACTTATTTTGACAGCTGTTGAGTTTATCCGCAACACGCCACCAGGAAAGTATGATGCTATTATTGTTGATTCATCTGATCCCGTGGGTATGTTTTTAAGCATGTAATGTAGCATTGAATGATATTATATATCTACTTCATGATAAGATATGTATGTATAGAGTTTAGTCTGACTTGGGTCTTTTTATCGAGTGTAGGTCCTGCACAGGAGCTCGTGGAAAAACCTTTCTTTGAGATGTTAGCAAAGGCGTTAAGGCCTGGAGGTGTTCTTTGTAACATGGCAGAGAGTATGTGGCTCCATACTCATCTTATCCAAGATATGATCAATGTTTGTCGTGAGATATTCAAGGGTTCTGTTCATTATGCATGGACAAGTGTACCCACATATCCTAGGTGCGATAATAGTTATCTTCAATTTCATGTCTGTTTATTTAATATATTAAAATCAGTTGAGAGATAGAATTTCCTTAAAAAAACATGCATATAATCAAATAAAAACCGAAAAAAGATGCAGAAAGTTTGCTCACTGTTTGTTTTGTAATGCAGTGGTGTTATTGGGTTCATATTGTGCTCAACGGATGTACCACCTGTAGACTTCAAGATTCCTATAAACCCGATCGAAAAGATTGAGGGAGCACTTGAGCATAGGAGAGAATTAACGTTCTACAACTCTCAGGTAATATGCCGAAATTCGCTCTGTTTTTTTAGTATTTGATCATAGGTAACAAACACTGATGTATTTCCTTCAATATGAATCTGAGTGTATCATGATATGTTTGCTGTTTTCTGGAATCAAACAGATGCACACAGCTGCTTTTGCCTTGCCTTCATTTGTCAAGAGGGAAGTGAACTTTCATTGAAGATTATTAATTATTTTGCGTGAGCACCGATTATTATGTTAAGGCGTAGTTATGTTAGACTTTACTGATACAGATTTTCGGGTAAAACTAATGTTATCTATTGGAGTTTGGTTATTTATCTATGTACATGATCATGAATCTTTGCTCTGTACTACCGCAATAATATAGCTTGAGAAATGCATTCTGGTTGTTTTACAAGTTAATATGTTTACTCGAATTTCAAATCTGCGTCTTAAACAGAATGTGTAGCTGCAAATATTATGCAGAAAGGCTGACAATCGTTTCAAAAATATATTGACATGATCTAGAAACACTCTTGTTTAATGCTCAACAGGCTGCTAGTTTAGTGTAGATATATGGCACGAAAAAGAGCTTATTGACATCATAAAGAGACCCGAGACTACATCATGATTTCAGATTTTTTGTTGGTCTCACTTGAATCAACATATGTCATAAACTTTATATTTTAACACTCTAATTTGTGAGTAAAAGGGGTGTTTGGGATTGCTTTTGCAAACCTGCACTTTCACAAAGAAGTCTAAACTTGTTTTTTTGCTAACTGTATTCTAGTTAAAGAACTACTTAACAATTGCATTTTGCAAACCGAATAATCACTCCGTAGACGTGGCCTTAAAAGCAAGAATCCCGACAAGTGTGTTTTGCACAATCCATATTGATTCAGTCGTTACAAGACTAATGAATTTCATACCTCGTTAATGTAAGAACAACAAATGATTGTCATCCTCCACACCAAGAACTGTCTGTCTGCAACCATGTCCATGACATTTACAAGACCAGATAGAATCGGTTTAACTCGATCATCCATATTTTTGTTTCGTGAAAAGCATATGTACAAGTACTAGAATGGTAGAATACAATCAAAGAAGATCAAGAGAGGTGGTTGGATAATACAATAGGTTTGGCTTCTGCCTTCATCTTGGTAGAGCTGCTTTTTAGTATGGCATCTAAAGTGTCGATAGCTTCCAATATATGCTTTCCCTTGTTCAACATTATGCAGCTTGCCCTGTAACAAACACACAGAAGAACGTGTAGCCGGGTTGGTTTCTGTTGAAAATAACAAGTCCCTTCCATTCAGTAACATGTATATAAAAAATTAAAGACTGACCTTCTTCCACACGCCACATCCGTTATCTCAGCTCTAGTAGGCACACCAGTTTTTACAAGTGACTCAAGTACTTGCGTTGCCCAAATTACTGGGACATGAGCTGCACTACATATCGACAAAATTTGTTCTTGAATATCTGCCATCATCTCCCATCCACACTCAACTGCAAGATCTCCTCTAGCAATCATAACCCCCAATGGATTTGGTAGCTTCATTGCCTCTAAAATCATGATAGGCAAGTTTTTAAGCCCGTCTTTTGTTTCAATCTTTAGAACAATGCCCAAGTGCTCAAGTTTCCTCTTCTCAAGTTCTTGCCTGAGCACAACAATATCATGAACATTCCGAACAAAGGAAATCCCAGCAATGTCAGCATGTGTACCAACAAAGTCGAGGTCAATAATATCTTTTGAAGTCAACCCTTCATACATAATCTTGCTATCGGGGATGTTGATGGATTTTTCAGGACCAAGTTTAGTACCGCGTGGACCAGCACGAGTAATGGAAACAACAATTTCTGTAATGCTAGTCCCTTTGATAACACCCCATATTTTTCCATCATCGAAAGCAATAGTCTCTCCAGGTTTGACCGAGTCAAATAGATATCCAGAGGAACAAGTTACTCTAGGACTACCAACCGTGTTAGAAGCTGGTCCGTGTTGTTCCTCTGAGCTATCTCGTGTTATCACTAACAAGTCTCCGACTTTCAATCTAACAAATGACTCTAAATGAGGCACCTCCACCACACATCCAAATGAGGATCTTTTCTTGTTCCCTTTGACGTACAATTTTGTCCCATTTTGAACATAACAAGTCTTTCTGCAGTCAGCCATGAATCCAACGCCAGTAAAAACAGAGAATTTCTTTGAAATCTTGAGAAACCGCTGTTTGCCTCTGGCATCACTGAATCTAACGGTATCACCAACAGTTAGGTTTGTGAGAAATTCTTGACCATCCACATATATGATCGCATCAGGAGATACATGAGCAGGTGGTGGACCTTCTCCTTCTTGAGCAACCCAAACCTGAGCCGGACTGATTACATTTCCATACGCGTTCCTCTTTGGAGATATTTTCTTGACACATGGACCCGCTTTCATCCTACCGGTTCTTAGCTTTGGTCCAGCCAAGTCCATGAGAACCCGACATGGTTTTTCCAGCTTCTGAGAGTTTACTTTCACTCTTCTGATTATCTCACTCCAAACAGTTGGGTCACCATGAGCACAGTTGATACGGATAACTGTAGCACCTTTTCTAAGAACATCATGAATAAAGGTCTCATTAGCTATAGCTTCTTCGCCAACTGTGACCATGATATGACTTCTTCCATCCTGAAGTGGACCAATGAGAAAGCCTCGATTTGAATTTGCTGTCTTTATCATCACACTTCTGTTTGTGTATTTGTTAAAACTTTTGTCAGTAGCTATAGCTTTAACGATCTCATCACCATCTAAAGAATTGGATTTTAGGTTTTCCAACATCTGGATTCCTGCAGAAAGGCTTGCAATGACATGTGGGTTGACTGTTTCCAAGTTCAAAAGGCCGACTGAAGAGAGATCCTCTTTTATTTGGTCAACATCAAGGCTTCTGAGAGCCAAATAGTGTATCAGGTTTGCAGCACTCAAGACATGCCGTCTGCACAGACAAGAACACAGGCCGTGTGTTACAGATGGAATATCCAGAATATACGCTGATCAATTATAATCTCTAACATATAAACATACCTGTGACACAGCTTTAGCAGCGACGCATTCCACTGTTCCATTGCTAAAGCATGCATGTGAACAGCCTTTAACTTATCAAGAAGATTTCTGTCATTACCCAGGATTTGAGTATCTTGCAAGTGATCTTCACTCGGGTATAACGACGAAGCAACAATTTCCTTCTCGAGATCATAACTTTCGCTACTACTTTTCGAAATTATAAGTGACTGATCATCAGAGTAAGCACCTACAGTTCTTTCATATTCATCGTTTCCATTTCGAGTAGCAGATACAATAAAGGTCAACCGAAGCGGATGCTTACTCCCCCTTAGAATCTTAACAAACTTTCCTTTCGAAACGACATTCAGTCCACATGAAAAGCGCGGAGGTTTGTCTTGTAACTTAGATGATACGAACACCGTTGCTTCGGCTGTGTAGGAAGCCTTTAAAATATGGTGACAGGACGTCATCTATAGGAGAATCAAGAATGTATCAGCAAAAAAGAGAATCAACTATCGTTTCAAACATTGTATTCAAAACTGAAAAAGTAATTGAATGATGCAGTACACATCTTTCTAAAAGTAGCAAGTCCAGCCACATAAATCTTTAACTTGAGATAACGCGTGTTACCAAGTTTCCGTATATAAATTCCCTAAATGTTTGTTTGTTACATGCATCCTTGAGGAGACCCTAACGAAAATATTATAGTGTAAATTTTTGAAGATTCTCGGGTTTTTTCAAAATTTGACAGCTCTAAAAACTATTTTGTGTTTATAAAAAATTATCAAACTTTGACCGACAAGCCGAACTTTCTGCCTTCGCCCTGACTATATATTAACTTGAGATTTTTGCGCTAGTTTGAACATATGTCTTAAACCTTATGACTATGTTTAGCAAATCTGACAAACAAAATGATAATAACAAGTAGATAACAAAGACGATGAAAAAAACATAGGCAAGAAATGATTTTGAAAACATAATAATTAACCTTAAAGATGGTGATTTATGAATCTTGGGATGAAGATGATGACGAAAGAGAAGAATCTATCTATGTGTCTGTTGAAATGAATGAGAGAGGGGGAGTGTGTCCACCACAAGCCTGCAGCCAGATTCTCGCTGAACCAGACAAATAATCCTCTTTTTCCTTTTTTTTTATATTATTATTTAAGAAAAGAAGAAAAAACAGAATTTTCTTTCTTTTTCAGTCATGCCGAAAATACATGACTTGACTCGAACCCGACTTGACATGATTCGACTAATATTTTTACATTGTAAATATACTTAAATAAGCCACTTGTTAGACCTTTTACTTATATTCGGGCTGACCCGAACCCGAATTGACTTGACCTGAACTGACCATACGAGTCACCGGAGTACAAATTTTTTAGTCTCAACCTGAGTTGATCCGACTCAAGTTAACTCAAACCTAAACGGGTCAACTCGAATCACACCCCTATACGGCTACACCTCACCTTTCTTTTGTGCAAAATTTGTTCCTAACAGATCTCTCCGTCATTAAAGCGCTTGATTTACCTTAATTCTCACTTAAACCCTTTCGATTATTAACTTTATCTTTGTTTTCAATGGTCGGATTAACATTCATGTTGAATGAATTGAAAGAAGTTTGCGATGATTCAAAAATCATCACATGTATGACCTTCTATATTGATCAAATGGTTGTTTCTGAACAATCATTTGTGAAGTGTTGCGCAGTCGTTGTGGGTAGCTTGGGAATAGCCTCGAAACATTGGAATGCTGATTGCCAAGTTGGATGGTAAGGATGATGATGAAGAAAGGACGGATTGAGTAGAGTGTTTCAAAGAAATCTATGATAGAGACACTAAGAAGCTGGCTGATTTGACATGGCTGATTTGATAAAGATGATTTACAAAGCTAGAAGTTTGCTGATTTGACAAAATTGTTTGGAACCATCATGTAATTGTTTCGATCTTAGTCTAGGATAGACAAACTAAGATGAGTAATCGTATGCACTATCTCTTAATCACTTACGTCAAGGGTTTTTGATTATATTGATCTTAGTCTAGGATAGACAAACTAAGATGAGTAATCGTATACACTATCTCTTAATCACTTACGTCAAGGGTTTTTGATTATATTGTGTGTTAAAAGTTAAAATAATAACATGTACACCAGTGTTATCACTCAACCAACCTCCCCTTAGTGATATTTATTTAAGATTCAAAGTACAAAGGCAGAAAACAAAGATTAGTCCTCAAATGAGTGCTAATCAAACATACAAGAGAAAAGTGAAATCGTCCCAACTAGGTTGATCCGATTTCCCTCACATAGATAGATCACTCAAGCACAATAACAAAAGATGAAACTTTAACTCCCAGATCAAGATCACAGATCTTAGATAGAGAGAAAGAGAGAGCGCCACAATGGTGGCTGTATGTTTTTGTGTAATAATTGATAACCCTAACTCTTATCTCCAATGGTTCATAAGCCCAACAAGCGAAGCCTTGAGCCCAATATCCAAGAACAGTCCATCTTGAGCCCATAGAGGAAGTGTCAATAAATAGCACAAAGGGTCCTCCAACTTGGAATGTAACCTGTAGATAAAAAAGTAACAAACAAGAAGTAATATAACTTGGAAAGATTGCCAAAATAACACCCTACCTTAATCTGAACAAGGAAGATCGCATATCACTTCCCAAACATGTTCACAAGTCTCATTTGGTTGCATAGCTTCAAATTTTGAGAGATTTCATGAGCTTTGGTGAATATATCAGTTGTTTGATCAGCTGATGCAACTTTGAAAGTGTTAATAACACCATCTTGAACTATTTCCTTGATCAAGTGAACATCAACTTCAAAATGCTTTGTTCTTTCATGAAACACAGGATTAACATCAATTTGGATAGCAGAACTGCTATCACTATACAAATTCACAAGAAACAAGTTCTTAATTCTGAGATTACTCAAGATTGGTGATCCATATCACCTCACAGGTAGCACTAGCCATACATCTGTATTCAGCCACAGCAGAGGATCTTGACACTGTGGGTTGCTTCTTGATCTTCCAAGAGAGAAGAGACCTTCCAAGAAAAACACAGTATCCAAACACAGACTTTTTGGTCTTAAGACACTTAGCCCAGTCTACATTAGTGAAACAAGACAACTTCAAGGAGTTATCTTTGTAAAACTGAACACCAGTTCCAAGTGTGTTCTAAAGATATCTGATAACTGTCAAGGCAACCTTAAGATGAGACTGCAAGGGAGCATACATATGCTTACTAAGACAATGAACAACATAAGAAATAGCAGGTCTAGTGTGGATGAGATAGATAAGTTTACCTAAAAGTCTTTGATATTCAAAGATGTTGTTAAGGAACTTATCAGACTCACTCTCATCAACAACAAGCACACAATTCTTAAGTAAAGGAGTGGTTATTCGTTTAGTAGCAAGCAAACCAGACTCATGAATGAGCTCAAGGCAATATTTTCTTTGAGTTATACAAATAGCATTGGCATTCTCACGAATTTCTATACCAAGAAAATATTTCATTACCTCAAGATCCTTTATCATAAATCTAGTTTTAAGAAAGCTCTTAAACGTTTCAATTTCCTCAAGATAATTACGAGTGATGATGAAATCATCAATATAACAAGAAGGGCAACAAATATGTTCCCAGTTTGTTTGATGTAGAGATAGTAATAAAACTTGCTTTGGACAAAGCCATGCTCAACCAAGACAGTGGTTAGCTTGGCATTCCACTGTCTTGGGGCTTGCTTAAGTCCATACAATGCTTTAGTAAGCTTACAAAACTTGTTTTTATCATGGCATTTAAAGCCCAAACGTAAAGTCATATAAATGTATTCATCAAGATCACCATACAAAAAATCATTATTAACATCAAGCTAGAATAAGGGCCACTCAATAAAGACAACTATGCTAATAAGACATCTCACAGTCACAATTTTAACAACAGGACCAAAGGTTTCATCAAAATCAATCCCTTCATTTTAACTGTACCCCTTAGCAAAAACTCTAGCCTTAAACTTATCAACTTGACCAGAGGATTTATATTTAATCTTGTAAACCAACTTGTTGTTAATAGCTTTTCTCCCCAAAGGTAACTCACACAAAGTCCAATTATTAGTTCTTAAAAAAGCTTCAATCTCACTGTGCTTGGCCTCAACCCACCTACTATCTTTAATGGCCTCATAATAGGTGACAGGCTCAAAAGATTGGTTAAGAGTGGTGGCAAAGAAAAAGTTAATGGTATTAAGTTTAGAATAATTGGCATGCTTTTCAATCCCAAACTTAAGCTTACTATCTAAGACAAAATCATTAAGTTTAGCAGGCAACTTGGTAGGTCTGGTAGATTTTTTAATACTAGGTTCCCCTTAATCAAGATCTTCCCCACTATGTTCTATAAGAGTGTTTGAAGTGTTTATCCCTTTGATTGGATCTATATTCTGTTAAGAACTAGTATAGTAGTTTGTAATCAAACTAAAACACTTTGAGAACTCTTACTCAAACTAAATAAGTTATGCGGAATCTAACTTATAAAGCACAGAAGAACAGAATTACTTTTAACTATTCAATTCTCTTATTAATCGACTTGAATGAGGTACATGAATGACATTGTACCTATGTTCCTTTTATAGAGTAAGGAACCTCAGAAACCTTAGAATATTCTATAAAGATAACTTATCACAGACGATATATTATCAATATTCTAACTATTTAAGTATATCACATAAGATATACTCTAACTATAACTATGACATATCTTATACAAAGATATATTCGTCCTAATCAATATAGTAGTACTTACTTTATAAGTAGCAGTACTTACTATGTACCACGTTAACACTAACGGTACTTGCATAATACTAACAATACTTAAATTACACTGACGGTACTTGACACTTAACAAATAATTCCCAACAATCCTCCCCCAAGAATGATAACTTGTTGTCTTCTTGTTTCTCTTGTACTGGATGTATTTAAAATACATGTCTTCAGTCTTTCCTTCATCCTTGGATTGAACTTGGTAATTTGTATTTGTATCCAACTGAATGTAGCCAAACACTTCAATACCGATCTTCTTCTGATAAGATAATCTTCAAACAACATGAATATCATCTTTGTCTTCAAACTATGATCTTCTTGTGTCTTGTAAACATTCATTTATCTTTGCAGCATCAGTAATTGTCTTCTTGAGTTAAATCTATGAACTCTGAATCATGAACTTCAGTCTTGATTTGATAAGACAAAACCTTCTAAGTATTTTCTTCTTGAATACTTCTTTGCTTGCAATCTTCATACCTGAAATAAAACAGTTAACAACAAAAACCAATCTGTATTGGTTTCATGATTTTTAGCAAATCATCAGCTATCAACGAATTTGATATATTCTTTACCAGTTAGCCGTACACTCTGGAATAGCCAATACTTTATTAATGAAGAATAAGGTGTACTGATAACCCTACAATTTTTGGTAAATTGTCAACCATCAACGGATTTGATGAAGTCTTTACCTAGTACCGTTTGTCTAGGACTAGCCAACTCTTTGTCTCGAAACAAGGTGAGTCAGAACCATATAGTTTTTAGCAAACTACCAGCTTTCAACGGATTTGAGAAGTCTTTACCACAAACCGTTTGCTTATGGACTAGCCAGTTCTTATGTGTGTTAGACATGGTGAAATGAGAACCATTTGTGAAATGTGACTGAAAGTCAAACACTTAAGGCTCTTTCTCAGCTTCTTCCTCATCTTTCAAATCCTTGATTTGTTGTTTAACCATTCTGATCAACTCCAAAGCATCAACAAATTCTTCTGTAACTTCCAATTGTTGTTCTAACATTCTTTCCAACAATCTTCTTTTGAATGGGTAAGTCTTCTCTTGCAGCATATAGTATGTAACATCATCTATATCCAAAATAGGTAATCCACATGACCTATAATATCTCCAGTAACTAAGAACCTGATTCTCTAATACCTTCAACATTTCTTGATCACAGTTATGTGGTTCATACATGAAGAGAAATTCCCTATATAACAGTGATACTTCAGTTTTACCTGCACTGGCATGTTGAACTAACCTGAAAAGATCCTGAATATCTTGTCTGTTAAGAATGTGAAGAATATCCTCCAAAATCTGAATATCCTTGTTGTGCCATCGGTTCTTTAAATTCCATGAGCTTTAAGTCCTTGATCCATAGAGTATATCCATCTAGAAATAGATGACCTCTTTCCGAAAATCTCTGTATCAATACATTGATCTTCAAATTTTACTATCTTCAAGTACTTCTTCAAGCTCTCATCATCATCACTATCTTCTGCTGTTGACTTGGCCCTCTTGGATTTCTTCTTTGTCTTTGTTGATCTTTTTCTTTTAACACCCTTGGAGGTTCCCTCAAATTCTGTTGAACCCTCTTCCAAGTTTGTATGTGTGAAAACCGTGGTTTTGAGGTTCGTCACTTGGTCTTATTTTTTAGGTTATTTTATGTGTGACTACTTGATTTGTGTGTTTATGTGTTTATTTTGTGTGAACGAGGTTGGTGTGGTTATCGTTTATGAGTATAGAGTACTCATAAGTAAATCAAGGAACGGTTATTTCATGTTTATGATCTCACACTTTAGTGACTATGAAATGAAATGGTAATATTTTGGTGTTTACGTATACGTATAAGTATTATAGCAATAGTATTTATTTTTAGGATTTACGGTTTAGCATTTAGAGGTCTCGGATGAGGTAATTGGTCATATGAATATTTTTCGGGATGGTTTTAAGTCATTTAGGACTTAGTTATAAAGTTTATTTCAAAATTTGAGATTTTTTTTAAAAGTGTATATTTTACGTCTTTTACGGTAAAACGCGTAAATTTGTCTAGTTTTACGGTTTTGAGGTTTTGGAAGCTTTAGGAGCTGAAATAAATTAAAGAAAATTAAGGTAATATTATTAATACATATATTAATAAAAAAAAAACGAAATTAGAGGGGGGGTTAGTCGGTTTTGGACGCAAGAGAAAGAAGGGAAAAAGGAAAAAAGAGAAAAAAAGGAAAGTGGACAATTATACTTGGGCTAGGATTTTTATACTATATAAAGAACACAACACATCATAACAAACGAAATTTTACTTTCTCCTGGAGGTTTTGAGTCGGCCTTAATATAAAAATTAGGGTTCTTCATAATTTTGGGGGTTTTCATAAATTAGAGGTAAATCTTCATAATCCCTTTTTAAATTAAATTGTTTTTATGTTTAGTTAATCATTCTTATGATGGATTTAGGTTAGGGTTTATATAAAATCAGTAAATTAATGATGTGATAATCATAATATGATGATCATATAATCTAGGGCTTGTATTAGATGGGGTTATGGGTAATTAATTAGTTCAATTTGTTTAAACCCGTTTTTAAAAACTTGGCAGAATTTTGAGTCAATTGTTTTGATCATAAGTTCTACAAACTCTTATTTTACGATCCAAGTATCCCTGAAAAGGTAATTGAAGTGGCTTTCCAATTCAAGAAACGAGAACTAAATTGGAGGTAGGGAAGTGGGTCAAAAATAGGTTACAACAGTCGGAGGTCAAAACAGTTTTGAATCAGCCTGTTTTCTTTTTAAGTTTTGGGTTGTTTGGGGTACTTAGGGTTGCATTGGGATCTTCTAACGAACATGAGAGATGGTTTATATATTATAGTAAGTATCTTCACTTGGGCTAAGATTGTGGTTTAGGGTAAGACCCTCTAATGGTAACAAACTTTTCATACGTTTAAAATCAGTGAATTCTGGATAGGTAGCAATATATATACATATATCGGGGCCTTAACAGTAGCTTTAAGGTAAGGACAAGTGGGAGGTTTTAGCTAACATATGTAAAAGTATGAATATTCCTTTTACAGAAACCATGGGTATGTTTAAGTGGACGTTTGACTTAAAGTTTTGAGACCTAAAAACTGGGATTGTTTTGTGTAAAATATGAACAGGATAGTTATTAAACTTAACCAAGTTAAGGACTTGTTAGGGAAGGGTAATGGGGTGATTTGAGCTTATCAATGAGGTATTTATATGGGAATAGGCTAGATGTCCATCATAGGTTGATGATCCATCTTAGTGATTGGGTCATGTATTGATTGCGTGTTTTTGGTTTGTTAGCTTGTTGCTAGTGCGAGGACTTGTGAAGAAGCTATCAGGTGAGTTTCATAGTCCCATGTTTACTATTGATTTTGACTTCCAGATGGGATGGAAGAGACACTGTGTTATGTTGTTTATAAATTGATGCTGTGAATGTTTTTAAGGTTTGAGATGGACTTGTGTGTACATTATGTGATTAACTGCTATGTGATTCTTGTTCGTGTATGATTTGGATGGGAAAGGTACATAGGTGTATGGGCGCCTATGGTACCATGGTTGTTGGTAAGGCGTGATGCCTTGGAAATTATGGTTGTTGGTAAGGCGTGATGCCTTGGTAATTGTGGTTGTTGGTAAGGCGTGATGCCTTGGAATTGTGATGATTGATTGAACTTGAATGCTAGTTGGTAATACATAATTGTAGCGCATTGTCCATATGTTATTGTGTTGATGGTTTCTATTCACAGCTTGTAACTGATTTTAGCATTGGAGTCTAAACCTATGACTCTCACCAACTTTATGTTGACGTGTTTTAGTGTCTCTTTCAGATGATGCTTTGGGTAGGCGTGAGAACTTAAGTGGCTAGGATTTGGAGAGCGTAGGAATGCATATAAAAGGATATCCCCGTTTCCTTCTTAGTTTTTATTTGTTCATTTAATAAGTGATACTGTGGCACACATATATTTGTTTGGTTATGTTATTTGTTTGTCTTGGGTAAGAGGTAGGACTGTTACCGACTTACCTAGACTCCTGAGTTTGATGAGATATTGTCATGACTTTGTGTCTCCATTTTATGACATTTCTTATTTTATATAGTTATCTCTATAGACACGCCATGTTGTGATGATATCCATACGTCGCGCCTCATATTCCGCCATGGTGGAGTGTGACAGAATGGTATCAGAGACAATAGTTATAGAGAATTAGGTTGCCTAGTCGCGTAGCCTAGTCTATAGCTTAAGGGTCCCTGCATATAGGCGCCATAGGAGTATGTGCATTTTACATAAATTGATGTGTTGGGATGTTATTTATTGCGATGTTTTGACTAGTATGAATTGAACCATAGTAAGTTCATACTTGGCATGTTATTTTCTTTTCGGGTTTGTGACTAGTGCGGGATGAACCATAATCGTCCACGCTAGTCATTGTTGTATTTTGCTTAAATTGTACATTATAGTACATAATTTGGTATAAGGTAGTTTCTATCTTTTGTCGAGTTATTTTACATACCTGATGTATGTTATTTTTCTTTTGATGTTTAAGTCATGTTCCCTAAGAATCGTGTGGTGGTTCGAGTTACTAGGAGTACATGGGTAGGAAGGATTTTAAGCTGTTTCCACTCTTATGGGTGACATGACTTATAACTGATTATGTTTTCATTTTGGTTTAGTCTATGCAGTTTAGCTAGACTATGGATTTATGAATTTTAAGGGTTTTACTATGTTATTTTAATAGATGGAGTTTTGGACCTATTTGGTTATGTGATTATGAGCTTATGTGAGTAGATGGATTTATGTTTTATATGTTGTATTGATTCTTATAAGTGTCATCATAGGAGGGAGTGCATTGGAGAAATGGTAATTGTATAAGTATGATGGCCAACATAGTTATACAAGTACCACAACTTCAATGGGTTCTCAAGTATGATTGCATGAAAGAGGGTTAATACATGCTTGTATATGATGAGATGTAGAATTTGGGTATATATATATATATATATATATATATATATATATATGGGTTTACGTAATGGCTGCCTATGAGATGTCTATTGTTCTTTTTGTGTTATATGTTTTGGGTTATAGTTGTGTTGTGTGATTTTGGGGTCACACGATATGGTTTGGTTTTGGAGGTGGGCTTTATGCCTTGTTGTGGCACGGTGAGATGGTGATTACTCGTATGGAAAAACGAGCGTATAAAGCGATTGATTGACTTGCGTGTATGATAACGAGTATGTTTGGGAGATTCAATAGGTATATATATGCGGATGTATATATACTAGTAGATGTTATGTTATGATTTACGGTCGTTCAGTAGTTATTATAACTTGAACGTACCTAGTGCTCTCTTGTGTTTAAACAATTTATTAGTGCTCGAGTTTGGTGGAGTTTCAACGACGTTTTGAATCTTTTGAAGTGTGTCTGGTAGCGTATATATTGAGATAACTTGGGATTTCTTTTGAAATAATGAAATCTTTTGTGTTGTGTCTTACATTTCTTTTGGCCGGTATATATTGAGAAAAAGGGGGGGACTTGGAAATCTATTATAGGGTTAGATAGTTGGTTGTATTCGGTAAAGTAAGGGTAAGGTGTTGGAGTCGTGTTTGAAACAAGATGTAACATAAGATTTCTTTTAATCAACACTTATTTATTTCAAATTCTAAAAGACTTTCCTTAAAATAAAGTGAAGTAAAATTTCTCTACTTACATAGTTTATATAATTGGGTTTAACCGGTTCACGTCATTTATAATTATTAATACAAGGTTAAATTGAGTTTATGAAGATTTTACATACAATTATATCTGTCACTTAAAAGGGGTACATTAATCACTAAGTCTATTCTTTAGTTTTTTTTAAAACAACTAGTATAAAACTGATTTGGTCATAACTTGTTCGTTTTTAGAGCTTTTTGAGTGATTCAAAAGCCAAAAATTATGTACTCGGAACATACTTTTCAAATATTCAGAAAGTATAGTCATGGGAGGTCAGTATCTTGGCCGGAATTATTGTACAAGTGTCGGGTTAAAGGTTGAGCTTGAATAGTAGTTATTTTTATGATTTGGGATGCACGGGATACCTAGTTTTTGAGTTGGGTTTTGAGTTTGTCAAGAGGGTTGTTTGTAGATTGTTTGAGTCACATAGATGTGGGAGGTAATAACAAATAAATAAATAAAAAAATATATATATTCTTTTGGAAAGGTCAATCTTTTGTACGGTTTAAATAATATGTCGCGGGACGTAATATGTTTTGGTTGCCATTGGGTGTTTCTTGGATTATTTTCGTTGTCATGGGTCATTTTGAATTGATACACGTTTTGGGTTGAGTTTTCTTTTGAGTCTCATGGTTTTTGACTTGATTTAACTGGTGCACGTGAAATGTCGTTAGTTATCCGTTGGTTTGATTCGTTAATCGTATCTGGTGGATTCAGGATGTAGTTTTGGTTTCGTATTGTTTGGGAGCGTTGAGGTAGTCATATGAAATACTTGGTCGCGCCTACACGCTTAAGTAGGTGACCATGAGAGAACGGTCGGAATACCCTTAGTGGGGATGAAAGAGTTAAAAGTTCATAGACGAACTAATGTGGTCATGAGGTCTCTTAGGAGTGCCAAGGGAGATGAATAGATATATGTGTAATGTATGGATATTGGCACAAGTAACGTGCCATAGAGAGTGTTGAAAGGGGATACAATACCTCAAAGGTATTTATGATTGTTCGTAGGGCATGTAAGTTTTCTGAAAATTTCCTGAAATTTAGTAGGTTTGCCTATTATTTTGAGATAGAACCATGAATAGAGCAAGTAGGAGAAGTGAGAGGAGTTGGAGTTAGTGCCTTTCCAAGGAAATTGTTGATGGAATGATTTCAAGAACAAGAGTTGATGGAAATTGCAACGGGTGCAATGTAAAAGTTGAGTTGCTTAGTAGTATATTGGATGTGGAAAGCGGTTGAGTGGTCTGATAAGAGGAAGCATTGGTCTTTTAAGATGCGTGTAGAATTTTGCAAGCAGAACGAGGTAGGAATTTATTCGTATTGCCGCTAAGAGAGGGTGCAGGAGGACATAGTTGAAACTGCTAAGGATGTTGTATGAACGCTTTGGGTTTACGGTTATGCATTTGGCTTCGCCAAAGCACTAGCGGTTTTCATGGAGTCAATGAACCGGGTGTGCATGAACGTATATAAACGAGTTGTCATCGGGAGCATCGACGACATCTTGATCTACTCAAATCTAAGAAGGAGAGTGAGGCGAATTATGTGTTGGTTTTGGAGTGGAGTTATACGTGAGATTTTCAAGTGTGAGTTTTAGTATTAAGTTTACTATGATGAGCAGTTAGAGATGGTGGCATATCATGAAACCAGCAAGGGCGAAGTGAAGAAGGATGAGGAAGCGTTTTGGAGGCTGAAGAGGTGGATTGGATAATGAGCCGATCTTGGCATTATCGGAAGGACTGGATGAATTCGCGAAGCATGACGATACGTGGAGCAAGGATTTGGACGCGTACGAGGACGAAAAAGAAAGGCGATCACTTATACGTTGCAGGAACTGAAGATTTGGAAGAACTGGATAGACTTAGTTAGTGGAGCTGGACTGTTATATCTGCCTAGAATGCTAGAGGCATTTGGTGTACGAGACGTGGAGAATGATCTAGACGGATCATGAACGTCTCCAACACATATTCAATAATCTTGATTGAACATTTGGCAAAGAGGATGGGTGGAGTTAATTGATGGAAGAAAATTGCAAGGCCAAGTACCATCTGAGAAAGGCAAGCATGGTTGATGAGATATGGAATAAGAAGAATGAAGTGAAGCTGAGACGAACTTGAACTATATGGGTGACGTATTAGGTTGGTTTGGATGAAGGATGTAGGTTGCACGATTTGAGTTGTCTAAAGCAGAGAACGCGTCAACATGTATGTTGCGTGGCTTGGACAATCATATGGAGAAAAGGGACGTAGACTAGGAGTAGCTTAGAAAGGGAGATGTGAGAAAGAAGTTGGTGGAAGGGATACATAATGCGGCGGAGGAATAAGTACGACGAGAGTTGGGTGATAGTCGATAGACTGACTAATTCATCTTATATTTCAAGAGGAATGAGAAGTCACGTAGTTGGGAAGTTGGAAGGACTAATGGATATGTGAAAGACCGTCATAGGTCACTTTGTAGGGAAATTGGAATTTTAAGTAGTTTGGAGTACGGACTGAAGGGAGTTGATGAACATGATTGGATATGAGTATATCCAGCTAACTGAGAAAAGGATAGGCAAGTGAGATATTTATACAACCTTAGGAGTTACACTGAGGGCATGAGTGATTGATTTAGAGGGAGTCAGGAAACTCATTAGCGATGGCTGAGTTTTCATATAATGATGATTATCATACTAGAAGTCGATAAACGCCATTTGAGGCACTATATGAAAGGATAGGATGAGTTGTCCCCATTGTGGACTAGAATTGGTAAAAGAGGCTACTAATGTGGTAATGGTGTTTGTGGATAGAATGAGAGCAACAAGGGATGCTACGTAGAAAAGGAGGAAACCACTAGATTTAGTGACAAAGTTATGTAGGGAGTTTCACCCATAGTAACGGGTGGTATGTTTTGGTAAAATGGAAGAGTTGATGTAGAGTTTTGTAGGTCCATTTATGATATTTGGAAAGATTGGACCATTAGCTTATGAGCATAGAATTACCTGGGGAAAATGAGTTGTATACATGATACATTTCATGTATTGAGATTGGTAAAGGTTGTTTGAGAATGCATTTTGCATGTACGGTTATTCGGGACTTGTATTAATAAGAGTCTTTATTTTATCAAAGAGTCATCTGTGAGATTTATTGACTATGAGGTCAAGAGTTTGGCAATGAGTTTAATTATTTTTGGTTTGTATATGTGGTATTTTGAAACTTGAACTGAAGTTCACGTGGAAATGAGGGGAGTTCGTTTAGAACAAGTATCCTCATGTGATTTGTTGTTTGTGTGTTTGATCCTAAGGAGTAAATCTCGGGACGAGATTTCTATTAGGAGGGAGTGATGTGACAACCGTGGTTTTGAGGTTCGTCACTTGGTCTTATTTTTTAGGTTATTTTATGTGTGACTACTTGATTTGTGTGTTTACGTGTTTATTTTGTGTGAACGAGGTTGGTGTGGTTATCGTTTATGAGTATAGAGTACTCATAAGTAAATCGAGGAACGGTTATTTCATTCATGAGCTCACACTTTAGTGACTATGAAATGAAATGGTAATATTTTGGTGTTTACGTATACGTATAGGTATTATAGTAATAGTATTTTTTTTTAGGATTTACGGTTTAGCATTTAGAGGTCTCGAATGAGGTAATTGGTCATATGAATATTTTTCGGGATGGTTTTAAGTCATTTAGGACTTAGTTATAAAGTTTATTTCAAAATTTGAGATTTTTTTTAAAAGTGTATATTTTACGTCTTTTACGGTAAAACGCGTAAATTTGACTAGTTTTACGGTTTTGAGGTTTTGGAAGCTTTAGGAGCTGAAATAAATTAAGGAAAATTAAGGTAATATTATTAATACATATATTAATAATAAAAAAGAAAAAAAAAACGAAATTAGAGGGGGGGTTAGTCGGTTTTGGACGCAAGAGAAGGAAGGGAAAAAGGAAAGAAGGGAAAAAAAGGAAAGTGGACAATTATACTTGGGCTAGGATTTTTATACTATATAAAGAACACAACACATCATAACAAACGAAATTTTACTTTCTCCTGGAGGTTTTGAGTCGGCCTTAATAGAAAAATTAGGATTCTTCATAATTTTGAGGGTTTTCATAAATTAGAGGTAAATCTTCATAGTCCCTTTTTAAGTTAAATTGTTTTTATGTTTAGTTAATCATTCTTATGATGGATTTAGATTAGGGTTTATATAAAATCAGTAAACTAATTATGTGATAATCATAATATGATGATCATATAATCTAGGGCTTGTATTAGATGGGGTTATGGGTAATTAATTAGTTCAATTTGTTTAAACCCGTTTTTAAAAACTGAACAAAATTTTGAGTCAATTATTTTGATCATATTGGGAGTTCTACAAACTCTTATTTTACGATCCAAGTATCCCTGAAAAGGTAATTGAAGTGGCTTCCCAATGCAAGAAACGAGAACTAAATTGGAGGTCGGGAAGTGGGTCAAAAACAGGTTACAACAGTCGGAGGTCAAAACAGTTTTGAATCAACCTGTTTTCTTTTTAAGTTTTGGGTTGTTTGGGGTACTTAGGGTTGCATTGGGATCTTATAATGAACAAGAGAGATGGTTTATTTATTGTAGTAAGTATCTGCACTTGGGTTAAGATTATGGTTTAGGGTAAGACCCTCTAATGGTAACAAACTTTTCATACGTTTAAAATCATTGAATTCTGGATAGGTAGCAATATATATACATATATCGGGGCCTTAACAGTAGGTTTAAGGTTAGAGCAAGTGGGAGGTTTTAGGTAACATATGTAAAAGTATGAATATTCCTTTTACAGAAACCATGGGTATGTTTAAGTGGACGTTTGACTTAAAGTTTTGAGACCTAAAAACTGGGATTGTTTTGTGTAAAATATGAACAGGATAGTTATTAAACTTAACCAAGTTAAGGACTTGTTAGGGAAGGGTAATGGGGTGATTTGAGCTTATCAATGAGGTATTTATATGGGAATAGGCTAGATGTCCATCATAGGTTGATGATCCATCTTAGTGATTGGGTCATGTATTGATTGCGTGTTTTTGGTTTGTTAGCTTGTTGCTAGTGCGAGGACTTGTGAAGAAGCTATCAGGTGAGTTTCATAGTCCCATGTTTACTATTGATTTTGACTTCCAGATGGGATGGAAGAGACACTGTGTTATGTTGTTTATAAATTGATGCTGTGAATGTTTTTAAGGTTTGAGATGGACTTGTGTGTACATTATGTGATTAACTGCTATGTGATTCTTGTTCGTGTATGATTTGGATGGGAAAGGTACATAGGTGTATGGGCGCCTATGGTACCATGGTTGTTGGTAAGGCGTGATGCCTTGGAAATTATGGTTGTTGGTAAGGCGTGATGCCTTGGTAATTGTGGTTGTTGGTAAGACGTGATGCCTTGGAATTGTGATGATTGATTGAACTTGAATGCTAGTTGGTAATACATAATTGTAGCGCATTGTCCATATGTTATTGTGATGGTTGCTATTCACAGCTTGTAACTGATTTTAGCATTGGATTCTAAACCTATGACTCTCACCAACTTTATGTTGACGTGTTTTAGTGTCTCTTTCAGGTGATGCTTTGGGTAGGCGTGAGAACTTAAGTGGCTAGGATTTGGAGAGCGTAGGAATGCATATAGAAGGATATCCCCGTTTCCTTCTTAGTTTTTATTTGTTCATTTAATAAGTGACACTGTGGCACACATATATTTGTTTGGTTATGTTATTTGTTTGTCTTGGGTAAGAGGTAGGACTGTTACCGACTTACCTAGACTCCTGAGTTTGATGAGATATTGTCATGACTTTGTGTCTCCATTTTATGACATTTCTTATTTCATATAGTTATCTCTATAGACACACCATGTTGTGATGATATCCATACGTCGCGCCTCATATTCCGTCATGGTGGAGTGTGACAGAATGGTATCAGAGACAATGGTTATAGAGAATTAGGTTGCCTAGTCGCGTAGCCTAGTCTATAGCTTAAGGGTCCCTGCATATAGGCGCCATAGGAGTATGTGTGCATTTTACATAAATTGATGTGTTGGGATGTTATTTATTGCGATGTTTTGACTAGTATGAATTGAACCATAGTAAGTTCATACTTAGCCACATGTTATTTTCTTTTCGGGTTTGTGACTAGTGCCGGATGAACCATAATCGTCCATGCTAGTCATTGTTGTATTTTGCTTAAATTGTACATTATAGTACATAATTTGGTACAAGGTAGTTTCTATCTTTTGTCGAGTTATTTTACATACCTGATGTATGTTATTTTTCTTTTGATGTTTAAGTCATGTTCCCTAAGAATCGTGTGGTGGTTCGAGTTACTAGGAGTACATGGGTAGGAAGGATTTTAAGCTGTTTCCACTCTTATGGGTGACATGACTTATAACTGATTATGTTTTCGTTTTGGTTTAGTCTATGCAGTTTAGCTAGACTATGGATTTATGAATTTCAAGGGTTTTACTATGTTATTTTAATAGATGGAGTTTTGGACCTATTTGGTTATGTGATTATGAGCTTATGTGAGTAGCTGGATTTATGTTTTATATGTTGTATTGATTCTTATAAGTGTCATCATAGGAGGGAGTGCATTGGGGATGGGTAATTGTATAAGTATGGTGGCCAACATAGTTATACAAGTACCACAACATCAATGGGTTCTCAAGTATAATTGCATGAAAGAGGGTTAATACATGCTTGTATATGAGGAGATGTAGAATTTGGGTATATATATATATATATATATATATATATATATATATATATATATATATATATATATATATATATATATATATATATATATATATATATATATATATATATATATATATATGGGTTTACGTAATGGCTGCCTATGAGATGGCTATTGTTCTTTTTGTGTTATATGTTTTGGGTTATAGTTGTGTTGTGTGATTTTGGGGTCACACGATATGGTTTGGTTTTGGAGGTGGGATTTATGCCTTGTTTTGGCACGGTGAGATGGTGATTACTCGTATGGAAAAACGAGCGTATAAAGCGATTGATTGACTTGCGTGTATGATAACGAGTATGTCTGGGAGATTCAATAGGTATATATATGCGGATGTATATATACTAGTAGATGTTATGTTATGATTTACGGTCGTTCAGTAGTTATTATAACTTGAACGTAGCTAGTGCTCTCTTGTGTTTAAACACTTTATTAGTGCTCGAGTTTGGTGGAGTTTCAACGACGTTTTGAATCTTTTGAAGTGTGTCTGGTAGCGTATTCTTTGAGTTTCGTATTTCACGTGTACGTTTTAAAATGGTGTTCTTGGTTTTAAGTCTATTGAAATAACTTGGGATTTCTTTTGAAATAATGAAATCTTTTGTGTTGGGTCTTACATTTCTTTTGGCCGGTATATATTGAGAAAAAGGGGGGACTTGGAAATCTATTATAAGGTTAGATAGTTGGTTGTATCCGGTAAAGTAAGGGTAAGGTGTTGGAGTCGTGTTTGAAACAAGATGTAACATAAGATTTCTTTTAATCAACACTTATTTATTTCAAATTCTAAAAGACTTTCCTTAAAATAAAGCGAAGTAAAATTTCTCTACTTACATAGTTTATA
This sequence comes from Glebionis coronaria, assembly GCA_025667525.1. Lineage (NCBI taxonomy): Eukaryota > Viridiplantae > Streptophyta > Magnoliopsida > Asterales > Asteraceae > Glebionis > Glebionis coronaria. The sequence goes on from CM046881.1 coordinate 57,363,338, forward strand.
TAATTGGGTTTAACCGGTTCACGTCATTTATAATTATTAATACAAGGTTAAATTGAGTTTATGAAGATTTCACATACAATTATATCTGTCATTTAAAAGGGGTACATTAATCACTAAGTTTATTCTTTAGTTTTTTTTAAAACAACTAGTATAAAACTGATTTGGTCATAACTTGTTCGTTTTTAGAGCTTTTTGAGTGATTCAAAAGCCAAAAATTATGTACACGGAACATAATTTTCAAATATTCAGAAAGTATAGTCATGGGAGGTCAGTATCTTGGCCGGAATTATTGTACAAGTGTCGGGTTAAAGGTTGAGTTTGAATAGTAGTTAGTTTTATGATTTGGGATGCACGGGATACCTAGTTTTTGAGTTGGGTTTTGAGTTTGTCAAGAGGGTTGTTTGTAGATTGTTTGAGTCACATAGATGTGGGAGGTAATAACAAATAAATAAATAAAAAAAATATATATATTCTTTTAGAAAGGTCAATCTTTTGCACGGTTTAAATAATATGTCGCGGGACGTAATATGTTTTGGTTGCCATTGGGTGTTTCTTGGATTATTTTCGTTGTCATGGGTCATTTTGAATTGATACACGTTTTGGGTTGAGTATTCTTTTGAGTCTCATGGTTTTTGACTTGATTTAACTGGTGTACGTGAAATGTCGTTAGTTATCCGTTGGTTTGATTCGTTGATCGTATTTGGTGGATTCGGGATGTAGTTTTGGTTTCGTATTGTTTGGGAGCGTTGAGGTAGTCATATGAAATACTTGGTCGCGTGTACGCCTACACGCTTAAGTAGGTGACCATGAGAGAACGGTCGGAATACCCTTAGTGGGGATGAAAGAGTTAAAAGTTCGTAGACGAACTAATGTGGTCATGAGGTCTCTTAGGAGTGCCAAGGGAGATGAATAGATATATGTGTAATGTATGGATATTGGCACAAGTAACGTGCCATAGAGAGTGTTGAAAGGGGATACAATACCTCAAAGGTATTTATGATTGTTCGTAGGGCATGTAAGTTTTCTGTAAATTTCCTGAAATTTAGTAGGTTTGCCTATTATTTTGAGATAGAACCATGAATAGAGCAAGTAGGAGAAGTGAGAGGAGTTGGAGTTAGTGCCTTTCCAAGGAAATTGTTGATGGAATGATTTCAAGAACAAGAGTTGATGGAAATTGCAACGGGTGCAAGGTAAAAGTTGAGTTGCTTAGTAGTATATTGGATGTGGAAAGCGGTTGAGTGGTCTGATAAGAGGAAGCATTGGTCTTTTAAGATGCGTGTAGATTTTGCAAGTAGAACGAGGTAGGAATTTATTCGTATTGCCGCTAAGAGAGGGTGCAAGGAGGACATAGTTGAAACTGCTAAGGATGTTGTATGAACGCTTTGGGTTCACGGTTATGCATTTGGCTTCGCCAAAGCACTAGCGATTTTCATGGAGTCAATGAACCGAGTGTGCATGAACGTATATAAACGAGTTGTCATCGGGAGCATCGACGACATCTTGATCTACTCAAATCTAAGAAGGAGAGTGAGGCGAATTATGTGTTGGTTTTGGAGTGGAGTTATACGTGAGATTTTCAAGTGTGAGTTTTAGTATTAAGTTTACTATGATGAGCAGTTAGAGATGGTGGCATATCATGGAACCAGCAAGGGCGAAGTGAAGAAGGATGAGGAAGCGTTTTGGAGGCTGAAGAGGTGGATTAGATAATGAGCCGATCTTGGCATTATCGGAAGGACTGGATGAATTCGCGAAGCATGACGATACATGGAGCAAGGATTTGGACGCGTACGAGGACGCCAAAGAAAGGCGATCGCTTATACGTTGCAGGAACTGAAGATTTAGAAGAACTGGATAGACTTAGTTAGTGGAGCTGGACTGTTATATCTGCCTAGAATGCTAGAGGCATTTGGTGTACGAGACGTGGAGAATGATCTAGACGGATCATGAACGTCTCCAACACATATTCAATCATCTTGATTGAACATTTGGCAAAGAGGATGGGTGGAGTTAATTGATGGAAGAAAATTTCAAGGCCAAGTACCATCTGAGAAAGGCAAGCATGGTTGATGAGATATGGAATAAGAAGAATGAAGTGAAGCAGAGACGAACTTGAACTATATGGGTGACGTATTAGGTTGGTTTGGATGAAGGATGTAGGTTGCACGAGTTGAGTTGTCTAAAGCAGAGAACGCGTCAACATGTATGTTGCGTGGCTTGGACAATCATATGGAGAAAAGGGACGTAGACTAGGAGTAGCTTAGAAAGGGCGATGTGAGGAAGAAGTTGGTGGAAGGGATACATAATGCGGTGGAGGAATAAGTACGACGAGAGTTGGGTGATAGTCGATAGACTGACTAATTCATCTCATATTTCAAGAGGAATGAGAAGTCACGTAGTTGGGAAGTTGGAAGGACTAATGGATATGTGAAAGACCGTCATAGGTCACTTTGTAGGGAAATTGGAATTTTAAGTAGTTTGGAGTACGGACTGAAGGCAGTTGATGAACATGATTGGATATGAGTATATCCAGCTAACTGGGAAAAGGATAGGCAAGTGAGATATTTATACAACCTTAGGAGTTACACTGAGGGCATGAGTGATTGATTTAGAGGGAGTCAGGAAACTCATTAGCGATGGCTGAGTTTTCATATAATGATGATTATCATACTAGAAGTCGATAAACGCCATTTGAGGCACTATATGAAAGGATAGGACGAGTTGTCCCCATTGTGGACTAGAATTGGTAAAAGAGGCTACTAATGTGGTAATGGTGTTTGTGGACAGAATGAGAGCAACAAGGGATGCTACGTAGAAAAGGAGGAAACCACTAGATTTAGTGACAAAGTTATGTAGGGAGTTTCACCCATAGTAACGGGTGGTATGTTTTGGTAAAATGGAAGAGTTGATGTAGAGTTTTGTAGGTCCATTTATGATATTTGGAAAGATTGGATCATTAGCTTATGAGCATAGAATTACCTGGGGAAAATGAGTTGTATACATGATACATTTAATGTATTGAGATTGGTAAAGGTTGTTTGAGAATGCATTTTGCATGTACGGTTATTCGGGACTTGTATTAATAAGAGTCTTTGTTTTATCAAAGAGTCATCTGTGAGATTTATTGACTATGAGGTCAAGAGTTTGGCAATGAGTTTAATTATTTTTGGTTTGTATATGTGGTATTTTGAAACTTGAACTGAAGTTCACGTGGAAATGAGGGGAGTTCGTTTAGAACCAGTATCCTCATGTGATTTGTTGTTTGTGTGTTTGATCCTAAGGAGTAAATATCGGGACGAGATTTCTATTAGGAGGGAGTGATGTGACAACCGTGGTTTTGAGGTTCGTCACTTGGTCTTATTTTTAGGTTATTTTGTGTGTGACTACTTGATTTGTGTGTTTACGTGTTTATTTTGTGTGAACGAGGTTGGTGTGGTTATCGTTTATGAGTATAGAGTACTCATAAGTAAATCGAGGAACGGTTATTTCATGTTCATGAGCTCACACTTTAGTGACTATGAAATGAAATGGTAATATTTTGGTGTTTACCTATACGTATAGGTATTATAGTAATAGTATTTTTTTAGGATTTACGGTTTAGCATTTAGAGGTCTCGAATGAGGTAATTGGTCATATGAATATTTTTCGGGATGGTTTTAAGTCATTTAGGACTTAGTTATAAAGTTTATTTCAAAATTTGAGATTTTTTTTAAAAGTGTATATTTTACGTCTTTTACGGTAAAACGCGTAAATTTGACTAGTTTTACGGTTTTGAGGTTTTGGAAGCTTTAGGAGCTGAAATAAATTAAGGAAAATAAAGGTGATATTATTAATACATATATTAATAATAAAAAAAGAAAAAAAAACGAAATTAGAGGGGGGGTTAGTCGGTTTTGGACGCAAGAGAAGGAAGGGAAAAAGGAAAAAAGGGAAAAAAAGGAAAGTGAACAATTATACTTGGGCTAGGATTTTTATACTATATAAAGAACACAACACATCATAAAAAACGAAATTTTACTTTCTCCTGGAGGTTTTGAGTCGGCCTTAATTGAAAAATTAGGGTTCTTCATAATTTTGGGGGTTTTCATAAATTAGAGGTAAATCTTCATAATCCCTTTTTAAATTAAATTATTTTTATGTTTAGTTAATCATTCTTATGATGGATTTAGGTTAGGGTTTATATAAAATCAGTAAATTAATGATGTGATAATCATAATATGATGATCATATAATCTAGGGCTTGTATTAGATGGGGTTATGGGTAATTAATTAGTTCAATTTGTTTAAACCCGTTTTTAAAAACTGGGCAGAATTTTGAGTCAATTGTTTGATCATATTGGGAGTTCTACCAACTCTTATTCTACGATCCAAGTATCCCTGAAAAGGTAATTGAAGTGGCTTTCCAATGAAAGAAACTAGAACTAAATTGGAGGTCGGGAAGTGGGTCAAAAACAGGTTACAACAGTCGGAGGTCAAAACAGTTTTGAATCAGCCTGTTTTCTTTTTAAGTTTTGGGTTGTTTGGGGTACTTAGGTATGTATTGGGATCTTCTAACGAACATTAGAGATGGTTTATATATTGTAGTAAGTATCTGCACTTGGGCTAAGATTATGGTTTAGGGTAAGACCCTCTAATGGTAACAAACTTTTCATACATTTAAAATCAGTGAATTCTGGATAGGTAGCAATATATATACATATATCGGCGCCTTAACAGTAGCTTTAAGGTTAGGGCAAGTGGGAGGTTTTAGCTAACATATGTAAAAGTATGAATATTCCTTTTACAGAAACCATGGTTATGTTTAAGTGGACGTTTGACTTAAAGTTTTGAGACCTAAAAACTGGGATTGTTTTGTGTAAAATATGAACGGGATAGTTATTAAACTTAACCAAGTTAAGGAATTGTTAGGGAAGGATAATAGGGTGATTAGATCTTATCAATGAGGTATTTATATGGGAATAGGCTAGATTTCCATCATAGGTTGATGAGCCATCTTAGTGATTGGGTCATGTATTGATTGCGTGTTTTTGGTTTGTTAGCTTGTTGCTAGTGCGAGGACTTGTGAAGAAGCTATTAGGTGAGTTTCAATGTCCCATGTTTACTATTGATTTTGACTTCCAGATGGGATGGAAGAGACATTGTGTTATGTTGTTTATAAATTGATGCTGTGAATGTTTTTAAGGTTTGAGATGGACTTGTGTGTACATTATGTGATTAACTGCTATGGGATTCTTGTTCGTGTATGATTTGGATGGGAAAGGTACATAGGTGTATGGGCGCCTATGGTACCATGGTTGTTGGTAAGGCGTGATGCCTTGGAAATTATGGTTGTTGGTAAGGCGTGATGCCTTGGTAATTGTGGTTGTTGGTAAGGCGTGATGCCTTGGAATTGTTATGATTGATTGAACTTGAATGCTAGTTGGTAATACATAATTGTAGCGCATTGTCCATATGTTATTGTGATGGTTGCTAATCACAGCTTGTAACTGATTTTAGCATTGGAGTCTAAACGTATGACTCTCACCAACTTTATGTTGACGTGTTTTAGTGTCTCTTTCAAGTGATGCTTTGGGTAGGCGTGAGAACTTAAGTGGCTAGGATTTGGAGAGCGTAGGAATGCATATAGAAGGATATCCCCGTTTCCTTCTTAGTTTTTATTTGTTCATTTAATAAGTGATATTGTGGCACACATATATTTGTTTGGTTATGTTATTTTTTTGTCTTGTGTACGAGGTAGGACTGTTACCGACTTACCTAGACTCCTGAGTTTGATGAGATATTGTCATGACTTTGTGTCTCCATTTTATGACATTTCTTATTTCATATAGTTATCTCTATAGACACGCCATGTTGTGATGATATCCATACGTCGCGCCCCATATTCCGCCGTGGTGGAGTGTGACGGTATGTACCGTCTCTTCAGTATGTACTGTTGACTGTGTATGTACTGCTTGTACATTTTTAATCTGAGCAATATCTTGAGCTTTATCTCCTTCATTCATTCTTTGAGCAGTCTCTTCCTCTTTTGAACTTACCTTCTCCTTTATATTCTTCCTCACATAAGTGGTCTTGACAGGTGGAGATGTAGTTGTAGGTTCAGAAGTACTTGGCTCAATTCTAGGAGTGCTTTCAAATTGTCTTTGTTGTTGCAGATGTCTTCTATGTCTTTCAACAGCCATTCTATCTGCTTCAGATCCAATCTCAACAAAATTCAATTCAGTTCTCTTATTTTGCTCATACAAAGTCCTGATTTCTTCAAAAAATTTCTTGACCAGCTGAATATGAGTGAAACCCTTAACTTTCTTGAGAAAGTTCATCATTTGATTCCTAATCTGCATAGTAGTTAGAGGCTTAATCTTTTCTCTTCTTCTCTTTTCAGCAAAGAATCTTTGTTGCTCCCTTACCAGATCATCAACCAACTTTGATTTCTCTTCTTCATCATAAGCATCTCTCTCTTCAGCTATCAATGAGTATGCAAGAAGCTCACTTGCATGTAATTCAGCTTGAATCCAATCATACTCTTGTATGTTCCATTCTTGTTGTATTCTCTTAGCTTCTAGCAAATGCTGCTTAGCTTCAAGTTCTTCGTGTAAGTCTTCTTCGCGAATCTGAGCTTGCATTCTAAGAGCATATTCCTCATCATGGTCCAACTGATTAAATCTGTACATGACTTTGCTTATATCTTTATCTGAATCACTTTCATTTTCAGATTATAATAGTATTTGTTTCTTCCCCTTATCCTTTGGATTAATCTTAGGTAGCTTCTTCTTCAGCTTGGAAGGTCTTTCCTCATCAGCTTGCTGTTGAATAACTATACCTTTAGTGGGGTGTGAAGCTTGAACTTTCTTACCTTTAGTTTGATACTTTTTGGCAAGAACTTCTTGTTGTGTCTTCTTCTCTGCCTCTGCTTATTTTATTTTCTCAGCTGAATTCTTCTTTCTTAAGTCAAGCAGTAATTGGGCTAAAGTCTCATCCTCTCCAAAAGGAGTTTGACTTTCTAGTGAAGGATGATCACCAGCGGTACTTGCAATCGTCTTACTTGGCTTAGCAGTACTTGGGTTTTCAACAATGTCAGCAGTACTTGCAGTCGGCTTATTTGGCTTAGCGGTACTTGGATCTTCAACAATGTTGACTTCACTAGTATTAGACACACTTGTTTCTTCAATCACTTGTGTATCTCCATATATCCTTTCTTCTATTGAAGCTATCATATCAACTTGCACCTCTTCAGTCTTGTCTGATCCATTGCTCATTCTTGATCTGGACAGTACTTGCAAAGACTGTTTCCTTTAAAACCATATTTGTCTTTGTGGTAGTGGAGTTGAAGATACAGGAAATTGAATAGTAATTTCCTCCAACTTCTCATAGAAAGTACTCCAATTCACTTGAAGTGGTGATTGAGGTATTGGTGCTGGCTGAGTTACCATCATTTCTTCAACTTGTGGCTCCTCATGAGTAGGTTGTGGTTCTTCCTGTTGAATCTCCATATTTGTAGGTTCATCCACACCAGTCTCTAAACCAGTTCCATCTTCATATGTCCCCATGACATCTTCATCTAGCTCAAAATTGATGTCATTTCCAGAGATCCTTGTTTGATTATCAGAAGAAGGTGGTTGTTCTTCATAATTCCTCCCCTGTTTGGTTGCATTCAGTTGCCTTTTCTTGTGGTTTCTGAATCTTTGCTTTTTGATTGCAGCCTTCTGAATAGATCTATATTGCATCATCCAAGGTGATACCTTGTTCCTCAACTTGATTAGGCTAGCTTCCAATTCAGCAATTTTCTTGTCTTGAATAAGTTTTGCTTTTTGCAACACATGTACCTGTTGAGACAAACTAGTACACAAAGCATTCAAATTTGCAACATCCACCACCTCTGGTGCTTGTGCTTGTGGTGAACCACTAGCAACAATAGAAGCAGCAGCTGAATGGATCATCTCATCATTGTTTGGGGAGCACCAACATTGTGAGAAGAAGATTGTGAATCTTCTAGGGAATGGGAACTCTGGTGAGAAGGATTTTGCTGAGAAGCACTAGCATTGCTAGGTTCCTCACCTTCTTGATTAGCAGGTTGGGCTAACATATGAGCAAACAATGGTGTAACTATTCCTGTAAAGACATTGCCTTGTTTGGTCAAGAAAGAGAAAGTTCTCTTTGTGAATGTAGGAACATCCCATGTATCAGTTAACTCTGGTAGGTTAGGTATTTGGTCACTAACTAAAGTCTGAATGAATCTAGGATACATCAAAAACTTTTTAGTTCCTTCTAAATTCCTAGTCATGCCTTCAAAAATTAATCTTGAAAAATTAAAAATCCTGTTATTTGCTAAACAAATACCAGCTGATGCCAATGCAGCAGGAATTTGATCAAAAGATGTACTTTTAGAGCTTAAACAACGAATAATAGCATGAAAAAGCAATTTCCATTAAGGTGAAAATAAAGCTTTAAAGAAAGTAAGACTTTCCCTACCGCCCTCATAGCCTATGGCTACAAGGCCATCATGAATCTCTGTATTATTAAGCATACTAAGTCCATTTTCATCATTTAATCTCAAACTTGCCCTTAGCAGTACCTCAGTTACATATATATTTCTATGATTCACCCTAGCCTTAATGCAAGGTTGATCAAACCGAGTACCTAACACAACAGTGTTCCAAAATTGTTCAATAATGGAAATAGAGACAATGTGACTTACAGTGAGTGCAAAACGAACATGACTTCGAGATAAGAAACCAAGAATCTCATGGAATCCAAGAGAGTCATCATTCATAGCAAGATTCGCAACCAAATTATGCTTAGAGATCACTTGTAAAGCAGCCATTAGTATTTTTGATGATCAAAAAATTAGAGAGAAGGTTATAGAATCAAGAGATAAAAATAAAAGATTAGGTGAATCAATTATGTAATTGGAGTAAGTATTTAAGTAAATAACAAACCCAAGCGCGAAGAAACCGTCACAAAAGAGACCCTTAACGGTACAACGTACATGTAGCGGTACATGGAACATACTCGGTACTTGAATTTGTGCTAGCAGTACTTGGAGTTATAACGGTACCTCACAATTTTGACCAGTTCATGCATTCGACTATCATAATTTCCTCTTTTACCTTTTTCTATCAACCTACAATCACATCAAAAACAAAAAACATAGACTATACAATAAAAATTAGTATAAAAATTTATACAGCTATTACCTCCCCTCAACATATGCAGCAATCTATTGGTTGAGCATACCAATATGTGTCACCAAGAATTCAAATCTCTTTGCATCAAATGCCTTGGTCAACAAATCAGCTACATTGTTGTCTGTATGAATCTTCAAGACTTGAATAAGCTTTTTGTCATAGGCATCTCTTATAAAGTGATGTCTTATTTCAATATGCTTGGTGTTGGAGTGAAATACTGGATTCTTGACAATGCATATAGTACTTTCATTATCAATGTATATCTTGGTGTTCATGAAGTTAAATCCATAATCTAACAATTGATTCTGAATACAAAGTACTTGTCCACAGCAATGAGCAGCAGCTACATATTCAACTTCAGTTGTTGAAGTAGCAAAAATGGTTTGCTTCTTACACTGCCATGATATGAGTCTTTTGTCTAGGAATTGACAACCTCCTGTTGTGGATTTCCTATCATGATTAGCTCTAGCATAATCACTGTCTGAGTAAGCTTCCAATTCAAAGGTGGAATCTCTAGGATACCATAATCCTAAATTGGGTTGACTTTTAAGATACTTAAAAATCTTCTTCACAGCATGTAGATGTGACACCTTTGGATGGACTTGGAACCTTGAACAGGCACACACAGCAAACATAATATCTGGCCTTGAAGCAGTAAGATACATCAATGTAATCATTGATCTGTATAGATGAATATCAACATTTTCTCCATGTTCATCTTTTGATAAAGACTTCTTAGCTTCAAAAGATGTGCTTGTACTCCTTGTATCCATACATGGAAATTTCTTCAAGATTTCAGCAACATACTTATATTGGCTGATAAATATTCCATCTTTCCTTTGTTTGACTTGCAGTCCCAAAAAGAAAGTCAGTTCTCCCATAGAACTCATCTGAAATCTTCCTTTCATCAAAGCCTCAAACTCTTCACACCATGTCTTCTTGGTAGAACCAAAAATGATGTCATCAACATAGACTTGAACTAGAATAATATCCTTAGCATTCTTCTTGATGAACAGAGTTTTGTCAATGGTCCCTCTCCTATATCGATGCTCTAACAGAAAATTAGATAAAGTTGCATACCAGGCCCTTGGAGCTTGATGCAGACCATAAAGTGCTTTGATAACCTTGTAGACTCTGTTAGGGAATTTAGGATCTACAAAACCTAGAGGTTGTGAGACATATACCTCCTCTGAAATAGTACCATAAATAAAGGCACTTTTCACATCCATCTGATAGACTATAAATCCCTTATATGATGCAAAGGCCAAAAATAACCTAATGGCTTATATCCTTGCCACTGGTGCGAAAACCTCATCATAGTCTATCCCTTCTTCCTGTCTATAGCCTTGAGCAACAAGTCTTGCCTTGTTCCTCACAACAACTCCTCTTTCATTCTTCTTGTTCCTGAAAACCCATCTAGTACCAATTACTCTCTTACCTGAGGGAAGATCCACACGAATCCAAACCTTTTGTAGCTCAAATTGTGTTAATTATTCTTGCATGACATCTACCCAACTTTCTTCATCAAGAGCCTGAGAAATGATTTTGGGCTCTACTTGTGATAAGAAACAGGCAAACAAACAATGCTGAGTATCTTTATGATTGGTTCTCTATTGTTGTTTGACATAACTCACAAGTGCATGAGTTTCAGTATTAGTTTGAAGTTGTCTTCTGGTTTGTACAGCAGACTTGGGATCTACAATAATATGTATAGCAGGATGGTTGTTGTTGACTTTATGAGTGGGAATAGAACTGACTGGAATTTCTGTTTCCAAATTGTTGAAATCAGTTACTGCACCCTGCTCATCATATGAAGCTTTGAAGAAGATTCCTTCAGCTGGAATAGCATACACGTCTTCATCGTCGTAAAATCTCTTCTAATGAATCAACAGATTTAACAGATATTGACTTAGCAGTACTTGTAGATGAAGTGCCGCTAAGTGTAGTATGTACTGCTGAGTGTTGTGACTCAAAATATTCTTCTCCTGAATGCTTATTAGTAGATGTAGCATTCTTTTCTTGATCTTGAAGCCTCTGAAGCTCTTGGGAGGCTTGATCATATTTTGATGGCATGGTTTGCTCCTTGGGAGTAGCAGACATGGGAGTAACAGTAGGCATATTGGACACATAGATATGAACATCATCATCTGATGAAGAAACATCTTCTTGAGTACATGCATTAGTTGCACTTGACTCCTCACCTGTATTGTTAGCTTGACAATCCTTTTGTACAGAATAGTAATCCATGGAGTTAGTTAGATAATCTAAATCAAACATCCAAGCATAACCTATTCCTAGGACATTGGGGGTGTGTTTGGTAAAGAGAAACACAGAGAAACACAGATAAATGGAAATGAACAGAGATTGGAAATTAAGAGACTTAGAAATCAGTAGAGAATTTATATGAATTCCGCTGTTTGATAACATGAGAGAATTCACCCGAGAGAAAAACAATAATTCTTTTAAACAGTTTTTTTAATTTAATTCAAAAAACTAATAAATTTATTATTTCAGATTCATCCTCTTATTTAATCAGATCTGCTTGTTCGAAAGTAATTATGTAGTACCTTGATTCAAACGTGTTGATTTGCAACTAGATCAAGAAACCAATCAATAAAAAACATAAAGTTTAAGTAATCATCCTTCCTATCCAATTACAAAAACTTCAAATGATAAAACCCAATTAGATACCTTTCATAAAATCAACCATAGAAGTTGTCCAGGTAAGATATACTGATATGGAATTCATCAAAGGATGAAGAAATCGAATGGTGATGTGGAGAAGATAGGATTGAAAGAAGGTGAGAAGCAGGTGTTCTTGGAGTGTGTTTTTTGTTTTTTTAGTGAATGTGCATATCACGTGATTTTTATTTTTATGCCTAACATTTAAATAATACTAAAGTTCTCAACTCTCCGTCTTTTAACTTTTGAGTTGCCATTTCCATTTCAAAATGGATGGAAATAAAATTGCAAAGGACTCATTTCTTGAGAATGGATTATCTCGTCCCTCTCTTTTCTTTAATGTACCAAACACGAGAATTGACCACATTTCCAACTCTCTGGTGGCATTTCTTGCTACCAAACACACCCTTGGTTTATTTTCAAAGAAATTAACATGGGCATTTTCTTCAACCTTTTTAGATGCCAGATTATAAACCCTATATGCTTTACTTTGCAAAGAATATCCTACAAGATATCCTGGATTAGACTTTCCATCAAACTTTCTCAAATAATCAAGAGTATTTAGTATAGACACATGACACCCAAAAGGTCTTAAATGACTTATGGTAGGCTTAACACCAGTCAAAAGTTCATAAGGTATTTTGTTTTAAGGCTTGGTCACTAAGACTATATTTAACACATAACATGCAGTGTTGATTGCTTCTGCCCAAAAGGTATTTGGCAAAAGAGAATCAACCAGCATAGTTCTAGCAGCCTCAATTAGTGTCCTTTTCTTCCTTTCAGCTACTCCATTTTGTTGTGGAGTCACAGGATAACTAAATTGTATCTTAATGCCTTTAGACCTACAAAATTCATCAAATTCAGCATTCTTGAATTCTGTCCGATTATCTGTCCTAATGATTAAAACCTGTTTAGTGAACTGTTTTTCAACTAAAGTTATAAAATCCTTAAGTAATTCATTGGTTTCACTCTTAAGAGCTAAAAAGATAACCCAACTGAATCTGCTATAATCATCAGTTATGACTAGACAAAAGGTCTTATGACTAATGCTTCTTACATAAACTGGACCAAACAAATCCATATGCAAGAGTTGCAAAGGTTTTGTTACAGTATTGACAGTCTTGGTCTTACAAGAGGCTCTATGTTGTTTACCTTTTTGACAAGCAGCACATGTGAAATCATTTTGAAAATATTTGTTAGGTAACCCTCTAACCAAATTCCTATTCACTAATCTGTTAAGATTCTTGAAATTCACATGACCTAACCTTCTATGCCATAAATTAGACTCATCAAAAGAAGCCTTAGCTAGCAAACATGTAATACCACCTGTTGGAGTAATAGTATGAATATTAAAGGTGTATATATTTTCTTGCCTGGGTACTTTAAGCAGTACTTGAGATTCATTAGGCATCTCAAAGTCTTTAGACAGCACCAAGCAGTCTTTGTCTGTGAATAACACCTTGTTCTTCTTATCACACATTTGTGATACAGAAAAGAGATTGAACTCATTCAATTCTTTCACAAAGAACACATCTTCAAATTCCAACTTCCCTATATTGATTTTCCCTTTGCCAGTGATTCTACCTTTGCTACCTCCAAAGGCTACTGGTCTTCCTCTGAATTCTTCAAATTTAGCAAGAAAATCTTTGTTTCCTGTCATGTGTCTTGAGCATCCACTATCTACTATACCTTTGTCTTTCAATTCATCAATTAGATGCCCCTACACACAAACAAAACTTATTAGTTTTTAACAGGGACCCAAGCCACATTTGGCTCGGATCTTGTGGGACCTACACACTTAAGAGTCTGTTCAGAAGCATTCCCAGTAATGCTGCTTTTGCTCTTATACTTCATGGTTTCAGTTATGTAGTCAAAGACATAGGGTGACTCTATGTGCTCAGACTTCTTTGCCTTAAGTACTGCTTTAACACATGATTTTTCTCTTTTAGGAACCCACATTTGCACTAGTTTGTTATTAGCCTTACTTCTAGATGTTTTAGCTTTTTCAACAACATTCTTAGAAGTCTTAGAGAACTTTGGTTTGACAGACTTTGAACCAACAGTACTTAAGTTTAGCCTAGCAGTACTTATAGGTCTAGACTTGCGTGTACTTGGTTTACCAGACTTCAAAGGTACTAGACCTTGTTTCATAAGTACTGCTCTAGGAACAAAACTTTTGGTAGAGTTATTTTTAACCTGTTTACCTACCATTTTTGAGTGATCAAAATTAGATTTGGCATTCTTAAGTTTCTGATTCCTATTAACCTATGCATTACTATTCTTCATGACCTTTTGTGCAGCCTTTTGTTTCACAATTTTATCTTCATGCAAAGTACAATCTTTGATAAAATGACTTAGACTACCACAAACATAACATCCTTTTCTTCTTAAAGAAGACCCAAAAGGTTGTTTTTACTTAACTTTCTCAAAAGCTAACCCACCCCTCTTGGTTTTATTATGTTTTACATCATTTTCCAATATCTTGCTAGGAGTTCTTACCTGCTTGGGAGCAGAACTAGTCTTAGATTCTTCATAAACAAAATTGTTCATTAAAGGTGGATAAACAATGTTCTTGGTCACAACAGTCTTATCTTGGGACAAAGTACTAGAGTTTGAGGTATTTTTAACTTTTGGTTCTTCTAACTCTATACTTGTATATTGAGGACCAACGTGGGATAACTTTTACTAGGGAGAGCCATTAAACCAAGCTCTTATTCTTCTTCACCTTCAGCCCAGTTCACCACTCCATCTACAGTCACCAATGCTTTGGTTCCTTTAGGACTCATACTGTTTCCTTTTGGAAATCTTTAAGTTATTCTTGGACTGGTTCTATAGCTGTTCTTAGACTTTTGACTGCTACTTTCAGCTTTGTCTCTAGTGCATTCTCTTGCAAAGTGTCCATTCCTTCCACAGTTATAGCATTCAACTTTGGACTTGTCATATCCTAATGGCTCATTAGGATCAACAGTCATCTTTCTTCCAGTCTTCTTGAAGAACCTGTTAGATCTTACTGATACCATAGCAACTTGCCACTTAAGATCCATCTCTTCGACATCAGCATCATCCATTTGAAACAATTCATTGAGTGTTAATCTTGGCATGTTGTCTTATCCAACAAAGAATGAGAAGGCATAATTGTCAATAAACAATGGTGAAGATCTTCTATGTGGATTTTGAGATACTATGGGGCTGCCTTCAGTACTTTGTAGGTAAGTACCACGTGTAAGTCCCCCCAGCGGTATTTGTAAAGTATGTACCGCTGCTTGATCCACTAGCGGTATTATGAAAATAAGTACCGATGTTTCCATCTGACACAAAAGCCAAGTTAGACTTTGTTGTAGTCGTTGCCTTAGTCACCTCAATGCCTTTCACATCCATCTCGTATGCTCTAAGATTGTTGTAGAGATGATCAAAAGTAATTGTTTCCAGATCATCTCTTGTGATGAAGTGCATAGCCATTGCTTTCCACTCTGATGAAACACTTCTTAAGAACTTTAGATTAGCTTCTTCATTAGGAATTACTTGTCCATAAACTGCTAATTGAATAAGCAGCTTACTAAATCTTCCATAGCCACCATGTATTCCCGCTATACTAGAAATTGAGAAGTTATAGAATTCTTGCTTAAGAACAATCTTCTTTATCTTCTTAGATTTGTCATTACCTCAAAATCTAAGTTTTATGGCATCCCACATAGCTTTAGAATCCTTATAATGATGAAAGCTTGGTAAGATGTCTTCTGAAAGAGCCATAGCCAAAGCAGTTCTGGCTTTTCTCTCTCTGATCTCTGCTTGTACCTCATCAACAGTCACAGCAGGTAAAGCATAGCATGTACCATCAGGCAACCAGTATTGCTTCTTAGGTGTATTCCCATTCTTGATAACTTGCCACCCAGTGTGATCTGTGTGATTCAAGTAATGTTCCATCTGCATAGCCTATGTCTCATAATTGTCACCTTGAGCACTGGAAGTTTGATAGCAGAAAGAGTATAAGAAGGTGTTGTAGTTGTAGAGGTAGCTACAGCATTCACGGCTTGAACACCTTGTGTTGGTGCAGGATGCACAACTTGTGGTTGTCCCTGTGGTATAAGATCAGGGTTTTGAACATCATCCAAGTGAGCATCATCACCTTGTGGTTGAGACATTGATTTTTGGTGTGAGTGGAGTGTTTGGGGTTGTGTTCTTCTTTTTCAGAGTTTCTCAAAAAGCTCTGATACCACTTGTTGATCCTTTTGATTGGATCTATATCCTGTTAAGAACTAGTATATTAGTTTGTAATCAAACTAAAACACTTTGAGAACTCTTACTCAAACTAAATAAGTTATGCGGAATCTAACTTATAAAGCATAGAAGAACATAATTACTTTTAACTATTCGATTCTCTTATTAATCGACTTGAATGAGGTACATGAATGACATTGTACCTATGTTCCTTTTATAGAGTAAGGAACCCTAGAAATCTTAGAATATTCTATAAAGATAACTATATCACAGACGATATATTATCAATATTCTAACTATTTAAGTATATCACATAAGATATACTCTAACTATAACTATGACATATCTTATACAAAGATATATTCGTCCTAATCAATATAGCAGTACTTACTTTATAAGTAGCAGTACTTACTATGTACCGCGTTAACACTAACGGTACTTGCATAATACTAACAGTACTTAAATTACACTGACGGTACTTGACACTTAACAAATAATTCCCAACATGAAGGAATCGTATTTTCAAGATTGCCCTCAGACTAAGGGTTATCACCTACATGGGTTGCAGAGTCCACCTTCCACACAAGGTGCTGCTCTCTCATCATCATAGGGACTTAAAGAACTTTGACTATAAAAAATTTAAAATTTCAGCATCACTTGTAGTAACTACATCTGCCAAATCAGTTTCTTTTGTGTCTTTCATCTTAAAGAAGGAAAATAGTTTCATAAAACCTCATTATCTCTTGAAAACAAAACTTTTATACTATCAAGGCTAAAAAGCATGTAAGCCTTTTTAACAGAGGACTAACCAATCAACATATATTTTTCAGACCTAGATGTGAGTTTATCACTGTTATTAAGACAAGTTGAAAACACATACATGCAAAACACTTAAGGTGAGGGAGATTAGGTTTTTTTTCTATAGAGCAGTTCATAGGGGGGCCTACCTTTTAAGACAGAAGAAGGGAGCATGTTGATTAAAAAATAGCAGTTAGAATGTTTTCAATCCAAAAATTAATAGGTATTCCTCCCTTAAACATAAGGCTCATATCTACATTGAGCAGGTGTCTATGTTTCCTTTAAGCAATCCTATTTTGTTGGGGAGTGTAAGGACAAGAGGTTTGATGGATGATACCTAGATCAGAATAAAGAGAGAACACATGTTTATTAACAAACTCGGTCCCATTGTCAGATCTAAAAACTTTGATTTTAGAGTTAGATTGGTTCTGAATAAGTTTTATGAAATTCACCAAACATTCATAAACTTCATTTTAGTTTTTAAGGGATAGGTCCAAACTGCTCTGGAATAATCATCCACAATGGTAAGAAAATACTTGTACCCTTCCTTGCTTTGAACCTTGTAGGGACCCCACAAATAAGGGTGAACAAGTTCACCAATTTTGTCAGATTTGTGATCACTTAAAGGGAATGGATCCCTTGTTTGTTTGGCCCTGTGGCAGGTCTCACAGACAGAAATACTAGTATTTATGGGAAGTTTCAAGTCATTTTTGAGGGCATTGAGGACTTGGTCACCTAGGTGACCAAGTCTACAATTGACATAGGTCTTTCGAAGTGTTAAAGGTCATGGCAGAATTCACATTACCTAGGCTGTTATTCTTAAGGTTATTGATGTTTGTTTCGCAAGTCTTAAATTTATATTACAAGGATTAGACAAAACAAGGGACTAAACACAAACACAGGCAAGTATACCCTTTCGTTTGTAGTTAGTTTTGTAGTGGTAAGCCAGGATCGTTCGCAAATACTTAGTTTCGTTTTGGTAAACAAAATAATAATCGAAGGTAGAAGTAATTGATTAAATAATATAATGACAAAATATGACTAATATGGGATATTTCCTATAATGTCGTGATGATGATAATAATGATCGAGATATGATTAGGTAGTTAAAGTGTGATAATACTTTTTCGTCAAAATGACATTTCCACAATTCACTTGGTTTAATTCAAGACTTATGTTTTATTAAGCGACTAAGCTTAAAAAATATTTCCAATAAGTTAAATACTTTATCAAAATATCTAAGCGGATCTCTCCAACCAAAGATTCAAAACCATAGACAAGTTCTTAAAACTTATTATAATAACTTTACCCTCTCGATGTCAAATTATCGTAACAAATCAACTTTGATAAAATATAGTGATAGAACTAAGTGGCAAAATGGTTCTACAACATTAGCTTGAAATCGAGTTATAAAGGATCATATCATAGCATCATCACTAATTATAGTCACATACCCGTATCATCACAAGTAACTTAGCCTAGCATAGTAATCAAAGTAAAAAATGGAAAAGAGTAAGAGAACATCATACTTAGTTTGAATGAATCGACGAGTACACAAGTGTCACGATTGTAGCGCCTTTCCATAAATCAAGGAGCAAAATACTCTCGTTACAAGTATTTTCCAAAAGTGGAATATACTGAAA
Organism: Glebionis coronaria; assembly: GCA_025667525.1. Lineage (NCBI taxonomy): Eukaryota > Viridiplantae > Streptophyta > Magnoliopsida > Asterales > Asteraceae > Glebionis > Glebionis coronaria. The sequence goes on from CM046881.1 coordinate 57,381,858, forward strand.
ATTACTTAAAAGACTAAGAATACTCAGAATGTTGAGTACTAGAGAGAATGAGATATATTTGGTATATTAAAATGAGGAGAAATGACCTCTATTTATAGTGCTGTCTGAGGGTAAAAGTGTGTCGCACTTCTCCAAATGTGCACCGCACATTGGAGGTGGTGATTGTGCGCCGCACTTTTGACTTTGTGCGCCGCACATTCGTGCGTCCAGAATGTTCTTTCCTTTTATTCTTGTTTTATTGCAACTAAGGACTCTACTTTGCTTTTCTTCACTTTGAGCCTTTAAACTTTGTACCTGCATATAAAACGTAATGTAAGGAGTATAGAAAATTGTTATTTATAATACAAAGTGATATAATAGCAATGGATTAAATATGTATTATTTGGGTGTTATCAAATTCCTCCACACTTAGCTATTGCTTGCCCTCAAGCAATCAAAGCGAGAAAACAAGTTAGATTTTAAAAAGCTTAAGTATATGAAGTATGATAGGAAAATGATAAGGTTTCTAAGTAGTTAAAGCAAATGACAAAATAATTTCAGCACCTCACATGGAATAGTGTTTGGATTTTAAGTTCACACAAATATCACTCACAAGGTAAAATGTAAGATAACACTCAAAATAGCTCGGACATAAAATAGATAGCTACCATGTGCTTGTACAAGACACGTAAAAATAACCGTTACGACGTGAGCACCAGATAGATTCTTAAAGAGGCAAAATGTGATAATAATGTGGGTTTAGTAATAATATGCATTGTCAAAGTCGTAGAACAAACTACACTATAATACTTTATTTCTTTTTCTCCTTTTTTATTTCTTTTTTTAAGAGAACATCATATATATACTTACGACTTGACAACAATAAGGCATAACAAAAGGATATCCGCACAAAGGATAATATAGCACGTAAATACAAGTGCCTCAAAATTTTAGCAAGCCAATGTAGCTTGACTAAAATGATACATTGGGGATTTATTTTACCTCTTCTAAAAAATGTCTATAAATTAACCTCATTGCGGTTTAGTAAACGATGATTAAGCACAAGTTCTGAAACATACTAATTTATCGGCTTTCACACAAAATAGAGAAATATATAGGCTTGGTTTTTCTCATATATTTGGTGGATGATTTTGTGCTTAGTTATAGTGTTAATCAATGAGATTTTTGCTTTGCTAAAAACTTTATTTATTTACAAAACATATTTATTTTTATTTTTGAAAAGATTTGGAAAATGTGGAGAAAATTGATTTTATTTATTATTTTTCTATTTTTCCTATTTGTCTCCTCCTCCACACTTAAGTTGCACATCTTCGACGATGTAAGAACTGATAAAACTAAAAATAGGGAAAATGCAAGGGGAAACGAGAAATTCTTGGGGCTTAGTAGAAAATTGCTGGTCTTCAAAAGATGAATCCGGTTTAAAGCACCAATTTGTTGTTTTCCTTCATGACATAATAAAACAAAAACGCATGCAAAATATATACAAGGACAGTTTTATTTATGTTACAAGTCCTCCTCCACACTTAAGGTAAAAAGTGGGGGTAAATACACGGATTGTCTTCCGAGAAGCGCTAAGTTTAGAGTCTTCAGCCAGACTCGGCTACTTGGATTTATTTCATGTAGAATGGAATCTTTTTGATATTAAAATCGTTACAGTTCTCCTCCTCGTGGTAGAGCTTGAGTCTAGGGCCATTGACAATAAAAGTTGTGTTCTCTCTACCATACAACTCAACATATCCGGATAGATATTGGTGTTTTACTGTATAAGATCCGGTCCATTTCAAAATGAGTTTAGGTCCTTATATTTAATGGGCAGGAGTCCATTAAATGTTAGTAATATTTCTCATCCATTGTTAAGTTTGGTCTGGTTGAGAATGCTAAAAGTCATGGTAATATTTATTGGATGGTCATGGAAACTCAAAAGCTCATGAAGTTACAGCCCTTCGTATCCAAAAGAATATGAAGAAGCACAGATTTACAAAACTCAAAAATCAGTCATCTATAAATAACGTGTTCATTGCTTTTCCTCCGATCCCCGCAACTATAGACTGATCCAGAGCAATTCATCTCGACCCTCAATCTGAATCCGTCGATGGTGCAGCTTATCAGTGTGCAGCAGCATCCCGTCATCATAGATTCAAAAGAAATCCCATCCCCTAATTCAAAGATTCGAAGGAAAAAGAAATACATACACATATCTCAGATTTTCTCTTTATTTCGTGATGTATAACAACATCATGATCTTATAAGAACATACACGAAAAAGAAATTCATCATAGATTTATTAGAAGCACGCCCTCTTTTTGATATACAAAAATAAAGAATGAGTTATAACGAATCTTTTATACTCCATCTTTGCTTCAGATCGAAAGACGAAAAACAAAAGTATCAACCTACCCGAGACCCTTTAGGGAAAGATCTTGAATTTGTTGTCATGCGTGCATGTCAAGATCTTTATAAATCTAAACCCACGAAAGATATATCATCATAGATCCGTGTAGGGTTTATACCCATTGTTAATTTTCGAATTTATAAAGATTATTAACTATAAGTTATAAACTTTCAGTCATTCGATTGGTTTTAAATCTATGCGAAATTAAATCAAACCTCAAATCGATAATAATCCTACCCGAGACCCTATTCAATAGGATCTTGAAGATTCATTTTCTTGGTTCCATAGTGAGTGTTGCTAAGAAAACAATAGGGATTTTATGTATTGTATCAAGATGGCTTCGATTTGGTTTTGGTTTTATGAGGATGAGATTAATCTTTGAGATTGATGAGATCGGATAGGGGAGTTTGGTTGTGTCGCATGAAGAGTAAGAATGAGATTAGGGTTAAACGTTTGAGTGTTATTAGGTTATGAGTTATAAAATTCTATTTTGCAAACGTGTATATCTCTAATCTCATATGGGCTGACTAAATGACTAATAGGGCTCGGATGGAGTGTATATGTTGGGTTGATTTGTGGTTAAATCATGGGCCATGTATCCAAATATAAATTTGGATATGATTTGGGAATGTCCGTATATAAGTGTGGTACAAGATTGACGGGCCGCTCACTACACTAAACGAAGACAGAAAGTGAGTCGGTTAGTTTTGCAATCGAATTTACGCAATGAACAATTAGATACAGTTTGTGTGCATCAAACGGGTCTGAACGAATTTAATTCAACTTGTAACTCAAGGCAATAAAATGCACTCTCATATCAAAACTTTACACACGTACAACTAAATAAGTGCATAACATGATTGGAAAACCTTTAGCGTGGAACATTAGACACTAAAACCATGCACACAACTCGCGGGTAGCGCGCGGGTTACACACTAACAATTAGAGACAACCCGCGTGCAACGCGCATGTACGCTAACCATAAGAAAAGTTCATTTTTAATAATTAATACTAAATCGTTAAATGGTCAGGAACATTTTTCACATAATTACAACTACTCGATGAATGGAACATTCAGCAATAAAACCATGTCATCAACCCGCGTGCAACGCGCGAGTATACATGTCTCGTAATGCATATAAATGCCTCCCAACTTAATATAGTATTAATAGCATATTGTAATATTGCATTATTAAATATTCAATTAATTTGTTCACCTAATCTTAGTATTAGAGAGACGATAAATCATGTTATGTCACGAGAATTTGAACTAAACGTGAAAAAATTAGAGAAAAAGTTGAGTATTGAAAAATGTTTTAACCTCCTATTATCCTCAAAACACCACTATATAAAGGGGCAAACAATGCAAAACTATTTTCATTACAAGTTTGCTTTAATTTCCCTCTTCTTTTTTCATCAAACAATAATTCAATTCAATGGATCCTTACAAGGTACAACTTTTTTTTGGCCTTATATTCTCTAATTTGCTATGTATTTCTACAACAATTCATGTGTAGCTATTTGTTTATATGATTTGTTATGTGAATGTGTTTGATGATTTCTACTACAACTAATTTTTTCTATTTGTTTATATGATTTGTTATTTGCATGTAATTGTACAACAATTCAATTTTGGTTAGAGTTTATATATCATTTGGTTTATTGATTTATTAGCGTGTCGGCGGCTCTCCTAAGGTTCCCTTATTGGAGATCCCTAGGGAAGAGGATCAAGTTGGCCTTTGCGAACATCTTGATGCATTATCTCCTTTCAACCCTTTGAGCGAAATGCGGCAAAAGGAAACACCGATTCATTTTTAGTTATAGGTTTAAATGATTTGTTGTGTGCATGTAATTGTACATCAATTCATTTTTAGTTATTCGTATATATGATTTATTATGTGCATGTTTTATACAAAAATTTACTTTTTGTTGCGTTATATATGATTTGCTATGTGCATGCATTTGTGCAACAATCCATTTATAGTTATTGGTTTAGCCTTACCATTTTTAAATTTTTTGTTATTGGTTATATGATTTGTTAATTATGTGCATGTAATTGTACATCTATTCATATTTTAGTTATTGGTTATATAATTTGTCATGTGCTTGTATTTGTATAGCAATTCATCTTTTGTTATTGGTTTATATGATTTGTTGTGTGCATGTAATTTAATTGTACAGCTATTCATTTTTACTTATTTCTGTATTGGATCAAAAGTTTGAATTTTATAAAAAATAAGATTGAAATTGAGTGATGCTTGGATTTATTTTCAGTTTTAATAGGATGTATTGTATATAATGCATGATTCTTATAGTAGTCTGATGAATTTTATGTTTTGGGTTAATGTAGTACCGTGCTTCAAGTGCTTACAATTCTCCATACATGACTACCAACTCTGGAGCTCCTGTCTATAACAACATCTCATCCTTGACAGTTGGCACTCGAGGTATATACACAGTATTATCTGTTGCGTTATTGTAAACCAAGTTGTGATTACCTGATAGAACGTCTCGTGATTCTTATAGAATTCGACGTTTACCTGTAATATGTAATATGGATTTCTGCAAAGAGTTTGCTTGTTAGAGTAGCCTATTATCGGATGCATTATTGTTAAATTGTAAACTTCTGTAGATCTGCTTCATATCAATCTCACTTAGGGCTTGTTTCTTTTTTTACATGCTTCCATATTAAGCTCTTAATTAGCCTCTTAGTGGGAAGAGAGAGATATTTGTGTGAGTGTGAAACAAGATGTTTAAAGTGGATTGGACCCACAACTTTTCCCACTAAGAGCCATAGAAAGAAAAAGAAACACCCCCTTCTTTATTATCATTATCTAAATCTGCATATATTGTAGGGTATGTCATTTGTTAATCCTAATTTATCTTCTATATATGATAGGTCCGATCCTTCTTGAGGATTACCATTTGGTGGAGAAAATAGCCAACTTTGACCGTGAGCGTATCCCTGAACGTGTTGTCCATGCCAGAGGTGCCAGTGCAAAGGGATTTTTCGAGGTCACACATGACATTAGTGGCCTCACTTGTGCTGACTTTCTCCGTGCCCCTGGAGTCCAAACTCCTGTTATCGTTCGTTTCTCTACTGTTATTCACGAGCGTGGAAGTCCTGAAACTCTTAGAGACCCTAGAGGTTTTGCTGTCAAGTTCTACACTGGAGAGGTGAGAACTCATCATATGTTGTCACTGACACTTACTTTCTTTATAAATGAGACCGAAACATATTTGATCTTTATAAATGTTATATCATTTGTTCATGTACTGATTATTTTTTGAATGCACAGGGTAATTTTGATTTGGTGGGAAACAATTTTCCTGTATTCTTTATTCGTGACGGGTTGCAGTTTCCTGACATGGTTCATGCTTTGAAACCGAACCCCAAGTCACACATTCAGGAGGAATGGAGAATTCTGGACTTCTTCTCCCACCATCCTGAGAGTTTACACATGTTCACTTTCCTTCAAGATGACATTGGTGTGCCGCAAGATTACAGACACATGGATGGTTTCGGTGTTAACACCTACACTCTGATCAACAAAGCCGGCAAAGCAAATTATGTGAAGTTCCACTGGAAACCTACCTGTGGAGTGAAAAGTTTGTTGGAGGATGAAATTATCAAAGTTGGTGGAGCGAATCACAGCCATGCTACACAGGACCTTTATGAGTCTATTGCAGCTGGAAACTATCCTGAGTGGAAGCTTTTTATCCAAACTATTGATCCTGATCACGAGGATAGCTTTGACTTCGACCCACTTGATGTTACCAAGACATGGCCTGAGGACATCGTGCCGCTGCAGCCTGTTGGTCGTATGGTCTTGAACAAGAACATTGATAACTTCTTTGCAGAGAATGAACAGCTTGCATTCTGCCCTGGTATCATTGTCCCTGGAATTTACTATTCAGATGACAAGCTACTTCAAAGTCGTATTTTCTCATACTCCGACAGTCAGAGACATCGTCTTGGACCAAACTACTTGCAGCTACCTGTCAATGCTCCTAAGAATGCTCATCACAACAATCACCATGAAGGACTCATGAATATGATGCACAGAGATGAGGAGGTATACTTCAATATATGTATACTTTTTTTCGGAAATAAAGTTCCTTGTTTGTTATAAGTAATGTAGTTATATCACTAAAACAAATTGGTTGATTTTTTACACTTATTATGGCACTTGTTCACGCTTTAAAATGTATGAATTTGAAAAGTTCACCATTTCATTAATGTTCTCGGTGTGAAGAAATTGAGTGTAACAAATAACTTCATACTTTTAAGTGTGAATATTTTTAATACTTCACACTTTTATGCGTTAACTTTTTAATACTTCACACTTTCTAATATTTGACACTTACAAACGTGAATATTACAAATAAAGTTCACACTTTTTAAAGTGCGAAGAAAAAAAGTGTGAACAAACCCTAAATTTGTTGTAGTGTATATGTATGATAGCTTGAGTTTGTCTTGCTAATTATGCCATCTTATTTTCCCCTCCAGATCAATTACTTCCCTTCAAGAAACGATCCTTGTCGTCAAGCTGAGCAGTACCCTATTCCTCCTGCTAATTTGTCTGGAAAGCGTGATAGGGTCAGATTACTCTTTTTCTATATAGGAATGTGGCATATGTAGGCATTATTTATAAGAAAATAATGTGATCAATGATTGAATTAAGTACCGTCATTCAATGAGCGATACGTTTTGAATTACATCCAGTTGATAATAGACCGACCAAGTTGGTTATCGGTGGTGACTTCACTATAATTACGGTTAGATATCCTGCTAGCATAGAATAGCACGTCTTAATAGCATTATTAGAAAACCATGCATGATACTCATTTGTGAGTTGTTTTGAGGAAGAGTTGCTTAAAACATCTTTATTCGCTCTAAACATCTCAGTTGACTGTGTTTCTGACTTTCTGTAATGCAGTGCGTGATTGAGAAAGAGAACAACTTCAAGCAGCCTGGAGACAGATTTAGATCCTTTTCTCCAGACAGGTGTGTATATGTGTTGCGTTGTTGCTTCATATTTTTGTTAACTCGCTCTCAAATTTCATGGATTAGCTAACGTGTTCTTCATTTTTTTTTTCAGGCAAGAACGGTTCATCACCAGGATCGTTGGTGCTCTATCCGACCCACGTGTCACCCATGAAATCCGCACAATTTGGATTTCGTACTGGTCCCAGGTTCGACTTCCTTCTCTTGCTTAAACACTGCAAAGGTGTTCAATTACAATATCACACATATATACGCAATTACGTTTACTGAAATAGGAATATTATAAACTGTTCTTGCAGGCTGACAAGTCTCTAGGGCAAGAGATAGCTTCTCGGTTGAACGTGGAGCCAAGTCACTAAGAAGTAATATCGGAAGGACGGATGATGCAGTTTAGAGCTGTCTGAGTCGACTGCGTTATCGTGTCAAAAAATTGGAGTTTTTTCTTTTTAATTATTGTTGTATATTGTTGATGATGATGCTTCTTAATTAATAGTACTAATAAACTAGAGTGGTGTCACTAGATCTTATAAAGTGATCCAGGGTGCATAAACTGAAGTTAGTGTCCTATTCCGGACCAGGGCATAAACTGAAGTTAGTGTCACCAGATCCTATTATTTGATCCATGGTGCATGCTTTACTCATTATACAAAAGGGGTTTTTATTTGGTATTGGTTTTGTTTGCATGATGCGTTTCTGGTTATTGGTTGTTTATTGCGATTCTGCGCTTGGTTTATCATGGAGCTTTTTGATCAGGCACATGATCGAAACAGTCTAATCAATTTATGCGCAACGCAGCTATATAACTAGATATTTGACATCATTTAATCTCTATGTTTGAAAATTTTCAAACTTTAACAAAACCGAACCAGATTTCGGTGTTAAAATGCATATGATGTCATCAACTTGTCATTATGTCATTCATCGCAGGTAAAGCTTTCTCAGGTTCATAAAAATGCATCGGTACACTTATTATGTAATTTCTTTTGCTTCCAGAATGTGCGTGGCCTAATATCAACCCTTTTAGAGTACCACCACGTCACGTAGATATATATCGTTAACAAGTTACTACGAATCTACGATGTATTTACAACTTATTTTATATCCAAACAATCACTATTTTAGCAACTTCGTACGTTTTGAAATCTCGTTTTTTATCCCAAAACTACCAATATATACGATTAGAGTTTGGTTCTCAGCTACTCCTCGAAAACGTTAAAATTATCTATGAAAGCTGTTAAAAGATCAAACAAATAACATGAATACCAAATTTATCACACAACCAACCTCCCGTGATATTTATTTAAAGATTCAAGTACAAAACAGAAATGAAAGGATTAGTCCTCAATCGAGTGCTAATCATACAAATACAAAAGAAATATTGAAATCGTCCTAACTAGGTTGATCTGATCTCCCTCACATACAAATGATCACTCAATCACACACTATACAAGATGAATAATCAAACTCCCAGGTCAAGCTTCATGTTCTTGATGAGAGAGAGAAAGAAAGAGCAGCCAAGAGCGAATGCACGTGTGTTTATGATGTGATAACCCTAGCTTTGTAAGAACGCTAAGGGTAATATACCCCTTTGACATCAATGGATCCAAAGCCCACCAAACATTAGAACCCATCAAGAGAAAGGCCCAAGAGTGAAGAGTAGAGTAAACACCAAATAGGCCCAACAACTTAAAACCTATGACAACAAAGGGAACAAGCACAAATAAAACGAACAAAGGAAGATTGTCAAAACAACACCCTTCCTCAATCTGACAAGAGAGAGAGCATAGAAATTATCTGCCAAACATGTCCACAAGCCTCAATAGTTTACAAAGTTGCAAGTGTTGATTAATTCCATGGGCCTTGGTAAAAATGTTAGCAGTTTGATAAAGTGAAACAAATTTGATGGTGTTAATCACACCATCCCGAACCTTTTCCCTAACCAAGTGAACATCCACCTCAAAATATTTAGTTCTCTCATGAAAAACAGGATTGGTAGCAATTTGTATTGCAGAGCTGCTGTCACTAAAGAGGTTCACAGGGAACAAGTTTCTAATTCTGAAATCACTCAATAAATTGGTGATCCATATTACTTCACATGTTGCACTGGTCATACACCTATATTCAGCCTCAGCTGATGATCTAGATACTGTGGGTTGCTTCTTTCTCTTCCAAGAGACAAGAGACGTTCCAAGAAAAACACAGTATCCAGATACTGATTTTGTAGTTTTGAGACACTTTGCCCAATCAGCATCAGTATAACAAGAGACCTTTAAAGAGTTATCTTTATAACACTTGATTCCAGTCCCGAGAGAGTTTTTAAGGTATCTAATAACTCTTAAATCAATTTTAAGATGAGACTGAAGGGGTGCATGCATGTACTGACTGAGACAATGGACAACATAGGAGATATCAGGTCTGGTAGATAAATAAGTCTCCCAAGTAATCTTTGATACTCAAAAATGTTAACAAGTAATTTGTCATTTTCACTTTCATCAACAGCCAAAACACAATTTTCACGCAAAGGAGTTGCTGCTGGTTTGGCAACAAGCAAACCAAACTCATAAATAAGCTCAAGGCAATACTTTCTTTGAGTCATGCATATTCCATTAGAAATTTAAAGAATCTCAATACCTAAGAAATACTTCATTATGCCAAGATCTTTTATCATGAATTTAGTTTTTAGAAAGCTTTTAAAGGATTCAATTTCCTCAATGCAGTTGCCAGTAATAAAAAAGTCATCAACATAAAAAAGAAGAAGAGCAATGAACACATTCCCATTTTTTGATGTAGAGAGAGTAATCAAACTTACTTTGGATGAAGCCATGCTCAACCAAGACAGTGGTTAGCTTGGCATTCCACTGCCTTGGGGCTTGCTTAAGACCATACAAAGCCTTATTTAGCTTGAAGACCTTATTTTTATCATTGTAATTAAAACCTAAAGGGAGACTCATATAAATGTCCTCATCAAGATCACCATACAAGAAAGCATTGTTAACATCAAGTTGAAAAAAGAGGCCAATCGTTAGAAACAACAATATTAACAAGACATCTAACAGTAACCATTTTCACAACAGGACTGAAAGTCTCATCAAAATCAATACCTTCCTTTTGACTATAGCCCTTAGCAACAATTCTAGCTTTGAACTTATCAACAAGACCAGAGGACTTATATTTGATCTTATAGACCCACTTATTCTTGATAGCTTTTCTGTCAGCAGATAAATCACACAAGGTCCAAGTATTGTTCCTTAAAAGGGCCTCATTTTCATTGTTCATAGCCTCAACCCACCTACTATCTTTCACAGCTTCATAGTAGGTAGAAGGTTCAACAGATTGATTAAGGGTGGTAGCAAAGCAAAGATTGGTAGTGTTCAACTTAGAGTAATTCACATGCTTCTCTATATCATACTTAAGCTTACTATCAAGCACAAAATCATTAAGTTTAGTGGGCCTAAAAGACTTCCTAACAGGCTTAACCCCTTCCTCAATGGTATCCCCAAAATACTCATTAGAAGTGTTAGAAGGGACAATAAAATTGCCCTCAGAAATAGCATTGTCATCTATTTGGGTTGCTGGATCTTCATCAGGGGTGTCCTCATCACTTGGATCATCCCCTGAATGAATCTTGCCATCCTCATTAGATGCAGCTCTCTCTTCATCATTGGGACTTAAATTATTTTTATTATCAAAGAAATTTAAAAGTTCAGCATCACTTGTAAAAGTTACATCTGCCAAATTTGTTTCCTTTTTGTTTTTCATCTTGAAAGGAAAAACAGTTTCATAAAATCTCACATCTCTTGAAAACAGCACTCTTCTATTATCAAGACTCAAAAGTTTATAAACCTTTTTAATAGAGGAATAAACAATCAAAACACATTTTTCAGCCCTAGATGTGAGCTTGTCACTGTTATTTAGACAAGTTGAAAAACAAATACATCCAAAACACTTAAGGTGAGAGAGATTAGGTTTTTTCTTATAGAGCATTTCATAAGGGAATTTATTTAAGATAGAATAGGGCAGCCTGTTAATCAGATACACAACAGTTAGAACACATTCATGCCAAAACTTAATAGGAATACCTCCCTGAAACATAAGATTCCTGGCTACATTGAGCAAGTGTCTATATTTCCTTTTAGCAATACCATTTTGCTGGGGAGTATGAGAACAAGAGGTTTGGTGGATGATACCCAGATTGGAGAACAAGGTGTGAACCTTATGGTTAACAAATTCAGTCCCATTATATGATCTAAAAACTTTGATATTAGAACAAGGTTTATGAAATGAACAAGCCAATCAAAAACTTCATCTTTCCCTTTTAGAAGATACGTCTACACAACCCTAGAGTAATCATCCACAATAGTTAGGAAGTACTTGTACTCTTCCTTGCTTTGAACCTTATAAGGGCCCCACAGATCCAAGTGAACAAGTTCACCAATTTTTTAGGATTTGTGATGACTCAAAGGAAAGGGTTCCCTTGTTTGCTTAGCCCTATGACAGGTTTCACAGACAGCAGTAGAGATGGTTTTAGTCAAATTTAGGTCAAGTTTGAGAGCATTGAGGACTTGATCAGCAGGATGACCAAGTCTGCAATGCCAAAGGTCTTTAGAGGGGTTAAAGTTCATAGCAGAATTAGAAGTACCTAAGCTAGCATTCTTATGGTCATCAAACAGATAAAGCCCCCCAGATTGGCTACCAGTCCCCAGAATGGTCCCCTTGACCAAGTCCTATATATATAAATTTATCTTCATCAAAACCCACATATAACTTGCTATCTTTAATAATCTTGTTGAACAGAAAGTAGACTAACAGAATACCTAGGCACAACAAGAACATCATGGAGAAAAACATAATTAGAGATTCTAAGATCACCAATGTAACTTATGATAGGAACAGTGCCATTAGGGTGACCAACAGAAATGTTGAGATTAGATATGTCAACAACATTCACCATACCAACTGTGGAAGTGGTAAGGTGTTGATTGGCCCCAGAATCAATAATCCACCCAAGAGTTAAACTTTTAACAACAATTATAGAATTGCCACAATAGAACTTAGAAAAATAAATACTAAAATAAGCATTAGCATTAAAGGAGATTCTACCTTCCATATTGGACTGAGTGTGGCCAGAGGAGTCATTGATCAAGTTAAGGAGCTTCTGCATTTGTTCAGTGGTAAAAGAGTTTGGAGAATTACAAGTAGAGGTCTGTTTTCTCCAGTTTTAACATCACAATTAGCATTAAAATTAGTCTTAAAACCAGTTTGTTTTTTTAGAATTACCCCCCTTCTTGTAACCAGTAGGGTATCCAACTAATTTAAAACACCTATCAATAGTGTGGCTAATTTGACTACAATAAGTACACAAAAGGTTAGGGTTGGGACCCCTATAATTTTTGGACCCATTTCCTTTGAAAACAGATCTATTAGGAGTACTGGAAGTACCCCCCTCCTATTCTGTTGAAAAGTCTTAGCAGTAAAAGAGGTGGCATTCGTCTTAGCCTCAGTATGGTTAGAGTTCTCAGGGATACCCTTATGGGATTCCTCTCTTGATACTGTGACATAGGCTTCCTTCACATCAGGAAGAGGGTCCCTAGTGAGGATAGAAGTTCTAATAGGTTGATAACAGTCATCAAGCCCCATTAAGAACTGCATTAGCCTCATGATCTGCTGATGCAGAGCCAACTCTATGCTAGCAGAACAAGAAAACTTAACAGTACAAATACACTTAGGAAGTTTGGTAACAACATTAAATTCTATCTAAGGGAGTTAAGTCTACGGTAATAATCAGCAAAGGTACTACCTCCTTGTTTAACAGACCTAATTTTTTGAAGCAGATTATAAACCACAGAACCATCATTCTTATCATATGTTTCATTCAAATCTTTCCACACAATAGCAACATTCTCAGAATAAACAAGTCCCATATAAACATCACTAGACACAACATTCATAATCCAAGTGAGCATCATAGCATTACATCTATCCCACTGACCCCACAAGACATCATCAGTATAAGACTCCTTTAAACAAGAACCATCAACAATCCTATATTTGTTTCTAGCTTGTAAAGTAAGTTTCATAGCATTGTTCCACATTCTGTAATTTTCAGTGCCAAGTAATTTGAAAGGAACAAGAACAGAGCTACTGTTGTCACTGTTATGAATGTGAAGTGGGTTTCCAGCATACAAGTTGCTAATAAGAGCAACATGATTAGTGGTGGTTTCAGGGTCACCCCTACCACCACCATTTCCTCCAGCACCAGTGGGTGGAGGAGGAGCACCACTAGCACTCATGAATCACACCAAGAGAAAGAAAGCAAAAAATTATAAAAGCAAGCAAGAGAAACAAAGCAAGCAAAAAACAAGTATAAGAGTAGCCGAAGAGCAAAAAAGTAACCAAGGTATAATAAAACAAAGAATAACAGCCAAATAAGCAAGTAAAAGAAACACTCAGAATATGAGTTACTACAAATGCCAGTTGTGGAATGGGATTGGCTAGAGCAGGCACCCACACACTTAGCAACAGTAAACCACAAAAGTAACCAAGAGAGAGATAAGTAAGAAAATAAAGTAAGGACTTACAGCGCATAAACAGCAACCAGTATCTATAAAAAAACACCCAAACTCTAGATTCACTTAGTCTAGAGAATGGGTGAGCCATCAACAAGAAACCCCCAAAAAGTAAATTAGGGTTTGTGAAAAACCCTAATTGAGAAATACCTGTTAAGTCACCAAAATGGTAACGGCACCACCAAAAAAGCTTCCAAGACACCAAAGAACAAATAACCCCAAAAAATTAAATTAGGGTTTCTGAAAACCCTAATTCAGTCTTTCAAGAATCAAAACGGCACCACCTAAATAATAAACGGCACCACAAATAAAATCTTCCTAGGCACCAAGGAACCAAGATCCCCAAAAACTAAATTAGGATTTGTGAAAACACTAATTGTATTTTAATGAAAAATAATGGCACCACCAATACAAGCTTCCAGATCGATAAGGAAACACCAAGAACACCACCAGTATGAAAAGCCCCAAAAAATTAATTAGGGTTATTGAAACCCTAATTCAAATTTTTTGGTACATCACAAAACAAGTATTACAAATGAGAATTGAGTGTGATACACAAGAGCAGATCTAGCAACCTGTCTCTGATACCATGTTAAAATATCAAACAAATAACATGCATACCAAGTTTATCACACAACCAACCTCCCCTTTGTGATATTTATTTAAAGATTCAAGTACAAAACAGAAAGGAAAGGATTACTCCTCAATCGAGTGCTAATTATACAAATACAAAAGAAATATTGAGATCGTCCTAACTAGGTTGATCCGATCTCCCTCACATACAAATGATCACTCAATCACACACTATACAAGATGAATAATCAAACTCCAGGTCAAACTTCATGTTCTTGAGGAGAGAGAGAAAGAGAGAGCAGCCAAGAGCGGTTGTGTGTGTGTTTATGATGTGATGACCCTAGCTTTGTGAGAAAGCTAGGGTAATATATCCGGATGGATGGATTTGGTTATAGTCTTCATGTGGGGGAGGTCAGGGGTTCAACTCCAGTCATTCCCCGTGTGGGGGTTTTTTCTAGAATTGGCAGCCACGTTTGAATCCCATCGCCATGCCTTGAAGCCCCTTAATAGGAAACTGGATGGCTAGCATGGGGGTTGATATTCTCTTTGTGAGATGATTCGAACTCGGGTCGAGAGACTTGGTGCCTCAGTGGCACGCAAGATACTCCTCTGCACCAAACTGCCGTTCAAAATATATATATATATATATATATACCCCTTTGACAGCAACGGATCCAAAGCCCACCAAACATTAGAGCCCATCAAGAGAAAGGCCCAAGAGTGAAGAGTAGAGTAAACACCAAATAGTCCCAAAAACTTAAAACCTGTGACAACAAAGGGAACAAGCACAAATAAAACGAACAAAGGAATATTGTCAAAACAACAAAATCACAACTCGTGCATCTTTTATTAGGTAAAGTGATCCTGCGCCAAAGAGCTAGCCCTAGACAAGATTAGAGATTAGAATTCGGTTCAGTTGTAAAGATGGTGATTTTTGACACAACACGAAATTTGATCCGAGACCGAAACAAAATAAACATGTTAGATTTGAAGGAAAAACGAGTTCGGGTTGAAAATAGGCCGACACAACTGATATGTTTAGTAAAGAGGTTACTGTTTAGAAATACAATAAAAAATGTTAAATATTCGAACGTTCATGTTTTGTTTCACATATTTTGCGTCTCTATTTTATGATATCATTCGTTTTTGAAATATTTTATAATGATATATGGTCAATGTTTTCATATTCGGATCGAACTGGTCCGTCAACCAGTTGATTCAGTTCGAAAAACGATATTGATCGAGGTTTTATATTCGAAACCCGGCTAGATCAGTCAGGTTTGAGTGATCCGGTTCTCGAGACTAGGCCGGGTTTCGATTATATCGGGTTTAAAAAAAAAAATTCACGTATTTGCGCTGGAATTTTATTTTTACATGTTACATTGATTGGTAAATAATTTATATATTTAATATACGGAAGTTTTCATGGTTTTTATATATAATTTTTGTTAATTATTACAAATAAAAAAATAATTTTTTTTAAAGAAAACCAGGTTGCTCGAATCAACCCAAGTTCACCCGGACCCGATAACTTGAATGGATCAATTTTAAAACCGGTTTTCTAAACATTGCATATGCTTATATCAAAATATTTATTGTGTTAGCGTACATGGTGTACTTTATATGCCTCACTATATTCATATTCAGATTATATACGGGTCAACACAAGTAACCCGTCTAGTAAATATGTTTAGGTTAGAGTCGAACTTTTGGACACGATTAACTAAACATGTCAAATTTGAATCGAGACTCTCCAACCTGAATTTGCCGATCACAAACTAAATTGCCTATCGAAACATAAACCAAATATAGGTATGTTGATATAAAATTTGGATGGACCGAGCTTGACCCGAATTAGGCTTAATTCGGGGTCTTGTAGACTCCGGCTCTTGCACCAAGTGAAACTTGTTAAAAGACCCTGCACACTAAAACAGACACCGTTAGGCTTACCGTGGGTTTGTGACCCACGATTAGACTCCGGCGTGAGAGTAAGTAATCGATTTGAGTATATTATGGTTTAGGGTATTGTGTGTATCGTACCTTTGTGGAACCATGGGGGTTCCTTTTATACGCGAGAGAGTCCAGGCTGGGCTCCCTATTCTTGCGGCCTAAGGAAGAGATAATGATTCAAAATAGATTAATTCTTATCGCATAACTGAGGTAAGTGTACATCCGCTTCCCTTAGGCGAATATAATCATAAGATAGATTATATTCTTGCCTAATCATGTCGCAGCGCAACAAGGACACGGTTAAGTGATGAACCGTATGTGCGACAACGACTTACCGGGCCTCCTGGGCTGTGCGCACATCGCGTATGTATTAATCCATTCTTGATGGATACGGGTAATACCCATGAGTCGTACTATCCAGTCCGACTAGGGACTATACGTCATCATGGCCCCCAGTCTAGTGGTCGCAGGTTCAAACCGCGACTACTAGACTAGTTAACCTCTAAGGCCCCCTCGCAGACATCCCGTATAAAAATAAATTCGTGCACAACATTAATGAAATGACTTTGAATTTGCCCACAAATATGTATCCACGTCAGACTCCACTAGTACCAACTTTCTTTGGGAACCGGGAAAGGCATTAACCACGTCAGTTGGACCAACTAGCAAACACCGTAAGATGAACCAACTCGTTGGACACATGTCGCATGATCCCTTGTGTCGAAAGTGTATATAAATGCAGTGTTACGGACCTTCAACCTTCTTCTTATCATTTCAAAAAACTTCCACCATTGTTGAAAACAGCAGGTAATAATCACCATAGCAGAAAACATCGTCAAATCCACACCCAAATGAAGTACTGGTAAAAGGAAAAATGGTGGCACAACTATTTGATGTGACGTCCCGTATATCAGAACAAGAACTTTCCAGTTTCGTCACCAAATATCATATATCTGTAGACCTCCACCCGACTATGCCAGATCTACAAGCACACATGGGAAGCTATCCTATTGGAAAAGTTGGTGTATATACCAGGTTTTTTGAATTTCCCAACAACCGTATACCACTAAGCCGTTTTTTATTGACGTTCTAAGCTACTACAACATACACCTCTCACAGCTTCACTGCGTTGTTGCCACGAAGATCTCTAATTTTGAGATAAACTGCTTACTAAAGAACATCGACCCAACCATAAATCTGTTCTGCGCCTTCTATCGCCCCTCCTGGATAAACGGGTGGATATCCTTTGTGAAACTCCCTGGCCAATTACAATGTTATAAGATAGATTCTCTAAAAAAATGGAATGACAAATTTTTCTGGGTAGAAAAGGTTGTATTCCCATTTGACTATGATTTCATAACTCCCGAGACCATGATGAAAGATGACCGCCTCATCCCTGGCACTTATAACGAAGCAGGTGTGCAGAGAATTAATGTCGACCAGATACCAATGCAAGAATACCCAGAGGCGCTACTATATGCACTAGGGCTGAGTAATAATTCAACTCTCCCTGCAAATCACCTTCCGCAATACTTTGACGACTTTGATCATGGTAAGAAATCCCCTTTTATAAGGATTAAAAATTCAGATGTGTTATGCGTATGTACTCATACGCTTTTCACACTTTTGTAGAGCTAACTTATACGTAGCTCGTGAAGCGCGAGCATCCGTGCGCTGTGACCATGCGCGCTCGACCCTTCACAGCATTCGAGCTATCTAATAGATAGCGCGTTGGTAACTGTACCGTAGCACTAGAGTTTCCTTCTCCGAAAACCAGCGGAGGTACAGAGAGAGTAGTCGCACTAAATGCCACTCCTATTCGGAGTGTGCCATGCATAATGGAGTCTTCGTCAGAAGAAGTGGATCTGTTAAGCGGAAAAGACTATGATCTTAGGGACGGCTCGCGCGCTGGTCCCTTAGAAGATATCATCCCTATTCCTGGCTACAAAAGGTTGTCGTGCTCCCCAACAAGTCAAATTCCTAAGAAGAGCAGGACACGGCTGTCCAGACCGCGCACCGATATTACTACATGGGGCTTGCTGTCAAGGCCACGCGAAAACACACATGTGCCAAGGTATATCGTAATTCCGTTCCTGGCTTTCCTTCAATGTAAATAAAAAAATCATCTTTCTAATACTTCTATTATACCAAATGTGCAACCCATGTATCGCAGTAACCAAAGCTGACGCTAGCACCTCGAAGTCTACAAGATTCCTTCCTCCTTGGAAGTGCGCACTCTCATGCGCACTGGATAACACGACCGAATCTGCGGACTTCCAACAATATCTAACCCCTCCCGGACGTGCCCAACTTCTGAGCAATCTGTCCAATGAAATGATAACGAGAGAGTTGGCCGTCGGTGTGTCGTAGGAGATAACGTTAGCCTCGCATTTGAAAAAGAAGATGTCACATCTATCCAAGCGCCTATCCCAAGGGAATTTGAAAATTACCGAAGTTATAGAACAAAAAGACAACGAGCTAGTGTGCGCCAAAGTTGAACTTGCATGTCTGCGCTCTTTTTCCAGTATAAATGCCAGATCCATTCAGTACTTAGAGGATGAGAAGGCATCTTTATCCGAATCACTAAGTCGAGAGCGCCGCCATCGTGCGAGACAAGAGGAGGAGAATCGTTGGGCCATGTCTAAGCTTGAGGAGGGTATGAGAGTTCTCACTTCGGATTGTGATAACTTTGTTGCCAACTGTCATCAAGATATGGCGAAGAAGGCATAAGTCCTTAAGTGTATGAGTACCGACTTCGATGAGGATTTATACCCACACCTAACAGCAGTGCGCGCAGAGAGGCATTGGTCAATTAGATACGGTCTTCCACTGGCTGCCAAAGGTGTTATAGAGTTGCCAAACCTCAACAGAGCGGTTCATGAGGTTTTTTATGCTGCTCAATTGTTAGGGCAGAGTCTTGCTATGGAGCGCGCTTTCAAAGATGGTTTACAGACAGGGCCCTTAGAGGGTAGTGAGATATATTCTCGTTATGCTCAAGAAATCTTTGACGCCGCGTGTCACAGGTTGAGGAATAGTCTGTTGCCCATCATGGATCTGATTGAAAAGGATCAAAACTTGCCAATCAACGTGACCATGGCGGGGCTCACTCTAGTGAGTCATTGTAAAGAGGACGCAGAGGAGGATCCTCATGGTATCGCCAAGCCAAATGGCTCCCAACTGTGTGTCCCTGTCTACTCTGCTGGTGTGCCAAAGATCATTTCGCTGGAGAAAAAGTTGAAGCATCATGCAAAACATGTCGCGAAGAAGAGCAAGTCCACTTCCAAAGGTGTTGTTATTGGTTTAGGTTTGGCACACCCAAATCGGTCTGATGGTGTACCTGTGAGCCTGCCTTCGATCGATGTATATCATACGCGTGCCTTGCAATATGTGAAAGAGGCTTGGGCACAACATCGTGTGTCGCTGAACCCTTCTCATCGCAGATTAAAGAGATCGCTTTCAGCTGGCGATATGTTATAAAGGGCATTTGTCGCCCTATGTGCTTAGTTGTAATTAGTTTGTAAAGTAAGAACTTTTTTAATGTTTTTAGCGACCTGCGCTGTTGTAAGCACATGGCATCCTGCACTATGTTTATATTTACTTGTATATATATGTGTCCAAGTCTTTTCACCCACGCCTGAGATTATGAGTGCGAGCGTATGTTTATGAGTACATTAAGTGAAGTGTAACTCTGAGCTTATGGGTGAGTTGAAAGTTCATTACGTGTGGACCTGCCACTACTACCATAAGCGATTTCATAGACAATGACATGTTTGTTAGGCGTGCACACTGTGTCTTGTGCATATCCATCATAAAGTATGAGGAATGCTACACTTACTACAACGTCTTATAGTAAGTTGCTTAGCAAAGGATAACTGATCCAGCGCCACTGGGGGTGCATCCCTCTTACGTGACAAGTTTAATTAGTAGAGTAAACTTACTCCTCTTATTTCACCTAGAAACGTTTCATTGTACATGTACACCGAAGGGCCAAATTTTATTTTCAGAAAGTAGTTATGCGTTTTGAAAACGCACTTCCTTTCTTCCGACGCCATGAGAGGGTCCACTCTTTTTCACTGCGCATCCTTGGTTTCTTGAGTGCCCTGTGATGTTTCCTGCCATAGTCGGAGGAATCAGAATCCTCGGTGGACGAAAGAGCGACCCTTTTTCGGCGAGGATGGCGATCGTTGTAGTTAGAGTCCGAGGAATTTTTGCTTGAGGAATCTCTTCTACTCGCTTTTTTGGTACTCCTGTTTCTTTCTTGTCCTTGCAGATCCGGGGATGAATTTCTTTCCAAGGGCCCCAATCTATTAAGGGCGCTCCGTCTGCCCGAAGGGTTGGGCCCTAATCTGTCTTTCACGCTTGTGTGCCGATGGTTATTGACTGGTGTGATGAAGTTGTCTTCTCCCTTTGGGTTCTCAGAACTGTCCGAGGACGATGCGTCCTCAATAAGGGGTGCACCCAAAGGAGATGTTGGGATCTCAGTTGTCCACTCTTTTTTTCCCCCTAGCTTCCTTGTTAGGTCTTGACCCTTCCATGGCCTTGAGTTCCTTATCAAAGACTAAGCTGATCCGCAGATCTCTTATCGGATTTAACCTCATCTGCGCTCTCATGAGTGGAAATAGAGCTTCATAGTTTTCTGCGACGTAGTCGCTCATATTCTGCTTTGTCGCGGGAGGAATCTCCGTTTTGGTTTGCGGGTCTACCACAGCCCTTGTGTCCAGGGGTCCTTGCGGGCTTGATCAGGGATTTTTCGAGAGGACTATGTGTCCCCAACTGTCTATGGGGTAGAGGTGACTAGTGGGGAAAAAGATACTTGCAATCCCTTCCCTCCACATCCTGGGTTTTTAGGTGGTTCAAAGCTTGAGTATGGACCTGTTGGCTTCTTAGATCCGCCCTTTGGTTGGGTCGGGTTTGTGCCGCTTTTCGTCATTACTTAGATCTTAGTGTAGGGTCCCACGGATGGCGCCAACTTGTTGATACAAAATTTGGATGGACCGAGCTTGACCCGAATTAGGCTTAATTCGGGGTCTTGTGGACTCCGGCTCTTGCACCAAGGAAACTTGTTAAAAGACCTTGCACACTAAAACAGACACCGTTAGGCTTACCGTGGGTTTGTGACCCACGATTAGATTCCGACGTGAGAGTAAGTAAACAATTTGAGTATATTAGGGTTTAGGGTATTGTGTGTATCGTACCTTTGTGGAACCATGGGGGCTCCTTTTATACCCGAGAGAGTCCAGGCTAGGCTCCCTATTCTTGCGGCCTAAAGAAGAGATAATGATTCAAAATAGATTGATACTTATCGCATAACTGAGGTAAGTGTATATCCTCTTCCCTTAGGCGAATATAATCATTCATAAGATAGATTATATTTTTTCCTAATCATGTCGCAGCGCGACAAGGACACGGTTAAGCAATGAACTGTATGTGCGACAGCGACTTATCGGACCTCCTGGGCTGTGCGCACATCGCATAAATATTAATCCATTCCTGATGGATATGGGTAATACCCATGAGTCAGACTATCCAGCCCGACTATAGACTATACGTCATCAGGTCAATTCTTGACAATGCTTGATATTTCATAGTCAAGCGTGTTTTTTATAGATGTGTGTGTTAGATAGGTTTGTTGGGTGGTTGTCTTGCATCAATTTTTTTAAATGACAAAAACTATTACTACTTATAACTGTTTTAGGAAGGGGTGTTGAATTGTTTATTAATTTCCTTATCTTTTAGCGGGAAAAGAAAAAGGCCATATGTGTGTATGTGGCTGATACACGTACATAATTGTTATCGCCTCATTATATCGTTTCATTGTTTTGGGATACCAAACAGATCTATGGAAAACACACACACACACACACACTTTATCATGAAAACTATTTTGCTTCTTTTTCATGATTTCTTGACTTTGATTGTTTTGATTGTTGCCCCATCCTTTGGTGGGTTGGTGATTTATTGACTTTGATTGTTTCCCCCCAATGGCGAAGCCTTAGTGGGTTCTTAGTTTCTCTTTACTATGACCGTTGCCCCAATCTTTGATGGGATGGCGACGGTCAAAGGCCTCTCGATTGTGTAGTTTTCATTTTTGGTTAGCTGGGGTCAATTGTTGAATTAGGTTTTGGGTTTTGGATTTGTTATTTTCCAATTGGTTGCGCCCATGGTGTTTTGGAGGTTTGCGATGTAATTGCTATTGTGCCTTAGGTAAAAAACTCTAACTATTAGGTAGCCTATTTTGATTAGTTGGAATTTAAGTAAAGATGCGACGGGTTTGTTTTTATAAGGGGTATTGGATGGTAATATAACAACGAATACGTAAGAGGTTGTGATGATACGATTTGAATGCATATTAGTTGATACAGTGTCATGTGCTTAGATCAGGAAATTATTGGCTTTAAGCATGATCTGTACAGGAAGCTATTCCTTTATCAAGATAAATATTAGGAATTTAGATAATAACATAATGTAATGGGTCAACATCATGCGTGCAATGTACATGATAGTCTTTTAGGGAAAGAAAATAGATCATATGCTAAATGAAATAGCAGATTACAAATCCTCCTGATAGGGTAGCCAACGAAGTGCAAATAAGAGACCTTTAGTCAAGTTTGATATTTCGAAAATGTATTCCTCCCATACTAAAGCTAAAAATTACCGTATGAAGATTTTGCGACATGTTGTTAACAAAATGAATATGTAGACTCGATCTACTCAAACATCTTGATCTTTTTTGTTAGTGAGACGTGTTTGTTAAAATGTGTAAGCAGACTAAAGAAATCACACACCATTGGAATAGCAACACTCTCAAGATCATGTTTACTTAGTCGGGGTGCATCTTCGTTAAGAAATGATAACATAAATTAATAGAGAGTATATTTAATGTTGAAATTACGGGTACGGAGGGTTCTATGAAGAATGAAGAGGGAAACGACTTATGTATAGTATTGCTTCGTATATTCATGGTAAATTGTTAGGGTGTTTGATGTATAAGCTTCCAGATTTTGCATTGAAGATCACTAATGATATGGTATTTTGATTTGCAGGTTGCGAGATACTTGTAAGAAACGGGAATGGGCATCCGTGAGAACTAGAACAGTTGGCTCACCGTAGTGTGTTGGTGGCATTATGATTGGATATCATCTAGGTTTAAGAAACGCAAGGGTAATATGCTTATAACTGCCATGTTATTTATAGCTCTTTACGGAGATTATCGATATCTTCAAGATCCTGTAATATCTAATTCATATGAATAGTTAACAGATTATTAGGGGAAAAAACTTCCACATGTGTCCCCCAACGTGTCCCCTTTGCTGCCTCTTCCACCGTTTGTTAACATAGATCTTCCACCTCATATCTCATTTAACAACACACACAAAATCAGATCTTCTCCTAATTGAATCCCGATACAAAAAACTCCGATTCTGATGCCCCTAATTACTCATATCAACAAACCAAAAAGAATATTTACCCACTTAATCATCATATCAAAGAAAGATATAGTGCAAGGTTATTTGATGAATTAAATTGATTATGTAAGTTCATGAACCCTAATTAAATTTTAGATGTTTAGTGTCGTTATATTCTTAACTTTTTTATTTCAAGGTTGGGTTTTGGTTAGGACCCTTGGGGACGTCGGCGCGTCTTAGTGAAGAGCGACAACAAATGGTGGTCGGAGAACTAATCAGTATAAAGTCGGCCATAATACTCATGCCAGGGATGGACTGATGAACAACCTAAAATGCAGGTAAATCCAAACTTTTCAACTGTTTAGAATGTTTCGAACAGTGATTCTAAAAGAATTAACTTTTGAGTTATGAAATTCTTAACTTAGTAGGTGTTTGTATGTGCTATCTAATTTATTTTATGTTATGTTGAATAATTTAGATTTTGGTTTTGTACATTGTGGAAACTGTAAAGATATGTTGTAATTTTCTGTTTTGTTTTTGTTTTTTTTAATGATAACAGGTTGACCAATTATGGGTTTTCATTTCGTATTTGTGTTGCGGATATGGAACTGAAAACAATGGAGGTAAGTTCATGTTTGAAGTTACACATGTTTTCCTTCAGTTACCCTTTTGTATATGTTTACGTTTGCCTATGGTTGGCTATTAATGGGTCAAATGGGTCAAAATTTGTTCTCCCACTGTTCTGGCTAGCAGGCCTAATGAGCACATTTTTTTTTCAGTTGGATGCTTATTTTCAGTCAACAAGAGAGACCACAACCTTTGGTTCTAAAATGCATGCAGATGACTATCAATCAAATAGTAGTCAAAGGTTTGAAGAAGTTAACAAAAGGTTTAAAGAGCAATCCAAGGTATACATATATGATTTTGGTGGTTTTTTTTATATAAGTTACAGTATAAAAATAGGAATTTGATATAAATTTTTATATTGGGTATTGTAAAAGGTAGAAGAGATGACGCAGAAAACAAAGGAGATATTGTGCGAACATGCGGTTATTTAAGTAATTAAGTTCTCAAAACAGTTTTGATGTTTGTTTTCTGAGTAGCTTCTATGGCGATACTTATTAACATGTGAGTCGAATAAGTTGTTGATGCGAGTTCACTTATAGATAAGCAGTTTCAAGTTTGACGTATCGCTTATACAGGTTTGATAAGCAAAACAAAATAACTCCTACGAAGCGCTACTTTTTGAACATCCAGGTTATAGGATATTTCATTCTTATATTTTAGTTGGGCCATCCATGTTATAAAATATTTCATCATTTGCATTTTGTGCCGTCGTTTCTTACATGTTTTTTAATCTAGGTGTGCCGCAAGTATATATGTATCTTCGAGTTACTAGAAGTTGCTGAGATGAAGCATGATGCTGCAGTATGCACTATGATGGCTGCATTTTCTCATTGAATAGCAGTGTACAATTGACACCTAATTTGTGCAAGTAAAGTAGGAGCTCAAAACGTAATGAACAACACACACCTTACGCTGCAATACTCCCCTTTAATTAAAGAGCTTCTCTGAATAAGTCTTCCTAATGTGGGTTGTTGGTTCGTGGAAGTGCACTAGGCGACTGGCTTCTAATAGTATGAGTGAAAGGAGCTAAATGTGCAAATTGATGTTCATCTCAGCAAAGTCAACACTTTTGTTCCCAACATTACAAACACCTCATGAAATGAGACAAATTAAATGCCTTTGGAATGTGGTTGATTTAATTGATATATCATAAACTATGAAAAAATAGCAACTTGCTGCAAGTATTGAACATGACTATGTGATAAGTAGTGCGGGGATGCACTTTTTTACTACGATTATATATTTTAAGTTGTATGGAAATATAGACTACCTAAATGCGACCTTACATGTTGCCCAATGTCGTAACTACATATATGCTTTCCAAGCTCTCTATAGGACTACACGAGATTCTTTATGCAATATAAAGAAGTTACTCAGGTTGCGACATTATTTGCCTAAACGGATCTCATCATATGGGACACGAAACAAAAAAACAGCCACCCCGCAGCAAAAAAGACATAACACACGAAACCGAAAACTAGCCTTCCCGCAGCGAAGCGCGGGTCAACCCATCTTGTTTGATCTAATATGTTACTACTATCACTTACATTTTTTTATTGATTTATCTACTATCACTTGAATATTTTTTAAAGTTTACACTATAACTTTTTCGATAAAATACCTTTGTGTCTCTCCCACAAGTTGTGACCCATGTGTCTTTGTCACTAACGACCGTAATTTGCATAGTAACTCTCAAAATTCCTATTGGTTCTTCGTTATGGAGCTTGATCCAAACCAACCCGGCTTGTCATCGATATCCAAGACATTTGGACAAGCCTCTAGTGTCTCATATTCGAAACCAAATGGAATGCAAGTATTTATGCCTTGACGCAAGTGCCAAGTAGCACCTACAAAATCATAAAACAGTTTTATTTATTGAATATGTTGAGATCAATGTATACCTCCAGTTAAACATAGATCACATCAACCGATTATATTCATTCAAAACAATATTTCACATTTTTCTTAAAAATTAAATATCTCACAAACGGTTAATCGTCAAGTGACAAAAAATACATTATTACAACGAGAATTAAATAATCTTTTATCGAAAGGCACATGTATATACTTTCGACGAATTTATTTTTTTCTGAAAAAATCATATATGATTCGTATCACGGATCATATATGATTTTCCAAAATTATATATGATTTTCTTAGAAAAAAAAGTTCGTCGAAAGTATAAATCGTCAAACGACAAAAAATACTAACTTCTCACCTTTTAAAAAGAAAATCTCACAAACGATAAATCGTCCAGCGACAAAAAATACACCATTGTAACGAGAATTAATCTTTCTATCGAGGGGCACATGTATAAGTTTTCGACGAACTTTTTTTTGTCAGGGAAAATCATATATGATTTCAGAAAGTCATAAATAATTCCTATAAATCATATACGATTCATCAGAAAATCATATTTGATTCGTGATACGAATCATACATCATTTTCTCAAACAAAAAAAAGTTCGTCAAAAGTTTATACATGTACCCGTCGATAGAAAGATAATTTAGTTCCGATCACGATGATATGTTTTGTTTTGCGTAATGATTAACGATTTATGAGATGTTTAATTTTTAAAAAGTGAGTTTTTATTTGTTAGATAAAAAAATAAATGATTTTGTTTGGTTAATTGAATATATGGTAAAAGAAATAAAACTTTTCGATTATAAATCATTTAACTTCATTACACATATGTCACTTCCGTAAGGTCGTTTCATGGATTTCGGAAGTCCAGTGTGATATTATGCTAGAGGCCCTTGAACAATATGTGTAGCAAAGTGAGTAAACTTGACTGATTATACACCGTAAATTCTTTAAAATTATACTGATAGTGACTTGTGTCGCTTATGATATATATCTTATGTATTTTTTTTTTCAATATGACTCATCTAATTTTTCGTTACATGTAAAAATTATCTTTAAGCAACAAAAAACTAACATTGTGTTAAATGAGATTTTTTTTAAAGGTGAGAAGTGAGTTTAAAAAAAATGAAAGTATAAGATTGATTGAGTTTAGTCTAAATTAAAAAGTGTTTCAGATAATCTCATTCTGGCATGTTTTATATTGTTGAGGGACTTATTTGTACTTTGTGTAAACATTTTATAACAGGTTGAGTTAGTTAAGTTGTGAGTGTAAATTATAGAAAAGCTCAACTAAAGTTGCTATAGCATGGAAGTTGTTGAAGCTGGCTATAAAAGGAAGATTGACTCAGAAGTCAATCATCTCTCCTCCATTATTTTCACACACATAGTTATATTGCTCTCTTGTTTTCATCGATTCTATTATCAATTTAGATAATATGATTACACCAGAATAGTTGTGGTACTTTGTTGATGTGATGTTTAGTTGCTTGAGATCAACTATTGTAATTCTGTTATAGTTTGTTTGAATTCTGATTGAAGTTCAAGATTAGAAGTTAATAATAATTGTTTTATGGTATCAGAGCCTGGTCATCTTCTTGCTCTAAAATTTTTTTTTGGGATTTAGGGTTTTAAAAAATTTGGTAGGTTTTCTTAAAAGCTTTTTTAATCAATTATTGGTGGTTTAGTTAGTATTTTTCGTGGTTAATTGAGATTAATCGTGATCAGATTTGTGAAACTCTAATTCTTAAAAATTAGGGTTTGGTTCAAATTTGGGAGTTCTTGGTTCTTGAGGCTTCTGTTGACTATTGGAGGTTGGATCTTGAAAGATCTAATACGATCTTGAAAGATTTGTTGATTTGCTTTAATTTTCTATCAAAGTTTGTTCGTTGGAGTTTATAAGGTTCTGGGTTTCTTATTATTCCTTTGTCTAAGTGAATCAAAGGGTAATAGGATAAGTCTTCCGTTGATTTATATCTGGAGCGCACTGTAACACCTCTTTTATTCTTTCTTCTCTATTGTTATTTTTATTCTTGATTGTGCTATGTGTTCTTTTTTTCTTTTATTTGCTTTGTTTTTCTATATTATTGGACCCTTGTGTGAGCTTGCCCTTAACCTGCCAACTTGATTGGTTTGGAATCCTGGGAACCTAGTTGGTTGACATAAGTTCTATTCATTCGGTTTTTGTTTTTTTGTCTTTAGTTTTTAATCATGTCTATCTATGGTATGTCTGATGAGGAGTATGTGAATAATAGTGATGTTGACTATGATAGTGAGGCTACTGAAATTGTTACTAAGATTAGTAAATTTGATGTTAGTGATCCATTGCATTTGCATCCAAATGATCCTGTTGCTCTTACTGTTGTTTCTATTGAGTTGAAAGGAACTGAGAACTATCATGTTTGATCATGTGCTATGTTACTTGCTTTAGAGGGTAAAAATAAAGTAGGGTTTATAGATGGTTCTTGTAAAAGGTCTAATACTGATGAAGTGCTTGGTAGACAATGGGATAAAGTCAATTTTGTTGTTCTTGGTCGGATTTTGAATTCGATTTCTGAGGAATTTTTTCTTGAGCAACTTTTTCCTAAAAGGACAAGACATGTTTGGGAAGAGTTAAAAGAGACTTATGATAAAATTGATGGTTCTATCACTTTTAATGCATAATAAGATTCATACTTTTAAACATAATGGGTCAACTCTTGCTGATTATTATCATAGATTAAATGCTCTTTGGAAACATCTTGATGCTTTGATTGAATTGCCTAGATGTACTTGTCATGCTGCTGTTGAATTTAAGAAACACAGTCAACTTATGAAATTGATGCAATTCTTAATGGGGTTGGATGATTCTTATGTGGCTATTAGAAGTTCTATTTTGTCTAGGGAAGTTTTACCTGATGTGAGGGGCGCTTATGCAACCATTTCTAGTGAGGAATCTCATATGGTTGCTTTTGGTAGCATGTTTGGGTCTTCCTAAAGGACTTAGACCTTTGCTTTTGTGTCTAATACCCCAAACATGAATAATTTTTAGAGAAATCAGAATTCTAATAATAGTACTTTCAGACCTAATAACAATTCTAATTTCAGACCTAATAATTATTTTAATAAATCTAATGGGGGTTCTGGATTAGTTTGTTAGAATTGTGCGTTTAATGGACATACTATTGACAGGTGTTTTAAATTGATTGGTTATCCTGTTGATTTTGGGAAAAAGAAAACTGGTAATAATTTTAAAGGGAAAAATGTTTCTAATAATGTTGTTGGAAATAACTCTTTAGGTTTTTCTCAAGAACAGTTGTCTACTCTTGTGGCTCTTATTAAAGAAAATTATGTCAATGGGAAAGGTGTTCATTCTAATATGGCAGGTATATTTGTGAACAATAGTAAGATGTTTAATGAAAATTTTGATAAATTCTTGTGTTCTAATACTCTTATGCATTCTAAACTTGAAACTAATGGGATTATTACAGATTCTGGGGCTAATCAACACATTACTTTTCTGATAAAAGATTAGTTAATGTAGTGTATATTTCACACTTGAATATTAAAGTTACACACCCTAATGGTACAGATGCTTTGATAACTAAAACTGGAAATATGCCATTAACTGATTACTTGACTTTGTTTGATGTGTTGGTGGTTCTAGAGTATTGTGTTAGTCTAATGTATGTGCATAAGGTTGCTAGAGACAGTAACTTGATTGTTGCTTTTGATGAACTTAAATGTTATATTATAAATTAAGATTTGAGAGCAGGAAAGATCTTGGGGACTGGTAAACAACTAGGAGGGGTTCAACTCCTGCCATTCCCCATGTGGGGGATTTTCCCAGAATTAGCAGCCGGGTTCGAATCACATCGCAATGCCTTGAAGCCCCTTAATGGGAAACTAGATGGCTAGCATGGGGGTTGATATTCTCTTCGTGAGATGATTCGAACTCGGGTCGAGAGATTTGGTGCCTCGGTGACACGCAAGATACTCCGTTGCACCAAACTGCCGTTCAAAAAAAGATGAGGGAGGGCATCTTACTGATTCAAGGGTTGTTGCCAGTGATCTAGAGGGGACTGAAACCTTTGAGGAAAAAATAAATAATATGTATGAGGATGATATTGTCCCTATATTTCAAGAGGAGGTTCTTCCTAGTACATCTGATGTTTCTGGTCTTAGAAGATCTTCTAGGCCTTCTGTTTTTCCTGGAAATTTTAATGACTATGTTGTTGAGTCTAAAGTTGTATATGGTCTAGAAAAGTTTGTGAATTATTCTAATCTTTCTTCTAATAATTTTTGTTTTACTTCCTCTTTGAACAAGTCTTCTGAACCTGTTATATTTTTTGAAGCATCTAAGCATCAGCATTGGGTTGATGCTATGAATGCTGAGATAGAAGCCTTATATAGGAATAATATTTGGACTTTAACTGATTTACCTATAGGTAGAAAGGCTATTCCTAATAAATGGGTTTGGAAAATTAAATATGAGGCTAATGGTGAAATAGAAAGATATAAAGCTAGACTTTTTGTGAAGGGTTGTAATCAAAGGGAGGGAATAGATTTTGATGAAACATTCTCTCCTGTGGTTAAGAAGGTTATTGTTAGATGTCTTGTTAATCTTGTTGTTCAATTTGGTTGGTCTTTATATCAATTAGA
This sequence comes from Glebionis coronaria, assembly GCA_025667525.1. Lineage (NCBI taxonomy): Eukaryota > Viridiplantae > Streptophyta > Magnoliopsida > Asterales > Asteraceae > Glebionis > Glebionis coronaria. Next base: position 57,412,882 of record CM046881.1, read on the forward strand.
TGTTAATAATGCATTTCTGTATGGAGACTTAGATGAAGATGTTTATATGGCTTTGCCTGTTGGTTATTTTTCAAAAGATGATACTAGAGTTTGTAAACTTAACAAATCTCTGTATGGTTTGAAACAAGCTCCTAGACAATGAAATGCTAAGTTTACTTCTGCTCTTATTGATAATGGGTTTGCTCAAAGTAAAAGTGATCATAGTTTGTTTACTAAGCAAGATGATAATTGTTTTATTGCTCTTCTTGTTTATGTGGATGATATTACCATTACTGGTAGTTGTGTGTCTAAAATTGACAAAGTTAAGGAATTTCTTAAAAGTCAGTTTATGATAAAAGATTTTGGAAAATTGAAATATTTCCTTGGAATAGAAGTTTTAGAAACTAAAAGAGGAATATGTTTAAATCAAATAAAATATTGTTTAGAATTGATTGATGAATTTGATTTATTAGCTGGAAAGCCTTCATATATTCCTATGCAGCCTAATATCAGCTTGGCTACTGAGCCTACTGCTGATGATCATTTGCTTGATAATATCACAGATTATCATAAACTTATTGAAAAACTCATTTATTTGACTACAACTAGGCCTGATATTGCTTACACTGTTTCTTGTCTTAGTCAATTTATGCATAGCCCTCTTAAAAGTCATCTGAAAACTGCACTTAAGGTAATCAGGTATCTTAAAGGTTCTCCTGGTAAGGGTTTGGATGTATTTAAGCATTATGCATCTAGTATAAGTCTTAAAGCTTATACATATGCAGATTAGGCTAGGTATACTGTGATAAGAAGATCTGTCACAGGTTATTTTGTGTTTATGAATGGGTCTTTAGTTTCTTAGAAGAGTAAAAAACAAAACATTATTTCAAAAAGTTCCACAGAAGCTGAGTATAGAGCTTTAGCTTCTGTAACTTCTGAAGTTATTTGGATTTTGAAAATACTGACAGTTTTGAATTGTATAAATATTTTGCTAGTTCAAGTGTTTTGTAATAATAATTATGCAATTAAAATTGCAGTCAATCCTGTTTTTCATGAGAGAACTAAACACTTGGAAATTGACCTACATTTTGTAAGAGAAAAGATTGTAGTTGGGGTTATAAAGATTGAGAAAATAGATAATGCAAATCAAATTGCATATTCTTAACTAAGGGATTGGACATTAAGCAACATAACCTTATTATGTCACATGCTGGGTTTGATTGATATGTTTAAGATTAAGGGAGGGTGTTCCAATAATCTCATTTTGACATGTTTTATATTGTTGAGGGGCTTATTTGTACTTTATGTAAACATTTTATAACAGGTTGAGTTAGTTAAGTTGTGAGTGTAAATTGTGGAAAAGCTTAAGGACTAAAGTTGCTATAGCATGAAAGTTGTTGAACGCCATAATAGGAAGATTGACTCACAAGTTAATCATCTCTCTTATTTTTTCACACACACAGTTATATTGCTCTCTTGTTTTCATCGATTCTTTTGATCATCTTGATCTGGTTGTAATAGAACTATTACAGTATCAATTTAGATAATAGGAGTACAACAGAATAATTGATAATAAGAGTACAACAGAATAGTGTGGTACTATGTTGATGTGATGTTTAGTTGATTGAGATCAACTAGTTGTGATTCTGTTATTATTCTGTTATTGTTTGCTTGAAGTTCAAGATTAGAAGTTAATAATTGTTTTAAAAAGCTACATTGATCTCAACTCTGTCATATAGACTGCGCTTGTAGTGGTTGCCCTCGTCTGCGGTGTTACAACAGCATTTAGCACCCCTCAAGAACAATTTTTTTTTTTTTTTTTTTTTTGACTAACTCAAGAACAATATGCAGTATAACTGTATAAGGAAAACCGCATACCGCATATCGCACAGGTTGAAATGCTTTACATATTACAGAGACTGTAGCAGTTTAATAACAAAGTCATAATCGATGGTTAAAATGTGATTGCAGGGCTCCCAAATCATGTATAATTACAAATGTTAGTAACAAAGAATCATTTTACTGGATTTTTATCTTTCACACCAACCCGAATAACTATTCGTACGTTTTCCTTGTACAACATAATAATTAATTAATAATATAAACAGCTTACACTACCACTTTCACTTATCTTCAGCAGTAAAATCAGGCTCCGCTGGCTTCTGAAGCATCAAGGGCGGTAATTTCTCAGGGATTCTTGCTTTTCTTGCACCATTTCGTCTCAAAGCACGAAGAGCATTAGCTGCAAACCTTGATGCATAAATAGTAGCACCCAAACTAGGGGAACTTCCACCAGATCCCGTTAGAGCACTTTGCAGCCTGTCTTCTTCTTCTCTTAGCGAGTCTTCCAACTTCTTCCTACAATGCCGGCGCCATGCTGCTTGTATGAAACAAGCGGCCCATGTCCTCCATTGTTGTGAGTAGAACCTGAAAGTATGTCGTAACTGCTTACTGTGAAGTCTTCTGAACTGTGAAGCTACAAATCTCAAATCATCAGCCGTCAACGCAAACGCTTCCACTTCTTCAAGTGCTTGAACGGTTCTTGTGGATATTGGAAGGTTAGAAGAAGTATGGGGATCCAAGGCCCATGTAAGAAGCTCTTCGCCACAAAAATCGCCTGCCTTTAAATGATCTGAGTTAAAGAAGCCAGTTCTACCACCATTTGTCGTAACGGTTAATAACTTTCCTCTCATTACAAACAACATCTCATCGACCGGGTCGCCTTCTCTCACAATGTAACTATTCTCTGTATATAGAACGGGTTTCAGACGGTCACACATAGCGTCCATAAGTTGATCATCCATCTTTTCAAACATTGGCACCTGAAAACAAACGTCAGATACTTTACGCATATATTTATAATTTATGCATAAATGAAGACCTATTTTACTCGTACTGAGCAGAACTGACCCTTTTTAGCAGTTGCAGACAAAGATGGCGCTTTATGTCTCTTCTGAGGTCCTTAGGAAGATTCCGGATCAAGCTATCTTCATCAACACCTCGAGTTTCCTGCCATTTATATTGTTCATACCTCCTGATTCGCTCCTTAAGAGGATCTGGAAGTAAACGGTGGGACATCCACTGTTCTGCGTCTCGTCTTTTCACCCTCATTTCTTCTAATCTAATGGTTGTAGACTGAAGGTACGTCTGTAATAAAAGACATAGCAATATTTAATAATGTATGACTGTATTCATATTTGCACACCTTATTATATAAAGAATCAGTAACTAACCTGCATATTTCCGATAAGAAATGAGAATAAAACTAAACCGGCTATAGAAATGAAGACAGCAAAGCAAATTTCCCAGACAAAAGTGCTCGTTTGAAGGTTTTGACCAAGAGAACTGCGAAATTGACCAAGAATGCAGCATCACGTACCATATTTAACTACTACACAAAAGATGAAAAATGGAAATTCAACGAATGCATACCTCAGATTTTGCAGACCCCACCAGAAACAGTAAAAAAACTTTTGGGGAAAATCAGTTGAGTTGACAACACCAGATTGAAGTGCAGGAAGAAATATTCCAAAATCATAAGGAGGAGTGTCCATTTGTTGTATGGGGCAGCGTTCATTCAAATAATTCACGCGTTCCGGTGTATTATCGCAAACGAATGAAGACTGGACACATGTGTTCATAATTTTCTGATAATCCGTAGTATTTGTTAGTACACTCCCACATGCATGTCGCCAGCAAGTTGTTTCACGTTCGATAGAAAACAAGTACCAAAAGGCCCCGAATACCTATGATATTAAAACTTCATCAAACACTCTATTTAAATATATACATGTAACACAATTAATATATATAAAGTGATAGCTCTAAAAATAACTCATATATGACTGTCGATATTAGTAAATAGATACTATGGGAAAGTTTAAATGTGTTGTTCCAAAGTGAATAACCACAATTTAACTTTCAGTATTATAACCAGATAATCAAATAATCAATATAACTATTTCGACCTAAGAAAAGATAACATGATCCTATTTTTTTCGCTTAACAGTTAACACAGATCCAATCCTTCCTAATATCAACTTTCAAACCTATAGCAAAATCAAGACCAAGAACTCCGGATAAAACTTTAAAGTACTGAGCGGTCAAACACAATGTCAACAAAAAAATATAATTGTAATTCATGCCACCTCTTCTTACATGACTAGCGAGCATGTAAAGGAAGAGATTGAAAGCAGCTCCAGCCCATGCGGTTTCGGTAAGTATCCCTGAAGTTCTTGTGACCTCCTTATACAGAGGATGTATTCTAAGCATCCTCGGTATGTACTGGAAAAACACGACAAACTTCAACAAGTTTTTTGTATTCAAGGATTTTGCACCGTGCATCTTCGGAATAATAAACCAAATCACAACCTGAACACAGGAACATCTATTCAGCTAAAATTCTAATTTTAGGATGAAATATAACATCGACATGTAAAGTATATATTTGTTTAATATTGATTCTGACCTGTGGCAATGGAAGGACTGCAAGAATGTCGACTAGAAAGTAAGAGGACATGTATCTCTTGGCAATCTCCCACGCATCCTCAACCAGAACACCCCTACCAAATACTCTAGACGAAGGAGCTATAAAACCAGTACGAAACTGAAATATGATATGAACTATATAGAAAATGTCTGTGAAGCATCGCAAAACACTAGCTGTAATCTGCAGCTTGTTGTCCAAATCAAGGCACTTTTTATCATCTTTGACAAGTGGTATATAAAAGAATAACGGGTCGACAGAAACAGCGACCACACATGACAAGACAAATATCTTGTTCCACTTCTGGAGGAATTTCCCTTGTGGATTAAGTGTTTTCCTCCCAGAACCAAGTCCTCTACTCCAAAGTCTGTTTAAGGAACGGGATTCTATAGATCGTTTTAAGCTTTTAATCCCTCCAGAACCATGCTCATAGCTTTTACGGAACATATTGGAAACTGAACCTAAGGCTGTTTTAAATCTTTGTGGAGAACCCCCATTGCTGCTTCTCTCTGATTTCCAATCCTCAAACCTGGTAAGACCATTTACATACCAGAATCAGGATACTAATATATATAGTCCTTGCTATGAAGAGGTGTGTCATAGATTCTCATTTCTCAACCAGGGTCTGCACTACGATCAGGGAGGGTCAAGAGGGTCATGTGACCCCCTTAGCGAAAATATTGTAGTGTAAATTTTCGAAAATTTTCGAGTTTTTTTAAAATTTGACCCTCTTAAGAAACATTTTGTAGTGTAGTTTATAAAAAAATATCAAATTTTGACCCCCCAAGCGGAACTTTCTGGCTCCGCCCCTGACTACGATAACAATACTTTGTCTTTAACACTAGAAACAGCAAACAAGTACTAACCTCACAAACTTGTCACGAGGATTCATTGCCAGAAATCAAGTCTAAAACAAGTTCAGCATCGATCAACCTCTATCTTTTTTCTAAAAAGGGGACGCCTAAAACCCCGTAAACTAGAAAGAATTCCTTGAAGGTGAACGAACCACTGAAAACAGACATAAAACAAAAACCAATTTTAGATGGCAATCATTTACTTCAACCAGTAAACCAGGGGCGGAGCCAGAAAGTTCGGCTTGGGGGGTCAAAGTTTGATATTTTTTATAACTACACTACAAAATGGTCGCCCCTGCAGTGAACAATACACCAGAACTCCACAGGTACATTCAGAATCCTTAAAATCTCTAACTCTAAATTTGCAACACATATATATATACCAGGAATTACATATACACATGGACGGAACCAGAGGGATTTCTATTTAATGTAAATTTATGAGAAAAGCATCATTTTTTCCCAAATGTATCTTCAATACACCCGGTCCATCAAAATATTTTCTAGTATCAAGGTTCAAAATTTTCTGCACCCGGCAATATTTAGTCATGGTTCCGTCCCTGGATATACACAAATGGACCTATACAGTATTAAGAACCATATGTACACAATACAACACATATGTTTCAACTAAACAAATAACTTGGTGGTGTTTTAAATACAAACTTAATGTAATGTACCCTAAAGATTACAACTTATCTATACAACCAAGATCATAACACTAAAGATTACAACTTTTTTGGATGCAAAGTAAGTAGTTGTAAAGAAACACCAACTTAATCATCTACTAGTACTAACTTGTAAACAAGACTACGATGATCTAACTAAGTCAGGAGGATTCATTGCCAGAAATCAAGTCTAAAACAAGTTGAGCATCGATCAACCTCTAGCGTTTTTTTGTAAAAAGGGGACACCTAAAACCCGATAAACTAGAAAGAAACCCTTGAAGATGAAGGAACCACTGAAAACAGACATAAAACAAAAACCATTTTAGACGAGAACTCCACAAGTACATTTAGAATCCTTCCTTAAGCATACCAAGGAGTGAAAGTGAAAATATCTGTTAACTCTTAAGTTGCAACATTTATATACCAGGGACTATATACAGGGACGGAGCTAGGGGGTTCCGCGGGTGCCCGTGACCCCTACGGATTTTTTATGTGTAGTGTTAATTTGTGAAGAAAACATCGATTTTTTTCTAAATGTATCTTAAATGCACCCAGTCAATCGGAATGTGTTTCTACCCTTCGTTTTAATTCATTTTTTACATCTGTTATATTACGGTTCAAAAAATTTTGTGCACCCGGTCATATTTCGCCCTGGCTTCAATGGGCCTATACAGTAAGAACCATATGCATATGTTTAAATTTTAAAGTAAACAGATAATTTGGTGGTGTTTATAATTCCAAACTGAATGTACCCTAAAGATTACAACTATTGTAAGCAGTTGTAAAGAAACAGTAAGTTAAAAGTGTGACACAATCATTTACTACTACTAGTAACTTGTAAACAAGAAGACTATATATATATGATGATCTAAGTTATATGAAAGTGATGAAGAACACTTACAGAGTTTGGATGGAAAAAATGAAGAATCCAGGAAAGTCAAAATCAAACGGACTTTAAAAGCAAAGTCGTACAAGAAATGAAATGAAAGTGAAGAACAAGAAAGCAGCGAAGAAAATGATAGGTTATGATATGATGAAAGAAAGATTTGTTCCACTGTATTTGTTTTGTTTTTTTAATGAAAATGAAAGGAACAAGAAATTAAAATAAAGGGAAGTTTCTGGGATGTTTCTTCGATACAGTTTATGGTTTTACCAAGTCAAACAACCAACCGTAAGATATGGGTCGGATGACTATTTTTTACTCCGTACAACTTAACTTGTTTTGTTTCTTGTACCATACAAAGTACAACATTAACACATTAAAATACTTTCTTTGTACTTGTTTAATTGTAGTGTTAAAAAAAAGTACTTGTTATTAAGAAAACATACTATTTTCTTTAATAGGTTTTGTTAACTAATGTCTGAAAGAACTTAATCGGTAATAAATAAAAATAAATTTTTTAAATTAATAGTATTAAAATGTATCAAATACATATTAAATAAACTTATAAATTACTTTATATAAATATTATTTTTACTAGATTTAATATGTATTTAATATATTTTAATATTAAATTAAAAATTTTATGTTTATTTATTGCTAACTAACATCTGCTCAGTAACCATCGGTTAGCAAAACTCTTCTTTTATTTATGAGAGGTGATACAATTTCTTTTGATTTGTACATAATACTGTATATATAAATAGGTTTTTTCTATCTTGTGCCCTAAGGGCACATAATAAAAACATATAAAGTACATAAAAAGTACATCGGATCCTACAGAAAAATACACAAGAATCCATAAAGTGTGAATCCCTGTGTACTTTTCTGTAAGACCCGGTATACTTTTTACCTTCTTATCATGTGCCCTTAGAGCACAAGATAGAAAAACCTATATAAATAAAATACACGATAAATATTTTACAATTATATGATACACAAAATAAAGTGTCCTAATAAAAACATAAACATAAGTGTGTAAATCCTTCTTTTTATTTATAGAAAAACTTTAAATTTAGTTGGTGACGCGATACAACATGATGATTTTTATTATGAAAATCACTTAAAAATATAATAAACTTATCAGTTTTTATGATTGTGTGTACTAAACTATTTTTTTCTTATTGTGTGTATTAAACTTTTTAATTTCGATTATTATGTGTATTTTGAGACGATTTTGCGTTGTAAAATTACCATTTTACCCTTAAACAAAATTTACAAAGTAGAGGTAAAATGGTTACAAAATACACAAAATGATATGAATTTAAAAGTTTAATGCACACAATCAGAAAAAAAATAGTTTAATACACACAACCATAAAAATTGGTAAGTTTACTATATTTTTATGTGATTTTCCCTTTTTATTAATATAAAAAAATTATATAAGTTTTTTTATACCATAAAACCGCAACTTCAATTTACGGCTTTATGTATAAATAGTGTTAGGCTTAAATCTATCACACATATAATACAAAGTTACTAACTACAAAGTTGAATAATAAGAAAAAAATATTCATAATTATACTCTATATAATCGAATCAAGGTCAATACAACAAATCAACAAGCTTAAAACATTTATTTTCGGTCAGCTAATTGAAGTATTCAAATTAATGAAAAAAAACAATATTGTTCCTTTTCCAAATAAATGAAATGTTGACTTTGTGCAACTTAATTAAACAAATTTTATTTAATTACTATCATATGTTCCTTTCATCAGATTTATTGTCCATATATTTTAGTTTGTTGCAAATTTTGTTCAATTTTAAAAATAGACTTACAATTTTGATCAAATTTGTCATAAAGATTCGTCTAAAATCGGGTTTAGCTAAAAATTATTTTTGTAAAAAAAATAAACAATGTTAATATTAAAAGAATCAAAAAGAGTTCTCTTAATAGATGAAAACAATAATATAAAGAACACGAAATATTCGATAACCTACTAAAGTTTGTAACAATAATAAAAATATTATTTTCATCTATTATGATCTTCAAGCATGACGTATGTGAGTCTCAATAAAGTGAAAAGTCAATGCATATTTCGTTAACACCTAAAGTTGAACATAAAAGTTATTAAAAGAAAAATGTGAACAATATTTAAGATTTAAATACAAAATATTTGAAAAACAATATTTAAAAGAAACATATTACATACCATCATAAACTTGTTGAAAGCCCCTGTAACACTTCTTTGTAAACTCCGTTTGTAGTTGTCTTACATACATTCCCATCCGGATCACAAACAACAAAATTCAATCCTTTCTTGCTTTAACTCTAGATACCGCTACATATAATTGACCGTGAGTGAAAACGGGACATGAGAGGTACAAACCCACTTTTGAAATAGATTGACATTGGCTTTTGTTAATGGTCATTGCAAATGAAACTGAAATAGGGAACTGTTTTTTGACGATCTTTAGCGACAAACGCTTGTCAGATGGAGTGGTTCTTAACCTCGGTATGATAACTATTTTTTCAAAATTTGTTCCGTTGATAATTTGTGCACTAATTTCAGCTCTCGTTAACTTAAGAACCTGCAACCTTGTCCCATTACACAAACGGTGTGCTTGATCAATATTCTCAAAAGCATTATAGGCACACCCACTTTTAATGCTAATTTGTGATTTAGGACACCAGAGAACTTTAATCCATTGATAAATTGTAGAGAGAAAATAGATTCATCAATTGAAGCACCACGTTTAGTTTTGTCAATGTTGTCGCAACTCAAATAGACCAATTCTTCTCCAAGAAATCTTTCTAACAACTCCTTGTTTATAGAGTCTACAACTTCATTTTTGGCGCAAGAATTTCCTTTTCTTGAAAGTATGAAAGATCATTGATGTTGCCCAGAAGATTTGGGTAAGTGAAATCCACAACAAACGTTACTAGATCATCAGTCGCATTTATTAAAAATATCTTCAGGCACATCTATAGAAACCACTCCGTTATTTTGTTCTTCAAGCTCCCCGTCTCCTGCTTTTAGTATCCATTCGGGAAATTCTCGTATTTCCTCAACATCCTCGGGTCGTGCATCAATAGTAAGTCTCATGTTCGATGTCAACATAAATACTTTGCAATGATCCCACAAGTAGGACTGCTTTAGGGAAGCACTTACAATGTCTTGACGCGAACCTTTTGGAACAACGGGGAGAACCTGCCTAAAATCCCCTCTAAATACCACTATCATGCCTCCAAATGGCTCTTGATACATTACATGTGTTGGAATTTAACAACCATAAGAATCAAGTATTCATGCATCAAGAGTAAAACACAACAGATAACATCGATTAACTATGCACATAATGTAATTAACATAAAAATAAAGAAAGCATACCTTAAGTCCAAGAACGGATGATCAAGTAACCAAAACCAATCAACCGACCAAACCATAATTCCAATACACCTTAACCGATTACCAATTACCCAAAGATCAAAGTAGATCTTATCCAAGATAAGTCCACACAACACCTCAATCAATCACCTTCGATTGCTAGATCTTAATTAAGTATAATATTTAATACAAATCAAACCCGAATACCCTTGTGGGGTACTATTGTCGTCGAACACCAAGAGAGAGAGAGAGGAGAGAAAAGTTTGGTTTAATGTTATGAAACAATGAATCAAATCACTTGTTTATATAGTTGAGCTTTACGTTTATTTATGGGAAAGATTACAACTTAACCTCCAAGTAATAAACCTTCTATAACTAAAAAATCTTTTCTTCCATTTCTTTTGTCATAGGCGGCTGAACACCCCCTTAGGTGTGTTTGATTTGACTTTTTTACTTTCTATATACTTAGTTATGTAATTACATTAATTACCTTAAAAGTCTTATTAATTAATCCTTGTTAAACCTTTTAACTTATTAATTAATTACCGTTAACTATTAACTTTTATCAAATTAAATATACACAATAAATATAACCATATTTATTATATATCTTAAATAAAATATGATCTCGATGTCTAAGTGTGTGACCCCTTAGGCTCACATACTCTCGATCGTATTAAAATACTCTCGGTCGTATCAAATACAATCTATAACTTATGCACATCCCAGCATATCCCACTTGCCGAATGTTTCCAAGACTAAGGGTAAAATACCCCCATAATAGAGACGAAGAGTCGAATGAAAAATCCTAGCATGGAAATGGTAAGGCAAAAATCTAAAGCCGTTTATGAATTATAATTAAAGATAAACATTAGTAAAAAATATATCATCGGATATCGGATTCTTCAAATGAAGCAAAGGATCGAAGACGAGTGATGCGTGACGAAACGAACACAAGAATCTTCGAGGATTTGAGAATCCTAGATAATCACATCACAAACAAACACGAAAACAAGGTCGAAAGAGTACAAGCCTCCTCACATCACAGTATCACACTATTAGATAATATAAGATATACATGGATAAGCATGAGAATCCCTACGAGGCACCTCGTTTTTGAAAACCGAGTCACGATCTCGACTCGAATCCGTAAATATAGATCACCATAGGGATAATGGGTGAAAACCGTCATTTAAGGACTAAGCCCTTTCATGATGCAAAATATCAGGCTCAAAGATAACGTCCTCGTTGTTGGATGACAAACGAGATAACGAAACTTCCACATGAATCCCACTGGGATCATCGTGGTGGTGGTCATAGAATGGTGGGACAATGGGTGGGGTCATAACATGATGAGCTACCCGAGGTAAGCTCGCACTAAACGTGTGAAAATATCTTTTACGTCATAACATGATTTCGGATCCTAAAGCGGAGACTCTCTACTTTGATGGTAAGGTCATCAATGTTCTCGAACTCTACATCAAAAACCGGGTTTTCATAACATGAAAGTTCATAGAGAGAGTTCGAGAAGGTCACAAAAATGTTGTCATTCTTGTCATTACAAAAAATATCCGACATGGTATCAAGTGTGTCACACTCAGGTAGAAGATAATCATTCTCATTTGAAGGAATTTCATCGGAGAAATCCTCTAGAATGGAGGGTGGGTTATAAAGAATATGCTCGATCTTGGCAAAATCACCATCGGGAACAAAGAAAGAGTCTATATGAGAAAGACCATCGACGAACTTCTGTTAGCCCTATATTTTATATAGTCGAACAAGCATGTAATAGGTCATCTTAGTCGTTAATGGTATTGTATTGTAATAGATTAGTCGGGTTAACCGGGCTTGGACTATAAGCTAATATTGTATAAGTTAGGGGCGTAAGCCCAAGCAAATCCAAGCCCGGCCCATGAACAAGCCCACTAAAGCCTTAGTGGCGTGGCATATAAATACCATCTTCCATGTGTGAAAGAGGGTGTTGGTTACATTCACTTTCTCTCTCTAGTTTATGTTTAACCTTCCATAATCTCTCTAGTTTCTCTCTCTACCTTCATCTATTTCTCTCTCTAAAATATCATCTTATATTGTGTTATGGATTGAAGTGGGATTAACATTTGGTATCAAGAGCCTATAGTGGATAGGTGATTGAAGATTTGTGGTTGTATTCTTATTGATTTTGTGAGGTATTTGATCAATAATCTTTAATCCAATTTTTTTTTTGTGTTTTTTATGATTTATTTTTTATACAAATCATCTACATAGTTGTGGTAGAGATTTGGTATTGTTATTTTGGCTAAAAACATAAATTTTTTGGGTATTTGGATCATTATTTGGCTTAAAATCACGAATTGGTGTGTTATCCTAGAAAATAGCATAAGTTGGGCAACAGTAGCATCTTCGGAAAAGGGTTTCATTATTCCGAAAATCATAAGTTTATCCGAAGATAATTTTCGGAAAAGGGTTTCAGTATTCCGAAAAGTGGTGTTTATTCCGAAAATTTATTCCGAAGAATCAACCTTTATCCGAAATACTTTATCCGAAATCATACTATTATTCCGAAATAGTGGGTTTATCCGATGATTTTATTCCGAAGATAGTCACTTTATCCAAAGATTGTCACTTATTCCAAAAACCATCCATTATTCCGAAGATAATTCAATTTTCCGAAGATCATACATTATTCCGAAGATCATCCAATATTCCGAAAATCATCCAATATTCCGAAGATCATCCATTATTCCGAAGATCGTTCAATATTCCGAAGATTGTCAATATTCCGAAGATTTTCAATATTCCGAAGATCATCCAATATTCCGAAGATCTCAATTATTATGAAAAAGTTCAATTTTTCTGAAAAAGTCTGTTTATCCGAAAATTGAAAATTTTTCCGAAAGTGAAAGTATCGTGTGTTTTTTGCCTTGGAATTTTTGGTTTCTGGAGAGACAAATTTTTAGGGGATTTTAACATCTTTTCTCAACAACATCAACCACACATCATCACAACACATTCACTAAGATCCTAATCCATTCACAATTATCGACAATGTCTAACAACAATATCAGCAATGCGACTGTCAATCAAATTCGTTCGGAACAAGGTGGCAATGGTACTCCACCTGTGCTCACTGCCGGTTGCTATGTTCAATGGAGATCTCGTTTTCTCAGATTTCTCGACGGAAAAGAGAACCGAACTGCTCTTCGTCACTGCCTTGAGAATCCACCTCCAGTTTCTGAATTCGAACCCATTACCACACAAGCAGAAGATGTACTTCATCACCTACACGAGCCATGGAGAATTTCGATACTTGTCCTGCTGAGAAAAAGAAACTCCTCCAAGCTGAAGCTAATGTTGTGAACTACATACTCACTGGGATTTATAACGATATCTATTCCACGGTTGATGCTAGTCCTAATGCTATGGAAATGTGGAATGCAATTCATCGATTGAAGCAAGGTGAGTCAATCAATGTTCAAGATCTCGAGACTAATTTACTTTGGGAGTTTGGAAATTTCACATCCGAAGATGGTGAATCCATTGACTCATATTACTCGAGATTCTACAAAATAATGAATGAGCTTGTTAGAAATCAGTGCACCATCTCCAATCATCATGCCAATGTTCAGTTTCTATTTCAACTCAAACCGGAATGGCAAAGGTTTGTGACTTTGGTTAAACAAAGGGAAGATATCAAGACCATCTCCTATCACAAACTTTATGATATCCTGAAACAACATCAGAATGAAGTGAAAGAACTAAGGGCGGAAAAGGCAGAACGGTCTGCTAACTCTATTGCTTTTGTGGCTGCTACTTCAACAAAACCCGTTCACCGTCAACAATTACCTACTCATTCCTCAAAGTCATCAAGCTCATCCATCAAACCTATAGCTGCTAAAAAGGAAAAAGCAATTGTCCCCACTCCACCTCCAATGTATGACACCGAGTCAGATGGAGATAGTGATGATGAACAAACTTCAAGGGACAAGAAGATTGAAGAACTCATGTCTTTACTCACCACAACTTATAAGAAGATATACAAACCTACCAACAACAACCTCAGATCATCATCCAATGCTCGATATAAGGAAGTTGATCATGCACCTAGGTATGATCGTGAGGCTATGTATGATAATCAGAGGATGCCGAATCAAGTTGGGGCTAGAGATACTGTAGGCACTCCGGTTGTGCAGAAGACTGGGATTCAATGCTTCAATTTCAAAGGATTTGGGCACATGGCTAGCGAATGCAAGAAGCCAAAACGGGTTAAAGATTCGGGATATCACAAGGAAAAGATGTTGTTGTGTAAGAAATAAGAAGCAGGAATTCCACTCACAACAGATGAAGTTGACTGGCGTGATGACACTGATGATGAAGCTGATGATCAAGAGTTAGAGGCACATTATGTGTACATGGCAAAGATTCAAGAAGTGATTCCATAGACTGCTGATACTTCCGGACATATCTTTGACACTGAGCCAATTGAAAAGGTACCAACATATGATAACTATAATGTGTTTGCTAATGAACGACGGCATCCTGAGCAACCCGAAAGCATCAATGACACATATGTAATGGACACGGAGGATAGCAATATCTCTACGGATTCACAGCATATGTGTAATGATGATGGTAATGCTGCTCAGGATACTGACTCGGATGAGGACTGTGATTTGTTTGCGTCTATAATTGATTCTTTAAAACATGAAACTGAGGAAAACAAAGAGGCTAATAAACGTTTGAAGCAAGCAAACACATCCTTAGCCGAGGAGATAGACAGGCTTAAAGAGTGTGATTATGTAAAAGAAGCTGATCGACGAGTTGCAATAGCTAATGGTTTGGTATATGAACGTAAGGTGCTCAACGAGAAATATTGTTCTGAAGTAACATACGAAATTCATATGTCAAAACAAAAGATATCGGAACTTGAAGAACAACTGCTGCTACATAAACTCCAGATTACTGAATTAGAGTCGGTTAACAAAGAACAAACTGAGCTTTATAAAACTCGTGAAGAAAAGGATATTGAAAAAATTCTTGCTTTGGAAAAAAGAGTCGAAACATTAAACAACATTGTTTACAAAATGGGTCAGTCTATTCAAACCATGAATATGCTCAATAGAAATATGAAAACGAGTTTTGTCAAGCCTGAATATCTCAAGAAAGTTCAAAGTACCAAGCCTGCTCTTTATGATATCGGTTGTTATGTTGATAATCTTGCTCTTATGCTTTCCCCTGACTGCGAGAAATCATTCGTCAACAAGAAGAAAGTCGATCGAACTTAAGTGACCTAATAAACCTTTCTGATTTTGATCATTATATTAAGTTTGTTCCTCAGAAAGAACTTTCCAAAGAACAAAAGATGTATAATAGAGTTCCACCACCAAGTGATGAACCCCAAAAGAAAGTTTCTTTAAAAAGGAGTTTCAAAAAGCAATCAATTTTAAACAAATTTTAGAAGAAAAACGAAAATGGGATGAGAAAAGTAAAAGTGTTCAGCAATTTGAGTTTATAAAACAAGGGGTTTTAAATTTGTACAAAGGTGTCGTCGACTATGAAAAAGTTTCTAGGGATACTGGTTTAATGGGATTTGTGTGTGTTGTTCGTACTCGATTCAATTCGAATTGATCACGGTTTAGGGTGGAATTATTGGTGTTGGTCACTAAAAGGGGGAGCTTTTGATTATCTAATATAAACGTAAAGCCTTTAAACATAAAAATAAAGAAAGATGTCTAACCTCGATTGCTTATCCATAGTGAATGTTGCACAGTAGATCAAAGTGAAAATAATTGAAAGTAATTATCTATTTTAAAATAAAGTTGCAAACTTGAAAGGGTTAAACTAAAAACTAAGATTTTTAAATAATTGACGAAAGATTAAACTTGATAAAAAGGAATTTTGAAAACTTCAAACTTTATATATATAAAAAATGTAACTTGAAAATAATTAGGACAAAACACTTTAAAAATTTAACTAAGTAAAAATGAAGGGGAAAATTAAGGTTTAAAAACTAATTCGGAAAACAATAACCCAAACCGAAGTCGGGAAACAAAAAGCTTAACCTAATTCTGAATCTACAAAACGGAACTAATTCAGAATACACCCCTTTGTAAACAATCCGGAATAAGAGATCCAGATATAATCCGGAATGTGAACCTCCCACTCAATCCGGAATGCACCTTTTTACACTTAATCCGGAATACGCGTTCCAGATATAATCCGGAGTATAAATCCACACGTAAGTCGGAATGTGGGGTGTGTGTACGTAATCCGGAATCCAGGGTTCGCTAGTCAATCGAAAATATGCAAATCCAAGACCTAGTTCGGAATATATGTTTTTGATGTAATTCGGAAAACAAGATACTAGACCTAATCCGGAATCCGTTTTATGTCTAATTCGAAATACGATTTGCAACTAGTTCGGGAAATAAGTTCTCAATCTAATTCAGAATATGGGCTAAACACTTAATTCGGGAAATGGCACTTTTGCATCTAATTCGGGAAATGGAGTTTTGGAGGGAAAATAAGTCTAAGTCGGAATAAAGTGAACTGAAGGTAAGTCGGAATAAAGTGAACTGAAGGTAAGTCGGAATAATAGGGTTTTCAACTAGTTCGGGATAAAAGGGTTTCTACAACCCGGATTAACACCAAATAAGAAGCACTTACCAAAACTTAAACCAAATTAATTTTAAGAAAAAGCTAATAAGACACAATTTAAAAACTTTTAAAAACAAAATAATCAAATTATTTAAAATCACTTTTTATAAAAATATTAAACTACCAAAATCAACTTATTTAAAAACTAGAAAACATAAAAATTAAGCAATAAGCACAATAATCTAAAAACCTCAAACACACCATAATTAATAAGCACAATCCAATAAGCAAATCAATCACACATTCAACAAGATTAAACCAACTACATGATTAATAAAGCAAAATAATATATTATGATTAAGAAAGGTAGAATGAGAATTAATTCAAAAGCTTGATTAGATTAAAGATTAAGATCCAAAATTACAAGATTAAGATGAAAGTTTAATAAGCTTGAAAGAAAAGCTAGAGAGAGAAAAAGTAAAACACACACTAATTACCTACTAAACTTAAAGAAAAATAAAGACTAACTGTGACATGTTAGGATGCTATATATAGGGGAAGTGAAAGGTGTTGTTTCTTCTCCCTTTCTTCTTGTCTTCTCGACATTGTCTCGGGTTTAGTCGAATGATAAAATGAACTCGTCTTCTAATTTTCTTCTTTTAGTAGACTTGGTTCTTCGACTTCGTTAAACTTCCGTCTTTAGACTTTTTCTTCGATAAATCTTCATAATAGGCCTTTGACTTCCGTTCTTCTTGCACTTTTGACCTTTTGACTTCGTCTTTTGTCTTTTTCTTCGATAAAAGCCCGTGAAAGTCCGTGTTTTCTTCCTTTTTTCATATTTTTGTCCTAAAACACAATAAAAACACAAACCACACATAATTCCGCCTTTTACGACATTAAATACACGTTTTGGTCTTGTTATTATTAGAAATAAGTGGTAAAAGGATAAGTGTTTTCACACTTATTAGATACCGTTTGGAATATTAAACCTAACCCACAAGTAGAAGTCGTCATTCAACAATACATTGTTCCAACCATTGATGATCTTTCAAAAAATATGGAAATGTTTTATAACGCTCTCACTGAGGAAATGTTAACTGATTTAAGCTATGTTAAATCTCTTGAAGATGAAGTTGATTTTCTTCAAACTAAATTAAAGACACAAGAATACCAACTTTCTAACGAAATTGATCGACTTTCTAAGGAATACTTTTATGCTGACCATATGAATGCTATACTTGGTGTGTATACCGATCTTGATCAATATTGTCATGTAGCATGTCTAGTGTCAGAAACGGACGAGAAATGTCGCAATCTTGAAGTAGAGCTTTCAAAACAAGTTCAGTCATATAACAAACTTTCGAAAAGTTTTTCCCATCTTGAGAAACACTTCATTTCTCTTGAACTTGCTTTACAAAAAGGTGAAAAATCTCATAATCATAAAAAGTGTCAAGAAATGGCAGCTTCTTCGGTTCGACAATTAAATGAAAAAGGTTTCGAAATAAATGATTTGAAAACTCAGCTACAAGAAAGGGACATGGCCATCAGTGAGTTACAAAAACTCATTGAGAAAATGAAAGGAAAGTCTGAATTGGGTAAACCATCCGCCGTTCGTCAACCGAATGCGGTTAAATGCCCTAAATCATCTATTTTGGGAAAACCCCCACAGACTTTGCCTAAGTTAGGAACTTATAAGAGCACAAATGTGATAGCACCTGGAATGTATAAGATGAACACTAGGTCCACTCAAACTAGAACATCGCGGTTACCTCAGAATACTAGGAAAACTAATCAACGTGTGTGTTCTTCTACAGGAGTAACTCCCACTACTAGCGTTAGCGGAACACAGCTTAAGAGCACTAGAATTAAAGATAGGGTCATGCCTAACAATAGTCAAGGGAAGAAGATGGAAGTAGAAGACCACCGTAGGAATTTTAAGTTTTCTAAGAATAAAACGTCTGTAACTGCATGTAATGACAGTTTGAATTTTAAGACTTCGAATGATGAATTTGTTTGTGTTAAATGTGGAAAATGTGTTCGTACTTCCAATCATGATGCTTGTGCTTTGAATCATAATGGCGTGAATGCTAGAACTAGGAAGCCTATTCTTGTGCCCACTAGTACTAGAAAGCCCACTAGAACTTTGAACCAATCCACTGCTCAACCACTTAAGAAACTAAGTGTGTTAGAATCCACTAATCTGCGTAAACAAAACATGTTAAAGAAGCTTTATGAGAACATGAGTAGGACATGTAAACAGGGGTACTCAAGATCTACACCACCTGAATACAAATGGGTACCTAAGACAACCACTATTCTAATTGGGTCTATGAATGTTAGCTTGCCTTTAGAATCTAGGCCTACTAATATTTTGGAACCCACTTCTATCAAGGGCTCCCGTTTGTCGAACTCTACATTGTCTTCTAATGCTTATGCAGCTCGTCGAGATCATTCTCATCATAATGGACTCTGGGTGCACAAAGCACATGACGGGCAATCTCAAGCTTCTAATAAACTTCATGGAGAATTTTCTGGGTACGGTACGGTTTGGAAATGATTAGTTTGCACCAATACTCGGATATGGATATTTGGTTCAAGGGAATATTACTATAAAATGGGTTTATTACGTCGAGGGACTGAATCACAATTTATTCTCGGTTAGTCAATTTTGTGATGCGATTTGGAAGTGGATTTTCGGAAAACTACTTGCTATGTTAGAGACTACGATGGGAATGACCGTCTTTCAGGTTCTCGTGGTTCTGATATCTACACAGTAACTCTTCAAGATACATCTTCATCAAATCCAATTTGCTTAATGGCGAAAGCTTCATAATCCCAAGCATGGTTATGGCATCAATGATTATCACATCTCAACTTTGACACCATCTACTTTCTTTCGAAGAATGATATTGTGACCGGTCTTCCTAAGTTAAAATTCTTAAAAGACCATCTTTGTTCTTCTTGTGAGTTGGGGAAAGCAAAACGGAAGTCTTTTAAAACAAAGACTACCCCAAGCTCAAAAGGACGATTGGAACTTCTACACATGGATTTATGTGGTCCCATGCGTGTAGAGAGTATTAACGGGAAAAAGTATATTCTCGTGATTGTTGATGATTACTCTAGATACACATGGACTTTCTTCTTAAGGTCCAAAGATGAAACACCAGAGGTTCTAAAAACTTTCTCAAGATGATACAACGCAATCTTCAAGCTCAAGTCTTAACCGTAGGAACGGATAAGGGTACTGAATTTTTGAACAAGAATTTGCAAACTTACTTTCAAGAAGAAGGCATCGAACATCAAACGTCTATTGCTCGAACTCCTGAACAAAATGGCGTTGTCGAAAGACGGAACCGCACTTTGGTAGAGGCAGCTCGAACAATGCTTTCTACTTCAAAATTACCACTATTCTTCTGGGCTGAAGCTATTGCAACCGCATGTTATACTCAGAATCGTTCTCTCGTCATCCCTAGACATGAAAAGACACCTTACCGCATCATCAATGGCAGGAAACCTACGGTTAAATTCTTTCACGTATTTGGATCTTTATACTACATTCTTAAAGACGGTGAGAATCTCGACAAGATGAAAGAAAAAGGTGATGCATGTATTCTTGTGGGGTATGCTACATTGTCGAAAGGATATCGAGTTTAAAACAAGAGAACAAAGAATATTGTAGAAACAATTCATGTGAACTTTGACGAATTGCCACAAATGGTACTTGAACAAAACAGCTCAAGTCCTGCACCTCATTATCCAACAATGGCACCTACACAAAACAGTGTACGTCCCGTGCAAGAATGTCAAGAAAGTACTCCTACAGCAAACTCGACAGATACGACACAAATGAATGAGTTGGTTGATTTATATGATCAAATGTTTGATGAATATTACTATGGAAAGAATCAAGTTGTGTCAAATCCTTCCGCTGTCAATACTATTGATGTACCCCGAACAAAGTCAACAAGACACAACTGCATCTACTTCAGCAACCATTGCTCAAGAGACTATTCCATTGCATACTCAACAAACTCAAGAAACCGTCATACAACCAACATCACCAACCGTCAATGCTGAAAGAGGAAACGACAATCAAGCAGTCGATGCACAACCTGACGAAGAAGAATTTATCAATCCATTCGGTACACCAGTACACGAAGTCAGAGAGTCTTCTACTCAACATGTTGATCCGTCCAACATGCATACATTCTACCAAAGATATCCATCCACTCACCATTGGACTCGTGATCATCCATTAGAGCAAGTAATTGGAAATCCTTCACAACCGGTTCGAACACGCAGACAACTCGACACCGATGGCGATGTGTGTATGTATGCACTCACCGTGAGTTCAACTGTACCTACAAACATCAAGCAAGCCATGACTGATCATGCGTGGATAGAATCAATGCAAGACGAAATTCATGAGTTTGTGATAGGTGTGTAAACACCCATCCTTTTATCACTTAATTCGGGCTAAAACGAGACCAAAACACGTATTTAATATCATTTGTTTGGAATTATGCGTGGTTTTTGTGTTTATTGTGTTTTCAGAGCCAACCGGATGAATACTGAAGAAAACATGGGATTGCACGGGTTTTACTAAAGAAAAAGACTCAAGATAAAGTCTATTGTCCAAGAGATGCAAAAGATTTGAAGTCACTGGGCCTATTCGAAGATTTATCGAAGAAAAGGACCAAAGATGGAAGATTTAAAGTCGAAGAAACTCAAGTCTATTAAACGAAGAAATTAAAAGACGAGTTGAATTTCATCGACGTCAAATCCCGAATCAGAATCAAAAACGGGAACTTTTCTGAAAAGACGAAAAGACAAGAAGAACGGGAGAAAGCCCACTCACCAACCACAAGACAAGGCTATAAATAGCCCTCCCCTCACACATTTAGACTAGTTTTAGTTTTTTTTCTTCTCCCCCATTTCTTTCTCTCTGTTCCGTTTCATCACCATCACCACTAGGGTGATTGGTGATTTTAATCTTTGTTTTCTAAATCTTGTTATTTTAATTCTTGTTTGATCTTGTTAAAACATTAATCATTCAATACAAAGTCTTGTTTAATCTTTCCATTTAATCTTGTTCATCTTCATCTTTATCTTCAAGTTCTTAAGTTTTTTTATTTTTCTTGATTTGATCTTCAAAAGTTGTTGGGATTTGTGTTTTTGTTGATGGGATTAGTAGTTTATGATTAGTGGATGCTTTGTGATTGATTTATTTTAGTTTTTGGTGAAAAACTTGGTGATTTTTGGATCAAAACCGTGTTCCTTGTTCTTCGGTGCTGATACTGTATCTGGGTTTTCCAGAAGTTCCGAATGAGTGAACAGTAAGTTCCGAATGAGTCTTGTTTTCATAAGTTCCGAGTCAGTTAAAAGTTCCGAATGAGTTTAGTATTAAAAAGTTCCGAACCAAGCTAAACTTCCGAATCAAGAAGAAGTTCCGAACGAAGGTAAAAGTTCCGGATCAAGCCAAAACTTCCGAACGAAGCTAAAGTTCCGAACCAATTTTCAGACTACCAGTAAGTTCCGAATCAAGGGGCTTCATTCGGAAGTCCAAAACTTCCGAATCAGTAAGTTCCGGATGAGTGTTCCGAATCAGTAAGTTCCGGATGAAGGATAAGTTCCGGATGAATCCAAAAGTTCCGAACGAAGCACAAAGTTCCGAATGAAGCTTAACTTCCGAATGAACAGTAACTTCCGAATCAGTTATCTTTTGGGTATTTTAAAGTTTTACTGTTTCTTTACTATTTCTTTACTGTTTCCTTGATTTAATTCTAATTTTCTTTTAAGCTTAATTCTAATTTAAATTCAAGTTTAAATTCAAGTTTTATTACTCATCATTAAATTAATTATCTTTGATTTAAATTTTCATTTCCACTTTTTATTAGATTAGAAAACCAAACCCTTTTATTTAGTAACCAAGAACAATCATTCCACTTAAGACCAAGATCAATTCGAGAGGATATCGAGAGTAAAATTAGAACCCATAGCAAATCCCGTGTATCAAATGGCGCCGCTGCCGGCTCTTCTCGTTAAGATCAAAAGTTTTTTGTGAGAACTTGGATTTTGGGATCCGTTCCCCGTGAACGTTACTTTTTCATAAAAAATTTCAAAAAATCCTTAAAAAATATAAAAAATTTTCAAAAATACAAAAAAATTAAAAAACATAAAAACCAAAAATATTTTTGCTTTGTTTTTCTTTGTTCGTTCTTTTGCAGGTGTATGCGCACTCGATCCACGTCATATCAAGAGCCCGAGCCTCTCGATCACTTAGACATGGCCGGTGTACCACCTCCAAACAACAATAATAACAACAACATGAATAATAACAACAACAATGAGCACCTTCCGGATAATCGCCCGATGATTGAACTGCTGCAAGCTCATGTCGATGGCAACACGGATCCAATTGTTATACCACCAATTGCCGCCAACAATTTCGAGCTAAAGTCAGGCTTTATCCAGATGGTCTCTGCTCAACCATTCTTGGGACGAACCATTGATGATCCACACGACCACATCAAGAGATTTCTACAACTCACCAACACGGTCAAGTTCAATGGTGTTCCACAAGAGGTTATAAGGTTACAACTTTTTCCCTTTTCTTTAGAGGGACAAGCCCGGCATTGGCTTGCTAAGGAACCGCCACAGAGTATTCTCTCGTGGACGGATTTTGAAACAAAGTTTATCAACTACTTTTTTCCACCCTCTCGTACTACCGCTTTGCGGAATGAGATCATAAATTTTGAACAAAAGTACGATGAGTCATTCAGTGAATCTTGGGATCGCTTTAAAGATCTTTTAAGAAAATGCCCACAACATGGTTTTACCAAAGTACATCAAATCAATACTTTTTACAATGGTTTAAGCATGAGTGACCAAGATTCACTGAACAGTGCCTCGGGGGGTAATTTATTGGCTAAGACTTCCAATGCTGCTTGGGACATCATTGAGAACAAGTCTCGTGTGCAAACCAAGAGTGTTAGGACCAATGTCGCTAGTGCTAGCACTAATGACAGCGACAAGCGATTAGACAAAATCACTACGCTTCTTGAATCGCTTGTCACCCACACCGTCAACAACAACAACAGCA
Organism: Glebionis coronaria; assembly: GCA_025667525.1. Classification (NCBI taxonomy): domain Eukaryota; kingdom Viridiplantae; phylum Streptophyta; class Magnoliopsida; order Asterales; family Asteraceae; genus Glebionis; species Glebionis coronaria. The sequence goes on from CM046881.1 coordinate 57,436,834, forward strand.
ACAACGCCAAAAACGCTCAAGTGAACGCTGTCAGCCAACCTTGTGAGATATGCGGTGGTCCTCACTCTTACACAACTTGTACCGCCACCCAAGATTACCCTGCTGAGAATGTGAATGCGGCATATGGCACCTATCCTCAACCTGCTTATCAAGCTAGACCTCAAGGTGACCGTAATTTGCTTAGCTATCGATCCAACAACTATCTTTCACCACCTGGTTTTCCTCCAACCAACCCAAACCAACAACAAAACCTTAACCGCCCTCCTCAACAACAACAACAACCTCGACAACCATACATCCCACCTCACAAGCAGCAACAACCACCTCAACGTAACAATCAAGTCTACCAACAACCTGCTTACCAACCACCTGCATACAATGCTCCTCCCAACCAAGCCACCACTGCATTACACCAAGAGGTCGCAACCTACATGAGAACCAATGATGTGATAGTGGGAAATCTCCAAGAGGAAGTGCGCAATTTGAAAGCAGACTTGGTCAAGCAAGGAAATGATTTGAGAGCCGATATGAGAAATACGTTGGATAGCCAAACAAATGACCTGAGGAACATGATGGCTAGTTTCTTCCAAGGTAATCAACCCTCTTCTTCGGGTACTCTTCCGAGTAACACCGTTGCGAACCCAAGAGGGGAGATGAAAGCAATCACTACTCGAAGTGGTAAAGGTACCAAGGAACCCGAGCTTCCTATACCTCCACCGGTGGTTGTGACTAAGGAGAACGAGTCGCCTGCTCCTATTCCTCATCCTTCTCCTTCCCCAATTTCTCCACCTCTTCATTCTACCCCTCCTCCACCCGTGGTTGTGAGTGATCCTATTCCCCTAAAGCCTTCCTCTTCTTCCAATATACCTTATCCTTCAAGGTTGAGGAAAGAGAAGCAAAAGAGCAAGGATGATATTCAGGTTTCCAATTTCCTTAAAATGTTCAAACAACTGAATTTCAATATCTCCTTCGCTGAGGCTCTCGCTCACATGCCCAAATACGCCAAAATGTTTAAAGATCTTCTGAGCGACAAGGAAAAGCTCCTCGATCTCGCCAACACCCAACTTAATGAGAACTGCTCTGCAGTGCTCTTAAGGAAATTGCCAATCAAGCTTGGTGATCCGGGTCGTTTTCTTATCCCTTGCAATTTCCCGGGAGTAGAGAATTGCATGGCCCTAGCCGATCTAGGTGCCAGTATTAATCTCATGCCTCTAAGTGTTTGGAAGCAATTATCTCTCCCAGAGCTAGTCCCCACCAAAATGACTTTGGAATTAGCCAACCGTACGGTTGCTTATCCAGTGGAGATAGCTGAAGATGTCATTGTAGGAGTCGACAAATTCACCTTCCCTGCTGATTTTGTTGTCGTCGACTACGAGATGGACCCCCGTGTACCACTTATTGTTGGTCGTCCATTCTTGAGGACCGGTCGCACTCTCATTGATGTTGAAGCCGGTGAGCTTATCATGAGAGTGGGTGACGATAAAGTAGTCTTCAACATGGGAAAGTTGTCTAAACAGCCTTATTCATATGAGAGCATTAATTGTATTGACGTTCTTGATGAGGCTTGTGAAGAACACTTTAATGATGCTTGCAAAAGTATGCCTACTTCTCTTCCCAATGTTGAGACCGTGTCGTCCATTGATTCATCGTTGTCTCTATTTGGAGATAGTGATTTATTCTGGAACAATCTTGAAGATACCATGGGAGATGTGAATTTAGCTACTAATGATTCTCCCACCGAGGGGGATGAAGACATGAATTTCTTTGACAATCTTCTCACTGAAGACAAACCTTCGCCTCCATCTCCCACGGTCATTGCTATCGATACTTCGACTTTGAAAATGCCTCCCGTCGAAAATCCTCCGGATTTGGAACTTAAGGAGTTGCCGCCACATCTCGAGTACGTGTTCCTTGACGACAACCAGAAGTCGCCCGTCATTATTGCAAAGGATTTGAAAGATGCAGAGAAGACCCGCCTCGTTGCCGTGCTGAAAGCTCATAAGAAGGCTATTGCTTGGAAGATTTCGGATATTCGTGGAATTGATCCTCACTTCTGCACACACAAAATTCTCATGGAGGACGACTTCAAGCCCACTATTCAAAGCCAACGAAGGGTGAATCCAAAAATCCATGAAGTCATCAAAACAGAGGTTATCAAACTTCTTGATGCGGGTATGATTTACCCTATTTCGGATTCACCGTGGGTTAGTCCAATCCATTGTGTGCCCAAGAAGGGCGGAATAACCGTTGTTCCCAATGAACACAACGAGTTGATTCCCACTCGTCTCGTTACTGGGTGGAGAGTTTGTATAGACTACCGCAAACTCAATGATGCCACGAGAAAGGATCATTTCCCTCTACCTTTTATGGACCAAATGCTTGAACGTTTAGCCGATAATGAATATTACTGCTTTCTCGATGGTTTCTCGGGTTATTTTCAAATACCCATCGATCCCCAAGATCAAGAGAAGACTACATTCACTTGTCCCTATGGCACTTTCGCTTACAAAAGAATGCCTTTTGGCTTATGTAATGCGCCCGGGACTTTCCAAAGGTGCATGTTAGCTATCTTCCATGACATGGTTGAACAAACCATGGAAGTCTTCATGGATGATTTCTCGGTCTTCGGGGATTCTTTCTCCTCTTGCCTTGCCAATTTAGAACGTATGATAAAGCGGTGCGAAGACACTCGCCTAGTTCTGAATTGGGAAAAATGCCATTTTATGGTAAAAGAAGGCGTCGTGCTTGGACATAAGATCTCGAAAGCCGGTCTTGAAGTTGACCGTGCTAAAGTCGATGTTATCGCAAAGTTGCCTCCACCTTCAACCGTGAAGGGTGTGAGAAGTTTCCTGGGTCATGCGGGCTTCTACCGTCGATTCATCAAAGATTTTTCCCAAATCGCTCGCCCGATGACCCACCTCTTGGAAAAAGATACTCCTTTTATCTTTTCCAAAGAGTGTCTTGAAGCCTTTGACTCGCTTAAGGATAAGCTAACTAAGGCACCCGTCTTGGTTACCCCTAATTGGGAGCTTCCCTTTGAGTTGATGTGCGATGCTAGCGATTTTGCTATTGGAGCGGTTCTTGGACAAAGAGTGAACAAACACTTCCAATCGATCCATTACGCTAGCAAGACAATGACGGGGGCACAATTGCATTATACGACAACCGAAAAAGAGCTTTTAGCTGTTGTCTATGCTTTTGAAAAATTCCGCCCCTATCTTGTCCTTTCTACCACCATTGTGTATACCGATCATTCCGCGCTGAAGTACTTGTTGACAAAGCAAGATTCCAAACCAAGACTTCTTCGCTGGGTTTTGCTGCTCCAGGAATTTAAAATCGAAATCCGCGATAAAAAAGGAGCAGAAAACCTAGCCGCGGACCATCTTAGCAGACTTGAGGATCCTTACCAAGGGGATCATCCGACCAAAGAAATCAATGATTCTTTTCCCTTGGAGACCTTAATGTCTATAAACTCGAAGCCGAATGAAACCCCGTGGTTTGCGGACTTTGCAAACTACTTGGCGGGTGGAATTCTCAAGGAAGGGTTGACGTCCCAACAAAAGAAGAAGTTCTTCACCGACATAAAGACTTACTTTTGGGACGACCCTTACCTATTCAAACAATGTGCCGACCTGATTATTCGCTGATGTGTTGATGGACCGGCAGCGTCTGAAATCCCTAATGCTTGCCACAAAGGACCCACCGGTGGTCACTTTGGTCCCAACTACACCGCTAAAAAAGTGTTTGATTCGGGATTTTATTGGCCCTCCATATACCGTGACGCTCACGATATGGTCAAACGATGTGATGTTTGCCAAAAGCAAGGCAACATCACACATAAAGACGAGATGCCTCAGAATTTCATTCAAGAGTGTGAAATTTTTGATGTCTGGGGTATCGACTTTATGGGGCCATTCCCTTCTTCTAAAGGAAACAAATACATCCTTGTAGCCGTTGACTACGTTTCAAAGTGGGTTGAAACCAAAGCTTTACCTACTAATGACGCAAGGGTGGTTTGTAACTTTTTGAAAGCTCTTTTCGCTAGATTCGGTGTGCCTCGTGCCATTATTAGTGATTGTGGGACTCATTTCTGCAATGACCAATTTGCTCGAGTCATGGCTAAGTACGGTGTAAATCATCGTCTTTCCACAGCCTACCTCCCACAAACTAATGGCCAGGCTGAAATATCCAACCGAGGACTTAAGCGAATTCTTGAAAGGACCGTGGGAGAGCATCGTGCCTCATGGGCTGATAAACTTGATGATGCTTTGTGGGCTTTCCGTACTGCTTACAAGACCCCAATCGGCTGTACGCCTTATCGTCTTGTGTACGGGAAAGCGTGCCACCTCCCCATTGAGTTAGAGCACAAGGCTTATTGGGCCTTGAAGTGTGCTAATTTTGATATAAACAAAGCCGGTGACCTACGCAAAATCCAACTCAATAAGCTGAATGAACTCCGTAATGAGGCTTATGAAAATTCTTTGATCTATAAGGAAAGAACTAAGCTCATTCACGACTCCAAGATCAAAAACCGAGAGTTCCATGTTGGAGACAAAGTCTTACTTTTTAACTCTCGGTTGAAAATCTTTTCGGGAAAGCTCAAATCTCGTTGGTCCGGCCCATTCACCATTGCCCAAATTTTTCCATATGGTACTCTCGAGCTCGCTCAACCTAATGGACCAAATTTTAAGGTGAATGGCCAACGAGTGAAGTTGTACTTTGGTGAGGACACCTCTCAGGAGGTGATTCCATCCCTCACCACGTTCCCCATGAACTAATTTTGGGTCGAGTCAGGCTCGTGACTCGGTTATCAAAAACAAGCGCTCCTCGGGAGGCAGCCCGAGTATCTATCCTTTTATGTTTTAATCCCCTAAGTGTAGGGGGGACTTCTATACGTGTTTGTCTTTGTGTGTTGTGATTACAGGGATAAGTGCACTCTTGGAATTTTTGAAGAACCGTGCTCCCGTGTTATTCGAAATCCGGTTCTATCTCTCAACTATCGTGATTCAATTTTCTTCATACTCACATTTGAAATTGATCACGTTAGTCGTCTCTTCCTTAGCTTGAGTTAACCAACGTGCACAATGTCATAAGTGTAGGGGAAATTTTTCCCACATGCTTAAACATTGAGGACAATGTTTGTCTTAAGTGTAGGGGGGACTTCTATCGAAGTTTTAAGTGGACTTTTCCATGAAAATGCCTTCAATTAACCGGAAAATCATATTTTTCAACATTTTTCAAATTTTTTATTAACTTTGGCCATTTAGTTGTAATTTTTAAATTTTTTATCGTTGCTTTCATATGTATAAATCCCGCAATAAAGTCTAATTTTAATAAAGTGGGTAGCTAGTTTAGAAGTCTTTGACATATTAGGCCCGTTGCGTTTATTTTGACTCAACCCGAATAGACTTATCCAAGTTTATTCTAGCTAGTATCCTTAACCATGTAGACCTTAATTGGTTTATTAGGCTAAGTATCCACGAGTCTCATTACTTGAGATTTTAAATTGTGGAGGACGAGAAATGATAGAGTCAATTATAAGTCGGTATTCTTGCGCAAGCTCACTTGGTGTAATTATTTGCCTATTCTCCCATCACTTGCTAATAATTTATCTGCAATAAGTAAGGTCGTACAATTTGAAAAGTTACTTAGCTTCTAGCCCAAGATCGTTTAAAAGTTGCTCGGTAATGATAAGAGTTCATAGCCAATGCATAACTTATGAAGCGGGGCGCGAAGATTGGCGAGTCCGAAAAGGCCCTAACAAGGCATGAGGATTCAATTTTATTGCTGAAGATCCAAAGTGATGTGAAAAGCATTATTCCTAAAATCAATATGAAGGATCAAGACTCACGACGAAAAGCAAAATACTCCCATAAAGATCATGGAGAAGTCTATCCGAAAAGACCCTAACAAGGTATGAGGATAAATAGATCCAAGTCCGAAAAGGAGGCGGATCGTTGTATCTCAAAATCCCAATTAGAGATTGAAGAAATAATCATGAAGTCGTGGTCAACAAAGTTGGAGTACCCCTCAAAAGTCTCCAAGCGAAGAAACTCTATTATGATGAGAAGACCATTATCTCAAGAACGTCTCTCGAAGATATGAAGTATGAAGTACATGCCAAATATCGGCCCGAGAAAGGTCTCAAATCGTGAACCAAGTTATGCCAAGATATGAACTTTTTGATATCCCGAGAAGCAGTTTTAAGAGATTTTGTCCTTTAGCTAACTATTGATCAAATCGTCCTACTTTGCTTTCAGCCCTAATAAACTATCGAAATAAGTCCAAAAATGCATCTTCATGATCATTCTAAGACAAAAATAAAATATAAGAGATACACCTAGGAATAAGGGAGTTTAAGCATTTAATTAAGCCATGTGTGTAAGTGTTTGAATTGCTAACTTATAATAACAATGATCTCGTTTTTAAGCTTAGTTTGGGGAACGTGAAACTTGAGGGTGATAAATCTTCGCAGCACCAAAGCCCTAATGTAAGTCATCGATTTCTTTGCAAGTTATTTCCATGTAGCTATTTTCAAAGAGAAAATAGTTTTCTATCCCTTTGTTACCTTTGAAGTTTTATTTCTTTAATTTTTGTTTAGTAGAATTTAAATAAGGCCAAGGTTGATTAAGTATGAGAAAAATGTAAAATTGCTTTGTCACTAAGCATTGCATGAGGGCATGGCAATGGTTAAGTGTAGGGGATTTGATAGGTGTGTAAACACCCATCCTTTTACCACTTAATTCGGGCTAAAACGAGACCAAAACACGTATTTAATATCATTTGTTTGGAATTATGCGTGGTTTTTGTGTTTATTGTGTTTTCAGAGCCAACCGGATGAATACTGAAGAAAACATGGGATTGCACGGGTTTTACTAAAGAAAAAGACTCAAGATAAAGTCTATTGTCCAAGAGATGCAAAAGATTTGAAGTCACTGGGCCTATTCGAAGATTTATCGAAGAAAAGGACCAAAGATGGAAGATTTATATAAGTCGAAGAAACTCAAGTCTATTAAACGAAGAAATTAAAAGACGAGTTAAATTTCATCGACGTCAAATCCCGAATCAGAATCAAAAACGGGAACTTTTCTGAAAAGACGAAAAGACAAGAAGAACGGGAGAAAGCCCACTCACCAACCACAAGACAAGGCTATAAATAGCCCTCCCCTCACACATTTAGACTAGTTTTAGTTTTTTTTCTTCTCCCCCATTTCTTTCTCTCTGTTCCGTTTCATCACCATCACCACTAGGGTGACTGGTGATTTTAATCTTTGTTTTCTAAATCTTGTTATTTTAATTCTTGTTTGATCTTGTTAAAACATTAATCATTCAATACAAAGTCTTGTTTAATCTTTCCATTTAATCTTGTTCATCTTCATCTTTATCTTCAAGTTCTTAAGTTTTTTTATTTTTCTTGATTTGATCTTCAAAAGTTGTTGGGATTTGTGTTTTTGTTGATGGGATTAGTAGTTTATGATTAGTGGATGCTTTGTGATTGATTTATTTTAGTTTTTGGTGAAAAACTTGGTGATTTTTGGATCAAAACCGTGTTCCTTGTTCTTCGGTGCTGATACTGTATCTGGGTTTTCCAGAAGTTCCGAATGAGTGAACAGTAAGTTCCGAATGAGTCTTGTTTTCATAAGTTCTGAGTCAGTTAAAAGTTCCGAATGAGTTTAGTATTAAAAAGTTCCGAACCAAGTTAAACTTCCGAATCAAGAAGAAGTTCCGAACGAAGGTAAAAGTTCCGGATCAAGCCAAAACTTCCGAACGAAGCTAAAGTTCCGAACCAATTTTCAGACTTCCGAACCAGTAAGTTCCGTATCAAGGGGCTTCATTCGGAAGTCCAAAACTTCCGAATCAGTAAGTTCCGGATGAGTGTTCCGAATCAGTAAGTTCCGGATGAAGGATAAGTTCCGGATGAATCCAAAAGTTCCGAACGAAGCACAAAGTTCCGAATGAAGCTTAACTTCCGAATGAACAGTAACTTCCGAATCAGTTATCTTTTGGGTATTTTAAAGTTTTACTGTTTCTTTACTATTTCTTTACTGTTTCCTTGATTTAATTCTAATTTTCTTTTAAGCTTAATTCTAATTTAAATTCAAGTTTAAATTCAAGTTTTATTACTCATCATTAAATTAATTATCTTTGATTTAAATTTTCATTTCCACTTTTTATTAGATTAGAAAACCAAACCCTTTTATTTAGTAACCAAGAACAATCATTCCACTTAAGACCAAGATCAATTCGAGAGGATATCGAGAGTAAAATTAGAACCCATAGCAAATCCCGTGTATCAGTTTGAATGCCTAAATGTTTGGGAACTTGTTGACAGACCCTATGGAATTTCACTCTTAGATTTCAAATGGATCTGGAAAAACAAACTGGATGAAGAACAAACCATCATAAAAAACAAATCTCGTCTTGTGGTTAAGGGATATCGTCAACAAGAAGGGATGGATTTCGATGAATCATTCGCTCGAGTCGCTCGTTTGGAAGCAGTCAGGATATTCCTTGCTTATGCTGCACATAAGGGCTTCACGATTTTTCAGATAGACGTTAAAACTGCTTTTCTCAACGGTCATTTGAAGGAAGAAGTGTATGTGAATCAGCCGGAACGATTCATCGATCCTCATCATCCTGACAAAGTATATCGTCTCAAGAAGGTTGTATATGGACTTAAACAAGCTCCAAGAGCATGCTACGAAGAACTATCAAACTTCTTGGTTTCCGAAGGATTCTCCAAAGCTTCTATTGATCCCACTCTCTTTATTAATAAATATGGGGATGACATACTACTCGTGCAAGTTTATGTTGATGACATTATTTTTGGTTCTACGAACCTAAAACTTTCAAAATGTTTTGAAAAATTAATGCACAACAGATTTGAAATGTCAATGATGGGGGAGCTAAAATTCTTTTTAGGCCTCCAGATTCATCAATCCCCACGTGGTATCTTCATTAACCAAGCTAAGTATGCTCAAGAGATACTTAAAAAGCATGGTATGACCTCATGTGCTCGCGTTGGTACACCATTGTCGACCAAATCCTTAGACGCTGACTTGTACTCATATCCCGTAGATCAAACGCGATATCGCAGTATGATCGGGTCACTTATGTACCTTACAGCCAGCAGGCCTGATATTCATCATGCCACATGCTATTGTGCACGATATCAAGCCATACATACTCAAAAGCATCTCAAAGAGGTTAAACGGATCTTTTGGTACCTTAAGAATACCATTCACATGGGACTCTAGTATCCGAAGGAAACCGGTTTTCATCTAACAGCTTTTTCATATTCTGATCACGCAAGTTGCCTTGATAGTCGAAAAAGCACTTCTGTAAGCGTACAATTTCTAGGGGAAGACAAACTTGTGAGCTGGTCGTCAAAGAAGCAGGATTGCACTTCACTCTCATCAGCTGAAGCAGAATATGTGGCTCTATCCGCGTGTTGTGCTCAAGTCCTCTGGATGAGAACTCAACTCACGGATTATGGCTTCCACTTTGATAAAATACCTATGTATTGTGACTCAAAGTCGGCCATAGCCATCTCTTTCAATCCGGTTCAACACTCTCGTACCAAGCACATCGCAGCCAGATATCACTTCATCAAGGAACAAGTGGAAAGTGGTATCGTGGAATTATACTTTTTCAGAACTGAGTACCAGATAGCAGACTTGTTTACTAAAGCCCTATCCCAAAATAGGTTTTAGTATCTCATTGGCCGTCTTGGTATGAAGTATATGACTCCAGAAGACTTGGAGGTTTTGGCAAATGAAGCTGCTTGATATTTTCTCATAATGACTTCTAAGTGCATCACAACTTAGGACTCGAACATCACTTAAGGAAAGTTTATCACAGATGATAACTTATCCTTCACAATGGGAAATTTATCTTTCTCGGTCATGAGCTAGTCACAAAACAATCAAAGTTTTGAGCTCATGAAAAACGGATCCGAAAGGGAAGTGTACGTTTCAGTGCGCTTTCTCTAAGCAATAAAAGAAAAGTCTTCTAACCTGATTATTTTAAAACCGTTGAACACAATTTTTCAAGAATTTCTCAAAAGATTTTTCTAAATCTTTCAAAATTGTGTGTTCAACACTCCCTTCCTCATATGTGGTTTTTATATCTCAAAATTGTCATATGTTATTTTGATCAATTTTTGAGAGGGAGCGTTTTAAAATCAAGCCTTTAATGTTGTTGGGTACATCTCAAAGTTGTCATATTTTATGTATCCAACACATTCCGAAAATGATATAAAATTGTCAAATATAATATATTATATCGGAAAAGGCATCTTATCTTCATACCTCAACAGATTTTGTGGTGTCGTTTTTTCCAAAATTTTGTCAAATTTTTGTCTCAAGACACACATATATTGTTAAGGGGGAGCGACGCGTCTACAAAGGTTCCATGATTCATGCATGCACACATTTTTCTCTCCCGTCGATTTCCAGAAAATTGTCGCATTTTAATAAATTGGTATCTCTAATATTATGTTTTTATATTAGAGATAGGGGAGAAAATGTGATTAAAATGTAATATATTACAACATGTGATCTTAAAGACTCAAGTGCAACTCTTTCCTTCACATGCCAAACTATTTCGTATATCGATGCATGTGTGTAAGGGGAGCTTTTCGGAAATGTAAAACTTTCAAAGTGTTAAAAGTTTTGATTTTTATCAAGCACTTTGAATGGTTTTCAATGGTTTTATGGTTACGATCTATACCCAAAACAACCTACTATCCACGATGGAACATTGGAGTCAAAAGGTGGTTTAGGATAGGAAACTAAGTCCTATGATCCAATCAGAACCGGAGGGATCTACCCAAGGACATTCCATAGCTATAAATAGTTGTCCTTAGGAAATATGGAGTTGAAGGAAGCTGAATGCGGACCAATTACTTAAGTTAGCACTGGAACAATCACAACAAGGTGCTAGTGATGACGTATTGGTAAGTATTGAAGGAGTTGAGTATTCTATGCAACTTAGGCAGAAACCAGGTCAATACATCTATTGAAGACAAGTCATCATGGACCCAGTGATGCAATGCACAACCCTTCCCAGCCATTCGAGTTTCTCTCAAAAGAAACTTGTCTCATTGTCATGGAGATCAACACGTATCTATTGGCTTTCTCACTCCGAGTTAGTTAATATTGAAAAGGTGGCAGTCTGCTCCAGCCTCCGATTACCAAAATGCACTTATTGAGTCTAGAGCCAAAAGAGATCTCATTAGGACACAATCGAGTCCTACGCATTATCCTTGTGATATTTCCAGAACATTTGAGTGATACGATTCATAATGAAGATGGAAATCCTGCTTGAGACAGCATTAAACAAGCTCATGGTAGGTAACTTGTGCGATTCTACACGAATCAAACTTGTGAGAACTAGAAAGCAACTAAGTTTCGATTCTTAATTGATTCAAACTTGATTCCAGGTTTCTTCACAAAATCTGTGTGATCTTGCCATAACATTCAGAGTGACACTCATTAGTGTTCACAGTGACGAATGGAAATCCTTTCAGTGTCAACATCAAACAGCACTGCGGTAGGTAACTCGCAAGATTCTCTATGAATAAAGCTTGTGACAAACTAGAAAGCAAAAATGGTGCGATTCTTATAGAATCAAACTTGTTCCAGGAATTCTGAATTGACGACTCTAATCAGACGGATAATTTATCATTATGATTCACTCTTTACGTTCGCAGTCTGCTTTGAGACGGTCGAGTAAAGAGAACTGGCTACTACCGCCGGGAAACCCTGTCAAGGAGGTTCTTAATCGAATCTATCCGATCACAGGTACGGTATCTAATACCGTCTAACGGTCTTCACCGACCGGAGGTAAAACGCTATCGAGTTAGGGTGAAATGTTCAAAGCCATTTCGTCCGTGTCTATGTATGTTGCTGCATATCAAGAAGGTGGCGTAGATGTGTACTAACCGATGTCGATTCAGAAGTCGCAAGAGCACAAGACGACAATAATAAAGATACCTAAGAATGTAAGAATGTAATAGGTCATCTTAGTCACAGGGAGCACAAGATAAAGATCTCAAGCACTCAAAGTCTAATGACAAAAGGCTCAAGATAAAGATCACAAAAGCATGAAGGAACAAAGCCGTTACAAACAAGATCAAGACCAAGATACAAGACCAAAGAAGGAAGATCACCTCCACAAGAATCTATTCACTTAATCATCTTATGTATTTAAAGATGACCGATACATTGGGGGAGATTGTTAGCCCTATATTTTATATAGTCGAACAAGAATGTAACAGGTCATCTTAGTCGTTATTGGTCTTGTATTGTAATAGGTTAGTCGGGTTAACCGGGCTTGGACTATAAGCTAATATTGTATAAGTTAGGGGCGTAAGCCCAAGCAAAGCCAAGCCTGGCCCATGAACAAGCCCACTAAAGCCTTAGTGGCGTGGCATATAAATACTCTCTTCCATGTGTGGAAGAGGGTATCAGTTACATTCACTTTCTCTCTCTAGTTTATGTTTAACCTTCCATAATCTCTCTAGTTTCTCTCTCTACCTTAATCTATTTCTCTCTCTAGAATATCATCTTATATTGTGTTATGGATTGAAGTGGGATTAACAACTTCTCTAATGGTGAATCCTTAATCTCACTCGGTGTGGGATTAGGAATGAAAAGCTCTTCGATGGAAGATTTTTCCTTGATGGTCTCATGAAAATCACAGTGTATGATATTAAACACTATATGAAAAGTATTGTACCATGAGTATCTCTAAATACATGATTTCATATATCGACTATTGTTGACTAATAAGCTTACTAATTTATTTTAAATGTTGTGTTTATAAAAGAAACATGCAGCAAGCACTCATGTGATTGGGTATGAGTCACACATAGATGAATCATGTTTGACCCGTTGGTCACTTTCTAGAAAAATATGAAAGTGAATTTAGTAGATATAGAGGGTAGATCTAAATATTATATACGTAAACAAATACGATATAATATTACACCCAGGGGATCGTTGTATGGAGAGATTATTAATTTGAAGTCTCACGAAGATGAATTTGGATTATTGATCGAAGAATAAAAAGAGAGATGAAAAGACAATTGTAAGTTTTACAAAAGATGTGAAAATAAAAAAAATGAGATTTACACGAATCACGTAAATCGAGACAAAATAATAAAATATTCAAAAATTTCAAAAATTTCAAAACAAGTTTAAATCAACTTAAATAAACTTATAATGAAAAATAAGAACCAATTTAAAAAGTTCAATGGGCCAAAAAGCCCAATCGTACAATAACATAATTTTAAGAAAAATAAAAATGTAAAAATGAAAAGGTACTAAAAATGGAATTCTAAGAAAGTTTAAAAATGAATTTGTTTTATGAAAATGCTTATAGCTTATTGATATACGTTATAAGCTATATTGTAAAACTTAAAAAGCTATTAAGACAGTTGGAAAGCTCAAATTGGACAAGGAGCCCTAAAACAAGTGGAAAAAAGAAAAATCAAATAAGCTTGTGAAATAAGCTGTGAATATGCAAAATGAAAAATCAAAAATGACAAAATAGTCGAATTTGATAAAAACTAAACTCTAAGACATAAAAATTTGAAAGAGCTCCTAAAATAAGACTCTAATAAATCTGGAATAAGAAAAATGAAAAAAGCTTATCAAATAAGCTGAATAAGCTTAAAAATAAAAATGCAGAAAACCTACAAAGCGACAAAATAGTCATTTTGGGTATTTGTTGACCAAATAAGCTGAAAACTTGAGGAAATGTGTAAAATAGGCTAACTAAGAAAATGGCTAAGGGAAATAAAATGTAACAAGTTAAAAAGTTTATAAAATAAGCAATAAGCTGATTTGAAAAATATAAAAAGAAATGTTTATAAGTAAAACAAAACCAAAGGAAACCAAAATGCTAACTATTAAAGTTAAGCTAGAAAAAATGATTTTGGAGAAGAAAGTAAGGAAAAGGCTAAAGCGAATAACCTGGAAAGTAGCAATAAACTGTTTGACGTCTTATTATCTGAAAACAAAGAAAAAGTAAACAATAAAAGAAAGAGAAACCAAATCCTTGATAGGAAAGTCCCTCATAGGCAATTGGTATGTGTTTGTGTGATAAGTCTATGTAGTTTGGGAAGGTCTAGGGGTCGAATCCTAGATCTTTTTGCTTACACATTCTTACTTTTTTGGCTTTTTGATTAATAGCTCAAATAAGCAGTTTGCTTATTTGAGTATAAGCAATAATAAAAGCAACTAAAACATACAGAATGCAAGTAAACAAGTAATCAAACACAAAATCAATATTAACAGCATAAGCAATCACAACAAATAAGCAAAATAACATAAGCAGTGGGAACCACTTAGTACTGCTAGCACAAAATTAAGACTAGCGGTACTAATGGTCAAATTCTAATTTATAAATAAGCTCTTAATAAGCTCTAACTCTAATGAAAGCCAAAAACAAATTAAGATAAAGGCATAAACTATGTGATTACCAAATATCAAGACCTAAATCCTAATATTGAAGCTATGATATAGTCTAGTGTTCTTGATCATAGAGAGTGCAAAGAATGCACAAGTTTGAGCCTATACTTGACTGATTTATGGGGAAAAGTGATTAATACCTAAGTGCGAGAACTTGAAATCTTGAATAAAACATAAGACAACTTATTTGAACCTCAAAACCAACAATTTTAACAACTCAACTAAATCTATGATTATGAAAATTCAAAACAATGAACAAAAATCAATTCTATAAATCATATTTTTTTTTCTTTGTTTTTCTGTTTTTTATGAAACCAAAAGCAGTAATAAAGTTACACTAACCTATGTAATGAGACTACAAGAAACTGAGGGCAAACACTTAAATAGAGCTTATCAAATAAGCCTAACCCAAACACCCCTTAAGCAAGCACAATAAGCAAACCAAAGCAATGAAATGCAAAGATAAAGAAAAGCAAGTAAAGCAATAAGATAAATAAGCAAGTAATTTTTTTAATAAACATGAATATAAGCAGGAAACCAAGCAATAAGCAAGATAAGCTACAAGAGTATTTAGCATAAAACGATTTAAGGTCACTTACAAGGGGTCCAAAAGCCTAAACCTTATCACCTAGGAACGTATAACTTCCTCAATCCCTTTCTCACTTTATCAATACCCCAAATGAGCTAACCAACTTAAACACCAACAAAATAAGCACTTGGCTTATTTCAATCTTTTTAAACCCAACTTCAAGTAAACTTCTAAACTAAATAACCAACTTTTCTTCAAGCTTATAACAATCTTCAATAAATAGTAAATGAAGACAACAGACATAACTTATTGTCAATAAGTTGTGCTACATTAACAAGAAAAATAAAGTTTTTTGTTTTGATGATTTTATAAAGTAAAGAAGGAAATAGAAATGGAACAACTAAATTTAAAAGTGCAAGTAATGAAATTGCAAGGTAATTAAATGATTGGAATATATATTTGCATAAAGATAAATGATGGAACTCAAATATTCGTATTTCACAAAAATTTGGAACATTTTACATAATGGAAAAACTAGACTATTAATACAAGTGATATGAGAAAATCCTAAACTTAATGTGGTGTCATTTTTCTCTCTCTAAAACCAATGTGAGCCCTTTATTAGCCTTCTAGGAACTTCAAACTTGATCCTATGGCTGAGATACCTTTGAGGTGTCGAAATTCTTGTTTGAGAGCCTTTAGAACCCTTGGATGAACGTGGAGAGCAAGGTGAAAGATCTCAGCCATTGAATTTTGGCCTTCTTTGTCTTCTTCCCTATACTGACTTGGTCGTTCTTGGCCTTTAGTGTGGCTAAGAAAACACCTTGCACATGGGTTTGTCTGTTCTTAGTTTGAATTAACTCTTGGAAGTGGTAATTTTTTATTGCCCTTTGATTTAACTAACAATTATTATGGGTGAAAAAAGTGGGATTAGATTGGGTGCTTACACAGTAGGTGTTATACTCTGTTTCCCTCCTAATTTCTTTGTTTGACCGATTGACTTTGGCTAAACAAATGGGTAGGTTACGGGCAGTGTTTTCAGACGCGGGTCGACCCGGCCGGGTCAACCGGTTGACCCGGTTCTGGCTGGAAAAATGGGTCATATTGACCCGGGTCTCACATTTCCTAAACCCGCCTAGACCTGCCGGTTTTTTGGTGACCCGGGTCAATCGGATCTCGAGACCCGGCCGGGTTTTGATTTTTTTGGGTTTTTTAAATATATAAATTTTACGTATTTGCGACAGAATTTTATTTTTCTATATTATATTGGTTGGTAAACAACTTATATTTTCAATATACGGAAGTTTTTATGATTTTTATACATAATTTTTGTTAATTATTAAAAATATAAAAAAAATATTTTTTATAAAAAACCAGATTGACCCGGACCCGGTGACTCGACCGAGTCGATTTAAAACCCGGGTTTCAAAACATTGGTTACGGGTAGTGGTAATGGGTTGTATGAAAAGGGTATTGGGATGAGTTGATGGACTGGGCTAGGGATGTTTGTAATTTTGGCATTAAACATCCAAATGGTAACCAGTTTCACCGTTAGTCTCTATTTGACCAAGGACTAACAGTGAAATTAAATAAGGACTAAGAATGTTATATTCATTAACTTTAAGGATCCTTGGGATATTAGAAGGAATTTTTGGTAACTTTGAATAGTATCAAGGGTATTTTAGTCATTTTAGAGAGAATTCAGGTTTTAAGGCCCGTTAAGTGACATTCTGGCTTTGGTTTTCTTGTACGTCTTTGTTTCCTCTGATCGTCTTACCTTGTCTTTGTCTTTTTGATTTCTCAATATCTACATAAACAACAAAACAAACATATACTTGGCATATTTGATGATATTTTAACCGTTTGTAGTCCGATTTACAAGGAAATAAGATGTGTAATTAGAGTCACTTTAGAAAGCATGAAAATAGAATAGACAAAAGTTGATCAAATACTTTGGCACCCATGTGACCGGCATGGATCTCGTATGATACGAGTAAAAGGATGGGCAAGTACAAATATGTTGTTGGTTATTATAATTCATTCTATAATATATATGCTACTCACATAAGCCTATAGATTGAAAGCAGAATCACTACACAAACATAGAGTAGGGATGGATCCTTATTTATTATCCAGTGCTTATGATGCAACAACTTTCCTCCGCGCTTCACATTCATGGTTATACTAACATATCTTGAGTTATGGCTTAAAGTCTATTTATGTCAACACTTACAATACTCTTGTCTTCTTTTAATGATTGTTTATCTAACAAACGATGAGAAACAAAGTCATATATGTTCTTTAGGTTTACAGGACATTAATATGGTTCACCTCTAACACAAATCTCATAAGCATTCATGGATCCTTCAAAAACCCCATCTATAACATTACTGCTACATGAAATGTCAACTACAAAGACGTGATACTTGACGCACCAAGTGGCATTTCCGCTAAAAAGACACGAAATTCATGCATCAACATAGCAACCTCTTGAAAGGCTTGAAATTCCATCACACAAAATGGAAAGTTCACTTGAAGATCTGAAACTCAATTAGAAAAATTCAGCAACATAACCACTTTAATGACACTAATGCCTCCATTAAAGGGATTGAATTAAAGCTACAAATAGCTACAAATGTACGTACATAAAAAAGTGTCAAATATATCTTAATGCATCATCCCGTTATTAAAGGGAAAACGAGTTTACACATAACAAAGCTCATGTGAACATTATCCTTATAATATAAGGGGATGAGAAGTATAAACAAATACACAAAGCTTGATATATAGAAATAGAATCAAGGTTCGAATACAAACGTAATCCCATTTGGAGGGAATATATTGTCAAAATCTTACACAAAAAGCTTAATGCATATTGTCAACGATGTTCAAATCAAGACATCGTTACACCAATAGAACCATAAAAAGCAATAAATCGTGATTACACAAATCTTAATATATAATGACAATAATGTTCAAACCACCATGGTGTCCCACTGTTAAAGCCATAAAAAGGAAAAGAATTACAAACACACATAACTTATTACATAATATTAATTTTGCCAAAATCAAGACATTGCCTCATCATTAAAGCCATACAAAGGCAATAAAATATATACAAATCTCTATATATACATACATGTGACAATTTTAAAATAAAAACATTATTATTCAATTAAAACCATAGAAAATCAACTTGCTGGTTTTATTAGTACTACGTGGTGCAAAAATTTAAATAAATATGTTTAAGCATATATTAAAACCTCAGTGACACATCGGGTAACAAAATAAACTAAAAAGTTTTGTATTTGTTATCGTTGCATGGTCTCTCAGCATGTTACTTTATTTGCGGTGGTAATTGATAAATACTATTGTTTAGGTTTTAAGAGATGTGTAATAAATATAACATTCTCAACACCTCTTACGTGATACTAGAACACTTGAGGTTCTTCTTATTTTTATTGGTTAAATGTTGTATTTCCCTTGATTCTTTTTTATGGATCGCCTACATCTAAATTCTAGAAAGCTTACTTACAATAGTAATCTCTTGTCTCTTATCCCTCTCGCCTCCATCGGTTAATCAACTAAAATGTGTGATACTTCAACTTATACCTTAGTTTCTCTCATGCCACACTTATTGGGTCAAAATACAAACTACACATTATTACCTTTGTGACTCTAGCTAGTGTCATGGAGATCTATGTAATCATGCATAACACGTGTTTGTGAAACTTTAACAAATGAGTTCATAGGTTCATAATAATATTACTTGCAGAATACTCAAATGTGTACTAGTTAAAAGTGGTCTCAATGATTACTAAAGTTAATGCATGTTACATCTATGATTCGCCTACATTGACTGGGGGGCTTAATGGTGTGACCTATGTTTTACAACTTATGGAGATAATAAATTGATAAATGCAACATACACCCAAAAATACATGGCCAAATATACTGAATTAAATCCCAGTACGTGACCCATCAAATGCATGAAACTATTTGCATATGAGATATTCAACTGTGTATAACTTACTCATTAAGTAAAATACCAAACCAAAGATAAGCACATGAGTGAGTCTTACTTGTTGCCATCATGTTTATTAATATTCTTCTTAGTTCATACATTGAACTAACCAAGTTATAATACAAATACAATGAACTAGAAGGTTGGATGCATATTATCACTCCATATCTTTTTAAAATCTTGACCCAACATAATTATGTTTGATGGTAAGCAGTGCAGAGTAGTAGAGTTCTACTATATTTATCCATAATATCTTCAAGCAACTAACAAGTGGTGTATACTTGCACAAATCTTAGTGACTAAGTATTAGGTTGTACTATACTTGTTTTCTTATAAAAGGAATGAGTCTGGTCATTCCAATAAGGCAACTTGGTTCACACCTAGCTCACAACACTTCTCATTATTTACTTGTTTTCCTATATCTCTCTATACTCAATACAAAAGTTATGGTGGCTTAAATACAGGAAAAATATCCCAAAGAACCTATACTTCTTCCAACAAAATTACTCGACTCCACGTATGGAAATGTGGTGTAAAACTACATAAATAATGTAAGTCACCTAAGGGGAATCGCCAACCGAGAAACTATCAGGAATCCCTCGTACCCTTGTATGTAGCTTTATTAGTGATCACATAACCAATTCGCCAACTCAACTCCTCTTTAGAAGTGATGGCGGATTCATGGTATATTCCAAAACGGTAAAGGTTAAATGACCCAAATCTTTAATCCAAGCCCGTGATTCTACTCTTCATCAGTCATAATCCACTTTTCGTAAAAAGACATGTGCATTTTATTGGTCTTCATCTCTATCACACATGAAATATACATGAAGTTAAAAATATTTGTTACTATTTTATTGTAAACAACTATTAGAAACAAGAAAATGCATAAAATGTATTGTTTCTATACAACGAAGTATAGGTCACTCGTAGATATTTATTTTCTATAGCTTGTTTAGGTTTTTGTCTAATTGTAATCGGGCCAACTAGTCGTAGTCCCTTAAGAAGCCCAGAAACGTTGGAAAGCTATTTAGAGGCCGGTCCATATGTATGTATTTAACCCTTTTCCACACTTAGGAAGGATTGTTGTTGATGTTTATGAAACACATGATTCTCATACATGTTGTCCCTCCTACGAAAAAAGAGTTGACTTAGTTGATTAAACCATTTTTTGATGATGACTTTGTTCCTACTGTTGAGGATAATTCTTCATCCTCTATTGTAGCTGTAGCAAAAGTATCAGCCGGTACATCTACATCAGTGACGACTGATCGCGATGTACCATCAACAAGTTACTCTCAGACTACCAATCAAACCACAGCTCCATGGAATTACAACTTGTTGAAGGACTAGAGAATCCATTTTCTATAATGGTGAAGAACCGTTTGTCAATATCTTTGCACAAGAACCGACTTTAGACGACCATTCCAATGACAATAACACTATAGTGGCTACTCATTAGAATGCTCCATCATTCCCACATCTTTAGAAATGGATTGTTAATCACCATTTAGACAACATTATTGGTGATAGAACTTGTCCAGTTTCTACCCGAAGACAATTAGACACAAATGCCAGGTGGTGTTTCTTCAATGAGTTCCAAATCAAACTAGATCCGAAGAAATACAAAGAAGCATTACATGACCCTTGCTGGATTGATGTCATGCAAGAAGAAATTCATGAGTTTGAATGGCTTGAACTATGGGAACTCGTACCATATCCTAAGGATGCAACGGTACTCAAACTTAAGTGGGTATTCAAAACTAAAATGGATGAATATGGTGATGTATTCAAGAAAAAATACAAGCTTGTGGCTAAAGGTTATCCTCAGGAATAAGGGATAGATTTTGAAAAATATTTTGCACCGGTCAGTAGACTTGAAGCAATTAGAATATTCATTCCTTATGTTGCTCACATGAATATGTTTATTTATTAAATGGATGTCAAGACTACGTTCTTGAATGGAAATCTACGTGAAGAAGCATATGTCAAGTAACGAGAAGGATTTGTGAATCCAGCTTACCCCAACCATGTGTACAAACTAAAGAAGGATATTTATGGACTTAAGCAAGCTTGACGTGCTTTGTATGAAAACTTGTCAAAATTCTTAATGTCAAAAGACTTCTCAAAAGGTGTCGTGGATCCTACGCTCTTCATCAAGAAATCAAGCGAACATATACTACTTGTTCAAATCTATGTAGGTAATATCATATTGCCTCCACTGACCCAACAGTGTGTGATAAATTTGCAAAATAAATGAGTTCCACTTTTTAAATGTCAATGATGGGTAAAATGTCATTTTTCCTAGTCCTACAAGTTTCACAAAATCCTAAAGGCATTTTCATAAATCAATCTAAGTATGCACTTGAAAGCTTAAAGAAATGTGATATTGACTCGTTTTTACCCGTAGATACTCCCATGGTGGAGAGATATAAATTAGATGCAGATACACAAGGAGTACCTTTTGATGCTACAAAATATCATGGCATGATCGGGACACTAATTTATTTGACAACTATCAGACCTGACCTTGTCTTTGCAGTATGCATGTGTGCCCGGTATCAGGCTAAGCCTACCGATAAGCACTTAACAGTTGTAAAACGGATCTTCTGATACCTTAAAGGAACCATTCATATGGGTATACAGTATCCGAAAGACTCTGATTTTGGACTAATGGCATATACAGATGTTGATCATGCAGGTTGTCAAGACACTCGAAGAAGAACTTCTGAAAGTGCATAGCTCTTGGGAAACAAACTTGTAAGTTGGTCATAAAAAAAGCATAAAATCACGACTATTTCAATAATAGAGGTCGAATACATAGCCTTATCCGGATGTTGTGCTCAAATCCTTTGGATGCGCTCACAATTGAAAGACTATGGTTTTGAACTGGATAAAATACCTTTGTACTATGATAACAAGAGTGCAATCGCTTTATGCTGCAACAACGTCCAACATTTGAGATCAAAGCATATCGACATCCATCATCATTTTATCAAAAAAACAAGTGAAGAATTTTGTGGTCGAGCTATACTTCGTAGAGATCAAGTATCAACCGGCGGTCATTTTCACCAAGGCACTCACACGGGAACAATTTGAGTTTCTCCTCCCGATGCTTGGAATGCAAAGCATGTATCTAGAGATACTTGAAAAACTACAACAGACTGATGATGATAAATGGTATCTCTTGTTGTATATATAGTGAATAATATAAAAAGTCAATAAAACCAAAGAAAAAAAATAAAATAATAAAAAAATACCAAAAATATTTATTACAAAAAGCATGTATTCTAAAATCGATAATATTTACGACCTTAAAAATGTCGTTTAATAATGACACGGGCTTGTAAATAAAGTTTGAGAAAAGCTTCTAATGTTTTCAAAACATGCTCATTATGGCTTGCAATTATTTCAGACTGTAACCCGTTTTGTCATATTTAAGAAAGATTGCCTATTAAAAGACAAATGTTCCTCGTAACGGGAAATTAATTTTTCTCGGTCATGAGCTTTGTCTAAAACATTTAAAGTTTTAAGCTCATTTGAGAAAGTTTGTCCCTAAAAAGACAACTTCTCCTCTCAACAGGAAATTAATTTTTCTCGGTCACGAGCTTTTTGTTAAATCATACAAAGTTATAAAACCTCAAGAAATCGGCTAATGTGCCCTTCATTGCATTATGTCCTTAGAAAAAGAAGAAAAGTATCATTTTTTTCGGAAGTAGGGCACTACTATTATCTATTTATCCATCCTGTTCGGTTTAACCATGTCTTGTACGACCGTTTTATTTTGAAGGGGAGATTTAACAATCATGATTAATCGGATGTGCGTTTTCTTCCTAAATTTTGTTAAAACTTCATTAAATCAATTGATATCCAAAATATCAAGGGACTTAATATTATTGAAAAGGGGAAAAGATGTGATATAATATGTGACTAATGAAACGGTTGATTCTAAGTGCGGGCTCAACCCCACATGTGTTAAATACACGTTTGAATATCGATGCACATGTGTAAGGGGAGCAAATGGTGTTAGTAATGAAAATCTTCAAGGTACATAAGAATCTTTGAGTTTTATCTATGGTACCTTGCTTGGTTTTCCAAATGGTTTTTATAGCGACTTAATATATACCCAACAACCAATGAATTCACGAAGATTGTGGTGATAAAAGGGTGGTAGGATAGATGTAAGTCCTATGATTAACCAGAACCTGTTGAATATACCAAAGGTCATTCCATAGTTAGAAATAGCTGTTAGGAATGATGAAGTTAGCTTGTGAATGAAGTAGAATACCGACTAATGACGTAAGCTAGCACTAGAACAATCACAACAAGGTGCTAGTAATGACGTATTGGTAAACATTAAAGGGGTTGAATATGAAAAAGAAATGTAAAGATAATGGGTGAAAACAAAGAATCCCTCCTTACAACTTAGGCAGAAACTGATTCAACTCATATGCTATCAAAAATCACAAGATGATTGTTGATATTGAAGATAGACATTATGGATCCAGTGATGAAATGCACAACCCCTCCCAGCTAACTCAAGCATCTCTAAAAAGATATTTGTTTTAATTTCACGGAGATTAACTTATCTGCTATCGACTTTCCAACTCCGAGGTAGTTGATATTGTAAACGTGGCATTAGCTCCAACCTCCATTCACTAAAATCAAATGTGCACTTATCGAGTTTAGAGCCATAAGATATCACTATTAATCTCACTAGGACACTTATTCATGACAATACTTGTTTTTCACCTTGAACAAAAGTGTTGAATTATATTGATTCTTACGCGAAATCTTCATGATCTTGTCAGAACATTCCTAGTGATACTATTCAGTACTTAGAGTGAAGAATTGAAATCCTTCTAGTGTTAAAATTAAACAGCACTACGATAGGTCATATGTGAAGTTCCTTTATGAAAAGAACATATGTAAACTAGAAAGCAACGATGGTTTGATTCTTAATTGATTCAAACTTGTTCCAGGTTTCTTTGCAACATCCTTGTGATCTTACCAGAACATTCAGAGTGACACTCTTCAGTGTTCATAGTGATGAATGGAAATCCTTCTAGTGTCAACATCAAACAAAACTACGGTAGGTGACTTGCAAGATTCAGCATGAATCGAGCTTGTGACAACTAAAAAGCAACAATGGTGTGATTCTTAATTGAATAAAACTTGTTCCAAGAATCTAAATTGACGACCTTAATCAGGTGGATAGTTTTATCCAAATGATTCACTTTTACCGCACTGTCTGCTCTTAGACGGTCGGGTAAAGTGAACAGGCTAGTACAGCCGCGAAGCCCTATCAAGGAGGTTCTTAATTGAATCTACCTTCTCACATGTACGTTATTTAATACCGTCTAACGGTCTTCATCGACAGGAGGTAAAACACTACCGATTTAGGGTGAATGACATAACATTTCGTCCGCGCCGATGTTTTGTTGCTGATTGTCTTATGCAGCATATCAAGAAGGTGGCGTAGCGGTGTACTGACTGAATTCGTATCCACATGTTCATACGAAAAGTTATAACTTCAAAGATTTCAAGAAAGCTAAAGATCAAGACTTTCGTTGTGTTCTGATGATATCTTTCTCAACTAAATCAAGTAATAGTTCGATGTTTATAAAAGGGGAGATTCCTTGAAACTCCAAAGTTTGTGAAGGAAGATTGTATGAAGCTTTCAAGAATTCTCAATAAGTGTGAGTATGTTTGTTTAAGTTTGAGTCATAAGTCAAGCAACTAAAGAACAATGAAGATTGCATGATGATTCAAGCTCTAGGGCTGCAAGTGCAAGATATGAAGATTCAAAACAAAAATCACGAGTTAAAGATCCTTTAAATAGATTGATAGGGATTATATTTGTAAATCTCAAGTTACCTCACTTAAGGGGGATTGTTAGAAACCAGAAAATGCATAAAATATATTGTTTCTATACAACAAAATATCCGGTCACTCGTAAATATTTATTTTCCATAACTCGTTTAGGTTTTTTGTCTATTGTAATTAGGCCGACTAGTCGTAGTCCGTTAAGAAGCCCGGTAAAGATCCGAACGCCCTTTAGAGACCCGCCTTTATGGAAGTATTTAACCCTTTTCCACACTTTGGAAGGGGGTTGTTGATGTTTTTGAAACACATAGTTCTTCTAGCTCTCTCTCTCTCTCAAGAAAACATCCAGCCATCCTTTCTCTCTCTAAACCCTATCTACAATCCAAGAACTCATCTAAGTGAAGTGTGGTGTGTGCTAGTTTAGTTAGTTATCAACAACGCGCAAATACTAATATGTTTCATATGATGTCAATCAACATCACATTCTATGTTCTTTTTTTCATTGTATTTTCCACTAGTGTTTTTAAACATTTTTTTATGTTTTCGTACATTTTGTAGGATTTTTATCGCCCGTTTTCATATATTGACACGCTTTTTTACGATATCATCCATTTTGTTCGTTTTTCACTGTCGCCGTTTTCGTACGATCTTACACGTTTTTCATCCGTTTTTGTACGTTTAAATACATTTTGTCTGTTTTCGTACCTTTTTTTAGTTTCGTACGTGTTTGTCCGTTTTTATATATTCGCTAGTTTTTCCCCGTTTTTGTACATTTGTATCATTTTTAGGTTTTCGTGTGGTTTATTATTTTTGCGATTTCGTCTGTTTTTGTGCGTTTTTGTATGATTTTGTATGTTACTTTTTAAAATTTTTTACATATTTCATACGTTTTTACACGTTTTTTTTTTCATTTTCGTACTTTTTGGTCTTTTTTTCTACATTTTCATCTGTTTTCATATGTTTTCATATGTTTTCTTACGCTTTTTTAAGTACGTTTTCAGATATTTTCGTACGGTATTTACTTTTTTGAACGCTTTTTTATGTTTTTTTTTTCCTTTTTTGCTGTTTTGCCGTCTTTTTACGTTTTCCTTTGTTTTCGTCCATTTTTTACTTAAGAAAACATACGAAAAGGCAAGGAAAACAAACAAAAGCGTACGAACATGTCAGAAAAACGTACTAAAACGAGCGAAATCTTAAGAAAACATATGAAAACGTAAGATATGTACGAAAATATAATAAATCGTTCGAAGACAGACGAAAATATATAAAAACGGAGATAATCGTAGAAAAACGGACAAAAACGTATTAAAACATACAAAAACGAACAAAGCGTACAAAACGGAGGAAAACATAGAAAAACGGATGAAAACGGACCAAAACGTACCAAGTGCAAATAGTGGGAAAAAGAGAAGAGAAGAGTCAAAAGTGAAAGATTTTGTCGGAATTAGTAAAGAGGTAAGAAATGTTTTTTTAGCACTTATGTCTGCAAAAAACAAACTAATTCGTCTACACAATTGAAGACAAAAGAGGAAAAAAAAGTGACAAGAAGTATTTGTTTACAAAAAGGTATGAATTTGCGAGAACATCCTGATCTTGAGTGTTTTTTTACACTAATTATTGTCCACTGCAAAAAAATAGCTCTGACGACTCTTTTAGCTTTAGAAAAACATCAACTGATGTAGATAAAAGCCGAAACTCAAACATAACCTTTTATCTACAAAATTAGTTTCTTGAACCTGATTAAGGGTTTGTTTACTTTTTTAAATGCTATTATATTAGCCTCTTAATTAGGCTCTTAGTGGGAAGATAGTGACTTTTATGTGAGTGTGCAAGTAGATGTTCAAAAGAATTATGACCCACAATTTTTCCCACAAGAGGCACAAAAAGAAAAAAAAACACCCAAAGACATATATGATGCTTAGATGTGTCAATAATTTGCATAAAACACAGGAAACACATAACTAAATATTGTAGTTTAAGCAGCTTCTATAAACTTTACAATGACACTCGTTAGGTTTCAAGTGCTCACTCGCATGTTGGCAACAGTACTTTTTAATAGCTTGTTCCATAATCCTCGTGAAACATGACATGATTATATAAACCATTAATTACACATGTTATGATTTGGAAAAAAATAAAACATGACCCGACTTTAGGCAACTCATTAATCTATCACATGCCATGATATTTGTAAACTGGTTTATCAATAGATAATAATTCTCGTAACTGAATACATGTCTAACATTTGAACTCGTCGATTCATCACCTTGCTAGAAATATAGGATTTTTATGTGTCAGCACGAAAGTTTAATACCGTAAGTACGTAAAGAGTTTGTACACTATAACACTCATATAATATAAATACCTTTAATGATATCTATATAACACATCACAAAAAAATAATCAACTTAAAAAAAACTTCAAAATGATCGTCATATGACCTTGTAACACGAAACCCATGGTGCAATATAACAAATATAGTGGCCTCATAGATAACATTTTGACACTTATTTCCCTTCTTATTGCTGACGCAACAGAGAGAAAAAAAGCATACCTGTCATTGTCTCAGGACCATTGGATGAGATACTCTTTTAATCTCAATCGTATAAATTCTTTTTATTCTTATCCATATGGTACACATGGGATAAACATTGAAGCATATCATATCCGAACTTCAACAAACTCCCCTTTTTTTCCTCACCTATTATAGGCTTTAAACTGGCGCTTTTTCATACTTCTGCATCTATATAAAGCATCAAACAAGTACATTGTGTATTGTCACTCTCAATCACTATCATTCTCAAAAATATCATTCTTAACAATTTTGAAGCTGGTATATACTAATATATCATGGCAAACAATGAAGCAACAATTACACTCAAAAAAATCAAACGTCAAGAAAACCTTAAGAACTGGAAATGGGAAGATGTTATTGTCATTCATGATGACGATTTGACACAAGCAGATGTTCCAAAAACAGAAGAGAATAATGTTGAAGTGAGAGACCGCCGTGTCATTTTACCGAGCACTTTTGCAAATCAACCTGTCATTCACAACGAATAGGAATTGAAGTGAGAGACCGACGTGTCATCTCTCATTATTATGTTCTTTATTTCGTTTCCTTTAGTTTTTTTTCAATTGTTAACTTCTTATTGGGATCTAACCAATAACATTCATGTTCCGTGTTTTTTCAAATAATGTACTTCCAATTTCTTATTGGTAGATTATTACTAAATTTATTCAAAATTGTTATGATTTTATTTTTTGTTGCTTATGTAAAATGTGCTCATGTTATCTCATAGCTTAGGTTTTCTGTGTTTAAACTGGCAAATCAGTCACCAAGGGTCAAACGAGGTGTATTTATATACTTAATATCAAAATATAATTTGCCTGGTTATGCACTCAAACCACATGGAGTTGTTCACATACTGTTTTAGTGGGTTTTTTAGTAGTGGATGTTCTAAAAATGTTTCTTGCTTGGTTATGCAATGAAAAGGTTCTTGTGCAACACCAGTTTTTTTTATTTGCCACTTATTGGATAGTTAAGTGTAACCTTGATGTCAAAGAAGTACTATCCAAAACATTAGTCACACTTGTATTTTTAATGGCTTTGAAGTGGTCACCATAAACTTCCGTCAGTTATCTAAACAAACTAAGAGCTCTCCATGAAAAAAACGCACCTGACCATTCAATTGGAGTCGACATATTTTTTGGAGTCTGTGGAATCATGCAACGTTGTTGCCTCTGGTTCAGACCTTATGTATGGTGCACCTTCACTTCTGGCATTGCTTGGTGATGTGCCATGTGCACTCTTTGGCACCCACGCTACAACATCTAAGCTTCCATTATCTTGCTTAGATTCATTTTCCTGCTTCGCTGTTTCGCCACCTAATTTGAAGCAGGTTAGAATGGTTCGATGATACAACTGGATCTGTCCACAACATAAAACCAGTCCGAATCAGTCACATTTTGTCACATATTAGTCACTCGAAACCTATTTACTGCAAACACTACAATATTATGTTAAAGCTATAATGGTTAATGTTCTACTGTTTACCACCAAATTAACTGTACATAACATAAAACCAGTCAAAATCAGTGTTCGTGCATTATCATTATATAAACTGTTTGAAGCTATGCATTTTTTAATACATACACTAATAGTATACATGATTATTCAACTCATTTTACTTTCTATGTATAAAAAACTTCCACCCCTAACTTCCAGTGATAAGATGACATAACAAACTGTTATATTTTTTTGGTAAACTTTTCATTTATACACTTTGGCGCCATTTCAAAAACCAAAAAGAAAGGAAATATTAAAAGATAAGGTAAAAACTAAGTTTGCTATATTTAAGGAATGTAATATGCTACACTTTTCTCTTCACATTAACTGAGACTAACTACTAGGCCCTAAAAGATAAGTTCTGTCATCCAAAATTTTTGGAAACTAACTAGGTTAAACAATTACTATATATATATGATCAGTCTCTTTCGAAATCAACCTACAAAACCACAAAATCAAATACTTTATTACTCACAATTATCAATGGCAAACATTCAGGTTTACAATCTTCACGTGTTTGCATGTAGAGTTATAATTTGATATCAATCTTTCTAATCTTATGGTTTTAATTAGGAACTTGCTGAAATGATTCAAGCTTTGGTGGCAAACAACCAGAATGAGGTTAAAAGTTTAAACATCATGCATGATATACAATATTTGATGTTTTCTTTATCTCATCGTGATTGACTTTATTGTGAATTAGGGTGTTGCT
The DNA here is from genome assembly GCA_025667525.1 of Glebionis coronaria. Lineage (NCBI taxonomy): Eukaryota > Viridiplantae > Streptophyta > Magnoliopsida > Asterales > Asteraceae > Glebionis > Glebionis coronaria. Next base: position 57,466,471 of record CM046881.1, read on the forward strand.
GAGATTCTACGTGCCGTTGCGAACAACAATGAAGCAAAAAAAAAACATAAGCGCGAACAGAACCTAAGAAACTGGAACTGGGCTGATGTCATTGATGTTGATGCTATTCCGGATACCCTTGAACCCATTGTGCCTAAAACTGATGAAACATTCATGTTTACAATTCAGGTTTACGATGTCATTGCAAACATTCAGGTTTACAATCTTCACGTGTTTACATGTAGAGTTATGATTTGATATTCAATCTTTCTAATCTTATGGTTTTAATTAGGAACTTGCTGAAATGTTGAAAGCTTTGGTGGCATACAACCAAAATGAGGTTAAAAGTTTAACATCATGCATGATATACAGTATTTGATGTTTTCTTTATCTCATCGTGATTGACTTTATTGTGAATTAGGGTGTTGCTGAGATTCTACGTGCTGTTGCGAACAAAAATGAAGCCAAAAAAAAACGTAAGCGCGAATATAACCTAAGAAACAGGATTTGGGCCGATGTCATTGATGTTGATGCTATTCCGGATACCCTTGAACCCATTCTGCCTAAAAATGATGAAACAACACATGATCAGGGTGTTGTTGCATCCAATGTCAACAATGTCACACCCACATTTCCAGAACTTGTAAGTACATATAAAAATAACTTATTTCTCATACTATTTTAATTTTCCTATAACCAAAGTCTCACATTGTACATTAACTCATACTTATTTCTCATGAAGGGAATTAATGATGATGATATCCCACTCGCGCCTTTTAAAAGAAACAAGAAGACGCAAGTCACAATAACAGGAAGAAACAGGTTACGTCGTGTTTGTTTTAAAGATGAAGGAGATGCAAGTGACCATGGAGGAGATGCAATTGACAATGGAGGAGATAGCAATTGACCATGAGTCTGATGGTGATTGCCTTTAGTTTTACATAACATCATAGGGGTTGTAAGGCTACTATCTTAGTAGTCTTTTTTCTTTATTTAAATTATGTTCACATACTGCTTTAGTAGTATTTTCCCATGTTTACCATTGTTGAGGCAGTAGCATACACCACCAAGTAATATTTACCGCGAGTTTAATGGTTACATTGAACCATATTTTTAATATTTTTTCATACTACTTATCATCTTTAAGTTTTCGGTTTATAGGCCTATTCATCCAGTCATATTTACATCTCCGTATCTTCAGTCCGAGGAATTGAAAGTAACACCTATTTCAGACATTTATAATCGCCTAACTAATGGCGTTGATGTGGTAATTTACTTAATTGTATTCATATATATTAGGTCTATACTTCCACGTCACGTCAAACTAATGGTGTATCATATTAAATTATTTTGTTTGTTGTTATTAGGGAACAAGGTTCATTGTATATGGGATGGTGACGGGTATTGACTTGAATAATGACTGGAAATACATACAATGTACAAGGTGCTTTAAGAAAGCGAAGTTGAAAGACAATCAGTATTATTGTGATATATGCAAACAAAATGTCGCGAACCCACGTCAAACGTAAGTTATACATTTCCCAATAAAGCCACCATTATTTTTACTAACATTTTATATTTACAGGTACAAGTTAGTCATAACAATACTAGACAACAATGAGGAAATGAGCTGCGTACTTTTTAACTCAGATGCCACCATGCTTCTAGGCTATACAACCAACGAGTTGATTACCAAAAGTATGACGGAGGTGAGTACTTTATCATTTTACACATTCAACTTAAACGTCCTAATCAAATTAAAAGTTAATAAATGTCGTTGTTTATTTAGGGTGCCGGGAACCCCGACTGGATAGTGGATTATTTTATTAACAGCCTTATTGCTAAGTGGGTTGTTCTCAAAATCAAGATTGATACATATAATCTAGCACCTACATATGTACGTAGATATACAGTTACCAAGTATTACGGTGATGATATTAGTGCCTTGAATAAACATTCTGGTAGTTCCTCGAGTTCAACAAAACCTACGGTTTACTCAGACATAAATATACCATCGTCGGTAACTGATTCTGACATGGTTGATTATGTTATTGAGGATGACAACATCGGATCAACTATAACCGAGGATGAAGAAAAGATGATGGATGAAATTATGTGGGGCCAGGATTGTGAAACTAAAGAAGTTGAAGATGTTCATGCACGTGTTGTTGGTGTCAACACAATCGTAAGTTTTTCTATTATTGCAACAGATGATGTAGAAATGAAAAATAATGCTTCTTATGCTAACGTCGAGAATACTAAGGTTGATGATGCTAAGGATGAGGAAACTAATGTTGATGGTGTGGTTAGTGAGCCTGAAGTTGTTGAGGTTGACGAGGATGTGGTTACTGAGTCTGGTGTTGTTGAGGTTGACGAGGATGTGGTTAGTCAGCCTCAAGTTGTTGAGGTTAATATTGATGTTGATGATGCTTGATTTTATCGCTTTTAGTTTTTTATATGGCATCATTAAACATTTTTTTTCTTATTCAACTTCATCGTGTTTAGTTTGATCAACTTATAAGCTTACTTTGGACTTCAATTATGAACTTTTTACTTTGAAGTTCGTGTTATATGTTTATTTTCTTATGGGATCATTTTTTTTTATATTTCTATTGATAATTATTTTCTCAAAGGATCATTATTTTTTAATGTTTTTTAAATGATCAGTATGTATTCGAAGGTTCATTTTCTTAAAAGATCATTATTTTTTAGCAAAAGATATAATAACAGTAATTTATAAAAAGATTGCATCATTTCGTCTTGCAAAAAATTATATAAAAACATTGTCAATTAAGTCACGATTAAATTAATAAACCGAATTTCCCTAACCTATTCATAAAATTGAATCAACTACACCTACAATAAACAATATAAAAAGATTCAAGAGAGTGATATTAATCTTAAAAACTAGCAGCAGAACAGCAATACAATTAAAAACAATTAAAAAATAGATGAAATAAAAATGACTTACGATCTAAACTTTGAGAGTTTCATTGTGACAGATATCTATTACTGTCATGTGTTAGTAGAAGATGTCTACAAATGCAGTAACTTTATGCACTTTTTTAGTCTTGCTCACTCTTGCATTCATGTAGCCTTGCTCACACCTGAAGCACCATAAAAAATTAACAAGAACATAGGAATCAGATGTAAAATAAACGAGATGAACAAACATTAACATACTAACATGTAAAAGCTTAACAAATGGGGATTTATTACCTGAAACAAGGATGTAGCATCTACTCTTATTTCTATATAGTAACATTCATTTAATATATTTTGATGATTCGGTGCACCTATAGTTTGCTGCATATTATTTGAGAGAGACACAAAGATAAAGAATATGATGTGAGAGAGACACAAAGATAGAAGAAATATCTAGACCCTTATTTTTCGATGATATTGATGTTGATACTTCTTGATGTGTTTTTGTTTTTTATTCCTTTTATTTGATAAAAACTCAAGTGGTTAATATTGGACATAGTGATATGCCACTTGGTAGATAGATTTTTTTCATGTTCTATTAAGTGTGACACCAAAACCACTTAATTGTTGTGATACATTTTTATATTAAAGAAATGTTTTTAAATCGGTTCGGCTCGATCGGGTAAACCGGTTACACGGATTCGTTTGATAAAACGGGTCATATTACACCGGGTTTCATATTTTTAAAACCCGGCTAGACTGAACGGTTTTGAGGTCATCCCGTTCGATCCGGTTATCGAGACCCGACATGGTTTCGATTTTTCATGTTTCTTTAAACATGCAAATTTTACGAATTTGCGAAGTAATAATATAATTTTTACATATTAAATTTATTTGTAATTAGTTTATATATATTTAATTTTGGAATATTAGTTTTTCTTATTTTTTTTAAAAGACTAATAAAAATGATTAGTTTACGTATGTTAAATTTAAATGAATTTTAAGTAAATAAATAATATGTTGTTTAATATAAGATTGTTATAGAAAAAAATAATTGGATTTTTACGTGGAACCCGTGCAACGCACGGGTATTACACTAGTAACTAAAGATTCAGATAACCTGAGACGCGTAATGTAGTGACACATCCACGCCTTAAGCTAATAAGCTCTAAAAGTTTTTACGAAGCAATAATGTTTCTTAGACGTGATAAAACGACAACTTTATTTTACAGATATATGTAATAAAATAACATAGTCATATACTAAGTTTGTACTTGAAATTCGGTTAAAACTTAAAAAATATTAGACTCAAATAAAAAACAGCCCAATTAAAAAATAACCAAAATAACCAAAAAAATCTAAAAAAACTACTAAAAATGACGTCACGCCTTAAGTTTTAGCGCGCATTTGCCCACCTTGACCCACGTCTGGCCCAAAGCCAACGTCAAAATCTATCGTAACGACAAGATCACGCCTCACGCCTGACGCCGCCACCGCCACGTCGCGCCTTTTGAAACCTTGCTTATAACATATCATAAACTCACTGCACCGCGCTCTCTTATAAATCGAGAGCGTGTTAGCAAGTGATTAGCAACAAAAAGGAATAACAGTCAGAATCGTTTGGGCTGTTTTGCATAAGCACCCGACTAAACCATTAATAAAAAGATTAAGCCCAATCAAATAAGCCCATTCCATACCCTTCTATTATCAATTTATTCCATCAGATTGAGCCCAAAATATATATCTCTTTATCTTTGAAAAGTTGAAATGAGTTGAATTGAAACCCCGGAATAAAATCGACAAGTAGTTAATGACTACAAGGAATAACAATATGTGCCCGTTTCGACTAGTTACTTGATTACAGTCCAGCGTAAAGTGAAGACGACACCAAAAAGAAGAGATATACAAAGTGCACATAACTTACAATTAGTACGTACGTATACGTGTGTAGTTTTTCAAAAGATTGTGACAAAAACTCAAGTGTCGGCCTTTAGTACCTGTACTTGTACGAAGTAACATGATGCAGGGCTTGTTTCTAATTAGCATTCTACGTGCGGTTGGGGATACTGTGTTGATTCCTGGTTTACAATCATCTGTTGGCTTTCTATCCGTTTAGTTATTGGAGGGGGGCCGAAATTAAAGAATCGTTAACTACTTGTCCCGTCACAAATCAGATGGTGTCACATAATGGTTCGATACATGGTCTCTTTGCAAAAGACCTGGTAGGGACCGGCCGGGCCGAAAGGCGAAAGTTGCGTCCCTTTTTGGCCGAGACGACTGTCTTTTCCCCTTTTTGGACTTTTTATCATGTTAAGGATCAACCAGGTATGTGATATGATGTTTGTTACTTGTCGTGCAGCACCTTTCTTTTCTCATTTTGCCAAACTATTTTTTACTGCTCCTTTTGTCCTAACAATTGCGTCTATAAGAAGAATTAGCATTTTATATATTATACTAAATCAACATTTTCATTATACCTGTTATAGTATGAGAAAATTGTAAATTTAAGCAACTATAGAAAGGAAGTATTGTTTATCAAATTAGGAGACTTGAGCTTTTTGTTAACAAACACATCATCTGGTGGTTTAATGTCTATAACTTTATTTGGGAAATTTGCATACAAACTTCTAATATTATGTCTTGTATAACTAAAGGCCATAATAAGGTAGTGTTTGATAAGGATTATTGAGTCGTAAAAAATAGGAATATAGATTAAGTAATAAGTAGTTTGTTTGTTTTGTGCATAAAATAAACTAATGATTTTTTGGAAAAAGCTAGCAGGAGGGTGGTTTCTGTATTAAGTCAAGATTTGTTATCTTTATTTTATATATTTACCCTCTAACTTCCCCACTTAATCAATTTAAAATGACACAATACTAAACTTCTCTGATTCAGATTATATATTCAGCACACAAAACAAACAGTCATATATCCGTCTACAAACAGACAACATATATTTTTACAGACATTTTAGTTTTACAGTTACAATAGTTCATGTTGGAGTTTTTGCTATATTAGAGCATCTTCAATGGGATAAACCATTTCATAACTTTTTACTATTTTGAAAAAACTTTTGGAAGTGGTCTTTACCTGATGGAAAAAGAAGAATAAACTGATTATTTAGTTTCCTTAGTTTATGATATCTTTTATTTTAATTTTCTTATTTTGTGTTATGTTTTATTTATTTTTCTGATTTTGTGTTGGGAAGAATATTGTTATCGAATGATGGAGGAACATAAAAATAAACTGGCTATTTAGTTTAATTTGTGGTATCTTTTATTTAGTAATCTTATTTTGTGTTTTTTAAGAATAATTTTTAGCTTTTTTCCAAGTTTAGTTTTCCTATAAAATTAGGAATTATTTGTATTGAATTATTATGAAGTTTTGAATAAAAAACAGACTTTTAGTCTTTGTTAATTGACTTGAATCCAGGTTAGGGTTATTGTTTACATGTCTCTTAATAATCGGGTATTCGTTGAATCAACGATTGTTGGAGTTTACCTGATTATCGGTATTCTTTTTGAATCAACGATAGTTGGAAGGATTGTGTCTGGCATTCTTGGAATCAACAGATTCAATTATCTATCTTTGTTACTTTGTTATTTCCGCTACGTCAGTTGGTATCAAGAGCCGAAGTTCCTGATTAAGATGTTAGAATATCCATTTTTTGAGGGTGATGGTTTATTTTTTGATGAATGGGAAAATTATGGTGCGGCTAGTGATGATTATGAAGAACCTCCAATATTTGATGATGATCAATATGAAGAAGAATCTATGGTAGTTTATAATACTGATATTAAAGATGTCATTGGGTAAGAAGAAAGATTTATCGAAAAAGAAAAATTTGATCGGGAAAAAGATAACATTGAAGACATTGTAGTTGTGGCTACTAATCTTTATTCATCAATGATCCAAACTACCATGGTCGACAAGTTGGGTTTAAAGACGATCAAGGTTCGAGGTACATTCATTATAAATAAAGGAAAATTGATGTAAGGGATACAACTTTGGATGCTACGAGTACAAGGACGAGCGACACAAACTCGAGGACGAGTTTTTTGAAGTGAGGGAGAATGATGGAGGAACATAAAAATAAACTGGTTATTTAGTTTAATTTGTGGTTTCTTTTATTTAGTAATCTTATTTTGTGTTTTTTAAGAATAATTTTTAGCTTTTTTTCCAAGTTTAGTTTCCTATAAAATTAGGAATTATTTGTATTGAATTATTATGAAGTTGTGAATAAAAAATAGACTTTTAGTCTTTGTTAATTGACTTGAATCCAGGTTAGGGTTTATTGTTCAATTTTCTCTTAATAATCGGGTATTCGTTGAATCAACGATTGTTAGAGTTTACCTAATTATCGGTATTCTTTTTTAATCAACGACAGTTGGAAGGATTATGTCTGGCATTCTTGGAATCAACATATTCAATTATCTATCTTTGTTATTTCTGCTACATCATTACCATTGCACCAAAAGCTTTTAGTAAGGTTTTACAAATGGTTTATAGAATGACTTTGCATACACAAAGTCTTTCTTACAAATTCGCTTGTTAAATATATTATGCACTTAATGCATTAATTGCAAAAAGCTTAAATGGATTTACCCCATTGGAGATGCTTTTAGCTCCTTATGTAATAAAAGAATATTGTTTAAATCTTTTTGCGTTATCTATCATTAGAGTATTTAGAGCATCTACAATGTTATTAAGAGCATCTCTAATGTATAAAGTATTAAAAGAATTTTACATTTAATACATTAATTATATCATTTATTATCTTATACAAAAAGTTTTTCCTTCAAAATCTTCTTCAATGCTAAAAAGTTATACAAAAGCTTTTCAATTAATGCAAATAGCTTGATCAACTTTTGTAAACCACTTTGCATATGCAAAGTCTTTCTTTGAAAAGTTGTTTGTAAACCTCTTATTACAATGCAAAAAGTCTTTCAATAGCTTTTTTAAATAGTGAAAAGTCATGTGTAAACCTTACCATTGAAGATGTTATAAGTCTTTAATACTTGGTGCATTTAAAGCAAAACACTTTTATTCATTTTCTTTTTGTTTTTGGATTAATGCACAACTCAATTTATGATAATAGCTTTTTGATTTTTATAGCAAAGACTTGATAGTTTACAAGTAATTGATAAAAAGTTATCTTCAAAGTCTATCTCCCAATGTATCAAATGTTATTAATAGCTTTCCTAAATAGTAAAAATCTTTTGTAAAAGTCTTGCATTGTAGATGCTCTTACAATGCATAATTTTCAATAAATTTTTTTATTTTATAAAGTCGTTTGCTAAGGTATTTTGCATTGTGGTAAAAACTTTTTGAATTTTTTTAGAATGACATTGTGAATTCAAAACTTTTGCTAAAAATATTATTTTATTATATTTATTTAGAGTGTTGATGTATATTTTTACAAATGAGACCTAAAATTATGATTAATTTATACATCTTTTACCAAATGTGATACACATTTTCTTTCTCATCACTCTCTACCAATCAACTTTTTAAATACACCAATCACATGTTTAGGTTTAATTGTAAGTCAAAGTTTTAGATATACAATTCATTTTTCGCTTATTCATTTATTATAAAGCTTTAAGACATTTAATTATTAAAGTAATCACTTTTAGAGAGTTGGGAACCGTTTGTACGAGAAAGTGGTGCCAAAGCCGCCACGTAGGATTTTGGGGCTTTGGCACCAGAAACCCTTTAGCACCACATTTACGGGGGAGTGGTGGCACGAGAAAAAGTGATGCCAAAGGTGTATAATGGGCCCACAAATACCCCCTTTATTACTAAAAAATCAGAATTCCTTTGACGTGAGCTGATAGGGTTAACAGGAGGACCGTTGGCGCGAGCAGAAAAACAGTGTGCCAAAAGAGGTCTAGCGCCAAAAACTTAACAGCCAGGCCATCAGCCCCGCTCTTCCCTCTCTTAGATGAAAATGGCTTTTGCTATAATAAAAAAAGTGAGTAAATAAATGTAAAAACTATATGAAAGAGTTGACCATTGTGAATCTTGGTCGATATACAAAGTCATCATGTGAATTTTGACTACTTTAAACAAGACTAGAAATATAGTACTTCGTAATGTTTATTGTAAAAACAAATGTGAATCCAACCAACACCCACCGACTCGCTAACAATTGATTTAAAATTTACAATAAAAAAGAATCAAAAACAAGATTGATCACAATGAATGATCAATAAATACAATACTAGAATTGAAATAGATCAAAACAGTATGATCTAATCAGGAAAACAAGAATAAACACAATCGATTATAGAGAAAATTTTAACGACTGATAAGTTGATAGATGTGAAACCTTAGCTGAGATCTTGCCTAATATACTCGAGTACAATATCATAATTACAGGTTTAGCTCATACACAACACAAAGAATACTAAACCAAACAGAAAGAATGTTAAAGGGTTAAAAGTTACACAACTTGTCAAAACAAGTCCCTCATAGTTTCATAACATGAAAACTTGTTTTTCAAAATTCTCCCTCAAGTTTTTCAACTCGAAACATATCCATCATACCAATCTTTATACACAACTCATCATGTTGCCCAGTTGCAAGAGCTTTTGTAATAACATCAGCCATCTGCTTCGAAGTATGAATCTTCTCAGCCTTAATCACACCACGAGACACTTTTTCTCTTACCAAGTGCACATCTATCTAAAAATACTTAGATTTTTCATGAAATATTGGATTAGCAGCAATCTACAAAATAAAGCTGTTATGACAATATAACAAAACATGCAACAATTCTTTAAGACCCGTGTCACTCAACAAGTTAGACAACCAAATAACCTTACAAGTGGCAGAAGCCATACTTTTGTACTCTGCCGCATCAGAGGACCTAGACAAAGTAGATTGTTTATTACTTTTCCAGGTTATCAAAGAATCACCCAGAAAACATAATAACCAGATATAGATTTCCTTGTAGCAGGACATCTTGCCCGGTCAGAATCAGCATAAGCTTTAAGCTTAAGATTGCCAGCACAATTAATCTCAATACCACACCCTGGTAAGGGTGGAAACGTGCCGAGCTGCTCGTGAAAAGCTCGAGATCGGATCGGTACAAAGTTTGAACTAACCGAGTCTAAACGAGCTCGAGCCCGAGATCGAGCCCGAGCTTGAGCCTAAGTTGCATCTCGTTAATTAAATGAGCTTGAGACCGAGCTTTTCGTACAAAGCTCGTTTGGACTCACGAGCCTAAAAGAGCCTAATGCTTTATATACGACCTTCTTAACGAGCTTAATAATAAGCTTATTAACCAGCCTAGTAATATATTACGAGCGGAGCTTGAGTCAAGTTTTATTTTTACATTGCCAAATCATATAAATGAACCGAGCCCGAGCTTGTCTACTATACCACGATCCGAGCCAAAGCCTAAATAACAAGGCTAAAAAAGAGCCGCTCTAGAGCTCGAGCTTTGTAAAACTAAAACGAGCCGAGCTCGAGCTCTAGAGAGCTCGAGCTAGGCTCATTTCCACCCTACTCCCTGTGGATTTCTTAAGATACCTTAAGACCCCCAGGGCAACATCTATAAGTGATGTAAGAGGAGAATCCATATGTTGACTAACACAATCTACTACATATGAAATATCAGGCCTTGTATTGGTCAGATATATCAATTTACCAAAAAACCTTTGATAATTGCCTATATCAATAAGAAATTTATCATAATTAGTTTCAATATGACTCAATGTTGTATTTTCAAGCAAATAAGTGTCAACATGTTTAGCAGCTAACAATTCATGTTCATCCAACAACTTAAGACAATATTTCTTTTGACGTAGACAAATACCTTTATCATTATTAAGAACCTCATTACCAAAAAAATATTTTAATTTTCCCAAATCTTTAATTTGAAACTTAGTTTTGAGAAACACTTTAAACTTCTCAATTTCAGAAATATCATTACCAGTTATAACAATGTCATCTACATAAGCCAGTAAAGTAACAAACATATTACCTTTGCACTTGGTAAACAAAGAAGAGTCAAATTTAGACTGAACAACCCCATTTTCAATCAAAGCACTAGTCAACTTGGCATTTCATTGCCTAGGGGCTTGTTTCAAACCAAATAAGATTTGCTAAGTATCAAAACCAAAGGGAAGAGTCGTATAAACATCCTCAGTCAAGTCACCATATAAGAAAGCATTATCAACATCAAGTTGAAACAAATCTCAACCACAATACTTATACTTAATCTTCCATAACCATTTAGAGGTTATATGTTTTCTTCCATTAGGAAGATCATAGATAGTCCAAGTGTTATTCCTATTTAAAGCTTCAGTTTTATTATTCATAGCCTCAATCCATCTAGGATCTTTACTATCCTCATAATAAGAAGAAGGTTTAGAGGCTTTATTGAGATTAGTAGAAAAACACAAATTAGCACCCCTTAAATGAGCATAAAAAACATATTTATCAAGACAGTAAACCTTACTACTACTAACAAAATAGTCATTAATCTTAACAAACATTTTAGTTTGTCTATCAGAACTCCTAACTTGACATTGTACTTGACTGCTGCTCTCTGGCACCCCATTTTGACTATTCAAACTAGAAAGAGAAGGGACATTTCCCTCAAAGGAAGTATTATCATCTATAGAAGTTGCAATGTCATCTTCACCAACAGAGTTAACTCTGGGTAAAGATTGAACATTGCCATCATCATAACATGACCTAGAAACTCTCCCTTCATCATACGGATTTAAAGTTAGACTACCAGTATGCTTTTCATTAAAAAATTTTGAACAATCAACAATTTTAGAAGAAGAAGCCTTATTAAATTCTTGAAGAGAGTCATTCATTTTTTATAGAAAAAGAGTTTCATAAAATATGACAACTCTAGAAAAAGAAACCACTTTATCAAGACTATAAACTTTGTATGCCTTTTTAGAAGTAGAAAAACCAATCAGTATACGTTTCTCGGATCTAGAAAAAAATTATCATAATTATTTAAAATAGAAGAAAAGCACATGCAACCAAAACTTCTCAAGTGAGAGAGTTTAGGTTTGACATTATATACAAACTCAAAAGGGTATTCGCCATTGAGAACATAAGAAGGCAACATGTTTATAAGATAAGCAGCAGTTAAAACATATTCAGTCCACATAAACAAAGGAATACCACTTTGAAATAACAGTCTTCTAGCAACATTTAACAAATATTTGTGCTTTCTCTTAGGAATCCTATTTTGCATAGGAGTATAAGCACAAGAAGTTTGATGAATTTTACCAAGATTGTTAAATAAATGAGACATTTTATTATTAACAAACTCAATGTCATTATCACATCTAATAGTTTTAACACTAAATTTAAACTGATTAAGATACAAATTGATAAAGCTTAAAATATGATTATAAACCTCATCTTTAGTTTTAATCAAATAAATCCAGATAACCCTAGTATAATCATCAACAACAACCAGAAAATATCTAAGCCCGTCCTTACTAATAAAGTTGTAAGGACCTCAAACATCCAAATGAACTAAATCACCAAGCTTAGTGGTCTTGTGATCACTCAATGAAAATGGTTCTCTAGTCTATTTGCCTTGTGACAATCACAACGCGACACGATAGAGTCCTTGGTGAACTTAAGATCATTTTGTAACACATCTATAGCTTGATAAGAGGGATGAACAAGCCTAGTATGCCACAAATATTTAGACACATGGCAAACAGTATTCACATTACCTACTATGACACATAGAAGGAGAGTCAAACAAGTATATGCCACCATTCTCACTACCAGTCCCCACAATTTGATTGGGATGCAAATTCTGAATATAACCTTAGTCTCGGAAAATCCAACAAACATTTTACTATCTCTTATTAACTTGTTAACAAAGAAGAGACTAATACAGTACTCAAGAACCACCAACACATCAAATAACACAATTTGGCTAAAAAGTCTAAGATTTTAACATATTTGATTTTAGAAATAGTCCCAGTAGGATGTCCAACTGTCAAATTTAAGTTTGATACAACAATGATAACAAACATGTTTTTAATAGAACAAGCATGTGTTGATTGGCTCCAAAATCCATGATCCATCCAAAAGTACGTTTACACAATGCATTATTACTATAATAGAAGAACTTAAAATTAGAATTAAAAAACACATTATTGTTCCTAAAACAACACCTATCAGCCATATTGGCTTGCACACTTCTAGAAGGAACTTCATTGATAAGATGCATCAATTTCATCATTTGTTCATTAGTGAGTGATGAATTGGTACCATTATCACTAGTAGAAGTAGCAGTATTAGCTTTATAAGACTTAGGCTTAGAAAGATCAGTATTCTTAACATAAAAGGAGGATAACTAATAATATCAAAACACTATCCATAATATGTCCAATTTTGCCACAGTTCTTACATGTCATATTAGGGTCAGGATGTCACACCCCACCATGGCGGAATATGAGGCGCGACGTATGGATATCATCACAAAAATAGCGTGTCTATAGAGATAACTAAATGAAATGGAAATATCATAAATGGTGACACAATGTCATGAAGATATCACAAACAATGCAGGCGTCTAGGTAAGTAGGTAACATGTCTACCTCTTACCAAAGACATACAATTAACAAATAACAAACATATAGGTGTCTACAAAGTATCACTTATTCAAACATAAGTAAAGACTAAGAGGAAAGGGGGTTCCTCTAATGCAATCCTAAGCCTCCCAGCTAGCCACTCCTATTCTCACGCTTAACCCCATTCTCACCTGAAAGAGACACTAAAACACGTCAACATAAAGTTGGTGAGAGTCATAGGTTTAGACTCCAACTCCAAATCAATTATAAGCTGTGAATAACAACTACTAACAAAAGAACATATGGACAATGTGCTACAATTATGTATTAACAACTAGCATTCAAGATTAATCATACCAACCCAATTCCAAGGCTCCAAGCCATACCAATAACCATAATTCCAAGGCTCCAAGCCTTACCAATCACCATGGTCCCACAGGCGCCCATACACCTATGAACCAATCCCAAGGCCGCGCCTTGTCAACATCCCCTTGGTACCAAGTCAAACCACAATAACTGAGACGGTACGTGTCCCCCGATCCAAATCATAAACATAATCAAGAATCACATAGCAGTTAATCACATAAGTGCACACACAAGTCCATCACAAATCATAAAAACATTCACAACATTATTTACAAAACCATAGAGTGTCTCTTCCATCCCATCTGGAATTCATCATAAAAAGACATGGGACTATGAAACTCACCTAAACAAGCTTCTCCAAGTATCCGTGCTCTAGCAAAAATCTAAACACACAAACGTATACAATCAAGATATGAACCACATGCCAAAATGCCTCATCAATTTATGATGGATATATAACCTTATCCTACCACTTAAACCCATTTATATGCCATATGCATCTCATTACATCCCTCTATAAAGCCCTTAACTTAGTTTAGTTCATAACTCGCCCCGTTAACATTTAACCCAAAACAGTCCCGTTTTTCATACTTCAAACTATGACTCTAACACCCCCTTAACCAAAATAACATGCTCTGTAAAAGAAATCCTATGCCCTTACATGTGTTAGATAACTCTCCCATTTGGCCACAACCTTAAAGCTACTGTTAAGGCCTCCATATATATATATATATATATATATATATATATATATATATATATATATATATATATATATATATATATATATATATATATATATATATATATATATATATATATATATATATATATATATATATATATATATATATATATATATATATATATATATATATATATATATATATATATATATATATATATATATATATATATATATATATATATATATATATATATATATATATATATATATATATATATATATATATATATATATATATATATATATATATATATATATATATATATATATATATATATATATATATATATATATATATATATATATATATATATATATATATATATATATATATATATATATATATATATATATATATATATATATATATATATATATATATATATATATATATATATATATATATATATATATATATATATATATATATATATATATATATATATATATATATATATATAGAGTAAGGATCCAATGAGAAGAAACTTAAAATAAGAAGTGGTGGGAAGAGACTAAAACCACACATTTGAGATGCAACGACTTGTATTAGATGCATTTCTATTCATGTAGATGCACCATCTTGAGTTTCGAAAGTTAATTTGATGTGTAGATGGTACAAATTGATTTTCATGATTTGGGCACGTGTAGAGGAACAAAAATATAGATAAATCATGAAATGCATCTAATATACGTATTTGCATCTAATTTAAAGCTATAAAACATGTTATGATGCATTATTATGCATCTAAGATTATAAAGATGCATCTAATTTAAGTGCATGCATCTCGAATATGCGGTTATAGTTTCTTCTTATCCTTCTTATTTTAAAGTTTCTTCTCATTTGATCCTAACTCTATATATATATATATATATATATATATATATATATATATATATATATATATATATATATATATATATATATATATATATATATATATATATATATATATATATATATATATATATATATATATATATATATATATATACTTTTACCTATCTAGAATTTACTGATTTTGAACATACGAAAAGTTTGTTATGATCAGAGGGTCTTACCCTAACCCATTTGTTTAGCCCTCCTCCAGATCTTTTATTTAACATATAATATAAGTCTCATGTTCATTTGAAGGTCCAATTATACTTCTAAGTACCCTAAACATCTTAAAACATTAATTTAAACCCGACTGGTTTTAAAACTATTTTGACCTCCGACTGTTGTAATCTGTTTTTGACCCACTTCCCGACCTCCAATTTAGATCTCATTTCTTGCATTTGAAAGAAAACTCAAATACCTTTCCAGGGGGTACCAAGATCGCAATTTAAAAGTTTGTTAAACTCTAGATATGATCAAAACAATGACCCAAAAATTCTGCCCAGTTTTTAATGACGAATTTAATATGATTAACCTAATTAATCATACATAAACCCTAATTAAAACCTAAAAACGATTTCCAATGATAAAACCCATTAATTACATCACTAATTACAGGTCATTAACAAACCCTAATAAAAAAATTATGAATCTCAACCCTAATCCATCATATTAAGTTACATATACGTAAATTAAACGTTAATTGTCATAGTTTTAGTGTGTACCTTAAACCCTAATTGAATTATTGGGTTTTCTTGCTCCTCCATTGATAGAAACCATTGAGATTAGAGTTATGGAAAAGATACATTCGTTTTTGGGGCTAAAGGGAGTAATATAGGTAATTAAAACTAACCAGGAAGCGTAATAGTACTCAAAGTGGGCTCCCCTTCCTTTCCTTAAGCAAAATTTGGCCCAAAACCAAGTCCAAAAGCCTATGGCCTACTTTTTTAATTATATTACTGTAAATTAACTATTAATTATTATTACCTTAAATTCCCTTAATTTAGTTAAGCTCCTAAAGCCTCTCGAACCTTAAAACCGTAAAACTAGTCAATTTTACGCGTATACCGTAAAAGACGTAAAATATATAGTTTTATAAAAACTCTTGAAATATGAAATAAACTAATTAATTAAGTCCTAAATGACTTAAAACCATCCCGAAAAATACTCCCGTGACTAATTACCTCATCCGAGACCTCTAAATGCTAAAGCTTAAATCGTAAAAATACGATTTTCTATAATATATATACGTATACGTAAAACAACGAATAACACCATCTCATTTCATAGTCACTATCTTTTGAGCTCATGAACATGAAATAATCGTTTCTCGATTTACTTATGAGTAACATATACCCATAAACGATATCCAAACCTCACTCCAAACACACAAAATAAACACATAAGCACATCAAAGCACATATTTGCACAAAACACCCTAAAATATAGTCCAAGTGACGAACCCCAAAACCATGGTTGTCACATCACTCCCTCCTAATAAAAATCTCGTCCCGAGATTTACTCTTTAGGATCAAACACACAAACAACAAATCACATGAGGATACTTGTTCTAAATGAACTCCTCTCATTTCCATGTGTACTTTAGTTCAAGTCTCAAATTACCACATATATTAACCAACATTATTTAAACTCATTCCCAAACTATTGACCTCACAGCCCATAAATCTCAAAAATGACTATTTTTTACACAAATCCCTAATAACCGCACATGCAAATATGCATTCTCAAACCACATTTCTCAAATCTCAATACATGAAATATATCATCTACACCACTCAATTCCCTAGGTAATTCTATACCCGTAACTAATGGTTCAATCTTTCAAAAGATCATAAATGGACCTACAATACTCGACATCAACTTTTACTTTTTACCTAAACATGGCGCCCGTTAATATAGGTGAAACTTCCTACATAACTTTGTCACTAAACTGTAGTGGTTTCCTCCTTTTTAACATATTATCTCTTGTTTCTCTCGTCCTTTCCACAAACACCATTATTATATTAGCAGCCTCTTTCACCAACTCTAGTCCACAATAGGGGAAACTAACCCTATCCTTCCATATAGTGCCTCAAATGGCATTCATCGACTTCTAGTATGATAACTATCATTATATGAAAACTCATACATTGCTAACGAGTTTCCCACCTCCATCTAAATCAGTCACCCAAGCTCTCAACACGACTCCTATACTTGTAGAAATTTCTCACTTCGTCCATCCATTTCGAGTTAGCCGGATATACTCATGTCCAATCATGTTCATCAATCCCCTTAGTCCGTACCCCAAACCACTTAAAAATTCCAATTTCCTTACAAAAGTGACCAATGACGGTCTTTCACATATCCATTAGTTAGTTTTATCAACTGTCATCCAAACCCATGTTACAACTACTTCCATCAAATTTGGATAGCTCATTAGTAGCACCCATACACTTCTTTTCCCACTTTCCTTAATGAAAGATTTTTTATTATTTATTTATTTATTTATTTATTTATTTTTTTATTTATTTTGATACCTAGCACTTCCTTTATACCTACACAATGTCTTACCTTCAAGGTCATATTGCTCCTCATCTTGTCTCAGTTAGACCAAACCCTTCGTCTCTCATGACACATCACATCTATAACTCCTCATCCATTCGATTATCGATACTAAGCCTTCCAATACAACAATATCGGTCAGTGCCATTCCCTTTTCCACACTACAACAATATTAGCATGCTTTGTGCTTTAGTCTACTCATTAGGCTATACCAAAGTTTTACCTTCGGTTCCTATCTCGACTTATTTCATTCATGATTCGCATCTATCCACACTTCCTTCTTCTTCCTCAGCTAATGGCATACATCACGAGGTTATGCTTCCCGTCTTTCAAGTTATCTATTCGTCAAAATTTTCCACGTAGCTTCACTTGTTTTCCTCACGACCAGTTCTCCTACTCCCTCCTAATAGGGACAAACTAGAGTTTCATGTGATTACATGCAGATCACACTCTCATCTTATACCCATATTAGTTTCCATATGTCTAAACTAAGCCATATTCTAAATTCTTACTCAAGTCTCATACTTCTATTATGACCTTGCACCTAACATGAGGTACTTTCAATCATCATCTTCTAGGAAGACCTGGTTCTCTCCTTCCATGTTTCTCCCTAATTCCTTCACTATCATGTCCGACCAAAATTTCTCACTAAATTCATCAACTCTATGGAAATCGTTATTGCATTGGATAATGCATAACTGTCTCTTCCAAAGATCCTTCATAAACACCTTCACTAAACAGACCCTATAATCAATTCTCCACGAACTTATTCCGCTCAGCTTCACTACTCATCCCTCGATATTGATTGCCACGAAATTCTATCTTTGTGTAGTCACTCGACTCCCCTTGTTACTTCCACGATTTCTTAATCTCCCATGTTATGTAGTCACTCCATCACGATCCATTGGTTCAGCTCCTTGTAGCTCCACTCTGGTACTCGATCTGTCCTTCTTCGTCATGAACCATATGGAGATTCCCATCATAGTGCTTGTCACCTTTCCTGTCCTTGCAACTTCTTTGACTCCTTTGAAATCTCTTGCATCCTTCTAGCAGCCGGCATGTAGTTCTTTCGGCTCCTTGCTTCACGATGTAGCTCTTCATGCACTCCTTCTCGTCTCCATGATGTTACCTAGGAACTTCACACTACGCAGTAGCTTCTAACTTCAACTCATCTACCACAATATTTCTAAAGGTACTTCAACCCCTCAATGGCTCACTCTTCCTTACTTGTTGTACTTCACCATTAATCAGCCTCCTACCAATCACTCTTTCACATCCATGTTTTCATTCACGTGTCTATTACTACCTTGCCTCCATAACTATACTAATTACCTTGCGTGTTATTTGCCCCATCTTTCCATTAGTAGAAACTTTCTACTCTACCCTCACATCCACTAGTACTTTCATCAATCTCCTAATGGTACTTCAACCAACTTCTCATAGCATGACATCTCGTTCCCACGACCAGTCAACTAACTTTACTTACTCCCTTATTCCCGTAACCAATCTAAGTTTCAAAACTCCACAAATCTTAATCATTCCTTCAATACACCCTTTAAACCAAAATACATCTCTCAATTCTAATATCTAACCATAAGTAATACTACCCAACTCTATCCTCTCATCCTAACGTTCCCACAACCGCATAACTAAATCAACCATGACGTGTACCAAAAGAATTCTAAACAATCGTGTCCCAAAATAAAATATAGGGTAAAATGAACCCTAGCCAAAACAACTGAAAACAAAACGATGTAATCCGAAAGATCAATGGAGTGTGCCAACAACAAAAGATAGACTCGTCACGATTTGTATTACCAAATTTCAATATATTAGAAAATTTTAAATTTTCATCTCAATTAGTTACTTCACATTAGAACCATATTTTAACACCAATTAATGAAATCATAGTTATATTTTACCATCTTCGTTACTATCAAAGGGCATAACTCAGTTATTGTACTAAAACTCACTTTATCTATCATCTCCTTTAACAATAAATTCATCTTTTATCTTCATTATTTTATCAAGGTATCCACTAGTTAGTATAGTATAACGTTATTCTAACCATTATCTTGTTTACTCACATTAAACTCATTTCACTTGTTATTATGAAACCAATACGTGTTTATAAAATATGGTGTTTTTATTCATTTAGTTCTATATTATAATTATTTTATATAATCCATTTAGGCTTGTTATAACTAACTATTACACGTTTACAAGGTGTGGTGTTATTATTATCATTATTATAATAAAATCTTCCTTTTTACTCTTTCCGTCTATTTAAATACTTCTAAAGTTTTAACACCACTTTATAGAAAATTATCGTAAAATTTCTTTACCATTTATATGTACTATCACATGTTACCTAGAAAACTAATCTATTCATTGTCAAGATTTTTTTTAAACTTATTAACAATAAACTTAAAGAAAGGATATGTAAGTCAGAAAATCATACCGTACACTTACAAAGTATTTTCAAAAGCATTTTCCTTTAATTAGCTAGACTCCTTTGCAAGAAAATTTGGTAGTTCTCGTCAATTAAAATACATACCCGAATGTAGACAAACTTCAAAAGATTCAAAACGTCGTTGGAACTCCATCAAACTCCAACAGTAATAAACTGTTTAAACACGAGAGAACACTAGGTACGTTCAAGTTATAATAACTATTGAACGACCGTATATCATAACATAACATCTACTAGTATATATACCTCCGCATATATATACCTATTAAATCTCTCAAAACATACTCGTTATCATACATGTCAAGTCAATAGATCGCGTCATACACTCGTTTTTCCATACAAGTTATCACCATCTCACCATGCCACAACAAGGCATAAAACCCATCACCAAAGCCAACCCATATCAAGTGACCCCATAATCACACAACACGACTATTACTCAAAACATAAAACACAAAAAAAAAGAAATAGCATATCATAGGCAACCATTACATAAACCCATATTGTTTACAAATACCCAAAATACATATCTCATCATATACAAGCATGTACTAACCCCTTTTT
Source organism: Glebionis coronaria (assembly GCA_025667525.1). Taxonomy (NCBI): domain Eukaryota; kingdom Viridiplantae; phylum Streptophyta; class Magnoliopsida; order Asterales; family Asteraceae; genus Glebionis; species Glebionis coronaria. The sequence goes on from CM046881.1 coordinate 57,487,530, forward strand.
CATGCAACCATACTTGGAAGTCCATCGGTGTTGTGGCACATATATAATTACGTAGGCCTCCACAATTATATATGTCCCCTTTCACCCATTTACTCCCTCCTATGACGACACTTATAAGAAATTACTACTACACGGAACACATATATACCACATAAAATATACTCTATATAAATACCGTATAGGTCAAATTAGAACATCTCATACGTCAACCCTAACTTCATTCATAACTCGAGGCTCAAACGCCAAAACAAATCAATAACAATAAAATATCCAACATTAAAAAAAATGATCATAACAATTCAGGTGGAAATTTGAATCTACTACTAGTCGCAGACTCAACATCGGTACTATCCTATTATTACCTAGCGCACCTATTCTTCTACGCGACATGGGTAACACTAAATAAGTTCCTACACTTCCGGTTCATACATCGCATCAATAGAAAATAAATGAATGTACTTACATATACTATATCTCAATAAGTAAGTATGAAAGTAAACAAATATCCAAAACGAAATTAACACTTAAGCACTCCATATACTATAATGCACACATACCCTTATGACACCTACATGCATGGACCCTTAAGCTATAGACTAGGCTACTAGACTAGGCAACCTAATTCTCTATAACCATTGTCTCTGATACCATTCTGTCACACCCCACCATGGCGGAATATGAGGCGCGACGTATGGATATCATCACAACAATAGCGTGTCTATAGAGATAACTAAATGAAATGGAAATATCATAAATGGTGACACAATGTCATGAAGATATCACAAACAATGCAGGCGTCTAGGTAAGTAGGTAACGTGTCTACCTCTTACCAAAGACATACAATTAACAAATAACAAACATATAGGTGTCTACAAAGTATCACTTATTAAACATAAGTAAAGACTAAGAGGAAAGGGGGTACCTCCAATGCAATCCTAAGCCTCCCAGCTAGCCACTCCTATTCTCACGCTTAACCTCATTCTCACCTGAAAGAGACACTAAAACACGTCAACATAAAGTTGGTGAGAGTCATAAGTTTAGACTCCAACTCCAAATCAATTATAAGCTGTAAATAACAACTACTAACAAAAGAACACATGGACAATGTGCTACAATTATGTATTAACAACTAGCATTCAAGATTAATCATACCAAACCAATTCCAAGGCTCCAAGCCTTACCAATAACCACAATTCCAAGGCTCCAAGCCTTACCAATCACCATGGTCCCATAGGCGCCCATACACCTATGAACCAATCCCACGGCCGCGCCTTGTCAACATCCCCTTGGTACCAAGTCCAACCACAATAACTGAGACGGTACGTGTACCCCGATCCAAAACACAATCAAGAATCACATAGCAGTTAATCACATAAGTGCACACACAAGTCCATCAAAAATCATAAAAACATTCACAACATTATTTACATAACCATAGAGTGTCTCTTCCATCCCATCTGGAATTCATCATAAAAAGACATGGGACTATGAAACTCACCTGAACAAGCTTCTCCAAGTATCCGTGCTCTAGCAAAAATCTAAACACACAAACGTATACAATCAAGATATGAACCACATGCCAAAATGGCTCATCAATTTATGATGGATATATAAACTTATCCTACCACTTAACCCCATTTATATGCCATATGCATCTCATTACATCCCTCTATAAAGCCCTTAACTTAGTTTAGTTCATAACTCGCCCCGTTAACATTTAACCCAAAACAGTCCTGTTTTTCATACTTCAAACTATGACTCTAACACCCCCTTAACCAAAATAACATGCTCTGTAAAAGAAACCTTATGCCCTTACATGTGTTAGATAAATCTCCCATTTGGCCGCAACCTTAAAGCTACTGTTAAGGCCTCCATATATATATATATATATATATATATATATATATATATATATATATATACTTTTACCTATCCAGAATTTACTGATTTTGAACATACGAAAAGTTTGTTATGATCAGAGGGTCTTACCCTAACCCATTTGTTTAGCCCTCCTCCAGATCTTTTACTTAACATATAATACAAGTCTCATGTTCATTTGAAGGTACAATTATACTTCTAAGTACCCTAAACATCTTAAAACATTAATTTAAACCCGACTGGTTTCAAAACTACTTTGACCTCCGACTGTTGTAACATGATTTTGACCCACTTCCCGACCTCCAATTTAGATCTCATTTCTTGAATTTGAAAGAAAACTCAAATACCTTTCCAGGGGTACCAAGATCTCAATTTAAAAGTTTGTAAAACTCTATATATGATCAAAACAATGACCCAAAAATTCTGCCCAGATTTTAATGACGAAATTTATATGATTAACCTAATTAATCATACATAAACCCTAATTAAAACCTAAAAACGATTTCCAATGATAAAACCCATTAAATACATCACTAATTACAGGTCATTAACAAACCCTAATAAAAAAATTATGAATCTCAACCCTAATCCATCATATTAAGTTACATATACGTAAATTAAACGTTAATTGTCATAGTTTTAGTGTGTACCTTAAACCCTAATTGAATTATTGGGTTTTCTTGCTCCTCCATTGATAGAAACCACTGATATTAGAGTTATGGAAAAGATAAATTTGTTTTTGGGGCTAAAGGGAGTAATATGGGTAATTAAAACTAACCAGGAAGCCTAATAGTACTCAAACTGGGCTCCCCTTCCTTTCCTTAAGCAAAATTCGGCCCAAAACCAAGTCCAACACCCTATGGCCTATTTTTTTAATTATATTACCTTAAATTAACTGTTAATTTTTATTACCTTAAATTCCCTTAATTTATTTCAGCTCCTAAAGCCTCTCGAACCTTAAAACCGGTCAATTTTTTTACGCGTATACCGTAAAAGACGTAAAATATACAGTTTTATGAAAACTCTTGAAATATGAAATAAACTAATTAATTAAGTCCTAAATGACTTAAAACCATCCCGAAAAATACTCCCGTGACTAATTACCTCATCCGAGACCTCTAAATGCTAAACCTTAAATCGTAAAAATACGATTTTCTATAATACATATACGTATACGTAAAACCACGAAATAACACCATCTCATTTCATAGTCACTATCTTTTGAGATCATGAACATGAAATAACCGTTTCTCGATTTACTTATGAGTACCATATACCCATAAACGATATCCAAACCTCACTCCAAACACACAAAATAAACACATAAGCACATCAAAGCACATATTTGCACAAAACACCCTAAAATATAGTCCAAGTGACGAACCCCAAAACCATGGTTGTCACACAAGACCCCTGTTATTAGTGTTATTATTGTCAAAATTGTTAAAACTTTTAGAACTATCAAACCTCTTATTATTATTGTTATTAGAACAATTATTAGCCTTAACAACAGGAAGACACTCGAGGTTTAACAGAAGAACCAATTGATGAAGAGACAATGCCTCTATGAGACTCATCTCTGGATATAAAAGCAAATGTATCTTTAACCTCAGGAAAAGTCTCTCTATACAGTAAACCCCCTAATAGGTTGATACACATCATTAAGGCCTATGAGAAATTGCATAAGTTAAATTAATTTATTATGTTTAAGCACATATTCTCTAGTAGCACTGAAACTAGGATTTTTGTTAATCCAAATTTAAGCAATTAATGTTCGTTTTTTCTCGATTCGACTCGAATTGATTTCCGGTTAAACGTTTTGACTTAACTTTGTTTTTGGTAAACGTATTTTTGGTATTTTTAACTAATTTAAAAAACTACTAATTAATTAATTATCTAAACAATTTAAAAACTATTTTAAACTAATTTTAATAAAAACTATTTAAAAATTAACTAATAAAAACTTTTTCAATTAAAACTATTTAAGTCTAATTAATTTTAAACTAGTACTTTTAAATAAAATCTACTAACTTAAATTTAATACTAAAACTTTTTAAACAAATCTAATGTATATTAACTAAAAATTTTTAAAAATGAATTTAAACAAAAAAATTTTAAACTATTAAAGAAATAAAATATTTTTTTAACTTTTATTATTTTTCAAAATAAACTGGATAATTAAAATAAAATAAAACTTTTGTATTTAATTTAAATAAAATTAAACTTGATTTAATTAAAATAAACTGCCAGACTTAAACTTCCTATATTAATTAAAAGTTGCAATACAATTCACAAAAAGATGCCTAGAGTAACTGGTTGGGTCGTTTGGCGCTGAGACGAGAGGTCTGGGGGTCGAATCCCACCAGGACCAATATTTGCTATATTTTTTATACTTTTTGGAATTTTTTCTTTTGGACAAATAAAAACTCAGACTAATTGAGTCTGAGTTTAAGTAGCAAATCAATAAGCAAACAATCCAAACAGACAATAAGCTGATAATCCAAATGAACATAAGCAAACTTATAGCATAATAGGCAGTATCTAAATAAACAAACAGGCAGAATATAATAAGCTAACAAAACGATAAATAAGCTGAAACAGGGACCAAGAGCAGAAAATAAGCAAATAAGCTATCTAACGATGCAAACTGAAATAAGCTAAATAAGCAAATATATAAAATAAGCAAATAAATCTAGAATAAAAATAAGCAATCTAATCTCAAATAAAATCTAATCAGCAAAAAAAAAACTTATCAGATATATAAAAAAAACAAACACCAAAATCCAAACAATACTATAAAGCAATTCTAAATAAACAATAACCAAACAGACTTAATCAAAAACCAAAAATAGATTGTAACGAATTAGCAGATTCAAACGTATACAATAAACCAAATAACCAAACAAAATAATTATATACCGAAAATATCTTAGCCAACCATAAGCAGAAATTTCAGAAAATACACAGATAACCAACACAAGCAGAAACGAATATCCTAACACTAGCAGATTATCATATAACTAAATAAACATAAAAGTTAACATAAAATTAAAAGAAAAGCAAACCTGATGGAGTAATCCTTTGAGAAGTAGGGTGGGCGATGTACCCCCTAATGAACCGAAATATATCAACCAAACACCACCATTATCAACCAAAACTTATCACCATCATTCTTTCAACAGTACCAATATATATATATACTTTTTTTATATATAATTTCCCAGTAGGGGAAACTATCTCTTAACTTTAATTTTAACAATTATTTCAATAAAAATAAAAATTAAAGTAAGTGCAATAATAAGAGATACGAGACAAAAATTTAAGTAAAACTGATTTTCATTAATATTAAAATGAGTACAAAGCTTAATTAAAATTACAAGAACCCTAATTCTATTTTCAGAAAAATAAAATTAAAACTAAAGAAAAGGCACTAAATTACATGATAAGAGGGGGTTTTATAGGGGAACCCCAAGAAACCCTAATTCTAGCTTCAATGTTAAGCAATCAAATCCAACCGTCCATTCCTTCTTTCTTCTTCTCTCTCTTCTAATTTCTTGATCATACGGCTGAAAATTGCCCTTGTAGCCACGGATTGCCAGCATGTCGAATGTTGTGCTACTTGTGTTTGTTGATTGGTGATGTGGCAAAGTCTGATTGGTGAAGAGGGTTTTGGTGAGGTGTCTTGGCCACTCAAATGGTGCCACGTTGGTGAGAGGAGAGGATCATAGTTAGTGATTGGATGCGATTTTTATGGGGATTTAATCCCAATCCGTGTGAATCACACGAATTGGGTAAAACCCCTAATTTTCACTTGCGAATTTTTACTGAATAGGAATTAGGGTTTGCGAGTTTTGGGGGAGGGAGATGAAGTGGGATGAGAGAACATTGTTTGTATCGAGTGTAAGTGAGGGTAAATTGTTTATTTAGTTTGGTGGGTGAATGTGGGGTAAATGAATGGTGCACACATGTTTGTGTATGTGTTGACCATGACTCATCCAAAGTAAATACACATTTACTTTCTTTCGTTTCTTTTGTGTATTTGACTGGTCAAGTGAATAAGATTTATCTATCCGTTCCTTTGTTTGTGAAAGGGGCTTTGGGCCCAAGTTTAATACACCCGTCCCAAATTTTTGTTGAAATCAAATGGGCTTTAGCCCAATGCCTTGTAAACCGTCCTTTCTTGTGATGGGCTTTTTGATCCGTCCCAAAACTTCAATAACTTCTCAAAATGGGCTTGTGGGCCCAATGAGCAAATGTGGGACCCACTAAGCTCGAATATCTTCAACAAGATTTAATCCGCTTAATCGAGCTCGATTCTGACTTTCTTGATCATTTCTTCAATTTTAAGTGGACTTAGCCGGTTTTCGTGATCTTGGCACACTTTTGGTCTTTTGATCTTGTCTTCGACTCTTTCTTGACTTTTCTTCGACATTTGACCGTGAAATCCCGTGTTTTATCTTCTTTTGATCATTTGTACCTATTTAAACACAAGAACACAAAACCACGCGTAATTCCGACATTTATGATATAAAACACATGATTAGGTCTTGTTTTTACTTGATTTTAGTGGCAAAAGGATAAGTGTTTACACACTTATTAAATCCCCTACACTTGACCATTGCAATGACCCCATGCAATGCATTATTTCAAAGCATATAGTTACATTTTTCTCATTATTAACCCATATTGGACTTTATTAAGATATACTACTATTACTACGACGGAAAGATAAAACTTAAAAGGAGACAAAAGTTTTAACAATTTATTTAACTTGGAAATTATTAGATGGAAGAAACTCGTAAAGAAATCTAAGACTTAGATTAGGGCTTTTGGTGTCATGAATATTAATCACCCTCAAGTTTCACGTTCCCCATACCAAGCTTAAAAACGAGATCATTGTTACTATAAGTTAGCACAACTAACACTTACTCATGTGGTTTAATTAATCACTTAGACCCCCTTATTCCTATGGTGTATCTCTTGTATTTTATTTTTGTCTTGAATGATCACGAGGATGCATTTTTGACTTATTTCGATAATTTATTAAGGCCGAAAATAAAGTGGGACGATTTAATCAATAGTTAGATAAAGGACAAAATCTTTTAAAACTGCTTCTCGAAACCTCAAAAAGTTCATATCTTGGCATAACTCGTTTCACGATTTGAGACCTTTCTCGGACCGATATTTGGCTTGTACTTCAAACTTCAAATCTTGAGAGACGATCTTGAAATTATGGTCTTCTCTTCATTTTGGTACACATCTTCATTAGGAGTGAAAGATGCTTCAAACGTTGACCACGACTTCTTCATTTATCCTCTTCTTTATTTAGGATTTTGATATACAACGATCCGCCTCCTTTTCGGACTTGGATCTATTTATCCTCATACCTTGTTAGGGTCTTTTTGGATAGACTTCTCCATGATCTTTAGGGGAGTAATTGCTTCTCGTCGTGTGTCTTGATCCATCATATTGATTTGGATTAATGATCTTCACAATCTCTTAGGATCTTTAGCAAAAAGTGAATCCTCATGCCTTGTTAGGGCCTTTTTGGAATCGGGTATCCTCATGCCTTGTTAGGGCCTTTTTGGATAAGCCAATCTTCGCGTCCCGCTTCAATAAGTTATGCCTTGGCTATGAACTCTAATTAATAACGAGCAACTTTTAAACGATCTTGTGCTAGAAGCTAAGTAACCTTTTAAATCGTACAACCTTATTTATTACAAATATATTTATTAACAAGCGATGGGAGAAAAAGCTCATAACTAACTCACATAAGTTAATGAAAGAATACCGAACTTATAATTAACTCTATCATCTCTCGTTCTCCACAATTTAAAATCTCAAGGAATGAGACTCGTGGATGCTTAGCCTAATAAACCAATTAAGGTCCATATGGTTAAGGATACTAGCTAGAGTAAACTTAGATAAGTAAACTCGGGTTGAGTCAAAATATTCACGACGGGCCTAATATATCAAAGACATCTAAACTTGTTAAAACCATTTTATTTATTTATTTCATTTTTGACTTTATTCTTGAAATGGAAATTATTACGATGCGATAATAATAGGAAAGAAAATAAATAAAAATACTACTAGGCCAAAATAGATTAAAATTTTGAAAAACGTTGAAAATTTTTTAAATTTTCCGGTTAAAATGGGGTCAAATTCATGGAAAAGCCCACTAAAATTCGATAGAAGTCCCCCCTACACTTAATATAAACATTGTCCTCAATGTTTAAGCATGTGGGAGAATAAACTCCCCTACACTTAGGACATTGAGTACGTTGTTTACAATCGAGCTAAGGAGGGGACAACTAAAGTGATTACATTTATTCGTTTTATTTTATGTACAAGTATGAATCACAATAGTTTTGATAGAACCGGGTACACGGGAAGACGGGATCACGGGTCGCGTCAAAAGTACCAAAAGTGGATCATCAAAGCACATGTCCCTGCACACATCTCAACACACAAACAACCTACTTGGCTCCCCCCTACACTTATTGGTGGACAAGGATGAAGGTAAAAAAAGGGTGGAAAGGATGGTAAAGGTAAAAATCTAACCTAGTTATACGATGCTTGATTTATTTATCACGAGTCTCTAGCTCGACTCGATTTCCCAAATTAATTCAAGGGAAATGTGGAGAGGGATGGAATCATCTCGTGAGAGATGTCCTCTCCATAGTACAACTTAACTCGTTGGCCATTCACCTTAAAGTTGGGCCCATTTGGTTGGGATAACTCAATGGTGCCGTAAGGGAAGACTTGGGCCACGGTGAATGGACCAGACCAACGGCTCTTAAGTTTACCCGAAAAGATTTTCAACCGAGAGTTGAAAAGTAAAACTTGATCACCAATATGGAACTCTCGGTTTTTAATCTTGGAATCATGAATGAGCTTAGTCTTCTCCTTGTAGATTAATGAATTTTCATAAGCCTCATTCCTAAGTTCATTAAGTTCATTGAGTTGGATTTTCCTATGATCACCGACTTTGTTAAGATCAAAATTAGCCCATTTCAAGGCCCAATAAGCCTTATGCTCCAACTCAATGGGGAGGTGGCACGCCTTTCCGTACACAAGGCGATAAAGGGTACAACCTATAGGTGTCTTATAAGCGGTACGGAAAGCCCACAAAGCATCATCTAATTTATCGGCCCATGAGGCACGATGCTCTCCCACGGTTCGCTCTAAGATTCTCTTAAGACCACGGTTAGAAACCTTGGCTTGTCCATTAGTTTGAGGATGATACGCGGTGGAAAGTCGGTGATTGACACCATACTTAGCCATGACTCGTGCAAATTGATCATTGCAAAAATGAGTCCCGCGATCACTAATAATAGCACGAGGCACACCGAATCGAGCAAAAAATTGTTTCAAGAAGTTAACAACCACCCTCGCATCGTTAGTAGGTAAAGCCTTTGCTTCAACCCATTTAAATACGTAGTCAACAGCTACGAGGATGTACTTGTTTCCTTTCGATGATGGAAACGACCCCATAAAGTCGATGCCCCATACATCAAAGATTTCACATTCTTGGATGAAATTTTGAGGCATCTCATCTTTATGTGTGATCTTGCCTTGCCTTTGGCAAGCATCACAATGTTTAACCATTTCATGTGCATCATGATAAATGGAGGGCCAATAGAATCCGGAGTCGAAAACTTTTTTAGCGGTGTAATTAGGACCAAAGTGACCACCGGTAGGTCCTTTATGGCAAGCTTCAAGGATTTGTAAAGCCGCCGGCCCATCAACACATCTACGAATGTTTAAATCCGCACATTGCTTGAAAAGATAAGGGTCGTCCCAATAGTATGTATTAACGTCCTTGAAGAATTTTTTCTTTTGCTGGGACGATAACCCTTCGATAAGAACACCACCCGCCAAATAGTTTGCAATGTCCGCAAACCATGGGGTATCATCAAGATTGGAATTAATAGACACTAAGGTCTCAAGGGGAAAGGATTCATTAATCTCTTGATTTGGATATTCCCCTTGATAAGGATCCTCAAGTCTACTAAGATGATCCGCGGCTAGGTTTTCCGCTCCTTTTTTATCACGAATTTCGATTTTAAATTCTTGTAGGAGCAAAACCCAACGAAGGAGTCTCGGTTTAGCATCTTGCTTGGTTAACAAGTATTTCAAGGCGGAATGGTCGGTGTAAACGATGGTGGTGGAAAGCACAAGATAGGGGCGGAATTTCTCAAAAGCATACACTACAGCTAAAAGCTCTTTTTCGGTAGTGGTATAATGCAATTGAGCCCCCGTCATTGTCTTACTAGCATAATGAATGGGTTGGAAATGTTTGTTAACTCGTTGACCTAAAACCGGTCCTACCGCGAAATCAATAGCATCGCACATGAGCTCGAAAGGTAACTCCCAATTTGGAGAGACTAAGACCAGTGCCTTAGTTAATTTACCTTTAAGAAGTTCGAAAGAGTCGAGACATTCTTGAGAGAAGATGAAAGGAGCATCCTTTTCTAAGAGATGAGTCATTGGACGAGCTATTTTCGAGAAATCTTGGATGAAACGTCGATAAAATCCCGCGTGGCCTAAAAAACTTCTAACTCCTTTGACGGTGGTAGGTGGAGGTAACTTAGCAATGACGTCAACTTTAGAACGGTCGACTTCGATACCGACTTTGGAAATTTTATGACCGAGGACGATGCCTTCTTTTACCATAAAATGGCATTTTTCCCAATTAAGAACGAGACGAGTGTCTTCACATCGTTGAAGCATACGTTCTAAATTGGCAAGGAAAGAAGAGAAAGAATCACCATATACCGAGAAATCGTCCGTAAAGACTTCCATGGTTTCTTCAACCATGTCATGAAATATCGCCATCATACACCTTTGGAAAGTCCCGGGAGCATTGCATAAGCCGAAAGGCATTCGTTTGTAAGCAAATGTTCCATAGGGACAAGTGAATGTGGTTTTCTCTTGGTCTTTTGGATCGATAGGGATTTGAAAATATCCGGAAAAACCATCTAAGAAACAATAGAAATCATTACCCGCTAAACGCTCGAGCATTTGATCCATGAAAGGAAGAGGGAAATGATCCTTACGAGTGGCATCATTGAGCTTACGATAGTCGATGCAAACTCGCCAACCCGTTACGAGTCGAGTAGGAATCAACTCGTTGTTTTCGTTGGGAACAACGGTGATTCCGCCTTTCTTAGGCACACAATGGACGGGACTAACCCATGGCGAATCCGAGATAGGGTAAATCATTCCGGCATCTAGAAGTTTGATAACTTCTTTCTTAATGACTTCATGAATTTTTGGATTAACCCTTCTTTGATTTTGGATTGCGGGTTTAAAGTCATCTTCCATGAGAATTTTATGAGTACAAAAATTAGGATCAATTCCACGAATGTCGGAGATTTTCCAAGCAATTGCTTTCTTATGATTCTTAAGCACATCGATAAGTCGGGATTTTTCATCTTCTTTTAAGTCCTTAGCAATAATGACGCGCAACTTATTATCCTCCTCTAAGAAAACGTACTCTAAATGAGACGGTAAATCCTTAAGCTCTAAATCCGGCGGATTGTCAATGGAAGGCTTAGTCAAAGTAGGATCATCGTTTGTAACTTCCTTAGGAGTAGGTGGAGAACTATTGTCCTCATTGAGAAGTCTCTCAATGGTACGAATGTCTTCATCCCAATTGGTGGGAGAATTATCATACTTAATATCGAGAGGACCTAAGCTAGCTTCAAAATCATCTAAGTCACTTTCTCCAAATGGAGTCAATGAAGGAGCAATAGAAGCTACGGTCTCAACATGAGGTAAAGGAGAAATCCCGCTCTTACAAGCCTCGTGAAAATGTTCTTCGCATGCTTCGTCGAGCACATCGATGAAATTCACGGATTCGGGCTCATCGGGAAGTTTGGAAAGTTTACCCATGTTAAAGACGATTTTGTCATCCTCGACCCTCATGATAAGTTCACCCGCGGCTACGTCAATTAATGTACGCCCGGTTCTCAAGAAGGGTCGTCCCGCAATTAAGGGAACACGAGGATCCATTTCATAGTCGACTACGAAGAAATCGGCGGGAAAAGTGAATTTGTCGACTCCTACAGAAACATCCTTGGCTATCACCACCGGATAAGAAACCGTACGGTTAGCTAATTCCAATGTCATACGAGTGGGGACTAGCTCGGGTAAAGATAATTGTTTCCACACGGACAATGGCATAAGATTGATACTCGCTCCGAGATCCGCCAAGGCCATACAATTCTCAACACCCGGAAAATTACAAGGAATAAGGAATCGACCGGGATCTCCTAACTTAACCGGTAATTTTCTCAAAAGAACCGCGGAACAATTCTCATTCAATTGGGTATTGGCAATATCAAGCAACTTTTCCTTATCACTTAAAAGATCCTTAAACATCTTAGCGTACTTAGGCAAGTGAGCGAGCGCCTCGGCAAAGGTGATATTAAAATTCAATTGTTTGAACATTTTTAGGAAGTTCGAAACTTGAATATCATCCTTATTCTTCAATTTCTCTTTCCTCAACCTTGAGGGATAAGGTATATTGGGTTGAGATGAAGGCTCTGGAGTGGATTGCCCACTCACATCCTTTGGTGGAGGAGGAGGAATAGAAATAGATTGTGAAGGAACCGGTTTTGGAACCGAAGGTGTGGTAGAAAATTTGGGTATCGGTGGAACATAAGGTGTAGACGAATGCATAACGGGAGGTATGTCACAAGTGGAAGAAGAAGGAGGTTGTGTCGAAGAAGAAGGTATCTCGGGTCCTTGGTTAGGTGGGGAAGGTTCTACGGTGGTCTTACCGCTCCTAGTAGTGATAGCATTAACATTAGCCCTAGGATTGGTCACGGTGTTCGAAGGGAGGGCACCTTGGGGACGAATGGTTTGAATCATAGTCAAAAATTTCTTATCGGTCGATTCTTGCATTTGTCGATTATGTTCTTGCATCTCTCTCATGATTCGCTCATGGTCGGATAATTTTTGTAAAACCAATTCCATTTGAGGATTATGCATGTTCATTTGATTATAACCTTGATTAGGAAAACCTTGGTTTTGATATTGATTAGAACCTTGATTAAATCCTTGATTTTGAAAACTTTGGTTATTAAATCCTTGATTATTTAACCCTTAGTTTTGCCCTTGAAAATTCCCTTGATTTTGATTAAAACCCCGTTGATTAGAATTTCCTTGAAAATTACCCCGTTGAGGACCTTGGTTCCTATTTTGGGCGGGTGGGGGTGGTCTTTGTGGTGCTACAAAACCCGGGGGAGCCAAATAGTTATTAGACTTGTAAGACAAATGGTTAACATCAACATTTGGTTTGAAATGAATCCGATCATTTTCATTGTTGTTATAAGCATAAACTTCTTGTTGATCATTGTAAACCTTGTCACAATTATAGTACGAATGTGGTCCACCACAAGTCTCACACGTTTCACTTTTTTCTTTCACGGCATGCACATGTGTAGTGAGGGCGTCGGTTTTTAGAGCGAGTGTTTCAACAAGCGAAGTAAGTTTATCGATTCTCTTATCACTCTCACTAGAACTAGCACTTACCATAGTGGCCCTAACACTCTTGGTTTGCACTTTAGCCTTGTTTTCAATAATGGCCCAAGCCTCGTTCATGGTTTTCACAAGAATATTTCCCCCCGCGGCACTATTATGTGAGTCTTGGTCGTTTAGAGTTAAACCATTATAAAACGTGTTGATTTGATGCACTTTAGTGAAACCGTGTTGTGGACATTTTCTCAAAAGATCTTTAAAACGATCCCAAGACTCACTAAACGTTTCCCCATATTTTTGTTCAAAGGTGATGATCTCATTTCTTAAAGAAGTGGTCCGTGATGGTGGGAAAAAGTAGTTAATGAACTTGGTCTCTAAGTCGATCCATGTGGTAATACTTTGGGGTGGTTCCTTATCAAGCCAAATCCGGGCTTGTCCCTCGAGGGAAAAAGGAAAAAGTTGGAGGCGAACGGCCTCTTGTGGCACCCCATTGTATTTGACGGTATTAGCTAATTGGATGAAACGTTTGATATGAGCGTGTGGGTCATCATTAGTACGGCCTAAAAATGGTGTAGCGGAAACCATTTGAATAAAACCCGATTTAAGTTCGAAATGATTAGCTCCAATATTCGGCACCACAATCGCGTCATCGTTTCCTTCAACGTGAGATTAAAGAATCTCAATCATTGGTCGATTATCCGTTGCCATCGTATTGTCGAAAGCTCGATTCTCGGGATCGGCTTTAATGACGGTCTTTTTCTTTTTCTTCTTCTTCTTTTTAGAAGAATTAGAAGTATTTGGTACACCAATCGGTATGTATGTATGCGCGTGAGTGCGCATACAATTAAAACTTTGGAATGAGGTAGGTGACCTCTGTCGACTTTGAGAGGAAAAGGATTTTCCCTCTCGAGGAGCAATATGAAAAAGCTACAAAAATATATACGTAAATACTACTTGAGTTGGCAAACCAATAATCGGTCGTCCCTCTCAATATACGCACAAGCAAGCGGGGAAACTAGGTGGCACAAAGCACTTAAAAACCTTTTTCCTTAGACGGCCTTTTATAGCGCGTCGCCTTATACCCACCTTATAGTTTGTATATGTCGAGTTCAAACGTCTTACTAGTATTTATCTATTTTGCCCTTTTTTTTCGTTATGGATGCGACTACAATAGTTAGGTGATGAAATCCCAACTAAGGCTTATTTGAAAAGTAGGTAATTTATTGTGCTACGTAATATATTATAGTAAAAGAAAAATCTTTTTGTATTTTTTTAGAAAAATATATATTCACAAGAAAAATCGAAAGAAATCGAACTAAAAATTAACATTAATACGTAATATTTTTGGTGTAATACTTTTAGGAAAAAGTATTACTTTTGTATTTTTTTTAATTTTTTTGGTGCAATTCTTAGGAAAGATATTGCTTTTGTGATTTTTTAATTTTTTTGTATTTTTAAGTTTTTGATTTTTTTTTTGTATTTTTGATTTTGTTGCAAGAAACGTAACGTTCAAAGCGAACGGATCCCAAAATCCAAACGTCTTCACGAAAAATCGTCAATCGTACGAGCGAAGCGGCAGCGGCGCCAATTTGAAACTAGGATTTTTGTTAATCCAAATTTAAGCAATTAATGTTCGTTTTTCCTCGATTCGACTCGAATTGATTTCCGGTTAAACGTTTTGACTTAACTTTGATTTTGGTAAACGTATTTTTGGTATTTTTAACTAATTTAAAAAACTACTAATTAATTAATTATCTAAACAATTTAAAAACTATTTTAAACTAATTTTAATAAAAACTATTTAAAAATAACTAATAAAAACTTTTTCAATTAAAACTATTTAAGTCTAATTAATTTTAAACTAGTACTTTTAAATAAAATCTACTAACTTAAATTTAATACTAAAACTTTTTAAACAAATCTAATGTATATTAACTAAAAAATTTTAAAAATGAATTTAAACAAAAATTTAAACTATTAAAGAAATAAAATATTTTTTTTACTTTTATTATTTTTCAAAATAAACTGGATAATTAAAATAAAATAAAACTTTTGTATTTAATTTAAATAAAACTAAACTTGATTTAATTAAAATAAACTGCGAGACTTAAACTTCCTATATTAATTAAAAGTTGCAATACAATTCACAAAAAGATGCCTAGAGTAACTGGTTGGGTCGTTTGGCGCTGAGACGAGAGGTCTGGGGGTCGAATCCCACCAGGACCAATATTTGCTATATTTTTAATACTTTTTTTGGAACTTTTTCTTTTGGACAAATAAAAACTCAGACTAATTGAGTCTGAGTTTAAGTAGCAAATCAATAAGCAAACAATCCAAACAGACAATAAGCTGATAATCCAAATGAACATAAGCAAACTTATAGCATAACAGGCAGTATCTAAATAAACAAACAGGCAGAATATAATAAGCTAACAAAACGATAAATAAGCTGAAACAGGGACCAAGAGCAGAAAATAAGCAAATAAGCTATTTAACGATGCAAACTGAAATAAGCTAAATAAGCAAATATATAAAATAAGCAAATAAATCTAGAATAAAAACAAGCAATCTAATCTCAAATAAAATCTAATCAGCAAAAAAAAACTTATCAGATATATAAAAAAAACAAACACCAAAATCCAAACAGTACTATAAAGCAATTCTAAATAAACAATAACCAAACAGAATTAATCAAAAACCAAAAATAGATTGTAACGAATTAGCAGATTCAAACGTATACAATAAACCAAATAACCAAACAAAATAATTATATACCGAAAATATCTTAGCCAACCATAAGCAGAAATTTCAGAAAATACACAGATAACCAACACAAGCAGAAACGAATATCCTAACACTAGCAGATTATCATATAACTAAATAAACATAAAAATTAACATAAAATTAAAAGAAAAGCAAACCTGATGGAGTAATCCTTTAAGAAGTAGGGTGGACGCTGTACCCCCTAATGAACCGAAATATATCAACCAAACACCACCATTATCAACCAAAACTTATCACCATCATTCTTTCAACAGTACCGATATATATATATTTTTTTATATATATAATTTCCCAGTAGGGGAAATTATCTCTTAACTTTAATTTTAACAACTATTTCAATAAAAATAAAAATTAAAGTAAGTGCAATAATAAGAGATACGAGACAAAAATTTAAGTAAAACTGATTTTCATTAATATTAAAATGAGTACAAAGCTTAATTAAAATTACAAGAACCCTAATTCTATTTTCAGAAAAATAAAATTAAAACTAAAGAAAAGGCACTAAATTACATGATAAGAGGGGGTTTTTATAGGGGAACCCCAAGAAACCCTAATTCTAGCTTCAATGTTAAGCAATCAAATCCAACCGTCCATTCCTTCTTTCTTCTTCTCTCTCTTCTAATTTCTTGATCATACGGCTGAAAATTGCCCTTGTAGCCACGGATTGCCAGCATGGCGAATGTTGTGCTACTTGTGTTTGTTGATTGGTGATGTGGCAAAGTCTGATTGGTGAAGAGGGTTTTGGTGAGGTGTCTTGGCCACTCAAATGGTGCCACGTTGGTGAGAGGAGAGGACCATAGTTAGTGATTGGATGCGATTTTTATGGGGATTTAATCCCAATCCGTGTGAATCACACGAAGTGGGTAAAACCCCCAATTTTCACTTGCGGATTTTTACTGAATAGGAATTAGGGTTTGAGAGTTTTGGGGGGGGGAGATGAAGTGGGATGAGAGAACATTGTTTGTATCGAGTGTAAGTGAGGGTAAATTGTTTATTTAGTTTGGTGGGTGAATGTGGGGTAAATGAATGGTGCACACGTGTTTGTGTATGTGTTGACCATGACTCATCCAAAGTAAATACACATTTATTTTCTTTCGTTTCTTTTGTGTATTTGACTGGTCAAGTGAATAAGATTTATCTATCCGTTCCTTTGTTTGTGAAATGGGCTTTGGGCCCAAGTTTAATACACCCGTCCCAAATTTTTGTTGAAATCAAATGGGCTTTAGCCCAATGCCTTGTAAACCGTCCTTTCTTGTGATTGGGCTTTTTGATCCGTCCCAAAACTTCAATAACTTCTCAAAATGGGCTTGTGGGCCCAATGAGAAAATGTGGGACCCACTAAGCTCGAATATCTTCAACAAGATTTAATCCGCTTAATCGAGCTCGATTCTGACTTTCTTGATCATTTCTTCAATTTTAAGTGGACTTAGCCGGTTTTCGTGATCTTGGCACACTTTTGGTCTTTTGATCTTGTCTTCGACTCTTTCTTGACTTTTCTTCGACATTTGACTGTGAAATCCCGTGTTTTCTCTTCGTTTGATCATTTGTACCTATTTAAACACAAGAACACAAAACCACGCGTAATTCCGACATTTATGATATAAAACACATGATTAGGTCTTGTTTTTACTTGATTTTAGTGGCAAAAGGATAAGTGTTTACACACTTATTAAGCACAAGAACACTTAGGCAATATAGTCATGATATCAAATTATCTCCATAAAGAGTTAAGATTATGATAATACTCAGAAACAATCAATTCACCTTTTTTAAAAGAACAAATTTTATTTAACATATTAAGTATAACATATACATCAAGTTTATCATAAGTTTCTTTTAACTCAACCCATACTTCACTATCATTTTAAGAAAAGATCTGACCAAGAAATAAATCTTCATAAACAAATTTTAATATCCAAGAAAGCACAATAGAATTACATCTATTCTATTGATTAGACAATGGTTCACTAGAAACATATATAGTCTTAGTACAATTATCATCAACAAATCTAGTTTTATTCCTTATACTTAAAGCTAGTTTCATAGCAACATGCCATACTCAATAATTTTCAGTCTCAGTTAATTTTAGATACACAATACTACAAGAATTCAAATCATTAGTTTATAAATACAAAACTGTTAATGCAATAATGCCTAAAAATGTTACTTGCATTTTTTGGTCTCGCTTAGATTTGATTACGACAATATGTAAAAACAAGCATTTACAAAAACAACGAAAAACGAATTCTTGAGTTCAAGTATTTTTCATTTGACCCATTTTCACTTAAGGTATGAATAAACAAGTACTAACCTTAATCAAGTGATCAAGTGATTTAATCTTTTCTTAAAACTAACTTTTTATCAAGTGTGACAAGTTTTTAATTTAACTTTCTTTTTAAGAAAATGTTTTATTAAATTAAATATTTGAAAATTTGAAAATGGCATATTCCCTTTTGAATTGGAATATCCTTTCTGGATATTTTTATAACCAGATATGACCTCCACCACTAAAGGACAAAAAGGGAGCGGAGTCTAGCCCGGCGGTTCCTTATCGATAAGGTACCGCCGGTTGAGATAAGGAACCGGGGGCAGATATAGCCGTTGGCCCTTTGTCCTATAAATAGTGGACCTTTCTCAGATTTTCAATTCACCTCTTTTGCACACAAATTTCCAGATTCAAACATACTTCTTAAATCACTCAAATCCTTGATTATTTGATTGATTACTACTTGTTTAGAAGTGAATCTATCTCATCCATCCCTTCCTCTTCAAGTGCAAAGAGAAGAACACTATCATTGTGAAGTGTTGAGTCCACCACCAAAGATCCTTTGAAGATAAAATCTTATACATTTATTGTTGTGTAATAGTTGTGAAGATCCAAGTAGTTGTGTCTATTTGGAAGTTGTGTATGTACTAAGTATAGTTGTGTAGATTGGTCCTAGCTACAATTAGGGCTCGACTTTTAGCTTAGAGTCGGAAATTGGTTAAGCGACGTGTACGGTTTTCTCCACCATAAGGAGCTTGTTGTATAGTGAACTCTCGAGTAAGGAGTACTCGAGGAGTGGAGTAGGAACGAGGAGTGAGCTTCGTTGTCGAACCACTATAAATCCTTGGTGTTTGGTTTGATCTTTCTTTACCCTTAACTCTTTACATTCTTTATTATTTGTGCATATATATTAGTTAGTATTAGTTTTAAATTACACTATCATTGTTCATATTGTGCATAAGAAGATTTCACTTATTTCCTTAAGTCTAAGTTTTTGAGAAAAAGGAATTTTAAAAGCCATCATTTAACAAGTAAATATAAGAAACTATTCAACCCCCCCTTCTAGTTTCTACAATTGGTATCAGAGCAGGTTGCTCAAGTATTTTTAAAGTATATTGTATTTTAAAACTTGAACCGATCTATGGATTCCAACAAGTACCTAGAAGGGCAATCTATGCAAAGACCACCACTTTTTGAAACCGATAGTTTTATTTATTGAAAAAATAGATTTGAGACTTATGTGAAATCAAAAGATTTAGATCTTTGGCATGTTATTACCAATGGTGATTTTTTACCTTATCAATTTAATGAAGTTTCTAAAACAAAGGAATTGGTCATTTTTGACAAAGCTAATGATGATACTAAAAAGAAACTTTCGAAAAAAATGAGGCTAAAATGGTGATTTATAATGCTTTACCTAAGAAAGAGTATGAAAGGATTTTTATGTGTGAAACCGCTAAAAATATTTGGAACACTCTTTTAGTAACCCACCAAGGTAATAGCCAAGTCAAAGAAAGCAAAATCGATCTTCTTGTCCAACAATATGAACAATTTGTCATCTTAGAAGATGAAGCTATTGATAGTGCTTTTGCTAGATTTAACACTATTATTACTAGTCTAAAAGCACTTGATGAAGGTTTTTCCAGCAAGAACGATGTTAGGAAGTTTCTTAGGGCCTTACATCCAAAGTGGAGAGCAAAAGTAACGGCGATCGAAGAATCAAAAGATCTCTCAACTTTATCACTCGATGAACTCATAGGCAACTTGAAGGTTCATGAGATGATAATTTTGAAGGACTCGGAATTGGTAAAGACCAAGAGTGAAAGGAAGTCTCTTGCACTCAAAGCCAAGAAGGCACAAAGCGATCATGATAGTTCCTCGGATAGTGATGACGAGGAGTATGCATTGGCGGTGAAAGATTTCAAGAGGTTCTTCAAAAGACGAGGTCAACACGTGAGGCAACCTAACAATGACAAGAAACCATTCTTAAAGAATCGGTTTGCCAAGAACGAAAAGGGTGATAGGAATTGCTTTAGATGTGGTGATCCAAATCATTTCATTAATGAGTGTCCAAAGCCTTCACGCGATAGGAATCACACGGCATTCGTTAGTGGTTCTTGGAGCGATAGCGGTGAAGATGTTGATGACAACCCCAAAGAGGAGAAATGTCTCATGGCTCACACTTCTAAAGAGGTACATTCCGAAACCGAATATTATAGCAATGATAGCTCCACCTTAGATGATATTGAACTAGAAGGCCAATATGAAAATTTACACAAACTTAGCCTTAAATTCATAGAAAAGAACAAAAATTAAAATCAACTAAAACTAAGCTTGAAAATGAGATTAATGAACTTTGGGAAAAATTAGTCAAGCTTGAGAAAAATAAAGAAGTTGATATAGGTTTCTTATGTTGTGAGAAACTTAGGTTAGAGAATGTCACACCCCACCATGGCGGAATATGGAGCGTGACGTATGGATATCATCACAACATGGCGTGTCTATAGAGATAACTAAACTACTACACGTTTACAAGGTGTGGTGTTATTATTTTCATTAATATAATAAAATCTCCTTTTTTTTACTCTTTCCGTCTTAGTTAAATTATTCTAAAATTTTAACTCCACTTAAGAAAATTATTGTAAAATTTCTTTACCCCTTTAAAATATATTATCACATGTTACATAGAAGACTAATCCAATTATTTTCAAGACAACTTTTTTTATAACTTACTACTACAATTAAAAAAAATGTAAGTTACGATATCATACCATACACTTACAAATTATTTTCAAAACCGTTTCCTATAATTAGCCAGACTTATTTGCAAGAAAATTTAGTAGTTCACATTAATAAAAATACATACCCGAATGTAGACACACATCCAAAAGACTCAAAACTTCGTTGGAACTCCATCAAACTCCAGCACCATAAAACACGAACAAACACAAGGTACGTTCAAGTTATAATAACTAGTGAACGACCATATACCATAACTTAACACATAGTAGTATATATACATCCGCATATATATACCTATTAAATCACCCAAAACATACTCGTTACCATACATGTCAGATCAATCAATCGCGTCATACACTCGTTTTTTTTCTACGAGTAACCACCATCTTACCACAAGGCATAAAACCCATCACTAAAACCAGTCCATATCGTGTGACCCCTTAATCACACAACATGACTATAACCCAAAACAATAACACACACAAAAATATCCATATCGTAGGCAACCGTTACATAAACTCATATACTATACATATACCAATAATCTACATCTCATCATATACAAGCATGTACTAACCCTCTTTCATGCAATCATACTTAGGAACGCATTGAAGTTGTGGTACTTATATAACTATGTTGGCCACCATACTTATACAATTACCCTTTCCCCAATGCACTCCCTCCTATGATGACACTTATAAGGATCAATACAACACATAACACATAAATCCATCAACTCACCTAAGCACATAACCACATAAACAATAAGGTCAAAAACTCCAACTAATAAAATTACATAGTCAAACTCTTGGAATACAGAAATCCATAGTCTAGCTAAAACAGCATAGACAAAATCCAAAACGAAAACATAATCAATTATAAGTCATGTCGCCCATCAGAATGGAAACACCTTAAAATTCATTCCTACCCATGTACTCCTAGTAACTCGAACCACCACACGATTCTTAAGGAACATGACTTAAACATCAAAAGAAAAATAACATAGCTCAGGTACATAAAATAACTCAACAAAAGATAGAAACTACCTTGTACCAAAATTATGTACTATTATGTACAATTTAAGCAAAATACAACAATGAATAGCGTGGACGATTATGGTTCAACCAGCACTAGTCACAACCCGAAAAGAAAATAACATGTGGCTAAGTATGAATTATAGTAGTTCATAACTTAACAAACATCACAAAATAACATCCAAACACATCAATTATTATAAAATGCACACATACTCCTATGACGCCTATATGCAGGGACCCTTAAGCTATATACTAGGCTACGCGACTAAGCAACCTAATTCTCTATAACCATTGTCTCTGATACCATTCTATCACACCCCACCATGGCGGAATATGGAGCGCGACATATGGGTATCATCACAACATGGCGTGTCTATAGAGATAACTAAATGAAATAAGAAATGTCATAAAGTGGTGACACAAAAGTCATGACAATATCTCAACAATGCAGGAGTCTAGGTAAGTAGGTAACAGTCCTACCACTTACCCGAGACAAACAATTAACATAAACAAAGCAAACATATAGGTGTCAACGGTATCACTTATGAAACAAACAAAAGAAACTAAGAAGGAAGGGGGATCTCCTTCTATATGCAATCCTAATGCCTCCAAAACTAGCCACTTCTATTCTCAAGCTTAACCACATTCTCACCTGAAAGAGACACTAAAACACGTCAACATAAAGTTGGTGAGAGTCATAGGTTTAGACTCCAACGCCAAAATCAAACCATAAGCTGTGAACAACAACCACTAACAAATGAACATATAGACAATGTGATACAAACATGCATTAAAAACTAATATTCAAGATTTAACAAACCAAACCAAATCCAAATCCAAGGCTCCCAGCCTTACCAAACACCATGGTACCATAGGCGCCCATACACCTATGTACCAATCCCAAGGCCCCGCCTTGTCATTATCCATTGGTCCCATAGATGCTCACACATCTATGTACCTCCCTAAGGCCCCGCCTTTCAACATCCCCTTGGTACCAAGTCAAATCACAAAACAATCATGAATCAGTTAGCAGTTAATCACATAAGTATACACAAGTCTATCACCAAACACAAAACATTCACAGCATAATTTATAAAAACAAGTCAGTGTCTCTTCCTTTTCAAGTTATGAACCAACCTAAATGAAAAAAAAACAGTGTATTTTATAAACATGTATTGGTTTCATAATAACAAGTGAAATAAGTTTAATATGGGTAAACAAGATAATGGTTAGAATAAGATTGTAGTATACAAACTAGTTGATATCTTGATAGAATGATGAAGATAAAGGATGAGTTATTGGTTAAAAATGAGTATGATTGATTTTAGTAGTATTGGAGTTTGGTTCTTATAAGAAGTAACTAATTGGGACGAAAGTTTAAAAAATTTCTAAGGTATCGAGATTTGGTAACACTAATCGTGAAGAGTCTAAATTTTTCGTTGTTGGCACACTCCATTGATCTTTCAGATTACATTGTTTTGTTTTCAGTTGTTTTGGCTAGGGTTTGTTTTACCCTATATTTTATTGGGACACGATTGTTTGGTATTCTTTTGTTACACGTCATGGCTGATTTAGTTATGCGGTTGTGGAAACGCTAGGATGAGAGGATAGAGTTGGGTAGTATTACTTATGGTTAGATATTAGAATGGAGAAATGTGTTTTGGTTTAAAGGTTGTGTTGAAGGAATGATTAAGATTTGTGGAGTTTGGAAACTTAGATTGGTTACAGGAATAAGAGGGCAAGTAAAGTTAGTTGACTGGTAGTGGGAACGAGAAGTCATGCTATGAGAAGTTAGTTAAAGTACCATTAGGAGATTGATGAAAGTACTAGCGGATGTGAGGGTAGAGTAGAAAGTTTATACTAATGGAAAGGTTGGGTAAATAACACGCAAGGGATTGGTATAGTTTTGGGTTGAAGTACTTTTAGAAATATTGTGGTAGATGAGTTGAAGTTAGAAGCTACTGGTAGTGTGAAGTTCCTAGGTAACATCATGGAGACAAGAAGGAGTGCGTAAAGAGCTACATGGCGAAGCAAGGAGCTGAAAGGACTACGTGTCGGCTGCAAGAAGGATGCAAGAGATTTCGAAGGAGTCACAGAAGTTGCGAGGACTGGAAAAGTGACAAGCACTATGATGGGAAATTTACGTATGGTTCGTGACGAAGAAGGGCAGATCGAGTATCGGGGTGGAGCTACAAAGAGCTGAACCGGTGGATCATGATGAAATGAATACATGACATGGGAGATTAAGAACTCGTGTAAGTAACAAGGGGAGTAGAGTGACTACGCGGATAGAATTTTTGAGGCAATCAATATCGAGGGATGAGAAGTGAAGCTGAGCTAAATAAGTTTCGTGGAGAAGTGATTGGAGAGTCGGTTTTATGAAGGTGTTATGAAAGATCTTTGGAAGAGACAGCTATGCATTATCCAATGCACTAGTGATTTCCATAGATTTGATGAATGAAGTATGGAAATTTTTGTTGGACGGGATAGTGTAGGAATAAGGGAGAACCATGGAAGGAGAGAACCAAGTATTCCTAGAAGATGATGATTGAAAATACCTCATGTTGGGTTCAAGATCAAAGTAGAAGTATGAGATTTGAATAAGAATTCAAAAATATGGCTTAGTAGACAAATGGAAACTAATGTGGGTATAAGATGAGAGTGTGATCCGCATGGAATCACATGAAACTCTAGTCTGTCCCTATTAGGAGGGAGTAGGAGAACCTGGTTATGAGAAAAAAAAACAAGTGAAGCTACTTGGAAAATTTTGGCGTATAGATGACTAGATAGACTTAGTTAGTGGAGCTGGATTGTTATATCTGCCTAGAATGCTAGAGGCATTTGGGGTACGAGACGTAGAGAATGATCTATACAGATCATGAACGTCTCCAACACATATTTAATCATCTTGATTGAACATTTGGAAAAGGTGATGGGTGGAGTTAAGTGATGAAAGAAAATTTCAAGGCCAAGTACCATCTGGGAAAGGCAAGCATGGTTGATGAGACATGGAATAAGAAGAATGAAGAGAAGCTGAGACGAACTTGAACTATATGGATGACGTATTAGGGTGGTTTGGATGAAGGATGTAGGTTGCACGAGTTGAGTTGTCTAAAGCAGAGAACGCGTCAACATGTATGTTACGTGGCTTGGATAATCATATGGAGAAAAGGAACGTAGACTATACTTCCTACATAGATAGGAGTAGCTTAGAAAGGGCGATGTAAGGACGAAATTGGTGAAAGGGATACATAATGGGGTGGAGGAATAAGTGCGAGGAGAGTTGGGTGATAGTCGATAGACTAACTAATACATCTCATATTTCAAGAGGAATGAGAAGTCACGTAGTTGAGAAGTTGGAAGGATTGCGTACGAAGTGATGGAATAGAGGGTTTTGCGTAAAAGTTAGCCTAATATGTATGGAATGCCTTATGAAGGATTATGGCAAGGGAAGGAACGATGGGAAGCATCAATCGTGATGTATGGTAGGAGTTGAGGAAGAAGAAGGAAGTGTGTATAGGAGCGAAGCATGAATGAAATAGGTCGAGATAGGAACCGAAGGTAAAACTTTGGTAGAGCTTAATGAGTAGAATAAAGCACGACGCATGCTAATACTGTCGTAGTGTGGAAAAGGAAATGGCACTGACCAATACTGATTGTTTGGGAGGCTTAGTATCGATAATCGAATGGATGAGGAGTTATAGGTGTGATGTGCCATATGGACGAAGGGCTTGGTCTAACTGTGACAAGATGAGGAGCAATATGACCTTGAAGGCAGGACATTGTGTAGGTATAAAGGAAGTGTTGGGTATAAAAAAAATCATGAAGAAAAGTGAGAAAGAAGTGTATAGGTGCTAATAGTGAGCTATCCAAATTTAATGGAAGTAGTTGTAGCATGGGTTTGGATGGCAGTTAATAGACTAACTGAGATAACCGTCCTTTTGATGATGTGTATATATCATAAGTTGATTTGTATTGGAAGAACTAAT
Organism: Glebionis coronaria; assembly: GCA_025667525.1. Classification (NCBI taxonomy): domain Eukaryota; kingdom Viridiplantae; phylum Streptophyta; class Magnoliopsida; order Asterales; family Asteraceae; genus Glebionis; species Glebionis coronaria. The sequence goes on from CM046881.1 coordinate 57,513,716, forward strand.
GGATATGTGAAAGACCGTCATAGGTCACTTTGTAAGGAAATTGGAATTTTTAAGTAGTTTGGGGTACGGACTAAAGGGAGTTGATGAACATGATTGGATATGAGTATATCCAGCTAACTGGAAAAGGATGGGCAAGTGCGATATTTATACAACCTTAGGAGTTACACTGAGGGCATGAGTGATTGATTTAGAGGGAGTTACGAAACTCTTTAGCGATGGCTGAGTTTTCATATAATGATAGTTATCATACTAGAAGTCGATAAATGCCATTTGAGGCACTATATGAAAGGATAGGGTGAGTTGTCCCCATTGTGGACTAGAATTGGTAAAAGAGGCTACTAATGTGGTAATGGTGTTTGTGGAAAGGATAAGAGCAACAAGGGATGCTATGTTGAAAAGGAGGAAACCACTAGAGTTTAGTGACAAAGTTATGTAGGAAGTTTCACCCATAGTAACGGGTGGTATGTTTTGGTAAAATGGAAGAGTTGATGTAGAGTTTTGTAGGTCCATTTATGATCTTTGGAAAGATCGGACCAGTAGCTTATGAGCATAGAATTACCTTGGGGGGGGGGGGAATGAGTGGTATACATGTTATATTTCGTGTATTAAGATTGGTAAATGTTGTTTGAGAATGCATATTTGCATGTACGGTTATTCGGGATTTGTGTTAATAAGGGTTTGTGTTATCAAAGAGTCATTTGTGAGATTTATTGACTGTGAGTTCGAGAGTTTGGCAATGAATTTAAATATTGTTGGTTAGTATATGTTGTAATTTGAGACTTGAACTAAGTTCAGGTGGAAATGAGAGGAGTTCATTTAGAACATGTATCCTCAGTTGTTTGCTAATGGTATGTTTGATCCTAAGGAGTAAATCTCAGGACGAGATTTCTATTAGAAGGGAGTGATGTGACAACCGCGGTTTTGAGGTTCGTCACTTAGTTTTATTTTGTGCTAGTTACGTGTCTTTACGTGTTTATGTGCTACTTGGTGTGTATAGATTGTGGTTTGGATATCGTTTCCGGTACGGGGTACCTTGTGAGTGAAACGATGTGTGATGGTTTCATGTTCATGAGCTCACATGGTAGTGACTATGAAATGAGATGCTGTTATTTAGTGTTTTACGTATACGTATATGTATTATAGAAAATCGTATTTTTACGATTTACGGTTTAGCATTTTGAGGTCTCGGATAAGGTGTTTAGTCATGTGAGTATTTTTTGGGATGATTTTAAGTCATTTAGGACTTAGTGATAAAGTTTATTTCAAAATTTGAGATTTTTTTTAAAACTGTATATTTTACTTCTTTTTCGGTAAACGCGTAAAATTGACTAGTTTCTCGGTTTTGAGATTTTAGAAACTTTAGGGGCTGAAATAAATTAACTAAATTTAAGGAAATATTAGTAAAGTAGTAATAATAAATAAAAATAAAAAAAATAAAAAAAGGGGTATTAAAGTCGGTTATACACGATTTAAAGAAAAAAAAAGAAAAAAAAGGTAAGTGGGCTTGTAGTTGGACTAGGATTTTGTGCTATATAAAGAATACAACACATAATATCAAACGCATTTTTTTTCTTCCTAGAGAGTTTTGGTCGACGAATATTAAAGAGGAATTAGGGTTTCATCAAAAATTTAGGGGTTTTCAAATCAAAGGTAAATCTTCATAACCCTTTTCAATTTAATTGTTTTAATGTTTTTATAATCATCTTATGATGGATTTAGGTTAGGGTTTAAATTAAAATCTGTATATTAATGATATTATAATGATTAGGTGAATTAGGGCTTGTAATTAGTGGAGTTATGGGTAATTAATTAGGTTAATTTAATTGAATCCGTTTTTAAAAACTAGGCAGAATTTAGGGTCAATTGTTTTGATCATATAGGGAGTTCTACAAACTCTTATTTTGTGATCCAAGTATCCTTGGAAAGGTAATTGAAGTGGCTTTCAAATGCAAGAAACGAGAACGAAATTGGAGGTGGGAAAGTGGGTCAAAATTAGGTTACAACAGTCGGAGGTCAAAACAGTTTTGAAATCAGCCTGTTTTCTTTTTATGTATTGGGGTGTTTGGGGTACTTAGGGTTGTATTGGGACTTTCAAACGAACATGGGAGTTGGTTTATATATTATAGGAAGTATCTGCATTGGGGATAAGATTGTGGGTTAGGGTAAGACCCCCTAATCATAACAAACTTTGTGTATGTTCAAAATCAGTAAAATCCAGATAGACAAAAGTATATATATATATCGGGGCCTTAACAGTAGCTTTAAGGTTGGGGCATCATGGGTATGTTTAGGTGGGCGTTTGGCTTATAGTTTGGAGACCTAAAAACCGGGACTGTTTTGTGTAAAATATGAACGGGTTAGGTATCAAACTTAATCAAGTTAAGGACTTGTTAGGGAAGGGTAATGGGGTGTTTAGAGCATATTAATGAGGAACATATATGGGAGAAGACTAGATGTCCATCATAGGTTGATGAGCCATTTTTAGAGATTGGTTCATGTATTGATTTTGTGTTTTTGTTTGTTAGCTTTTTGCTAGTGCACGGATTATTAGGAGAAGCTCAATCAGGTGAGTTTCATAGTCCCATGTCTACTAATGATTTTGACTTCCAGATGGGATGGAAGATACACGGTCTTGTTTTTATAAATTATGTTGTGAATGTTTTATGTTTGGTGATGGACTTGTGCATACTTATGTGATTAACTGCTAACTGATTCATAATTGTTTTGTGATTTGACTTGGTACCAAGGGGATGTTGACAAGGCGGGGCCTTGGGGAGGAACATAGATGCGTGAGCATCTATGGGACCAATGGGTAATGACAAGGCAGGGCCTTGGGATTGGTACATAGGTGTATGGGCGCCTATGGTACCATGGTGTTTGGTAAGGCTGGGAGCCTTGGATTTGGATTTGGTTTGGTTTGTTAAATCTTGAATATTAGTTGTTAATGCATGTTTGTATCACATTGTCCATATGTTCATTTGTTAATGGTTGTTGTGCACAGCTTATGGTTTGATTTTGGCGTTGGAATCTAAACCTATGACTCTCACCAACTTTATGTTGACGTGTTTTAGTGTCTCTTTCAGGTGAGAATGTGGTTAAGCGTGAGAATAGAAGTGGCTAGTTTTAGAGGCATTAGGATTGCATATAGAAGGAGATCCCCGTTCCTTCTTAGTTTCTTTTGTTTGTTTCATAAGTGATACTGTTGACACCTATATGTTTGCTTAATTGTTTGTCTCGGGTAAGTGGTAGGACTGTTACCTACTTACCTAGACTCCTGCATTGTTGAGATATTGTCATGATTTTTGTGTCACCACTTTATGACATTTCTTATTTCATTTAGTTATCTCTATAGACACGCCATGTAGTGATGATATCCATACGTCGCGCTCCATATTCCGCCATGGTGGGGTGTGACAGAGAATGAAGATCTCAAGAGCACCTCCATTAAACTGGAAAAGTTCATGAAAAGTACTAGTGCTCTTGATGATATGTTAAACAAACAAATTCATTCTAAGGAAAGACTTGGTGTAGGTTTTAACTCAGATGAAGCATCAACTAGTGAACCTAAACAAGTCCGATTTTCAGAAAAACTATGTACTGTACGCGGTCCCAAACTGTATGGGGCGGTTCCTTATCGATATGGAACCGCCGCCATAGATAAGGTACCGCGGCCAGAAAACGTTTTTGATGAAAATCCTGAACTTTCTGAAAAATCAAACTTAGGTGAACATCCTAAGCATCTTATTATAAACAAAGTGAAATTACCCATACTTGACGACAATGCCGTTGATAAGTTCTATAAGCCTTTGAGTAAACCTCTAATGGGAAATAGAAGTTTATCAAGACCATCTTCTACTCCACCAAGAGTACGGAATGAGTCTAGGCCTAGAAGTAGAACGACAACACCTAGAAGATATAGTCAAAATAATTCACGACCTAGAAGTAAAACTCCAACACCTAGAAGGAATGACCATAACTCTAAACCAAGATCAAATACACCTAGGAGAAATAATAAACAACAAAATGGTTATATGAATTTTTATCCTCCTCCCTTTTGTTCCCCATGGGGAAACCCTCCTCAATTCATGCATCCCAACCAAATGCAAGGGATGTTTGGAACTAACAATTTTGGACCCATGAGATATTGGGGACCAAATGTTTGATCGTGTATGTTGTTACCTAGATATGCTTGGGAATTGATTTGGAACCCGACGAGTGGATTAAGGATAGTAGTTGTTCTAAACACATGACGGGTAATCGAAGTTTGTTCTCACGGTACAAAGCATATGATGGAGGTAACGTCACATTCGCTAGTAGTCTACGTGGTAATATCATTGGCAAAGGTACGGTTTCTCTTGACTCCATGACTATTAAAAATGTTGAGCACATAGATAATTTAGGGTTTAACCTTTTAAGCATAGGTCAAATTTGTGACAATAAGTGTAAGGTCATCTTTTCGGAAAATGATAGTGAAATCGTTAAAGATGGAAATGTCATTAGAAAAGGTGTTAGAAAGCATGTGCTTTATGTCATGAAGGTCAATAAGAAGTCAAAAGACAACATATGTCTTGCGAATATAGATGATAGTTCTACTCTTTGGCATAGGAGATTAGGTCACACTAATATGCGTCTAATTCAATCTTTAGTCTCTAAGGAGTTGGTAAGACACCTCCCCAAGATGAAGTTTGATAGTCACTTTTGTGATGCTTGCAAAGTTGGAAAGCAAGTTCACTCAAGTCACAAAGCCAAGAATTTGGTTTCAACCTCTCGGTGCTTAGAACTCCTACATATGGATCTCTTTGTACCTACCGCCATACGGAGTTATGGAGGTAACCTTTATACCTTAGTTATAGTTGATGACTACTCTAGATTCACTTGGACTAGATTTTTGGCATCTAAGAATGAAGCTTTCGATCATTTCAAAATCTTTAGTCGAAGAATTCAAAATCAACTAGGATGTCCAATTGTATCTATTAGGGCGGATCATGGTAGGGAATTTGATAATGAAGTGCAATTTGGTGTCTTTTGTGAAGCTCATGGTATTACCCATAACTTCTCGGCTCCTCGCACTCTACAATCAAATGGGGTAGTTGAAAGGAAGAATGGGACCATCTAAGAGATGAGTAGGACGATGTTAAACGAGCAATCTTTGCCTCAAAAGTTTTGGTGCAATGCCGTGGACACATCGACTTATATTCTCAACCGAATTTTTATTCGACCCTTCCTAGGAAAGACCCCCTATGAGATTCTTAAAGGTCAAAAACCCTCATTGGAATAATTTAGGGTGTTTGGAAGCAAGTGCTTTATCCTCAACACCAAAGACTACCTTACCAAGTTTGACCCAAAGTCTTACGAAGGTATCTTTTTAGGTTATTCCCAAACTAGCAAAGCCTACATAGTCCTTAATAGAACCTCGGGCGTAATTGAAGAATCACTTAACGTGACTTTTGATGAAACCCCTCCTTTAACCAAGACACCACCATTGGTTGATGATGACTTGGATGAAGTAGAAGTAGTTAGAGCCAAAGAGGTTAGAAAAATATGAGTTGAAGACCTTAGTGTTGAAAAGGAAGTAAACATTAAGGAGTCTAAGGATCATACTCTCAATAATATCATTGGTGACTTAAATCAAAGGACCCTAAGATCTCAAGTCCAAAACCAAAGTAACTTCTTTTGTTTCATCTCCTTGATTGAACCAAAGAATGTTAAAGAAGCTTTGACGGATGAGAGTTGGGTCATTGCGATGCAAGAAGAATTGAATCAATTCGTTGCTAATGATGTTTGGGAACTTGTTCCTCCACCTAGAAGTTATACCATTATAGGAACCAAATGGGTATATAGGAATAAGCTAGATGAGAATGGTGTTGTGTCTCGTAACAAAGCTAGACTTGTAGCACAAGGCTATAATCAACAAGAAGGGATTGATTATGACGAGACATATGCACCGGTAGCTAGATTAGAATCCATTAGAATCCTTTTAGCCTACGCTTGTGCCTTAGATATTAAGATTTAACAAATGGATGTAAAGAGTGCGTTTCTTAACGGTTTGATCAATGAGGAGGTATATGTGGCTCAACCTCCCGGCTTCATTGATTTTGAGAAACCGGATCATGTTTACAAGCTTAAGAAGGCACTTTATGGTCTTAAACAAGCACCCAAAGCTTGGTATGATAGACTTAAAGCGTTTCTTGTCAAGCATGAGTGTACCATGAGAATGGTAGACAACACTCTCTTTACAAAGAAGAAAGGTTCTCACCTCATAATTGTGCAAATATATGTTGATGACATTATATTTGGCTCAACTTGTCAAGAATTGTGTGATGACATTGCCAAAATCATGCATGATGAGTTCGAAATGAGTATGATGGGAGAACTTAACTTCTTTTTAGGACTCCAAATTAAACAAAAGGACGATGGTATTTTCTTTAGTCAATCTAAGTACGCTAAAGAAATGCTAAAGAAATTTGGATTAGAAGAATCTAGACCAATGAAGACCCCTATGGCCTCGGATACTAAACTCACCGTAGATGATGATTGTGAGTCGGTAGACAACACCAAATATAGAGGTATGATTGGTAGTTTGTTGTACCTAACGGCAAGTCGACCGGATATCATGTTTAGTGTTTGCCTTTGTGCTCGCTTCCAAGAGGCTCCCAAAACCTCTCACCTTGAAGCGGTTAAGCGTATCTTCCGATACATTAAGGGCACTATACATTTAGGATTTTGGTATCCTAAAGGGACCAGCGTAGAAACCATTGTCTACGCGGACTCGGATCATGCGGGAGACTATGTGGACCGGAAAAGCACTAGTGGTGTTTGTACCTTCATGGGTTGTTGTTTAACTTCTTGTTTCTCCAAGAAACAAACCGCTCTTGTGATATCTACCATGGAAGCCGAGTATGTGAGTGCCGGAAAAGCATGCCAACAAGCTCTATGAATGAAGCAAGCGCTTGTTGACTACGGGATTTGTCTTGATGTTGTTCCCATCATGTGTGACAATAAGGGTGCTATAGACCTTAGCAAGAATCCCGTGCAACATTCGTGAACCAAACACATAGAAATTCGTCACAATTTTCTTAGGGATAATGTTCAAAAGGGGAACATTTCAATTGAGAAGGTACCCTCCGAGGATAACTTAGCCGACATCTTCACTAAGCCACTTAAGAGGGAACCATTTTATTACTTGCGTCCAAGTCTAGGATTAATGGAACATATTCCTTAATTGCTTTCCTTTATTGATCTCTTTCTTTACTTTGAGTCTTGTATCACTTTGAGTCTTTGATTCTCCTAAACTCTTCTTGAAAATATTCTCTTCTCCTTTTCAAAATCCTCAAAGTCTCTTTAAAAAACGGTTGAGAAATGTTTTGACATTGTTAATTCAATCTAAAAACGTTTTTCATAGATTCTTGCTATTAATCTCGAGCTTACATAATTCATATGTATGATTCTCTCAAACATAGCAAGAACAAGATAGAATCATAGAGGATCATTGTGTCATGACTTAAGGTCTTGCCTTACACACCTCCTACATCGATTTTTAAATCCATGTATTTTGGTCAATCCCTATTTGGTGTGTTAGTATGTGTTCTCTTTGTCTATCTTTGCTTTTAAGCATATCCCTATGATAAGTTAGACTAGAAAAATAAGATTTGCTAAAAAATCTTCCTTCACCACCAAAACTCAACCACTGTAGGCGGTTCCATATATGAATCGTGGTTCCTTATTAATAAGGAACCGCCGGAAGCAATAAGGAACCGCAGACAGTGCTTCCTTACTTTTCGGACTTAAATTCCAAATTTGTTCCAACATTTTTGAGAATCTTTGCTTCAACCATTTGACCACCCCAAAAATACCTTGAGCCTTCCCTATTAAACCATAAGCATTTTGCCTTACTTCACATCCGAAAATGTCTTACTCTCCTAATGAAAGCCTTGATTCTCCTCCATTCTCCCTAATTGCTTTAAATCCCAACTCACCCAAGAACACTTTCAATCCAAATTCACCCAAGAACACTCTTAATAACATCTCTCCTACCAAGAATGTTGATTGTGGAACATCTTTTCTTCCACCACCACCCTTTAGTGTTCTTCCTCCTTCTCATGATAATGTCATGCACCATGGGACATATTGTCATTGTTGTCAATATCAACATCTTGCTATGTCACACATCTATGAGGAGTTGAGCTACATCAAGAGTCTCTTAATCAAGCCTCCTCTTCACTTTCATTATGAGATCTCCACCAAGCCACCACCACCACATTCCGCCACTACCTTGTCTTTCATACAAGCATTGGTTGCTTATCCACAAGACACCTTTTTCTTTTAAGCGAATCTTAGAATTCCAGATCAACTAGGATTAGATTTATGCTTTTGGCTTGTTTTATAATTTCATACATCTTTGTATGACTCTTTTCTTATTTTTATATGACTTCACTTGGATCTTAGTCTTTGTGTTTTCTTCTCTTTTATTCTTTTAGTGTGACCTTTAGCTATGTCTTGTTGGTTGTTTCTTTTGTTCAACTAATCCTTCTATGTAGCTTGTCACCATATCTCGATTCCTCGGTGCCCCAAGCTAGGGGGAGTAAGCACCAAGGTGGAGTCTTTGCTAAGTCCGTCTCTTCAACACCGACTTGTGTAACCTTTTTGCTTCGACAAAGGGGGAGAAATGAATAAACTCGTCTTCGAAAATCTTGTGTTTTGTGTGATTGAGTTTATATATTGTCGGAATCAAAAAGGGGGAGATTGTTAATGCAATAATGCCTAAAAACGTCACTTGCATTTTCGGTCTCGCTTAATTTTGATTACGACAATATGTAAAAACAAGCATTTACAAAAACAACGAAAAACGAATTCTTGAGTTCAACTATTTTTCATTTTACCCATTTTCACTTAAGGTATGAATAAACAAGTACTAACCTTAATCAAGTGATCAAGTGATTTAATCTTTTCTTAAAACTCACTTTTTATCAAGTGTGACAAGTTTTTAATTAAACTTTCTTTTTAAGAAAATGTTTTATTAAATTAAATATTTGAAAATTTGAAAATGGCATATTCCCCTTTGATTTGGAATATCCTTTCTGGATATTTTTATAACCAGATATGACCTCCACCACTAAAGGACAAAAAGGGAGCGGAGTCTAGCCCGGCGGTTCCTTAGCGCCTAGGCGATTCCTTATCGATAAGGTACCGCCGGCTGAGATAAGGAACCGCGGGCAGATATAGCCGTTGGCCCTTTGTCCTATAAATAGTGGACCTTTCTCAGATTTTTAATTCACCTCTTTTGCACACAAATTTCCAGATTCAAACATACTTCTTAAATCACTCAAATCCTTGATTATTTGATTGATTACTACTTGTTTAGAAGTGAATCTATCTCATCCATCCCTTCCTCTTCAAGTGCAAAGAGAAGAACACTATCATTGTGAAGTGTTGAGTCCACCACCAAAGATCCTTTGAAGATCAAATCTTATACATTTATTGTTGTGTAATAGTTGTGAAGATCCAAGTAGTTGTGTCTATTTGGAAGTTGTGTATGTACTAAGTATAGTTGTGTAGATTGGTCCTAGCTACGATTATGGCTCGACTTTTAGCTTAGAGTCGGAAATTGGTTAAGCGACGTGTACGGTTTTCTCCACCATAAGGAGCTTGTTGTGTAGTGAACTCTCGAGTAAGGAGTACTCGAGGAGTGGAGTAGGAACGAGGAGTGAGCTTCGTTGCCGAACCACTATAAATCCTTGGTGTTTGGTTTGATCTTTCTTTACCCTTAACTCTTTACATTCTTTATTATTTGTGCATATATAATAGTTAGTATTAGTTTTAAATTACACTATCATTGTTCATATTGTGCATAAGAAGATTTCACTTATTTCCTTAAGTCTAAGTTTTTGAGAAAAAAGAATTTTTGAAAACCATCATTTAACAAGTAAATATAAGAAACTATTCAACCCCCCCCCCCCCCCCCCCCTCCGCCCTTCTAGTTTCTACAAAAACATTACCAACATTAAGACTGCTAATCAAATTAGGAGTATTAGTAGACATGATGCAACAACACACAAGAAAAATAAAACAACAAAACAATAGAAATGTACTTGATCAAAGCGAACTAAGTTCCGAGGCTTTCTAACCACTCAAGATGGCAGGTCAAGGGCAAAGCAGATATCAAGGATCAAAACCGATGCCATAAGAAAACAAGAAGATGATAAACACACCAAGATACAACAAATAAAAACAATAAAGCATATAAGCAATAAAAAAACAGATAATAGAATGATACTAAAGATAAAGGAGAGTGAGGTGTTACATAACATGCAATCCAAGAACGCAGCAGAACCATGCTGTTATCCCTAGACTCACTTAATCTATGAGATAACAGATCAACAAAACCAATATCACCCACAATTCACCATATCTTAACACGACCGTTAAGATACAATACCCAAAACTCTAAAAACACCTCAAGAATACAAACCCCCAAAATCTAAATTAGGGTTTCACAGAACCCTAATTCACATATACCAATATACTCACATAAAATTGCAATTAACCATGAAACCACTTTCCAATCGAACAATAACACCTCTAAAAATAAGATCTAGAAAAAAACCCAAATATTCAAACCCTAGAATCAAGATCCACACAACCGAAGGCAACCAAGGCTATGATAGAATGTAAAAACAATAATATATGTGTGAATCCAAACAACCATCCCTCGATTCACTTATTAATGATTTAGAGTTTACAATACAAAAGAAATAGAAACAAGATTGATCACAACGAATGATCAATTAATACAATACTAGAACTGAAATAGATCAAAACAGTATGATCTAATCAGGAAAACAAGAATGAACGCAATCGATTATAAAGAGACTTTTAGCGGCTGATAAGTTAATAGATATGAAACCCTATGTGAGATCATGTCTTATACACTCAAGCACAATCTCATAATTTTAGGTTTAGTCCATGCACAATACAAAGAATACAAAACTAGACAAAAAGAATGTTAAAGGGTTAAAAGTTCAATAACATGTTAAAACAACTCTTTCATAATTTCATAACATGAAAGACTTGTTATTCAACATTTATCGATATGGTACATTTAAGAAAAAAATCGAGGTTCTTAACAAATTTTACACCGCGTCAGAAAAAATCTGTTAGTGTTCTCTGTTCAGGATTCTTAGATATCCACTCTGGTTCCGTCACTTATTATTACATCTCACTATGAATGCCGAAACTATTCATATATTTTTCGCACACTAAACACCATTGATCAACTTCACCACATTATCAACATGAACTATTGAAACGAACAGTCGAATATAACAAAGAAAGACTAGGCATTCATACGAGCCGCAAAGTACTGTACTGTAGTTGTTTCTTTTTACATAAAGGGTGTGTATGATAAAAGCGTTTTTAAGAATGTTTTTAGCAAATAGCATAAGTATTTAGCATAAATGGTAAAAAAGCTCGTGGTTTGAAAAAATCATTTAGCATAAAAATGTTATCTTCTCATATGCTTTTTAAATGAACATATTTAGATAACATAAATAATGAATAGTATAAACTTTTATAAATTATTTAAATACTTTCATTAATATAACACATCCAAATTTAAAAAGGTTTTATTTATATACATATGTCTTTTACGTTTTTTACACATTCAAATTACAACCAGTGTTAATTTATGAAACACTTTTATAAATTAACTCTTACTACTAATTGATAATACCAACTGCTAAATGCTAATTTGTCTTGGAGTAAATCTTTTTATGGAAGCAATTGATGATTTGTTTCTCTTGTTGGCTTTATAAGGATGGTGTTGTAATCTTGTAGATATTGGTCAGCATCTACACTTCAATTCTAATAAAGAACATATAAAAAGACAGCTTGGTAATCACGAATGACCATAAATGCTAGACGATAAAATTGATTTATTTCAGAGTAAATTCAGGTGAATAATGTCATACATTTTGGGAAAATTCGAGGAAATTAGAATATGGTATATAATGAGTTAATGACCATTATACCCTCTTTTACTATCTATTTATACACTCTTCAACTTCTCTTCCAACTCCCCCTTTATTCCTTCCTTCAACTCGATCGATCACTCTTGAGTAAGTAGTCATCATCGAGCTCTAGTTCTCACTTCTCTTCGCAGTTCGCAGTCGCTTCAGTACGTCGATCTTCTTCGTTCATCAAGCAACTGTAAGTTTCTCTCAGCTCGCTCTCTTCACTCACACGTACGCATTCATGCATGCATATTCGCTTTTATATTAGTGTAGTAAGCATGTTTCTTTTCTTTTTTTTGACGTTAACTTGTATGGTACTATTTGATTTTATACCTGTTGATTTTTGGTAGAGCATTTTTACAATGAACACATATATGTACATATATGCATGCATATAGTTGTAGCGGCGCGCCTTAGCTGTTAGGATTCGATCGACATGTTAAGTTTATGGCGATATTATTTATTTCGCGCACAAGCGAAGATAACTATATACTACGTAGCAGTTAATTAACAAACATAATTATAAAAAATAAAAAAGAAACATGCAGTTGGTGATCGTTTTATATGCTACGTCCCCATCGACTATACATGTTTTCCTTAAGGAAAATGATATCTCTTTTTAAATATCATACATTTGTCGTATGTAAGTTATCTATAGGTTAGTGAGAAAGTGATCGATCAGTCTTTTAGACATATTGAGACATGATTAATATGTAGAACAGTGTTGATATGTATGATTAGAAATGAGACCTAAAATTATGCGTAATTTATATACTTTTTGTCGAATGTTTTACATGTTTTTAAACATTTTTTAAAAGATCTGATTTGTTTAGTTACTACAAAAATAATTTTCACACGTTTTTTTTATAAGCTAAAAACCAAAAGTTAAAATTCGTTAAGTTATTAGAGCATCCATAATCATAGAGCTTTTAAAATGTTTAGGAATTCATAAGACCATTAATCTATAAAGTTTTTGGTTTTATAAACTTCTTGCACGAACATTTTTAAATTTAAAAAATATTTAATATTTATACATGTATTAAACTTTGAAAAGATTTACTAGTGCTTTTTCCGTCAATGTTTTCTGTGTCTTACTTTTTAACAAAATAATTGTTTTATGTTTAACTAATTAATTAAAATATTTTTTTAAAGTTTGTAATAGTTTTTCATAAAAAGACACTATGATAAACTTAATAAACTTCTATATCTAATTTTAATATTAGATAATTAAATTGAAATATCTCAAACAAATCTGAACGAAGAGTGTAATATTTTAAACTTTTAAACCTTTTTATTGTAGGTGAACATAAAACGTCACCTCGTTATGGTTAAAACAAGTTATAATCCGTATTTTAAACATATTTTTAAAACCAACATAATAAATGCCCTCTATTTTGAGAAATTTTTCACAAAAGAATTAGAATATGGAGTACCTATTTTTTTCCCCCAAAATTTAACTAATTTTTTGCAAAATGCTTTCTACTTTTTTTTATGTTTATACTTTTACTTTTACACATTCATAAAAACTTTTTGAGTTTTTCAAAAAAATTCCTCTAAAATGTAATAGCATTTTCCTAGAGACGAGACTTTTTTCTCATCTAGGAAAAACGAACAACAAACTAAATCGTTAAAATTTTTAATTAAAAAGTTAAAAAATTTAAAAGAATTTGTCTTTTCAACGACAAAATAAAAGGGTTAAAAAAATTACACTATCCTACAACTAAACGCAACCAAAGTGTTTCTGTTTTCTCTCCCACCGTCGGTTTTGTCAGTTAACGAAGACGCGTCGTAACGAAGAAAGTGAAGTGTGTCAATGTCAGTTAAGTTAGGTAGGTCCTTCTCCTACGTGGTAACGGTTAGGATTGAATTGACAGCTTCATATTTTTATAACTTTGTGGGACTTCCTCGCCACTTATTTTGTTAGGTTTACTTCATGAAAAATATATGATTGTGTTTTTAATGATATATCATTTGGGTCCCTGTCTTAAACGAATAGCTAACTGACGGTTATACCTCTTGTTTAATCATACACAGACGTGTGTTTCTGTCGTTTATCAGTTTCTACTAAACTTGTCAAAATCATGCATAATGGCGAATTACGACCCGTGATTTATATATTTATCTCATTTTATGTTCTTCAATTTAGGTTACTTGACATTTTTTAAACACTTACTTTCTGTCCAAAATCATCCACTATATAAAAAAGTTTAAAAACCAAAAATCATAATTTTTATAAAGTTTTTCATCTAAAGAATCTATCATCATTATTGATGTGTTTATCAACACGAGCAGTAGTTGTGGATAGTAGGTATGAGTAGTGGACGGTAGCAGTGAGCGGTAGTCGTGACAACTCAACGCTTATTTGTCGCCGTTTCTTAAAACAAGAATTGAAAAAATAGCTTTCCTAAAAAATAGCACCGTCCCAAAATGCTCACCGCTCGTTAGCTAAACGACCACTAAAAATTTAAAATTTACTGCTTTTTTTGTCAAACAAGTAATAAATTATAAAGTGCTCTCTCTTACTGCTCATTACTCCAAAATAATTTGTCACCATCAAACACAGCCAATATATAAACTATTAATTTCTATAAATACTTACATGTAACAACTCATATATAAAAGGTGTAATTGAAATGTTGGAAATATTAAAAAAAAATTAACAATCTTTAAAAAAAGAAAATTTTGTAAAAAAATATATCTATTAATTAATGATACGTTAATATAAAATCACATGTTATGTGTTCAATCGCCGAATCAACTCTGTCGAGTCATCCGATTACAAGTTCGATATAGAGTCAACTCGATTGAGTCATCAAATTACCGTTTCAACTATCATGTCAATTAACATATCGTTAATTATCTGACGTTAAACAATTTCTCATAAGAGTTCTCGATGATAGAGAGACCATTATCGACAATATGGTGATCCTAGACGTACTAAAAGTGTGTTTATTTCAGATTTTATTGATAAAAGGTGGTTATAAGGAAGATCAGACATTCACATTTGGAAGAAGCTTTCATTGAAAGAGTTCTTAATATTTGCTATCTCTCCATGACTAGAACTAAGTTACATACATTGTGCGCACAAATTTGCAGGTCTAGGTTTAGGTCTTTATTTTTGACGTCAACCAACTCGATCTCTGGCCATTTTATTCGTTTAGTTATAGTGACAGCCAGATTGTCATGTGTATTGCATTGCATGCTTCTAGAAATTATCTCGGTTCAAGAAGTCTGAATTAGGCAACAAGCTAAGTCAGTTTTGCTCTTCTATCGCCGGTAGACGTGCCTATAATAGTATACTACATGTATTCATTCAATTCTTCATTAAGACTTCGTAAAATTTTCCATCAAGAGTCAATAACTTACAACCACCATATTTGAAACCTAGGGTTCCTACTTAAGACGGTAAAACAAGAAAACTTATATAGGTCATAGCCTCATTATATCTGATTAATTTTCATGCTGGTAAATTGTTAGGTTAACCCACATTTCTTGAAAAAGTTATAAATTACCCTTTTGCGATCTAAAATAAGTTATCTTAACTTAACACTACATATTTAAACAAAGATCTTAGTTGTGTTTTCAACTTTTGGATTTGTTTAAAAGCGTTGTTAATTGCCAAAACATAAATTGACGGAGCATCGAATATATAGAAATGATTATTAAAAAGAAAAGGATGTAAATAAGATACGGCGAAAGATCTTGATCACCGACTTTAGCACGATGATACTATTATAAAAATGGAGTTCAAATGTACTTTTTTCATTAATCAATCAACTCATGAATCCATGTCCTAGGATCTTAATTTGTTTTACTCAACATCTAATTCTGCGTGCTTATTATTTTTGTCACTTTGTTACGCATCAAGCACGGACAAAATCAGGGTGAGTTTCGAGAGATTTAGAGTCCTCTATACTATTTTGCGATGTATTATTATTTATTTATTTTGTTGAAAAATGATTTTTTCAAAAGTTATTTCATTCAAAAAAAATTGTATTCCTCACTTTGTGTAATATTTCAAAATACAGCATGGAAAAACAAACATATTTTTTTTCAAAGTATACATTATACTTTGTTTAGTAAGTTTTATTTTGTTTAAATAAACGAATTATAATATTAAATAATTAAAAAATGATACACGAACATAAGCATATAAATAAACACATAATCATACGTTCACGAATATAAATAAATAGACGACAATTTTGTCATGAGAGTTTTGTTATGTTCAATCATTTCATAAATAAACCGAATATTAAAAAATTGTGACGTAATATTCATTGAGTTTAGTTCATTTACATCACTATTTCTCATAAACAACTTAAACTACGGATACTACTAAAAGCTTACTTTTACTTTTACTTTATTTATTAACTTTTTTTTTGAAAATCTTACTTTTATTTTTAGAATATATCACATGACTTTTGACTTTTAACTTGTAACAAAATAAAAAAAAAAAAAATATGAAAAACTTGAAATAAACATAATTACAAATCAAATATTTCTAAAAATAACTAAACTTATACAATTTACACATTCTTTTTTTTATTATATTTACTGTTGCTAAATGAATACAAGAGTTACACATCGTCAAAAATCACCTTTTAAATTAAAACTCTAGGTTCCTAACTTGTAGCTCCTTATTTTTCGTATAAATTAAATGCAGGTCTTTTATTTTATATGAGAAAGCATAGTAATTTTAAATTGTAAGAGAGATCCTATTCGTGTACTCATTTTTATTTCAATTAACTGGAAATTCTCTCGAAGTTACTTGGTAGACATGACACGTACGCTATATGATAACTTAACTTATAGTATAATTTTTGTATTTCTCTGCAAAGTTCTTTTCAGTGTGATACTTCTAGTTTATGTTAAACTGTTAAAGTCAAGATAATTTTATTTATTTTGGAAAATAAACTACAAACTTCAGTCATACCATAATATAACATTTGTTGAGATGCTTTTATACTTTACGAATTATATATGACTTGCACTAACTAACTTTTAAAGAGTTTATACGAATAGATTTCTTTTCCGCCACTTAGGATGTGTTTGTCAAAATAAGTATTAGCAGTTAGCGATAACGGTAAGTATAAACAGTGAATGATAGTTATGAGCAGTAGCTGTGACAGTTTACTGTTTATTTGTTATCGCTTCTTAAATTAGCCATGAAAAATTAGTCTTCCTAAAAAAAATAGAATCGTCTCAAATTGCTGACCACTACTTTTGATAAACGATCACTAAAAAAAGCTCATCACTCTTTTTGTCAAACAAACACTAAAATTCCAAACATAATTGTCTAACGATTCATCACCCGAAAAAATTTCACTACCATTTCTTGCCAAACGTACAAACTTATACATAAAAGCGGAAACATACGCAATCTAGATTGAAAAAAAAAAACATACGCAATCTTGGAGAATTAGTAAATGTTGCTCGCTATCTCTAATTAACTTATTTAACTAATTATTTATACGTATTAAAAACGTTTTTCAAATACTTTTTACTTTAAGTCATTTCATCATTGTGACTTTTGTTTTAAATATCAGTTTTTTATAACTAAAAATCCGAGCTCCAATCTTATATGTATGCCTAACTATTTGAATATAAAAGTAACTGTGAACATAGACTTAAATTAGTACTAGCTATTTGAAAATGTCAAAGTGATGCCGACTTTCGAACACATATTCTCATGTCCGTGTTAGGTGAAACTATAGGACAACTTTTTCCAGGTAGACTATAAATTTTTAAAGAATAATGTTACACTTTTTTAATTACAGTAAGTATATTATATTTAAGAACACGTTATATGTACGTGTTAACTTCAAACCGGTTTAAGAACCATTATATTGGAAGAATATTAGCACAAGCTATAATAAGTGAACCACAATGACGACTAATAAGGGAATTCATTATGGTGATTTATACATAGGTTTATAAAATTATGAAAATGTCTAAAATTTGTAAATTATAGTGGATATCTATTTTAAGCTTGTATGACATGAAAAAGTTTAGAATGTTGAACCTCTTTATAATTTAATGCATTTGAATTATATTAGGTTTATTTATAGTAGAAATAGGTTTATAAAACAAAAAAGTTTGAAAATTAATGCTATAACACACTTATTAACCTATACAAAAGTTTATTATAATAGATGCTCTAAGTTCCTTTTCATAAGTCCCATTTTTCATAAATAAAATTCATTTGAAGAAAACTATTATGTGTCATAAACTCATAATACTACTGTAATACCTATGTTTGTTATTTTAAGAAGGGGTGATATGCCTTTGTTTTGAGGATCATATGCTTGTTTTTTTTTTTTGTTTTTTTTTTTTGTAAAACGTCAAATGTTAGTGGTTAATTGGTTGAGTCGTGCAATAACATCTAATTAGCAGAATGTCTTTTTCGAACGTTCGTCTAGTTATATTAGACATTTTATCTGTTTTGCCTGAAAGAACTTTGACAAATTTTGAACCCAAAATCTTTAGAAAAACCATTTAATAAAATATTAGTGGCCAATTGACCTATGAAAAAAATACGTACAGCTACGCGTACGTACATATATGTTAAGTTGTTAACATAAATAAACCCTAGATAACAAAGGAAATCCATATATTATTATAGGAAATCCAGCTAGCTATACCGCCTATACGTGTACGTACCAGACTCGATCGTAGACCACAAAGATTTTTCTTATTATTACATAAATTGGTAACATATATTATTATATTTATATAGCTTGAAATCAGGAATATAATTGTGTCAAATAAATATATATCATGAAACCATGATATGGTCGGCATCTAAGGCTCTCATGCATGACCTAGCTATATACATGTCTTAAGTTCCTTTAGTTACATATGCATGTATGATATTTGATCCCAGACCACCCTAACATGAGTGTGGGTCCTAATGCTACGCTTTTATAAGTCAATCCATCTCCACCATACACTTTGCATATAAAAACACGTACTAGTATATATGAACTATGAAGCAACAGTCCAATAACACATATAAGTTTGGAAATCTTATTTAGAGATTAGATATTCAACTTTTTTGATTATTCGGTTATTAATTAGGTATGTTTGATTTTTTTCTATAATTTTATGGTAATGATTATATATCTCTTTTATAAACTTATTTCATCTCATCATCATCCAGATGGTGCTAGTTGGAGTTGCAGCTAATATTTACGAGGCAATGGGTGTGAAACGATGGTTTTCATCTTTATCCCGAAGATATGATGATTCTACTGAAACCATATATAAGTTACGACATGATTGTGTTTATACGAGCTCTTGTGAATCCTCGATGGTAGACGAAGACTACGTTTCTTGGCTGGTATGCATATCGTCGTCGTTGTTAATGTTTGTTATATTTGATCATTAGTGTCACCATTAATCGAATTGTGCGTGTGTTGTTTTCTTAATAGAAAGAACACCCTTCTGCTATAAGCTCGTTCCCACTGATGATCAATGCGTCGAAGGGAAAGAAAATAGCCATTTTCTTGGATTATGATGGCACGTTATCTCCTATCGTCAGTGACCCTGAACGTGCTTTCATGTCTGATCAGGTACTTGATTTGAATCATTTGTTTCTATATACTGAGAACACATGATATATTGTGATTTTATGCATTCTCACAGATGCGTTCAGCAGTGCGGGAGGTTTCTAAGCACTTTCCAACGGCCATAATTAGCGGCAGGAGTCGTGAAAAGGTATAAACCAAATGTGCAGTTTCTAGCATGCAGAAAGTAAGAACATATTACTGATCAAACACACAATATTTGTGTTGTTCAGGTTTATAGCTTTGTCAAGCTAAATGAAGTGTACTACTCTGGGAGTCATGGGATGGATACCATGGGACCGGCCCCGAAAAATAAGTCCTGCAATGACAAATATCATTATAAAACCGTCAATGAAGAGGTAATTTGTTTAGTTACTCAGATCATTTGTATATATTCAGTCGTGACGAGAATTCTCACAGGAGATTTTTGTTCGATTTAGGGAAATGAGTTTATTGTCTTCCAACCGGCTAAAGATTTTCTACCCGAAATTCAGAAGGTATATAGTAGTAATAACATAATTTCACAAATGTACTAGTATATCATTCCCTTTCATGAAACTTGATTGATACGAAGTTATCAAAATTGACAGATGTTGATTGAGATGAGTGAAAGAACGAAAAACATAGAAGGGGTGGCAATTGAGGATAATAGGTTTTGCCTTTCAGTTCATTATCGACATGTTAAGGATGAAGACTATGAGAGACTAGAACAGCAAGTTGAGTCGATGCTGGTGAACCACCCTGAATTTCACATGACTCGTGGCAAAAAGGTATTGGAAATCCGGCCTTCCATTGAGTGGAACAAAGGTCACGCCCTTGAGTACTTGCTTGATAACTTAGGCTTCGATGATTCTGAAAACGTTCTGCCTATATATATCGGAGATGATACGACCGATGAGGATGCTTTTAAGGTATGCATCTCTTGGTTTATGGTTTCCTTATAATGTTACATGCTTGTTCACCTACAGTTGGTTTAACATAACTAGTGTTGATTTAGGTTTTACGAGAAAGAGGTGAAGGATACCCGATTTTGGTATCATCTAAACCAAGAAATACCACTGCTTTGCACTCGCTTCGTGATCCATCTGAAGTACTAGCATTCTTGACGCGTTTAGGTAGATGGGGTGCTGAAAATGCCGATTCCACCCAAGCCTAGCATTGGTTCGAATACATTTGTGTACATACACATAAACGCACGTATTACTATCGTACATTTAGCTTACCAGTCGCCGCCATTGCTAAAGCAGGAATACGAAAGCCTAGGAAGAAAAAGAAGTCACCAAAACGCAAGACACGACTCTTTTAAAAGTCGTATTTTGCGCTAGGAATTTATTCAGTATTTTTATTTATATATTTTTGTAAGTGTTGGTTCTATAGAAAATTACAACTAGAGAGTTGTTTATTCGTCTTATGAACATACATTTTGGTATTTTGTATATGATAGTATCTTCTTGTTGTCAGTGTTTCTATTTGAAGTGATTTTACATTTTTAATTTTAATTCAAGTAGAATTATAGTAGTATTGTAAGATGCTTCCTATTTCCTAATGGACCCAAAAGAACTGAAAAGGTCTTGATTTCGGAAGTGTTATTGGGCCTGACACACGTACAAGTTTTCACGGCCCAATCAGGGATTGTAATTTATAAATAGTCACGTTACAAAAAGCGGTTTCGGCGGCCGGTTAATCGGTAATTAATCGTTATACTAATTGTTCTTATTAATCGGATTGGTCAACAATCGAAGAAAATCGGCTGTATCGACCAAATCGGTTACGCATAAAAATTGGTCAAATCAGGTGGAAATCGGATAAAAGTTGGTTAAATCGGCCAAATCAGACATAAATTAGGTACATAGTTTCTAAATTTTATAATTTAATATCTAAAATCCAATCCAATTATTTTTCGATTATTCTCGTCTAACCAATTACTCGTTTAACGATACTCAACCGTCAAACTAACGTCTAACAATTTTTGCTAACCTTAAAATTACTCGGTTCCATAAACGTAGCATAAATCCTTAATCAATAATCGAAGGTTCTGCTGTTAGTTCATGGGTAGGGACCAATGATTGGATATTTTTTAAATGAAAACTTTAGTTAATTCCAAAGTGGATAATTGTTATTGGAAGTCATTGCTGTTTCTAACCAATAACTTCTTTTAAAGTACGACTAATTTCGATCCCAAAAAATGCACACATTGAACGGATCAAATCTTCTATGTCTTTCATTTTAGAAAAAACCTAAAGAGCTTTGATTTCGAATTTGGCTTTTGCATACTAGATAGAAGTGAAGAGTTGTTAGAATTATTATTTTTTTAGAATGGACAATGATTGATGTCAAAATGTATTCAAAATCTAGTTGTTCCCGTCGATTCACATAGTTTTTATGATTTTTTTTAAAAGATCGATAAAAACGAAAACACGTTATTGTAATCCGAGTTGAGATGGAAAATTCAATTAAAAAAAAGTTGTTATAATGTTTTTGAAAGCAACATGCCAAAGACCTTATATCCATCGACATCAAATAACATTTTGTATTATAAAGTATTTTACTTTTTCCGTCTCTAAATAAATTACCACAATTGATTTTTAAAGTTATTTATCGTCAACTTTAACATTAAATTATTTTGTTTGTGTTATATAATATTTAATACAAAATATACAAATAAATTGATTTTAAATGTATTTTTGTTGTTATAATTTACATTAAATATTACATAACATAAATAAAATAATTTAAAGTTAAAGTTAAACAAAATTGACTTTGAAAATTAATAATGAACATTTATTTAAGGACGTAAGATAGTTGTCAAATGAGCATTAAGCTTTTGTTTAAGTCGTGGCGGAGACAAGAGCGGGGCATAAAGGACATGTGCCCCATCTAGCAAAAAATTATAATATGAATTTTCAAAAATATTCAATTTTCTTGATAATTTGTCTTTTAAAACTCATTTTTTAGTGTAACTTTTAAAAAATATCACAATGTGTTTTTCGAGTTAAACTTTATGACTTCGCCTCTAATCTAAGATAGATGAATATCATGACATCAATAATACATTTTCAGTCGGCAGGTTTAAAACAATCGTCAAAATCTGAGTAAACGATTCGACACGGATGTATTTAAAAGAAAAAAACATGTTTTCCACTAGCATAGCATTAGCACCAAAGAAGATATTTAGTTGAGGATTAAACTTAATTGGGATACTAAAAGAAACCAACTCAACAAAAAGTAAAGAGCACTATCTGAGATTTATATATGAAAAATGCTACAACCACAAATTAAATTCCACAAAAAAATTTACAAAATGATTTGTCATGTGGTTAGTGGTTTTCTTAAAGTTACTTTTGATTTCTCTTTCTTACATGTATCCACTAGATACATGACAAATCATTTTGTAAAAGTTTTTGTGGAAGTTTGTTTGTGGTTGTATCATATCTCTTTATATATTTAGTGGCTTATTGATAACTTTAGGGCACCATAATTAATTCTTGTACCTTTATTTATTTCAATTAAAAAAAATTAGACTTTCACAAAACTTATTACTCTCTTTGTCTCAAAATTATTAATTTATGATAACACACAATTTATATAAATACATTTATTATTGTTTTTTTTTCTTACTTTTTAAATTACAATTTTATTATTATCTAACTAGTTAATTTATTTCTTAGATTTTGTAATAACAATTTCAAACAAAAGTAATAAACTCCTCCTGTCCCACTTTATTTGTTCATGTTTTCTTTTTAAGATGTTTTAATTTAATTATTCACTATTAAATATAAATTAGAAAGTTTGATCAAGTTGATTATGTTCTCATTATTTGAAATTATTATTACAAAATTAAAAAAAAGCTTTAATTAATTACCTAAGGGTAAAATTATCATTCTGTCAAAAAATAAGAAAGAGAATATTGTAATAAATACATTTTTTTAAACTGTGTTTTTTTGTTAGAAGACAATAAATTCTGACAGAGGAAGTAGCAAACTTGATCAAACTTCGTTACCTATTTTTAATAATAGATAATTAAATCAAAACATAAAAAAACTGAACAACAGAAGTAAAACGAAAGTGTCGTGGTTTAGATGGGATAAAGTTAGATAAAGATAGAGGGGGATTTGGGGTGTCTAGTCTTTTTGCATTGAATAGGAGTTTAATGTTCAAATGGATATGGAGATTTTATAGTAAACAAAATTCTTTATGGGAAAAAGTTATTCAGGCGATTCATGGCAATGATGGTAATGTGAGCATGAAGAACAGGTTTCGGGTGAATTCGTGTTGGAGCTATATTGTCAAGGAAGTGCGGTTAATGGTGAAGCGATGTGTAGACATATTTGATTTATTAAAATGAGACTGGGTAATGGCGAAGGGACTAAATTCTGGACTGACGCGTGGTTTAGTGGGGGAGTGATTAAAGATCTTTTTCCTTGTTTGTTTGCGCTAGAGAACTTTATGCGGGCGAGTGTCGGCTCTGAACTTACGGATCCTACTTTGGAGTCTTCTTTGTGTCGTAGCGTGAGAGGGGGGATTGAGTTGACACAGTTACAGAAGCTTTAAGAGGTGACGAATGTCACCAGGTTGGTTCCAATGGATGACCGATGGGTGTGGACGCCTGAAAATTCAGGTTTGTTTACTGTTGCTTCTTTACGTAAAAAAAATTGATGCGTTGAAGATTGTGAATGTAGCTGAGAAGACGAGATGGGTTAAGTTTATTCCTCTCAAAGTTAATATTACTCTTTGGAAAGTGAAGGTTGATGGGTTTCCTACTCGCTTTAACATGTCACGTAGGGGAATTGGAATTCAATCATTGGACTGTCCTATTTGTAACTATGGTGTTGAATCAACGGTACATTTACTTTTCGGATGTAGTTGATTAAAGACCTTGGTTGTAAGGTGCTTAGGTGGTGGAATTTACCGGTGACTAACTTCGAGAATTATGGTGAATGAGTTGCTTGGCTTGTTTCTTTGCGCATGTCGTCCAAGACAAAGCTGATGTTTGAAGGTGTTTGGGGTGTCATATGGTGGTACATACGGAACTTTCGTAATAAAATTTTATTTGATGTGGAGCCGCCTAAGAATTCGTTGTTATTTGATGCAATTGTTTCGTCGTCTTTTAATTTGTGTAAATCTAGAAGCAAAGCATCATTCGGTTGGAATGATTGGCTTAAAAATCCTTCTTGTATTTTTTTTTAATTTCTAGCTTCTTGCTAGTATTTGTTTGAAATAAAAATGCCGTTAAAAAAACGAAAAGAATATGTCTATGTAAAACAAACGGTAGTTTATTAAAATAACTCATAGGGTTTATGCTCATTGAAGGTTTATTAGTATCATAACAATTATATAAAACCCTAAACGACATCAAGCACATATACGGAAGCGATTTAACAAAATAATAATAATAACACAATTATAATTAATCGAATTAGGGTTACATACCTTTACGTTAAAGCAATTCCACAAGACGAAGAATGAATCACCAATTCGGGTTTATACCGTAATATACCAAGATATAGTCTAAAGACTATATTACGATCTTGTACACACGTAATACAACGAGCTAACCGTGATTCTAGCACGTGAAAACCGAACTACAACGCTTGTATTTAATCTACCCAACAACCCTAGAGAGGGGCTAGGACTAGATTACGTATATAATCGATCAACCAAGAAAAACCAACCGAAACCCTTTTTTGGGTACACCTTGCGATCGAACCAAAGAAGAGAAGCAAAAAAGATTTATGTTGTGTAGATTATGAGGGATTAGGAGGTGTATTTATAGTCCTAAACTCTTGTAACCCAAGATAAATAAAAGGCAACTTCCCCCCCCCCCCCTTGAGCCCATAACCAACCACCTATAACACCCCTTAAGGGTGTTCCAGAATCTTCCAAACTTCTTTCTTAATGTATACATACTATATATTTATTAATAAATACATAAATATATTTATTAAATAAATTAATAAATACGATAAATATATTTATTAATTAAATTAACTCTTTACGTATTGTGTGTAATCCCGTAATCTCGAGTTCGATCCTAGCACATGACTATTAAATATAAGTCCATAAACTTTCAGCTCCCACTTGGACATATTTCGAATATCGTGATTACATTGACTAACATCTAGTTATACTTAGCAATGTCACTAGTACAACTCGAGTAAGGTCTCCTGGACAAAACCTTTTAACGATTTTGCATCGTTATTATTATCCTTTTATTTCTAATACAACGTTAATAAAGATATGGATCTCAGTCATTCCTTTCATTAACCATTCTGTTTCTCGTTCATAGATTTAGCAAGATTACAAAAACAAATTTGGGTGTGGCCACACAAACATCTTACTAATCCCACGAGGGGCCCGGCTGTATTAAACTCTAAAACGAAATTGGAGGAAATAAATTCCATATTGACTACGAGCAAAACTTATGAATTTGCAACACTTCCGAAAATAATCCTTATAGCTACCAGTTATGTTTAGCGTTAGATTATTCCTCAGAGATGCACTAGATTCATAACAGTTTCCTGGTATCTCAAGTCTAAGGATAACTATTTATGTTTTACTTAATGACAAAGATCCATAAAGTAATAACATATAGTTGGGATAAGTCTTATATTCGATTCATCGAATATCATCCAAAATCGATCAATATACTTTCAAGTATACTCCACCGCTATTTTGATTTGTCTTAGTTCAATAATATTCCCATATTATTAATCGACAACGGACATTTAGCATATCTTTTATTCATGGATTAAAACATGAAAAATAGGATACACTTATTAAATAATAAAAATATACGAAACCCAATCTTTATTTCATTATATAATAATGTCATAACATCCTTTATCTAAATACTAATCACAGATATATTGCATGAGTTCGCTAGCTAGTAGCAGCCCAATCACCTTGGCATGCTTAACTACCTTTGGTCTAGGCAAATCCTTAGTTAAAGGATCGGCTACGTTATCATCAGTGTGAACTTTTATCATTTTGATTTCCCGAGCTTCAACTTCTTCTCGGACGTAGTGATGTCTACGCATAAAGTTTCTGGCGCCTTTCATGACTCCAGGGTCACTGGCAAATATTATTGCTGCAGAATTGTCACAATACATATCTATAGGTTCTTTAATTGAACGCATCACTCCAAGATCTTCAATAAACTTCCTAATCCAAACAGCTTCCATTGCAGCTTCTGAAGCAGCCATGTACTCAGATTGAGTAGCATGCATTGCAATCGTTGTCTGTTTCTTGCTCTTCCAGTCAACTACTCCTCCATTGATAACAAAAATGTAACCCGTGTGAGACTTCGTATCGTCTTTATCACATTGCCAAGACGCATCACGGAAACCTGAAACATTCAGTTCTGTGTCTGGTTTCCCACTATATACCAAAAACATATTGTAAAAACTAGAAGGGGAGGTTGAATAGTTTCTCATCGGTTTATCTCCTAATTAAAATTCCTTTAAAATAGGTGAGTGCAAAAAACTATCTTTTACTTAAAATCTAATTGCATAATGATTAGGTTCAATTCTAATGCATTAACAATGTATATTATGTGTAGTGATAATGAATGTAAGTTAAGATTAAGGAAAGAAACAACCTAGTAGGAAGACACCAAGATTTATAGTGGTTCGGCAACGAGGCTCTATCCTCGTTCCTACTCCACTCCTCGAATACACCTTACTCGAGATTTCCACTATATCCACAAGCTCCCTTCTTGGCGGAGAAAACCTTACAACGTCGCTTACATTATTTTCCGACACTAAGCTAAATGTCGAGACCTAATCTTAGCTAGGACCAATCTACACAACGTCGCCCGCTTTACTCTTTACGACACAAGGCTAGATGCCGAGTTCTAATCTAAAGGTAGAACTAATCTTCACAATGTTGCCTACTTCACCATTTTCCGACACAAGGCTAGATGTCGAGTTCTAATCCAAAGCTAGAACCAATCTTCACGACTCTTCACTTTGAAGCTAAGTGAGAACTTCACACAACACAACTACATATCACTTTATAGTTTAGTGAGAACTCACAAGACACAACCACATCACTTTATAGTTTAGTGTGAACTAACACAACTAATTACAACTCAACTAATCATATCCAAGTACACACATGTAGCTTGGATCTACACAACATGAATCCAAGCACACACATGTGCAATGGATGTACACAACTCTAATCCAAGCATTCACAAATAGCTTGGATGAACACAACTAGTCCAAGTATTCACAAATACATTGGATCTACACAAGACATAAATAAACAAATGATGAACATGACTAGATCTTTAGGGGGAGGTGATCTTCATCAATGCTACATCTTTAATCACATCACAAGTGTGTGAGTGATCTTCTCTTTGGACAAGGTAAAGAAGGAGATCAAGAGGATAATCATGAGTAAACATACTTAACACATTAAGTGATCATTTACAAATGACTAGGATTAGAAAGTAGAAAGAAGGCTGAAGAAGATGTCCAAAAAGGGTTGATGAGAATGCAGATTTGATTCACTATTTATAGGACAAAACATCCAACGGCTATATATGCCCGTGGTTCCTTATTGGAGCCCGCGGTTCCTTATCGATAAGGAACCGCCATAGGTGCTAAGGTACCGCTGGCGTAGACTCCGCTCCTTTTTGTCTTTAAGTGAATTTGAAATATCTGAGGCTGTTTAAACCTTCAAAGGATATTCTTATGACATATGGAATATGCCATATTCAAATTTGCATTTTCAATTTAATAAAACATTTTCTTAAAAATAAATTTTATTTAAAATCTTTTGTAATGTTTGACAAAAGTGAGTTTTAAGGCTAATCACTTTTATGATCACTAAGCATGATTAAGATATGTTAGTGTAATGATTATTACCTTGATGATAATGTTTGTTAGATAATTCGTTTTATGATTGTGTTTGACAATAAATGTCTTTGTAATTTGTCGTGATCAAAACTAAGAAAGATTAATTAATACTAACAATGTTTTTAGGCATTTCTTTGCATTAACAACCTCCCCCTTTTTATTACGACAAACTATAAACTTATTTACGTAAAATACAAGTTTATTCGAATTATTAACGAGTTTATCACTATCATTTCTCCCCCTTTTGTCGAAGCAAAAAGGTTAGCACAAGTCTTTGAAGAAGAAAAGAACCGGACTTTTGCTAGTAGCTCCCCCTTGGTGCTTACTCCCCCTTGCTTGGGAACCAAGTCAATAAGCTAAGTTGACATGCTACACAAAGGTTAGAAGAAAGAAAAGAAACACCAATGTATATATGTGCACTACTTACTAACTAAGTTGAGAGGGAGAGGGAAAAGAAATCTCAAATTAGAAGCAATCATTTGCTAAGTATGTCCAAAGAGTGTGTATTGACAACATCATAGTTCAATTGGTGGAATAAAGGAAGAAAAAAACATCCAAACCAATCAAAGATGATTTAAAATGTCAATGGGTTAAAAATTAGAATTTATGGAATCACCTATAATTAATTTTAAGTTTTAACCATGATCAACTCCTTAACAAATGTGTGTAATAAAATTAGAGGGAAACATAACATTCATATTACAAAAATATGAAATAACATACAAGATAAATATTCATACACACAATATGAATATTAAAAGCAAAAAATATGGAAAATAAACCACAAAGTATAAACTTCTCTAATAGTGATAATCTTCCAAGATTGCTTACAAAATTATTGACTCAAACAACTAAAGTACAAAATGTGCCTTAGTTGGAAAAGAAAGACGACGAAGCATCATTCGAAGTTTTGTTCACGGGAACGAAAACTTTGAGAGGAGGTCGAGTGAGGAGGAATTCAAGAAAATTTAGCTTGTCATAGATATGAGCAAGTTCAATTTGTCGAAAACAAAAACAAGTACACAAGGAACCATGATGCAAAACAAAGTCGTTAGATGGGGGAGGTCCATCAAGATTAGAGGTTGGTGGGGAGGGAGATAATGGATAAGAGATGTTTTCACAATGCCTAGTGAGGTTAGGGAAAGAATTTAGGTCATTGAGTTGAAGAGAGTTGAAAGGTTTAGGTGGTGGTGGAAGAATTTCTTTTTCTCCAGTAATTGGATTTATAGAGTAAGTCTCATTCTAATATTGAATCGGGGAGAAAGAGGAATTCTTGGAGGATTTTAGAGAAGAAGAATCATGAGGATTCTTGTTCTTTTTTATCCAAATGGGTTCGAGATTTTTGGTTTCTTTGAAAGCTTAGAAGAAGAAGCTTTAGGTTGAGAAGTTTTTGACAAAGAAATGTCAAGGTTAGAAAAGGAAGCATTAGGCATTGTGAGGGATTAAGGAAAGAACTCCCAAAAGAGAAGAATTTAATGAAAATAGACAAGGCAAAGATTTGAAATGAAAAACAAAGGTTTTAGAGAATGTTTAGCCAAATTGGGTAAACAAAGAATCTTAACCAAAACAGTGGTCAAAGAAGAAAGACCAAATATAAGCCAAAATCGGCTTTACTGGACGCGGTTCTTTAAAGAGGCCCGCGGTTCCATATCGATATAGAACCGCCTAGAGGCTTGAGAACCGCTTCCAGTGGACTACAAAATCAGATTTTCAAAAGTTTTGGAGAAAGATAAGTCTTTTTCAAAAATTTGCAAATCTTGGATTTTTACCTCTTTTAGCACTAGAGTATGCTAGGGTTGCATAAAAGCAACACATTCACAAAGTAATGTCTTGAAAAGGGTGACAAAATATTTAAATAACATTTTGTTCTAGTTTTAAGTCAAGTTTTTAGAGGTTGTAATAGATTTAGGTTCAATTTTAAATAAATTGAAGTTGTTTAATGTGATCACATAGATTAAAGCACATAAAAACTAAATCCATAAATCATCCACATGAGAAAATCATGAGGGAAAGGAAAGGAAATACAAGAATTAAAAATACAATTAACTACTACAAAGATAGCTAAAAACTAGGTCTTGAGTTCATAGTTCTCTTTAAGCTTGATCTTCTTTTGAAAAGCATGTTAATTTTAAAGTCCATCATTTATCTCCTAGGAGGTGGAGGATTAGCAAATAGGTTCAACAAGAAGCTTTGCAACTTGATGTGAGCCCCAATCATTTCCAACCTTAGGATATTAATGAGGTGAAAGTTGTTCAAGCAACAAGGGCAATTAGTTCCATTGTGCTTGAAAAAATCAAACAAGCTTGGATCACCCAAGAGATGGGAAATATGAACACCCCAAGAGAGGAGTGTTGGTGGTAGGAGGATGAGGAGAAGGCATGGTATCCAAGGGTGAAATAGGTGAGATGGGTGAATTTGGTGGAGTGAAGGGAAGAGGCTAAAAAACAAAGGGAATCCTTTGATGAGGTTGAGGTTGAGAAATCCCATCCAAAGGAGGACTAGGGGTGAAAGGTGAAGAGAGCTCATTCATTCTTGATTGGAATGAAGAGGAGGTAGAACCATGAGAATGGTTAGTACCATTGGTTGAGTTTGTCTTGCATGGAGCAAGGGGTGGTGAAGGTGAAGATGAAATGAGAATGGGAGAGATCTCATTTTTGGGAGTGTGAAAAGATGAAGAACCAATGTTGGGTATCTTGATCTTAATTTTGAGGCTTCTTTTTGAGGAAGAGGTTTTGGAAGAAGTGGATGTTCTAGTGGACACCATGGTTATGAGTTAAGGTTTAGAGAAGAGTTGAAGGGATGAAGAACACAATCAACATGAGTGGGTTTTAGAAGACAAAGGAATGATCCAAACTAGTAATGGGTTAAAATCATTTTAGGTGAATAATGAAATTAGGTACCCTAGTTTAGGAAAGTGCATGTTTTTCAAAAAAATTTATCAAAGTTTTACACAGATTAAGGAAAACTGTAAAACCCGCTTTAAAAACCCTAGAATACTAATACATGAAATCTCGTATAATTTAAAACTTTACGACCTATTAATCTACTACACGCGATACGAACATTTAACACGAGGTTTACGCATATTAATTAAGTATAATAAGTAATTACGTGTACTATTATTAGTATTAATATACGATACATATTTACAGAGGACATGTGTAAAATATAGCAAGAAATAATACACGACATTGAAATGCACGAACACGCGTACGTAAATAATTAAATACGAATTAGAACGAATGTTTTATATGTTTGTGGTTTGGGCCGTTTAGACATAGGGAAAACAAGAAAAGGGAAGTGGGCTCAAGGCCCACTTGGGCCTCCAAACCGGTTATAATAAAATAAGACGGGGGGAGAACATGTTTTATTTTGTTACGAAATTATACAAACCCTAAAAAAAACATCACGATCGCCTCTTGTCCTCCTCTTTCTGCCGTCACATTCAACACCAATAAACAAGGGAAGAACATGGCTTTTAATCCAAGAAAAGGGTTGGTTCGTGTGTTAGTCCCTAGTCTGCACACGCAAAAAGGTATTCTGAATCCATTGGTTGATTTTGTTTTAATTGATTTAAAAAAAACCCTAATCTATGAAACGTGATTTAAATCAAGACAGTAACATTCGCGGTTGATTATGGTTCATTGGCTGGTTTTAGACCAAACCGAGACCCCAAAAGGGGCTCTCGATGGTGTCTTGGCCAGCAGTCGCCAACCCATATGGGTTCGGGGCTGTGTCGTGCTATCGGTAGCAACCAACAAGGTCGCGGGGGCTAACAGGGCGCAGCAGTGGCACCAGACCAGGGTGGTCTCGGTGGTAAACCACTGCTGTCGGTGGGAAATTAATTGACGCCGGTGGGTAGAGTTAATGGGCAGCCAGAACGAATATAGTTAAACAGCGGGTATAAAAGAAACAGCCAAACTGAGCTAGGGTTCCAGTTTTATCGGACAACAAAAGGGCATAGATCTCGGACAGAACTAGAAAAGGGGTGTATGTTGGACAACATGTAGTTTTAGGGTATATTTTATATTGTTGTTTTGTTTTGTGCGACCGAGACACGGGTGTCTCGGTAGGCTTGGGTACTTTAGGGTACGTTATTAAACAAGAATAATTTTAGGTATTATTTACACATTACAAATAAATAGTTTACGCGACTTAAGTATATTTAATTAATGGATTTGCCTAAGTGTTTTATTTACGAACTTAAATTAATAAATGTGACTTAATTTAATTATGTAATCATCTAGCTATTGTTAGGTTATTTAAATCATCATGTTATGTTATAAATAAATGATCTCAAGTAAAACCATGCATTTTATTATTAACGAATAATTATTTGTTTTAGCATAAAGTATTTATTTAATAAACTTTTACTACATGATCATGAATTAAATATTTTATGTTAATTAAAGCATAAGAACATGAAATGCACTAAGCATAATACATGATTTAACATGAAGCAGTAATACAAGTCAAGAATATTTAAGGCAGTACAAGAATAAGTAAAACAAGTTAAGAGAACGTTTTGTAATTAATAATTATTAAGTATAAGTTAACCAAGCGACTCATACACGTCCTTCTTCATCATGTAGCATTTATGGAGTATGATCTTCTTCACGTTTTCATCTTCCACGTTATTCTTCGTTTGCATTTACTGGACGTGAGGTACGGATATCCATATTTCACTATTATTATGATTCGTTGTTTCTTTCGTTTATTTGATTGGCCGTACGGATTTCCCGTCCTTTCAGTAAAGACTTCCTTTCCTATGCATGTTTAGGATTCCCCGTCTGCAGCCAAATGTTTTTCCCCAGTAAATGTTTAAGCTTATCAGTAATCATGTTAATAACTAAATAAATTGCCTGAGCATTATATACAAGCATGACCATTTTATGTACTAGTTACGGAGGTACCGTAACCATGGCACTAGAGGCACCGGTGTCGTGACTCACATGCAGGAGAGTGATATCCTGCATCGTCCCACTCATGTTCAGTTTGGCCATTTTTAGAAGTATGTTTAGTGGGGCGTATGGATGCATCCTAGGCTTATCAGTTTACAAGTTATCAGGGTGAATGTGGTGTGTGCTCTACATCCTTCACATTGGAGCTGATCCCTCCACCCAGCACAGTTATTCAGAGGTCACCCCTCTACAGTTATTTAGAGGTCACCCCTCTAACAGCATGACGAGGTCACCCCTCCATGTATTCATGCACGTTGATATATGTCATGACCTATATGGGCTCTTTGGCATTTAAATTACAGTTTTCATGATTAAACAAAAAACTTTCAGTATTAACATGAACATGAGACTCTTTCCAGAATAAACCAGTTTATTACATGTCACCAGGTTTCACTTTCATTGTCATGTTTTCATTTTAGCCTTCACTTATGTTATGTTATTCCATGTTATTGTATATATTCGCGCACTGAGCGTCTCGCTCAACCTTTTTCTCTTTTCATGTCCCCAAACGGCAGGTACACAAGGTCAGGAGCAGGGAAAGGTTATGCATAGGATGGGAGCTATTTTATGTTCTGTCTTTCTGCATTACTTTTACTTTATGCTATGTTTATGAGTTTATATTGGGGATCGATGTTTGATTCCGGTTATCCCGTATGGTCATGTAATGTTTTAGGACATTTACCTTATGCTTTGATATTATGCTATGAATATCCTGTGACATTCCATTTATCCAAATGGGGTGTTACAATTATGGTATCAGAGCGCAAGGTTTCGACCTGTAGGCTCTAAAACTTTACTTGTGACTAGTGGGTAGTCACCAGGACCTTCCTAAGCCAACGCTTGTTATTCCATGTATCAATATTTTCAGCACCTTGATGTTTTAACCATGATGTTTTCTCAAAAAATAAAATTTTCTAATATGGATTGAACAACCGTCATCCATACTTAGTTACATGTCATTGTTTTACATGATGTTCCTTGAGAACTTTGGCTAATATGGACTGAACCACCGTAGTTCATACTTGGTCATACGTTTTCTGTTAGGTTTAGACAGTTGGTTTTCACGCATTCATTATATTTTCATTTCATGTATTCATTCATGCATGCACCTCATTGTCGCAGGAATTTTAACTAAATAATGGTTGGTACAGGACTGGCTTTATTTAGTCGCATGTGATTTTATCGAAACTTTTTGTTTGATTAGTGGACCGACCTATAGGCGTCCACACTTTCCTTTGTGTTTTGTGAACCGACCCATAGGCGTTCACTCATGTACATATCATCATATTTCTTAACCATGCATTTTAAACCGTTTCATGCATTATAAATTGTTTCATGCTTTATAAAGTACTTCATGCATCTTTTATGTTTAGGTCATGTTATATTGTGTCAGACTTACCATTTATGTTGCATTAAATTGCATTGTGAAACGACTCATAGTCGTCCACACTATCGTCATAACTTTTCATGTCCTCTCATTTATTTGTTATGTTTCTTTATGTCAAGTATGTTTTCATACTATCATGGTTAACTTCGTTTTCATGCTGATTATGTTTTATGCTCTTTCATGTTAAATTTTTTTTTCAATGTTTCTTCATGATAGTTTCATCTTCATGATGATTATGTTCCATGCCTCTTTATGTAAGTTATGTTTTCATCATGTTGATCATGCCCTCATGCTAGACAATGATGGATTTCATTTAATCCTGCTTTTATGATAGTCATGGTTGGTTTTCATTAATCATGTTTTCATGCAAATCATCGTTGAATTTCATTTAACCACACTTCTAGTTTCTTTCTCTATGCAACCAGATTGATGTCTATGTTGGAATTGCTAGGCTATCATGATGCTCATTCCAGCTCGGTTTTTCTAACCGTTTAACCAATTATTTCCTTTAAAATCAAGTCAGATGATCGACCCCACACTGATCATTTCATGTATATTCCATGTGTAATCCATGTACCACGTTCCACATGTACTCCATGTATCATATTCCATTGCACTACACGTGTCGTAATACATGTGTATTTCATCTAGAAATACTCCACGAGTATTTGCTAGTCGATTCTAAATCATCTCAGGCGTATTCCACTTGTTGATATTCTACAAGATGCCGATGCCGCTCATAGCTTGGGAATGTTACTAAATGTTGATGTTGCTGATTATTTGGAGACGCTACGAGATGCTGATGTTGTTTACAACCTGGAGATCTTACAAGACGAAGACAAAGGCGTTAGACCAAGCGATCGGACGAGAAGATGCTTCACCACATATGATTTCCATCTCAATTCATGTCCTTACCTTTTAGTTATATGTCGCACATCATTCAGTTATCTTTTCAGTCATATGAGTGGAACCGGTACCAGCCAACCACTCAGCTGAATAGTTACATGAATCACCGTCATGAGAATGACCATTATGTGACTGACAGACAAGACAATAGTAACCACTACTGTGACAACAAGTATTCTAGCAATCACAACAGAACACCGGTCACAGACTTAACCAGAATTACAAGGGTCAGCAGTCTAGCAGATCCGCCAACTCTGGCATTTTGACCACCATTTTCATTTTTGATTTCTTTTCATATGTTAAGGCATCCGTCAAGACACATCCTCGCATGTATATGTACTGAAGAAACATGTCCAGATACCAGTCAAGACACATGTCACACGTATAGTTCTCAGGACATGAGAAGACAAACTCATGCATAACTTCTGAACTCAGACTTAGTGATTCAAGGTATCTTTCCAATGGTATACTTAGTTTATGGTGCCATGTACAAACCAAGCCACTAAAATTTCAGTACCATCTTTGACTTATTGTCATAGTTGGTCACGAAGTGTTTATTCTGTGTAAGACGGACGAAACACATTTAACGAAATCTGCCACGTTTACTTCGTGTGCAAACACGAAACTTTCATTTCACGATTTCATATTCGGATATTCATGTCCACCTTAGAAGCCGTTGTATCATCTATGTATATATGGATTTTCAATTTAGGCTGATGACAAGATCTTTCATTTCTACAGTAAATCATTATTCGTACCAGACTATATTTAGTGATGTTTAGAGTCCTCAATACATTCAGCCTGGGTTTTCCACCAGGAAAATCGGTGATTTTTTTTCTTCGGCCTTACAAGCATGTATTATTGGCTACGAAGATTTTATAGCTATTATTTATGATACGACTCCTGATACTCTCATTCATTAATCAGTCAATAATTTCCGAATCTTCCCTGATGTATTACCAGAAGGAACTACCAATCATACCACCATTCATAACTGTATTTTCCTTTTCAAGTATTATTGATCTATCCAATCATCTACCAGACTCTAAACACTTTCCATATCGATTTAATGATATGGCTATCAACAGTTGTGAGTGAAAGAGCAGAACACTTCCGTGACTGTTCTTCGCACACGTTATGGTCATTATGAATCCATGTTTGTGCCTTTTGTTCATGAATGCCAGCAGTAATTGAGGATTTGAGAAATCAAATTTTCATGAACTCTGGACAAGTTTGTTATTCTATTCATTGCTAATACTATGACCTTCTTTAAGCTTAGAAGAGTACGATGACCATCTTCGTTCTATGTTACAAGATTTACAACGGAGGAACTTCACGTTGAAATTTTCTGTACGTATGTAGTTGATTTCAGTGACACGTTGAGTCACATTGTTTAATTTGCCCATGATTATGCCTATGCGTAAAGGAGAAAATCCTACGTCTAACTTATGTGTTCCAGAAAATCATACGTTAAGAGAAGTCTAAATTTTACTTAGACTCTTAGCTTTCCTATTGCTATGTATTCAGACCCTACCAAGATGTATCATGATCTCAACGAAATTTTGGTGGAGAAACATGAAACAAGATGTAGTTATGTTCGTATCTAAATGCCTGACTTTTTAGCAGGTTAAGATAGAACACCAACACGCTTGCAGTTATCTAAATCGTTAGAAATTTTTGAATCGTTGTTCGATCATTTAACTTAGCCTACACGTTTTCTTTCATCTGAAAGGAGTACGCAGTAGAAGACTATCAGATATTTTCCAGTCAATGATCATACGATTACACGACATTCTTTCAGCTACCAGATTAGATAAAGGTTTATGTTAGCATGCATTATTTGCGTTTACGTCTGTATGATTATTCAGCTCTTAAGTTATATCTCACGTTAGCATTCATGACCTTGTTCACGCTTATGTCCCTTGTTCATCTTATGATTAGGCTTTTCACTTCCACGTTTATGACATGATTCACGTTCATGATTTACGTTCATGATCATATCCCATCTTATGATTTACGTTCACTTCCATTCTAGAAAGACTGTAGAAAACTTTGAAGACCAGACTCAAGCTTAGTATGACTTTCCATCCTCAGATAGACGTTTCGCGTCACATTTCACGTCTTATCTAGTATCATTGATTTTACCTCCTCAGTTATTGCACGTTCACGATATGTTCCCATGTTATGTTTACCCTACGTTCTCATGTCACGTTCACGATATTTTGCACGTATTTTCACTCACCATATGTCTCATATTTCATGTATCATATCCCCAAGTATCACGTTCACAATTATTCACGTATCATGTTCAAAATTGTTCACGTGCTACGTCTCAATATGTCTCACGCATCAATGCTTTGTGCATGCTTATACCAGTGAGAATGATAGTTAGCATCATATCGTTCATGTATCTTTTCATGTTATTTCTTATCCTCTTTTCTTCCATAATTCGGATATGTTCTTTTCAGCCACTCCACGTTGTATGTCCCTTTTAGTCACGTCACGTCCATATCTTTCCAGTTTATCGTATCTCTAATTCGAGTTGAATTTTTCTTTTTAGAGGGGAGGAGCTGTAAAACCCGCTTTAAAAACCCTAGAATACTAATACATGAAATCTCGTATAATTTAAAACTTTACAACCTATTAATCTACTACACGCGATACGAACATTTAAGACGAGGTTTACGCATATTAATTAAGTATAATAAGTAATTACGTGTACTATTATTAGTATTAATATACGACACATATTTACGGAGGACATGTGTAAAATATAGCAAGAAATAATTCACGACATTGAAATGCACGAACACGCGTACGTAAATAATTAAATACGAATTAGAACGAATGTTTTATATGTTTGTGGTTTGGGCCGTTATACTTAGGGAAAACAAGAAAAGGGAAGTGGGCTCAAGGCCCACATGGGCCTCCAAACCGGTTATAATAAAACAAGACGGGGGGAGTACCTGTTTTATTTTGTTACGAAATTATACAAACCCTAAAAAAACATCACGATCGCCTCTTGTCCTCCTCTTTCTGCCGTCACATTCAACACCAATAAACAAGGGAAGAACATGGCTTTTAATCCAAGAAAAGGGTTGGTTCGTGTGTTAGTCCCTAGTCTGCACACGCAAAAAGGTATTCTGAATCCATTGGTTGATTTTGTTTTAATTGATTTAAAAAAAACCCTAATCTATGAAACGTGATTTAAATCAAGACAGTAACATTCGCGGTAGATTATGGTTCATTGGCTGGTTTTTGACCAAACCGAGACCCCAAAAGGGGCTCTCGATGGTGTCTTGGCCAGCAGTCTCCAACCCATATGGGTTCGGGGCTATGTCGTGCTATCGGTAGCAACCAACAAGGTCGCGGGGGCTAACAAGGCGCAACAGTGGCACCAGACCAGGGTGGTCTCGGTGGTAAACCACTGCTGTCGGTGGGAAATTAATTGACGCCGGTGGGTAGAGTTAATGGGCAGCCAGAACGAATATAGTAAAACAGCGGGTATAAAACAAACAGCCAAACTGAGCTAGGGTTCCAGTTTTATCGGACAACAAAAGGGCATAGATCTCGGACAGAACTAGAAAAGGGGTGTATGTTGGACAACATGTAGTTTTAGGGTATATTTTATATTGTTGTTTTGTTTTGTGCGACCGAGACACGGGTGTCTCGGTAGGCTTGGGTACTTTAGGGTACGTTATTAAACAAGAATAATTTTAGGTATTATTTACACATTACAAATAAATAGTTTACGTGACTTAAGTATATTTAATTAATGGATTTGCCTAAGTGTTTTATTTACGAACTTAAATTAATAAATGTGACTTAATTTAATTATGTAATCATCTAGCTATTGTTAGGTTATTTAAATCATCATGTTATGTTATAAATAAATGATCTCAAGTAAAATCATACATTTTATTATTAACGAATAATTATTTGTTTTAGCATAAAGTAATTATTTAATAAACTTTTACTACATGA
Organism: Glebionis coronaria; assembly: GCA_025667525.1. NCBI lineage: Eukaryota > Viridiplantae > Streptophyta > Magnoliopsida > Asterales > Asteraceae > Glebionis > Glebionis coronaria. Next base: position 57,553,391 of record CM046881.1, read on the forward strand.
TCATGAATTAAATATTTTATGTCAATTAAAACATAAGAACATGAAATGCACTAAGCATAATACATGATTTAACATGAATCAGTAATACAAGTCAAGAATATTTAAGGGAGTACAAGAATAAGTAAAACAAGTTAAGAGAACGTTTTGTAATTAATAATTATTAAGTATAAGTTAACCAAGCGACTCATACACGTCCTTCTTCATCATGTAGCATTTATGGAGTATGATCTTCTTCACGTTTTCATCTTCCACGTTATTCTTTGTTTGCATTTACTGGACGTGAGGTACGGATATCCATATTTCACTATTATTATGATTCGTTGTTTCTTTCGTTTATTTGATTGGCCGTACGGATTTCCCGTCCTTTCAGTAAAGACTTCCTTTCCTATGCATGTTTAGGATTCCCCGTCTGCAGCCAAATGTTTTTCCCCAGTAATGTTTAAGCTTATCAGTAATCATGTTAATAACTAAATAAATTACCTGAGCATTATATACAAGCATGACCAGTTTATGTACTAGTTACGGAGGTACCGTAACCATGGCACTAGAGGCACCGGTGTCGTGACTCACATGCAGGAGAGTGATATCTTGCATCGTCCCACTCATGTTCAGTTTGGCCATTTTTAGAAGTATGTTTAGTGGGGCGTATGGATGCATCCTAGGCTTATCAGTTTACAAGTTATCAGGGTGAATGTGGTGTGTGCTTTACATCCTTCACATTGGAGCTGATCCCTCCACCCAACACAGTTATTTAGAGGTCACCCCTCTACAGTTATTTAGAGGTCACCCCTCTAATAGCATGACGAGGTCACCCCTCCATGTATTCATGCACGTTGATATATTTCATGACCTATATGGGTTCTTTGGCATTTAAATTACAGTTTTCATGATTAAACAGCAAACTTTCAGTATTAACATGAACATGAGACTCTTTTCAGAATAAACCAGTTTATTACATGTCACCAGGTTTCACTTTCATTGTCATGTTTTCATTTTTGCCTTCACTTATGTTATGTTATTCCATGTTATTGTATATATCCGCGCACTGAGCGTCTCGCTCAGTCGTTTTCTCTTTTCATGTCCCCAAACGGCAGGTACACAAGGTCAGGAGCAGGGAAAGGTTATGCATAGGATGGGAGCTATTTTATGTTCTGTCTTTCTGCATTACTTTTACTTTATGCTATGTTTATGAGTTTATATTGGGGACCGATGTTTGATTCCGGTTATCCCTTATGGTCATGTAATGTTTTAGGACATTTACCTTATGCTTTGATATTAAGCCATGAATATCCTGTGACATTCCATTTATCCAAATGGGGTGTTACAAAAACATGTAAAGCAAAGATTCTGTCAAAACAGGAACAGGCGGTTCCTTACGTAGGTGCGCGGTTCCTTATCGCTAAAGAACCGCGGGTTCGATATGTAACCGCGTCCAGTGGTCACAGAAAAGTGCACTCCCTTAAACTTTGTCAACCCAGATTTCACACAGGTAAATATCAAGACAAAGTTAACAATAAGTCAAAATCTAGGAGGCTAACAAACACATAATAAGCACAAAGCTATGTAAATCGAACGAACAATTACACAGTTAATTAAGGATTAAATAGTTAGCAATCCAAACAAGTAGTAATAGTTAATACACAAACATAAGAGAAAAGAAAGCAAATGTTCAACACATAGCATGTTCAACAACATGTTCTCCTTGAATAAGATCAAAGTCTTTATCTTCTTTTCTTTCCAAATCCCTTGATCAAATTCCCCAAGTATTTGAATCCCTTTCTTGACTCCACCCGATGTTCGAACAACTCACCTCGAGTCCTAAGATTTTCACGGTAGAGACACTCCATTTTGAGGTCTTCCGGTACTTCACTAGTGGAATGGTGAGGAGGAGGAGCTAAGTCTTCAAGTCCATCCACGAATGAGTTTGTGGATTGACGGGAGTTACTTGAAGAGCCGACATGAGCACTAGTACCTATGTCACCACCATCACTTGGTGACATATCAAAGTCCTCTTCGTCGGACTCTTGTTGATTATGTTTTCTCGAGCCTTTATCACTTCTAGGCTTTCTTTCATATACCTCTTGAATAGGTAACATCACCCGTTGAACCGGTTAAAAGCGAGAGAAGTCAAGGAAGGGGAAATCATGAACAACCCTCTTAAAGAGGCGAGTAAGAAGCATACCATAGGGTAGATTTGTTTTGGGTTTGGAAAGAGCATAATTAATTCGTCGAGCGATAAAGTATGCCAAATTGTACTTGGTTTCGGTATAGATGCAAAATAGCATATGCACCATACATGTCGGAATGTGATCCCGGTTCCCACCAAGACAAAATACATTCTCCCTAAGGATCTCGGACCAACGAACCATATAATCCTTAAGGTCACTTGAGAGAACCTCATAACGATTTACAAGTAGTTTATTAGAATGAAGGTTGCTCACAACGTTTCCATCACGCTCTTTGGAAATGATTTCAAGGATAAACTCGAGATCAACTTCATAGTTGTCATTTGGAGGTTTATCATTGGATTCATAGAGAGCATCAAGTCTCCATTTGTCCCTGAAACGACAAGTACCCTCAAATGGCACACCAAGAATTTGACCAAAGGTTTCAAGAGAGTATTGAATGACTTGATCATTCAATAAGAATCTAACGAATATTCTACGATTGCATTCAAAGATAGAATAGGTGCTAAAGAACTCTAAAAGAAATACGGAATATATCACTTCATCTATCTAAAGCAAACAATCAAACCTCGTAGGCTCAAACATAGATTTGATATAGTCATAACCCGTAATTTCTTCATTAAAAGTTCTACCTTCATGGAAACAACGTTTTGAAAGAGACGAATAGGAGTTTTGGAGTTGGATAGAAGCAAAAAATTGAGAAAGGTTTGGCATGTATCGTCTAGTGTATTGATGATCTCTTTGATATTCCGAAGGCATGATTAGTACCTAAATACAACAAACAAAAATATTTCTCCAATCACTCATATAAAAAATTAAAAATCGAAATTTCAAAAGATGAGAATGTGTTTCATCAATAACTTGACAAACAAAGGATTAATCCTTGTCATTCTCATGTTCACAATGTAACCATTTCACCATTGATCAAAACATATGAACTATGCAAAATCAACAATGATCTAGAACATTGGTTTTTCAAAAACAAGGTTTTTAGGTAGGCATTTAACAATGCCATTACCAACTTGTTCATGGTTTCATATCAATTCCATCAATCAACCAAAATATTTAGTCAAAATTCGGATTTGTTCGACAAGTGGGTTTTAGTGAAATCTCTATGAATATGAACCTAAGGAATCATAATAACAATACTATGTCAACTCTTATTCCTAGTAAGGTTTCGATTCAATGTCAATTTTAAAAATCCCGAAGTATGAATGTATGAACCTAGAACAAATTAGATGAAATTGAAAGAGATAACTTACAATTAATTGATCTTGGATGATGGATGAGTGAAACTCACGAATTTGAATCAATTAATTTGAGTGATTGAAGGTTTTTGAAGCTTCAACAATGGTGGAAAAATGGAGAAAAACGTTAGTTGTGTGTGAAGGAGAGAGAAAGACAAGTTTGAAAAAGCTATTTTAATAAAACTGGCGCTCTGACAAAAGCTACTGCCCGCGGATCCTTATCGATAAGGAACCGCGCCTTTGAGCCACCGAGATAAAGAACCGCCTACAGAGGAAGGTTTTTATCAAAGAAAAACGATGAATTTTTAAAAACCAAATTTTTTAAAATATTAAAAATATATCTTAGACCTTTTAGGATATCATTGGACCACCACAACACTAGGTAATAATGCCTTGTTGAAGGATTACGAGTTGAATCGAGATAGGAAAAGACCGAAACGAACAAACGACTACTCGTAGCGATAAGGCAAAGGGAGAGGAGTCAAGAGAAGTGAATCAAGACCAAGGACACTGATCAAAGGACAAATGACATTCTTCAAATTGATGATGTGAAGATCTTGTGTCATATATAGTGGTTTTAAGACGTGCCTTTCTGGCGATAGTCTAAACGGCTTTGGTAATGAATTAAACCAAGCAATTTTGATGCATAGAATAAGATCATTTTCAAGAGTAGTCTTATTCTATTTCAAAATATGAGAAAAGTATAGATTCACTTTCTCTCCCACATGATCGGATAATTATTGCTAGAATTAACAATAACAATATCCTTGGAATATTTCAATTCCAAATGTGTAAAATCCACCTACAACTTAATGAAGTAGTTTGGTATCTCAAGGGATTCAATAATCATCCTAGAGATGAGCTTAATTGCACAAGTTATACATGATATAGGGCCTACTAACCGTAAGGGTGAAAACCATGGAAATCATGCTTGATACTTTAAGCTTCTACTAACTCACCCTACATCTCCATAGTGAGTCAAGTATCCAAATAATGAAGGTTTGAGAGGGAAAAAGAAAAGAATCACAAACCACAAATAGTCAAGGCAAGGATGCCAAGAACAATCATATAGTCAATTAATGATCAAAAGAAAGATCAATAGGGCGTGTGGAAGAACGAAAGCGTACCTTGGCCACAAATTACATTCCAAGCTTTCAAGGAATCGATATAAAACCCAACTTTGACTAATAGTGACTACTAAGTCTTCAAAGACTAGTATCACTTCTACCCATCTTGATATCATCATTCAATGATGTTGAAAATCAAAGAAGATGAGTCTTTAACTCAATCCACAATCAATAGAATGATTTATCTTCATGAGTACCTACACATAACAAGATGCAAACTAGTAGATACATTTCAAGAGTAAATCTAAAATGCATTAATACTACTAATTTAAGTAATATCCAATATTAACATTTAAAAAGGCTTATTTTCAACAAAAAAAGTTTTGACCAAAGAAAAACTTTAGTACAACTTAACCTTCTAATTTGAGGAGACAATGGATCGATCCAAGTTTTAAAGTACAATATACTGCAAAGATCTTGTGTCACCATCGCTCTGATACCAATTGTAGAAACTAGAAGGGGGATTGAATAGTTTCTCATCGGTTTATCTCCTAATTAAAATTCCTTTCAATTAGGTGAGTGCACAAAACTATCTTTTACTTAAAAGATAGTTGCATAATGATTAGGTTCAATTCTAATGCATTAACAAGGTATAGTAGGTGTAGTGATAATGGATTTAAGTAAAGAGTAAGGAAAGAAACAACCTAGTAGGAAGACACGAAGATTTATAGTGGTTCGGCAACGAGGCTCTATCCTCGTTCCTATTCCACTCCTCGAGTACACCTTACTCGAGATTTCCACTATATCCACAAGCTCCCTTCTTGGCGGAGAAAACCTTACAACGTCGCTTACATTATTTTCCGACACTAAGCTAAATGTCGAGACCTAATCTTAGCTAGGACCAATCTACACAACGTCGCCCACTTCACTCTTTTACGACACAAGGCTAGATGTCGAGTTCTAATCTAAAGGTAGAACCAATCTTCACAACGTTGCCTACTTCACCATTTTCTGACACAAGGCTAGATGTCGAGTTCTAATCCAAAGCTAGAACCAATCTTCACGACTCTTCACTTTGAAGTTAAGTGAGAACTTCACACAACACAACTACATATCACTTTATAGTTTAGTGAGAACTCACAAGACACAACCACATCACTTTATAGTTTAGTAAGAACTAACACAACTAATTACAACTCAACTAATCATATCCAAGTACACACATGTAGCTTGGATCTACACAACATGAATCCAAGCACACACATGTGCAATGGATGTACACAACTCTAATCCAAGTATTCACAAATAGCTTGGATGAACACAACTAGTCTAAGTATTCACAAATACATTGGATCTACCCAAGACTCAAATAAACAAATGATGAACATGACTAGATCTTTAGGAGGAGGTAATCTTCATCAATGCTACATATTTAATCACATCACAAGTGTGTGAGTGATCTTCTCTTTGGACAAGGTAAAGAAGGAGATCAAGAGGAAAATCATGAGTAAACATACTTAACACATTAAGTGATCATTTACAAATGACTAGGATTAGAAAGGATAAAGAAGGCTGAAGAAGATGTCCAAAAAGGGTTGATGAGAATGCAGATTTGATTCACTATTTATAGGACAAAACATCCAACGGCTATATCTGCCCGCGGTTCCTTATTGGACCCCGTGGTTCCTTATCGATAAGGAACCGCCATAGGTGCTAAGGTACCACTGGCGTAGACTCCGCTCCTTTATGTCTTTTAGTGAATTTGAAATTTCTGAGGCTGTTTAAACCTTCAAAGGATATTCTTATGGCATATGGAATATGCCATATTTAAATTTTCATTTTCATTTTAATAAAACATTTTCTTAAAAATAAAGTTTATTAAAATTTTTTTGTAATGTTTGACAAAAGTGAGTTTTAAGGCTAATCACTTTTTATGATCACTAAGCATGATTAAGATATGTTAGTGTAATGATTATTATCTTGATGATAGTGTTTGTTAGATAATTCTTTTTATGATTGTGTTTGACAATAAATATCTTTGTAATTTGTCGTGATCAAAACTAAGAAAGATTAATTAATACTAACAATGTTTTTAAGCATTGCTTTGCATTAACACATATCTTTCGTACTCCTCAAATACTTTAGAATATGTTTAACAACAGTCTAGTGGAGCTTCCCTGGATTCTGTTGGTATTCACTGACCAAGTTCTGAGCAAACGCCACATCAGGCCTTGTGCATCTAACAACAAACATTATAGATCCTACAGCCGAAGCGTAAGGCAGCTTTTGCATGTATGCCTCCTCTTTAGGAGTTGATGCATCCATTTCTTGACTCAGATTATGCTTAACTTCCATAGGTTGAAAACCTTTCTTGGAATTATGCATATTATACTTCTTCAAAAATCTTATCTATATAAGCATCTTGACATAGACCAATTAACCGTCTTTTCTTGTCCTGATTGATCTTAATTCCCAGAATGTATGCAGCTTCTCCTAAATCCTTCATAGAAAAACATTTACCAAGATAATCCTTAACAGCTTTAAGTCTTGGAATGTTACTTCACATGATTAATATGTCATCAACATATAGGACTAGGAATATCACTCCCACTAGCCTTGCAATATACACATGGCTCACTATGATTCTGAATAAATCCAAACTTTTTGATTTATTCATCAAATCTTTTATTTCATTGACGAGATGCTTGCTTCAAACCATAAATGGACCTTTGAAGTTTGCACACATGTCCTGGATTCTCAGGATCAACATACCCTTCTGGTTGTTGCATATAGATGTCATCATCTGAGCGACCGTTCAAGAAGGCAGTTTTAACATCCATTTGCCATATCTCATAGTCATAGCATGCTGCTATAGCTATGAGAATCCTAATAGATATTAAGTCTGCTACAGGAGAAAATATCTCCTCGTAGTCTACGCCAAAAGTTTGAGTAAAACCTTTAGCTACTAAACGAGCTTTATAGGATTGTACTTTTCTGTCCATATCGGTTTTCTTCTTGTATATCCACTTATGCCTCATTACTTTAGCATTCGGTGGTGGTTTTAAACATCATTTACTTTCATGGATTTCATTTTCTCATCCATAGCAACCATCTACTTATCAAGGATCAAGTAAGACAGATTTATAATTAGCGGGTTCACCTAGATCCCCTAACTCATCATCGTCCTCTATGTTAAGACACATATTGCTATTTGCGTTTTTAATCCTTGCAGATCTACGTAGAGGAACTAATTCTGATGGTACCGGTAGACTTTCTGGTTCTACAAGAATTACATCGCTAGTGTTTTCAAAAGGTAATGTATCTATATGACTCTCCTCAAGATCATAATTTCTCCCACTGAATTCTTGATTAACAAGATTAGATTCAAGGAAGTCTCCATACCTAGCAACAATTACTTTGTTCTCAGGTGGATAATAAAAGTAGTAACCCATAGTTTCCCTAGGGTATCCTACAAAGATACATTATATAGATCGTTGTTGGAGTTTGTCACCCGAGTCACGTTTAACATACGCCTCGCAACCCCAGACCTTTAAATAATAAAAATATGGCTTCTTGCCATGCCATAGTGTAGAAACTAGAAGGGGGTTGAATAGTTTCTCTTCGGTTTATCTCCTAATTAAAGTTCCTTTCAATTAGGTGAGTGTCAAAACCATCTTTTATTAGAAAGCTAGTTGCATAATGATTAGGTTCAATTCTAATGCATTAACAATAAGTAGTAAGTGTAATGATGATGAAGGTAAGTAATGAGTAAAGAAAGAAACAACCTAGTAGGAAGAGACCAAGATTTACTCCTCGAGTACACCTTACTCGAGATTTCCAATATATCCACAAGCTCCCTTCTTGGCGGATAAAACCTTACAACGTCTCTTACATTATTTTCCGACACTAAGCTAAATGTCGAGACCTAATCTTAGCTAGGACCAATCTACACAACGTCGCCCACTTTACCATTTTACGACACAAGGCTAGATGTCGAGTTCTAATCCAAAGCTAGAAACAATCTTTACAATGTTGCCCACTTCACCATTTTTCGATACAAGGCTAGATGTCGAGTTCTAATCCAAAGCTAGAACCAATCTTCACGACTCTAAACATATCCAAGTACACACATGTAACTTGGATCTACACAACACAAATCCAAGCACACACATATGCAAAGGATTTACACAACTCTAATCCAAGTATTCACAAATAGCTTGGATGAACACAACTATTCCAAGTATTCACAAATACATTGGATCTACACAAGACACAATTAAACAAATGATGAACATGACTAGATCTTTAGGAGAGGCTGATCTTCATCAAGGCTTCATCTTTAATCACATCACAAGTGTGTGATTGATCTTCTCTTTGGACAAGGTAAAGAAGGAGATCAAGAGGATAATCATAAGTAAACATACTTAACACATTAAGTGATCATTTACAAACGATTAGGATTAGAAAGGAAAAAGAAGGCTGAAATAGATGTCCAAAAAGGGTTGATGAAAATGCATATTTGATCCACTATTTATAGAAGACAAATCCCAACGGCTAGCTGTGGGCGGTTCCTTAGCTACCTAAGCGGTTCCTTATCGATAGCGAACCGCATAGGCACTTAAGGAACCGCGGAGTGTAGACTCCGCTCCTTTATGTCTTTTAATGGATCTGAATTATCTGAGGCTGTTTAAACCTTCATAGGATATTCTTATGACATTTGGAATATGCCATATTCAAATTTACATTTTCATTTTAATAAAACATTTTCTTAAAAATAAAGTTTATTAAAAATCTTTTGTCACATTTGACAAAATTGAGTTTTAAGGCAAATCACTTTTATGATCACTAAGCATGATTAAGATATGTTAGTGTAATGATTATTGCTTTGATGATAGTGTTTTTTAGATAATTCGTTTTATGATTCTGTTTGACAATAAATGTCTTTGTAATTTGTCGTGATCAAAACTGAGAAAGATTAATTAGCACTAACAATGTTTTTAGACATTGCTTTGCATTAACAATCTCCCCCTTTTTTATTACGACAAACTATAAACTCATTTACGTAAAATACAAGATTATTCGAATTATTAAGGAGTTTATCACTATCATTTCTCCCCCTTTGTCGAAGCAAAAAGGTTAGCACAAGTCTTTGAATAAGAAAAGAACCAGACTTTACTAGTAGCTCCCCTTTGGTGCTTACTCCCCCTTGCTTGGGGCACCAAGTGAATGAGCTAAGGTGACATGCTACACAAAGGTTAGAAGAAAGAAAAGAAACACCAATGTATATATGTGCACTACCTACTAACTAACTTGAGAGGGAGAAGGAAAAGAAATCTCAAATTAGAAGTAAATATTTGCTAAGTATGTCCAAAGAGTGTGTGTTGACAACATCAAAGTTCAATTTGTGGAATAAAGGAAGAAAAAAACATCCAAACCAATAAAAAATGATTTAAATGTCAATGGGTTAAAATTTAGAATTTATGGAATCACCCATAATTAATTGTAAGTTTTAACCATGATCAACTTTTTAACAAATGTGTGAAAAAGAATTAGCGGGAAATAGATAACACACATAACATTCATATTACACAAATATGAAAGAACATACAAGAGAAATATTCATACACACAATATGAATATTTAAAGCAAAAAATATGGAAAATAAACCACAAAGCATAAACTACTCTAATAGTGATAATCTTCCAAGATTGCTTAAGTTTTATTGACTCAAACCACTAAAGTACAAAATGTGCCTTAGTTGGAAAAGAAAGTCGACGAAGCATCATTCGAAGTTTTGTTCACGGGAACGAAAACTTTGAGAGGAGGTCGAGTGAGGAGGAATTCAAGGAAATTTAGCTTGTCATAGATATGAGCAAGTTTAATTTGTTGAAACCGACAACAAGCACACGAGGAACCATGATGCAAAACAAAGTCGTTAGATGGGGGAGTTCCATCAAAATAAGAGTTTGGTGGAGAGGGAGATAATGGATAAGAGATGTTTTCACAATGACTAGTGAGATTTGGGAAAGAAGATAGGTCATTGAGTTGTGGAGAGTTGAAAGGTTTAGGTGGTGGTGGAAGAATTTCCTTTTCTCCGGTAATTGGATTTATAGAGTAAGTCTCACTCTAATATTTAATCGGAGAGAAAGAAGAATTCTTGGAGGATTTTGGAGAAGAGGAATCATGGGTATTCTTGTTCTTCTTGATCTAAACGGGTCGAACCAAGATTTTCGGTTTCTTTGAAAGCTTAGAAGAAGAAGCTCTAGGTTGAGAAGATTGTGACAAAGAAATGTCAAGGTTAGGACTGGAAGAGTTAGGCATTATGAGGGATGAAGATAAGAACTCCCAAAAGAGAAGAATTTAAAGAAACTAGATAAGGAAAAGATTTGAAATGAAAACAAAAGGTTTTAGGGAATGTTTAGCCAAAAAGGGTAAATAAAGAATCTTAACTAAGATAGTGGTCAAAGAAGAAAGACCAAAAATAAGCCAAAAGTGGCTTTCCCGTCGTGGTTCCTTAAGGGAGCCCGCGGTTCCATATCGATATGGAGCCTCCTACTAGCTAAGGAGCTGCGTCCAGTGGACGTCAAACCATGATTTTCAAAAGTTTTGAAGAAAAATATGACTATTTCAAAATTTTGCAAATCTTGGATTTTTACCTCTTTTAGTACTAGAGTATGCTAGGGTTGCATAAAAGCAACACATTCAAAAATAATGTCTCGACAAAGGGTGAAAAAATAGTTAGATAACATTTTGATCCAGTTTTAAGTCAAGTTTTTAGAGGTTGTGATAGATTTAGGTTCAATTTTAAATAAATTGAAGTTGATTAATGTGAACACATAGGTTAAAACACATAAAACTAAATCCATTGATCATCTTCATGAAAAACTCATGAAGGAAAGGAAATACAAGAAAGGAAATAACAACTAACTAATACAAAGTTAGCTTAAACTAGGTCTTAAATGCATAGTCTTCTTTGGCTTGACCTTCTTTAAAAACATTTGATTTTGAAAACCATCATTCATCTCCTAGGAGAAGGAGGATTAGAAAATAGGTTCAATAAGAAGCTTTGCAACTTGATGTGAGCCCCAATTATTTCCAACCTAAGGATATCAATGAGGTGGAAGTTGTTCAAGCAACAAGGACAATTAGTTACATTGTGCATGAAAAAGTCAAACAAGTGTGGATCACCCAAGAATCGGGAAATGGGAACACCCAAGAGTGGAGTGTTAGAGGGAGGAAGAGATGGAGAAGGCATGGTATCCAAGGGTGATATGGGTGAGATGGATGAATTTGGTGAAGTGAAAGGAAGAGGCTAAAAAACAAAGGGAATTCTTTGATGGGGTTGAGGATGAGCATTCACATTCAAAGGAGGACTAGAAGTGAGTGGTGAGAAAAACTCATTCATTCTTGATTGGAATGAAGAGGAGGTATAACCATGTGAATGGTTAGTACCATGAGTTGAGTTGGTCTTCCATGAAGCAAGAGGTGGTGAAAGTGATGAAGAGATAAAAATAGGAGAAGTTTCACTCTTGATTTTGTGAGAAGATGGAGAACCAAGTTTAGGAAATTTGAATCTCATTTTAAGGTTTCTTTTGGATGAAGAAGTTTTGGAAGAATTGGATGTTCTAGTGGATACCATGATTGTGTGTTTAGGTTTAGAGAGAAGTTTAAGGAATGAGGAACACAATCAATCAAGATAGTGTTTAAGAAGAGGAAGGGATGATCCAAACTAGTAATGGGTTAAAAGTGTTTTATGTGAACAATGAAATTAGGTAGCCTAGTTTAGAAAGTGCAGGTTTTTGCAGAAGTTTTATCAATTTTACACAGATCAAGGGAAAACAGTGTAAAGCAAAGATTCTTCTCAGAACATACAGAGGTGGTTCCTTATAGAGAGGCACGGTTCTATATCGCTAAGGAACCGCGGCCTAGATAAGGAGTCGCCCCCAGTGGGTTTGAGAAAAGGCACTTCCAGAAACTATTGCTAGCCCAGATTTTATATAAAGGTTTATCAAGCCAAAAAGGACTATTAATCAAGGTCTAGGGAACTAACTAACACATAAGATGCACAAAGCCATGAAAATCGAAAGATCGATAGCATAGACAATTAGGATTAAAATACTAAATAATCCAAGCACAAAGTATTAGTTAATAAACACATAACATCCAAAAAATAAAGATAAAGGAGATGAAGTTCAACAATCCAAACATGTTTACACACATGTTAACCATTCAAGAGTAGGATATATCATTCATCTATGAGCATTTCCTCCTTGCCTTGATTTACTTCTTATGCATTCTTGAAGATGAAGATTTAGACAATATTGATAGTCTGAATCAATGTCTAGAGAAGACAATTGAGAGATAGAGGATGACAAGTCATAACTAGGATTGAGAGAGTTGTTTGAGAGACATTTCCATCTTAATTTGAATCATCCGTGGGTACAGAAGAGACATTTCCTTCAATAGGAAGCATGACTCGATCCCCAGAGTGAAATGATGAAGCATTTAAAGGTGGAAAGTCAAGAAGAAGTTTCTTAAGAAGCCGTGAGAGAATCATGGCATATGGAAGACTAGAACGAGACCCACTGAGAACAAATCTTATTCTTCTAGCTATGAAAAATGCATGGTTGTATGGAGTTGTGGTAGCAACACAATACAACATATGTGCAAGACAAGCGGGCACATGGTTGCGATTACCATCCAAGCACATTGCATTTTCCCTAATGATTTCGGCCCAAGGGATCATAAAATCACTAAGATCGCTAGTTAGTAATTCCTAAGGAGTGAGAGCACGAAATTCTCCCTCAAAATTACCAAGAATAGGGTGTTTAGCAATGGCACAAGAGATGGCTGAAACCGAGGGTATATCGGTCACATAATGTACATCAATAGGGGCTGATTCTAAGTAGTTTAAACCCTAAGCATCGGTTAACCTACATTGACCTTCGTATGGAACTTTAAGAATCTTACCAAATTCTTCAAGAGTATATACAAAGGTTTTCCCCTTGATGGAAAATTTTATAGATAAACCATTATTGATGCACATTAATGTGTATGAGTTAAAGAATTCCACGAGGAAGGAAGGGAAGATTGGCTCATTTATATCAAGCAAGCAATCAAAGCCAATGGTATTGAACATGAATCGAATGAAGTCAAGTCCAAGAAAGTTAGGAGGAATAATGCGTCCTTCATGAAAACAACGAGATTCAAGACTACGATAAGTGTTTTGAGTAGAACGAGTTTGACTCAACAAAGAAAGATTAGGCATGTATTCTCTAGTACGTTGGTGGTCATTTTGATATCCCGATGTCATGACAGTACCTAAAAATAACATACAAACATATTTCCCCAATTACTCATATGTTACATATAAACCAAAAATAAAAAAGATGAGAATGTATTTCATCAATCTCTTTACAAACAAAGATTTAATTCTTATCATTCTCATGTTCACAATTTACCTAGTTCATCATTGACAATAACACATTGACCATGTAAGATCAACAATGAACTTGAACATTGGTTTTTCAAAACAAGGTTTTTAGGTAAGCATTTAGCAATGCCATTACCAACTTGTTCATGGGTTCATATCAATTCCATCACTTAACCAAAATTATTTAGTCAAAATTCGGTTTGTTGTACAAGTGGGTTTTAGTGAAATCTCAATGAATATGAACATAAGGAATCATAGCAAGATTACTATGTCAACTCTTATTCCTAGTAAGGTTCTAATTCAATGTCAATTTTAAAAATCCCCAATTATGAATGTATGAATGTATGAACCCTAGAACAAATTAGATGAAATTGAAAGAAATAACTTACAGATAATTGATCTTGGATGAAGGATGAGCGAAACCCACAAATCGAAATCAATTAATCTTGAGTAATTGAAGGTTTTGGAAAAACAACAATGGTGGAAAACTGGGTCTACCCGTCGCTATGTTGGAGAAGAGAGAGAAGGAGTGTTTGAAAAAATGATTTTTAATAAAAACCAGCACTTTAGTCGCAAGTACTGGACGCGGTTCCTTATCGATAAGGAACCGCCTGTTTGAGCCGCGACAATAAGGAACCGCCTACAGTGGCGTGTTTTAATCCAAAAAAATCAAAGAATTTTTCAAAACCAAATTTTTCTAAAATCCTTAAAATATGTCTCAAGCCTTTAGGAAATCATTGGACCACCACAACACTATGTAATAATGCCTTATTGAAGGATTACGAGTTGAATCGAGATAGAAAAAGACTGAAACGAACAAACGACTACTCGTAGCAAATAATCAAAGAGAGAGAAGTCAAGAGAAGTAAATCAGACCAAGAACATTGCTCAAGAGACAAATGACATTCTTCAAATCGAGGATACGAAGAGCTTGTGTCATATATAGTGGTTTAAGACGTGCCTTTCCGGCGAAAGTTTAAAAGGCTTTGGTAATGAACTATACCAAGCAATTTTGATACATAGAATAAGATCAATTTCAAGAGTAGTCTTACTCTATTTCAAATTGTGAGCAAAGTATAGATTCACTTTCTCTCCACATGATCGGATAATTATTGCTAGGATTTATAATAACAATATCCTTGGAATATTTCAATTCCAAATGTGTAAAATCCAACTACAACTTAGTGAAGTAGTATGGTATCTCAAGGGATTTATCAATCTTCCTAGAGATGAGCTTAATTGCACAAGTTACACATGATATAGGGCCTACTAACCGTAAAGGTGCAAACCATGGAAATCATGATTGATACTTTAAGCTTCTACTAACTCACTCTACATCTCCATAGTAAGTCAAGTATCCAAGCAATGAAGGTTTGAGAGGGAAAAAGGGAAGAATCACAAACCACAAACAAATGCCAAGGCAAGGATGCCAAGAACAAACACATAGTCAATTAACGATCAAAAGAATGACCAATAGAGCGTGTGGAAGAACGAAAACGTACCTTGGCCATAAATTGCATTCCAAGCTTTCAAGGAACCAATGCAAAGCTCAACCATGAATAAAGTGACTACTAAGTCTTCAAGGACTAGTATCACTCTCATCCATCTTGATATCATCATTCAGTGATGTTGGAAATCAAAGAAGATGAGTCTTCTACAAGTGTAAGTAACTCAATCCACAATCAATTGAATGATTGATCTTCATGAGTACCTACACATAACACGATGCAAACTAGTAGATACATTTCAAGAATAAATCTAAAATGCATAAATACTACTAATCTAAATGAGATGCAATTTTACCAATTAAAAGGCCTATTTTCAATAAAAGATAGTTTTGACCAAAGAAAAACTTTAGTACAACTTAACCTTCTAATTTGAGGAGACAATGGATCGATCAAAGTTTTAAAGTACAATATACTTCAAAGATCTTGTGTCACCATCGCTCTGATACCAATTCTAGAAACTAGAAGGGAGGGTTGAATAGTTTCTCTTCGGTTTATCTCCTAATTAAAATTCCTTTCAATTAGGTGAGTGTCAAAACCATCCTTTACTAGAAATCTAGTTGCATAATGATTAGGTTCAATTCTAATGCATTAACAATAAGTAGTAAGTGTAATGATGGTGAAGGTAAGTAATGAGTAAAGAAAGAAACAACCTAGTAGGAAGACACCAAGATTTATAGTGGTTCGACAACGAGGCTCTATCCTCGTTCCTACTCCACTCCTTGAGTACACCTTACTAAAGATTTCCACTATATCCACAAGCTCCCTTCTTGGCGGAGAAAACCTTACAACGTCGCTTACATTATTTTTCTGACACTAAGCTAAATGTCAAGACCTAATCTTAGCTAGGAACAATCTACACAACGTCGCTCACCTCACCAATTTATGACACAAGGCTAGATGTCAAGTTTTAATCCAAAGTTAGGACCAATCTTCACAACGTTGCCCACTTCACCAATTTCCGACACAAGGCTAGATATCGAGTTCTAATCCAAAGCTAGAACTAATCTTCACGACTCTTCACTTTGAAGCTAAGTGAGAACTTCACACAACACAACACATCACTTTATAGTTTAGTGAGAACTCACAAGACACAACCACATCACTTTATAGTTTAGTGAGAAATAACACAACTTATTACAACTAAACTAAACATATCCAAGTACACACATGTAACTTGGATCTACACAACACAAATCCAAGCACACACATATGTAAAGGATTTACACAACTCTAATCCAAGTATTCACAAATAGCTTGGATGAACACAACTAGTCCAAGTATTCACAAATACATTGGATCTACACAAGACACAATTAAACAAATGATGAACATGACTAGATCTTTAGGAGAGGATGATCTTCATCAAGGCTTCATCTTTAATCACTTCATAAGTGTATGAGTGATCTTCTCTTTGGACAAGGTAAAGAAGGAGATCAAGAGGATAATCATATGTAAACATACTTAACACATTAAGTGATCATTTACAAATGATTAGGATTATAAAGGAGAAAGAAGGCTGAAAGAGATGTCCAAAAAGGGTTGATGAAGATGCAGATTTGATCCACTATTTATAGAAGACAAATCTCAACGGCTAGCTGGGGGCGGTTCCTTGGCTACCTAGGCGGTTACTTATCGATAGCGAACCGCATAGGCACTTAAAGAACCGCGGAGTGTAGACTCCGCTCCTTTTTGTCTTTATGTGGATTTGAATTATCTGAGGCTGTTTAAACCTTCATATGATATTCTTATGACATTTGGAATATGCCATATTAAAATTTACATTTTCATTTTAATAAAACACTTTCTTAAAAATTAAGTTTATTAAAAATATTTTGTCACATTTGACAAAAGTGAGTTTTAAGGCTAATCACTTTTATGATCACTAAGTATGATTAAGATATGTTAGTGTAATGATTATTACCTTGATGATAGTGTTTGTTAGATAATTCGTTTTATGACCGTGTTTGACAATAAATGTCTTTGTAATTTGTCGTGATTAAAAATGAGAAAGATTAATTAGCACTAACAATGTTTTTAGGCATTGCTTTGCATTAAAACATAGTTCATATGGTGTCTTATCGACCTTCTTTGTGGGAACCATATTTAAAATGCGAACAACAGATTATAAAGCATAATCCCAAAAGGATAAAGGTAAAGTTGTAAGATTAAACATAGATCGCACCATATCTAATAATGTACGATTTATCCTTTAGGATACACCATTTTGTTGTGGATTATATGGAGAAGTTAGATGCTGAACAATTCCATAATGTATAAACTCTTGACTTAAATATTCACCACCTCTATCAGAACGAAGAGCTTTAATCTTCTTCCCTAATTGCAGTTCTACTTCTACTTTAAACACTTTGAATGTTTCAAATACCTCATGTTTATGCTTAAGTAAATAAACATAACCCTAACGGCTATAACCATCTGTAAATGTTAAGAAGTAGCTAGCACCTTTCCTTGACGTATGTCTACGTGGTCCACACACATCAGTATGTATAAGTCCAAGTAGATCAGTAGCCCCTTCAATATTGCTATTAAAAGGTTTCTTGGTCATTTTTCCAGAGATATAAGACTCACACTTATCAAATGATTTATCATTGATATTTTCCAAAAGACCTTCACGTTGAAACTTTTGTATACGAGTCTTCCCAATATGGGCAAGTCTACAATGCCAAATATAAGAAGAGTTCTTGTCAAACTTTCTCTTGTTACTCATGCTAAATACAGATTTATCGTTCTTGGATTCATTATCATGCATGTCTATTATAAATACACCATTTACAGAAATTGCATTAAAATAGAAAATATTATTTTTCCAAACAGAAATTCCATTATTATTAATCGTGTGAACGAATCCATTATTTAACAAACAAGAAAAAGAAATAACACCCCAAACAATTGTAGGTGCATAATTACAATCATTTCATCTCAATACTAAACTCGAAGGTAAAACTAGTTCAAAAGTTCCTATAGCTTCAATCGCTGCTTGTGCGCCATTGCCCACTTGCAGATATTGTTCCCCATAGGAAAGCTTCCTTTCCAGATTAAATCCCTGTTGCGTATTACAAATGTTAATACCGCATCCCGTATCATATACCCAAGAATTTAATTTGTATGTTAAATTGAACAATTCAATCATAAATAAAGTACCTGAAGCTGCAACGCTCTGCTTAGACTTCTTCTTTATTTCTCGCAATTCCTCGAGGTAAAGAGGGCAATTCCTCTTCCAGTGACCACTTGCCTTACAATGGTGACAAGTCTCATCCTTTTGAGATTGACTCTTCTTGACAAAGTTCTGCTTAGGTTTCGAATAAGTCACAACTTGTTTGCCCTTATTACCCTTGCCTTTGCCTTTCTTCTTTTTCGCTTGCGGTTTTGGCTTACTCACTCTACCCTTTTGTATGGTTAGTACAGAAGGCGTAGCGGTAGATGCCTTGTCTTTCAACCCATTTTCATAGTCAATGAGCATTTCATGCAAATAATTAACTGTCTTCCCCGTGTAATGCATATTATAGTTTCTAATGAAATCATTGAAGTCCTTGTTAGGGGACCTATTGATCAAGTTGATAGCCATATTATGATCATAGGATTGTCCTAGTGCAATGAGCTGTTCCATATAACCCCTCATCTCAAAATAATGGGCACTTACAGACTTTCTTGGAGCTTGCTTCCAGCTATGCAAAGCATCTACTAAGTCGTAGATCTCCACAGCATGCGCCTTTTTGAACATAGCCTTGAGCTCATCAAGCATTCGCTTAGGTGAAAATAGCTCATACTTCTGTTGAAGTGTAGGAGCCATTTTTCCTAGCATTAAGCAAGCCACATCAGAGTGCTTCTTAACATTAGCAGCGTGTTCAAGCCTTTGCGCATCAGATGCTCCTTCAGCAAGATCCTCCAAATAGGGACTAGTCAAGATATCGATAGTACCTGCTGCTCTCAAGACAATTCTTAGCGAGCGGTACCAATCATTGAAGTTTGGGTCAGTAAGTTCAGGACGTTCAAAGAAAGCTTTGAACGCTAAACTTATCGTGTTATTGGTGGGTTGAGCCATTTCTACAGAAATAAGTTCAAATATTAGTATTTTCGATAACAAAATACTTTCAAGAAAATATAATTACCCCGGTATTAAAACCATATTATTTTCCTTGAATTCTAGAACTATATTGACATAGATCCATTACATCAGTTGATCTGCTAGTAATGAATGTACTGAACATAGAGACTTGTCGAACAATTCAATTGACAAACAATTTTCAATTTCTAGATTTTTAAGGGATTTACATTGCCAAAAAAATGTTTTGCATTGTAAACATGTTTCATCCCTTCTGAATGCATTAAGTTTCCAGATCTCACTGACTAACTTAATTAAGTCGTCTAATCTAAGTAACGTAAAACCATCATACGGATTCTCATTCTACAAATGGTTTTCCCTCCATCACAACATCATCCAAAAATCTCATTTGATGACGAAGTAATTTCAAGTGTTCGTCAATTAGGAGCATTCGACTTAAATTTTAAGGTATAAATTTTGATGTCAAAATCAATGTATGGAGAAGCATGCATACAATCTCCATAGCATAAGTTTAATAAAACATTTAGTAAAAATTTTCACGAGATTAAATTTCTTCATAAATTATGTTGCGGTATTGGTTAAACCAATTAAAGAATTTACCCACAACTCATCACAACGTACTTTGCTAGAACTCAGCTACGCACAAAGCAATACCCTTATTCATTGTGGTTCGGATGTGAATTTGTGGTAAATCACCCTTAAGGTATAATTCAATTAATAATCGTAGGTAATTTCAATTTGACGCACAGGCGAGCCGGGAATTTGGTCAGCGACTAATGGCATAACACCTCCTTCCTTAACCGGGTACATGACCAGCGATGCGTTAAACCCACTTTATAGTTTGTCAAATAGAGTAGGCCGTTAGATTATTATTGCAATTCACAAATTAACGTAATCTTATGTAATTTAAAATCTCTAACAAATCATTATTTTTAATATGATTTAGTCCATATTATTTCTTTTTCAAAAAAATCCCTTGTTTACAACAATTCAACAATCTTATATAAACAAGTAAAAAAACAAAATCATAAACACATAATAACAATTTATATGTGCAACAAATAAATCAAATAGCCACATGCATACGATTTATTCAATAATCATCAAATCTAGGTCTTTATATCTCTATATAAAACTTCCCTAATTCTAGATTTATTAAATCAAATAATGACGTAGCACATAAAATCATATAAACATATAATTTTACGATCCATGAAAACATCCACGTAATCATGGATTCCCCACAAATCTTAACAGTTAAATCTCTACGGATCGTAACCATACATGACATAACAATTAATCATGCAATTTAATCTAAAATTACCCCACATGTAATTTAGGGTTTCAAAACAATTCCCTTTTTTATAAAAAATAGAGCCAAAAATCCTAATTTTTAAAAAACAAAACCCTAATTTTATGAAAACCTAAAAAACATGTAGTTTTAACTCAAAACAATTAAAGTTAAAAAACTTTATATTTTCGATATTTATAACATATTAAAACGGCTCTCGATGCCACTGAAGGTTTATTAGTATCATAACAATTATATAAAATCCTAAACGAGATCAAAGCACATATAGCGGAAGCGATTTAACAAGATCATAATAATAACACAATTATAATTAATCGAATTAGGGTTACATACCTTAACGCTAAAGCAATTCCACAAGACGAAGAATGAATCACCAATTCGGGTCTATACCATAATATACCAAGATATAGTCTAAAGTAAGACTATATTACGATCTTGTACACACATAATACAACGAGCTAACCGTGATTCTAGCACGTGAAAACCGAGCTACAACGTTTGTATTTAATCTACCCAACAACCCTAGAGAGGGGCTAGGACTAGATTACGTATACAATCGATCAACCAAGAAAAACCAACCGAAACCCTTTGTTGGGTACACCTTGCGATCGAACAAAAGAAGAGAAGGGAAAAAGATTTATGTTGTGTAGATTATGAATGATTAGGAGGTGTATTTATAGGCCTAAACTCTTGTATCCCAAGATAAATAAAAGGCAACTTTTGCCCCCCACCCCCCCCCCCCCCCCTTGAGCCCATAACCGACCGCCTATAACACCCCTTAGGGGTGTTCCGGAATCTTCCAAACTTCTTTCTTAATGTATACATACTATATATTTATTTAACATTCGTTAATACTTAACTATTAATTAATTAACGATCGTTAAAGTTATATATTTACTTGTTCGGTTAAATTAATAAATACATAAATATATTTATTAAATAAATTAATAAATACGATAAATATATTTATTAATTAAATTAACTCTTTACGTATTGTGTGCAATCCCGTAATCTCGAGTTCGATCCTATCACACAAAAATCCTCTACCTCTCATTTAAAGAAGCGGCTGGGCTAGAACAAGAAGGGGTCGTCGTCCGTCGGCCGTCTACTATTAAACATAAGTCCATAAACTTTCACTCATTGTCTCACAAAACTTACATCCGTTTAAGGTCTTTATTTTATAGAGTTTAATTGATATGTCATTTTAAGTTTCTTTTCTTGTTTCTTTCTCATGGACCATTTTAGGTCTTCTTTTTTTGCACCGAACTAAGTTTGAGCCGGTCAATAGGAGATTACATGAATCAAGTTGTTCGTGAGCGAATCGAGCTCTAATGTAAAATCTTGATTCGAGCTCTGTTGGAAATGTGTTTTCCCAAAGAAAGTCTCGGTCACATCATTATTAGCATAGATCACGAGCTATAGAATATTTAGAACTTTGTAACTTGGAGCGACCTCCCTTAGGGGGAGATTGTTGGAAATACGTTTTACGTATTTATGAAGGATCGGTCGCTCCAACGATAATTATGTAATGGGCTCGTGATCCACTTTGTAAGTATATAGTCCATATAGCCCACATGTAGGGTGGGCTATATATATACCCCTCCTAGCATGTTAGGAGGGGGCTGGTCATTCATTCAAACAACTTTCATTAATCTAATCTTACTTTCTCTCTCTACTTTACTTCCCTCTCCTTTCTCTCTCTACACCTAATCTCCATCTTCCCCATCTCATCCACCAAATCCATAGATCTAATCCATCCATTACCAAATCCTTAGAAAACGTAGACCTTCAATTGGTATCAAGAGCCATGGTTGAATCTTAGGATTTGCTTATTTTTTATCTTTTGATTTGGTGGTAAAAATCCCTTCTTTTCTAATTTTTTATCATTTTTTTCATCATTCTATCAACTTTTTATCAATTTTTATAAATTTTATCTATTTTTATTTTTTATCAGTTCTATTTTTTTTCGTATGTTTTTACCATCAGTTTTTGATTATCAGTTTTTTAGTCTCATTTTATCAATTTTGTTTAAAATAATCAGTTTTTTTTCTTTTTCAATAATCAGTTTTTTTATAATCATATTTTGTTTAATTTTTTTTAATCAGTCATTTTTTTTATATAATTTCTTAATCAGTATTTTTTTTCTCAGTTTTCTTAACAGTCCAAAACAGTCAAAAAGTCCAATCTGTTAACTCAGTCCATTAGTCAATCTGTCATATCTGTCTACAGTCCAAACAGTCCAAAAATTATCAAAAGATCTGTATTTTTCCATCTACTTTTGAGATCGAGCGATTTCATATTTTCCGAATAGGACGAAACTTTCCGAATGGTCATATTTTCCGAATAGGACAAAACTTTCCGAATGGTCATATTTTTCGAGTAGTCAAAATTTTCCGAATAAACCAAATTTTCCGAATAGACCAAATTTACCAAAAGTTCCGAATAGACCATTTTTCAGAATCAGAAAAACTTTCCGAATAGACTTTTTCCGCATAGAAACTTTCCGAGTAGAAAATTTTCCGAATGGAAAAAAAAAAAAAACTTCCGAATAGGAAAAAACTTCCGAATAGGCTTTTCTAACAACTCGACCCAAACAGTGACTCTTGACTCAATCCTCAACCAACAGACTCACAATCCTACAACACTCGACTCCCTCACCTCACAACGTCCCGACTCACTCATTCTCGTCTCACACAAACACCAACACCTCTCGAATCCCTCAAACTCGAACCCATCTCTACTACTCTCACCCACACAAACTCTTGACCACACCAAAGGCCAAGACTTGGACACCTTCACTCGGACCCACCCTCGACACCTCCCCACCCTCTCAAACCAACCCTACTCACTCGACTCACGAAAAACACCAACTAGACTCAAGCCTCACCGACACCTTCCCTCACAGACTCGACAAACGCAAACCCCCAAACTCATTTACCCACCCTCGACCCTCGACCTCCCTCAAACTCTCGACTACAACAAACTGACAATCATACCCAAGACCTCTCGAACTCACGCAAAACCCATCAAAACAACAGACTCCAACACCCTCCCTCGTCTGACATCCACTCACTCCTTCATCAACACCCTCTCGACCCATATTCCCTCGACTCTAACACCCACCACAACCCAAGTTTCACAATCAACACTCCCAAGACTCAGTTTCAAACATCAACACAGACTCACAACCATCAAGATCTCAGTTTCAAAAAGAAAACCTTCATTGACCCAACACAGACTCACAAGAAAGACGCTACAGAAGAAGAGGGACTCTAACATAAAATTAAAAGAAAATCTTACCCGAGACCAATATTTAATTGATCTTGAAGCCTTATTATTTGTTTTGTAAGTTCTTGATTCGTGTGAGATTGATTCTGGATTAAAGATCATTTTTGGGTAATTCGATTTAGATGTTGTTTGTTGGAAGTAATCAAAAGAGAGAGGGGGCGGACAAAACATTGGAAGGATCAGATTGAAGGAGTTTTGATTGTTTGTTAAGATTGAGAGAGATAGATTGACTGCGTTTTTTTTTGGTTATCTGTTCGTTTGAGAGAGAGAGAGATAAAGGTTTTGGGAAGATTGGAGAAGACGGTTGAGAGAGAGCTTAAGTTTGTGAGGCGGAAATACCTAGGCTATAGTCAAACAAAGCTTTTTATTTAAAGCAGGCGGATATATCAAAGGAAAGTAAGTGGGGCGGTGGATGCGTTTTCATTGGGCCACGTATTTGTGGACGGAGTAAACAAAGTTATTTTTAGAACGTTTATAAGTAACGTTTATTTTTTAATATATCCGTCTATTTTTTAGAAAACAACTCATATTCTAATTTACTTTCTTGTCTTTAAACGTTTTTTTTCTTTAAACGTTTTTTTCTTTACTTTTATTTTTTCTACTTTTCTAGTTTCATTATCAATTTTTTCTTTAAATAGATAAATCATATTTTTCTATTTTTTAGTTTAAATTTCAAATTTTTCTAATTTGTTTAGTTTAAATAGATAATCACAATTTTCTTTTTTAAATAAGTTAATTTTTTTGGCAAAATCGTATTGAGGCGGGTATTTTAATAGAATTAACGTGGAAAAATATTTGACGGGTTCAAATTTTTCTGGCCGGATTTGAAGTCAAATTTACGAGTGAAAGTGACGGGATATATTTTTTAGCAATTACGGATTTTTGATCGGGTTTTATTCATAATCTTTTGAGCCGATAACACTTTTTGAGCCGAGTCGTATTGTTCAAACCCGACAACAACAACAGCCACATCATTTTTCCTCGATTACCAATGGAATCGTTAAAATCGACACTTAAAGAGGGAGAATCGCATCAAGTGCAAGCCAACGCTAGGGAAAGTGGTATAACTTCATTTCGAATGCTTCAGTATCATCTAGTTAATCTTTCACGGATTCAAGGAGGGAGCGAATTTGTGACAATCTTTGGACAAGATCGTCATATATTCATCGACTCCATTTTTACCGCTTTGACCCAACTCGCCGAGGAACTTAACAATAAAAGCTTTAATCACTCTGCATCGGCACTTGCTTATAAGGCTCTTGTGACACAACTCACGCCTTTCCTCCAGTTCAATATCATCAAGCCTGAAAGTTCAATGATTTGCCAATCGTTTCTTCGAGATACACATACCGAGCTTCGAGTTTTCCGTGATACGATTTTGAAACTCATGTCATCGGTCTCGTCTTCGATTTATGAAAGATCTCGACTTCAGCAAACATATGATAATGGAGTGCAAGAATCAATGCCGCAGATGCAAGAGGAGAATTGTCATACGGTTGAAAAATTGGAGCCTAACGATGCCAAGAGCACAGAATCAGGAGGACAACATGATACCAGTGGCACGTCAGGGAATGTTCACGAGATCCTTCTTGATGACACCTTGCCCGTTTATGACGAAGAGCCTGCAAACATGGTACAATGTGATGTTGGTTATGATGTATATGCTGATAACATGCCGCATATTGAGCATTCTGAACCTAATTATGACAAACATGGGATGGAAAAGAGTGATAGAAATACCACTTCTGATTCATCCGATGTAAGTCATAATGGGGGAGAGATTGTTCAGAATGCTATAGTACATCATGAAAATTGTATTATAACTGCTTCATTGTCTGCTTCTGATTCCAAGATTAGAGAGCTCGAAATGATTGTAGCTCAACAATTAAAAGATCTTGAGGATGCCAAACGTGAATTTTCTAAGAAAACGGATAAATTTGAAACATACTTTGAAAAACTTGAAAAGTCAAACGTTGTTCTTGAAAGAAAATTGGATCAAACTGTTCTAGATTCTAAAGCTGAAAAGGATAATTTTTTGAAACAAATTCAACTGCTTGAATCTAAGTTGGCATCCCAAGATAACTTGCTCAAAGAAAATGAAACGTTAAAAGCCCAAGTACAGGAAAAGGTTTTTGCTATAGCTGCGTTGAAAAACGAGTTAAGGAAAAGTAAAGGACCTAGTGTGGACACTAAGCTTGAAAAACCATCAATCTTGGGGAAACCGCCTACAAATCAGTTCGTCAGACAACCGACTGTCAGACAACCTACTGCATTTGGATCCGAGCGATCACAATCCTCGAGACCGCGGTTTGCCTCCCAAGTTGATTTGGGTCATATTTCTAGAACTGTCACTCCAGCAACTAGGCCCAATGTGATCACTCCAGCTTTAGCAAGACCAAATCATATGATTGCCTCTAGTTTCCCTAAAAATACCAAGACCACGTCTAGAACTAGTACAAATGACGTTTGCCACAAATCTGGTCAAAGGGAAGCTATTCAAAAGACACATATAAGAGATAGCAATGTCCAACCTAGTCAGATGCCTTCTAGATTACCCAACACTGCTAACCGTAGCATGCCATCTTCTAGGAGCATCGATCAATCATCTAGGAATTATTCAGACATTAAATATGCTACTTGTAAAACATGTAGAAAATGTGTCTTTACGGCAAATCATGATGCTTGTGTCAAGAAATTACTTGATGAGGTAAACTCCCGTGCTAGAATTAAGTCCCAGTGGATAGCTAAAATCAAACCCTTGGGTAAAGTTTGGCGCCCCACTGGTAGAACTTTTACTCTTGTAGGAAACGAGTGCCCTTTAACTAGGATAGTCTCTGATTCTACGAAGACTACTAGGGAGGAAATTGCAAAGGATGATACATCACTTAAGCCTGAACTTAAGATTTTCTATAAAAGGAAACGTTTGCCAACTAAGACAAGTGAATCATCCCCTCAGGCCACCTCTGACACAAGTAAAGCAAACTGTGAACCCCCACGTGCTTCCATAATTGATATCGCTAACCCACGTCAAAGCATGCAAATTCCTAATGAGATTGCAGGTACCAAAGTTGATGTTCCAAAAGAACGAAGCGGTCCAATCGTTGTGTACCGTTCAACTAAGGACACTCTTAGAGTTTGGTTGCTGAAGAAGCAGATATCAGAGAAACAAATGTCTCAGGGGATTCATGGTTAAGCTGCAAACAAGGACTTACAGTCACATAACAGACTGTAACTCGCTCTCAAAAGACAGGAAAGTTCATCCCGATGATGACTTATCCTTACAACGAGAAATTAATTTTTCTCGGACACGAGCTTATATTAAAACTATTCAAAGGTTTTAAGCTCGTGTATAGGACTTATAGTCACATCACAGACTATAACTCGATCTTCAAAGAAAGGAAAGTTTATCGCCGATGATAAACTTATCCTAAAAACGAGAAATTCATTTTTCTCGGCATGAGCTTATATCAAAAACATTCCAAGTTTTTAAGCTCATGCACAATGACTTACAGTTAAATGTCAGACTGTAACTCGAACTTCAAATAAAGGAAAGTTTATCATTAATGATAAACTTATCCTCATAACGAGAAATTCAATTTTCTCGGTCATGAGCTTGTATTAAAACATTCGAAGTTTTAAGCTCAGAAAGGAAAGTGTATCTTTTAAATAAGAGAACTTTTCCTCATAACGAGAAATTAACCTTTCTCGGTCATGAGCTTTCCGTTAAAACAGTCAAAGTTTTCAAGCTCATGAAAAACGACTTCTAAGTAAATGTCAGCTTAGGACTCGTTCTTCAGATAAAAGGAAAGTTTATCGCCGATGGTAACTTATCCTTAACAAACGGGAAGTTCACAACTTCTCGGACTTGAGCTCGCTTTTAAGATATTCAACATCTTAAGCTCAAGTATTTTTCAAAACTTTGAACACAATTTTTCGAGAATTTCTCAAAAGGTTTTTCTAAATCTTTCAAACTTGTGTGTTCAAAAATGTTTTGATAAACAGAGCATGTCTTCTGGAATCGATAATATTTACGAACCTAGAAATGTCATTCAATAATGACACGGGGTTGTAAATAAAGTTCGAGCAGAAGTTTAAAACATTTAAAACATGCTCCAAATGGTTTGCTATTATTTCAGATAGCAACCCGTTTTTCATAATCAAGTCAAGCATTTCAGCGGAAAGCTTTGACTCAACAACGGGAATTAATTTTCTCGGGGACGTGACGAGGTGACCAACATTCGTGAACAAGAACCATGTGCTTCTTTCATATGCTGTTCTCCATTATTCAGGTCCAACCTCGTACATTGCTAATATTGTGAATTCATCATCATATATTGATCTTTGCACGTGTTAAATACCTTACACTTGTGTTTAAAAGGTATTTAATTTACGTTTCAAGTACACCCTCATTAATTTGAGGGGGAGCTTGTGAAAATCATGAAGATAATTGGATTTGCATTTTTCTTCCCAAATTTTCTTAAAAGGCTATTAAATCAATTGATATTAAAAACATCGATTGGGTTAATATTTTTAATATGGGGGAGAAAATGTGATTTAATATGGGATATGATCAATCATAAATGGTTTGACTTAACGTGTTAGCTCATCCCGACATGTGCGAAATGTTTTCGAATATCGTAGCATATGTTAAGGGGGAGCAAAATGGATTTGCACTTCAAAATGGATTTCATGGTGACATACACTTACCCAAAACATCTCTTTTCACGACGATGAAGATTGTGGTGACATAAGGATGGTAGGATAGGTTAAAGTCCAATGATTTCTCTAGAACCGGAGGAATCTTCCCAAGGACATCCCATAGCTAGAAATAGTAGTCCTTAGGAAAGATGGAGAAAGATTGTGAACGTAGCTGAATGCCGACCAAGTACTTAAGTTAGCACTGGAACAATCACAACAAGGTGCTAGTTATGACGTATTGGTAAGCATTGAAGGGGTTGAAGAATGAAAAAGAATTGTAAAGATAAAGGGTGTAAAGAAAGAAGCCCTCCTTACAACCTTAGGCAGAAACCGGGTCAATTCATATGCTATTGAGATCATCTTTAATGATTCTTGATATTGAAGAAAGACATCATGGACCCAGTGATGCAATGCACAACCCTTCCCAGCTAACTCAGATATCTCTCAAAAGATATTTGTTTTAATCACACGGAGACAACACATTATCTATTGATTTATTCACTCCGAATAAATTGGTATTGAAAAGGTGGCACTCCTCTCCAGCCTCCGATCACTAAAAATCCAAAATGCACGATCGAGTCTAGAGCCATTTGAGATCATCAAATATCTCATTAGGACACACTTTCATTATTCCTTGCTTGTTCACACAATGTGAAAAGTAAGAAAGATATTAAGAGTCCTACGCAAAATCTTCATGATCTTGCCTGAACATCCGAGTAATACGAAAGTATTTACAATGAAGATGGAAATCCTTCTTGAGCGAATATCAAAAAGCTCATGGTAGGTGACTTGTGCGATTCTTTATGAATCAAACTTGTGATAACTGGAAAGCAACAGTGGTTTAATTCTTAAATGAATTTAAACACGTTCCAGGCCTCTACGCATTATCATAAGATCTTGCCAGAACACTCAGAGTGACTCTTTATTGATCACAGTGACGAGTGGAAATCCTTCTAGTGTTAACATCAAACAGCACTTGGTAGGTAACTTGCAAGATTCTTTATGAATCAAGCTAGTGACAACTGGAAAGCAACGATGGTGCGGTTCTTAATTGAATTTCACTTGTTCCAGGAACATGAATTGACGGCTTCAAATCATGCGGATAATATTATCCAAATGATTCACTCTTTACGTTCGCAGTCAGCTTTGGACGGTCGAGTAAAGAGAACGGGTTTACCCGCGAAATCTTGTCAAGGAGGTTCTTTATTGAAACTACCTGTCACAAGTACGCTATTTTAATATCGTCCAACGGTCTTCACCGACCGGAGGTAAAATGCTACCGAATTAGAATGAAATGTTCAAGGCCATTTCATCCGTGTATATGGTTTGTTGCTAACTGTCTTATGCAGCATAACAAGAAGGTGGCATTGCGGTGTACAATCCAGAAGAAGTCGTCACCACATGCTTATACTACATACAATTAGTACTTCAACAAATTCAAGAAAGTCTGAAGGTCAAGTCTTCCGCTGTATCAAACTCTGAAGCTTTCAAGAATTTAAAAGTATAAGTATGTGGAACATGAAGTCACGAAGAGGCAAATTTCACAAGTGATGAATGCACAAGGTCAAGGCAAGGAAACATGCTCAAGAACTAAAGTCAAAGATCACTTCAAGCATATTCACAAGAACAAGATCGAAGACTCAAGCATAGATGCTAGGTTTAAGATTTTGTAAAATGGTGTGACCTCCCTTAGGGGGAGATTGTTGGAAATGTGTTTTCCCAAAGAAAGTCTCGGTCACATCATTATTAGCATAGATCACGAGCTATAGAATATTTAGAACTTTGTAACTTGGAGCGACCTCCCTTAGGGGGAGATTGTTGGAAATACGTTTTACGTATTTATGAAGGATCGGTCGCTCCAACGATAATTATGTAATGGGCTCGTGATCCACTTTGTAAGTATATAGTCCATATAGCCCACATGTAGGGTGGGCTATATATATACCCCTCCTAGCATGTTAGGAGGGGGCTGGTCATTCATTCAAACAACTTTCATTAATCTAATCTTACTTTCTCTCTCTACTTTACTTCCCTCTCCTTTCTCTCTCTACACCTAATCTCCATCTTCCCCATCTCATCCACCAAATCCATAGATCTAATCCATCCATTACCAAATCCTTAGAATTAGTAGGCCTTCAAGCTCGAGCTTAACGAGCCGACCTGAACTCGAGTTTAACATATAACTCGTTTAGGAATGAGTCGAAACCCAAGAATTAGACATCGAGCTCGACCGGGTGGTTTGATTTACATTAATTAAAATTTAGATACATCGATGTATTATATTAAAGTGTTATCTTTTTCAGAATGCCCGGATTAAAGTTTTTTCTAAATTAAACTCAGACATTTGATAAAGTAAAAACCGTTAGCGTATAATATGCTCATCACTTGCTGGATAATTGTGTTTCTATAATTACGTAAACATTATCTCATTATCTGTAGATTGATTAGTAATAGCTGTATTATGGTTGTCTTGGGCTCAAGCCCACATGTATTCATCTATATATGTATCGTATCTGGGAATATGGAATGCAAGACAACACAAAGTTTTACCATTTTACATGGTATCGGAGCACACAAACGATCCCTCGATCCTAAAAACTTTTAGTCGTTCCAATAACAGGTCCACTCAATTGGTTATTTGTTTTCAAGCATATACTTTCTACCTTACTGTACACATAAAAACCCCCTTCCTAAATCACCCATTCTTACATGTTTGTGACTTGTTCTTCATTCAGTGAATCCCTTTGCAACTTGTTCTTTGTGTAACAAGTGGTTTTCTCGACTTGGTGATTTGTACTTTGGGTCACAATCCGGTCGAGTGAGTATATATTCTCGTGCTTTGGGTCACGAGACTTTAGTTATATTTACATTCTTTTGTCACAGTTTGGTTATCACTTTAATATCCACACTAAATAAACCAAAACCCTACCTTAATACTTATCAACAATTAAATGGATGTGCATGGGATTACCAATATTCGTGGTCCTACTTTTGTTAATGCTTCAAATCCGGTGGCGTATCAAACCACTTTAGGCCCGCATGTGTTGTTTGGTACTAATAAACAAACGCAGCCAGTTTTTCATTTCATTGGTCCACCAGGCTTCTCATATGATCCTATACCACTTCCTCAGGCCCAACAGGCCCAGTTCGCAACCCAGCAGGTCCAACCCACACATACCATGGATCCATTACTAGTATTTCATCCCAATATGGGTGCGGTGCAGCAGTCCGGACATATGGGTTCCACGACTATCTCGGGTCAAGATATCGTGACACCGCATGCTTTTAATGTCGTGACTCACAAGGATCCCGCTGCAGGAGCATGGAATACGGATACAGGTGTGAGCTCTCATCTTAATAATTCGGCTACTAGTCTTAGTGACATTTTTAATACGTGTATTTATCCATCTGTCTCGGTTGGTGACGGTCATCCTATACCTGTCACCAATATCGGACATAGTATTTTGCCAACTCCTACGAGACCTCTTCACCTTAATAATATTCTTATTACTCCTAACATTGTCAAAAGTTTAATTTATGTTCGTCAATTTGTTCGCGACAATAACTGTGCTATTGAGTTTGATGCGTTTGGTTTTTCCATTAAAGACTTCATGACACGCCGGGTGCTTCTCCGGTGTGATAGCATGGGGGATCTTTACCCGGTCACACAACCCTCACCAATTCCTCATGCATATGTTACCATTCAACATATGTGGCACCAACGACTTGGCATCCAGGAATGAAGTGTTACGACGTCTCGTTTCGCGTAATCTTATTTCGTGTAATAAAGAGAAACCTCCAGTTCTTTGTCATGCTTGTCCGCTTGGCAAACACGTTAGGCTTCCATTTATCAGTTCCAATACCTCAGTTACATCTCGTTTTGACATTGTTCATTCCGATTTGTGGACTTCACCCATTTCGATTCTTTCCGGTTTTAAATACAATATTTTGTTTCTGGATCACTATTCACATTATGTTTGGGTTTATCTGTTGGTTAATAAATTAGATGTCTTATCTAAGTTTATGTTGTTTCGTACTTATTGTAGAAACTAGAAGGGGGGTTGAATAGTTTCTCTTCGATTGGTGACCAAATTAAAATTGCTTTCAATTTGGTTTGTATCAAAACTATCTTTTGTTGATCCCAAACTTAGATCGATTAAGCTTTGTGTATACGAGATTAGATCAAGTACTACACGTAGAGAAACCTTTGCTTATGAATAAAGTAACTAAGTGTTATGCGGAATTAACACTTAATCTAAAACACAAAGATGTTAAACAAACTTTCACTTGTATTAGAATAAACGAACTTGATTACAATGAAAGAAGTTTAACTTGTGAAAACTTATGAAAACTGATAATGAACTTTAACCTAAAAGATCTTCTTTTATAGAACAAGAAGTCTTGTACAATAAGCTACGAATCAACTATTCTAGGTAAAGATAATAATAGAAAATACAATGTCGTCTCTATCCTTACTAGAAGTATTCTAGAATATAATAAACGTGTAGCTCACATCTTCCATCAGTGCTTGTCTTCAATCTGTCAACGCTTGTCTTTAACTTGTCAACGCTTATGCTATCAGCGCTCACTTTGCTCTTGTTAACGCTTGAGTTGTTCTTGTCAGCGTTCAAGTGATCTGGCCTTAATTTATTCCCAACAATCCTCCCCTAAACTTGATATCCACTCTTATGATCAAGTTTCTGAATAAACATTAAGAACTTGGAGGAGTCTGACAAACCTTATCATATTGGTAATAAATAAATCTGATCAAATTCTTTGCCACGTCACTTGTATAGTCTATCTCCAACTGGGTGTCCTTCATCTTTTCCAAAACAGCCTTGGATATGAAATACTGAGCATCTACAAGTAAATACTCAGCAAACTTTGTAGAACTCAAATGGTATACACCAGCAGCTGAATATAACCTCCATTGAAGACCACTGAGGTCATCTTCAAGATCCTTCCATATTTCAGGATCTTCTTCTTTTGTCCCACACATTCTTTTGAATGTGGTCCAAAGTTTTATTCCATTGGCTGAAGTTGGTGCTTCAGCCTCATACTTGGTCTCTAGCAACCTCCAAAGGTCCACCAAGTCTTCTCTATCACAACTTGAAAATAAAGATATGAGAGTGGTAAAAGTGTGTACCTCCTTGCCAAATCTTCCAATTTTCCAGAATCCACATTCATCTTCATCATAACTCACAATTGGATTCCTGGAATCTAGTGGTAACACATGCACCATATCTGAAGCTTCTAATGGGGAGAGCTTGAGGCTCTTTCTAATAACTGCTTCACTTGGATATAGTTGATTCATATCTTTTGGAAACTCAAGTAAAAATCCCTTCTTTACTGGTCTGGGAACTATCATAGCTTTCTTGATTGCCATCTCTTCTGCAAGTTGCTCCTTTCTTTCATCTGAAAGAAGTCTGAAAGTGTTTTCTTCCTGCACTTTCACCCAAATAGGATAAGCCCTATGTTCCAACTCATCAAATGTCAAAGCCTTCAGCTTCTGATGTGTCCATCCAACTCCATGACATTTGAGCAACATAAAGTAGAGCTTCCTTCTATCCCTTTTCAACTCAGAGAGAATGTTGCTTGCCTTGTGCTTCAAAATCACCTTACAATCCTTCTGAACTCTAAGAAGAATTTCCAAACCCCATATCTGATCTGAAATGGTTAAGTCTGGATTATCCATACAGCTTTCTTCCTAAGAATTGTACATCTGAACCACCTCTGGCATATCAAAATCAATCTGCAACTTTAAATCTCTCAGCTTTTCCCTAGCAAGCTCATCACCATACTCAAGTCTTTCTGGTTCAACAATCATCACACTTGAATCTGAGCTAGCCCCATCACTTTCTTCTTCAGAAGTCACAACAAATGGTGACTTTTCCTTTTCACCTTGTTCCATCATTTGCTCAGCCAATCTTCTATCAAATTCAACCTGAGCTGCATTCTTTGGAACAATTTCTTCTACCAACTTACCCTTACCCTTATCTGATGGTGCAATTGTTGGTAAGGTAGATGGTAATACCTGAGTAGAAACATCCTTGATGATAGATGATGACTGGAATACATCACCTCCATATGCAGATCTGTCAACGCCCAAATTTCCTCTATCAGCGCCCAAAATACTTCTCTCAGCGTCCAAACTTGTCTTGTCAACGCTCAAATATTTTCCCTCAGCGCCTTGTGTAACCTCTCTCAACATATCTGTAAAGGATAAATTTAAATTGGTTGGAGAGATCAAGGACGTATCAAAACCTGTTTGTTCCTTCAAAGTAGTAAGAGCTTCAGCAACATCCAATGATTGACCATCTTGACTGCTCTTATCACTCAGATTTCTTTGATCTTCCTCCCCTTTGGAAGACTCCTCCATACCTCCCTTTGAATGAGCACTCTCCAAAACAACAATCCTCTCCCTCAATTCCTTGAGTTCAAGGCCTTGGTTACTGACAATTTGTACTAAGTCTGCATTCTGCTTTTGCAAGCTAATGCAGACAGCCGTCAATTCCAAAAGCGTCATTAGTTCCAGTCTGCCCTCTTCCAAAATGGGGATTTGACCTCCCAAGTCAGGTTCATTGGGAATGGATGAGGACTTAATTATGGTGGGACTGCCTTGGCCAGCCTCTAAGCCAGAACCAATAGTCCCAGCCTCATCCAGGTCACCAGCCACACTTGTGGTGGTGGTTCTCTCTGCTTCATGGCTAGGACCACCAGAGGAGAACACTCCAGCAGTCCTTTGGCGTTTAAACAACCTATATTCAGGTGGTGTGGAAGATGGTGTAGAAGAAGGTGTAGATGTGGGTTGGTTAAGGGGTGTTTGGGATTGTGATGGTTGGGTGTCATCGGTGGAAATAGGCATATCAACGCCCACATTAGATGTGTCAGCGTCAAAGGGATTTTGGTCTATTTGCATTTGGTCAGGTGAGAGTAAAGGTTCTGGGATAGGTTCAAGTTGTGGGTGAGGGTCAATATGAGGTTGGGGGTCTGGTTGGGGTTGTGTTGCTGCAATAACAGCAAGCATGGCTGGGGTTAAAGGTAGGTCTCTATGAGGTGGTGAATTCATCTTGGTAAAAATAGCTTTCTTTTGTTCAGGGATTTTATAAAAATCATTGTGATCCCTTGAACAATATCTTTGAGCATCAAAAATCATTTGCAGAAAACGGGGATAAGCTAAAGTCATTTTTGTCCCCTTGTTTTTACACATTCCTTCAAAAATCATTTTAGACCAGTTATATTTTTGCCCTGTTGCAATACACACAATAGCAGTTGCAATGGATCTATTGATCTCATTGTGTGCAGTACATTTGGGACTCAAACATTGAAGGAGAATGTGAATGAGGTACTTCCAGGCTGGGGGAAATTCCTGCTTATGGTACTTATTAAGAGTACCTTCATCAGGAATAGGGTATCCCAAAGCCCTAAGCCCTAAGCCCTTGTTCTATTTCAGATATGGGAAGAATGGTTATACCATCAGCATCATTAAGATGCAAGGCCTGGCGTACCAAGGCCTCAGTAACCACCCAAGATCTCCCATGAACAATAGAAGTTAATGTGGTCACTCCATTAACTGTTGAGGAACTAACAGTGTTCCAAAACTGTTTAATGTGTGTGACTGGAATGAGTGGTGCATGAGAAAGAGCATACCTTAATGGGGATGCGTTCAAATACTCCACCATTTGTGTGTATTGAGGGAACAAAGTATTATCAGCAACAAGATAAGCAATCATGTTGTGTTGAGACTTGAACCCCAAATCCAATTCTGCTGAGTTAAATCTTGGTGCCATTGATGAAAGCTGTTAAGTTGAAGTATAAAAGATGAAGGTTGATAAGAGAAAAGTGTTAGACAAAAATTATAGATACCCTGTTTAAAAATGGGAGCCAAATTTATAGGAGTGGATGAATGCATGTGATTGGCCCAAAAATAGGCAAAGATTTCCAAAAACTAATCATGAAAATATTGAAAAAGTTATAAGTTATCTCATGCATTTAATGAAAGTAACAACTCCTAAAATTACGGCTTGAAAATATGTCAAAAAGTAACAACTGGGTAGGTCCCATTGATTGTCAACGGTCAAATATAACCCATCAACGCCCAACGGCTATAATCTTGTCAACGTTCGCCTAAAGCCATGTCAGCGTCCATTTTGGTCACAACAACGCTTGGAAAAATCTTGTCAGCGTCCAAAAATAAAATTGTTTTAAAAAGTGAAAAATGACCTTAACAAGTAATTTATCCTAGAGAAGATAACCAAAAGCTGATAATTATCATAGGGCGGCAAGCACTGTCCAGTTATGCACACTTGCATAAGCAAGATAGACATAACAGTCCTCTAGTGTCCCTTGCTAACCAAAATTCTTAACAACCAAGTTACCTTATAAAATCCTTGTTACTCCCATGTAAAACCCATATCAAAATGATTTCCAAGTCTCCCAACAGACCATAACCAATTCTAGGCCAAAAATGTCTTGGCAGCATGCAAAGTTGATATACTATGCATGCTACAGTGCCTCATGGTTTAGTAAAACTAACCCATACTCACCTGTGGACACAATCTAGAATTGTGATAAGAGTATCATATGGATACCCAAAAATCCTAAAGGTTCCTAAAACCTCCCCTTAAACTATGATACATGAGTTTCTCAAAATATATATGAACATTAAAAATTTATGTCAAGATAGGAATATAAATATTCCAACCATCATCCATAAACAAAAACATGTCCAAATAGCTCTTCAAAGATCCATAAGCAACTCTGTATCCAATGGCATAAAGCTACCACCACCTACACATTTAGATTGAAAACCACAAAACTAACATTTGTTGCTGACAGCGCCCCGACAACACTTATCAGCGTTGAAGGAACTCTTGTCAGCGTTAGACAAGAATATCTCTAACAACGGCAAAATAACACTTATCAGCGTTACATGTACCTTTGTCAGTGTTAGAAAAATAAAGTGGAAAAATCTAAATCATCACAAAGACCAATAGCAATGCATTATCCTGTACATACTTTTACAAAAAGGTTCCAAAACACATATTAAGTGAGATTAACCATTCCAATATTTGTTACCAAATATTGAAATCTTCCAGCATCAAAAGGTTTAGTTAATAAATCAGCCACATTATCTTCTGTGACTACCCTATCTGGTTGTATTAAACCTTTCTCAAAGCAATCTCTTATAAAATGATGTCTAATTTCTATGTGTTTGGTTTTAGAATGATGTACAGGATTTTTAATAATGCATAAAGTACTGTTATTGTCTACAAAAATCTTGGTATGCATGAAATTATACCCATAATCCAACAACTGGTTCTGAATCCATAAGACTTGTCCACAACAAGCAGCTGCAGCTACATATTCTGCTTTAGTTGTAGAGTTTGCCACCACTGTTTGTTTCTTGCATTGCCAAGATATCAATCTACTCCCAAGAAATTGGCATCTACCAGTTGTGGATTTCCTATCAAACTTGTCACCACCATAGTCACTGTCTGAATATGCAATAAGTTCCAATGGAGAATCTTTTGGGTACCACAAGCCAAGATCTGGATAACATCTTAGGTACCTAAAAATTCTCTTCACAGCAAAAAGGTGACATTCTTTGGGAGTCACTTGATGGCGTGCACAAGCACACACAACAAACATGATGTCAGGTCTTGAGGCTGTAAGATACATCAATGAGCCAATCATTGATCTATAGTGCCTAACATCCACATCCTTTCCAGCTCCAATTTTTCCCCAAGGGTGTTCCCTATCCATAGGAGTGGAAGCATCCTTTTCATGTGGAGAAAAACCATATTTCTTCAAGATTTCAGCTACATACTTGTCTTGGGAGATGAAGATACAATCTTCTTTCTGTTGAACTTGCAATCCTAGAAAGAAGTTCATCTCACCCATTGCACTCATCTTGAATTTATCTGTCATGAGCTTAGAAAAGTCCTCACTCATTTTTGGATCAGTAGACCCAAAAATGATGTCATCAACATAGACCTGCACAAGCAACACATGTTTTCCTTTCTTCTTTGTAAATAGTGTCTGATCTATGGTGCCCCTCTTGAATCCATTGTCCACCAAATATGTAGACAAGGTACCATACCATGCTCTTGGGGCTTGATGAAGTCCTTACATAGCTTTCTTCACTCTATAAACCTTGTCTGGATTCTCAGGATCTTCAAAACCAGGAGGTTGCATTACATATACCTCCTCAACAATTGTTCCATAAAGGAAAGCACTCTTCACATCCATTTGATAAACAGTGAAGTTCATGCAAGGGCATAAGCTAAGAAAATTCTGATAGCTTCAATTCTTGCAACTGGAGCAAAAACTTCTTCATAATCTATGCCTTCCTCTTGTGTATATCCCTGAGCTACCAAACGCGCCTTGTTTCTGACCACAATACCTCTTTCATCTTTCTTGTTCCTTAGAACCCATCTTGTCCCAATTGGTCTCACATATCTAGGACAATCAACCAGCTCCCAAACATCCTGTATAGCAAATTGGTGAAGCTCATCATGCATTGCTTCCACCCAACTAGGTTCTTTGAGAGCATCAAAAATCTTCTTGGGTTCTTCTTGGGACAGAAAACATGCAAACAAACATGCTTGTACAAGAGGGGTATAAACCTTCTTGTGTATATTGGCAATAAATCCACCAAGACTTTGATGGGATCTTCTTGTCTGAACTGGAGCCATAACATCACCAATGATCTGAGATGAGGGGTGATCCTTTGCTATGGAAGTGAGAACTCCTCCTTCAAAATGTCTGGTGTCCTCAACTTCACGCTCTATGTTGCCAATATCTTCTTCATCAGACTCTCTTTGATCAACAGAAATCTCTTCATGGACATTGGAAGGTCCACCTTGTTCAAAATGGGAAGAGAAAAGATGTGAAAAGGTGTTGTCAAAGTCTGATCCTTGTTTGTCAGCGTTTGGGCTAACAATGCTTGAACTGTTGGTGTCAGCGTCTGATCCATCAGCGTCTGAATTGCTCTTGTCAGCGCTTGATTTCCCTTTGTCAGCGCCTGAAGAACCATGCATGTTTGTATTTGGTGGTATTTGGAAACCACCATTATCTTTTCTAGCAGCAGCAGCATCATAATACTCATCTGTCCAAATAGGAAGTGTAACATATTCTTGTGTGGGAGATGACTCAACTGCTGGTGGTCCATCCTTCTTAGCAACCTGTATACCTGAAACATTACCAATTCTCTTTTCCGAAACACTTGAAGTTACCTTCACAATGTCTGGATCAGTAACAGGCATATAATTTAAAGCTCTAGATAAAGGTTCTAAGTCAAACAACCAATTTGGACCATTTTCAGGATCACTAGGTTTACTTTCTAAAAACCTAACATGTACTTTTTCAAGTATACGTTTTTCCTTTTTAATGTAAACCCTATACCCTTTGCTCTGCACTGAATAACCCATGAAGTAGCCTTCATCACCTTTTGAATCAAATTTACCTAGGGCCTCACTAGTTTCTAAAACAACTACATGACATCCAAAAGGCTTGAGAAAGCCAATATTTGGCTTCCTTCCCCAAAGTAACTCATAAGGTGTCTTATTATGTATTTTGTTGACCAATGCCCTATTTTGAACATAACAAGCTGTGTTAACAGCTTCAGCCCAAAAGGCTATAGGAAAGTGGGCATCAGCCAACATGGTTCTGGCTGCTTCAATAAGGGTTCTATTCTTCCTTTCAGCAACCCCATTTTGCTGTGGGGTTCTAGCTATGCTAAACTGCCTAGTAATCCCTTTCTTGGCACAAAAATCATCTAACAACTGATTTCTAAACTCACCCCCATTGTCACTTCTAATAATTTTGACCTCATTACCATTCTTCTTTTCAATCTGGGTAATGAAATTAATCAGACTTTGGGCAGTTTCACTTTTCTTGGCTAAAAAGAAAGTCCATGTAAACCTGGAAAAATCATCAGTGATGACAAAACAATATGATTTACCCTTCAAACTTTCTATATTAGTTGGACCAAAGAGGTCCATATGCAATAAGTGAAGTGGTTTAGAACTAGAGTGCACCTGTTTAGATTTGAATGAGACATTGTGCTGCTTGCCCTTAAGACATGCAACACAAGTGTGGTCATTGTGAAAAGCCTTTTCAGGCAAACCATCAACTAAACCAAGCCTCACAAGTCTATTGATATTTTTAAAGTTTATGTGCCCTAATCTCCTGTGCCAAAGATTACTTTCATCTACTGAGGCTTTAGCATACAGACATGACATTTTATTATTTATCTTAATTCCATTAAGATTCACATTATATATGTCTTTATGCCTTGGTGTTCTAAAATCTATGTATTTCTCCTCAGGGAGCTTGTAATCTTTGCTTAACACCAAGCACTCAGTATCAGTGAAAAGAACCTTATTTTTGTTATCACACACTTGTGATACACTAAACAAATTATAATCCAGTTCTTTTACCAGAAAGACATTTTCAAACCGTAGATTGTTGGTGACAAGCGTTCCTTTTCCAGTGATGGTGCCATAGCCCCCTCCAAAGTATACCTTATCACCATCTTGAATAGGAGAGAAGTTTGTTAAATAGTCTTCCTTTCCTGTCATGTGCCTTGAGCATCCACTATCCCAATATCCATAATCATTGATCTTCTTCTGAATGCCCTGCACATAAAGAAAACACATTAGTTTTCTTTGGGAACCCAAGCCTTGGAAGACTTAGATTCTGGTTGTTCAACAAGAACAGACTTGGTTCTCATAACAACCCCATTTTCATCCCTTTTTGAATGAAATTCCCAGTTAACCCCAATTGGTGTTGACATGGCTTTTGAAATATAATGAAACCTGTTGCATGTCATAGAAACACCAGTAGAATTAGAGTTTTGGTCTTGTTTTGGTCTCCATGTTAAGCTAGTAGAAGCTTTAGACCTATTTCCCTGTGGTTGCAAATACCTAGGTTTAGCAGTGTGTCTGTCAGCGCTGAAATTGTTCTTGTCAGCGCCCCGATTGCCTTTATCAGCGTTGAACCTAGGGTTTGCTACAGGAACCCATTGCCTATTGGACCAAGTGTTTGACTTTTAAAAAGGTCTTAGGCCTTGTGTGTTAGACCCTCTAGAAAAGAATGGGGCTGGTCTAACAACTTGTGAACTTTTGTTCACAAAGGTATTGGGTCTGACAGTGTTTGACCTATGTTGACTTTTGTCAGCGCTGAAATGGTTCCTATTAGCGTTGACATTGGAAGCGTTGACACATTCGTATGCCAAATGTGAGAAGCTACCACATGAGTAACAAGCTTTTCTAGACATAGTCTTAGGTCTAGAAGCAAAGAAGCCTGTTCCATGGTTACTAACTTGGCTTTTTGGTGACCTAGTATTCCTATACATCTCTGCATACTTAACACTAGGTTTTCTAACAGTTTGTGGGCCAAGGTCAACAGCTTTGCCAGTGGTAGGGTGTGTGATTTTAATAGGTTTAGGATCATTGGACTCCACAATTGGTATCATGATTGGTGTGGGCTCATTTGGACTTTCACACAACAACCCTCCCTTAACAAACAAAGTGTGGTTAGCTTTCTTCCACTTATCTAGGTCAGTCAGTTTTTGCTTGTATTCTTCAACTGGGGAAGTCACTCTAGGTGGAGGAATGAATTCCTTCTCTTGGAGTTCTGGCAAGCCAGTCCAAGATAAGTCCTTTGATTGGACACCATAGAAATCCCCAGCTGGTGGTGGAACACCAGTATAATCTTTCATCCCAATCCCACTCATGTCCTTAGAGTCTCTTTGTTTGCTAACACACTCTCCTAGGGATTGTGTGGCCTTATCAAATCTCTGGATTTTAAGACTCACATTATCTTTATTTTTGTTAGCCTCCTCTAACTGAGCTATCAAATCAAGATTAACCCTGTTTACTATATCTTGAACATCTTTACTTTGATGTAACTCATGTTTTAAGATATTTATTTGATCCTTTAAATCAAACTCCATTTTCTTATACTCAGCTACTGTCTTTTCTGTCTGGGTAAGAGCAATTTGATAATTAGATACTTTGCATCTTTCAGTACTTGCCTCATCTAATAATTTTACTATCTCTTGATTTAGTTTTTCAGTATTTAAACGACAACCCTTAGAACAGAAAGCATCATCATATACCTCATTGTCTGATGAAGAGGAGGAGTGTGCCATGAGAGCATATTCAACATGCTCTTCTTTAACTTCA
The DNA here is from genome assembly GCA_025667525.1 of Glebionis coronaria. NCBI lineage: Eukaryota > Viridiplantae > Streptophyta > Magnoliopsida > Asterales > Asteraceae > Glebionis > Glebionis coronaria. The sequence continues at coordinate 57,596,403 of CM046881.1, forward strand.
GCAACCAAAGCTCTGTCCTCTTCCTCATCCTTAGCCATAAAGTTCCAGCTCCAGTCCCATTCTCCAACACCATCAATTTGTTGAACAGCAACCATGGCCTTGGGATCTTGGCTTTTAACCATTTGGCTTGAAGGCTTACCAGCATCAGATCTTCTTGGAGATCTACATTCCCTCATAAAGTGCCCCATCCTATGACAATTGTAGCACTCAACTTTGGACTTGTCAAATCCAGCAACATCCTTAGCATTAAAGGTCATCTTCTTCTTGAACCTTTTATTAAACCTGTTTGCTCTTAAACTTACAAGAGCCATAGTCCACTTGATGTCCATCTCTTCCAATTGCTCATCGCTTATCTGCTCAAGATCTTCATATGTAATCCTTGAATCACTGGGCAAAGAAGCAATGAATGCACACACAGTATCTAGATCTAAACCAGCAGGCTTAATTCTATCAGCGCTAAAGTTGTGTGTGTCAGCGCTTGAGTATAAAGCGTTGACAGGATATGATCCAGCGCTGACAGGCTGTGATCCAACGTTGACACATTGAGATCCAGTGACTGGATGTCCATAGGAGTTCATGGAATCAAATTGGCCTTCACTTTGTGAGAAGAAGGCCATGTTGCTGCTGGAAGATTTATTATCACTCTCCAAAAGCCATTCATTCTCCAACAGTCTTAATTTGTTGAAGATGTCATCAAACCTGGAAGTCTTGTGGGTGTTATTGACAAGAATGGATCTTGTCTCAATCTTCCATACATCACCAAGGCTTTTGAGAAAAGTAGCATTCAAGTCAGGGTCATCAATCTGTGTTCCCATGAAGGAAAGTTGACTTGTGATGTCAAGCAGTCTACTTCTCACACTGCTGAGATTCTCATTGGGTTGAGCCTTAAAGACAGCATACTCATGCAAGAGTTGCTTCTTCTTTTCTTCTTTTGTGTCAGCATTGCCACCATGTGCTACTTCAAGAGCTTCCCAAAGCTCTTTTGTAGACTCAAAGCGTTTGTACTTGTGTTGATTCTCATGACCTAGGGCGTGTTTCATGATATTCAAGATTTTCATGTCCACCCTTTTCTTGGCTATATCTTCAACAGATACAGCTCTTCCATCCCCAGGCTTTTCCTTCTTATCAGCTTCAGGACAATTAGGAACAGCTGTCCTTGTGGCAATAGCAGCAGCAATCTTTTGTGCTTTGTCGAATGTGTTCCCATATTCAACAATCTCCCAAAGAGTGTAGTCATGAATAGCTATATATTGCTCAAAATTGGACTTCCAAAGCTCGAAGTTCCTGGCATCAAACATGGGAATTTTGATACTAGGATTTGTGGAGTTGTTTTGTAGCAAAGCAGCAGGTTGATCTGTGCCAGACATGATGTTTTTAGGGTTTTTAGGGTTTTTGGTGTTTTAGGGTTCTTGCGTTACTTAAAGATCAAAAGTTTCTCAACAAGCTCTGATACCACTTGTTGATCCCAAACTTAGATCGATTAAGCTTTGTGTATACGAGATTAGATCAAGTACTACACGTAGAGAAACCTTTGCTTATGAATAAAGTAACTAAGTGTTATGCGGAATTAACACTTAATCTAAAACACAAAGATGTTAAACAAACTTTCACTTGTATTAGAATAAACGAACTTGATTACAATGAAAGAAGTTTAACTTGTGAAAACTTATGAAAACTGATAATGAACTTTAACCTAAAAGATCTTCTTTTATAGAACAAGAAGTCTTGTACAATAAGCTACGAATCAACTATTCTAGGTAAAGATAATAATAGAAAATACAATGTCGTCTCTATCCTTACTAGAAGTATTCTAGAATATAATAAACGTGTAGCTCACATCTTCCATCAGTGCTTGTCTTCAATCTGTCAACGCTTGTCTTTAACTTTTCAACGCTTATGCTATCAGCGCTCACTTTGCTCTTGTCAACGCTTGAGTTGTTCTTGTCAGCGTTCAAGTGATCTGGCCTTAATTTATTCCCAACATCTTTTACTTAAAGCTAAGTTTCATAATGATTAGGTTCAATTGAAATGCACTAGCAAGAATAATAAGCAAGTATAATGATAATGAAATAAGTAAAGAGCAAGGAAGGAGACAACCTAGTGGGAAGATACCAAGATTTATAGTGGTTCAACAACGAGGCTCTATCCTCGTTTCTACTCCACTCCTCGAGTACACCTACTCGAGATTTCCACTATATCCACAAGCTCCCTTCTCGGCGAAGAAAACCTTACATCGTTGCTTACATTATTTTCCGACACTAAGCTAAATGTCGAGACCTAATCTTTAGCTAGGACCAATCTACACGACGTTGCCTACTTCACAATTTAACGACATAAGGCTAGATGTCGAGTTCTAATCTTAAGGTAGAACCAATCTTCACGACGTTGCCTACTTTACCATTTTACGACACAAGGCTAGATGTCGAGTTCTAATCGAAAGCTAGAACCAATCTTCACGACTCTTCACTTTGAAGCTAAGTGAGAACTTCACACAACACAACTACTAATCACTTTAAAGTTTAGTGAGAACTCACAAGACACAACCACATCACTTTATAGTTTAGTGAGAACTCCTAATCAAATCTATTACAACTCAACTAGACTTATCCAAGTACACACATGTAGCTTGGATTTACACAACACAAATCCAAGCAAACACATATGCAATGGATGTACACAACAAATCCAAGTATTCACAACTAACTTGGATGAACACAACTAGTCCAAGTATTCATAAATACATTGGATTGACCTAAAACAAAAAGGTATCATGATGAATATGACTAGCTCATAAATTCATCCTTATCACTACACTAGTGAGTGAGTGATCTTCTCATTGGACATGGTAAAGGAGGGGATCAAGAGGATAATCATATGTAAACATCCTTAACAAATTAAGTGATCATTTACTAATGATTATGCTATAGAAAATAGAAAAAGGGCTGAGAAAAACATCCAAGAGGCTTGCTGGAAAATGAGATTTGACCCACTATTTAAAGGAGACAAAGTTACAACGGATCTATAACGGCTACTGTGCGCGGTACCTTATCTCACCCCGTGGTACCATATCGCTAAGGTACCGCGTAGGTACTTAAGGTACCGCCACTAGACTCCGCTCCGTTTTTTGTCTTTTAGTGGGGTGGGAATATCTGAGGTATTTGAACCCTTCAAAGGATATTCTAACAGCATTTGGAATATGCCATTTTCAAATTTTCATTTTCCATTTTAATAAAACATTTTCTAAAAAAGAAAGTTTATTAAAAAGTCTTTTGTCTTATTAACAAAAGTGAGTTTTAAGGATAATCATTTTGATGATCACTAAGTATGATTAAGAAAGATTAGTGATATGATTATTACCTTGATGATAGTGTTAGTTAAATAATTCATTTTGTGTTTCTACACTAAATGTGTTGTATGGTTTGTTGTGATCAAAACTAAGAAAGATTAGTTAACACTAATAATATTTTTAGGCATTACTTGCATTAACAATCTCCCCCTTTTTGATTACGACAAACGATAAACTCATTTACGTAGAAACACAAACTATGGAATTATTAACTAGTTTATCACTATCATTTCTCCCCCTTTGTCGTAGCAAAAAGGTTAGCATAAGTCTTTGAAGTGCATCGAACTTTGCTAGTAGCTCCCCCTTGGTGGTTGCTTCCCCTTGCTTGGGGCACCAAGTTTGTGAGCTAAGGTGACATGCTACACAAAGGTTAGTAGAAAGGAAAGAAACACCAATGTATATATGATCACTACCGACTAAGTAATTTGAGAGGGAGAAAGAGAAGAAATCTCAAATTAGAAGCAAGTATTTTGCTAAGTATGTCCAAAGAGGTAATTGACAAAATCAAACTTCAATATAATGAAGATGATAAGCTTGTCAATGGGTTAAAGCTTTAGAATTGATGGAATCACCCATAAGTAATTGTAAAAATTTAACCAAGATCAACTCAAAAAGAGAACTAATTAGATAGCACACAAATAACACAAAGGTTAAAAAAAATAATACAACAAAGAAGATAGTCATACACATAGTATGAGTATCTAAAAGCAATAAATATGGAAAATAAACCACTAAGCATAAGCTAGTCTAATAGTGATATTTTCCAAGATTGCTAAAAATAAAATGGAACTAAAAAGACGACGATGCATCATTCGAAGTTTTGTCCACCGGAACAAAAACTTGAATAGGAGGTCGAGTGAGGAGGAATTCAAGAAAATTTAACTTCTCATACACATGAGCAAGTTCAATTTGTTGAAATCAGCAACAATCACACGAGGATCCATGATGTAACACAAAATCGTTTGATGGGGGTATGGCATCAAACTTAGGGTTTGGTGGTGGTGGGGTAAAGGGTTTGGGAGTGTTTTCACAATGCCTTGTGAGGATTGGGAAGGTGGAAAGGTCATTGAGTTGGGGGTATTGAAGGATTGTGGTGGTGGTGGAACATTTTATTTTGCTCCGGTGATGGGGTTTATGGTATAAGTCTCATTCCAATACTTGATTGGAGAGAAGGTAGGGTTTTTGGGTGGTTTGGACGAAGATGGTTCATTCTTCTTAACCCAAACGGGTCGAACCGAGATTTTCGGTTTCTTTGAAAGCTTGGATGAGGAAGCTTTGGGTGAGTGGGGTTGTGACAAAGAAATGTCAAGGTTAGGAATGTAGGAGTTAGGCATTGTGAGAGTGTGAGATTGATATCTCAAGGTTATGTGAGAATGAATTCTCAAGGTTGGGAAGGTGTGAGAATGAAATCTCAAGGTTGGGGTATAAGTAAAATGTAATCAAGGTAAGAATTTGAATACAAAATGTGTAGTGTCAAGGAATGTTTAGTCAATTTGAGTAAACAAGGAATCTTGACTGGGAATAGGGTTTTATAAGTTTTGACCAAAAAAATTGTCAAAAGCCACATTCTGGCCGCGGTACCTTATATGGGCCGGCGGTTCCATATCACTAAGGAACCGCGGGTCCTTAAGGAACCGCGTCCAGTGGACTTTAAACCATGTTTTTCCTGGGTTTTGGGAAAAACTAAGACTTTTTCAAAAAGTTGCAAATCTTGGAATTTTACCTCTATTAGAACCAAAATATGCTAGGGTTGCATAAAGCAACACATTCACAAAGAATGTCTTGACAAAGGATGACAAAATAATTTAGATATCATTTTGAACCAATTTTAGTCAAGTTTAGGGGTTGTGATAGATTTAGGTTCAATTTTAATTTCAAATTAAAGTTGATTAGTGTGCACAAAAGGATAGAATCACACAAAGCTAAATCCATAAGTCAACAACACGAAACATTCATTAGTGAAACAAGTACAAAGATAAATAAAACTAACTAATACATAGCTAGCTTATCATTAAATCTAGATAGGTGGTTTTCTTTGGCTTGTTGTTGAAAATCTTTATTAAAAGAACTCCATCATTCATCTCCTAGGAGGAGGCATGGAGAACAAAGCAAGCAAGAAATCTTGCAAACCCCTATGTAGTCCATACATATCCATCCTTAGGTTTTGGATGAGGAAGTGGTTGTAGAGACAACATGGACATCTAGGACCATGAGTTTGTTGAAACCCAAAGTAAGGATCACCCAAGAGGAGGGAAAGAGGGACACCCAAAATTGGGATGTTTGAGTTGGGTGGAGGTGGAGGAGGCATGTTCTCCAAGGGTGAAGTGGGTGAAAGTGGAGGCATGTTCCTCAAAGGGGAAATGGGTGAGTGTGGAGGAAAATTCTCCATGGTTGGTGAAATTGGTGAGTTGTGAGGGGTAAATGGTGAAGTCACCAAAATGTCATCAAAGTCATTCCCAAAAGGAATGCTTTGGATTGGTTGAGGTTGTGTGGTCACTTCCAAGGGTGCACTTGGAGTGAAGGGTGAAGAAAGCTCATTCATTCTAGAATTGAATGAAGAGGAGGTGGAACCAATGGAGTGGTTAGTACCATGGGTGGAAGAAGTCTTGCATGGTGCAAGAGGTGGGGAAGGTGATGAAGAAATGAGGATAGGAACATTCTCATTCTTAGGTGTGAGGAAAGGTGAAGAGTTAGGCTTAGCTACCTTAACCCTTATTTTGAGTGTTTTTCTTGGGGTGGAGGTCTTGGAAGTGTTTGAGGTTTTGGTACACACCATGGTTGATTAGGGTGGTTTAAGGTTTAGGGAAGTATGTTTGATGTGTGAAGAACATGGCAAACAAGGTGGGTTTAAATGGTTGAGGGGATGATCCAAACTAGTAATGGGTTAAAATCATTTTAGGTGAATAATGAATTTAGATACCCTAGTTTAGGAAATATGCAGTTTATTACTGAAAATCATGCAATGTTTACACAAAATTAAGAAAACAGTGTAAAGCAAAGACGCTGTCGTGCACAGTGGCTGGCGGTTCCTTATCTAGGACCGGCGGTACCTTATCGATAAGGAACCGCGGGTCGATATGGAACCGCGACCAGAAGGTTTTTCAAAAATTTCCCATTCCAGTTTTTGATAAACCCAGATTTTTCCCAAAGGTTTCACAAGCCAAAGTTAACTACAGATCATAATCTAATAAGCTAACTATCATATGGCATGCACAAAGCTATGTAAAACACAAATATGAAGGCACAAGCAACATTTAGGATCAAAATAAATAGTAATCCAAATAAGTAACATAAGTAAATAAACACCTAAACCAAAGTGTTAATAAGCAAATGTTTAAGCTGCAAAAGATAACCAAACTTTGCACACTACAAAGTCTTCACCTCCTTTTCTTGCTTAAATCCTTGATCATTTTTCCCAAATACTTGATTCCCCTTCTTGACTCAATCCGGTGTTCATGCAAATCACCTCGGGTTCGAAGATTTTGACGGTAAAGTTCCTCCAAATTGAGATTATTAGGAACTTCACTAGAGGAATGGTGGGGAGGGGAAGCAATGTCATCTAAACCATCCACGAATGAGTTTGTGGAGTGGTGAGAAGAACTCGAAGAGTCAATGGGAGCACTTGTGCCAATGCCATCACCATCACTTGTTGGCATGTCCATGTCCTCATCACTGAACTCTTGTTGATCGGATTTACGGTCAGATCTTGTCTTTCTCTTATACACCTCTCGAATAGGTAGCATGACCTGTTTGACCGGTTGAAATTGAGAAAGATCAAGATTTGGAAAATCACGGCCAACCCTTTTAAAAAGGCGAGTGAGAAGCATTGCGTAAGGGAGGTTTGTTTTAGGCTTGTGAATAGCATAATTGATCCGTTGAGTGATAAAATATGCCAAATTGTAATTGATGTTGGTAAAGATGCAATATAACATATGCACTAAACACGCCGGAACATGATCCCGGTTTCCACCAAGACAAAATACATTTTCCCTAAGGATATTGGTCCATTGAACCATATTATCATTAAGGTCGCTCAAGAGAACCTTATGACGTTTCACCGAACGTACCTTAGTATGAAGGCTTCTCTTAACGGGCCGATTACGCTTTTTGGAGACAATGTCGACAATGAAGTCAAGATCAATTTCCTCATGATCATTTGGAGGACAATTGTTGGATTCAAGGAGAGCACTAAGCTTCCATTTATCCGTGAAGTGACAAGTGCCTACAAATGGGACATCAAGAATTTGACCAAACACTTCGAGAGAGTATTGAATGAGTTGATCTTTCAAGATGAACCTAACAAATATTCCATCATTGTTTTCAATGACAGAGTATGTGCTAAAGAACTCCAAAAGGAATCGAGGATAGATGTCTTCTTTAATGTTCAACAAACAATCAAATCCAATGTGTTCAAACATGGACTTAATGTAGACATAATTCTTGATATCCTCTTGGACAACTCTACCCTCATGAAAGCAACGGGATTGGAGAGAGGAAAAAGTATGGGCAAGGTGAGTTGAGTGACAAAAGTCGGATAGATTTGGCATATACTGTTTGGTGAGTTGATGATCCTTTTGGTATTGTGAAGGCATGATTAGTACCTAAATAAGCAAAAAAAAAATCTCCAATCACTCATATGAAAAATAAAAAGGAAAACGATAAATGAAAATGTGTTATATCAATTTCTTGAAAAACATAGGATTGAATCCATATCATTTTCATGTTCACAATGTGTCTATTCCATCATTGACCAAGAACACATGATCTATGTTATATCAACAATGGATTAGAACATTGGTTTTTCAAAACAAGGTTTTTAGGTAAGCATTAACAATGTTATTACCTACTTGTTCATGGGTTCATCTCAAATCCATCATTCAACCAAAATCATTTAGCCTAAATTCGGATTTGTTCTACAAGTGGGTTTTATTGAAATCTTAATGAATATCAACCTAAGGAATCATAGTAAGATTACCATGTCAAACCACATTCCTATTAAGGTTTTAATTCAATTTCAATTTTAAAAATCCCCAATTATGAAAGGATGAACCCTAGAACAAAATAGATGAAATTAAAAGAAAATACTTACAATTAATTGATGTTAGATGAAGGATGAGTGAAACCCACAACTTGGAATCAATTAATTTGAGTGATTGAAGGTTTTGGAAGCTTCAACAATGGTGGAAAAAGTAAAACCCGTCGGCTGTGTGTTTTTGGGAGAGAGAGAGTTTGGTTTGAAAAAGAATAAAAAACACAAACTGGCGCTCTGACAAAAGTTACTGCCCGCGGTACCTTATCGATAAGGAACCGCGGGTTTGAGCCGTGGATATAAGGAACCGCCTGAAGAGGCAGGTTTCTATCTCTGAAAAACGCCAAATTTTGAAAATCCAGTTTTTCTAAAATACTTAAAATTAAATCATGAGCCTTTTAGAATATCATTGGATCATCATAACACTAAGCAATATGCTTTAACGAAGGATTACGAGTTAAATCAAGATCAAAAAGAACCAAAACGGACAAACGACTACTCATAGCAAAACAACTAAGTGGAGAGAAATCAAGGGAAGTGAATCAAGACTAGGATCAATGCTCAAGGGATTAATGACAGTCTTCAAATAGTGGTAACGAGGAGCTTGTGTCATATATAGTGGTTTAAGACGTGCCTTTCCGGCGAAACGTTAAACGGCTTTGGTAATGAATAAGCACAAAGCAATTATTCAAGTATAGACTAAGATCACTTTCAATAATAGTCTTAGTCTAAACAAAAATATGAGCAAGGTATTAATTCACTTTCTCTCCCACAAAGGGCCTACTAACCGTATGGGTGCAAACCATAGAAATCATGCTTGATACTTTAAGCTTCTACTAACTCACTCTACATCACCATAGTGAGTCAAGTATCCAAGCAATGAAGGTTTGAGAGGATAAAGGAAAAGAAGCACAAACCACAAATAAATGTCAAGGCAAGGATGCCGAGAACAAGCACATAGTCAAGTAATGATCAAAAGAATGATCAAAGGGCGTGTGGGAGAACGAAAGCGTACCTTGGCCACAAAGAGCAATCCATGAAGGAATAAGTGCTATGCCCAATCAATGACTATGATGAGTACTAAGTCTTCAAGGACTAGTATCATTCCCAATCATCTTGGTATCATCATTCAAAGATGTTAAAGATCAATGAAGATGATTCTTCTACAAGTGCAAGTAACTCAATCCACAACCAATTAAGTGATTGATCTTCATGAGTACCTACACAAAGCAAGATGCAAACTAGTAGATACATTTCAAGAGTATATCTAAAATGCATAAAGGCTACTAATCTTAAGTGGGATGCAATATTATCAATTAAAAGACCTATTTTTCAAAGAAAACATAGTTTTGACCAAAGAGAAACTTTAGTACAACTAGACCTTCTAATTTGAGGAGACAATGGATCGATCCAAGTTTTAAAGTAAAATATACTTCAAAGATCTTGAGTGACCATCGCTCTGATACCAATTGTAGAAACTAGAAGGGGGGGTTGAATAGTTTCTCTTCGATTGGTGACCAAATTAAAATTGCTTTCAATTTGGTTTGTATCAAAACTATCTTTTACATAAAGCTAAGTTGCATAATGATTAGGTTCAATTGAAATGCACTAGCAAGAATAATAAGCAAGTATAATGATAATGAAATAAGTAAAGAGCAAGGAAGGAGACAACCTAGTGGGAAGACACCAAGATTTATAGTGGTTCGACAACGAGGCTCTATCCTCGTTTCTACTCCACTCCTCGAGTACACCTACTCGAGATTTCCACTATATCCACAAGCTCCCTTCTCGGCGGAGAAAACCTTACATCGTTGCTTACATTATTTTCCGACACTAAGCTAAATGTCGAGACCTAATCTTTAGCTAGGACCAATCTACACGACGTTGCCTACTTCACAATTTAACGACACAAGGCTAGATGTCGAGTTCTAATCTTAAGGTAGAACCAATCTTCACGACGTTGCCTACTTCACCATTTTACGACACAAGGCTAGATGTCGAGTTCTAATCGAAAGCGAGAACCAATCTTCACGACTCTTCACTTTGAAGCTAAGTGAGAACTTCACACAACACAACTACTAATCACTTTAAAGTTTAGTGAGAACTCACAAGACACAACCACATCACTTTATAGTTTAGTGAGAACTCCTAATCAAATCTATTACAACTCAACTAGACTTATCCAAGTACACACATGTAGCTTGGATTTACACAACACAAATCCAAGCAAACACATATGCAATGGATGTACACAACAAATCCAAGTATTCACAAATAACTTGGATGAACACAACTAGTCCAAGTATTCATAAATACATTGGATTGACCTAAAACAAAAAGGTATCATGATGAATATGACTAGCTCATAAATTCATCTTTATCACTACACTAGTGAGTGAGTGATCTTCTCATTGGACATGGTAAAGGAGGGGATCAAGAGGATAATCATATGTAAACATCCTTAACAAATTAAGTGATCATTTACTAATGATTATGCTATAGAAAATAGAAAAAGGGCTGAGAAAAACGTCCAAGAGGCTTGCTGGAAAATGAGATTTGACCCACTATTTAAAGGAGACAAAGTTACAACGGATCTATAACAGCTACTGTGCGCGGTACCTTATCTCACCCCGCGGTACCATATCGCTAAGGTACCGCGTAGGTACTTAAGGTACCGCCACTAGACTCCGCTCCGTTTTTTGTATTTTAGTGGGATGGGAATATCTGAAGTATTTGAACCCTTCAAAGGATATTCTAACAGCATTTGGAATATGCCATTTTCAAATTTTCATTTTCCATTTTAATAAAACATTTTCTAAAAAAGAAAGTTTATTAAAAAGTCTTTTGTCTTATTAACAAAAGTGAGTTTTAAGGATAATCATTTTGATGATCACTAAGTATGATTAAGAAAGGTTAGTGATATGATTATTACCTTGATGATAGTGTTAGTTAAATAATTCATTTTGTGTTTCTACACTAAATGTGTTGTATGGTTTGTTGTGATCAAAACTAAGAAAGATTAGTTAACACTAATAATGTTTTTAGGCATTACTTGCATTAACACTTATGTTAATACTCAGCTTAAGTGTGAAATCAAGTCGTTTCAATGTAATCTTGGTGGTGAATTCGACAACCGCGCCTTACATACATTATTTGCCTCTAAAGGTATTCACTTTCGATTTTCTTGTCCTAAAACTTCCCAACAAAATGGCAAGTCCGAAAGACTGATCCGAACCATCAACAATCAAATTTGGACCTTACTTTTTCAATCTAACCTTCCACCTACTTTTTGGGTAGAAGCCCTGAATATGGCCATTCATCTATTAAACTTCTTACCATCCACTGCCATTAACAATGAAATACCTTATACCCGCTTGTTTGGAACAAATCCTGACTATATCCTTTTACGTACCTTTGGATGTTTGTGTTACCCTCACCTTCACACCAATCACAAACTTGAACCACGGGCCACACCTTCAATCTATTTGGGACAAGCTTCTAATCACCGCGGGTATTGGTGTCTTGAATTAAGCACAAATAAAATAATTATCTCCCGCCATGTTACATTTGATGAAACCGTTTTTCCATATGGCTCCAATCCACCCACCTCAGCACCTACTTATGCATTTCTGGATGATTCACCCGATATAAACCCTCCAACCATTCCTGTTACTCCAACTATTGTTCAACATGTCACATCTATACCACATATAAAAAATCTCAATTCACCTGTTACCTCTACCCACTCTAGAGCGGACCAAGATCAACCACCACAAACAGTTGTCCACGATCAGACACCACACAACATGAGCCACCATCCCGCCTCGACCCAACACCAATCACCTTCGCACCCTCTACCTACACATACAATTACACCCATGACCCAAAATCAAATTGTTACTCACCCACATATTATTTCTGATCCACCTCAAAACCCAGACCCTGTCTCAGTTCATCCCATGGTCACACGTTTTCGTGTCGGGACTAATCATCCTAATCCGAAATATAATTGTCATGTGTCCACTGTATCACCGTTACCACAGTCTTATCGAGATGCGTTTAGTGATCCAAATTGGAAAAATGCTATGCGTGATGAATATAATGCGCTTATTAAAATAGCACTTGGACTTGAGTACCTCGACCTGCGGACACCAACATTGTTCATTGTATGTGGCTTTTTTGTCACAAGTATTTGGCAGATGGTACCCTTAGTCTCTACAAGGCTCGTCTTGTGGCAAATGGTAGTACACAGATAGAGGGAGTTGATGTTGATGAGACTTTTAGTCCGGTGGTTAAACCGGGTACTATTCGGACTGTGCTTAGCTTAGCTGCTTCTCGACATTGGCCGATTCATCAGCTCGATGTCAAGAATGCATTTTTACATGGTGATTCATCTGAGACTGTTTACATGCATCAACCTCCAGGTTTTCGTGATTCTACACACCCTGATTATGTGTGGTTTTTACAGCGGTTTATTTATGGGCTTAAACAATCCCCTCGTGCTTGGTTCCAACGTTTTGCATCTTACATTACTCGTATTGGGTTTTCTCATAGTCGTTGTGACACATCTTTGTTTATCTACAGTCAGGGTACGGATACGGCTTATTTTTATTATATGTTGATGATATTATGCTCACTGCTTCTTCAGAGACTTTGTTACATCAGATTATTACTTCATTACATCAGGAGTTCGCCATGACGGATCTGGGCTCTCTTAGTTATTTTTTGGGTATCTCGGTTACACGGGATTCTTCTGGGATGTTCTTATCTCAGCGGAAATACGCAGTTGAGATTCTTGAGAGGGCACATATGGTTAATTGTAATCCTAGTCGGACTTCTGTTGACACTGGGTCTAAACTGGGAGATGATGGTGATCCAGTATCAGATCCGACTTTATATCGGAGTCTTGTAGGTTCGCTTCAGTATCTCACTTTTACTCGCCCGGACATCTCTTATGATGTACAACAGATTTGCCTTTATATGCATGATCCTCGAGAGCCTCATTTGTCAGCTCTTAAAAGGGTCTTGCAATATGTTCGGGGTACATTAGACTATGGGTTACAGTTGTTTGCATCCTCTACTACATCATTATTGCTTATTCAGATGTAGATTGGGATGGATGTCCTAACACTAGGAGATCGACTTTGGGTTACTGTGTATTCCTTGGCAATAACCTACTCTCGTGGTCCTCAAAGCGTCAACCGACGCTTTCTCGCTCTAGTGCAGAGGCAGAGTATCGAGGTGTTTCCAATGCTGTTGCTGAGACTTGTTGGTTGCGCAATTTACTTCGTGAGTTTCATACACCTTTATCTTCCGCTACGCTTGTTTACTGTGATAATGTTAGTGCTGTTTATTTATCTTGTAATTCGATTCAGCATCAGCGTACGAAGCACATTGAGATTGATATTCATTTTGTTCGTGACTTGGTTGCTGCTGGCCAAGTTTGAGTTCTTCATGTTCCTTCACGTTATCAGTATGCAGATATTTTCACTAAAGGGTTGCCTTACGCATTGTCTGAGGACTTTTGTACCAGTTTGAGCGTCCGATGTCCTCCCGCTCCAACTGCGGGGGAGTGTTAGCGTATAATATGCTCATCACTTGCTGGATAATTGTGTTTCCATAATTACACAATCATTATCTCATTATCTGTAGATTGATTAGTAATAGTTGTATTATGGTTGTCTTGGGCTCAAGCCCACATGTATTCATCTATATATGTATCGTATCTGGAAATATGGAATGCAAGACAACACAAAGTTTTACCATTTTACAAAAACATGTATACTTCATCAAACGAGTCGCGCTCAAGCAGATGGAGAATTCTAAATAAACTTAAACTTTTGAAAAGTAAAAAACATATACACTTGATCAAACTACTCACGCTCGAGCACACGGAGTAACTAACGAGTCGAGTTTAAATTTTACAAATAAGGTTCAAAATGAGTCCGGCTGAGTTTCTCTTATACGAAACAAACTAAGCTTGAAATAAAACGGCTTGTGTTCCAGTAGTATCTTTAGTTTCTTCAGTTGTGCAAGAAGGTGTTCAATCAAAGAGATATTTGTTAAACATCGTTAGTCTTTCGGACCAACAAGATACTGGCAATAATATGTGGATTTTGCTAAGGGTTATACAGTACCTTCTGCTCGTTATTTGATCGATTATGTTATTCTTAAACGGGTCTGAAACGACTTGATGGAGTGGAAACATCCCTATCAAGGTTAATGTGTTTTTATGGAGATTGAAGCTTAATAAACTCCTATCTAGAGTCAATCTAGCCAGGATAGGCGTTGAAGTTGAATCAATCCTTTGCCCTATTTGCCTTGAAGATCTTGAAACGATTAATCACTCATTCTTCAATTGTGTCTTGGCGAAAGATATGTAGGCTTCTTTGGCTAAATGGTAGGAATTGGACATCCCGGTTTGTGACAACATTAAGGAATGGTTTGTATGGTTAGACTCTATTCGCATTCCTCTCAAGGTTTGGTTGATTCTCGAAAGAGTGGGAGGACTCTCATGTGATCCATTTGGAATTTTCGTAATAGTTTGATTTTTTCTAGTTGTCCTCTTAAAAAAACGGTTATTTGGGATTCTATTGTTTCTCAATCTTTTTTGTAAATTTCCGTAATAGTTTATTAGGGATTTATTGTTTCTCAAAAAAAAAAATTTGTGGATTTCGTCTAAAATCTTTCATGTAAATTTAGTTGGATAAGTTGGTCGAAAAACCATATTACATTATCTTTTATGTAAAAAATTTTTAGCTTTTGATTAGTTTTATAATATTCGTCGTTTAAAAAAATATATTTGTTAAAATCCTTTTTAAAAACATAAGACATATTAATTGTATATAGTGTGAGATAGTTAATTCTTGTATAAGAAAACGAAAGCTTGAAACTTATGATGTTCGGATTTGTTTACATTGTGAAGTGTGAACTCTTCACATACACCTTAATTTTTTTGAATTGAAGATATCATTATCCTTTACAATTTTTGCTATTTCTGTTTTTTATGTTAGATAAATAGTTTAATCAACATGAACAAAAAATAAGAAATGACGTTGGATGGTGGTTGGTGAAAGTGAAAGAAAGAAGCCGACAAAAAGAGATCGATGGCAAAAAAGAAAATACAGAAGCTATAAAAGTTTATTTACCAATGTTCAAAAATCGTAAATCGATACTCAAACGATTTATATTTTTGTAACTTGTAATTGATTTAGACATGATTAATTTATACAGAGTAATTAATTGAATTGTTATTTTTGGCTAAATTTTTATATTTACAACGAATTTTATGTATTTGGAATATTATATTGAGCATGCAAACTCAATATTCCACATAGCATAATTTTAAAATCTAACATATAAGCTTAGTGGGTTACTATTTCTGAGTTAAGATATATGTAGACTTTTAAATTAACATATATATATTCAACCAATCATAATCATCCCTTATTTAAAAAACTCATTTTCCACCACTTTTTTAAAAATTAAATATCTCACAAACGGTAAATCGTCAAACGAAAAAAATACATCATTGCAACGAGAATTAAATCATCTGTCTATCGAGAGGCACATGTATATACTTTCGACGAACTTTTTTTCGACTTTTTTTCTTAAATCACGTCTGAGAGGAATCATGTATGATTCGTCACGAATCATGTATGATTCGTCACGAATCATATATGATTTTCAGAAAATCATATATGATTCATGATATGAATCATATATGATTTTCTGAAAATCATATATGATTCGTGACGAATCATACATGATTCCTCTCAGACGTGATTTAAGAAAAAAAAGTCGAAAAAAAGTTCGTCGAAAGTATATACACGTGCCCCTCGATAGATAGATGATTTAATTCTCGTCGCGATGATATGTTTCGTTTTACGTAACGATGAATGGTTTGTGAGATATTTAATTTTTTAAAAATGAGTTTTTTGTTACATTATAAAAATGGGTGGTTGTTATTGGTTGAGTGTATGCTAAACCAAGGGTCTATGGGGATCTTTTTCCTACTCTTTCTATCATCGTTTTTAGAATAAAACTTCACTTGAGCTATCAACCATAAAAAAATTGGTGACCCTGTAACATTTAAATGACGATTAATTGTTAAAATGATATCAAAACCATTAAGATCAACTATGAATCACTCAACCAACCACCCATTAGTGATTATCTTTTATTATAACAATAAAAACAAGAAGATAAGCCCCTAACACAGGTGCTCACCAAACGATTACAAACAGAATTCAAGATAGTAACCACTCAAGGGTGGCCTAGTGGCAAAAGGATTTGTGGCTATCACTCCAAAGTATGTGAGGTCTCAAGTTCAATTCCTGCTAGGTGCAAACAAACTTGAAGTGGCCACGCCAACCTCCTGAAAAGGGAGGCTTTACCTGGTTTGTGTCTGTGCGGCGGTGGGCTCAAACCCTGTGGATTAGTCGGCCAATGTGTCGGAAATCATGGTTACCAAAAAAAAATTTAAGGTAGTCCCCACTAGGTGGATCCTATCAACTATACAATCACTCACACTTACAGAAACCTAACTAAACTAAACAAAACAAGATCAATGAGATCTTAACAAAAACTAGATGAAACCAAGATGAAAACCCCATGTTGTAACTGAACGATTGAGAGAGAGATATGTATGTGAATGATTGTTGAACGAATGAACTCATCCACCAACTTTTCCAGCTTAAATACTCAAACCCAAAACCATAATTGCACATAAGTCCCTGCACATCATAAAACAAACAAACTTGGCACAAAACATAAAAAGTTACAATTTAACCCTTTGACTTACAAGTTTGTATCATAATAGGTCATATAACTTTCAACGCCCTCCCTCAAGCTTGTAAACCAAATAGGTTAACCATACCAAGTTTCTTCACCAAGAGAGCATGTTGAAATGAACCCAAGGCTTTAGCTAAAACATCTGCAATTTGATTTTTAGAATCAACCTTCGGTGTTCTAATAAGCCCAAAATTCACTTTCTCTCTAAAAAGATGTACATCAATATTAAAGTGTTTAGTCTTTTCATACATTAATGGATTAGCAGCAATCTGTATGACAGACTTATTGTCACAACATAAGCTCACTAGAAGCAACTATGTTATACCAAACTCACTTAAGAGCTTAACAACCCACATAATCTCACAAGTAGCAGCTGCCATTGCTCTATATTTAACTTCAGCCGAAGATTTACACAAGGTAACTTGCTTCTTGCTTTTCTAGATTATCAAATTACCATTCACATAAACATAATAACCAGATAAAGATCTTCTGGTAACAGGACACTTAGCCCAACCAGAATCTGAATAGGCAACAACTTTGTACCCTTCAGAACTCTTATTGAAACTAATACTACTCCCAGGTGCAAGTTTCAAGTACTTAAGTACTCTCAAACCAAAGTCGAAATGTGACTATAAAGGAGCATGCATATATTGGCTTAAACAATGTACTACATAAGAAATAACTGGCCTATTTAAGGTTAAATAGATTATTTTTCCAACCAATTTTTGATAATTGGTAATATTAACCAAGTAACTATCACCATCAGACTCTTTATGAGCAAGCACAATATTTTCTGGCAAAGGTGTAACAACAGGTCTACAAGCCAACAACCCATACTCATTTAACAGTTCTAAACAATACTTTCTCTGACTTAAACACAACCCTCTCTCAGTTTTAAGCACTTTTATTCCCAAAAAATATTTAAGTTCTCCAAGATCCTTAATTTTAAATCTATTATTTAAGAACTTTTTGAATTTTCAATTTCAATTGCTGAATTTCCAGTTAACACAAGATCATCCGACAAGCAAAAACAACTTAACTTTGCCATCAGTTTTGATATATAAAGAATGATCATTTTTAGATTGAACAAAACCAGCATCAAGCAAAGTTTTAGAAAGTTTGCTATTCCATTGTCTAGGTGTAACACCTGGTAATTTTCCCTACTTTGTAAAATGACTTTTTTACCCTTTGACTTTTTATTTAGTCAACTATGTGATTTAACTGTGTTGGAACCGGGAAGTTATCCCGCGTTTTCTGAAAAACTGTTTGCTGACGAGTAATGGCCTGACTCTGAGCTCAGTCATTATTCTGAACATTTTCTGTGAACCTGACCAAAGTGCTGAGACGGTCAATGAATTGACAATAATCCATGAGATTATTCGTTATCTGTGAATTATGTGCTTAACTGTTTAGTTTTTAACAGCGTGATCGTATTTTCGTGAGCAGCGTATTTAAATATTTCTGTATATGTTTATATGCCTGTATTTTAGTATTTTTGCTATTTATAGTAATAAATCGTATTTACTGTGAATATTTAATTAACATATCGCGTTTTCGTATTTTACGTCGTTTTTACGTTTAACCGTCATTAGCGTGCATAAAATACTTTACCAAACGTAAAATGTCAGTTTTCGTCGAAAAATCGTAAATTTAATATATTTCGTCAAATTTTTAAGTTTTACGTAATTTTTAACTTAACTATATACTCTTTGATATTTACCTAAAACTAACTAACCTTTTTACTTTAAACCTTTTAACTAATTACCATAGTAAAATTTTTGAATAATTTACCCCCATTTGGGACCCCATAACCGGCCAAAAACATGAACATGGTGCATGGCCTTACACTTTGCCATATTTGGCTTAAGGTTATAAACCTTACACACCTTAACTTATTAACCAAAAACACTTCAATTATTTCACTTATTCACTCATTTTCACCTCAAACAAAAAACACACATCTCTCTTCTTCTCTCTCAAAACACACGGCACAAACACAAACACATTTCCACCATTGTTGATTTCTAAAAGCTTCAATTTAACAAGAATTAACACAAAACAAAATCACCCTAGAGCTTGTATAAGCATAAAGAAGAATGGTCTTTCTTGGTTTGATGATTTGAGTAGTTTTTGGGGTTGAAATTTTAGAGTAGAGTTCTTGTTGATTATTAGTGGGTTAGAACGTAGATCGGGTCGTTGTGACTACGTAGAATCGTTACTCAAGGTTACTTCTTAAACCTTTTTCATCTTTTCATTTTCCATGCATAATCTTTGTAGATCTATGCATGCATGTTACTCATCAATTATTTTCTTGAAATAAAATGATAAAAATTATTTTTGGTCCTGATATATTTTAAGATTTATGGAAAATAAGTGTGGATCTATTAGATCCATACATGAAAATGGGTTAATTGAAAGAGTTGTGAAAAATATAAGTATGTATATTTTGGATTTGTGAACTTGAAGAAAAATCTTTGATTTTGTTGATGTTTATGAAAAATTGGAGGGAACTAGTAGTGTTACTACTAGTGGTTACGCTTGAAAATGGTCGAAAACGAGTTTTTACGGAAAACATACAATCTGTCCGACTTTTGTAAGAGGCGTAGAGAGTCGTAAAAATTGTTTTGACACTAGTTTACTACGAGATTATGAAAGTATAAGTTAATACCTTTGTTTCGATATATTATGGGCTAAAAACGGAGCTAAAATGAGTAAGTTGTGGTCGTTTAAATTTCGTTGTCGGAAAACTTAATTTTTGGAGAACAACACTATAAGTGGTTGCTGTCCAGATGTTTTATAGTGGTCGAAACGACATTTTCGAGTTAAACGGAGTTGTTTTAAGTGTCGAAATGGTTACTAAATGGTATGTATGAATATTGGACTTGTTTTGTAAAAGCGTATTAGCTCGAAATGTGAATACTTGTTGTACTATTGTAAGTTTGAACGTTGGAAGTGGAGATTGTTACTATTGTGAAAAAATGACTTGTTGAATTATTGGCGATTGAGAAATTGTTGAAAATAGGGGTTTTAGGACGAGATTTGAGTACTTACTAAAAATGGCAAATTTTTATGTGACGCCGAAAGGCTGCCGAATTTTCGTTAGAATTCACGTAGGAAAATTTGTTAAGATAAATTTTGGTAAATTAAAATTTACGCCGAAAGGCTGTCGAAATTTCGTCGAGTCAAAAATAAATATTTTTGCCTAAGTATATATATACTATAATGTTTATAACGATGTAACATTTACAAGTCACGATTTTAACAACAAAATATATACTTGATTGATGAGTAACGTACGTGATGAACTATTGTGACTTATTTGCTAGCGTCTAAACTATAGTATTATATTTAGGTTGTTGCTAGAGTTGATCGCTACTATTTGATCATACTTGTGCGGTTTGAATCGTTGCTTGAGGTGAGTTTATGGATCCCTATTAAACTGCTTTCTATGTTTAATGTTTTGGGATGTGATAAATGCTTTGATGACTTGCTTCTGGACGCAAGTAAAACTTGATTTCTGTGAACGCTTTGTGAACACCATTTATGAGATAGCTTAAGTTGCTTTAGCCATAGTCCCCACTATCGTGAATCGTTAGTTACTCTGCTGGAGTAAGATCTTATGTTACGGATAGATCTATTGAGGGTTGACAACCTCCACTCGGGCATTCTGACGCCGGACGAATGTGTACCATTTGTATGAACGGAGTTATCTTGGCTAGGTACTCCATTGGGGCAAAATTTATGTATGCAATCTATTGTATGCACTGGATCACTAGTTTCGATGTCACGAGCTTAGCTATCATAAATATTGTGAACACCCAATTTATCCTACACTTGGCATTATACCTCCTATAGTTACATGTGTACATGAAATGAAATCTGAAATTGAATTACTATGAACTTTTAATTGAAACCTATATTCTCACCAACTTTATGTTGACCCAATTTAGCATTTATCTCAGGTAATTGATGATGTGTTGTACCTGCTGTGTGAAGTACTTGGAGTCCGCATGCATTTCTTGGCTATCTTCGGACATTTATTTACTTATGCTTTTGAACTATTATCTCGTTGATGTTTAAAACTTTTACATTCCGCTGCACTATCTTTTGAAACTGAGACCTTTTGTACTGTGATGCTTTTAATTTAAATTCAACGAGGTATTTTTATAAAACGTCTCATTTAGAGTCGTTCTCTTGTACCTTGAACTATGATACAATGACGTAACAGCCCCCGAGCTTCACCGCTTCCGCATATCACATTTTGGGGTGTTACAGAATTGGTAATCAGAGCCTTGGTTATAGAGAACTAGGTTTGCATCTTAGGCCTAGACTATAACCGATGTGGCTACTTGTTACTCTGTATATATATGTGTACTACGTAATGTATTACGTAGGATAACACTATAAGTAATATGTAATATATATTATGTAATACGTAATATGTATTATATACATATGCATTTCGTTGATTTGCATACTTTAATTTCTATACATGATTATTTCATGCATACCCTACAACTGCTTTAATACGCATTATGGTTGTTGCAGGTTGTGTCGTCATCTACTGTTTCTTACCAGCCCGGCTCTGCCGACGAAGAGTGGGAAGACGAGATTGAGATGGTACCAGATCATGTTGAGCTGGAGAATGACCCAGAGGAGGCTGATCCTGAGGAGGAAGGTCCGGAGTATGACCCTGACGAGGATCCAGAGGAGGATGATGAGGGTGAGCCTGATGTGTTGTCTGATACTTCCGATGTTGTTGATGGGATGCCACCGGTTGTGCATCGTACTTTGATCGAGTGGGTTAGTGGTAGTGAGGACGATGAGGATGATATGGATGGTGTTGAGGTAGATCGTGAGGGTGATGATGATATGGATGGATATGAGGTAGATCGTGAGGATGACGAGGACATGGATGATGAGATTGAGAGTGATACTGACGTTAGGATGGTTGTGGCTAGTAGTGATAGCGAGGGTGCTGAGGCTGATGATGATAGTAGAGTTGATGCTTTGACTGTTGTACCTGAGAGAGTTGAACCTAGTAGGAGGAGTGAGATTAGGAAGACGTCCAACTTGAGGAAGAAGCCTACTGTTCCCTGTCAGTGGTTTAGAGATGAGAGGGAAGCTTTATGGGGTACGCCACCAGCTGAGGTTTATACTGATTCCGATGATACTGTACCACCTGCTGATGGAGCTGGACCATCCGGTGTTAGATCTCGAGCTTTGTCTGATTCTGATTCGTCGTGCCAACGGAAGAAGATCCGTATGTCTGATTCACACACTACACCTGAGGCATCGCCTACTCATGGGAGTCGAGTTGCTACTGCAGTTTCTACACCACCTACTCATCATGTTGGAGAGCCTTCTAGACCTAGGTCATGTGTTGTTATGATAGGATCTGCTAAGGATTCAGATGTTGTTCGTTTTCGTCTACTTGAGGATGTGGTTTTTGGATTGTTAGAGGATAACGAGGATACCCGTGACTTGTTGGATACCACACTTGAGGAGGTTGCTAGGTTGAGGCGTGAGTTGGAGTCAGTTCGTGGAGGAGACCGAGCTGCAGATGGAGACCCGAGGAGTGATTCACCGAGATGTGCTGAGTGTGAGCGTCGTCGTCGCACTTAGAGATTCTTCATTATTGTGCTTAATTCTAGAGTAGATTGACATCTTTATCTTTTGGGTATTGTATCCACTAAACTAGAGTAGTACTCGGTTAGTTGGAGTAGACTAGATGTAATCATACTCTTATTTTATGACTATGTACTTGATATTTTGATTATGAATGGGAATTTAACTTTATGACCTTGACCAGTGATTATCCTTTCTTTGTTTGTTGTACTATTAAATTATGCATTCTATTTTATCATATGAAATATATAACGTGTATATTCATGCTTGAACCTTAATTGCATTGTTGTCTTAACGCAGAGAAACAATGGTGAACACGCGTAACGGAATGACTGACGCTCAATTGGAAGCACTGATTACGCAACGAGTGACTGCTGCACTGGCAAACGTTCAAGCTAACAACAACGTGAACGAAGCACCACCGAACAATGTTGACAATCGACCGCCTAAGCCGTGTACTTACAAGGACTTTAGGAGCTGTGACCCTTTGACTTTTAATGGTACTGAAGGAGCTGTCGGATTAGCTCGTTGGGTCGAAAAGATGGAAGCTGTGTTCCGTGTTAGTGGATGTGCTGTTGAAAACCAAGTGACTTATTCTACTTGTACTTTAGCTGCTGGAGAGTTGACATGGTGGAACACCCATGTGCAGACGGCTGGAGCCGAGGAGGCGTATGGAATGAGTTGGGAGGAACTTAAGAAGTTGTTGACTAAGGAGTACTGTCCTCGTAATGAGATTCAGAAAATGGAAGTCGAATTGTGGAACTTGACTGTGAAGAACAATGACATTGGTACGTACACTAGAAGGTTCCAAGAATTGTGTTTGCTATGTCCTGGAATGGTTCCGGATGAAGAGAAGAAGGTTGAACGCTATATTTGGGGTTTACCGGGTAGAGTTCAAGGGAATGTGACATCGTCTGGACCGACAAAAGTTAGTGATGCTATAAGGATGGCTCATAGTCTGATGGACCAAGTTGTTCGAGCAAATGCTGGGAATGCCGCGGACAACAAGAGAAAGTGGGGGAATAACCAAAGGAACAACCATGGGAACTATCCGAATAAGAGGCAAGACACTATGAAAGCGTACACTGCTGGTACTGGGGAAAGGGAGTGTACAATGGGACGTTACCTCTGTGCAATCGATGCAAGCGTCACCATAATGGACAATGCAATGTACAGTGTCACAACTACAAGAAAAATGGACACATTGCTAGGGATTGTAAGTCACTACCCTACACGAAAGCCAACGTCACTTGCTTTGAATGTCAGCAAAAGGGACACTACAGCAATGAGTGCCCAAAGAAAAAGAACAAGGACAAGGACCAAGGAAAGAATGCTAAAGCTGGGGAAGCTCGTGGAAGGGTCTATGTGATAGGAGGAGGAGAAGCGCAACAAAACCCCGACGTCGTGACGGGTACGTTTCTTCTCAATGGTCGTTATGCTTCTATTTTATTTGATACTGGAGCCGATAGGAGTTTTGTGTCGACTGCTTTTAGTGTCTTACTTGATGTGACCCCTTCGCCCTTAGACACTAAGTACACTATTGAGTTAGCTAATGGGAAGTTGATAAAAGCCGACACTATACTTCGTGGATGCACTTTAAACCTTCTAGGTCATCCTTTCGTAATAGACCTTATGCCTGTTGAGTTAGGGAGTTTTGACGTGATTGTCGGAATGGATTGGTTGTCGAGATATCGTGCTACGATTGTATGTGACGAGAAGATCGTTCGTTTACCATTTGGTGATGAAGTTTTGGAGGTACAAGGGGATACAAGTGACGGAAAAGGGAAGTCACGACTGAACATTATCTCGCGTGTCAAGGCTCAGAAGTTGTTGTCGGAAGGTTGCCACGTATTTTTAGCCTGTGTTACTGAAAAGCAGACGGAATAAAAACGGTTGGAAGATGTACCTGTCGTACGGGATTTTCCGGAAGTCTTTCCTGAAGATTTGCCTGGATTACCGCCGGCTAGACAAATTGAATTCCATATCGATTTAATACCGGGAGCTGCACCTGTTGCTCGAGCGCCTTATCGTTTAGCACCGTCGGAATTGCAAGAACTAGCGACGCAACTACAAGAATTGACTGATAAAGGATTCATAAGACCGAGTTCTTCACCCTGGGGAGCTCCAGTCTTATTTGTAAAGAAGAAGGATGGGAGTTTTCGGATGTGTATCGACTATCGTGAGTTGAACAAACTTACCATCAAGAACCGTTACCCGTTACCTAGGATCGATGATCTGTTTGATCAGTTGCAAGGATCGAGCGTTTACTCGAAGATTGACCTTAGGTCTGGTTATCACCAATTGAGAGTCCGTGAGGAAGATGTTGCAAAGACTGCTTTTAGGACTAGGTATGGACACTATGAGTTCCAAGTGATGCCGTTCGGTTTGACAAACGCACCTGCTGTGTTTATGGACCTCATGAACCGGGTTTGTAAACGTATTTGGACAAGTTTGTCATTGTGTTCATCGATGACATACTGATTTACTCAAGGAATGAGAAGGAACATGAGGAACATCTTAAGATAATATTGGAATTACTTAAGAAAGAGGAATTGTACGCTAAGTTCTCGAAGTGTGATTTTTGGTTGCCAAGAGTACAATTTCTAGGTTACGTTATAGATATCAAGGGGATTCACGTTGATCCTGCCAAGATTGAATCAATTAGGGAGTGGACTGCTCCTACAACACCGACTGAAATTCGCCAATTCTTAGGACTCGCCAGATACTACCGAAGGTTCATCGAGGGATTCTCGAAGATCGCGAAGCCATTGACGAAGTTGACTCAAAAGAAGGTGAAATACGAATGGCGAGATAAGGAGGAATTAGCATTCCAAAAGTTGAAACAAATGTTGTGTAGTGCGCCTATTCTATCATTACCAGAAGTATCGGAAGACTTTGTGGTCTACTGTGATGCATCAGCAAAAGGATTGGGAGCTGTGTTGATGCAAAGGAAGAAAGTTATCGCCTACGCGTCACGACAATTGAAAACACATGAGAAAAACTACACTACGCACGACTTGGAGCTAGGAGCGGTAGTATTTGCCTTGAAATTATGGAGACACTACTTGTATGGAACCAAGTGTGTCGTCTATACCGATCACAAGAGTTTACAACATATTCTTGATCAGAAGGAACTGAACATGAGACAACGTCGATGGATCAAGTTGCTCAGCGATTATGACTGTGAAATCCGTTACCACCCTGGGAAGGCCAATGTAGTGGCGGATGCGCTAAGTAGGAAGGAACAACTGATGACACGTAGAGTTAGATCGTTAGCTATGGTTATCAATCCGAACTTACCTGTGCAAATTTGTGAAGCACAAACCGAAGCTCTTAAGCCTGAACATGTTGAAGCTGAGAAATTAGGAGGAATGGTTACTAAGAAATTGGAGACTAGCACTAATGGAACGCTATGTCTGAATGGTAGAAGTTGGTTACCACGGTTTGGAGAACTAAGGGACGTGATTATGCACGAGTCGCATAAATCTAAGTATTCGATTCACCCAGGATCTGACAAAATGTATCAGGATATGAAGAAGCTATATTGGTGGCCAAATATGAAAGCTGAAATCGCTACTTACGTAGGGAGGTGTCTGACTTGTGCTAGAGTGAAAACAGAACACCAAAAACCATCTGGATTGTTGGTTCAACCTATAATTCCTATGTGGAAATGGGAAAATATAACCATGGACTTCATAACTAAGCTACCTAAAACGACAAACGGATACGACACAATTTGGGTAATTGTGGATCGACTTACGAAATCTGCACACTTTTTGGCTATGAAGGAAGATGATTCAATGGATAAGCTTACGAGACTTTATCTGAAGGAAGTAGTCGCAAAACATGGGATACCGATCTCGATAATTTCTGATAGAGATGGTAGATTTACTTCGGAATTCTGGAAATCACTTCAGAAAGCGTTGGGTACGCAATTGGACATGGGTACTGCTTATCACCCGCAGACTGATGGACAGAGTAAGATAACTATTCAAACGTTGGAGGATATGTTGCGTGCTTGTGTGCTTGACTTTGGAAAGCAATGGGACAGACATTTGCCTCTAGTGGAATTCTCTTACAACAATAGTTATCATACCAGTATTAAGGCTGCACTGTTTGAAGCGTTGTATGGTCTTAAATGTCGCTCGCCTGTGTGTTGGAGTGAGGTTGGGGATAGTCAACTCACTGGCCCTGAACTCATCCGTGAAACGACTGAGAAGATTGTTCAAATCAAGAGCCGAATTCAAGCAGCCCGTGATCGTCAAAAGAGTTACGCCGACGTTCGTCGTAAGCCTCTCGAATTTCAAGTGGGAGACAAAGTGATGCTAAAAGTATCGCCTTGGAAAGGTGTGGTACGTTTTGGCAAGCGAGGAAAGCTGAACCCCCGTTATATTGGACCTTTCAAAATTCTGGCAAAGGTTGGAACCGTAGCCTATCATCTCGAATACCGCAAGCGTTGAGCCGAGTGCACAACACTTTTCATGTGTCGAACTTGAAGAAGTGCCTTTCTGATGAGACACTCGTTATACCATTGAAGGAACTCCGAATCGATGACAAGATGCAATTTGTCGAAGAACCTGTTGAAATCATGGACCGTGAGGTCAAACGATTGAAACAGAGTCGTATTCCTATTATCAAGGTGAGGTGGAATTCTTAACGTGGACCTGAATTCACTTGGGAGCGTGAGGATCAATTTCGCAAGAAATATCCACAACTATTTGACAATTCTAGAAACCGTGACACTCCTAAGCTTTGAGGACAAAGCTTCTCTATCAAGGGGATGATGTAACACCGGGTAATTTTCCCTACTTTGTAAAATGACTATTTTACCCTTTGACTTTTTATTTAGTCAACTATGTGATTTAACTGTGTTGGAACCGGGAAGTTATCCCGCGTTTTCTGAAAAACTGTTTGCTGACGAGTAATGGCCTGACTCTGAGCTCAGTCATTATTCTAAACATTTTCTGTGAACCTGACCAAAGTGCTGGGACGGTCAATGAATTGACAATAATCCATTAGATTATTCGTTATCTGTGAATTATGTGCTTAACTGTTTAGTTTTTAACAGCGTGATCGTATTTTCGTGAGCAGCGTATTTAAATATTTCTGTATATGTTTATATGCCTGTATTTTAGTATTTTTGCTATTTATAGTAATAAATCGTATTTACTGTGAATATTTAATTAACATATCGCGTTTTCGTATTTTACGTCGTTTTTACGTTTAACCGTCGTTAGCGTGTATAAAATACTTTACCAAACGTAAAATGTCAGTTTTCGTCGAAAAATCGTAAATTTAATATATTTCGTCAAATTTTTAAGTTTTACGTAATTTTTAACTTAACTATATACTCTTTGATATTTACCTAAAACTAACTAACCTTTTTACCTTAAACCTTTTAACTAATTACCATAGTAAAATTTTTGAATAATTTACCCTCACTTGGGACCCCATAACCGGCCAAAAACATGCACATGGTGCATGGCCTTACACTTTGCCATATTTGGCTTAAGGTTATAAACCTTACACACCTTAACTTATTAACCAAAAACACTTCAATTATTTCACTTATTCACTCATTTTCACCTGAAACAAAAAACACACATCTCTCTTCTTCTCTCTCAAAACATACGGCACAAACACAAACACATTTCCACCATTGTTGATTTCTAAAAGCTTCAATTTAATAAGAATTAACACAAAACAAAATCACCCTAGAGCTTGTATAAGCATAAAGAATAATGGTCTTTCTTGGTTTGATGATTTGAGTAGTTTTTGGGGTTGAAATTTTAGAGTAGAGTTCTTGTTGATTATTAGTGGGTTAGAGCGTAGATCGGGTCGTTGTGACTACGTAGAATCGTTACTCAAGGTTACTTCTTAAACCTTTTTCATCTTTTCATTTTCCATGCATAATCTTTGTAGATCTATGCATGCATGTTACTCATCAAGTATTTTCTTGAAATAAAATAATAAAAATTATTTTTGGTCATGAAATATTTTAAGATTTATGGAAAATAAGTGTGGATCTATTAGATCCATACATGAAAATGGGTTAATTGAAAGAGTTGTGAAAAATATAAGTATGTATATTTTGGATTTGTGAACTTGAAGAAAAATCTTTGATTTTGTTGATGTTTATGAAAAATTGGAGGGAACTAGTAGTGTTACTACTAGTGGTTACGCTTGAAAATGGTCGAAAACGAGTTTTTACGGAAAACATACAATCTGTCCGACTTTTGTAAGAGGCGTAGAGAGTCGTAAAAATTGTTTTGACACTAGTTTACTACGAGATTATGAAAGTATAAGTTAATACCTTCGTTTCGATATATTATGGGCTAAAACGGAGCTAAAATGAGTAAGTTGTGGTCGTTTAAATTTCGTTGTCGGAAAACTTAATTTTTGGAGAACAACACTATAAGTGGTTGCTGTCCAGATGTTTTAAAGTGGTTGAAACGACATTTTCGAGTTAAACGGAGTTGTTTTAAGTGTCGAAATGGTTACTAAATGGTATGTATGAATGTTAGGCTTGTTTTGTAAAAGCGTATTAGCTCGAAATGTGAATACTTGTTGTACTATTGAAAGTTTGAACGTTGGAAGTGGAGATTGTTACTAATATGAAAAAATGACTTGTTGAATTGTTGGCGATTGAGAAATTGTTGAAAATAGGGGTTTTAGGACGAGATTTGAGTACTTACTAAAATGGCAAATTTTTATGTGACGCTGAAAGGCTGCCGAATTTTCGTTAGAATTCACGTAGGAAATTTTGTTAAGATAAATTTTGGTAAATTAAAATTTACGCCGAAAGGCTGTCGAAATTTCGCCGAGTCAAAAATAAATATTTTTGCCTAAGTATATATATACTATAATGTTTATAGCGATGTAACATTTACAAGTCACGATTTTAACAACAAAATATATACTTGATTGATGAGTAACGTACGTGATGAACTATTGTGACTTATTTGCTAGCGCCTAAACTATAGTATTATATTTAGGTTGTTGCTAGAGTTGATCGCTACTATTTGATCATACTTGTGCGGTTTGAATCGTTGCTTGAGGTGAGTTTATAGATCCCTATTAAACTGCTTTCTATGTTTAATGTTTTGGGATGTGATAAATGCTTTGATGACTTGCTTCTGGACGCAAGTAAAACTTGATTTTTGTGAACGCTTTGTGAACACTATTTATGAGATAGCTTAAGTTGCTTTAGCCATAGTCCCCACTATCGTGAATCGTTAGTTACTCTGATGGAGTAAGCTCTTATGTTACGGATAGATCTATTGAGGGTTGACAACCTCCACTCGGGCATTCTGACGCCGGACGAGTGTGTACCATTTGTATGAACGGAGTTATCTTGGCTAGGTACTCCATTGGGGCAAAATTTATGTATGCAATCTATTGTATGCACTGGATCACTAGTTTCGATGTCACGAGCTTAGCTATCATAAATATTGTGAACACCCAAT
Organism: Glebionis coronaria; assembly: GCA_025667525.1. Lineage (NCBI taxonomy): Eukaryota > Viridiplantae > Streptophyta > Magnoliopsida > Asterales > Asteraceae > Glebionis > Glebionis coronaria. Next base: position 57,626,665 of record CM046881.1, read on the forward strand.
TTATCCTACACTTGGCACTATACCTCCTATAGTTGCATGTGTACATGAAATGAAATCTGAAATTGAATTACTATGAACTTTTACTTGAAACCTATATTCTCACCAACTTTATGTTGACCCAATTTAGCATTTATCTCAGGTAATTGATGATGTGTTGTACCTGCTGTGTGAAGTACTTGGAGTCCGCATGCATTTCTTGGCTATCTTCGGACATTTATTTACTTATGCTTTTGAACTATTATCTCGTTGATGTTTAAAACCTTTACGTTCCGCTGCACTATCTTTTGAAACTGAGACCTTTTGTACTGTGATGCTTTTAATTTAAATTCAACGAGGTATTTTTATAAAACGTCTCATTTAGAGTCGTTCTCTTGTACCTTGAACTATGATACAATGACGTAACAGCCCTTGAGCTTCACCGCTTCCGCATATCACATTTTGGGGTGTTACAGAATTGGTAATCAGAGCCTTGGTTATAGAGAACTAGGTTTGCATCTTAGGCCTAGACTATAACCGATGTGGCTACTTGTTACTCTGTATATATATGTGTACTACGTAATGTATTACGTAGGATAACACTATAATTAATATGTAATATATATTATGTAATACGTAATATGTATTATATACATATGCATTTCGTTGATTTGCATACTTTAATTTCTATACATGATTATTTCATGCATACCCTACAACTGCTTTAATACGCATTTTGGTTGTTGCAGGTTGTGTCGTCATCTACTGTTTCTTACCAGCCCGACTCTGTCGACGAAGAGTGGGAAGACGAGATTGAGATGGTACCAGATCATGTTGAGCCAGAGAATGAACCAGAGGTGGCTGATCCTGAGGAGGAAGGTGCGGAGTATGACTCTGACGAGGATCCGGAGGAGGATGATGAGGGTGAGCCTGATGTGTTATCTGATACTTCCGATGTTGTTGATGGGATGCCACCGGTTGTGCATCGTACTTTGATCGAGTGGGTTAGTGGTAGTGAGGACGATGAATTGAAAATCAATTCGATTCGATCCGTGGAACGATAATAGATATAAAAAAAGAGTTGCAAAATCCTAGTTTCAAAATGGCGCCGCTGCCGCTTCGCTCGTACGATTGACGATTTTTCGTGAAGACGTTTGGATTTTGGGATCCGTTCACTTTGAACGTTACGTTTCTTGCAACAAAATCAAAAATCAAAAAAAAAATCAAAAACTTAAAAATACAAAAAAATTAAAAAAATCACAAAAGCAATTTCTTTCCTAAGAATTGCACCAAAAAAATTAAAAAATACAAAAGTAATACTTTTTCCTAAAAGTATTACACCAAAAATATTACGTATCAGTGTTATTTTTTTGGATTTTTCTTGTGAATATATATTTTTCTAAAAAATACAAAAAGATTTTTCTTTTATTATAATATATTACGTAGCATAATAATTATTGTTATTTCGATTTCTTTCGACACTACCATGGATAATCGTCCGATTTGGGAAATCTTACAAGAAGAGCGTTATAAGATTATGTCCGAGGAGTGTTCGACTTGTGGTGGGCCTCATGTTTAATTTAATCGTGACAAAACTTATGAGGAGGTTTATAATAATGAGGAAAGTATGTGTTATGATACTAATACTTATTTTGGCTCCCCTAGTTTTCCTACAACTAGTGACCCACCACAATATGATCAACGGTTTTATGGGGAATTTCAAAATCAAGGGTTTTCGAATAATGAAGGTTTTCCAAATGAAGGCAATTTTCAAAACTATAATCAAGAGAGTATTTCACAACCTCAAATGGATTTAATTCTTAATAAACTTGAGGAACATGATAGATTCTTAAGAGAAATGCAAGAGGAAACCGATAGGAAATTCATGCTCATTTTAGAAACCTATCAAGCTCAATGTGATATTGAGTCGTCTTCGAGAGTTCATATTGAGGCTAACACCACTACTAGTAGTGATGTTCCCACCGTGGATCCTTCCATCTCTCCGCCAATAAAGGAGAGACAAGGCCCGGAGATTATCATGAGTTTTACTCACCCTCCGGTGTTGACACCGACGGATACTATTAGCTCACATATTGAGGAAATTCTCGAGATTACACTTGAGCCTCCATTACCCATTGATGACCCCATTTATTTTATGACTCCTTCACCTGCCCCTTCAAATGATTTTATGCTTTCTTCAAATCCTCTTAGCAAGACATGTTTTGAGAAACCAATTTTTGAGGAGTGTGAGTGTATAGAAGAAGAACCCATAAGTTGTCCTACACCTAAGGAGTTTGTAGATAGGGATGAGTTATCGTGTGATTCCGACTACATTTTTAATTATTCCTCGGGTTCGGATGAGGATGATTCTCCTATTTTACCAAAACCGACTTTTGAAAACCATGATACTAATGATTTATCGGTTTCTTTACTCCTTAGTGATGACTTTTATACCCCGAATATCGAGAAATTCCATCACGAGGATGCTTTTTATGATCCCGTGTTATTGGATTTCTCGCATGAGCTTAATTGTGATCATGGTATTGATGAAAAGGCAAATGGAGTTTTAAAACTTGATATTGATATTGATTTTAAGAACTCGGATTTTGATAAATTCACGTTTGCCTCTTCGCCAATTACTTTTGATTCTACCATCGATTCTCATCTAATTCTCGAGGAGTTACCTAATCAACACTCCTCTAATGAGAATTACGTTTACCACATTCGTGAGGATTTAACTTATCAACAAATCCCACAAATGAATGATGGTTTCATACTTGATCGTGATCTCTTCGAGAGAATTTCTAAAATCCTCAATGAGGGAAACGACAAACCTTTGTTAGACGAGCCTATCTATGATGAAGAAATCGAAGAGATTCACGTTCATGAGGATGAATGCTTTGACCCGGGAGGTGACATTGACCATTCTATGATTGATACCTTTACGGCTTTGCCGAATAGTGACCATCCTATGTCTTTGGGGGAAGACAATTTGTCTCCTTTACCCACCCCACCTCCCGTGGATCATGACCTCACATACTTCTCGTATGTTGAGCGGACTTTTTTACCTTCTATGACTTATCCTCCTGCCTCTCATTTATTATGTTCATCCGGGACCGAGGACAAGATCTTTGATCCCGGTATTACATTCGAGGCTTCCCCATGGACCATTTAATTTGGGGCCGAGTCAGGCTCGTGACTCGGTTAACAAAAACAAGCGCTTCTCGGGAGGCAGCCTGATGATCTATTTTTATCTATTTTCACCAATAAGTGTAGGGGGAGCCGTGTAGGTTGTTTGTTTGTGTGTTGTGATGTTGTGTGCAGGGACATGTGCTTAATGATCCACTTTTGGTACTTTTGACACGACCCGTGTTTCCGTGTTTCCCGTGTACCCGGTTCCTTCGATAAGTTTTTGCTATTGTGGTTCATACTTGTATATATATAAAACGAATAAATGTAATCACTTTAGTTGTCCCTTCCTTAGCTCGATTTTAAATAACGTACTCAATGTCCTAAGTGTAGGGGAGTTTATTCTCCCACATGCTTAAACATTGAGGACAATGTTTATATTAAGTGTAGGGGGACTTCTATCGAATTTTAGTGGGCTTTTCCATGAATTTGACCCCATTTAACCGGAAAATTTAAAAAATTTTCAACGTTTTTCAAATTTTTGATCTATTTTGGCCTAGTAGTATTTTTATTTATTTTCTTTCCTTTTATCATCGCATCGTAATAATTTCCATTTCAAGAATAAAGTCAAAAATTAAATAAATAAATAAAATGATTTTAACAAGTTTAGATATCTTTGATATATTAGGCCCGTCGTGAATATTTTGACTCAACCCGAGTTTACTTATACAAGTTTACTCTAGCTAGTATCCTTAACCATATGGACCTTAATTGGTTTATTAGGCTAAGCATCCACGAGTCTTATTCCTTGAGATTTTAAATTATGGAGAACGAAAGATGATAGAGTTAATTATAAGTTTGGTATTCTTTCATTAACTTATGTGAGTTAGTTATGAGCTTTTTCTCCCATCGGTTGTTAATAAATATATTTGCAATAAATAAGGTTGTACGATTTGAAAAGTTACTTAGCTTCTAACATAAGATCGTTTAAAAGTTGCTCGGTATTAATTAGAGTTCATAGCCAAGGCATAACTTATTGAAGCGGGACGCGAATATTGGCTTATCCAAAAAGGCCCTAACAAGGCATGAGGATACCCGAGTCCAAAAAGACCCTCGCAAGGCATGAGGATTCATTTTTTTTGCTAAAGATCCTAAGAGATTGTGAAGATCATTAATCCAAATCAATATGATGGATCAAGACACACGACGAGAAGCAATTACTCCCCTAAAGATCATGGATAAGTCTATCCAAAAAGACCCTAACAAGGTATGAGGATAAATAGATCCAAGTCCGAAAAGGAGGCGGATCGTTGTATATCAAAATCCTAAATAAAGAAGAGGATAAATGAAGAAGTCGTGGTCAACGTTTGAAGCATCTTTCACTCCTTATGAAGATGTATACCAAAATGAAGAGAAGACCATAATTTCAAGATCGTCTCTCAAGATTTGAAGTTTGAAGTACAAGCCAAATATCGGTCCGAGAAAGGTCTCAAATCGTGAAATGAGTTATGCCAAGATATGAACTTTATGAGGTTTCGAGAAGCAGTTTTAAAAGATTTTGTCCTTTAGCTAACTATTGATTAAATCGTCCCACTTTATTTTTGTCCTTAATAAATTATCGAAATAAGTCAAAAATGTATCCTCGTGATCATTCAAGACAAAAATAAAATACAAGAGATAAACCGTAGGAATAAGGGGGTCTAAGTGATTAATTAAACCACATGAGTAAGTGTTAGTTATGCTAACTTATGATTAACAATGATCTCGTTTTTAAGCTTGGTATGAGGAACGTGAAACTTGAGGATGATTAATATTCATGACACCAAAGCCCTAATTTAAGTCTTAGATTTCTTTACGAGTTTCTTCCATCAAATAATTTCCAAGTTAATAAATTGTTAAAACTTTTGTCTCCTTTAAATTTTTTATCTTAGTAGTATTAGTATATCATAATAAAGGCCGAGATGGATTAAATATTAGAAAAATGTAACTTTATGCTTTAAAACTATGCATTGCATGGGGTCATTGCAATGGTCAAGTGTAGGGGATTTAATAAGTGTGAAAACACTTATCCTTTTACCACTAAAATTAAGGAAAAACAAGACCAAATCATGTGTTTATTATCATAAATGTCGGAATTACGCGTGGTTTTGTGTTTTTGTGTTAAAATAGGTACAAATGATCAAAAGAAGAGAAAACACGGGATTTCACGGTCAAATGTTGAAGAAAAGTCAAAAAAGAGACGAAGACAAAGTCAAAGACCAAAAGTGTGCCAAGATCACGAAAACCGGCTAAACCGACATGGAATTGAAGAAAAGATCGAGAAAGCCAAAATCGAGCTCGATATTATTGGAATGAATCATTTTTGAAGATTTTTAAGCTTTGTGGGTCCCACATTTAGGAAAATGGGCCTAAAAGCCCATTTGGGAAAATATATCTTTTCATATTGGATCAAAAAGCCAAAATAATACACAAAGCCCATCATGGCCCAAATTGACAAAAAGATGGGACGGTAGGAATTATCTTGGGCCAAAGCCCATTATACTTCATTGTGGAACGGATGAAAAAATTCTTTTTGCTTGGTCAAAGGTTTAGGTCAACACAAACACAAAACGCAACTCACACTTTTTAAAAACGATTTGTTTTACCCCACGTGTACCCACACACGTTTTACCATACACCCTCACTATGCACCCCTCCACACTCAATCTCACCCCACTTTTCCCCAACGCATGGTTTTGATTAAATAAACAAATTCTCCCACCCCACGTGTCTTCATACACGCCTATCCCCTTTTACCAAACTTTCCCAAACCCCAACAATAAATAAATAAAACGTATTTTATTTATTTTTACCCCATTATTTGTGCGTTACAAACAATGCTAAATCCTCAAACGCCCTTCTTTCTCTCCACCATTTTTACAGTCAACTTCAAACCCTAATCACCATGATAAAAAAATTACCCACGAAAAATAGGGCTTTTTGTTTAAGTGTGTAATTCACACACTTGGGAAATAAATCCCCACACAAATCGGAAGATCCACCCAAGGAATGGTTCTCTCTTTCCCTGACGTGGCCCATATCTTTGTTTTGATTGGTGGAAACAACTCACCACAACCCATCCATCCAATCATGATCCTCCACCTCAGCATTAAAGAAACACAAGTAGCACAAAAACTGCCACTTTGGCAATCCATGTGATGCTTGGGTGATTTTCAGCCTTTGATTCAGGAGATGAGAGAGAAATATAAGAATGGACGGCTCAGGATCAATTGCTTACTCTTGAAGATTCAAGAAGGTTTTGGGGTTTTTGCCTATAAAAACCCCCACAAAAGATGTAACAAGATAGCTTTTTCTTTATTTTTCAGTTTTTTTAAATTAATTTAGGAATAGGTTAATTTAGATTTAAATTTTTGCAAATTAGTTGTAGGATTTAAATTGTAATTTTAAATTCCAGTTTTGTAATTTTATTAATGATTAATGAAAAGTTTATTTAAATTATCTTGGTCTCAATTTAATTTTCTGTCAGTTTAATTTTAATGTTTAAATTTGCTTTTCTTTTATATAACTGTTGAATTTTATTCGGTTGATTAAAAAAAATAAATAAATTAATAAAATAAAGAAACAAGGTTACTATTCGGAATGATTCTATCTGGTTCGGATTAGTTTGGATCGACGAGTACTGTTACGGTTCACTTTTGGTTCATTTGGTTCAAGACGAGGGAAGATGATGATGACGATTGATGATTAAGGTGGTGTTCGGTTTGTTCATAAAGACGGCTCAGCGCCGATCTTCATCTCAAAGGATTCGACAAAAAGGTTCTATTCTTTTTTCATTTTTTTAGTTAAGTTTGTTTTTAGATTTAATTAAGCTGTTTAATCTGATAGTTTTAGATTATTTATTGTTTTTTAAGATTCTGCTAGTTTAATCTGCTGTTTAATCTGCTAGTTTTCGATTTAAATTTGTTAAGTTTGTTTTTAGATTATTTATTATTTGTTTGATTCTGCTTGAATTGGTTAATGTCACTGTTTAGACTGTTTTAGCTTATTCGAATTGGTTAGGATCTGCGTAAGTCTGCTTCATTTTTTTTCAGTTAACGTTGCTTTTGGTTTTAGACTTTATTTGATTTTGTTATTAGGTAATCTGTTTAAACTGTTTTAGCTTATTTGGTGTATGTTTTTAGTGGATTATTTGCTTGCTTGCTTATTTGATTTTGCCTAGTAGCTTATTTAGTTTTCAGTTTTTTTTAGTTCATCTTTTTATTGCTTATTTGGTTTTTAGTTTATTTGTTTTGGTTTGCTTTATCAGCTTATTTGGCTTTTTTCTTTAGTACTGTTTTCAGCTTATTATTGCGTTGCTACTGCTTAAATATACAGATACATTTTATCTGTATAATTTCCAAATAAAGTTCTAAAAAGAGAAGAAAAAAAAAATAATAAAAAAAATTATGTCTGGGTTGGGTTTCGAACCCCAGACCCCTCGCATCACTACCAAACGCCCCAACCAATTCATCTAGTACCACTTTTTAGTTTACTTTCACATAGTTTAATTAATATAAGAAGTTTTAAATTGTCAGTTTTTAATTAATTAGTTTAATTAAATGTTTTTAGTTTTATTAAATTTTAACTAAAAGTATTTTGATAGTTTTTCTTTTATTCAGTTTTATAAAAAATAAAAAGATAAAAAAAAATATTTTTATTTAAATTTCTTTTATGATTTTAAAATACTTTTCATTTTATTTTGTTTATTTAAAATAGTTTTTATTATTAAAAGTCTTTAGTTTAAAATTAATTAGTTTTCAATTAAAGTTTTAGTTTTAAAATTATTAGATTTAAAAGTTAATTTTGTTTAAGTTTTAAATAGCTTTATATTTTCAATTTAATTTAGTTTTTAAATTAAATTAGTTTTAAAATAGTTCTAATTAAATTAGTTTTTAATTTTAAATAGATTTAGTTTATAATTCCAAAATTTTACGTTTACCAAGAACAAATTTAATCACGTTAATTGAAAATCAATTCGAGTCGATCCGTGGAACGATAATAAATATAAAAAAAGAGTTGCAAAATCCTAGTTTCAATAACCTAGAGGTGGAACCATATAGACTTCTTCACTTAAGTCACCATACAAAAATACAATATTAACATCCATTTGGTATAAATTCCAACCGTTTTGAACAGACAAATCAATCAAACATCTAATAGTACTCATTTTAACCACAGGACTGAAAGTCTCTTCATAGTCTATACCCTCCCTTTGGTTACAACCCTTAGCAACCAATCTGGCTTTATATTTTTCAATCTCACCAGTTGAAAGATATTTAATTCTATACACCCATTTGGATTTAATAGGTTTTCTACCAACAGAAATTTCAGCAAGATCGCAAGTACTATTTTCATACAAAGCTTGCATTTCAAGATTCATAGCACTAATCTAATTTTGATCATTACAAGCATCCTCATAACAAGTAGGCTCATAATTTTTATTAAGATTAGATGTAAAACCAAATTTTTTCATATCAAGCATTGAATGATTACAAAACTTATATAAACTATATCTTAAAGAAGTATTAAGCACATAATCATTTAGCTTAGCAGAAAAATTAATAACTCTATTAGACTTCCTCTGGCTGATCTCCTCTATCTCATTATGAAAAACATTTTCAAGAACCTCATTATTTATATCAAAATTGCCCTCAGAATTATCATTATCTCTTATTGGAGTTGCAGTCAATTGTAATTGACCACTACTACTTGGTAAACTATCAACTAAGTCATCTCCAGTTTGCTGCCTAGCAATATCTGGTTGACTATTATTATTAGTAGTCACCTCAACAGTAGTGTGACCACCCTCTCTACTCAAAGGAGTTTCATCTTCCTCATCATCATAGGGACTTGAAGGTTTAGATGTGTTTTCAGACTCAAAACTGTCAAAAAAATTTAAGGTTGAAACCTCACTAGTAGACTCAAGAACAATACCATCCTTGTTCATTTTATATGGAAAAACATTTTCATAAAACTTTACATCTCAGAGTAAATGACACACCTGTTTTCAAGGCCAAAAAGTTTATAAGCTTTTTTACCACTAGCATACCCTATTAAAACACATTTTTCATATTTTTTTAGAAAACTTGTCACTTTCTTTTAAAATTGTAGCATAACATAAACACCTAAAACTTATTAAGTGAGAAAGACTAGGTTCTTTACCATAAACAAGATAGAAAGGAGATTTGCCATTCAAAACAGAGGAAGAAAGCCTATTAATCAAGTAAGCAACAGTTAAAACGCATTCAGACCAAAACATAATAGGAATCCCCCCTGAAACATGAGACTCCTTGCTATATTGAGCAAGTGTCTATGTTTCCTCTCAGCAATACCATTCTGCTATGGAGTATACGCACAACTAGTTTGATGAATGATTCTAATAGTATCAAAGAAATCACTCATATTTTTATTCACAAACTCAGTACCATTATCAGATCTAACAACTTTAATTCTTTTATTGAATTGAGTAAAAATTAAGTTGTAATATGTAACAAATATTTGAAAAACTTCATCCTTAGTTTTAAGCATATACACCCACACCCACATAGATCTACTAAAGTCATCAACAATGGTCAAAATACTTAAGCCTATCTCTGCTAACCAATTTATAAGGACCCCAAACATCAATATGAACAAATTCACCAAGACATTTAGATTTATGTTCACTTAGAGGAAAGGATTCTCTAATCTGCTTAGCCTTATGACATATGTCACAAGGTAAATTATTATTAATATGTTTCAAATCCAAAGAATTTTTTAACAAATTTAAGACCTGGTTAGCAGGATGGCCAGTCTATTATGCCAAACATCTTTAGACACATAAAAATTAAAAAACTCACAATTGCTAACAGCAGAAACAGTAGTCTTATCAAACAAATATAAACCAACAAATTCACTACCAGTCCCCAAGACTGTGCCTTGCTTCAAATCCTGAATATAGCATTTAGATTCATCAAAACTCACCCTTAATTCGCTATCTTTGATAAGTTTATTAACATATAATAAACTAACACAGTACTCAGGGACAACCAAAACATCAAACAAAACAACCCCATTATTAAGCTTTAAATTGCCAATATGTGTGATTTTAGCCAAAGTACCATTAGGGTGTCCAACTATAAGTTTTAAATCAGACACATCAACCAAGTTAAACATATTTTCAGTTTTATCAGTCATGTGTTGATTAGTACCAGAATCAATTATCCACCCAAAATGATAACTGACCCCTACAATCTTAATAGTAGCACAATAGTACTTGTAAAAATATTGGTTAAAAAACACATTGCAATTAAAGAATGAACAATTTCCAATACCTTACATATTAGCTTGAGCATGTGAAGAATAACCATTATCATTACGCAAACTCATTAATTTGAGCATATGATCATTACTCAAAGACAAAGAATTAGAACCAGATTCATGACTACCCTTGTTAACATCCACATTATTACTCTTAGTGTTATTAAACACATTAGCAGGTTTTAAATTAGGATTTCTTTTAAAGCCTGGAGGGTAGCCAATAATCTCAAAACATCTTTCAACAATATGACCTTTCAATCCACAATGTTTACACAACAAAGAATCATAGTTTCCTTTACTAGTGTTGTTATTATTATTTCCACTAGACCAACCATTATTAGTCCCAAACTTTCTTCTATTATCAACAGTTTTAGACACAAAAGCAGAAACTTGTGGTTTATCGACCTTAACAGAACTAGAAGGAATCCCTCTATGAGATTCTTCTCTAGAAATAATAAGAAATGCATCCTTAACTTCAGGAAGGACTTCCCTAGTCAGAATACTACTTCTTATAGGTTGATACACATCATCAAGCCCCATAAGAAACTGCATCAATTTTAACAATCTACCATGATTAACTAACTCATTTCTAGCATCACAAACACAATCAGGTGGTTTAGTTAAAATATCAAATTCTATCCAATATGAGTTAAGCTTATGATAATACCAAGATACACATTTTAAGTCAAAGAAGCAAGAATCCAATTAAGCACAACATAATTACATTTACCCCTTTGCGCAAGGAAAACAGGACTAGTAGCATAAGTCTCTCTAACACAAGTACCATCAAGTATACCTAGTTTTCCCTTAATTTGTAAAGCAAGTTTCATAGCACAAGCCCAAACCCTATAATTTTCTACACCAGACAACTTAACAGACACAATAGAAGCACAATTAGAATCATTAGGATGCAAATGAAGAGGATTACTCTGATCTAATGCATAAATAACAATAGCCATAATGAACAAACAAAAAACCAGATAAACAAAAGAATACTAGATCAAGAACCAAATACCAAACAAGAAACAAGAAACAAATACCAAACAAGAAACAAATACTAAATAAGAAACAAATACCAAACAAGAAACAATAAATAACAAACTCACACCCAAGCTCCTCAAAACTTACCAACAAGAATGGGACTGACCAGAGCAGGTATCCAAACCACTCAAATTGTGGTAGGTCAAGATGTTAATCAGCCTGTTTGCTCCCCGTTGACCAAGAATGATTCACTTTAGGGAAAAAGAAGACTTACAGAGCGATATAAGTAGCGGAATATACCAAGATCAACAAGAATGATCCCCAATTAACCACAGATCAACCAGATCATGTATCAAGAAACCCTAAAATTAAAAAAATAGGGTTTCTTCAAATTGACCCTCAATCAAGAACCACGTTAATCAACGATTAACAACTCAAGAACATCCAATAGTCACCAATTAATCAAAACCCCCAAAAATTAGGGTTTTAAGAGAAAACCCTAATTATGAAAACCAGCACCAATCGAGCTCCACAAATCAACCTAGGGCTCTGATACCATGTTAAAATGATATCAAAACCAACAAGATCAACTATGAATCACTCAACCAACCACCCCTTAGTGATTATCTTTTATTATAACAATAAACACAAGAAGATGAGTCTCTAACACAGGTGCTCACCAAACGATTACAAACAAAAATCAAGATAGTCCCCACTAGGTGGATCCTATCAACTATACAATCACTCACACTTACAGAAACCTAACCAAACTAAACAAAACAAGATCAAGGAGATCTTAACAAAAACTAGCTGAAACCAAGATGAAAACCCCATGTTGTAACTGAACGATTGAGAGAGAGATATGTGTGTGAATGATTGTTGAACGAATGAACTCATCCACCAACTTTTCCAGCTTAAATACTCAAACCCAAAACCATAATTGCACATAAGTCCTTTCACATCACAAAACAAACAAACTTGGCACAAAACATAAAAAGTTACAGTTTAACCCTTTGACTTACAAGTTTGTATCATAATAGGTCATATAACTTTCAACGCCCTCCGTCAAGCTTTTAAACCAAATAGGTTAACCATACCAAGTTTCTTCACCAAGAGAGCATGTTGAAATGAACCCAAGGCTTTAGTTAAAACATCTGCAATTTGATTTTTAGAATCAACCTTCGGTGTTCTAATAAGCCCATAATTTACTTTATCTCTAACAAGATGTACATCAATATCAAAGTGTTTAGTCTTTTCATGCATTACTGGATAAGGGTTTCAAGAGAAAACCCTAATTATGAAAACCAGCACCAATCGAGCTCCACGAATCAACCTAGGGCTCTGATACCATGTTAAAATGATATCAAAACCAACAAGATCAACTATGAATCACTCAACCAACCACCCCGTAGTGATTATCTTTTATTATAACAATAAACACAAGAAGATGAGTCTCTAACACAGGTGCTCACCAAACGATTACAAACAAAAATCAAGATAGTCCCCACTAGGTGGATCCTCTCAACTATACAATCATTCACACTTACAGAAACATAACCAAACTAAACAAAACAAGATCAAGAAGATCTTAACAGAAACTAGATGAAAACCCCAAGCTGTAACTGAACGATTGAGAAAGATATGTGTGTGAATGATTGTTGAACGAATGAACTCATCCACCAACTTTTCCAGCTTAAATACTCAAACCCAAAACCATAATTGCACATAATACTTATTTGAGATAGTATTTCTTCCATCTCTCAATAAATTTTAAGTTAATTTATTCTTATATAATATGCAATAATTAAAATTAAAGTTGAAATTTCGAAAGTGAGAGACATTTGAGATAGTCCTATAATACAGTGATCGAACAACAACCTAGAATACTATATTACACAAAGACACAACACAAAAACACAAACCTCATTCTTTTTTTTTTCACATTATGAAACAACAAACAGAAGAAACTGATGTGGTGGTGACTACTTACTAACAAAGTCAACCTCACTTTCACTTGTATCGGATCGATCTCTGAATATTTATTTACTTTTTTTATGTAAAAAAAGATGAGTTTAGAGATGGAGTACATTAAAAAACATCATAGACATGATCAGATTTCCGACAATCAATGTTCTTCTGTTCTTGTTAAACACATCAAAGCCCCTGTTCATCTCGTATGTCTTTTCTTTTTTTCCCACACTTTCCTTTTTTAGATTTACTAGTATGTGTGTCTTGAATTTCTTCACTTTGTTCTAGTTAGATTCAAAATGTATATCTCCATTCGTTGCCCGTTTGTTTCTAGTCTTATTTAGTTAGTATACTTCAAAAAAATTGATCAAAATTTTTTATGCCTATGATCATCTTTGGTTCTGGCTTCGTCACTGACTATGTGATAAGTTGTGGGTTATGATTTTATTTTTTTGTTGTTGTTAAGGTTTGGTCATTGGTGCGAAGATTTGATCAACCACAAAAGTACAAGCCATTTGTGAGTAGATGTGTTGCTCAAGGTAGTCTTGAGATTGGTAGTCTTAGAGAAGTTGATGTTAAGTCTGGCCTTCCGGCCACTACCAGTACCGAGAGGTTGGAGCTGCTTGATGACGACCAGCATATCTTTAGCGTTCGCATCATTGGTGGTGATCACAGACTCAGGGTAATGTTTCGTGTTTTCTTATGACTTGATCTGTGTTTTATCTGAGTCCTAGGAGGTTAAAGAGTCTGTTGTTGTTTTCTTTCAGAACTATTCTTCGATTATCTCCGTCCACCCGGAGATTATTGAAGGCAGGCCTGGGACTCTAGTGGTGGAGTCATTTGTGGTTGATGTGCCTGAAGGGAATACAAAAGATGAGACGTGCTACTTTGTTCAAGCATTGATCAAGTGCAATCTTAAGTCTCTTGCTGACGTTTCTGAACGTCTTTCAGTCCAAGATAGGACCGAGCCAATTGATCGGATATAAATGTGGGACCAGAGTCTTGAAGGTAAAGACGCACGCACGCACGCAGTATGTACCACGGATGAAGCTTCTTATAAGTCTGTTGGCTTTTTTGGTGACGGACTGGTACCAGCTGTTCCTGGCAATCTCTCTGCAGTTTCCCCACTATTGTGTTTTGTTGCATTACGCCATTCCATGTCGTTAGATTCAATGTCATGCTGGATTATCTGTCTATTCTGAAGCCTCAAAAACCACACTTGTATAAGGTCAAATTGCTAATTATTGGTAGGCTACCGAAAGGCAAAGTTTCGGTTTGTGAGGTTTCAGCTTATTTGCTGAGATGTTTGTGAATAAAAATGGCAAAAACAGGTGTCTTATGCATGTGCATATTCTATTTGTCTCATCTAGTGTTAAAAGTGATTAAATTGGCATACCAAGTATCCATGTTACTAAAGATAACAGTACGTAAAACATGGGTCGATAAACAAAACCGACTCTGTAACAGTATTTAAAGGGGTTAAAAGAATAATCCAAGTATTGAAACCGAACCCGTACATTAACTAACGATCATACAAAAAGTATCAAATATGTCGTTTCAAAGACATTGAAGTACACATATGAAATGTAAGATCCATTAGCAAATGCGAAGGAAACTAAATGGTTGTCTTATCCCCTACTGTCGAGGGCTCATGATCATGGGGAAAGAATCGCAACATCTTTGTATAAATAATTAGCTTTGTATACAACACTGTACAGTCCCCCGTTTACTACACTTAGAATCACAAAAATACCTGTTTGCTAACTTAAACTACTATGCCAATACAAGCTCTCCTTCCTCTTGCTGCAGTTCTTGAACGGGTATAACTCCTTGCCCTTCTTGAGCTGGAAGAAGAATCCGCTTTATTTCTTCAGCGTTTAGTGTCTCGTATTCTAGCAGTGCGTTTGCCAATGTATGCAATGACTTCTCATGCTGTACAGCCAAAAAATTTAAACTAGTTACACTGTGGTTACAGTAAGGCAAGTATGGCTAATCTACTATTTTCAAAGAAACGTTTTCGCAAGCACTTTATTACACTTTGGAAGACAGTTTCATTCTTAGCCAAGTCTTTATATTATACGCATTTGTAAGGTATTTTATAACCCAAATCAACCCATTTAAAGTTGTCTCTAGAAATTTTAAAAACATACCTTCTTTAGCAAGGATCTCACGCGCTCATATGCGTCTCTTAAGAGTTTAACAACCTGCAAGATCAATAGAATTTTCAGTAACATACACAGCGACCTTATTTATGCAAATTAAAAGCATCTCGTTAAAGATACATACTTCAGCATCGATACGTGATTGCATCTCGGAGCCTGGTCGTTCTTTTATATGAACTGGCCCGATTGCGTCACTCATGCCACAAGATGATACCTTTCAAAAAGCACAGTAGACACAATGAGCATAAAATAGCACACTGAAATAATAACATCAGGATTCACATGAGACAAGTATAATACCATATATTGAGCTAGTTCTGTAGCGGACTGAAGATCACTACTAGCACCGGTAGTAATATGGTCACTGCCAAAGATAAGCTCTTCTGCAACTCGTCCACCCATACAAACATCAAGACGTGCCAACAACTGCTTCCTGCTTACGGATGTCTCATCATTTGAGGGCAGTTGTGTGACCATGCCCAAAGCAGATCCACGTGGCATTATTGTTGCCTTGTGAATTGGGTGGGCTCCATCCGTATTCAATGCAACAATTGCATGACCACTTTCGTGATAAGCAGTCAGCTGAAAATAAGCATTACTCGCATGTCAAGAAATTGTGTAGCTCCATACAAGCCAAAGTTTCAATATGAGAAAAGTACGCACCTTTTTTGAATCTTCGGACAAGTACATAGTTTTGCGTTCTGTACCCATAATAATTCTGTCCTTTGCAAACTCCAACTGTGACGCATTTAATTTCTCAGCACCTTCAACAGCAGCCTTGATGGCGGCCACATTCACCAAATTTGCCAAATCTGTTGCAGAAAAACAGTTAAAGAGGTACATCAAGTATCAAAAAAATCGAACTTGAAAGGAACTAGCATGAAACTTGACCATGTAGATACAGGCTTGGATCAAAAGAAATTTTTAAGTACATTTTGACCCGCAAACACCTTTCATTAAAATAAAGGTTTATAATTTGATAAATGGGGGTCAAACACCTTTTCTAAACGATATTTATTTCTTTTTTGCCTGCAAACACCTTTTATAAACGATTTAAATATGGGTGACTTTCAACCCTTTCATCCTTCAACTACAAATTTTTTATCCAACTTGACCCAAATCTAACCATTCACGAGTAAATGGGTCAAATATGCCACCTCTGACGTAGTCCCACCAAGAAAGCTCGATAGTAAGTGAAAGAAAAAACGAGTACTTGACGGTCAATCTTTTGAAGTGTAGAAACATACCAGCACCATTGAACCCTGGTGTACCACGTGCAATTGCCTTCACATCAACGTCATCAGCAAGGGGTTTGTCCTGTAGATATAAATCCAGAATCTCTTGACGACCCTTCACATCCGGATTTTGAACAACAATCTGGAGAAAGGACGAAGGTTATTAGCAACTGATGTTTTATAACTTCAACTCATAACATGTATCTTAAATACGCATCCAAACATCCAGCGTGATGCACAAAAGTAAAACCTTTCAATGCAGTATCTTCGTTTTTGTTATCAAATAAATGTACATATTTTGAACGTCTTGTCAGGAAAAATAATAAACAACATTCAGAATAGATTGTTAATGAGCTTACATGTCGATCAAATCTACCGGGTCTTGTTAAAGCTGGATCAAGAATATCAGGCAAGTTTGTTGCAGCCATCAAAATTATGCCCTGTAAAAATTTGTTACACAATATTTGAGAAGAGTGTAGCGATAGTGAGACAAAAGTATGGAGGTGGTTGTGTTTGTGAATACCTCATTTTGTTCAAACCCATCCATCTCCACAAGGAGTTGATGCAACGTTTTCTTTGTATGACCTTCCCACTGCTTTCGAGTCGATCCAACAGCATCTATTTCATCGATAAAAATGATGCATGGAGCCTGC
This sequence comes from Glebionis coronaria, assembly GCA_025667525.1. NCBI lineage: Eukaryota > Viridiplantae > Streptophyta > Magnoliopsida > Asterales > Asteraceae > Glebionis > Glebionis coronaria. Next base: position 57,644,107 of record CM046881.1, read on the forward strand.
AGAAGTCAACAGAACATTTATTGGATGATTACAGCCTTAAAGCAAGCATCCTAAGCAGCAAAACAGTTTCCAAAAACGACCAACCTTCTTCTTTGCTGCTTGAAACAAGGATCTCACTCTTCGGGCACCAACACCAACAAACCTAAAACAGGTGAAAGAACACGCAAGCATTCAGCATATACTTACTGGTTATCAATCTAATACAGGTATTCTATAAACTTATTATTCTATAGACACTAGGCATAAATTTCCCAAGGAAGTACAAAGATTACTTCATACAACATACAAACAATGCCGCAACCACACGAGCAAACCCTTTACACATGTACGTGATACAAGCAATTTGAATACATAATTCTAAGCAAAAAATACTTACATTTCCTCAAACTCAGAACCTGCTCTGTAGAAAAAAGGTACACCAGCTTCTCCAGCAATCGCCTAAACAAATTATTTGTCACAATCTTGTTATAATTTGTCTCTTGGATTAGTTTCATGTTTTTAAGCATGTTAAGACATGTATGATTACTTAATGAAGGTACGATCGCATTAAATGGACTAACCTTAGCAAGTAGAGTTTTCCCTGTTCCAGGTGCCCCAGTCAAAAGTATACCCTGCAAAATGATCCAATAGGCTTCTATTAGTAGAATATACCTCAAAATTGTACACGTCCCAAAAGCACAATAGTTTATTTACACAAAGATATATGCTATATTTTGGAAAACGGAAAAACGCAACACAAATATGAAGCCTAAATCTTGTTAGGACAAACCTTTGGTAACTTCCCACCAAGTCGAGTGAACTTCCCAGGATTTTTGAGATACTCTACCACTTCCTCGAGCTCCTGCTTGGCATCATCACAACCTTTGACATCCTTAAATGTTTTAACGTTCTGCACATAACCATTTCATAAGGTTACAAATTAGTTAGCTAACTATTTACACATAAGAAAAATGCCTACAGCATCCTTAGTACGCTTACAAAAGGCAATCAAACATTCATGTCTGCATTTAACTCGTGGGGGCTAGAAGGGGGAGGGGATGGGGGTCTTAAGCCATTAAGTAGAAACACGAAACACAGAAAAACTGATAAAACCTTTACCTTTTCCGGAGAAATTTCTTTATTTGATTCTTTTGGGGTGTAAGAAGAACTCGAGCCCACACCAGAAGCTCCTATACCACCTAAACCGCCAATATACTTTTGAAGTGCAGCAGCACCCATTACCCTGAAGAATGAAAAAACCGTTTGTGCTTAAATAATATTTCAGCAGATAATACAATTAGTAGACATGTTGTTTACTAGACTATAGGGTAACAGATGAAAATGTCGATTGGTGAACACTTCGGGACAAGTCAAAAGCCATTACTTAATTAGTCATTTTATGAAGTTCGTATGCAATTGTAAAGTAAGCTTGATTACAAACTGATTTACTTTAGAGATTATCCAATCTTTTTGCGCAATTTGAAAGGGTAGACAGTGTGGAGGACTATAGAGGGTTCACCATTCTTAACTTGCTTCATTTTGGAATATTCTTTTTATTTAAAATTTCCCGGGTTTACCTGCTATAGATAAGATGGCCCAAATTGATCTGTATTTTACATAAACAGGATGAATTTGCCCAAACAAACTACAGGCGTCATCTGACTTAGAGATAAAGAGAGAGGAGGTCTAATGTGTCTGCCCACACTCGATTGGTCTTTCTAAATGTTTAAGCAAACCCTATAGCTCAAAACAAACTAAGATAAAATCATACCACATTAAGCCAATAGCAACGGTAAATAAGATCGTTGAGATGAGCTCCTGTGCAAAGCGTGATGATCTACTTGATACTTTTGGATCAACCTACATTTGGTTAACGTTAAACAGACAAGCACCATTAATCTCCTTCATGCAAAGAACTATAAGGGTAACTAATTGTGCTACAAAGATTTGCACAAAGCAGGTCTAAAGTAGAATTTAAACAAACACTCACCATCATTACATGCAACGGCTGCCTCTCAGATATGCCAGGATTTAAAAAGGAATCATCCAAATTCCCTGATGCCCGTTGCTGCAGTTCTTGTAGCTGAAAGTAGATTGTATCACACAGATTACTAAAAATTGCTCATAAGATTATAATATCATTAAACTAAAAGGCTTCAATAAAATCTACTTACTAGTGCAGGTAGGCCAGAAGGCTTGCCAGACTGCTCATCAGGTAGATATTCAGCAATGGCATTAGTCGCTACCAGAGCTCGTATATATTCTGTTACTCCTCTACTGTCTACTGCGTACTGCCTTTGCTCAAAACGCCTTATAACAGCCTCAGGGCTGAAAACAATAATAAAACATAAGAAAGATCAAAGATCCCACAGTGCACATGCAATTACTGGTCCACATACAATACGGTAAAGCAAATAAATCAAGATTTTGAATAATTTATCAGCTGCTAGGCCATGCATTAAGAACAGACTATTCGCAATAAACTTATTGCACCCTACATCATTCTAGATTTCACTATTTTCAAAAAGCAGGTCTCATCAATGATTGAAAATTGTGTGCTTGTGATTCCCTAACATCTTAAAAAACTCTCAATAGACTAAAAATTGTTCCTATAATGTCAGACAGTATAAAGGTAAGTAATTTCTCAATTTCCCTGCCTATCACAACCTAATTCTTTTATCGATTGTACATCTTTAGTACTCGATACATTATAGAAGAAAACACTTTGCATCATACAGTTCAAATAGTACTGTTGTTATCCGATAAAACCACTAGCTACCAAGTCAAATGCACACACACACACACACACACTCTATCAGCCGTGTCGGGTATGGGAAAATACACAACCTAGTATGATCATACTTGTTAAACTGATTACCATCATATAGCTAAACAATCTTCCTATAGTGTTGGTTCCAAGGTAAGTAATTTCTTAATTTTCCCCGCCCATCCCATAAGGTCAAAAGCACCGTTTTATCTGAAAAAATCACTAGCTACAAGTCAAACGGGCACACACTCAATCAACTGTCTCGTACGGGAAAAACACCTCAACTACATTGTATTAGCCACATAAACCTAACGCAACCTAACTATTCCAACGAATACATTAACAAGCAAAACAGGAACTAAGAAAAAATCCAACAACACCAACCTGTGCTTATTGAGCTCAACCAACAACGCAGTCTGCTTCACCGCGTCTTTGGGATTCAAATCCGCCTCAGAAAACAAAAGCTCCAGCTTCTTCTCTTGGCGCCAAAAAGGCCACCAAGTAAACAACAACATTTTGTCAACTCCATTCTTAACCTTCAAAAACAACCCCATAAAAAACACATACAAATTAAACCTCTTCTTATTATCCTCATCATTCCCAACATGCACCTCACTCTCTGGACTGATATTACCAATTTGCCCCTCAGATTCCGCTGACCCACTTAAAGAACTGGAATCTTGATGCAATGCGAATAATAAAGGTTGGAACTTTTTGCAATTAGGAGGAAAACCAACGAGATTAAAACGATGAAAGTGTAATCTTTTGGAGGGGTTAAGGTTTGAGGTGATTTTTGGGGGTTTAGAGATGAGAATAGCTTGAATAGCAGACATTCTTAGGGTTTATGAGATTAATCTTAATGGATTAAACGAGTTTGATTATGTTCATTAAGGTTAGATTGAGAGAAGCAAAGTGAGCCACAAAGAATTATGAACAGGGGAACCTTATCTTATTAATGAAGATGATGATTGAAAATGGCGCTCTGTTTTTATTTATTTATTTCTTTCTTTTTAGGATTTTGTTTTTATGTTGTTTTTTGTTTGATTCATTGCTTGGACAATAATATATCCCATCCTTGTTCTTCTTTTTACTTTTTTTCTTGTTTCATAATTCATGATGATCATATATGAAAACAAATCAAAACCGAACCGAACCGAACCGAACCGAAAAACTAAACAAAACCAAACTGGATCATTTTTGGATCGGTTTTTGATTTTGTGTATATATGTTTTTCGGGTTTTTTTTACTCGGTTTAGGTTTGGTTTTCGCCTTTGGTTGGTTCATTTCGGTTTGGCTTTTGGGTCTTATTGTTCAGAATTGGTTTTTGGTTCGATTTGTTTTTCGATTTTGATAAGTTTAGATTGGTTCGGTTTTTGAGTCTTGTTTTCTTCAAAATCGGTTTTTAGCTCGATTTGGGTTTTGTCGGATCAATGCTTAGCCTTAATAAAAATATCATTTGCAATGGTGTATGACAGCAAAGTCGTCTGACAACGATGAATACTCGATATTTGAGTCTGTCATGAGTTAATATGCCATTAGGGAAGCACTGAGAATGGTAGAGAACACACTAGTAGTGGAGGCAAAAATCAAAATAGAATTCTCAAAGAAAGAAGGAGTTGTTAAGTCAGATGTGACATTAGACTTCAAACAAGTTTTTTCTTGAAATGGTCATTAGTAAGCCAACGCCAAGGAAGTGGTTTCTCTAATCAAAGAGTCCGTTCATGGTCCAAGTCTAGTCCTTTCAACTAAGAATGTCGATGTTCCTCAAACGATTGGAACTAAAGTATCCTCGTCGAATGAAAAGAAGACTAAGCAGATAGTATCTCGGGGAAAGAAGGAAACGACACATTGACTTTCATCATCCTCTCGAAGGGCTTTCAAAAGATGGGCAACAGTGAAGATGTCGAGAATGGTCGTGTCTATGGGAATTACGGGTTTTAGTAAGAATATGTTGCAATTGGATGCGAGGAATGAATGCCTTCATTCAAATTTAAAACTTGACGTCTACTTGAATTAAATGTTTCAAATAAGGAACTTACAATAATACAACGTCGCATTCTTTAAAGATTGAGGAACAAGACGAGATGTATTAAGAGAATGATTTATTCTCGATAAATCTGAATAGTTACATCCAATTACAACCTACACAAAAGTTGCCCCTTTTCTTGGAGAACTGCCCATCACAGAGATGCATAGAGGAACCGAACGAACTTCACATATCCTTTTTCCACTCGATCCATAGATAAAATCAGATGTTATTCCGGTTCGTCTCCATTTTAGTGAAGCTCTTCCTCAAGCAAGGCAGTCGATAAGTCATCGAATGTCACACCCCCAAAATATCATAATATAATGGCAACCGGGGCGTGTCACTTCATGATTATCATAACAATAAGTAATTAAGAACGACCTCTATATGAGGCGTTTGGAAAATTTGATCACTTGCATCGAATAAATATAAATTGTTTAAACATAGTGCGGAAACATAAAACTGGTCACAGAAGAAATAACATTGTTTTCAAGAGTTACAAATGATCATGAGGAAAATAATGCAATTCATGAGACCTTATATAGCATCTTAATTCTTAATACATGAGAAAACATTGTTAAAATGTCAACATAAAGTTGGTGTTACCCGTAAATAAAGTGATGGTCATATAATATATCGACGCGACACTTGTAAAAAGTGTATTTCAACGGTAGCGAGAATTCCAATCTAATATTGTCAAGTATACAAGTATTAGTCCCGAACACAAAAATGAATGAGACATTGTCTCGGGTTCCTTGATACATAAAGAAAAAACAATCGAAAATCAAATTAAACTGATAAACTAAGCTGAGCCAAACCGATAGAACTTGAACCGATCATTCTTGGTTGGGTTTTCGATTTTGTATATCTATGGTTTTCGTTTTTGGTTTTGCTCGGCCCGATTCAGTTCCGACTCAGCTCGGATTAACAAAGAAAAATACACGTAAACTATATATTTAATTCGGTTTTACTCGGTCCGGTTTTCGATTTTGCTCAATTCACTTTTTTCGTTTTTCAGGTCTTGTTTTCTTTAAAAATAATTTTTGATTTGGTTTGGTTTTTATCAGTTCAATTCAGTTTTGGTTTGATGCTCGATCCTAATAGATAAGTAATGTTGTTAAAAAATATCATTATTTATCGAAATTAATGTAATATACTTGTTGTTTATCAGAACACATATGTTGTTTTATATATTTTGATCTTTTAACTCGTCAATTGATGAGGTTTTGGTGTGTTTTTATATAGACTCGTAAAGGATATGGTTTTTTTTTTGAACTTGTATAAATTTCAAGGCAAAATCGCTCAGATTTAAAAAAACGAGAGTTAAAATTTTAACCTTTTGGCAGTCTTATCCAAGAGAGATCATGAGAACGTGAGAAACTGGATTTAACTAACTCGGATTCAGTTCGTCTTGACAGACACAAATATGGGGCTTTGTAACTTTTTCATTTAATTTTTTACAATTTTTTAAACTAGAAGCATATTCACACATACCTGCGAAAATTAGTTAACGACAAATAATTAACGGTATGTTTATTTTTCAAGCGGGCCAATCGGTAACCTGCTGACTCGACCAGGTTAACCCGGTGATCGAATCAGTGACCTAGTGACTCGATCGGGTTAACCCGGTAACCGAATCAGTGGCTCGATGACTCAATTGGGTTTGACCCAGTGGTCAAACTTGTGCACCGGTGACTCGACATGGTTGACCCAGTGGTCAAACCCCTGCACTAGTGGCTCAATCGGGTTGGCCCGGTGGTCGATTTCGTGATCCAGTAACTCGACCGGGTTAACCGGTGGTCAATCCCGTGACCCGATGACACGACCGTGTTTACTCGGTGGTTGATCCCATGACCCGATGACTCGACCGGGTTGACCCGGTGACTCGCTCGGGTCAACCAGTGGTCGATCACGTGACCCGATGACACAACCGTGTTGACTCGGTGGTCGATCCCATGATCCGATGACTCGATCGGGTTAGCCGGTGGTCGATATCATGATCCGGTAACACGACCCTGTTGACTCGGTGGTCGATCCCATGACCCGATGACTCAATTGGGTTGAATCTGTGGTCAAACTCGTGACTCCATGACTCGGTCAAGTTGACTCGATGGTCGATCCCGTGACCTGATGATTCGATCGGATTGACCCGATAGTTAAACTCATAACTTTATAATATTGTGTGAAAAATCAGTGTTGAAATCTATTTGAAAATATATTTTTTTTTTACTTTTTAACATTTGAGGTACATCTTTTGTGAGAATTGATTCACACACTTATTTTTTTGATTGAAACACTCTACCATGTACATCAGATAATTTATAGGGTAAATAACATAAAAAGGTACTCATCTTATGTCAAAATTCAGTTAAAGGTACTTAACTTTTTTTTTCTCAATTTAAGGTACCGATCTTTTTTCTTGTTACAATGTTGGGACAATAACAAATTTAAAGGTTATATATTAACGACTGTTTACTTTATTATTGCATCGTTAGTCCTTTATATTAACGGCACTTTATAATAACCTCAAAATTTGTTTTTTACAGTTTTAGACCGTTTTCTATCTTTTTCGTTTGATTTTTACCGTTTTCATTCGGTTTTTAATTGTTTTAATCCATTTTTTGTCGTTTATATCGGTTTACCGTTTTCGACCTTCTTTAGTATGATCGTTTTCGACCCTTTTTTTACTGTTTTCGTCCGTTTCTTTTCGTTATCGCCTATTTATTTTATGGACGAAAAAAGTAAATAAACCAAATAAAAATGTTCAGAAATGGTAAAAAAAAGAATCCAAAAATGGAAAGACAGACGAAAACAGTTAAAAGCCGTAAAATGGACACAAACGGGGTCAGAAGGGCTCGAAAACGTATAAAAATGGACGAAACGGTTGAATACGGTAAAAGAACGACGAATGTTGTAAAAATGGACCAAAACGATTAAAAACAAACGAAAACGGTAAAAATTAGACGAAAAAGGTGAAAAACGGTCTAAAACTGTAAAAAGACGAATTTTGAATTTATTATAAAGTGTCATTAATGTAAAGAACTAACGATACAATAATAAAGTAAACGATCGTTAATATATAACCTTTAAATTTGTTAATTGTCCAACATTGCAACAAGAAAAAGATCGATACCTTAAATTGAAAAAAAAAAGTTAAGTACTTTTAATTGAGTTTTGACTTAAGATGAGTAACTTTTTATGCTATTTACCAATAATTATATAATGTGCTTTAATCCTCTCCCATCTTTAATACTATTAGTTATAATATCCGTGCACGCACGAGTTTTTATCTAATATTTTGATAATGCATTTACGATTAAAATACAAACAAATTAACGTGTGTTTATTTTTTTTACATGTCTCCGATATTTGTCATATTAATCGAGTTTTAGGATATATTTTTTTAAACAGTAAAAGGTAATTTCATGCATCGTTCCTATATACACAATATATCGCGTCTATATTTTCATCCCATAGCACATGAGGTCGTGACTTAATTTCAATATTTATATTCTTGTCTATTATATATTAAATCTTAAACTAAATACTCCATCCGTCTCTAAATAAATGTCCACTGTTGACTTTCGAAGTCAACCGTTTCAATTTTGGCCTTAAATTATCGTGTATGTGTTATATAATACTTGATACAAATCATACGAATGGATTGAGTTTTAAATATATTTTCATTAATATAACTTTCATCAAGTATTCTATAACACAAACAAAATAATTTACGGTCAAAGTTTACAAAAATTGACTCTAAAAGTCAAACGTGGACATTTAATTAGGGACATAGGGAGTAATATTAGTCGTTACTAAGGTGGATATTGTAATATACTTTTGTTGGTGTTATATTTTGAATTATATATTTTATTTTTTCTTATTTTGTGTTAGTTTTATACGTAGTAATTTTTCATATTAAAATTTTAAAATTAATATAATAAGAGTCCATGTTATCCATTGAATTATTCAAAAGTTAAGTTTGGTATCCATTGAATTATTCTAAGTTGCAGTGGTCACTGAGGTCAAGATCCTGTTTATGTTGTGTTGCGCATATCTTCGTTTTACAACAATATGTATGAAATTATGAATATTAGTATTAATGTTTGTGCATATACTGAGTTCAAACTTTGAATACAACTAATGTGAGATGGAGAAAAAGGAATCATCTTAGCATCGAAGTTAAACATATTGACATATATATTCTATAAGAAACATACATAAGCATACAATTATGTCATTTCACTACATGCATACTCATCATCTTGATATTGCCCTTCACCACTTTCATCTTCATCGACATAAAAAGCATACTGTTAGAAACATCTGAGGTCCAAGGTATTACATGTAACTTGCTCATGTAGGCTTTACCTGGATATACAATTTATCTAATCTACATTAAGGAAAGTGAAATATTGTTTCATTTTCTCAACAATTTACAACTATATTTAGAGATCTCCAACTCATTCACTTGCTTTTAGTAACTCCTAAACAAAACCCAACCCAAATACCATGCGGTAATTGTTTTATTTTATCATAAATTCCTCATACATCAAACATATTATTCAACAACATTCCTAAGTGACATGTCTCAAATATGTAATTCTTGTAATGGGTGAGCAACTTTTAGGATTTTCCATCCAAACAGTTTAAGTGGTTCTTGACAACCATGTTACCCCTTGACCTGTAAGTCTGTAACCCCAAGACCCCATAAAATCTTGAACCAAAGCAATATGATCATTAAATTTACATAACCTATCGTAAAAACTCAGAACTAAGAGCAACAATAAAAACTAAAACCTAATCTAAGTGATTAATACATTTTAAGCTCATCTTCAACTGAGAAACTAAAACCATACCTTGGATACTTAGATTTTAACATTCGATTTTGATCCTTCAATTGTTACCTACAGAGAGTATGATTTCATCCTTCCCGCCTTTATTATCATCTCCGATACCTTAAAAGAATAAAACAAAACTCTGTCTCAACAACCTATATATTAGGATGAAAAGGTTTCAATAGAAACTTGTTACGAAGGGTAAAAAAGTATAACTGATTTGACAAATAACCTGTGTATATGGATTTGAGAAAGAGAGAAGAAAACACACAAATAAAGCCCCGTTACATAACTAAACCTGCAAATCAAGATGCACGATAATAAGAGCATAAACCATAAACGGCCAGTATAGGTTACCATCATATTGAACCACTCATGACGGTGATCCCACTGCAGTTGAAAACTCACAATCTTCCCATCTAATAGTAATCTTCACTTGATAAAACAATCTTCCCCTGATACCACATTCTATCTTTCACCAATGACATGATTGTGTATGACTCCTAATTTGAGATGCAAGAAACATAAACAAACATTCAAACGCATAAACTCAGACTTTTCGCTTATACATTTTAAACACACTTGTAAGAGATCAACTTCCTTGTTTTATTCTTTGTTTCATTAGCTTTGTAATATTTCATGCCTTCTGAGATATTAACCCTCTATATTTTACTACCAAGCCAACTATTATTGGTTAAAGAACATAATATTTGCTAACGTTTTGTAGTAAACTTTGCTAAAACGTACCCAAAGCTAATACGAAAACACTGGTCACTCGAATACGACTGCAACTAACTGCATCCAGCTTCACCTACCCAAGGGACCATTGAAGTTCTTGAATTCTTAAGAATGTCTTGACAGAAACGAAAACATACGAATTCTACTTTATAACAAAATGTGGGGAAATGTTGTCAAATTTTGAACAAAATTAAAGAAGAAAAAGTGTTAAGTTTAGCTAGAACTTTGACATTCACGAACACTTTCTTGGAACGAAAAGAAATTGACCACGTTTTCCTACTCGATAAATAGAAATTTGGTATCCGCGTACTCCTAATCACAGTTATATAAAAGCCTAGAAAATAAAATCCAAAATCGCATAATGAACGCATTTACACTCTAAGAAAGATGTCCACAGACACTTACCGTGAGAACTTCAGTAAGTGTCACTTTATCTTCATCACGTGTGGACGTGTTCAAAGTAACCGAGAAATCATATCTGATTCTTTTAAACCGACACGTGATCTCTTACAACACGACACATTGCATTAGGGATGGAAACGGGGCGGGTTTGGGGGGGGGAGCATTCCCATCCCCAAACCCGATTACTAGAGTTATCCCCAAACCTGCCCCGATCCCCGTCGGAGATTTAATCGGGGCGCCCCGTCGGGGCGAGATGCTCGTACAAACCCGACTCGTACTAATCGGGGATCTTATCGGGGTATTGTCTTTGGGTGCAATTCTCGACCAATGTCACACCATTTTACATTTATTAGTATTATTTTTAGAACATTAGCAATAACTTCAAAATTTTAAAACTTATTAATATCAATTACAAACAAAGATTATTAAGTTTTCAACGATAGTATTATACTTATGATAAATTACAACAAAAAAAGTTACAACTTAAAAAAATGACATTTAAGTAAGTTTTTTGCAATATTAGATTCATAAATAACTAACAATGTTGGAGAAATACTTTTTTACTATGTACAGAGTAACAAAATACTTCATACATATATATATTTGTGTATGTCTATATATTAATCGGGTGGGGCGGGTCGGGGATGTTATTCCCCGCTTTCGCCCCAAACCCGATTAAAAATCCCCGTTTAAGCCCCAAACCCTCCCCGTAACCCGACAAGCGTGCCCCGCCCCGCCCCAATTATTTCGGGTTTCGGGTTTCCACGCCGGGTTCGGGTTTTTTTGTCATCCATACATTGCATCTACAGCTTCATCTTGACAACAAACTCGTTTCTTTAATCGTTTCAGGAATTACTTGATGAAGCATATAATCATAGCCAAAGCTGACAATGGCCTCTCTTGACATATATTTCACATTAAATCGGATGCCAAAGAAAAACGACAAATTAAATTTAATCCATTACTTATGAACATGTCAAGTTGGGGGTGAAGTTTTATCTCAAACATTTTAATGGGTCAAGTTAAATTTTTTTAGCATAAATAAGATGGGCCATACAACTTAAAAGCATGGTCGTGAAACTGCACAATTCGATCATTTGCCAACTTTACAATTACGTGTACTTTACATTTAAAGCCTCTGCACCTCAGAATTATAACGAGATTTTTGTTTCAAAATTGTCCAGGCACATTCATCAGATAACCTATAATGTAACCAATAACAACAATATAAAAAAATCCGAAAAATCAAAATCCAAATGAATTTCAAAAAAGATATTTGCATTTGTATCTTTAAGATTAAAAACCAGATTGTTCCTATGCAGTAAGTAGCCTAACATTTATAAGCACATAAAAGGAAGTTTAATGATGAATTTCATAATAAGGCTAAATAACCTCTTCATAAGCATGTAAATCCAATGTCAGCAAAAATTTAAACCACGGGTTAGTTTATGTGGCATTTACATGACCCTGCATAAGTGCGTATGCATGCGAAGTTAAGCAAATAAAAACACCTTTGTGCTACTTTGAACATAAATACAATTAGTTCTCTCTAGGAACCTTTATATAGCTAATTGTGCAATAAATCCAAAAGAATTAGCTGCCAATCCTTCGATTTCTTTCTTTTCTTCAATGGAGTATTAATTTATGAATGCATGAAAAACCTATTTTAGACTATAAGCATACCACATGATAACGAACACGTAAACGTAATATAAATAAGCAAAGACGCCTAATTTAAATCAACATCTTATAAACTTTATCGAAATCATGATTTATAATCGAAGCCTTGATAGGTGTGTAAACACCCATATTTTTTACCACTTAATTACAATAATAACCGAGCCAAAACGTGTATTTTATGTCATTTATGTCGGAATTATGCGTGGTTTGTGTTTTTGTTGTAATTTAGGACGAAATTGTGAAAAGGGGAGAAAACACGGGCATTTACGGGCTTTTATCGAAGAAAAAGACGAAAGAGGAAGTCAAGAAATCAAGAGTGGAAAAAGAACGGAAGTCCAAGACCAATTCTGAAGATTTATCGAAGAAAAAGTCAAAAGACGGAAGTTTACTAAAAAGCCGAAGAACTCTAGTCTAATTTATTGAAGATTACAAGACGAGTTTGAAAAAATCCCGAGACAAAGTCATTAAAGTCAAAAGATTAAAGAAGATTAAGGACTAATGATGCAATTAGAGAAAAAAGAAAGAGGGAGGAAGCTTCCACTAAGCACCTCCCTAAATCCACTATATATAGTTTTCATTTCCTTCATTTGTAGTTGTTGGGTGGCTTGACAAACCACCACTTCCACCATTTTCATTTACCTTGCACCTTAATTCTTGCACTTTAATTACTTGTTATGCACATTTAATTCCTTTTAAATCCAAGTAAGTTTACTTTTAAATGTTGTTAATCTTTACTTTCATTGTTAATCTCTCATCTTCCTTTCTTGCTTAATCTTTCTCTATGATTCATGTTTATGTTCTTCTATTTTTATGGTTTTCTATCAAGTGGGTTTTGATTGATTTGGCTTTATTTGTTAGTTTTGATGATTTATTTTGGTTGATTATTGTTAATTGATGGTTATTGGTTATTTTGGTTTAATCTTTTGGTTTGTTTTGGTTAGATTTGATTAAATTCGTGCCTTCATGTTCTTCCATGTTCTTTACTGTTCTTCGTATTCTTATTGCTGCCCAGATTCCGGATCAACTGTTTTCTTTGTACTTCATTCGGAATAATCGTTTATTCCGGATCAAGGTCTTTCATTCGGAATATATATTTATTCCAGATCAAGCTCTTCATGCGGAATATTTGATTATTCCGGATCAAACTCTTCATGCGGAATATTTGATTATTCCGGATCAAGTTGTTTCATCCGGAATATTTGATTATTCCGGATCAAGTTGTTTCATCCGGAATATTGGTTATTCCGGATCAAGGTCCGTATTCTGAACCAATATTATTTTCTTTTTATTCTGGATCAAACCCCTTATTCCGAATCAACCTCTTTTCCTTTTTTTTATTCCGGATCAAAGCCTTATTCCGGATCAACTGGCTTATTCCGGATAAGTGACATATTCCGGATGAGCTTTGTTATTCCGGATGAGCTTTGTTATTCCGGATGAGGGTGATATTCCGAATGAGTTTTTCAGTTTTCTGTAGTTTTATATTTTTAATTCTTAAGCTTTACTTTTCCCGCCTTTTTCCTTATTTGCATTTTTATTTGCTTTCCTTTTAGTTTAAGTTTAAGTTCGTGTCATTTACTTTATTTCAAGTTTTAATCTTTTAGTATTTCTTTTTACCGTCTTTACTTTATTTTTATTTGTTTCAAGTCTTTATTTTTTAATAGTATTAGACAACGACACCCTTTCTTTCGATTCACCAAGAACAATTAATCTCTTGCACTTAATCGGAAATCAATTCGAAGAGATACCGAGAAAACGAACTTTCAACTTAGCAAAATCTCTATAGTAAAATGGCGTCGCTGCCGGCTCTTTTCGTGAGGATTAACGGTTTTTTGTGAGAGACGCGTTGGCTTTTGGGATCCGTTCACTCGTGAACGTTATTTTTCGTGTCCAAAATTTTCAAAAATCCAAAAACATTTGAAAAATCATAAAAAGCATTTCTTTTTCAAAGTTTTGCACCAAAAATATTATTCTTTCTTATCTATTTTTCTTTATGGATTCTTATATCCATTGCGTCGGGTGTGGGAAACAATTATCTGGGAACGACTCATGTCAATGGTGTACATGTGAGCGGTGCGGAAACGATATCGACAATACACAATTCAGATTCGGATTTTGTCCCTTGTGCAACTCGACTAATTCGTCCTTTTTGAATCCACCTCCTGTTCCCCCGTGCATCTATTGTAGAAGCGATTCTCATTGGCATGTTTCGTACCCGGTTCGATACCCGTATGATCACGGGCAAGAACCGGGGTATAATTATGACAATGATAATAGCTATCCACAAGACGCACCTAGTCTTTCTCCTCACCCGTTTTGCAACAACTGTGGGGGTCCTCACGATACTTCTTATTGTCAGCCAATGAATTTTTATGAACCAAATATGTGTCCTTATTTTTATTCACCGATGAATTATTATGAACCAAATCCGTGTTCTAATTCTTCTCAACCGATGACTTACTATGAGCCACATCCGTACTATTATTCTGGTTTTCATAACTGTGAGCCCCCACATCCCAACCTCAATCATCAATCCTCTCAGAGAATTCGTATTGCCCAACAACTCACTACTTTGAATGAAGAAACACACTCCATTGTTTTGCAACTTCAAGAAGCCGTTGTTCTGCTTAAAGAAGTTAGGGACGAGGAAAAGCGTCAGCAACAAGAGCAAGTATATAATCTTAGTGATTATACCCCTCCTCTTGTGCGTCAATACTATTATGATGATGATGACGATGAGAATACTATTTCTTGGAATGATCTAGTTGCTCAATGTCCTAGCGCAATTGTACTTCCCTCTCTTAATATCCCCAACGCCTCTAAGGATTGTGATACTTCGAGTAAGATTAGTGATTTTGGTCTTGATAAATTCTTTGATGAGGTTTGTGATGTGCTAACTTTTGAGGAGCTTACGGATGAGGTCGCTCTTAATGATGATGTTCCTTCCACCAACACTTTGGGAGATGATTCTTTGGCTTTCTCTAATCCTCTTTTTAATCAAGATGATGATTTTACTTCTAGTGATGACGAGTCACTATCCGATGAAGACGTTCTGCATGAAACTTTCAAGATTTATTCGAACCCTTTATTTGATATTGATGACGCCTACATATCTAGTGAGGTGAATCCCCTCTTTGACGAACGGATTGAGGACATTAATATCCCTGATTCTCTTGCTATTAATGAGCATACTTTGTTAGCCATACCTCCTTCTATCGCAGAGGTGGAAAGACTTGACTCTACTGAAAAAGGGACGCAGGTGGAAGGTAATTGTTCTCATACTTCTCATATTATATTGCCACCTCATCCTACCGTGTGAACACCCAAGCGGGTGATGTATCGCTTTTACTCTCCTCATTTCATACCGGGAAATGAGGATGAGTGCTTTGACCCGGGAGGTGACAATGACAATTCTATAATTGATACCATTACGGATTTGCCGAGTGCTCAGCATCTATTGTCTTTGGGGGATGACAATGTGCTTACTTTACCCACCCCACCTCCCGTGGATCTTGATTTCACATACTTCTCGTATGTTGAAAGGACCTTTCTCCCATTTAAGACTTATCCTCCTGCCTCTCCTTTATTAATGTCAACCGGGAACGAGGACAAGGTCTTTGATCCAGGTATTACATTCGAGGCTTCCCCATGGACCATTTAATTCGGGGACGAGTCAGGCTCGTGACTCGGTTAACAAAAACAAGCGCTCTTCGGGAGGCAACCCGATTATCTATCTTTATCTGTTTTCACCATAAGTGTAGGGGGAGCCCCGTGGTGTTTCTTGTTCTCTTTCTTATCATATGCAGGGATTAGAGCTTCAAAGACACACTCTTGATGACTTTTGACGAACCGTGATTCCGTGTTCCCTTCTTCCCGGTTCTATCCTAAACTCTTTTCGATTCACTATTTTATATTTCTCAATATTAAAATAGGAATCTCGTTAGTTGTCTCTTCCTTAGCGAGATTTAAACAAAGTGCACAATGTCCTAAGTGTAGGGGAGTTTACTCCTACATGCTTAAACATTGAGGACAATGTTTATATTAAGTATAGGGGGGACTTCTATCGAAGTTAAGTGGCCTTTTCCTTGTATTTGTCCTCATTTTAACCGGAAAATTTGATTTTTCGACGTGTTTCAAAATTTTTAATCTATTTTGGCCTAGTTGTATAGTTGTTTTTTTTACCTTTGTATAGTTATTTTCTTTCCTTATTAGAATAAATTTTTAATCAAGTGGTTTTAATTTTCAAACGTTGTGAATCTTTTGACTCAACCCGAGTTTTCTTGTCTAAGTTTACTCTAGCTAGTATCCTTAACGTGTTTAAGTCAAGTTTTGCTAGGCTTTTATACAGGGAGCTATAAAACGCGAAAGTCTTAATTCTCACGGGTTAAGAACAAGAACTTTTCGTAAGTTCCTATAATTGATCATAGAGAGTCGTTTATCAAGGAAACTTTAAAATGCGATTTCTAAACTTGAAAAAGTCTAAGAATTTGCAAGATCCTATAGATGACTCGAAAACCCAAAACTTCGATTTAATAGGCTAAGCATCCACGAGTCTCATTCCTTGAGATTTTAAACTGTGGAGAACGAGAGATGATAGAGCCAATTATAAGTTCGGTATTCTTTCGTGAATTTATGTGAGTTAATTATAAGCCTATTCTCCCATCGCTTGCTAATAAATTTATCTGCAATAAATAAGGTTGTACGATTTGAATAGTTACTTAGCTTCTAGCCCAAGATCGTTTAAAAGTTGCTCGGTATGGATTAGAGTTCATAGCCAAGGCATAACTTATTGAAGCGGGATGCGAATATTGGCGAGTCCGAAAAGGTCCTAACAAGGCATGCAGGCTATATTTTGTTGCTAAAGATCCAAAAGTGATGTGAAGAATCATTTATCAAAAATCAATATGAAGGATCGAGACACACGACGAAAAGCAAGTACTCCTAAAAGATCATGGATAAGTCTATCCAAAAAGGCCCTAACAAGGTATGAGGATAAATAGATTCAAGTCCTAAAAGGAGGCGGATCGTTGTATATCAAAGTCCAAAATAAAGATTGGAGAAAAATGAAGAAGTCGTGGTCCATCTATGAAGAATCTCTCAAAACTTCAAGTGAAGAAATTCCTATTATGAAGAGAAGGCCATTATTTCATGAACGTCTCTCAAGATTTGAAGTATGAAGTCGCTGCCAAATATCGGTCCGAGAAAGGTCTCAAATCGCGAAGCGAGTTATGCCAAGATATGAACTTTATGAGGTCCCGAGAAGCAGTTTTAAAAGATTTTGTCCTTTAGCTAACTATTGATTAAATCGTTCACTTTATTTTCAGCCTAAATAATTATCGAAATAAGTCAAAAATGCATCCTCGTGATCATTCAAGACAATAATAAAATATAAGAGATACACCTAGGAATAAGGGAGTCTAAGTGAATAATTGGCCCACATGAGTTCTTGTTAGTTTGCTAACTTATAATAACAATGATCTCGTTTTTAAGCTTGGTTTGGAGAAAGTGAAAACTTGAGGATGATGATCATTCATGACATTTTCAAAACCCTAAGGTAAGTTTTTGATTACTTTCTTCCTTTGAATGTTTATAATTTTCTATCTTTTTAATAAAGGCCAATATGGATTGATTGTGATGAAACGTGTAAACGTGCTTTGTAACTAATGCATTGCATGAGGACATTGCAATGGTTAAATGTAGGGGATTTGATAGGTGTGTAAACACCCATCCTTTTTACCACTTAATTACAATAATAATCGAGCCAAAACGTGTATTTTATGTCATTTATGTCGGAATTATGTGTGGTTTGTGTTTTTGTTGTAATTTAGGACGAAATTGTGAAAAGGGGAGAAAACACGGGCATTTACGGGCTTTTATCGAAGAAATAGACGAAAGACGAAGTCAAGAAATCAAGAGTGGAAAAAGAACGGAAGTCCAAGACCAATTCTGAAGATTTATCGAATAAAAAGTCAAAAGACGGAAGTTTACTAAAAAGCCGAAGAACTCAAGTCTAATTTATTGAAGATTACAAGACGAGTTTGAAGAAATTCCGAGACAAAGTCATTAAAGTCAAAAGATTAAAGAAGATTAAGGACTAATGATGCAATTAGAGAAAGAAGAAAGAGGGAGGAAGCTTCCACTAAGGACCTCCCTAAATCCACTATATATAGTTTTCATTTCCTTCATTTGTAGTTGTTGGGTGGCTGACAAACCACCACTTCCACCATTTTCATTTACCTTGCACCTTAATTCTTGCACTTTAATTACTTGTTATACACATTTAATTCCTTTTAATTCCAAGTAAGTTTACTTTTAAATGTTGTTAATCTTTACTTTCATTGTTAATCTCTCATCTTCCTTTCTTGCTTAATCTTTCTCTATGATTCATGTTTATGTTCTTCTATTTTTATGGTTTTCTATCAAGTGGGTTTTGATTGATTTGGCTTTATTTTTTTAGTTTTGATGATTTATTTTGGTTGATTATTGTTAGTTGATGGTTATTGGTTATTTTGGTTTAATCTTTTGGTTTGTTTTGGTTAGATTTGATTAAATTCGTGCCTTCATGTTCTTCTCTGTTCTTCGTATTCTTATTGCTGCCCAGATTCCGGATCAACTGTTTTCTTTGTACTTCATTCGGAATAATCGTTTATTCCGGATCAAGGTCTTTCATTCGGAATATATATTTATTCCGGATCAAGCTCTTCATGCGGAATATTTGATTATTCCGGATCAAACTCTTCATGCGGAATATTTGATTATTCCGGATCAAGTTGTTTCATCCGGAATATTTGATTATTCCGGATCAAGTTGTTTCATCCGGAATATTGGTTATTCCGGATCAAGGTCCGTATTCCGAACCAACATTATTTTCTTTTTATTCCGGATCAAACCCCTTATTCCGAATCAACCTCTTTTCCTTTTTTTTATTCCGGATCAAAGCCTTATTCCGGATCAACTGGCTTATTCCGGATAAGTGACATATTCCGGATGAGCTTTGTTATTCCGGATGAGGGTGATATTCCGAATGAGTTTTTCAGTTTTCTGTAGTTTTATATTTTTAATTCTTAAGCTTTACTTTTCCCGCCTTTTTCCTTATTTGCATTTTTATTTGCTTTCCTTTTAGTTTAAGTTTAAGTTCGTGTCATTTACTTTATTTCAAGTTTTAATCTTTCAGTATTTCTTTTTACCGTCTTTACTTTATTTTTATTTGTTTCAAGTCTTTATTTTTCAATAGTATTAGACAACGAAACCCTTTCTTTCGATTCACCAAGAACAATTAATCTCTTGCACTTAACCGGAAATCAATTCGAAGAGATACCGAGAAAACGAACTTTCAACTTAGCAAAATCTCTATATTAAGCCTCACCAACAAACAACCAACTTAAAGTAAAATCTAATCCTAATAATGTAAGATAATTAACCAACAACAGTGGTTCACTCATAATCCATCCTAGATCTAGTTGGTCATTATATAAGCCAAATATATTGTTGACTTGTATGCACGTTTAAACGAAAGGCGTGAACACGATATGTTTTGGGATCCATAAATACCCGGCTACCGTAATTTGGTGCTTACCTTCTGTGCATTTTCAGGTTCTTTTCTATCTGGGAGGCCTGTAGTTTTCTGGCCCGTGTGACTACATCTATAGTTTGTGCCTATTTGATGGTCTGCTCCTGCAAGTGTTCAATGTGACAATATTTTGGTGTAGGTACTTTCCTTTGGTTGTCATTATGTATGTTTGGCACAGGTTCATGGGAGAGATTTGTTCTCTTGTGGGCCTATACGCTACTGTTTTTTCTTTTGTTTGGCCCGTGTGCCTTATGGTCTTTGTTTTAGGTAGTGTTTTTATCTTTTAGTTTCGCTTGATACGGTTAAAAAAAGAAGGAAAAGAATTGGTGGGTGCACAACCCAAACAAATGACAGACACCCAGCTAAAAACCCATGTAACTACCCGCTAATTCGGTATCTAAGAAAGTTCAACTTGTAATTTTTCTTTTCAGAGACAACATATAACTTTTATCTTCAAAAAGGGAAGTCGCCATTGTCATACCTTGACGACACAGCCAAAGCGCAATAAAGATGACTTTTTGAGCTTCTTTATGTGAACATATAAGTTCTATTCATTCATGGATTTGATTATTTCCAACACCTTTTACCGGTTATAACTATTTAAAAAACATACACTTGAAGACGCAACCGAACATGTTAACCTTATTGATCACCCATTCTATTATGCATATAACAAATCAAAAACTTATTAATAACATGGTGTATCCACTACAAAAAAACATGCATTTTTCATGCTTTTTTGTACACACACTTACATCTTGGATTTAAAAAGTGAGAAGTGGTAAGATGCGTTAAAGGTCCAAAGTGAGAAGCGCCGAGAGATGAGGCAAAAACGTACACCTCGCGAGGCGCGTGCTTTGTACACAACGATTGTAACTTTGTTAAAACCTATAATTCAAACTCTTTGAGTTTGAATGT
The DNA here is from genome assembly GCA_025667525.1 of Glebionis coronaria. Classification (NCBI taxonomy): domain Eukaryota; kingdom Viridiplantae; phylum Streptophyta; class Magnoliopsida; order Asterales; family Asteraceae; genus Glebionis; species Glebionis coronaria. Next base: position 57,665,025 of record CM046881.1, read on the forward strand.
CATTTTCAAACTAATAAAAGTCCAAATGCCAACTTATAAAAGACTAATAAAAAAGACCCTTTGAGTTAAAATGTCATTTTAGAACAAAAAACACTTGAGGCGGTAAAAAGCGTTCCTCTAAGGTGTAAAAAAAGACCGCATCCAATCGCTTTATGTAACGGGTGCACATCAAGGGTCCTGATGCGATGACCTCATTGCCTCGCCTCGCCTCAGGCGCAAAAAGACGCGCTTTTTGAAACCAAACCTTAAATAGTGTGTAAAATACGCTGAGTTTTTTTGACAACTTACAAAAGAGGTTTCCTTCGTTGAACACATAAGTTATAAAGGCAGGGTGCTTTCTCTTAGGGCAAAAAGAGTGTAATGATTGTTTATGGGATTCTTGAATTGGCAACTATGAGCAAGCAGAGACTAATATCTAAGATGATGTTCCGTATACGACTTCTTAAAACTGGAAAACAATGCTCACCTCAGCAGTTTGATGATATCATGGAATGCCTTTAAGAATTTAAATGCCCACTAAGCCTCCTGGCACAAATTCTTGAAATATTTCTTAAAGACATTCCATGATATCATCAAAGTAAGTGAAAAAAATATTTCTTGGGTGTCATAATCATAATCTCAGCAGTTTGATAGTCATAATCTCTTGGGTGTCACAAATATTTCTTCCCCAACTTGTTGCCTTTGTGTTTGCACAAAGTAAGTGAAAAAAAGTTAGAAATGACTACCCGTTATCCTTATATAACCATTTTGTTGTTTACAGAATACTCAAACAACACCATAATTCTTATCATTATGGGGAGTGTTCTGATGACATCAAAAGTAAAAAATATTATCTGATTGACACTTACCTGACAATCAGCTTCTGGTGGGGAACACTCAACTTTAATAGCACTCCCAACAAACTTTATAACACAACCAAACCGTCGAAAACCCCTTATGATTATTACAACCAGATAGACACACCTACAATTAAACATACAAACCGGGAAAAAAGGACCTTCTATGTAGAGGTGCTTAAAGCCCAGGTTTTCAATTTGATATTACAGTGATTCAAACAAAAGACCAACTGATAAAGACTAACCTAACAAATGTATACCGTAAAAATATAATAACCGGATAAAGTAATGAGTCCATACTAAGATGTAGTTTAATAAACATTTAGCAGTTGTGAGATCTTGCACATCCAATTCACGATATAAATAACTAAGATGTCAAACCTAAAATACGCAAGTATAGTGATATACATAGAAAATCATTAGAAACATGAAGAATAATACCACTACATTCCTGTCGGTTTCCTTAGTCAGATCGTTAATATTTTCCATGTTGCACCAACATCATTCTTGCTAATAAACTTAATTAAGCCCCTTTAAAGCATGAACAAACCTGATCAATATTGGGATTGATCAATACGAATGTTATGGTAACCAGCCTTGAGGACGACGGAAAATATGGTTTAATCAGTGGGATTATGGATTTATAGGTAATCGCACACGGGGGATGAGGTTTTGGTCTTTATCTACAGGGGATGAGGTTGAATCTGCTGCAGTCCTTTCAAGTTTATCATATCAAAGTTTTTCAATTAACATTTGAGTTTTAAAGTTTTATTCTTTATATTTTTGACACATTATATGATGCTCATAAGTTCAAAACATAACATCCGTTTTTTCTAACTTTTCTTTTATTAATTTTTGACACATACAGTTTTTATAGTGTTTTTATATAAAAACGAATTTTAAGCCATATTAAGTAATTTTATATTTTTTAATTCAAAAAATTGAAAACAAAAGAATAAATAAAATAATTATTTCTTATTAAGGAAAGAATATTTTGAAAAAGTCATTACTTTGTGTTGAAAACAAAAGAATAAATAAAATAATTATTTCTTATTAAGGAAAGAATATTTTAAAAGGGTCACTACTTTGTGTTTTGCTTTAAAAAAAAAAGATTAGAGATAGCTACTCACAAGTATGAACGAAATTGCAATAATCGGTCCAGATAATCTTATAAGCCCAATACATATGATAGCCCATAAAAGGGTCTGTGTAATGTGTATATGAACTTATAAACCCTAATTTGGACTGGCCTGGCTTTTTCTACATTAGTAGTTCTGATTTAAATAAAGACGGACAAAGTTTTTGGTTGCTCGGGTTATCCGGGGAAAGATGATTCGAGGCCTAACCGGGCTATCTACGTGCACTTTTTTTGACCATTTCAAGATGTATTTTTTGTGGTAACATTAGGTGACTGACTAGTAAGTTATAGGGTGTTTACCGGGTGATTCGGTTTGGTTAGATAAACGATTTTATTTATCTATCACGGGGAGGGTATTTTAATTTTATTACCCGAAACCAAACCGTACTAACGATTAACCGGACATACAGTTACTCAAAATGAGCGGTTACCCGCGGTTCGGGTTAGGATTAACCATTTTATGAGTTTAATCGAGTTTAAGTTTATAAATAATAACATGGTTAAAAACATAGAAATGTCATTTTCGTATGATTAAATGACATTAAATAGATAATAATCATATAAAAGTTATTCGTTATAAAAAAATGCATTCAAATATGTTACAAAAAATATTTATTCGATCTTTATAAATTATAATTACATTAACTAAATTTTAGAAATGATGACATTGAGAGTAAAAAGTTTGTTGTTCAATAAAAGTAATAAACAATATAATTAATAAATGTATTATTTGAATATTTAGTTAAAAAAAAAAAAGAAAAACGATTCGGTTCGGTTAACCGGGATATCTATAAATGAAACCGAAATCGGTTTTTTTCGATTTCAGTTTCTTCAGTTTCGGGTTTTTTTAGTTTTGAGTCGAACAGTTCGACTCAGTTCATCGGTTTCTCGGTTTCTTGAACACTCCTAGTAACTAGTAAGTGATATGGTATTGTATTAAGTACGGTAGTCTTTAGTGTTCCGTTAGTCTTGTATGATGGATGTATCGAAAAATCTTGTGTCACATTAGATCTAATTTTTTTTTGAACAACACTAGATTCAGATGACATAGAACGAATTTAATGTATACTGAATTTATACCAAGTCAAAAACCAACCCCTTATTGAATTTCTGCATATCACTTCGTGGCCTATATATACTTATTGGTCTTAATCTTGGTAAAAGTGTGGTCCTAAAGTAAATATCCTACTTGCACTACTCGGCCCTTTTAAACCACAACCATGTATAATCATTAGAGGCATCAATTGTATATGTGTACAGCAACCTAGATTGTGACTGCTTAAGAAATCCTACGTACATACAACTTGAAAAGAAATACAGTAGTAGTTACCAACTCAATGGTATTTCCTTGGCGTTTAAGGAACTTTTTTTAGGTTAATAATACCAAAAGAGAACGTAAGTATCATAGAGGTCGCCAAAAGATGTGCTATAGATGCTGTCACACAAAGCTTCTATGCAAAAGACGACACATTTTTATCAGTTTTTTTTTTAAATTCGTACAATATTAAACATATGTGTGTCGTCGAAACAATGACCATGATAAGTACTTTATAAACGACTCTTTGAAGACATTAATTTGTCTCAGATGCGATATGAGGACTTTATATAACTGCATATACTAATTCGATTAAACATACCAAAACGACCACTTTTACGGAGATCGAATTAAATGGGAATATGAGATCCATCCACATGTTAGCCATTTTTGTTTTGATTCTTCTAATTCAACTTTCTATTATATTCCCATCTTTTTCATGCATTTAAACAGCCAAATTAACACCAATTCATTTCCATCTTTCGTGATCGTGAAGGCACTCTTCGAGCATGAATCATGTGAACTTATTACTAAATTTGTAGCTCGTTAAGGTAAAACCACTAATACCCGTTTTCGAAGAACCATAACACTTGTCATAACAGTCTCCTGTAGTCCTTGTATCGGTTTTATTAACACATGAATTATGTGAAAGCAAGTTATATGGTCAGCCAGCCACTTGTAACCAAATTCAAAGAAGATATAAAGACATTGGCTTTACCATTTAAATAGGATTTCAAAAACCACGAGCACGTAAAGTACTCAAAGTTAGAAAAGAAAGTGACATGTAAAGAAAATGTAGATAGATAATTTTCACATGTATTTGCACCCCATGATTTCGATGTGTTAACAATCATGGGACAACAATCCCACTATAATAATACCAAGTGTGTGATCTTCAACATCCCTAATCCTTCTGCTTTGACTTTTTAACCTAAGAAAAAAGTTCATAATTGGTAGCCTAGGTTTATTTCTATATACGGGAAACTAAGTTTAATGATGTTACTAACTTTCACAAGCCCTAATTTTATGCTTTATTTAGAGATTTATTTATATCATAATAAACTCATATAAGCCCTATAAGCAGGGCGGAGCTAGAAAATTTTGCTCGGTGGTCAAACATTGATATATTTTATAAATTACACAAAAAAAATAGTTTTTAGAGAGTTAAATTATAAGAAAATCGGAAAAAATTTCAAAAATTTACACTACAATTTTTTCGTTAGAGGGGTCGGACGACCCCCTTGACCCCGCCACTGCCTATAAGTCTTAAGATAAACGACACAAATTAAGGTTTATGAAATATAAGTCGAAATCTTACTTATTTTTTGGATATATTTTATAATTATAAGCCTCAATTTTATAACTATGAACATACATAAGTTTTTTATAATATAAATAAACTTATATGAGCATGTAAGTCTTCGTATGAACCACGAAGTTAGCGTTAAATATAAACTAAAATAAGTTTACATTTCAAAATAAGTTTACTCTTTAGTCTTAACTTGTCTGTAAAATTGAGTATGACGGAGTGAAAGTCAAGTGATGGGACTTTTCCACTACATATAATGGATTGAGTAAGTGTTAGAATTTGGACAAAAATGCAAGACTTGATTATAAAGATTGAAGGACGACACTAATATAAAAGTTGGGCACACCACCATGTGAAATTGCATGGCTTTGCTAGGTGCCGGTGCAATGCTGCCCTACACCATTACAGCTTACATGCACATGCCGTATTAATACCCCCTTAGACCACTAATTATCATTATCATTATTGCTCTAGTTGATTTTTCTTCCTTGGATGTAATTAGATTTAAAATGTATTACATGAAGCAATTTAGCTAGGTATATGAGTCATTGTTACAAATGTTACATTAGTTTTTGATAATTTTAATGTAATCAATTTATTTTATATAATTGAGTTTTACTTTAAGGTCAAAAGCCTTATACAAGTATAGCTCAAAATGGGTTAGGATTTTTAAAGTGCACACTCGTCATAACTGACTTGATATCGTTACAACGAAAATACGAGAGTTAAAGGGGTCGTGCCCTCTTGCAGTGTTAAGGAGCAGTGCCTCTTGTGGGGTCAAAGAGTAGAATAAATTGTATCTAACGAACACAATGAATAGTATTTAACCAAAAATAATTGAATTCGGTGATTTTTATAACCAGAAATTAGTCTCATTTGAAAAACAGAACAATATCAGATACTCTAAAATTGCTTAATCGATTTTTCGTGCTTTATATTTCAATTTTCAGCCTGTTTTATCCGATTAAAAATTTCATGAACGCAAAACTTATGGAATCAAAATATTTTAATATAAAACTAATTACACAATTTAAAATGATATCCAAATTATAAACCATCTAAGCACCAAATTTTTTTTTTTTTGCAATTTATATGTTAAATATGGCTGATTTTTTAACACAAAAGAATAACTTTAACAAGTTTCAACAAGAATGTGCCAAGTACTATTGTATATTTGTATTTATATGCTTCGACTATTCATTTGATGGTCTTTTATTAACCAATACAGCTATTGACCTAGCTCTATAATTCGTACGTCATTTATTTTTACTCATTCCAGCAATCCAGCTGCCTGAACTGACAGTATTTGCAACTAGCTACTGCTCATTTATTTCGCGTCTTAACTCACCGGATCAACTAGCGTAAGACCAATTTCCATAACTCGTTCGAGTCCTTTTTCCCTATTTCAAACGGGTCCATAAGACATTACGTTTCACCCAACTATACAATTGTTGCCAACTAACATGTCCCATTTGCTGTATTACGTTTTTCTAACTTCATACACGTTGCTATGCTCTTTTTTATTTAATAGGAAATGATGTTGAGAACTCATAGGACGGACTCGTATTTATAACTTGGTAGCATCGTTTTCGACCTGGTTCTGGACCAAAATGTGGATGTGCCTCTTGATTATATGAAGCTCGGAGAGTGTCCTAGAACAGTTGGAGATCGATGAAGACCATTCGTGCATTCGTAACGTCAATTGCGGCGGGGTCAGCCAGCTATATATACGAAGCTTATAGAATTTAGTCGGTTTAGGGTCCATTGATAACATAAAAAAAAGGTTGATAATGGATTGAGCTTATTTTTTTTAAATTAGTTAAGTACAAATGATATAAGTGAATCTTACATCTTCACCCGTAATAAATTTAGCTTATATCGTTCGTTTTTCTACATCGTTTTATTATCCAAAATTACATAACTAAAAGACTTGAAATCAGTACCTCTTATATGAGCTACGACGCGAAATGGCAAGAACTATGGTCGTGAAACGGTGTAATAACCGCTAAGCCACATGAAAGCACCATTCGCCTCGACGTATTTTGTATGATCCACGCTACGAAAATCGGAAAATTCAGAATTTCGGTGGGTTTGTCACTTTAGAGAAAAATATATTTGGTTAAAACGACATATCAGTGGACAAATTCGTAGCCAGATATGACATTTTATGGCATTTTTCATTTTTGGTTTAGGGCCCGATAAGAACGACGAAAACTATTGACACTTTTTTTTTTTTTTTTGCTTTTGAATGACATAAACAGAGCTTTTGCCGACAATCCATTTGAAGAAACTTTAGTCCAATCACGAATAACAAAATAATAATGAAAATAGACGCAAAATGCAGTCACGCAATCACAAGTACATCAGAAAAATAGAAATACAGAAGTACCACGTACGTAAATTAGTAATTCCCAAACTTATATATATTTCACAAATAGATATTGGTTTCTATTGTTAGTTTGATCACAGTTAATGACGCTCGAGCGAAAATATTATAGTGTAAATTTTTAAAAAATTTCGGGGTATTTTTTTAGATTTGATCCTTTAAAAATCATTTTGTAGTGTGGTTTATAGAAAATATCAAATTTGGACCCCCAAGCTAAAATTTCTGACTACGCCCCTGTTGATGACTTTGACTTGATTATTAACACATATTGGATTAATTTGAGATCAGCTATTTTTGGCAAGGCCAAGTGATGTATAGTTTCTAAGCCGGTCTATTTTGTGAGTTTTATCGAACAACTCGAACTTGACTGAACTTGAAAGCTTAAATCGAACACCGCTCTATTTTGAGAGGTGGTTTTACGGGTTTGATTCTTGGAAAAAACAAAAAGTTAGTTTTTTTCTCGTACAAGGCCATGAGTTCTAAAGCTTTTTTTACACGGGTAATGGTTCGACCGTTTGGATGGGTTAACTCGCAAGATCGGATTTAAAGCATGATGTCGTTCTTAAAAGTAAAAAAGAATCAAACACCGTTTAGCTAAGGTCTTTGTATTTGGGTTCTCTTGGATAATCGTTATAGTGTTGCTTGATTTATGGTTTTTGATTCGTAGCTCACGTTAAACTATCAATGTTTTTATCTAGTTTGGATCGTGTGCTTTCAAATTCGTTAGTTAGTCGGCCTTTTTCTTTGAGTTTCATAGTCACAATCATTGCTCTATCTATTATCATGTCCCTTGATTTTAGTGCTGTTATGTAATAGTCTTTATTAGCCTAATGTCGTGTCTAGGGTCTAAGTTCTAAGTTTCCTAAGTAGCTAATAGAATATAGGTCGGTTGGTTGTGTCGAAGCCCAACCCGACCCATAGTCGATGTAACAGTCGGTTCCCCCTCATCTCTATAAAAGGAGGTGAGGGGGAACGAGATTCATAACGCTTCTTTATCAATAAACTAATCGGGACGATTAGGGTACATACCTTGTGTGTCGTTTTTCTGTCGATGGCTGCATAGATCGTGGTTTCCGCATCTAGTATCCAGGTTGTAGTCGTGTAATACTACAAGTGGTATCAGAGCTCGGGTTCGCGGGTTTTACTGGTTACTAGGATCGATCTTTGAAGTGGGTTTCGATAGAAAAGGTTTTTCTTCTTGTGGGGTTCGATTGTTGAAGGTATCGACATTGAAGGATTTGTCGATTTTAGATTGACAAAGTAGCAGGTGGTGTTTGTTTAGTTTTGCTGCCATTGTTAAGCAAGAAGAAGAAGAAGGATAAACTAAAAGGTCGTTGGTTTTTTTTTTTTTTTTAAATAGAAAAGGTCAACGACAACTTCAAAGGCATTCTTGGTATTGGGCTAATTTTTCTTTTTTAAGATAACAAATTGGGCCTAGACAAGAATTAAAAGAAAAATTAATAGTGGGCTAATATTAATATTAGTAATCTATTATTTTTGTTTTGTTCTTAAAACAAGAGATTTAATACTTTGAAGGGATACTACACAAGGGGACTTCGTAATTCGTGATTGTGAGGGATAATATATCACAAGGTTTAGCGAATTAGCGAAGGGACTTTGTTAATTTGTGATTGTGAGGGTTTATCACAAGGTTTAGCAAATTAATAAAGGGATAAAGAAGCGTTCAAAACTTGTCGAGGTTGCAAGATTTCTTAGGTTATTAGAAATCGGTTTGCAAAATTAAAAGTACGACAAGGGTTACTTCAAAAGGCGTCAGGTACTTTCTTGATTCAAGGATTGTCGATTTATTGGATAGGTTAATTTCCAAGGTTCAGTCGATATTTGAGTAAGAAAGGGTTTTCTTTTGAAGGGTTACTTGGTTTGATCGATTTATAAGATTTTTATCTTAGGGTTATATCGATAAATCAAGGGGTGTTTTATACACGGGATACTTTGCTAGATCGTGGTTTTTTGTGTAGGTAAATTCACAAAAGGTTAAACGGTTAGCAAAGGGTTAAAATAAGATGACGCTGAGCAAATTTGACATCGAAAAATTCGATGGGAAGAATGACTTTGGGTTATGGCAGGTAAGGATGAAGGCTTTGCTGGAACATCTCGAATTAGATGCAGCATTGGAAGAATTACCCGCCACCACAATAGTGGCTAACGATAACGTCATTCAGAAAAAGTCTTACAGCGCATTGATCTTGTGTTTGGATGATCGGGTCCTACGGGAGATCACCAAGGAGACGACTGCAGCGGGGATTTGGAAAAAGTTAGAGACTTTATACATGACAAAGTCTTTAGCTAATCGTTTGTACTTGAAGAAAAAGTTATATACTTTTCAAATGCATCAAGGTAGGAGTCAGTCTGAACATATTGATGAGTTTCACAAGCTCGTAGGTGACTTAACGGCTATAGATACTCCTATATCAGATGAGGATCAGGCATTATTATTACTCACATCTTTACCATCGTCTTACGATAATCTCGTGGAGACTTTGCTATATGGTCGGGATACTTTGAAGCTAGAAGACGTGCTCGCGACACTTAATTCTAGGGAACTTCAGAAGATGACGGAAGCAAAGGGCGATGGTGGTGAAGGGTTGTATGTGAGGGAGAGATCTAATCAGAGAGATATGGAGCAGGGTGAAAATAGTTCGTGGTTAAGGTCACAAGGAAGGAGCAACAAACTCAGGTGTTATATATGTCAGTCTGAGGATCATTTGAAGAGGGATTGTCCCAGGTATAATCACAAGAAATCTCAAGGTTTTGTCAGGAGTAAAGATCAGGTATCCGGTTCTGGAGCTGATGGGTATGACAATGCTGATGTTATGATGGCTATGAGTGTTGATGAACTTTTGGACTGGATCATGGATTCAGGGGGCTCATACCATATGACACACAGGAGAGATTACTTGGTTGATTTTAAAGAGTATGACGGTGGTAATGTACTGCTAGGTGATGGCAGGGAATGTCGTGTACGGGGGACAGGAAAGGTTCGAGTACGAATGAGGGATGGATCAAGTTTCTTGTTGGACAACGTCAGGTATGTTCCGGAATTAAGACGAACTTGATATCGCTAGGCACTCTTGAAAAAGAGGGTTTTACCGTGAAGATGCAGTTGGGCAAGATCAAGGTTATAAAGGGTTCACTGGTGGTACTATCAGGAACCAGAAGGGCTAATTGCGTATATACCCTGAACGGTCAGGCTATGACCGGGAAACAATGAAGGGTAGGAAGCAGTTAGGAAAATTTCAGACTGGGTGGAAGGTCAAGATGGGTAATGTTCTTGATTCTTGTAATCAGAAGTCTACACAACAATGTATGAAGAGTGGGGTCGCCAAACATTTGGATGTTGCAGGGTTACAGCAGCAGAATGGGTTGGTTGAGATGACAAACGTGACACTCTTGGATAAGGTACGTTGTTTTCTGATTAAGTCTGGTCTGTCCAAGGTTTTTTGGACAGAGGATACAACCATGTCTACATATCTAGATAATAGGTCACCATCAGCAGCGATTGGATTCAAGAAGACTATAGATATGTTTGGCGTTTTTGGTTGGCTTGCTAGTATTGAGCAAGGGATGCTTGAACCGGTTAAGTTCAAGTGCATATTCCTAGGATACCGTAAAGGTACGAATGTTTATCAACTTTGGAGGTTAGATGACGTTACTTCAAAGGGAGTGCTTTACAGGAATATGGGTTTCAATGAAAGTGGGCAATACAAGAAAACTTTCATTGGTTCTGGTGTATGTACAAGTTCAGTGTAGGTGTTGCAAGGAGTTGAGTTTGAGGTGGAATATCGGGAGGATCAAGCACTTGAGGTGGAACCTCAGGGGAATGTTGGTCATGTAGTTGTTCCAAAGAAAGTACAAACTCAAGTTTTGATATACTATCATCTAGCACGTGATAGGGAGCAACACTTAGCACGGGAACTATTCAAGTATAGAGAAGACAGTAATGATGCTGCTTTTGCAGTTGCTGCAGTGAAGAAGATATATGCACACGAGTCATTGACTTTCAATGATACAGTTGCTTGTGAGGTTCTTTCCAAGTGGATGGCTGGATTGAAAGAAGAAATGGATACTCGGTTAGATGTGCATGTGCTCAGCAACGGTTGCAGGAAAAGCAGTGACGACAGATACGGTTATTACTGGGAGGATACACCAGGTATGTTCATACATCTATTTCTCTATATAGATTGTATGGTATTTTCTTGCGGATGCAAGGCTGAGATCTCGGTTACCAAGGGTTTGTTGGTTAAAGCAAAGGGAAATATACTTGGTATTAAGATCATCAGGAATCGGAGTGGTAATACTCTGAGGGTGTCACAGTCCAGGTTTTACAACAGAAAGTTGGTACAGACTTTGTTGAAGGGACACTCCATACTGTCGTTGGAGGATAGTTTATCAGGGGACTGTGATGTGGTAAAGAATAGTAAGTGGTCATATATATATGCGGTTGGAAGCCAGGAGTATCAGGTGGTCTGCACGAGACCTGACATAGCATCTGCAGATGTGAGTATGTTGGATAGGTTTGATCGTGGATTACAGACATACGTACAAGTTTTTGTGGATTTTGACTACACCATGGGTAGATCGATCACTGTCATGGGTAGATCAATCACATGGTACGAGTTGCTGATACATGGATGTGCGAGGAGCTGGGAAGCTAAGTTGCAGCACAAGGAGGCTTTGTGGACAACTAAAGCGGAGTATATGACACTTACAGAGGTTGTGAAAGGAGCTATTTGGCTAAGGGGATTCTTGGAAGAGTTAGGCGTGAAGCTTAACACTGTTGCAGTTAATTGTGATAATCAGGGTGCGATTCTTGTATCGCGAGATCATGTTTTTCATGATAGGACTAAGCACATCAATGTGCGTTATCATTTTTTCAGAGGAGTCTTGGATGCAAAGACGGTTGAAGTTCTGAAGGTGAGTGTTGAACACAATGCTGCGGATGTCTTGACGAAGGTGGTACCTAGACGCAAGTTACAATGCTTGGAGTTGCTGAGTGTTGGGATAGGCTAATATAAGCCTAAGGTGGAAATTGTTATGTAATAGTCTTTATTATCCTAATGTCGTGTCTAGGGTCTAAGTTCTAAGTTTCCTAAGTAGCTAATAGAATATAGGTCGGTTGGTTGTGTCGAAGCCCAACCCGACCCATAGTCGATGTAACAGTCGGTTCCCCCTCATCTCTATAAAAGGAGGTGAGGGGGAACGAGATTCATAACGCTTCTTTATCAATAAACTAATCGGGACGATTAGGGTACATACCTTGTGTGTCGTTTTTCTGTCGATGGCTGCATAGATCGTGGTTTCCGCATCTAGTATCCAGGTTGTAGTCGTGTAATACTACAAGTGTTTCACAGAAAAGCATGCGAAATTCTTTTTAGGAGTAGTACCAAGTTCTACGTTTACTAATAATGAGAAAAATAAGAGAGGGGAAAAGGATTATTTCATTATTTACAACAACCTTTATATAGGCAGGTAATACAAGAACTAACAGCATACACAATGCATAGCTTTATACTATTTTAACAAGTGTTTGAAACTAGTTTTTAGTATTGTGCAAAAAACTTTTAAAAAGACTTTTTATAAAAACTTATTGTTCCTCAAGTCATTTGCAAAAGCTCTAATATATGTACATTCCAAACATTAAATGCATATAATGCATCAAGCTTGATACATTGTAAATGCTCTAAGACTGTGTTTATTTTTCACTTAATAGACCATATGAGGAGTTCACACAAATATAAACGAGTGTTTATATTCACTATTAGTCATATCACGTTATGGTTTAAGAGGTGTTAAAAATTTTTAATCTATTAATTAAGGCTCTCAAAAACCTAATCTCGTCCATTCTTTTCCCTTTTTATCCCCATCTACATCAATCTTTTATCCATCAAATCTGACCTACATTTTCAATTACTTATTTTATTCCACAAAATAGTTTATCTTCGACTCATAGCCTTAAGCATTGTCAATTGCATCCACATCAGTCATGCTCATCGAATTGAGGATCTATCTATCATCGCTCGATTCACGTCATCAATGTCCCCTGCGAAAAAAGAAACAACGAGTTTGCATCCAAAATTCTCTACATGTATGCGTACTTATTCACACAGAAACTATATTGAAAAACGCTCACGTACACCTACAAAACCCTCGTCGCCGCTCATCCCCTGTTGCTTCGAATTCTCCAGCCTCCACGAGGAGGGATCTTTACCATGGGGAAACAATCAAACATCATGGATGACAATGGATGGACATGGATATTTCATAATAACAAAAATTCTAACGCTAAACCTATCGGTAACCCTTGTCATAAGGAGGTAGAAAAGTTGGCTACATCATTTTATGTCTCCAACATGCCTGGTTCTTTGGATGCTAACGGACTCTAGAAAACATGTATTCCCTTGGACGATTGGTTGATGCATTCATCGCATATAAACGATCTAAGGGAGGCAATCGATTTGGTTTTATTCGTATTTTTGGGGTTAAGGATGCTACTGAATTTATCAAATCTCTATCTAATATATATATTGGTAGCTTTCATCCATACGTTTCAGTAACTCGTTAATAGAGATAAAAAAATTAACAGATTCCCAACCTAGCAGTAAAGAGCCTAAACTCGATCATTCCATTAATACAAAACCTAATACTGTACCGAACCCTAAACCTAACACTATACCTAACCCTAATTTTCCATCACTTCATAACACCTCGTTTGCGTCTATCACCAACAACAATCAATAGTCAGCCCTCAAACCTAACACACGGTCGATTAAACTTAACGAACACGAGCTGATTAGCGTTGAGGAATCTTGTACGGTTATTTTGGGGAAAGTAAAGGAAGTGGATTCTATAGTAATATGTATACGATTTGAGTGAACGAAGGTTTTTTACCTAAAATACATCATGTTGGTGGTCTTTGGATCAAGATTCAATTTCCATCTTCATCATCGTGCACTAAATTTCAGGAAAATGCTAGTGTGCAATCGCATTTTACGGCTACTAGGCATGCTTCTTCATCTTTTAAAGTGGACGGACGTTTGGTTTGGATTGAGATAAATGGTTTGTCCCTTTGTGCGTGTGGATCGAATGCTTTCAAGAAGGTGGCGAACATGTTTGGAAAGTTTATGTTTTTTGAATCCGAATAATCTACTGCTAAGAGTTCAGGACAAATTTGTATTTCTACTCGTTCCCATAATTTTATCTTGGAAAAGGTTCTTGTTGAAGTTCATGGAGGAAGGTTTGAGGTTCATGTGCATGAACTTGGTACTTGGAGTACCAATATTAAAGACGTATTGCTTAATACTTCTTCCCATATGGATGTGAATGGCATTGATAAGGTTCCTATTTCGTTTGAAGTAAAATCATCAAATGATTTTAATGTTATACTTAATGATATGGAACAAGATGTTCATAGAGAGGATGTTGTTCAATCGGCTAACCAAAATGTAAATCTTACTGAACAGTCACACGTATTGAAGGAAGAAAAAGACCATAAGGTTAGTGACTCATCTAAGGATAGTGAGGCGTCAGGTCCTAGCTTCCCTCCTAGTTTCGAACACTTGAAAAAGAGCTTTTGTAATACATGAAAATGTTCCACATATTTTACTCGGTATCATAAGAAGGATGTCAAAGGAGTTTCAATCACGAATTCAATAGAATCAAAGAGGTTGGGAACACTCCTGGTTTCGATGTTAGAGGGTATAAGAAATCTCTCAATCGCATGATCAACGCAGAGGTGTTCATATTGTAGATAAATGAATAGACTCTCTATTGTAAATATACTCTCATTAATATGTGATGTAGTAATTTTACCCTACTTTAGAAAAAGTAGTTGTAAATGGTAAGTATTAAGTTTAAAACGTAAAACGTTAAAAACCGAAAGTCGAGTTCGTTCTCAAAAGAGAGTTGTTATTGGCCAATTATACGTTTTTGGATTAGTTACGTTTTTGGAAAGAAGGGGTTTGAAAAGTAAAGACGAAACTACACTACGACTTATTAAAAATAAGACGAATTACGTGGGCACGCAAATCGAGACAAAAACAATATTAATATAATCAAACATATAAAAATTTCTAAAAAGTTGCAAACTAGTTTAGTTTAACCTAAATAAATTAAAAGTGTAATTAAAAATAAGTAATAATGCCTAAATAGGCCTCAAACAAGCCCAAAACCAACATAACAAGTTAAATGGGCCTAAATGGGCCCAATGAGAAAAAGTTTGAAAATTTTAAAATCTAAAACACTACCTGACCTAAAAACAATATTCTCAACAAAATTTTCCAAAGAACCAAAATCTGAATCCAAGTCAACAAGCCAGAATAAGCTATAAGCTACCTTATTGGGCCTAATAAGCCCAATAAGCTAAAAACTCGAGCTTATTGCCTATTTTTTTACAGACCTTAATTTTTTGGACTTAAAAGAATATTGCAAAAAGAATTTTGCAAAATTTTAACTATTATGCTCAAAATAAGCAAAAATTAAATCAACAAAAAGACATAATAGGCGATTTGGGGTTTCACAAGACTTGATTTTTCAAAAAAACTAAGTAATAAGCTAATTAAGACTTTGGAAAAGGAAAAAGTTCAATAAGCTGACAAAAAAAAGCAGTAGAAGCCAACAAGCACTTATTTAATAAGCTAACTTATTGGTTTTCTAATTAAAGTAAAAACTAAGAGCTGCAACTTATAAAACATGAAAATAAGCTGAGAAAAACAAGCTTGACTACAAATTCCATGTTTTTGACTAACTAGATAAGTTAGAACATTCAAATAAGCAATTTGGACAATTTTGTACAAAAGTCAAACTTGTCAAAAATAAAATAAAAGGTCAAGTAAGATTGAATAAGCTAAGAAAAGTGCTATGTGAGCTGGTTGTGTAGGGTTTTTAGTAAAAAACCTTGGACTACTTGCTATAGAAGTGTGCTTTTTGTTCTTATTTTGGACTGATAAGTCCAATAAGCCAGTTGGGCTTATTGGGAGTTGTAGTAATTCAAAAATAAGCAAATCACACCCAAATCAACACACAAACACATGTACAAGTGATATAACAAGAGAATGCAAGAAATTTAACTATATTAAAGCAACAGTGGGTTGACTACTTGCACAAAGCTGAAAATTGGCTTATTGAATAAGCTGCAAACAGGCACTAAATCCCACAAAACCTAAAATAGACCACTACAACTGATAGCTCTATCTAAATCCTAAATCTAACAACCTAAAAATCCAAAACAAGAAAGTAAGATCAGCTGATGTGTTTTGCAATGTTATAAGGCCAAATGTGCACAAGTATGACTCATAATTGAATCATATAAACCTCAAGCAATCCTTAGACCTAACTGATATCATCACACACTAGGCAAAAAAGCTCATTAAACCAACAGATATCTGATAAACCAAGAAATGAACACAATCCTACTTATATCAGACAACAATGCAATTTTGAGAAAACAAGCAACTTTGAAAATTTACACTACAAGCTGATAATTTAAAAGATGGTAAAGACTAAGTTTAACTGTTTAAGCTAGTAAAAATGAGCAGGGAAGAACAAACTTATATCATGTTGTCAATAATCCTTAAGCATGTTAATCCAAACACCCCTTTATGGCAAAACACCAAATTTTGTAAAGTGAAAATGATTTCTATGCTAAGACTAAACAAGAACAAGCATGAGCAGCATGCATAATCAAAAAGCAAAGTAATAATCAATAAATCAATCAAGAAGAATAGTCAATAAGCATCCAACACACATGCACAATTAAGAAATAAAATGTAAAAGAGAGCTCAAAGCTAAGTACCTCAATTGATGTACATCCACACCACTTGCATAAGTTGATACAATCTTTTGTAAGCTTTTCTGAGCTATGAGCTTATGGCAAAGGCTTATGGCTAGTGACTTGGGGACTACAATAGTCCAACCAACCTAAATCTACTAAAATCTACACCCTTAGATCTTGTAACCTCCAAGCAACAAAAGTAACACACTACAAGCACCAAGAAGCTAACCAATAAGCTATTTTGTCAGAAGAGCTTATTGAGAGCTTTTGGTACAATAAAGATAAGCTAGAATAAAAATCTGATTTTTGGAAAAATACTTGGAACCAATCTTTTGTAATAATAAAAAGGGGTAACCAAACTGTAAATTAGCATAACCTTGAGAAAAATCAAGAACTTAGGTGTCAATTAAATCTCTTACCCTGCTCAAATTCATGGATCTCAAAACTTTTACTCCAAATTTCTTTTGAATAAAGATTTTGATTAAGTAAAAAAATACAAGTGCTGAAAATTTAAATGGACTTAAATTAAATAGAACATGTTAAACTAAATGAAACTCAATTCAATTGCATTGTTTTAAAATTTTCACTACATCAATTTTGAAAAACTTAAAGTTACAAAAGAATTGGAACAAATTACAACTGAGCTGATATGCTACTATTTATACTACTCTAATGAGGTTATTGATGGCGTATAGCATGGATACAACCCATTGGGCCTAAAACCATACACCAAACCTTGTGCCTAGACCCAAGTACGCAAAAGCCCACCACGGCGGCGAAAGCAACACAATGCCGGACGCGCTTCAATCAAGCACGTCCGAGAGCCCTACGAACGAAATCTCAAAGAATCAATCCACACAAACAGACAATGAGCCTTTGGACAACAAAGGCCCACTCCTAAGTACTACCCGAGAAACGAGGGAAGACCCAGTACTTTCTCCTATAAATAGTACCCGCTTGCACTCCAAACGAGGTATAATTTTTCATTTATCTTTAGGCACACATATATCTCGGATGATATGAATACTTACTCTCACGTCCAAGTCTAATCGTGAGACCCGTTCACACGATAAGTACTAACGGTATACTTTACTTGTGCAGGAAATCGTCAATCACATCTCTTGATAGTACAAGATCTACCATAACCTAAAAGATCCAAATACCTTTCGACAAGTACTTAAATCTGTACTCGGCCCCGACCGATTGTTGTACTAACAAGTGGCGCAATTCGTGGGTCTCGGTACACAACTGCCTTCCATAGAGAAAATATCATTCCAAAATTGAGCCACCCGACACGAGATCCTCCAATGCCTGCCACGTCCGCCATGCACAACACAGGTGTTGAGAAGACAAACAAGGTTGCGGAAAACCCTAAATTGCGGGCGTTCGACGCCACCGTCAAGGATTTTTGCAATAAACACTTTGATCAGCTGTTACCTCTAATAGCTTAAAAATTCCACGAAGAACAACGCAAAAAGAAACTAAATCTGTAAAGGCACGTCTAACTTATGGGTAAAGTTCTAAGAAAATTCGGAAGGAGGATGAATTCTCCGAATATTCTGAATCTGCTACCCCCAGGCCTAACAAGGAGCGGAGAGGTAAGAGACAAATGTCCCCAAACAAAGGAGAAAGTCGATGGGAGAGCCGAGACACACCCTCCCGAACCCGGTATGACTCAACCGACGAAAGAGATCATAGTAAGAGAGGAGTTTTCACAAGGCTAGGACCGCAGGACGGAGGAGTATACGACAGACTGAAGAAAAGTGATCATCTTCAGACACACAAGAGGAGAAGCACCGCCACCAAGCGTGATCGAAAAGATGAAGCGACATCCAGGAAATACTCAAAGATCGATGAAAGCGACGACAGAAATGGAAAGTCAAAAAAGGCAAAGTCAAAAGGGAGCATCGATTATCTGTCCCGACCTTAGTTATGTGAGGACTTCGATCCGTTTACACCTCGCATCAGGAACTTTGATTTTCCAAAAAAAAATCCGAATGCCAAGCCAAGTGAAGACATATGATGGATCCGGAGATTCGGAAGACCATGTGAAGGTCTTTCAAGCGTCGCCCAAAGTGGAAAAATGAGCCATGCCTACATGGTGCCACATGTTTAACTCTATCCTAATTGGTAATGCCTGGGTATGATTCGATGACCTGCTAGAAGAAACAATTGACAGCTACGATGACTTGAAAGCAGCATTCCTGGCCAACTATCTCCAAGAAAAGAAATGCATCAAAGACTCCGTAGAACTCCACCACATCAAGCAGAATGAAGGAGAGTCTACAGAAGACTTCATGAAGCGTTTTAAGATCAAGGTTCGATATGTGCAAGAAGCTCCGGAGTACATGAAAATATCTGGATTCACGTATGGAATCACACACCCTGGGCTAATCAAATGTCTACACGACAATATACCCAGAACAATGGACGAAATTATGAGGGAAACTGTAGCCTTCCTCAGAGGAGAGGTCGATGTAGCCCATCAATCCAAGAATAAAAGGAGCACCCACATGGAAACACAAGGGAAATAGAAGGTCGTACTTTTATAGAAGACCAGACTTCCGCAATAGTCAAAGGCCAGACAAGAGGAACGACAGGTTCACACTCCTAAAAACCCCAAAGGAAATTCTGACCCTTGAAAGAGGAATATTCAGAACACTACAACCCATGACAACCCCTGCGGACAAAAGAGATCCACGCAAATATTGTGAGCATCATGGAGATATTAGACATAACACCGATGAATGCCAACACTTAAAAAGGCAGATAGATGAATTAGCCAGGAATGGAAAACTGGCACAATGGATAAAAGAAGTGAAAAATAACGGTGGAAAAGATCAACAAAAAATAGTTAAAAAAGTGGAGACACCGGCAAGGGACAAAGCCCCAACAGTCCTCATGGCACACTCTTGGCAGAGAACTGTAAAAATAAAGGCCGTAAAAATTTTTTCTCCAAAACTCGAAATATCTTTCCCGTCACTGGATGAAACGGAAGCTTAAGAAAGTCATATAGTGATAGAAGCAGAAATAGGAGGACATTGCGTCCACAAAGTATATGTAGACGGAGGGTCGGCTTTTGAAATCATGTACGAATAATTCTTCAACCACCTCCAACCTAAAACTAGCAAAATGATGGTCCCCACGACAACCTCCCTAGTAGGGTTCAACGGGGAGGTCATGTGGCCGCTGGGACAGATAGAGCTGCAGGTACTTATAGGAGACGTGGAACACTGAGCGGCGACAAAAATGAACTTCATGATCATACAATCACACTAGCCATACAATGTCATTCTTGGAAGACCTGGCCTTCGTCGATTGAAAACAGTACCATCAACAGCACATGGGATGATCAAATTAGGTAAGAGGAGGAATACTCACACTTCATAGCGAATCAACTATACCATTAGAATGTGTAGTAATAAATGAAATTCCCGTGAATTCAGAACCAACCCCGATTACGGAAGAAAAAGTAAAGATATCAATACATCCTCAGTACCCAAAGCAAACAGTGCCAGTAGGAGGAAGGCTATTAAACGAGGGAAAAGAAGACTTATGCAACTTACTAAAACAAAACTTAGATGTGTTTGCATGGGAACCCAAAGATATGACATGCATCCCAAGACAGATCGTGGAGCACAACCTAAACATTAGGGAAGGCTATCCACCAGTAAGGAAGAAGAGAAGGGGTCAAGCCCCGAAAAAAAGCAAGGCCATACTCGAAGAGGTAACCAAACTAGTGAAAGCCGGAATAATGCGACAAGTCTTACGCCACAACTGGTTACCCAACCCCGTGATGGTGAAAAAACATGACGAGATCTGGCGAATGTGCGTAGACTTTACAGACCTCGACAAAGCATGTCCTAAGATTGCTACCCGCTTCCGGAGATCGATTGGAAAATAGAATATCTATGTGGATATCCCTTATGTTTCCTAGACGCATACAAGGGATATCATCAGATACAGATGGCGGAAGAGGATGAAGACAAAAGGGCGTTCATCACAAGCCAAGACACTTTTTTCTACACATAAATTCCATTCGAACTAAAGAACGCCGGAGCAACATATCAACGCTTAGTAGACAAAGCTTTCGAGATGAAAATAGGACGAAACTTGGAAGTTTATGTAGACGACCTGGTGATAAAAAGCCATACAAAAAAAGGAATCCTTAAAGACATCGAAGAAATATTCAAAGAATTGAGAGAGATCAACATGAAACTCAACCCCAAGAAATGTACATTCGGTGTATAGGAAGGAAAATTCTTGTGTCACATAATAACCACAAGAGGGATAAGGGCATGCGCAGAAAAAATAACCGTTGTTATAAATTTAAATCCCCCACAAAGCCTCAAGGACGTCCAAAGACTAAACGGAGAATTAGCAAGCTTAAGCAAATTCATGTTAAAGTCAACAGAGAAGTTACTACCACTCTTCAAAACACTCAAAGGGTGCATAAAGAAGAGCGACTTCTTATGGACAAAAGTCGCGGATAAAGCATTCCAAGAAATCAAAGAGCAAGTAGCAAGACTTCCAATGCTCACGGCCCCGATCCCAAAAGAAGAGCTTACCTTGTACCTACCTGCCTCTAAGGAAGCAATAAGTTTCGTATTGCTAGCAGAAGAGAGTCCATGCAAAACCCCAGTCTATTTCGTCAACCGAGCGCTTACAAGGCCGGAAATAAACTACACAACAATGGAAAAGCTAGTACTAACTTTAGTTCATGCGACTAAGAGATTAAAAAGGTATTTCCAAGCACACCCTATTACGGTGGTCACAAATCAACCAATTGAGCAAATATTGTCAAATTCAGAAGCAGGGGGCGAATACAGAAATGGAACGTCGCCCTAGGTGCATACTGCATTTGCTATAGACCTCGGACTACTCTCAAAGGGCAATTCCCAACGAATTTCTTATCGTAGAAACCGGACGAAGATACACCTATGGAGGAAGAGAAAAACCAACCATCAGAACAATGGATACTCTATACGAAAGGATCATCATGCGTTGAGGGTTCAGAAGTAGGCCTCATACTCACAAGCCCGGAAGGGAAAAATTCACATATGCTCTGAGATTTGAGTTCCATACATCAAATAACGAAGTAGAATATGAAGCATTATTGGCCGGCTTAAAGATAGCAAAAGAAATGGGAGTCCAAAACTGCCAAGTAAGTGTAGATTCAAAGCTAGTAACGAGCCAAATCAATGGTTCCTACACGACCAAAGGAAAAAATATGAAACAGTATTTGCAAAAAGTAAGGATAATAGCCGAGGACTTTCAAAACTCTCAGTGTGCAGCAAGTGCCAAGAGCTGAAAAAAAGCAGACGCTCTCAGCAAAATCGCCTCAACAAGCTACCCGTACCTCGCCAAACAAGTGCTAATAGAGGCAGTAACAAAAAGATCCATATACGAAAAGGTAATCCTATCAGCAGTAGAAGAAGGAGGGAATAATTGGATGACTCCAATATACAATTTCTTATCCGCGGGTACAACCCCATCAGACGAAGCAATTGCAAGGGAAACAAAGATCAAAACAAAGAGGAGTGCAAAGCTAAGAAAGCAAGAAAAAACCCACCCTCTCCGTAAGAGTTGATAAAAACGGGTTAAAAATCCATCCCAAAAGTGTAATGGCGACTAATCCCAACCACACACAGAAACACCTCCGGGTACTTCCGGAAAGGGGCGGGGTGGTTCATGAGATAAGTGGATTCACGCGCCTTGAACTTATGGGCAGCAGGGGCAGGGTCCCTTGGAAATCTCACACCAAACCACGAGATGGGAACCCTAAAAGGAGAGGAGTCTACAAAAAGAAGTGGTGCATCCAATTCTTCACAGAATCAAGCTTCTTCGTGTAACAAGCAGGACCAGATGGAGAATGCTTACTAAAAGACATCCAACCATTAATATAAGAATTTACATAAAATACACAAAACAAGCCGACGGAAGGCTCAATATTTCTGGCACGGCAGCAAACTTCAAAAAGAAAGATCTTGATGGCGGCTATAGCATGAAGTTGAGAAGGATGTATGCCAAAATAACCGAGGACCTTAACAAAAAAGGTGAAAAAGGGAAGGCGGTAACAAGCCCAGTCAAAAAACCGAGTGTAAATACCGATCTTCCCAGGGCGAGCATTACGAATACTACTATTTGGGCTCGCCAAAATAGGATGAACACATGCAGGAATGAAGTGCTCCTTACAGAAGGTGTCCAGCGCACGTTGAGTCAACACATATCTATAAGAAGTTATCGAAACCATCTTACAAAGAAAATAAAATAAAGATAAGATCAAAACCTGAGTATCAAAGGATGAAAAGCTTGAGAAACAGTAATGGCAGAAAATTAGGTGAAAAGTGAAAAGAAGAAAAATGAAAGAAGGTGAAACCTTTATTTATACAATCAAAGGAGAAAACGGTTAAGTCACACGATTGCGACACGTGAACCCACTAACAACATAGACGGTTGAAGATAGGGTTATTCAAGAGGCGCGAAGAAATTACAGATACAACGTATCTGACACATGGTACTCAATAGTAAAAAAGGAATCCAGAAAAGACAAAGCACGCCACGTGCCTCGATTAACAAAACAATAAGTATTGACCAAAGCTTACGGACAAAGTCATTGAAGTCCAACAGTCCATCTGTACTCCGCAAGAACCATTGGACTGAGGGGACTTGATGGCGTATATCATACGACCCATAGGGCCTAAACCCATACATCAAACCTTGGTCCAGGACTAAAGAACGCAAAAGCCCACCACGGTGGCAAAAGCTCTAGACGGATCCGCTCCAAATGAAGGGAGCCGCAACACAATGTCGGACGCGCTTCCAGCAAGCACTACCGAGAGCCCTGTGGTTGAACTCTCAAATAATCAATCCACTGGTCACGATTAGACAAATAAACCGACAAATAGGTCTTTGGACCACAAAGGCCCACTCATAAGTACTACCCGAGAAACGTAGAAAGGCCCAGTACTTTCACCTATAAATAGTACCCACTTGCACTCCAAACGAGGTATGATTTTCTCACTCATCTTTATACACACATATATCTCGAACGATATAAATACTTACTCTCACGTCGGAGTCTAATCGTGGGGCCTATCCCCATGATAAGGACTAACAATATACTTTAATTATGCAAGAAACCGGCAATCACATATCTTGATAGTACATGATCTAACATAACCTAAGAGATCTAAATAACATTCGACAAGTACTTAGATCTGTACTCGATCCTATCCGATTGTTGTAATAACAGTTACAAAGAAAACCCCTAGTTTTGTATAAAAGCCCTAATCTACCCTCGAATAATTCTTGAAGATTATTTGATGCCAAATTTCAAATCTTGGTCAATACTTGGACATGTGATCTCTGCTGCTAAATTTGATCTTGAACCATTCATTTTGTTGTGGTCAGCAAGGAATAGTTGTGGTTCGTTGATTCTCTGCCATCTCTTTGTCTTGTTTTTCATTTGTGTCGCAAGGGAGGTCCCAATGGGAAACATGGTTGTGAGATGTCAACATCTTGGCACATGGGTGTGTTTGTTAGATAATGAATTATTAATCTAGAAACAATTAGGGAAAAACCCTTTGATTTGGTTAAGATCAAAACTGGCAATGAGTTTTTAGGGTTTGAGTGAAACAATGGAGTTTTAATCCACTTTTGGTATAAGTAAAATGTTTTGCGTAAAATTTAGTTATTAGTTAACTTTAAAACTTGGGCTGATTAATCAAACGGGTAAGGCTTTGGGCTTTGTGGGTTTATGGACTAGCTGGGTGGTAAACCGGGTAACAACTATGAAATGTTGGAAGTATTGGTCCTTGTGGTATTTATAAACAAAGCAACTCAAATTCCTTTGTTAAGTAACTTTCCAAATGGCAAAATAAAGCCCTTGTGTTTTGTTATTCTTTGAATGAGGACTTGTTTTGCTATGTTTTCATTCTCTAGGGTTCAAAATTGTCATATCTTCAAACTTTAGGGACCCTTTTTGTACTTTGAGGTTCTTAGGGGTATAAAGTGTCATTCTTCTAAATCCGAGGGACCAATTTTTTATATGTTCAATTCTTCAAGGGTATTTTTGGAAATTCACATCCGGGTCTAGTTCTTTGCACGAATTCGTTTCTCGTGTTCGTTTTTGCTTGATTTATTGATTTCCAAGTGAATTCTAGATATCTATGTGTAAAACCTGCATTTTTGAAATACGACTTTTGGTTCATTTATGTCATTTTTAAAATTTTGAAGTTCATTTCTGAAAATTTGAATTCATTTCATTCCTGAAAGTTCATTTTATTTCTAATATTTCATTTCATTTCTGAAAATTTATTTTATTTCTGAAATTTCATTTCGTTTCTGGAAATTTAAAAATGTGCATTTAATTATTTAAATAAGTTTAAAATAATTAAAGCTTATGTTATAATATTTTGAAAATTATGAAAATATAACATAAAGTAATATATATATATATATATATATATATATATATATATATATATATATATATATATATATATATATATATATATATATATATATATATATATATATATATATATATATATATATATATATATATATATATATATATATATATATATATATATATATATATATATATATATATATATATATATATATATATATGTATATATGTATATATTATTTTTTTCTTCCCTTATATTATAAAAAATGAATTTTGGATAAAAAGAAGGAAAATAAAATAGATTTGATTTTATCTTATTGTGTTATATTAAGTATGTGCATAAAACCTTATTAAACATGTTCCCTTAAGCAAGGAAACATGCCATAAACACCAAAATCTTCTCCCGTGTGATTTCTAATCGTGTTTTTTTGTGCTTCATAACATAACTCCACCATTGTTGAATATTGAACCTTTTCTCTCCATCTTCCATAGAAGAAACCTTGGTATTTTAGGTGATTTTGGTGCTTTATTGGTAATTTCTTCTATCCTTCTCCTCCTTCATTGTACTTTGGTACTTTGGTGATTTTCATAGCATCATACACTGTTTATGTAAGTGTTCTGGAGTCCTTGTGTCACCTTGTATGATTTTGTACCTTTAATTTTATTAATATTAGGATTTCTAGGGCTTATAAACCCTAAAAACATGTTATGGTGATTGATTTAACTTAAAAACATTTTCTTATGTTAGGTCTTGATTAGATCAGCCCGAATATGTTTCAAATAAGTTTTTTTATGATTATAAACATGATCTAAAACTTTGTAATATGATCTAGACCCTAAAAATGGTTAAATCAAATTAAGACCGAAGGTTGTCCAGTTTTTGAGTCATCTTGTAAGGGCTGTAAAACAAGTTTTGAAATAGGTTTTGATGTGTTTCAAAAGCCTATGATATAGTACTATGAATCTGGTTTTCATACCTGGTCTCCATTTATTTTTAAGAATATTTTATGGTCTGGTTGCTAATGTTTTTCCATAAGGTGTCAAATCTGAATTTTAAGACTGAAAAAGTCATGTTCACTAAAACGTCATAAAACCTTTAATAATTCGAATTAACTTATAACACTACAGGGGGATGATCTTCATATGTTGTATCATCTCCATGATTTTTGCTAATTTGTTTAGAGCTGTTTAGATGAGTCAGATCAGTCGCATCATTCTGTATGTTCTGGTCAGACTGTTTTTAGGCTAGGTTGGGCTTATTGGGTCATATCTTAGGTTGGGTAACCTTTGGGTTTTCACCCTTTTACACAGGCCTTGTTGACCCATAGGTTGACCTCTATGATTTTTGTGGGAATTTATGAGAAGTCTATAATGGGGTAGTTAAGTAGTAAAACATACTTTATTTACCGACAATCTTTTAAATAAGAAAACTCCTATTTTTGGAAAGTCAATCACCTATTTTTGGAAACTTGTATTATATGATTAAAGATCAGTATATGTGATGTATGGTATGTATGTTTGTAGCTTTGGTGACACGATATTAGGATTCCCTTTGTTTTTTACGAGGTTTTGTTTGATTTGGCAACAAGGTACGGATATTCGGTTCTTTTAGTAAGAACACTTCCTTCATTCTTTTGTAACTCTTCATATTGATTTTTCTTTAAGCCTTTGCTATGTTTCCTATAAGTTTAATTTATGTATTGATATGATCAATTAATCATTTTGATTCGTTATGATCCTTTGATTTTTTATGCCTTCATATGCTCCACTTTGACCAAATACGATATATGCTTTGATATGACCTTTTGATTATGAACCCTTTAGCCCGAGCCATATTTTGTTCCTTAGTAATGGAGGTACCATGACCATGTCATCGATTCACCGGTGGCATGACACTACCTGGGGCAGTTTGATTAGACCTCGGCGTTCCCTTTATGATTTTATATGGGTGTGTACGCTAGTGTACGTGCTATTCTGTTTTGTAAGGGGCGTATGGATGCATCCTAGGTTTTGGTAACTGTTCTGATATCTGCTATGATTGAATGGGTTGTGTGTGTAACACACCCCATATCGCTTCTGGTACATTAGGTTTGGTCTCCTATGTACACCTATATGACTGTTTGATTTGGTATGATATGTGATATGTTATATGAGCTCGTGGGCATTCCTATACCTTTTATTTCGTTCTCCCTTACACTCCTTATAATATTTCCTTCACTTGTGCATCTATTTTTTATATCCGTTCACTGGGCGTTTTGCTCAGCCGTTTCTTTTTCCATGCGGCAGGTATTAAGCGGGAGTCTGAGCGTTGAGAGTTGGATGAGTGCATTTAGAGTCACCCGAGTGTTTAATAAAACCTTTAACTTATGATATGATGCATTTTCATTGTGGACCATGTTATTTGGGGATTTTCTATTTTTATGTATTACTTTGAATATTATAAAGTTTAAATAAAAGTTTCAATTTAGCCCTTTTAAAATATGATGTTTCTAATATGACACCATAACGCGAAACTTAGTCTTTTTATCAGAGCGGGTGTTACACCATGCCTACAAACACATAAATAAACAATACAAGGGTTTTTGGCACATTTTTGATGATATTTTATACGTATTAATTCTGTTTTGGAGTATGAAAGCATGTATAATACGAGTCTCATCAATATGTGTGGCACGAAGAAAAGGCGTAAACTTGTATGGATCAATGAGATTTGTTTCAACGAAAACGTTCATTTTGTAGGTTTCAATAATCTAAAATGATACAGTTAGAGTTAGTCTATCTCAAGACCATGTGGGGAAACTTAAAGAAGCCATTTGGTGTGATAATTCTTATATTATTGTAAAAGGGAAATGGAAAAACTTAGCGGGGGAGTGTTTTATGATTAATATTTACGCTAGTCAAGACTTTTTGGCCAAGATATTCCTTTGGAATAGGATCGCGGATTTTATGCGCCATCACAATGGGAAGTTCATCCTTTTCGATGACATGAATGTTGTCCACAATGATAACGAGAGGTTCAGTTCTATATTTTCTCAAACTGACACTGATAATTTCAATTATTTTCTGACGAAGTGTTAGGGATTCTCCCCGATATTCCCATTACTACTTTGGATCGGTTATGGTCGTATGACACCCCTATTCTTTTCCATGTCTCCAAAACTGGCTCTGGCCTAACTCCTTTCAAGATTTATAGTTCGTGGTTGAGCAGTGATGGTTTTGATGACACTATTTAAGCAGCTTGGTCTTAATGAAGAATCATAATGGTAAACAATGGTATGTCACGTTTAAAAATGCCAACTACACCTAGAAACATGATGCTATGGTTGATGTCAGGATGATCGGAAAGAGAATTGACAATGATACTTTTAATCCTTCGAATCGTGAATCTCGTTTACATCTTCTTCATGAAATTAACATATTAGACAAACTTGAAGCTCTCCATCTTATGCAATAGGCTAATATAAAATGTGATATTGAAGGCGATAAGAACTCCAAGTTTTTTTTCATGGGGTGGTTAATCAAAATAGGAGATCTGTAACACCCCATTTTGGAAATGGAAATATCACAGTAATTATGGCGTGTCATCAAAGCATACAAGGTAAAATGTCTAAACATTACTTGACCATATAAAGGAAAATACCGGAATCAAACATCGGTAGTCCAAAAGTAAAGCTCATCACACACAAACATAGTATAGTAAGGAATAAGGACGAAACAATGTCCAAAGCATAAGTATCATAAAGAAAAGAAATGCATAATGTAAAGAAGGCTAGACAGCTTCCAATCCATATGCACGTACTATTAGTGTCTACGAGCGTCCCTGAGTACCTGCCGTTTTTGGAACATAGAAAAGGAAAACGGCTGAGCAATACGCTCAGTGCACGGATGTACAATAAAGCATGAATAGGATAAGCATATAACATAATAACAGCGGAAGAAACTAAGTCCCGAGTAACCTGGTTAAGTCTTAATAAAACTGGTTTTATAGTTTGAAAGTCTTATGTTTATCTTATAAAAACGGTTTGTCATATTTTACCATTAGCCAATATAGGTCATGAATATCCACCGTGCATGAATAATTGGAGGGGTGACCTCATCATGCAAATTAGAGGGGCTGTCTCTAATTTAATATATTGGTTTTATGGGTAGGAGGGATCAGCTCCTTGTGAAGGATGCAAGGCACACACCACGTTCACCATGTAATCCTGAATAAAAACGTGTAACTAGGATGCACCCATACGCCCCACATGATAAATATAAATAAATGGCCAAAAGCTGAAGGGACGCCACGAGCAATCACTCCGCCGTGGTGAAGTCATAACATCAGTGCCTCTAATGTTATGGTTATGGTACCTCCATAACTAGGTGAAACTGGTCATGCATGTATATGGCTATAGGTAATTCATATTTAAACATGAGCAATCAAACTCATACTTATACTACGGGAAAACAGTTGGCTGCATACGGGGAAATCCTAATAAGGAAAGAATGTCCATACTGAAAGGACGGGAATCCGTACCTTATGTCCAGTGAACGAGAACGATGAACTGCGAGAATCCTACTTTCGAAACACTAGTGCTACATAAATACGTACATGAAATAAGTATCTGCTTACTAAATACATAGCTGGTTTTATATCATGTCTTAGCTTATTTTATGTGTTCTTACTATAATTCACTGTTTAAAGCCTTAAATTGTGTAAAATCCTATATTTTGTTCATTCTGATTAAGTATTTCTGATATTTCATGTGTTATTATACTTACTGTGTAATAATAAGTAACTTTCCAAAAATAGCAGGTTTCCTAAAATAAAAAGTTTCCAAAAATAGAAAGTTTCCAAAAGTAGAAAGTTTCCAAAAATAGAAAGTTACCAAAAATAGAAAGTTTCCAAAAATAGAAAGTTTCCAAAAATAGAAAGTTTCCAAAAATAGATTTACTGCTTAAAATAGATAAGTTTCTAAAAATAGAAAGTTTCCATAAATAGATTAGCTGCCTTAATTAAATAAGTTTCCATAAATAGATTAGCTGCCTTAAATAAGTAAGCTTCTAAAAATAGCTGGTTTCCATAAATAAAATAGCTGCCTTATTTAATTAAGTTTCTAAAAATAGAAAGTTTCCATAATTAGAAATAAGCTGGTTAAATAAGCTAAGTAAATAAGCCTAAGTGTTTTCATGATTATTTTCTAAGTCATATGATATATTATATAGTTTAATAATTTATTTCATGTAATTTAATTAAACTATAGGTTATAATATTTAATTAAAGTATGACATGTTTTTAATTAAATATATTAAATACTTAGGTTAAAATATGTATTATTAAATATTAATAATATAACCTAAGTCATGTTAATTAATTAATTATATCCATGGTTTTTAAATAATTAATTAATTATAAGTCTTAATAATATAAATACTTAGGTTAAAATAATTTCATGATCATTTATAATTAATTAACCTAAGTCATGTTATTAAATTAATTACATCATTATTAATTTAATTTAACCTAAGTTTATAACATAAACAAAACTAACATAACCATGATCCGGATCTAAGCTTAAAAACATGAACCGGACATGAATCGACACCGTACCCTGACCTAAATCGGGGTACCCCTTGCTGCCGTGGGACCCACACGCACCAACCAAGACCAAAAGGTCTTGGTGGTGGTCGGCTAAAACAAACCGAACCCCCCTTGGGGTCGGTTGCATCTTGCGGCCCAAAAACAAACACCCCTTAATCGACCCTCTGATTTAATTAATGATCAAAACATGTTAGATCTATGTTTAATTAATGTGTTTTTATAAAAAAACATCACGTGTTCATAATTAAATAAAAGATTAATTAAAAGAAAAGGTTTAAAAAGGTTTTTACCGTATTCGTGGATCAAGAGGGTGAAGAACAAACACGAACAAACAATAAAACTTCAAGATCCGAGATCAATGAATCACCTTGTTTGGTGATTGTAGGTTGCGGCACAAAGAGAAGGAGAAAGAGAGATTTTAGGTTTTTCTTGAAATCTTCTGTAAAAGTGATTTTTGAGTAGTAAAAATCTATTTAACCCCCTATTAGTAAAATTGGTAATGGGCTTGGCCCATTACCCTTGTTTGGCCGCGGGTAGGGAACCCCCCCCCCCCCCCCCCCCCCCCCCCGTGGGGTTCCCGTACCTCGTTTCGTGTCTTGTTAATTTGTACACGTTTATGTTTAATTATGTTCGTGTTTTAAATGTTCTCGTTACGTAAATACCATAATCTAATATATTTAAATACGCTCGTATTAAATATATATACGTAATTAATAATAGTTCGTGTTATAATTACGCTCGTGATTTCGTGATCGTATGTTCGTGATTAATTATTGCTAAATAATTATTACGTGATCGTGCAAATAAAATACTTATCGTGTTCTAACACGTACGTAATACATAAACTCCTAACACGTAATCGTAATCATGCTATATTAGGAAAGTTTTTAACTAGTACGTACGATCCTAAGGGTACTATGCATGGTAAAAGCATGTGGGTTTTACAACTCTTCCCCCCTAAAAAGAATAATTCGTCCCCGAATTATAGATAAAGTAAACTGGAAAAGAAGAACATACCCGAATTTAAAATATGAAATGAGGGTAAGAAGCCCGGATAGACTCCTCTGTTTCCCAAGTGGCTTCCCGCTCGGTATTATCCCTCCATAGAATTTTGACGAATGGAATCGTCTTCTTTCTCATGACTCGTTCTTGTCTGTCAAGAACTCGTTCGGGTTCTTCTATAAAAGTGAGATCTTCACGTATCTGTTCCAGTGGATACTGAACCATGTGAAGGGGATGATATTGGTACCCTCTGAGTAAGGACACATGAAACACATTGTGCACATGCGAAAGCTGCGGAGGTAACGCCAATCGGTAAGATACTTCACCGACTCGTTCAATGATATCAAACGGTCCGATGAAACGAGGACTGAGCTTCCCTTTAATCCCGAAGCGTCTAACACCACGTGCCGGCGAAACCTTAAGGAAGACGTGATCTCCTACATTAAAGTGTAAATCCCTACGATGCTTGTCGGCGTAACTCTTTTGACGTGACCGTGCCTCCTGAATCTTCTGCCTAGCTACTGTGATCTTCTCGTTTGTCATCTCTATGATTTCTGGTCCTTCGAGTGTTCGCTCGCCAACCTGATCCCAGCAGATTGGGGCGCGACACTTTCTGCCATACAACATCTCAAATGGAGCACATTTGATGCTTGCGTGCCAGCTGTTGTTGTATACAAAATCCACCAAACAGATGTATTCGTCCCAATCACCCGTCCATTCCAACGCACAAGACCTCAACATATCCTCCAATGTCTGAATGGTTTGCTCCGACTGTCCGTCCGTTTGAGGATGAAAAGCTGTGCTAAGCTTAAGTTGTGTACCCCAAGCTTTCTGCAGACTTTTCCAAAAGCGCGAAGTGAATCGAGGATCTCTGTCTGAGACGATGCTGGATGGTGCACCGTGGAGTCTCATGATCTCTCGTCTATACGTATCTGCGAGTTTACTTACCGGATCTTCCTTGCGGATTGGTAAGAAATGAGCTGATTTGGTAAGTCGATCAACGATAACCCAAATTGCATCGTGCTTCCTTTTGGTAGGCGGAAGACCGGTAACAAAATCCATGGTGATTTTGTCCCACTTCCACTCTGGAATATCTAACGGTTGAAGGAGACCGCCAGATCGCTGATGCTCGATCTTAACCTGCTGGCAGGTAAGACATTTGGAGACGTAAGTGGCCACATCCTGTTTCATACCACTCCACCAAAAGTACTGCTTGATGTCATGGTACATTTTAGTTGAACCAGGATGTATCGAGAATGGGGGCTATGAGCTTCTGCTAGCAAAGCTTCCTGGAATTCTTGGTCGTCAGGAACACAAAGTCTAGTGCCCTGCCATACGATACCGTCTGCATCTACTCTGAATTCTGTCTGCTTCTCCAAATTTTGTACTATCGCCCAGATTTCTCCGTCATCCTTCTAAGCTTCCTTGATCTTAGATAGTAACTCGGGTTCTACTCTAAGATTCGCCCAGTAACCATGCTGTCCACGTACCATGATCTCGATGTCTAGTCGCTCCAAGTCTCTGATGATTTCCTCTTCGATTCTAATGTTGTTGATCATTCCGGACTTCCTGCTAAGGGCATCTGCTACTACATTTGCCTTTCCGAGATGATACTGTAGATTAATGTCATAATCTTTCAACAGCTCTAACCATCTCCTCTGCCTCATGTTCAATTCATGCTGAGTGAAGATATACTTCAAGCACTTGTGGTCTGTGAAAATGTCACATGATTCTCCATATAAGTAGTGTCTCCATATCTTCAATGCAAACACGACTGCAGCAAGTTCCAGATCGTGCGTGGGGTAATTCTCTTCATAAGGCTTAAGCTGCCGTGAAGCGTACGCGATCACTTTCCCATGTTGCATAAGAACACAGCCAAGTCCCTTCCCCGATGTGTCGCTGTAGATTTGAAATCCACCCGTACCAGATGGTAGAGTAAGAATAGGTGCAGATACTAGCTTCTGCTTCAGGTCTTCAAAGCTCTTCTCTCGATCTTCAGTCCAGACGAATTTCTCCCCTTTTCGCATCAGTTTGGTCAATGGTAGTGCTAGGCGGGAAAAGTTCTCCACGAACCTACGGTAATAGCCAGCTAAGCCTAAGAAACTGCGGACTTCCGTCGCTGATGTCGGCCTCGGCCACTTAGTGATGGCCTCAACCTTCGCTGGATCCATAGTGATTCCTTCTGCTGATACAATGTGACCTAAGAATGCCACCTTGTCTAACCAGAACTCACACTTGGAGAATTTAGCATACAGCTGCTTCTGGCGAAGAATCTGTAGTACTGTACGAAGATGGTCTTCGTGTTCCTCCTTGGACTTAGAGAAAATCAGGATGTCATCGATGAAAACAATGACGAATTTGTCCATAAATTCATGGAAGATTCTGTTCATCAGATCCATGAACACTGCTGGAGCATTTGTCAGGCCAAATGGCATAACTACAAACTCGTAGTGGCCATAACGAGTACGAAAGGCAGTCTTAGCAATATCCTGCTCCTTGACTCGTAACTGGTGATAGCCTGACCTAAGATCGATCTTGGAGAAGTGTTTGGCCCCTTGGAGTTGGTCAAACAGATCGTCAATGCGTGGCAGTGGATACCTATTCCGAATGGTAATCTTGTTGAGCTCGCGATAGTCTATGCAAAGACGCATACTGCCGTCCTTCTTCTTAACAAACAAGACCGGTGCGCCCCATGGAGATGTGCTCGGTCGAATGAAACTTCGTTCAAGAAGTTCTTGTAGTTGATCCTTTAGCTCCTTTAGCTCTATGGGAGCCATAAGATAAGGAGCCTTGGAGATTGGTTCAGCTCCTGGAACCAGTTCGATACTGAATTCCACTTCTCGTGCAGGTGGTATGCCCGGAAGTTCTGCTGGAAACACATCTTGGAATTCCGACACTATTGGTTGATCCTGAATCGATGAAGATTCAGCATCCATGTCGTGAACCGTAGCTAGATAACCCTCGCAGCTATGTGACAGTAGTGCACGCGCTTGCAGGGTGGATATGACTTGTACAGACCGTCCGGGTATGAACCCGTTATGAATGTACTCTGGTGCATTGACATCACCGAAGATAACTCGATATGAATGGCAGTTTATAGTAGCATGATACTTGGATAGCCAATCCATGCCCAAAATCATGTCGAAGTCATTCATGTCCAGCGGAAGTGCGTCGACAGGTCGAACCTTATCATCAAATTCTAGGGGAAGACTCTTGTATACATGGGTGATTAATACAGAGTCCCTCAAAGGCGTGGAAATAGTAAGCCTATTTTCTAGTGGCAAGGGAGGCATCCTAATGTTCTTAGCATAAGTAGTAGAAATAACCGAGTAAGTAGCACCCGTATCGAAAAGAACACCTGTAGAAATAACCGAGTAAGTAGCACCCGTATCGAAAAGAACACCTGCAGCACGGCCATACATATACAAGATTCCAGTGATGGTACCTGTAGACTTGTTGGCCTGGTCTCGAGATGTCGTGTAGACACGCCCGGCAGTAGGAGGCGGCTTGGTATCAGCATGTCCCGATGTACCCTCCATCTCGCCCTTACGACAATCCTTCATAATATGGCCAGGAAGACCACACTTGAAGCACGCATCAGTATTACGGCGACATGGTCCTAGGTGCCTACGGTGGCAAGTAGAGCAAAGAGGATGAGTGTATCCTCCAGCAGGTGCTCTGGCTGGCTGAGGACCTGATAAAACATTTTTCATGAGACATAATAGTTGGGTACAAAGGACAAAGCGGATAATCGTAAGATTGAATACCAGTGATAGCTGGACGGCTAGGCTGCGAACCTCTCGGGTTCTGGTCCCTACCGTTTCCATGGTTCCTGGTAGAAGTTTGCTTAAAGTGTCAGAATATGAGTCATAACATAAAACATAAGGAATTTCGTAAGTATTAGGACCTACTGTTGCTGGATTGCCCGGCGTTGTTACGGTAATTGTCATTACCGCCACACCTATCCGTAGCAGATCGGTCATTAGTCTAACCGTTTCCCTTAGGTTGATGAGGCTGCTGCTGAGTAGCCGGCTGGGACCGGTCCCCAGTTTTCTGCCTGGAAGATACAGTTAAAGAGATGAACAATTGACATATGGAAAGTATACGGATTGGTCACCGCTTGAATACGAAGGTTTACCTCTTGTCGGGTCTTTCAGCTTCCCCGAACTCATCCCTCTCCTGTAGCATCTCCAGTTTCCGTGCTGCATCGGCCACTTGTGCTACAGTGGTGAACGTAGCACACACCAGATTGTTTGCGACCGATGTGCGAAGAGCCCATCTGAAGTGATGTGCCTGCTCTTCAGGAGTACCTGCTGCTGCACCAAGGAAACCAGCCAAGCGAAGAAAGCGCTGCATAAACTCATTGCTATTCTCCCCAGCTCTCTGACGGATCCCATGGTACTCTCTCTTGAGCTTGTCTTGCTCAGCCTTGGGGAAGAACTGCTCCATCACCCTGTCCTTGAACTGAGCCCAAGTCAAACCAGCAACCCACTCATCACCACCTTCAGATTGCATCAAATCTAACCACCAGTTGAGTACATCGCCATCGAACCGATAGCATGCCAACCTCGCCTTGTATGCGGGGTCACAGCCCATAGCGTTGAAAATCTTCTCGATGTGAGCCAACCAACTTTCAACATCGTTGGGGCTATCTGTCTTCTCAAAAGCTCGAGGGCGGAGTTTGTTGAATCTCTCCAGCCATACTGCTAATGTCACTGGAGGAGGAGGAGGAGGTGGCTGATTGTGCTGCTGCTGATTGTTGGCAGCTTGAACTTCAGCCCGGATGTCATTCCTCAGTTGAGGAAGCAAGGCTTGCATGGCAGCCTGAATTGCAGCATTGAGCTGCTCCTGTTCGCGTGTGAGAACCATCTGACAGTATAGCATAAAACATATGATTAAACAGTTCAAAACATAAAATATAAAATATATACATGAAAAAAAAATTTATACTAAAAATTTCACGAGAAAAATTTTATGCAAGAAAATTTTTGTGTATGAATGCATGATGCAGTTTTATGAAAACTTTGTATGCTCGAGTGAACGCCTCTGGTCAGTTCACTCAGAACAAAAGACATATCGAGGGGACGCCTATGGGTCGGTCCCAAATCTAAAAGTTTCGATAAAACACATGCGACTAAATAGGGTCAGTCCTGTACCAACCATTACTTAGTCAAAAACCCTGTAACAATGACATATATATATGCTTAAAAATGATGAATGCATGAAAACAACTGTCAGTTCTAGGAAGACCGTAGTGACTACCCACTAATCACAGGTCATATTTGAGAGCCTACAGGTCGAAGCCTTGGCTCTGATACCATAATTGTAACACCCCATTTTGGAAATGGAAATATCACAGTAATTATGGCGTGTCATCAAAGCATACAAGGTAAAATGTCTAAACATTACTTGACCATATAAAGAAAAATACCGGAATCAAACATCGATAGTCCAAAAGTAAAGCTCATCACACACAAACATAGTATAGTAAGGAATAAGGACGAAACAATGTCCAAAGCATAAGTATCATAAAGAAAAGAAATGCATAATGTAAAGAAGGCTAGACAACTTCCAGTCCATATGCACGTACTCTTAGTGTCTACGAGCGTCCCTGAGTACCTGCCGTTTTTGGAACATAGAAAAGGAAAACGGCTGAGCAATACGCTTAGTGCACGGATGTACAATAAAGCATGAATAGGATAAGCATATAACATAATAACAACGGAAGAAACTAAGTCCCGAGTAACCTGGTTAAGTCTTAATAAAACTGGTTTTATAGTTTGAAAGTCTTATGTTTATCTTATAAAAACTGTTTGTCATATTTTACCATTAGCCAATATAGGTCATGAATATCCACCGTGCATGAATAATTAGAGGGGTGACCTCATCATGCAAATTAGAGGGGCTGCCTCTAATTTAATATGCTGGTTTTATGGGTAGGAGGGATCAGCTCCTTGTGACGGATGCAAGGCACACACCACGTTCACCATGTAATCCTGAATAAAAACGTGTAACTAGGATGCACCCATACGCCCCACATGATAAATATAAATAAATGGCCAAAAGCTGAAGGGACGCCACGAGCAATCACTCCGCCGTGGTGAAGTCATAACATCAGTACCTCTAATGTTATGGTTATGGTACCTCCATAACTAGGTGAAACTGGTCATGCATGTATATGGCTATAGGTAATTCATATTTAAACATGAGCAATCAAACTCATACTTATACTACGGGAAAACAGTTGGCTGCATACGGGGAAATCCTAATAAGGAAAGAATGTCCATACTGAAAGGACGGGAATCCGTACCTTATGTCCAGTGAACGAGAACGATGAACTGTGAGAATCCTACTTCCGAAACACTAGTGCTACATAAATACATACATGAAATAAGTATCTGCTTACTAAATACATAGCTGGTTTTATATCATGTCTTAGCTTATTTTATGTG
Organism: Glebionis coronaria; assembly: GCA_025667525.1. NCBI lineage: Eukaryota > Viridiplantae > Streptophyta > Magnoliopsida > Asterales > Asteraceae > Glebionis > Glebionis coronaria. The sequence continues at coordinate 57,703,253 of CM046881.1, forward strand.
TTCTTACTATAATTCACTGTTTAAAGCCTTTAACTGTGTTAAATCCTATATTATGTTCATTCTGATTAAGTATTTCTGATATTTAATGTGTTATTATACTTACTGTGTAATAATAAGTAACTTTCCAAAAATAGCAGGTTTCCTAAAACAGAAAGTTTCCAAAAATAGAAAGTTTCCAAAAATAGAAAGTTTCCAAAAATAGAAAGTTACCAAAAATAGAAAGTTTCCAAAAATAGAAAGTTTCCAAAAATAGATTTACTGCTTAAAATAGATAAGTTTCTAAAAATAGAAAGTTTCCATAAATAGATTAGCTGCCTTAATTAAATAAGTTTCCATAAATAGATTAGCTGCCTTAACTAAGTAAGTTTCTAAAAATAGCTGGTTTCCATAAATAAAATAGCTGCCTTATTTAATTAAGTTTCTAAAAATGGAAAGTTTCCATAATTAGAAATAAGCTGGTTAAATAAGCTAAGTAAATAAGCCTAAGTGTTTTCATGATTATTTTCTAAGTCATATGATATATTATATAGTTTAATAATTATTTCATGTAATTTAATTAAACTATAGGTTATAATATTTAATTAAAGTATGACATGTTTTTAATTAAATATTTTAAATACTTAGGTTAAAATATGTATTATTAAATATTAATAATATAACCTAAGTCATGTTAATTAATTAATTATATCCATGGTTTTTAAATAATTAATTAATTATAAGTCTTAATAATATAAATACTTAGGTTAAAATAATTTCATGATCATTTATAATTAATTAACCTAAGTCATGTTATTAAATTAATTACATCATTATTAATTTAATTTTAACCTAAGTTTATAACATAAACAGAACTAACATAACCATGATCCGGATCTAAGCTTAAAAACATGAACCGGACATGAATCGACACCGTATCCCGACCCAAATCGGGGTACCCCTTGCTGCCGTGGGACCCACACACACCAACCAAGACCAAAAGGTCTTGGTGGTGGTCGGCTAAAACAAACCGAACCCCCCCTTGGGGTCGGTTGCATCTTGCGGCCAAAAAACAAACACCCCTTAATCGACCCTCTGATTCAATTAATGATCAAAACATGTTAGATCTATGTTTAATTAATGTGTTTTTATAAAAAAACATCACATGTTCATAATTAAATAAAAGATTAATTAAAAGAAAAGGTTTAAAAAGGTTTTTACCGTATTCGTGGATCAAGAGGGTGAAGAACAAACACGAACAAACAATAAAACTTCAAGATCCGAGATCAATGAATCACCTTGTTTGGTGATTGTAGGTGGCGGCACAAAGAGGAGGAGAAAGAGAGATTTTAGGTTTTTCTTGAAATCTTCTGTAAAAGTGATTTTTGAGTAGTAAAAATCTATTTAACCCCCTATTAGTAAAATTGGTAATGGGCTTGGCCCATTACCCTTGTTTGGCCGCGGGTAGGGACCCCCCCCCCCCCCCCCCCCGTGGGGTTCCCATACCTCGTTTCGTGTCTTGTTAATTTGTACACGTTTATGTTTAATTATGTTCGTGTTTTAAATGTTCTCGTTACGTAAATACCATAATCAAATATATTTAAATACGCTCGTATTAAATATATATACGTAATTAATAATAGTTCGTATTTTAATTACGCTCGTGATTTCGTGATCGTATGTTCGTGATTAATTATTGCTAAATAATTATTACGTGATCGTGCAAATAAAATACTTATCGTGTTCTAACACGTACGTAATACATAAACTCCTAACACGTAATCGTAATCATGCTATATTAGGAAAGTTTTTAACTAGTACGTACGATCCTAAGGGTATTATGCATGGTAAAAGCATGCGGGTTTTACAAGATCTCACTCAATTAAGGGCGTTATGCATGACGACAATTGGATTAATGATCCGATTGATATTAAGGATTTATTCCTCAATTTTTTAAGGACAAATTTCAGGTTCATGACTCCCAGGTGGTCTTTCCCCTGTTGGTTCATTCATTCGGCCTTTGTTATAGTGACAACGAGTTATTGGAAAATCATATCTCTCTTGATGAAGTTAAGTGGCTATTGGGATTGCGGTAGTAAGAAAGCCCCTGGTCCAGATGGTTTTACTTTTGCGTTTATTAAGAAGTATTGGGAACTTCTTAAGACAAATATTTTCGAGTTTGTGAACAGTTATTTTAATTCTTTTTCAATGCCAAATGGTGCTAATTCTTTCTTCTTCACGCTTATTCTAAAGTTTAACAACCCGATCTTCATCAAAGACTATCTCCCTATTTCGCTTACTGATGTTTAATATAAAATTATTGCTAAAATCCTTGCTAATCAGATCTCAAAAGTGATTGATAAGATTGTTAGCATTAAGAAATACACTTTCATCTCGGGTCGTCAAATTCTTGATGGGCCTCTGATCCTTAGCGGGATTATAGACTATTATAAGAAGAAAAAGAGACAAAAATTGATCTTTAAAGTGGATTTCGAGATAGCTTTTGATTGTGTCAGCTATAAGTATTTGGACTTTGTTCTTTAAAGTCTCAGTTTTGGTAATAAGTGACGTTCTTGGATTAAAGCTTGTATTCACTCATCTAGAGCTTCTGTTTTCGTTCATGGTAACTTTAATTTTCAATTAAACGAGGTCTAAGGCAGGACGATCCCCTTTCTCCTTTTTATATTTATTGTCGTTATGAAGGGACTTCATTGTGCTCTCTCAACTGTTGTAAGCTCTAGTCTAATTAATGGGATTAACCTTGGTTCTCATGGCTTCACTAATTCTCACCTTTTTATTGGAGATGATGTTATTATTACTACCGAGTGAAATCCACGTGATCTTGATAATATTATCTGTGTTCTTCATATTTTTCTATCTTGCTTCAGGTGTCAATATAAATATTAATAAATCTACCATAGATGTTATCGAAGTTTCTGAAGACGAGGTATCTACTATGGCTCATAATTCTGGATGTCTGTGGGGTTTTTTTCCTTTCACTTATCTTCGTCTCCTTATCCGGTCTAATATGAACATTGTATCTGGTTGGAAGACTTATATTGAGCGTTTCCATTCGAGAATCTCTTCTTGGAAAGTGACACTTTTATCTATTGGAGGTAGGCTTACTCTCATCAAATCGGCTCTTGGAAATCTTGGTATTTACTATCTTTCGATTTTAAAGCCCCCGAGTTCATATTAAAATCCTTGGAAGGTGTTCGGGCTAAGTTTTTTTGGGGGTGTCAAGACTCTAAAAAGGTTGTTTGGATAAAATGGCCAAATGTCCTTTCTTCATTTGATAAAGGAGGTTTGTATCTTTGTAGTTTAAATCCTTTAATCTTGCTCTTCTCCAAAAGTCAAGATAGAGATGTATTTATTTCCTAAATGCTCTTTGGGTCAAGGTTATAAATGTGCTTCATAGTCAGGAAGGCGGTTTTGATCATCACGGTTGTAGGTTTAACGGTATTTGGGATCTCATTCTTGGTTCGTCAAACTTCCTTCATTCAAAAAATATTATCTTGTTGAATTCTTTTTGCTTCAAAGCGGGTTGTGGCACTCGCATTCGGGTTTGGAAAGATATTTGGATTGGTGACTCACCTCTTTTTATTCGCTATAAAAGGATGTATCGGTTGGAAGTGGAGAAAAATTGTTTTTTAATTGATCTTATTGGCAATGGTCATTGGAGGTGGAATTTATCTACAGTTGGTGACGTTTGTATTTGGTCCGGATGGTATGTTTTTTGTTAAAGAGGCCCGGCATATTATTGATGACAACATTATGCCATCTTTTGCGAATGTTACTTCTTGGGATAAAACTATTCCTCGTAAAGTTAATATTTTTATATGGAGGCTTATGTTAGATCGGTTGTCGCATCGTTTAAAATTTTTTTCCCGTGGCATTGACATTCAATCGATCTCTTGTCCATCTTGCAATGGTAATGTGGAGTACTTCGACCATATCTTTTTTGGTTGTGACATTGCTTAGGAGGTGTGAAAACGTATTCGTATTTGGTGTGGTTGATCTAATCCTCACTTACTTCGTTAGAGCATTGAAAGATCTGGTATACAATCTATTATTCAGGCATTTCATCTTATAGCATAAGCTATACAATTGTGTTTCATCTTATAGGCATTTCATCTCATGCCACCGACCCGTTATGACCAATCATCCACCAAAAAGGCCGGCATGATAAAAGTGAAACCATTTCCCCTCTTAAGGTAATCGTTGTAAATTTTACCTTGTCTCTTATTTAAGTTATCCGTCCGAGCAGGGCACTCAGCGTACTAACTCTCGTCTCGGATAGGGGTGTCAACCACGATAGTACTATCAATTGTTTAAGCGGCTATTTCCAACCCACACAAAGACAAGACAATAGTTAACGGTTCATGAATTTAGGGCCTTCTACAACTAGGTACTCACACACAATTCACGCAACATTTGGGTCCAAAGGCAACATACGGGTCCAAACAATTATACATGACTTGTGTTCCATTTATTTTCAAATAGCATGTATCCCCTCGCTGGTTTTAAAGTCATTCAAAACAACTTGTATAAAAGCGAGGCTATAGACTCACCTTAAGTAATAGAAGTAGCAAGACGATCTTCGACGATAGTTGATGCCCGATAAACACAAAAACCGCAACCTATCAAATAAGACGCGTTCATTAATAATAAACTCGAGTAAAATCCATACTTAATAATATCAAACTCAAAATAATAAAATCACAACAAACTCAAAAGAAAAACAATACAAGTGACCTATTACTTCCTTCTATATGTTTACTTTATTAGACAATACAGTCGATAAACATCTGCCGGTACATACCAAATGTAGAAGCCCATTTACCCCACTTAAACATGTCAAAAATTTATGATACTAATCAGAGAACCCACTTACTATCCATAGAAAGTCCTCCCAAAAATTTGTCAAAATATTTTACTTTTAAGATTTTCTGCCCGACACATCTTTGAAATACAAAAACCGGACAGTTTTACGTCATCGACTCATACAACCATTTTAACTTCTATAAAAGACTCCATTTACAAAACCGACACTTTGGTTTGAAATTAGAATCACAACCTCGGGTTTACACTTTTATACCAGTCGTTGACTCATTTCAAAACTCATAATATAGTCCCCGAGATTCGATCCAAATATCGACAATAACTACATATTGTGCTGATACTCGTCTCCCGGTACACGAATAATCAAACCATCATAACTTCTCGCTCGTTTTGAGCTAGAAGCTCTACTTTATATCAAATCGAATCTAATAGAATTCTCTACAGTCCTATCCTATTATTTAAGCAAATATCAAACCATAAGGTACCCAAAAACAGCCTTTTACCTACTAATCTAAATCACCCTTTAAAATCTTACACAAAATCATCTTTTTGATCAAATTCAACCATTCTTATCATCATTCTAATCCTCTAATAATAACATATCCTAATCCTAACACTTGTATCAATCTTCAAATCAAAAACTCAAAAATTAAAAACATGTTTGTAGTAAAAACAACATGATCATCACTTTATCATCATCAAATAACACATGCATGATCATCCATCTAACCTACCAACCCTAATCTTTAATCAAAAATCAAAACTTCATGCATGTTGAAGATTTTAGTACCATAAGAATCCCCTTGAAAATCTAAGAATGGGTATTGATTTGTTTTAGCTTAGATTAAGCTAAAAATTGAAAGAAAAATAGATTAAGGGTGGTGTAGGGGTGACGGTAGAAAAAGAGGAGGGAGGGGGGGTGATGTTTTTATATAAACTTGTTAACTATGAGAAAATTAGGTGAGGTTTTTGTTTATATATGGTGGTCCAAGAGGGAGTTTTGCCAATTTCGGACAGTTGTGGTCCAAAATGCAATTAAATAGTTTAAACGGTAGAAAATGACTATTAGTCGATTTGAAAATATTTACGAGACTCGGGTTTCGTAAAAATATTTTTCGAAAGTTAAAACGCACTCAAAATATGATAATAATATAGTCCGGTACGACTTATTACGCAATTAAAAATAAAAACATAAAAAATATAAACATCAAAACAACAATTAATAAAACGTAAAATTTCAGGCATCCGTCAATATCGTAATCACCAGTGGTCCTCGCAACAAGTAAAAAGGTAAAAATAAGACTTCCAACATCGGTTTTAGATTAAATCACCAGACGTCATAGCATTCAAGCTCATCAAAAATTTCAAAAATATTCGTAAAATAGTATTAAATAATGACCTCGGGTTCGGGTTATCACAAGGATCAATAAAATCCACCAGATGTTCAGTCTGTCTGGTCGTTGCCTCGAGAAGGGGAACCTGATCTGGCTGAATGAGCTCTTTAATAACCCTCACCACACTAGGATCATCGCAAGTAATAAAATCAAACAAAGACATCTCTGTAAAATACAAAAAAGAAAAAGTTAACAAAGATACACAACATATCCAAAGAGAAATGCAAAGCTAAGAAAGCAAGAAAAACCCACCCTATCCTGAAGAGTTGATAAAAACAGGATAAAAACCCCTCCCAAAAGTGTAATGGCGACTAATGCCAACCATACACAGACACAACTCCGGGTACTTCCAGAAAGGGGCGGGGTAGTTCATGAGATAAGTGACTTCACGACCCTTGAACTCATGGGAAGCAGGGGCAGGGTCCCTTGGCAATCTCACACCGAACCACGAGATAGGAACCCTAAAAGCAGAGGAGTCTACAAAAAGAAGCGGTTCATACAATTCTTCACAGAATCAAGCTCCTTTGTGTAACAAGTAGGACCAGATGGAGAACGCTTACTAAAATACATCCAACCATTGATATAAGAATTTACATAAAATACACGAAACAAGCAGACGGAAGGCTCGATTTTTTTGGCACGGCAAAAAACTTCAAAATGAAATATCTTGATGGAGGATATAGCATGAAGTTGAGAAGGATGTATGCCAAAATAACCGAGGACCTCAACAAAAAAGGTGGAAATGGGAAGGCGGTAACAAGCCCGGTAAAAAACCCGAGTATAAACACCGATCTTCCCAGGAGGAGCATCACGAATACTACTATTCGGGCTCGCCAAAATAGGATGAACACAGGCAGGAATGAAGTGCTCCTTACAAAAGGTGTCCAACGCATGTTGAGTAAACACAGATCTACAAGAAGTTACCAAAACCATTTTACAAAGAAAATAAAATAAAGATAAGGTCAAAACCTGAGTATCAAAGGATGAAAAGCTTGAGAAACAGTAATGGCAGAAAATTAGGTGAAAAGTGGAAAGAAGAAAAGTAAAAGAATGTGAAACCCCTATTTATACAATCGAAGGAGAAAACGGTTAAGTCACACGATTGCGACACGCGTAACCCACTAACAACATAGACGGTTGAAGATAGGGTTATTCAAGAGGCGCAGAGAAATGACAAATATAACGTATCTGAAACATGGTACTCAGCAGTAAAAAAAGTCCAAAAAGGACAAAGCACGCCACGAGCCTCGATTAACAAAATAAGAAGTATTGACCAAAGCTTACGGATGAAGTCATTGAAGTCCAGCAGTCCATTTGTAATCCGCAAGAACCACTTGATTGGGGGGATTTGATGGCATATAGCATATGACCCATAGGGCCTAAACCATACACCAAACCTTGGGCCTAGACCCAAGTACGCAAAAGCCCACCACGGTGGCAAAAGCTCTAGACGGATTCGCTCCAAGTGAACGAAGCCGCAACACAATGTCGGACGCGCTTCTAGCAAGCACTTTTGAGAGCCCTACGGACGAACTCTCAAAGAATCAATCCACATGTCATGATTAGATAATAACTAGACAAATAGGCCTTTGAACCACAAAGGCTCACTTCTAAGTACTACCCGAGAAACGGCGAAAGGCCTAGTACTTTTTCCTATAAATAGTTCCCACTTGCTATCTAAACGAGGTAAGATTTTCTCACTTATCTTTATACATACATATATCTCGGACGATATGAATACTTACTCTCACGCCGGATTCTAATCGTGGGACCCGTCCCCATGATAAGGACTAACGGTATACTTTACTTGTGCAAGAAACCGTCAATCACATCTCTTGATAGTTCAAGATCTACCATAACGCAAGAGATCTAAATACCTTTTGACAAGTAATTAGATCTGTACTTGACCCCGATCGATTATTGTACTAACAGTTACAAAGAAAACCACTAGCTGTGTATAAAAGCCCTAATCTACCCTTGAATAATTCTTGAAAATTCTTTGATGCCAAATTTCAAATCTTGGTCAATACTTGGACATGTGATATCTGCTGCTAAATTTGATCTTGAACCAATCATTTTGTTATGGTCAACAAGGAATAGTTGTGGTTCGTTGATTCTCTGCCATCTGTTTGTCTTGATCTTCATTTGTGTAGCAGGGGAGGTCCTAATGGGAAACATGATCGTGAGATGTCAACATCTTGGCACATGGGAATGTTTGTTAGATGATGAATTGTTAATCTGGAAACAATTAGGGAAAAACCATTTGATTTGGTTAAGATCAAAACTGGCAATGAGTTTTTAGGGTTTGAGTGAAACAATGGAGTTTTAATCCACTTTTGGTATAAGTAAAATATTTAGCGCCAAATTTAGTTATTAGTTAACTTTAAAACTTGGGCTGATTAATCAAACGGTTAAGGATTTGGGCTTTGTGGGTTTATGGACTGGGCTGGGTGGTAAACCGAGTAACAACTATGAAATATTGGCAGTATTGGTCCTTGTGGTATTTAAAAACAAAGCAGCTCAAATTCCTTTGTTAAGTAACTTTCCAAATGGCAAAATAAAGCCCTTGTGTTTTGTTATTCTTTGAATGAGAACTTGTTTTGCTATGTTTTCATTCTCCAAGGGTCAAACTTGTCATTTCTTTAAACTTTACGGACCCCTTTTGTATTTTGAGGTTCTTAGGGGTATAAAGTGTCCTTCTTCCAAATTTGAGGGACCAATCTTGTATATCTTCAATTTGTCAAGGGTATTTTTGGAAATTCACATCCGGTTCTTTTGGATGACTTCATTTCCCGTGTTCGTTTTTGCTTGATTTATTAATTTCCAAGTGATTTCTCGATATCCATGCCTACAAACACACAAATAAACAATACAAGGGTTTTAGGCATGTTTTTGATGATATTTTATCCGTTTTAAGTCTGTTTTGGGGTATGAAAGAATGTATAATACGAGTCTCATCAATATGTGTGGCACGAAGAAAAGGTGTAAACTTGTATGGATCAATGAGATGTGTTTCAAGGAAAACGTTCATTTTGTAGGAGTTTAATAATCTAAAATGATACAAGAGTTAGTCTATCTTAAGACCATGTTGGGAAACTTTAATCTTGATTACGCGTGTAGCATGGCTCGTAGTAGATCGGGTGGGTTGATCTCTATGTGGGATCTGAATATATTCACCAAAGAAACCATTTGGTGTGATAATTCTTATATTATTGTGAAAGGGAAATGGAAAAACTTAGTGGGGGAGTGTTTTATGATTAATGTTTACGATCCTCAAGACTTTTTGGCCAAGATTTCCCTTTGTAATAGGATAGTGGATTTTATGCGTCATTACAATGGGAAGTTCATCCTTTTCGGTGACATGAATGTTGTCCGTAATGATAACGAGAGGTTCGGTTCTATCTTTTCTTAAACTGACACTGATAAATTCAATTCTTTTATTGATCTTTGAGGTTTAGTTGATCTTCCCATTGGTGGTCGATTGTACACTTGGATGAACAAGGAACACACTAAACTTAGCAAATTGGATCGCTTCCTTTTTCTGACGAAATGTTGAGGATTCTACCCGATATTCCCATTACTACTTTGGATTGGTTATGGTCGGATGACACCCCTATTCTTTTCCATGTCTCCAAAACCGAATTTGACCCGACTGCTTTCAAGATTTATAGTTAGTGGTTGAGCAATGATGTTTTGGATGACACTATTTAAGCAGCTTGGTCTTATTGAAGAATCATAATGGTAAAATCCTCATGTCTCATGAATGGTTACAGGTCCTTAAGACTTATAATAAACAATGGTATGTCACATTTAAACATGGCAACCGCACCTAGAAACATGATGCTATGATTGATGTCAGGATGATCATAAAGAGAAATGACGATGGTACTTTTAATCCTTATAATAATGAATCTCGTTTACATCTTCTGCATGAAATTGACAAATTAGACAAACTTGAAGCTCTCCATCTTTTGCAAAAGGCTAATATAAAATGGGATATTGAAGGCGATAAGAACTCCAAGTTTTTTCATGGGGTGATTAATCAAAAGAGTAGATCTCACTAAATTACGGGAATTATGCATGAGGTCAATTGGATTAATGATCCGATTGATATTAAGGTATCATTCCTCAATTTTTTAAGGACAAATTCCAGGTTCATGACTCTCAGGTGGTCTTTCCCCCGTTGGTTCATTCCTCCAGCCTTTGTTATATTTACAATGAGTTATTGGAAAATCATATCTCTCTTGATGAAGTTAAGTGGCTATTGGGATTGCGGTAGTAAGAAAACCCCTGATCCAGGTGGTTTTACTTTTGTGTTTATTAAGAAGTATTGGGAACTTCTTAAGACATATATTTTCGAGTTTGTGAGCACTTTTTTTAATTCTTTCTTCTTCACGCTTATTCTAAATTTTAACAACCCGATCTTCATCAAAGACTATCGCCCTATTTCGCTTACTGCTATTTATTATAAAATTATTGCTAAAATCCTTGCTAATCGGCTCTGAAAGTGATTGATAAGATTGTTAGCATTGAGAAATACACTTTCATCTCGGGTCGTCAAATTCATGATGGGCCTCTCATCCTTAGCGAGATTATAGCATGTTATAAGAAGAAGAAGAGACAAAAGTTGATCTTTAAAGTGGATTTCGAGAAAGCTTTTGATTATATTAGCTATAAGTATTTGGACTTTGTTCTTTATAGTCTCGGTTTTGCTAATAAGTGGCATGTTCTTGGATTAAAGCTTGTATTCACTCATCTAGAGCGTTTGTTTTCGTTCATGGTAATCCTACTTCAATTTTCTATTAAACAAGGTCTAAGGCAGGAAGATCCTATTTCTCCTTTTTTTTATTTATTCTCGTTATGAAGGGACTTCATTGTGCTCTTTCAACTGTTGTAAGCTCTAGCCTAATTAATGGGATTAACCTTGGTTCTCATGGCTTCACGAATTCTCACCTTTTTTATGGAGATGATGTTATTATTACTACCGAGTAGAATCCACGTGATCTTGATAATATTATCCGTATTCTTCATATTTTATATCTTGCTTCAGGTCTCAAAATAAATATTAATAAATCTACCATAAATGTTATCTAAGTTTCTGAAGAAGAGGTATCTACTATGGCTTATAATTCTGGATGTCTTCGGGGTTCTTTCCTTTCACTTATCTTGGTCTCCTTCTTCGGTCTAATATGAACCTTGTATCTGGTTGGAAGACTTATATTGAGTGTTTCCATTCGAGACTCTCTTATTGGAAAGCGACACTTTTATCTATTGGAGGTAGGCTTACTCTCATCAAATCGGCTCTTGGAAATCTTGGCATTTACTATCTTTCGATTTTAAAGCCCCCGAGTTCATATTAAAATCATTGGAAGGTGTTCGGGCCAAGACTCTAAAAATATTATTTGGATAAAATGGGCAAATGTCCTTTCTTCATTTGATAGAGGAGGTTTGTATCTTGATAGTTTAAAGCCTTTAATTTTTCTCTTCCTCAAAAGTCAAGATAGAGATGGCTTCATTTCCTGAATGCTCTTTGGGTCAAGGTTATAAATGCGCTTCATAGTCAGGAGGGCGATTTTGATCATAATGGTTTTAGGTTTAAGGGTATTTGGGATCTCATTCTTGGTTCGTCGAACTTCCTTCATTCGGAAAATATTATCTTGTTGAATTCTTTTTGCTTCAAAGCGGGTTGTGGCACTCGCATTCAGGTTTGGAAATATATTTGGATTGGTGACTCGCCTCTTTTTATTCGCTATAAAAGGATGTATCGGTTGGAAGTGGAGAAATATTGCTTTGTTATTGATCGTTGATAGGTGTATAGACACCCATCCTTTTACCACTTAATTCTGGCTAAAAACGAGACCAAAACACGTATTTAATATCATTTGTTTGGAATTATGCGTGGTTTTTGTGTTTATTGTGTTTTCAGAGCTAACCGGATGAATATTAAAGAAAACATGGGATTGCACGGGTTTTACCGAAGAAAAAGACTCAAGACAAAGTCTAGTGTCCAAGAAATGCAAAAGATTTGAAGTCACTGGGCCTATTCGAAGATTTATCGAAGAAAATGACCAAAGATGGAAGATTTACATAAGTCGAAGAAACTCAAGTCTATTAAACGAAGAAATTAAAAGACGAGTTGAATTTAATCGACGACAAATCCCGAATCAGAATTGAAAACGTCAACTTTTCTGAAAAAACGAGAAGACAAGAAGAACGGGAGAAAGCCCACTCACCAACCAAAAGGAACACCTATATAAAGCCCACCCCTCACACTTATCATCTAGTTTTAGTTTTTTTCATTCCCTTCTTTTTCCCTTTTCTTGTTCGTAGTCATCACCAACACCACTAGGGTGTTTGGTGATTTTGATTATTGTTCTTCCAAATCTTGTAGTTTAATCTTGCCTTTTATTTTGTTCAACATTAATCATCAATACAAGTTCTTGTTTAATCTTTCCATTTCATCTTGTTCATCATCATCTTTCATTTCAAGTTCTTAAGTTCTTATCTGGTTGAGTTTTGATTTTAAAAAGTTGTTGAATTTGCGTTTTTATTGATGGGATTTGTAGTTTATGGTTAGTAGATGCTTAGTGATTAGTTTATTTAAGTTTTTGGTGAAAAACTTGGTGATTTTTGGATCGAATTCGAGTTCCCTTGTTTTTTCGGTTGAGTTACTGTTCTTGAGTTTCCCAGAAGTTCCGGATGAACCAAAACTTCCAGATGAACATAAAGTTCCGGATGAACATAAAGTTCCGGATGAACCAAACTTCCGAATGAGTTTCAAATCTTCCGAATGAGTTTTCTTTTTAAAAGTTCCGAGTCAGTTAGAATGTTCCGGATGAACTAAATCTTCCGAATGAACAAAAGTTCCGGATGAATGTTATTTCCAAAAGTTGCGAATGAATGTTTGTTTTTAAAGTTCCGAATGAGTTTTCTTTCAAAAAGTTCCGAATGAATGTTCTTTACAAATCTTCCGAATAAACTTCCGGATCAAAAGTTCCGGACGAACTTCCGGATCACCAAACTTCCGAATCAAGGTTCCGAATAAAGTTCCGACTCAAAGTTCCGGGTGAAGGTTCCGAACGAAGTTCCGGATCAATCTTCTGAGTCAACTTCCGAGTGAAGGTTCCGAACGAAGTTCCGGATCAACAACTTCCGAATCAAGGTTACTTCCGAATCAATTTTCTTTGAGTATTTTTAAGTGTTACTATTCCTTACTGTTTCTTCATTTCATATTTATATTTTAAATTTTTAAGTTTAATTTTAATTCAAGTTTTATTAATTGTTATTAATTTAATTCTTTTAAATTTAAGTTTACATTTTAGAGCATTTAACATTTAGTAGATTAGAAAACCAACTCCCATTGTTAGTAACCAAGAACAATCATTCCACTTAGAACCAAGATCAATTCGAGAGGATATCGAGAGAAAATAGAAGAACCCACCATACAAAAATGCTAATATCAAATGGCGCCGCTGCCGGCTCTTCTCGTTAAGATCAAAAGTTTTTTGTGAGAACTTGGATTTTGGGATCCGTTAACCGTGAACGTTACTTTTTCATAAAAAATTTCAAAAACACTAAAAAATATAAAATTTTCAAAAATCCTAAAAATTAAAAAACATAAAAACCAAAAATATTTTTGCTTTGTTTTTCTCTTGTTAGTTCTTTTGCAGGTGTATGCGCACTCGATCAACGTCTTATCAAGAGCCCGAGCCTCTCGATAACTTAGACATGGCCGGTGTACAAAACAACAACAACATACCACCTCAAAACAACAATAATAACAACAACAACCCACCTTTCAACAACATGAATAATAACAACAACAATGAGCCTCTACCGGATAATTGCCCGATGATTGAACTGCTGCAAGCTCATGTAGATGGCAACACTGATCCAATTGTTATACCAGCGATTGCAGCCAACAACTTTGAGCTCAAATCAGGCTTTATCCAGATGGTCTCTGCTCAACCATTCTTGGGGCGTACCATTGATGATCCACATGACCACATCAAGAGATTCTTACAACTCACTAATACGGTCAAGTTCAATGGTGTTCCACAAGAGGTTATCCGTTTACAACTTTTTCCCTTTTCTTTAGAGGGACAAGCCCGGCATTGGCTTGCTAAGGAACCGCCACAGAGTATTCTCTCGTGGACGGATTTGGAGACCAAGTTTATCAATTACTTTTTCCCACCCTCTCGTACTACCGCTTTGCGGAATGAAATCATAAATTTTGAACAAAAGTACGATGAGTCGTTTAGTGAATCTTGGGACCGTTTCAAAGATCTTTTAAGAAAATGCCCACAACATGGTTTTACCAAAGTGCATCAAATTAACACTTTTTACAATGGTTTAAGCATGAATGACCAAGATTCACTAAACAGTGCATCGGGGGGGGGGGGGGGGGGGGGGTAATCTTTTGGCTAAGACTTCCAATGCTGCTTGAGATATCATTGAGAATAAGTCTCGTGTGCAAACCAAGAGTGTTCGGACCAATGTTGCTAGTGCTAGTACTAGTGACAGCGACAAGCGACTTGACAAAATCACTACGCTTCTTGAATCGCTTGTTACCCACACCGTTAACAACACCAACAGCAACAACGCTAAAAACGCTCAAGTCAATGCTGTTAGCCAACCATGCGAGATATGCGGGGGTCCTCACTCTTACACCACTTGTACTGCCACCCAAGACTACCCTTCTGAAAATGTGAATGCAGCTTATGGCACCTATCCTCAACCTGCTTATCAAGCTAGACCTCAAGGTGACCGTAACTTGCTGAACTACCGTTCCAACAACTATCTATCGCCACCCGGTTTCCCTCCAAACAACCCAAACCAACAACAAAACCTCAATCGCCCTCCTCAACAACAACAACAACAACCTCGTACACCATACATCCCACCTCACAAACAGCAACAACCACCTCAACGAAACAACCAAGTCTACCAGCAACCTGCTTATCAACCACCCGCATACAATGCTCCTCCAAACCAACCCACCGCTCTCCACCAAGAAGTGGAAACTTATATGAGGACTAACGATGTGATCGTGGGAAATCTTCAACGTGAAGTGCTCAACTTGAAAGCAGACCTGGTCAAACAAGGGAACGATCTGAGAGCCGACATGAGAAATACGTTGGATAGCCAAACAAATGACTTGAAGAACAGGATGGCTAGTTTCTTCCAAGGTAATCAACCCTCTTCTTCGGGTACTCTTCCGAGTAACACCGTTGCGAATCCAAGAGGGGAGATGAAAGCAATCACTACTCGCAGTGGCAAAGGTACCAAGGAACCCGAGCTTCCTATACCTCCACCGGTGATTGTGACTAAGGAAAACGAGTCACCTGCTCCTATTCCTCATCCTTCTCATTCCACAATTTCTCCACCTCCTACTTCTACCCCTCCTCCACCCAAGGATGTGAGTGATCCTATTCTCCCAAAGCCTTCCTCTTCTTCCAATATACCTTATCCATCTAGGTTGAGGAAAGAGAAGCTCAAAAGCAAGGACGATATTCAGGTTTCGAACTTCCTTAAAATGTTTAAACAACTGAATTTCAATATCTCCTTCGCTGAGGCTCTCGCTCACATGCCTAAGTACGCGAAAATGTTTAAAGATCTTCTGAGTGACAAGGAAAAGCTTCTTGATATTGCCAACACCCAACTTAATGAGAATTGCTCTGCAGTGCTCTTAAGGAAATTGCAACCAAGCTTGGTGATCCGGGTCGCTTCTTAATCTCTTGCAATTTCTCGGGAGTAGAGAATTGCATGGCCCTAGCCGATCTAGGTGCCAGTATTAATCTAATGCCTCTAAGCGTTTGGAAGCAATTATCTCTCCCTGAGCTAGTCCCCACCAAAATGACTTTGGAATTAGCTAACCGTACGGTTGCTTATCCAGTGGGGATAGCCGAAGACGTCTTTGTAGGAGTCGACAAATTCACTTTTCCTGCCGATTTCGTCGTCGTCGACTACGAGATGGACCCTCGTGTTCCCTTGATCGTGGGTCGTCCATTCCTGAGGACCGGTCGCACTCTCATCGATGTTGAAGCCGGTGAGCTTATCATGAGAGTGGGTGACGATAAAATCGTCTTCAACATGGGAAAGTTGTCTAAACAACCTTATTCATACGAGAGTGTTAATTGTATTAACGTTCTGGATGAGGCTTGTGAAGAACACTTTAATGATGCTTGTAAAAATATTCCTACCTCTCTTCCCAATGTTGAAACCGTTTCCTCTATTGATTCATCACTGTCTCTATTTGGAGATAGTGATTTGTTTTGGAACAATCTTGATACCACCATGGGAGATGTGAACTTAGCTAATGATGATTCTCCCACCGATGGGGATGAAGACATGCATTTCTTTGATAACCTTCTCAACGAAGACAACCTTTCTCCACCATCTCCCACGGTCATTGCTATCGATACTCCGACTTTGAATACGCCTCCCGTCGAAAATCCTCCGGATTTAGAACTTAAGGAGTTGCCGCCCCATCTCGAGTATGTGTTCCTTGAAGAAGAGAAGAAGTCGCCCGTCATTATCGCGAAGGATTTGAAAGATGAAGAGAAAACTCGCCTCATCGTCGTGCTTAAAGATCATAAGAAGGCTATTGCTTGGAAAATTTCTGATATTCGTGGAATTGATCCTCACTTCTGCACACACAAAATTCTCATGGAGGACGACTTTAAGCCCACAATTCAAAGCCAACGAAGGGTGAATCCAAAAATACATGAAGTCATCAAAACAAACGTTATCAAACTTCTTGATGCGGGTATGATTTACCCTATTTCAGATTCACCATGGGTTAGTCCAATCCATTGTGTGCCCAAGAAGGGCGGAATAACCGTTGTTCCCAATGAACACAACGAGTTGATTTCCACTCGCCTCATTACTGGGTGGAGAGTTTGTATAGACTACCGCAAACTCAATGATGCCACGAGAAAGGATCATTTCCCTCTCCCTTTTATGGACCAAATGCTTGAACGTTTAGCGGGTAATGAATATTACTGCTTTCTTGATGGTTTCTTGGGTTATTTCCAAATACCCATCGATCCCCAAGATCAAGAGAAGACAACATTCACTTGTCCCTATGGCACATTTGCGTACAAAAGGATGCCTTTTGGCTTATGTAATGCCCCCGGGACTTTCCAAAGGTGCATGCTAGCTATCTTCCATGACATGGTTGAACAAACCATGGAAGTCTTCATGGATGATTTCTCGGTCTTTGGGGATTCCTTCTCTTCTTGCCTTGCCAATTTGGAACGTATGCTTAAGCGGTGCGAAGACACTCGCCTTGTTCTGAATTGGGAAAAATGCCATTTTATGGTAAAAGAAGGCATCGTGCTAGGACACAAGATTTCCAAAGCCGGTCTTGAAGTAGACCGTGCTAAAGTCGATGTTATCGCTAAGTTGCCTCCACCTTCAACCGTGAAGGGTGTGAGAAGTTTTCTGGGTCATGCGGGCTTCTACCGTCGATTCATCAAAGATTTTTCTCAAATCGCTCGCCCGATGACCCACCTCTTGGAAAAAGATACTCCTTTTATCTTTTCCAAAGAGTGTCTTGAAGCCTTCAACTCGCTTAAGGATAAGCTAACTAAGGCACTCGTCTTGGTTACCCCTAACTGGGAGCTTCCCTTTGAGTTGATGTGCGATGCTAGTGATTTTGCTATTGGAGCGGTTCGGGGACAAAGAGTGAACAAACACTTCCAACCAATCCATTACGCTAGCAAGACAATGACGGGGGCACAATTGCATTATACGACAACAGAAAAAGAGCTTTTAGCTGTTGTCTATGCCTTTGAAAAATTTCGCCCCTATCTTGTCCGTTCCACCACAATCGTGTATACCGATCATTCCGCGTTAAAGTACTTGTTGAGAAAGCAAGATTCCAAACCAAGACTTCTTCGCTGGGTTTTGCTTCTCCAAGAATTTAAAATCGAAATTCGCGATAAAAAAGGAGCTGAAAACCTAGCCGTGGATCATCTCAGCAGACTTGAGGATCCTTACCAAGGGGATCATCCGAACAAAGAAATCAATGATTCTTTTCCCTTGGAGACCTTAATGTCTATAAATTCGAATTCTGATGAAACCCCGTGGTTTGCGGACTTTGCAAACTACTTGGCGGGTGGAATTCTCAAGGAAGGGTTGACGTCCCAACAAAAGAAAAAGTTCTTCACCGACATTAAGACTTACTTTTGGGACGACCCTTACTTATTCAAACAATGTGCCTACCTGATTATCCGCCGATGTGTTGATGGACCGGCAGCTCTGGAAATCCTTGATGCTTGCCACAAAGGACCCACCGGTGGTCACTTTGGTCCCAAATACACCGCCAAAAAAGTGTTTGATTCGGGATTTTATTGGCCCTCCATATATCGTGACGCTCACAATATGGTTAAACGATGTGATGTTTGCCAAAAACAAGGTACGATCACACATAAAGACGAGATGCCTCAGAATTTCATTCAAGAGTGTGAAATCTTTGATGTTTGGGGTTTCGACTTTATGGGGCCATTCCCTTCTTCTAAAGGAAACAAATACATCCTTGTTGCCGTTGACTACGTCTCCAAATGGGTTGAAGCCAAAGCTTTACCCACTAATGACGCAAGGGTGGTTTGTAACTTTTTAAAATCTCTATTCGCTAGATTCAGCGTGCCTCGTGCCATTATTAGTGATCGTGGGACTCATTTTTGCAATGATCAATTCGCAAGAGTCATGGCTAAGTATGGTGTAAATCATCGTCTTTCCACAGCCTACCACCCACAAACTAATGGCCAGGCTGAAATATCCAACCGAGGACTTAAGCGAATTCTGGAAAGGACCGTGGGAGAGCATCGTGCCTCATGGGCTGATAAACTTGATGATGCTTTGTGGGCTTTTCGTACCGCATACAAGACCCCGATTGGTTGTACACCATATCGTCTCGTGTACGGGAAAGCGTGCCACCTCCCCATTGAGTTGGAGCACAAGGCTTATTGGTCCTTGAAGTGGGCTAATTTTGATATCAACAAAGCCGGTGACCTACGCAAGATCCAACTCAATGAGCTTAATGAACTCCGTAATGAGGCTTATGAAAATTCTTTCATCTATGAGGAGAAGACTAAGCTCATTCACGACTCTAAGATTAAGAACCGAGAGTTACAAGTTGGAGACAAAGTTTTACTCTTTAACTCTCGGTTGAAAATCTTTTCGGGCAAGCTCAAATCTCGTTGGTCCGGCCCATTCACCATTGCCCAAATTTTTCCATATGGTACTCTCGAGCTCGCTCAACCTAATGGACCTAATTTTAAGGTGAATGGCCAACGAGTGAAGTTGTACTTTGGTGAGGACACCTCTCAGGAGGTGATTCCATCCCTCACCACGTTCCCCATGAACTAATTTTGGGTCGAGTCAGGCTCGTGACTCGGTTATCAAAAACAAGCGCTCCTCGGGAGGCAGCCCGAGTATCTATCCTTTTATGTTTTAACCTCCTAAGTGTAAGGGGACCTCTATAGGTTCTTTGTTTTTGTGTGGTGATGTGATTACAGGGATTAGTGCACTCTTGGAATCTCTGAAGAACCATGCTCCCGTGTTATCCGAAATCTGGTTCTATCTCTCAACTATCGTGATTCAATTTTCTTCATACTCACATTTGAAATTGATCACTTTAGTCGTCTCTTCCTTAACTTGAGTTAACCAACGTGCACAATGTCATAAGTGTAGGGGATACTTTTCCCACATGCTTAAACATTGAGGACAATGTTTATCTTAAGTGTAGGGGGGACTTCTATCGAAGTTTTAAGTGGACTTTTCCATGAAAATGCCTTCATTTAACCGGAAAATCATCTTTTTCAACATTTTTCAAATTTTTTATTAACTTTGGCCATTTAGTCGTAATTTTTAAATTTTTATCGTTTCTTTCATATGTATATATCCCGCAATAAAGTCAAAAATATTAATAAAGTGGTGTAGCTAGTTTAGAAATCTTTGACATATTAGGCCGTTGCGTTTATTTTGACTCAACCCGAATAGACTTATCCAAGTTTATTCTAGCTAGTATCCTTAACCATGTAGACCTTAATTGGTTTATTAGGCTAAGTGTCCACAAGTCTCATTACTTGAGATTTTAAATTGTGGAGGACGAGAAATGATAGAGTTAATTATAAGTCGGTATTCTTGCACAAGCTCACTTGGTGTAATTATTTTCCTATTCTCCCATCACTTGCTAATAATTTATCTGCAATAAGTAAGGTTGTACGATTTGAAAAGTTACTTAGCTTCTAGCCCAAGATCGTTTAAAAGTTGCTCGGTAATGATAAGAGTTCATAGCCAAGGCATAACTTATGAAGCGGGGCGCGAAGATTGGCGAGTCCGAAAAGGCCCTAACAAGGCATGAGGATTCCATTTTATTGCTAAAGATCCAAGGTGATGTGAAAAACATTATTCCCAAAGTCAATATGAAGGATCAAGACTCACGACGAAAAGCAATCAACTCCCATAAAGATGATGGAGAAGTCTATCCGAAAAGACCCTAACAAGGTATGAGGATAAATAGATCCAAGTCCGAAAAGGAGGCGGATCGTTGTATCTCAAAATCCTAAATAGAGATTGAAGAAATAATCATGAAGTCGTGGTCAACAAAGTTGGAGTACCTCTCAAAAGTCTCCAAGTGAAGAAACTCTATGAACGATGAGAAGACCATTATCTCAAGCACGTCTCTCGAAGATATGAAGTATGAAGTACATGCCAAAAATCGGCCCGAGAAAGGTCTCAAATCATGAACCGAGTTATGCCAAGATATGAACTTTTTGATATCCCGAGAAGCAGTTTTAAGAGATTTTGTCCTTTAGCTAACTATTGATCAAATCGTCCTACTTTGCTTTCAGCCTTAATTAACTATCGAAATAAGTCCAAAAATGCATCTTCATGATCATTCTAAGACAAAAATAAAATATAAGAGATACACCTAGGAATAAGGGAGTTTAAGCATTTAATTAAGCCATGTGTGTAAGTGTTTGAATTGCTAACTTATAATAACAATGATCTCGTTTTTAAGCTTAGTTTGGGGAACGTGAAACTTGAGGGTGATAAATCTTCGCAGCACCGAAGCTCTAATGTAAGTCCTCGATCTCTTTACAAGTTATTTCCATGTAAGCTATATTCTATCCTCTTGTTTAGATTAAAGTTTTAATTTCTCTTTATACTTTAATTTTTGTTTAATAGTATTTTAATAAGGCCAAGGTTGATTAATTATGAGAAAAGTGTAAAATTGCTTTATCACTAAGCATTGCATGAGGGCATGGCAATGGTTAAGTGTAGGGGATTTGATAGGTGTGTAGACACCCATCCTTTTACCACTTAATTCTGGCTAAAAACGAGACCAAAACACGTATTTAATATCATTTGTTTGGAATTATGCGTGGTTTTTGTGTTTATTGTGTTTTCAGAGCTAACCGGATGAATATTAAAGAAAACATGGGATTGCAAGGGTTTTACCGAAGAAAAAGACTCAAGACAAAGTCTAGTGTCCAAGAAATGCAAAAGATTTGAAGTCACTGGGCCTATTCGAAGATTTATCGAAGAAAAGGACCAAAGATGGAAGATTTACATAAGTCGAAGAAACTCAAGGCTATTAAACGAAGAAATTAAAAGACGAGTTGAATTTAATCGACGACAAATCCCGAATCAGAATCGAAAACGTCAACTTTTCTGAAAAGACGAAAAGACAAGAAGAACGGGAGAAAGCCCACTCACCAACCAAAAGGAACACCTATATAAAGCCCACCCCTCACACTTATCATCCAGTTTTAGTTTTTTCATTCCCTTCTTTTTCTCTTTTCTTGTTCGTAGTCATCACCAACACCACTAGGGTGTTTGGTGATTTTGATTATTGTTCTTCCAAATCTTGTCTTTTATTTTGTTCAACATTAATCATCAATACAAGTTCTTGTTTAATCTTTCCATTTCATCTTGTTCATCATCATCTTTCATTTCAAGTTCTTAAGTTCTTATTTGGTTGAGTTTTGATTTTAAAAAGTTGTTGAATTTGCGTTTTTATTGATGGGATTTGTAGTTTATGGTTAGTAGATGCTTAGTGATTAGTTTATTTAAGTTTTTGGTGAAAAACTTGGTGATTTTTGGATCGAATTCGAGTTCCCCTGTTTTTTCGGTTGAGTTACTGTTCTTGAGTTTCCCAGAAGTTCCGGATGAACCAAAACTTCCGGATGAACATAAAGTTCCGGATGAACATAAAGTTCCGGATGAACCAAACTTCCGAATGAGTTTCAAATCTTTCGAATGAGTTTTCTTTTTAAAAGTTCCGAGTCAGTTAGAAAGTTCCGGATGAACTAAATCTTCCGAATGAACAAAAGTTTCGGATGAATGTTATTTCCAAAAGTTCCGAATGAATGTTTGTTTTTAAAGTTCCGAATGAGTTTTCTTTCAAAAAGTTCCGAATGAATGTTCTTTACAAATCTTCCGAATAAACTTCCGGATCAAAAGTTCCGGACGAACTTCCGGATCACCAAACTTCCGAATCAAGGTTCCGAATAAAGTTCCGACTCAAAGTTCCGGGTGAAGGTTCCGAACGAAGTTCCGGATCAATCTTCCGAGTCAACTTCCGAGTGAAGGTTCCGAACGAAGTTCCGGATCAACAACTTCCGAATCAAGGTTACTTCCGAATCAATTTTCTTTGAGTATTTTTAAGTGTTACTATTCCTTACTGTTTCTTCATTTCATATTTATATTTTAAATTTTTAAGTTTAATTTTAATTCAAGTTTTATTAATTGTTATTAACTTAATTCTTTTAAATTTAAGTTTACATTTTAGAGCATTTAACATTTAGTAGATTAGAAAACCAACTCCCATTGTTAGTAACCAAGAACAATCATTCCACTTATAACCAAGATCAATTCGAGAGGATATCGAGAGAATTTAGAGAACCCCAGTGCAAAAGCGAATATCAATCGTATTGAAATTGGTCATTGTAGGTGGAATTTATCTACAATTGGCGACGTTTGTATTTGGTCCGGATGGTATGTTTTCTGTTAAAGAGGCTCGGTGTATTATTGATGACAACATTATGCCATATTTTGCGAACGTTACTTCTTGGGATAAAACTATTTCTCGTAAAGTTAATATTTTTGTATGGAGGCTTATGTTAGATCGGTTGTCGCATCGTTTAAATATTTTGTCCCGTGGCATTGACATTCAATCGATCTCTTGTCCATCTTGCAATGGTAATGGGGAGTCCTTCGACCATATCTTTTTTTGTTGTGACATTGCTTAGGAGGTGTGAAAACTTATTCGTATTTGGTGTGGTTGATCTAATCCTCCTTTACTTCGCTAGAGCATTGAAAGAGCTGGTATGATTCGCAGAAGCATCGTTTTATGTGATTTTACCTCGACGCACTGGTGGCTTTGGTGGTTACACAATAGCATTATTTTTTGTTTTAATCAGGTGAGGAAAAGTGACATCGTCGACTACATTAATTTTAGCCTTCACTTGGTTATATCTTCGGGGTCATATGGTTTGCAACTGGCCAAATTGGCTCATGTCTCCTTTTTCGTTAGCGAGTTCTGATTTATGATGATGATTGTTGAGGAGATTGTCTTTTCCTTTATTTGATTTCTATGTTGATGTTCCCTTTCTTTTTGTTTAATTTCCCCGAGGTTTGTTTGGGCCTGCATCAAAAAACGCTCCAGACTGAAAACCGGTGACTCGCCCTCCGTGAGTTGGGATTTTTCTTTTGTCTCGAGTCTCGTGTAATCAACAAGAGTTTTTTTTATCCCTTTTGTAAGCCTCGTAGTAAAAACCTCGGATAGATTCTAGTTTTAATAAATTTTGTTTTAATCTAGTATGTACTCTTCAGCTACTAGCAAACTTTTATATATTTATTGTTCATAAAAGAACTATATTCATCTCGAGAAAAAAACACACCCTAACTAACTTTCAAAAAACTAAAAACAATTAATTTTGGTTGACTATTACAAAATAAGCTACAAATTAACTAACAAGCTATAATAAAACTACACTAAACTGCAATCTTGTAAAGACTTGTGGTGACGCATGTAGTTGGATGAAACCATAGATGAGATGATATTTGAAGGTAGTTAGAGATATTTACTTTATTTGCGATGAATTTAGATTATTAAAAAAATAGTTATTTTGAGATTAGTCGGCTAGTAATGTTAAGTGAAAACGTGAAAGAAAACTATAGAGGAGAATTATTAACTAAAGCTTGACTAGTGCTCTTTTCTTCAGCTTTGTTGTAACCATTATCTGATCAATGATAATAATTAGAAAATAGCTTAGAGCATCTTTCATGGGTAAATCATTTCATAGATTTTTACTATTTTGAAAAGTTTTTGGAGGTGGCTTTTATCATTGTATCAAAAGGTTTTAGCAAAGGTTTACAAAAGGTTTGTAGAATGACTATGCAAAGTCATTCTACAAACCTTTTGTAAACCTTTGCTAAAACCTTTTGATGCAAATGTGCAATGATAAAAACAATCTCCAAAAGCTTTTCAAAATAGTAAAGAACTATAAAAAAGTTTGCCCTATCGAAGATGCTCTTGTAACATACTACGGACAACAGAGTATACAAGTTCATTAAACAAGCTACATATATGATAAAAACGAATTAAATATCACATAGATAAAGTCAATTAAGTGTTTTTGATTGATATAGTTTTACTGTTATTAACCTTGCTAGCATTTAATATACCGTTCAACTCTTAAAAAAACACACACATACATTTATAGAT
Organism: Glebionis coronaria; assembly: GCA_025667525.1. Taxonomy (NCBI): domain Eukaryota; kingdom Viridiplantae; phylum Streptophyta; class Magnoliopsida; order Asterales; family Asteraceae; genus Glebionis; species Glebionis coronaria. Next base: position 57,728,207 of record CM046881.1, read on the forward strand.
CTAGTTTCATAGCTTACCAAAAATAAAATTATGCAGTTTTGGGGCAAATAATCTTTTAACCTTTTTGTTGGAACAAAGTGAACCCGTTTCCTAATTAATTCCTAGATCTGACCCACCTTTTGCATCACATTGTACCCCCTATGTCTTTTTACACCGGTTAATAAAAGCTCAAAGAAACGTAAAAATATCAAAACCAAAAGATGACTAGTACGTGACCTAATCAATTTGCACTTTTATACTAGTAGTACAAATTTAGTGGAGTAGAAGATTACAACCATAACTGATAAACACTAGTGGAACATAATTCAGAGGTCCAATACTCTTGCTATTTGGATTTATTAAACATAATAAATCAAAAAAATAGGACCTCTAATTAATAAATAAAACCCCACGTAGTAGGAATTAAAAACCGAGTGGATAATAGTAGTATTAGAAATATAGTATAGTAGTTGCCAACAGCTAAGCTTCTCGATATCGACTTCACAACAACTGCTAACTCACTAGTCACTAGTACTACATATATACACATTATCACACCACACACTACTATCACATTCAATATTTTCAAAGAAGTTGTTAATTGACTAGAACACTGAGATCGTATCTCGTATCGAAAATGGAGTATGGCAGGCTTGGGAAGTACCAACCGGGGAAAAACCGACCTGATACTCCATTAAAACCGTCTCTTTACATCGACAACAATAAGAACACATCTAGTCACATAATTAAGGTTTTGGTTTTGTGTGCATTTGGTCTCATTGTCGTGTCGGCTGTGTCGGTGGGAGTTATTGAGCTTCTAAGAACACAACAACCTCATTCTCATTCTCATTCTGAATCTATGATCCATCATCCTCGTCCGACAGAATCAATGTCACGTGTTTGCGGTCGGACACGTTACCAGAATCTCTGTCTGAACGAGCTCATGAAGTTTCCAGGCTCATCAAGCGCCTCAGATAAAGACATGGTCCACATTTCAGTCAACATGACTCTCCAGCGCGTGGGGAGAGCCTTGTACACGTCAGCAGGGATCAGCACGGTGCAAATGACCCCACGTGTACGCTCAGCGTACGATGACTGTCTCGAGCTGTTAGAAGACTCGGTGGATCAGTTGCAAAGGTCGTTGTTCTCAGTTGCACCTTCTTCTAAAAATGGAAAGATGAAAGTAGGGTCAAGTGAAGACGTGATGACGTGGCTGAGTGCAGCTTTGACTAACCAGGACACGTGTACGGATGGGTTAGCTGAGGTGGAAAATGGGTATGTGAAGAAACAAATGGAAGTGAAGCTGAAAGACTTGTCGCAAATGGTGAGCAACTGTTTAGCTATATACGCGGCTGCTAGTGGTGACGATTTTAATGGTGTCCCAATCCAACATAGGCGTCGTAGGTTAATGTCGTATCCAAAATGGCTAGGTAAAAAAGAACGACAGCTGTTACAGGCTCCTGTCGGTGGTGGTGTTATTCAGCCGGATATTATCGTGTCGAAAGATGGAAATGGCACGTGTACGACCATCCTTGAGGCTATAAAAAAGGCACCAGAATATAGCAGCCGTCGGATCATAATCTATGTCAAGGCAGGAAGGTAATTACCACTCAACTTAACCCTAATTATTTTTTAAAACAACGTGTTAATAGTTAGTGAATTGAGTCGTGTCATTATATTTAAACGGACAGTATCTCTTATTCGAACCCTTACCTAGTTATAATTAAACCTTTTGTCGGTTCCATTTGAGAAGAAAAATAATTACCACTTAACCTAACACTAATCTAAACACTATTAATCTTTGTACTATTGTTGTTTTTAACGAGTTGCTTTTTGGATTGGAATCACTAGCTACCTACTTTAGTCCAAAATAAGTGGGCCTAAAGGTAACTTTTTGGATTAGAAAATGTGACTGATGTCTGATCGAAACTACATAGGGTGATTTTGAGTTAAGTTTAAAGACTAAATGATGGTTTACTTTTAGTTGAATGTAATTATGTAGGAGTACTACAAAAAGATTATAGATTTCGTTACGTAAGTATTAAGTCATAATTATGCAATAAGATTATAAGAGTTTAACGAACTAACAACACTACCACCTACGTGCTTTTTCTTTTTGTTTACATACTTTTTTTGACTTTAACTTAAAAAAGGTTTGGCTTAGTTGGTATGATTTTGACGTGAGAATTAAAGGTGTCACATGTCAACATAGAGCTGTTTTTCCTAACGAACTAACTTAATTAAGACGTTAATGAAGATTTGGATGTCGGTTTATAAACTAGTAAGCGCGACTCCTGAGTCGTTTTTTATGCAACATCTTTTTTACTATAGCCGGAGCTAGTAGAGGACTAGTGAGTGATCTGTTTTTGTACTAATTTTTACGTTGAGACCTCTTATGACTGTTTGCCGTGGTATGACCAGCCTCTTTTGACTTAAAATCCTGACTCCGCACTTGTTTTTGATCATGTGGTTGTAACTAACTAACGGACATAAACGCGTTTTAGGTACGAGGAGGCGAATCTAAAGGTTGGAAGGAAGAAAACGAATTTGATGTTCATAGGAGATGGAAAGGGTAAAACGGTGATAACAGGAGGAGTAAGTGTTGTGGCTAACAATGTCACAACTTTTCACACCGCATCTTTCGGTAATTTATTCCCACTTTTGTCACTTTCATATTGTTCTTCATCACATGCATGCTGTACTAGCTTGACAAAGTTACCCTCGTCCTTTTGGTAAAAAAGTTAAAGTAGCATTCTAGATCAGGCATTATTCCACACTTTTGCAATTATTAGATTCAAACAATGAACTATTACATACCCTTTTGCTCCAATGAACATTTTAAAGTATAGTTATTTATAGAAAGGAAAATTATAGGCTAGAACATTTATAGTGTCACATTATTCTGTGGGTGTCATGAGTATCCAATGCAATGCATTGCAAGTCAAAAAAAGTATACGCATCATGATTCATGCTCATCAACACCCCTATCTACTATTCTAATGTAAATACAGCAATAATATTGTCATTGGCTTATAAATGATAGCTTCAATAATAGAGTGTATTATCAACTCATTTTTATGTCTAGTATGTATGGATACTACTTTCAGAGTTGACTACATTTTGGTACTTATACTTTGACGGGTATAACGATTTTGGTTCTTACGTTTAAAAAGTAATCATCCGCTCAAGAACCTAGTGACCTGTAACACTTTTGGTCTCAACGTTAACACGTTTAATTTGGTCCTTATGATTTGTCAGGTTTAACGATTTTGGTCTCACATTGGGACCAAAAATATTACGGGTCGCCGAGTTCTGGACTAGATCCGTTACTTTTTAAACTTTTGAATCAAAACGGTTATACTCGACAAACCATAAGGAAAAAAATTGTACAGTAGTTAACTCCTACTTTTATACATTTCTGTTAGGTATACAGAAATTTGAACCAAAAGTCTTTTGGGTTCATTAAAAATATTAGGAACGTTTGCCATGTAAACAAATAATATTCGGTTGTTGTTATGATAGTCATAAGAATGTTCTTAGATTTGGAATAAAATTAAGACCATATGTTCAACCAATGATTATTTTTATTTGTAACTTTTCAAACAAGACATAAATCATTGTTAAATTTTATTGATTAGGAACAAGATTCTTCTGTAACAATGATTCTAGCATTCTAGTCGTTTTCTAAAATATTTAATATTATTTGGTAACGTATAATCTTATCCGTTCACTGAAACAGCTGCAACGGGTGCTGGTTTCATCGCAAGGGACATGACGTTTGAGAATTACGCTGGTCCAGCCAAGCACCAGGCCGTCGCATTGAGAGTTGGGGCAGATCATGCTGTTGTCTACCGATGCAACATCATAGGATACCAAGATACGTTATATGTCCACTCCCAACGACAATTCTTCCGAGAATGCGACATTTATGGAACCGTTGATTACATTTTTGGCAATGCTGCAGTCGTTTTTCAGAACTGCAGCATGTACGCCCGAAAACCAATGCCACTTCAAAAGATCACCATTACGGCTCAAAACAGGAAAGACCCGAATCAAAACACAGGAATATCAATCCACGCTTGTCGGCTCTTGGCACAACCGGATCTCGAAGCCTCAAAGGCAAGTTTTCAGACATATCTTGGAAGACCGTGGAAGCTTTACTCCCGGACTGTCTACATGCAAACTTACATGGGTGATCACATTCATCCAAGGGGCTGGCTAGAATGGAACGCAACATTTGCACTTGACACATTGTACTATGGTGAGTATATGAATTATGGACCGGGTGGGGCCGTCGGGCAACGGGTCACCTGGCCAGGGTATCGGGTGATCACTACGATAGCAGAAGCTAGCCGCTACACGGTGGCACAATTCATATATGGATCATCATGGTTGCCTTCTACTGGAGTTGCATTCTTAGCTGGTTTATCTGAATAACTTTTGTTCTGACATCTAAAATTATTTGTTAAAGAAAATAAATATAAAAAATGTACAACCCACGTTGGATATAAGTTTTAACGTTACGGTGTCTTGTATTATAAATATTCATTATGTTGATTGGGTCCAAATTCTAATAAATAGTTGGTAGATTTGTCAAAGATCATGTTCTTCTGGACCCATGTGCCTTTTTTTGTCTGAATATTTGTGCTGAACAAATTATTAAGAAGATTATAGCAACATTATACTGTACTGGCAATGCATTGTGTTTGCCCTTGATAACAAGTTGTGGTCATAGCTTATTCGGTAGTAGCGAAACAAGTTTAGGGAAATAAGGGAGAAACGGTTCGGGTGGTGTTGGAACGACCGGCCAACTTTTTCCTTCTGTTACATTTATCCGTTAATCGGTGTATTGAAATGCTTATACGCTTCTTCAATTAGTATTAAGCTAGTCATTTGATCAACCCAGTCATGTCATCACCTTTACATTATCTAGTACTACGTTAAGCGAAAAAACAACGTTTGAAATAAAGGGTGTTCGAGTTTAATATTAGAGTAGCTGTATGGAAAATGGACCAAGTGATTTTGGGCAAGTTGAACAACAGACCCACCACTCTCCACTGGCTCACAGTTGGACTTAAACTCGTATTTATTTTTCTTTTATGCCCTACACATCAAACACCACAAGGACAATTTCATATTCGAAAAATATGTTAGGAGACAAAGTATTAGAGGCCAGGAAGATGTCCAGAACGGCGACCGAATACCGGTTAGGTTGAGCCAGATTATGCTTAAAACTATTTTCTTTGCAAATCATCTCAATTTAATCAGAAAATTAGGTAAGAAAATTTGACATAATATATTTCCTTTCTTCTCTTCTTTCATCCCAAATTCGTAGTAGAAACATACCAATTCCTTTTATTTCCTCTCAACTTCTCTTCATTTTGTCTTAAATAAAACTCAAAAACTAATGCTAGTTTATCCTTGTGTTATCAGTTTTACACATGGGCTAAAATTACAAGATCTCTAGTGGCCCAACAATTTAAATTGCTCTTGAAAAAACCCAATGCTCTACATATCTTGGATAACATTTTTAGTAGGGGTGGCAATTTCAGACCCGACACGAAACCTGACCTGAAACCGACACGAAAATTAACAGGTTCGGGTTGAATATATTGAATCTTAGGTTAGGTTTGGGTCAGCCTATCTGACCCATTTATTAAACAAGTTAGGTTTGGGTTGGAAAAAAATTAAGCAGGTCGACCCGACAACCCGTTTAAGATTTTTTCCCTTATATTAAAAATGATTAATATCTTACCATACGTGTTTACTAGGTTAAACATACCGAACATAAACACATTTAACATGTTTAACACGTCTAATGTGCATACTTTTATATATAAAATTTATTAAATGGATCAATATATAAACTCGTTTAACCTATTCAACCTATGTAACATATTTAACATCAACCCAAATATATATATGAGTTAAATGGGTTAGGTTCGGGTTATGTGTAAACGGGTTAGGGTTGACATAACTGACCCGATTATTTAAATGGGTTAAGTTTGAGTTGGGATTTTCTGACCCGCCAACCTGACAACCCGAACCCGACACGAATTGCCACCCCTAATTTTTAGCATTCCAAATTTAGATTACACAACCACCCATCCATTTGTTAAATTTGTGTAATCAATAACCCACACCTACCCGGACGACGAATTAATTTCCAAAACTCACTCTCAAAAGAAACACAACTCAACACCACGTCATCGATCCGCGTGACAAACAACCAAAAACCGTTAAGATCAAATTCACGACATTAAATCTGGACCGTTGATTCATTGGGTGCTCCAACATAAGAACACCATTATTCTTCACTTAGTTTCTACCATTATTAAACCAAAACTTGAAACAAAGAAAAACAACCCAAGATCCAAGTCACTCTCAAAAGAATCACTCATTCTCTTCTTCATTTCTTTTTAGTTGACGTCAAGTCATCATCTCCTTCCATGGCTGCTGATCTTTGCCTTATGATGCTTGCAGGTCAAGGTCGACGACCGAAACTTAGGTTCGTATTTTAGAATGACAGTTGTAGGACATAGATCTATCCTTTTTCGTTTAAAAAAGATGAGAAATTAAGCTTTTTGTTTTTATATGCTGTTTTATTCTAGGTTTTCTTTCAAGATCTAGAAAGGACTATATATTCTCGAGTTTCAGATTATTCCAACACAGCTTTGGAATTTCATGTCTAAAATAATTAAACTTGTCCTCCTCTTGCTTCCTTTTTGCTTCCTCTTAGCAACTGTCTCTCATCTTTATTCCTCTTAGAGCATCTCCATGCTTCAAATAGAGAAAGACTTTTTATAATTTTAATAAGTCTTTTGAGTGATTTTTTTCCCATTGCAAGCATAGCTTTTGTAAAAGCTTTTTGGAAAGACTTGACAATCTCCAAGTCTTTATATCAAAGCTATTAGGTCATCCACTATGATAAACCTTTCTTAAGGTTTATAATTGTAAAATAGCATTAATTTATAGACTTTTTAGTTCTATAAACAATCTCCACTATATAAACCTCTTCAAGCTTTATAAATTTCTCACATAATTTAAAAGCATTAATATACGAAAAGGTCCAAGATGTTACACCTCTTCATTCCACATAAGTATGAAATGAATGTTCACTATGGTTTACAAGTTGTTAGACCTTTTTATAATTTTATAAACCTCAACATGATTTGCAGTAAAGAGTCATTGAAGACTTAATGCATTGCTCATGCTCTTAGCCTTACCTTTCCCAAATGTTACACAAATCTTCCTCAAAGAAAACAGCTTCTAACACTTAAAAGCTTTAGGTACCCTAATGTCAGCCCACCCTCAAAAGGACAAAAGATTCTTTTGCATATCAAAAAAAAGATAAATCGACTTATAACAAAACAACCGACCAACCACAAGCACGCAGGTTCATGCGAAGGAGGGGAAAGGTGAAATTATGGGAGTATTCCTTGGTAGAAGAAAAATGGTGATGTCATGGCTCGAGGCTTTCCATTGAAGGTGAAGAAGTGGCTGGTATTCACAAGAAGCAAGCTATAGAAATTTGGACCTAGGAGTGTCGTGTTTGTGGATCAAGAAAGAAGGAAGTAGTGTTGCACTGTGTTGTTTTGTTTCAAGTACTCGACTCGTTATGGTTATGAGATTGTTTTATGATTATGAATGGATTGTTTTATGGTTATGAATGGCTTTTTTTGTTCTAGGTTTATACTACTCCATCTGCCTCATAATTATAGTCCGGTTTTAACTTTTTCGGTGTAAATTATGCAACTTTGACTGATCACTGGTTAAGGCGAATCTATTGAATTTTGAACATAACATGATTTAAACTAAACATATCTATTTAATTTTGCTCATAATGATATTTATGTGGATATATAATTTATTTGGTTCAAAAAGCTCTCACTTTTAAGTGTCACAAACATTTTTTCTTACTAGTAATCATCTGTTTTAGCTTATTTTAGGTTTATATAGCTTAAAACTGCTTATTTTGAGCTTTTGCTGTTTTTAAAGGGCCGTTTGGAAACACGTTTAAGAGAAAAGGATTAAGTTTTTTCATCTTCAAAGTCAAAACGATATGTGCTTATTTTGGTTTCTGCTTAGGTTAGGGGTTATATAGAAAGATGCAGAATGAGGGTTGTTACTCATATATGACGAATTCCACTCTATCTTGGTCGTTACTCATATTTGACGAAGAAGGTGATACTCTACTCAACGTAGCAGTTTGATTATGACTATTAGCTTCTTTCAATTGTGACGTTAAAGTATTAGTTTCATCACCCCAAAACAATCGACTCTCGTTGATTCTCCAACAAATTCTCAACAAAAACTTGAGTACTCTCATCATAAAGTTGTTCTACAAATAGGACAAGTCGAATGTGAATGAAACCACATGTCAATACACTCAAAATGAAACCCGTTGCTACATTTCAGCAAAATTCGAGCTTTTTTGCCCTCGACAAGCTCGAACAAACAAACAATACACCACCAATCTTTAAACTCCTTAAGATCAAATGGCACACCACATGTATAGTATCAAGAAAGAAAGGTAAGACCGCGCGACGGAGGACAGTGGCACCAGACGGCAGTTGGTGGTGGCCACACACTATTCTTGCTGCTAATAAGCTTTCTGAAATGTCATTACTTAAGTTGCAGACTTACTTTAATAGTTAAGAAGTGCTACTAGTAACATTTATCAATACTAGTCAACATTGAAGAGAATAACTTGTGCCGTGTCAATAAAGCGTAAAAATATCATGATGTGTTGTATTTGTATATATAGATGATCTTCACTTAAGTCACAGTGTACCAGAAAGAAAGCTTTCGGTTACAATATTTCATATAATGAAATTCCATTCATGTTTACCAACAATTGAACGCACGAAATGTTTAAAAAGCGCGTCACTGTATACGCCTTCACAATGAATGTATCAATAACAATACTTTTGAAGTATACCCGCATTTCACTTCCACTGGTGACGTGACTTGGTTCTCGTGATCTCGTGTATAATACTTTCAGCAAGATTTTACATTTGAAGCAATATATATTAGCCATCACGAAGAAATAAAAGTTTTTTACTTCACATATAACTTGCTTGAGTTATATTATGTTAATTCACTCTTACTCAAATGAACCTCCAACTATATCCATATTTCTAAGCCGTAGGAAACGAAATTGGGTGATTTTGAGTATCATTGAAGGAGCAGCAAAAGCATTCACATCTCTCACAAGGATATTTTGGAGTTGAAATACTCTATTAAGAATTCACATCTCTCACAAGGATATTATAGAGAAATTAACTTTGTTTTGTCGATTTAAACATTTTGGCAAAATTCGAAGCTTGTTTGTAAATATTGAGAAGAAAGGATGTGGATTTTCCAAAAAGGTTTTTGCATCCCGTATCTACATCGCTTAACTGATACAAATGGCCAATTGAGGGTAACCTTGGAGTGAATCATACTGTCTAGCCTTTTTGGCGTTATACAATGGATGTTAGTTACATACTTGGATAAAATCTAATTATAAGTTTTAAAAATTTTAAACTTTGCATCTCGTTTTTGCTTGAATGGTGAAAATTTTTAGGCAAGTCCGATATGCATGATTAAGACATTTCAAACTTATTTACAAAAAAAAAATATTAAGACTTAGGTTGTGTTTGATTAGGACTTATAGGGTCTTAATTGAAAAATCAGTATATAAATTAAGTCACTAGTAGAGTGTTTGTTTTGTGCTTAAAACTAACATACGACTTTCTAGAAAAAGTCACCATGTAGAGGGTCTCTATATTAGAGAAAAGTTATTTTGGAGCCTTGTTTTTTGGTGGAAACAAGGGACAAATCCCCACCCTTCATTTAGCTTTGATCTAAGGGTGGGGATTAATCTAAGATTTAATTTGTCAAAACCTATTTTTATGTCTAATTAAATAAAGTATTTTTTTAATCGTTCCTTTTACTTTCCTTTTTTCACACAGTGAATGTGTTTTCACACAGTTACCATCACCACACCACTGGCCACCTGCGCATTTTCTTTAACTGACCACCACCGTCAGATCCATCCTGAAACCCTAACCACCACAATCACCTTCGTAGCAAACCCCTAAAAGTGATTGATTTTCTACTTGTTTTGTTCAAGATCTCTTGTTTGCTTCTCATAATCATCTATAATCATCATCATCATCGAAATCCTCATCTACCAAATGCCTCTGCCACGTCATCAAACCACCACAACCGTCCACCAGATGGATAATGGAGATGTTAATGATGAAGTGTTGTTGATTGATCTTTTGTATCAGAATGAGGAGGTAACAGACATGGTATTTAATTGAATGAGGGGTTTTGAGTGTTTTTCTTTCAGTTACGTTTATGAAGCATGTGAGTTGTTGAGAAAAGTTGGTGAGGTAGACGGATGTTCACCGGATGTAGTGTCGCTACACGTTACTGTGTAATATCATCAGTGATATTTTATCACCGGTGATATTTTTATTGTTTTATCACTAGTAATAAACCAATGAAATATCACGTTACTATGTAATATCATCAGTGATAATTTATCACCGGTGATATTTTTATTGTTTTATCACTAGTGAAGTATCACTAGTAATAAACCAATGAAATATCACGTTACTGTGTAATATCATCGATGATATTTTATCACCGGTGATATTTTTATTGTTTTATCACTAGTAATAAACCAATGAAATATCACGTTAGTATATCACCGTTGATATTTTTATTGCTTTATCACGATAAACTAATAAAATATCACGTTACTGTGTAATATCACCGGTGATATTTTATTGTTTTATCACTAGTGAAGTATCACTAGTAATAAACCAATGAAATATCACGTTACTATGTAATATCACCGGTGATATTTTATCATCAGTGATATTTTTGTTGTTTTATCACTAGTAATAAACCAATGTATTGGGATGGAAGGCGGGGTTGGTATTTGGGAGGGAAGTCGGGGTTGGTCTGAACTGCTGAGGGTGACCCATCTGCTGTTGCTATTGTGACCACCTACCTTCATCAGATTTCAAAGCACTTTCAACTTCAATTCTTCTTTTAGGCGTTTCATCAAACACCTTATCATCACCAATCAGCCTTATGAATCTGTTCGTTTTTAATCGATTTTTTTCAGGGATCGGTCGATTTAATGGTTATTTCTTCCATTTGTGTGTTTATTTCGTGATTTGCAAGGTTAATTTGTGTAGATTTATGGATTTTTTTGTTAGAGTTTGTTGTAGAGAGAGGGTTTGATGTAGAGAGAGAGAAGGTTTAAGATCTGTATGTTTTGTTTTACAGAAATGAAAGGTAGGTGAGATTTATAACATATTTTTCGTTTTGGTCCCTCAGTCTTCTTTTTATAAATTGGCAATTTTAGTCCCTCCGTGTTTTTTATCATTTGATCTGGTCCCTCTCAAATGGATGGTCCAGATTGAGCCCTTAGTTTCCACCAAAATACAAGACTTTTTAATAACCGGACTCCTCCATATTAAGTAAATGACTTAATTCATTATTTTACAAATTTAGCCTCCAACTTCTTCTCTTATTTAATTTAAAAGGGTATAATAGTAATTTTATTTAATTCAGACACTTTATTCAGCACACGAAACAAACAATAATTTAACCATCTACAAATAGACATCATATATATAAACAGACACTTTAATTTTACAGGACTTATTTAAAAAAACTAAACAAACAAGCCCTTAGCTTGTTTTAAGGTATGAAGTTCTATAATGTCAATAGATGTATTTGGCGAGTGTAGATGCAAAAGTCCGCTGGGCCTCTTAGTGGGCCGAGAATGCCGCTGGGCCGCCCGGTCTTCTTATCCACAAGCCTATAAGAAAGCAGCACACGTTAGCTCGCCTCGGGTGGAGAGCCCGAGACCAACTCCGGTGTGAGAGTAAGTATCTGATTGAGCCGAATGGCCGATATCATGCAGAGCCGAATGGCCACGTAAGTATGTGTATTAAATGACTGTGTGTGTACGATGTGACTTTCATTGAATGAGGGGTATTTATAGTACCCAAAGTACTGTAGTGGACTGTTGTCCTTGAAGGCAACGCTCCTTGAGCCTTGGGATCTGACAGGCCAAGCTTTGGTCCAGGAGGTTAAGCAAGGCGTCTGGGTAAAAGGATGTGCCGTTTGTTCCCGAGGGAATCTACCCTGCTTTTGAGGTGTGTAGGCGGGTGACTCCTTTATCCGAGCGCCAGGCGCATGTCCACTGGACAATAGGGTGTGCCGTTCCTTCCCGATGCGTTGGCATTGCTTTCGAGGACACCCTCTAGGTCTGTGCCTGGTAAGTGGGCCGGTCTGCCAGGCCGTGTGGCCAATCTTGCTTCTAGAAGATTTGGCACGTGGGAACGGCCCAGCGGCTATATACGCGAACATGTCCCCCCAGTATTGGATTATCAATGTGAAGCATTGATGATTCAATACTTAACCGTGCAGCCGTCCCCTCCGTTTTTTCTTTTGTCCTGTACTCGTGGTTTCTGAATATTTTATTCCTCCCCCTCTCTCTTTTTTTTTTTTTTTTTTTTGTGAGTGCGTACCTACCCTCATAATTACTCTCGGTCAAAAATACTGATAATCGTGCTCATTTAATACCTCTGTGTGTTTTGTCGGCCAGCTGGCTAGCATTAGCGCTTTGCGTGGCTGAGAAAGGTGCCACGTGTTTTTACTGTTTGATGGAATGACCTTTGGTCGGCCTTTGGGGTCTATAAATACCCCTTTTACCTTCTCATTTCTTACTTTCCCCTTTTTTTACCGTCGAGAGCCGTGAGGTACATCTCTTCTTCCCAGGTCTGTCTTTCTCTTTATTAGTTTTCTTTTCTTGTCTTTTCCTTGGTCTTCCCCGACCTGTCATTATGTCCTCCGACGGGTCTTATGAGCTTGGCCTCCCTAGCCAAGAACAGCGTGAGGCCATTAACGAGGCCCAGGTTATGCCCAAATTTGATATGCATCTTTACCACTCCGATTTGAGTTCGGATCATGTGCGCCGCGTGGCCGCGGCTTATCACATTCCCTCAGATCTGAACCCTTCTGCTCCTTCCCGTAATTTTCGCATGAATGAACTCCCCTCTCATCTTATTGGTCTTTACGTCCACCATTTTTCTCAAGGCGGTCTTCGCATCCCTTTTTCCTCCTTCTTTCTTCGGGTCGTTGAACATTTTGGTGTACATATCTCACAGCTTGTTCCTATTGGTGTTAATAAAGCTACTCTCTTCAAGGTCTATTGTCGTGGCTTGGATGTCACTCCTACCGTCGCATTGTTCCGACTGTTTTATAAACTTTGTAAAGTAGGGGACTGGTTCTCCTTCCAGAGTCGTGGTGCCAAACCTTATCGTGCCTTTCTTAAGGATGGCCCTACTAGCTTAAAAGGTTGGAAAGGTCTTTTTTTCTTTGTCGATCGCAGGGCTGCTCCCATCGCTATGCCATGGAGGCATCATGACTCCAGCGTGGTTGATCCCCTTCCCCAAGCTTCGGAGTATGATCCTTTGGATGCCAAAAAACTTTGTGAATTTGCTATACCCCTTCGGAGGCCTTACCAAAGTCTTTTGTATGCCGGCCGTCTTTCCCCTTTTTGGAAGTACCCAGGCTTCGATTGTGTACTCAATGGTCCGGCCGGGGAAAGTAATGTCTTCCTCTTTTCCCTTGCTTGGTTCCTCACGTCCTATATGTTGACTAATTTTTCTCCTTTTTGCAGGTGTCACCATGTCTGAGTTCTTGAGGATTCCTCGTTTTGCTGGTGCGTCCATTCGTAAGGGTGATCCTTTGCCGCAAGGCACGGTTGTCCCTACCTACACTAGCTCTCCTTTGCCTAAGGATGCTCCTATCCCTCCAAAGACTCTTGCTATGGAGCAAGCTGAGACCGTCGATGCTAGGGTTGTTGCTGATCGCGAGAGGAAACAAAGGTGTGCTGTTGAGAAAGCGGCTCGTGAGGATGCAGCGGCTGGTGGCTCTCATAGCGCTGGCACTAGGGCTACCCGGGCTACCACACATTCCAAGAAGAGGAAAACCGATGGTGAGGGTTCCTCTCACAAAAAGAAAGAATCCTCTCACAAGAAGAGTAAAGCCGCCAGAGCTCCCGTTATTCCTCCTTCGGCTCCCCCTAGTCCTGTTGAGGCGAATGATGCTAACAAATCTCACCCTCCAACTCCTTCAGCCGGGGGGCCTAATGTTATGGAAGACCTTCGACAACATACTGATGATGCCTTCTCTCAACCGCAAGCTTCTGAAGGTGGGCCTTATGAAGAGGAACGTCCCCCCTCATCTGCCTCTCGTCCCCCATCTGTTGTTCCTAGTGGGCGCCATGTCTCTCTTGATGGCGAAAATCTTGCCTTTCCTGGAGGTTGGCTCTCGTTCACTTCTCTCCTTTATATACATGTGTATGCTTTTTATATCTTTATCATATATATCTTTTCTTACATTTGTCGCTTTTCTTTTCTAGGTGATGCTTCTAAACCCATAACTTGGACGCAGATGTTACTCCTGACGAGGCTGAGAGTTCCTACCGTAAGGACACCTCTCTCGCCCATTGTGTTACTGCTGTTCGGATCGCCTGTCCCTCCTCTTATGTTTATTTTGTCTTTGCAGGTGATCCTTACAAGCGTTTTGGGAAGCGACCCTTCAATCCTCAATGGGGCATTACTGAGTCTACTCGTGTGGACAAATCCAAGGACTGTCGTGACCTGCTTGCCAATCTCTTTACTCCTGCTGACCTTGTATACTTTAATGAAGGCATTGATCATGAGGTGGCCATACGGTCCAGCTGGCGTAGGTTGGCCCAGAGTACTCAGATGCAATCCAATGTTCTACTCCGCTTCGAATCTTTGCTAGAGGAGCATAAAGCTTGTGTGTCTTCCCAATCTGAGTTGGAGGCTTGTCGCACCTCACTTGATACTGCCAACGAGGAGCTTCTAAAGAGCCGTCGGGACTATGATAGGCTTCTTGGTGAGCATGATCTTCTCCTCTCTTCGGAGATGGACATGGCCGGGCGTTTGGCCACTCTTGAGAAGGCACAGAAACTTCACGCTGAGGTGAACGCGGCCAGAGATGAGAGGATTGCTACCTTGGAAAACGAGCTAAAGGCTGCTGAGGAGGATGCCCAAGGGCTGAGGACTGATAACACTAGGTTGGCCGTTGACTTGGGCCGTGAAGCCACTTTGAGGAAGAACTTGGTGAAGGATCTCTTCCTTGTGTTTGTTCGACGCCTCCTGGCGAGCCGAGAGTACAAATCTGCTCATGGGGACGTTTTCAGCCTTGCAATGTCTTTGGGTTTCATGCAAGCCGTTGGCCGTGGGAGGACTGAAGAAGAAATTGCTGCTGCTCTGGCTGAGGCGACCGGTGTTGACCCTTCTGTGACAGAGACTGGCTTAGTGGCAGCATTCGAGGCCTTATTTGTGAAGAAGTATCCTTTCGTGGAGAAGATCTCTCAGGCGTGCTTTAGAAGTCCCATGGAGCTCCAAAACTTGATGCCCGATGGGGAAGTGACTCCTGGCCAAGGACCCCTTTTGCAGGATTATTCTTCTGCCCAGTGATTTGTTATGAACTTTTATGTTAACGTTTGTAATAACAATTATGTGGCCATCGGCCTTAACTCACTCGTACATTTTTCAGTGTCCCTTTGTACGTTTGGCCATCGTGCCTGCTTATCTATGCACCTTTTCGTTGTCCTCCCTTTTGGCCTTTCATTCCTGACCCACATATTTTTTCTTAAGAGTGAACCTTGGCTACATTGATCGGCCGGGAGGAATCACCTGCCCTCCGGAGCCACTTGCATATTTATCCAACTCTTGGCTTTGGTTGGGGAGTATTGACTACATATATCGAGTGGAGGGATCTAAGTTCCACTCGGAGCCACTTAACCCTTTACTCCCCTTCCATAGACATCGACCATATTTATCGATTCCGGAGGTTGCGAGCCTTCCGTCGAGATCGCTTGTACTTTGCCTATTTTGTTAGATATCGATCACGTTGGGATCGCTTTTTGTTTATCTATGCACATGGGTTATTTAGAACCGTTCATGTGTTTATTCTTTCCCAAGGGTGGTTATAAACACTGGCCACACGTTTCCTACCGTAGGTGATTGGCCTTTCGGAGGGGGCCACTTTTCCTCTTATGTTTATACTCCTTTATCATATAGGGAAAATTGTTATTCCTCAGCTGGGATATAGCTTTTGATTAATTTCACAATTAGAACGTTACAATGACAATACAAGCTTAAGCATTACGCTAGATGTGGCATTCCCTTAAGTTAATTGCGTGCCAGGTGCGTGGTACGGCCTTGCCATTCACTTTTTCAAGCTTATATGAGCCGTTCATGTAGGCCTCAGTCACCTTGTAAGGACCTTCCCATGTTGGGCTCAGTTTTCCTGGTTTTTCCACGCGGCTGGCCTCGTTCCTTCTGTAGACATAACTCCCCACCTTGAAAGACTTGGCTCTGACCCTCTTGTTGTAGTACTGTTCCATCTTTTTCTTATATTTGGCCTCCCGGATGGCTGCGGCCTCCCTTCTTTCTTGTAATAGGTCCAAATTGAGCCTGAGCTCTTCATCGTTGGCTTCCTCGTCTTTGATCACAAGCGTCCTATGTGTTGGCATTCCTATCTCCGCAGGGATCATGGCCTCACTTCCGTATGTTAGGCTGAAGGGAGTTTCTCCATTGCTTGTTTTTAATGATGTTCTGTGTGCCCAGAGTACATTTGGAAGTTCGTCTACCCATCCTGTTCGATCCCGACCTAGCCTTGTTTTTAGCCCTTCCATGAGTGACTTGTTTGCCCTCTCCACAAGACCGTTGGCCTGTGGGTGTGCAACTGTTGTGTTCATTTGCTTAATATTGAGTTTTTTGCACCACGTCTTGAATGGGTCATCCACAAAGTTAGTCCCGTTGTCAGTCACTATTACATGTGGTAGGCCAAATCTACAGACAATGTTATCCCACATGAATTTTATCACGTCCTTGCCTTTTACATTGGCCAAGGGCTTCGCTTCCAACCATTTAGTGAAATAATCGATTGCCACAATGATGTACCTGACCTTACCTGGTGCCGCGGGGAATGGTCCCAACACATCCATGCCCCATTGGAAGAATGGCCATGGGGCCATAATTGATGTCATTAGCGTTTTAGGCATCTTGGGCACCGGTGAGTGAATCTGGCATGCGTTACACTTTTTTGTTTCCTCCCTCACGTCACGGTGCATCGTGGGCCAATAGTATCCCTGCCTAAGCGCCTTGGCCACCACTGACCTTGTCTTCAAGTGCATGCCACAAGCTCCTCGATGTATCTCTCGGATCACATAGTTGGCTTGTAGTGGCCCCACGCACCGCAACATCGGCATCAAGTAAGATTTCTTGAAGAGCACACCTTCCTCCATTACATACTGGTTGATTTTCATACGAAGGGCACGTGCCTCGTTGTGGTTTTGCGGCCATATCCCTTGCTCCAAGCACCTTATGATGGGTGTCATCCAATTATCTTCCTCTTCTTCCACAATGGCATTCACTTCCTCCCTATCTGTTGAGGGTTTGTCCAACACCTCCACCAATACTTCTTTTGTCAAATGGTTAAATGCCACTGAGGCCAGCTTGCTTAGTACGTCAGCCTTTTGGTTCTTACTTCTCGGTATGTTCATGATTTTGAAGCTCTTGAACCGTTCTGCGTGCTCTTTCGCCTTTCTCAAGTATTTGATCATGCTTTCATTGGTGGCCACAAAATCCCCGTTGATTTGGCTGGCTACCAATTTTGAGTCCACCTTTACTGCCAAATGTTCTACTCCCATCTCTTCTGCTATCCTTAGGCCAGCTAGCAAGGCCTCATATTCTGACTCATTATTTGTGCTGCCGAAGTTCAACCTCAAAGCATACGTGTATTCCATGCCGTTGGGGCTGATTAATACTAAACCCGCTCCGGAGCCCTTTGGGTTGGACGCTCCGTCCGTATATAGTACCCAATCCTCCTCCTTATCGGCCTTTTCTTCCTTAGAAACATGTGTTTCCAGGTCTTTCGAAGTGTCCGTCCCCACCGGTACTTCATTCAGGAAGTCTGCCAGCACCTGGCCCTTTATGGCGCTTCGGGGTTCATAGGCAATGTCGTATGTCCCCAATTCTATGGCATACTTGGCGAGCTTGCCCGATGCTTCGGCTTTGTTTAGGATTTGCCTTACGGGCTGATCTGTGATGACCTTGATTGGGTGCCCTTCGAAGTATCGCCTTAGTCTTCTCGATGTGCTTAGAAGTGCCAAGGCCAGCTTCTCCAGAGGAGCATAGTTTCTTTCCGCCTCTTGTAGCGTTCGGCTGACGTAGCGGACTGGCTTTTGGATTCCCTTTCTTTCTGCTAGCAGTACCGCGCTTATTGCTCCTTTTGCTGCCGCTAGGTATAAAGAAAGCGTCTCTTTGGGCCTGGGCGTGGTGAGGGATGGCAGTTCTATTACCATTTTTTTCATCTGCTGGAAAGCCTCCTCTGCTTCTTCCGTCCATCTGTACTCTTCCTTGTTGGCCTTGGTTATGTTCTTCAGAGTGTCAAAGAAAGGCAGTGATCTCTCGGCGGATTTAGAGAGGAAACGGTTGAGCGCGGCCAACTTCCCAGCTAAGCTTTGCATTTCGTTCCATGTTCTAGGCGATTGCATATCGGTGACATCTTTGATCTTGGCTGGGTTAGCCCTTATTCCTTCTGACGTCACCATGTACCCTAAGAATTTGCCCTCTTCAACCCCGAAAGAACACTTTTTTGGATTAAGCTTCATGTTTATCTTTCGTAAGTTGTCAAACGTTTCAGCTATGTCCGCTAGCATTTCTTTCTCGGTCTTGCTCTTTATAACCATGTCGTCCACATATGCCTCCAAATTTCGTCCAATCTGTGACTCGAACGCCGTGTCCACCAACCTTTGGTAAGTTGCTCCTGCGTTTTTCAGACCGAAGGGCATTTTGGTGTAACAGTACGTCCCTTGATCGGTGTAGAAAGCTGTCTTTTCTTCATCTTCTTGGGACATTTGCACTTGGTGGTAACCCTTGTAGGCGTTTAAAAAGCTTTTGTATTTGTATCCCATGACGGCCTCTATCTTGGCGTCGATCTCTGGTAGAGGGTAATAGTCCTTCGGACAGGCAGAATTCAAGTTTTTGAAGTCTATGCACATTCTCCATGCCCCATCTACTTTTTTGACCAACACCGTGTTGGATATCCATGTAGGATATCTAACCGGTCTCACGATTCCTGCCTTTACCCATTCTTCCACCTCCTTGGCCACGACTTCACTCTTCTCAGCAGACAGTACCCTTCGTTTCTGGCTCACTGGCGTAACCGATGGGTTCACGTTGAGCTTGTGTTGAGCAATCCTTCTTGGCACTCCGGTCATGTCTTGCGGTTCCCACGCGAAGACGTCCAAATTGTTCTTCAGCAATTGTTTTAATTGCTCCGAGCCTTCCTTTGACAAGTTTCCCCCAATCGTGACTAGCTGTTCAGGGAAGGCTGGGTTGATCATCACTTCTTCTGTCAAGTTGACGTCTTGGCGCTCCTCCTGCTTTTCTGGCTCGCCTTTTGCCATTTTCCTTTTTCCTATCTCTCTGCACTCGTTAATAATTGAAGATGATGTAACGAGAGTTGCAATACCTCGGGGCGTTGGGAATTTCATCATGGCGTGGATGGTAGATGGGATGGCCCTCAACCTTCTTATTCCTGGCCTCCCTAGGATGATATTATATGGAGAAGGGGCAGGTATAACAGTGAACCTCATCATGGCCCTTCGGAACAACCCTCCGTCCCCGAAGCACACCTCTAGCTCTATTTTTCCCAACGGCTTCACACTTTCCCCTGAGAATCCTGACACCGTGCTGTGCGTCTTAGTCATCCTAGCTTGTATGCTTGGGTGAAGGCTGTTGAAACAATGCTCGTACATTATTTCTACGGACGCACCGCCATCCACGTGCACCCTCCTTATCAAGTATCCTTCGACCTCGGCCTCTATCACAATTGCTTCTTCCGACAAGTCCTCGTCTGGGCACGGTGGGAATGTTATTGGGACATTCATCCAGTCTTCATTGATCCATCTTGACTTCCTCTTTCGGTTATCACTATGCCCCGATACCATGTTTATCACCTTGGTCTTTTGGGGGTGGCCCTTCTGGCCCCCTTTGCCTTTCTGCCTCACGTCCTTAATCAAATGGTTAAGTTTTCCGGATTCTAGGGCGGCCTCCAATTGCCTCCTCAACTGAAAACAATCATTCGTATAATGTCCCTTTGCACAATGATAGTCACAATATCTGTCCATGTTTTCTTTTTTTGGTGTTCCTATCATGGGAGGTGGGGCCGGGAGGTTTAATTGGTGTTCTGCTGCTAAGATTTCCTTCGGCGAGCTGGATAAGTCCTCTAGGGTAAATATTCGATTCACCTCTTGAGGACGCTGCGGGTTATGATAAGGCAAGGTATAGGGTTGGGTGTAGGGGTTTCTATTTTGATAGGCTCCTCGTCCACCCCCTCTTCTTCCTCCAAAACTCCTTTTTTGGGCCCGGTCGTACCTCTGGCCTCCCGACGGAGAACCGTCTCCTCGGATGTACTCTCCTCTGGGCAATTCAGCATCCCTAAACGCTGTTTCAGCACGGACGTAGTCGTCCACATGCTTCAACATATCATCCACCGTTTTTGGTATGCTTTCAGCAAATCGTTTGGCCAAACCAGGGCACTTATGTGCGCCCATGAATGAAGAGATTCTCATGAGATCTGGCACATTTGGGATAGGATTGGACTCACTTACCCACCTTTCTTTGAATACCGGTAGGCTCTCATTGGCCTTTCGGATGATCTTCGTGATCTCCGTTGGATCCTTTGCACACGCTTTCAGCATCCCAAACCGTGCGAGGAATTTGGCCTCCAAATCATCCCAATCATCTATGCTTCCTGCCGGCAACTCGTCAAACCAAGCCCTGGCCTTGTCATCTAACGTTTGTTGGAACATTCGGCACCACACGGGCATGGGCCATTCCCCTTGGTTCCCCATCCCTTTAAAATGGTTGATGTGGTCGGCCGGATCTCCCGTCCCAGCGTAAATCCTAACGTTGGCCGGCATCCTATGGCTAGGGGCTGAGTACTCGATGATCCTCCGGCTGAGGGGGCATTTGGCCAGTGATTTGAAAGGTTTTCCCAAATCATCATCTGCCACTTTCTTTCCCTTCGTCTTCTCTCCCTCGCTTTGACTTTCCTTCTTCTTTTCCTTATCTCCCGAGTGTTCTTCCCCTTCATCAAAACTGATTAGCCTTGGCTTGATGTAGTCCCGGTTGCTTTTATCTTTTATTAACTCCTTCAGGGCCGAAAGGTGGCCCTCGATGATTTCTTCATTGGTGAGGTTATTGTGGTTGTCATCGTGAATTTCAACTTCAGGTGATGTTGGGGTAGGACCTGCCATTCTTTAGCTACTTGGTAGATCGAATTTAGGGTCCCACGGATGGCGCCAGTTTGTAGATGCAAAAGTCCGTTGGGCCTCTTAGTGGGCCGAGAATGTCGTTGGGCCGCCCGGTCTTCTTATCCACAAGCCTATAAGAAAGCAGCACACGTTAGCTCGCCTCGGGTGGAGAGCCCGAGACCAACTCCGGTGTGAGAGTAAGTATCTGATTGAGCCGAATGGCCGATATCATGCAGAGCCGAATGGCCACGTAAGTATGTGTATTAAATGACTGTGTGTGTACGATGTGACTTTCATTGAATGAGGGGTATTTATAGTACCCAAAGTACTGTAGTGGACTGTTGTCCTTGAAGGCAACGCTCCTTGAGCCTTGGGATCTGACAGGCCAAGCTTTGGTCCAGGAGGTTAAGCAAGGCGTCTGGGTAAAAGGATGTGCCGTTTGTTCCCGAGGGAATCTACCCTGCTTTTGAGGTGTGCAGGCGGGTGACTCCTTTATCCGAGCGCCAGGCGCATGTCCACTGGACAATAGGGTGTGCCGTTCCTTCCCGATGCGTTGGCATTGCTTTCGAGGACACCCTCTAGGTCTGTGCCTGGTAAGTGGGCCGGTCTGCCAGGCCGTGTGGCCAATCTTGCTTCTAGAAGATTTGGCACGTGGGAACGGCCCAGCGGCTATATACGCGAACAGCGAGAATTCCTTTTATCTTGTCAAGCTTGTTACTAGTCTATTATGAGCAATACTATGTGAATTAGGCACATTGTGATTTCTCAAAAAAAAAAAACATGCACCATTTATGGTTACGACGATTGTCACATACATCACTACAAAGAATGTATAACAAAAAAAAAACTTTTGAAACGTACTCTCTTTTTGCCTTCTCTTAACTGTTAACTCGATTCTCGCTACTTTTGGTAAATTTTTGCATCTCAATTATCTATTGGTGATCGAATTACTAAATCTCAACATGAGGTTAAAAAAGGACTCAAGTTTGAAGCTTGTACATAAGTTTCTTGTTAATAAGACTCGCGCATCCCACATCACTTGATTGAACCAAATGGCTTAAAAAAGGATCCATACAAATTGAGATTGCAATACTAAGTTGTTCATATCATTTTTGCCTATCTTATACAAATGCCATGGTTACAATAGAGGAATCATGCACGCGCAGGTTCACATACATTTTTTTACAATGATTTCATAATTAATGATTTTAAGTCGATGTATAATGGCGGCAAGCATATCATCATGAAATTGTCTTTTTTATATCATAAAAGTTTGTGGATTGTTGCAAATTTAGTAATTGTAAACTCTTTATTCTCATCGTTACATTCTGGTTTTAAAAGACTTACATTTTCAAAAAGGCTAATAATTCGCATACTCCTTAATTTTATTGGGACACTATAAACTATGCATTGAACAATTATATTATGGCCTTAACAAATTGTACATTAAAGTGTCTCAATCAAAAATTTAAGTGTGCCAATCAATTTCCTTTCAAAAAATATACGTACATAATACATCATATCTGAATGATCAGCTTGAGTCATTACTTTGATTAAAAAAACAAGTAATATAAATATCGTGAGGAACTCGAAACACCCCCTAATTATATGTATAATCATTGAGTCAGTGAACACAACGGAAAGTGTAGAAAAATAAAAGGGGTTGAATAGTTTTCTTTTAAAACTTTTAGTATCAAATGTCCATTGATGGGGACATAGTATGAGAGTCGTTTGTTTATAGTCAAAAACTATATGAATCAAGTAGCACATTGAGAGATCACAACACACACAAGCAATGTAAGTATAAGGATAAAGCAATAAAGTAAAGTAAATGCAAATCGACACAATAATTTATAGTGGTTCGGCTACAAGGACACCTTTTTTGCCCTACATCCACTCCCTGAGTCACCTACTCGAGAGTTCGACTTCACTATTAATAGATTCTCCTTTACACCGGTGGAGAAACCTTCACACATTGGCTTACAATCTTTATTGATACCTAAGCTAGGATGTCGTATTTTTTCACATAGGTACAACAAGTCCCTTCTACATCGTTATACTTTATGTTGTACTAAGCTACACACCGAATCCTTGCATAATGGATAGGACCAACACTCGGGTTCTTACACACAAGTAGAACCACACGACTTCTAACCTTACAACATTTGTAGGTACTAATCTAAGTACCCCGTTCACACAAGAACCGACAATACACATGAAGTTTGTGATAGATAGAGAGATAGAGATAGATAGAGAGAGAGAGAGAGATAGAGATAGATAGATAGATAGATAGATAGATAGAGAGAGAGAGAGAGAGAGAGAGAGAGAGAGAGAGAGAGAGAGAGGGAGAGAGAGAGAGAGAGAGAGAGAGAGAGAGAGAGAGAGAGAAAGAAAGATAGATAGACAGAGAGAGAGAGAGAGAGAGAGAGAGAGAGAGAGAGAGAGAGAGAGAGAGAGAGAGATAGATAGATAGAGAGAGAGAGAGAGAGAGGACTCTATGATATAATCTTTCCTAGATCATGGATTACATCTTGAAGAACATGTCTTGACATATTCGTGATCATTATCAACTCGAGTCATGAAGCATCAAGATCATAGATCTCATGAAGGAGAAATATGGATCTATACACAAAGTGAACACGTACTTAGCCTTTGACCTTTCCGTTCCTTAAGATGTATAGATTAATGATGATAAGTCATGGATCTCGGTTGAGAAGAACACGAGATGTCAAGATCATAGATCTTGGACATATTACCATGAGATGACAAGTACAAAGAGACTAGTCTAGATAGAGGTGATACAATGACTTGATGTCTGTGCTTGAACTTCTTGATCTTATTTGCACCTTTAAGTGATCTCAAAATCTACAAAGAGAAACACTAAACAAGAAGAAGAACAATTATAGATCTAAGATCTACATGTTAGAGAGAATAAAGATCTGATAGAGGATCAGATATAAAGAGAAAATTATGATGGAAAGGTGTGAGAAATAAGTGAGCATGTGGTCTCTATTTATAGCCAACGTCTAGGTACCCACGAACCCCGACGGACCCTTTACCAAGGGGTCCGACGGGCTCCGTCGGTCTGACAGAAAATCAGCAATTTGATTTTGCAAATCTTTGTTTAAGTCAACTCCTAAACCATATTAATGCTCAGATTTTCTTGAAGAATTTGTCTAGGTTTTGAAAGACATGTTACTTAAGGATGTACAAACTATTTATCTTTATTTTTACAAAGATAGAAACGTGTAAGTATACACGAAATATGGTTACGAGTAACTTGTACATTTTACGTTATATATTACAAGTTACGTGTTTGTCATCAACAAAACAAACAAGGATGTATAGATTAAATATCGTAGTAGTTGCACTATCAATCTCCCCTTTTTTGATGATGACAAACAATGTAAACGTAATAAATAGTAAAGTGTAAAAGTTACCGGTTACCGTCTTCGTTTACACTCTTCTTCCCCTTTTGTCGAAACAAAAAGGCGAGGATGAAAGAAAAGTCATTTTAGAGAAAGATTATGAATTTAGAGAATTGTAAATTAAAAATCTAGATAGAAGATGATTTTCATATACTCCCCTTGGTTAATACTTCCCCTAAATGGGAGAACCTGAGAATACATGACTTATGAAAACCTACAAAGGTTAGAAAGAGATAGATAGAATGATTGGTAAAGCCTGCAAATAAAGATGATAGTAAGAGAAATAGATTGATCCAAGGTTAGAAAGAGATAGATAGAAAGAAATAGATAGATAGAAAATAGATTGATGCAATGGTTGTTTTAAGACTCAGTATAAATGAGTAGAAGAATAGGCAAGTTCTCCCTATTCATCCATGATCACCAACAGATCCATGTATCAAATTAAGAGACTTTACCTGCATCAAAGTTAGATAAGAAAGAAAATAGAAACACAAATAGGTGTGCTTAACATGCATCAGGGTTAGATAAGAAAGAAAATAGATGTAGAAGCACAAAAAATATGCGTAACCTGCATCAAGGTTATATGAGAAAGAAAGTAGGTGAAGAACCACGAAGAAGTAGTGATGGTGAACTAGTGCATGCTCCCCCTTGACGGTTGCTCCCCCTTGTTCGAGGCGTGAAGTGATGAGTGAATGGAAATAATTCAAAATAACGCTCATCCACGAACTATACGAATGCATTAATATGAACTCCTTTGATATAGGGCACCAAGATTAACCTGTAAGACAGAACTGGTTAATGTAGAATTCATGTGTTACACAACAACGTGTGTATGATAGTGACCCTACGAGAGAATGATTAGCATATATTTGATTTTGTGGCGAACATGTTGTATACGATTTTCTTAACAAAGACAAATCGGAAGCTCCCCTTGTATGAAGCACCAAGAAAGTAGGAAGTGACGACGAGCTAAAAACGTTGGTTAGAGATGTGCTACAAAACAGAGTTAGTATACAAGTGGACATAAATATAAGTAAGATTTTGAGAAGACTGTGGACTGGACGAGCCTCATGATACCAGTTTCATGCATAAAAATGCATCAACACAACCCAAGATCACTAAGCAGAGGTTATCAAAATACTCTACTCAAGATTACTAAGCATGAGCAACCAAATATTATTCACTATCCAAGATCACTAAGCATAGAATAGTACCAATACCATTACCTAAGATCACCAATATCACATATCATACAAGTCACATCTTAGCACATAAATTAATAACACATTCTTATGAGGTATGAGAAAGATTAATGACAAGGAACATGAAGCATATGAGAAGGAATGACAATTGCAATTTGCAAACTACTTAAATATTTCGGATGAAATAATTAAGTTGTCAAGAAGTAAGGAAGGTGAAATGATAGTTTAAAAAGATATACAAAGAGGTATTCCATCAAAGATGAAATTCCGTCATCAATATGGTTTGAGTGGTGGAGAGTGAATATGGTCGATAAGGCAAAAAGGTTTGACACGGATTCGAAAGCTTTAGGTATGGAAGTAATTGAGATGAGTCCTAAAGATTTGACAGACTTGGATTGTGATGGTAATGAGAGAAAGAATAAGTAGATTAAAGAAAGATTTTAAGGCAAGAAATAGATTTATAAGTATGAACGAATGGCTATATTGGTGAAAGAGTGTTTGAAGCACTTAAGTAAACTTGAGAGGCAGAGATGAAAACATAGGCATAAAATTTAGAAAGGTTTACAGGAGATCGCGGGATCCTAATGAAAGTGGAGGACTTATAGATGATTTAGGCTTTATGCATTTGAACCATTTTGGTAAGTGCATGGAGTTGATCAAGTTATCTGAGGCGACCTTGCCAAGAACAAGATGTAATGACACTAGAGATTGAGTGTTGTGAATAAGGTTTCATGGTTGGTCCATATGAGGTGGTGAAAGGAAGAAGATGTTGTGGAATGCTATTATGCAAATTATATGGAGTATTGATACAAGAATGGAATTACAATGCCTAAAATTTGAGAAATAATGAAGAAAAGACACCCAAAGGATCACGAACCCTTTTTGGGTGTGGGACCCTTTTGGGGAGGGATTCGACGGGGTTCGTGGCCTTCTGAGACAAACGGAAAATAGAGTGAAATGAAACCCAATATCTCATAACGAGGGTGTTACTGAGATGGTGGATGTGAGAGAGCATTCATCCCTTCTGGAGGTGATAGAGACAAAGGTAATTGAGCCATAGTTCGAGGTAGCAAGGCCTTACGATTGCTAAGATAAGAATGAGAATAGGTTGGGTATATGTTCATGGTTTGAAGGGATGTATTTAGGAACAAGACGCATTTCATCATGAAATTCATTTGGCTTTTGACAACACAAGAAAGTGTGTTGGGTTGTTGATAATTTTTAGAGTTGATGGTCATGTGAATGACTTAGTGTTTCGTGAGACAAAGATATTTGGTGAAAACACTTGAAGTGTTGGACATGATGACATTTAGAGTGGAGGCGTAATTTGGTGATGAAAGAAATAGAATGAAAGACCTTAACATGTGAGGTGGTGTTGAAGATGTGGAGAAGAGCTCCAAGGGCTTTTGGTTTGTATGGAAAACGAATTTTAGAGATAGATTGGACATGACTTCGAAGGTTGGTTTTTGCCTAGTGAGGTTAGAGAAATGGTAAACGTGACGATGATAACACAAGATGTGAAAAAGATAAATATGTGAGTGAGCAAAATTAAATTTGATGATTTAATTTATCGTCCTACACAAGTTGAAATAAGTTAGTCTATCACACGATACAAGCAAACATTTCAAAATAGTATAACAATTTATCTCAACAAAAGTGAGCATGGACATGCATGCAAATTATTCATAGAAGTGACAGAAGTAGGCACATATGAACCCAATATGTTCTCAAGTAGGCACACAAATAGAAAGGCTCACATATTAGGCATAGAGGTGAAAAGATGTCACAACTTAACTTGGTGTCATGCTAGAAAGGTGATGGATACATCAACGTGTTGGGAATATTGATTTTAGTCAAAATATCGTTTGCACTAACAATGGTCTTTAAGAAAAAGATATAACTATTATAGAATGATAACAAGTGATTCGTTATAAACCTATAAAGCAAGTAGGCTAGTCACAAAATATTTCCTAAGGTGACAACACATTCATCTACAAGATTACCATATAGCAAGATAGCATCATTCATGTAAGGTGAGAATCCTCTAAAATATATTTCTACTCTATTAGCCATAAAGATATTTAGGTAAATCATTAAGACAAGATGAGATAGTAGATGATTTGTCATACACCTATTAGATAAACAAGTTGGTGGCAAAAATGTCAATGAGGCGGAAATCATATAACAACAAACATTTAATAGAAAGACCCACTTAACAAGATAACATCAAGACTAAGAATCATGTGTACCAAGACAAAGACATGTAAAACACTTTATTGTAAAATGATTTTGTCGATAGGCTTAGATATACATGCATACATTTCCATACTTAACGAAGTTATAGAAAAGATAGAAGAATTTCTAATTGCTAATCATGCTAAGCATACTTTGAAGACATATTGAAACACATATAGCATATAATATCACGTAAGCAAGACAAACAATTTATGAAAATCATGTTCAAATTATAACATTTTAGAACACGTGTCATCTAGACCATCTTACCGATTGATTTGTTAAATGCCAACAAAAGACAAGAGCTTTTAAACATAGATGCATCCATAGTAAAATGCATGTTGATCATGTGACACATCATATAGAAGATAGAATGGAATATCATGCAAGTGATGGCTAAACATTAACACTTAGTGGCCTGAAGCATATAAGCATGCAAGTCTTTCAAAAGTTTACACATTTGTTAATTAACCGAAGATATCAAACACCCATATAATGTCATAACTATTAATCACTTTAAACAAGAATGTGTTTTTAGGGCCTAAATGAATAATGCACGAAAGCATAAATGAATGGGAAAAACACATAACTTGCATCATTATGATTTTCTAGATTGAGATACTAGAAGAAAAGAAGGAACAAAAGAGTTCAAGAATCATGACATATATACCATATACTTAATCATGTAAGTCTCATTTAATCACACCAAGTTAAGAGACTAAAATACATCCAAAATCATATTGTAATAGGCATACTTAATTTGCTACAAATTGGACCAAGGTAGTGTATGTGTACAATTAACACACAAGACATGCATACGAGAAGTCATAGCTTAAAGTGAAAACATCATGCAAACAAGTTGGAATTTTGAGAACATGCATCAATTAGACGAGATAAGATGTATTATATTAGAATTGATTAGATTTGAACAAAATCTTATAATAAACATGTGTTTGGTGATTAGCAAATAAATATGAAGCATGAAGACATATAAGTATGTTGCATAACAAACAATTGCTAACTAGGATGTCCAATTACTACATATTTGGTATGTACTTCTAGTGACATACAAAGCTTATCCATGTAAACTAACATTAGGAATACTTAGGAAAACCCATTTAGTCAAGTTAGAGAATGAGTATGAGACTATCACTAGTGGTGCTCAATTAAGTTTAAGCACGACCATTTTTACGGGTTATACACGAACCCAACTTCTCCTTGAAGCAATCCAACTGTTAGGTCAAACTGAATTTCTAGTGCAATAGGTTCTCTAGTATTCATTCTCATTTTAGACAAAATTCAGTTCCTATATATTGCCTAATGAAGTGTAGCAAGGATTTGATTTGCATTGAGCATTGGTAATTAGCATAGAGTGACTCAACTATCATGTTTCATAAAATCCTAATCGAGAATATGGATTGAGTAAGAAACCAAGCAACATATAGAGGCACAAACAAGAAAGACTCAATTAGAGCAAGATGTATGCAAAGAGGTATAGCAAGTAATTTCCATGTAGAAGAAAGCTTTTTAAGAATGCACCATTGCATATCTTTTGAGAATTGACAAATTAAGGTTACTAACCTTGGTTGTTATTATGAAATAAAGAAAAGAGTTGGAAAGCCTTAAGTGACCAAGTTTATCAAACAAAACTATGATCATGTTTTCCACTAAATTTGACTCATACCAAAGCGTGTTTCGTTACTCAAAATGATTCACAAAATGTTTATGTAACATTTTTGAGTGAATGCCTATATGACATGTAACACACAAACACACAAACTTAATGCGAGGGATCTAGCATAATTCCTATTGAGAATAAAGACTAGTGATGAACAAGCACGACACATGTTGTTTATAAAAACATTCGTTTTAAGTGGAGAGTATATTCATACAAGGTTCACAAAAACTATGTACCTATTCTACATAGGTTGATGTTGGTTCAGTTTATTTTAGAGAAACAACTGTTTGAAACAGTGCAGGTCACGGACCCTTTGTAAGGGCACAAACCCTTTTTAAAAAGGGGTCCGGCGGGGTCCGTGAACCTCTGAGACAACTTTTGAGAAAAATGTAATTTTTGACCCCAATTTTGAAGATAGACTCAAGGAGTTGTTCAACAATCATATTCCACATGTGTATGCTATAATTTAAGCTAAGGGTTAAGAGGGTGGACCTTTGTAGCAAGCATATTCATAGCATACTCGAGTTGTAAGCATGTTATTATGACGTTATCATCAATGATAACATTACCTTTTTCTGTGGGTTATCATGTGCTAAAACGGATCTCTCTTAGGTTACTTGCAAGCAAAATACCGCTCCTGATCTTATTGTACGTACAAAATTTTACTCCCTTAGCCAGCATCCTGCTTACATCTCCTAAAATAAGCCAACGTATAATATCATATTTAATGAAAATGCAATTAATATGTGCATTTTTCCTTTCTCAATAACCTTCTTACACCTTAATTCACTGTTCAAAACCTTTTGCAATGACATACTCACATCAACTTACGATGTTCATGGTTTTTGTTATGGTCTACATTAGGCTTATTCATAAAATACAACAATTATGACGTGTTTTTATATTGTTAACTTAATTTATCCATATTAAATTTAGTATATTTTCCTTGATATGTATAATTTGTTTGTTACATGTTAAATTATTGGACCTAATCAGATACCTTTCTAACTCTTCAGGGACTTATTGTGCTTATTTTGATTGTTTTAGTTTGTTGTTGGACTCTTGGTGATACCAACATTTAACATGAAGGACTGAAGCTGTCAAGTGTGGAAAGTTCACGCCCAAGACCAGCCTAGCCCATATCCATTTAGCCTACAACGGCTCATTTGACTATTCGATAAAACCTAGACGACTCATTCATTTGCGGCAGTCCTGTGGGTTAATATTCATCTGTGTATTTTAGGGTTTTCTCTCGTTTTTCATAAACATGTAACCCAGATCTATTTTGTTTTTTAATCTTGTAAAACTATTATCACTTAGATAATAAGATCATACCAGAGTAGCTATGATGATCTCTTTTCTTATTTGAAGTTTAATCTCTTTTATTAGTATAAGGTTTTGATTCAGTGGTATTCATCTTGTTTATATTCTTTTGATCATGTTTTTCTTCATGGTATTAGAGACTGGTTGCTCTGAAATTATTTAACTTTATTTAGGGCTTCAAATAAAATTAGGGGTTTTTGAAATTAATAGTTTTTTTGAATAGATCTGCTATTGAGATAGCTAGATCAGTAATTTTTTCATATATTTACTTCATAATCGACTAAAAAATTTTTAGGGTTTCTAATTTTTTGGGGGTTTTCGATATCTTTTGTTTCCTAACCTTGTTCTTGTTGCAGGGGGGTTGTCACACCCCACCATGGCGGAATATGGGACACGACGCATGGATATCATCACAACAATAGCGTGTCTATAGAGAGAACTATATGAATTAGAAATGTCATAAAAGGTGACACAAATGTCATGACAATATCTCATCAATGCAGAAGTCTAGGTAAGTAGGTAACAGTCCTACCTCTTACCCAAGACAAATAAATAACACAAACAAGTCAACATATAGGTTCATAGTATCACTTATTGAAACAAACATAAAAATAAACTAAGAAGGAACGGGGATCTCCTTCTAAATGCAATCCTAATGTCTCTAAAGCTATCCACCTTAACCACATTCTCACCTGAAAGAGACACTAAAACACGTCAACATAAAGTTGGTGAGAGTCATAGGTTTAGACACCAACCGAAAATAGATTATAATAAGCTGTGAACAACCATAAACCACTACACATATGGACAATGTGCTACAAATATGCATTAACAACTAACATTCAAGATCAATCATTCCAAACAAAATCTAAGGCTCCCAGCCTTACCAAACACCATGGTACCATAGGCGCCCATACACCTATGTATCAATCCCAAGGCCCCGCCTTGTCACTATCCATTGGTCCCATAGATGCTCACACATCTATGTACCTCCCCAAGGCCCTGCCTTGTCAACATCCCCTTGGTACCAAGTCAAATCACAATAACAATCAAGAATCACATAGCAGTTAATCACATAAGTACACACAAGTCCATCACCAATCATAAAACAATCACAACAAAAATTTACAAAACCATAACAAGTGTCTCTTCCATCCCATCTGGAAGTTAAAATCATTAAAATATATGGGACTATGAAACTCACCTGATTGAGCTTCTCCAAAAATCCGCGCACTAGCAAAAAGCTAACAAACAAAAGCACACAATCAAAACATGAACCAAACACTAAAGTGGCTCATCAACCCATGATGGACATCTAAACTTCTCCCATATATATACCTCATATATATGCTCTAAGCATCTCATTACACCCCTCTATAAAGCCCTTAACTTAGTTTACTTTATAACCCGTCTCGTTAACATTTTACCCAAAACAGTCCCGGTTTTTAGGTCTCCAAACTATAAGTCAAACGCCCACCTAACCACACCCATGATCTCTGTAAAGGAAACACTATGCCCTTACATATGTTAGATAACGCCTCCCCTTTTCCCCAACCTTAAAGCTACTTTTATTGCCCCGATATATATATATATATATATATATATATATATATATATATATATATATATATATATATATATATATATATATATATATATATATATATATATATATATATATATATATATATATATATATATATATATATATATATATATATATATATATATATATATATATATATATATATATATATATATATATAGTTTTACCTATCCATAATTTACTGATTTTAAACATATGAAAAGTTTGTTATGATTAGGGGGTCTTACCCTAACCCATTTTCTTATCCATACTCCAGGCCTCTTATTTAATATATAAACCAACTCCCATGCTCATTAGAGGGCTCAAGTGAACTCCTAAGTACACCAATCCCCCTAAAACATTAATTGAAAACCCGCTGATTTCAAAACTGTTTTGACCTCCGACTGTTGTAACCTGCTTTTGATCCACTTCCCGACCTCCAATTTAGTTTTCGTTTCTTGCATTTGAAAGCCAACTCAATAACCTTTCCAGGGATACTAGGATGTCAAAATAAGAGTTTGTAGAACTCTATTTATGGTCAAAACAATGACCTAAAATTCTGCCCAGTTTTTAAAAACGATTTTTAACATAATTAGTCTAATTAATTACCCATAACTCCACTAATTACAAGCCCCAATTCACCTAATCATTATAATATCATTAATATACAGATTTTAATTTAAACCCTAACCTAAATCCATCATAAGATGATTGAGAAAGAATTAAAACACTTTAATTAAAAAGGGTTATAAATATTTACCTTTAATTTATCAAAACCAAGATTTTTGGAAGAACCCTAATTTTTTGTAAAACCCACGTCGCCTTTTTTTTCTTGGAGAAAAATCTGTGTTTTTTCTTTAGTAGCAATGTATTTATACCCTTTAAACAAGTCTTTTCCTAATTTAATACAAATTCTAATGGGCTTTTACCCATTCTCTTTTTTAAACCGACCATACAAAAATATTTTCCAAAATTTTATTTTTTTTAAATTTCGTTTCTTATTATATTATTTCTTATATATATTAATTTTTTATTTATTTATTAATCCATTAAATAAATTAATTACCCTAAACCTTTTAATTAGTCAATTTTACGCGATTACCGTAAAATACGCAAAATATACAGTTTTATGAAAATTCTTAAAATATGAAATAAACTTTATAACTAGGTCATAAATGACTTAAAACCATCCCGTAAATTATTCATGTGACTAAATACCTCATCCGAGACCTCAAAATGCTAAACCCTAAATAGTAAAAATACAATTTACTATAATACTTATACGTATACGTAAAAAACCAAAATAACACCATTTCATTTCATTGTCATTAATTTGTGAGCTCATGAACATGAAATAACCGTTTCTCGATTTACTTATGAGTACTTTATACCCATAAACGATATCCACTCCAACCTCTTTCACGCAAAATAACATGTAAACACGCAAATCACATAGTCACACATAAATTAACCTTAAAATAAGACCAAATGACGAACCTCAAAACCACAGTTGTCACATCATTCCCTCCTAATAGAAATCTTGTCCCGAGATTTACTCCTTAGGATCGTCATTATCAAGTAGCTGAGGATACTTGCTCCTCATAAATCCTTCCCGTTCCCACGTGAACTCTAGTCCACGTTCCAAATTCCATCTACCCATAACTACGGTATATTACCCTTTTTATCCAACGTCCCAGCTTCACGACCCAAAATCTCTATCGGCTCTTCGATAAAACGAAGACTCGTATCCATACTAATATCATCTAACGGTACTTGCAAGTCAGTTCTTGCTAAGCATTTCCTCTTTGATACATGAAATACGTCATGCACACTACTCAATTCCTCTGGTAATATCAACCTATACGCCACTAGCCCAATCCTTTCAAGGATTTCAAATGGGCCCACAAATCTAGGCGCTAACTTCCCTTTTCTTTCCAAACCGCATCACCCCTTTCCATGGTGAAACCTTTAGCATAACTTTATCTCAAATCTCAACGGCTTACGCCTCTTGTCCGCATAGCTCTCTTGTCGGTTCTTTTCTATTTTCAACCTCTACTTAGTCACTGCCACCACCTCTATAGTTTTCCGATCCACCTCCGGTCCAATACGTTGGCCGCTTCTAACTTCATCCCACTGCAACGGTGATCCACCTCATCCCCTATGAATTAACTCCAGCAGCTTCTACTACAATTCCCATCACCATACCTAACGGCTTCTATCCTCTACGGATTTTCCATCATTTAGAAGTTCTCCCAACCTTAAACGCATCCAATGGTATATGCAGGATTGCATAACCAAAAGCTTCCCATAATATTCACAAGAAACATGTCATAACCACCACCTCATCCTTGCTTTCCCATGCTCGGCACCAAGTAACTAACCATCCTTCATACTAACATGTGTTACACCTTTTCTCTAGGTGGAAGTTCCATTGTTCGTGACTACCAACCTCTTGCTCTAACGGTTTCTCTTCAATATCACCCCACTATCTTCACAACCTCTTGCTCCCTCGAATCATTCTTCCTCCATACTACTTTTCGCTTGTCTCTCTACAATCCTAATTTCCATACCATCTTATATCCCGTCTTCAGCCTATAATTTAGGTGTTTCCTCCTTTATTCCTTACATCCTCATCAATGGGGAATATGCCCCTCTCACCGGTGACTCTCTCTTTGTAGGAGAATTCTTCCTAATATAATGTGTTCTCCAACTATCTCCAAATCTCACGCCAATGCTCTAGGCGTCTTTCTCAGTTACCCTATAGTATGCTCATACCAACCATAAGTATATCAACGGTATACTACGCTTGCTTCCCATCATTTCTTCCCTTGCCATAATCCTTCATAAGGCATTCCATACCTATTAGGTTAACTTTTACACAAAACCGCCTATTCCATCGCATTTGTATGCAATCCTTCCAACTTCTCAACTACGTGACTTCTCATTCCTCATGAAATATAGGATGAATTAGACAGTCTATCGACTATCACCCAACTCTCATCGTTCTTATTCCTCACCCCATAATGTATCCCTTCCACCAACTTCGTCCTTACATCGCCCTTTCTAAGCTACTCCTATCTATGTAGGAAGTATAGTCTACGTCCCTTTTCTCCATACGATTGTCCAAGCCACGCAACATAAATGTTGTCGCGTTCTCTGCTTTAGAGAACTCAACTCGTGCAACCTACATCCTTCATCCAAACCACCCTAATACGTCATCCATATAGTTCAAGTTCGTCTCAGCTTCACTTCATTCTTCTTATTCCATGCCTCATCAACCATGCTTGCCTTTCCCAGATGGTACTTGGCCTTGCATTTTTCTTTCATCACCTAACTCCACCCATCACCTTTTCCAAATGTTCAATCAAGATGATTAAATATGTGTTGGAGACGTTCATGATCTGTATAGATCATTCTCTACGTCTCGTACCCCAAATGCCTCTAGCATTCTAGGCGGATATAACAATCCAACTCCACTAACTAAGTCTATCTAGTTCTTCCAAATCTTTAGTTCTCACAACGTATAAACAACTGCCTTTCTTTGTCGTTATCGTATACATCCAAATCCTTACTCCACGTATCGTCATGCTTCGCGAATTCATCCAGTCCTTCCGATAATTCCAAGATCTGCTCATTATCCAATCCACCTCTTCAGCCTCCAAAACGCTTCCTCACCCTTCTTCACTTTGCCCCTTGCTGGTTCCACGATATGCCATCATCTCTGACTACTCGTCCTGGCCAACTTAATCCTAAAACGCACACTTGAAAATCTCACATATAATTCCCTTTCCTAACATCTCCAAAACCAACTCATAATTCGCCTCACTCTCCTTCTTAGATTTGAGTAGATCAAGATGTCGTCGGTGCTCCCAATGACAACTCGTTTATATATTGTCATGCACCCCCGGTTCATTGACCCCATGAAAACTGATAGTGCCTCGGCGAAGCCAAAATCATAACCGTAAGCCAAAGCGTTCATACAACATCCTTAGCAGTTTCAACTACGTCCTCCTTGCACCCTCTCTTAGAAGCAATACGAATAAATTTCTACCTTGTTCTACTCGCGAAAATCTACACATATTCTAAAAGACCAATACTTCCTCTTATCAGACCACTCAACCGCTTTTCACAGCCAATCTACTACTAAGCAACTCAAATTTTACCTTGCATCCGTTGCAATTTCTAACAACTCTTGCTCTTAAAATCATTCCATCAACAATTTCCTTGGAAAGGCACTAACTACAACTCCTCTCACTTCTCTTACTTGCTCTATTTATGGTTCTACCTCACAGTAATAGGCAAACCTACTAAATCTCAGGAAATTTTCGGAAAACTTACATGCCTTACGAACAATCATAAATACCTTTGAGGTATTATATCCCCTTCCAACACTCTCTATGGTGCGTTACTTGTGCCAATATCCATACATTATACAAATCTCTATTCATCTCCCTTGGCACTCCTAAGATACCTCATGACTACATTAGTTCGTCTACGAACTTTTAACTCTTTCTTCCCCACTAAGGGCATTCCGACCATTCTCTCAGGGCCACCTACTTAATCGTGTAGGTGCGACCAAGTCTTTCATATGTATACCTCAAGGCTCCCAATCAATACAAACCCAAAACTACATCCTGAATCCACTAGATACGATCAACGAATCAAACCCACGGATAACTAACGACATTTCACGTGCACGAGTTAAAACAAACCAAACCCACGAAAACTCAAAAGGAAAACTCAAACATGTACCAATTCAAATGACTCATGACAACGAAAAATGATCCAAGAAACACTTAATGGCAACCAAAACATCTTATGCCCTGCGACATATTATTTAAACCGCGCACAAGATCGACTTTTACAAAAGAATTTTTTTTTTCTTTACCTCCCCACATCTATGTGACTCAGACAATCTAAAAACAACCCTCTATATAATCTCAAAACTCAACTCAAAGACTAGGTATCCCGTGCATCCCAAATCATAAAAAAAACTATTATTCAAAACTCAACCTTGAACCCGTCACTTGTACCAAAATTTCGATCAAGCTACTGACACCCCGTGACTATACATACTAAATATTTAAAAAGTACATTCCGAGTACATTATATTAGGCTTTTGAATCACCCAAAAAGCTTTAAAAACGAACAAGTTATGACCAAAACAGTTTTATACTAGTTGTTTTTTTTTAAAAAAAAACTAAAGAATCCTCTTAGTAATTAACGTAATCCTTTTTAAATGAAAAGAAATAAATGTATGTGAAATTTTCATGAACTTTGTTTAGTCTTGCATAAATATTTATAAATGACGTATATTGATTAAGCTCACTTATATAAACTATTTAAGTAGAAAGAAATTTTATTTCGCTTTATTTTAAAGAAAGTCTTTTAGAATTTGAAATAAATAAGTGTTGATTAAAAAAAATCTTATGTTACATCTTGTTTCAAACACGACTCCAACACCTTACCCTTATTTTACCGAATACAACCAACTATATAACTCTATAGTAGATTTCCAAGTCCCTTTTTTTCAATATATATCGACCAAAAGAAATGTAAGACCCAACACAAAAGATTTCATTATCTCAAAAGAAATCCCAAGTTATTTCAATAGACTTAAAACCAAGAACACCATTTTAAAACGTACACATGAAATACGAAACTCAAAGAATACGCTACAATGGAGGTTTAATATAAAAAAAGCGAGCTAGCCACCCTCCTAAGGATACAATCGATAATTGTAGGGGATCATACATATATAGGCATAACGGGATACATATACTTAAATCCGTCTAACATCTACTATACAAGCATGTACTAAACCTCTTTCATGCAATCATACTTAGGAATCCATTGAAGTTGTGGTACTTGTATAACTATGTTGCCCACCATACTTATACAATTACCCTTCCCCAATGCACTCCTTCCTATAATGACACTTATAAGAATTAATACAACACATAACACATATATCCATCTACTCACATAAGCTCATAACCACATAACCAAAAAAAGTCAAAAACTCCATCCATTAAGATAACATAGTCAAACTCTTGAAATACATAAATCCATAGTCTAGCTAAAACAGCATAGACTAAATCCATAACGAAAACATAATCAGTTATAAGTCATATCACCCTTAAGAGTGGAAACAGCTTAAAATCCTTCATATCCACCTACTCCTAAAAACTCAAACCACCACATGATTCTTAGGGAACATGACTTAAACATCAAAAGAAAAATACTATACCTCAGGTACATAAAATAACCCAACAAAAGATAGAAACTACCATGTACCAAATTATGTACTATAATGTACAATTTAAGCAAAATACGACAATGACTAGCGTGGATGATTATGGTTCAACCAGCACTAGTCACACCCCGAAAAGAAAATAACATGTGGCTAAGTATAAACCATAGTAGTTGATAACTTAACAAACATCACAAACATAACATCCAAACACATCAATTATTATAAAATGCACACATACTCCTATGACGCCTATATGCAGGGACCCTTAAGCTATAGACTAGGCTACGCGAATAGGCAACCTAATTCTCTATAACCATTGTCTTTGATACCATTCTGTCACACCCCACCATGGCGGAATATGGGACGCGACGCATGGATATCATCACAACAATAGCGTGTCCATAGAGAGAACTATATGAACTAGAAATGTCATAAAAGGTGACACAAATGTCATGACAATATCTCATCAATGCAAGAGTCTAGGTAAGTAGGTAACAGTCCTACCTCTTACCCAAGACAAACAAATAACACAAACAAGTCAACATATAGGTTCATAGTATCACTTATTGAAACAAACAGAAAAATAATCTAAGAAGGAACGGGGATCTCCTTCTAAATGCAATCCTAATGTCTCCGAAGCTAGCCACCTTAACCACATTCTCACCTGAAAGAGACACTAAAACACGTCAACATAAAGTTGGTGAGAGTCATAGGTTTAGACTCCAACCGAAAATAGATTATAATAAGCTGCGAACAACCATAAACCACTACACATATGGACAATATGCTACAAATATGCATTAACAACTAACATTCAAGATCAATCATTCCAAACAAAATCCAAGGCTCGCAGCCTTACCAAACACCATGGTACCATAGGCGCCCATACACCTATGTACCAATCCCAAGGCCCCGCCTTGTCACTATCCATTGGTCCCATATATGCTCACACATCTATGTACCTCCCCAAGGCCCCGCCTTGTCAACATCCCCTTGGTACCAAGTCAAATCACAATAATAATCAAGAATCACATAGCAGTTAATCACATAAGTACACACAAGTCCATCACTAATCATAAAACATTCACAACAACAATTTACAAAACCATAACAAGTTTCTCTTCCATCCCATCTGGAAGTCAAAATCATTAAAATATATGGGACTATGAAACTCACCTGATTGAGCTTCTCCAAAAATCCGCGCACTAGCAAAAAGCTAACAAACAAAAGCACGCAATCAAAACATGAACCAAACACTAAAATGGCTCATCAACCCATGATGGACATCTAACCTTCTCCCATATATATACCTCATATATATGCTCTAAGCATCTCATTACACCCCTCTATAAAGCCCTTAACTTAGTTTACTTCATAACCCGTCTCGTTAACATTTTACCCAAAACAGTCCCGGTTTTTAGGTCTCCAAACTATAAGCCAAACGCCTACCTAACCACACCCATGATCTCTATAAAGGAAACCCTATGCCCTTACATATATTAGCTAACTCCTCCCCTTTGCCCCAACCTTAAAGCTACTTTTAAGGCCCCGATATATATATATATATATATATATATATATATATATATATATATATATATATATATATATATATATATATATATATATATATATATATATATATATATATATATATATATATATATATATATATATATATATATATATATATATATATATATATATATATATATATATATATATATATATATATATATATATATATATATATATATATATATATATATATATATATATATATATATATATATATATATATATATATATATATATATATATATATATATATATATATATATATATATATATATATATATATATATATATATATATATATATATATATATATATATATATATATATATATATATATATATATATATATGTATGTATATATATATATATATATATATATATATATATATATATATATATATATATACTTTTAACTATCCAGAATTTACTGATTTTAAACATATGAAAAGTTTGTTATGATTAGGGGGTCTTACCCAAACCTATTTTCTTAGCCCTCCTCCAGGCCTATTATTTAATATATAAACCAACTCCCATGCTCATTAGAGGGCTCAAGTGAACTCCTAAGTACCCCAATCACCCTAAAACATTAATTGAAAACCCGCTGATTTCAAAACTGTTTTGACCTCCGACTGTTGTAACATGTTTTTGACCTACTTCCCGACCTCCAATTTAGTTCTCGTTTCTTGAATTTGAAAGCCAACTCAATTACCTTTCCAGGGATACTTGGATCTCAAAATAAGAGTTTTTATAACTCTATTTATGGTCAAAACAGTTGACCTAAAATTCTGCCCAGTTTTTAAAAACGATTTTAACATAATTAGTCTAATTAATTACCCATAACTCCACTAATTACAAGCCCTAATTTACCTAATCAATATAATATCAT
Source organism: Glebionis coronaria (assembly GCA_025667525.1). Lineage (NCBI taxonomy): Eukaryota > Viridiplantae > Streptophyta > Magnoliopsida > Asterales > Asteraceae > Glebionis > Glebionis coronaria. Next base: position 57,769,739 of record CM046881.1, read on the forward strand.
TAATATACATATTTTAATTTAAACCCTAACTTAAATCCATCATAATATGATTGAGAAAGAATTAAAACACTTTAATTAAAAAGGGTTATAAATATTTACCTTTAATTTATCAAAACCAAGATTTTTGGAAGAACCCTAATTTTTTGTAAAACCCACGTCGCCTTTTTTTATTGGAGAAAAATCTGTGTTTTTTTAGTAGAAATGTATTTATACCCTTTAAACAAGTCTTTTCCTAATTTAATACAAATTCTAATGGGCTTTTACCCATTCTTTTTTTAAACCGACCATACAAAAATATTTTCCAAAAATATTATTTTTTTTAAATTTCGTTTTTTTATTATATTATTTCTTATTTATATTAATTTTTTATTTATTTATTAATCCATTAAATAAATTAATTACCCTAAACCTTTTAACTAGTCAATTTTACGCGATTACCGTAAAATACGTAAAATATACAGTTTTATGAAAATTCTTAAAATATGAAATAAACTTTATAACTAGGTCATAAATGACTTAAAACCATCCCGTAAATTATTCATGTGACTAAAGACCTCATCTGAGACCTCAAAATGCTAAACCCTAAATAGTAAAAATACAATTTACTATAATACTTATACGTATACGTAAAACACCAAAATAACACCATTTCATTTCATTGTCACTAATTTGTGAGCTCATGAACATGAAATAACCGTTCCTCTATTTACTTATGAGTACTTTATACCCATAAATGATATCCACTCCAACCTCGTTCACGCAAAATAACATGTAAACACGCAAATCACATAGTCACACATAAATTAACCTTAAAATAAGACCAAGTGACGAACCTCAAAACCACGGTTGTCACAGAGGTTGATTCTTGGATCTATTGCTTAGATCTGTTGGTGATTTTGCCTTTCACTAGTTTTTATAAATTTGGGTTTTGTGAGAAGGTTCTATTTCTTCCTAGACTAAGTGAATCTAGGAGAAACAGATCGATTGTGCTTTTTGGTTGCATGCATTGTAACACCTCTTTAATCTATTATACTATTTTGTCGATTATCTGCTTACTTGTTTGCATATACGTGATCTTGGTTGATTATTGTTATTATTATACTCTCTCTTGCTGGTTTTTCGTTGGTTATTGTTTATTCTTGGCTGTGTTGATTATCTAGATCCTTAATCTTTGTCTTGCCCTTTACCTACCACCTTTGAGTGGTTTGGAATCATGGGAACTTTGTTGACTCTTATTAAGTTTTTTTTTGTGGCGATTTGTATCTGTGTTGTTCACCTTGACTAGTTTACATGGTGACACAGATATTGGACAAGGTGAACAGGTTGGGGGTGAATTTGTCACCTTGATTAGTAAGCTTGACATTAGTGACCCTTTGCACCTTCACCCCAATGACTCTGCCACCTTAACTGTGATTTCTGTTAAACTTAATGACACATGGAATTATCAAGTTTGGTCTAATGCTATGTTACTTGCTTTAGAAGGAAAAAATAAAATTGGTTCTATAAATGGTTCTTGCAAAAGATCCTTAACTAATGATGTTTTGGGCAAACAATGGGACATAGTCAATGCTGTGGTGTTAGGTTAGATCCTTAATACTATATCTAATGAATTGTTTCTTGGTCAAATATTCTTTGAAAGGGTTAAACATGTTTGGAATGATTTGGGAGTGACTTATCATAAAGTTGATGGGTCTGTGATATTTAATCTTCATCATAAGATTAACACTTTAAAGCAAAATGGCTCTAATTTGTCTGATTATTATCATGGTTTAAATGCTTTGTGGAAACAGTATGATGCTATGGTTGAACTTCCTAGTTGTGTGTGTATTGCTACTAATGAATTTAAGAATCATAACAAGTTGTTGAAATTAATGCAATTCTTAATGGGACTTGATGACTCTTATATGACAAATAGAAGCACTATCCTCTCTAGAGAAGTTTTACCAGATGTTAAAGGTGCTTATGTTATCATTTCTAGTGAGGAGTCTCACAGAGTTGCATCTAGAAACTAGTCTGGTTCCTCTCAGAGGACTCAAACATCAAGAAACCAGAGCTTCAACTCTGGTGGCTTTAGACCTAACAACAGTGACCCTAGACCCAATGTGACTACCAGACCTAACAATTACAGACCTAATGGGAATACTCAGGTGACCTATGAAATTATGGGTACATTGGGCATACGATTGATAGGTGTTTCAAGCTTATTGGATTTCCATATGACTTTGGAAAAAAGAGACCTGGACAAACCTTTAAAGGAAAAATGTTTCTAACAACTCTGTAGGCACTAACTCAAACTCAGTGTTTTCTGATGAATAACTTACCACTTTACTCTCTCTTATCAAAGAAAATACTGGTTCTGAAAAGGGTGTGCAGGCCAATATGGCATGTACTTACCTCAATACTAGTAAAGTTTTCAATGATAACTTTGATATTTTTTTGTACTAATATTTACTCGACATGGGAAACTTATTGACTTAGGGGCTAACCAACAGATGACCAACAATTAAAAGGAATTAGATAATATTTTTGACATATCTTATCTCAAAATTAATGCTGCTCACCCTAATGGTACTAAAGATTTCATATCTAAGATTAGGAATCTTAAGTTGGGGAATGGTCTTTTTTTGTTTGATATGTTGGTTATTCCTTAGTATTGTGTCACCTTGATTTCTGTTCATAAACTTGCTAAGGATAACAAAATCTATGTTGTGTTTGATGAGAATAAATGTTTATTTTTGAATCAGGATGTGAATCTAAGAAACATTCTAAGGATTGGTAATCAGTGTGGTGGTTTATACTACTTAGATACTAAAGGTATTAAGTGCAGTGTGACTCAAACTGTTATTGTCTGTTGTCTTTCTTACTATGACTGGCTTTGCAGGCTTAGTCACCCTGCTGACCCTGCCCTAGATGTCATAAAAGGTTCTTTAAAAATCAATAAAAATGATAAATATGACTATTGTGAAGTTTGTCAAAGAGCTAAGGAGACCAGAATACCTTTTCCTCTAAGTGATCATACTACTAAATCTTTGGGGGATATTGTTCACCTTGATTTGTGGGGACACTATAAGGTGACTAGTCATACTGGCCATAGATACTTTTTAACCATTGTGGATGACTATAGAAGAGTTGTTTGGGTATATCTCATTAAGTCTAAAGATGAAGTTTTCACTTCCATTGATACTTTTTATAATTTGATTCAAAATCATTTTAAAAGAATATTAAAGTCTTTAGAAGTGACAATGGGACTGAGTTTGTTAACCAAACCTTTAACAAGTTTTGTAATAACAAAGGCATACTTCATAAAACTTTTTGTGCATATACTCCTTAGCAAAATGTGCATATACTCCTCAGGGGGAATTCCTTTAAAATATTGGTTTGAATGATTTCTAACTACTACGTTTCTCATTAACATATTACCTTCTTCTATGTTAAATGGAAAGTCCCCTTATGAAATAATTTATAATACTTGTCCTAATCTCTCTCTTATCAGAATGTTTGGTTGTTTGTGCTTTGCTACTATTTTAAATAGTCATGATAAACTGTCTAATAGATCTGAAAAATATGTTATGATGGGTTATTTTAATTCTCAAAAGGGCTACAAACTTTTTAATCTTGATATAAATCAATTATTTGTCTCTAGAGATGTTAGTTTCTTTGAGTCTATTTTTCCTTTTAAGGATTCTGTCTCTAAAAACAAGCATGATAAGTCCAATGTTCCGAGTGTTAATCAAGATAAAAATATGTTAAACTTTTTTATTTAGATAACCCTGAGCTACCTAATGATGATGAGAGAGTAACATTAGTCATAATAGTGAGCATAAGTCACACAGTGAGGGTAGGCACTCCTTTAACCAAGGGGATAGTGTGGACATTGTTGATTCCCCAAATATTGGGGAAGATGCTCAAAACAATGATGACATTAATGTTGGGTTGGAAGAGGAGGCAGCTACACTTGATGATAACAATGAGTCTGAAGGTCACTTGGATTAAAATCCAAGCACTTCTGCCCAGGGAGATCAAAATGTTAGAATGTCTACTAGAACTTCTGTTTTTCCAAAGAGTTATAATGATTTTGTTGTTAACTCTAAAGTTAAGTATGGTCTTGAAAAAATTGTTGGTTACTCTAAACTTAATCATGAGAACTTCTATTTTTTACCCAACTTAACAAAAATAGTGAGCCAAAAAGTTTTTTAGAAGCTTCTCAAAACCCTCTTTGGGTTGATGTTATGAATGCTGAACTTGCAGCCCTTCTTGAGAATGATACTTGGGAAATTGTTGAGCTTCCTAATGGTAGGAAATCCTTAGGTTGTAAATAGATTTGGAAGTTAAAATTTAAATCTAGTGGGGAGATAGAAATATATAAAGTTAGGGTTGTTGCACATGGGTTTGGTCAAAAGGAAAGAATAGACTATGAGGAGACTTTTGCCCATGTTGTCAAGATGGTTACCATTAGATGCCTTCTTAACTTAGCCATTATGCAATCTTGGACTGTCTTTCAACTAGAAATTAATAATGCTTTCTTGTATGATGACCTTGATGAGACTGTATACATGATGTCACCTCAAGGATATCTTCCTAGAGGTGACAACATGGTCTGTAGACTTAAAAAGTCCCTGTATGGTCTCAAACATGCACCCAGGCAGTGGAATGCCAAACATACTTCTATCCTAAATGAAAATGGCTTTTGTCAAAGTAAGTCTGACTACTCTATTTATACCAAATCTGATGGTGGTGTCTTTCTTGCCTTGTGTATGTTGATGATATCATTATCACTGGTAACAACATTGTTAAAATTGAGAAGTTTAAAACTTTTTTAAGAACTGAGTTCATGATTAAGGATTTAGGTAGATTTGAAATATTTTTTGGGTATTGAAGTTATTGACACTGAATTTGGCATTTGTTTGTATCAAAGGAAGTATGTATTGGATTTACTCTCTAAGTATGGTATGCTTGCTTGCAAAACTGCTAAGACCCCCTTGGTTTCTAAAGTTGTTATAGCTAATGAACCCACTAATGATGACCAATTTCTTAGAAATATTATTGAATATCAGAAATTGATGGGTAAGCTTATCTATTTGACCAATACCAGACCTAACATTTCTTATTTTGTGCATTGTTTAAGTCAATTTATGTACTCTCCTTTGAATTCTCATCTAAAGATAGCCTTCCAAATAATAAGATATCTCAAAGGTTCTCCAGGTTTGGGCATTCATATTAAGAGGACATCTGGTATGTTTCTTAAAGCTTATTCTGATGCTGGTTGGGCTAAGTGCATTGTAACTAGGAAATCTGTTACTGGTTATTGTGTCTTTATTAATAATAACCTTGTCTCTTAGAAGAGTAAAAAACAAAATACTCTCTCTAAATCATCCACATAAGCAGAGTATAGAGCTTTTGCTTCTATGACCACTAAGGTTATTTGGATCCTTAAGATCCTAAAATATTTACACTGTGATAATCTTTTACTTGTAACTTTATACCATGACAGTAATTCAACTATCAAAATAGCCGCAATTCCAGTCTTTCATGAAAAACCAAACATTTAGAAATTGACTTGCATTTTGTAAGGGAGAAATTTTTAAATAGGGTGGTTAAAACATGTAAAGTGGACTCTGCTAATCAAATAGCTGATATCCTCACTAAAGGACTGGATACATTACAACACAATGCCCTTTTTAAAAAGCTTGGGATGTTTAACATGTATGAGGTATCCGATTAAAGATGGATGTTAAATTATTGGACCTAATCAGATACCTTTCTAACTCTTCAGGGACTTAGTGTGCTTATTTGATTGTTTCAGTTTGTTGTTGGACTCTTGGTGATACCAGCATTTAACATAAAGGACTGAAGTTGTTAAGTATGGGAAGTTCACAAGCCTAAGACCAGCCCAGCCCATATCTATTTAGCCTACAACGGCTCGTTTGACTATTCGATAAACCTAGACGACTCATTCATTTTCAGTCATCTGGGTTAATATTCATCTGTGTGTTTTTATGGGTTTATCTCGTTTTTCATAAACATGTAACCTAGATCTATTTAGTTCTTTAATCTTGTAAAACTATTATCACTTAGATAATAGGATCATACTTGAGTAGCTGTGATGATCTCTTTTCTTATTTGAAGTTTAATATCATTTATTAGTATAAGGTTTTGATTCAGTGGTATTCATCTTGTTTATATTTTTTTGATCATGTTTTTCTTCATTACAACTCCTTTCACAACATATCTTAATTTTTTGTGTTGTATGTTAAACTTATCTATAATCAAACTAATTGTGCTTTTGATTAAATTTTTAATATATGTTTAGGGACTATCTTACCTCTATGAATGTCTACATGTTAAGTTACATTATTTGTATTGCATAAAGTTATGATGTTTTAGCTTATATATTGACTAATTTGGCGTATTGTGAATTTTGGAGCCAACGAGCATACTTATTTCGGTTTAATTTGCCCAAGGTTCGTAAATTGAGCAGGTCACCAAGCGTGAGGCTTTTTTTCCTCAGTCACGCGCAAGCATGGGAGCAAACAACAAGATCACGCGCGAGGGTTGATTTTTTTGCTCACGAATCGGGTCCTCACACACTAATAAAACCAGCTTAAGCAACCGCAAGTAGAAGACCGGCGTTGTGGTAAAAAAACCCTTTACTAATGCAAGACAAAAAGGACTTTTGTGTATCATTTTGTGTGAGTGCCGAAGATATGTCAAGTTGGAACAAAATATATCTTTAATTGTTTTTTTTGTTGATGTCATGTTCGAACAAAACTCTTATTTGTTGATAAAAAAATTTCTATGATTTTTTTTCATCTATTACACGACGTTAGATGGGCCTTTAAGCTAGTATGAAAAATAAAATAAGAAATTAAATATGGGCTTAACATCACTGCTGTGAACAACCGTTATCAACTCTGCTGTAAAGCAGTAAAAACGTTTACTATTTACATTTAGCCCTCTCAAATATTATCATTTTACAAAAATAGTCCTCCATTTATATCTTGCAGCAGTTAATATTCCCTGCAGTTTACAGCAGGGATGGTTTCCCCATAGAATATTTATAAAAATGAAACTTAATAAATGGTTGACACATTAAATGACTTATACAAAAATGAAACTTATGAAATGTTTAGTAACATTAAATGACTTAACATTTAATCTCAACCTGTAAATCTAAACATATATGAGTAATATAGGCTTCCATCGTTTTTATGAATTCAAAAAGCAAAAGAAAGATTAGACCAAAGTAGATGATATAAATAACTACGTAAGGCTACACACATCAGTAAGTAGTTGTCCCCCCAAACCCTCAGTCATCTCAGTTTTCTCTATTCAACGACTTAGGGGTTAAATTTTGAATAAAATGAGTATTTAATACAAAAACGGTAATATTAAACCCCCAATGGATAGTTTTTTCAAAAAAAAGTAGAAACCGTTTATCAGCAAATGGTGAGAATGATTTGACGCAAAGTTCGATGCAGTGCACAAACGGCCACCTCGTGCCAAAATGTACCTTGACTGATACCTTGCAAACAACAACGCTCCTTCCCCATATGAAGTTCGGAACCGATACGAGAGGGAGAATCAATATGTGATAAGGGGGGGTGGGGGTTGAGAGCTTTCAAGAACCAGTGGAAAGGAAGGCTAACAGCCGACCCATCAGCCACCGTATAAAAAGAAGTTAGTGCAATGTGGTGATTTTAAAAGTCTTTATGTCGTGTTATATTTCTTATTTGATTGATGTAAAAAATTAGTTAGATAATAAAAATTACAAAATCTCTAGTTGCCTAACAGCTTAAATTGCTCTTTGAAAGTTAAATGCCACAAGATATGTATGAAACGTGCAAGCTACAATAAAAAAACATCTCAAATATATTCCAAATTCAACTTAGACAATTAGCCATTATTACACACATACCCATCCATGCATTTTGATAAATTATGTATTCAATAACCAATATCTACATGCACAACAACAACAACAAAAGATAAGAATTGTCAAAACTCACTCTCAAAAGAAACACAACTCAACACCACGTCATCGATCCGCGTAACAAACAACCCAAAACAGTTAAGATCAATTTCACAAAATATAGTCTGAACCGTTGATTCATTGTGTGCTCCAACATAAGAACACCATTATTCTTCACTTTCTACCATTATTAAACCAAAACTTGAAACAAAGAAAAACAACCCAAGATCCACATCACTTCCAAAAGAATATCTCATTATCTTCTTCAACTCGTTTTAGCTAACGTTATCATCTCCTTCCATGGCTGAAGATCTCAGTCGTATGATGCTCGCATGTCGAGGCCGACGACCGAAACTCAGGTTCGTAATTTAGGATGGTAGTGTCTAACATAGATCTATCCTTTTTCGTTTAAAAAAGATGTGAAATTAATTTTTTTGTTTTTATTTGTTGTTTCATTCTAGGTTTTCTTTCAAGATCTGGAAAGGACTATATAAAATTGAGTTTCAAAATACAGTTAGAGCATCTGCAATGTAAAGCTTTTCCAAAAGCTTTGCAGTATTTCAATCATTCTTTAGAAGGCTGGTCTGTTAAAATTATGGACCTAATCAGATACCTTTCTAACACTTTGGGGACTTATTATGGTTTGTTTAATGTTTCAGTTATAGTTTTGGACCTTCTATGAGGGCAGCTCTTGTCGTGGAGTACTAATGTTGTCAACTTGTCAAAGATTGAAGCCCAAGTACACTCAAGCCCAAGCCTACACATACGATGGCCCTTCAACGGCTCTTGGCTTTGTATATCATATGAGACGCTCCCATTTTGCTCTCTTATCTGGGTTTCTTAATCGTGTGTTTTTCATGAGTGTTCTCTCTCATTTTTAACATGTAACCTAGATCATTTCTTGTTCTTTATCTTTGAACAACTATTATCACTTTAGATAATAAGATCACACCAGATTAGCTGTGGTGATCACTATCTTGTTTTTAATCTTTGAACTCTTTCTTATTTATGAAAGGTTTGAGTTTGAGTTTCTATCTTGTTTAAATCTATCTTATTAAGACTTTCTTCATGGTATCAGAGCCAGGTTGCTCTGAAATCGTTGAAATTTTTTTTAGGGTTTCAAAGGGGGGTTTAAAATTGATATGTTTTTTTGTATAGATATGGTATTGAGATAGCTAGATTTGAAAGATTTTATACTTTTTTCTTCTTTATCGGTCTTAAAATTGATTTTTTAATTTTAGCGTTTCAAAACTTTTTTGGGGGTTTCGATATTCTTTATGCTCTAATCTTATTTTTGTTGTAGGGAAGTTTCTCCTTTGATCAATTGCTTAGATCTGTTGTAGATTATACTTTTCCCTAATTTTTTTAAAGGGTTTGGTAGGGAGGTTTTGTTTCTTCTAGACTAAGTGAATCTAGAAGAGGCAGTTCAATTGTGCTTTTGTGTATGCATTGTAACACCTCTTCTTTCTCTCTCCTTATTTGTTGGTGGTTGATTTTTTGGTTGATTATTTTCATATACGTGTTTTGACTGTTCTTTGTGCTTTTGTATCTGTTACTCTCTCTTTTGCTGGCTTGTTTATTATTGGGGTATTCTGTTTATTTGGACCCTTAATCATTGTCTTGCCCTTGACCTGCCACCCTTGAGTGGTTTGGAAGCCTGGGAACTTTGTTGACCTTGATTAAGTTCTTTTTTTCGGGTTTGGTTTCTATGATTGCTCACCATGACTAGTGTTCATGATGACACAGACACTGAACATCAAGATGACCAGATTGGGGAAGAATCTGTTGTCACCTTAATCAGTAAACTTGATATTAGTGACCCTTTACATCTTCACCCAAATGACTCTACCACGTTGACTGTGATTTCTATTAAACTCAAAGGAACTACAAACTATCAAATTTGGTCTAATGCTATGCTTTTGGCTTTGGAAGGAAAAAATAAAACTAGGTTCATAAATGGGTCTTGTAAAAGATCCCTAACTAATGATTTGTTGGGAAAACAATGGGACAGAGTCAATGTTATGGTGTTAGGTTGGATTCTTAATTCTATGAATTGTTTCTTGGTCAATTTTTATCTAAGAAATCTGAGCATGTTTGGAATGATTTAAAAGAGACTTATCATAAGGTTGATGGGTCTGTGATATTTAATCTTCATCATAAAATTAACACCTTAAAGCAAAATGGTTCCAACTTGTCTGATTATTATCATAGTTTGAATGCTTTGTGGAAACAATATGATGATATAGTTGAGCTTCCTAATTGTGTTTATGCTGCTACTAATGAATTCAAGAATCATAACAAGTTGTTGAAATTGATGCAATTTTTAATGGGTCTTGATGACACTTATATGACCATTAGAAGTTTTATTCTCTCTAGAGAGGTTTTACCTGATATCAAAGGTGCTTATGCCATCATCTCTAGTGAGGAGTCTCACAGAGTTGCTTCTGGTAATTTGTCTGGTACCTCTTAGAGGAATCAGACTTCTGCTTTTCTTTCAAATGGGCCAACTAGAAATGTGTTTCAAAACCACCAGAATGTTAATCCTAATACTTTCATACCTAATGGTGGCTTTAGACCTAACTATAATAGCAGCCCTAGACCTAACATGGCCAATAGACCTAATACTTATAGACTAATGGGAATTCTGAAGTGGTCTGTGAAAACTGTGGGTACAATAGGCATACTATTAAAAGGTGTTTTAGACTCATCGGGTTTCAGGTTGATTTTGGGAAAAAGAAATCTGGTCAAAATTCCAAAGGAAAAAACTTTTCTAACAACTCTGTTGGCTCTAATTCCAACTCTTTGTTCTCTAATGAACAACTTTCTACTTTACTCTCTCTTATCAAAGAGAACACTGGTTCTAAAAAAGGAGTGCAGGCCAATATGGCAGGTACTTATCTTAATTCTAGCAAAGTTTTTTAATGATAACTTTGGGAAATTTTTTTGTTCTAATATTCATTCTAAAGTGACTCAACATGGGAAAGTTGTTGACTCTGGGGCAAACCAACACATGACTAATAATGAAAAGGAATTAGACAATGTGTTTGACATATCTCACCTTAAATTAAAGTCAGCCATCCTAATGGAACTGAAGCTTTCATATCTAAGATTGGAAATCTAAAATTGGGAAATGGTCTTGTCTTGTTTGATGTGTTGGTTATACCTGAGTATTGTGTTACTTTAATATCTGTGCATAAATTAGCCAAGGACAATAAAATCTTTGTGGTATTTGATGAAAATAAAAGCCTTTTTTTGAATCAGGATTTGAATCTGAAAAACATTCTAGGGATTGGTAATCAGTGTGGTGGTTTATACTACTTAGATACTAAAGGTATTAAGTGTAATGCTAGTCAAACTGTCCCTGTTTGTTCTCTATCTTACTATGATTGGCACTACAGGCTTGGCCACCCTGCAGACCCTGCCTTAGACACCTTAAAGGATATCTTGAAAATTGATAAACATGATAAATATGATTATTGTGAAGTGTGTCAAAGGGCCAAACAAACCAGAAAGCCTTTTCCTTTGAGTGACCATAAGACCAAGTGTTTGGGGGACATTGTTCACCCTGATTTATGGGGTCCATATAAGGTGACATGTCACACTGGCCATAGATATTTTTTGACAATTGTGGATGACTTTACCAGAGCTGTTTGGGTATATCTCATTAAGTCTAAGAATGAAGTTGTCACTTTTATTGATGTGTTTTATAAAATGATTAAAAATCAGTTTAAAAGAAACATTAAAGTTTTTGAAGTGATAATGGTACTAAATTTGTTAACCAAACTTTCAACAAGTTTTGTAACAACAATGGCATACTTCATCAAACTTCATGTGCTTATACCCCACAACAAAATGGGGTGGCTGAAAGGAAACATAGACACCTTTTAAATGTGGCTAGGTGTCTTATGTTTCTGGGGGGAATTCCTTTGAAATATTGGTCTAAATGCATTCTAACTACTACTTTTCTCATTAACAAATTACCCTCTTCTGTGTTAAATGAAAAGTCCCCTTATGAAATGATTTACAATACTTGTCCTAATCTCTCTTTTATCAGAATGTTTGGCTGTTTGTGCTTTGCTAATATTTTGAATAGTCATGATAAACTATCTACTAGATTTAAAAAATGTGTTATGATGGGTTATTCTAATTCTCAAAAGGGCTACAGGCTTTTTTGTCTTGATAGAAATCAGTTCTTTGTCTCTAGAGATGTGAGTTTTTTTGAGTCTATATTTCCTTTTAAGGATTCTATCTCTAAAAACAAGCATGATGAGTCTAATGTCCCTAGTGTTAGTCAAGATAAAAATCTGTTAAACTTCTTTGATTTAGATAACCCTGAGCTACCTAATGATGATGAGAGAGTAACACTTAGTCATAATAGTGACCATGAGTCACATAGTGAGGGTAGCTACTCTCCCAACTAAGAGAACAACATGGACACTGTTGATTCTCCAAATATTAGAGATGATGCTCATAACAGTGATGATATTGAAGCTGGGTTGGAAGAGGAGGCAACAACACTTGATGATAACAATGAATCTGAAGGTCACTTGGATCAAAATCCAAGTTCTTCTACTCAGGGTGTTAGGAGGTCTACCAGGCGGCCTCTGTTTTTCCAAAAAAACTATAATGATTTTGTGGTTAATTCCAAAGTTAAATATGGTCTTGAAAAGTTTGTGGGTTATTCTAAGCTTAACCATGAGAATTTTTGTTTTGTCACTCAACTTAACAAAAACAGTGAACCAAATAATTTTTTTGAAGCTTCTAAAAATCCTTATTGGGTTGATGCTATGAATTCTGAACTTGCAGCCCTTCTTGAGAATGATACTTGGGATATTGTTGAACTACCAAAGGGTAGAAAGGCCTTAGGTAGTAAATAGGTTTGGAAACTCAAGTTTAAGTCTAGTGGGGAAATTGAAAGATACAAAGCTAGGGTTGTTGCCCAAGGTTTTGGTCAAAAAGAAGGTATTGACTTTGATGAAACTTTTGCTCTTGTTGTTAAGATGGTTATTGTTAGATGCCTGCTTAATCTTGTTGTTGTGCAATCTTGGCCTGTTTTTCAACTTGATATTAACAATGCCTTTCTTTATGGTGACCTTTATGAAACTGTTTATATGAAACCACCCTAAGGATATCTTCTTGGTGGTGATAACATGGTCTGTAAGCTTAAAAAATCTTTGTATGTGCTTAAACAAGCTCCTAGACAATGGAATGCCAAGCTTACTGTTGTCTTGAATGAAAATGGCTTTGTTTAAAGTAAGTCTGATTACTCTTTATACACTAAGTCTCTTGGTAATATCTTTTTTGCCTTACTTGTGTATGTTGATGATATCATTATTACTGGGAACAATATTGTTGAGATTGAAAAGTTCAAAACTTTTCTCAAAACTAAGTTCATGATTAAGGACTTAGGAAAGTTGAAATACTTTTTAGGTATTGAGGTTATTGATACTGATTGTGGCATTTGTCAGAACCAAAGAAAATATGTGTTGGACCTTCTTTCTGAGTATGGTATGCTTGCTTGTAAACCTGCTAGCACCCATTTGGTTACTAAACTTGCTATATCTAATGAACCTAATGTTGATGACCCTTTTCTTGATAATATTGTTGATTGTCAGAAGTTGATGGGTAAGCTTATCTACTTAACCAATACCAGATCTGACATATCTTATGTTGTTCACTGCCTAAGTCAACTTATGCACTCTCCTTTGAATTCTCATCTTAAGATAGCCTTCAAGATATTAAGATATCTCAAAGGCTCTCCAGGTTTGGGCATTCACATTAAGAAGAAATTTGGTATGTTTCTTAGTGCTTATTCTGATGCTGATTGGGCTAAGTGTGTTGTCACTAGAAAGTCTGTGACTGGTTATTGTGTGTTTGTTAATAATAATCTTATATCATAAAAAACAAACTACGAAAAACCGCATCGCAAAATCCACTATTACGTTATTTGGTTTTTAATTCAAATAAAATAACAATAATATGTTGATGAATTTTTGCTTTAATATACTTATCAATGATTTTACGCTTAGGTGGATTCTGCAACAAAATGCGAATAGCACGAAATACAAGAATTCATGAAATAACATATATTTGTAAAAATATTAATGTATAATTGTACAAACTATATACATGATCATATTTAAGGAAAGGGTGATTTCATATATGGCAAATGCGTAACATAGTGCGGTAAGCCAATACCAATGTAACTGATCAAACAATGACACAAACAGGCACATCAAAAAGTATACTGTGAAGAAAATCCAATCCGCTTTGCTGCAACAATTGGAATTAGTGCAACTATTAGGATCCTACCGGAGGAATCCACCATCGAATGTCTTGAAGGCGTGAATAACTTGATTGAAGCATTAAGCTTGTTCGCATACCACTGCAAATGAATAAAACGCGATAAAAGTTTAGTTTTACCGAAGAAAGGAACCAAAAAACAAATTAAAACATGCGAAGATCCCTTGATTCAATCGGCATGAGAGGAAGTTTATCCTCCTCAGGTCCTCGGGGTCAGAAACTTCCTCCAGGTCTTCCTCCGGATCATTCTCTGGATCTTCCTTTCTCGGTCAGCCTCATTCGGCTCAAAATCATTTGAAACAATGTTGGCACTCTTTATATCATGATGTATAACGCGTTTAATTTGTTATTCATATTGTTTTGAAGGGCAACTCAAAACTTGTGGAATTTAAAAACATACTAAATTCGTCAATAGATCTACAGATCTGAGAATTACAAAGAGCATAGATGAAAAGAGAGGCTGCTATTTTGATGAATTAGGGTTATGAAAAGATAAATTAGGGCTATGGCTTTTTATATATCCTTAGTACTTGGTTTCAGGGCTGGTTTTTTGTTGGGCTAAATATAACATCCGAATTTTTGAGAGTATATATATGGGCTAAAGCAGTAAAGCTATTTCGTTACTAAATGAAATTTTGCAACATGTTTTTATCACTACGTTGTCATTTTACTACTAGTACCTATACTAGTAATTTTATTGATTACTAGTTAATGTGTTGTTAAAGGTATCATAACTTAAAATGGCACACTTGAAAACAGAATAGGTATCATAATAGGGCTAGAAGTGGTCACACCGTGGCTGTTTTTTGCCCGGCGTGATGCTGCGTGGCCACACCGCCATTCCCTGCGTGGAAGACGGCGTCCCCCACCAACGCCCGTGGAACTAGTTAATAAAAAAAGAAAAAAAAATCATTTTACCCCCTTTTCACATTTACACTTAAAACCCCCAACTATTTTTTGACCAAATTAAACCCCAAAAACATAAATAGCCGTTAGATTCAAAAAATTTCAAAAAAAAAATTTTGTTTCTTGTGTCCAAGGGCTATATAGCCGTTTGATTTTATAAATATTTTTTTTTCAAAACACCTTTATATATTCAAAGTTTCATTTATCTTTCATTTACAAAAAAAAAAATTTTACACACTCACAAAAATAATGGCGTACCAATCTTCCGCGTTTGACATTGATGATGAAACCGACATTGATATTGGTTAGCGCGTATAATTACTTGGAAGAACAAGAAATCAAACCCCGGCTCACCCGAAATGTTATTGAACGTGATCGTGAGACTGCCGAAGCTCGATTGATGGCAGATTACTTTATCGATGGTTGTAAGTATCTGTTACATATTTTTCGTAAAAGATATCGTATGAGTCGCACATTATTTTTAAAAATTGTCCATGATATTGAAACTTATACGGCAGATCCTCTTCCAAAACACTTAGATTACTTTAGAGTTCGGCCTGATGCTACTGGCCGAATGAGTGCAAGTGTTATTCTCAAATGCACTGCTACCATACGCTAACTGGCATACGGCAACGTGCCCGACCAGTTTGATGAATATTTACAGTTGGCCGAACGTACTGTTAATGAAAGTTTGTTTTTCTTTAATATGTGTATCATGGATTTGTACATGAACCGCTATTTGAGAAAACCAACTCTGGAGGACGTTCATAAGATTTATACTAGGCATAATAATGTTCATGGTTTCCCGAGTATGCTTGGTAGCATTGATTGTATGCACTCGGAATGGAGAAATTGTCCAGTATCATGGCATGGACAATTCGGGAGGCGTGATAAGAAATACCCAACAATTATGCTTGAGGTAGTTGCTTCTCAGGATTTGTGGATTTGGCATGCTTTTTTTGGTGTAGCAGGCGCCTATAATGATATAAACGTTTTAGACGTTTCTCCATTATTTGACGACCTTCTTAATGACTTGGCACCTATAGCTTCGTTTAGAGTAAATGGGGTTACTTATCCGAACGGGTATTACTTAGCCGACGGGATTTACCCACAGTGGGCTAGTTTTGTGAAATCGTTCACGGTTGCAAGTCCAAAAAACATACATTTTAGAAGAAAACAAGAAGGAGCACGAAAAGATGTCGAACGTGCTTTTGGTGTTCTTCAAGGACGTTGGGGAATATTACGTCAACCGACTCGATCATACAGAGTAACCACCATTAGTATAGTCATGTATAGTTGCATCTTACTGCATAACATGATTTTAGAAGATCAAAAAATGGCGATCGGTCAAGAACATGAAGTCGAATTTCGTGTTGATGATACTAATGATTTGTTTGTTAATCATTCAACAAGAATGCAACGTCGTTGGATAGATATACATGACACGAACCGTACCAAAACAAATGAGTTACGGGATAAAATTTCGCATCTTTCATTTCAAAGAAACCTTATGGAACACCTTTGGGCACGACGTAATCAAGATGAAAATGAAGACGAAGAAATGGAGGATTTGCCTTTCCATTTTATGTCATTTGTATTTTTTTATATGATATGTTATGTTTTTATTTACGTTGTAATGTTTTTAATTTGAATGAATAAAGTAAATTAGGATTTGAATAAATTTATTTGTTGAGGGTAGTTTTTGAAAAAAAGTAAAAAAATGGTTAAATTGGTGTGGAAATGGTGTGATGATAACATGGTTGTTTTTGGTGTGGATGTGGAAGTGAAAACGCTGACGTGGCGGGATGTTTTTTGGTGTGGTGGTGTGACCACTCCTTGTGCTCTAACGGTCCGACGAAGTCACAGGTGCACCTAAAATTGCACACTTGAAAACATCACGAAACCTTGAGAGAGCCATGGCAGAGAGGTATCCTCCACAGCTCCACCCAGTGGTGGATCCAGCGGCTAAACTAAGGTGGTTCTTTTGGCTTTCTTGTGATGACGAAATTCGCTAGTCAATATATTGAGCCGGTCGTGTTCGGTGGGTCGGGTCTAGTCGGGCAAAGTCGGTTTGGTACAATGAGTTAGAATATAATAAAAAACTTAAGTTTCTAACCACTGCTTTAATAAGATATGTACAACATGAAGCCATCAATGTTCAAAAACTAGCTACTTATTCATCCGTTTATATAATGTTTAACAAATATGAATATTATATCCTTAATAAAAGGG
Source organism: Glebionis coronaria (assembly GCA_025667525.1). Taxonomy (NCBI): domain Eukaryota; kingdom Viridiplantae; phylum Streptophyta; class Magnoliopsida; order Asterales; family Asteraceae; genus Glebionis; species Glebionis coronaria. Next base: position 57,787,149 of record CM046881.1, read on the forward strand.
GGGAATCTCAATTCCCAATGAACAGTTCCCGCTCACACACAGAACATATTATATTCTCTCTCCTCACAAATCACGCACAAAAATAAAATAAAAATCTCTCACACTAAATTGGTTTGTATGTGTCAATGATCCTGTAGCACTTCATTCTTCTCCGCCATTGATCTTGAGCCTATTCTTGTAGCAGTCCTTCATTTGTTACCGTTGATTATCACATACCTAAAAAATGTATCCCCATATGTGGGTTTTAGTGAGATCAATAAAGAAACAACTCTCATTTGGATCTGGGTTCTCTCTAGAAAAATATCGGATATGGGTTATAGTGAGATGATCGATTTAACTAGATGGCATAAGTCACCGCAGTGGATAACTTCAGGTTTGTTATTAATTATGGTTTTCGATTTTTTATAATGTATAATTATGGTTTAGTTTTAATTAATTTATCATTTGATATTATCTGATTTTGAAATTAGGCCTGTCATGCGATTTTCGAATTAGGGTTTATGCCAGAAATTGGGGAAAGATATGTGTCTCCATTCTAATTAACGCTTACCAAATCTAAGTTCCATAATTTTTATTTGAGAAGGGCGTCTATATTATACTGAAACATTTTTTGGGTAAAAAGAAAGAGATCAGGTTGTGATGCATTCAAATGAGAACCTTATGTTTGATAGGCTTCTGTCCTGTTAAAGTCGATTATGGGCCTTCGATGCCACCGTTACTATCGTTGCCGCTGTTAATGGCGGGCGACGAGAGCTACGGCCGTGTGACGTTGGCGCCATGGTCTCATTAACCCACGAATCCGGGAAAATTATTCGCTGTTTTATTGTGAAAGGGAAACTATATTTGTGGGGGAAAGTATTTTGTGAAGGGGTAAAAAGTGCGAAATACACCATGTGCTTATCGGGTGTCACCTGTTCTCACAAAGAAACAAAAGCGTTGGCTACCAGAGGTTGGTACTTTAATTTGTCGGTTGTCTTGATTTGGATTGTGATTACCTATTTATGATCGTTGCGGATATTATTTTCGCATGCTGATTGTTATGGGTATGTGACGTTGTTGATACCTAAACGAGTAAAATCTGGTTTACGAGCCGTCTATAAAGTGTGATTATATTTACTTGGCAATGATGAGCCTTCAAGTATTGCGCGCTGCCGCTAAAAATGAAAGGATGGCAGAGTGCGCGAACTGCGTGCCTCAGCAACCTCCATGAGTGTGCCCACGACGTTGATTTATCTGAGCCACATTTTTCGCGCATGATTTGGTAAGATTCGTTCTATTGCGGTTTCCATTCATTTGGTAAGCTCATTTAAGGCAAGTGTAAATATTATCCATGTTTTGATTATGCTTACAGTTGGTTCTACTGATGATTAGAGTTGGTGTTTTGGGGTTTTATATGCCTGTTTTTGGTGTACCAAAGTTCAGTTGCATACACTTATAGGCTTTACTATAATAGATATAAAGTTGTACTATTTTTCTGATTGGGCTTCAATTGCTTTGCCTTATCTTTTTATGTGATGCAAATATTGAATATAAGAGAGGCTCTAATGAGTTTCTATCACATTTGATAGAAGTTGTGCACGTCCGCGCTTTGGTTGAAGGATGGCAGAGAGTGAGAAATGCTCGCTCTCAACAACCTCCATAGCCACGTACGTGTTTTGAGCTTACAAACAAATATCTGCATTCATAAATTCCGGTTTCTGTTGATGCGTGAGTATCTACAGTGTATACATAAATAAGAGGCGATTGCTTTCTTGACAAATATTAACATGTTTAATTTGACATTTCTGTTAAGATTGTTGTCTCTTAAAATTTAGATTTATGGTGTGGGTTTGATTATACATTCAGCTTGCAATTCTTCGTTGCCATCGTTCCTTTCGTTGCCGCTATTCATGGTGCGCAATAGTTGTGTCGGGTGTGTCACGATGATGATACACTCATAAGCTGCAAATTAAACATACATTTTATGAGTTGGTTTACCTTGATGAGGAAATGATCAATAACTTGGCTTGACAACCTCTTAGGTATGCGGCCATGGAAGACTTACGCATCGTATGAACCGTGTGCTCTTATCTGATCTAAACGACTTTGTAGCACAATGGATTCAGATATGATTTATGATTAATTGTTTGGGTTGTTTTTCTGGTTATTATATATTCCTAAAATTACATGGGTCTATGATGAGCTAAATGGCCACGGTCAAAGATACGATAACTCGGATCTTGGCGGGGTGACCTTTCAAGGTTGCAGCCATCCTCGGTTACAACTCCTTTTCCCAACTAACGCCTAATCTGAGCCTATACTATAATCCACTAAAAGTTTAAGCTCCAATTGGAATTATCGATTGTCCTTAAGCTGATGAAAAATGAAGGTTCAAAGATGGAATGATTTTGTGTTTCGTGGGCATTTTCGCTAACTCGGGTTGTTTAGTGGTAAGGAAATGAAAATGATTACATATTGGTGCATTTTTTGACATTTTTGTAGTTTAGTTTGAAACTTTTAGGTATAATGTTCCTGAATATAGATGTTGACTATCTATTTTTTTTCGTGCAGGTTAAATCTCTTTTTGGTGGTGTAATTTTTCGGCCGTAAATACCATACCAAATGCCTCCTAACAGTTTCCCTTCAAACTTCTGTTACAATAACCATCAAAGACTGCTGAAATAAGTTGTTACTGAAATAAGTTGTTTATGTTTCGGAATATATTAGGTTTTCTTATGGTGCTCAAAGAGGTATGTGATAGTGCTCAAATAAGTTTTTACGGGTATTCAAGGTTATTTTGATATTTGGGTGAAATTATATTATGCGTCTTTTAAAGCTTCATATTCAATTTCTTTTCAAGTCCTTAATTGCGGAACTGTCTTTTACTTTAAGGTCAGGCTGCGCACAAATATGGTGGAAAGTCACGCACCAACACGCATTCCATTCACTCGCTGTACAGATCAATCTCATTTTACCAACGCAGGTGAGGATTTTTTTTTCATATTCTTATTCTTCCAATTGCTTCCAACTTTTTTCTCTAATCTTTTTTTTATCTTCTGATAACCACTTTAAAGTTGTAAACATTTTTACCAAAGGATAGATCATTAGCTTAAGTAAGCGGTGGATTACCTTTACCTTTCCTGCATTTGTGTATACCTATAAATAAGATCCTGTTGGTTGGGTGGTGTAATTTGATTATACCCAAACACTATGAATCTATGATTTTTAATTGAACCTTCTGGACATTTGATCATGATTTAAAAAATTATTCATTTATAGGTCCTTGAAGGCAGAGCTTATCGCCTGCAACATCCTTGGTTGGGATTGTGAATAGATCCCAAGCTAATGTTAATAAATATACGGATATGATGTATGCAAGGCAGGAGTATTTTGCTACAAAGTCCTGATTATGGTCATTTGGTTGATAAAAAATTAGGTTCAGGTAAGTTCTATCCACTTATGTTACATGCTTCTTTTTGAAAGTGTCACATTTAGTCTGTAGTTATAGTTGTTAAGTCCTTGAAATGATTCACGTGGATGGGTTTTAGAAGCATACAACCCAGAATTAACTTTATACATATTTGAATTTGTAAGCAGCACATATGTCACCTTGACTGTTATAAATTGATTCACTGCGAAGATGATGAACAGAAGGGTAGGACTAGGAGTATACCTTACTAATTAAATTACTTGATGCATTAACAAGTATATATGTTGAAGTTTAGGGTGACATAGTTAGCGGCGCGTTCTTTTTTAGTTAAAAATATTGAGACACTAAATATTGATCTTCATATAGTAGTACTACATCATCAACCTGAAAAGTCATCAAATGCTTATAACTTTGTATACCGTGAACAAGCTTTCCCAAACACACAATGAGTCAAAGTATCATGCTTTTTAATATAAACTTTACAGGGAGCTACATTGTTTGTGACACTTTGTAATATGTTTTTTAATATAAATTTTAGTGGAAGTTGCAATAATATTGACTACCCATCGTATGTATTAGAATGCTAATAGTCATGTTACTCGCTATGGAATTTTTTTATATAAACTGATTCGACTAATGCTATGCATTGTTTCAGTTGGTCTTCGTTCAGATTAAGGTATGAAAGTCTTAAGAAAAAGGTATATTGCAATGTTAAATTGATCAACGTTGACCCATCCAACTTTGCGAATTCTGTTGTCCGGCCCCACTCTTGTGTTAACACTATCGTTCCGGCTAATCCTTTGCCAACAAGTTCTTTCGATGCTTGGTTTCGGCGGCCGGGAAGTGTTGCTGCCACAGGTAATTCGTTATTGTTGCTTTATTTACTGACTCACTACACAGGAATGTGTATAATCTCTTATGTGTTTACTGCTTGCAGGGTCGACGTTGTCTTCTGGCTTTTTGGTCAGCAACGAGGTTCCTATCGTTGATTTTCTACCGCCTTTGATTGCCGCACGTGCCTCAGCTAAGGATGCTCCTGTTTATGTTCAAGGTCCGTGCCCTGTATGTTTTTAGTTCTACGCTGCTCTTTGCTTCTTGCCTTCTTAGACTTATCTTATTTTCGTTTTTTCATGACTCACATGCTGTAGAACACCATGACCAACTGAAGGCGCCATTCGTGAGGCAGGCGTCGTCGTGTGCCATATCTCCATTCCTGGGTGCATTCTTCATGTAGAAACTAGAAGGGGGGGGGGGGGGTTGAATAGTTTCTCTTCGATTGGAAACCAAATTAAAATTACTTTCAATTTGGTTTGTATCAAAATTATCTTTTGCTTGAAGCTAAGTTGCATAATGATTAGGTTCAATTCAAATGCACTAGCAAAGATAATAGGTAAGTGTAATGATAATGAAATAAGTAAAGAGTAAGAAAGGAGACAACCTAGTGGGAAGACACCAAGATTTTTAGTGGTTCGACAACGAGGCTCTATCCTCGTTTCTACTCCACTCCTCGAGTACACCTACTCGAGATTTCCATTATATCCACAAGCTCCCTTCTTGGCGGAGAAAACCTTACATCGTCGCTTACATTATTTTCCGACACTAAGCTAAATGTCGAGACCTAATCTTTAGCTAGGACCAATCTACACAACATTGCCTACTTCACAATTTAACGACACAAGGCTAGATGTCGAGTTCTAATCTTAAGGTAGAACCAATCTTCACGACGTTGCCTACTTCACTATTTTACGACACAAGGCTAGATGTCGAGTTCTAATCCAAAGCTAGAACCAATCTTCACGACTCTTCACTTTGAAGCTAAGTGAGAACTTCACACAACACAACTACTAATCACTTTCAAGTTTAGTGAGAACTCACAAGACACAACCACATCACTTTATAGTTTAGTGAGAACTACTAATCAAATCTATTACAACTCAACTAGACTTATCCAAGTACACACATGTAGCTTGGATTTACACAACACAAATCCAAGCAAACACATATGCAATGGATGTACACAACAAATCCAAGTATCCATAAATAACTTGGATGAACACAACTAGTCCAAGTATTCATAAATACAATGGATTGACCTAAAACAAAAAAGGGTATCATGATGAATATGACTAGCTCATAGATACATCTTTATCACAACACTAGTGAGTGAGTGATCTTCTCATTGGACAAGGTAAAGGAGGGGATCAAGAGGTTAATCATATGTAAACATCCTTAACACTTTAAGTGATCATTTACTAATGATTATGCTATAGAAAATAGAAAGGGGGCTGAGAAAAACGTCCAAGAGGCTTGTTGGAAAATGAGATTTGACCCACTATTTAAAGGAGACAAAGTATAACGGATATATAACGGCTATCTGGGCGCAGTACCTTATCTAGCCCGGCGGTTCCATATCGCTAGGGAACCGCCTAGCTACTTAAGGTACCGCCCCTAAAGTACGCTCTGTTTTTTGTCTTTTAGTGGGGTGGGAATATCTGAGGTATTTGAAGCCTTCAAAGGATATTCTAACAGCATATGGAATATGCTATTTTCAAATTTTCATTTTCCATTTTAATAAAACATTTTCTAAAAAAGAAAGTTTATTAAAAAGTCTTTTGTCATATTAACAAAAGTGAGTTTTAAGGATAATCATTTTGATGATCACTAAGTATGATTAAGAAAGGTTAGTGATATGATTATTACCTTGATGATAGTGTTAGTTAAATAATTCGTTTTTATGTTTTACACTAAATGTGTTGTATAGTTTGTTGGGATCAAAACTAAGAAAGATTTGTTACACTAATAATGTTTTTAGGCATCACTTGCATTAACAATCTCCCCCTTTTTGATTACGACAAACTATAAACTCATTTGCATAGAAACACAAAATAACGAATTATTAACGAGTTTATTACTATCAATTCTCCCCCTTTGTCATAGCAAAAAGGTTAGCACAAGTCTTTGAAGAACATCTAACTTTGCTAGTAGCTCCCCCTTGGTGGTTGCTCCCCCTTGCTTGGGGCACCAAGTATATTAGCTAAGATGACATGCTACACAAAGGTTAGTAGAAAGGAAAGAAACACCAATATATATATGATCACTACCTACTAAGTAACTTGAGAGGGAGAGAGAGAAGAAATCTCAAATTAGAAGCAAGTATTTTGCTAAGTTTGTCCAAAAAGGTAATTGACAAAATCAAACTTCAATCCAATGAAGATGATAAGCTTGTCAATGGGTTAAAGTTTAGAACTGATGGAATCACCCATAAGTAATTGTAAAAATTAACCATGATCAACTCAAAATAGAACTAAAAGGATAACACACAAAGGTTACATAATAGAAAAGACACAACAAAGTAGATAGTCATACACACAATATGAGTATCTAAAGCAAAAGATATGGAAAATAAACCACAAAGCATAAGCTATTCTAATAGTGATAATTTTCCAAGATTGCTAGAAAATAAAAGACTCTAAAGCAACTAAAGTAATAAAGACTCCAAGAGTATTTAGTCCTTTAGTTGGAAAATAAGACGACGATGCATCATTCGAAGTTTTGTCCACCGGAACGAAAACTTGAATAGGAGGTCGAGTGAGGAGGAATTCAAGAAAATTTAACTTCTCATACATATGAGCAAGTTCAATTTGTTGAAATCGACAACAAGCACACGAGGATCCATGATGCAACACAAAATCGGTTGATGGGGGTATGGCATCAAACCTAGGGTTTGGTGGTGGAGGGGTAATGGGTTTGGAAATGTTTTCACAATGCCTTGTGAGGTTTGGGAAGGTTGAAAGATCATTGAGTTGAGGGGTATTGAAGGATTGTGGTGGTGGGGGAACATTTTCTTTAGCTCCGGTGATGGGGTTAATGGTATAAGTCTCATTCCAATACTTGATTGGAGAGAAGGTAGGGTTTTTGGGTGGTTTGGAAGAAGATGGTTCATTCTTCTTGATTCAAATAGGTCGAACCGAGATTTTCGGTTTCTTTGAAAGCTTGGATGAGGAAGCTTTGGGTGAGTGAGGTTGTGACAATGAAATGTCAAGGTTATGAAAGGATGAGTTAGGCATTGTTAAGGTGTGAGAACAAAATCTCAAGGTTGGGAAGGTGTGAGAATGAAATCTCAAGGTTGGGAAAGTGTGAGAATGAAATCTCAAGGTTGGGGTATAAGTAGAATGTAATCAAGGTAAGAATTTGAATACAAAAAATGGAGTGTCAAGGAATGTTTAGTCAATTTGAGTAAACAAGGAATCTTGACAGGGTATAGGGTTTTAAAAGTTTTGAACAAAAAATCGTCAAAAATTGATTTCTGTCCGCGGTACCTTAAAGGGACCGGCGGTTCCTTACCACTTAAGGAACCGCGAGACTTTAAGGATCCGCGTGCAGTGGACTTGAAACTAAGTTTTTCCAGGGTTTTGAGAAAAACTAAGACTTTTTCAAAAAATTGCAAATCTTGGAATTTTACCTCTATTAGCACTAAATTATGCTAGGGTTGCATAAAGCAACACATTCACAAAGAATGTCTTTACAAAGGGTGACAAAATAATTTAGATATCATTTTGAATCAATTTTAGTCATGTTTTTAGAGGTTGTGATAGATTTAGGTTCAATTTTAATTTCAAATTAAAGTTGATTAATGTGCACATAAGAATAGGAACACATAAAGCTAAATCCATAGAACAACTTCATGAAACACTCATGAAGGAAGCAAATACAATGACAAATGAAAAAACTAACTAATATAAAGCTAGCTTAACATTAGATCTAGATGAGTAGTCTTCTTTGGCTTGGTTTTGTTGAAAACCATTTATTTAGAAAACTTCATCATTCATCTCCTAGTAGGAGGCATGGAGAACAAGGCAAGCAAGAACTCTTGCAACCTCCTATGTAGTCCAAACATTTCCATCCTATGGTTATGGATGATGTAGTGGTTGTAAAGACAACATGTACAACTAGGACCATGTGTTTCTTGAAACCCATAGTATGGATCACCTAAAAGGAGGGAAAGTGGAACACCCAAAATTGGAATGTTTGAGTTGGGTGGAGGTGGAGGAGGCATGTTATCCAAGGGTGATGTGGGTGAGAGTGGAGGCATGTTCCCTAAAGGGGAAATGGGTGAGTGTGGAGGTATGTTCTCCAAGGTTGGTGAAATGGGTGAGTTAGGAGGGGTAAATGGTGAAGTCGCCAAGGTGTCATCAAAGTCATTCACAAAAGGAATGCTTTGGATTGGTTGGGGTTGTGTGGTCACATCCAAGGGTGCACTTGGAGTGAAGGGTGAAGAGAGCTCATTCATTCTTGAGTTGAATGAAGAGGAGGTAGAACCAATGGAGTGGTTAGTACCATGGGTGGATGTTGTCTTGCATGGTGCAAGGGGTGGTGAAGGTGATGAAGAAATAAGGATATGAACCATCTCATTCTTAGGTGTGTGGAAGGATGAGGAGTTAGGCTTGGCTACCTTAATCCTAATCTTAAGTGTTTTCCTTGGGGTGTTTGGGGTGTTTGAGGTTTTTGTAGAACCCATGGTTGACAAGGGTGGTTTAAGGGTTAGGGAAGGATGTTTTGATGTATGAAGAACATGACTAACAAGGTGGGTTTAAATGGGTGAGGGGATGATCCAAACTAGTAATGGGTTAAAATCATTTTAGGTGAATAATAAATTCAGGTAACCTAGTTTAGGAAATATGCAGGTTTTTGCAAAAAATCATGCAAAGTTTACACAGATTTAAGAAAATAGTGTAAAGCAAAAGATTCTGTCAGACACAGTGACGGCGGTTCCTTATCTAGGACCGGCGGTTCCTTATCGATAAGGATCCGCGGGTCGATATGGAACCGCGACTAGAGGTCTTTCAAAAGTTTCACATCCCAAATTTTGGTTAACCCAGATTTTTACCAAAGGATTCATAAGCCAAAGTTAACTACTGATCAAAATCTAAGAAGCTAACTATCATAAGGCATGCACAAAGCTATGTAAATCACAAACATAATGGCATAAACAATATTTAGGATCAAAATAAATAACAATCCAAACATGTAGCATAAATTCATACACATCCAAGATAAAAAAAATTTGTTCAACATTACATGTTTACCAACATGTATTCTTTGAAATACTTCAAAGCTTTCACCTTCTCTTTTTGCCCAATCCCTTGATCATATTCCCCAAATACTTGAATCCCTTCCTTGACTCAACTCGATGTTCATGCAATTCACCTCTAGTCCTGAGATTTTCACGGTAGAGATGCTCCATGTTAAGATCTTCCGGTACTTCACTAGAGGAGTAATGAGGTGGGGGAGCTAAGTCTTCAAGTCCATCCACGAATGATGTTGATCCCAAAGTCAGATCTTAAACCTTAATAGCTTGTTTAAGGGTTGTGATAGAGAGAAAGAATTCAATCTAACACTAGAGAAACTTTGCAAAGCAAAGTAACTAAACAAGATGCGGAATATAATGTTTAGCACAAGAACAAATATGATTGAAACGTTGAACTTTAATATATCAAAGATATACAAATACCCTAAAATGGTATTAGGGTTTACAACCTTAAAGTATAATAATGAAAGACAAATGAGAAAGACACACTTTGCATGCTAGCCTAGTGAGTCCTTTTATAGCCACAAGGACTCACGTACAAGATCACTACTAACAAACTTGGAAAGTATTAAGGAATAATAACTGAAACGCGTAAAAATCTATTCCATGTTTATCTTTGACGGCATGGCCTTTGACTTCAGCAGGGGGACCAATCCCCCTGCCTTTGTTATCTAGCAGGGGGAACTTACTCTAGCAGGGGTATGGATAATCAACTAGCAGGAGAAACAAATAAGCATAGATTTATTCCCAACAATCCTCCCCTAAACTTGTGCTTTCCCCTAAAGACAAGTTTCTGAATAAATACTAGTTGATGAGGATGCTTACAAACTTTCTGGCCAAATCTGACTATGAACCATTCTTACCAGATCATAAGCAACAGGCTTTTTAGCATCTACAATTAAGTTAGCCTGTGCTAGATTCTTCAAGGTCTCCTGAGAGAAGGGATAATACCTATGATTGATCAAGTACACACTTATACCTTCCATCACTACTTCATAGACCCCAGAATTGGTAAACAGCTTCCAATACAACAAATTTCCTTTATTCACTGCATCAAATATAGGATCAAATAACTCATGCTCATACATCCTATGCATGCACTCCTAGATTACCCAATCCTTCTCCACACCATCCATGGTAGGAGGTTTTGCAGCAAACGTCTTCTTCAATATTTTCCATAGATCTTCTAAGTCTTCACTATCCAAAATCTGAAACATGACATCTAGACTTAGAAATGTCTGTGCAGTATTGTCAGCTCTTGTAAGCTTCCACCAAGTCCTCCCTTTGTGTTCATAAACAGCATATTCTATGATAGCAAACTTCTTTCCAAGTTCACTAGGTGAGATATCATCATTTTCCTGCAGAATTAGCTGTTTATCAATTTCATCATTTGAAGGCCTTTGAGACTCCTTAGTAACTGTGCCCAATTTCTCCATTCTCTTGAGTCTTTTGGCTGCTCTTTGTACATTAAGTACAGACTTCTCAATTTCTGGAAAACTTCCACCTGCTTGATGTAATGCCCCTGCTTGTGATGATGCACCTGCTTGGGATGATGCACCTGCTTGTGTAGTTTCCAGGTTTGTTTCTCCAGCTTTTCTTTTCCTAGATTCCCTAGCATTCTGTAGCATTTCATTTTGTCTCCTAAGATACTCAGCTTCCTCAGGAGTGTTGATAGTCATCCAATCCTCTACATCATACAATCGTAGAACTGGTCTGACTGCTCTTTTTATGGCTTCAAAACTCATATCTCTGAAGTCACCATCCTTCCACTTCCTATGTCTCTTAAGCAGAACTTTGTAGTGTTCAAGTTGCCCTTTCTCTGAAGTCAAATACTTCTCTCTCTGAATTTGATTTTCCCTTCTTTCCAGATACTCATTCTGATATTTGTAAACAAGGCAAGTCAACTCATACCTGTCTTCCAAAGGAGCATTTATTAACTCCTTCTCCCATTGATCAAGAAACTCTCCAACATGAGGTACCCTGTCATCTAGCTCTCTATGCATAATCTCAACCTGCGTGAGCATATCTTTGGGCCTCATCTTTTGCATTCTTTGGTCCTGCATATCCATCTCCTCTTGTTGTAGCCTGAGAGCTACTTGTGCATCATGTGCTTCTTGAGCCCTTTGCTGTTCAGGAGTTAAATGCTTGTATTTTCTCTTGGGCTGTTCCACCATGATTCCTTTTCCTTTGTCTTTTGGATCCACTGCTGGTGCTGGTTTCACTTTAGATGCAGGTTCTTTGATTGTAATCCCCTTCTGAGCTGGTTGCTTTCTGTTCTTTCTAACAAAAGTTTGAGTAATATTCTTTGCAGGGGAATGACTTACAGCAGTGGGATCAGCAATGGCAGGGGAAACTTTTGAAGTAGGGGCTTCTTCTGGATTGCCCATGGTGAGCAATGTTTGAGCAATATCTTTGGTTGCACTCCCCTTGTCACTTCCCTTATCAGCACTTCCTTTCTCCATCCCTTTCTGAGCACTTGCTATCTTTCCATGTACCCCACCAGGATATGAATAGTACTCAGTAGACCCTTCTGTATTTGGAACTTCCTCCCCTTTGGAAGCATCCTCATTTGTTGAAAGAATCAGTCTGGGCTTTCTCCTCCCCTCAAGAGTAGCAAGTCTGGTTTCCAAGTTATTGATAACCAGGCCTTGCTTTTTGACATCTTCTACCAGTTGTGCATTCTTCCTTTTCAGACTCATACACATTTTCGTCAATTCCAAATTAGTCAAAGGTTTCATACTGCTCTCAGTCCTAGAAGGGAATTTCTCGCCTTTTTGGATATCATGGAGTGAGGGAGAGGACTTATTGATGGTGTCACTGTCCTGCTCACCCCTTGAGGATGAGACAGTAGTGGCAGCCAAACCCTCAGGTTGCTCCAAACCCTTGGAGACTCTCCTCTCTGCTGCTTGTGAAGATTCACCAGGCAAGGGAGACCTGGCAAACCTGGATTTAGATCGCCTTTCTTGTTGTGGATCAGCAGGGGGTAAATGACTAGCAGGGTGTAGGTTCTTGGCAGGGGGATCAGCAGGTTGTTGTTTATCTGTTTGATTTTTGGCTTCTTCCCGTCTGATTTGGTCCATCATATTTGAGGTGAATGGAATGGTTTTGCCAGAGAACAGGGGTGATGGTGCAAGGAGTGTGGTGAATAGTTTGGTGGTATGTTTGGTTGCTGAAAAATAGTTTTTGTGTTTAATTGGACCATGATCACTCATATTCAGCAGAAGTTCAATAAACCTTGGGTATATACAAAACTTTGAGTTGCTTGAAACGTTTTTAACCATTCCTTTAAAAATCATTTGAGAAAAACAATACTTCCTCCCTGTTGAAAAGCAGATCAGGGTAGAAGCCATCTCACTACCAAACTCATTAAAAGCAGTGGTTTTTGGTGACAAACATTGCAAAATTGTATGAATCAAATATTTCCAATGAGGGGCAAACTGGCCTTTAGCAAACTTACATTTTTTATTTTTAGAGAGTTTGTACCCCAATTTAACAAGACCTGCAAAAATTTCAGCCTCAGAAAAGTTGGTTATCCCATCCTCATCATCAAGGAGAAGATTCTCCCTGATGGAGGCAAGTGTAATCACCTTAGGATGACCATCAACAGTGCTTTGAATTGTAACCTCTCCATTCACTGTTTTGGTCATGGCTTTAGACCAGAACTGCTGAATGTGTGAGGTATAGATTCGAGGATTGATGAGAAGGGCCACTATAAAGTATGAAGACTTTAGAAAGGCCACAACATCAGCAAAATCGTTTGGTTCATCATGTAACAACGCAATTTGGTTATGATTAGCAGCAATTTTGAGAGTCATGATAAAGTTTGAAAATAGTTTGAAGGTTTATAAAGGTGAGAGATAGGTGGGATTAAGTCGAGAGAGAGAGATGGACCTGCTGGTGAAGGGAATTAAGTTTTTATAGGCGAATTAAAGAGCTGTGATTGGACCAAAATTTTCAAATTGCAAAAATATCAAAGATAAATCTTGATAAAAAAGTAATTTATTTGAAATAATAAAGAAAAGATTACCAATCAGCGAAGAAAGCGCCTTAAATATCTTTTAAAAACAACAAAATATTCCCTAACCAAAATTTGTGCAAGCAGGCCCAACGGCTATGAACAGGGTAACGGTATTGTCGGTCAACGGTCAAACAGGGGAATGTTATGAAGGCAGGGGAATCAAAAGATGAAAGCAGGGGAAACTTTCCTAGGGTTATTGGACTAGTCATGGAGAGACCAATGCTAACTAGCTCTGCTCTAATACACACACTTGTATACACAAGATAGATACATAGAAACTCAAGAGTCCTCTATTCAACAAAGGTCCCAATACAAAAAGTCAACACACAAGTCACCCTGCACCAGGTTAACCCAAGAAAACATGCATACCCCAGTCACCATCCCTACCTTGTCCCTTACTTATGGTCAGTCAGTCTTGGCAATGTGTGCCACACCTTTGTATTTGAACAGCAAGTTGTTTTAATAGAGAAATGTAAGCACCCATTACAGTGCCTCAAGGTTTCAGAGTTCTGACAAGCTTTGCAGCTAGTCCTCATTACCCTGAACCCTCACTCACCAGTGGATATGATCTAAGATCATATATGAGTATCCTAAGGATACCCTGAGTCCTAAAGGTGTGACCTAACCTCCCCTGAAACATAGAGTATATACCTGATCCACCAATGAGAATAGTATGCACCATATGAACTTCTGCATTGTTAGTCTAAAACCACATATAACCACTTTTGTAAAAAGAACACACCCAGCTAAAGAGAAAAATTCTCTTAGCAGGGGAATGAACCCCCAGCAGGGGAATCTGTGTTAAAAAGCAGTGGAATAAAAAGTGATGAAAATGGACTAACAGTTATACAACAACAGCAGTGAAACAACCCTGATCATACATGACAAAAATAGACATCATTTTTAAGGGGTAACCATTCCAATACCTGCAACCAGATACTGAAACCTCCCTACTTCAAAAGCTTTTGTTAAAAGATCAGAAACATTAAGTTCTGTATCAATTTTCTCAGGGACAATTAGTCCTTTTTCAAAACAATCTCTGATAAAGTGATGTCTAATTTCAATGTGTTTAGTCTTGTTATGAAAAACAGGGTTCTTAATAATGCAAATGGTGCTGTTGTTGTCAATGAATATCTTGGTTTTAAGAAAGTTATACCCATAATCAAGCAGTTGATTTTGCACCCAAAGTGCTTGACCACAACATGCAGCAGCTGCTACATACTCAGCTTCAGTTGTGGATGTTGCCATGATGGTCTGCTTCTTACATTGCCAAGATATAAGTCTGCTTCCCAAAAATTGGCATCCTCCTGTTGTAGACTTCCTATCATTGTTGTCACCAGCATAATCACTATCTTAATAGGCTATCAGCTCAAATGGTGACTCTTTTGGATACCAAAGTCCTAAGGTGGGATGACATTTTAGATACCTAAAAATCCTTTTCACAGCAAATAAGTGACACTCTGTTGGTGACACCTGGTATCTTGCACATAAGCAGACTGCAAACATGATGTCAGGTCTTGAAGCAGTGAGATACATAAGAGACCCAATCATAGACCTGTAGTTCCTGACATCTATAGGCTTTCCAGGACCATCTTTACCCCATGGATGATCCTTGTCCATTGGAGTGGACACCTTCTTCCCACCAGACATGCCAAACTTCTTTACAATCTCAGCCACATATTTGTCTTGTGAGATAAATATCCCATCTTTCCTCTGCTGGACTTGTAACCCCAAAAAGAAGTTTAGTTCTCCCATGGCACTCATTTGAAATTTATCCTGCATCAGTTTGGCAAACTCCTTGCTAAGCATAGAGTTAGTGGATCCAAAAATGATGTCATCAACATAGACTTGTACTAGCAGAAGGTCACCCTTTTGTTTCTTGGTAAACAGGGTCTGATCAATCTTCCCCCTACTGAATCTATTGTCTAAGAGATATTTAGAGAGAGTACCATACCAGGCTCTGGGAGCTTGGTGAAGTCCATACATAACCTTTTTCACCTTGTATACTCTGTCTGGATGTTCTGGGTCTTCAAACCCTGGAGGTTGCATAACATAGACTTCTTCATCAATGGTTCCATATAGGAAGGCACTTTTCACATCCATTTGAAAAACAGTGAAGTCCATGAATGAAGCATAAGCAAGAAATAATCTAATGGCTTCAATCCTGGCTACTGGAGCAAATACCTCTTCATAATCAATTCCTTCTTCTTGAGTATACCCTTGTGCCACTAGTCTTGCTTTGTTCCTGACAACTATTCCCCTTTCATCCTTTTTGTTCCTGAGTACCCACTTTGTCCCAATAGGCCTTGACCATTTGGGACAATCTACCAAAATCTAAACCTCTTGTATGTCAAATTGTAAGAGCTCCTCTTGCATGGCTTCAACCCAGCTTGGGTCATTTAAAGCCTGAAAAATCTTCTTTGGCTCTTCTTGTGACAAAAATGCAGTAAACAGACAACATTGCATGTTGTCATGATTGAACTTCATGGTGATGTTAGCAATGAAGCTGTGCTCCTTTGTTGTGTACCTTGTATGTCTAGGGGCTTCAGGATTACCAATGATTTGAGAGATAGGGTGATCCTTATTGGTTCTGTAGGTAGGCTGCATGATTACTTCTGTTTCATCTTCTTCCAAATCAGAATTGATGGGGCTATTTTGATTAGGAAAGAAGTCCTCAAAGGAACTTCCAAATGATATAGCATGACCTAGATATGGGTGCTGGTGAGCAGAATGAAGCTCTGAGTAACTAGGACCTCCACTCTTGATGATTCTGCTTCCAGTGCTGGATATAATAGGACCATCAGTTATGGGTGTAGATGATGAAATAAGTGGGGATTCTCTTTCTGCATCATTAGTATCATTAGCAACAGGATCCTTTGTGGAAGAGGAAGCAATTGGTCTAGCAGGGGAATCCTGGATTCCACTGCCTTCAGCCATTCCGCTGCTTTCAGCAAGTGACATAGCAGGGGATGAGATTGGCTGTTCTTTTCCTAGAGAAGAATTATCTTCTTGAACATCAGCTTCAATAGGAAATAATGAGGGTACATTCATGTACCTCAGGGGTGACTTCTCTGCACCAGTTGTTTCTTGAGTACCTGAAATGTTAGTATTCTGCAAAGCAACATGTACATAATTCATAGACTTTGAAAGTACTTCTATATCAAAGAACCAGTCAGGACCTGTTTGAACATCTTCAGGTTTGTCTTCAAGAAAGTTCACATGAAGATTTTCTGTGATTTTGCTTGTCTTCTTGTTGAAGACCCTATATCCCTTGCTGTTTAATGAATAACCCACAAAGTATCCATCATCACCCTTTTCACTAAACTTACCTAGATTGTCAATAGTGTTCAAGATGATCACATGACATCCAAAAGGTCTGAAAAAGTCAATTAAAGGAGGTCTTCCATTGAACAGCTGATAAGGGGTCTTGTTGTGTGCCTTAACCACCAAGGCCCTGTTTTGTACATAACAAGCAGTGGATACAACTTCAGCCCAAAAGATAACTGGAAGTTTGGAATCAGACAGCATAGTTCTTGCAGCTTCAATGTGTTGGAAATACGTTTTTCCCAATAAAGTCTCGGTCACATCTTAGTTAGCATAGATCACGAGATATAGAATATTTAGAGCTTTGTAACTTGGAGCGACCTCCCTTAGGGGGAGATTGTTGGAAATACGTTTTTACGTATTTATGAAGGATCGGTCGCTCCAACGATATATTAATGTATTAGGCTCGTGATCCAAGTATAGCCCATATAGCCCACATGTAGGGTGGGCTATATATAACCCCTCCTAGCATGTTAGGAGGGGTGGTTGTTGATTTCACATTTTCACTAATTAATCTTTACTTTCTCTCTCTACTTTTCTCCCTTCTCTCCTTTCTCTCTCTACTCCATCATCTCCTTCCTTCATCTTTCTTATATTTATCATTTAATCAACCATCCAAATCCATCTAATCAACCATGTAGAATAGGCCAATAATATCGTAGACCTTCAATTGGTATCAAGAGCATGGTTAGTTTGGTTTATTCTTGTTTTTCTTTTGTTTGATTTTGATGGGTTTTGATTTAATCATGCTTAAATATTAAAAAGTTTGTATTTTTTATAAAAAGTTTGTGTTTTTATGTGTTAAATCATGTCAAATCTTTAGATTTACTTACTTTTTAGATAAAAATCACAAATTTTTGTACAAAAATAAAAAAAAATTCATTATCAAATCTTAAAAAGTTTGTGTTTTTATAAAAAGTTTGTGTTTTTCTCTTTTTAATTTTGTATTTTTTTTTATTAAATCCTTTCTATTTTGATTGCCTTTTTGTTTGAGTTCCTTAAATTGAACATTTAATTTTATCCTTTTTTATTTTTTTTAATCAATTTCCACTTTAATGTTTTTTTATTATTAGTTTTTTCTTTTATCAGTTTTTTTTTTATAATCAGTTTTTTATATAAATTTTTTAATCAGTCTTTTCGTTTATCAGTTTTATCATTTTTGGCTTGGTCAACTGTCAAACTGTCCAAAGTTCCATCATAACTGTCTAAAATCTGTCCCATCAATTTTTCAACTCATCAAAGTTCCGGACGAAAAAGTTCCGGACGAACAAAAAAGTTCCGGGTGAACGAAACTTCCGAGTGAACGAAAAGTTCCGGGTGAACGAAAAGTTCCGGGTGAACGAAAAGTTCCGGATGAACGAATAGTTCCGGATGAACGAATAGTTCCGGATGAACGAAACTTCCGAATGAATGACACTTCCGAATGAAATCTTCCGAATGAAGAAATTTTCCGAATGAACCATTTCAAACATAACGGGACCAGACTCGACTAATCTTCTTTTTCGAACAAACAAACACTAGACTCGATTTGACACCAACCCTACACACGACAATCACAATTCTCTCGACAAACTGATTATTAAAAAATCACCAATCTCAAACATTTCGACACTTGATTCGACCCAGCCTCAAACACACACCCTCTTGACTCCAACCCCGTGTCATCACTGTGAACAAACCCAAGTACTCTCGACTCATTCCCTCGACTCACATCACACTCACAACCAACTTTAGACTCAACTCGAACTCTACTCACCCTCGAACCCACACCCTCAACCAACATCATCAAACAAACCCTCACGACTTCCTCACCAAAACTCAAACAGAACCCTCTCACACTCGTCTCAACCATCACCCACAACCCTCGACGCCTAGACCCTTGAACCCCTCACTCTATCGGACACCTCTTACACAGACACCCTCCCCTCGTCTAAACACTCTCATTACACTCCAACTACAAACAACTCAACCCTCGACAACAAACTCACCCCCTCACCTTACACCCTCGTCTCCTCTCCCTGACCCTCACATCATCACTCGACCCAACACAAAGACTCATTTTTTTTTCAAATAAAAACAATCTCGACTCAAAACATAAAACCGATCTCAGATTCAACTCATCTTGTAAATCTTTAAAGATTTTACGAGCTTTGAACAAAATCATCATTGATTCTTGTAAACATCACCAAACAAACCCTCTCTAACAACTCTAAGACTCGAACATCAAACATTGACAGAAGGACTCTACAGATGAGAGAGGGACTCAACAAATCAACATAAAAATACCTACCCGAGATTAATTATATGATCTTGAAGCCACGCCTTGTGTTCGTTCTGGTTTAAATTCATTTGTTTCTATTGATTCGTGGGGTGTGATGATCAGAAATCACGTTTGAGATTTAGCTTGTGAGTTTTTGTTGATGAGAGAGAGCGAGATTATCAACAGACGGAGGAACCAAAGTATAGATAAGAGAGGGTGAGAGTTTTTCTTTGAGAGAGAGAATTATTAGAAGATCTGTTATATTATTTGTGAAGGAGATATAGTCAAGCGGAGATTACAAGGATCCATATTTGTGAAGCCACGTCTGTTACAAATTTATTACCACTAGGACACGTTTTTTTTAATTATTTGACAAATCAAACTTAAAGTTTTTTTTATTATTTTTATTTTTTATTTTTTTAATTTTAGTGAAGTAAATTAATTTTTTAAAAAAAAAGTTAAGTTTACGTTTAAGATTTTTATCTTTTAAAAAGTTTATTGTGTATGTCAATTGTTATTTTTGGTTTTGGTACATCGTTTTGAGGCGGGTTTTCCGAAAGAACTAAATTAGTAAAATATTTGACGGCCCGATCATTATTTTTACCATTGCTTGGATTTATTCCTTGACGCGCTTTACTTTTTAAAGTGAACTAAGTTTGAATTGGTCTCCGGTTTCTTTTATCATCGCTTGAGCCGACAACATTTTTTTTTAACCGAGAAAAGATTTATATCATCCATCGTTGATTTTTAAAAGTTATTTACGGATCCTTCGAAGTTCCTTCACGACTTGGTAAATTCCGAAAACAACTACAATCACGATCATTTTTCATCATAATTAAATGGACTCTTTGAATTCAACGTTTCAAGAGGGAGAATCGCATCAAGTGCAAGCCAACACTAGGGAAAGTGATATAACTTCATTTCGAATGCTTCAGTATCATCTTGTCACTCTTTCGCGGATTCAAGGAGGGAGCGAATTTGTGACAATCTTTGGACAAGATCGTCATATATTCATCGACTCAATTTTAACCACTTTGACCCAACTCGCCGAGCAACTCACCAATGAAAACTTTAATCACTCTGAATCGGCACTTGCTTATAAGGCTCTTGTGACACAACTCACGCCTTTCCTCCAATTCAATATCATCAAGTCTGAAAGTTCAATGCTTTGCCAATCATTTCTTCGAGATACACATACCGAGCTTCGAGTTTTCCGTGATACAATTTTGAAACTCATGTCATCGGTCTCGTCTTCGATTTATGAAAGATCACAACTTCAGCAAGTGTATGATAATGGAGTGCAAGAATCAATGACGCAGATTCAAGAGGAGATTGATCATACGGTTGACAACTTGGAGCCTATCAATGCCAAGAGCACGGAATCAGGAGGACAACATGATACCAGTGGCACGTCAGGGACTGTTCACGAGATCTCTTTTGCTGACACCGTACCCGTTTATGACGAAGCGCCTACAAACATGGTACAATGTAATGTTGTTTATGATGTATGTGCTGATGACATACCGCATATTGAGCATTCTGAACCTAATTATGACAAACATGGGATGGAAAAGAGTGATAGCAATACCACTTCTGATTCATCCGATGTAAGTCATAATGGGGGAGAGATTGTTCAGAATGCTAAACATCATGATAATTGTCCTATTACTGCTTCATTGACTGCTTCTGATTCCAAGATTAAAGAGCTCGAAACGATCGTTGCTCGGCAATCAAAAGATCTTGAGGATGCCAAACTTGAATTTTCTAAGAAAACGGACAAATTTGAAACATACTTTGAAAAACTTGAAAAGTCAAACGTTGTTCTTGAAAGAAAATTGGATCAAACTGTTCGAGATTCTAAAGCTGAAAAGGATAATCTTTTGAAACAAATTCAACTGCTTGAATCTAAGTTGGCATCCCAAGATAACTTGCTTAAAGAGAACGAGACATTAAAGGCTCAAGTACAGGAAAAGGTCTTTGCTATAGCCGCGTTGAAAAACGAGTTAAGGAAAACTAGAGGACCTAGTGTGGACACTAAGCTTGAAAAACCATCAATCTTGGGGAAACCGCCTACAATTCAGTTCGTCAGACAACCGATTGTCAGACAACCTACTGCATTTAGATCCGAGCGACCACAATCCTCGAGACCGCGGTTTGCCTCCCAAGTTGATTTGGATCATATTTCTAGAACAGTCACTCCACCAACTAGGCCTAATGTGACTAAATCAGTTTTAGCAAGACCTCATCACATGATTGCCCCTAGTTTCTCTAAGAATAGTTCAATGAACACGTCTAGAACTAGTTCAACTGATGTGCGCCATGATTTTGGTCAAAGGGAAGCTATTCAAAAGACACATGTAAGAGATAATAATGTCCAACCTAGTCAGATGCCTTCTAGATTACCCAACACTGCTAACCGTAGCATGTCATCTCCTAGGAGCATCGATCAATCATCTAGGAAATACTCGGACATTAAATATGCTACTTGTAAAACATGTAGAAAATGTGTCTTTAAGGCAAATCATGATTCTTGTATCAAGAAACTACTTAATGAGGTGAACTCCCGTGCTAGACTTAAATCCCAGTGGGTCGCCAAAATCAAACCCATTGGTAAAATGTGGCGCCCCACTGGTAGAACTTTCACTCTTGCAGGAAACGAGTGCCCTTTAACTAGGATAGTCTCTGATTCTACGAAGACTACTAGTGAGGAAATTGCAAAGGATGATACATCACTTAAGCCTGAACTTAAGGTTTTCTATAAAAGGAAACGTTTGCCAACTAAGACAAGTGAATCATCCCCTCAGGCCACCTCTGACACAAGAAAAGAAAACCGTGAACCCCCACGTGCTTCTAAAATAGATATCTCTAACCCATGCAAAAGTATACAAACTCCTAATGAGAATGCAGGTACCAAAGTTGATGTTCCAAAAGAACGAAGCGGTCCAATCATTGTATACCGTTGAACTAAGGACACTCTTAGAGTTTGGTTGCTGAAGAAGCAGATATCGGAGAAACAAATGTCTCAGGGGATTCATGGTTAAGCTGTACAAGGACTTACAGTCACATAACAGACTGTAACTCGATCTCCAAAGACAGGAAAGTTCATCCCGATGATGACTTATCCTAAAAACGAGAAATTCATTTTTCTCGGGCATGAGCTTATGTTAAAAACATTCCACGTTTTTAAGCTCATGCACAAGGACTTATAGTCACATCACAGACTATAACTCGATCTTCAAAGAAAGGAAAGTTTATCGCCGATGGTAAACTTATCCTAACAACGAGAAATTAATTTTTCTCGGGCATGAGCTTATATCAAAAAAAACATTCCAGGTTTTTTAAGCTCATGCACTATGGCTCCTCGTTAAATGACAGACGACGACCCGGACTTCAGAGACAGGGAAGTTTATCCACGCAACGATAACTTACCCTCTTAACAAGAAATTAATTTTTCTTGGACACGAGCTTATCCTAAAACCATTCAAAGGTTTTAAGCTCGTGTATATGGTTTATCATTAAATATCAGATGGTAACCCGTGCATCAAAGAAAGGAAAGTTTATCGCCGATGATAAACTTATCCTAACAACGAGAAATTAAGTTTTCTCGGGCATGAGCTAAAATTAAAAACATTCGAGGTTTTTAAGCTCATGCACAATGCCTTACAGTTAAATGTCAGACTGTAACTCGAACTTTAAATAAAGGAAAGATTATCTTTTATGATAACTTATCCTCATAACGAGAAATTAACATTTCTCGGTCATGAGCTTGTATTAAAACATTCGAAGTTTTAAGCTCAGAAAGGATAGTGTATCTTTTAAATAAGAGAACTTTTCCTCGTAACGAGAAATTAACCTTTCTCGGTCATGAGCTTTCCGTTAAAATAGTCAAAGTTTTCAAGCTCATGAACACGACTTCTAAGTAAATGTCAGCTTAGGACTTGTTCTTCAGATAAAAGGAAAGTTTATCGCCGATTATAAACTTATCCTTAACAACTTCTCGGACTTGAGCTCGTTTTGTAAGATATTCAACATCTTAAGCTCAAGTAAATTTGGTTTTCAAAACTTTGAACACAATTTTTCGAGAATTTCTCAAAAGGTTTTTCTAAATCTTTCAAAATTGTGTGTTCAAAAATGTTTTGATAAAAAGAGCATGTCTTCTGGAATCGATAATATTTACGATACTAGAAATGTCATTCAATAATGACACGGGGTTGTAAATAAAGTTCGAGCAGAAGTTCAAACTTTTAAAACATGCTCAAAATGGTTTGCTATTATTTCAGATAGCAACCCGCTTTTCATAATCAAGTCAAGCATTTCACTGGAATGTTTTGACTCAACAACGGGAATTAATTTTCTCGGGGACGTGACGAGGTGACCAACATTCGTGAACAAGAACCATGTGAATCTTTCATATGATGTTCTCCATCATTCAGGTCCTACCTCGTAAATTGTTAATCTTGTGAATTCATTATCATATATGATCTTTGCACGTGATAAATACCTTACACTTGTGTTTAAAAGGTATTTAATTTACGTTTCAGCACACCCTCATTAATTTGAGGGGGAGCTTGTGTAACTCATGAAGATAATTGGATTTGCATTTTTCTTCCCAAATTTTCTTAAAATGCTATTAAATCAATTGATATTAAAAACATCGATTGGGTTAATATTTTTAATATAGGGGAGAAAATGTGATTTAATATGGGAAATGATTAATCAAAAAAGGTTTGACTTAACGTGATAGCTCATCCCGACATGTGCAAAATGTTTTCGGATATCGTGGCATATGTTAAGGGGGAGCAAAATGGATTTGCACTTCAAAATGGATTTCATGGTGACATACACTTACCCAAAAACATCTCTATTCACGACGATGAAGATTGTGGTGACATAAGGATGGTAGGATAGGTTAAAGTCCAATGATTTCTCTAGAACCGGAGGAATCTTCCCAAGGACATTCCATAGCTAGAAATAGTAGTCCTTAGGAAAGATGGAGAAAGATTGTGAACGTAGCTGAATGCCGACCAAGTACTTAAGTTAGCACTGGAACAATCACAACAAGGTGCTAGTGATGACGTATTGGTAAGCATTGAAGGGGTTGAAGAATGAAAAAGAATTGTAAAGATAAAGGATGTAAAGAAAGAAGCCCTCCTTACAACTTAGGCAGAAACCGGGTCAATACATATGCTATTAAGATCATTGTTTAATGATTCTTAATATTGAAGACAGGCATCATGGACCCAGTGATGCAATGCACAACCCATCCCAGCTAACTCAGATATCTCTCAAAAGATATTTGTTTTATTCACACGGAGACAACGCATTATCTATTGATTTATTCACTCCGAATAAACTGGTATTGAAAAGGTGGCACTCCTCTCCAGCCTCCGATCACTAAAAATCCAAAATGCACGATCGAGTCTAGAGCCATTTGAGATCATCAAATATCTCGTTAGGACACACTTTCATATTTCTTTGCTTCTTCACACACTGTGAAAAGTAAGAAAGATCTTAAGAGTCCTACGCAAAATCTTCATGATCTTGCCTGAACATCCGAGTAATACGAAAGTATTTACAATGAAGATGGAAATCCTTCTTGAGCGAATATCAAAAAGCTCATGGTAGGTGACTTGTGCGATTCTTTATGAATCAAACTTGTGATAACTGGAAAGCAACAGTGGTTTAATTCTTAAATGAATTTAAACACGTTCCAGGCCTCTACGCAATATCTTAGTGATCTTGCCAAAACATTCAGAGTAATACTATTAAGTATTTACAGTGACGAATGGAAATCCTTCTAGTGTTAACATCAAACAGCACTTGGTAGGTAACTTGCAAGATTCTATATGAATCAAGCTCGTGACAACTGGAAAGCAACGATGGTGCGGTTCTTAATTGAACTTCACTTGTTCCAGGAACATGAATTGACGGCTTCAAATCATGCGGATAATATTATCCAAATGATTCACTCTTTACGTTCGCAGTCAGCTTTGGATGGTCGTGTAAAGAGAACGGGTTTACCCGCGAAATCTTGTCAAGGAGGTTCTTTATTGAAACTACACGCCACAAGTACGATATTTAATATCGTCCAACGGTCTTCACCGACTGGAGGTAAAATGCTACCGAATTAGAATGAAATGTTCAAGGCCATTTCATCCGTGTATATTGTTTGTTGCTAACTATCTTATGCAGCGTAACAAGAAGGTGGCATTGCGGTGTACAATCCAGAAGAAGTCGTCACCACATGCTTATACTACATACAATTAGTACTTCAACAAATTCAAGAAAGCCTGAAGGTCAAGTCTTCCGTTGTATCAAACTCTGAAGCTTTCAAGAATTTAAAAGTATAAGTATGTGGAACATGAAGTCACGAAGAGGCGAATGTTACAAGTGACGAATGCACAAGGTCAAGGCAAGAAAACATGCTCAAGACTTAAGTCAAAGATCACATCAAGCATATTCACAAGAACAAGATCGAAGACTCAAGCATAGATGCTAGGTTTAAGATTTTGTAAAAAGATGTGACCTCCCTTAGGGGGAGATTGTTGGAAATACGTTTTTCCCAATAAAGTCTCGGTCACATCTTAGTTAGCATAGATCACGAGATATAGAATATTTAGAGCTTTGTAACTTGGAGCGACCTCCCTTAGGGGGAGATTGTTGGAAATACGTTTTTACGTATTTATGAAGGATCGGTCGCTCCAGCGATATATTAATGTATTAGGCTCGTGATCCAAGTATAGCCCATATAGCCCACATGTAGGGTGGGCTATATATAACCCCTCCTAGCATGTTAGGAGGGGTGGTTGTTAATTTCACATTTTCACTAATTAATCTTTACTTTCTCTCTCTACTTTTCTCCCTTCTCTCCTTTCTCTCTCTACTCCATCATCTCCTTCCTTCATCTTTCTTATATTTATCATTTAATCAACCATCCAAATCCATCTAATCAGTCATGTAGAATAGGCCAATAATATCGTAGACCTTCACAATGAGTGTCCTATTCCTTCTTTCTGCCACTCCATTCTGTTGAGGTGTTCTTGCAATGCTGAATTGCCTCTTGATGCCTTTGT
Source organism: Glebionis coronaria (assembly GCA_025667525.1). NCBI lineage: Eukaryota > Viridiplantae > Streptophyta > Magnoliopsida > Asterales > Asteraceae > Glebionis > Glebionis coronaria. Next base: position 57,813,321 of record CM046881.1, read on the forward strand.
TAATGCAGAAAGAGTCCAGTTTCTGATTTCTGAACTCACCACCATTGTCTAACCTCATGGTGACTACCTTCATGCTTTTTGATAGTTCAATTTGATTGATGAACCCAATGAGTACATCAGCTGTGTCACTCTTCTCAAATAGAAAGAATGTCCATGTGAACCTTGAAAAATCATCAGTGATCACTAGGCAGTACCATTTCTTCATTATGCTTGCCACAGAAGTAGGACCAAAGAGATCCATATGCAGTAGTTCCAATGGCTTGGTGGTGGACATACTTGTTTTTGATTTGCAAGATGCTCTGTGTTGCTTCCCTTTCAGACAGGCAGCACAAGTATGTTCATTGGCAAAAGACTTGGAAGGAAGAGCATGAACCAGATTATACTTTACTAGTTTGTTCATGTTCTTGACATTAAGATGACCAAGTCTTCTATGCCATTTCTTACATTCATCTACTGAAGCTTTGGCAATGAAACATGTTTCATTGTCTTGGAGAGATATGTCCTTGAGATCAATTGTGTACATATTCTTCTGTCTTGGTGTTCTGAGTACAATAGGAGTGTCTAGTGGCAATACAAACTCCTTTCCTAACACCAAGCATTCAGTGTTAGTAAACAAGACAAAATTCTTGTTATCAGTCATCTGTGACACACTGAAGATATTGTACTTGAGTTCTTTCACCAAGTAGACATTGTCAAAGGTCATCCCATTAGTGACAATAGTTCCTTTTCCTGTTATAGTTCCATGCCCATCTCCAAAAGAAACACCATCATTGTCATGCAGGGGCACAAAGTTAGACAGGTAAGCTTTTTGTCCAGTCATACTTCTTGAGCATCCGCTATCCCAATATGCTCTATCATCCCTTGTCTTCTTTGTCACCTGCAAAAAGAAAAACAAATTAGTTCTTCTTGGGGACCCAAGCCATTACAGACTTGGATCTACCTCGTGTATCAATGTAGGATAGCTTTTCAAAAACTAAAGATACACCATTAGATTGAGTACCCCTTTTGGGTACCCACATCCAACGAGCTGAGGCTTTCACAGCTTTTCCCCATCTTCCCATGTTCATAGAAGGCAAAATTTTGCTAGCAGGGGATACCTCAGTTTTAGCAGGGGAATCCCTATGCTTAGAAGAGGGAACCCACCTTTTGTTTTGGCCTCTATTCATGTGTTGGTAAGGTCTAGAGCCAGATCTATATACATTCTGAGGTGTTGGGATGGTCACAGAAGTGCTGGGCTTGGTGTGAACATCATTCTCCTTTCTAAGTGCAGGAACAACATATTTGTCAGTCACCCTGTTTCTCAAGGCAGGGGCAACATACTTGGCAGGGGAAAAAGATTTTGCCCCTGCATTTAGGAGAATGGTTTTAGGTTGCATATCCTTTAAGGGATTTGCAGCCACCATCTCCATTGGTGCCTTACACTCTTGATAAGTGTGCTCAAAACTGCCACATGTGAAGCAGGGTTTGGTGTTAATCACAAAGTCTTCTCCTAATTGGTGAGACTTTTGGTCATTCCAATTTCTTTGATTACCTCTTACAGGTTTGTACATACCAGCATATTTAATGGTGGACTTAGGAGACTATGATCTGGACCTAGATTTGGGAGAGCTACTCTTTGAACTAGAGTCACTACCAAAAATTCCTTCTCTTGAAAATAGAACAGGGTTATCAATTTTCCATTGTTTTAAAGCAACCTGTTCCTTTTCAAAATCCCTAATAGCACTAGTTTTTACTAGGGACTCCTCAGTATCAAGATTATTAGGTATATAAGCACTTAGGTCAAACTCAATATCATCCTGTTTTTGAAAACAAGGGAGACTAGTCCAGGATAGGTCTTTTCTAGGAAAAGGTGCATGGATGTTGGTAGGGGTGGTGGTATGGTGGCATGCTCATTTTTAATCCCAAACCCTGTTTTGTCCCTAGGAGATTGACCAATTTCAACTGCTTTGGTTAAATCTTTTGAAGCTTTTCCAAAATTTTCAACGGTTTCCTCATCTATCTTTTGGTTAGCTTTGAAAATTTCAAGTTCAGCAGTCAATTCTTTTATAGATTGGTTATTCTCCTTGGCATCTCTTTCTAGAATCACAATGTGATCCCTATAATCACTTTCTCTTTGCTTATACTCTCTTATGGTGGACTCTAACTGTTCTAAAGCACATTTATAGTTATCAAGATCTTTATCACAATTGATATAGTCAGCTTTTACCTTTCTGATTTGATCATTCAAAGATTCAGTATTTTTCCTACAAGCTTTAGTACAATATGAGTCATCATATACCTCATTGTCAGAGCTGGAACTTGACATGGCCATAAGTGCAAAGTCTTCTTCCTTTTCCTCAGCAATCAAAGCTTGATTTCTTTCCACATTCTCTGTCATAGCACTCCAGTCCCATCCACTTGCTCCATCTATCCCCTGCATAGCTACCATGGCTTTAGCACCAGAATCATCATCTCTTGTTTCCTTTCTGTAGCTATTTCCAGTCTTAGGTCCTCTGCATTCCCTAGCAAAATGACCCTTCTTGCCACAGTTGTAGCATTCAACTTTTGTTTTATCAAACCCAGCCACATCAGAGGGATTAATTGAGATCTTCTTCCCATACTTCTTGTAGAACCTATTGGCTCTCATGCTGAGCAGAGCCATATTCCACTTGATATCCATCTCTTCTAGCCCTTGCTTACTGATTTGACTTAGATCTTCATGTAACACAGTAGATCCTTGTGGCCCTTGAGATGCTATAAAAGCACAAGTAGTATCAAGGCTGAATGTAGCTGGTCTTTCTTCATCATAGGAAGGTCCAGACCTGGTAGCAGGGGAATAAGTAGCAGGGGCTACTTCAATTCCACTGTTCTTGGAGATTCCACTGCTTTGTGATATGAATGCCATGTTAGCAGGGGAATCGCTGAATCCACTTGAGTTGGTGGGAATCGTTCCTTTTGACTTCATCTCATTGACAACAGGTTCAAAAACTTTTAAGTTATTGTATATGTCATCAATGTTCTTGTCGTCCAAGTCATCCTTATTCTGCCAAATTGCCTTATAGACAAACCATTCTTTTTGGAGGCTGTCAAGAAACCTGGTATTCACCTGCTCTTTTGATACCACAATATCAAAGAATTCCAACTGGGCCACCATATCTTGAAGCCTATTGTAAATAGCTCCAATTGATTCATCACCAATTGCTTTGAAAGAAGCAAAATCATTCAGCATTTGATTCTTCTTCTTCTTCTTTGTGGCTTCATTTCCTCCAAAGGTTGTGCCTATGGCTTCCCATAGATCCTTAGCTGTTTTGTATTTCCTGAATTTGGGTTGATGTCTATCAGGTAGAGCCAACAGCAATGAGCTGTGAGCCCTGACATCATGCCTTCTAGCTAGTATCTCCTTGTCACACAGAGCAGCTGATTTCTTCTTGTCCTTGCCTTTAGAACTTTCACCTTTTTCTTCTTCCTTGCCATCTTCAACCGCCATTGTTTTGGTGAATTGATCACCAAACTCTATAATCTCCCAAAGAACATAGTGTTCCATTTTCAGGTATTGTTGGATTCTGAATTCCCATAATTCAAAGTTTTCAGGATCCAACATGGGTAACTTGAGGTTATTGTGGTTGTTGCTGTTTGAGGATGAGTCTGAAGACATGTTTGCTATGAGGATTTTGTTCTTGATTTAGACAAAGTTTCTCAACAAGCTCTGATACCACTTGTTGATCCCAAAGTCAGATCTTAAACCTTAATAGCTTGTTTAAGGGTTGTGATAGAGAGAAAGAATTCAATCTAACACTAGAGAAACTTTGCAAAGCAAAGTAACTAAACAAGTTGCGGAATATAATGTTTAGCACAAGAACAAATATGATTGAAACGTTGAACTTTAATATATCAAAGATATACGAATACCCTAAAATGGTATTAGGGTTTATAAAACCTTAAAGTATAATAATGAAAGACAAATGAGAAAGACACACTTTGCATGCTAACCTAGTGAGTCCTTTTATAGCCACAAGGACTCACGTACAAGATCACTACTAAAAAACTTGGAAAGTATTAAGGAATAATAAATGAAACGCGTAAAAATCTATTCCATGTTTATCTTTGACGGCAGGGCCTTTGACTTCAGCAGGGGGACCAATCCCCCTGCCTTTGTTATCTAGCAGGGGGAACTTACTCTAGCAGGGGTATGGATAATCAACTAACAGGAGAAACAAATAAGCATAGATTTATTCCCAACAAATGAGTTTGAGGATGGGTGGGAATTACACGAAGAGTTGAACTGAGAACTAGTACATATGTCATCACCATCACTTGTTGGCATGTCCATGTCCTCATCATCCATCTCTTGATGATCGGATTTTTGCGATCCTCGATCACTTATTGTCTTTATTGCATATGCCTCTTGAATAGGAAACATAACCCGATGAACCGGGTAGAAGCGAGAAAGATCGAGGTGGGGAAAATCATGAGCAACCCTTTTGAAAAGGCGAGTAAGAAGCATAGCATAGGGAAGGTTTGTTTTGGGCTTTGAAAGGGCATAATTGATTCGTCGAGCGATATAGAATGCCAAATTGTACTTGGTGGATGTAAAGATGCAACTCAACATATGCACCATACAAGCCGGGATATGATCTCGGTTTCCACCAAGACAAAAGACATTCTCCCTAAGGATATTTGCCCATTGGACCATAAAATCCTTAAGGTCGCTAGAGAGCACTTCATATCGATTCACATTTCGTACATTTTAATGAAGGCTTCTCACAACGTTTCCATCACGCTCTTTCGAAATGATGTCAAGGATGAACTCTAGATCAATTTCGGTGAGGTCATTTGGAGGTTTATCGTAGGATTCCAAGAGAGCATCAAGTCTCCATTTATCCGTAAAACGACAAGTGCCTTCATATGGCACACCGAGAATTTCACCAAAGTTTTCGAGGGAGTATTGAATCAATTGATCATTCAACACGAAACGAATGAAAATTTCTCCATTGTATTCAAGCATGGAGTAGGTGCTAAAGAATTCAAGAAGGAATAAGGGGTAAATATCTTATTCTATGTTGAGCAAGCAATCAAACCCCGAAAGCTCAAACATAGATTGGATATAGGCATAACCCGTTATTTCCTTGTCAACGACTCTACCCTCATGGAAACAACGAGTAGAAAGGGATGGAAAAGTGTTTTGAAGTTGGGGGGAAGCATAGGTTTGGGAAAGGTTTGGCATGTATTGTCTAGTGTATTGATGATCTTTTTGATATTGTGAAGGCATGATTAGTACCTAAATACAAACAAGAAAAACATATTTCCAATCACTCATATGAAAAATTAAAATCAAAAAACGAAAATATGAGAATGTGTTATATCAATTTCTTGACAAACAAAGGATTGAATCCATATCATTCTTATGTTCACAATGTGTCTATTCCATCATTAACCAAGAACACATGATCTATGTTAGATCAACAATGGATTAGAACATTGGTTTTTCAAAACAAGGTTGTTAGGTAAGCATTAACAATGTCATTACCTACTTGTTCATGGGTTCATCTCAAATCCATCTTTTAATCAAAATAACTAATCAAAATTCGGATTTGTTCTACAAGTGGGTTTTAGTGATATCTTAATGAATATGAACCTAAGGAATCATAGTAAAATAACCATGTCAACCCACATTCCTATTAAGGTTTTAATTCAATTTCAATTTTAAAAATCCCCAATTATGAAAGGATGAACCCTAGAACAAAATAGATGAAATTGAAAGAAAATACTTACAATTAATTGATGTTAGATGAAGGATGAGTGAAACCCACAACTTGGAATCAATTAACTTGAGTGATTGAAGGTTTTTGAAGCTTCAACAATGGTGGAAAAGATGAAACCCGTCGGCTGTGTGTTTTTGGGAGAGAGAGATAGTGGTTTGAAAAGGAATAAAATAATCAAACTGGCGCTCTGACAAACTTTACTGCCCGCGGTACCTTATCGATAAGGAACCGCGGGTTTGAGCCGCCAAGATAAAGAACCGCCTATAGAGGCAGGTTTTTATCAATGAAAAACGCCAAATTTTAAAATCCAAGTTTTTCTAAGATACTTAAAAATATATCATGAACCTTTTAGAATAACATTGGATCATCATAAACACTAGGCAATATGTTTTAATGAAGGATTACGAGTTGAATCAAGATCGAAAAGAACCGAAACGGACAAACAACTACTCGTAACAAAACGGCAAAGTGGAGAGAAGTCAAGGGAAGTGAATCAAGACTAGGACCAATGCTCAAGGGATTAATGACAATCTTCAAATAGTGGTAACGAAGAGCTTGTGTCATATATAATGGTTTAAGACGTGCCTTTCCGGCAAAACGTTAAAAGGCTTTGGTAATGAATAAACACAAAGCAATTATTCATGTATAGACTAAGATCACTTTCAATAATAGTCTTAGTCTAAACCAAAATATGAGCAAGGTATTAATTCACTTTCTCTCCCACAAAGGGCCTACTAACCGTATGGGTGCAAACCATGATATCATGCTTGATACTTTAAGCTACTACTAACTCACTCTACATCACCATAGTGAGTCAAGTATCCAAGCAATGAAGGTTTGAGAGGATAAAAGGAAAGAATCACAAACCACAAACAAATGTCAAGGCAAGGATGCCAATAGTAAGCACATAGTCATGTAATGATCAAAAGAATGATCAAAGGGCGTGTGGAAGAACGAAAACGTACCTTGGCCACAAGAGCATTCCAATCCATCACTGCAAGCCTCAAGAGTGACTAAGATGAATACTAAGTCTTCAATGACTAGTTATATTCCCACTCATCATTCAAAGATATTGAAGATCAATGAAGATGAGTCTTCTACAAGTGCAAGTAGCTCAATCCGCAATCAATTCAATGATTGATCTTCATGAGTACCTACACAAGACAAGATGCAATCTAGTAGATACATTTCAAGAGTAGATTTAAAATGTATAAATGCTACTAATCTAAGTGGGATGTAATATTACTAATTAAAAAGACCTATTTTCAAAGAAAAAATAGTTTTGACCAAAGAGAAACTTTAGTACAACTTGACCTTCTAATTTGAGGAGACAATGGATCGATCCAAGTTTCAAAGTACAATATACTTCAAATATCTTGAGTGACCATCGCTCTGATACCAATTGTAGAAACTAGAAGGGGGGGGGGGGTTGAACAGTTTCTCTTCGATTCAACCAAATTAAAATTACTTTCAATTTGGTTTGTATCAAAATTATCTTTTGCTTGAAGCTAAGTTGCATAATGATTAGGTTCAATTCAAATGCACTAGCAAAGATAATAGGTAAGTGTAATGATAATGAAATAAGTAAAGAGTAAGGAAGGAGACAACCTAGTGGGAAAACACCAAGATTTATAGTGGTTCGACAACGAGGCTCTATCCTCGTTTCTACTCCACTCCTCGAGTACACCTACTCGAGATTTCCACTATATCCACAAGCTCCCTTCTTGGCGGAGAAAACCTTACATCGTCGCTTACATTATTTTCCGACACTAAGCTAAATGTCGAGACCCAATCTTTAGCTAAGACCAATCTACACAACGTTGCCTACTTCACAATTTAACGACACAAGGCTAGATGTCGAGTTCTAATCTTAAGGTAGAACCAATCTTCACGACGTTGCCTACTTCACCATTTTACGACACAAGGCTAGATGTCGAGTTCTAATCCAAAGCTAGAACCAATCTTCACGACTCTTCACTTTGAAGCTAAGTGAGAACTTCACACAACACAACTACTAATCACTTTCAAGTTTAGTGAGAACTCACAAGACACAACCACATCACTTTATAGTTTAGTGAGAACTACTAATCAAATCGATTACAACTCAACTAGACTTATCCAAGTACACACATGTAGCTTGGATTTACACAACACAAATCCAAGCAAACACATATGCAATGGATGTACACAACAAATCCAAGTATCCACAAATAACTTGGATGAACACAACAAGTCCAAGTATTCATAAATACAATGGATTGACCTAAAACAAAAAAGGGTATCATGATGAATATGACTAGCTCATAGATTCATCTTTATCACAACACTAGTGAGTGAGTGATCTTCTCATTGGACAAGGTAAAGGAGGGGATCAAGAGGATAATCATATGTAAACATCCTTAACACTTTAAGTGATCATTTACTAATGATTATGCTATAGAAAATAAAAAGGGGGCTGAGAAAAACGTCCAAGAGGCTTGTTGGAAAATGAGATTTGACCCACTATTTAAAGGAGACAAAGTATAACGGATATATAACGGCTATCTGGGCGCGGTACCTTATCTAGCCCGGTGGTTCCATATCGCTAGGGAACCGCCTAGCTACTTAAGGTACCGCCCCTAGAGTACGCTCCATTTTTTGTCTTATAGTGGGGTGGGAATATCTGAGGTATTTAAAGCCTTCAAAGGATATTCTAATAGTATATGGAATATGCTAGTTTCAAATATTCATTTTCCATTTTAATAAAACATTTTCTAAAAAAGAAAGTTTATTAAAAAGTCTTTTGTCATATTAACAAAAGTGAGTTTTAAGGATAATCATTTTGATGATCACTAAGTATAATTAAGAAAGGTTAGTGATATGATTATTACCTTGATGATAATGTTAGTTAAATAATTCGTTTTTATATTTTACACTAAATGTGTTGTATAGTTTGTTTTGATCAAAACTAAGAAAGATTAGTTAACACTAATAATGTTTTTAGGCATCACTTGCATTAACACTTCATAAACCATTTTTCATGATTCACATGCTTCAATTGCAGCTACAGAAATAACCAAAACTCTCAACAAACAAGGTCCTGCACATGATATAGCCACAACAGGTAAACATGAAAGTACTAATATTTATGGAGAATTCACTCAGCGACTAACTACTTACAAATTGTCATAAATTGTTCCATATTTGCTGGTTGGATCCACCATCAACTCCTCCACCTTCATTACCAGGATTTGAGAACTGCTTAATATTTATATTTGACATGGGTACTCTAGACTGACTATAACATAATGTACTCTAAAACTGATAATAGGCTGCGAACATACTCATTTACAACTGTGTCTTTACAGAGTAACATGTATGGAGTTCCTATTTTCTGTTGGGATTGAAATTTCCATCATCTATATTTGTATTTGGTCATTGCCTGATTGGTCATTCTAACAACGTTACTAAACACGAACACAGCCCGCCGCGGCGAAGCGCGGGCACAAATCCTAGTTGTAGTTAAAAAAAGCTTTACTAAAGTCAAAGTCACATGTATGACACTTGGTACAGTATTAATTTTCACCAAAATTAATCAAGTACTAATATATTAAATTACTTCATCTTCCCCAATACTACCTCTTCTTTCTCTTTTCACCATGTTTTTTCTTTTCTTCCTCATTCTTTTTCTTCTTCATCAACTATTTTCCATCAAGTCCACCTTAATTTTCATCTTCTTCTATGTTTAATCCGTCTCAAGGTGGTTCCTACCGGTTTTCTAAGGTAGGTCTTGATAAACACTTACATATCGCTTATAAATGAGTTTGGTTTCTAAGGAACCACCTACCATAGGCATAGGTCCGCCTCTGGCTCCACCCATACAATCACATATTATTTGCTTTTGCTAGCCCTTCTTTGATCAGCCACTCGGCTCCATCAACCTGATCCTCAGCGTCAAAACACCCAAAGTTGTGCTTTATTGCAGCTTTAAATGCTAGTCCTCGTCGGGAACTACCCCTGTTATCCATCTGGAAATGTACATCGAGGTACAGAGAAATTAAGAAATTGACTAACATATCAACCTTAAGTTATAATTTATATCTAACAGACGAAAGAGTAATTAAAACATGTAGTTAAAAGAAAACAGGCCAAACAAGTAAAAAATGCTCCTAAAGTTCCCCATTTAAGGCTTAAGAACTTCAAAATCCTTTTATAAAGGGACTAGAATATTTCAAACATAGTTATGCAAATATAATTAAGAAATTAACTACTAATAATTAAGTTTAACACTAGAACAAGAAGTTTAATAATAGATCAAGGGATATGAGGATTCATAGTACAACATTCATTTATGTTGCAGAATCTAGGTTAGTAGCTAAGGTTGCGAACTAACCTTCCATTAACCATTCTTTGGGTCCATCTCTTCCTAAAATCTTTTTTTGGGCAATCATGCATAGCTCATCAATTTAATTATGGAGTTGATAAATGTTGAATATTAGTATCATACTAAAACTGGTAGGCTTTTAGTTTTAGGGATAAACTCGGTCATTTTAGTGAAAATTTGTCTTGCCCAACATGACCTGATCAAGTTACTTTGGTTTTATTTCAAAAAAAAGTTGGTTCAAGAAAAGTTAATTTGGTCATAGAGATACTTTTTTCTGGTTGGGGGCACCTAGGGGCTAGGGAACACAAGAACCGAATTACCGAAAAAGAAAAAAACTGGTCCATTTGAGAAACCAACCTGTGTGATTTTGATTTTTAGAAAAAACAAATGTTTCAGACTGTTTTCGGCTGCATACGAAAGAACGGAACCTAAACCGGAAAACCACCCCACCCGCCCCGCTATTATTTATATTTAACTAATTGCAGTTACTCATAGTTATTCAATAAACACGAAATATATGAAAACATAAACCCGTAACATAATAAAGTAAGCGAACACCTTCTTTAATTAATTACATTGGTCGTTCAATATATACATTATACTTTAATGACATAAACACAACACACCAAAATGTATAAATCCTAGCACTTTCTATGTATTTGATATGTCATGACTGCGAAGAAAATCCAATCCGCACTGGTGGCTGCTAGAGAATTAGTGCAACTATCTGGATCCTGATATGGTTAGTCGAAATTAGTGCAACTATTTCGATCCTACCAGATAAACTCGCAACCAGAATGTCTGTTGGTGTGTGGAAGGCGCGAATAACTTTATTGAAATTTTATCTACTAGTGGCTGGCGCACACCATGCCGTCTTGAGTACACCATACTCTTGTTGCAAAAGAAACGAGCCAACGTAAAAGAGTCAAGCGTGCATGCTCGAAAACCATGCTCGAAGATCCCTTAACTCACTCTTTATGTCATTATGTATGACGCGTTTAATTTGTCATTCATGTTGTTTTGAGATCTACTCATCAGCTGCAAGATGGTGAAAAAAGGGAGCGAGTTCATCATGTTTGTGTAAATCTGTTTGTGATTTTGGTTGTTAAAGTGAGTGATGGCTGCATAGAGAAAAGAGAGGCTGGTGAATTAGGGTTATGAAGAAATAAATTTAGGGTTACTGCTGTTGTAATATATTGGCTTCTAGAAAAGATGAAGTACTCATTTTTTGGACAGTGGCATTCAAGTTGTCAACATGGGAAAATATCAAGCACCCACTTGCTTGTGTGTTCAATGGACCAAAGGAGTTTACAAGTAGTATAAATAGAGGATCTTGGAACTCTGTTGAAGCATCCCATTCACAACAGAAAACACATACAAAGTGTTTTGTACTTGTGTCTCTTCTTTCTCCTAGTAATTCTCAAGTGTAGTAGTAGAGAGTTTGGTAATATTTCCTAGTCACAAGACTAGAGAAAAGGTGTAACTCCTAGTTTCTACATATTGAAGTATCTTTCCTTGCCAGTGGTTTTTACCCTATTGGGGTTTTCCACGTTAAATCTCTGTGTCATCTTTTATTGCTTTTCTTATTTGGCCGTATGTTTGCTTAAGTCCGGTGTCACTTTTCTCAACAAGTGGTATCAGAGCTAAGGTTGGGTGTGTGTATAATTATTTATCGTATGCTTTGTGGTTGCCACTTTATAAGTGTACCCTCCACATCAAAAGATAAATAAGATTATACTCGCTCAGAAGGTGTTCGTTACTATTATTAAATAATATTCGTGCCAAAAAGTAGATTGTGATTGTAGCAATGGCGGCAAAATTTGAAATCGAAAAATTAAATGGGAGTAATTTCTCATTGTGGAAACTAAAGATGAAGGATATCCTTAGAAAGGATAAATGTTTAGCGGCCATTTACGAAAGGCCAGTTGAGGTCACGGATGATAGTAAATGGGACGAGATGGACGGAAATGCTATTGCAAATCTTCATCTGGCATTAGCAGATGGATTTTTGTCGAGCATAGAGGAGAAGAAAAGTACGAAAGAGATTTGGGATCATCTCGCTCGACTTTACGAGGCAAAATCACTCCACAATAAGATTTTCCTTAAGAGGAAGTTATATGCTCTTCGCATGACGGAATCTACTTTGGTGACCGAGCATATTAATAACCTGAATACTCTATTTTCTCAGCTCACGTCGTTGAGTTGTAAGATATATCCACAGGAACGTACTGAAATTCTACTTCAAAGTTTACCTGACTCATATGATAAACTTATCATCACCTTAACCTCCAATATACTTCCAGACTATATAGTCTTCGAGGAAGTTGCAGCCGCTGTTCTAGAAGAAGAAAATAGGCGCAACAATAAGGAAGACAAACAGACTAGTTCAAAACAGGTGGAGGCTTTGGTGGTGACAAGAGGGAGGTCTATGGAACATGGATCTAGTGGGAGTCATGGAAAATCTAAAGCAGGGAGGAAGAAGAATGGTTTAAAGTGATTCAAATGCGGGAAGCCGGGTCACTTCAAGAAAGATTTTCGGGGTTTAATTACCTTTAATCCTCAAGGAAATGTTGCTAGCACTTCAGAAGACGGTAACGCTCTGTGTTGTGAAGCAGCGGTTGCAAATGAAGGCAGAAAAAGATTTGCAGATGTATGGCTGTTTGATACGGGAGCTACTTTTCATATGACTGCAAGAAAAGAATGGTTTCATCAATATAAACCAATCTCTGGAGGAGGATCTGTGTACAGTTGCAATGATCATGAACTAAAGATCATTGGAATTGAAGTATCATGGTGAAGATGCATGATGGTACGGTTCGTACTATTCAGGATGTGTGACACGTGGAGGGTTTGAAGAAAAATTTATTGTCTATAGGATAATTGGATGATCTTGGTTGTAAGGTGGAAATACAAAACAAGATCATGAAAGTCATAAAAGGCGCGCCTGTACTTATGATAGGAGAAAAGGTGGCTGCAAACTTATACCAGCTGAAGGGAGACATAATAGAGGAAGGAAAAGCATCGGTTGCTTCACATAGTCCAAGTCATAGATTTGCAGTAACATGGCATCAAAAGTTTGGACATATGTCTGAACAAGGAATGAAGATCCTTGTTGAAAGAAAGCTACTTCCTGGCCTCACAAAGATTTCTTTACCTTTCTGTGAGCATTGTGTTATCAACAAGCAGCATCATTTAAGGTTCAAAACATCAAATTCTAGAAGTGGTATAGTTCTGGAATTGGTTCATTCTGATGTGTGGCAAGCACCGGTTCAATCCCTGGGAGGAGCAAACTATTTTGTATCCTTCATTGATGACTATTCCAGGAGATGTTGGGTGTACCAAATCAAGAAGAAGTCTGATGTGTTTGAAGTTTTCAAAGTTTACCAAGCACGGGTTGAACTTGATTCTGGAAAAAGGATCAAGTGTTTGAGGACGGATAATGGAGGTGAATACACTGGTGATGAATTTGATACTTTTTGCAGGCAAGAAGGAATCAAAAGGAAGTTCACAACGGCATACACTCCTCAACAGAATTGAGTGGCAGAACGGATGAACAGAACCTTGTTATAAAGAGCAAGGGCGATGTTGGCAACTGCAAGCTTAGAAAAATCATTTTTGGCGGAAGCAGTTAATACCGCATGTTATGTGATAAATCGTTCTCCTTCAACTGCAATTGAGTTGAAAACACCAATGGAGATGTAGACGGGAAAGCCGGTCAAGTATTCAGACCTACATATATTTGGAAGTCCTGTGTGCGTGATGTATAATTCTCAGGAAACTACAAAGCTGGATCCAAAATCCAGAAAGTGTTTGTTCTTGGGGTATGCTGACGGGGTAAAGGGGTATCGCTTATGGGACCCCACTGCCCACAAAGTAGTCGTCAGCAAGGAAGTTGTCTTTACAGAAGACAAAATTCAAGATAATGAATAAGGTGATAACACTACAAAAGCAACTACATTAATACAGATAGAAAAGCAGTTTCAGTCGAGTGATTCTTCTGAAGATGTACCAGAGCACGAAGAAGAAGAGACAACTAAGTCTCAAGCTCCAGCGACGCGTACTCTTAATCGGGTAAGAAATCGTCCGACGTGGCACTCAGATTATGTTATGGAAAGCAATATTGCATATTGTCTTCTTACGGAGGAATGAGAGCCATCAACTCTTCAAGAAGTACTGGATAATCCAGATGCGTCGTTCTGGAAGGAAGCAATGCAAGAAGAAATTGATGCTCTTCATAAGAACAAAACCTGGTAACTAGTACCACTGCCGAGAGGTAGAAAACCCATTGGAAACAAATGGGTGTATAAGATCAAGAGAAACGGTAATGATCAGGTGGAGAGGTATCATGCTAGACTGGTGGTAAAAGGATATGATCAGAAAGAGGGAATTGACTTCAACGAAATATTTTCCCCTGTGGTCCGAATGACAACTGTGCGGGGTGGTTCTGGCAATGTGTGCTACGTATGATTTACATCTAGAGCAGCTAGATGTGAAAACTGCTTTTCTTTGTGGAAATCTTGAAGAAGAAATTTACATGCTTCAACCAGAAGGTTTTAAACAAAAAGGAAAAGAGAACTTGGTTTGCAGGTTAAACAAATCTTTGCACGGTTTAAAGCAGGCGCCGCGGTGTTGGTACAACAGATTTGATTCTTTCATCAGGAGCCTTGAATTTAACAGACTGTATGCAGACCCTTGTGCATATTTCAAGAGGTTTGGAAATGATGATTTTATCATTTTGCTGTTATATGTTGACGACATGTTGGTAGCAGGCCCCAACAAAGATCGTATCACTCCACTGGAGGCTCAACTGGCTAGGGAATTTGAGATGAAAGACTTAGGACCCGCAAACAAGATTCTAGGGATGAAAATTCACCGAGATAGACTTAGTAGGAAAGTTTGGCTTTCACAGAAAAGCTATGTGAAGAAAATCTTGCAAAGGTTAAACATGCAAGATTGTAAGCCAATATCAACCCCGTTTCCTACTAATGTCAAGTTATCCTCCAAGATGAGTCCTAGCAGTGAAGAGGAGAGGATTGAGATGTCTCGAGTACCGTATGCATCAGCAGTGGGAAGTTTAATGTTCGCGATGATATGTACAAGACCAGACATTGCACATGCAATGGGAGTAGTGAGTCGGTACATGGAAGAACCTAGTAGAGAGCATTGGGAAGATGTGAAGAGGATCCTTATATATCTCAAAGGAACCTCAGATGTTGCATTATGTTTGGGGATTCGGATCTTATTGTCAAAGGATTTGTTGATTCAGATTATGCAGGTGATTTTGATGGAAGCAAATCAACCACCGGGTATGTGTTCACGGTTTGTGGCGGAACAGTAAGCTGGGCTTCAAAACTACAGTCAGTTGTGGCTATGTCAACAAAAAAAGTAGAATATGTTGCAGCTGCTCAAGCCAGCAAAGAAGCAGTATGGTTAAAGATGTTGTTGGAGGAGCTCGGGCAGAAACAAGAGATAATTACTTTATTTTGTGACAACCAGAGCGCCTTGTATCTGGAAAGGAACCCAATATTTCATTCAAAGACAAAGCATATACGAGTTCAGTATCACTTCGTTCGTGAGAAAGTGGAGGAAGGAACCGTGGATATGCGGAAAATTCATACTGATGATAACGTGGCAGATTATCTAACGAAAGCAATCAGTGGTGACAAGTTTATATGGTGCCGATCCTCATGCGGCCTAGCAGAAACGTAAGCAACATGGAAGTGCAAGGAAGGATAACTGTGTGAAGATTGATTGAGCTTCAATCAATCTTCAAGTGGGAGATTATTGTAATATATTGGCTTCTAGAAAAGATGACGTACTCATTTTTTGGACAGTGGCATACAAGTTTTCAACATGGTAAAATATCAAGCACCCACTTGCTTGTGTGTTCAATGGACCAAAGGCGTTTACAAGTAGTATAAATAGAGGATCTTGGAACTCAGTTGAAGCATCCCATTCATAATATAAAACACATACAAAGTGTTTTGTACTTGTGTCTCTTCTTTCTTCTAGTAATTCTCAAGTGTAGTAGTAGAGAGTTTGGTAATATTTCCTAGTCACAAGACTAGAGAAAAGGTGTAACTCCTAGTTTCTACATATTGAAGTATCTTTCCTTGCCCGTGGTTTTTACCCTATTGGGGTTTTCCACGTTAAATCTTTGTGTCATCTTTTATTGTTTTTCTTATTTGGCCGTGAGTTTGCTTAAGTCCGGTGTCACTTTTCTCAACAACTACTTCCTATATATCCTTAGTTTTAGAGCTAGTTTTTTGTTGGCTAAGTATAACATCCGAATTTTTAAGAGTATGGCCGAAGCTAGTTCCTTACTAAATGAAACTTTGCAACATGTTTTTTTATCACTATGTAAAATACGAGTTTGGTTATAATTTTATTAAACGTGTAGCCGAATGTTTTGTTATACTATTTGGTGTTGGGGTCAATTTGTTGTTCCTTACAGAGTAGCGTAACTTTGAGAAAGTGATACCCAATATATATTGAAATACTGGAGGAATATTACTTGGGTAATTCGCATTCACTAAATTAGTTCACATTATATAAATACCGATTAACCTTGATCAACATCAACTAGGACTTCCTGAGGTTCAAATTTGAATGAATAAAGTAGGACAAAGTGTTTCAATTTCAACAGATTTGAATGTTGTAAACATTGGAGTAAATTGGGTCTATTTTTTTACCTATGTGACGGATTGCATTGCAGTAAAATAACCCAAATATTAGTTACTGATCAAGTTGCAAAATTTCATGTATGCTGAACGCAATGCAAAATTTCATGACAAAAATAGTTCAAATGATAGAATGATAAAAACTTGAGTCTCAAGATGACCAATCATTCTCTCTCATGTAGATTCTTATCAAGATTTAGTTGGTTAGAAATCAAAATTTATTTGTTTATACCATGTATAATTTTTACGACACGGGTGCAGATTGAAAATGAATATGGGTAGAAAGCAACGCATTTGGTGCAGCCGGTCATGGTTACTTGATATGGGCTACTAATGGCTCATGGTTCAAACACGGATATATAGTAGGTTATTTGCAAGCAAGATGCCGCTGCCAATCTTATTATACGTACAAACTTTTTACTCTCTTAGCCAGCATCCTGCTTACATTTTTCCTTTTTCAATAACCTTCTCACACCTTAATTCACTATTCATAACCATTTGCAATGACGTACTCACATCAACTTACGATTGTTCATGGTTTTTGTTATGGTTTAAATTATGCTTGATTCATAAAATATAACAATCATACTGTATATGCAAAAGTCCGTTGGGCCACTAAGTGGGCCGAGCATGCCTCTGGGCCGTCTGGGTCTTCCTCTCCACAAGCCTATAAGAAAGTAGCACACGTTAGCTCGCCTCGGGTAGGAGGCCCGAGACCAACTCTGGTGTGAGAGTAAGAATCTGATTGAGCCGGATGGCCAATAATATGTAGAGCCGAATGGCCAATGTAGTGTGTGTAATAAATATGAGTGAGAGAATGTCTGACTTACATTGAATGAGGGGGGTATTTATAATGTTGAGAACACTGTAGCGGACTGTAGCTCCTTGGAGGTAGCACTCCTTAAGCCTTGTGACCTGACAGGCCAACCCTTGGTCCAGCAGACTATGCGAGGCCTCTGGGTAAAAGGATGCACCGTTTGTTCCCGAGGGAATCTGTCCCGCTTTTGAGGTGTGCAGGCGGATGAGCCTTCTATCCGAGCGCCAGGCGAGTATCCGCTGTATAATAGGGTGCGCCGTTCCTTCCCAATGCATTGACACCACCTTCGAGGATTCCCTCTAGACTTGCGCTTGGTAGGTGGGCCGGTCTGCCAGACCGTACGGCCAACCTTGATTCTAGAAGATGGCTGGTACGTAGATATGGCCGAGCGGCCATATACGCGAACATGTCCCCCTAGTATTGGATTATCAATGTGAAGCGTTGGTGATTCAATACTTTAACCGTACTGTCGTCTCCTCCGTTTTCTCTTTTGTTTTGTGTCCATAACTCATGAATATTTTGTTTATTTTCTCTCTCTCCCTTTTTTTTGGTGCGTACCTACCCTCATAATTACCTCCAGTAAAAAATACTGGTAATTGCGCCTCATTCAATGCTTCTGGGTGTTTTGTCGGCCAGCTGGATGGCATTTATGCTTCATATGGTCGAGGGGTGTGCCATGTGTTTTTACTGTTTCTTGAAACGACCTTTGGTCAGCCCTGGGTTCTATAAATACCCCGTTCCTCTTCTCATTTCTTACCTTCTCTTTTTTTTACCGTCGAGAGCCGTGAGGTACATCCCTTCTTTCCAGGTGTGTCTTTTTCTTTTTATTAGTTTTCTTTTCCTGTCTTTCCTTGGTCTACCCCGACCTATCATTATGTCTTCGAACGGGTCCTATGAGCTTGGCCTCCCCAGCTAAGAGCAACGTGAGGCCATTAATAAGGCCCAAGTTATGCCCAAATTTGACATGCATCTCTATCATTCTGATTTGAGTTCGGATCATGTGCGTCGCGTGGCTGAAGCTTATCATATTCCACCGGATCTGAATCCTTCTGCTCCCTCTCGTAACTTTCGCATGAATGAACTCCCTTCTCACCTCATTGGTCTCTATCTTCACCACTTTTCTCAAGGTGGTCTTCGTATTCCTTTTTCTTCCTTCTTCCTCCGTGTTGTTGAACACTTTGGTGTACATATCTCACAGCTCGTGCCCATTGGTGTCAATAAAGCTACCCTTTTCGAGATCTATTTTCGTGGTTTGGGTGTCACTCCTACTGTGGCGTTGTTTCGCCTGTTTTACAAACTTTGTAAGGTGGGCGATTGGTGCTCTTTTCAGAGTCATGGCTCCAAACCCTACCGTGCCTTCCTTAAAGATGGTCCTACAAGTTTGAAGGGTTGGAAAGGCCTCTTTTTCTTTGTCGATCGGAGGGCGGCTCCTATCGCTATGCCATGGAGACATCATGACTCCAGCGTGGCTGATCCCCTTCCTAAAGCTTCAGAATACGACCCCTCGGATGCCAAAAAACTCTATGAATTTGCTATTCCCCTTCGTAGACCATATCAAAGTCTCTTATATGCTGGTCGTCTTACCCCTTTTTGGAAGTATTCAGGTTTCGATTGCGTCCTCAGTGGTCCGGCCGGGGAAAGTAATGTTTCCCTCTTTTCTCTTGCTTGGTTCTTTATATTCTATGCATTGCCTGACCTTCCCCCTTTTTGCAGGTGTTACTATGTCTGAGTTTTTGAGAATTCCCTGTTTTGCTGGCGCGTCCATTCGTAAGGGCAACCCTTTGTCGCAAGGCACGGTTGTTCCTACCTACACTAGTTCTCCCTTGGCTAAGGATGCTCCTATCCCCCCAAAGACCATTGCCATGGAGCAAGCTGAGACTGTTGATGCTAGGGTGGTTGCTGATCGTGAAAGGAAACAAATACGTGCCGTTGAGAAGGCCGCTCGTGAGGATGCAGTGGCTGGTGGTTCCCATAACGCTGGTACTAGGGCTACCTAGGCTACTACACATTCTAGGAAGTCGAAGAGAAAAGCTGATGGTGAGGGTTCCTCCCATAAAAAGAGCAAGGAAACTAGGGTTTCCGTCGTTCCTCCTCCGGCGCCTTCTAGTCCTGTTGAGGAAGATGGTGGCAGTAAGTCTCACACTCCTTCTCCTTCGGCTGAGGGGCCTAATGCCATGGAGGACCTCTGACAACATACTGATGATGTCTTATCCCAACCACAAGCTTCTGAAGGAGAGCCCCATGTGGAGGAGCATCCTCCCTCATCTGTTTCTCGTCCTCCGTCTGTTGTTCCTAGTGTCCGTCATGTTTCTCTTGGTGGTGAGAATCTTGCCTTTCCTGGAGGTTAGTTCTTTCTCTCTCTATTTTTTGCACGCACTTTCCTCCTTTTTTTCTTACGTTTGTTGTTCTCCTTATTTAGGTGATGCCTCCAAACCCATTAACTTGGATGCTGATGTTACTCCTGACGAGGCTGAGAGTTCCTACCGTAACGCCTCTCAACTGGTCTGTTGTAGTTATTACTATTTTTGTGCGCGTATCCTGCCTCTTATGTTTACTTCATCTTGGCAGGTGATCCTTACAAGCGTTTTGGCAAGCGGCCCTTCAATCCCCAGTGGGGCCTTACTGAGTCTACTCGTGTGGACAAATCCAAGGACTGCCGTGACATGCTTGCCAACCTCTTCACTCTTGTTGAACTTGTGTACTTTAACGAAGGCATTGATCATGAGGTGGCCATACGGTCCAGTTGGCGCCGATTGGCTCAGAGCACCCAGATGCAGTCCAGCTTTCTACTTCGCTTCGAATCTTTGTTGGAAGAGCATAACGCTTGTGTGTCCTCCAAATCCGAGCTGGAGGCTTGTCAAAGGTCTCTTGATGCTGCTAACGAGGAACTGCTAAAGAGCCGTCGAGACTATTACAGGCTCCTAGGTGAACATGATCTCCTTATTTCTTCGGAGATGGACATGGCTGGACGCTTGGCCGTTCTTGAGAAGGCTCAGAAACTTCATGCAGAAGTCATTGCCACGAGGGACGCTAGGATTACAGCCTTAGAGAATGAGCTAAAAGCTGCTGAGAAAGATGCTCAAGGACTGAGAACTGACAATAACAAGTTGGCCGTTGATCTGGGCCGTGAGGCCACTCTGAGAAAGAACCTTGTGAAGGACCTTTTTCCTGTGTTTGTTTGACGCATTTTAGCAAGCAAGGAATATAAGTCTGCACATGGGGACGTTTTCAGCCTTGCTCTGTCCTTGGGCTTTATGCAGGCCGTGAGTCGTGGAAGGACTAAGGAGGAGATTGTTGCTGCTTTGGCTGAGGCGTCCGATATTGACTCTTCTGTGACAGAGACCAGTTTGGTGGAGGCATACGATGCCCTATTCGTGAAGTGGTACCCCTTCATGGAGAAGGTCTCTCGAGCATGTTTTAAGAGTCCAATGGAGCTTCAAAACTTGATGCCAGATGGGGAGGTGACTCCCTGCCAAGGGCCTCTTTTACAGGATTGTTCCTCTGCTCAGTGACTTGCTCCGAACTTTATCTTTAACATGTCTGTAATAACAACTTGATGGCCGTTGGCCTTAACTTATTCGTACACTTTGTGGTATCTGTACATTTGGTCGTCGTGCCACCTTATCTATGTTTCTTTGGTTGTCCTTCTATTTTTGGCCTTTCGTGTGTGACCCCGTAGGTACTTTGACTTATATTTATCTTACTTCTAGGAGTGAACCTTGGCTACATAGATCGGCCGGGAGGAATCACCTGCCCTCCGAAGCCACTTGGATATTTATTCAACTCCTGATTTTGGTTGGGGAACATTGACTACATGTATCGAGTGGAGGGATCTAAGTTCCACCCGGAGCCACTCAACCTTTTATTCCCCTTCCATAGACATCGACCATATTTATCGATTTTGGAGGTTGCGATCCTTCCGTCGAGGTCGCTTGTGCTTTGCCTATTTTGTTAGATATCGATCACGTTAGGACCGCTTTTTGTTTATCTACGAACATGGGTTATTCAGAACCATTCATGTGTTTGTTCTTTTAAAAAGGGTGGTTATAAACATTGGCCACACGTTCCTACCGCAGGTGATTGGCCTTTCAGAGGGGGCCACTTTTCTCTTAGGTTTACACTCCTTTGTCATATTTAGGGAAAATTGCTACTCCTCAGTCGGGAGATAGATTTAATTAACTTCATCATTAAAGTGTTACAATGACAAGATAAGTTTAAATGCTAGGCTTAGATGTGGCATTCCCTTAGGTTAATTGTGTGCCAGGTGCGTGGTACTACCTTGCCATTCACTTTTCCAATTTGTATGAGCCATTCATGTAGGCCTCTATCACCCTGTAAGGACCTTCCCATGTTGGACTCAGTTTTCCTGGCTTTTCCACGCGACTGGCCTCATTTCTTTTGTAGACGTAGCTCCCCACCTTGAAAGATTTGGCCCTGACCCGCTTGTTGTAATACTGCTCCATCTTTTTCTTGTATTTGGCCTCCCGGATGGCTGCGGCCTCCCTTCTTTCTTGCAACAAGTCTAGGTTGAGTCTGAGCTCTTCGTCATTGGCCTCTACATCCTTGATCATTAGCGTCCTATGGGTTGGCATTCCTATCTCCACATGGATCACGGCCTCACTTCCATATGTTAGGCTAAATGGCGTCTCTCCATTGCTTGTCTTTAATGAGGTTCTGTGTGCCCAGAGCACATTTGGAAGTTCGTCTGCCCACCCAGTTCGATCACGGCCTAGCCTTGTCTTTAGCCCTTCCATTAATGACTTGTTTGCCCTTTCCACGAGGCCATTGGCCTGTGGATGTGCCACTATCATGTTCATTTGCTTAATGTTGAGTTTTTTGCACCATGTCTTGAATGGGTCATTCACAAAGTTAGTCCCATTGTTAGTCACTATCACATGGGGTAGGCCAAATCTACAGACAATGTTATCCCACACAAATTTTATCACGTCCTTGCCTTTTACGTTGGCCAAGGGCTTTGCTTCCAACCACTTAGTGAAATAATCAATTGCCACAATGATGTACCTGACCTTACCCGGTGCTGCGGGGAATGGGCCCAACACGTCCATGCCCCATTGAAAGAACGGCCATGGGGCCATGCTTGACGTCATTAGTGTCTTGGGTATCTTGGGTACTGGTGAGTGAATCTGGCACGCGTCACATTTTTTTGTTTCCTCCCTCACGTCACGGTGCATCGTAGGCCAATAGTATCCCTGCCTTAGTGCCTTGGCTACCACTGATCTTGTCTTCAGATGCATGTCTCAAGCTCCTCGGTGTATCTCACGGATCACATAGTTGGCTTGGAGTGGTCCTACGCATCGTAACATCGGGATCAAGTAAGATTTCTTGAAGAGTACCCCTCCTTCCATCACATACTGGTTGATCTACATCCGAAGGGCACGTGCTTCATTATGGTCCTGCGGCCATATCCCTTGCTCCAAGCACCTTATGATGGGTGTCATCCAGTTATCTTCCTCTTCTTCCACAATGGCATTTACCTCTTCCCTATCTGTTGAGGGCTTGTCTAGCACCTCCACCAATACTTCCTTCGTCAAATGATTAAACGCCACTGAGGCCAGCTTGCTTACCATGTCTGCCTTTTGGTTCTTACTTCTCGGGATGTTCATGATTTTGAAGCCCTTGAACCATGCTATATGCTCTTTTGCCTTACTCAAGTTTTTGATCATGCTCTCATTGGCGGCCACGAAGTCCCCATTGATTTGACTGGCCACCAACTTCGAGTCCACCCTCACCGCCAAATGCTCTACCCCTATCTCTTCTGCTATTCTTAGGCTAGCTAACAAGGCCTCGTATTCTGACTCATTGTTTGTGATGTCAAAGTTCAACCTCAAAGCATATGTGTACTCCATGTCGTTGGGGATAATCAATACTAAACCTGCGCCTGAGCTTTTCGGGTTGGATGCTCCATCCGTATATATCACCCATTCTTCTTCTTTATCGACCTTTTCTTCCTCAGAAACGTGTGTCTCCAGGTCCTTTGAAGTGTTTGTTCCTACTGGCACTTCATTCAGAAAATCTGCTAACACTTGACCCTTTATGGCGCTTCTTGGTTCATAGGCAATGTCGTATGTCCCCAACTCTATGGCGTACTTTGCAAGTTTGCCTGATGCTTCAGCCTTGTTCAGGATTTGCCTTACGGGTTGATCTGTGATGACCTTGATGTGCTTAGGAGGGCCAGGGCCAGCTTCTCCAAAGGAGCATAGTTTCTTTCTGCTTCATGTAGCGTTCGGCTGACGTAGCGGACTGGCCATTGGATCCCATTTCTTTCTGCTAACAATATTGGGCTGATTGCTCCTTTTGTTGCTGCTAGATATAAGGAGAGTGTTTCTTTGGGCCTGGGTGTGGTGAGCGATGACAACTCTATCACCATTCTTTTCATTTGTTGGAAAGCCTCCTCTGCTTCCTCCGTCCATCTATACTCTTCTTTGTTGGCCTTAGTTATATTCTTCAAAGTATCAAAGAAAGGCAATGACCTTTCGACAGATTTTGAGAGGAAACGGTTGAGCGCGGCCAACTTCCCGGCTAAGCTTTGCATTTCGTTCCATGTTTTGGGTGATTGCATATCTGTGACATCCTTGATCTTGGCTGGGTTGGCTCTTATCCCTTCCGACGTCACCATGTACCCTAAAAACTTGCCCTCCTCAACTCCGAAAGAGCATTTTTTTGGATTAAGCTTCATGTTTATCTTTCGTAAGTTGTTGAACGTTTCGGCTATATCTGCTAGCATTTCTTTTTTAGTCTTGCTTTTTATGACCATGTCGTCCACAAATGCCTCCAGGTTTCGTCCAATCTGTGACTCGAACGCTGTGTCCACTAACCTTTGGTACGTGGCTCCTGCGTTTTTTAGGCCGAAAGGCATTTTGGTGTAGCAATACGTCCCCTGATCGGTGTAGAAGGCTGTCTTTTCTTCGTCCTCTTGGGACATTTGCACTTGGTGTTAGCCCTTGTCGGCGTCTAGAAAGCTTTTGTACTTGTACCCCATAACAGCTTCTATTTTGGCATCAATCTCTGGCAGAGGATAATAGTCCTTTGGACATGCAGAATTCAAGTTTTTGAAATCTATGCACATCCTCCATGATCCATCTACTTTTTTGACCAACACCGTGTTGGATATCCACGTAGGATACCTAACTGGCCTCACGATCCCTGCTTTTACCCATTCTTCTACTTTCTTGGCCACAACTTCGCTTTTTTCGGCAGATAGTACCCTCCGTTTTTGGCTCACCGGTGCTACCGAGGGATTCACATTGAGCTTGTGTTGGGCGATCCTTCTTGGTACTCGGTCATGTCTTGCGGCTCCCATGTGAAGACATCTAGGTTGTTCTTTAGCAATTGTTTTAACTGTTCTGAACCTTCTTTTGACAAGTTTCCCCCAATCGTGACCAGTTGGTTGGGGAAGGTCGGGTTGATCATTACCTCCTCTGTTAGGTTGACGACTTGGTGATCTCCCTTCTCTGGCTCTTCTTTTGCCATTTTCCTCTTTCCTATCTCTCTGCATTCATTAATAATTGAAGATGATGTAACAAGAGTTGCAATACCACGAGGTGTTGGGAATTTCATCATAGCATGGATGGTAGATGGGATGGCCCTTAGCCTTCTTATCCATGGTCTTCCTAGGATGATATTGTATGGGGAGGGGGCGGGTATGACGGTGAATCTCATCATGGCCCTTCGGAACAACCCTCCGTCCCCGAAGCACACCTCCAGCTCTATCTTTCCGAACGGATTCACACTTTCCCCCGAGAATCCTGACACCGTGTTGTGCGTCTTAGTCATCCTAGCTTGTATGCTTGGGTGAAGGCTGTTAAAACAGTGCTCATACATTATCTCCACAGACGCACCACCGTCCACATGTACCCTCCTTACCAAGTACCCTTCGACCTCGGCCTCTATCACAATCGCTTCTTCTGACAAATCCTCATCTGGGCACGGTGGGAACGTTATCGGGACGTTCATCCAGTCCTCGTTCACCCACCTCGACTTCCTCTTTCGATTATCACTATGTCCCGACACCATATTGATCACTTTGGCCTTTTGAGGGTGGCCCTTCTGGCCACCCTTTCCTTTCTTCCTCACATCTTTAATCAAGTGGTTGAGTTTTCCAGACTCCAAGGCGGCCTCCAACTGTCTCCTCAGCTGAAAGCAGTCATTCGTATAGTGTCCTTTCACACAATGATAGTCACAATATCTGTCCATGTTCTCCTTTTTTGGTGTTCCCACCAAGGGAGGTGGAGCCGGAAGGTTTAGTTGGTGTTCTGCTGCCAAAATTTCCTTCGGTGAGCTGGACAAGTCTTCTAGGGTGAATATTCGATTCACCTCTTGTGGGCGCTGCGGATGACGGTAAGGCAAGGTATAGGGTTGGGTGTAAGGGGTTCTGTTTTGATAGGCCCCTCGGCCTCCCCCTCTTCTTCCTCCAAAACCCTTTTTCTGGGAACGGTCATACCTCTGGCCTCCCGTCAGGGAACTGTCCCCCCGGATATACTTTCCTCTAGGCAGCTCGGCATCTCTAAATGCTGTTTCAGCACGAACAAAGTCGTCCACATGCTTCAGCATCTCATCCACCGTCTTGGGTATGCTTTCAGCAAACCGCTTGGCCAGACCAGGACATTTGTGTGAACCTATAAATAAAGAGATCCTCATGAGGTCAGACACATTAGGAATGGAATTGGATTCACTTACCCACCTTTCTTTGAACATCGGTAGGCTCTCGTTGGCCTTTCGGATGATCTTCGTGATCTCAGTAGGGTCCTTCGCACACGCCTTCAGCATTCCAAACCGTGTGAGGAACTTGGCCTCTAAATCATCCCAATCATCTACGCTTCCTGACGGCAATTCGTCAAACCAAGCTCTGGCCTTGTCATCTAGTGTTTGTTGGAACATTCGGCACCATACGGGCATGGACCATTCCCCCTGGTTCCCCATCCCTTTAAAATGGTTGATGTGATCAGCCGGATCTCCCGTCCCCGCGTAAATCCTAACGTTGGCTGGCATCCTATGGCTAGGAGCTGAGTATTCAATGATCCTTCGGCTAAGGGGACATTTGGCCAATGATTTGAAAGGTTTTCCCAAATCATCATCTGCCACCTTCTTCCCCTTACTTTTCTTACCATCTCCTTCGCTTTCCTTCTTATTTCCCTTATCTCCCGAATGTTCTTCCCCTTCGTCAAAACTGATTATCCTCGACTTGATGTAGTCTCGGTTGCTTTTGTCCTTAATCAATTCTTTTAGGGCCGATAGGTGGCCCTCAATGATTTATTCGTTCGTGAGGTTGTTGTGGTTGTCATCATGAATTTCGATTTCAGGTGATGTTGGGGCAGGACCCGCCATTCTTTAGCTACTAGGTAGATCGAATTTAGGGTCCCACGGATGGCGCCAGTTTGTAGATGCAAAAGTCCGCTGGGCCACTAAGTGGGCTGAGAATTCCTCTGGGCCGTCTGAGTCTTCCTCTCCACAAGCCTATAAGAAAGTAGCACACGTTAGCTCGCCTCGGGTGGGAGGCCCGAGACCAACTCCGGTGTGAGAGTAAGAATCTGTTTGAGTCAGATGGCCAATAATATGTAGAGCTGAATGGCCAATGTAGTGTGTGTAATAAATATGAGTGAGAGAATGTCTGACTTACATTGAATGAGGGGGTATTTATAGTGTTGAGAACACTGTAGCGGACTGTAGCTCCTTGGAGGTAGCACTCCTTAAGCCTTGTGACCTGACAGGCCAACCCTTGGTCCAGCAGACTATGCGAGGCCTCTGGATAAAAGGATGCACCGTTTGTTCCCGAGGGAATCTGTCCTGCTTTTGAGGTGTGCAGGCGGATGAGCCTTCTATCCGAGCGCCAGGCGAGTATCCACTGGATAATAGGGTGCACCGTTCCTTCCCAATGCATTGACACCACCTTCGAGGATTCCCTTTAGACTTGCGCTTGGTAGGTGGGTCGGTCTGCCAGACCGTACGACCAACCTTGTTTCTAGAAGATGGCTGGTACATAGATATGACCGAACGGCCATATACGCGAACACATACGTGTTTTTATATTGTTAATAAAATTTTTCCATATTAATTTTATATTTGCCCTGATATGTATAATTTGTTTGTTACGATCTCCTTTTGCACCTTTTTTTTATGTTAAATTTATCTATAATTAAATTAATTGTGTTTTTGATTAAATTTGTAATATATGTAGGGACCATTTTACCTCTTTGAATGTCTACATGTAAGTTACATGATTTGTATTGCATAAAGTTATGCTATTTTAGCTTATATATTGACTAAGGGGGTGTTTACTTTTCCATTTATGCCTCTTAGTGGGGAGAGAAGTGAGCCCAAATCTCTTTGACCATCTTGTCCCCACTCACATTAAAACCCTCATTTCCCCACTAAGAGGCTAATTAAGAGCCTTATATGATATCTAATAAAAAAAAGAAACAGCCCCAGCCATATTCAGGTGGATTTGTTCATTTAGTTTGTTTTGTCGATCTTGAAATTCTAAAATATGGTTATACAAATCAATATACCACCTCTAACTATATTATCATGAAACATGTTTTGTTTATACGTGTTATTATGTTTTGCCAATAAAACAGTCTTTTCAAATGAGCCAGCTTGGTAACGGGTCAAAACAAATTTTATTGCAAACTCCGTGACTATAATTTTCGCTAATTTGGTTTTGTATTTAACCCGTTAAAGATCTATTATAACCCAAATCATTATATAAATTTTGCAACAAATCTTGAAATTTTGTTGGAAAGCAGGTACTCATACTTGCACAGGATGAAACAAAAAATAATGTAAGTGTAGTTCTATATTAAGAATTTTACTAACTCAATGCTTCTATACATGTATTTTATTGTAGGAGATTAACTCCTTTTCGAAATGGGTCACAATAGGTATGTGTTGAAATATGTTGCTTTTCGAATTTGTCAAACGGGTCATATCTTTTTGTGAGATTCTTCATACAATTTTTTTTTGGAAAAGAATGAAAATGGTCAAATTCAACCCTCATGATCTATTAAATTGTCAAGCCAAAATATTTTGACATATATGGTTATGCACAAATAAATGGAAAATGTTCGACTGACGATGCTCGACCTACAAATGCTCAACTTTTTCAGTACTTATTAAAAATAATATTCTCTCTTGATATCCGTTCTAAATTTTTAACTTCTACCTTAAACTATCAAACTTAACAAATTTAACCCTAAACACAACTAAATCTAACTAAAGACTGATGATAACATCTGGTAAAATCATAACCTTCGCTCCAACACCACTATTTCATTATTTTTTAAAGGAAGGTTCGAAGTTCTTCGGCAATCAATATTCAAATCAATTCAGATAAAAAAACATATAATTTGATCTCTCAAGTATTCGTTCATTGTCCTGCATTTCTCACTGAATCTCGCCATTTATTTTCTTTGCTTTTTTTCTCTCTCTATAATTGGGTCATATCTTTTTTTCCAGGATTTTTCCTGGATTACATATCACCTCTTCTTACTTTCATAAATTTCAGGTAATTTATACATATTTTATGTTTTTACTATGAATTATTGTAGATCATTTGATTAATTGAGGTTTTGTTTGTGCTAGGTTAAACAAACACCCCCTTGATACCAGCAATCTATTTTTGGTGATTTGGTCATGTTCCGTTTAGTAATTAAATTGTTTTTCCGTTAAAGTTTAGTTAGTTTATATATATTCAATTGATTTGATACTTTGGTAATTAAGGGTTGACGTCATTGGGTGCTTATGTTTACTTGACATCCATTAAACGATGTGGCACGATGATAACACAACTGTTGGTTGCTAGGTCAAATTTATCGATTTTATTTGTAGTATAAGGACGATAAGCATTTTATATGGAGCGTTCAAAGATTACGAATGCTACTTGCTTGTTAAAAACAAGCATTTGTACAAGATGCTAAACGCTAGTTGCTTTAAAACGTTCATTAATGCCCGCTAAGTGCTATTTGACCAAGTCAAGCCGGCTAGAATGATAGTAATGTTGGTTAGTGGTACCTTATCGTAAGCTAGTGATTCTGAGTTGAAGTAGTGCCTTTGAAAATTGTGTCAGTTTAGTGAGATTTCTAGTTTGCTTTTAAGAAAAACAGATGCGAATAAATAGTTTTCTTGCAACAACTAGAATGCCCAGTCCCGTTTGTGTGAGGTTTTATCCGGACACTTGGAAGTTAAAACTACGATTTAAGAAGATACTAGTAAGCACTGAAAGAAGCAATACATAGACACTTGAATTCGATTCACAGTCAGCTATTTTGAATTGCTTTTTTTTTATTCATTTTGAGGTTTGATCGGACACTTTAGGATGGCGAAACAACAATGTGTCAACAAATAAGGTATAGATAACGACCCAAATATGCAAAATAAAATATTATAATGGCACTAGTTTAGTCCTTTGGTCCTGTAAACATATTATAATTTTGCATCCTTTGGGATCTGATATCTGATTTTTGGTGTTTACCTTATGAAAAACACAGGATGAGTTGTATCGATAACCATCCAGATATGCACAACGAAAAGACAGAACATAAAAATCACTACAAGGAAACCATGTCATGTAACACGCTCTGGACGGACGGACTCTTATGTGCTTTTGAATATGTTAAAGGTCAAAGAAAGCCAATTAAGTCAAAACTAATATTGTGATTAGGTCTTTTGGGGAACAAGAGAGGTGGGAGGGGGTGAGGAGCTTGTTGGGGAAGATGAAAAGTGAAGGTTTGCAGCCTAATATAATAACGTATACTACACTAGTTGATATATATGGGCGGTCTGGGAGGTTCATTGATGCTACCGAGTGTTTGGAGGATATGAACTCTGCTGGTTTGCAGCCGACATCAACTATTCATAATGCTCTGATTAATGCCTATGCGAAAAAGGTATTATTATTATCCAATACCAAGTTTTTTTTAATTATGAACATAAGTTCTTTTTGTGCCATGTTTAGCTATTAACGATCACAACAATTAGCCCATTCCTAGATAGGATATACACTTTAAGTTCAGTAGGCTCCTTTTCGAACAACTATACATAATTAATTACACAGAATTTAGGAAGTATTTGACTACTAGTTAAATATCTAAATGCCCTCATACGTGGGAAATGAAAACTGAGACTTTTCTACCAAAAAGTGTTGTATGGAACTTTCTTAAGAAGCAGACGTAGAAGTGGGACATTATGAAGATTAAAGTGTTGTATTTGTTAGGGAATAAAGTGGTAGTTACTCTAAAGCAGAAGTTTAGGTGTTATCTTTTAACAAAACTACATCAAATTTCAATTTTTAAGCATAGATATGAACTAAATAGTTATGATTTGAGTGCTGAAGCCTTACATTTTCCTATAATGGATAAATTAGATAAAAGAAGGCTGTAAAATTTCTTCAAGAATGTCACTTTGACTTTGTGGTCACATTTGAAGTTGACTAGTTTAGTTCAGATTTATGTATACATTTCTTCTTAAATTCAACGCACTTTGTCATCATGTGGGTCCTGTTTGCATTTTTCCGCACATCAAGGCAATCTACTTGACGAAGTACCCTAAAGATCCACCCTTTCTTCACATCAACTCAAAATCATATTATTATTTCTTTTGGTATCTTATTAATGGGATCCACAAAATGAAAATGGATAATGTGTAGAATGTAAAACCTCTCTTTTAGACTGAATTTTGTTTATTGAGTAGGGTCTATCTGAGGAGGCACTGAATGCATTTAGGTTCATGAGAAGAGATGGTTTAAAGCCTAGTAATTTAGCTCTTAATGCCTTAATAAATGCTTTTTGCGAAGATATGAGAGATGCTGAAGGCTTTGCAGTTTTGCGATCAATGAAGGAAAATGTCAGTGTCCACAAAACCTCATTTCTGGATTAATCTGAATATCATATCTACTAATGAATATCAAATTTTTACTTCCTAACTACATGACCTAAAACTGGATGTAGTCACATACACTACTCTTATGAAAGCCTTAATTCGTGTGGAGAAACTTTGAAGTTAATGGGTTACTTACATAAGGTCTGATACTCTGATGTACCGCACTGCCACTGTTACTTCCACTTGGTTTGTTTAGAAAATAAGGCACTAGCTATAGCCTACACGCTCTTATACCGCAATGGCTTCTAATATTCTTGCTGTAAGGATGTACTGCACGTCCATGAGTGAACGTGTGTTGTTTATAGGGTGTAAAACAATGTAATGTAATATGGCATATTACTTTCACTCTATCAAGAAAGCAAGAAAGGCCACTTAGCTCAATTTCGAAGTAGTTACTGGTTTACAATGGATAGATTTGATAAACGTTTGATGCGCGTTTCAAGTTTAACTGGTCACTACTATTTGAAGTTTCAGCAATCATGTATTAATTAGCTATTTTGGTAAACGAGTGAATTATGATTCTTATTTACTACTAACCAACTGGCTTAGCTCAGTTGGCCACCAAGGTTCCACTAAGTGGTTTCTTTGGGGGAGGATTCCTGGAGGTCTTGGGTTCAAGAACTGCCAAGGGCCTTTCAGGCGAAACGGATAAGGAGTCTAACATAACTAGGCGAGGGTTCGAAGAAGACATTCTTCCGCTTGGATGTCATTGCACGACTCGACCCACTAACATTTGCCGTTCTAAAAAAAATGATTCTTATTTACTACTAAATGTTCGGGTCAAAATGATCAACATCTAGCAAAACGTTATATGTTATAAAAGTATTACCAATCCTAAACATACACAAACCAAAGGAAAGTATATACAACATCCAACTTGGGCTATCCTTCGCTTGGTCCATTTTACCAAACTTGTTGGAGTCACACCATCTGCTTGGCTTTGACCTGGACCAGATTGACTTTGACTTGAAATAGGTTGACTTTGCTTTCCACCACCTTCACACTGACTTCCACTCTTCCATTCAACCGCATTTGTTGCATATTAACTGTTAAAAACATATATATGTATCAAACAGAGGTAGGCAATAGGCAGGTTTGTAGTTAAAAACGTGTATTTGCTTCAACTAGTTAAAACGGATCGGATCATCTTAAATGATGGGTGTAACCTCTAAGAAAATGCATGAATGAAGAATCATCACCTTCGTCTGAATCATCTGATGAGGAAATAAAGTAGGTATGCATCCCCATTGCTGAACCATGAGCTTCGTTTTTTTTTGGGTAAAGGGGACTCCCCCGGAAAAATACATGAGCTTCGTTTTCACATTCTATAGACTTGATATTATTGAGTTTTGCCCCGTCACTCTCCTTTGATGAAATATGAGAGTCTGCATTTGTAGACAATTGTATGACCAACTGGATTTATAAATTTAGCCAATTTTAAATGCCTTTCATTTTCGATTGAAGAACGCCTTGTCATCATAATTAAAATATTCAATATAGTTAAAGCTCAATTCAAGACTTTCAACCTATTCGACCTGTTTATTGTTTATCACATTTTTTACTTATAAATGATTAGATATAAGAGATAATATACGTTGACACATTACTGGATACATAGGCGTGACTTCTAAGATCAAGAATTAATAATCAAGAAACCTCACTTAGTGATTCATCTGATGAGGTAGCAAGGTCCACGTGTGTCGTTGTTGCTGAATCATGAGGCTTCGCTTGCATTTTTCTCACACTCTAAATTACAAAAAAAGAATAGAATCGATTTACATCAAGTATGTGCTCTACAGTAATTAGATCAAACACTTATAACATTAGAATAATAAAATACTCCGACATGACAATATCAGTAAGGGTAAAAGCTGTATAATACCATCGTACTTATCAAAATGTACCGACTTTAAACACTTACAATTTAATCGCTAGACAATACCAATGAACTTTCAAAATTGTTTCGTCTTTACCAATTTGGTAACTTGTTACCGACACGCTGACACGGTTATATCTACGTAATTAATTTATTTTTATTCTTTTTCCACGTATGATTTCCACTTAATAAGTAACTCCAAGACTTTTTGACTTATATATAAGACAAAAACGCTGTCCTCCACTTTCATTACACTTTTTTTTTATCCTAAATCAACATTCATAAAAAGAACAGAAAATACCCAGAAAGAGAAAACAAAACAAAACCTCATGATTCATCAAAAAACATAAAATAACCATGACAAAAATGGGTAACCAAATCTGAGATTATATTGATTCAATTGAAAACAATGTTTCATAGAGAGGAAAGAGGTAAATTTTGTTCGTTCGTTTGTACATGCAACCAAAACCATTTTTAATTGGCTTTTCATATGATTAATAAGATTTGATCAGTTCACAGTTCCCTGTCTCAAGAGAAATTGCTCGCAATATTGCGTTGGTATCGTTATTGTGGACTACACTCGGCCATTTCCAAGCGAACTTAAAGGATACTGACAAGAATCATGTGGATCTAATGGGAGCAAGGGCTATTATCCTCTTTTAATTTATATTTTAAATCGTTTTTTGGTTGAGCACATGGTTGCAATTTGATTTTGAGTTAAGAAGTAGAACATGGAGAGAAGGTTTTATGCAGATAGATGGAGAACCATTGAAACAACTAATGACCAACAATTAATAGATAATTTATACACATTAAATGGATACCATTTCAACCCATTATGGTTTGCATATGTAGAATTATAGAACAATAAACGATTCAATTATAAGAAAAGATTTTTCCTTTGAAATCATCTGTGACCATATTAGATTTTATTTTTTTTAATAAATATTTTAATGATGTGTAAATGTAAACGGTCATAATGGTAATATTGTTACAAAACAAACAAGTTCGTTGGTAATCTCTAACGATTAAATAGTAAATGTTTAAAGTCGGTACATTTTAATAAGTATGATGGTATTATATGGCTTTTACCCTATCAGTAACTTCATGAACTCTTGCTCATAACCACTTCCAAAAAAAAAAAAATTCTAGGATAGTAATGGGCTAAAAAAACCCGTGAATGCAGATACGGACCTGTGACGGGTGGATAAACCCGAAGAACATTCACCTACGGCTATTTGGTTGGTGAAAAGGTACACCGTACACCTACTACCCGCAGGTTGGGTATAGTAATCTCTCAAGAAAAAGGAAATCTATTTTCAACTACTACTGTCCAACTAAAAGATAAAGTACCTATTAAAATATACCGTACGTTCAGTTACCGAATCTAAAAGTGAACCAAAATTTTAATCTTGCCATATCAGTGTCCACTCGAAGTATCTAGAGTTCAAACATGACTGATTTTAGATCATCAATAGTATATGCTTTGTTACGTGTAATTAATTGAAAGTAGCACTTTTATATTGTATTTTGAACTGCTGGTGTCCTGCTATTTGTACGGGCAATATTTATACAAGCAAATGCCGTTCTTTCTATTAATTTGTGCAAAATGGAGTTTCTTATGTGTATTATGACATCAGCATATTGTCAGAATGACTTAAAAGTATGTTTGAATACTTTCTTAATATTACTATTATTTCTTGATCAATGAAGTTAATTATGGGCGGATTTTTTTCGATATCAGCAAGCACATTTATGTGATCTGATGCTTATCTAATTTATGTTTCAGTGCGTTTCTGTTTCATTCCTTGATTTTCATTACTCCAATAATTAGTTTCATTAGACATTAAACGCTTCTTGTCATCACATCAAAAATGCTACTTTATCGTGATTATGTACACATTGTATCATCAAAAAAGACATATATGATTAATAAGCATACTCTTTATAAAAAGTATCCATATATCAAGCAAGCACACGGAGTTTACCTTGAAAATATAGTAGCCTTTGACTGCGTGTTCTTTTTGCAACAGGTTGGGTAAAAAAGCTCATCGTGTGACCAACAGTTTATAATCAAACAGAACTATGCCATGGCAGAAGAATACAAGAAAAAGGTGAATGAGTTGGCCAATACGCATTTATATTAATTCATTGTGTTCAAAGGTAGACTAATTAACGTGAATACTAATATAATCAGTAGTTTGAAGAGCACTGCTACTTACGTAAACATGGGAGATAATTCTGTTTTAGGCTAACTAGGGGGTGCTTGGTCACAAGAAACCTTTCACTCACTCAATCCCAATGTCATTCTACCAATTACGTATATAAACACATATCCTATAGTTAAAATTGAGAGTAAAGTCGCTAACCAAGCTAAAGAAAAATCCCGGAAACACAAATATTCAGCCAAGATCAAGAAGAAGCAACAATGATAACCAACATGGCAAAAACTGACATACCTAATTACGATGACTTGACCTAACACCACCATGGGCATCAAGTCATCGTCACACTTGAAACGATTGGTGCCTATTGCAGTTGATCATGTCAAAAAAACAACATGATTGAGAGCTAGTTTAAACTATAAACATAAAAATAACCACCAACACAAACTAACATTATAAACATGAATATCTATCTAGGGGGATAAATTTTAGTACTGACTTTGTTAATGTGCTTGATCAACTTTGATTATTTGCTTAAAGACAGCTTACCACATATCTGACATCAAGACTTGTTAAACCCCATGATATTGTCTTGACAACAAATATTTGAGACACTAGACCACATCTACAAGACTACAACAAATAAAAATTCATGTTTAGAGTCTCAAATTAAGTGGGCATGTTAATGACCTTGTTTGCTTTAGGAAAATGTGAAGAGTCTAGTGAAAGTTTGAGCTAATGAAGCAATATGTGGTGAATATTTAGATAGAACTCCAAATAGGGGGTAAACAACCAAAACAGGGGGAACCAAATACCCAAACAGGGGGACTAAATCCGCAACCGGGCGAAAAGCAACAAAAACAAGGGGAACCACAAAATAACTTAACGGGTCAAATGGGCGATTTCATTAAAATTGTAACGCGTTCGAGCAAGAGGTTTTGCCTTTCTATGCAGTGAAAGTATGCTAGGCTCAGTTTTGTCATTTACTTATTTTGTTGATCTCAAAAGGCCTTATTTGTTTTTTCTTTTACTTGCAAATGTTCACTTTCATTTCTTTTGTTGATTTTTGCAGGACCGATTCTTCTTTCAACAACTGATATCTGGAGTTAGTCAATGCTGCTCTATGGTTCGGAGTACTTGAAAATTATATTTTCTTATATGTCTCTTTTTTCACTGGCACAACTGAATGAGTCGGTTTTGTCTAAAGCTATTCAACATCCACTTTAGGTTCATTAAGATTCAGTTGTGACCAATTAACTCATAAATGGGTCGATTGAGGTTAAGTGTATCTCAAATAAAGCGCAACAGGAAATGGGTCAATCGAGATGCAAATCGCCCAAAAGGATGTATTGTAGCTTTATTGCATAAATCTCCTAAATCACTGTACTAAATTTTTAATTGTTGATTTTTGTAAGAACAACTAGGCAAGAAAAAGCCAGCAACGTTTAAGAACTTTGATTTAAGGTGACCGACTTCCTAAACTTTTAATTGGACGTAATCTGATTCAAAAACTGGTAGACATTAAGAACTAGCGGTTGACTGTTGGTAGTCTTAACTTTGTTAGTTGCTAACTACTTTGAAAACATGGATGTTTTTCTAACCAACTAATGATTGGTTACCGAAGACAGAAATCAAACAAAAGCTAATTAAAATTTTAAGCAAATTTAATTTAATTAAAGACACACTTAAATTAATATAGAGTTAACCGGAAGAAAGGGTAATGAAACAAGAAAAAACCTCGTAAAATGGGATGATGTGTGTAGGAGAAAGCATGTTGATGAACGCATAACCAACATTGCATTTGTTCTGTAACGGAAGGCAGTAAGCTCGTTAAGTTTTAGAAAAAAAAAGAGAGATAATGGCAGTGGTTAACTAGTGGTGGTTATTGATATTAACCTTTATATAAAGGAGGAGAATCACGCATCCATAGGAGCAGTGATTCTCCTCACAAACCGCTTTTTATAATACTATCCCCCTCTCTCACAACCAAAAAACCCTCTCACAACCAAAACACACACTAGCACCTACACCTTTCCGTTATTTGATTTAACGGACCCTGTTATGCATTCATTGATCCCCGTTGTTGGTTTGTGAGGTGTTAACTTGGCCTTTCGCCGATTAAATAATTGGGGGTTAATTGGATGTTTTCCCCCTCCCATTAATTGCGATTGTCCGGTTGTTGGTTTAATTGAGGATTAATTGGCCTTTCGTTGGGGTTAATTGGATGTTTTCCCCCTCCCATTAATTGCAATTGTCCAGTTGTTGGTTTAATTGAGGGTTAATTGGCCTTTCGCCAATTAAATATTGGGGGTTAACTGGATGTCCATTGCAAGATTTTCCCTTGCCATTAATTGCGATTGTCCGTTGTGTAGTGGCTACAGGAATCATAGTGGCTACAGAAACCCAATATTAACCGTTGCAATTAATCCGTGTCGCGGTGGTGTCCGTTGATGATGTGCCTCTTAACATCCATATATATACCACCATCACCACATAGTTGCATCTGGGTTTCCATTATTTGTGATGTTGCTACAGTCGTTCTGGAGAGGTCTTATATATGGGGCAGTGATGATATTAATGAATGAATTTTGTGTTGATTAATTTGAACAAACTTTCAGATTCGTCGTACCTTGGCGGGGTAATTCACTGTTGGTGTTTTGCAGCCATGGCGGTCTTATCGTGTTTGTTTCATACTTTTTTCTCTTCCAGATCTGACCCTCTCAACATCTGTTTTCCGACATTTTTTGTAACGGAAAGGTGTAGGTGCCGGTGTGTTTTTTGGTTGTCAGACGAAATATTGGTTGTCGGGGAGGGATCCTCCTTTGTATAAAGGTTAGTTTCTGGCTTTTTTATTATTTATAGCTTTATATAAGATGCTTAGTTCATACAGTTGGGTGCGGTTCTATTTTTTCCATTTATGGTCGTTCATATAAGATGGTTAGTTAAATTGGTCTATTGTTCATTTGTGTATTCTGTTGGTCTGGTTATTTAAAATGATTTTTGGGTCCCTACGGATACAAAGCTTGGAATGAATATGTCTTAGCCGAAAATACAATGGGTTAACTCATTGTTTCTGCCTGTTGACTAGGTTATTCTGTGTGGATGACCTCTTTTCATCTGAGGCGTATGATCTTTTAATCTGTGGATGTCAAATGGTTCTTGTTAACCAACTTCACCAAACGAAACAATCGGGTTGGTCAGGACAGTAAGGCAGGTTGAAAATAGTATGGGCAATGATGCAAAGTCTGTGGATGGACATTTTTACAAGGGTTGTTTCTCAGCGTTTTACGGTCTTATATATGGGGCAGTGATGATATTAATGAATGAATTTTGTGTTGATTAATTTGAACAAACTTTAAGATTGGTCGTACCTTGGCGGGGTAATTCACTGTTGGTGTTTTGCAGCCATGGCGGTCTTATCGTGTTTGTTTCATACTTTTTTCTCTTCCAGACCTGAGCCTCTGAAAATCTGCTTTCCGGCATTGTTTGTAGCGGAAAGGTGTACGTCCCGGTGTGTTTTTTTGTTGTGAGACGGGATTTTGGTTGTCGGGGAGGGATCCTCCTTTATATAAAGGTTAATTTCTGGCATTTTTATTATTTGTGCCTTTATATAAGATGCTTAGTTCATACAGTTGGGTGCGGTTCTATTTTTTCCATTTATGGCCGTTTATATAACATGGTTACTTAAATTGTTCTATTGTTCGTTTGTGCATTCTGTTGGTCTGGTTATTTAAAATGATTTATTGGGTTCGTGGGGAGTTGACTAGGTTATTCTGTGTGGATGACCTCTTTTCATGTGAGGCGTATGATCTTTGAATGTGCGGGTGTCAGATGATTCGTGTTAACCAACTTCACCAAACGAAACTACTGGGTTGGTCACGACAGTAAGGTAGGTTGAAAATAGTATGGGCAATGATGACAAGTCTGTGGATGGACATTTTTACAAGGATTGTTTCTCAGCGTCCGTATCTTGGCAGGGCGACGATTTGGTCGCAGCCATGGCGGGTTTCTGGGTTCGCCTTCCATACCTCCAGATCTGAGCCTCAAACGCAATAACTCATTGTATCTGCCTACTGACCTGCTCTAATTCATTGGACGAGGGTCATTCTTTATGGATAAGCCCACATCTGCTTCACATAAGACATTTATCATGCACTTGCCGGCTATGTGAACCCCAGATTATGGTGGGTTCTTCGTACAACTTCCATTTTTCTTGACGTTTTTGTTTGTGATAGAGGGGGATAGTATTATAAAAAACGGTTTGTGAGGACAATCACTGCTCCTGTGGATGCGTGTTTCTCTGCTTCTATAAAAAAGGTTGCTTTAGGGCTGTGATGAGGGTAAGCGGGTGCAGGTAAAGATACCACATCTCGGATGTTTGGCGTGGCGACCTTGCGAGGTCGCAGCCATCACGGGTCATGGATGTTTTCCCCGAATAGCGCCTTATCTGAGCCAATGCGATACCCTAGGAAAAAACAACAAACTTTTGGTGAACTCGCTTCCCAGGACCCGGGCCTTGCGATTGTGAGCATGTGATCGCAGGCATAACGATTGTCAGATGTGGTCAATGATTCGTATGCCGGGTATTTCCGCCTCTATGGTGGTTAACTGTTGTGATGTCCGGTCCCTTGTGTTTTGTGATATCTCAGGCCTTGCGCATTGGAAAAACAGAAAAATTGGTACACTCTTATGGATCTGTGCATCTCCTCCTTTATGTAAAGGTTAATTTTGGGCTATGATGAGCGTAAGCAAGCGCAGGTAAAGATACCGCATCTCGGATCTTGGCGTGGCGGCCTTGCGAGGCCGCAGCCATGCCGGGTTATGGTGTTTTTACCATATAGAGCTTTATCTGAGCCTATGGTATGCCCCGGAGAAACTGAAAACCTTTTAGTAAACGCGCTTTACAGAACCCGTGCCTTGCCGTAGTGACCCTTTGATCGCAGACATAACGGTTGCGAACTGTGGTTAATGCTTTCTGTCAGGTCTTCTCGCCTTTATTCTGGTTAGTTACTGTCATGGTCGTTTCCTTTGGATCCGTGGCCTATTTGCCAGCACGCGGATCTTGCCAGGACGACCATTTGGTCGCACCCATGGCGGGTTTGTGGGTTCGCCTTCCATACATCCAGCTCTGAACCTCAAACACGATGACTCATCATTTGAACATGCTGATCTCCTCCAATTCATTAGCCGATGGCCTTTGTTTATGGATGCGTTCACGGCTGCTTGACGAATTCCCTAAAACTGTTCTTTACCTCTCGCGAAAGGTAACGTTCATTCTCTATGGTTATAGTGTTATTTTAACGAATAGTACCACTACATATATTTTCATGTTTCAGCTGTGCAGTTGGTATTTGTCGTTGTATGGTGTCTTTTTTTATTTTATCAGTCTAACTAAATGTGTCTATTCTGCAGCAGTCTGCCAAGGATTTAGAGAATACGATGGCAAGTGAATTAGACCAGATGCAGACGATGAACTTCCAACCCCAGCCATACATGTAAGTTGTCTTATAGCTGATGTGAGTGTGTCTCATGATCCAAATATAGTTATACTTGATTTGAGAATTGAATAAGCCACCTTCATTTAAAACCCAATACCTATGATGCTGTGAAAATTGATTTTATACAAATGTTACCAACACAACACCTTTGCTGTGTTGTTATCAAATTTGTTTCTGTCTACAGGTAACGAAAGAGATATCTCACGCATTACATTTCTCTCGCTGTAGGACATGTTGGTTTGCTATATTACGTTAGCGGGCATGTATGGTTGCTATTGCTGAGAACCTGGAGTTTCAACAATTAATACATTTTGGTGTACTTTTATGTAAAGGTTAGTTTAGGGCTATAATGAGGGTAAACGGCCGTGGTTAAGGATACCACATCTCGGTTCTTGGCGGGGCGACCTTGCGAGGTCGTAGCCATGTCGGGTTATGGCTGTTTTTCCCATATATCGTCTTATCTGAGGCTATGGTATACCCCGGGAAAACTGGAGACCTTTTAGTAGACGCGCTTTACAGAACCGGATCCTTGCCAAGGTGAGCCTGTGATCGCAGCCATAACGATTGCTAGTTTTGGTTAGTCATGTTTCTGACGGGCCTTTTCGGATTTATGCAGGTTAATTACTGTCATAAAGGTTAATGATCGCTACCTTTCGCTTTGCCGGTTGTTTTCCAGCACGCGTGCACTTCGCAAGGTGACCATTTGGTCGCACCCATGATGGGTTTCTGGGTTCGCCTTCCATGCCTCCATCTCTGAACCTCAAATACAATAAGTCATAGTTTCGACATGTTGATCTCCTCCAATTCATTAGTCGATGGCCATTCTTTATGGATGCGTTGAAACCTGCATAACGAATTCCCCAAGAC
This sequence comes from Glebionis coronaria, assembly GCA_025667525.1. Classification (NCBI taxonomy): domain Eukaryota; kingdom Viridiplantae; phylum Streptophyta; class Magnoliopsida; order Asterales; family Asteraceae; genus Glebionis; species Glebionis coronaria. The sequence continues at coordinate 57,855,221 of CM046881.1, forward strand.
TGATTTTCATGTTTCAGATATGCGGTTGGTATTTGTCGTTGTATGGTCTCCTTTTATTTTTTATCAGTCTCACTAAATGTATCTGTTCTGCAACAGTCTACCAAGGATTCAGAGAATACGATGGCAGGTGAATTAAACCAGATGCAGACGATGGACTTCCAACCCCAACCATACATGTATGTTGTCTTATAGCTGATGTGAATGTGGCTCATGATCCAAATATAGTTATACTTGATTTGATTATTCATTTATTTTTCTTCCTTATTTAAAAAAGAAGGTGTTGTTGGTTCGTACAAAACATAAAACTGGAACTGCATTTTAGAACAAAATTGAATAAGCGGCCTTCATTTAAAAGTAAACACCTATGATGGTGTCAAAATTGATTTTATACAACTGTTACCAACACAACAGCTTTTCCGTGTTAGTATCAAATTTGTTTGTGTCTAAAGGTAACGAAAAAGACATCTCACGCATGCCGTTTCTATCGTTGTGCCACATGTTGTTATGATATATTACCTTAGCGAGTATGTATGATTGCTATTGCTAAAAAGCTGGATTTTCAACAGTTACTATATTTTGGTGTAGTTTTAATAACTTTTGGTGCATGTCCATGTTCGTTTGTAGGAGAAGGCGCCCCCCCAGTTTGAACCAGATCCATATTATACCCACCCGAAACCTCTGCTCCTTATCATCATGGAACTTTGTTTCGGCCGATCGTGTTTTGAGATCGTTGTAACCGTGTTACTGCCGCTGTCAGCGATCTGCAAGAAGGGCAGCTCTTTGATTCTTCCCTATATGAGGCTCATATTCCCTGGGTAACTGAAGGGCCAGGCCCAGGCCCGACACCAATAGCAGATGCAAACATTGAACAAGACGGTACATGAAACCAAAGGGCCAGACACAGAAAGTGCATCAAACAAGGTCTCAGAAATAGGTGAACAAAAAGAAACAGGTGCGCAGTCTTTTCTTAGAACTTATAATCTGGCATTTTATCGAAACGTCTGTCGAAAAAAAACAATATAAAACAAAATATCATACATTCCACGCGGTTCATTGAAACTGATCTTACAGACACAAGATCAAACTAAAAAAAGAAACAACTAAAGCACAGAAACATAACCCTAGAGACTCGGCGGTGGACAAACCAAACAGACGACAACATGGAGCTTTATTTTCAGGCCTAAAACATCAGACCAAAGCCAACTCCTACAACATCCATTCACCAAGGCCCGTTGGCCAAAATTTTCTAAGCAAAAGCCTCCTTGAGGTCAATCATGGTCTGGATTCTGGCTGCCTCTGTGTTCAAGGTCTGAATGAATGTGTTGTCCTCCGTCTGCTTTCTGTCCAACATAGCTACCATCATCGAGATCATAGGGTTGGCTGGAAAGGTCTGCACTTGCTGGATCTCTTGAATGAAATGCTGACGATCCACAACTTTTTTGAAAACTGCCTGCCTAGCCGCATCCACCTTACGCTTCCATGCTTTGTCAGCCATCACATCCTTCTCCAGACACCAAACAAATAAACCGCCCAAGTACGTGCTACCGCTCTCAGCTTCCAATGCCCAGATCCTAGGAAGATATGCCATTCTCTGTTTGTTTAGATATTTTTAAGTAGGTGAGAGGTTTGTGTGGGATTACCAAATGCATACATGCCCTTAAATAGAGCCTCTTCCCATTCCACTGTTGCTACAAAAAAGATTTCAGCCTCTTCCCATTCCACTGTTGCTACAAAAAGATTTCAGTTATATTTTAGTTCAAATAGCTAACTAAACTTAGCTCACGCTTCCCCACTAATTTTGACCACCTTAGTTCATTTCCAACTTGGAAACACACCTGCACATGACACCTAAGCTCACCTAGCCTACCCCTTACCCAAACTAGCTAAAAAAATAATAACACCATAATAATATCCACATATTGCTTAAGACAAAGATGTCACCTTCAAAACCTTTTCAGCAAGATACTCTTTCTTTCAATTTGCACCACTTACTCACTGCATACACTCTCCCATCAAACAGTTACCCTTTGTTTAAAAAAAGCCATATCTTTTGGGTCATTTTTTTCCCTTTTTTGGAACACCGAGCATGCATGTCTAGGTTTTAAGTTTACTCATACACTATACTTTGTTGTGCAGGTACTCCACCAAAACCCACTCCAGCCAGAGTTCCACCAACAATAGCTACATTTTCGAAAGACAAACCCGATGTTGTCTAGCACAAAGCTGTTAAAAGACCTCTGCTTCCCGGACAAGAGACACCATACTTTGTTGTGCAGGTGCTCCACCAAAAGCCAGTCCAGCCAAAGTTCCACCAATAGTTAACGGCTTTTCTATATATCAGTGTCGGGTAGGATCGAGTCATTGATAGTACTGATTTGCGGAATAGTAACGGTCGACTTACACGACCTGCATTTCATGATATTGACATAGAGGTGTTCGGAAAACCTGCTTTGGTGACTGCTGTATCAGAAAAAACGAACTTCTAGCATGAAATAGCTTTACCAATTGATGTGGAATTGTGGATCTTGATGTAGTTGACTATCTTTCGTAGTTTTGGGACATCCATGGAAAATTCTCAAATTGGAACAATTTTACAGATCTCTTAATTCCATGGTCCAAAAGACAGGTAGTCCAACAAAATGAAAACAGCTTTGTGTAATACAGCTTAGAATAGGAGTGTGGTTAGATATGAGGCCAGGAGCGTCGAGGATCACATTCCTTTACGATGCGGCGTGCATATTCTTACATACAACTTATGGCAATTTGTGGTCTCAAGTAAGCATGATGACGAGTGCAACGATTGCTTGTCCTAATCCGGCTCACTTAATTTATTTCGCCGTAAGGAATATCAAATAGAAGGTTCAATCTATGATCCAAATATATTTTGGAAGAGAAAAATGTGATTAAAAGAACAAAGTTTATAATTAATATGATTTTGTTTAAACTTCTCTCTTTTTATTGATTCCGTTCTTTGGTTGTGTATAAAAGACTAGATTATTGACCTGTGAAATTGACGTAGCCTTAAAAACCGTTTATAATGTTTATATAAGAGCGATTTGTGATATTACCTAAATAAATTGCATGTTAAATGTATAAATATAAATATTAGCGTTTCATGCGTCAACCGTAAAACACCCGTGCTCCCCGCAGCAGAGCGCGGGTAACAAATCCTAGTGCTAGTAATATGAGAGAAAGATATGCTAATAATCTGAAAGAAAGATTCAGATTGTATATATTTGACCATGTTAATTACATGTTGAAACATATTGAAAATATAAGGGGTAAAATGTAAATATATCGCGGATATGCAGAATAACAAAAGGGTATACTTTTTGCATTTTTTTTTAAATATTGTACTTATTTGAGCATTTAGAGGTTGAGTACTGTCAGTTGATCACTTGCATTATGACACGTGTCGCAATTTGGGTGGTGGTGACCATATATGTCAATTTCTTTTGGCTTGATCATCTAGTGGATGATAAGTGCTCAACTTGACCGGATTCATCATACGGTATCTCTATTTGATTGCTATAATTGTTTCAATACAATCAAGTGTTACCATAAAAGCATTCACAATGCACAAGTCTTTGAAAGACTTGGTGCATTTAATGTCATCAATGCATCACACACATGATCACTAAAGCTTTTTCAAATGACTTTGAATATGCAAGTTTTTGCAAAAAGTCATTCACGCAATGGCAAAAAATTTTGTCAAACACATTTTAAAATAGTAAAAAGTTTTTCATAGTTTGACTCATTGTGGGTGCTCTAATGAATGAATGGGTCAAACTATGAAAAACAATGAAAATGGTAAAAAGTTTAAAATAGTATGAAAAATGGGTCAAATTATGAAAAGTTTAAAATAGTAAAAAGTGTTTTTTTGTCTTGCTTTAGTAAAGGATTTTTTTACCAAGAGAAAAAAAGACCTATTTGAATCATCTTGTGCGAGTGATGAAAATATGTCATGTTGGAACAAAAATATATTTTTAATTCTATTTCTACGTTGATGTCATGTTCGAACAAAACTCTTATGTTGTTGATAAATTCTTTTTTATGATTTTTTTATCAATTACAAGAACCCGTAATTTTCTTTTTAATATTAACATTTGTAATTTATTTTTACAAAAAATAATTATTAAGCCATTAAGTTATACACGACGTTAGATGACTTTTAAGCTAGTATGGAAAATAGAAATGAGAAATTGAGTATTTCTAAGAATTAAACTTAATAAATGGTTGAGACGTTAAATGACTTCGGCTACTTGCAATGGTAAGTAGGTCGCGATCTATTTGTCTTAAAAAGGTGACCTAGTTCAACTTTTTAATATAAATATTTTTTTCAAATAATTATTTAAATAAAATAAAAACATTACAATAATATTTATTTTTAAATATCGTTAAAAAATGATTAAAAAAGACTTAATTAAAAGTAAAGAGAGTAAAATGTATTAGTTAAAACTAACTCCAAAAATTGCCAAATTAATATATGTTGTATGAAATTAAACAAAATCATCAATATATTAAAATTTGAATTTTTTTTTCTAAGTTTATATAATTAAAACAAGTTAAATTAAAAAAAAAATTATTTAATTTTCTAACAGCCACAAAATCCCAGTTTTGGTTCGACCGAAACTTGGCGACCGAGTCACAACAACAAGGCGACTAGGTCGCGACCGAGTCTTGACCGACTCAAATCGCTCCCGTTGCGAGTAGCCTTATACAAAAATGAAAGTTATGAAATATTTGGTAACATTAAATGACTGAGCATTCAATCTCAACCTAATATACGCTTCTATCATTTTTATGAATTCAAAAGCAAAAGAAAGATAAGATCAAATTAAATGATATAATTTATTATGTAAGACTACATACAACGGTAAATGGTCGTCCTCCAAACCCTCAACTACCTTAGCCTTTTTTATTCAATGACTTAGAGGTTAAATTTTGAAAAAAGTGGGTATGTAATACAAAAACGGTAATATTAAACTCCAACGGATAGTTTTTTTCAAAAATAGAAAAAAAAAGTAAAAAAGTTTATCAGCAGATGATGAGAACAGTGCCAAAAGATTTGGCGCGAGGCTCGATGCGGTGCACCAACGGTCGGCTCACACCAATAGCAGAACAGCCAGCCCATTTGCCACCATATAGAGATACCATTTAGTACTATGTGGTGCTTTTAGAAGTGTGTATGTCTTGTCGTATTTTGTATAAAAAGATGATGCACCATTATCGCTTTCTTATTTAATTGATGTAGAAAATTTGTTACTTAATAAAAATTTACAAAATCTCTAGTTACCAACCAATTTGAATTGCTCTTAAAAAGCCAAATGTCACAAGATATGTATAAAACGCCCAAGCTACAATCAAAAGCATCTCAAATATATTCGAAATTCAAACTAGACAATTAGCCATTATTACACATCTACCCATCCATCCATTTGGTAAAGGGCTAAGTATAAAAAGAGACACAAGTACAACACATGGTCCCCTACTCAGACTTTTTTTTTCAAAATTCCAAAAAAAAACTTGTACTTTTGATCAACTGATCAACCCACTTAATATTTTGCCACGTGTTCAACTGATCAACTTTTTTTATTCACAAATATAACTTAAATTACAAATATACCCTCATCTTTATATTTTTATTCCCACCCTTACCGCTCCATCACCACCACCACTACCAACCTATCACTTCATCACCACCACCATTACCAACCTACTATTTCATCACCACCACCACTATTTATTTCAAACCCACTCATTTCATTTCAAACCCAAACGAACATGCCAAAAGATATGCATTTGAGTCGTAACGTAAAGATTTGCTTTGCTCATGGTAATATTGGACTAGTTAGGGCGAAACGCTATTGGTAATTTGAATACTGGACTAAATGAACTAGTGCAATACCCGTGCGTTGCACGGGTCACACGGAGTATTTTCTTTATGATAACTCAATACTGTGATTCCGTGAACAACATATATTATCATTTATCTACATAAATATAAAAAAGATCATAATTTAACCGAGTAAACATGTTAAGTCTTTAACAAAAATGTGTCTAATAAATTTGACTAAATTACTTTGTACTAATTAATTTATCGCTATTATTTAATTGTTTATAAATTTTTAACAAAACAAAAAGTATTTATATTGAGAAATGTCCCTTTTTACCCGGCTAGCCCATTAGTCCTAAAGAGATTTTCACTCTTAAAAATGGAATCAAATGGGTCGATATAGTCAAACGGGTCAAAATCCATTAAAATTGAAACGTTGTTATTTTATTTTTACAATCCATTTGCTATGCTCATGCTCAACATATACAGACATACAGTGCTTATTTGAATCACTATCAAGGTGACGTAAATCATGGGGGTTAGTATACTCTATATAGCAAGTTGAAAAGTGCATAATGTGTAAAGTATGTAGTTGCTAACAAATGGAACATAATTTATATTCTGTTAACTAATAAGGTGGGTGGGGTCTGTTGTTGAGAAAATACTCTCGTTTGTTTCATAATCAAATGGAAGACTTACGAACGGACACATAAGAATCGTCAACGGAGATTATTGCATGACTAATATATGATCCATATTATTGTAGAACCAAACACCCTATGTTTTGAAATTTTTTTATTACAGAATTAAAACAACTTATGTTTATACCTATTTTATTGCATAACCAAACAACCTATGTTTTACCCATTTTCAAAGTGAAACTTTATTGCCATGGTTACAATTAATAACATATACTTACAGAACCCAATAACATATGTTATATGTATGACCCATTTTATATACAGAAAATAACGTACATACATCTTTTTTTATGAAGTTCTCGATTGAATATCACATCATCCTAGCATGTAGTTATAACTTGAGAAATGAACTGCATATTTCAAAACGTTAGCTAACTAAAATAGTATGAAACTAACTTCCCTTCATTGTTGGCTTTATCCAAATAGTATGAAACTAACTTCCATTCATTTACGTAACTCACTCTAACATTTATAGTTATACATGCATGACTTGCGGCAGAAAACAAAGATGTATCCAAATAATACCATAGAAACTTGTGCATGCATGTAAAATAACGCTCTAACTTAGTATTACAAAATATTTTGTGAATTGATGCTTTAACTCAACAAATCATATAATAATATATGATTTATTATCACAAAATGTAATCTTTTATCTATGCTATATATAAAGTATGTTATAGTGTTTTTTTAAAACTTAAAAATTTGGAAATTTGGAAAAATGAAATATTATAACAAAATTTACTATTAATTTTAACTATATATTTTAATCTTTAATTTTCAACATTTATCATTTTATTGCCAAAAATATTTTATTGCAATGATTAAAAATTGAACCTTTAGGTAGTTCATTAAGGGTCACACCAAACCACAAATACACAAGTTTAATTAGTTGTCGTTAGATACCGTCGTATTATACGGGTATTTGTCCGGTTTTAAATAATGTTAAATAATAATAAGTATAATTAACTCAATTTTAAACTATTTACTATTACCGAGACTTATGTTAAAGTATGATATACATTTTTTTAATTAAGATCATTTTATGTCGCATGATATATATGTTTTGAACTTGTTCATTTGTCTTTTTAAGTTTATTAGAGTGAGTTACGTAAATGAATGGAAGTTAGTTTCATACTATTTGGATAAAGCCAACAATAAAGGGAAGTTAGTTTCATACTATTTTAGTTAGCTAACATTTTGAAATATGCACTTTATTTTCTCAAGTTATAATTACATGCTACAAATCAGGACAAAATCTATTTTATACGGTTTAGATTTATTTTGATGTCAATCGAATGGCTAAGAACTGATGACACGTCATCTTTTTTTCTCTCTGCCCCGTCGGCAATAGAAAAGGAAATAGATAAATAGCAGGATGACGTAAGTTAATAAATTTGCAAAATGTAATTAACCAAAGATTATATAGCCAGAAAAGACGGTTGACTTTTGCTTTTGTTCTAATGCATTCTGGTGGGGCTAATAATCTTTCGTTGAATTAGGAGACACTTTTGGAAGCTTATGAAGTTTTATATGGTTTTTCTTGGATGGTTTGTTCTTTATGTTATAACTTGTGATTTGTTGCTTTTTTTAGTAAGTTTAATTCAACATAAGCGAATATGGTTTATCTGAATTCAGTATCAGCCGCCTTCTTGGGTCAACCAGATGGTGACACCTCAGGTTGTGGTGGTGGAGTGAGCGAAGATTTAAAGTACAGTCATACCAATACTGTCAAGATTATAAATCATAAAAACAAGAAAAAAAATACCAAATTTGAAATAACCCTGCAAACTCTGTTTCTAAAGCAAATCTGAAAAAGGGATCCAAAATTTATGATTATAACTAAGAAATATATATAGATTTATAATTATGATTTTGTTACCTGATATATATTGAGATCTGATCCAAACAAACACAGAAGATGATTGATTAGATTCAAGAAATCTGAACTAGTAGGTTGTAGTGGTGTTGGTGATGAAATGGTAGGTTGGTAGTGGTGGTGGTGGTGGTGAAGTGGTAAGGATGAGAATAAAAAGATAAAGATGAGGGTATATTTGTAATTTAAGTTATTTTTGTGAATAAAAAAAGTTGATCAGTTGTATACGTATCAAAATTTTAAGTGGGTTGATCAGTTGATCAAAAGTACAAGTCTTTTTTTAGAATTTTGAAAAAAAAGTCTGAGTAGGAGACCATTGGTTGTACTTGAGTCTCTTTTAGTACTTAGCCCTTTGGTAAATCTGTGTATTCAATAACCACACCTACCTGCACAACAACAACAAAAAGAAGAAGAATTATTGAAACTCGCTCTCAAAAGAAACACAACTCAACATCACGTCATCGATCCGCGTGACAAGCAATCAAAAACCGTTAAGATCAAATTCACAACATTAAATCTGAACCATTGATTCATTGGGTAATACTATTCAAATAAACTTTTATTTACTTATGTAAAGATATGTTTATACTAATGCTTAGAAAGCTCGATAAAAGCTTGAATCGAGCTATCAAAAGCTCGAGCTCGACTCATTATATGTTTCGAGTCATGTTATTAGACTTGAGCTCGATAAAAGTTCGACTCAATTGAGTCAAGCTTAAACTAGAATTCGAGTTGCTTGATAGTTTGGCTTATATGCTAATAAGCTCTAAGTTAGCACATGAGCACGTGCATTGTCTTAAAAAATTTAAAAACTAAACATGTATATATGAGACTCTTATACAAATAAAAACGTGAACATATTAAGTTCGTCGATTGAAATGGTCTCATTCACAATCTAAATTGACACATTTATCTCATTTTGTATGATCTCCCAAATCGTGCAAGTGGTGGAGCTTGTGAGACTAAAATCTTTAGTTTGGGCGATCATGCACAGCTTATCAATTTAAGATTTTGTTTGGGCGATCGTGCAAGTGGTGGAGCTTGTGAGACTAAAACTGGTAGGCTTTTAGTTTTAGGGATAAACTTCGATCGATGTCATTTTAGTGAAAATTTATAAGGGTTTTTGGCCAAAATGACCTGATCAAGTTAATTAGGTCTTTAGTTCAAAAAAAAGTTGGTTCAAGAAAAGTTACTTTGTTATGAAAGATGTAATTTTTACAGCCCCTGAAGACTCAAACTTAGCACACATTCATTCGTAAGAAAATTAAAAAAAATGTCTAAAAAAATTAAAAATTTTCACATTAATTTTTTCCGGTGAGGGCAACTAGGGGCGAGCACAAGAATCAAATAACCGAATCGAAAAAAAAACCTGGTCCATTTGAGAAACCAATGTGAGAGATTTTAATTTTTAGAAAAACTAAATGTTTTAGAGGGTTTTTAGTTACATACGAAAAACTGCAAAACCACCCTTTGCATCTTTATATAAAAGATACCATCTTTAACTAACTAAACAAAAATCGAGTACTTACTCATAGTTATTTGGTTTTTAATTAAAATAAAAATAACAATAATATATTGATCATTTCTTTGCTTGAATACATATCAATGATTTTACGTTTAAGTGGATTTGTTTGCAAAGTGCTTGGTTCAGGAATAGCTTAGAGCCATAGGTACATCAGCAACAAAATGCAATAAACACCAAATACATGAAATAATATTTATTTGTAAAAGAGAGAAGTGCAAAAATCATCCATGTGGTATGTCGAAAAATCGAATTACATCCTTCGTTAACTTTTTGGACAACAGTCATCCCTCCGTTAGTGCGCGAGGCACAATACATCCCTCATGGACTAACGGTGCAAATATTATCTCGTTAAAAATTAACAAAGTTTAAAATATAGGGTATTCTTATCTTTTTCCTTTCCCAGGGATGCATTGTGAACCTTATCATAAATAGTTTCCAAAAAAAAAATTATTTTTGAAAAAAAAAATATTTTCAGAAAAAATAAGTTTTATTTTCTCGAAAAAAAATTTATTTTCGAAAAAAAAAATTTATTTTCGGAAAAAAAAAGGTTTTATTTTCTAAAAAATAAGTTTTATTTTCGAAATAAAAGTTTTATTTTCGAAAAAATATGTTTTATTTTCGGAAAAAAAGTTTTATTTTCGAAAAATGGTTAAATTTCGAAAAAAAAAAAGTTTTATTCAAAAAAAATTAGTTTCGGAAAAAAAAGTTTTATTTTCTAAAAAATAAGTTTTATTTTCGAAAAAATATGTTTTATTTTCGGGAAAAAAAAAATTTAGCGAAACAAAAATTAAACTCTTTTTAGCGAAACAAAAATTCTAAAAAAGAATTTAATCTTTTTTCGAAAAATAATTCCTTTTTTTCGAAAAGAAGTTTAATTTTTTTAAAAAATGTTTATTTCGAAAAAAATAAACTTTCTTTTTAAAAAATTTTGTTTCGAAATATTTTATTAATTTTTTAAAAAGATTTATTTTTTTAAAAAAATTATTCTTGAAAAAAACTTGTTTCGAAACAAAAAATTATTTAAAAAAAAAAAGTTTTATCTTTTTCTCGAAAATTAACCATTTTTTCGAAAATAAAACTTTTTTCCGAAAACAAAACATATTTTTTCGAAAATAAAACTTTTCTTTCCGAAAATAAAACTTTTTTTTTCGAAAATAAAACTTTTCTTTTCCGAAAATAAATTTTTTTGAATAAAACTTTTTTTTCGAAAATTAACCATTTTTTCGAAAATAAAACTTTTTTTTTCGTAAATAAAACTTATTTTTTAGAAAATAAAACTTTTTTTTTTCGAAAATAATTTTCTTTTTTCGAAAATAAATTTTTTTTCGAGAAAATAAAACTTATTTTTTCTGAAAATAATTTTTTTTTCAAAAATAATTTTTTTTTTGAAACTATTTATGATAAGGTTCACAATACATCCTGGGAAAAGAAAAAGATAAGAATAATATCCTCTCTTTTAAACTTTGTTAATTTTTAACGAGAAAACATTTGCACCGTTAGTCCATGAGAGATGTATTGTGCCCCGCGCACTAACGGAGGGATGACTGTTGTCCAAAAAATTAACGAATGATGTAATTTCGATTTTTCGACAGGATAATTTTTGCACTTCTCTCTTTGTAAAGATATTAGAGTTCAACTATTCTAACTATACACGGTCAAGATACACACACACACACATATATATATATATATATATATATATATATATATATATATATATATAATCATACTTTTCATGAATTAAGTCAATTAACCAATTGTAACAGATCAAACAATGACACAAACATAGCACACCAAAAAGTATATATGCTAACACTTTCTATACACCACTGTGAAGAAAATCCAATCCGCTCTGTTGTACAACTAGCAAAATACTACCAGATGAACACCTAGTAGCGTTAACAAGCATTCTGGAAATCCCCTCGTGTCGCAACGGTGTGGTGCGTCAGAGGCTGTTTCCCATGGAAAACTGGTGCAGCACAGAGAACACGTTAACAATCTCTTCCACCTTGGGTGCTCAAGGTCAGAATCCTCGACCGGAACTTCCTCCTGAACATCCTCTCGGGCAGGATCAATCGGCTCAAAATTATCCAACATAATTGTCACACCCCACCATGGTGGAATATGGGGCGCGACGTATGGATATCATCACAACAACAGCGTGTCTATAGAGAGAACTAAATGAAATTGAAATATCATAGATGGCGACACAAATGTCGTGACAATATCTCAACAATGCAGGCGTCTAGGTAAGTAGGTAACAGACCTACCTCTTACCAAAGACATACAAATAAACAAACATCAAACATATAAGTACCACAACGTTCACTTAATCAAACACAAAATAAAATCTAAGAGGAAAGGGATTCCTCCGAATGCAATCCTAGCAGCCTCTATACTCTAGCCACTTCTAACATCATCTTGCACAACTACCTCACCTGAAAATGACACTAAAATCTGTCAACATAAAGTTGGTGAGAACATAGGTTTAAGTTATCTAGAACATCATAAGAAACCTCGACATCCGCTGTAAATAAGTTGAAGAAAAACAATTTATAGTAATGGACCATAATGTGATAATCATGCTACATGCATCCACAACAAAACTCAAGCCAAGTACCAATCACATCTACAATTCACAAAGCACATTATAACAATCAAGAAGTATCCCGTCACACGCACAAGAACACACACCACACTATCCGGATCTTTCCCACACCACCTGTGGAAGATGAACTATATCTCCGTCGAGATATCTTGCCTCCGAAGAGACGATGCACAAGTACTCCGGACGGATCGTGCCCCACGCTCCACACACATCACAACTGGTCCCATAGACGCCCATACATCTATGTACCAAATCCAATCACAATCCAAACAAGATTCACATAGCAGAACACGTACCAAAGCACATATGAGAACACATAAGCACGCAAGTCACACAATAACACATTTATGTCCACACATTTTATAACATAGTACTAAATCATGTTAAAGAACATTTCAAGTGTCATCTCCATCCCATACTGGAAAAAAAAAACATTTAAAAACGTAGCAAAATGGGACTATGAACTCACCTGATTGCTTCTCCAAAGTCCTTGCTCTAGCAACAAGCTAACAAACCAAAAACACATAAATCAATACATGAACCAACCTCTAAAATGGTTCATCAACCTATGATGGACATCTAACCCCCTCTCATATAAATACCCCATTTATAACTCTAAACACCCCATTACCCTTCCTTAACAAGTCCTTAACTTGGTTAAGTTTAATAGCTATCCCGTTCACAATTTTACACAAAACAGTCCCAGTTTTAGGTCTCAAAACTTTAAGTCAAACGTCCACTTAAACATACCCATGGTTTCTGTAAAAGGAATATTCATACCCTTACATATGTTGGCTAACACCTCCCACTTGCCCTAACCTTAAAGCTACTGTTAAGGCCCTGATATATATATATATATATATATATATACTTTTGTCATTCCAGTTTTCCTGATTTTAAACGTATGAAAAGTTCATTACCATTAGAGGGTCTTACCCTAAACCACAATCTTAGCCCAAGTGCAGATCCTTATTACAATATATAAACCATCTCTCATGTTCGTGAGAAGATCCCAATGCAACCCTAAGTACCCCAAACAACCCAAAACTTAAAAAGAAAACAGGCTGAATTTAAAACTGTTTTGACCTCCGACTGTTGTAACCTATTTTTGACCCTCTTCCCAACCTCCAATTTAGTTCTAGTTTCTTGCATTGGAAAGCCACTTCAAATACCTTTTCAGGGGTATGTGGATCGCAAAATAAGAGTTTGTAGAACTCCCGATATGATCAAAACAATTGACTCAAAATTCTGCCCAGTTTATAAAAACGGGTTTAACAAAATCAACATCATTAATTAACCCTAATCCCTCTAATTACAAGCCCTAAACCATGTAATCATTATATTATGATTATTACAACATTAATTTACTGTTTTTATATTAAACCCTAACCTAAATCCATCATAAGATTATTAAAGAAAACATAAAAACAATTTAATTAAAAAGAGTATTAAAGATTTTACCTTAGAATTTTTGAAAGAAGAAAAATTAATGAAGAACCCTAAAACCACCATCTATGCCGACCAAACCTTGATCTCCAGGGATTTTATGAGTGTTTTGATTAATAAAAATACTTTATATACTTTCCTAACATGTCCTTGGCCCATATACAAAAGCCCGGTTCCCTTTTTCCCTTTTTTCCCCTTTTCTTTTCTTTTTTTTCACATAACCGACCTATACCCATCAAAATTCGTTTTTTATTTCTTTTTATTATTAATATATGTATTATTAATATTACCTTAATTTACCTTAATTTATTTCAGCTCCTAAAGCTCCCAAAACCTCAAAACCGTAAAACTAGTCAAATTTACGCGTTTTACCGTAAAAGACGTAAAATATACACTTTTAAAAAAAATATCAAATTCTTAAATAAACTTTATAACTAAGTCCTAAATGACTTAAAACCATCCCGAAAAATATTCTTTTGGATAATTACCTCACCCGAGACCTCTAAACGCTAAACCGTAAATCCAAAAAAAAATACTATTACTATAATACTTATACGTATACGTAAACACTACAATATCACCATTTTCATTTCATAGTCACCACTTGTGAGCTCATGAACATGAAATAACCGTTCCTCAATTTACTTATGAGTACTCTATACTCATAAACGATAACCACACCAACCTCGTTCACACAAAATAAACACGTAAACACACAATTCAAGTAAGCACACATAAAATAACCTAAAAGTAAGACCAAGTGACAAACCCAAAACCTAGGGTTGTCACAATAATGTTGGTACTCTTTATATCATGATGTATGACAATTTATTTGTCAATCATATTGTTTGAAGACAACTCAAAACTTCTGGAATGTAAAAACATATTAAATTCGTCGATAGATCTACAGATCTGAGAAGTATAGAGAGCATAGATGAAAAGAGAGGCTGATGAATTAGGGTTATGAAGAAATAAATTTAGGGTTACTGCTTCTTATATATCCTTAGTTTTAGGGCTAGTTTTTGGTTGGGCTAAAGTATAACATCCGAATTTTTGAGAGTATGGGCCGAAGCTAGTTCCTTACTAAATGAAACTTTGCAACATGTTTTTTTTATCGCTATGTAAAATACGAGTTTCGTTATAATTATATTTAACGTGTAGCCGAATGTTTTGTTATACTATTTGGTGTTGGGGTCAATTTGTTGTTGCTTAACTTCAAAGTGATACACAATATTGCGATACTGGAGGAATATTACATGGGTAATTTCGCAATCACTAAATTAGTTCATATTACATAAATACAGATTAACCAATTGAGGTCAAAGAAGCATGCTAGAAGAAAAGGTTAACCTTGATCAAAGTCAAGTAGGACTTTCTGAGGTTCAAATTAGAATGAAAAAAGTAGGTCAGAGTGTTTTCTTCGAATATGTGTTACGATAAGTAGTCGTATAAACTCATCGCAAATTTATTATGGTGTACAAAAACCATAAGAAAATAATATATAGAATGATTTGTAAAAACAGCAAAATAAATCACGACAATTCCATAATAAACTCCTGTGAATGAAGTCCCATATTCTTTCTTCCATGTAAAGACGGTCTTTGAGAGGGCGAGGCATATGCCGGGCATCCGAGAATATCAACAATTCATAAACCTTTCGAGATCCTACCAATGGATTCAAGAGTCTGGTTGTATGCCTGAAGTCTCATCAATCAAAATGAACCAAAACAGCTTCCTATTAAGCTTTCCCACATGGTTCATAACCGAACCAAATGGATAACCCGAGTTGTTCTCATTAGGCTTACCCATAATGT